>JAGQAX010000002.1:29582075-32191242 GCA_019142605.1 Cephalopholis sonnerati
TGACATTACATTACAGTTATGATGTTTGTGAGTGTGTGTGTCTTGGTCCTGGAGTCATCACTTACCAGGCGTTCTGGGACCAGTGCATCATATCCTCGATTTGGTGTTTATCAGCAACAAAGTAAATGCCCAGCAGGCCAGTGTCACTGTAGGAGGAGTGGAAGGCCTGGAAGCTGTGACACAGGTTCTCCTCCACCGCTAGGCGAGCCAGGCGGCTGCTCAGATGCTGCAGGTGAGAGAAAGTAATGGATGTTGATGTTTTTCTAGCAGCTCCTATGTATATTCAGGTCTTGTTCCTCCCGACAGGTCCAGAGGCAGGGGTGAAACCCCTGACCCAGGTTTTCAGAGAGGATCATAGTCTACCCCTCCATAATGGCCACTCAAGACATTAACAACCTCAAGTGGGCAAAGCTTAAAGGGGACAGTGCTGAATAAGATGCATCACTTTAGGAGGTATTAGTTACAGCTTCCTATGTCATCACTGCTGTCTTTTCTTTATTGCATAAACTTAAACACACCTGTATAAAAAAACATATTTCACCAACCTTTCCACCACCATAGGTGAGGTCGTAGCTGCCGATGATGGAGTTGGCCACCATGAGAGGCACGATGTCTGGGCTGGCAGCACTGGCTCCCTCCACAGCCACAGCAATGTGTGCCAGAGGCAAAGCATCATCACGCATACGGATCTGAGCAGAGGTCAACAAGACAATTGACCATGACTGTGGTAACATATTTCCTACCCATGCTCTATACACTGTCACAGCCCAGAACTACAGCTTAGGCTGAAGATACACTTGCTTTTAACTGCACATTCACGTAGAGAACCAGCTGCGTTATGACAGGAATTGTTCATATATGCCTATATACTATGCTGTTACTGGAGGATCCCACTAGAGGACATACCAAAGAACTCTTTTGCATGATGTAAACAAACATGGTGTTACTCGAGGAGATTACTGAATTGTTAATTCTGAGATCGCTGCAGATCATGACAGAAAAATCAACAGCAGCACCATCGTAACTGGTACGTCGTGACAATGACGAACATGTTTCTCATGCTTCCCTACCATTAAAATGCATACTACGTTGTATAAGATGCTAACATTAACGCAGACGGAAATGAATGTGGACGTGCACAACTAATGCCCTAAACTGGAGCAGAATACATGAGGCAGCCATCATGTGCAAGGGAACACAGAGTTAAAATCAAGTATATCACAGGCTTTATGCATCAAATGTATCAATCTCAAAAGTTAAATAACTTGAAATTAGTCTGTAACTGCTGCATTACTATTACACACGGTCACTTTCATTGATTTCTCCAACTTGCGTTGAATATGTATAAAAAAAAAACTAATGGTAATGTGAAATAGCAATGGAATAACAGATGATGTAATGAACCTCACGAAACAATGAAGAACAAAATACTCCTGCAAAAACACTCAACACTTCTCACCTCACTGCCTGTAAATCTGCAGGGTGACAACACGGGGATGGCGTCGCCCTCATATTCAAAAGACACTCCGCTGAAGTGAGATTTGGCCAAACCGACCAGCTCGTCGTGGTTCACACCTGTAGAGGAAGCACATCAGATAAATCATCATCCAAGCAGTTCCTGGAATCGTAGAAATTCACATCTACCAGAGTGCCTCTTCATGGTCTGTTAGGAAGGAGAGGACCTACCTCCAGCTGCAGACAGTACCATGCGAGGCGCTTTGTAGTGGCTGTTGATGTAGTCCACTAGGTCCTGGCGGGTCAGGGTCCTGGGAGAATTGAATATGAGTGTTACTGGTGACTTACACAAGGTGAAGAATTTATTATAATATGGAATAGATAAACTGAAAGGAAATACAAAATGATAAGTGTTGAAGTTACATTATAACAAACTGTTGTGCAACTTATGGAGCAAAAATTTGCATCATCACAACACTACACTGTTTTTACAGCAGTGTGCCTTCGTTGAAAGCAACTCTTAGACTGTGACTAATTAATAAGTGTGTGTGATTATGCAGTTCTTCTTGCCTTGCGTTGTTGGAGGGTCCCAGCACACTGTGTCCCAGAGGTGTGCCCTGGAAGGCTGTGGCATGCAGCAGGTCAAGGCAAACTTCCTGGAGGTTACCCTCGACTTCCTCAAGCTCACGCAGCACTACACTCCTCTGCTGCTCGATGTCTGCCTCATTCAGCGAGCAACTCTGCACAACCTCCGACAGCAGCTCCACAGCTGGGAAAAACAGAGGAAAAATTATTGATCACAATTTAGAGGGGATATGCACATACTATGTGCTCAGAGACATCGAAGCTCTTTACGCCCCATAAAGAATATAGCCAAGTAATTGGGACTCTCCATCAAAAATGTTCAAGTATCTGACGCTTTCATCTTACAAACAAGAATGGGTTTTATTTTGGAAATGTCTCTGAAATTAAATCATTGCTAAATCTCTGGGATATATTTATTTCACTGCCTGTAAGCCGATAATCTCACCTTTGGGCAGGTCTTTGGCAAGAGTCTTCATGTAATATGCAGTGTGCTCACGGGAGGTATAGGCGCTCAGGTGAGCACCCATAGACTCCACCTGCTGCTCCAGGGCTGTCTGGGGGTGCTTCTTGGTTCCCTGGGGGGCAAGAGGAAAACAGGTAAATGGAAGAAACTGTGTTATGTCATTGTTTGGCTGACAGGTAGATATATCTCAAGCGCATTCAGCTTCAATAGATGTAAGGTCCCATGGGAGACTTGCTTACCCTGGAGTTTATGATCTCTAGTAGCACTATGAGCAGTTTTTTTTCTCAAATTTTGTTTTCTCACACATGTGCACAGGGACGCAAATGCACATGATTCAATACGTGTTTAACTGATCTACGGATGACAGCAATGCGCCACCAAAGGCAGGAGCTAGCTAGTAAACATGGCTACAGATTTTAAACTTTTGAGAAAAACAGTCATGTACAATGAGGGCGGAAATTCATTCAAGAGATCATAGACCTCCGGGATACACCCAAATGTGTTATGGTACATACCTAAACTTTATCTGTGTACAGAAAAACTAAACAGGGTGCCTTTAAGGTCATTAAGTCGACTACTGTCTACCTTGAAAGCCATGTGCTCCAGGAAGAAGCCAGTTCCGTTGTTTTTCTCACTCTCATAGCGACTGCCAGCACTGATCCACAGTCCAACCTATAAAAGGGAAGAGATATGAGAACAGTTGTTGAAATTTTAATCTACAGCAACATATTGTTCAATAGCAATGAAATTGCAAGTCTATAAATTGCTAAAACAACCTCCTGCATATATTGACCCCCAATTCCTGTTTTCTTACAGTGCATGTGGCATGTCCAGTCTCCTCAGATGCAACCCTCAAACCATTTTCCAGGGTAGTGAGACGAGTTTCGGGGGCTCCCAGCAGGCTCTGGGCATAGCTGACTGAGGCCTGTCCACGCCTCAGAGACAGGAGGATGGGCTGAGGGGGTAGAGAAAACGAGTCATTTTAAGTCATTTACATTTAAAAATAAGCTATACAGGATTTTCAACAACAACAAAAAAAATCCATGAAATGTTACAAAAGTATTTCCTCTCATTCATCATTTATGACCCACTAAAAGTGTGTGGCAGTGTATTTTTCTGCAGAGACTCTGCCCTCTGCCTGTATTTGGTTAATTTTATGTATTCGGGACGTCTTGAGTCATGTACCCCACAGTGCTCGGCTGAGGTCAGGGCTTTATAAAAAGGTAGTGACCTGGTGCCAGACCATAAACAGCAGGCATCCAAAAGACAAAGTGCCAATAAAACAAACTGCAAATATAGTGAGGCGAAACGCCAACTGAGAGTGATCAAGGGTTGGCTTTTACCTGCACTTTTGTTAGTGAGCATGTCTGCAAGCATTGACTGACAATCCTGCATAGCATTCCTTTGAATGTACTGTTTAAATGACATGAATTTCTGCTAACATTAAGCACACTGAAAAACACTATAAAAAAGAGATAACTGGTTGCTCTGTATATTCAAAAGTAGGTCAAATATGTGTTGGGTGCTCTTGGAAAACAAGGGCGAAATAAAAAGGATAAACAGGAAGTCAATCCAGGGAAGGCACTCCAAAACACGAGATCATATAAATCAGTGACGAAGGAAATATTAAAAAACCCTTATTGTAGTGGTTAAATCATTGTACAAAGGCTACTTGTTGTTTGACTTTTTAAAAAGCCCTACCAAAGTCCTACATGTTGGGTCTTTTAATGACTTAATAACTGACACTGTGCACATATAAAGGTTATTTGACATTAGCCATGCCTTGCTGGCTGATTCAACTGCTTCTTATTGTTCTTATTTGGCAGAGGAGGCTACATTTCATATCCTGTTTGTCCAAAACTACAAAATAGGGCATTTCAAAACAGTTTTACCATTTTGTTTTGCACATATTCTGCAGCAAATAATCTTGCTCTTGTATGCCCTGATTGTCTATTACATTGAAAGGCATAAGATGCAGATTAAAAAATTAATGAACTGTACTAAACACTTAAAACTGACTCTTGATGATCCCTACAAATGCAAATCAAGATTAGAAATGATTGGCATCTAAATTTAAGGCTGGCAGCTGACACTGACACCCCTGCCACCTAATGATATCTGCCAGGGATACGACTAAAAATAGACAAACCCAGAATATGTAATGCAATACATGTAAAATTGACTATATCTATGTGCATTGTTTCAACACATCACTATGCACTGCATCATCAGGGTTCAGTCTATTTATTCTTAGACAGTGTTTTCAATATTTTTTAAATATTTCTGAGACCTATCTACGATGATATTTAATGTTGATATTAATATGTCTACACAAGTATGTTGTTCAGTGATTTGGGTTTATTAACGTTATAAAATGTGGAAACACAGCTAAAGCTAACAGTTGTTGTCAATTAGTTGCTTAAATGTACAATGTACGGACAATATAAAATCAGTGTCAATACACAGTTTTCACAATTTCTTTCGACACGTACTTTTTTCAACAATCGAATATTTTGACTATCAATAAAAGTACAGGATTGTCCCTGTCAGCATCTGCCTTTCCAAAGTCACCATGCTAACACTGCTAGCCAGGAAGCTTAGCTGCGATATGAGGGCAGGGTGAGGACAAGTGACAAATGCTACAGCTGCTGACCTTGCAACAGGCTAAAGACGATCAAAACGACGAAAATCTAATCTGAGTAACACCTACATAGTGTGGACGTTACACATCAGGTGGTTGTTACAAGACGCGCAGCCTCATATGACAGGTGACCTTGCGTTCACTGCTAGCTAACTAATGCTAACCGTTTAGCTAACTCTTTCCCATTCTCTACTGCGGACAGCTCAGCTAGCTAGTTAGCAAGCTAGCATGTTAACTTTCACCCGCTTAGATTAATTCCAACGTAACGATAAAACAAGAGCAGCACCGGAATCTCGCTTAGACATTTCATAACGCAAAAATAATTTCTCCTTAGCCTTTAAATTTGTACTTACACTGCGGTTTTTGGCGAGGGCTCGACCCACAGTGCTCCCGACTCGGCACACGGACGCCGCCATTTCTCAGTACTATTATAGAAGGCAGGGGGGGTCTGAGTTGTTCTCGTGTATCGCTTCTTCTTCGCCGTCTCATAAAAATGTGTATTACCTCTGTAAGTGCGCATTACCGCCACCAAGTGTTCGTCAAAAGTGAGGTCCGTGGGTGAGAGTCACCACCGTGTATGAAAACCATGTTAGTGAGCACTTCTCCGTTTCCAAGATAATCCATCCCCCTGACAGGTGTGGCATATCAAGATGCTGTGATGTGATGCTCACCTGTTGTAGGTGGACCATATATGAGTGTGCCCACAATGTGACTCTGATGATGACACATTGGTGTTGAAACACTCTGTTTGCACTATTAAAGGCTGTAAATTGATCAGTGTGCTCCAGTCCATCTTAGGTAAGCACATCTGCATGTTCATAGTCCTCACCAGGGTTCTTTACCTGACAGCAGTTCAGCATCATAACCAAACTGTGTGGTTGTAAGGCTGGTTGGATCTACTGCTAATTTCAGGTACACAACATTACAGATGTACAACAATCATTAAGTTCACAGGAAACAGCTCACATGGAAATTCCTGCAGTCAGCATGCCAATGGCACGCTCCCTCAAAAATTAGGACATCCATGTCATTGTGTTGTGTGATCAAACTGCACATTTTAGAGTGGCCTTTAACTGTGACCATCCCAAAACCCCAAGGTACACCTGTGTAGTGATCATGCTGTTTAATCAGCATTTTGATATGATACACCTGTCAGATGTATAGGGCAAAGCTAATGATGACCAATTACAGTTTGAAAATGTAACATTAACCAGTGCTGAAGCTCTAATTTGACTTAAACATTAATGTCAATGGGCTACTATAGGCCTGTTCCTGGATATGCCTTGTCTGAGCTCTCTAAAAAGACTCTGCCAGTGAACTCTGTCTCTGTGTCGGGGGTCTGGTGCTGAGGCATTGTTCTCCCTTTCCCTTCTTTTCTGTTGCTGTTCCAAGTTCTCTTTTTTTCTCTTTCATTAAGCCATCACTGTTACCATGTGTCGGATTAAATTAGTCAGGCTCGGGCATATTTTCCCTTTTGAACGTCCATGGAGAGCTATGGTCACACAATTCTATTCACAGTACAACTGAGGGTCTGTCAGCCCCTGGCATTAAATGAGAGGGCTGGGAGGTGCGCTTATCGTCCTCCTACTGCCGACATCGGGTGAAAGGTGAAACTGAGAAGATGCTGCTGGGTCTGGAGTAATTGTTGGAGTGCAGAGCACTAGATGTGCTCACGACAAGATAACGTTGTTTGCACAGACAGTTATACTCTTGAAATAGATACAGGTACAACGTAGAAGACAGAAACGGATCCCTTTTTAGTATCGATCCTACTGACGCTAGGATCAACCTTCAAAATGAAAGCGTGGTATCAAGAGTATCGATATTTTGGTATCAATCCACCCACCCCTACACTTTAACTGTGAACATGCAATGAAACTAAATAAATAGTCCCTGTATAAATTGCTGGCAACCTGACATCCAAAATTACAGGGGGCCAGTTGTGTTATATCATATTATTGAAACTACAAAAATAAAATAAAAGAAAGTGGTGATTGAGAAACAAGACATGGCTTCCTTGTAAATTCTGACTTTATTATGAGGTAGGACAAAAACCCCTGCAAAAATATAATTCAAGCTGAAGGAGTATGTGAATGATTTGGGCAACAAACCTTCTTTTTTTAGGCACTCAAGGTGCTGGCAGCTGCTTGTCTGGGCTGTTTTAAAACAGTTTTCTCTAGAGGGGGCTGGACCTTCTCTGAGCAGACTTTTGATACTTCTGATCTCCTCTTCCACAAAAGTACATTGTTAGACTGGACACTGATGGGCTGGTGGACGGACTTCATAGTCACTGGCATGGGAAGAGTTACGGTTTCAATATGGAGGGGCACACACGGCTCAGGAGGAAGAGGAGGAGGTGGTGGAACCCTACTGCTGGGGTTTTTAAGCTCAGTCTCTGCATTCTTCAACAACATCTTAGGCAGAGGCTTTACTTTTTCTGCTGCAGGTTCCTTCTCCTTGACAGGGCCACGACGTTTCGATGCTGAACGGTTGGAGGACCTCAGTGGAGGAAGTTGGCAGGGGCACTTCATCTTGTAGCCCTCAACAAGTAGGTTGATTCCCACATACTTTGGCACTTCTACTGCTGCCTGGAGACCAAACATGACATCTAAAGTAATGTGCATCACCCTCACAATGTGTGCCACTTGAATGTATACGCTGAGAAGGAGGGATAATTCTTCCTTACCTGCTTATATATGAGCTGAAAGTCTCCAGTGTTGGCAGTGCGGTCTGCTCTCCGGTCCAGGACGACTCGTAATGTGTCCTCCTGCACAGCAGTACAGAGGCGGGCTGTCACAGGGGTGGAGGGAGCCATGGTGGGACTGACATTGACTTCTATCAGCCATGGACGCAGGTCCTGACCTGACAAACACATAACAAAATAAGTGGTGATGATTCTTTTTGTTTTCATAGTAAAGGTACATAAAAATATTAAAAAGATCATCTAAATTAGAATTGAGGGACATGTTATTTTATTACCAATATAATGAAAAAGCACTTTTGAAATAAAAGTTGATACATGTTGACACAAGCAGTATAACATACTCTATAATATATACAGCATCATTTACACTGATCCCATCCTACCTAACATGAAGTCAGCACCATAGAGCTCAAATGTGTTTTTGCGTGACTTCATCAGATCCTGTGTCGTCTGTAATGCATGGATCACTGCCTTCCTCATCCCTGGGACTACCACAGTTTGCCACTGAGCTTCCCGGCCCTGGCTGGACAAAAAAGCCCTGAACTGGTCATCCGACCACATGTTGTCCTCTGGGATACTACGATGGCGCTGTTGGGAGGGTCTCAGGTGCTTCTGGATGGAGTTATTGCACAGGTGCACAGAGCTGGAAGGATGAGGTAAAGAGGCCAAGATTGGAAAGAGAGATGAGATTAAATGAATGGTAGGGAATAAGAATATGATATATGAGGGCATGATGAGAGAAATGACACAAGCTTCTCACTACTTCTGCTCTCTAGTTTGCCTACAAACTGTAAATTCTTTGGCTAGGGTAATATTGACTACCTGATCAGACCAAGACACAATTAGTATAAAACACAAAAATCAGGTTATGAATTTCAAATCATACGTGGAAGCTATCAGACATGAATTATTTCAACCCAACCACTTCTGTAAATATTGGCATTGTGCATTTCTGCAAAACACGAATAATGTAATATTTATACTTTACTATAAAGTGGACACGTTGCAACTTAACATTTCTTTACAATTCAACAGTGCTGTGGATCATATATGGTTATGTTTAGGCACAAAAATGATTTGGTTATGGTTAGGAAAAGATCATGTTATGGCATAACACACATGTTTTTGATGGCACAATCACAACTGGAAATGCTGTTTATGTCTTGCTATAAAACCACCAGGTTTTGTTATTTGTTGGACACAAACAGTAGTCTGCACTGGTCTGCAGCTTGGCAGCCGTCTCGCCTGGGTGTCATGCAGCCAGCTCATTAACATGTAATCAGAACTACATCACTTTAGAAACATTAATATGATACCTATGACACATACAAACTTAAAGTATCCTTGGTTTGCAGAAATGTACAATGCATTATTTTTTTCTGGTGACTGGGCTGATTATTTCTATAATTTTACCATGTTATGAGAAATTAAACTGTAAAAAGTGGAGGCAGTGAGTAGGTAAAGTGTTTATAGAGAAATTATATATTAGACAGAGATATTAAAGTTTTTTTTTTTTTTTTTTTTTTTACAGTATTTACTTGGAATACTTCTCTTCTGTTGCTCATAATTTGTGCAACTTGATGGGAAGCACTTTGTATGTATTCTAAGTTGCCAGGTGTTTTAGAGTCAATTTGCAGTTTTGGAGTTGATTTGAATGTTGCTAATATCAAGAGTAGCAAACACACTGAGATTTGAATACTGTATACCCAGAGGATAACAGCTACTTTCATGCCACGCATGCAACACAAAATCAGATCTCCCGCCAAAAACAACAAGCGTAAACCATGATCTGTGTTGCCTTTCTCATACCTGTCTCTTTCTCTCACTTCCCCTTTAATTTAACGTACATCTGGTTTCACATCTGCTTCTTTCTTTCACCCACCCCATCTCTTTAGAAATGTCAGTCTTACCTGTCCAGTGTATGTAGTGAGTAAGGCTGCGTAGAGAAGCGCAAGTAGCACTTTTTATAGAACCACACAGTCAGAGGGTTCCAGTCGGTGACCAGGAACCACTGGCGCACATCAAATTTGGTGCCATGGACCAGCAAGGGCCTCTCCAGGTACTTCTGCACCACCCACTTGCTTTCCTTGATAAGGGTTGGATCACCTTCCACCACACTGAGGATCTGATCCAGACGCTTGGCACATTTGATACCTGGAAGGCAGGTGTGGCATGTGAGCCAGGATTATGTCAGATATGAACTGTCTGATTGTGTCTGATTTCTCACCTCTGCCCCTGGACTTAGCTCCGGGTTTAATAATCCAGATGTTGTGTATGCCGTCTATGTCCAGCTGTGGACAGACCTCCGCCAGCCTCTCTAGCATGGCTTTGCAGCAAGTCACATAATGATCACTGTTCTCGATCTTTGCTCCTTCACTGAGCGAGGAAACAGAAGGAAAGAAATCAGAAAAGCACTTTGGTTTGCAAGTTTCCCTTTATCTCTCACACTGACACACTGTACTCACTGAACAACAAGGTAGTAACTGTTGATAAACTCTGCCCACTCCTCCGCTGTAAGACTTTGTGGAGTCTCCATGCTTATGTCTATGTCATTATGCTCCAGACTGTCTAAAAACTCTTGGCATACTTTGAGGGCGCTGTCAATCATTTGGAAAAGGATCACTGGTCTAGATTGGCATTTGCTTCGTTTCCTCACAGCCTGAGTGTTGTGGCTCATTCCTTCTCCCTGAACACCCTGCTCCCTCTCCACAATGTACTTCAATAAACTGGTGCAGGCTGTCCTCCTGTAGTCCTCTACACAAAGGACAGAGACAGAGAGGCATGTAAAACTTTCTCTGCGAGTGAAAGTAGAAGAATGATGGAAATACATTTAGGCCCAATCCCATTTCTTATTTTTACCCCTATACCTTGTTTTTGAGTAACCTTTTATCCCTTAGAACAGACTTACAGGTGTAGTGGTTGAAATCTTTCCCTTATGAAATGGGACAACCCTTTAAGACCCTGATACGTCATTGGTAGTTGTCAATGGCGTTTATGTAAACAGACTTGACTGTAATGGCATTGATATTTACCATTTATCTGATGGAGACAGAAAAGTAAAGATGCTCACAACTTGTTCACAACATAAGCTTCACACTAGTGATTGGTTGAGCAAGTCATCCAAAGAACACTGCTTCATTACCAGGACACTAGCAGTGCTGTGTAGGCTAACGTTAGCAAGCCGCACTGCTGGACTTTAGTTAATTTCAGTCATTGGAATTGCGATGCAACATGGAAATGTGTCAAAATGTGGGACTGTCATGCACAAATCAGCAATAACAATATTAACATTAGTTAGCCTCAGCATACTACTAGTGATTTTTTGTCTTGCTTGTTACCATAATGCATTGAAACAATATTGAACTAAGATAAGACAATAGTTATCCAAATTTTAAAGTCTATATTAACAAAGAAAATACATTTGTGGGTTTCTTTTGTTGCTTGTGCAGCCATCTTGCAGATGATTTCTCATAACAATTGCTTTGCTCCATTTGGAGGGCCATGTAGCCCTGCAGCTCTATCTCAGTAAGAATCAGGACACCCTACCCCTTGGCATGAACGTGCAAAATGGAGCCATAGGGCTAAGTGGCAGGGGCAAAGGCTGTAATGGGACTGAGCCTAAAAGTATAATATATTTTGATCTGGCCAGAAAGTCAGATCTGACCAATGAAAGCATGCTTCTCATCCTGTGCTCCTAGTCTGTAACAGCGAGGGAAGAAGGTGTCTGGGTCAGCTGAATCAAACCAGTGCAGGTTCTTCAGGTTCACACACAATCCCACCTGACAAAGACAAGACAAATGTTGATGGTGGGTGTGACAGGAGATCACTTCTTTTGCTATATAATGATAGCGTATAAATGTACCTTGGTGGTGAAGCTGCCTGCTTTTGCAAAATGATTGGTAATCTGTTCTTTTTGCAGGCTGTTGGTGTCGATGGCGTCTCTGCGGTTTGTCCAGTAGAAATAGACCATTTCATTCCGCACCAGGCGAGACTGTAAAAAGAGAAGAAAAGAACGGGGGCTGATTCTGTTGAATTTTGATATTACAAACCTTAAATTTCCAACATAATTATCAAGGCAAGTGTCACCCTTTCACTTGCCTGTTGCATATCACCTTAGTCTCAACTTAGCCTACAATCTATTATGTTATTTTTACCATGAGATCATATAATCCATCTGGATCCTCCTCTTTGTCGACATCGTCCAAGTTATCTGAGAAGAAGCAGCCATGTTAATAAGTGATTATCAATAGACAAATATCCAAACCCAGTAATAATATGAATAAGATTTCTGCAACAGTCACACTTGCATTGAGCCCACCATCATCGTCATCGCTGTCACCAGCACCATTAGAGCTGGCTCTGCCCTCCTTGCTGTGACGCTGGTAAGCATGGTGGTTTGGGCGGTGCATGCGCTGCTCAACCCAGCCTCTGGCCCTCAATGCTGCCCTGATGACAGGGTACGGGCCCTGGACAGAGAACACCTTATGCATCTGAGGGGAACGAAAGCAGACACTTAAATAATGGACTACTTCATGGAACAATCAGAAATGTATGCGACCTCATAAATATATCCAGTAATGCTAACTCACCTTTACAGCTTTGTCCACAAGAGCTTTGGCTGTCTTCAATCTCTCTGGGTTAAGAGCAGGTAGGCTGACAAAACTGCGGCAAACTTTGCCCTCAGGAGGTGTTCCTGATGCACACACACACACACAGAAACATCAGGATTGTTGTCATATATACAGTATATTAATAGACCCTATTGAAAGCCCAGGCTCTCAACTAAGCTAGAAGACTGTGTTGTGAGCTCAACATAAACATACAACGGAAATAGCCTTTTTCAGTGGCATAGCATTTCAACATGTAGCAGTCCAGTACATAGAGTCAGGGAGGGAGGAGAATATTCACAAATGCTTGGATACAGTTTCTTGCAACATGCAGAGAGATATACACCTGAATGCATACAACATAAACCAAACACAGCTGGACAGCACATACATGTCATAGGCCTACTTGTGCACGAGGCAAAGACAAAGACAATGTAACTAATGATTAAAGCCTGACATCTTCAGCATCAAGCCAAAAAGAGCAAAGTCATGAAATGTTAATATGCAGCCTCTGAGTTCAAACATTTGGCCACGTGTCCAGAGTGTGACCTCATGATTAATTCAGCATTCATGATCTATAAGCCAGGTCTATGATTGCAGTCCCTTAGAGGTGTGAAGTCACACAGAAGTTACCACTCACGTTTCAGTTTAGAAATTGCTTCCTCAGCAGCAAGTTACTACAGGATAACCCAGCATTTCCCTTACTGCAGGCCCATTTGTCTGGTCCTTGGGATATTCAGATGGGGACAGCATTTCTTTTGATGCGTTCTGTCTCTTACCACTGTCGGGGCATGGTGTCTGTTTGGACGTGGTGGCCTCCATACTAACATCAGCTCTCATTCTTCGGGGAAACCTCTCCTTTTGCTCTGCTTCATGGTTTGGTCAGACGTGCACTGCTGCAGAGGACACAGTCTATCATTTATGGGGCAACAATCACACAGTGTCGAGGCGTACACAAATATTACATACAGTGATTAAAACTCTGTAAAACACTTCAGGTGTCATGCATCTCTGGCGGTCCTGTAGGTCTCTCTCCAAGTGCAGCGGAGTATAAGGTGGGTCAAATTGCTGAGCAGGAGACAGCTTGGCTACACCTGTCAGGTTTGTACCTAACACCCCAGGCAGAGAGTGATACTCTGAGTCTGATTTCCTTCAGTTACCTCTTGAACAGACGCCCAGACACACATCCCAACAACAGAAATGCTCATTAAAACCCTTCTGTAATCAATTTTCCATGGAGATCACTCACATCAACCAATGAGCAACACGCACAAAAATATTCATCTATTTTATTCTAATAATAATAATAATTCATATTTGCAATTAAGCGATTACGGTTTACACGTCCCTCTGTCTTTGTTTAACTTACGTTAGAATCACCAACTCTCCAAAACAAACCACCACCTTCTCTTCACATAATCTTTAAAATTTACTGGCAAAGTAGCTCCAAACCACCAAACACCGTCTCCTCCACTGGAAGATTTGTCACAGTAAGCCTCTCCCAGTTAAAGCAGAGCTCTGACCTCATGGTTATGTGTTTGTTGCTCTTACCTGAGGTCCGCAGGTACACTGACTCCGGTGCCGGTTGGGTTTCATCAGAGGAAAACACTGTGCCCCCGACTCGCGAGATGTTTATTGTTACTATGGCAACCGCTAGATAGCTCCTCATGCTAACACAAGGTAGTGAGGGAGGGAAAGTGTTTTTCATGAAATTTGTTTTTACTTTTTACTTTGACACCTACAGTCTGCTGCAGGCTATTTAGATAGATAGATAGATAGATAGATAGATAGATACCAAACAATCAATATACTTTACATATTTTTTCTCTTCTAGTGATATGTGTATCACTGTGTTTTTACTGTTATCTCTCTCTCTCTCTCTCTCTCTCTTATATATATGGAAAAAAATAAACCATAGCATATTCTGTAAGAAAGATAAATATCTATGGAATATCTATAGAATATATAGTATAAAGAATATACTATAATACACCATAAATATACTTGAATAAAAATACTAAAATGTTAATACAAATACAAAAATAAAATAATTTATAACTAACTTTTAGGCTTACTCCAACACAAAGGTTTGATTATTATTTTTAGCAAAATGGCCTACATAAAATAATTTGACTTACACTACTACCCTCCTTTTATATTTTTAAACATACCAATGAGATTATTTAGACATTTCAAATTTACTTCATTTGTTTAGCAGATCCCTGGAGTTTTTGTTTTCGCTATGTTTCTTTCTTTTCCCTGCATTTTATCTATTGTATAGTGTAATTTGTTTTCACATGATATATTTTCGACAACTTTTATAATGAAAATCTTGTTTTAAAAAACGGAACTGTAATTGCACATCGTGGTATGGCTACTTTCGCTGATGTGTCAAAGATACGAAATGCTATATTGTGATTAATATTTGAATATGTTCATTTTGTATTTTGAATATTTATCTCTGTCCCGTCGCCATCTTGGCTCCAGAGGGGCGGGGGTTGTACGTCACAGTGTCACGTGCGCGGTAGCGCCAGCCTCTGCCCGGGCATATTCCCGCAGTCAAACACACACACACACACACACACACACACTGATACAGTCGTTCACATACACACTACACACGTTCATGACATAACACATACAGCTAAGACAACTTTACAACACACATATATATCAGAACCCTCGAAGACAGGTGAGTCGAGCAGCGTTTATAAATGGCGCCTTCACAGCCAGTGACACGGAAATGTTTTGTTTGCTGACATAAACTCAAGCTAACATGCTAACTGTTAACTTACTACGCATGTTGAGAGTCTTTTTCAGGTGGCTGAAAAGTTGTTGTTTTCGCAGTGAAATGTGTGGAAGAACCGCGTGTACTCTCGCTCCTGACGAGCTGAGCCGAGCCTGCTCCTACAGAAACCGGAGAGGGCAGCGGAGACAGCCCCGGTGGAGGGATGGAGATGCGGACAAATACCGACCCTCATACAACAAGAGCCCCCAGTCCATGAGTCCCGTCCTGCTGTCCCAGAGGCACTTTGATAAGGTCTGAACTCCTGTAACTTTCTGTGCGTGAATGAGATGCATGAACAAGATGCCAAATACCTTGGTATTATTATGTTAGAGTCATGTCTCTCAATTTAAACGCAAGTGAAGAATGTTCTGGCAAAAGTCAATTTATACATTTTCACATATATTATGAGACACCCTTATATATGAAGCTGCAAAATTGTATTTCTATGCAGCGATTCTCCCTCATATTACATACTGTTTAACTACCTGGTCTCATACCAGTGATACAATCCTGACACTCATACAGTATGTATACAAACAGGCCCATAAAGGTGTATATATCAAACCCCAAACCTATCATTAGTGCAATATACTGCCTAAGTGTGAGCTCCTGAGCTGGGTAAACGTGTCTAAATGACATCTGCCTAATATCTAAAATCCTTCACGGTCTAACACCTCCCCCGCTAATCACCATCATTACAGAAAACTCTTAATGACAGGTTTAAACGAGATTATATCATGGTGTTTTTAGGTGATATCTCGATGCATGATATATATCTAGATATTTTAAAATTTCCTCTAAAGCACTTCATCAGTGCTAGGACTGGGAGACAAAATCAAACATAATAAGATTTCTTACCAAATACATTCTGTGATGCGACAAAGTTGTATGGATTTTTTTTTCTAGCAAATATTTTTGATCAATAATGTGGATATAACAACTAAGTGGGTTAAGGCAAGCGTTAAAACAAATAGAACAGTTTGGTAAGTTGAAAGATTTAGCATCACTTAACTTTAATGCAGCCATTCAAATTGAGGGAAAACACCATTTATACCCACAATCTGAGCCGATTTATAGTCTCATATCTTGTTAATGATATAATAGCTTCATATTGCCCAGCCCTACCACAAACCTGTCCTTCATACTTCATGGCTAAAAATTGAAATTTGGCTAATAAGCAACCGGGTGTGTATCAAACATAGCCTCCACGAGCCTTCATTGCCTGTCCTCATCCCTCTGTCTGTCTGTGTGTGACAGGTTTACATGGTCTTTGCTCCAATACCTGTCTTGATAATTGCATTGCATGGGTTTAAACAGTTTTATTGCTGGCTATGTGACATCTGCTAGTGCTTCTGTCTTGTTGTTTCCTGTCTGCTAATTTTTATATCTAGTTGTATATATCTGTGTCTGCTGCCTAATTGCTCATGTTCTGTCATGTAGAATTGTCTGCTTCATGTGCCTTTAACATGCTATGTGGCTTATTTTATATTCATGTTTTCATTCATGCTTTTATTTTTTTGCTTGCTTTTATGTCTTTCTGTTGCAGTGGCTATTTTAACACCTAGCACAGGTAGACAGTATTTAAAGTTTTTGCCCTATAAACAATTAACCACAGATATAAATTATAATCTCTTCTGTCACAGTCTAAACTATAAGGACCATTGTAAGCCCCCAAAAGGTGGTATGTGCTGCAGGGTAGTTGCATTAAATAGCATTATATATTGTAGGTACTCATGATATTGCATTCACTCCTTGTTTGTCTTCAGAATGCTCCTGCCGATGACTGTGTGTTGACCTCCATGCGTTGGGGTCTGGTACCTTCCTGGTTCAAGCAGAATGACCCCAGCAAGATGCAGTACAGCACCAGCAACTGTCGCAGTGAGAATATCTTGGAGAAGAAATCATATAAGGTGCATACAGTTCAAAGGAAACATGGTGTTATATTGGCTTTCCTGTGTTTACGTCTCTGTGTTGGACGTATGCTCACAGGAGTGTCTTACCACTTTGTCGTCTCCCCTAAAGGATCCTCTGATAAAAGGGCAGCGCTGCGTCATCCTGGCTGATGGCTTTTATGAGTGGAAGAGGGAGGAAAAGAACAAGCAGCCTTTCTTCATATACTTCCCTCAGACTCAGGGAACCAGCCAGGAGAAAACAAAGGATCAGGATGACCCCACGACCTCAGCTCGCAATAAGGAGAATTCAGAGGCCGTGTGCCCTCCAGAGAAGGCCTCCCCTGACTTGACCAAGGTTCATATTTGGTTTTCTATACCAATATAAGCACCATGAACAATTGCTTTCATCCATAACAAAAGTAGAGAGAATGCAGCTGTGGCGGATATTACCATGGCTGAAAATATCCTGTGTGGGAGAGAAGCCAAAGCAAAAATGTGCATGTGTCCACCAGGTGTGTCAGGCTCTAGTTTTGATGCTGGTGCCAGGCTGAAGAGTGTAAAAAAAATACAACCATAACAACAAAATCTGTCGCATTTTTTCAGGAAGGAGAAGCAGCAGGTGAGTGGACTGGATGGAAGTTGCTGACTATGGCCGGACTGTTTGACTGCTGGACACCTCCCGATGGTGGAGAACCTCTTTACACTTACAGTATAATCACTGTGAATGCCTCCCCAAACCTGGAGAGCATCCACCATAGGTAAGGATAGTTTATGGAGAAACATGCTCTTTCTTCACTTGTGTCGCATTTAAAATCCTAAATTACCACGTGGTTGTGTTTCAGGATGCCAGCAATCCTAGATGGAGACGAAGAAGTGAGAAGATGGCTGGATTTTGGGGAGGTGAAGTCTCTAGATGCCTTGAAACTGCTCCAGTCAAAAAACATTTTGACTTATCATCCTGTCTCTTCGATAGTGAATAACTCTCGCAACAACTCTCCAGAGTGCCTTCAGCCAGTGGATCTTAACAGCAAAAAGGTATTAAATTTACTGAAGTGATTTACCAACTGTGGTTGAAAATATTAGCGATATACATTGGACCAGCATATACAGGTACTTAGCAAAATGTCAAGGCCATGTGCCCTTTCGGAAGATAGAAGGATGAAGATACTGCTGATGTCACTGCAGTTTGACTTGTGTTTGGATTATAATTTTAACACATCTGAATGCATTTATGTCTTAGTAGACAAACATTATATGTCAGAGAACCTGAGCATTTGTGATACCTTCATAAACTAAGGTTGATCGCCAGGTAGATCGATGACCTAACACAGCAGTCAGATATTGCTTATCCGAACACCTTTATTGGATTGTATCACCAGGTATACTTAGCCTATGTGTTGTCTGTAAATAACCAACCTGTTAATAGCCAAGTGAAGCTTTAGGTTGAGATTTAGTTGGAGACGACTGTCAAGCTGCTATACTGCATGACTGTAACGTCATTACAGCAGCCTCTCACTCAAGCTAATATTAGCTATCCATCAGTTGTAACCGTCGCCAGCATCATTTAGTGATTTACCACACTGACAGTTAATATTCACACATCTTATGTGCCTCAGATCTCAGTGTGAAAACCTTGGTTACCACCTACACAACAGCTTTGTGGCATTTCCCCTTTTCTCTCCGACCATGCATTTTCTCATCTGTAGTTTGGAACCAAAACCCGAGCTGCTATCTGACATCTTTTTTACCACATGGCAGGGGAACAAATCGGAGATCAGCGTGTTTGACTTTATTGTTGCCGCAACCAACTGTACAGCAACTGCTAAGCTTGTGCTATTAATTTAAACATCATGTTAAAGTAAAAATATGGAGAAGTGTTTCATCTTCTTCTGTACACACTGTTACTGTCTATGCAATATGCTGGATTGTTTCCTACCAAAAGGGGGTGGTGATGAGAGCTTACTGTGGATAACGTGTTGTTGGTCTGATGTATAGCTTGCTCCAGGAATGACTCCTAACTCCAGAAATGAGTTAGCATTTTAGCACTCCCAGTTCCCTTGTCTCAAAGTCAGTGTTTTTTTAATGGGTTTTGGGTTAGATGCCTGAAATGAGGTCTGTGGTTAACTCAAGCTTTAGAGACTTTCACGGTTTATTCTACAACATAAAATACCGCAGTTAATATTCCACTTGTGAGTTATGAAGCTTCTGCACATCTTAAAAAAAGACGGTTGCTAACAGGTGGCTAAAAAAGGCTACAGAATGTCATCAAGCTGAACACAGCTTTACAGCCTCATTGTGGAAGGGAAGATCAGTCATGTGACCGTGGTGTTGTTAGTTTATTGCCTAACATTAGCTTATTACTCATGGCAGTTGAATTTAGGCTTAAAAGAAATAATAAAAGTGATGTTCATTTGTAAAGATTATCTTGCTGAACAAAACGTGTCTCATAAACGTTTGTTTGCCACAGAGCTTATTTTCTGCGATCATCCAGAATCCAATCTGTAATTCTATAGGCTTTTTGACAAGGGAACCGGCCTACAGAAAAACAATTGCTGATTGGCAGGTCGAGGGAGGTTTGAGCTGACAAATCTGACCTTTGACCCTTAGGAGCCCAAACCCACAGCCAGCAGTAAGATGATGATGGGCTGGCTGTCAAACAGTACACCTTCAAAGAGGAAGGAGCGCAGCAAGTGTGAGGGCAAGGAAGAGCAAGAGGGCAAAGGGAAGGCTCGGAGAAAATCATCAGGACCACTTCAGCAGTGGCTGAAGGGAGCCAAGAAACCAAGAACCACATGAAGACGTCACCTGGAAGTGTCAACTCTGCAGTGTGTAGTTGACCAGATGCTACTACTGTATTCTGACAAGTGTAAGAAAAGCTTCTGCTCAGTTACTGTTTTAAATGTTGTAAAAATGCTACACAGATACTGTTTCATTTTTAAATGTTCTGAATAAACGCTAGAAATAAACACGCCATGCTTTATTCAAGATTTTTATTACCCTTATTACTTGAAACGCAAAGACATTTTGAAACAATGTAGATGCTATGCATTTATCATATTAATAATATAATAATGATGAATGCCAATACTTCCCCCCCACATTTTTTTTTTCTTTCAAAGTTACAGTATGTATGCTATCTTGTAATCTATAATGCATTTCAAAGTTTTAACATAATACGAACAGACAGTTAAAGATCTGATCGGTTAAAAGAAATGTCAAGCACTTAAATTGTTTGCCAACACGAGCAACTGGCAGAGTCGGATATGGAGATTTACAACACAACTTTTTGCCTTCCCCACACAATGATTGAGAGGTTTGCAAATATACAAAGTCTTGCAATAGTCGACAGTAAAAAGAAACGTACTAGCTAATAGTACTGTTATGAATGATATTTATACTTGAGAAAAAAATCTCTCCTCTCCAAGACTATCAGGTAGAATGACATGCTGTCTTGATTTGGTTCATTCCCCACATAAAATGTACCAGGAGTAACTGATTACAAGATGAACCTTCATTTCCCCAACAGAGGAACAGCAAATAGTGTGTTAGGGACCGCACTTGTATCAAGGAGCCGTGTCTGGATTCACACCGTGTCCTCAACCTGAGCTACAATTGCATTTATTGTGGCTCCAAAATGAGATGTCTGAACAAGTCTTCAGTAATTGTGGATGACAGCAAAGTGCAAAACAAAAAAAAAAACCTGTACACACTTGTCTGATGGACTTGTCGTGGAACTGGATTTTCAATTCTGTACCAATTATTGAGAATCAGCAGGCAGCGCATCAATGAGACCCACATGCACCTTCATACAATTTGATCCTTCACTACTTTCAGCTCTGACTTCTCTGTATTTTTTCCTTTATGATTCTAAGAGGTAAAGTGAAACCATAATAAGTGTTTTTGAGAGTGAAATAAATTTAAACCACAACACAAATGAGTAAAATCGGGGGAGCAGTGTTTCCTCTGTTCATGCAGCAGTGGCGGGCCGTGAAAGTAAGAAAACAACCACCACTGCTAAAGAAACTTTGATTTAAAAAAAACAAAAGAAAAACATTAGTTTTCTAACTTTACTCATCAACACAAACATGTAGAGATAATGCTTCAATTTACCACTTAAAGTTTCCAAATAAAAGCAGTTAGAACCAAAACTGGGTGTGAAAGCAGCGATATATATGGAACTGAGAATGAGGTTAGCCCGAGCCACCACCGCCATGAAAACGTACGTGGAGAAACACTGGGAAGTAATAAGCATCGTACAAGTAAATTCCATAATGTTTCCTTAAGGTGTTCTTTGGGCTAGGAGACTTGTATTTCATAGAAAATGTGTGTTTTGTATACATAAGGTGGTGGGTGCAGCATGTTGGTGTGTGTAGTAGTATACTCAATGAGTGGGATGCTGCTTGTATGTTGGGCATTAGGGATTAACACAGTGGGCCATGGGAAAAGGGATATATAGACAAGGCAAGACAGGGTAGTGAGGGCAGTGACGACCCCCCCCCGGAGATCTTCAGAGTCCTCAGCAGCTGCAGGTCTCTGCTGACGGCTTGGCTCGCTCGTTCCTGTCCAGCTTTATCGGCTCAGGGAACTCGTTGTACAGCTCCACTTCGGTCTCCTGAAATCAGACAATACAGTTGCAGCTTTCACTGAAACACACGCTGAAAAATGTTACAGGGTGTCTACAGGTATCGAGACACTTTAATGCTTCTAAACAGCTTTTCAAGATCATTTCTAACCAAATACAAGACTGATTTTTGGACAAATCATCTTGTACGTATTCAAACACTGCAGTCAAGTATAAAGGTAAGTATACAGGGAAACAGTATAGGTTAGAGGTTTTATGTAGGAATTAGACTGAGTTAGGTTAACATACATTTAGCCAACAGGTAAGTCCACATATAAAGTAAAAGCACAGTATTATGTTCACTGGTAGGTTTCAGTATTTGTAATATCAGATCAGAGACATTCACACACGAGAGTCTGACTCATTTTGACAAAAAGAAATTAAAAGATGGATGATTTCATTTAAATATCTGTTGCAATTAAGACCTTACAAATTCTATTTCAAGCCTATTTAATGACTTTTAAGGCCTAATATTTATAAAATTTAAGTCATTTCAAGGACCTTTAGACACCCTGTATTATTTCTCAGCATTCTATAGGATTTCTTGATTGCCTTTATTACCTGTTTAAGGGCGTTGCGTGCAATAGTCTGGAAGGCCTGCTCCACATTGATTGCCTCCTTGGCGCTGGTCTCGAAATATGGGATGTTGTTCTTGCTTTGACACCAAGCCTGTGCTCGCTTGGTTGTTACCTGAAACAGAAACAGCAGACACAAGAGAATGACTGTTTCATCCAGGCTATTTTTAAAGGTTCTGTATGCAACACTCAGAGCAGTAACATTACAGCAAACCACTACTTGCTGCGTAAAGATACAGTGGAATAATGGCGTCCTGAGCAGTGGTGGTCATGGTTAGCCGTTCAAGATGCATGTGTGGGTTAGTGCATGTGTGTATCCCACTGGCTAGCTCATCATTGCACTACGCCAGGAATGTCCAAAGTCCAGCCTGGTGGCCAGTCATTGCCCGCAAACTGATATTAAACGGCCTGTGTCTTGTTGTTCAAAATATACTATATGTGGCCAGCCACACAGTATTGGTTAATCAAGCAAGATCACTGCATTTTTTCCGTTCACCTCATGATGGAGAGACTATCATATAGTTTGCTGACATGCATCACGTAGGAACTATGCAGGCGGACCTGATTTGTTTTCATAAACAGGTAAAGACGCACACAAATTCTTATCTAACAGCAGACATCTCCTGCTAGGTAGCAGACATGGCCACAGTAAAGAGGCGATAAGTCAAACTGTATTTACATGATGGTTATCCCTGATATCAGGATGGCACTGTCACTGTTGACATTAGCTCCGTCAGCACGGAAGCCGTTGTTTAGTGCCATTTATGGAGTAATGAAGCCGCCCCTCAGCTACTTCTGTGTTGAAAACAATTTCCAAACAACTCATATACTCTGAATTTCACATAGAGCCCCTTTAAATCTACTAAACAAAACTTTAAGACCTCAAAAATGACTAAACACAGCTGTACGTAATTATCTGGACCCACCTGTCTGTTCTCCAAGTCAATCTTGTTGCCCAGCACCACGAAGGGGAAATTCTCTGGGTCTCGAGGGCTGGCCTGGATCAAGAACTCGTCTCTCCAGCTGTCTAGAGTCTTGAAGGTGTTGGGTGCTGTCACGTCAAACACCAGCACACAGCAGTCTGCTCCACGGTAGAACGCTACGCCTAAGGACTGGAACCTCTCCTGTCCTGCTGTGTCCCAAATCTGTACGCATTAAAGAAGACACAACATAATCAGATTACTGTAAATAAAGAGATTACGGTAATACTTTGAGTGTAGTGGTTACATGGTTCACATTAATCAGATCTTCCTAATTACCATCAGTGTTTGTTGGATAGCTGATGTGAAGCCTGGAGTGATGTTTGGTACCCTACAAGAAACCTCCAAGAAAATCAAAGGACTTTGAGGCTGTGTGTGTTTATATCGGTAGAGTACTGTTTGCCTTTTAGAAATTCTTTATTAACCCAGCATCACAGGCCATAAAGCTATCTGTGTGTAGGAAAATGCAGCTTTGTTGCCAGTTCATTCTGTCTCTCTGTGGTGCATGTGTGGAATAACAATACTGGGGAAAAAAAGTCAAAAATTGAAGTAAGCCAAGCTGACCAGTTATCCAGCTCTCGGAATCAAGTTACACTTAATTTAAGTGTTAATGAAAATGCACAAACAGATTCGCCATCCTATGCTGTTATCATGAGTCTATAAAAGTAACCAGTCAATCCAAAAACACTAACAAAAACTCACTAGAAAGAAAAATGACCTTTTTCATCCTTCAAGTGTATTTCTCTGGGTTTAACTGATTATGACTGTTACAAAATGTTTGTTGTTACAAAAATACAAATCTTAAGTCAAAGCCTTAAAAACGTTTTTTTTCCCCGTACGGACATATATATATACATATATATGTGTATGTGTGTACGTATATATGGCTTTTACAAAAACGTAATAGAAAGAAAATATGCGTTTTCATTATTGTACACCATTAAAACCCTTGACAGTCCCTTGTCAGTGTGGGGGATAAAAATAAGCATGTGTTCTTTTACATCAAAACATTTTATTAGCTTTTCATTGTATTCTGTGATAGTTTAAGATATGATAATTGTGTTTAAATAAAAATAAGCCAGTGTGGCATTCTTTTATCATTTTTTCCATACCTGCATTGTGACAAGTCTGTCATCCACCATGACTTCTTTCGTCAGGAAATCAGCACCTATTGTGGCTTTGTACTGGTTACTGAACTTCTTATTCACATACTGGTTCATCAACGAGGTCTTCCCAACTCTAGGAAAGAAAATTAAATCAAGGACAACATTCAGAGCATGCGACCACCAAAAACAAGTAAAGCACAAAAAAGTCTCTGCGATTAACTCAGTGGTAAAGCACAAAAAAGGGTTCCTTGCTGACTGTATTGGAGTGAGTGTATTAAGTGTTCTTTTTTACAATAAACCACCAGACATCACTATTGTTGTCTCACCCCTTTAGCTTCGAGGCTATGGCTCAACAACACTCACCCAGAGTCTCCGAGGATGATGACTTTGAGTAGTACTTTCTTCCTTGAAGTCATTGTGCCACAGCTGTAAAGACCAAAAAAAAATAACATAAAATTAGAGAGAAGAAGAAAACTAAAAGAAGCGGAGCAGCACAAGAGGGATACAGCCATGCCCCTGTGATGCCCCTTTTGATATGGGCCAACAGGTTTAACTGAAAGATGATAAGGCCTGTTTGCTTCTCGAAATACATTCCAAAGAAACAGGCCAGTTCTAGGAATGAAACCAAGTGCGCTGTCTCCTGTACTTGTGTTTTCTTTGCTTCATGAATACAGAAAAATACAATAGTTGGAGGTAAAAAATATGCTGCACTGCATTGTTCTCTAAAAACAATTCATGAAACAATTCACTATGCTATATTTCTCCCCCTAAATATGTTGAACAATGCTGTGTAGAGATGCCATCTACTATTCGTGTCACTACAGCTGGTTGTTTTTGTTAAATTTATACTGCTGACGAACCATTCAAAAGAATGACAATGTTTCACTCCCGAGATACAATTATTGTTCCTTTATAAAGCTGAACATTACAATGAACTGAAAACAAAAATGGAACATGCTCTAAAAATACTGAATGGAGCTGTGAATTGTATTAATCATAACATGTCTACACTGTGCTGCATCATGATAACTTCCCAACTGAGATCTGTATTTGTCCTACCAAACAGGCAGGTGCTACAATTCAACGATTACCTTCATACAAGCTTAACTGTTTTTTCTAAAACTTCAAATTAGCAGCTCCAATATGATCTTTGTTAAATTTGGAAAGATAGGTGCACTCATTACAGAACTTAGCTATTGTTAACTCTTCCTCTGTAATGTAATCCTCCTTCTGCCACTGAATAATCTATATTTCCTTACAAAAGATGCCTAATAGGCTAAACATCTTACTTTTAAATTGTATTTTCATATCTGTGTCATGCAGATATGTGTCTTGTTCTTGATGAAAACATATGAAATTGCAACCACATTTGTATTAATTGGATCTGGATCATCAAAGGTACTTATTATTTTTGTACTAAAATCCATGATATAACATTCTCATCCTTGCCCCTGCTTAAGACTTCACCAAGCATTTCTGACTTTGACCGAGTGTGCTTTGTAATAATAAACCACCTCATACAGCTGTAATGACCAAAGTCCAGACTCTATTACCCATGGGCTTTAAATCATCAGTCTATTCAGGTTAAACCCTGGAGAAAGTATTATTGAAAGAAAAAAAAACAGTCAAAGGTACGATCCACACATCACTTAATATTTACAGCAACTTGTGTGAATGAAAATCAACACCATGAATCCACAGCCGTGCTATTATGAGGCAAAACTAGCATGGAGCTATCGGTGCGGCTCTCATAATCTGCACCCCATGACACTGTGTCAGGGACTGATCACATGGTTTTAAAACACAGGACTAACGGAACCATGACTTGGCAGGCATGATTAGCACAGCAAATGCTGCAGTTGCACACAATACACATACCGGTAATAATCCTTAGTTGTGATCAATCTGTCGACCTATCTGGTTGTAAATATTCCCACTTTGTAAACTGAAGAAGACAGAGTCCTGATTTAGCATTTTACCCAGCAGCCATAAAGACATCTAACACACTTGCAAAGGGTTAGCAGGGTAGAATACACATTACATTTGGAGAACAAATGCTTTATAGCTAGATGAGAAAATACAAGAAAACGATTAAACATGGGTTGGGAAACAGTATCATTACCAAAAACCTTTCAAAATGGCTAAAGCTTGACGTTTTACATGCCGTGTCAACTAACAATTATCATATCAGTGACACTTCTTAATTTAAGCTAACGTTTAGTTAGCTAAGCTAGGTTTATTAACAAATGTGAAACTTAATTAACGACATCATTATCGTTGATATGTACCACTAGTAAAACCAATGACTAAAGTCACCATAAACCAACCTGCGCGATGATCCTGCGGTAGAGAATATCAAAAGTGGACTTTTCTTCTGCCTCGGTTGGAAGCGTTAGCTAACGCGCAGGCTAGCTAACAGGCTAACGGCTCCTGTAAACGTCTGCCGTAAGAAAACAACACGTTTAGAGCGTCGACAGCTAAATAATCTCTGATAGCTAGCCTCGCAGCTAACTCTGCTTATCAAAATCAACACTGCCACCGCCGACGTATCTCTCCTTTCGTGTAACAGAAGCGATTTGGTACAATGGTCTATTTCGCCCTGTTCCCGTTGACGCTTGCTTTTCCTGTCAAGCTAACGTGCTAGCTGCTAGCCGAGCTCTGTTCACTTCCTCCAAAACAAGCTCTGTCGGTGAGGGCTGACGTCACGCGCTGGACACGCCTTGTTCCACAGGAACCCGAGAGGTCACAATAACACAAATTTCATAAATTATCATATTGATTTAATGACAGATGACTATAGCAGATTACATGCTTGATAATACAGCATTCAGTACATAGTCTGCACAGCTAACAATCCTATTCTGGTGCAAATTAGACACAAGTGAAGCTACAAATCTCATGATACATGTGGAAAGGAACAGAAAAGACTAAAAATAACCTTTGAAACTAAGTGAGCATTAAACCGCATGCATTCATTGTTATAGTCTTAGATTACAACTGACACTCTTTGTTAATGAGCATGCAGAACAACAAAATGTGGGTCCACAGATCATCCACAGTCCTGTTGCAAGTTAAACGTGGCTTTTCTTTTAGCCTTGTATGCTTGTCCAGAATTAACCTGCAGCCAAGGGCAAAAGTGTGACCTACTCCCATCTTTCTCCAACTGCTGTGATTACTTCCTTTCTACTGTCCTTCACTGCAGACTTTTCAAGCCATTGGTGGGATATCCCGATGTAAGGCTGTCTGCCTGTGGTGACACCCAAGAAGGGTCTTAGCCTGCCATATCTCTTTTGCTGGGCTATAATTCACATCCTATGTCTGTAGCTGTGGTATTCTCTTAGTTAACAGTTTGGGAGCCAGGTTACCAAAGTATCCAGAGATGTTTCTTGTTTTTCATAAAAGATAGTGGCCTTGACACAGTGGCATCAGGTAGTCACAATGGGGCACTGGGGCCCCCCACCTCAGGGGCCCCAGTGCAACTGTACTTCCCGCACCATCTATATTTACGCCCCTGCCTTGACACTAACTTAATCCTTTCCAGTGGGTCTACAGTGTCTGTGCTGGACTTTAGGGTGTAATAATGATTTTGAGATGTTTCCAGGTCTGCAGCAGTTCTATCAGCAGCATCAGAATCCTCTCTTGGCCAGCTTACCATACCATCTGAGTATCTGATGATGGCCAATTTGTTACATGTAATGATAACTTTGATTTTGCTATTTTTCCTCATTTTTTTCCATGCTTCTGTCTTTCATGCCTCTGTATTATGGCTTCTATGAAAGTGAATCCCACGTTACATTTAAGGCATTTGCGGGCATTTTTTATACAATTCTCTATAATTAAGTAATCCATTCAATTATGTCCTAAACTCAATTTGCACTCCCTGTATCTTGGTTAAATTCTAATACTGAGAATTTAGTAATCACATTTAATTTACACATGACAGTCAGCTACATCTAAGGTCATCAGATTTCTATTTTGCTGTAAATGCACTGCGTAGACAAGACCTAATACATAACCTTTTGTTTTGTATCAGACTTTATAAATTACAGTAGCCACCCCCAAGTGTCAGTATTATGGGATAATGTCATATTCAGCAGTCAATGTGTGGCAGAGTATAGCTGATTAATGTGTGATCAACATATCTAAAGCCAAAAAACTACAGTGTTCATGGACTTGATCTGGATTGACCGAATGTTTGTAGAGTTGGTTTTCAAACAAAGGGACATTTGTTGAGACTTCAGGTGACCTCCTAATGTAACTGTGGCAAACAAGTCTTCAATGATTTACCCGCAAACGACACTACCTTGTCACTAATCACTAAAACCACAGTCATTGTCACTGCCGAAACCCGGGATCGAACCAGGGACCTTTAGATCTTCAGTCTAACGCTCTCCCAACTGAGCTATTTCGGCTTGACGCATACAAAGTGTTGGCACAAACGACAAAATATTTAAAAGTTTATTAGTCCATCAAAAGAAACAAAAAATTATGTTACTGCTATATTAACGGTAACCTGACACGAGTTCCTTCAGTAGACCAAAAAAGGTCACAACCAGAGACATTTCATTATCAGACACTCAAATAAAGACCACAATTTGGAGGTAAAACGTTTCACGTGTTGTATTAAAATGTTCTTCTTCTTCTGAAAACACATATTAACTCATTGCTTTTCTGTTTGTGTCAGATTTCAGAGTCACTTCCGACGCACAGCGCGTTGAAACGAGCGCGTCATGACGTCATCACGTCAGACCGAATGAAGCGTCATCTTTTCTGATGTAGAGCGGCACGGCGGCCTTTCTTTGCCGTCTACATTTCCCCCTGTCTGTCCTCTCTGAGCCCGGTATTTCAGCTTTGTATTTCTCTGACCATGACTCGAAAGTCGCCACTTCTCGCCGCCTGCCTGCTCCTCCTGGCGGCTGTGAGCTCGGAGGTTTCAGCGGACGGCTTGGTGAACGAGGAGGTGAAGAGGACAGTGGACCTGGGCACTCATCTGGCTAAAATCACCGCGGAGATCGTGCTGTCCAACCAGGGACACTCCGCCGTGCAGAGCTTCATATTGGCGGTAGAGGCTGACCTGGCCCCGCACCTGGCATACATCGGAGCTTCGGTGAGCCCAACATGAGTGACTTAACTAACGCCAACATCTCTGCCTGTAACCGGCTCGCTAGCATTAGCCTGTTAGCCACTTCATTGTAGGCTACTCATTTATTCGCTGTGCAAAATCATGCTGCTCTTAAAGGTTGCTTTTTTTCTAAATTGACAGCAGCAGTAGTGTGCAGGTCAATAGCATGCTACCACATGATGTTACAGTGTGTTCATTGACTGCATGAACTCACAGCTACTAGCTAGGCTATGTGAGTCAGTGTGGGTCGTGAGCTCTGCAAGCTCAGAAGCCAAACAGTCAGTTAGCCAACAGTAGCTACTGTTTCAACGTCTAACGTTATATTGCTTAGTGCAAGGCATTGGTATCAGCTTATTTGCTCTGAGCACGAACGCAACGATTTGATTAATTCATTGTGAATTGCTAAAGGATGTGGGTAATAAGATGTTAACTTCCGCAGCGCTGCACGCTCTGTCAGTGGCTGAATGACACGTACGCGCTGGGCAGCTCACTTCCGTGTGTGACTGCGCAGGCCTGCCCCCTTCCACTATGTATGAATCAGTAACAACGCTCTGCTTTCAGACAGAACAATTAGGACAATAGTTATAAACACACGGTTCTTTGGAGGAGTTATCATTCTTTGCATTATAAACCTAAAAACTGTCCTGTATTTTACCTGAGAGTGTTTTCCTTTCAAAGACAGTATGCTCTAACCTCCATGTTTCCACAGGTGAAGGGTGATGAGGAGGAGGATGGCACACTTGAACTTGAACAGACAACAATTCAGGGCCAGAGGTAAGAGGTTGGACTCTTGCATTGTCAGCTAACTGGATTCTCAAACCTGTGCACACATTAAACTGATGGAAAAACACATTTGTTTTACCTTTACCATAGGGAAAGGCCAGCATTGTTGCCCCACAGTTCCTTGCTACAGCATTGCAAACTCACAACTCAAGCCTTCCTGTGAAACTGATTTTTGTCAGTCCACTGACTTTTAATGTGAAATAAATGGGTTTGAATATAAAACAATACAATTGCAATTTGTAGTTCCTGAGACGCTGATATTTCAAAGGTGCAGTGTGTAGGATTTAGGTGATATCTGAAATGGAATACAATACAATAAGTATGTTTTCTTTAGAATATAATCACCTGAAAATAAGATTTTTTGTTACCTTAAAATGAGCGGTTTATATTCACAAGGGAGCAGATCCTTGTCTATGTAGTCCATCTCGTTGCACCACCATGTTTCAGGCTGTCTCTAGATAGGGCCATTCATGTTTTCATGTCAGCCACCATAGCTAGCAGCCCTTCATCAACAAGCCAAAGTGTCTGAAAAACACAGATTTTTACTGTGAAACTGCTTCACTCAGTGTTTTTGGCAGCTGAAATCACCTGGTCTGTTTGTTTTGGAGAGGAGGAGACCTCTACACCTCCTAAACGGTGAACACTGAAGGAATCCTAACTGGGAGTTCATGCTTGGCACATGATAGAAGTTTCAACTGGTTGCAATCCTCCGCGCTAGATCTCACCAAATCCTACACACTGCTCCTTTAAACATCATTGCCATCATTATGCAAATGTATCTTACCCATCCTCCTCTCTGTCTCATCTCTTCCTGTACAGTGGGGAGTTTTACAAAGTGCAACTTCCCTCCAGTCTGGCAGCGGGTGCTCAGCTGAAAGCAAAGGTGGAGATGACATTGACCCACGTACTGAAGCCCTTCCCCACACACATCACCCAGGCTGAGCGCCAGCTGGTGGTCTTTCAGGGAAACCACTACTTTTATTCCCCGTACCCCACCCGCAGCCAGACCACACGTGTCCGCCTGTCCTCCAAGACTGTGGAGAGCTACACCAAGCTGGGTAACCCCAGCAAGAACGATGAGATCATTGAGTACGGACCCTTCCGTGACGTGGCTGCATTCAGTGAGGTAAAGCTATGACCAGATTTTAGGAGCTTCACGTGAAGCTGCAAGAAAGTTGCTAAAACATTCTGTGTTTGTTATCTCCTGTCCAGGATACCATGAAGATCCATTATGAAAACAACACACCCTTCCTCACCATCAGCAGCATCATTCGGACCATTGAGGTCTCTCACTGGGGCAACATTGCTGTGGAAGAGACCATCGACTTGAGGCATACAGGAGCCTTCCTGAAGGGGCCTTTTTCACGTTATGATTATCAGCGTCAGTCAGACAGCGGCATCTCATCTGTAAAATCCTTCAAGGTGTTGTATTAAACATAAACCACTGTCGTATGGCTTGCTTTTACTCTAAAGGTGGTGATGATGATGACGATGACCATATGTGCTTTCTCCTCAACAGACTATCCTTCCTGCCTCAGCCCAGGACGTCTACTATAGAGATGAGATTGGAAACATCTCCACCTCCCATCTGCAAGTCTGGATGACTCAGTGGAGGTGGAGGTCAGGCCTCGTTTCCCCTTGTTCGGAGGCTGGAAGACCCACTACATCATCGGCTACAATCTGCCCAGCTATGAGTACCTCTACACCCTGGGTAAGTTGACTTTTGATAACCCTAACATAGCAGTAAACATGTTCTGAAGGTCCACTCCAAACTAAGAGAAAGGGTACAGGTGGGCTATTGAGGGAAAACCAGTGTTGCTCAGTGGTCACCTCAGCAGGACAGATGCTTGCCATCATCATGATTTAAACCTAGACTTCCTATCAAGACAAATCCTTCCCAGCCTCTGAATCCTGTGTTGCTAATGTGTCACATCCTTTTATCTCCTAGGTGACCAGTATGCACTGAAGATGAGGCTAGTTGACCATGTGTATGATGACCAAGTGATTGACTTCCTCACTGTGAAAATCATCCTGCCAGAAGGGGCCAGGTCAGTGTTGTGCGAGCAGATTCACAGTATGTTAGGCTGAGTGGATTTTTTTTTTGCAGTATTTGATGTTAACTTCGCATATTTCCCTCTCATATCCAATCAGAAACATCCACGTGGACACACCTTACAAAATTGATCGCATGCCAAACCAGCTGCATTATACCTATCTGGATACTTTCGGCCGACCAGTGCTGGTTGCCACCAAGACCAACCTGGTGGAGCATCACATTCAGGATGTTGTGGTAAGATGAATGCTAGAAAACGACAGGAATTTGGGCAGTCTGTATTATATGCATTATTTACCAGCTGCTTTGTAGAAGATTGCTTTGACTTACGTAGCATGTAGCTACTACAGTGTTATTGATATGTCCAGATATGCTGAAGCCAAATGACCTGCAGAGACACAAAGATTTTTAAGCTTTGACAAATGTTTAAAAAAACTCAAATGCACTCTGTGTTTTAAGTAATTGTGCACCACAGCAGTCAACCATTTACTGTCTGAATTATTTCCCAACTGGAAATTCTGTGAGTTTTCCTCCTGTGCCACGCTCAGGCTTCTAGCTGTTCCAAGAAGCAGGTTCATGGAGTTCAAACAACTCTGCTGAGATAAAACAAAAAGACGTCTTTTTACACCGGTCTTCATTCCAGATTTAAGGAGCTTCTGATTTTTTTTTTTTTTCTTTCGATAAGTTGTCTCAATAAACTAAATTCATAAATTTGCTTTGTGGAACAAGGACCAGGAAAGCCTCCAATAATAACTAAATGACCCGTATGTTGAGTTGTTTGTGGGATCTATTGAATCTCACAGTCTGTAGGGGCTGTTTAATGTTGTCACAATACTGGATTTTCTCACTTTGATACAGTAACTAGAAAAATAACAGTATTAGATGCAATTTTTTATACTGCGGGGAAAAATGACATGAAGGGCATAATGTCTTGTCTTAGTATATTTATTCTATACCCTATATTCTTGCGGTAGTGCATATGTTCAAAGCCTGTGAGGTTCCATGCCGCAAAAGCCTATATACACCAGAGTGAATGAGATGAGGGACAAGACGACAGCACAGTGAGTGAGTGATAGGAGGTGGAGCCATGGGGGCACTGCAGTGGTGTGTGTGTGTCAACTGTTGAAGAGAAGAGAGAGCAAGAAAGTATCTATATATTGATACATCTATTTTCGACAACACTAGTGCTGTTAATAGTATGACGATCTGTATGGCTACACTATACCCTCATAATGTACTGTACTCACAACAGGGTGTTCTGCTGTGATCAGCATAGGCTTTGTATTTTTACTTAACAAGTTATCAGAGTAGTGATTTATTAGTTTTTATGGAAATTGGGTTATTTAGCTCTCTCAAGATCTCCTCTTACAGGGCGCCCCTCGGCATTTGGGTCAAAACAGAGACCATTGACTACAACATCCCTAGTTCTTGGGCGGCTGGCGACCTTTGTTGCGTGTAATTCCCCTTTTCTCTCCCCTCATTTCCTCTCATCTCTCTGATATAGCTATCTAATAAAAGCATAAAATATCCCAAAAAGGAGGAAAAAAGTGATTAGGGCATGATTTATGATATGAGCTGTGAAAGTGTATTCAGATAAAAGTTAATCGACCTTTTTTGTGATTACCAGGTTCATTATAACTTCAACAAGATCCTGATGCTGCAGGAGCCTCTCTTGGTAGTAGGGGCCTTCTACATCCTCTTCTTCACTGTCATCATCTATGTACGCCTGGACTTTGCCATCACAAAGGTATGACAGCACTCATGTGTTTCAATACAGGGAGCCTGGTTTCCGTTGGCCTTATGCTTACGCTCCCCTTCTTTAGCAGATATTCTGGATATTTCTAGCTTTGTTCAGTTTTTGTAGCTTCACAGTTTTTAAATCTGTGTTTATATCCTCTGCTCAGGACCCTGCGGCTGAGGTGCGTATGAAGGTTGCCTCCATCACAGAGCAGGTGCTGACTCTGGTCAACAAGCGTCTGGGTCTGTACCGACACATGGACGAGGTGGTGAACCGCTACAAGCAGTCCCGTGACACTGGGGCGCTTAACAGCGGCCGGAAGACTCTGGAGGCTGACCACCGCACTCTCACCAATGAAATCAGCTCACTGCAGGCCCGCCTCAAAGCTGAGGGCTCTGATTTGGCTGATAAGGTCAGTGATGTGTTTGAGAGCATAGCTTACATGAAATAATCTAAAAGTATGGTGATGTTCACTCCCTGTCTGTGCTCTCAGGTCGGAGAGGTGCAGAAGCTGGACGGCCAGGTGAAGGAGCTGGTGTGTCGCTCCTGCCAGGAGGCGGAGCGGCTGGTGGCAGGTAAGGTCAAGAAGGAGGCTTACATCGAGAGCGAGAAGACTCTGACAGGCAAGAGACAAGAGCTCGTCAGCCGCATCGACAGTCTGCTGGATGCCCTCTAAACTTCTCCTGCCACACTCGCACACATAAACAGAATCACACCACCCCCACTGCAACATACAAGCATCTATTTGTATGAATAAGAATTAAATGAAATGTGACACAAATGCTTACACTTTTTTTTACCATCTTTGAAACCAGACATGGACAATTAACATCTCATCTTCTGGTAGTGATGGGTTTATCCAAACACTCGTGCCTTGCGATAAACTTGAGGTCACTGCGCGCTCAGCTCTACAGCAGCTACGTCACAACTTTTGGATTTTATATTTGTCTGTTTTTGAGTTTGTTCAGCTACTCTTAAACTTCGTCACACTGCCCGGATGTGACGCTTCATTTTCATGTTCAAATCTGGACTTTGTATTTTTTTTTCCTCCCGTTTTAAGTATGTATGGTTATGGGACTTTTTTGGAATTGAACAGCAAAAGGGCCCAAGTGTTTTCGGTCTCATGTCTTTACTCACATATGCCGTACTCTAAGATTGAATCATCCCCAGCTCTTAAGTACGAAGGTGATGTTTTTCCAATCGTATCTCTTTTGCACTTACAGCTTTTTTCTACTCGCCCCTGACTGATGTTTATATTTGAACAAATTTGAAGCTATAACTCTGTGTCATCCCAAATGCTTGTTTTTGGTGTTCCTCAGTCATTTTCTACATTTTGTATGATTTTTTTTTTTTGTTTTGTAAGTGGTGTTTTTTTTGACCATGAGATTAGTGAATACATGAGATTAGGTTGTATGCGAGAAAAGACATGGGAGATGGGACACAGATGATTGTGAAATGGGCAATGATATGGAAAGCTGTCAAATTTGAAATAAAGTTTTGAGAAACTCATCATTTAGCATGTTTTTATGCCTCCATGTCGTTGATAGCCCTACCCAGAGGCATTATTGTCTTCGGGTTGTACATCTGTACATACGTCGGTACCATTCTCATGAGCTGGACGTAGGAAATTTCTTTAAATGCGGCACAATCATCCACTTGAACTCAACAATGAACTGATTAGATTTTGGTGATCAAAAGTCAAGGTCACTGTGACTTTGTGTCGGTGTGATTCTCCTGAACGCTATATCACAAGAAGGCCTTGAGGGAATTTCCTTAAATTTGGCACAAACGTTCAACTGGACTCAAGATGGTGGTCACATGTCAAGCTCACTGTGACCTCATTCGTCTCAGTCTTGGGAACGAGATATCTCAAGGACACCTTGAGGGAAATTCTTCAAATTTGGCACAAATGTCCACCTGGACTCAAGGAATTGAGTAGAGTATGGTGGTCAAAGGTCACTGTGCCCTCACAAAACACCTTTTTCGTCAAAGCTCAAAAATTCATTGGCTAATGAAGACAAATTGTCTAATAGGATAAAATGATACAGTGATGACATTTTATATCCAAAAGGTCAAAGGTAAACTTCACTGTGACATCATAATGTTCTGCAAAAACGCCTCTCAGGTAATTATTTATTTTCATAACTCAAGAAAAGTAGAGAAGACCTTTGGTCAGACACTGAATTGGTGACACTAATCTTTAACCTGTGCTGGTTGTATAGATCTTCTGTGCTGCCCAGTTGAAGATGTGCGTGAAGCATCCACGTTTTAGAATTTGTACCGTCTTTACAGCAACATCCATATTTGAAGCATTGTCAGCTGTCATGGCTACGTGTGAGTCTGGGCAGACATGGATGTAAACTGTAACTGCAACTTGACTAGTTTGCGATGACATGCAACCATGAAGCAGTAATTCTAGTTTAGATTACACAGCAGGTGTATGAAGATGGATGATAGAGTTATAGTTTACTCCTGCTCATTTGGGGAAGCAGTACCCTTGGTTCATCAGAAGAGGGCGCACTTGTGTCAAGAACCATCACTCATCTATATTGCAGCCTTTTTAAAACTACACTGCTGACATATAGATAAATGTATTTCCTCTGAACATCTCAAAATAAAAATCAGCTATATATATATGTATATATGGACTATGGCTGGTGCCCCTTTTAAAATGGCACCTCAGAGGGAATTTCCAGCACATTGTTGCAGTCCTTGTTTCAGAGTAACCCCACCTATCACCCTCTCCTCCCCAGTCGGCAGAGTAGCAGACCTGCCAGTCTGTGCCCAGGACAAACATAAGGGTCAGCCTGAGGTCATCGCTTTCCCTCTGAGGTCACCAGGGGTCCTGGCAGGTCATTTCCTGCTCCATAATAACAGGCCCCGTTCCCCTCACAATGATAATGTTAACATATTGTATGTGCCATACAATAATCATTCTGAAAATACACAGCAGGGGGAAAGCAAAGACAATGTCTGTTAGCACTGATGCTCGGTGCTGGTGAGAGGCCACACAATGGCATTTTTGTTTGTGTGTTTGTACTTGAGTGGAGATTTGGAGCGGTGAGAGTTCGGAGAGCCGCTGAGTCTCATTCTCACAGCGGTCGGGCTACTGCTGCTCACACACGTCCACCTCAGCACCACTGACTGTGTCCAACAAACCGCTGAGCTCACGTCTGCTTAGCGCTCTGAAATGATGTTATCAGGTCGCTCTGTGAGTGTGAATGTTGGACTGACGTGACTGAAGGATCCATTTGGGGGACTGAAAAAACATTTAAAATTTGTGAATCTGAGAGGTTTTATAGAGTCAATTACTGACCTTGAAAATATTTTCTTTAAAATAACCTGAATTCATCAGTATTCTTACACTCTCTGGCCCGCTCGTCATCCTTTCATCAACACTGATGGAGATTCATAACAGGAGACTAATTTTTAACAGGAGACTATTTATCAAGCTGTTAAAACGAAATCTAAAGTTAAAGATAAAAGTGAGATCCTTCATTTTTACCACAACTCACAGTATAAATATATACATTAAGTTTGTTATTACATTTCTTTTGACTTGAATTTAAGAGGCTTCATAAGTCTCTTGGGTTGGTTAAATGGCTGCAGTCCAGAGACAGAGATGAGAATGAGGCTTCTGAGACATGTTTTGAAATGACTGTACAATATAAGGTCAGCCATGATGACCAATATTTAATTTGTACCAATGTGAAATATTCAGATAAGGTTGGGATAATAGACTAAAGCATAAATTTAATATGTTGGCAGTTAATTTTCATGCATTTTCATTGTCTACACTTGTCATTTTGAGATAAAATAAACTTCTATTATGTTTTCTCTAATAGAGGCTATGGTCTCTACCATGTTTCGATTTAGCCATTTTCCTATTATTTGATCCCTATTCATATTTGACACATAATCAAAATCTAGATTGTTAGGTTCTTGTGTTAATTGCTAGTGAAAAAGTTAAACAACAACATCACACAAAGGCAGACAGCAGAAACCTGAGAAACAGTGAAGCTGAGAAAAGGGGTTTAAAGTTTAAAGGCTCTTTGCAAGACTGTGTCACAGATGGATAAGTTGTAAGAACATAATTTTATGCCCTTAAAACAGCATTTAGATACTGCACTGTATATTTGGACAGTCTAAAAGACATAGGGAAAACCCATCTAACAAAATATCATCTTGTTCCATTGGTCCCTGTGTCCATTTGAGCTAATGAGCTACAGTTTAATAAATTTATCTTTGAGCAAAAATATTTAAATATTTGATTTTAAGGAAGCTTATGAATTCCACCAGAGACACATAGACAACAGTCACTGCCATGCTGCTAAGCTCGGCTGGTTAGCTTTTAGCAGTACTAGTTTACTTTTCTCTTCATTATGAATAGATTTTGTTAGTCCTATTTATATGTACCCAAAAACAAACAAACAGCAAAAACTTAATTTGTATTGGAGCATCAAATTGGATTATTCAAATACAGGAAACAAGAAAATGTGGGTTAATTAGCTCTAGCTAAGGGTATCTGGTTTTCTAGTTCCAACAAAATATACATGCTGTTTTGTGTTTTGGTTGTCCGAAAGGTACACACGTCTATGACATATTATTATTTATATGGTAAATCAGAACACAAAGCTCTTGTCTTTTTAACCACACATGTTGTTTTGTCTTTGTCAGGCAGAATAGTAGGCTGTACCTCTCCGACTGGCCTTTTATTCTCAGAGCGTGTGTGTGATTAATCATATGATCATCTGTGAGTAGAAATTTTGCATCATATTCTTCACTTTTTTTATCTTTAGAGAATTGTTCAGTGTAGTTCTTAAAGGTTAGATAAATACATGCGCAGGTCCTGAGTAAAAAGGGAAGTCTTTGAAGATCTAATGTTATAACTTAACCCCAAATAAGCCACATTGAGCCCCTCAGTTTCATGAAGCCATTGGAAAGTCTTTGATGTTCGAGTGATGCTGGTAGTGAGTATCACAAAGCTCGACCAAGACCTGCCTCATGAAGGGGCATCACTGAATAAGGCTCATGTCATCACACATTGTTTTGTTGATGCATTTGCTTCCTCATTTGACAGTTTTATCACTGACAGGACATCGTCTTGTGTGGTATTGGTGTTTTGTTGATTGGCCTTTCAGTCTTTTCAGTTCCAGCCCAGGATGTGATTACTGGTCGCAGAAGAACTGCGGTTTATCTGTTGGCGTAAGCCGAGCAGAATACTGTTTAAACCGGAATTCATGTGCAGCACTGTATCCTGATGTGGCAAACCGTGTGTGTGAGTGTGTGTTTGAGGTGGATGAGGGGGTATGTGCAGGGTGTTGGACTGGTTGGGCCATGTGGTTGAGCTGTCATGGTCCCCCCTCAGGCATGAAGTTGATTATTATCTTCCCTTCCTGAAGTATGGTAAAGATGCAGAGTGTGTTCTTTCTTTATCTGCCAGAAAAATAATGAATATGCAAAAAAAAAAATGTGTGAGTCAAACTAGGTATCAGTTGAAGGGGTAATCCACAAGCCCTGGGCCTTGTGACGTGGTGGTGATTGATTACATTGAGGGCTCACCTGCAGTACTCTCCCTCTTAATCTTTCTCGCTCTGAAATACACACACACAGACACGCACACTCACAAAGAGAGAGGCAGAAGTCACCAGTCAGGGAACAATATCCTGCTCAGAAGACCCTTCACAGCACACTCTCATAAATCACTGAGACAGAGCCACCACCCTCACTGTCAGTGTGTTATTATGCACACACACACACTGAGATCCACGTTCCTCACGACATACATTCAGTCAATCCTGCTACCCAGCCATAAAAGGATGTCATCAAAAAGAAGAAATACGACTCGAATCTAAACTCAAAACCCTCAAACACGCCTCACCTGCATTGATTCCCTCTGGCTCTGCTTAAAACACACATCCTCACAACAGCAGCTCTGTGTCCTGCTCTGCCCTGGCCCTCAGCACCGGCCATTCCTCAGTGACAGGGTGCCAGGATGAGGGGATGAGAGGCGCTGAAGGGCGAGGTGAGGGACGGATGAAAGCCCCGCTGCTAAGGTCCCGGGGCCCTGCGTCCTGTGCAGGTGGCAGGTGTGATTTGGCCGGGTGCAGAAGCGTGAGGGCAAGGAAGAGGAGGACAATGAAGGCGTCTGTGGCCCCCGTCGCAGCTGCAGCAGGCAGGGAGGAGCGGGGCTGACAGATAAGACAGTCAGACGGACGGAAAGATGGAGTAAGGGAAGGACAGCGTAGGGTGCGCAAAGACGGAGATGGGACTTCAAACAGAGGATTGGGCCCTGGGTGCAGAGAGACACATTCTTGTCTGGCATGGAGGAGGTGGGGACAGAAGGAGAGCAGGAAAGATGGATGGCACAAAAAAGGCGAGCATTAAAGGCCAAAGTCGCGCTCGTCTTGTGCAGATGTTTACATGGTGCACACTTTTGCTCAAAGCCTGTGTGCCCTGCCTATATCTGTGTGAATATTGATGTCAACCTCCCTCTCTGTATGGATTTGTATCGATGAGACAGTAATCCTCTTCCCTTGCCGCCCTTGTGTGCAACTGTCCACAGCTCCCACTAAGACCCACTGATCTCTGCCACATGGCGCTCCATCAAAGCACTGATGGTCATGCCTCTCAGGGCAAGTTTTGCCAAAAAACGCACCCGCGTGGCTCATACATGTCCCTCAGTGCAGAGGATAAGCGGCAGATGAAGGTCTAACGCTACTTTAGACTTTGTATCATCTTGGATCACATGAAGGCGAGTGAAACAAAGCTGCTCTCTGTTCAAAGCACTCTTGTCTGAGCGCATGCACAAACACACACACACACACACACGCGTTTCCTACTTTCTCTATCGGACCTGATTAGAGTGACAGGGGCACTTCCCATTGGCTGTGAGAGTGGCCCTCTCCTTCCCAGGGCAGCCAATTTCCCCTACTCCAGAGCTGATAGGAAACTTTGATTGTCCACTGAGCTCAGGAGAGACAAAGAGATTTTTCCTCTTGCAATCCACATATCGCTCCATCACATCTCTACCTACAATCTCCCCCACTTGCTCTCTCCTCCTCTCCTCCACCATCTCTCCCTCTTGAATTGTCTTGCCTTATTTCCATGATCACCACTGTTGTGGGCCGCTGAATGCGAGTCCATTAAACTGGCACTGACTGCTTTGATGGGCAGGAAGTTTCACTTCATGTGGTGACATCTGCATCCTGTGACACAATCCTACCCTGCGTACATGATCTACTGTCTTGGCTTACCACTGTCCTCTAATAGCATTCCTATAATTTAACACTGTGAGCACAGGCGGATGCTGCTGAGAGCATTTGCATACTGGTATGTACTCATGTTGGGTGTGAAGTGAACTGAGACTGGGGGTTGGACAGAGTAAGCAAGGCGTCTAAACATGTGGAGAGAGCCAACAGGAAACATCTCCCTCTCTCTCTGCTGGCCCTCCCTAAGAACACACTTCCTGTCAGAGCTCCTCTAACTTCCTGTCCAGCCACCGGGAATCCCAGCTGGAACATTCCAGCTGTGCAATAACCTCACTCCCTCTCTGGGCTGCTTGATTATCGCCATTTCTAACGTGCTCAATCCTTCAGAGTCACACATGCAAAGAGGCGCACACACACACAGACACACACGCACACACACACTCAAAAGACTGTTCCTGTGGTGCCACTGCATCCCTTCCTCGCCAGGGGTCGCTACATAACAGCACATTATCTCTGGCGTGACTTGACTGCGTCTCTCCTGCAGTGTGAAACTCTCCGCCTCAGTGCTGAGGATACTGGGCTCTTCTATCTCCTCAGAAGGCTCTCATTTATATTACTGCGTTTTTTAGCGCAGGAAAATGCGCAGCGCCATTAGTCTAATGGCATTACATGAAATGGCACATGCATGTTTATCAATGCGCCTTCACGCGGGGTCCATATGGGGGTGGAAAAAAGCAGGTTTGGTGACTTTGTGTATGACCTTTTCGGAAAGAGAGCTAATCCCGAGCTATAATAGACTCCGGGACCGATATGGAAAACTGCTGCACCGTTATCTCGGTTGTCTAGGAGACCATCAGAGCACCGGGGCCGGTGGAGATGCCACGGTATTAAAAGGGGACTGTGTGCGTGTGTGTGTTTCTGTGTGCGTGTGTGTACTGGAAAATGTTTTTTTTTTTTTTTTTTTGGTCATAAGTGTCACTCATAAATACTGCATTATGGACACACGAGCATTTTTTCAGCCACGTTTGGCCCGCAGCATTATTTTTTTCAGCATGTTGAAATTATAAATTCAATTTGAGGACATAGGAACACATAGGAAAAGGTCAGTCATAAAAAAGTGAATGAAGGGGGCCACGCTCGGCTCGTTGTTCGTTAAATTAAACTCGCCTGACATCAATGATTAAATATGGAAGGTCTTAAAGTATAGCAACTATAGACTGTTAACCAAAAGCCACGGCAGTTTCTTGACATGATAACACAGGCCTGACGTGAGGCCCGTCTGCTCTGGAGACAAGTAGGCCTACTGACCAGACTAAAGGAAATCAGAGGAAACTAACGGTGCATGTTAAGCGGCTTATCCTGTTGAGAAACTGAAGATAATGCTATCGTGTTCCGATGTGTTTATTAGGAGGGAATCATTTTCACAAGTATAATTATAGATGGAGCTTATCGCGTTATCTGTAGTTTATGCTTTTATCTACAGATAGCCTAAAAATAACAAAATCATACTTAAAAAACTGTAAGTTAATCAACTGTGAGTTTTTTTTAAGTTTGTAATTGTTGTCTAATTTTGTGAAAACTCAAAACGAGCTATATAAGACATGTGGATTTCCAGAAGGTGGCCTAAATTAAAAATAAGGCTAAAGATCCTCGAGCAGTAATCAGACAGATAAGCATCATATCACAGTGATGTATGTTTAATATAGCTTGTATTGATATGTAAAGTGTGTGTACCAATGGCCCCGCCAATAAACTCCCTCTAAAGCCAAATAGAGCCTATATTGGCTGCACCGCTGCAGCGCGTAAAACGTGTAAATATTTCTCATTCCCTGCGCCTATCTGTCTCTATCAACCCCCCCAACAAATGATGCATTAGATGCATTGAATGTATTTGTTGTGCAAGTTTGAAAAGGCGGCGATAATCTGGGAGTGAGAGATAAGGAACACCAATTTATTCAGCAGCACTTTGGACCCCGCTTCCAGCCTCGGTCGGTGCTGACACCCCCAGCAGTTTGCTGATAACGATTAGGCCATTTATTATCTTCACAGAGAACAAAGATTGCGTGGTGCCGATGAAATATTACCCCTGGTAATAATCAGAAGGAGAAGGGCCCTGGCATCTAATGCAGTGTGCATATAATATCGTCCCTGACGAAAAACCGTGCACACACTCACACACACACAGGCGGAGTCTCGTGCAGAACATGCAGAAAATTGATTAACAAAACAAGTGCAAGAAGCCACAACTATAACATTAGGCTACAATGTTGTGAACTTGATTTATTGATAGAGATAATCGGTCTATTTTCGACATGTAATACTACTACTACTACTAATAATAATAATAATGATAATAGACTGACTTAAATAAAATAATTTTTGACATAACATTTGTATGAACTTTTATCTATTTGACCATCTGTTTTTAACCTGATTGACAGCTCTGGTGACACGTTGTCGGATCTTAGAGATGATACAGATAATATATTGTCGCAATTCTTAACTAATTAGATTCTAATTAACTAATGTTTTTACGAGGCATAAATGTTAGTTTCAAATATACTGCATGTGTATGGCCTAATTATATTCACATTGAGTATGGAAACAAACCAGCCTTTATGTTGCAACAGAAAAAAATGAAGCACATATAATAAAGCCCAATAACTAATAATGCTGTTTTCCAAAGAATCCTTTTCTGTCACAGTCCACACAATAACAATAACAGCCTTGACAAACTTTAAAAAGAGAAATTTTTCATCTCTTTAAGTCTCTACTTGTAAGTTTTTCGGGTCAAAACATTTTGAGAAACCATTTATTCACACTGAATAAAGTTATATTTCCGTGAACGTCCATTATGTGCCAAACTAAATCGATATCTGGAGCTCTCGCATATTTGCTCTGGTGATTTTAAACACTGAAACAAACGTCATTAATTCAGTCAGACTTCACATTTCTTTTTTTCTTCTCCTTCTTTTTGTGTGCGTGTGCACTCTGGGGAGCACGAGCCCCGAGTTGCAGAGGTCCTCGCGCCCCTTGCACCTGCCTGGCTCCAGCGCCGAGCACGAGCCCAGGTCGCGTGCAGGAGATTTTAGGGGCTTTGCATGTTTTACAAAGTTGTTGTTACTGTGTGGGATATAAAGCACAAAGAGGAGGAGGGAGGGGAGCGTGTTTTACTTCTTTAACATATTTAACACAGCAGGGAGGGGAGGAGGAGGAGGAGGAGGAGGAGGCGGGTGGGAGTCATGAAGCAAAATCTCTGTAAGTCAATTAAGATGGACCAAGTTTTAGTGACAAAAAATATTAGAAATAAGGGGCAGCATTGCTTTGGGCTTTTTATTGACTTACACATGAAGGACTGCACATGCATCTCTGCAAACACTGACACTCATCTCACCAAATTAAAATAAAACTCTCGCTTGTCTGCAAGCTGCTGAAGTTTAACAAACTTCCAAAACGCTCATGTGCATGTGTTATGTTGCCTCTAGGACAACTGGCCCTTGCAGGACCCCAGGGAGTCCTCAACCAACTGCAAGCCAATTATTTAGTTTAAAAAAAAAAAAAGTTTCTTTATTATTTTACAGCATAGAGAAATGAAAGATATGCGTAAAAATGGCCTAACATCACCACTTATATCGTGTAGGCCTATCTGCATTAATTAACAACCAACACCCAAAATCTGCCAGAAAGGTTTTGCAGGTGAGTGCAGACCTGGAATCCTTCATATCGGCTGAAATGATAAAACACTGGCCCCCTCTCCTCTCTGTAAGGGTCAAGTTAAACTCTATTGATCACCTCTTGGGAACAGGTATTGCTGCCAGTTTAACCGGGACCCGGAAGACAGGCTGCTGGCTGACGTGCCATTACGTGGCTGTGTTGCTGCAGCCTCTCATACGGCCACTCAAGTTTTTGCTCATATTCAGAGAGGTTTGGATACAGCGAGAGAGGAGGCAGGCACACACTGAGCGCAGACACACACCGCTCTCTGTCGGCTGATCACACAGCGAGCAGCGGCTGCTCCATTTTGTCAGCATCTTTAAAAAGCAGGGCTGTCCTGGACACCTTTCCCTCATCGGTCTGTTTTTATTTTGCGTCGCTATTTTGGAGAGAAGCGCCGAAGCTGTGCAGTGAAACGGATGGACCGACTTTCTCTGGGTTGACTCAGAGAGCGCAGCCACTCTGTTCACATGTAAGACTGGAGCAGGTAAGTCAGTCATAAATATTTCCACACTGCTATTGTTAAATGGTTTTGGCAAAGTTTTTGTTATTTAAATATTAAATATTAGAGTTATAGCTACATGCCTGGGTATAACTGTTTAAAAACTCCTCTCGTTAACATTATTATACAAAAAAATAACATCTTATTTTTCCGTAACATTGAGCTACAGCTTTCATGACTGTTAAGGAATTATTTTTGCTGGTTTAACTGCAGCTTATATTTACTTTCACATTCAGTCTTAGTTTGCCACGGCTATTCGGATAATAGTCTTTATGGCATCTAAAAAAGAAAGCGGAACAATACTGGATTAAACGCGTAAAGCATGACCAGTCCTATCCACTGTAAAGATGCAGTATTAGTTATATTTTATCTGGCATAGTCTGCTTTTTAAAAATATTTTTAGACCAGTAGGCTACATTATTTTTTCTAAATTAGTGAACAATAAATAGGAGTCCAACACTGAGCCAAAATTAAGCATTAATTCAATTGACATTAATAAGAATTTTGCGCTAAACAGATGGTTACGTTTTCCTAAAATTTCTAAGAATTTACGCGGCCATGTATAAGTACTATCAAGAGTCAATTTTAGACCTCTTTATGTTGCCGAGGGCAAGGTGTGCCATCCCTGCAAGAATCACGACATGGATTACTGTATCATCAGCATGATGTTATAGTGACGACAAAAGTATTCAATTGTCACGCTTTAAAATGCATAATGACTGGAGCAATCATCTTTCATCAGCAGAAAGAGCAATCACATCTCTACAATGGTGGAGCAGAGACAGGGGCGGGCTGGGGTCTCCACAGGCATGCAGGGGGAGTGAATACATGGCACCTTTTACACCAAGCTCTCTTTTTCTCTTTCTCACCTGTGCTGTTGTCTGCATCATGATGCTTAATGGGTTGTTTGTGCATGATTAGAAAAACATGAAGTGACTGTGTTGAGCTCAGAGTGTGAGCTGTTTGTGGGTTTAAGAAATGACAGTAAGCAAGAAACCAATGGTTATTTTTAATCAATGAAACTGAATGTACAGATTTACACACTGCTGTTGTTGCATTTCTGACACCTTTTATCAAACAGTTTCTATTTACAACTCTTAAAGCACTGAACTGTAGAGAACTTTTCCAAATTGCTTTATTTAAAGCTCCAATAAGGGCTTCTGGCTGAGCATCATCTTCTGCTCCATAATCCTTTTTTGTTAAGGGTGCAGTTCACATGTCCTGCCCTCTTCTGAAATGTTATTATTCTGAGCTCAAACTGCTTAAATGGGAGTGAGTGCTGCTCTCATAGCAGCATCCAGGCCCCTCTCCCAGCAGTTATATGGTCCTGTGTCTGGGTGCTTGTGTCTATAAAGCCCCCCAGTGCCCTGGCTCGATCTAATTAGCCGTGAGTAAAGGGGACAATAATGCTTCAGCTGGTTTGTGTCATTCTCTTCTCTCTGGCTCTGCTTATCTTCACAAGCCCCACTGTGGGCTCTTCACACTCCCCCCCACCAAACACACACACACATTCGCGCAGTCACACACCTCCACTCTGGATAATGATGGATGACCGTGCCCAATGGGAACAAACAGGTAGATAAAGCCAATCCCATTTAATAACAGCATGGATCGGAATGATAATCTTGTTGTTCATTAGCCACTGTGGCTGCACAGCGATACAGTTGTTGCACACAGTTCTCACCCAGTGCAGAAGGTGTTGTGGGAGGGATAGTGTTCTCCGGTCTAAGGATAGCATCCCTGGCTGAAACAATACTGCTGTGTCCTTGAGAAAGACAGAGGGAAAGCAACAGCAGCCCCCCCACCCCACCCTCTCCACTAACCCTCCGTCACCCTCTCCCTTCTTTTGTTCCAGCACAGATACAAATGGGATTAATGAAGGTATAAATTACAGAGGGCTAAATCCTGCTGAGTAATCCATTTGGCAAACATGCAAACAACAATGGGCATGCTGCAGCAGCTAGCCTGAGCCTGACCCACTCTCCAAGGCCCAGTGGTGAGCACAGCCAGAACACAACACAGCAGCACGAGCTGACCACTGCAGGCTAGTGACATAGTGCTCAGAAAAAAAAACAAAACAGTCCTTTCACTACTAGCCTCAAAGACAAGAGCATCGCTGGTCATCCATTCATGCTGGAACAGAGTGGGTCATTGCCTCATGGTCAAGCATGTATGACAGCAATTATTCAGCAGCTTAAAACAGCTTCTTTTTATCAGACATACAAATATTATACCATTGATGATTGATCCACTGTGCATTAAAATATCTATAAAAGGACAGAGCACATTAAGGTGAGCATGTTCTCACTCCACCTGCCAACCTCTCACTGGAATGTCAGTTATTCAGGTAGCCGGCCCTCTGCTGCCCCACATGCACTAATTTGTTGATTTTAGGAGTTGACAAGCTCAAAGGGCTGAGCTCATCAACTCACTGCCCCTGGCAACCTGCCACTGATTTAATGACTGATGACTGACACGCACACGTGCACACACGCACACACACACATTTACACAGCAGGTATAACATGAGATCAGAGCAGGATTGTCGCCCTAATGACCTGCACTGTGGATACCGTGTCATTACACTTTATGAGGGGTCTTTTACCTGGAGAATTTCGTCCAGGTATCACAAGCTTCACGTGACTAACCCCGCAACCCTCCGCCCCCGTGATTCTGTGACGTCAGCTCCAGGCGTCAGCGTGGCGGCCACTATGGGTCCCTCCAATTATTCCCCGTCAATCACACAAAGGCACACAGACACACTAAAGATGCACGTAGGCCTAAATATCTTTAAGGACACAGTCACTGATCTGCGCGCACGGACTAATCATTTTACGCACGCATTTGCAACTAGAATAGAAGAGAATAATAATTTTTGTTCATTGTTTTATTTTTCTCCCAAACCCACACCGGCAGAGACACTATTAAAGGCAGCAAATAATAAAAAAATTAAACAATTTAAAATGAATAAATAAATCAATGCCTTTGTTTAGGGGGTGTGATCACTGTTTTGATTTGTATTGTGAGTTTTGAATGAGGGCGTCAGGAGACACTGATGATCACCAACTGGTTTTCATAGGTGAGGCCTCTGCGCCCATCCTTGGTGCCACCAAGTGAGAAAGAGGCGCCATTCGTATGCAAACTGTGTTTGATTGCTCTGTCCCCGAGACAAAACCTCTGTTTTCACAAGAGGAATGCTCTGCTACTAATTAAAGACAATTAGGCGCTCCCAACAATGGGGCCAATTTCGGGGTCATAAATCGACTCCGCCTCTGTTGGTTTTAGAGGTGCTGAAAACGCTGTTTATTTACACAACAGCAGTATGCGAAAAACAACACTTACAATTATTCTTGGTAATGTAAAGCTCAATCTGCAGCTGCAGTTGTTAGAATTAAAAACACTCTGCGAGTGGGTGCGAAATTCCAGCAATACTCACAGGTCTTGAAAATGTAATTCATATTGTGAAAATATTTTGCAGATAGGTTCATAGAGGTGAAAGCACTTACAATGTATTACGCTTTTTAAACCATTATTATAGTGAGCCATATTGTGCAGACTGAAATTCCCTTCATGTTAGATGTCTGTCTTTAGGCTTATAACCGCCGCTAAAAAAGCAGATTATCAGGGGCCGATTGCTCATTCAGTGTGAGCTTCGTGAGAGAGAAAGACCCCCGAGAAATTACACTGCTGATTGATAAGTCTTTTAGTTTTTCGGTGCAGGGAAATGGAAATTGAAAGAAGGAGAGCAGGGATGCAGCGAGCCAATTGTGGCAGGGCTGGCTGTGAGTGGCTCAGACCGAGGCCACGCCCCGCGTGGCTTGATATGTACTGGCGCCAGCCGCATCAGTCTGCGCCTGAGCACTGCATGGATCAGGAGGTTTACACATCCAAGCTGTATTTGTCGTCAGCTGATCGAAATTGCAACAGGTATCCAAAGGAAACATTTTGTATTTATTTTTGTCTCTATCCGCAGACGGAGTGCATTGCTTCGACACAGAGACAGCTGCGCACTACTTTGTTATCAAGCTTTAAGCATTAGGACGTAAAGTTTATTTCACGTGTCAATTGATATGATTAGATAAAAATATGAAAGACGCTTCTTCGCGCATGGAAGGAGGGGTGGAGCGGCCATGGTGTTTATAAATTAATATTTTGTTTTCGTCTCATTGCAGGTATAACTGAGGAGAAAGACGACCGGGTTATTTAAGGATTCTATTTCTCAAGTATATAAACACAGCCGAGACTTTCACAGCTCAGGAACTATATTATAAGGAGGAATTTAACTTTCACTTGGAGGTAAACATAGCCTCAAAGTAGCCCGGCTCACAAAGAGACGCCTTCAGAGGAAAGGAGACGGCCAGCTCAGCCATGGAAGTCGCAGCGGCCGATCAGTCTCGGTGGATGGCGCACCATCACGCAGTGCTGAACGGCCAGCACCCGGACTCTCACCACCACAGTCTGAGCCACAATTACATGGAGCCCATGGCGCCTTTACTGCCCCAGGACGAAGTTGACATGTTTCTGAACCACTTGGACTCTCAAGGGAATCCTTACTACACCAACTCCCGGGCAAGGGTCGCATACAGCCAAGCACACGGTAAGATGCGCATGAGTATGAAGAGTGTGAAGGGAAATGAAAGTCACGTTTGAAAAAATAAATATTAAAGCATCATTCAAGTTTTTGTATTATTAATTAATGGAAACAGAGCTTTTAAAAATAGGCTACTATGTAGCCTATGTAAGTGTTAGTATTTTGGGCTGTAGATTATGTGTATTAAATTAATACACTAACTATTAGCATAACAGCTCATGCAGTGTGTGTTAATTTGCTTAGAAAGTCCATCTTGACTTCAGGGCCAATTCACCAACATAAAAGGAATTTCCAGCAAATGACATGGAGAGGAAAGGGAAGTATGTCATTTAACCCCTCTCTGTTGGGGCAGGGGTTTCTGGAGGGAGAGAGAGAGGCACTTCCCGGATATAAAATAAAAACCGCAAATTTACTAATAACAATCTTTAGTCCGAGAGCTGCAGCCGATGAAAAGATACTGCCCTGACGAGGAGCTACTTTTAGTCTGATTTCTGCAGATAGTAGGTCTTTATTATCTCTGTCTTAAATAGACATGTGTGAGGCTACTGTCATCTGACGGGAAATATTTTTGGATAATTAACTAGTTGTGAGAGAGAGAAAAAAAATCTTATTTCTTATTAACAATATTAATCTGCATCTGGACCTAAATGTCGGACTCCAGTAATTCTGAGTTCTCAGCAGGTAAGATAAAGGTCTTTTTGTTTTGCAAACTGGTAGCAAGACGGGTGTGTCAAAGAGGGAATTAAATGAAACATTTATTAAATAGGCTGTTTTGGATTTCAGCTCGCCTCACTGGGAACCAGGTTTGCCGACCACACCTCATCCACAGCCCCGGTATTCCCTGGCTGGACCCCGGGAAAGCAGCCCTGTCCGCGTCCCACCACCATAACGCATGGGCGGTCAGCCACTTCAGCAAACCCGGCCTGCACCCCACCGGCTCCGGCTACCCCTGCAGCAGCAGCACCGGCACGGCGCCGGTGTCGTCGCTCACTCCGGCGTCCCACTCCAGCCCGCACCTCTACAGTTTCCCCCCTACCCCTCCGAAAGACGTGTCCCCGGACCCCGGACCCACATCCCCGTCCTCTTCGTCCCTCCTGGTCGAGGTGGAGTCGATCAAGTACCAGGTGCAGCTGACGGACGGCATGAAAAAGGAGAGCTGTAGTCCGCTCCGCAGCGGCCTGTCCTCGATGAACGGCCAGGCCCCGGCCACGCATCACCCTATCCCGACCTACCCGGCCTACCCTCTGCATACACCCCACGAGTACAGCGGCAGTCTCTTCCACCCCAGCAGCCTGCTCGGCGGGTCCTCATCCAGCTTTACGCCCAAATGCAAGAGCAAGGCCAGGTCGAGCTCAGGTGAGCCTCACGTGTGTTTTTCTTTCACATCAGATGAGATCAGACTGATAAGGCCTAATGAAATTGTTATGGTGTATTCTGTCGAGCGGTGAAGCGTTGCGCACTATAATTTACACAATCAATCATCAGCAGATAAATGTTTGTCACCATGTAATAATATTATCACACTCTGCTATTGTCACACAGTTCAGTTATATACCTGTACGGACACTATATTTACGTGTCTAATTTGATTTAGTTATTAACTATCAACTCTGTCTGGCACTAATTTAATTGTTAAATGTTAAAACAACTTTTATAAGCACGACTTGTTGCTCCAGAGAGCCATTTACACAGAGAGTGATAATTTCCATATCGGACCCCTGTCCCTCTCAAACCTGTCCTGACAAGTCTTATCTCTGTCCCATCTCACTCAGCGCCATTTATAAGCTGCGTCCACTTAAAAGGCTTCACTTTAGAGAGGAATCAACTCTAGATGAAACTCATCAGACTAATCGGGGTCAACTATTCACTGCGTGCTCAGCGAGGGCCATTATGTGCGTGATCAAATGTTTCTGGGGGTGATTTAAAAAAAAAAGAAAAGAGAAAACGGGGATTAGAGCTAATTAAAATAATCAATTATTCATGAAGTCTAAATGTTATTTTTTGGTGCTTTGGTAAAAAAAGAAACCTAATTATTATAGTTTGACCAGACACATTAACGCATTTTTTTCTTACATCTCAGGATGTTACATCGACTTCTTCTGTTAGGTACATGACTGAGTTCAGGCCGTCATGGCTTCTTCGTCGTGCCATAGACTTGTTTTCTTTTAAATGTGGCCTTTATTGCACTTAAAAATGAAGGAGTCACGACGCCCTGGCTCCTGCCATATCCTGTATACCTCCAAGTGAACAAATCACGACCTCCACCCCGCCCACAGCTCTCCCCAGTACTAACAAAGCACAGGCGACAGAGTCCTGCTGTTTGTGTTTTTAAGCATGGCCTTGGCCCAGTGCACTGACATCAAGTCTAACCAAGTCCACAGTAGACCTGAGTCTATGAGTACATGAAAGTGTATTTAATAACTTGTGTTACTTGTGTGCATCATTGCAAAGTTTGGAGACCAGTGGCATTGAGGAACCCTGATTAAAATGCACATTATTTGTTAATATTTTACGAAGAAAAAAAAAAAACTTGGTGGTGGAGTTGTTTACAATAAAAAAAAACAGTTTATTGTGGGACTGTCTGAGCAAGCACCTGATTCAACAGACTGCATGTGTTGGGAGTAATATTTAGGGGGGTATTTAGACTTCATGTCTGACATTAATGTGCAGACATTTTAAAAACAACTGGTAATGGGTCTGTAATTTCCCTACATTGTTCCAGCTGTTGTGCTTTGAATTAACGGTCTCACACACACACACACACACACAAACAGACATCGTGGACTGTTAACATGTTGCTCCAAATGTAGCTGTGTAATTATCAATATTGTCATCCATTGTGTGCACACTTTTTAATACACCTGGGGAAGGCTCGCTGACTGATAATCTGAGTGAATGTGAGCTGTTGTAGCAGAGAAATGTTATACTGTGACATTTAAAAGAAGCTGGCCAGACTGTGCCTGAATCAGTAACACAAACATATCAGGCACGGCATTAAAAAGGCCCTTATCTATCAAAGTCGATGTCCTGTGCCAGTAATGGTGATTGATTGTTGTACAAAATGCCACAATGACATTTCAGCTGTCAGCACATATACCTTACAGTAGTGTGGCTTCCTGTTGAACTAGCCTCAAGCAGAACTCCTCCTCCTCACTACCCAACCTTTTCAGATGAAGCTTCCCATTTCTTTCTTATTTCAACACTAACATTGCACAACACATAAATACATCAGTCATTGCTGATGAATATTTCAAGTGTTAATGAACCCGCTTTAATGTGGCTGCTGGACCTGCGAAACACTTAAGAGGAAGAGAAGGGAGGTACAAAAAAAAGCGGCGAGATGCATTTCAAAAGGAACATAGCTTTTTTGCTCAGGTCAGATTCCATTGTAGAGCGAGGGTGGGACTGTGGGTGTCGCTGGCATTATAACAGGAATAATGAGATGATGCTCTAGGGAGAGAGGGATACTTGAATTAAATGAATCGGTCGGTTTAGCAACAGGCTGTTTGAAGTCAGTCAGACCTGAATGGGAGAGGAGAGCATGTGGGAATAACTAAAAAAGCAGGTTTTTATGTAAAAGAGCAAGAGGATGCACAGGAAGTCTACTTCAGGTTCAGCCACTGTTTAAGATTAATAAAAGCTTCATGTTGGTAACGCCATTTCTGGATTATTAATTGCAGCCAACTGGCTTGCAAGCTTTTCATCAAAGTGTGCAACGCTGTCCGCCAAATTTAATACCATCACCACACACTTATGTTTCCTCTCATGGGTGCCCACTGAGCTGATGAATAATGTAGTCCTAATTTGATGGTGTGTCTCATTCTTCTTGTTGGACACCTCTGGACATGTTCTGGCTGTCTCTAGCCTCCCCACTCTGGATCGGTTTACATAGAGGTGTCTGTGTCCATGACAGCCGTGCACACTTGGTACACCTGCACCCTGATATGGACATTGTCACCATCATGAGACAGATTTTGACTTCATATTACAGAGCCATCTGAGGTCGCACATCACCTCATCACGTCAGTTGCCTGATTGGGCCGGACAGCTGCTAGGTGTTGCCTCTGACAGAGGGTGAATTTTTTAATTATATAAAATTTCTTCTTCTCTCCTCCTCTTGAACTATATGCAGAGGGCCGTGAATGTGTAAACTGTGGTGCCACCTCCACCCCTCTGTGGCGAAGGGATGGTACCGGCCACTACCTGTGCAACGCCTGCGGACTGTACCACAAGATGAACGGCCAGAACCGACCACTTATCAAGCCCAAACGTAGACTGGTGAGTCCTGCTTCTCACTTCGTCGCTTTGCTCTGAGAGAAGGCACCCAAATATGAGCACAAAGCAGATGCCTGCAGCACAATTCCAGGAAAGTTATATTTTCCCTATGATCTTCCTGGAATTGTTTGTCCCTCTCACCCCCCGATGATCCGCCTTCATGGCCTGTTACAATACTGCTACTATTGCCATTGTTCCTGCTATCATTATTGCTGGTACTTCTGATACTGTTACTGATACCACTGCCCATGCTGCTTTAGTTAACACCATGGTTGAGTAAATGAAAAGCAGCATGGACACATAACATTCTTGTAGTGGACGTACCACTGCACAGCCACTTCTGGCATTAACCCTGAAGCTGGACCCACTTCTCTGCACCATAATTAATTAATTCTATGGCTGTTAAAACAATTTATAAAAACATATATATTTTATTTATCTTCTCAATGTCTGTTTTTCTCAGTAGTCTCAAACCAAAGCAAATTAATTATATATATTTTTACCTTATTATTATTATTATTATAACTATAATTGTTATTATTAAATTTCAGGATTTATCTTTTACAGAAACTCCTGAATTCGTTATTGTTCAGCTGAAATATTTTTTGTAATTTTCTTTATTTACTCAAGTGGTTGCTTTGTAAATAAACAAGTAAATCCAGTTGTTGTCTTTCAATCTAGAAAAACCAGCAGCCACAAATAATTATATGTTTGTAAGAATTAAAACAATTAATTATTATTTTTAAATTGATATGTAGCTATAAAGATAGGCAAGCCACTTTCAACTTAATGGACTAACTTATTGTGGATTGAAATAAATAAACAAACTGCAACATAGTCTCAAATAAATACAAATAATAATAGTAATACTAAAAATAATAATAAGTTATCAAGAGACTTTGCGGCTTTAACGCCAAAATAAATGATTAGAAGTTGCTGGTATAACCTTTTAACTTTAATAAAATTATATCAATACTAAAAAAGAGATCTGGACTAATTATGACTGTGAAAGCTGTAGCCTGGGTCTAATTGACTTGCTAATACATTGGCGGCTTTTAAAAGGAGGTTCTTAATCTCATCATAATATATTTATCGGTATTATATTTTCTCGTGCTGTCTCTTGACCAGATCCACGTCGTTCCTGCTCGTGAAAACTCCATTACTTTTTCCACTGGGTCGGCCCATGTGGCTGTAGCTTTTGCATTTTCAGCTCAAGTGTTTTTCAGAGTTGTGTTCAAAGGGGCATCCAGTTGTTTCCTATCCGGATATCTGCCCGGCCCAGATAAGGAAGTCAGGCTCCCGGCTGTTTCCGCCTTCAACCAGCGCGCTGCATTCTCTATGGCCAGACTGACATATACTGTAAAGAGATTATCACAACACTGGAGGAGCCGCTTATGTGTGAAGAGACAGAGCGTGAGGGGCGGGGATTGGAAAATAAATGGATTTATGTTCTTCTCTTGTTTGTCATTCTCGGTGGGCAGTGGTGTAGTCTAAACGCGCAGCGTGGGTTTTTATTTTAAATTAAAAAAAAAAAAGATAGCGTATAGTTTATGTCGCACACAAACAGAGCAGGGTTGTTGTTGCTCTCCAGGTCAATAGCAACGAGTCCACCTGAAATTAATTAAGAGAGAAACCTGGATGCTGCCTGCCTGCAAAGCAAAGAGCCGCAGGGTTCTTGCATGTAAAGCTAATGTTTCTTATTATGTGTGAAGAATTGATCCGCAATGGACGCAGGAGCACACTGCCAGGCAGGACACCGGGTCTTACACGACTTGTTTCCCTGGATCAGGATAAATAGAGAGGTTTACACAAGGCCTTCATTATGACCTGTTAATACCAGCATTATTTATTTTTAATTTATTAAATATGATGGGCTAATTTGCGGCAGGCGTGTACAGAATCAGGCATTCTCCAGCCCATAAAAACATTATCTTAATGCACAAATAAATTTGATCATGGTGTAGCGGGTTTGCATACATGCAATTGATTTAACAGAGGAGTTAAGTATTTTTTTCTGGTCTGACTGGCGCTTCTTTTGATGCTTTTCTGCACATGGTTCAGCGGTGTCACGCAAACCGCACGAAAACCCACGTTCCGCCGTTTATTTAAGAAAAACTTTGTGTGTTAACGACTTGGTGCTGAGGCAGAAAACACAAATGCATCGCATGCAATATCAGTGCTGCTGCTTCAATAGCAAACGTTAACTAATTAGCCGTCTATAGGTGTCTAAAGAACCGTGATATTAAGTGTTGTGTGCAGCTCAGTGTCCGCGCTGACCTCCACCAGCCTGCAAATGTGAATGGGTCATTATTTATGATGTATTTTCTCTGCTTCCTCCAGTCCGCTGCTAGACGTGCAGGCACCTGCTGTGCAAACTGCCAGACCACCACTACCACCCTGTGGAGGCGCAACGGGAACGGAGACCCGGTGTGTAACGCCTGCGGCCTTTACTTTAAACTGCACAATGTAAGTAGCCTGAAAAACACCCGCTGCACTCAAGTGCGGGGTTTGGGGGGGTGGAGGGGAGGAGGAGGGATACTGGTCGTTAACTGGTCAAGTGGGCGGACAGCTCCTATCGATTTAGGAGCAGAGAAACTGTGAGAGTGTCGAGGCAAAGCCTGCTCACCCTGTCGAGCAGAACCCACCAGTCGTCTTTTTTTATTAATCCATCGTTGTTTCAATGGGGGGCGTTACTCCCCGGAGAGGCTGCAGGGTGGGACTGTCATTCAGTGTAACGGCGTCGGTTACACTGATGAGGATTTGTCTGAGGCTGCTCCTTTCAGCTCCAGCCAGGCCCTCATCCCCATGTATTCATATTGACCAGCACTGTTCTGTTTGGTTTGAAATTAGACAAAAGCTCCAAAACGCCCATGACTATAATGCTGCTATATATGCAAAACAGCTGCTCGTTATTAATAGCTGGTGTAAGTCAAAATAATGGGCAACCATGAAACCAGTGCATGTAAAGCCTAATTGCCAATGCAATATGTGACATATTCCTGGTGACAGTTAGAAGTTATGAGCTGGAGCTCACAGCAAAATAAACCTCAGCCACCATAATGTACTATTCACACTGTCAGTGAGGCTTTTGTCTGGCGTGCCTTGAGCTAATGTGCTGATCTCCACAGGTCAACAGACCCCTGACCATGAAGAAAGAAGGCATCCAGACACGCAACCGCAAGATGTCCAGCAAGTCCAAGAAGAACAAGCGAGCAGGGGACGGCTTCGACGAGCTATCCAAGTGCATGCAGGACAAGGCCTCTCCCTTCGGCGGTGCACCCGGCCTCAGCCACATGACCCACATGGGTCACCTGCCCCCCTTCAGCCACTCGGGACACATGCTGCCTACTCCCACGCCCATTCACCCTTCATTCGGTCATCCCCACCACTCCAATCGCTCGCCGGTCTGGGCTGAGCCTCACTGAGGCCCCTCCACACCCAGAACTCCTCCGCCTGTAGGAGCCACCACATCGCCATTAACACTAAATGGCCTCCCCATCACGTCGAAAGCTTGTTGCGTCATGTACAGTGGTTGGAGGGGAGAGACTTTCAGTTGGACTTAATGACTGAAGGTCGCGTCATGCCTGACCTCACTGATGGGACGCTGCGGAGCAGGACTTGAGCGGACTCTGTGAAGAGCTAATAAGACGAGGGGTTTCTTAGTCCCTAGGTGACTGAGGCTTGCAGGAATGGAGTGAATGGAGACGCTTGTCATTCTTTTTGCTTATTTTTACTAAGTCACTTTGGTACCCACCTCTCCTTGACCCTGTAACAGGAGACTCATGAGAGGTCTTAAAAAGAACCGCTGTTTTCACCTCACGACCATCTCATTATATACTGAGATACGTGCACCCTGTCCATCCCCGGGCTGTCGTTCACAACTGCTGTGGACAGACAGACAAGCTCGTCCGTGCTGGAGGTCTTAAGACTGGCTGACAGCTACAGCACCTCTGTTACGAAGCAGTCAGACTACAGACACCACAAACCAGTGCTCGCCTCACATGCTGGATTGTACACCACCACGACGCTCACCACCTGTTTTTAATAATGGACTTTTATGGAAAAATTCACAGTAAATAGAGTGTTTATAAATGCTTAATTGCTATTATTGTTGTTATATTTGATGTTATAATTATTGCTACGATAATTTATTTTCCCTCTTTAAGCTTTTGTTAAAGACACATGGAAACTGTTATGATTTTAATTTCATGGTTATTACGTAAAGAAAAACACTGACCTATCTTAGATGAAAAGTCCCTGAGCTGTACGTTTTTATCATTTTTCCATCTCACAAAAGTAAAGGAAATAAAGGAAAACAAAGTTTAATACTAAAGTCCGATCTGTCACTGCCTTGTGAGTTTAGTCTGTCTCTCTCTGTCATTGTTACATTCACACAAACACCCAGCATAAGACTAAACTTTCCTTTTAATGAAGAGTGCTTGATTATTAAAATCATAAGTGATATCAGATGCATCAAGGGAAGCTCTGTGATCCCTTAAGCGTGGTAATGCTTTGGTCAGGCTCCTCCTCTATCTGTGATGGCGTGTTGTTAAAAAGAGAAGGCCTCTTTGTGGAGCTGAGGCCCCGGGCTGGACCATTGTACCCAGACAGCAGACTCCGACGAAGGGCTCCAGAGTCACACACAGTCATACATATGCACGTACCCACATGCTCTCACACACACACACACACACACACACACACACACACACACACTTGAGGAAAAAAGCAAATACAAAACCCAATTTTTTAACAAACAGATATTTTTATGAGTTTGAATGTGACAAATACTGAGTCATGAGTGCAGTTCAGTGGGAGAGTTCTCACTCCCTGTGTCTGCTGGAGTAGCCCTCTCTCTTGGCTGCGGTGATTGGAGTGAGAGGAAGGACAGCGGGTCTTTAGTGGGAGAGAGAGGAGGAAGGAAAGGCAATCAGGCGACCTGAGCAAACACGTGGGGGTCTGCTCAGACCCTTTGCACACAGATGTGCATGCAGCTGAGGCTGCCAGGAAGCAGGCTTCGGCTCTGTTGCTCCCTCATCTCGTCCACTTTTTCTTTTCCTTTGTTTATCTTTTTTTTCAGCCTTTCTGATCTCCCATTTATTCTGTTTGTCTTTTATTCTCCATTCTCTCTCTCAACGTTCTGTCTCGCCCTCCCATTTGGACGATTACAGTAAAACAAAATGGGGCCGAAGAAACTTTGAACATAGCCAGCCGCTAATGAGTCTGCTCCATTAGGGCCAATTTGAGGTCATCATCACTGAGTTCAGCATACCCTCACACACCCACAGCACAAACCATCCGATTAAACAGTCCAAGCTAAAAGTGGACTACTACCCCTCCCTGAACTCTCCACCCTGCTCACATCTGCTGGACTGCTGTGGAGGTTGATCTGCTGGGGTTTCCCAGAGGTTGATCAGTTCAAATTAGAAATAATATTTATCCAGGGACTTACATAGGTGCTGGAGCGTTGTGTTGTCAGCTTATGCTACATCATAGCACCCACAACACTAACTGGCTGTATACACACGGAGACAGGACTGTATCTGAGTGTCTGTTTTCGGAGAGGGGGTGGGATCCCCCTGATCCACTTGCTGAACACCAGTGAAAATGTAACGCTCGACTGCCAATAAGCAGTCTAGCCATCTGTGTGTAGCGCAGTGCCGTGGGTGCTGGGCCGTGTACAGGCCGCAGCTCCAGCGGGTTGCATGCAGCCAGCGAGCCTGCTCGGCCGGGCTTGGCCGGACTCCCGGAGCCTGAGAGGGGGAGACGGAGAGCGCCAGCACTCTTCAATGAGGCCCTCCAGAGGGAAGAAGCAGGCCTCCCAAAAATAATACAGCAGTCTGCCAGGCCAGCGACTCCCAGAGCTGCCCTCATCTGAACACACATCCAAACACACACACACACACACACACATGAACACACGTACGTGCGCATACATACAAGGATGGTGTGTGACAAAGCTTCTCATGTCTGACGCAGAGGCAGTGTTTGTGGAAAGCAGGCTGACATCTCATCTCCTACAGGCCTGAACAGACATTAGGTAGCAGGCACATGACATGCACACTTGCTCTTGAAATGAATGCTTGGCTAAATGTTTTGGTCGTCAGCATGTGCCACCGCTGTTCCATTTTCTACCCAATTAAATTCATTCAGACTCCGTAATGTGAAGGTTTTATAATACATTTTACTCACCAAGTCTCACTAGACCAACAGCTACATTGAACAAGACGTCTCTTCCTGACTCCTAACTCACATCATGAATTATGAGACACGAAAAGAGCCATAAAATAGGATGTTACTTATCTTCACTATCAAAGTGGCGTTCCATAGAAGAGATGAAGAGGAGATATCTCGGATGCGTCGGCGGGGTGAACATGGTGGCCACCTAGATCAGAGCACAGAGAGGTTTACGACTTCAACCTGGAACTGGATGTTTCAACTCATCTCGACTCCCTACCTCCTTTTCTTTCTCCCCTCCACTCTTCCGTTTGTCCTCGCCAACCTCCCCCCACCACCACCACCACCACAGCCCTGAGCTCAATGTAACTCCATTTCTTCATTTTCCCCCTCTCCACCCCCCAACTACTACTCCCACTCTTTTCTTGCCTCCCACTCCCCCAGTGTATTTGTTTTTCCATCAAATTGAATTAGCAGAATCAAAAGGTATCCCGACCATCCCCTCACAAAGTTGAGTTAGGGAGAGACATAGAAGATGAAAGGAAGCAGAGCGCAGTTCAGATGCAGGTCTCTTGGTGTGTGTGTTGCAGTGGGGGTTGACCTTTGCCTGGGTCTAACTAAAAAAGCATCCCTCCTTCCTCAGACCCCTAGAAGGATATTAAGGCTGCAAGATGGGACAGTATTTAGATAACACAAACATGGAACATTTATTCCTGCCTTTATTTGTTTTTCTACCTTGAGCAAAAAGAGAACTTTCTTATGCCATGATGGAGCATGAACTAAGCTTTTTACTATTTAAACTGTAATGACTACCAAGTCATAGTGATTGTGCTGTGATCAGACCCACACATGAACTTCCTCTTTTCATGGATCAAGAGAAATTCATAGAAATACCCCTCTGACAGTGACTGACAGGAAAAGGTGTGTACATTCAGTACAGCACCTGGTAAATGCGAGTCATGGAAACCGCTGCAGATACACAATTTGACACTTGAACGACTCTTAACACTTCTTAAATTAATCAACCATAGCACGTAGCGTTGATGTGATCGGAAGAGCTTCGACAGTAATATCTGTCACTCAGATAGACGCAGAGCTGACAGCAGATAATCACCGATGACCTCTGTTGACAGGCAACAACCGCATCCTGACCTACCGAATCTCACTGATGATCTCTCCAAATGTCAAAAATTAGTCAGAAAAAGTCGTGTGTTTTTGACCTTGCATCATTTTTGCCTCCTGAATGACCCCTAGGGTCCTTTACGCATATTCCCCCCTCCACTTCAGGCCCAACACTGAAAGGCTGCTATACTGGTTACAGCTGCATACCAAGCTTGACTGAGAACATGGCCTTTCAAAGCACTGAAAAAATGAAAAACAGGAAGTGAGAAGTTCAAACAGGAAATACTTATGTTGTACGATTAGGACCAATTAAGACCACAGAGGTCTGACAGAGACAGTAAAAAGAGATTGATTACGAGGGGTGCAAGGTTTGTACAGTATTTAAGTGTAATTCTCTGCAAGGTTTCATCCTGTAAACAGTAAGAGCACTCACTATTAAAATCACTCTAACTCCGGCTTTGTTTTACTTTATGTGTTAATTACTCGGGTTATTTTTCCTTTATGGAGACAGAGCACAATGCCACACCCATCGCAGGGGAAAACAATTGCTGCTACAATATTCAACCAAGGGCTGAAATGCTGACAAAATGTGAGTCGCTAGTTAAAACATTAAATTTTAGCATGTCAAAGGATGATCTTAGCACCCTGTAAGAGGGAAAGTTATATTGACCAACTCAGTGTTGTCGACACTGGTCTGTCTCAGTGTCCCTTCTCCTTACCTTGGTTATAATGGAAAAAATGATCCCAGTGAATGACCAGAGGTGAAATACTTTGATATTTACAACTATTTGATCAAATAACTAGGTAGGATCATCATTTAACCTAACAAGGATCCAAACCAAGCCTTGCATAGTTTGGCTTCAACCTTTACAGTTTGTCCGGCCAAATTTAGTAAAAGTCAGTTTTCTCATTCCTCCTGCTGATGTCCATACAGTGGGCAAATATAGGACATAGCTATTGTAACATGGACTCCCATTTCTAAGCATTGAGTTTGGTATTTCAACTGACGCCATTTTGATTTTTTGGAGCCAGCGGTGACCATATTTGGACAAGAGGGTGGAGCTGTGGAGGAGGGGGGGGTGGATCTGACTCAGGTTGTAGGGACTGCTTGCAAACAGCCTTTCACTTAAGTGGCTCCACGCGTCACTTTAAGCCTTAATAAATATAATAATATAATAATAATAAATATACAGAAATATATGAATGAGTTATATTAAAATGCAGCCCCATACAGTTGTCATAAATGTTGACAATAGCTATTAAGATCAAAACTGTATTTTGCACTAGGCTGTAAACATGTTTATTTCTGCTGTAAAGATGGGCATTTTAACATCTATGGGGACTGACTTGCCTCTGGAGCTACACTCAAATAGCCGTTCAGACAACTGCAGATTTTTGGCACTTCCGTGTTGGCCTCATTTTTCAGCCCCTAAGGTTGCCACTTGCTGATACCTCAGTTCAGCAGCTTATAAAATAGTAGGTCTGTGTTCTTTACCTGTAAGTACCACACACAGCACCATTAAGCACTTTTCTCTTGTTTAGCTAGCAAACCAAAGTGGAGGGAGCCAACTTTACGCATACAAAGTCAACGATGAGAGATGAGAGAACAATGACTTCTTTCCCCTCTAGTGTTTGCAGGACGTGATTGCACTTTGTCTCTATGAAACTCACAGATTATGCTAGGTCACAAGAGTTAACCACATGAAAAAGCTAACCATCAGTAAACAAAATATTTTTAGACCTACTTGAGGTTACTGGTTTACATATTTGTGCCTGTGTATTTTGGGTGTGAAGCACGCTAAAAAAAAGTGGGTTATTTACAATCTAAAAGTCAAACTTTGACCATATGTTAATGTCAGAATGTTTAACCAGCATGTGAATCTGAAAGTGGAGAAGTGAAAAAGGTAAAGAAGCAGGGAAAGTGTTTCATATCATTCACTGGTGGCTGGAGATACACCTTGTTTTACAACAGTTTGTGGTTTAAGAAAAGTTTCTGAGTAGAGTGCACTAATAATGAAAGAGGTTTATGAGTGCATACACAGGGTTATAATACTTTTTTCTGCGCACATGCCCTGGTGCATTTAACTTTCAGAATTACATGTACCAACATTGTTTTTACATGCAACATTCAGAGTATTCTGCCAGATCTGACCAAAATTACAGCAACATTTAATGAAACTACTCAAAATTTTATATGGCCATTAAAACAATTTAAGCAGCTTCTCCGCAAACTTAAAATGGAAAGGTTTTTTTTTGCTTGTTTTAATCATATTAGGACTTCTTTAGTGACTTATTTTCTTCTATTTTATATAAATATTAGGTCATATTAATAAATAAATATTATTGAATATTTACTGACTGAATATTGACCTCCACACTGCATTACCAACGTCTTGTTATTACAACAGCTGTTTGTGAATACGGATGAAACTAAATGTATGAAAATCATGATTTTTTCATAAACATATTTATTTGTAAGAAAGTCCCACCAAAATGCCACATGAAGAGGTGCGTCCTGTGTGTCAGGTGTAATGATATATTTCAATGTTAAATCTGAATCGCCAGGTTACATTACCTTACATAAAGTTATTGAAAATTTAAAAAAGGTGGATTTTACTTGAGAAAAAAAAATTATATATATATATATAATAATGTTATATATTATATATATATATAATAATTTTGTCTGTACAAAATAGAAAAAGCACTAAAATCCCTTATGTATCCAGATATGTGATACATTTTGATATTACATTTGAGTTATGGGGTCACATAACATGAGAGTTATTGAAAAAACTGTCATTATTTTCTATTAGAATATAATAAATAAACTATAAATTAGCGATAAAAATACGTAACGTGGAAGATACTGAAAAAATCGCCATTATTTTTTATTAAAATATTAATGTAAGATAAATAAACCATAAATTAGTAATAAGTGTGCTACATAAGACCAGTTTAGTATAATTTTTAATGATAATTTTCACTAATTGGCAAGTCACAGTGAAGGTACTGAAAAAGCACTGGTTTTGTGTTATTTAAACAGTAATACATTGATAAACCGTAAGTCAGCCCCAAGCTGTTTAATGCAAGAGCTGGGAGGTGAGCTAACCATCCGCCTACTGCCAACACCAGGTGAAACTGTGCAAGACGGTGGAGCCTCTCAGCTCAGTGCTTGAGAGGAAACATGGAAGTAAAGAAAGCAAACAAGCGGCTAAATTCAAGAGAATGTGAGGTTGAAACAAGTATATTACATTAGGTAAGATTATATTTTAACTATTGAGCTCTTCAACTGAGAGTTTGTAATTGTGTATGTTAGTGTTTACTAGAGCATGGTAAATACCATTTGTACTTTCATCATTGGGTTATGCTGTTAATGGGCTAGCTGGTTAACTAGCGTCTTTAAACCATCCTAAGGATCTTCCATTTTACCTTTTTGAATATAGAATCCAGACTACTGGTGCCTGCTGGTATGGAGAGTTATTTCTTCTCACGGAGGCGTGGAAAGTACGTGCTAGTTGGCCGTTGGCTGTAGTCATAGAGATGCGTTCAAGTGCAACTTTTTGGCTGAGAAACAGGTGGCATGAGGTGAGGCAACAGTTGGCCTTCGTCACCACTAGTTCTTTGATGTCAGTTTGGTGTGTCTGGGCCTTTACGGTCGCTGCGGGAGAGTTGGCAGCTATACAAAGTTAGGTGCACCAGTCCATGTAAAGCTGAGAATTATGTACACGCACTTACGCTATTTTGTGCCCTGATAGAGTTACAGGTTTTTGTGGCCCTGATGATTATCCCCCCTCTACCTTGGTATGCACACACCTCACTTCGCTGACAGGGATGTTGCTGCCATGCTAATGTGTCTGGGTTTTTTTTTTTCACACAATCCCAGCTGAAATGAGGCGGATAGAAAATCCTGACACCATTCATCTCCCCCAATTACATGGACTTGCTGCAGTTCAAACTAAGACCATTCTGAATTAGCATCAGTCATCAGACCGTTTTCCTATGCTTGTAACCTCACACATTCTTTTCTACTGTAGCTGAGTGTGATCTGCTAAAAAAAAGTAGCTGTCAGAAGCAGGGTGTGGACACGCAGAGCAGCCCTCCCTCGACTCACCCTGAAAATGAGGTCAGTCTCCTCTCACCTGGGACAGGAAGCATTCAGGATGTTCACCTGGGACAGGTAGTGTTCAGCTCTCATTCATGCCGGGCTCTGCTGTGCTGAGGCCCTCCTGCTCACCTGCTCCGACAGACAAATTCATCCCCACTGTCTGAGGACAAATGAGCCCATTCATCTGGAGGCTCCCATTGACAAACCGGGGGGCAAGTACAGTACTAATGCCTGGGAGGGCTCAGGGGAGTGGGCGTCTGGACCTGCCATCCTCTTCCTCGCCCATATAATGTCCCTCGCCATTCCCAGCCCCCGCCCCACTCTGCTTGCTTTCACTGGCAGGTAACTGGAGAAAGGCATGAGTGGGGGAGTCCAGGGCACCTTGGCCCACGGCCAGGAGCAAGAGGATGGGACCCAGGTGCCTGCCCCTGGATGGATCCTCTGGACACTCCCACAGGGACTGATGACCAGACAGAGAACGGGAGGACTGTGGAGGACAGTAGAAGCCCACAGAGACCTGCCGTGCCCTGCTCAGAATCCCAAGCTGTTCAGCTCGCTATTGTAGACTAACGATGGTTACTTGTGTGGTGGATTAAGTGACAGAGTTGCTCTGTGGCTGCCCTGAATTCACTTTCAAGCCATCTTCATTCTCATGGATGAAGTAGTTCTCACACGAACAAAGCAGTGCTACTCTAGGTATTTGGGTGCTTCTAGATTGCTTGCTTGTAGAAGGCATTTCTGATTATGACAGGTTTGCCTGTTTGCAGAGGAACACCAGAGAGCCCATTTACGAGCATTAACATGCATCCGATCACAAGTGTGCGTCTCAACACACATCTCGAGTTATTGCTTGTGATCAAGTCTCATCTTACTCTACACACAAATAAACATGAACACCATTTCATTCACCATCGTTGGGAGACTACTGCCGTGAGAGTGTAAGCTCTGTGCTGAGGACAGTTGGTGAGAGTCTGTCCCTTCTGTATATAAACACGGACAGCGCTTGTCCACTTCTTCCGACTACTGCACAAAAAAAAGCCAAAACATCCTGAATACAGGCGCTGCCATCTTGCACTTTTGGAGCCAGAGTCGGCGCAGTAGTGATCAGGGAGTGGAGTTCCTGATACCACATCTTCTTTTTATAGTTTCAAATAACAAAAGAAAACAAACTTAAAAGAAAAACATACACTTGAACATATACCAGCGTGATAACAGTTACCTAAAATGACAGATATCATCTTTGAGAAAAGTTTATTTCATGCGTACTTGGATTTTTTAGTTTGGCATGAAGGAGGCAGGGTTTATGACCTGTACTGCAGCCAGCCACCAGGGAACAACAGAGATGTTTTGGCTTCACTTTTGTGGAGCTGTCATACGGTCCATCTTATACAGTCATTGGTCTGCTCGCACACATACAGTCACATGGATAATTGTTAGCATCACATGGTTTACGTTACCTAACATATATTAGCGAGTTTAACCACAAAGTCAGGTGCTTTTAGTGTTGGGTGTGAGTTTGTTGGGACCGTTTAACAGCTACTGCTGTGTTAGCTCATGCTAAGCAGGCAGACAACTGGGAAATGAGCGGCTTTGGAGACAGTCCTTTAGCGGTATTCCAGACCTGTAACTCCAGCAACAGAATGTTTTGTCCGACAGGGAGACGGATAAACAAGGAGGTCAGCTGAGTAAGCGGTCTTTCAGTGTGGGCCTGGACATAGTAGCATACAAACTGTTGAAAGAATATGGCCACATGTGGCCCCTACCACCTCTGCATGTGATCTGAGTGATCAGATCTCAAGACACATTGAGGACACATTGGATGCATTCACACCTACTTAGAGCTTGCATGACCGCAGAATCCCACAGAAGGAACCAACCTGCCAGGCCTCATTTCAGTCCTGCTTCATCGCTGTCACTCATGCACAAACACTGACTGAGGTGAGGGCATTCCTCGACGACTTTTCTCAATGTTTGTCTTTAGTACAAGATTTTGTTGTGTCTATGGCTGTTTACCCAATACATGTCAGGTTAATGCAGACAGGCAGACAGAGACACACACAGACACAAACACATGCGAGTCTTCAGAAGAGGGAACAATCAATGGAACACAGTGTGCTTCATTTTAAAAAGCCTAATATGATTAAACCACTGAGGGCTACAGGGACATTGTGGAGATTGATGAGAAAGATGAAAGTATTATTTCTAAGGGGGAAATTGTGGATGTGAAGAGCTCTATTAGATCCAAACAGCAGATAAAAAATGAAGAAAGTTACTGCATCAATGTTTTATTCTTGTCTAGGAGTAAGCTGAAGTTTAGCACTTTCCTACTGACGACTCTTATTTTTGATAAGCAAGGTCAGGAAGATGTAACATGTATTACCTCGATAACTGTAACGTTCATGCATTGGACTGACAACCTGCTCTTCAACTGTCTCTCCTTATTTAACTTTTGTTTGGCTCTAAACCAGTTTCAGGACAGGAGACATGTGCAGACCTGCAACCATTAGACAGTAGATGCCAGAATTCAGTGGAGACAGAATTTATCAGTGGCATCACACACACACATTCACTCACACACGCACTGCAGGCCTATCTATTGAGGATCGGTACGAAAAAGGCGTTGTGCTCACTCATTGGCTCAGTGGGATGTTGCAACCCCAGCGCCTAACTGGTCCTTATCTCTCCTGAGCAGACTGCACAGCTTGATATGCATCTGTCATATTTGTCGGAAAGAAAAGACACCGCGGCGAGAGTGCGATGAGTCAAAAAACGGGCCAGCGACATAAACTCACTTCCCTGCGGTTTCTGCATGACCGTGATAATTTGCTTGTCTGTGTCGACTCCCTGGTTGAGAAGACGCTCAAGAAAAACACGTCCAACACAGTTATGGATGCACGATATTAAGCACTTATAATTGCAGTTTTTCTGGTTGTGGATATCGTAGTACACCTGATCACAGTGTGCTTACATGCCTGCACAGATGTATATTTTGGCAGTCATGCTGCCCTGTAAGAGAACACGAAGCCAAGAGCAGATTGTCATCATTCCATCATGGCCATTACCATGACGACAGATAAGGCCCTGTCCTCTTGTCGTCATAGCGGCCTTGCATCAGCTCCATCAGCTGCTGTGGCTAGCTGAGCCTCTGACTGTGCGGGTATGAGTGTCTATCTGAGGGCTATCTGGCCTGATAAGAGCCGGGAAAGAGACAGCAGAGCAACACGTTTACCACGAGCTGCTCATAGCACTAAAGGTTGCAAAGAATATAGACAGAGTTGATGGTGAGAGGGTGTAAGTGTCATAGACAGCTTTTGCATGTGTACACTGATCCTACAAAATCAAGTGCATACAGGCATGTGTAGAAGTGAACATTGGGACTGAATTAAAAGTTCCTCTCTCTGCTTCCAACTCCATATTATTATTACTGTAAAATAAATATGAATCTAAGTGATCTGTAAATAACAGTACTGTAAGAAATCACACAAACTGAAGTGCACACACTGACTATGGCTCAACCACTCTGCAAAATTTAGATAACTCAGAGCCTTATTATAAATACGTTTTTAAAGGTATACTATGCAGGAATTGTGGGATACTGTTTGTAAACATTCTTGCCAGCTAAAGTGAGAGTACAAGCCGACCCCAGATTCACTCTCGTTTGCTATCTGCATCTTTTTCGGTGCTGTGTCTGCAATTTTTGCAGCTTCCTGTGTGCACAGTGATGTCCTGAACGTGGCAAAATACTAAGAAAATGATAAAATACAGGCAGAGGGCAGGGTTTCTGCACATAAACACACCGCCATGTGATTCTAGTGAGTCGTAAGTGAAGATTGAGAGGGAAAACTTTTTGTCTAAGTCTAGGGAAATCCTGCATAGTATACCTTTAACCGTTCCTGCTTCAGCTCCCAGACCATGGTTGGGACATTGGTGCTTACCGCGTGGCTAACTCTCCTCACTTTACCCAGCAGTTGAGAAGCAAGACATGGGAACTTAATGTGGTCTTCAGAAGCTGAAATCTTTATCTATTGACAAATTTAAACCTACACTGTAAATTTAAGACCACTTGACAACTTTACTGCTAATGTCTTCTCTGCTCTGATCGCCAACACCTGTCTGCTCTTAGCACAACTGCCATCACGCTCTCTCTGTCGCTAAACCACACACTCACTGAGCACTCATCCCTGAAAGGAGCTACATTGTTCTGACAACAATACGATCTATAAACGTGTGGATTTCACTTAAATGTGGCCATTTTCACACAGTAGTAGTGCGTTCTACAAGTTGTTTTCATCATCTACCCTCATTTGCCTATGTCACGTGGAACTTGGGCAGCGTGTGTGCCAACTGAGTCACCAGATTAGAATGTTGCCATTGTACGTTTCAGCAAACCACGAATACATTACATTTGTACGTTGCATTCGTGTTATACAGTCTTCACTGTGTTTTTCAATTGCCCGGTCAGGCAAGCGGATGAGAAATCTCCTCGGTGCTCCTATACAAATTGTTTTATATATTAGCGGTTATCAAATAACAACAAAGACTGAAGTTAATTGTCAAGAAAATTACTGCTTTTTATCTGCCTTGCTCTCAAACTTGCAGTAAACTGCAGAAAATATAGCTGAAGTGTTGTCCACATCCTCTAACGCCGGCCAACTGAGCTCCTGCTTCCAAGATGACTGAAATGCTTTCTTGCGCCTCAGCTCATAAACTTTGTCTTTACTCAACGCCATTTTCTCATGACTGCCTGATCAGTACTGCACATGTGCAACTCTCAACAGAGATGAGAAGGAAGCGAGATGTCTCAATTGTTAACTACTGTCATTGTCAGCTCCAGAAAAAAAAAAAAAAGTGTTATGTGTGCAAGGCAGCTGCCAAGCAGCAGACAACTGTTCAAGACCAGCCGCATTTTTTAAAATGTCGGGTATTCAGGAGTGTTTGTGGTGAAGAGCAAGTACTTTTTAAGGCGCCTAAACCTAACCACATGTTAACCACAGTGTTGTCACAACATAAAGTTGAAATGTAAAAAAATGTTTCCAAATATTCACTACATATGAAACATACAATGCCAACATTTAGGTTGTGTAGCATTAAAAAACTGCAGCTTTTGTAATTTGAAAATGTGTTTCCTTACATTGCAGTAGTCATTTTTTAAATTCCATTAATTGTTTAGCTCTAGTGAACATACAGCCGAACAACATGAATTGCTCCAAGTGATCCTCTCCAACATCTCACACGTCCCATCTCCTCCCTCTGGAGGGTCAGTTTGTTAAAGGGGTGAAAGGTCATGGGGGCAGGTATAATCTCTGTTCTCTTGCTATGTTAAAGTCGAGTCTCTTTCTCTGTGTCACGTTTATGCCTCTGATTGACTTTTAGCCTGCCAAACCATCATTAATTGGCATCACATACACACACACTTTACAAACACATTATACACACATGCACTGATGCATGCACACACAAATACAGAGCATCTAATCCAGCTAATCCACCCTGCCAGTTGAACAACTGGTAACATGGTTAATCACCCATGTAAAAATACAGACAAGACCAAATTGACTGATAGAATTATTCCATTTACCCATGTGATTAAAACATTTCACCACTGCCATGGTTCACTGAAGATCATCTCGAAAAAAAGAAAACAAGACATGAAAATTAATTAAAAGTCAGTGATGTAAACGGCTTCATTCAATTATTGGTGCAAATAACAAGCTCTGTAGCATGATAACTGGCACGTACATACACATCGAATTAACTTAGAAGAAAAATAGGAAATCGGGGAGCCACTTTGAAACTCTTTATAAGGCCAGGACAGACTTCTTGAAACAGGAGACACTTTCTCCAAACAAGGGAAGCACTCTCCTGAAAGGGAAGAATGAGCAGTTTACGACACCCTTTCAGAAGGCAGAAATGCTCGCTGGACACGAGCTTGTTCGACCTCGGGTCATTTCCCAACAGCCCTTGCTCCCGGTGTGACATCATAGGCCGCAAGGGGGGGTCAAAGTGAAGCGTGCTGACACAGTGGGGTGCAGACCGAACTGCGAGCGGACAGAGGCAGAGAAAGGCAGAGTGAGACAAAGGAAAAGTGTGGTGGCTGAGAGAGGGCTCTCTGATTCGTTTCCTTGGCAGGATGACAAAACTGTGTGGAATGCAGCGGAGAGGGGAAAGAGAAGTGATCAAGAGCTCAAGAACGAAAAGAGGGGAAAGAAATAGACGACAGACGAGCGGAGAGAGGCCTACTGAATAAGCCAGGATGGCAGGGCCTTCCATTGATTCATTTCCCTTTTCCCACCCTATTACCATTCTCTGTTTCTCTCTCCAACTTTGCTCTGTGACTATACAGCTATTAGCTACATGGCCACTGTTCCCTTCAGCATCAAAACTGGAATTACCATCTTGTGGTTGCATGCATCTGCAAACTAGTAAAGGTGCGGTTACAGTTTACATCCATGTCTGTCCAGAGTCACATGAAGCCATGACCGTTGACAATGCCTCAAATGTTGCTGCAAAGAAGCTACATATTCTAAAACACGGATGCTTCACACACATCATCAACTCGACAGCACAGAAGATCTACACAATATCCACAGTCCCAAGGTGGACACTCAAGATTAGTGACACCCATTCAGTATCTGAACAAATATCTCCCCTTGTGTTCCTGTTTTTGTAGAACCTCATAATGTCGCAGTGAAGTTAGTCTCATGTAGCCAGACCTATCTCCAACGCGCTGTGTGTCAGTGCTCGAGAACGGTCTGGAATCACCATATTACCATTCTGCTATAGGAAAAAAAATTACTTCTTTTAAGCAGAAGGCAGGAGATAACGTTATCTCAAAGCATGACCGGGAAAAGCCTCTCCTCCCTCATCAGCTGCCTCCGTCTCACTCAGACTCACCCTGGGTCTGTGTCCACAGCTGCCTGTACTGGTGAGGAGTGTATAAGCAAGGAGCAGTTACTCTGGAGCTACATCTGGTGACCATAATGTCCCCAGAAGTATCCTGCCCACTGACTGACCCCAAAAAAAACCAAACAAACAAAAAACAACAACTACACGACTTGAAGAATCTTACTCAACTCGAGGGCTTCCCGCTGATGACTTTCAGGAGGCAACCCCAATCTGCACATGAAAGAAGGTGGCACCACTCTAAACTCAATGAAACCTACAATTAATTTAGGCATACACAAACACGCACGCTCATGCACAGGAACAGCAGACTACGCACACACACATACACACAAAAAATTACAGTGGAGAGGGCAACAGGCTGCCTCTGTCAGCCACATTTCACAGTGGCATATCATGGCCAGGCGTACCAGGCCTGCGGCCAACCACTGCTTATGCTCTGGGTAAACACTACCACCTCGGCCACAGGGAGTCTCCCACACACTCCCAGAGTGCCATCCAACAAGCAACCCCAGTCACACATACAAGCTGTGTGATTAATGGAGTGTGAGCATTAGATATGACAGCGGCGCTAAGCCTCTGTGATAAAGAGCCACACGCAGCCACTCTGTTTCCTTTTGGCCGTTTTTGTGCCCATCGCTTGTGTCCATGCTTTGTCCGCTGACTCTGGAGTCCTGTCAAGCCAGCTAGGCATTTTGCTCAGAAATACCACCTTGGCGTAATGTTTCATTCTTAATTTGACAGTGATGAAATGCTCTGCCTCGGTAAAGTATTTTTAATACCTCCATTATACTTTACAGGCTCTATACTGAATACTGGCAGCAGATCCAAGTTTCGAGGACACACACACACACACACACACACACACACACACACACACGCACAGTATCAAAGGACAGTGAGAACATTAACAAGTCCAAAGCCTGTGTCCAAGCTTCTCAGTGTGCATTAGATTTTTACTGGGTGTAAATGTTAAGCTCACATCAATGTACTCTGTTCTCAGCGCTGACAGAAGTGCATCCTCTAATGTGGCATTTTGCTCAAAAGACAGAACTCGAGCCCCATGTTTACACAGTGCTAAGTCAGGTCATGAGTCACTTGCAAAGTTATTCAACAGTTTGAATGTAGTTTGGCTTCATTATATGCCCATCATGTGACAGCAGTCAGCCAGAGTGCCCCCCTCCATGGCTCCATAGCTCCTCTTCTTCTTCTCATGCCCGTCTCTCACCCCCGCCCCCCCCCACCTTCCACTGGCGCCTGCACGGTTAGTTAGGGATTGCCACAGGACATCATGTGACAAACAAGCAAACACACACAAACACACTGCCGTGGGTGAGCGCGCACGGGCATGCACATACACACAAAAGCACACCAGTGGACGTGCAAGCATGTAAACTACAAGCACCAACACATTCATCAGCCATTCTCCTTTCCATTGACTTCTTTCATGTGGGCTAAGCTGAATGAGCAGTAGAGCGCTTCAACAATATAGTCCATTCTACTGGCAGCGTCGAGGCTGTGTGTCCATGTGTGTTAGTCGCGGCAGTGGCCAGACACACCTTGAGGCAAAATGTTATCACTTACTTACTGTAGTTGCAGCCTTGCCAAATCTAGGATTTGTTACTTGTTTTTTTTAATGCCAAGTTCATTTATGCTGGTCATGAATCAGACTGTTTCCAAAGTATTTACATGGTTTGATCTTGATGACTCCATTGCCATTAATATTTCTAAGAAAGAAGACAATTTAGGCTTCAAGTGCCTTGATTTATTGGGGGGGGGGTTCTTTTCTTTGTGACTTATGGATGTCAGGACAACAGGACATATTAATATCTTGAAAGGAGGCCATTATTAGGATAACACCCAGTTGATCCCCATACCCATTATTCGACCTCCTTACCTGCAGTGTCCAACCCAGCCTCGGCTCGCTTGAATCTCCCCCACTACCCCTCCTCACTTTCCCTCCTTGTCTGGCAGACCTCCAATGTCTGAAACTCTAGACAGCGCTGGTTCTGCCCTTTCTACAAAATTTAGGAAGCCATTAGCAACATCAAATCATTACTTCAGGAAAAGGGAGAGAACGGTGCGTGGGGGGGGGGGTTGGAGCGACGACGAAAGAGAGGAAAAGAACAAGTGAAAGAACAAGACACACACAGAAACAGAGAGAGATATCAGATTTCTCCTGTGCTCAGTCACTCCATTACAGTAATGTGCAGGGACCCATTTTACTAATACATAATGGAATGATACACATAATAAACAGTGAACAAAATCACTGGCTGAGAGGGTTACAGCACACACACTCCTTGTGGGTAGACCTTGCACACATATAAAACTAAAAACAAAGTCACATAGCTCACAAAATGTATTTTTAGAAGAGGCTAACTGCAAAAACAACATCCTCAACTTATGTCAACACTATGAGCAAAAATAGTTGAACTGAAAGATGACAAAAATGCAAATGCAACAAAGACAAACTGGCAGATTAACACTAAAAAGAAAATGATTCCTCTGTTCATGTCCACCAATATTTCTGCTTTCCCGAACTCTCACCCGCGCTCTGTCGTTACTGCACTGTCACCCCAACACTAATCCAGTTCAAATGTAAACAGGCTTAGGTCTTCATTCCTCCCTTAAACCGTATCAAATGTATCAAAGCGGAGGCTCAGTGGTGTCCTTGGCTACAGCGGGGTCAGAGCGGGGCCACACGGGGCCACAAACTCTACTCAATTAGCCCAAGAGCCAGTTAGTCTGTCTGACCAACACCGTGTGCGTTTCTGGCCGCGTGTGTGGCAGGGAGAAACAGTATGTGCACGTCTGTAGCTCTGTCTGTGTACACAGTGCAATATATGTCCTACGCAGGCGTGTGTGACTGAATGTAAATGCTGCTGTGTACTGGGTTAATGGGTCAGTTCACGGTTGTAAGGGGCATGAGTATGTGTATATAATCGAGTGTGTGCGTGTGTGTGTGTGTGTGTGTTCGTGTGTCTGTGTGTGTATGTGTCTAGCAGAGACATAAAGTCTCAAAGCTCCATCAACCAAAGGGGAAAATATGTGAAAGGTTGTCTGCAGGCTAAGGACAATAATGCAGTCTGTGTCTGCAGCAACATTATTTCTCTGGCTAAGTCAGAAGCCCTGGAGGAGTCCTCGATGGCCTTCAGAGCACATTGCCTCTTTCTCATATCTTTTTCATCCCTTTTAAATATAACACAGATTACAATCTGCTCCTAGATAACATACACATGAACTTTACAAGATGGTTAGCTGCTGCCTTTAATTTACTATCCAAAACAAGTATCTTTCACCGCTTTAAGAGCCTATTACCAAACACAACCAGTTAATCACAAAGCCACGATGGGCTTACGAGGCAGACCTATCAGTTTTCCATGTAGCCTTTAGAGGTTTGAGATCAAATATACAAGTTATAGGAAAACATGAGCAGTATATTCTTTATGCCCTCATACTTGTAGCGTCTATTGTTCAGTCTAGTTTACAAGCTTTAGAAATAAAAGCAGCCCACATTTTGCACACAGTCCAATGTCTAATTTTCAACCTGCCAAAAGAATTGGGGATTTTTATTCTTCACTCCTACAAAGGTGCATGCAGGTTATTATATAAAACATGAACATGCAGTCAGAGCACGGGCTGACACAGCACGCCCTCGTGTGCACTGCTATGTCCTGCAACACCACACCCATCTGGTGAAACCCCGTGTTTTTAGGCAGTCCCCTTTCTTCAAGCCCTGCTCCTGAAATAGCCCAGTCTGCCTTGAGTGGTCTGGGTAATTCATATCTCGGCATCTCGGAATGACTGTGACGGAGAATAGCAGCACTTTTTACTATGAAAAATCACCAATAAAACCTTCTAAACACAACCGGATGTGTTCCAGCAGCAATATTATCTGAAATAGAGGGGAAACTAGCGACACGTAGCTCTGTGTAGCAGCATAGGCTACATAATGTAAACACTTGCAGAAGTAGTGCCTGGAGCAGAAGACCATACAAAGAAATCTGGCACATGATGACGTCATACTGTAGCCTGAGTAGAAACAAAGTGGAAATGGAGTATTCAAAACGGTAGGAAACCTGAGTGTTTGATCAAAGGCTTTACTTCTACAAACATTTAGCTTATTATTTGAACCTATGACCATGTTTAATATGAACAACATTCTTCATTGTAACACTGAAACACTAATATAGAAAAGCATAATAGGTCCCTTTTAACAAAAGCATCGAGTTTGCCCATTGTGTTGAAAAATCTGCCATTAGTATCTCATTTTAAAAGATAATTTGGCTATTTCTTTTTTCCCTGGGGGGGATTTTCACTTCTCACATGGAATGGCTGTCTGAAGATAAAATCCCAGCATCTACCATTTGACCCTTCCTATAACATGCTGGTGCATCCATGGTTGATTCATATGTGGGAACGCTCTCATCATATAACTATCTTGTTTTTATCATGGAACAGAAGGCGGAGAGGAAGGGTCCCAGGAGACTTTAATTACAATCAGTTTTCTTGTCAAGCTCCAATCTCATCAACTACAAATATCTTGACCTAACATTCACAAGCTTGAGCCAATTGGACACAATCAGACTAATTAGCACAAGTTAAACCACAGTTCAGCAGCACATTCAAATCCAGGCTCATCCAAACACTGAATACATTTTCAAAAAATAATAAATATATTTTGTGTTTTATTGAATCGTCACCAAAATTATTTTTTTCCCCCGAATCATTACGACTAACATTTTTTTGTGGGCGCTGGAGGTCCCTCAGGGGCCCTCCAGTATAAGGGACCCTCCTCCCAATCTCAATCCCAAGCCCATCACTCTTCCTCAGGCACTCAACTGTCAATCCGACCCTGATCTGGGAACCAGGTCTTATCTGATCCCCCAGGGCTCCCTGGGGGTGTGAAGGGGTAGAGGTGGGACATCCCAGCCAAGCCAAGCCAAGCCATGTCTACATACCTCCCCATAAACCGCAAAACTTTCATCCAGATAGGGGCAACCTGAGAGAATCTATGTTTTAATAGCGTTAATAGAGTGAAGGCGGCCATAGTGGGTGATGAACATCATAAGATGGGTTTAACTGATGTCAAGAAATCTATTAGCCAGTTATGTCTATATCAACCATAAAATGTAATTTCTGTTTGAAGACTGTTTATACTATGAAGGGAAAGGAAGAACCAAACATGTAATTTCCAGTGGTCAAAGAAGTACACTCTACAGGTAAAAGTATTGCTTTAAAAATCTTACGCTTTCATCCTCAAAATGTGCCTAAAGTATCAGTAAAACCACTCTGTAGGAATGACCTGTCGGTGTTATTATATTATGTTATGAGACTATACTGATTACTGCATGAGTGTGTGTGACTGAATGTACGTGGTCATGTTTTATGAGATGATAAGAAAGCATTCCTTTGTATATTAATGTACAAAATTAATAGTAACTATAGTTATCAAGTAAATGTGATGTAGTGGAGTACAAGTATAAGTAGCATTAAGTGGAATACTCAAGTAAAAGTTCCTCAAAGTTTTACTTTAGTACTGAGATCCATTCTTTTACTAGTAATCTCATAATATCAAATGCGACGTCTTCCTTGCCCCCCTTATTGACAACATTATGATATATAGATACACATCTATAAAGTAGAACTTATCAGACTTTGCCACAGATTAACTGATAAAGTCCTCGTCTTCTTTACATTACATACAGGTTTAGAATGGTTGTAAGGTGAATAGAAAGACCGTCTTTCACTCAGTTTAATGATAAGTTATTCAGGATTTCTATTAAGAAACAGCACAAAAGTAAACCTTCTCTATCATCACTTATGACCCACTGGAAGTGTGTGGCGTTGTATTTTTCTGCAGAGACTCTGCCCTCTACATGCATTTTCCCATGTTCATATTATTTTCTGTGTTCAGGACATTCATGGGCGTGTTGCCCCACAGCGCTCAGGTGAAGTCGGGGCTTTATAAAAAGGTAGTGACCAGAACACAGCACTGAAAAAATGCAAATACAGAAAAACGCCAAACAAGAGCAGATTTGGGTTTAGCTTTTACTTTCATTTTTCACTGGCAAGTGTGTTTACAAACCGTATCCGACAATCCTGCATAGTATACTTTTAAGTCCTCATGTCTACAAACATCTACTCTGATCCAGAGGACTGGTGTTTATCTGCTGCTCCAGGAGCAGAAAAGAACATTTAATGGTTAAAAAAAAAAAAGACTTTCTTTTTGACAACAAAATAAAAAGTGAAAACATTCAATGACAATTTCAAACAGGAACCGATACTTCAACGCATCATTGACTTCATTTGTGTTAAATTATCGAGACATGGCTGCTTGGATTTAGCAGAGAAGTAAGGTTAACATATTTTTAACCACTTAAGTCAACAACTATGAGTTAGATTTTGAGAAAACAACCCCACCACAAGGTTCAGTCAGTAGCTGTCTGAATTTCTAATGTAACACATGATCATTTTCATTAAATGGGATTAGCCCAGTGGTCACAGAATCCAAATTTTCCTATATTTCTGAGCACTTAAAGAACTTCTCTTTTATGTTAGTTGCAGATAGTTTACATACATTTGTTTGTATTTTCATTAAGCAGTCTCTGAAATGGCACAAAGCAGTATACGACTGGGGAACATTAGGAAAAGAGTTTTAAAAAGCTATACTGAGGTTTAGTAGCCTACGACACCCAGCATGAATGTGCAATGTCCCCAGTTTGATTCAGACAGGGACCTTTGTTGCATGTCATCTTCCTTGTTTTCTTTCCCCATGTCTCCTGCCTATCTCTACTGTCAGCTGTCAAATGAAGGCAGAAATGGCCCAAAAAAACCATCTTTAAAAAGCTGTACTGTTGTGTAACTATCAGTGACCTCTGAGGTGACTGAAAATAGAAACTTCCCTATTTTCCTGAAAGCAGTTTTCTTACTTGACATTGATGATATCTGTGATATCAGGTTTCACATAGAGCATTTAGTTTTGAGGTGAATGCTTTATCAGTGGGTGTGTCCATCTCTCGGTGTGTATGACATTGTACCAGTGTGTTGACTTCCCTTTATCGACAGATTCCATCATGCAGAAATAAGCTCTGTCATGTCTTGTAGCTAATCGTCCCGAGGCTCGTCCATCAGGCACAGATTCAATTGGAGCCTTTTAATTAATAATGCCGTTTATCGTGGGGGACACTGGGAGCTCGTCTTTGTAATTGGGACGCCTGATTAGGCTCTGGAGGAAGCTTTTAAGCCAGCAAGGTTATCAGTTCTCCTCCCTCTGCCTGTCATCATCTCCTCAATGTGGGCTCCCATTTTCCTTCGCTCTTGTCTGATCACTTTTATTTCATTATCTTCCCCTGCTGGTTCCTCTGTCCTTTCCTATTCTAATCTACTCTCTGCTGCCTTCAACAGGTGTCTGACATTAAATTCCTTCAGTGAGCTGCATTCACAGTGTGTTATACATCTCAGTACTCCGTATTTTTAGACATGGCTTTACCAACTCCCTGCAGTCTGAGCCTGAGTCAGGCTTAATGCTGCAGAAAGTGACGCTCAGCACTCAGAGAGCTGGACAGCTCCTGTCCAGTCTGATGTCAATGGAGACTTATTGATCCCAGCAGGCTGTGGTTAGGGGGGCCCTAATGCATTTACACCCTGCTATACTCCCTCTACACATTCTGTTTGTCCCTCTTAATTACGGCTACACCATAACGGATCCATACAACTCCCCTGATACTCACTGACTTTCCCCTGTCTCTCCTATCCTCCCCATTTCCCCCCTTTTTTCACATTTTCTCCCCCACCCACAGCCACTCTGTCCTCTGGGATCCCTGGGGTATTATCTCTAACGGCAGTGTTTGTAGGGACAGTCTGGTGCTGGCATGGCTGATGTATTCTGGTGTGCAACGATGTGTTCTTTCAAGTTGATTCAAATTGACCAATAGTGCATGGCAGCAACGAGGAAGCGCCCACACACAACTGTCAACTGAGGCTCCATGTTGTTGTGGACTCGGTTGCTTTCACTTAGTAATAAATGACATTAGATAATATAATTCATATCATAAGATCTGATTCTGAGAACATCACACCAGTTTAAACTGGTAAATAACCATGATGTAACTGCAAGATAAGCCAGTTGAATAATCAGTAACATAAATTTAATTATCTGACTTTCATCACATCCAGGGACCCTAATGTAAAGAAAACGGGGAGATTGATTTAAGTATCAAACTAAGAGGAAAATTAGGACAAGGAGATGAGACAGCGCTTAATTCTATTGTAGTGAATTATTGCTTCTGACAGATCAAACAACATTTTTGTTAGTGTAGGACAAAAACATGTCTCCCTCCCTACATGTCTGTCTTCCTCTCTCGTGGTATGCTGTGATCTCTGAGGAATGTCCCACCCTGTCTTTGTCTCAAACTCTTAACCCCACCTTTACCTCCTTAAAACTTTGTCTTAAAAACTATACTCCTACATTTACGCCCTGACCTTTCTAACTCCCCCTAACGCGCTCAAAAAGGCCAAGGAGCATCACAGTGCCTTTACTGTGTGGCTAACTCAGCAAAAATAAAACATCAGCATGTAAAAAAAAAGTCTGATTTAAATGAGTTCTTCTTATGAAACCAATAGCACACGTACAGAATGACTAACAGCAATAACAAATGAATCACTGTGGATAAAAACAAACCAAATTTCTTTCCATGTAATAAAACACTTTAATGTCCCATGTGACTAATATCTAACAGGGAGATAATGGTGTGAGGCGTTGTGCTGGGGAGATCTGTGATCTTTGTCTGCCTGTTTAGAAAAGACATGTAAATCATCAGAGAATAGTCTTAAAATGTGACACAAGAGAGAGCCAGATAAGAGAGGTACTGTGGGGAGGGAGAGCAGGGACGATGAGGAGAGAGCTCACATACCAGTCTGTTTATGACAGTGATCATTCAAACACTTAACCCGACACTTTGAAATGGCTTCATTCTTGTGTAGCACCCATCTCGTGTTATATGTGAAATGTATGATTCTGATGGTACTAAATAATAACGTCCATGTAATAACTAAAAGTCCTTGTCGATATGTTGTATGTTGTACCATGATTTATTGCATGCTCATACAAAACTATTTTGTAAACACAAATTTGATCAACTTACAAATAAAAAGATGATCACAGTTGAAATATGACTGCTGTTGAGTAAAGCACAGTGGGGATTAAACAGGCCTTTTGTTGCATTTCAAAACAAACATGTTTTATCTAAAATGTTATCAGCTAAAAGAGAAAATCTTATTTGAAATAACTATAAATTTTGTTACGGCTTTGTCTGTGAGAAAGAACAATGTGAAGGAAAAAAGCAGTACCTTGTAAATCTTAGGTGGGGCAGGTGTTCATTTTTATGATGTTGTTGTACTGCACTTCCCAGTTATCATTTTCCATTAAAATCAGTTTGCTTGTAATGTCACAACTTTTACTTTTTGTGTCTTGGTGGTAAAGCTGTAACAGTTCATGCATAAACACCAAACCCAGATGGTATAGGGGTCACAGTCAAGAGTGTGCAACCGCACGCAAAATACACAGCATGTACACAAACTGATGAACATACAGTGGAACCAAAGGTCACAGTCTTTTAGTCTATGCTGTTAGCACCATGTGCTGAGCACAACAAGCAGATAGGCGTGTGAGTCAGTCACACCATGGTGAGCCGAAATTAAACGCCTGAACTGGAAGACCCGCCTAGGGGGTTTCCCGGTCACTTACAACTGCAGCAGAGATCTGTGTATAAGACAAGGACGGTGTGAAGGCAGTTCTCCACCGTCGTAGGTTGTGTGTATGAAAACACATCCAACATGCTAACGCACATTTGACGGCATAACCCAGATGTGGGGATCACCAAAATGATAAATTCTTTGGGTGCTTTGAATGTTTAAATAGAGCTAGGTAGGAAAACTGAAACACTCCTCCTAATGCACAAGTTAGGGTTAGGGTTTTATTATTCTGTGTATTTTGGTATTTTCAATTTCATAGTATAACACATGCTTTTCAGTTTTATAGCCTGTTGTGACCTACTGCCTTTTGAGAAAGTGTTTGTACAGAGTAATATACACGTGTTCGAAATGTTTCTAATTTTTATATGGAAAACAGTTTACCAGGGTTCTTGGAGCACAAAATGATCTCAGTCCCCAGCACGAGGATTCTGTCTGTCTTTAACACTGGCACTACTGTCTGTTCAAAATAAATAAAAAGAAATGGATCTTTATGCATTAGGAGTGGTTTTCTGTTGTACCGAACTCACATCGAACCATAACATTTCTCTATCTGTTCAGTCAGTACATCAATAATGAAAAAATAAGACTTCAGTGAGTCTAAACCTCTGTAGATTTACAATGTTTTGCCAGATTTGGAGCAGTTTGGGGTTACTTTATATTAAAGTTGTCTATATTTGTGTGTTTCTTTCTTCTGTGCTCCTCTCACTGGTTTGTAGTGGCTGAGGCCCAGTGGGAATAATGTCACATATGTCTGTGCACCAATCAGGATTTAGCAACATTTAAATCCAAATCTGATGACAGCTGTGGGGTTGTTTGCTCACATTGCCGGTCACTGTAGACCATATTTGATCAAACCACAACCACAGATTTTAAAGTGGAGAATTATTGTGTGTCAAACTCTTAACATATAATAACTAAGGATGTTTTTTTCTGACTTTAATTTTGCAGCCTATCTGGTCATGAATATTTAACATAAGAGAGGAACACTAAGAATTGGGATCAAGTTTTAAGGGGATCTTAATTTCTCCTGTATTACTAAGTATTTATTTATGCTGCACAATCACACACAAGGTGTCTCTATAGGGCTGGGCGATACAGAGAAAATCAAATACAGCAATATTTCTGACAAAAGACCTCAATATTGATATTGTGATGATATTGCAACAATTATATGAGGGTTGATTATTGGTGCCTTCACAAAATATTTACGAAATGAGATTTCTGATAAATTATCATCAGTAATGTGCATATAAAGAGTAAGTGGGTAAAGGAAAATAATAAAACAGCTACAACAGTCTGGTAAGTTCAGAAAATAACATCGCTTTACTGCAATGCAGTCCTTAAAACCAGAAATAGACTTACATATGACAGTATCTAAATCTAGCAGCGCTGTGTCTCTGCCCAACTTACTTTAAAAAGGATAAAAAGAAAAAGATAATCAAAACATATTACATAGAAAACAAAAAGGAATACATCCTCTTGACTGTATGCCAGAGGAATTTTACCAAATGTCCTAGATGACACCAAATATTTTCATAACCTCCGCAGTGATGTATGAGTTGGTAGGTTTCTTCTATGGAAATTAGTAACCATTCCACCCCACTACTGCCCACTGGTCCCCTCACATCCCACTGCTCTGTTTTGGTGCGGGAGCTCTGTCCCGCGGCCCATCCGATGGCTGGTTCCTAATCCAGTTAGAGCTGAGGGGGCCTGGCGTTTCCCGTCTTGGCTGAGCAGGCTGTGCTAAATGAGGTTTTTACTTGCCCCGGGGAGTCCAACTTTAATGGACCCTGGTAAATTAATACATGACAAAGAGAGGCAGACCAGTGCAGGGAAGGCTGCTTGGACCAGAGGAGACGGAAGGACAGTGACAGTAATTAACAGGTAAAGTGATCAGTCAATCCACTGATCAATCCGATGTAAATCTCTCAGATAATCAATGACAAAGACGCATCGTAAAAGACAAAGACGCAAAACAAATGTCTACCGGCAGCTGCGGTTATTAAGTAAGTTAAATAAGGCTGCGGTAATGCTTTAAAGCTCTGAGTGACTAAACATGAAGGCGGCAGAGGTCTATACACCGCTCAGTGCACTTCCTCTCTCCCACTATTGGAGAGAAACTATTGTGAGTATGAATGTATTTATAAGCTGCAGCCACTGTTGCGGCTGCTTGGAGCCCTTTGGTACAGTTAGAAAATAGCTCCATCTATATCCCTGCACCCTTTCTCCCTCACACATACTCACAAACAAACAACCCTCCACTCCACCCTTTCCCACTGGGTCCATGGGATGGGCAGTGGACTCAGGGGAAATGAGGTAACACACACACACCCACACACAGAAAACACAGTGGCGGTGTAGCGCCATTCAGGCCTCTGTTCTGCTCTGTCCATCAAAGCTGTCAATCTCGGGGCATTTCTCATTGCGGCCCCCCTCCCCTCTCCCCCTCTCCAGACCTCGACCCACCTTTTAAGGCCCAGAATATTTGGTCCTGCCGGTTGCCATGGGAACCATCCAGATGTTGGCCTCTGATTAGCTGGCGACGGTCAAATGAAATCAGAAGAGGTGTGATAAGATCACGGGGCGACAGAGACTGGGAGAGTGGTGGCCGCAAGCAGGAGAGGGGTGGGGAGGTGGGGGGGCGTAGGGAGTCATAGAAAAGGGGGGAGGTGGGCATTAGTGACACACACATTCACACACTTTTATGCAATTCACTGGGGAGTGCTATTTTTCCACCCAAACACTTCCATTTTCAGTCTGTGTAATCTTTTGTCTTTCTGTTCTGCAGCATGTAAAAATGGCACCAATTTTCACTCACTCAGAACCAAACAATCACGCTCTCTGTTTGTTTTCTGAATGAGAATGTGTCATGAACATTTCTGCTGAGTGACAAGAGAGCACCTTTGACTCTTCCCCTTTCTCCTGAGAGAGTCAAAATAGAAACAAACGGATGTAGTGAAGCAGGCCGGTAATCCAACAGGGAGCTTGATGTTAAGTGACCTATATGACTTTGAATTCGCAGTAAACGCAGTGCCTTCTCTCCAGCGAGGCTGATTCCACGAGTGATACGAGGGGCTACAAGCTGCACAATCAAATGGCTTTTATACAAACTCCAAACAGCACTTCTCTTCTCCCCTACCTGTCCCGCAAGAACCTAATCGCATCCAAAGTCCCATTTCCTGTCAATGAAATTACATTAAACATCTCCCTCTAGGTCCTTGTCCAAAGTGACCCCAAACTCGCTGAGACTGATAAGGGTGCTAACTAGGTAAAGGCTGAAGCACTTCCCAGTGTTCGGCCAGTGAAAAGAGCTACAGTGGAGGGAACGCGGGGGAGCTCGGCCCTGCCCCTGCTCGCTCCATTTTCCAATAAACTCCAGCAATCAGATCAGCACTGCTTTAAATGGACGACTTGATGGCAGCAGGCTGCATTAGCCGCTGGTGTTCTCCCAATCCGATTAGACAGAGACAGTGACAGTTTCCAGCCAAAAGAGGCAGGTAACACACACACACACACTCACAGCAAAAGGCTACATTTACCGCTATTTAAATACACAGAGGACACACACACACACACCCACACACACACAAATATGAACTTAAGTCTGCTTAAAAAGAAAGGTATGAACATGAATGGGCATCACACACACAGTGACACATACATGCAGGACCTCTTGTGGCCATTTGTGGTGCTAATTGGATGGTCTGAGGCAGATGTCATTATTGTTGAGCAGTCAGCCACTTGATGTTTCCAAGTTGTTGGGCAGTCATTTGGACGTATTAGCAGCTCCTTCAGGGCAGAGGTCATGCCCCAAGGCTATATTATGTGTCTGTGTGTGTGCTTGTTCAGATGTGTGTATGCTTGTTTGTGTGTGCGGGTGATTTATGCATGTTAAAAACGACTCTCTCTAATGGCTCCCCTGCTTTGAGGACCAGCCTTTTACGGCCATACAATTACCCCAGATTGTTTTTATGTACACAATGGGGTACTTTTCCGCTGTGCACGTGCCTGACATGAGAACCTGGCAACAAGCTGCTAAGTGCAACAGGCAGTGTCATAAAAATGGTTGCAATACCTCAGATAGCTAAAACCTCTGTCGGGGCAGCCGTTTCTTCTCGGGACCCAGGAGAGAATAGTGCCTCAGTGTGCTTATCAGGTAAAATAAACCTCAATGATGCAAAGTAATGGCTGGGTCATATGAGAATGCATGTGTGAGGTGGAGACTGGAAACTCTGCTCCTTATCACAGGGCTAGACAGAGAGGAGTGAGACTGTACTTAACAGATTTAGACGGTCAGTGAAGCCCAGCACCTGGACAGAGAGAAAGAGGGGAGGAGAGTCGTATCTCAGGTTTCAGCGCAGCCGGCCCAGCCTGAGTCTCAGAGATACAGAGGAAACCTGGACAGGTCAAGAGTGCTAAAACTTTTAGCGAGAAGGCAGACAGAACAGCTGTATTTATGATTCAGACAATTTGTATGTTCCCTTTACAATCTACACTTTCAGCAGTTTCACAGTTTTGTCAAATGAATCCCTCCTACCACTTTTTTGAAAGTGCCACATGGCAGAAAAAAAAGGCTAAATGTAGATGGAAAGATTTAAAATGAGTTTACTCACGCATAACTCGGTGAGCTGATAAAAGCAGACCACCGGCTGTTTTTTAGTGTTTTATGTTGGAAACACATTTGTGCAGCGCTGTGCTACCTGACGCCTTCTGATCCCGTGGCTGATGATGGACTGCGGATCAGCCAGTTAATTTAGGCCAGATAAAAAGCCTCTCATCTCAGCCGAGGTAGATTACTGTAATAGCAGCCTTTCTCATCTTTTGATCTTTTTTACTGCTGCGTCGGTTCATTTGCATGTGTCAGAGATACAGCTTTATTTAGGGCGCTTATTAATGGGAACAGGAGGGATTCTAGATACTAAAACCTGAGGCAGATTAGCACTGACCCCCCTGGATCTCACATGCTGTTTCTTCACATACATTTATGAGCATATTATCTGTGTGTGCAGGTACACACTCACATCCTATAATACTGTAAATACACACACACAGACATACGTATAATCTAATAACGCACGCAAACAGCATACAGACAAGAACGCAGACTCCCAAAGTGATGCACAAACACATGAAAACAGCGTATTTAGAGACGCAACAACACACACACTTAAGACAAACACAAATATTCCTTCATGCCTGCCCCTCACTGACAGCATGTTGGACTTCTAAGCGTTCTCTCAGGCCTCGGTCTGTCATCTTCCTGTCTCTCCCCGGCTGCTTCGCTCCAGCAGATATGGTCGATGTGGACGTGTACTTTGTCCAGATCATCCGTGAGATGAGATGAGAGGAAGTGGGAGGTATTGTTCTTCCTGTGGCGCTAAGCCCCTGGGCGATTACCCTGTCAGGAGGGAGAACTCAGCGCCGGCGCCGACTGCCACAAACCAGCGCTAAATCCCAACTGATCGCAAAAGAGGCCGATTTTACACTTTAGATTCCTCCCATCTCTTAATGCGGCCGATGAGGCAGAGGATCTTCGCCTCTCCCTCATCTTATCCGCTGCTGCTATCCTCCTCAGCCGGTGGCGTCAACCCCTAAGCTTGCGCTGCGGGGATAAGACTCAACGCCTTGTCAGGCCAGATCAATGTGATTTTACAATGCAGTCCGAGAGAGGGGCCCGTATAGCCAAGCATGGCAAAACAACAGCACATAGCCCTTTCCACACGCTCAAGCACTGCTCCAAAGTGACTCTGACCACCTCCGTGTATCTCGCTTGCTCAAATGAGATACCATAATCTAACGACAATGTTGTACACAAAACCTGCCAACTGCATCTCCTAAATCTGACTACCTCACACATACCTGCACTATCTCCCCCCTCTTTCCTCTCACTATCTTTTAGTTTATCACAGAGGTTGATCTCTCTGAATGCCTCATTGAACTCCTCCATCGGTTTATCTTATCTATTTTCTCAGAAACACTCCTCGGGACAGTTCTTCAAATTCCTCCTCAAGTCGTCAAAGCATTTCTTTTTTTTTCCCCCTACAGAGATCACCCGAGGATACTTCCCCTGGAGATGACACCATCATGTGTGCGTGTGTATATGTGTGTGACAGAGGATGTTTATGTTAGAGGAGGAATTAATAATGGTACGGCAATTATGATATGGTATAATGCAGTCAGTGATGAAGTCAATAACATTATTATTAGAGGGGTTTTCTTGCATCTTCTTCTGTGAAAGACTGAAAAGAAAAAAGGTTTAAGTGGAGAGAAAGCTCAGGGGCAGATTGACTGAAGGTGAAATGAGAAATAACAGAAATATTGTTCCCCATCAGAGCATCCAGCTGCATGATGACATCCTCCTCTCTGCCAAGTCCTCCGACTGATTTCCTGTTTGGGTTTGATTATCATATAGGGCCGCGCTAGTATATCATCTCCTCCCTCTCTTCTCCTCTCCTCTCCTTTAGTTTTACGAGTGACAGTTGGGAATAAAGTAGAGCGTAAATCTCTGGCAGTAATAAAGCTGCTCAGGCCAATGTTCCTTCCTAATGCTGGTTCGTCTCTCCCTCATCACAAATTTGTACTTTTTACAAGACAAGCCCCGACTGCCTTTCATTGCTCCCACTAAGTCATCCTCAAGTGTCAGCTCTCAATCCAGGTTTAAGAGTATTGGGATATCCACAGTCTAGCACGAATACATCCTAGAGAGTAGCAACACACATTATAAACACACTTATAAATGCAGGATGCGCTCACAGGCTTGGCCCTACACACGAATACACTTCTAACAACTTTTGGACACACACACACCGTTCCCTCTGCCTGACCACATTCCTGTAAAGGGCGATCATGAATCTTGGCCAGGAATCTGTGTCCTCTGCTGGTAAGGCAGCCTGTGGCAGCACTCCTCCAATCCCCATTAAAGTCATCCTTGGGTGGGCAGGAGAGCCCTGCACCTCCCTGACCTCCATCCATCAGCCAAGAGGGAGTGCTCGCCTCCGCTCATTAGATCCTAAATCCATCTGCTAGCATGCAGCACCAGCCTTTACACACACACACACACACACACACACACACACACACACACACACACACACACACACACACACACACACACACACACACACACACACACACACACACACTCACACACCCTCCAGCAGCATCTAACCTGTCCGAGCCCCACAGGTGTCAAAACATGCACCAACAGCTCCAAACACACAGCCCACAATCATCTAATCACTCATCTGCCAGATAATGCTGTCAAGTGGTCAGCTACTCAACTCCTGACTTATCACTTACAAAACACCCTTATCGACTCCTCATTTATGGCAACATGAAGGTCAGAATGCCATTAATTCAGGAAAATTTGAGAATGATCACAAGGGCAGCATGTGACTAATCTTATAAAGTGAGCACAGCACACACATTTATTGCAAAATGTCTGATCCTTGGCCCGAAATGCTTCAAAGAGATCTGGGGGACTGCCCACAGGTGGCTCTCAGGAGATTCCCAAGTCACTGCAGCATGCAATTCAGAGAAAACTGCAGTCAGCCTGGTGCTAAACTGACTCACTGTGCTATTGTTTATTATCTATTTATATAATTTTCTTCTGCTTTTAATTCATGTTTCTTGTATTTTCCAATACTTGCTCATATTTTTCGTTTCATTTTCTTTTATTGTGCCAATATTATGCAATAACATTGGCACAATACACCAAAACTAATTCTGTGTATGATGTGTGAAAACCTACTTGGCAATAAACTGCATTTTGACTGTGTACTTTCAAAACAAGGTCAATCACAGCAAATCTCTTATCTAACAAACTAATCTCAAAGTGACACAGCAGGAAGGCCCAGTGTTAACTCTAAACTTGAGTTTAACAGCTTGTTGATCTGGTTTCATGATTTCTATAATTCTGCTGCCAGTACATTTACCTTAAAATGTCACTAAATTAAAAGTGCACAAAAGTGACCTACCTTTACAACATAAATTTTTGACACAACGAATTTTGATACACTGCATCCACACTAGGCTGCCTAAATCTCAAAATGTTTTTTTTTCTCTGTGGTCTGGCAACTTTGCCAACATTTTTCACACCCAAAAAGGAGAGCCTTCTGAAAATGGTCTCTAGGTTGGAAAAATTGAAAACTATGTGCGGACAGGGAAAATGCTTTTGCTTCTGGAGAATTATCACAGAAGTCAAGGACGACGTGCTATTTAACTTTAGAAAGACAACATTCTGTCGCCTCTTACCAACTTCATTAGCACAGGAGCTAGGGCCACTTCCCGCGTCTGCTTTGGTCTATGTGACGTAAATTCCGTCCTCCACCCATGTCTGCGAGAGTCCCCTATAAACACATCCTCATGCAGCCCATTTTTTGTGACCGCACAGACTGTACGATATATTCACTCCAGACCCAGCAGCATCTTAGTTTCCATTTCACCCGATGTCGGCAATAGGAAAATGGTAAGCTCACCTTCCAGCCCTCCCGTTTACTGCTGGGGATGCAGACCCTAAATTGCACTATGAAAAGAACTGCATGTGCATCCACGTGACTGCAGCTGACTTCATACACTCAATGTGGAAAGTATGTCCAGGCCTTTACTGTGCTCAACACATAGCATGTATGAGTGGTGATCAAACTCATCTGGCAAAAAAAAAAAAAAACAGAAAAATGAGAAAAATAGACTGAGAGTTCAGCTGTATTAAAACACACTAAAGATGATCAAGAAGAGCAAAAGGGGTCAGAATGGAGGCTTAACCAGTAAGAAGGAAGTCTGGCCTGTCCTTACCATGTGTTTCAATTTAAATTCAAAGCAATATAGTCCAACATTACAAATCAAAATTTGCCTCAGAGGGCTTTACAGCTTATGACATCCCTCTGTCCTTGGACCCTCACAGCAGAAGAAGGTAAAACTCCCCCCCACCAAAAAAAAACTTTGATGGGGAAAAAAAGATGTTGGCTCTGATCATGGTTGTACCCAACTCAGAATTATACCAGTTGAATCAGATTAGGCTGTTAAATACAAATATTCGGCAATTTGTTATTTTTTTCCATATAAAGTTTTAAAGTTTGAATGGGACTCAGCGGGACATTCAGTGTGACAGCGGCATTAGCGTAATATGGTAAACAAGCAAATTGCGCTAACGGGTCTAGATATCAAACAAAAGCCAGAGATTGTGTCGTATTATGATGATGTGAACAGTAAATTCACCACTTCTCAGCAGACGAGTGAAGATAATGTTGTCTCAGAGCCTTACGGTGCAAAGCCTCTGTTCCTCTGTGCTGCTGCATCATGTCAGCAGCTGTCATACTTCTGGACCAAAACGTCCCAGAAGTACACTGAAGATCACAATGACTAGCCAAAAAAGATTGCTCAACTTGAGGCAATCTCAGTTGATTAAGGGGTCTCTGATTGGGGATTTAAATCTCCGACTTTCAGGGGGCAAACCTAGCTGTGATGCACACTATATCCAAATATTGTATGCATCTGTAATCTGCTGACTGACTAAAAAGAAAAATGAAAAGACTGAATTATTTTCCTGTTTGTTAAAAATCTATAAAATGTGTAAAACGGAAACTGGGAACTTTCCTAATACGCAGGCTCTAAAAGACGCCCTCACATTACTGAATCATACAGACAGAGTGAATTACCCTGTTGTCAGTAAGTATTTCATTTACGCACAATTTTTCTGAAGAGCCACAACAGCAAACAACTTCCAACAAAAGCTCTGCAAAATCAACTCAGAAACTGACAGGATTCTTTCAGTAAAAAATGGATCCCTTGAGTATTAGCTGGAAAAACACAGAGTCAGATGGTCATTTGGCCAGTTAGAGCATGTTAGGTCAGACAAACACAGACCCTGAGGCTGCCACAATGTCAGAGGCCAAAGACTGAGAGCCTCAGTGGTGTGCAGGAAAACCCTCCCACGTATAGTAAAAATCAGTCTGTAAACAACAGATTGGTTCAGTAACATGGGGTTTTAATAAAAATGTGGGGACATGGATACCTAGTACACACTGAAACACACGCACAGAGATGTCAGCACTTCCCCAGTTGATCAGTCAGTTTCCCACAGGGGTGGGACTGTGGGAACCATGCTGTCACTTCCTGTGCCCGCGGGCCTCGGCCAATCGTCATCAGATAAGAGCTGTAGCTCTGCCAATCCGAGCTAGGCCTCGGCTTCACACGGTAGGGCAGGGGACGCGATAAAGACATGACTTGCCAGGGAAAACGTCTTGATCTCAATTGTGCCCCCTTCAACCCGACCCTCTCCCCCCCTTCCCACCAAAATAGTTGTTTGGAGACAAGGTTTCTTTTTGTCTTTCGCCCATAATTACGCTCCCTTTCATCTGCCCCCCTGTTCCCCTTGACCCCTACTCTGGGGTCAGTGGCCAGGATATCCCACTCTCCTCGGGCCAATAATGTGCCTTTTAGGGTTGATGAAGAGGGGCATTCATGCCAGGGCAGACAGGAGAGCAGCGAGGAGAGTAATCACTCCATCACACTCTGCCCCCGTCTGTCCCAGCTCCTGCCCAAACACCCAAACAGCTCGCCTCGCTCCTTACATCAAAGACCTGGAGCGGACTGCAGCCTCAGCCCTGCGCAGCACAGAGGGCGACTGTGTCACCAGCCAGGGAAAATCACAGTGGTTCACCAAAGTAGTTGTGATCACTGTGGAAACCCCCCCGAGTTTCCACAAATTCGATTTGATGATGGGGGAAGAGGATAGCTAAGATTCAAGGAACTACTCGCTTAGGGGGAAGCATACTTATTGCACTTACATACTGAAAGACACTGTTATCAAACAGACCTTAAATAAGTAGGGTCTGAACAGCCAGAGACCTCCACAATGAGTCATTAAGGAAGTGTTTGAATCTTGGGGAATTTTCCATTAGCTAGACCTTGGCCAGTCACACAGACTGTACTTACATTAGCATTGTTCCTGAGCAGCTATCACAGGTGGTGGTCCGGCTTATAAACTAGTCCCCTGGATGCTGTCTGAGCAACACTAACTGTAGTAAGGTTATGTCAACATTATGAATGTACTTTAAAGTGGAGCACGCCAAAAGGAGTGTCACAGCATATCTACAGCATGTCTGTGTGTATCTGTCTGGTTTTATTTTACTGTAAAATGTTGGAGGGCCTCTCTTGACCCTGCATGAAAAGAACAATAAGCAAAGTGTGGGGCAGTATCTTAAAACATTCCTCAAAAAGAGCTGAAGAATGACTGGAATCCTGCCAAAATCTTCCACTCCGTCGAAAGCCCCGCGCCCTCACTGATACATAAACCAACTGTGGTGAATTACAGCAAACTCAACTCTCAGGCCTTATACGTATACTGCATGGAACCAATACTTGCTTTTCCTTATACACATGAAAATGAGAAGTTTATTAATTTACGAGATTCAATTTTAGGATCTTAGGTTTGCAATATCTCTAAGAAAGTCATTTCAGTTCACAGTTTAAAGTAAAAGGACCACTGCACTGAACAAGGTTGTGATGCTCTGGCTTCATCGGCAGCGCGGCCTCGTGCAGCCACCGGCCTGAATAGACCTCAACCAGTCTGCCTGCAGCCTACCAGCCTTTAGAGATTCACTGTGATCAATAGCTGGATTAATTGCTGAAAGGGCGGGGGGAGGAGGAGGAGGAGAGCAAGGAGAAGGAGGAGGGAGGAGGTCGTCACAGCCTCAGGCAGGGGAGGGTTTAGGAAGGTGGGGGTTAAGATGGTGCTGACAGGCAGGGAAAGCTGAAGGGATTTAAAAGGCGAACAGAGGGGAGCTGGAGTTGAAGCAGTAAGAGCTGGAGAGGGAGCTTCAACCCCCCCTCCCCAACCCCTCCACCCTACCCCACCCCAGGTCACCTGGCAGCGTGCAGGGCGGCGGGCCGTCAGATTAGGATCTGAGAGGGGGAGATAACGAGTTTATTGCCCCCTGGACGGGGCTGTTGGAGCCAGGGAAAGAGGAGGGCAGGCCAAGCAGGCCGGGGCGGGAGGCTGAATGGTGGTGGTGGGCGTTTGTGTTTGTTTTAACCTGGGGAGATAGATGCAGCCAGGCAGGGTCTTTATGAAAGAGCACCCCAGCAGGGCAGTAAAACACATAGGCAGCATGGTTAGAATACCAGCAACACCACTCAACCAGCAGTTACAGCAGCTCATCCATCACAGCCTCGACACACACACACTTGCATATCTGCATGTGCTCGGAGACACACACAAACACAACCTCAATTCTCTGCGCGTATGTCCGTGTTTTTCCATGGCTCAGAAAGTCACTACACAAATTGATTGTCAAGTGCTCAGTGAATAACTGATGTTGCAAATAATTATAACAGTTGCCATTTCCGCCACTTCCCCAATTTGTGTGGGCTGAGTAAATTCATATCCGTGGGCCTGTTAGGAATTCCACTTTCTCATTGATCAACAATGTGTACTTTCATGTTATCTCCTGAGTTATTGGAAATGGGATAAGCCTGATCCTATTACAAGCAAACACAGAATAACGTATGAAATCTATATGTATTTCACACCGCTGTGATCTTTGGTCACCGAATTCTGCGCACGTATTGGGAGCCTGTATTAGCTTTGCGTGTCTGGCCCAGGCGCTGGAGGAGAGATAAGGGAAGCGGATATGAGAAATATGAAAAATAGCACTGTGATAGGATGATCAGTGAGAATGAGCAATACGGGCTGCGGTGACAAATGGGACAGGGAGCCAAAGAGGAGAGCAATGCAAAACGGCATTAGAGCCAAGGACAGAATGATTTTCCAAGAGGAGTGGAGACGAAACATACTTTCTTAAAACGAGCAGGTCAATAATAACCCCCTGATATCAGTCATTTAGTCATTTATTCCATTTCACATTTTTCAGTTTCAAGTCATCGGGGAGAGTCTCTTAACACTGCAACAGAAACACGCTCAGTAGAACAGGTGCTGTGATTTTGCTGCCTAGATTACGGTGTACATGTTACAGATTTTAACAGCCTGCAGTGTAATTAAGTTCACAAATTAGAAGAATATAAGCTAAAACACTGGCAGCATCAGAAAAGACCTGTTTTATGGGAGTATTTAATTGCTGAACTGGGCTGTCTATGCAGTAGAAACATGGAAATACTTTTGGAAATGGTGCTACATGATCAGAGAAAACAGAGAAAAGGGCTGTGGCATTTGTTTTTGCTCGAGAGGTAATAAACTTGCAACTACCAGAATGCACTGTGTTGCACCAGATCAGTGACGTAATAGTAACAACTGATTGCGAATTACAATTAAACACCTAAAACATGCTTCTGAAGACATTTGAGCAGAGAAATAAATAGGCAATACAGCAACAGAATACTGGTTAATGTTTGATCAGAACTGCCTAGTTTTACAGTTTGTTTGGAGTTTGGTCTGTGTTTGAGAGAGAGACGGAGGTGCTGTTCAGTCTTGATCAACTCCCATACTCACTGCGCTGGTAGCGGGCATAGGAAAATGCGGAAGTACAATCTGACGTTCGAGCAACAGCCCTACAGCCGGTGAAATGCCTCATCCAGCAGATATGAGCTTTGAGATGAGCAGGGAGATCTGGGCTCTGGTAAGATGGAGGGAAATACCACAGTTCATTTAGATACCCACATTATAATGATGCAAAGCTGGTTGAAAATCGGCAAAGTATTCCTTAAACTCTTGGTTCTTAATACATCTCATCCTTATAGAGATAAGATTATATTACAAGATACGTTTGGGTTTTTTTCAGGGGACAATTCAACCAAACAATTGAAAATAGACAGACATCCGCAGCATCAAGAGAAATAGGATGAATAGCACAGATCCTCCTCAATCACACAAACCCCCACTTTCTCTCGAACACTCACTCTCATACACACACTCAAAGGGATTTTGGGGCCCTGTGGAGCGGCACGTGAGCAGCCCTCTGTCAGCTGTGTTTGCAGTGAGGCAGGCGAGGGGCGCCCTGCACCTCCGTAAGAGAGTGGCGACCCAGGGAAATGGGAGAAAGGAGGGGTGCTCTGTGGAAAAGGCCAAAGCTCGGAGTGGAGAGAAAAGAGTGTCCACAAAACAGCTTTCCTCCAGAGAGAGAGAGAGACAGAGAGGAGAGACGAGAGAGAGGAGGGGGGTGTTGGAACAATGCCCCTTCAGCTGCAGGTGCAATGGCTAAGGCCATGTGTGGGTGTATCAGTGTGTGTATGTGTGTGTGTGTGTGTGTGTGTGTGTGTAGAGAGCACTTTCTTTTTTGTGTTAATTGAGCTGATCTGTTGTCTTTTCTCTGCTGCAAGTTTAGCTCACAGCTGATTAACATGTGGCCTTTTGGAGCTTCTGTGTGTGCAGTATGTGTGTGTGTGTGTGTGTGTGTGTGTGTGTGTGTGTGTGTGTGTGTGTATATAGTGTGTGTGTGCAGAATTACAGAGTGAGCTCCGTTGCCAGTGTGAGCAGAGTAATGACACAGGCACAGGGTGTGTAGACACAGGCAAACAGAGAGTGTTAACTTGATTTGCACTTGTATGGCGCACAGAGCAATGGTTAACACATCTGAATAAAGGCTTTATGAGCTACATGTCGTACAATTGGAAGCGCACAGAGGCGTCACTCAGCCACTAGATTAAATAGCATACTCAGAAGATTAAAGACTTTATACCTAAGAACAGTGTAACAACAGGGCATTCAGCTCACCTACTCATCATTTCATGATGCAGTGACTATGCACTAGGGCTGTCCCGAATACATATGAGACAAGGACATCAGTCGATGCACCTAAAATAATGTGACAATTAGCCACTTTGTTAGCACGAGGGTTGCACATTGGTCATAATCGCAATACAAGAAAAGAAAAACAATACTTTGCAAGATGATAAGCAGTTACTTACAGTTTACAGGTGATTTGCTAAGCTCATTGGGAATTTGAGACATACCAGTTTCCTTTGGTGTTTAACGCACTTGACTTTTGGGGGTCATCTTGATGTTTGTGACATCTTGCTAGCATATTTGTAAGACTGTCACATGTGATCAAACTGTACAAGTTTCAGCGGTGGACTGCTTGTGACAGACATCAGTTGAGTAAGAGTCACAAAACTATCACCACATTTAAATGTCCTTATCTGAGAATAACTACAAATAGTTAATGTTGATGCATAATAATAAGATTGTGGGATAATGATTTCTTAATTTATGGGACTTCTCCGGTAATGTATACATAAAAACGGGGTATTCAAACACTGGTTTTGACACTGATGACCATGGCAGTGATTGAAACTTCAAAGCATTCGTGTCAGCGCTTTTCTTTACATAACTTGACAAAGATGAAAACTTCATATTAGGTGACAGTTATTGTGACCATGTTAGGATAAACATACTTCAATATTGCTGAGTTTCACAACAAAACACTGGCGACTGATCTTAATAAGGTCTGGGGTCCTGACGCCGACAGTCTGTCCCTGACAGCAACCTCATGGTGAGAGATCCTGATATTCAGACCCCACCAGACTGGACGGCCCTGTTTGGACAACTGGTTCCTATCCTACACTAACATGAGGCATCGCGGCCACAGGAGGACGGCCCTGCAGCCTGAGGGCACAGCAGGGCCGGGCCTCAGCGCTGACACGCTGGTAGAAAGGTACCCATGTACCACCCACCGGCGTTAGAGGTGGTCCTCACCTACACACACAGGAGCAGAATTTGCGTGCATAAACAGGATACATGCATGTCGGCTCTAACTCACACACATACGCGCTTAACGCACCTCAAAGTGAGAGCCCCAGGGCCATCGGCGGGGCGCTCAGACAGCCCCAGTGAGGCAGAAACACAGAAACATGTGTAAGGCCTTAAAGAAGACACTCACTTCACAGAGGAGTGGGTCCCCTGTTCCTCCCCCATCCCACACCTCGGCCCATCGCTTTCATAGGAGATTATTGGGAGAGAGAGAGGAGCAGAGGGTAAAGATGGGGAACCGTGATATGGAAGAGAGCGAGCGAGAAAGATGAAGACAGAAACAGAGAGATTTTGCTCTCCACCCCTCTCTGCAGATATTACTGCTTAATTAAAAGGGCAGCATGTGCTAAGTATTATTCCAGCTGAGATCTCTATCTTCAGCCTATGTAATAAGATCTTCAGCAGGCTTACAGCTAAATTTTCGAGCAAATTTCCTTCCTATTCTTTGCCCTTATTTCCTCTTGGCCTACGTGTGTTTTGTGCTGTCGCTGCAATCTTTTTGCGTGCCTGCATTGTGTGTGTGTGTGTGTGTGTGTGTGTGTGCCTGAGCTGAGCGGTACTGTTTTGCATGTTAATTAATGTAATATTTTGTACACCACTCGGGAGCGTGTAAGTGTTCTCTTGAATGTGTTCCAATTAAGAAACATCCCTCAGGCACAAATTGGTTTGGACACACTGAAAATGTTCCCATATTTTTACATATTTGGGAGACGATGAAGAACGTGAACAAAATGCAGAGTTTACAAGCAGCACAAAGTGTTAAAAAGATGTTTGGTTTCTCTGGAGACTTACAGAGGAGCCCCCTTCTCTCTAACTGTCTGACCCAACGCCATCTCTCCTCGTCTCCATCTGCTCAATATCGCGACGATGATTCACGTCTGCTGCTAATGCTGCAAATCCAGACATGGTGGCTGGCTGGGGTGTCAGGCTGCATGCTTTTAAATTAAAATCTCCAAAACCTTAACAGTGCAACAACAATTTGAAGAACAAAAATATGAGTCTAATGACAACATGCTGGAACACACCATGAATTCTATCCATACAGAAATCACCTTCAAATCAGTTCATCTTATGAAGGAAAACATACTGCAGATTTACATACAACACACATTCACATGTAAACACACAGTAAGCATGATTGCCAAGTCATTCATGTATCATGGCTACTGGAGGGGCGGCTGTGAGCCCCTTTTGCATTTTTTCCAAAAGAGTGGCTTTGGACTCACATTCAATCATCTGGTAAATTAGTTTAATCCTGCAGCAAATCTGTCCCTCTCCTGGGACGTTTCCAGAGGTGTCAATCGGAGATAAGGCCTGTGTGACAATAAAGCCACCATACCACAGAGGGGGGGCAGCAATGCTCTTTAACTCTTCCATACATTTGAAGCTATTTGATTTATGAGAGCAGAAAGAAAGACAGCCATTTCCTATTTCATTAAATGGTTAAAGGAAAGAAAGAAATGATGTGGACAGTCAGTGCGCTCGACAGAGGTGTTACCTCTGACAAATGATTGTGTAGCTTCTGCATGCCAGATGTTGGAGGAAAACACACTGTGCAAGATATGGAGAAAAGTAAGAATAAATACCTTCATTAAAATTATAGTAATACTGCCAGTCGGGCTAGAATATGGAGAAAATCAAATATGATGTTTTTGACCAAATACATTAATATCAATATTTCATGAATATTGTAGGATGGACTATTGTTGCCTTTCACAAAATATTTACACAATGAGATTTTTGACGAATAATCATCAGCAACGTGGCTACGTGGAAAAAGGCAAATAATAGAAGCTAGAACAGTCTGGTGAGTTCAGAAAATTACATCACCTAACTGTAAAGCAGCCTTTAAAAACCAGAACAGATACAGTACTTATGATACTGCAATATCCAAAATCTACGACAATATCTTGTCTCATATCACATTACCGATACAGTATCAATACATTGACCAGACAAAAACCTCATGTGCTTTAGGACTTTCTAAAATCTCTGACGGTAGAGCCAATATTCCAGCTATAGTCCTAGAGTGTTTTCTTGTTTTTGCTGGAATCATTGTGCGTTACAGTTACCATCCACAGCAGCTGGACCTGTGATATACACACACATTCATCAGAGGCATAAACAAGCATACATATCAAAGCCTCAACATGCGGGCAGATGAGCACACACATACACAGCTACACAGTACACATGTAAACAGTCTCTGTATGTGTCCCTTCACATTGTATCAGGCCTCTGCAGATCACTTCTGCCCTCTATTGACTATGAGTGGGACTGCAGCTCCCGAGACTGGTGGAGTCACTGAGTGGAATTAAACAAGATGTAGAGATTAAGTTTTGATTTAGCATGGCTTTATATATATGTATAATCCACAGAGTCAAAGTACAACGCTACTAGCTGCTTAATTAGTAATGGGCAGCTGGTTCTGGGAGCACTGTAAAAGAGGAGCAGAAAGAGACAACGAAAGTCCTCTGTTTTATTTTTACTATGATTTATAGCATGTTAATTATTGTAGAATTATGCTATTTAAAATGAGCCGTTGTCCCCATCATTTGAATTTAATATTTTTACATACAATACATGACGGACAAGCTTTACAAAAAGGAAACAATTCTGAGGACAGAAGTCTGACAACAGATATCAAATAAGGAATTAAGATTATAATAAATAGCATAATAGATGCACACTTAAAGGACATTAAAATTTATTTAAAATTCAGATTTTCTGAAAACTACCATTTATTACCATAAAATCTGGAATTTGGTGGACTTCATGACAAGCCCCAAATCTACTTTAGTTTTTCTATCTAATAATTTTCATGTAGTAACTAAAAATACTAGGAGAGAAATATTCAAGTGATCCACCAGGTACTGCATTTTCATGTTTTCTGTATTAAAAACAAATTAAAAATTTAATAACTGAGTTTTCTTTTTTTCTGCCACTACTGCTAATACTTCTAAATAATTAAAAGGTGGATGCCATCAGCTGACGTGTTTTGCACTTCTCTATACTAACACACATCTGCTCAATAAAATACTCCATTCAACATACCCTCTAAACCTATAAAAGTTTCCACAAACAGTGAGTGGAGAGCTAATGTGCTTCAGAATGGCATAACGGAGCGGGGGAGAGCCGGGTGATTTAATGTGAGTCATTTTAACATTAAAACAAGTGGGACACAGAGGAAACAAAAAGAGCAAAAGAGGAAAGGAAACTTCAAAATGCTCTTTGAGGAAAATGAGATCACAGGCTGCAATTATATAATTCTTGTCAAGTGATGGTGGCGATAGCCTAAGAGGAATGTATGCACACACACACACACACACACACACAAACTCCAGTGGGAGAATAGCCTCCTTGACTGCATTTTTAAATGTTGGAAAGTTATGGGGGTCACACGGGGGTCAGGTACAGGAAGAGTATGTGTGCATGTGTGTGTGAGTGTGCGTGTCTGTCATGCCCTGAACACTGGGCCCCTGATAAAAGCACTTCTTCTGATTTCCTCCTTTGGTTTTTGTTTTTGTCCATTTGGTCCCTCTCTTTCTAGTTATGATGAAAGTCAAAAAGCCAAGCGTTCCCGAGTGTTCCCTGATGCCAAGTGCAGATTTGAAGTGGGAGCATGACTTATGAAGTGTGTGTGTATATATGTATGTGTGTGTGTGTATGTGTGTGTGTGTGTGCTTCAATGTCTCAGGGCTTTGAGAAACGGTCAATCTTGATATGGCTCCTTCACATGGACTACAACACAACCGCATGAGTACAAACATATATAATGAATAGTCAGTAATAGTATGGTGTGCTGCTTCCAGATGAACGCTCAGTATAAACCGAGCATTCATGATGTGGCCTGCGTATCAGTGGCGCTACACATCTCCACATCTTCCAGTTTACAAAACCCATTTACAACACCGGGAGGGACTGGAACACAAAGGTTCCAGTCTGAGCCCTCGTCATCCATCCACACACATACATATATATGCGCGCACACACACATACACACACACAGACTGGTGGTGGGGCCAGTGGGTCTGCTGCTAGGTTCCCAGGGAGCCTCACTGGTCTGATGGAGGCACTTTGTCTGAAGCCGGGGCAGACTACAGCAGACTCCAGAGGAGATGCCTATCAGCTACTGGCTATGCTACGGCCTGGAGGAGAGAGGGAGGGAGTAAGAGAGAGAGGGGGCTACAATACAAGATGCTGAATGAAAAAATAGTCAGCATCAACATCGAAATCAGAGAAAAAGTAATTGCTCACTTAAGACAGAAATAAAAATTCCACACACCAGCCTGAATTTTTGAAGGCCATGTGAGGGTAAGGCAACTCAGGAAATAAACATTTCCTTTGAGCCGTGCATGCCAGATATCGACATCAGCATTTTACTGCGGCGGTCAAATGATTGGGGTAAATCCCTCAACGGCCGAATAAAATTTAAGACCCCAACTGCCCTCCATGGCAGATAACAGCAGCAGTGAGGACCATAGGCAAGTGTTGACAGGCAGACTGATGTATAGTGAAACTGAGGGTGAGTCAGGTCAGTGACACACTAAAGGTCAACAAGAAGTGTGACCTCTCCAGGTGTGGCCTCCTCTCTCTGCTCCAACACAGCAGGCACCCTTCCACACCCACTTCATCCCCGTTTTTATCCACCGAAATGATCTCTGACAGGTTTAAAATCATATGCAGGATACAGTTCATCTCTCACTCTGACGGGGGCTCTGACAGGTATTGTAAGGTGCTGAGCAACGATAGGAACAACAAAAAGCGGATACGAGGATAAATGCAATTTTTTTTCTGCTGTCTTTCTACTCTAATCTCTCTCTCTCATTACTGAGGCTGTGCGGGGTTATGAATCGGGTGGGTTAGTCGCCATAGTGGTAGACAGATCTAATGTGTGCTGTCTGCTGCATGGCGACTTCTTAGTTAAAGCGTGAGGGTGCAGGGTAGGGGGGTGAGGAGGGTGGGGGGTGGCGCTGGAGGGACTCGCACCGTGACCCAAGGATCTCCACGGCCTCTGTCAGCGGAAAATTAGATTACAACAGTCGGACCAGGGGGGAACTGAAGAGGGGGCGTCAAGCAGTCTAAATATGGAGGGCTCAGTATGTCCATAATCACTTTATACAAGTTAGATGAACCAACAGACTTATCTCCTCCTCGCTGTCCAGATTGCCGATGCTGGTGTCAAGCATATGTTGTGTGTGTGTGTTGTGAAAGCTCTATGACACAAATTCTCTGCGATCGTTGTACCTCTGCGGTGTCCTTTTACAAAAAAAAAAAAAGAGTGTACAGTGAAGCAGTGATATGTCTGAATGGATAGTTTTGACACGGTAGCAGCCAAAACATGCCAATTCAGATGGTGCCATTCAGAATGTAGCCATTCTGAAAAACAGGCACAAAACATGAAGCAGAGCGTTTGCTTGAATTAACACTCAACATAACAGAATGATCAGTCCAAGGTGGAAAATTGATCTTGTTTTTTTGCTTCTGAGATTTCAAAAGCTGTAGAAACTTTTTTCACTGGGTCAGATTATAGAATACGTACATTTATGTGGTTGCTCATGTGAAGAAAGATTATCAACTTTTGCTTTGATATAAATCAGATATATAGTCAGTCAGGAGACAGAGAGAAAAAAAAACAGGAAGGAGAAGTCTGGTGGACAGACACTGGCAGCAATTGGATGGTGGCAGCAGGCGGCAGCGGTGACGAGAAAGGGAAGGAAAAGAGCGGGAGGGGGGATGATGGACAGAGACAGAGCAGAAAATTGAAGTACATGTAACATGACACAAATGGACAAAAGTATTTAGCTAATGATTTATTATTAAACAGAGCAGGCAGCCCTCCCCAGCCCGATCCCCCAGCCTAGCCCAGGCCCCGGCCCTATTGTAGGGAGATGGAGAGGCAGATAAGCAGGGCTGTAATGGTAGTCAGATGGCAGGTGGGCCGGCCGAATCCGGGGTTAATCACTGCTAAGTGCTGTGGAGAGGGGAGGACACGGGGCCTGGCTGAAACACTGTATCCTGGGGGGCATTGGGAGGACAGGTAAGTCAGCCCAGGTAACTCACCTCGGCGGCTCAGGGAGACAGCTGGACTCTCGCACTGGTTGGCTAATGGTGTTAACTCAGGAGAGTCGCCACAATGATATGTTACATCAGCACACTCCCTTCGGTCTCACTCTCTGTCTTGCTCTTTCAAACCATGTTAGGCTCTTTTGTACGTGCTCCATCCTGCCTTATTGCTTGGAGCATTTCCGAGTAACACAAGTGATTTAATCTGTCTGAGAGGAAGGAGAGAACACTGTGTTACAGAGTAACAAAATAGATCTGCAGACCTTTAAATGGAACTCTCCTGAAGCAAAACGAAACAACTTTAGGTAATTTATATTTCACAGGTGCATTACATAAAAGGCTAACGTAATGTGTAATAAATTTGGATTCAAAACATGATAATAATGAAGGTCCAAGATTTCAAATACTGCACACAGACCATAGAGATATAGAGAGAGCAGAACGGACATTCTCATTCAAATCGATGTAACAGGAAGGTCAGAGTGGCGGCCATTTTTTTGTGTACTGTTGATATTGCAACTGCTATAGTGGGCTAACTTCCATTTAAACAAACCAACCTGTGGCAAGTCAAAAACTAAGTGAGGTGAGGTTTTGCAGTAACAACCAAACAATCAGTGGAAGTAGTATTGTAACATTTTAAATGAGTAATCCCATTACTCTTATATATTGTTAAAACACCATTATTTCCTTGTTTTTTTTTTGTTGCCACTAATTGAGCGTTCTTTGAAACATGATGTAACATTACTGGAGCTGCCTCTGAAGAACAAGTGAGAGCCACTGTTGTGCAGACAGACCGAGAGACCACTGTGATAAACAGCGTGCAGATCAGAATGTTTTCACATATAGCTCAATGAATTAAGTTTTTATTTCAACCAAACCAGAGCTGATGATTGTTGGAACCGTGGACTAATGACTAGAAGACTTACGATTAACGATGACAGTTTTGGCAAGTGTCATTTGTTTCTCTCTCGAGTTTAAACATGTTTTACGATGACTTAACAAGGAAATTGAACTGACCTTAGTCTTAGTTCAGAGAAAAAGAGAAACTTGGATTGGTGCTGTGCTGGATTTTTCTGTTTAATAAGAAAATAGGTGTAAGAACAGGCTGAAACAAGAGTTCTCAAACTAGTGACAGAGATCAACTTTATGGCCTTACTGATGATTGTGTCACCACAACAACTGCCTTTTATCAAGGGGAACTACACCCATTTTTAAAATGCATACGTCATTCTTATGGTTTACAACAGTCCAAAAATATTTGTAAACGTGGACAACTTTCTTCCAAATCTAGAAAATGGAGTGCTAAAACTCAAATTTGTGATGTTATCAAGTATAAAGTATGAAGCTGCTCCATAGGCAATGAATTGAGAAAGATATTATTGATGACACTGAGAGCACCCAGGGGAACATTCTGAATATATAGCTACAGTTTCTGTTTCAGAGCTGAGAACACTACAATATAATACATCTCATTTGGGTATAAAAAAGAAAACAAACATTCTGTGGGTCCACACAATCAGGCTCTTGTTCATTGTCTGTGGAACTCCACATCACAAGTTTGAGACTTACCTCTCTGATTTCTGGCTTTGAGATGTTCAGAAATATTGACTGAACTATCAGTGGCCATGGAAATAATATATTGAAATTCTTCATTTAGATGGTGTTCCCCTTTGACTAGTCAAATGACAGCAGCATGACAGCATACAGTTCACTGTCCTCTCCATTCATTCTATTTCGATGAGACAGACCAAAAATACCACCAAAACTGACGTTACTCAGAAAACCATAACCACTGTCCCTCTCTGGTTTCAGTTCATTCACATTTTCACATAGAGCACCACCTATCGGTGACTGTCTCCATACTCGGAGCTGCATTCGCCTCCAGCGGATATCAGACTACAGGAAAAAAACAACAAGCGGCCTCTCCTGCCATAGCATGAAATGCGGGCCGCTGTGCGTTTAAACAGCGGATGACAAACCCATAATGAAGGCAGTAATTGGAACAACATTTCAAGTCCACGGTGCACGTTTTGCTCTGGTATCCCTGCCGCCATCAGGCCCTTCTCCCAAATCATTCCCAAACGTCCTGCAAATCAAAACAAAACACGGGGAAAGGAACACAACTTTACAGAGCAGTGACTTCTGATGGGCCATTTCTGCTGGAGACTCCAGTCTGCGTGGAGGTGGGCCTTACTCAGTCCTTAACATGAAACAGGCTGCTACTCTGGGCTAAGGTTCTGGTGCACTGTTACGACACACACGAGCTGTTGTTGTGTTTGGAAATAAAAGCTGCACAAAAGGAGTCTGCGCTGCACGCAATCATCCCTGCGATAACAAAGATGTGAGGGGGGGAAAAAATGCACACATACATGGACCTCCTCGATTTCCTCTTGTAACACACACACACACACACACACACACACACACACAAACACCTTCATCTTAAACACAACCATCAACCGTATAGCTAGCTTATTCCTCTGCCCGCTCCCATAAAATGGAGTCGTCGTAAACAACAGATGAAGTCATCTTGTTTCAGAAGAAGAGAGGAGGAGAGGTCAAGTTGAACAGAGAGCCTTAGTTAAATCATCTGCTTGTAGTAAACAGTTGAGAGGAACATCTATCAGCCAGGCACGTGCCGCTGACAGTATAATAATAAGGTAGCGAGAGCTGGAGCGTGCACTGAAAACAGATGAAGAGAGCCACTTCTCTCCGGAGACAGAGGGAGAGAGAGCGAATGAGGAAAGAGAGGACAAATAGAAATTGAAAAGTAGCTCATCACCTTTTCCATCAGCAAGGCGGGTGGTGCTGGTGTGACTGAACACAGTAACACTGTGGACCCTGTTCATAATCACAAGGTTACTGTTCATTGTTGGACGTGACCTGGTGGACATGAGTGACAAGGTGGGCAGCCGGGCTCTGTGCTACTGTGCGGATAATTACCTCATGACGACAAAGTGAACTTTGATGTACAGTCTCCCGCTGTAATGCTTTAATGACCTTAGGGCTGGCACTTGTGCACGTCTGTGTATATGTTTGCGTAGAAAATGCCTGCACACGCTCAACACATGTACACAGACACTAAATGCGCACACGCTCTCTCTCACACACACACTAGGCTTCAGCCAGCCAGTAGGCTTGATGTCAATCAAGTGGGTGTCTAATTAAAAGTAACAGGAGGAAGCTGCTGGGGACAGCAATCGCTATCGGACTCACATTTTCATATGAATGGCCTTTTTTAATTAAACTGAACAGCTAATAAGCCTCAGTATCCAGACCATGTAGCAGTTTAACAGACAAAGAGCCACAAAGAAAACACACATACACACACACACATGCATGCACAGAAAAGAATGGGGGATGAGAGGTAAAGACAGAGGGATGAATAATGAAGAGTCAGAAGCAGAGTGATGCATTGCCTTTGAACCTGTTGGCTCTCCTTTGTTTGTGAAGGCGCTTTGCCAGCAGCTATTGTTGTCAACAAAGTTTATTTAGCGTTGATGGTATTAAAGAACACAGTCCACCAGAATTTGCCTTTGCCATGAGACGGGGAGAAATGAAAGAGAGGTAAAAGAAAGAGCACAGAGCGCTATCTCTTCCTCAGATGAAAAGGAGAGTCTACAAACAATTTGGGCACATGTGTTTCTGTCCCACAGCTATAAAGGGTAATTATAAATGTATTTGAGTTAGCGCGACTGGATCAAACATAAAACAGCAATAAAACTAAACCAGCTGTCTTTATTTAAGCCAAGAAAGGCAAAACAATAAGAGTATTTTGCCAAATGATTTGGAGTATCATGAAATTAAATTGAAAAGTAAAATGTCACTGTAAAATCCAATCTTATTTCCATCAATGGATTAAGCAGCTATTGAAATTAAAAAAGAAAAAGAAAAAGCATGACAGCATAATTCAGTGACATGAATTTAATGCTTAGCGGCCCGATTATATGATGTTCAGAGTTGTACTGCCAAGCTCTAACAATGACATTTAGCAGCTCCAAAAAAATAGCTTTGTTCATGAGCCAGACATAATTAATGTGTTGATCCTCTTCTATGTGAAATTAGCAAGCCACTCAAATCCGGTAAAAAAAGGACAGATTTTCTTCTTCACCATCCCTCCCTCCTCATATCAACAGTGTGTCTGCAAACATACATAATCACACCAGGTTGCCAAGATGTGTGTGGAGAGAGAATGGAGACAAAAGGCTAAATAAATGGGACGTATGATTCCCATACTGCTAAGATTTCTCTGTGGAAGAGATTATGGTTCCGTTCTAACAAACACGACAAATCTCCATTTTCCCCAACCTTTTACAGCAGATAAAGGGCCTTGGATCCCTTTTCCACACTAAATCCCAGATCAACTTCTCCTTAGCTATTCAAACCACCCAGCAGGTTGTTTCTAAAAGGCTTGAAAGTGAGCCTAGAGATAGCCAGCTCCGGCATCTCAAATGAGCTCTCCGCGCCGCCGTGATGTGCGCTCGACTCGCTAATTCTCCCTCTTTCTTACTTCTTCAGAAACTTTTAACATCATGACCCCGAGAAACATTTGCAAACTATAACAATAAAATTAACTTGTAATGAGCAAAATAATTGCACATCAAACGCTGCTCGATGGTGGAGCGCGAGCTTGGAAGAAAGGGCCCAATTTACAGATTACATGGCTCATGACTACCGAAGTTCAAAACACAGAGAAATTGGTTGTGAAGTGAGAAAAAAGGGCCCTTCCAAAACGACTCCGAAGCATACTTTAAACTTGTGTAATGGATACGCTGCGGGCAACTGGGCAAATTTACCATGCAAAGAATCTCCATTCTGCACGCAGCACTTCAAAGGCGAAAGGAACTGAGTTTCAGGGAGCCAGTGGGCACAGAGAGAGGGGGGAATGAACTCGAGATGCACATTTGTCTCCTGGAGTGACAGAAATTGGTGGGGGGTGTTAAAAATGAGAGATTTAGCTGATCTAGGGCAGAGTAGTAGTTCAGTCAACACTACAGTGCTTCCTCAATCTTCAAAAACAGAAGAAAATCATAATACAGAGAAGAGAAATGCTGAGAAAGTTAAAATAGAAGGCAAGACGTGCATCAAGACTCAGAAGGGACTGGAGACATTTTTTTCCTACTCTGCTGAGAAGTGAGTAGCAACAGAAAGAACAAGAGATAGAAGATAGGGAGATAGATGGCTCGAGCGACTAGGCCAAGTTGTTGTGTTATATTTTTCTCTATCAGGCAGCGGTCTCTTATGTCGTGTTAGTAGAGGAAGTAGAGGGGAGATTACATTAGCAATGATAAAGTGACCAATGCCATGCCGTGTCTCACAATCAGATACACGCACACACAACACAGCAGATTACGCTGAAAAACACCTAAAACTCAGATACACTCTGGACTGCAGTGGACAGCTGATATCACATGCGGGGGAAAATGGTGAATTTTACCCAAATAAAAACCTGGAGTGAAGGGCTAAAGCTAGTCCTCTTTCTGTACAGAAACAACTGAGTAAATTTTGTTGAGAGGTATTTTATCACTACAAAACTATTTTGTAAAGTTGTTGCTAAAGTTGCTGTCAGCCGTAGCTAAAAAACAAGGTCAAAGAAATTTTATGCTAAAATGTTGAAAGGTCAACTACAAAGCCACAAAAGCTCTTCAGACAAATGTGTTGCTATTTATTTAGCTGTCTCAAAATGCTCAAAAGAGACATTTTTTTGGCCACGATGTTTTGTGCTCATTTCTCACATTGCCTCCGCTTTCACCCCTCACTCATTCTGCCTCTCCTCCGCCCCTCTCTGCCTCACAAGGCAGTCTCCTTCTCCTGTTCTGGAGCCTTATCTGATGGGAGCTCTGCCACTGTTTGCATAAAACACTGTTTATAAGGGGTTGCATATGTTAAAACATTAAAACACACATTAGAGTGCGTGAACACACACACACACACACATACACACGCACACACTAATGCTGCACACAGATGTGCACACACTGACAAGTTGAGCTGTTCTGACCTTGCTAAAAAGCGGTGCAATTGACGTGCAGTGGGTTTGTTTAAATAAGGAAAAGAGAAAAAGTGTACACCACAGTCAACACACACACACACACACACACATTAATGTTGTTTAACTACAGTTTAATAAAATGGCATGCACATTAATAATATGATTTATTAAGCTTTCATCCTAATACTTTAATGGTTTCAAGTTAATTGATTTACTCATTTATTTTACAGTGAATTACATTAGACTATATTTGTTGTTAATGCAGGTGTGAAAGTATTGTCAGTATGACAAGCTAACAGAAACAGCACATTAAATGTTGTTACAGTTGCAAAGGTAGCTACTTAAGTCTGCTGAATAATAATGAGGATTTATGTGTCTGCTTTTAAGTCTGAGGAGGTTTGCAAGACAAGGTGAAAAAGATCCAGATGATCCAAACATATTGTTTGGCCATTAAGCAAGGTTAAAAAATAGGCATAAATTGCCTTTATTTAATACCAGAGTTATGTCTTAAAATTACCTATTCTGTCAGACCAAAGCCTGTATGTGTTTATGTACAATAATATAAAATAAAAAGCATCAAATCCTCACATTTAAGAATGTTTCAAATTGCTGTATCAAAATAGTTCTTCATTAATTTTCTCTTTATGGACTAACTGGTTAATCATCTCATAGTTTCAGCAGTAAATAGGAGCAATTTAAGACATTATGATAAAACCATTCCATAAAACATACGCTACTTAACCAATCCATGTTTTCAAACTGCAAAAAAACAGAAATGTCAATTTCTCAATCACACAATCACAAAACGATCATTTGTATATCAATTAGTCACCCCGCGTTACTTTATATTGGTGAGGAAAACTTTTTTCTCGCTTGCCTTCACGGTGAACAAAGAATCCAGAAAGCAGAGAAAATCCTTGATGAATTTGAGTAAACTGGGGCCACATTTAACAACTGCAAAACTATATCAAATATGTCCATTAACAAACTCTAACACAACACATGTCTCAGTTTTACTAAAAAAAAAACCTCACTCTTTAAAACATTTCCACATAAAAGTTCAAATGCACATGCTTGCCAGGGCTAGCTACTCATCTGTGCATTCAAGTGTATATATACAAATAATAATTTTGTGGGTAAAGTATTCCTTTGATAGGTTCAGCCAGGGTGTAAATGCTGTTCACTGACAATGCTCACATACTTTAAAATGATCAGGTAAATTATTTGGTTTGTAAATATGCAGATGAAACAATGGTATCATAAATAACAATCAGATCTACTAATAAATGAATTGTAAGCAAGTCAAGACCTTATAAAACAGATGTCCTCATTCACCATGCCAAGCTTAAAGAGTGAGTCAGGTCCTGCATTACTACAAGCAGAGCCGTGGCTACTCTGAAGGCAGTCTTTACATTATTTTGCATTTTTTATTTGCATATACTATCATACATTATTTTTAGACACTTGTCTGAAATGAAAGAAGAATGGGGTACTGCACTCTTCCTTATGATCTCTGCCGTACAAGACCATTTTATTGAGTTAACTCTGCCCTCTTTAACAAAGTAAAGGGCAGTGATAATTGCTGTGGCAGCAGCCCACACAAGCCATTAGTCTTTCCATCAGTCTCGCTTCATTTTCCCCATTCTGCCTGGTGACTTGACTGCTATTGTGCTCAATTAAAATTCCACCATTTGTTTTCTCTGAAAATTAGGTTACTTCTGCAAATTTACACTAATTTACTAAACTTACGCAAACCTCAGGCTCTGGCCACTCAAAAGGCCCTGCTGTTTGTTTAACATGCAACTTGAACTCTGTGACTTTAACGTCAACCCTTCCTCCACCCATCGCCTCCCCTTCTCCATCCCTCTCTATTCTTAGACCCTCAAACATTGATCAATGGTCCACGTGGTTCAAGCCAGGGACACCTTTCCCTGTTTGGTATTAAAATTGTAAACCGGGGGGGGTTTGACCAGTGAAATACATCAAGATGTGGTTTCGATTAGTCGACCGCAGCACTTCCTGGGGGAAGTTTGCCTCTCAGCTCACACCCCTAAAACATGGCTCCTTGATATCCTAAGTGCCAACAATGACTCTCTATGCTTTGGTCAGTCACGTCAGTGTGTCTTTTCCTGTGTGGACAGAGCCCTTTAAACTGAGCAGCCGGGGAGCACGGTTCCCAGGAGGTTGAGGAGTGAGAGTTGTGTATAAATTGGAAAGGGTGCTGTCAACAGAGACGAGCCTTTTGCCCTGACACATGACCTGACTACTTCCGGGTCATGTCTGGATAGCCTTACTGAAGGTTATTCAGAGTGCCAGTGGTGTTTCACATGACCTCCAACACATCACATTCCTCAGTGCTAATATCACGAAGCCCTTTTCCTTCCTCTTTCTCTCTTTCTCCTTCACACACTTTCAGACACCACTTGCCCACTCAGTCTGCTTATGTCATGTCCGATCATGTCAGTCTAACCACATAGACTGAGAGCGTCAATCATGGCTGTTTGATGTGTGAACATTAAACCGGGGTGGGGTTAGTGTCAACAGCTGAGTCATGAGGTTAATGGAGAAGATGGTGAGTGCAGGGGTCTTAAACTTAACGCGGTCTTTCTTCAGCCACGCGTGACTGAAGATCATCATCATTAGAGCTGAGGGTATGCAGCGATGAGCTCATCATGAGGGGATGATGGTGCTCATTTGTCATGTCTATGAGGGGAAGTAACTCATTTTCTCTCAGAAAAGTGTGAAATGCATCAGGCTGTGCACATATTCTGTTTATAGTGAACATAATTTTCATTGACAGACAAAAAGTTGAGCTCTTATAAATGCAAGAAATGTCAGTTTCTCACAAATGCAAAGACAAATAGTTAGTTTACAGTTAACAGGCGAAGGGATGGGTAATATGGATTTAATCTCCTGTCATGGCTGCCCAGTTGCCAGAAAAAAATGTTGGCATTGTACATGTCTGCAAACCACGGATATGTAACATTTGTGTGTTTCATATCATATCAACATTTCTTAAGTGATGCAGTTAAGGTTGGAGATGGAGGGTGGCGTGAGACATAGACAAGACAGCTGCAGAACAGCACACCACTGTTTAAGACCAGTGACATTTATAGCCGCATATGTTGCAACAAACCGGGGTATATTAAGCCAGAACGCAATGTTTTCCTAACCCTAACCAACTGGTTTTTGAACTTAAACCTAACCACGTTAACCCCAGCATTGTCGTAACATAAAATTGGAAACTGAAAACATAATAAAATGTTAAGTTTCAACTTATCAACTATGTATTAAATGTACAAATGTACCATATCCATAGTTTGCAAAAACATACAATACCAACATTTATTCTGGCAATTGGGTTGGTTATGCAATTTTGTGTTACAATATAATCTATGATGATACAGAGTACAGTAATGCCTTATGTGGAAATGAAATTGAAAAACTATTTATAGTTAAAATAAATGGATGTTAATGCTTTTGTTTCATTCAATGGATTACGTGAAAAGCACACACTGATGCAAAATCCTATAAATCCATTACTTTCATACAGTTGTCTTGCTCAGTGTTTTGTAACATTACCTAATACATCCAGAAATATTAGGCTAAATACTTAAAATGTTGTAAAATGTAATATAAAATGTGTAAAAACATTAAGTACATTATTGTAAACTGATTATCCTAGGGCTTTGGACTTATGTTCAGATAAGTCACGTAGTAACTATAATGCACAATGCTCACTATTTTGTAGACATAATAATGAATCAATCAAGAAATTAATCTGCAGATTAATCGATAATGAAAATAATTGTCGTTTGTGGGCCAACTAAGAAATAAGTTGCCAAGAAAACAAATAGATCAGGGTAGGTAAAATAAATAACATGGATAAAAATCAATAACACATTAACAAATTAAGTTAACAGTATCAATTAAATGAAAGCAATGTAATACAGGCTAGACAGCAATTTTAAAAACAAAGGATTTAAAGATTTAAAAAAAATAAAAATAGCTTGCTCTGTGGAAAATCTCTACTTACATCTACTGAGGATCATCTAAAGTCATTATATATTGTCAACATTGCCTGACCATTACAACATATAGAATAGTGAGAGTAACATATTTGGGCCCAAACAGTATTTGTATGTGGGGCCCATGTGGGAAGTAGATGGGTTGAAAAATGGGTCCCCATATGGGATTGTCCATGGGTTCCATATCGGCCCCATGCCAGTTGCCCACATCAATGGCTTTACCCAAGTGGGCCCCACATGGTCATGCTAGGGCTACCTGGGTACCAAGTGAACATGGGCCCAAAATGGGCATCTTATCTTGGGTAAATCCACACGTGCGGGCAAATGGCATGGGGCCGATATGGAACCCATGGACAATCCTATATGGGGCCCATTTTTCAACCCATCTACTTCCCACATGGGCCCCACATACAAATGCTGGCTGGGGGAAAGGCCATTTGAAGAGTAACACACAACCCTCCACTACTGCTTAAATGTGTCCTCTGTTTGTGAAACCTTTTGTGTCATTTCTAGTTTTCCTATTGCAAATTTTTTGAATATATTCTTTGTTATATTATATTTTGTTACACTATATGATACAAAATGGTATTACATTAAATTATAATATAGCAATTCAAATGACTATTTCTGGCAACATGTGACTGTGTGCAGCAAAGTGCCGGCATACTTATAGTTTTAGTCTTTCTGTACGTTAGTCTGCTTCCAGACTCACACAGAGCCTTTAAACCCCCGACTGAACCCCGACTCAATGCTCAACTTTCAGCGGATACAGCGAGTTGTGTCTGGGTCTATTAGGGCAGGCTGGGGGTATTCTGAGGGTGCACCGAGGTCACATGATGGGTTCCCACAGCTCAAAAACTCTGCTTCCCTAAAGCTACAACAGGAAGCACAGTTTAGGGACAGACTAATGGACAATCATTATGCTTTCTGGCTCCGTTCACTCTCATTTGTTCTACTAGTGTGAGAACATAGAGCCTCGAGCCCCCCGGCACAGAAAGGCAGTGGTATCTGCACTTTGTTCATTATGCTGCACAAGTGATAGCCCATTTTCCCATTTCTTGGCTTTTATTCATTTTAATTCATCCTCTAGTTGAGCCATTTCCCCGGCCGCCCTGCTCTGCTCAGTCTCCAGGTCTCCACTCTATCTCTTAAATCCCCTCTGATTGGTGGAACTGAATGAAACACCGAAGAAATAAGAAAAAAGCTTCATCTACAAAGTTTCTTCCAAACCAAACCGTCACTAAATGTCACCGTCTTTGAAGCAAAAAACCTCATCCATTCCCCCAGTCTTCCCTGCGTTTAAAATGTGGAGAAGTGGCATTGATGGAGGCGGCTAATCAAAGCACAAGACAACTTTTACTTCCTCTGTTCTCTTCCAAAGTTAGATAAACCAATATTGTTTGTTCAAGTGGCTGACAGCATTCTGTCCTCCTGTCTCAGCACCTGTCCAGTTTGACTCAAATGGACCAGAATGGATAGAAGAAAGGATGGGGCGCAGGCAATATGGCCGCAATTGTTAAAGTATGCTTGAGAGACAGCCAAAAGAGACAGACCCACCAAACTGGGCCAAAAGGGAGCTCGCTGAATGGTGTGCGCATGATGTGTGTGTATTTAGGGGGCAGCAAGGATGGGAGATGTCAACATTTTTTCTTCAGAGTGCCCATCTCCATTTGCATAATTTCCATTCCCCACAAGCAACAAAGAAAGGAAGGAGATGCTCGTACAAAAACCAAATTGACGAGGGAACAATGGTGGCCTGAAGGGTCATTTTGAGGGGGCTAAAATTCTCCAAATCATGGTTTAATATTTTGTCAGGCTAGTTTGGGAAAAAGCTATTTTGCCAAAGCTCAGTCAGACTCCTGCTTTGTCTGATTTGACGAGCAAAATACATTAAAACCTGAATAGTTCTCACATAATCAAAAAAGAAATAAAAGGAAAACAATGGCCTTCATTTCACTTGTCAGTATCCGTTGACTTTGCGGCAAACCAAAATTGCGTAGCAACAGATAAAAGCACAGAGGACGGAGGACATATCAATGATTAATGCTCAGCCTTCCAAAGTTGAATTTGAGATTCACAATGCCACCACAACCCCCATGTCACATCAAAGAGTGGACAGACAACTAACAATCCAAGGAACTACAGCTCGGATAGACAGCTGCATCAAAAGCACAGACAGTGTTAAAGCTGAAACAGTTCCTTGAGAAACTTGAGGAGCTTGATCACTGAAAATCATCAGTGCAAATTATCTGCATTGTTTAGTCCATATAACTATATACAGTGCATGGATGATTATTACTGTGGCACAATGCGCTTATGCTGCGGACATGTGATGTGAAAAAGACACCTCAGATTCATACATCAATGCTCAAAATAGAAAAAATGATTTGATAGCAGGGATTGCAAAATGACTGAAGAGAAGAGACAGGCGAGAGAGAATGACAAAAAGCATCCAAATTCTGGGGTCTTGTGAAACTGAAACAAAACAAAAACTGTACAGTTTAGGGCTGGGTGATCTGGCTTAAAATGTCATCACAATAAAAAACAACAACAATGCACGTCAGTCAATATCGACAATTATCTAAAAAAGTAAAAATCCTTATTCTTTAAAGGCTTATTTTTGTTCCTGAGTGAAAGTTTAAGATAGAGTATTTAACTGTGGTTGAAACGATCATTTATTGTCAAAAATGACAAACATTTTCCACCAATAGACAGAAAAAGAAATCTAGCATGTCAAACTCTTTGTGCAGATGGTTTAAAACATGTGGTGTTTTAGCCAACAGTGTAAACAGAATAAATAGACAAAAGAAAAATCTCAATTGTGGTCATTATTTTCTGTACAAGTTTTACACCCACAGTATGTAATTTCTGCCATTTCTTAATCAAAGAAAGAACAAAGACAGACTTTGATAATGTGAAGTAACATGGGGTCATTCATTGACGATGAAAATCTATCTGATATGACTGGGGAAGATTACAGACGAGTGAATGTGTTAAGAGTTTATTTACATTACCTTTAGTCACAATATGTCATATCATTCTAATGAAATAGCCGATTAGTTATTCACATTACCTTGCTAACTTATGATTAGCATAAGATGAGTTGACTACCCAAACAGCTGCAGTAGCTAACATTAAGTGTTACCAACTAAACCATGGTTGGCACTGTGCTGTTATTCATGGTCAAAAACAACCATACTAAAAATAAATCTATGAGCGTGTTGAATGTTGAAATGGTATAATGATAACGTATGTATTAGTAGCCGGTCTTGTCGTCTTCTTCTACTACCACTACTGCTGCTGCTGCTGCTTCTTCTTCCTCTGGATAATGGAGGGTGGAAATTGGCATTTAAGATGCATTACCACCGCCCCATGAGTTTATGGGTGGTTTAATGAAAAGGAGGATTTATCTAACATTCATTATATCTCTGTCAAGGAAAATTAAATCAACATAATTATCATCATTGTTTTATCGCTGTAAAACCAAACTAGCTTGCCACAATAGTATGACGTCAATACTTCAGCATCTCAACAGAAAGCATCCATTAATCAGTGGAATAATCTGTAGAATACTCGATTATTAAAATAATCAGTAGCTGCACCGCTACACAATATGTTCCCCAAAGGAGTGGCCTAAATGGAAAAGTTTACAAAGTAGGTCAATATAAAAAGAGGAGTAACAAAAAACAGAAATGCAGATCGTTGTGGTTGCTGTATTAAAAGTTTAGTGAACGCTCTGATGGTAAAGAGACACACACAGCTGGCAGAGGGGCAGGTGTAGGGAGTGAGAGGGCTGATGTGAGGGCGAATGAGCGGGCGAGCAGGCAAAGATGGATGATGGATGGTGTTGATACAGGAGGCAGCAGCCCTGCTTTATCTAGGCAGCACAAGCCAGACCTGCCGGGGTGATGGGTGGGCTGTCAGCCCTTTGTTTATGGACCACCGCCCATCTCCCATCTCCTATATGCCCCAAAAGCCTAGATCACTCAAAAATAGCTACTACCTCACCGCTCTTTGTCTCTCCATCTCTGACTCTCTTCCTTTTTCATTTTCTTTGCTAACAAATGGTGTTTTGTCTCCGCTAAGTTTGTTTCAGATGTACAGTAGCAGAGGAAGAACTCTGTAAAAGTGTCCATTAAATATTTCTCCACTGGTTGGCAAATGTGGAAAAATAAATATTACATTAATTGTAATAATTTTAACTGTTGATAATGAAATGTGTCTTTGAGACATTTAAGTCCACGGAGGAAGAAAGAGAAGAAAGAGAGGAGGGGAAGAAGTGAACCTAATCCAACCATATCCCCACGAGTTGCACGCTTCCAATTAACGACTGGTTGGTTTATCAGTCTCCAACGGGTGATTGCTGTTTTTAATCATTTTCTTTCTCTACACGGTTTCTTCCACTCTATCAGTTCTTCCCACTCTTATCATCTAACCCCTCCTCGCGCTGTCTCGCTTCCCACCCCTTCTCTGTTCAGCGCTGCCTCTGTTTCATCATGTTTCTCATGGAGCCGCACTCTCACGCTGTGTCCAGCATTACAGCTCGGTCTGTGTGTTAAATAAAAACTTTGATGTGTGAGTTTAAAATCTGCCTATAAGGTTGTTCTTCGACCACCTTCCACAGTGAATTATCCAACTCAGAATACCATCTGAATGTAAACTCCAAACCGATTGTGTGAACAAAAAACAATAACACTGGCCTAAATAATAGACACAAATAATGAGACAGAGATCCATGCATTGACCCCCAGTATTTGAAGTTAGATAAAGTTTGAGTCTTTGGCTCAGGACAACAGAGGGTATGTTTCGGCCTTTTCTCCTGACTCATCCAGAAACACAGCGGTAGTCCTCTGACAAAAATCAACAACCACCTCCTCTTTCACCTGCCTTTGTTAGTGTGATTGATTTGGAGACCTGAAATGTGCCTGTCACATTGATCGATCTGTCCACTTGATGGGGAGGGGGGGTTCTCTCCCCGCCTGTTGGCATGGTAATAAATGGGGGGTGACGGGCCGTTGACGGAGCAGCAGTTATGGCTTCTTTAATTTACCCGACGCCTCACACTGACAGAGACTCATAACAAGGTGACACGGCGCTGTAATGGTGACGCTCAGTCACCTCTTTGTCGGGCACAGAGGGGGAGCGGAGGCAGAGGTGTATGATGTGTGTGGATATTTGGGTTTGTGTGGTGCAGAGCTTGTGTGTGTGTGTAGAGGTTCACTGATTCGAGGTTGCCTCTCCTCCCTCTGGTCAAGGTGTTATTGAGAGTGGGGCTGTTATCTCTGTCCATGAGGCTGCCTCACTAACGGGAGTACACCATCCCTACCAATCCCAGCGAGCCGAGCAGCGTGTCCGGGTGGGTCGTTGCTAGCCACATCCTCCTGGGTGGGCTATAACTCATCTCCAGACGGGGATAGGGCCTTATCTCAGTCCCCCTCCGCAGGCCTGCCCCTCGCCTGCTCTGTCTTAGGGAAAAGATTTTTCTGGTGCCCCGGTGTGTGAGTTATAGTTGGGGTTAAGGTGACTGAATAGGCCTGTCTGTTTGGGTTGTCTTAGTGAATTTATGTCTGTGTGGGCAGAGGAATGTGAAGGTGTATGTGTGTGCATTTATACAGTATGTCTGTGTAACTGCAATGTATTCACCATGCAAACAAGTTGTGCGTCTGCTCATCTTAATGTATCCTATACCATAAGGTGAAACACTATTCTCATAAGTTACTTAATCATGTGAAGGGCATCGTTACAGTTGCATCTGAGGGTTGCCCCCCCCAGCCCCCTTCCACACGCACATACACACTCCCCTCCACCCACCTACCCCATCCACGCCGCCTCTCTCTGTCATCTCAGCCTATCAATCAAAAATGTATTAAGTCCGGAGTCGGGGCCGATCAAAGGCAGAATTCCTGGGAGGAGAGCAGATAAGGCCTATCTCATTAATAAGTGCTTTACCATCGTAGGGGCCCGCGCGCCTCGCCACACCCTGCCTGCCTCCCTTTGATATCTAATTATCCATCCGTTTCATTCTGTCAGAGAGGGAGGAGAGGGACGACTCACAGTGTCATCACAACCAAATACTGTTGCGTGTGTGTGTCTGTGTATATCAGGATCTGGGCAAGGGGCTGCACGAAAACATCATGACATGCAGCAAATCCAAACGTGCAGAGAGTGGCACATGTAAACAAATGCAAATAAGATGTTCTTGCAAAGGCAACTGGGCCCACGTTTGTATGGCACCCCTCCTAAAAAGCTGTCATGCATCTAGTGTGAGCATGAGATGGAGAGAGGGATCTTTTTTAACCGAGAGTAACACTAACAGCCAACTGCTGCTGAGACTCAGAGGCGGCTTACAAATCTACCTTTTAACAATCTGTAGGAGCAATGAGCTCTAAGAGTGCTCCAAAGCGCTGAAGACGGATAAGATAGTAGTGGGTGAGGAAAGAAACAAGATATTAAAACATCAAGGTAAGATATTGAGGAACAGGGACAATGGAAGGAGCGCAAGGGTTAAGAGGATTTTTAAGAAACGCTGGGTAAAGACTGATGGATAAAAGAAGAAGAAGAAATGAAGAAGGAAGGGAGAGGCAGACAGGAGAAATGAGAGAATGGGAAATGGGAGGGAGAGAAAGAGCAGGGCATTCTTTTCCCTTCTCTCCTTGGTTTTCTGTAAGAGTAGCTCAGGAAGATAAGGCTAAAAGGTCCGTCAGTCTGTTGTGGAACAATCCGTTCTGTGTCTCTCCCCTTTTTCTCTCTCTCTCTCTCTCTCAAGATACTGCCTTTCTCTCTGTCTAATGGCACAACTCAGATTTCTAGCGATGCCTCTTGTGATATGGCTCATCTCTGGTGGCATGGTTTACTGACATCACTTGTCCAATACAATATACTCTCATCCCATAAAGAGCAAACCAGCCCCAAGTCTAACGCAGCAGTAAAATTCTGCAAACACTTTGGGCTATTTCTCTTTAAAGAACAAACTTTCAATATAGCTAATATTCAAACCAGTGTCATTTATTGATATAAAGAAAGACTATTCAAAGCCACAATAAAAGGGCTGAAATTATGTCTTCATTTAACTGAGCTGTTCAAACCCTCGTCCCTAATCGCTCAAAGCAGAGCTGGGAGACAAACACAAACCAAGGAGGATTTAGAAGAACAAAACCGACACAAAACACAGGCCCACGTGCCTAACAAAGACTCCAAAGTCTGCCTACCCATCCCATGTCCTCTTTTAAAAAGAGACCTTCATCTCTTGGCGCTCCTGTTATGAAGAGACTTTCTTCAAGAGGAGAGAGGAGGTGTGTCAAAGACATGGGTCACAATGTTTACAAAGACGACTTTTAATCCAATCACAGCATCCCCCCTGCTTTTATTTCCTGTTTCATGGGATTAAAATTAAATGAAACATAATAAAAAACAAAATTAATTTATGGCTGAATAACATATTTTTCTGTTTTAAATGGATGGGTTTAAAGACTGAAAAGGAATCTACAAAGGCAATAATTAAAGTCAAAGAAGCAAATTAGTTTCTCAGACTTTAAATTTTATTTTGTATTTATATATTTCTAAGGGAATTATTGATGTGAATCCAGCAAACAATGCCCAGCCATTACTGAATATTATTCAGAAAGACTTTACTAAGTCTCAGTTCTGTAGTTAACACACCAGTTAATCAGTCAGTAATCAGCTGTGAATGCATCCCTCTCTCTGACCTGTTGTGAAGCTGCCTGAGGGTTTAAATAACTGTCTGGTGCCAGGCTGCCTCACCCCAAGGCCTTGTGGGAGATGAAGAAGAGGTCAGCAGAAGTGGGGTGTGTGTGTGTGTGCGTGTGTGTGGGTGTTCACATGTGAAGTTGTACGCCCTTGGCTGATGCCGTTCATTGAAGCCTGGATAGACAGATACATGGAAAGGCAGAGAAATGGGTAAAGTGTGTCACTGGAAAGACACGGGAATAGGAGGAAAGAGAGACGAGTGTATTGCAATCATGGGACCCAGAGGGAGCTACACAACCGAGCCCAAACAGTAGCAGAAAATCATGTGATAAAGATGCCAAATTGACAATATTCCAGCCAAAGGCAGATTCACAATAACAAAGCTTATTTTAATCACATTTGGACTCCATCCATAATGGTTCTTCCTCAAATTTTAAGCTAAGCTAATTTAGATGCCTAATTTTTTACAGCAACGTAAAAAGTAGTTATGATGATGATTACATAACAACACACACACAAACAGAACCACAGCTGCCTTCAGCCAGCCTCTTTACCTGGCTAATACCTTTCCCTTGAAGAACTGCTGGGTGTGAGAGTACACATCAGACCCACATGCAGATGAAAGAGAGGTCAAACTACTGGGGTGAACCTCCTCTAGGACTGACCAGGACTAGAGGCGCTGCCTGCATGGGTGGCACTGCCTACACCCCCAAATGAACAAGTCTGGTTGTGATTTGGTTCTGTGGACACTGAGACGCAGCAGAGTCTTCCTTCATTTTCTCTTTTGTTCCCAGGATGCCTTGGCTAACGTGGGTTAGGAAGGGGTGACAGAGAGGTCAGGGGGGCTCCAGTCGACTGTGCCCTCAGGGGGAATCCTGCGGAGGGATAGTGGAGTGGTAGTTGGGAGTGGGGGGGGCTATCCCTCAGGAGCCTGGCCCCTCCCAAATCAAAACAAACAAACAGAGTGGTCCTCTGATCTAATCTGCCTGGACTAAAGCCCTCCAAACAGGCCGCCTGGAGCAGCTACTACACAGCAGCTTGTCCTGTCCCTTACAGCAATTCAGAAGTACTGTAACTACAATAACTTCATTTTACAGGATCTTTCCATCGAGAGTTAACAAGTAAAAATGGAATGAGACTGTTTACATTATATATTGGACGTGTTAGGGGTTGGTTGCAATATTCTCTGCTTTGAACTGGAAATAAGTGCTCACTTCTAAAGACTGAAGACATAGGACAGGTTCAACTTATGTACAGATGGTACAACAACTATTACTGTAAGCGCTGTACTCAATGACAAGTTTATATTTACTGACCGCAGGGGAAACAGTGTTTCATAGGCTGCTGCCTGGGAAAGCCAACATGTTTGGCTCCTTGAATACTCACCCTAAACATTCCTTCTGTTTTTGTGTTTTGAAGCTTTGCTATGGTTTACACAGTAGACTAAACTTCTCAGTGGCTAGCTGTTACCCCAACACAATGCTAAACAAATTCCTCTTCCTCAGCAGTGCACCCACCAATTGCAGCACGGTGTTCTGTCAGCTGACCAGCGAGAGAAGATGAGGGTGAGATTAGCCCAATCAGGGGTCAGGCTGAGGTTATCACAACCACTCCAAAACTAAAACAGATGGAGAACGGAGTGCAGCACGACTCAACATCTACTGTCGGTCTCATATCTTAAGGCCATGTATTCTCCGGCTCCACTGGACTGGAAGAATGTCAGTCTAAGTTTTGGTTTTTAATTCTGGGTCAAACTGCTTTAACAAAATAGGGTGGATCAGCAAGACTGAGGCACATGATACGACACATGATAAGACGTGTAAATCTTACACAGCGGTTAATGCTCTCTGTCACTCAGAGGGACGAAAACATGAAAATATGCTAAACAAAGTCCACGCACAAAAATTGCTCAGATGCCTCTTTCTGTACAGTTACTTTTTTGGATACTGAAATGTATTATCACAAACGCACACCTTAAACAATTACATTTTGTGTAGCAGGGCCTGCAGCCAACTTTTTGGGTCAACAGGGTCCTTAATATATTAAATACTGTACACACAAACCAGCGCACACCAAGATAGGGTTGGGCGATATGATGGTATGTTCCATGCAGCTTTGGAAATGTGTCCAAAAATAGAGACTTGGCAAAACAGTTTATACTACAGGAGATGCTCAGGGCAAGATACATAGCAAATCAGGGCTGGATTCTCATGTGATCTTGTGATTCTCGTCTGATTTCATAAATCAGCTACCTCGCAAAATAACACGATTTGGGAAGACATGAAGGAGAAAATCAAAGTTGTGCCTAGTACCGCACGATTAATCTAATAGCAGTTACAATAGTGATGTCAGGCTGTGCGATTACATAACCGCATAAAAGGCTGAGATTCGCAAATTAATGTAAATAAATGTTAACGTGTGTGCCTGTGAACATGGCTACCTCTCCTATAGTGTGTGGAGTGTGCTGATATAACACCCTCAAGCTATCCTAGTGTCTGCAGCACGTATGGAACCTGCCGTGCAGCAGTGACCAACATGGACGCTGAAGAAGAGCACGAGCACAACCAAGAACAGACTGAGATGGTGGTGAAAAAAAAAACGTAACGTTTAGCATTTGGCGGTACTTGGATTCAGGTGCAGTGACGTTGAACAGAAAGATGTGCTGTGTAAAACTTGCAAAGTTAAAGTCGCCACGTCCCGCGGCAACATGACCAATCTATATCAACACTTGAGACAGCACAGAGAAAAGTACGAAGGATGCGAGCGAGAGAAAGCCAAGTAACGTTAAAGATAAAGAGACAACTGAAAACCTCCAGAGCCTCATAAAGAAACAACAATGCACAATTACACATACATTTGCAAGTGTCACACCATACAGCAAGACTTCAAAGAGACACAGGGAAAAATTTCCAAATAATATTTTCAAATAAATAAAAGTTTTTCCTTTTTTGAAATAAGGTATTTCAACAAAGTGCAATTACAGTGACATCATTGTAAACTTAAAGGCCGTTCTGCAGGCATTTTTGTAAACCTATGAAGTAGTAGTTAATACAAAAAAAATGTACAGCACTGTAAAAAAGAATAAAGGCATTTCTGCAAAGCACAAAGGCAGTAGCACTGTTGTTAACTTAAAGGCTTTTCTTTAGGCATTTTGGTAAACCTTTCAAATGCTATTATTTCATTAAAAAAACACTTCTGCAAAGTGAAAACAGAGACAGTGCCTGTCTCTCAATACAACAAATATTATTTGGAAAACAGTATTGTAAAAACTTCAGGTTTGTAATTTTATGCTACTTAATATTTGTATGTTTTGCGTTGGGAAATAAACACTTCAAAACTATTGTTATTCTCTGCATTTTCCTTGATAATCAAGCAAGAAGACTCATGATACCATTTGCTTATTACATTATAATTGCAGATCGCAGTGTTGTCCACTCAAATTGTAATCGCACGTTTTCATCAAATCGTGTAGCACTAGTTGTATCACTTGAAATTATTGCTCTCAGGATCCTTTAAGCTTCCATCTTGGAAGAGTTTCAGTTGTACTATTTTTGAATCTTTCGTTTTTAGCTTGAGGCAGTTGCTTTGTTTGTGTGGTGGTTTCAAATAAAAGAAGACAAAAATAAAATGTGATGAAGTAGTACCATTCCTTAATTAAATTTACAGAACAGTTACTGTATTGTGATATTTACCATTGGCATGATATAAAATTACATACACTGTGATATAAGATTTTGGCCATATTGCCAACCCCTACGCCAAGACGAGGGGAAAAAAAAGAAAAGCTTATTTAAAGTATTTGTTTTGGTTGTGTGGGTTTACGATAATGACTGATATCCAGCTTTTTTATGAGTCGGTAGAATGCAGACTTTTCTCTTGCCTTCCAGTGACAATGCAGACCTGTCTTAAAGTGGCCTCTCGGCAGTACAAATATAAATGTGTCTAGCTTGTCCCAAACATCATCCTCGTCGTCTGTCAGTCTACTCTAGCTTTCCCCCACTTTGTCTATTTTTGCATAATTGTTTGCTTGTTTTCTTCATTATCTCACCATCAACTCCCTGCAGTGATAAACATAAGACCCCTCTCAGTCTTTTCCTCCTTCTTTCTCTCTCCAACTCCTTGCACCTAGATGAGATGTAATTGTGATTAACAGCGCCATGACAAGAGGACACAAGACTTCTGTCATGATGGAAAAACAAACAAACAAAACCGATGAGATAAAATGATGGAAATATGTACAACATCTTATCACAGATGCTAATTGTTTCCGTGTGGGAGGGGAGGGGGGGTCGTGGAGAGGAGCTGTGCACGTGAGGTGGGGGGTGGGGGGCGGAGAAGAGGAACTTGAGAATATCCTCCCTGTGCATTTGGCCTGCGCCTGACTTCAGAGCTAAGCCCTCTCTCAAGAGAAGGTCAACACCAGGTTCAACTTTTCACCTCGGCAGCCTGAGAGAACACACTAAATACCAAGGATTACACCACGGTGCGCTGCAATATCGCCTGGCCTCTACCACACTTCAGAACAGACCTGCACAGCACATTTCAAAACCACAAAATCCAATAATGCATTTTCAATGTAAAGTAAATGTTCAACTAAACGTCTGTTGCGATAGGGTTAGGGTCCATATTTAACATAAAATGTGAGTGCATGTGCTGGAAAGCCATGGCATAAATCTGCCTAAATATTATTGTTATTAACTGCAGCAGAGATGCAGTAGCTGTAGTTAAATTACACTGAAATCATGCAGGTTACATTTTTATGTCAGACTGCTAGCAAACTACATTTTCATTAAATTTTGGTGACATCCATAAACTCACAAAGTCAGCAGAACATCAAAGGCAACAGCAACCTCCTGTACTGAAGAGACGAGTGGGCAGACAACTATGGAAGGGAGTTGATGACCCTTAATTTAACTTTTGGGCACCATGTCTTGGGGTACAATGTATATGTGAGTGTGTGTGCATGCTTTTACATGTGTGTGTGTGTGTGGGTATGGCGATGTCAGCGTCGGTCAGGTGTGACTGAACAGACCGACAGACAGACAGGCAGGCGGCCGGCTGGCGTCAGCAGCCACACGCCTGTCACGACACACCACACGCCGAGAAGCCGCATACCGCAGCACCCACACTGCATACACACAATGAGCGCTCAGTCCCCCGCATCACGCACCAGCGGCAGCAGCAATGTGAAATATTCACACAGGGACAAAAGGTAGAGAGACGGACGGGGGAGGGGGGAGACCTGGGAGGTGAGGACGGAGGGAAGAGTTCAAGAAAGTAGGGTTGAAATGGAAGAAGTGACATGAAATAATAACTTGTGATTAACTTGAGACAAATGTCTCGCTGCACAGCAGCACATACAACACAAACAAAGTTCATCTGGGACAGCTGTCTCGAAAAGCAACATTAAGGGGAGACACCCCAGGTGAATAAGGACAATTTTAACTAATAAATATCTCCATAAAACTTCCCCAGTCAATTATTTACATTTATACAATTATTTTTTGTATTACAAGTTTTCTTAAATGTTATGTTTATATATGCAAAAGAGGCATCTAATTTGCATAAAACTCCAGAACAGAAATCTGAACTAAAATGAACACCCAAACGCATGTTTTGTACACTGCTTTCCAGTAGTCTGAAAGAAGACATGTTATGAGAGAAAATAAACTCTCAAAATTGACCAGTGCATGACAAAACTATGTTTTCACCTGGGATGTTTCACCTTAATTTTGAGATTTACTTAGACAAAAAAGCTCTCCAGATACTCTACAATGAGTAAGATGTAACTAGTAATAAACACCTTTCATTTTAGACTTATTTTACAACTAATTTTACTTTCATCTAATCTATTCCATTTATCATCAATAATCATAATTAGGGTTGAAACAATTAATCTGTTGTGCAAATTCCTAATCAATAGTTTATCTATCATCAACCATTTTAATTATGAAGTAATTGTATAAGTTTTATATAAAGGAAAAATTCTAGATTCTCAGATTTGTTGCTCCTCTCTCCTTTGCATGATTGTTAATTGAACATCTTTTTGGTTGGTTGTTTGCTGGTTAGACAAAATAATCAGATTAATAATGTCACTTTGGGCTATGGGAGCTTGTGACAGCCATTTTTCACAATTTTCAGACATTTTATAGACTAGACAATAAATAGATTAATAAAAAGAAACATCAAGAGGCTAATAAATAGTGAAAACAATCCTTAGTTGCAGCATGAATCACAACTTTAATTTAGTCACCTCCTCAAAATATTGCAGTAGTTTCTATGTGGAACTTTCTAGGTATATAATTTCTCTTTCAATTTAACTTCAAAACATATTACAAAAAAACCCCACAATGTCCCTTTGCTTTATAAGAACTGAAAACTGCAAAGATCCTTAGAAAAAACCACTATCTCACAGTAGTTTAACCTGACTCTGGGACCTGGGCTGAGACACTCCAGATGTTTTAAAGCTCTCTCCCGCCCTCTAGTGGAGCAGCAGGAAACCTACATTAACTCCCTGCCTTTGCTGCACGACCTCCTTATTAAAACTCTTAGTCTGACCTGATGTTTCTAACCTTGTGGGGATCTGGGGGATGAACAGCAAAGATATTAATGTCAACCATGTGTGAAGAAGTCGCTGGAGCATTTTCTGCAACCAGGGCCGAACGGAGTACAGTGGGGCCCTCTCAAGCTATTGCCGACACCCTGAGCCCCGCACATCTGGTGTTAATCAGCAAAGCTTACACAAACACACACATACAAAGAGACAGACACACACAAGCAAACACTTCTGCAAAGATCCCCTTAAGAAAATCCCTCTCAACTCCTGAACTTCCGACATGACTGGGGTCAACACACTTGCCCCGAATCTATTAGTACACACACCAGGGCCATGTAATAAGAGCTGGTAAGTTGTTACAGTACAGTGTTCTCTCTCACTCTATCTCTCTCTCACACACAGACACACACACTCACACTCTCACACGCACACACACACCCTTTAGACTATGGGGCAAGTACAGCACATAAATAGCAATGCATGCAAAAACCCACATACATTCAAATAAGGGATATACAGTGGGAAAAGCACAGAGAAAATGTCTGTTTAAGATACATTACACTAGTCACTTCACCACAATCAGAGTGGACATAGCGCGGACTGAATGTCCTGATAGTTCAAAACATAAAACTCGAGGGACAGGTAGCAGGGGTTAAGCTCTGCACAATGACAAAAACAAACACACACCATCGTAAACTAATGCCATTCATAGACTTGAATGGAAATAGTGAAATAAACACAAAAAAGAGACTGATGGTTGTAAATACTGAAAGCTATGTAAACTCTAACAGTTACCTGGCAATTACATACTTTAAAGTGCATCCTTGAGTGAAGTTACCACATTGCTTTATGCTGTTTCCCCAAAAGACAGCTGTGAAAAAAATCTCTGATAAGACCTCTGCTCAGGTAAAAGTTGTATGGAACTAAGCGGGGAATTACATGGTGTCAAATAAAAACTTGAATATGATAAAGGTGTAATTTGCCCCATCAACGAAGCTTATAAGGTCAAAATTCTTTTTTCACAGAAAACATTTTAATAACTCACAGTGGGAAAAGCACGGGAATAAATAAGAACATTATGAGGGCTTAACTTTACCTTCTTCAGTTTCAGGGTCCTGGTATTGTACATGCTGGCTTGCTGTCACACTGTCATGGCTTATTGGGACACTAAATGGAACAGAGACATGGGTAATGTTATCAGTACCAACTGTGATCTTCAAACTTCAAGTTCCCTGTTTGATCATGTAAGGTATTTTCAACTATAGTCTGTATTAATAATAATAATAATAGCTTAGATTTATATAGCGCCTTTCAAAACACCCAAGGACGCTTTACAAAACAGCAGCAAACCAAACGAAAACAACAGACAAAAGGACAAACAACACAAGCTACAGAGAAACCAGCCTAGCTAAGCAAGACCAAATGCCAGAGTAAACAGATGTTTTTTGAGAGATGATTTGAATGAGTCCAGGGTTGGGGCGTGGCGTTTCTCAGAGGGAAGAGAGTTCCAAAGGGTGGGGGCAGCCACGCTGAAGGCTCTGTCCCCAAAGGTATTAGCCCATAGAGTCCAGAGAGGACATCCAATAAGCCAGACAATTAAAATCACCTGTGTAGGTGTACAGTAGGATGCTAAGAGACTTTAACGAGGGCTTCATACACTAACACATTAGCAGATTTGTTGCGTGTAGTTGAAAGTTAAATGACCACAAAGATAAATCGTTACTGTTTTTAATATCATTTGAGTGATACCTTTCTATCCTAACGTCTCGGGGGAAAACAAACTTTTTAAATGCACAGCCTTCAGATGAAATTAGATTGGTACTTGCATATGGCTGTGCCAGTTGTACATGTGAGAACACGACGATCTAATTTGGCTTCATTTCTGATAATCTGTCAGTGATATGCCACCTTCAGCAAACTGTAAAACACACATGCAAAATCAAAGTAACGTTAATAAGGAGCAAAGTGCAAACTGCATTACAAAGGTTTCATGAGTAAAAACACTATTTTTTTTTTAATTCAATGCAGCTGAATTTACTGTAGTCTTACACCAATATTTTCTCAAAATCAAAATCATGTTCAATACTACTTCTCATGGTCATATTATATAAAATATAACGTTGATTATCAGGGGCAATCTGCATTTTTCCACCATTTTAGTTCATTGTTAGCAACTCTGGTTCTTATCTTACTTCCATTGTTACTCTATTAGGCACTGGCTTTTGCTTTTTGCTCCTTAAACACTTGATGTCTTGTTTATTTTGAATATATTGATTGATACTTTATACTCTATTAAAAACTGGGCCCAGTGTGTGACCTAAGCTGGAGAATCCACTGGTTGTTACTGGTCTGTGAACGTTAATTGTTGTTACTGTAATTGAAGCATTCTCTGGAACAAAAATCTCCATCGGAATAAATAAAGTTCTGTTTAACTGAAGTGAATTGAATTCAATATAAAATCATATAAAACATACAGTATATCCTTTATATAGTGGAAAATGACATACCTCCGTCCACTTGTTTATGCGACACCTGTTTCAGGTCTCCCGGTTCAGACAGGAAACAGTCACGTGACACATGAAGATGAGTACGTGGGGCTACAACAACAGACACGCAGGTGGGTGTGGGGTCATTATCATATTATCCAAACCGCAGTAAGCCAAACAAACTCGTATATTATGGGAAGGCTTCTATTAAAATTCAGCTCTGTGATGAGTTCAAAACAAAAACAAAGCATTTAGCTAGCGTTAGCCTGCGCCACTTTACGTTAGCTAACGTTTGCGTCACTTTAACACGCGGCTTTGCGCTGTTTCTTGCAGGTTTACCTACGATACATTTGCCAAACTCATCGGTTATTATCCTTGCCGTTGTTCCGGATATAAAAGTGAAACGCACGTTGTAAAACGCTTCCAATAACGCAGAAATCTCACCTTTGCGTTGACTGTCAAATGTTTTCAGGTGCGGTGTCTTCTTTACTGCCGGCAGGCGGCGCAACAAGCCGCAGTGAGCTCACTACTGCCCCCTGTGGCCATAAAACTAACAACAAGGTCCTGTCTTTAATTAAATTAGCCAAAACAAAAAGTCAAAACACAAGCTTACATGTGAAAATAAATGGCAATGTTAACATATACCATAACAGTTAAGCACTATATTCAATGTATGCTAAAATAAAATGTTTATATATTACCTTACATTACATCCCTTGCCCTCAAGGCACTACAGCTCTCACCATGCTCTTGTGAACAGTCACAATGATGTTGAGGAAATAAAGTGCCAGCTGTACCACTCCAACATCCTAGCAGTGTCAACACCATCCCTACTGAATATTTTCCCGGAGTACCAGCTCCAATCTCAGCCTCACCTCCAGTGCAGAGTCCCTCATGTTCCTCCAAGAGGCCACACCTGGCAACATCTATGACTCTGTCCACAGCCTGTTCAGGCTGTGTGCCATCTCCCCTCAAGGATGCTTGAGCTATTAGGCCTCAAGCAAGTCGACACTGGGCTTCATGAAGCACTGCTTTGACTTCAAATAAAAACTGTTGCCAGTTATACTGAATCAATCAGTTTATTCCCCCTAAAATTCATATCAATCGAACACAAACATGGTGTACATGTGGATTTATTGTAGTCACATACAGAACCAATGTCAAAACAGTTGTTGCTGAAGAGCCAAGGACACTTAATATAATGTAGACTTCAAATTCAGATTTGAAATCTAAATTTTTTTTAACCTGTAAAAATGTTTTTAAAAAAGATGGTTAGATTGAAATGGTTGTGTTGGCTTCAATTTTGAATCTTAATACAGCAATAATAATAATAATACTTTAATCAGTGTGCATTTTTTTAGTCATAAAATCACAAGTAGTACATCCACAGGATAATGTTGGAGCCCAGTTAGAGCCCTAGCGAGAGTGGCGGACATACAGTATGTGGGTGGGTTTTTGCACACACCAGCGTAGAGGTTCCCCCTTTTTGGGTCAGTCACACAGTCCATATATGACAACTAGTTGTTCACCTTTTCTCGAGGAGGTGAAGGGCAGTATTTTTGTGAATCAGAGTGCAGATGACAAAGCACAGTGTGAGGCAAGACATAACTGGAACAGTTGTGGCCAGGGTCACACCCATCGTACCTTAAAGTGAACCCAAAGTTCAAATACATTAAACTTTAACACCTAAAAATACTGGCCTTAAAGGGATACTTCTGCCCCCAAATAATTTGTATATCAGTTAGGCTATTCCCCCTATAATTTGTTGAGAAAACTTTGTTTTTCTTGCATCCCTCCTGCTAACAAAGAATCCAAAATTGAACTTCTCCATGAATCAACTGTAACTCATGGTGAGTCATTGATACACAAATGATAATTTGGGGGAGGTTAAGTATTCCTTTAATGAGGTACATTCAGTGTAATTCCTTCACTGACAGGACGTAAACATTTTTACAGCAAAATATCAATTTGACTGAGAAGAAATGTAGAGAAGTTACTGTGATATGTGAAATATGCAGCATACAGAAGAATATATAATTCTATGACAGCATAAGCCCAGAAAGCTTTACCTACCATATTATTTATGTGGTCAGTAAATCTATCCAGACTATTTAAAACACACTTTAACCTGCAGTCTAACTTTTATCTCACACACTGTCAGTACCATTGTTATTTTAGTGAGTAATGTCCAGCTGTGTGTTTTGGAATCATAAATTGATATTATGTATTGCAGGTATGTAAAAATGTATATAGTGTTTGTTTCAGCATGTGTGTAATGTTTGAGAGAAGACTGTGACTCTCTATAGTCTCCTCTCTCTAACCATAATAATGTGGCCCCTGTGCGTCGCTACTGAGATTTTGAATTCTCAGGATTCAAAAAGTAGCCTTAAAAAGCCCTGACACAATGTAGTCTGAGGCTCTTCCATCGATGAGGCCTTTTCCGTCATTGTCAACAAACCAGCAGGGAATACTTTCCCCGTTCTTCACATCCCTGCTGAAATCCTTCTGCCAGTGTCTGTGGAAGAGAGGAATAAACTGAGAGGTGTTAAAAAAGAAATGTTCTTTCACTCTGCATGAGTCACTGCATGTGTGTGTGTTTAAACGTTAAGAGGAATTGTTCACCTGGTCACGTTGAGTATTTGTCCCTTCACATACATGGTTGCATCTAATTTCTCCTGGGCTATACGTGGACGCAGGTCTGTCACCTCAAATCCAACACCATGGTAGAATTGACCTGGAGGAAAATACGTTTTGATTTATTCAAAATTAGGAATCAGCACACATAAAATAGCTACGCATCCACTGATGATGATATAAAACTTTCTCGCAGTTCTCTACCTAGCAGACCATGAACCGAAGCGGACAAGTGGTGGCTGTCCAGGGTGTAGAAACCCAGGTAGTCTTGTTGGTCGTGGCGTCTCTTCCAAACCTTTGTGTGTTTAATGACTGTAAATTTAACCGAGTGCCTCAGCGTCACTGTCAGGCTGCAGTTCTTAGTCAACTTCAAGTCCATGCTGCAGGAGAGACAAAAAAAGTTGTGACCAATAGCTGACAGCAAAGTCACGATTGTTTTGTTTCTTTGTCATTCACAGGAGCCAGTGAAGATGTGTTCGTCAATATGATTTAAATATAGTTTAACTCAGTTTTCATTATTTTTTTAACCTTTTTTTTAAACCAGGAATACCCTTGGGATCAAAATCCTGTTTTCAAGGGAGCCAAACAGCACACCAGTTACATTAAATAGAAATAAAACACAGAAGACAGGAAAACACAATCATCAGATACACAAGGAAGAGACTAAAACCAGCTCAGCTGCAAAACAGTTGCATTTCTCAGTTACCTGGACTTTTAACCACAGACTGTATAAAAATAATCGATGCAGCTGCCGTGACATCATACACTGGTTTAAGGCTTCGAGTTTGGCATTTTGGTCTCGGACATCTTGGATTTTTGGAGCCACACTCTAAAAAAAATCCACTGGTTCAACTTCAACAAATTAAGGTAACAATTTGCATACTTTTTTTAAAAGTAGTTCCAACTGCAGCATTATTGAGTAAATCCTGCAAGTTTGTTATAATCTGCCAAAGTTTAGCACAACCAACATATTTTACTTAATTAAGCTGAACCAACTTAATGTTTATCCAAACTTGTGGTGATATTTAGTGGTCAAATTATTTTATTTAAGATATTCTAATTTATTTATTTTAATTTCATCCTACTGAAAAATGTTAAGTTCAGCTGACTAAAAGACTTTAATGTGACAAATGTCATTTTTTTATAGTGAATACCTTCTTTATTTTAAGTATTATCCACTAACTCCATTAATCATTTTTAGAGTGCAGAAATAACCATATTTTGGATGGGAGGGTAGGGCTTTGGTGGAGGGTGGCTCTGACCATAGACTGTAGTGACACCTCACAGACAGCCTGTCACTCAAAGCGGCCCTGTCTTTAAGCCTTTATTAGTTATAAAAAATCAGCCCTTGTACAGTTGTCATGAACAGGGAAATTAGCTATAGGTTGGTTTCATTTTTCAGCCCCAGAGGTTGCCACTTTGGTTTTTGATTTGTAGTGTTCACTGATACTATTTTAGTTTATTTTACTTAGATCAAGTCCTCACGTTTCCCTTATTGTTGGCTTACTATGGGAGTGGTATTTAGAGGTATTTGTTTTGTGTGTTTAACACAGGTACTTTATTGTGATAAACACAGCAAATTAAAAAATATTTTAAAGACTACACAGCATTTCTAACTTGACGTGACCAAACTGACAGACTAGCTATTAAATAAATACATAAATCATTTTATAATTTAAGTTTAAAACATGTGTTGTTGTCCAGTAACATTATATGATGGTTGCAAAGCAGTGTTACTTACTTGGTGTCTTTGATAGAGGCTGCATCAGTCCACAGCAGCTTAACCTGCCTGCCATCATGGAAGACTGAGATGTCCTGAGTGCTCACCTCCAGCCTCACCCCCAGCTTCTCGTGGATGATACCAAAACGGCCAAAGTAGGTGTTGGTGTTACTGTCTGGAACAACTTTCTTTTTGCCAATAATTTGGCCATTCACCACAAAGCCTGAAAATAACAACAGTTTTGAATTTTCAAAAAAAGAGACTTGTGCTCTGTTTTTAAAACAATTGAGTGAGTAAACTCAGGGCTGACCTGAATTTGGGTCCCTCACCAGGTTGAAAACGGTTCCTGGTTTATCGTTGATGTTGAAGCACAGAGCGTCGTCTCTGTCTGGTAGTTCTATCATGAAATGAGGATCTCCGTCCACTGCACGAACATCATTACAGCATCATGTCAGACAGAAAGCATGTATCAGTGGTTCCCAACCTTTCTCCTCAAGGGACTCCTCTTCTATCAATGAGTAACTAATGACCCCTAACTAAGTGACATATTTTACGGATCATCTTATATTCAATGTATAAAAATAACAGCGCAGAACAAGATTTAAACTGTACAATTACCCAGAATAGTGAACACAGTAACTGTAGAAAGTTTGTGTAAAACAAGCGATTTATTTATGTATTTTATTATTATTTCCTGTGGATATTGAGTTTTCCTCATATTCTGAGGATTTTTTTTTTTTTTTTTGCACAATTCTCTGTATTACATATTTTTTAATTCTGTAAATCATGTGTACTTAAAGGGCTTCTGTTTTTCACAAAGTCAGTTTTTCTTTTTAAGCTCTTTGGCTGTTTTAGCAGCATACTTTTCTAATGCAGGACGAGGCTGTTCAGCAGAGAGTGAAGGCTCTGTGAAAATAGCTTGTGTTCAGCGGCCGTATTCACAAAGCTTCCTAGTACTATGAGTTGCACTTAATGACAAAAATTTTAAGAACGTTCTTAGAATTTTGACATTTTCTAAGAATTTCCCTTTAAAGTTAAGACTAAGTCCTGGTAAAGATAAGAGTGACTCACAAAAGCTCTAAGTCCCTGAGAGAGCTCCTAAGGTAAAAACTGTTAGGAGTAGGGAGGAGGACTTTTAAGAGGCTTAAGAGTTTCTTAATAAGAGGAGAAAATGGCAGAAAAACAAAGAGGTGGGATAAATCCAAACACTGAATGACAGTGGGTAAATGAAATGTTACAGATAAGATGGTGCAGAGATAATATATGTCTTTGGGGATGCATTCACATCCAACGCAGTAACAATATAACAGAAAGATATTTGGGAAACCGTAAAAATTAAACAGAGCAGCTGTGATGACTGGGGTCTGTTTGATCACACAAACACTGACATCACTACAGCCCCAGGGGCTGTTTTCACAATCACTCGGAGAATACTCTAAGAGAGCTCCTAACTTAGCCTACAAACTTTAAGTAAGGAGTCCTAGCTTAGCAGTGATTTAGGGAAGTTCTTAAGACAACTCTGAGCAAGGAAGGGACAGAAACTTTTATTTTAGTGAGGGGGTATGGTTGATCCCGTTGCTAGGTATGATGCATTCTTTTAACAGATGTGATTGGTTGTCACAGACACACCCTTTTGCGAGCCTGCAAGGTGTGGACACCCAGTGGAAATGAAATGAACTGCTGACTGTGAAAGTGTTGTCACTATTAGTGTGATCACTCTGCTGATGGAAGGTTGAGACAGACCCAAGTCATCACTGCTGCACTGTTGCATTATTCCTGCACGATCTCCTCTTATTAAGAAACTCTTACGCCTCTTAAAAGTCCTCCTCCCCGCTCCTAACAGTTTTTTTTTTTTTTTTTTACCTTAGGAGCTATTTTAAGGTCTAAGATGCATGGTGAATAACTTTTACCTGTACCAGGACCTAGTCTTAACTTTAAGGGGAAATTCTAAGAAAACATCACAATTCTAAGAATTTTCTTCGAATTTCGTCACTAGGAGCAACTCTTAGCACTATGACGCTTTGTGAATACGGCCCCAGGTCTTCAGGTCTTCCCCTTATCCTGTGAGATTTTTTTTTTAAAGTTTATACAGTAAATCATATTCTAAAATGTAAAAATAACAATTTCATTTTGTTTTAACCACAGAAATGAATAAAAATGCTGTGGGCCAACTGCCAAGCAAGTCACAAGTCAAATCACATGAATTTTTAATCATCAACCCCAGTTACCACATTTGAATCAACTAAACAGTAAGTGGTCATGAAAAGTTGAATTTTATTTACAACTTATAAATCTCACTGACATTAACATTTTGAGTCCATCATTAAAAAGCCTCCTAAATGAACAACAATGAAGAGTGGGGCTCTGAATGATAATACAGTCCGATAGCTCTACAGGGCTCTGAATAGAAAACAAAGGTACTGTTATTAAGGAGACAGTCCCAAACAGAGCAAAGGTGTCTATCAGAAAGGCACAAAGTTACTGTTCAGAGGAAAAACGCCAGCCCCACTGTAAGTCAAAATACCTGGAAGCAGTAGCCTGTCAGAAAATCCTAAAACATGTACATATGACAGGAACACAGTGAACAAAAGCCAGCAGGAACTATTTTTGATCCAGTGTGTATATAAGGGAGTTAACCATTCGTAGAGCCTATGGAAATTATACTTCCTTTAAACCCATATGCAATGAACATCAAGTTAGTGGTGGAAACAACTTCAGGTAACCAGACAAGTGTTGAGAGACATATCACCACCATCTCTGCCATGAATTTTAGAAACAAAACCCCCCAAAACATTTATGACAGCCATGGTGGGGATATGTTGCCTCCACACGTGTTTGATAAGCCTGCTCTTATCAAGCAATAAAAACTTCAAATAGAGGATTTAGGTAAAAGGGACAGGAACACTGAAAGTATGAATATAAATGAAAAAGTATGAAAGCATGTAATAGTTGAAGTACTGCCGTATGAAAATGTTACCATCTGATTGGCTACGAGAGCTGCTACCACTGGCACTGCTATCACGGGGAGGGATATCATGGAAAAGGCCAGGATGGGATCTGCCAGAATTGGATTTGGGATGACTTATCCAGGAACCTCCTTTCAAAAATAACAAAAGCATACTTTCGTAAGGCTGTTCAGCCCAACATGAGATTTAAGTCACATAATTAAGTTAAAAAAGATTGTCGTACCACTGTGTCTCTCCTCTTCCTGACGCTGGTCTGTGGAAAAAGGCAGTATTATAAAACATACAACAAAAAGTTCATTGGATGTCCCATGCACATTCTGCTAACACATACTAATTCAACAGGTTTATGATAATGTAACAATGTGCTACAAAAAAGATATATATTCAGGTGTAATAGTGAGTTTAGCAGATCACATTTTTTCTATTCACACTGATAATATAATAAAGAAATCAGATGCTAACAAATTAAACATGCATTTAAATGTCTTTATTTTTTTTACCCTCAGTCAGCTTGTCAGCAATGAGAGGGCTGTCTGTTCCATCCTCAGTTTCAGGCTTGGTGACCACCATTGACGTGAGAGGGGTGACAAAGTTATATCGCAGGGATATGTCCAGGGCCTTGGCTTTGGCGTCGGCTTTCTCTTGCTGAGTACCAATTTCACTGAATGATTAAGAAAGAGCGAATTATTTTACTGTTTAATAATGACATTTGATGCACATGTGCAATAAAAGGTATGCACCATAAAATTATTTGAATCGCTTTCTGTCATAGCTCATAGAGAAGGTAGCTTCAAATCTTGGTGCAGGTACAGGTAAAGCTAACAGAGTCAAACCTGTTCTCCAGTATCTGCTGGATGGTGAGGTAGGCCCACAGACGCTCGGAGAAATTCCCAAAGATGTACTCCTGTCCTGGGTAGATCACATCCAGGTTTATTGCACTGGCATTTCCCTGCACCTTGAAGTCCTCTTTAGGCTAGAGAAAGAGGAGAGATTAAATAACAGATATTACCGACAGGAGAGGAAATCAATAGTATTATTTGATAAGTAGAGTACGAGTCTACACACTAGCAGCTCTGTGAGGGGTCATCTTTATGTTTCCAAGGGCCTAGTCTAGCCTTGTGTTGAGTGACCAATATTGTGAGAGATTGGTAAGGGTTATTATTGCAGAAAAATAAATTTTAAAAACAAAGGGAGATGGACATTTGAAATGCAGCTTGAATGGCAAAAGTCACTGTGTAGATATTAGTCTGAAGACGAGAAAACTGTCTTGTCCAAAAATCCAACATCATAGGTTTCAAAGAAGGCGGCATGATGGTGCAGTGGTTAGCACTGACGCCTCACAGCAAGAGCGTTACTGATTCAAACCCAGGGTGGGGGAGCCTTTCTGTGTGGAGTTTGCATGTTCTCCCCGTGTCAGCGTGGGTTTTCTCCAGGTACTCCGGCTTCCTCCCACATTCCAAAAACATGCAAGTTAATTGGTGACTCTATATTGCCTGTAAGTGTGAATGGTTGTCTGTCTCTATGCGATAGTCTGGTGACCTGATCAGAGTGAACCCTGCCTCTAGCTGGGATAGGCTCCAGCCCCTCTGCAAACCCCCAACAGGATAAGAGGTTATGGAAAATGACTGTTTCAAAGAGTATAACATCAGTAGGCTGTCAGCTATAGGTGGGTGATTTCCACATGTTGACCTGTGGGGAAACACTGAACAACATGCATTGAACATTTATTGAAAGGGCAAAAACACTGCTGAGAAAATTAAGCCCTTTAGAGGGTCTCCTCAACGTGTCACATCAAAGGGACAGTTCACCCCAAACTCAAAAATACATATTTTTCCTCCTACCTGTAGTGCTGTTTATCAGTCTAGGTTGCTCTGGTGTGAGTTGCCAAGTGTTGGAGATGTCCGACTTTTGTTGAATACAACAGAGCTATTTGGCAATTGGCTTGTGGTGCTCAATGCACTGCACCAAAAAAAAAAACAGTAATGTCTCTTTCCAGTAATCATGACTATGATACTCATGATAATCCACAGACCTTGTTGTGAGCAGTTTCATGAAGGAACTATTTTCTTCTTTGCACCACAAACCAAGTGCCATGTAGTTCCATCATATTGGAGAGAGGGCAGACATCTCTACAGCTGAAATCTCTAACACTCAACAGCTCACACCAAAACAATCTAAACTGATACATAGCACTGCAGGTTGGAGGAAAAATATGTGTTTTTGATTTTGGGGTGAACTGTCATTTTAAGATGATACTGAGCTGGGGAACATAGGGTCCTGGGTGCATAGATCTGAGCCCCTCTGTGAGAGTGAATGCCAGTGTTGACTTACTAACATGGTCACAAAGCAAACATGCTGATATTGAGCAGGTATGATGTTTAGCCTGCCATCTTCCCCATCTTAGTTTAGCATGTTTTCATGCTAACATTTCCAAATGAGTAGAAAGTACCTATAACTGAGGTTGATATAATTATCAATAGTCTTGCAGCTGTTTGGTCATAAACCATTATGAATACTTTGAATTTGAAGTTTTGAACTGACAATAAAGATAAAAAGTTAAGGGTTCTCTAAGGTCAGTAGGTTTCCCCTGTGGGGACTGTGTGTAAAATTTACAAGACAATCCACCAAAAGTGTTGTTGAGACTTTTCAGTCTGTACTTAAGTTGTGGACTGACCATCCTAAAAAAAAAAAAACTAAGGCCATAAAGACTGAAAAAAAGGTCTGGTCTACGACACTCTTACTTGGTTTAATTCACTAATAATATCACTCCCGTATCATGAAAGAGAAAGTGCACATGTCAGTTACTGTGATTACTAGAGTCTCATTCATGCTTTAAGTGAAATACTGCTGTTCACTTCTCACCCCCTGAGCGAACACTTCCACCATGAAATTATCCAGGTCACTGTCTGTAAGCCGACCAGCCACCACGATCTCTGAGCCGTTAAACAGCTGGCTGTAGTGGTTTTTGGTCAAGAAGACCACTGCATTGTCAGGATAACGCAGGTCCACCTCCAGGAGCAGAGGGCTGGACACCTCCTCATAGAAACCCTGAAACAAAGACACTTTCCTAAATGTTCTTGAAGGTTCAAACAAGTATTCCCAAACTTCCATGAACGTTGTTTTCTGTAAATCAGTTTACATTTCTTTTTACCTTGAGTTGAACAGCTGCGTCTGAACCCTCAAATATTCTGCGGGCCAGCCCTTTGTTTTGCCTGGCCATCACATCCAGGAAGGAGTAAGCCACATCATTCCCAAATCCAAGACAGAACATAGTCATCTTCCCCCCAATAGCAGAGCGGGCATTCTTCTGAATCTTTTCGAGGTTGGATTCCCCTACATGCATACAGACACACAAGTGTTTTATATGAGCATGCAGTGAACGCCTTGCTGTTCCAACGGGACAGCTTATTAACTTCTGAGATTTTTATGGAGCTTGTCAACCTTTTGAAAACTTTGAATTCCGTTGTGAATCAAGCTGTCGAATTTGTCGAGGTGTTACTCAAAATGAGTATTTATTCACAGCCAAAAAAAGGGATCTTTCTTGACAAACAGCTGTGTGAGAAAGAAACCAGAAAGGACAAATCCCTTCTCACTACTTTCTGACACAACTTCTTATCAAAATGTTTATGCACAGTGCACAGAACCACCCTTGTTTTTCTCAGACACAGATTGTTGGCTACATGTCAGACTTGTTTTAGGCTGCTGTAATCTACATATAGTGACCTCTGACCTTTGAGAGTAAAATATAATAATCTTCCAAATTAAGCCAGCTCACCACTGTTTGGCATCCCATCAGTCAGTAAAATAATCATATCTGCACTCCTCTCTGGAAGGTTCTTCTTTTCTCTTTCTCCCTGCAGCATCCTCACTGCCCTCAGCACAGCGTCATTGATGTTGGTGGCTGAAAGGCAATAATACAATGAGCAAATTAACACGAGCATTTCTTGAGATACTTTACCACATAGAAAATATAGTAACAACTCCTCAGTATATTCTTTAAAGGAATATTATCACATTTTGGGCAATACCCTTTCATTTTTTGCCTTCTTGCCAAGCATTATCTGAGAAGGTCCGTACCATTCTTATCTCTACCCACTAAGTATGAAGTCGAGCTGAAATTAATACGTTGTATCTTGTTTGTCTTTAAAAAACCTGAAATGTAAAAATGACAATTTTCAGTTTTATGTGGTATTATGGTTGTGGTCATTTCTTGTCCAGGGCAGTGACCTCCTGGAGTCTCTGCATGCTCCCTGGCACTTCCTCATTTTAAGACCCTGCTTTAAAGGTGGAATCTGCAATTCTGGAGAAAGATTGTTGATATTTCTGTTATCTGCTCTGCTTTCAGTATTAACCAAAGATGTATGTATAGTTTATAAGGCTGTGCAGAGGGGTATTTCATTTAAGGACTGAAATTAAGTCGTCTGAATCTCTTCACTCTTGTTTTACAAATTGTAAAATGTAGATATCAAACAAGTTGGTACCTCTTGGTCGCCCAGCCCAGTCACCAGAATACGTTTCTGCAAACATGTTACATTTGCACATTTCATACCTATTATCAACATTTCTTAAGTGATGTAGTATATGAGCTGACTTTATGAGGTGGAGGGGATGGTGAATGGCTTGACACCTAGGCAAACCAATACATTCTCACTCCAACTCCATCATATATTGACGTTCGGTCATGTACTTTCCAGGTCCACATATGACAGGCAAGGTACCCTGGGTGCGTGGTTGTTGACGTTCTGGGATACCGTGTCGAGTTCTGTCTGTTACATGCATTGTCTTCTTTCAAAATACACCTCTGTTTTCACAGGAAATATGACGCTTACAGTCTCTTTCAAAATAAATGCACTACGTTGGTACAACACCGTGAATTGAGGTTCTTTTTCCTCCAACAACAAACACATATGGTTTAGGGAAAAAGATGGTGATGCTGTTAAACTATAATGGCAAACAGCCGTGTATCATGCTGACGTTAAAGGACACCTTTTTTGGTTGGTTTCTGACGCTGCAAGTCACTGCCCAAGCACCAGATTTCGCAGTGAGGCCGGGCTTCGGTGACACATGCCATGCTGCATACAACAGTTTGAGAACAGCAGACAACAATACTGGTTGTGTTTTAGTGAGACATCAGCTGCTTTTCCAGTGACGACTGTGCCACCAAAAGTCGTTGTTTATAGCGACTCATTGCCATCTGTCCCCGACTTTTGCAAAGTAGGATCTTTTCGTAACCATAACCGAGTGGATTTTTTTGCTTAAACCTGAACACATTTTAACCATAGTATTGGAAAAACATAGTTTCAACATAACATGCAAATGTAACATATTATTGGTTTGCAGTAACATACAATGCCAACATTTTTTCTAGTGATTGGGTTGTTTTCCTCTTACATCCAGCTTCTCTTAGTTTCTTGATGTAGGCGATGGCTGCATTCACATTTTCCTTTGTTGCTTTGGTCAGAGAGTCCTTCCAGGTGGTAATTTTATCATCAAACAGGATGAAAGCAAAGTGGTCCTCCTCATGGAGGTCTTTCAGAATGGCGACCAGTGCATCCCGGGTCTGCAAAGGTTTTCAAATCCACATATGAGGATGTACATACAGTGATGCAGAATAGAGCTTACCTATGCACAAAGTATTTTACCTGTTCAATTTTTCTCCCACTCATTGATCCGCTCCTGTCAATCACAAACACCACGTTCTTTGGGACTCTGCCCAGATCAGGTGGAGCAAAAAAGTGCACAAAGTATCCGTTCACAATCTGAAGGGAAACACAGCATTTAATTAAGACTAATATGGAAAAATATAACAAAGGTGCACAGCTATGCTCACCTTCATATGGCTGGGCAAGTAAAACTAAGATCAGAAGTAAAGTACAGTTTTACAGCTTAAGGTCACTGCTGTGAGCTTTGTTGTTGTTGGTCTTGAGCAGTGGTCTGCAGTGATTTGCAGCTTGGCAGGTGTCTCCAGATGACGAAGTCAGCGTATACATTGTGTTACTTCAGTAACAATGATGTGACACATATGAAACGTACAAATGTGATGTATTCCTGGTTTGCAGAAATGTACAATGGCAACATTTTCTTCTAGTGAACGGTCTGTTCCAATTGCCAATCTGAGTTAGTAATAAATGCGAAAAGCGGCAGTGCTCCTGCAGGTAAATCTCAAACTACTGAGGTAATATAAGTGAGTCTTTGTGTGCCACTGACCTGAACTTCCCCTAAGTTCTTTTTTCGTTTCACATCGTATTTGATGATGAAATCTCCATCAATGATGGTGCTCTCACATCCTGGACATTTCCTCTGCTGCTCCAGTGTTGGGGAGAAAGAGATGTGTGCCTGAAAGACATTACAATCGATATTTCTGTATAAATCATACAAAAAATATCATGAAGTTAAAACAGAAGAAAACAAAAACATAGAAATCTTTCTTTTTACCTTTGTGTCTGTGACGGTTTTCTCCACCAGGGGGAGCAGCTCATTGGAGAGGAAAGTTGCAGTGGTCTCAACAAAAGCAACGCCCTCAGGCTCATAGATGTTTGCCACAATCTGTGTCCACACACACACACACACACACACACACACACATCCTCCAATTAACCCAAATTCCTCACACTTTACAGGACAATCAGTTTTTCAGCTTCTTTTACCGAGCATGTCATTATTAAAGGTAGCCTACACTATGCAGAAATTGTCACTTCCTGTTTGCAAACACACTTGCCAACAGAAGTAAAAGTGAAAACCAATGCCAGATTAAATCTCCTGGTGTTTTGCCTTGCTATATTTGCGTTTTTTGACACTGCTGTCCACAGTTTTTGTAGCTTCCTTTCAGATGCGTGCTGCTTACCTCTGGTACCTCACCTGCATGCTGTGACCAGGAATGTCCCAAAAAGAGCAAATTTTAGTAACTGATGGTTTCATTGCTGAAGAAGACTGCAGGAGACTTTGATGAGTGTATGCCGTCCAAAGATTTTCAGGGTGTCCTTCGTCTACATCTGTATTTAACCCTCACAGTTTCCTTAGAGCATCACTACATGTTCCCAGTAGAGGTTATTCTTACCAGTCTGCAGGTGTGTGAAGATTCTGCTGGTCACTGATTCTAAACAGCTAAATATGCTTACCTTGCTCGTCCTAAAGCACGTTGCCTGTCCTTCTGGACACGCACAACACATATCTGAGTGGAGACAGAAAGTCTGCCATGGTCTGGGGCATAGAGCAGCCTTTCTTCCTCTCAACTTGTTTACTACAGAAACGAAGCCCGCCAGTGTCCCTTTATCAGGACAGCTGTGCTCCCTCCGTCACAGTTAGAAAACAGTGGATGAGCTATGGCTCCAACTGAAGTAGCAGAGCATGACCTCAAGGCTTCTTTTAGGCTCGCTGCTGACCTGAACTTGACCTTAAGCACAACTGTCTCATTTTGCTTTTTGCTGACTGAGAAAGATGGTTCTAATATTGTAAATTCTATGACAACAGAGAGAGGGCAAAGTCTCTGCAAATAAATACACCGCCACACACTTCTAGTGGGTCATGAGGAATGACTCAGAGGGATTATTTTTGTACGAGTCTACATAGTGTTTGTAGGGAAAATTCTGCACAGAACACCTTTAAGAAAAATAAAAGAGTAGGGTGTCCAACCTGAAACTCCTGCACCGGTTGTTGGGGTTTAACTCGAGTCAGAATCTCATACTGGCCCAGTTTCCTCTGAAGGAGCTCCTCATAGGTCAGAATGAAAGTCACGTTGCTTTTGGCTGCAATGTTGACAGACACTGAAAACTTCTCCATCTTTCTTCCAGAAGCTCTGTAATGATGGGCATGCACTTTAGTATGCTGTTGCATGGGTTTAATGCATACAAACATTTTCCAGACCAACATACTTGACCAGTCCAGCAGTCTGTCCAGAGGAAACAGCCTTCTCATACTGTTCCTTAGCTTTCTCTTTCTCCTTCACCTCCCCAACATACACCTGACCATCAATTTTCCTGTGAGGCACAAAGACGAGCGTCAAAGATTAAGAGAGCCATCATCTATGTTCGCTGTCAAAAGTACTGAGTTATGACTGACATGCTGAAGTTGGTGATGAAGGCGGTCTTGGGCAGTTCCACTTCAAAGAAGATTTCCTGGGAGGAGTTTGCTTTGTTCAGAGCCTTGGAGGTCATGACGGTGTGGGCGAACCGAGACGTCACAGTGCAGTCCACTTTCACGCTGTAGACCTCGACCATCTAAAAGAATGGACAGTGTCACATTCTGCCTCCAGCCACTTTCCCACTTTCCCCAAACTCATTTATTGTCATTCTCCTACTGTCCACCAGATGCCCCCAGACTATTTCCCACCCTCGCTCATCTGTCCTGCAGTAACCCCTTTCCCTCCAGTCCCAGTTACCCCACCTGTCCCTTGTCAGTCCTGCGGTATTTAACTGGCCCATTTCCACTCATTCCCTTTCAGATCATTGAACCCAAAATGTTGCTCTGTAACTTTGTGCCGTTACTTTCAAGCATTCATTGTAAGCTGGAACCTGTACCTGTCTTCTCTATTCTTATTTTCCATGGACCCTCATTTAATTCTGTTCAGACTTGCCACAAATGCCAGTGAGCCTTTGTGTTTTTATTATTTTTGCCAATAAATCACTGAACCCTTCATGTCTGCCTGTCTGTCTGTGTCTAGGCTCTTCTGCCTTTGTTGCTGGAATTCAACAGACATTAAACACAGAGAGGAAAACCAGGCATGCTTGTTGAGTTAAGGCTTTCTAATAGGCATTAATATCATGAGTCATGCTCGTGAAAATCTAACACACCATAGTATAGCAAGAGCAGTAGCCAAGAGAACTAGAAGCTTATTGTTATCTCTACTGAGTTGTGGATCAGAGGTCACGAGAAATGTCCCCAGATTATTCATGTCACAAAACCGAGTGAGGTCACTGTTATGTAAACACGTTGCAAAATGAAACTTTTAGAGAAAGGAATAAAACGCAGATGGACAAATCACTTCCAGCATGTTTACCGTCTCTAGCAAAGCAGAGAGAAAAGAAATGCATGCAAATGGACACCGCAGGGAGAAAAGCGGAACAAGAAACATCTGGAAGCAATGAGGTTTATAAAAAAATGTGGACTTCGTTTTGCAAACAGTAACAATACCACTACTGTGAGATAGAAGCTGCCAGTCATCCCGACCATGGTCCTGCGTGCACTGAGTTATTATATCCAGGTTTCACAATCAATTTCCCAATGATACATTAATGTATGAATGCCTTGTTGTTAGGAAGGGTCATGTCTCTGTTTTGATTTTAGAATTTTAAACCAATATCAAAATTGTTTACTTACATTTGCAGAGTTTGTGCTTCTTTTCTGTACAAGATGAAAAGACAAAAGTTTGTAGTTTATTTTCATGACTCAAATCATCCCTTTTGAGTTTCCAGGGTAAAATGAACATAAAACACAGCATAGTGCTTTATACTTTTGTTAGTAAGTTATTTAAGCTCAGTACCTTTATTGACCTGGGGCCCATAGCTGCTCTGGTCTCCTGGAAAACAACATAGTATGCATGGTTATTGGGAAAGGAGTAGCAGGATCTGAGAAAGATGTGCACAGATGGATAACTATTTGCCATCACTAAACAGCCTTATCTTGAATTTGTAAAGAAAACTGTGTTTTTCTTGCACGCCTTCACGGAGAACAGAGAATCCAAAAAAAGGCCAAAATTCTTCATGAACTGAAGTAAAGATGGACCGCATTAAACAACAGCAAAACTATATTAAACATCCTTTTACAAACTCTTACACAACTCATGCAGTATAATCCAAGTCTGATTTATCCAGTTGTACATGTATGCTCAGTACTTCTCAAACACATGTACTTTAGCTCAAACATTAAAGCATCTAGAGGCAGATATAGTATATTATATTCATTACTATGTTTTCATTAGTTTATAATCAATAGTGATTATTGTGTTTTTATTGCCTTGGAATGAGCTGTTCATATCTACACATGGAGCAGGTCCTTTTTCACAGAGTCCTCCATGTTGTTCTACAGTAGCCCAGACAGACAAATCAAACACTGGCTCTAGATAGGGCCAGTCGTGTTTCAAGTCGGCCACTGCAGTTCTCCTACATGCTTGGCACACAAGAGAAGTTTCAGTTCTACAACCTCACCGCTAGACAGTGTTTGGCTTGTTACACAAAAAATATAAAAGATTACTCATTACTCTTTTCAAAAGTAATAATATTACTTTACCTAATTCGTTACACTACTCGTTATGTTGCTTTTCTGTTACACCCCATAAAATTGGTAATTGTGTATCTCCCCAAAATTCAGATGTGTGCCTCTGTGTGAATGTCAGAGTAATCACCGATAAGTGTAACTAAGGCTACATAGCTTCTTTTTTGCATGGAGGTTCGCTGTTGCCTGGGACCAGTATTTTCCCATGGCTCTGCCCAGATGACAGAGGGTCACTTATGGAGCCACATTTCATCCACAACAAATCCAGCCACAAGCTTCATCACTTCTTTGTAGCCTGCAGCTGTCCATGTGTAAAATGCAGTTTTGGTTGGCTAGCCAGTGTAAGGCTCCGCAACTGCAGAGGGCTCTCCTTTGGTGGGGTGTATTTCCTGGAGCTTCGCATCATTGTGCTGTTGGTCGTAGTGGCCAAGGTGTTTCAGACCAGAGGTTTGAAGACGTGTTTTTTGCAGTGGAAAGAGTTTTAATCTGACTACCTGCAGCAACAGTGTTGTTGTCATCTTTCCTCCTAACAAAACTAAAGTAATGGGAATATTTCCAGCTGCTATGGTAAGTGTTACCAACTAGCTTGCTGCTTTGTGGCGTGCCTGCACAGTGCGACAAAATATAAATCGAGTCCGCTGATGTGATGTTGCATTTCACGTCAGTTGTGACATGATAACAAAAATAACGTTGTAACAAGCTGTTTGGTTTCGGAGTAACTGTAAGTGTGACTGAAGTTTAATTAATAATTAGTTACACTACTTGTTAGTGGAAAAAGTAATGCTATTAACATAACACCTTACTAGTAACACCTTACTGACCAACACTGCTGCTATATGACACTAAATTCTGCACACTGGACCTTTAAGATTTAAGACAGGTCAGTACAAACAGTCTCATGCATGGCTGAGCGTGCCTTGGTACGCCTGCCTGCGTTTGAACTCTGCTAAAGTGGAGCTCACACACACATGCTCAGGCACGCTCAGGGTGCACTGCTAGAAGGCCGAAGTGTTATGTTGTAAGGTTTTAGCGAAAATGCATGTGTTGGGGAAGTAACGACTACATGACTGGGTAAATGAGACTCTGATTACACTGCACGAGTTGTGTGAGAGTTTCTAAAAGGATGTTCTGATATAGTTTGGCTGTTGTTAAACATGGTCCCCAATGACTTCAATTCATCAAGAATGTTTCTCTTTTTTGGATTCTTCATTCACTGTGGAGGCATGCAAGAAAAACATAGTTTTCCTCATAAATTCAACATAACATGTGGTGAGTAACTGAGATACAAATGGTTGTTTTGTGGGTGAAGTATTCTTTAATCTTTATATTTCCTGGATGTTTGCCATTAGTTACACCCTTGCATGAAAAACACACATTTTTAAAACAATTTTGTATGAACAATGCATCAGTAATCCTCATCTGAAGCACACGTGCTTTAAGATGATCTGACAAAATGTGTTTTATAGCAAGTTTGTTGAGACGATGACGCAAGCATTGAAAAAAAAACAAGCAAGGTGTGGACCCAGAACCAGACCAAGGGCTTAATACAGGTGTGGGAAAAAGAGTCTTGGAAGCAATGGTTGAGCAGCAAATAAGCTGGCAGGCATTAACAGGTAGCGTCAGGTAGGACTGACTAGTAGCAGCACAGACAATTTGGCAAACTGTATGGATGAACTGGTCTTAATATAAACAGAGGAAGAAGGTGTGTGGGCAGGTGGCAGAGGCAGGAAAACTCCACAGGGGCAAATCGTGGAAGGATGAGTTATTATATGGTCTGAAATGACAGGACATGGGTAGTTAAAGTAAGTTGGTTGGAGGCTACAAGAGGAAACGAGGAATAGAGGACGGAGCAGGGATCACAATGCTACATCTTCCTGATTAAAATACATTAGTTCCAGCTGCGTTGCATTCTGGTCTACTGAGCCTTAGTGCAGTAGAAACACTGGTGTTTCTGCCTCGTCTTTGATGGATTTCTTATTGTGTTATTCCATCCATCCATCCATCCATCCATCCATCCATCCAGCAGCAGGCCAAGCAAAGCACCTCGGACGTCCTTCTCCCCAGCAACGCTTTCCAGCTCCTCCTGGGGGCCCTAAGGCGTTCCCAGGCCAGACGACATATGTAATCCATCCTGTGTGTTCTGGGTCTGCCCTGGGGCCTCCTACCAGTGGGATATGCCTGAACCACCTCAACTGACCCCTTTCAACCCAAAAGAGCAGCGGCTCTACTCCGAGCTCCCTCCAGATGTCCAAGCTCCTCACCCTATCTCTAAGGCAGAGCCCAGCCACTTCACGGAGGAAACTCATTTTGGCCGCTTGTATCCGCTATCTCATTCTTTCAGTCACTACCCAGAGCTCATGTCCATAGGTGAGGGTTGGAACGTAGAAGGACCAGTAAATCAAATGCTTTGCCCTCTGGCTCAGCTCCCTCTTCACCATGACGGTCCGGCGCAGCGCCCGCATCACTGCAGAAGCCACACCAAACCGGTTAGGTGTGGCTTCCGGTGAGGTCCTGACCCCCCATTGTGTGTGTCCCACACAGCTGGCCCTCATCAGCACTAGTCTGCTTTTTTTCCACCAATTCAGCATGTTGAATCAGTGTGGATCCCGACTGTGACTGAATCCAAGAAGTGAAGTGCAAGTGAGGAAATTAAACAAAGGGCTCAAATCAAGAGGCAGTGAGGCCAAAACAAACTTGTCACATAAGGTAAGATTTTTTATTTTTTTTTAGCCATTGAGCTCTTAGCAGAAACGTTATTTCCTCTCGCTCAAGTGCAGAAAGTATGTGCTGATTGGCTGTAGTCTTTGCAGTGTGTTCATGTGCAACTTTTTTGGCTGAGACACGGCATGCCAGGTGACACAGCAGGGGGCTAACCCTTGCAATTTGCTGATGGTGCTATCGCATTAAAGGTTTCTTTTAAACAGTTATTACCAAGAAAAAGTAGCATCACATCCCCAAAGTTTGAATTAGAAATGCAAAAAATAGTACAATAGTTGAGAAGGAGATTCCTTTCAGCTGTCAGTGATTTGGTGTTCCCAGAAATGACTGAATCTGCTTCTTTGGCATGTGTTTATTGGATTTTCTGTGAAGCTCTTTTTTTTTTTTTTCACGGTCTTGGTAATTATACTCTCTAACAGATATTCTTTTGTTCTTTTTAACAGGAAATCACTTTTGCTGCTGCCAGACATGCAAAACACACCCCTTCTTGCGTGCCTGGGGATGTAGCATGGCATAGATCAACTCTTACAAATGTAAAAACAGGCTTTTATAAACAGTGTATGGGCTGGTTAAAAATAAAGTGTAAGCTGACCATAGAAAATTACAAAACAAATATTTGTTTACATGCAAATGTTGCACATGGAGCTTATTTTAAATACCTGTGCCGGAGCATCTCTGCGAGAAACAACCAGAGCTTCCCGGGCCTGAGCTGGAAGCCAGATGCAGACACAAATCCACAGCAGCAGGACTCTACACACCGCAGGCATGGCTGGGAAGCAGAAGAGCCTCTGCCACGGCATGGATCAAAACAAATGTGAAGGGAATTTGAGGCATGTGGGGATCTAGTCCTCCCATAAGAGTTTTACTCCACCCCCACTCTGTGCTGCAGGAGGAGGGACCCTCTGCCCCTGCCACTAAGTTTGCGTGAGTCATTGTGCGCTGTTTCCTGTAAACATATCGGCATGTGTGGGAAGATTTCATCAACTTAGAATTACATCCTTCCAGTCAAGACTTGTTTATGCACCTATGTGTGTGTGTGTGTGTGTGTGTGTGTGTGTGTGTGTGAGAGTGTGTTTACTACAGTATGTAGGCTTACTGCATGCTTTAAGCTCACCACAATTATGCTGAGATGTGAATGAGGTTGATTATACTATCACAAAGTGTAAACCGCCAGTTAAGCCTTACATGAATTAGTTTTAATTGCCGATGTTTCCTGTAGTCAAACAATAATTTCAGTTGTTTGGGTACACAGACGACTTTTCCTGTTTGACCATGAAGAAATGTTTCACCAATTTGTCACCACTAAAGTAAAATTTATTTGGTATCATGTGGTTTCAGAGTGCTACATCAGACCTCACATGAAATGTAACAGAGCTTTTCACCAGCATTGTATTGCTTGGAGACAGAGTGGCTCCCACTTTGCATCCTGTCAGCTCCTGAGCAAACAATCAGGCTAGAAAAAAAAAAGCAGGCAACTCCAGTGTCACCATACAAGGGTTTGAAATTAACGAGCCATAGAGTGCTGCAGGGATGACACTTGTCAACAACAGCCTATTTTATGACACAAAAAGAAAGAAAGAAAAAAATTCAGTAGTGGGGTATTTACTGGTGTTTTTTATGCAGTACAACAAAACATGAAAGTCTCTCAAGCTTGTGTTAACCACAAACCAAAACCTATTCAGAAAACCTGTTGACTTAGAGACGAAGGTTTCAGAACTCATTCCTGCAGCACTGCACTAGGCATTGTCAAAGTCAAAAGAGTTTTCAAACAAGGAGGAATAACCAAAGCAAAAGTCTGAAAAACATTAACTAAACAGCATTTTCTGTCATAAACAATGAAACACTAAAATAAAGTTATTAACTCCAGCTTGAGTCCGTCTTTAACAACCTTGTCCCATTTACTTCAATACAACTGACAGCTGAGGCTGTCTCTCAGTACCTCTCAGTATTTTGTGATAGTTTTACTTTTCGTTCTTATAATTCCAGCAATTACACAGATAGAAACTGTGACATCGTCCATACACTGCTGTGAATGAAGCCTCCATACCCTTGTGTTCAAGATGTTAAAGCATTCATGGTGTAAGTACAGGCAGATTTAGATATTTATTGTAAGAATGAGATTTTGATTATCTCTGTGGTAGACACTGATGTGTCACCTGTTTTTAAACTGTTTTAAAAATGCCCGACACAATGTAGTCTGCAGCCTCTCCATCGATGAGGCCGGTTCCATTGCTGTGAATGAACCAGCAGGGAACATTTTCTCCGTTCTTCACATCCCTCCTGAAGTCTCTCTGCCAGCCTCTGTGGACCGAGACAGACATGTCATGTAGGCCGTTTATTCAGCGGACACACACTGCATGCAGCAAACTCTTCCACACTTATCTGAGGCCTGTAGTGTACCTGGTCACATTGAGCTCCTGTCCTTTCACATACATGGTGGCGTCTGGTTTCTCTGGGACTTCACCTGGACGCAGGCCTGACACCTCATATTCAATCCCATGGTAGAACTGACCTGGAGGATGAACCACCACTGAAGGTTAATATCACTGTAAAATAAAATCATTCTGGCCCTGAATCTCTCCACCACTGATGACTGCTAATTTAAATAATTTGAGCTTCATTATATCTATTCCTACGGTATGAAAGCGCTGATCCACGGCTAAAGTCCCCTGTTATTTTTGCTGCATGTGTTTTTCCATCACACAGCAGTCGGTGAGACGTCACCACTCCCCACTTGAGGGCGGGCGGCCCAGCTTTTGGACCTACTCCTGAGAAGGTCTATCTCTGGAGCGGCTTAGCATGGCATGGCGTGTCTAAACTGACAATGGAAACACAAATTGGCACGGCATGACTTTACTCGGCACAGCCAAGAGTGCCAGTGGAAAAAGGGTAATAATAATAAAAAATAATAATACATTTTATTTATAGGCTCCTTTCATGACACTCAAGGTCACCCTACAGATAAAAAGTCAACGAGGTAAGGAATAAAGTAACATAAAATAAACATATAAATAATAAAGTAAAATAGCAACAGCGAAACAACTTTACAGTGAATAAAACTCTGTGTAAATAGTGGATGTGTGTGGCCAGATGGATGGGAGTCAAACTGCATAGGCAAGGTGAATTTTGAGGTGGAGAGAGAGAGCTGATGTTACAGATGTCTGGTGGGAGGGAGTTCCAGAGGCGGGGGGGCAGAGCGGCCAAAGGCTCTAGACCCCATGGTGGTCAGGCGGGCTGACGGGACGGTGAGTTGGATGGAAGAGGAAGACCTAAGAGTGCAGGTGGAGGTGTGGATGGGCAAGAGTTGGGAGAGGTACAGAGGAGCTGGGTTGTGGATGGCCTTGAAGGTGAGGAGTAAGATCTTGAAGTTGATGCGATATATAACTGGAAACCAGTGAAGCTGCTGAAGGACAGGAGTGATGTGACTGATGGAGGGGGTTCTGGTGATGATGCAGGCAGCAGAGTTCTGGACTAGTTGAAGCTTGCGGATGGATTTGAGAGAGAGACCAAAAAGGAGGGAGTTACAGTAATCTATACGGGATGTAACCAGGGTGTGAACAAGAATGGCGGCACTGTGTGGTGTGAGGGAAGGGCGAAGGCGGTTAATATTGCATAGATGGAAGTAGGCAGGCCAAGTGAGAGTGCTGTCAATGATGACACCAAGACTCTTAACCTGCGAGGAGGGGAAAACTGAGGAGTTATCAATTTTAAGTGTGAAACTGTCAGTTTTTGCTAAAATGGATTTGGTGCCAATGAGAAGTAACCCAGTTTTATCACTGTTCAATTTGAGGAAGTTGCAGGAGAACCAGGATTTGATTTCCTGAGGGTAGTCAGAGAGGGAGGAGGGCAGAAGGGTGGAGGTATAGTAATGGAAGTAGCGATGGAAGTGGATGTTAAATTTACAGAAGATTTGAAGATGTAACTGAGAGGAAGTACCTAGATGATAAACAGAAGGTGACCCAAGACAGAACCTTGAGGAACACCGGTAGTGACTGGAAATAGCTGGGATTTAAATATTTTGAATGTTTTTTGGATAAATTGAGTGCAGTCAGAGAGATAGGATTTAAACCAGGCAAGGAGTGTGTCAGTGATTCCAGTGGAGGCCAATCTGTGGTGTCAAGAAATGGTGTCAAAGGCCACACGCAGATCAAGTGGGATGAGAAGGGATAGGAGGCCGGAGTCAGCTGCCATGATTTGTGATTTTTACCAAGGGTGTTTCTGGGCTATGCAGGGGGCGTAAACTAGACTGGAAATGCTCATGAAGGTTATTGTCAGACAGATGGACATGAAACTGTGATGCAACACTTTTTTCAAGTTTTTTTCAAAGGTAAGGTAGATTAGAGATAGGACGGAGGTTATTGAAATTGTTGGGGTCTGAACCAGGTTTCTGAAGAACCGGCGTTACTGTGGCTGATTTGAAGGCTGAAGGAGTAATACCAGAGGTGAGGGAGGGATGTAGGACAGGAGTTATTAGGGAGGACAGAGAGGTAAGCAGGCTTTTACTGGGACAATGGGAAGAGGGTCTAACTGACAGATTGCTGGCTTGGATTTCCAGATGAGGTCAGATATTTCAGCAGCAGAGGGAAGACTGAAACTTGTAAGTGAGCAGGAGGGAACTGGAGAGGTCAAACTGTGGGAGGTGTAAGGGGTTAGTTGTTGGTGAATATTGTCTATTTTGACTCCCTAAGTGGCATTAGGGAGTTACAATGGGCAGTTGAATACTGATCAGGAGCAATAGCTGTCATCAGTATTCAACTACCTAGAGAGTCCGGGCGTCGTAGTATGTTGTTGACCATGAAAAGCCCGGGTGTTCCCTTCACCTGAGCTGATTAGTCCTGGGTAGTAGATTGATTTTGCTGCGGAGAGAGCATCCTTGTAATGAAGGATGTGGTTACTGTACATTTCTTGGTGAATGGTAAGTCCAGTTTTTTTGTAGAGGCGTTTGAAGCGACAACTTTGCGCCTTGAGTTGGCGTAGTTCAGGTGTCAACCATGGGGCAGAGTGAGTGAATGAAACAGTCCGGTTTTTTAAAGGAGCTAGGGCATCCAGGAGATTATGAAAGCCACCATTGTAATGAGAGACCAGTTCATCAGGGGTGGATAAACAGTCTGTGCAAGGGAGGCAGTTAATACCCCCAGAGAGAGCGTTAGGGTTAATGAGATGAGATGGCACATGGTAGCTTTGCTTTGGATAAAGTTAGGTTGACATTAAAAGATATTAACCTGTGGTCAGAAATAGGAATATTAGCAGCAGTAAAATCAAGGGTAGTGACACCAGAACAGTATATCAAATCCAGTACATGTTCTTTGAAGTGAGTAGGAAAACGGATATGTTGTTGCAAACCAAAGTGATCCAGGCAAGATGTAAACTCTCTCTCGTTAAAGTGTTACTGGTGTTGTTTGTATGAATATCAAAATCTCCCAAAGGAGGAGGAGCGTGAAGAAAGATGGGTAAGAAAGGCAGCAAATTAATTTTTGAAATCATTATTGGGCTTGGATGGGCGATAGACCATGGCAACTATGGTAGTCGTGAAAAATTATTAGGTTGTTACCATGTTTTAGTCAAACACAGAAAGTCAAACCTATAATCCACCAGGAGACCCTGAAGGAGAGGACCCTTGCCCGCGAAAGAGCGGATGTTGAGTAATCCAAAGTTGGCTGTGTTGCGGAGGTGTTTGACACTGGCTTTAGCCGACTGGGCTAGGCTGGCTAGGACACTGTGGGTAACTTGTCGTCTGCCGTCTGGACGACGACGAGTTGAAGACCAGGTGGACTGTATTGGTCTGGAGTCGTTGATGTGACGGCTGCACCGGGATCCAGGATGGATTTATTTCCGATGGGCATGACAAGTGATGTCCGGGCAGAGAAGCAGTGCTGGTGGGGGATCCAACAGGTGGAAGCCCAGTTGCAGGAGCTCAGCAGCTGTATATTGGATTGTCACTGTTGATGGAGTGAGTACAAAGGACAGGGTAGTCCAGGCAAGCACAGACCATACAAACTGCTCGTAGATCCACATTATTGCCAATGATAAACCTGAGGAGTGGGAGCCCTGGCACACAACAGGTAGGCTACAGCCAGACCGAACACACATACACTGGATAATCCATTCGCTTGTCAGACCAGATTGGATTATAATATCGTGGAAGTCAGTGTAGGCATCAAGTCTATCTGGAGATTACACACATGACACAAACTGATTTCAGGAGTCAATGAAGACCAGTTAAAAAACAGGGAGCAATGCAGCAGGGACCAGGGAGTACCTGCAGCTAATCGTGCCAGTGCTCACATCCCAGAAGATCCAATACTTATTGTAAGCCAAACTATGATCTTTTTTTCTAAACCTGACCATGTGTTTTCGTTGCCTAAACCTAACGAGGGACTGTTGTTGGCTTAAGTTAAAAATAAACATAAAACGAAGGTGTTTTACCTACATAGGAATTTGACTTTGAAAAAGACTGTATGCCTGCAATGAGCAGAAACTGTACATTTCCTGTGAAAGCAGAAATGTATTTTGAAAAGACACAATGCACGTAATAAGCGTCAGTGGAGAAGCCGTCCAAAACCAATGCAGGAGGCTACCTAGCACTTCATATATTGACTCTCAGGTCCACTGACAAAGCCCCATCTGGCCATCCCTGTGAAAAATTTCTGGTGGCGCCACTGGGCAAAGTAGAACAGATGGCAATCATGTCAGCAAAAAGTTGCCTATTTACACATTTTCAAACATTTGGAGTCCTGTCTCTGGCAACCTGGTGAATGTAAGTTCAATATACATCCTCCTTTTTGCTCTGTTTTAGTGTTTTTTATTACATTTTTGTCTGCTCTTAGAAAAAAACCACAGGAGGAATGAAATCCAAATCGATTGTTTTGACTTGCAATTAAACCTTAAGCAATGCAATCTACCTCTGACATGTGTGTCATGTCGTACCTAGCAGGCCGTGAACAGAGGGGGACAGGAGGTGGCTGTCCAGGGTGTAGAAACCCAAGTAGTCCCGATGGTACGGGTGCTTCGCCCACACTTTGTGTAGCAGGACGACAAACTTGACTGAATCCTTTAGAGTTACTGTTAAGCTGCGGTCCTTGGTCAAGAGGAGATCCATGCTGGAGGAGAAAAAAGGGGAGGAGAGGAAGATGATAATTATTCTTCCTGAACTGGTGTTTATGTTTGATATTACTCATGTAAAGAGACCGTTCTCTTTCACTGAAGGGTCCTTACTTGGGTCCTTTTAAAGAAGCTGTACCAGACCACAGCAGTTTGACTCGTTTGCCGTCCTGGAGCACTGAGATGTCCTGAGTGCTCACCTCCAGCCTCACCCCCAGAGTCTGGTGGATGATACCAAAACGCCCAAAGTAGGTGTTGATTTTACCATCAGGGGGAATCTTCTTGTCTCCAATGGTCTCACCATTGACCAAAATACCTGAGGAAACAACACAGGATTTAGTAACACAGGGTAACAAGGTCATGATGATAATCAGGACTCAGTGCTGACCTTGTTCTGGGTCTCTGACCAGGTTGAAAATGGTTCCTGGGATGTCGTTGATATTGAAGCACAGTGCATCATCTCTGTCAGGAAGCTCTATCATGAAATGGGGATCTCCATCCACTGCAGGTGACACCAGAGTATAACCACATCAATAAACAAAATGGAAGAGTTTTTGTTTTTAATATAGTATTTGCTCAACATGCTGATTAAAACATGGCAACAAGAATAAGGGTAAAGTTACAGGAGTCTCTGTGAGGCTAAATGCTAATGTCACAATGACCAGGAACGGATCTATGTTGCTGGGATTCTTTGTTCCCCAGCTCAATATCCTCTTAAAATGATAGATACATACATACATACTGTACATACATACATACATACATACATCTTTAAAGGCTTAAAGTTGCGCATAGTTAAGGGTGGGGCTACTTGAGTGACAGGCTGATAGCAAGACTCAGATTCACCCCTTGTTTACCCATAGCTCCACACTCTCATCAAAATATAGTCACTTCTGGCTACAAAAAAAACCAACAAAAAAAAACAAGATGGCGACGGCAGAAATGCTGATCTCAAGGCTTTATATCTGCAATCCACAAACCAATGGGTGACGTTATGGTAGCTATGTCCATTATTTTATACAGTCTATGATATCTCCACAGTGGCTTAACAGATTTTTATCATTCAAACTGCTTCTGAAACGTCCATCTCCCTTCAGTTTCATGAGCAAAGATAGCTCTTACCAGTCTCTGACAATGTTAGTTTATATCAAGAGACATATATAAATATTTGTAAATCTTTTAAGTCACATGGAAGACGAAGGTAGAGTGTGTCTTCTGTGTTATATTAGCTGGGGAACATTGGGATGACCCCTACAGACTATGTTAACATGTTGTTGTTTAGCAGGTGTAATGTTTATCATGTTCTTCATTTTATTTTAGCATGTAAGCATGCTAACATTTGCTAAATATACCAGAAGTTAATGGGAATGTCATTAATTTTGCAGGTATTTCATCATAACCAAACGTGTTGGATAAAAGGACCATAAATACAGTCTGTTACGTAGATGTTGAAATATTTCGCTGCATAGGTTGAGATGTTGACCTGTTGGTGGTGCATAATAAAAAGTCAGGTATCACCAAAGGTAAGGACTCATCCTCTGAGGACCATAATTGTCTGTGCTAAATTTCTTGGTAGACTGACATATCAAACCCAGAGTCATGTAGCTATGACTAAAAATGTACTTACCTAAATATGTGGGTGGTGATTGATAAGAATATGAAGGGGGTGCATATCGATGTGCTAGAAACAGGACCAATGAAATTCAAGTTGAAAGCAATACAGTGAATTTATGTAAAACCAAACAAAAATGTTTCTATGCTGTAAAAAAGATTGTCTTACACACTCTCTCTGCCTGTTGTCTTTGCTCTGTAAAAAAAACAGATGAATAAAAACAGTATATATAAAATATAGTATATTTAGTATATTCCACAGTTCAAACTGGAGCACCAACCTCTGCTGGTACAGTTGAGGAAAGAGAAATAATGTGTTGAAAACATGAATCCAATAGTCAGTGATGCTTGGGATTGTACTACAACAAGGCTTAGCTTTTCTCTTTCCTGCCTTACCCTCAGTCAGCTTGTCAGCAATGAGAGGGCTGTCTGTTCCGTCCTCAGTTTCAGGCTTGGTGACCACCATGGAGGTGAGAGGGGTGACAAAGCTGTACTGCAGAGACATTTCCAGGGCCTTGGCTGTGGCGTTGGTTTTCTCATCTGGGGCACCGCTCTTACTGCAAGAAAGAAAAATATACTGAAGGTGACACACATGACACTGGCATTAAGAAAACCACCAGTGAATCTAAAAAACTATCACAAGATTCATCGTGGGCTCTCAGACGATGTCCAAAATGGTATTATTAAAGGAATATGTCACATGCTACAACGCTGAATGAAAAATCTATGTACTGAGAGAATTCTCACAGTAATTATACCTGTCTGAACACAGGAGCTGTTGGTCTACTGCTGTCTCAATCAGTTAGTATGTTTTTGATATTGTGTGACTTTGCTGAATCTTAATTAACCATTTAAAAATCCCCAAAAGCCACACAATAACACAAACAAACTAACCCATCGAGGCAGCTGCAGACCAGCAGCTCCTGTGTTCAACGAGGTAAAATTATTGTGATTGGTTTAATTTTCAGTTCAGTTTTGAATAGTAAGCTTTTAGTGAAAATGCACGTGTTTGGGATGTACTGAGAATACGATTGGATAAATGAGACTTATACTGCACAAGTTATGTAACAGCATGTAAATGAATGTTTTGATTTCATTTGGGGAACAAAGATTTTTATGAGACCGATGGGAAATAAAGATTTCCAAGTTAAAACAATTCAAGTGTCAGCTTGAGTGTAATTTGTCAACCAGACCTCTTTTCCAGGAGCTGCTGGATGGTGAGGTAGGCCCACAGACGTTCTGTGAAATCTCCAAAGATGTACTCCTCATTTGGGTATATCACATCCCAGTCCACAGCACTGGCCTGACCCTGCACCCTGAAGTCCTCCTCAAACTACAGGCCAGAGAAAAAACTCAGAGTAATAAACACACATCATCTCTCCACATCAGTATTGTCTCCAAATGTCTGCCATGTCCTTTCTCCTCACCCCCTGGCCGAACACTTCCACCATGAAATTGTCCAGGTTATTGTCCATCAGCCGACCGGCCACCACGATCTCTGAGCCGTTGAACAGCTGGCTGTAGTGGTTGGTGGTCAGGAAGTCCACTGTGTTCTCAGGATAACGCAGGTCCACCTCTAAAAGCAGAGGGTTGGCCACCTCCTCGTAGAAACCCTGGAATAAATGCATACACACATTACATACATTTGTACAAAATGTACAAAGCAGCAGATCAGGTGGCCAGCATCCCCCGTTAGGGCCAGGCTTGGGACCAGTGCAGGAAAACTATCTTAAAGTCATTTAACAGCATGTTCATAAACAAACAAAGCAGCAGAAGAAAATACAATATCCATGTTTTAAGGAGTAGGGAGGAAACCACTAAGACCCTTGTGTGCTGATGATTACCTCTCACCACCTGGGTTTGAAATAGGGATATCAAACAAATCTTAAACAAATCTATCCTAACCAGGGTGCTGTACACCAGCATATGCCAATATACCATCATGGCCTTTTGTTCAGAGTTGACATGATACAACTCAATGAGCCTGTGTGGCCACTCTCATATTATGATGAGCCAGTGCTGCTTGCTCCATAGATACCAAGTCTTAGCCAGCTGCCCATATTGAAACAATTTCCTCATCTTCCAGTTAATCAGTATTATGCGTTTCACTGAGTTGATCAGGCATTGTAATTCTTTTGAAATTACACCACCGATCTTGCTCCCCAGAAGGCACACTGTTGGACATATTGTAAAGATACTTTCAATTGGAGTTCTGATGTTGACTGCCCTGTGATTTCCATTCAGTAGGGGTTGAGGTCAGATGTCCAGGCTGTGTAAGACGGTTTAAAGGGATAGCTTTGCTCTTAGACCAGTTGATTTTGTACCCAGAAATCAGGCCAAAATCACTGATAAGTTTGAGAATGTGTGGAATTGAATGATCTAGACTGGACAATGTCATTAAAATATCATCCATGTAAAGGTTGGCCTTGAAATCATGATTAAAAGGTGTGATACCGGTTATATCTTGGTTAGCCATGATAGCACAGGCAAGAGGCTTAAGTGTTAACGTAAAGATAACTGGTGAGGCTGGGCATCCCTGTCTCTATTTACATTTAACTTGAATTGGCTCAGGAACACATATTCATGGCCTAGATTGGAGCTTCTACCTGAAGTTGAATGTTTGCATCCGAACCCTCAAAGATTCTGCGGGCCACTCCCTTGTTTTGTTTGCTCATCACATCCAGGAAGGAGTAATCCACATCATTTCCGAATCCAAGACAGAACAGAGACATGTTTCCTCCAATAGCAGATTGCACATTCTCCTGAATTTTCGTGGGGTCAGACTCTCCTTCAAATGCACAGATACAACATGCAGAAAATGAATGCTGAATACAAATCACACTGATCAAATGCACACTTGTAAAAAAAAACATGCAGTATATTCCACAGTGTGAACAAACTCGTCATGCTCACCCTCATTTGGCATTCCATCAGTCAGTAAAATAATCATATCGACGCTCCTCTCTGGGAGCCTCTTCTCCTGCCTGTCTTTGACCAGCATTGCCACACCTCTCAACACTGCATCATTGATATTGGTTGCTGGAAATAAAACACACAATATACTATAAATGTATCATATGAGAGTGTTTGTCTGTCATTTAGGGAGTAAAGTTGTTTCGTTTAGCAAAAGAGATGATGTTTTTCTATTTACATCCGCGGTCATCTATCCTTCTGACATATGTCATTGCTTCAGTCACGTTTTCCTTGGTTGCTTTGGTAAGTGATTCCCTCCAAGACTCAATAAAGCTATCAAATGGGATGAGGGCAAAGTGGTCCTCCTCGTGAAGGTCTCTGAGGATGGCCAGCAATGCCTGTCGTGTCTACAAAGAGTCACAAGGTCAAAATGTGTTGATGGGCCATCAATATATTACAAACACAATAACAATCAGAACGGTCTTTCACCTGCTCCATCTTTCTCCCACTCATTGATCCGCTCCTGTCAATCACAAACACCACATTTTTTGGGACTCTGGGCAGGTCAGGAGGAGCAAAGAAGTGCACAAAGTATCCATTCACAATCTGAAGGGAAGCAAACATGAGAACTGGATGATTTTTTTCCCATTAAATATAGTTGATTTATTTCATGTTTTTGAGCAATTTAACCACAGATTGCTTCATTTTATTTTACAACTCAGCCCTCAGACAAAGACGGTTCAGTCAGAACACTTTAGTCAAAGAAAACGTTACTTCCATTTGCAGCATTATATTTGGCTGTATGGCTCTGTTCTGGGGCCTCTCTGTCTTTCCTAGGGCCCTACGCAGAGAGTCTCTTCTATGCACCTATGTGGAAAGCCTAAAGACAGAGAGAGCAAACCTCCCTGCCCTTTCATACACCTGCTTTGAAAGCCTAAAGACAGAGAGACCAAACCTCCCTGCCCTTCCATGCGCCTACATGAAAAGATGAGATCAGCTGATGGAGCTGGCATGTGAGCTGAGCGTGACATCATGTCCTGCCTGAACTAACGATATGCTCAAATAGATCGATATCATTTAACCACCCAATCACAAAAATAAATGTTGGTACTGTACATTTATGCACAACATGAATATGTGACATTGTATGTTTTATTTGAAGCTGATAGGTTTGTTAATGTTTCACTGTTCAATATAATGTTGTCACAATGCCATGGTTTATGTGAGCTCAGGTTGGGCCAAAAAACACACTTAGTTTGGATGAGAAAAACATGCTGTGGCTGTCCCAACCTCTCCTTGAAAACTACTCACTTTTGTTGGTACAAACACAACTAGAAATATCCCTGCCTATTATGAAAAAAAAAAAAAAACCCGCTTTTGTCGCTACAAACAAGGTGGGAAATGTCCCAGCATCACGCTAAAAATATCTGCTTTTGTTCCTACAAATATGGCTAAAATGTCTCAACCCCTGATTCAAAATTACCCTCTTTGTCACTACAAACACTGCTGGAAATGTCCCGACCTCTAGTTAAAAAAAACTGTTTTGGTTGCTAGTAACATCGCTGAAATGCCCCAACCTCTCATCAAAATTACTTGAATCATCCAAAATATACAAATGTAACCTAACTGTGGTTTGTAGAAATGTACAATGTCAACATTTCTTTCTGGCAGTTGGGCTGGATTTTCACGTAAAGCCTGATTTAAATGTGTACGAGGAAGATACTGAGTACAGTGTTTGTTGACAGCTAACCTGAAGGTCCCCAAGGCTCTTTGCTCGATTAACGTCGTACTTGATGACAAAATCTCCGTCGATGAGTGTCCCATCACAATCTGGACACTTCCTCTGCTCCTCCATAGTTGGTGAGAAAGAGATGTGTGCCTGACAACAGGATATGGTACAACCAGGTCAGCTTACTCTTAAATCTTGGGTCAGTCTTTTTATTCGATGCAGAGAAAGATTGTGAGAACTGAAATGAGGGAGCTCACATTCACAGACTGTAAGACAAGCAAAGAATCAGGGACAACTTCCTCTAAGGCCTGTTGTTGTTGTTTTTTACCTTGTTGTCTGTGACCACTTTCTCCACCAGGGGGAGCAGCTCATTGGTGAGAAAGGTTGCATGGGCTTCCACATAAGAAATGCCCTGAGGCTCGTAGATGTTTGTCACTATCTGTCTCCACACACACACACACACACACACACACACACACACACACACACACACACGCGCACGTTGTCAGGTAAACCATTTGTTTAGAATATCTGAAGTCAGCAAGAGACAGGATTTGAACATGGACATGTGTTCACCTGAAAATCCTGCACCCGTTGTTTGGGTTTAACTCGAGTCAGAATCTCATACTGGCCCAGTTTCCTCTGAAGGAGCTCCTCGTAGGTCAGAATAAAAGTCACGTTACTTTCAGCTGCAATGTTGACAGACACGGAAAACTTCTCCATCTTTCTTCCAGATGCCCTGCAATGAAACACAAACAGAACTGACAGCCTCTCGTTTAAGTGATCAGTTTAGTACATGAAAATATAGATCTAACATGTCTCTTTGAACGTGTGCTGTGTACTTTATTTATGTATTTTTTTTATTTTGTTTTACTCACTTGACCAGTCCAGCAGTCTGTCCAGAGGAAACAGCCTTCTCATACTGTTTCTTGGCTTTCTCTTTTTCTTTCACTTCCCCAACATACACCTGACCATCAATTTCCCTGTGAGGCACAAAGATGGAGAAATATGCAGCTCAATGCAAACAAAGTGAGAAAAATCAGCTTTAGAGGACGACTGGGAGAGGAAGCAGTGATAAACACTGTTACAGTCATAATGCCAGTAGAAATGTGGACAGAGTGGGAATCAGAGAAGACACAGACTGACATGCTGAAGTTGGTGATGAAGGCGGTCTTGGGCAGCTCCATTTCAAAGAAGATTTCCTGGGAGGAGTTTGCTTTGTTCAGAGCCGTGGAGGTCATGACGGTGTGGGCGAAACGAGATGTCACAGTGCAGTCCACTTTGACACTGTGCACCTCCACCTGAGACAGAAAGAGAGGAAGGAAGAGATGGAAAACTGAAGCACTGCTGAATAGGGAAAGCTCTCTGTTACAAACAGTAAAACTAAAATCAATGAATATTTACAGTCAGCACAGTTTAAAAGTTGGAGCTCGACATTACTGTCACCAATTCCATATCTGACCAAATGTTACCTCTGCTGAGTTATGATATTAAATAATGACCAGAAAGGTGTTTTTTTTTTTAGAAGGTTATTACGACACGAGGAAGGTGACGGTCAAAGGTCATATAAAATGTCATTACCTGATCATTTTTTTCTTTTGAACATTGGTGTGAAATTTTGTTATTAGCATATAATATATAAATTCTTGAGTTATAGCCAATAATATAGTTTTGTGAGGTCACAGTGACCTTGACCTTTGACCTTTAACCTCCAAATTCTAATCAGTTAATTGTTGAGTTCATGTGGATGTTTATGCCAAATTTGAGGAGATTCACCTGAGGCCTTCTTGAGATGTTGTATTGAAGAGAATGAGATAGACATATAAGGTCACAGTTATCCCATCCTTTGGACCAAAAAAATCTAATCAGTTCATCATTGAGTCCGAGTGGATGTTTGTGCCAACTTTAAGAAATTCCCTCAAGGTGTTCTTGAGATATCACGTTGACAAGAATAGAACAGACGACCTGAAACATAATGCCTGCGGCCACAGCTGTCGCTGGCACAGAGGCCTCTGTGTGGTGTTTTAAACTTGAGAAGGCTAGTTCCCGGTAAATATTTTGTTCCTTAGATTCAATGTACTCTTTCAAATTCAAGCTGTCCTTTTATTGTTTTAAGGAAAAGGACAACCAGTGCATTTGACAAACGATGAATCGCTTAACATATGCATGTACAGATCAAAAGCCCATTCCTCTTCACATCCAGATCCTCAGCTCCCTCTTCATCTCCTCTCATCACCACCATTACCACCACCAGTGTCTTGACTCCATAAGGGGGGATCCCTAATCTACAATGTCTTGTCAACCTGGGTGCTGTATGCTCTAAACAGGGATAGTGAGGATAATTTAAAACTAAACTCTCTTTCAGTCTTTCAGTGAGAGTCTATTGACTTTGATTGACTTGCTGATTCCACAGCCTTCTGTTTTTAGTTCGGTCTTTAATGGAGTTTTTCTTTCTCTGTTGATCTTTGTGGTGAGCTGCTGCATATACCATTGCCCTTTCATGATAAATAAAGTCGTATTGAATTAAGTTAAATACTTTTCATTATGACCAACAGAGATAAAATTATTTCCTTACCTTGGCCTCATTTGTACTTCTTTTCTGTAACAATAAACAAACAAAACAAAACAGGAGATTCTTTTTAGTTGAGAAACCAAAACTGAGGATTGTGTAAATCTAGCAATTTCATCTGCAACTGTTGCTTTATGGGAGTTAATAATGTGAATTCTCAACATGTAAAATTAGCCTTATTCATTTTACTTTGAGGATTAAAATGTACAAGCACAAAGATGCAACTTAAGCGCAACATTTTTACCATGATATAAAAGGACAGTCTGTCAGTAAGTAGTTTCTCACAAGTACCTGCAGTGATCTGGCAGCTCCTCTTGTCTCCTGAAATACAAATACCACAGGGTGAATCAACATGGTGCCAAAATATTAGGAAAAAAAACAAACACTGACCTAACATGAACCAGCTTATAAGAAAAACTTGACACTCTGCGGCACATATATATACGAACAGAGAGGAGAGGTTAGAGGGAGTAATGTGATGGTAAAACTGAGCAGGATTTAAGTTTAAAAACAGTCTGAAGTAGCACAGTTGATGTTAAAGAGGTTCTTCATATGAAAACAGACCAGTGGTTGAATCAGGAACCACCAGATGAAATGATTACTTCTGCTATCAAACAATGTGATTTTCGAATCAGAGTACCTGAAGGTCAGTGTGTGAAGTTACCTGCAGAGCTTCATGATCCCCAGAGATGACCAGAGCCCCCCGGGCCAGGCCAGGCAGCCAGAGGCAGGCGCTGCCCCACAGCAGCAGCAGTCCAACACCCTGCAGTCCAGACATGACCAAACTTCCACTGAGCAGTGGCTGACTTCACTGCTGAGAAAAAAGCTCTGTGCCAAGGGGGAGGGACGAAAAGTGTGTGTGCTGCCCTGGAGTATTGACAAACAGACCTGTGTTCAGTGTTGGGGCCGCCCTGAGGTGCAGAAGTTGGTGAACTCAAAGAAAATATCTGTGCTCAGGCTGAAAAGTGTCTGAATGTTGCACCAGAATTACACTTAACAAGATGCTTGGCAACATGAGAGCATTTAGAGCTTTAGCACTGTTATATATTAGTGATACCCACATTGTTTTTAATGTAGGAGATCATTCCTTATATAAACACAAGGGGAGGCCGGGGTTAGTTGGCAAACAGATATATTTTCGTTTTCTGGTCCTTTGAAGGTCACAGAAACAAAAATGTAACATCAACATGTTTGCTTTCTTTATCTGCACCCATCTACTATGTTAAACCATCTGAGAGTCTCCAACTTTTTGGTGAGGGTAGCGTTTCAGTTTTATGGCATCAAAAGTCAAAAAACTGGTCTGTGAACTCTCGGCCACATGTTGATTTAAGATCTGAAAGTTCTGTGATGAGTCATTCCAGCTGGCAAACATCATTTTATCACAAAGTTGGGTCTAATGTGAGCAGGGCTGGTTGGCACATGTGCTGAGCAGTTATAAAATTAAGAGTTGTAAAACTATTTTGAAGGGTTAAAAACAATGTTTATATTGTTAGTTAATTATTGTTACGCTGAATGGTTAATGAGAAAAGTAACTTGACATTTCTACTGATAAATGTCTTCAATAAGTTGTTTGCGTCTCAAAATGGGCAGATATTCTAATAAATGTTCATGTTTTATGGTTCTTGTTTGAATCGAATGTTCAAATTGTTTCTACTGGTTGCTTCCACCACCTTGTGTGTGTGCTTACGTCAGTTCCCACTTGCCTGAGAACACACAGTAAGGACCGCAAGAAAGTGAGACACCCGCTTGTATGCTTTTTTTGAAATTAAGTTATCCAAATAAATAAATAAGATATATAAAATGAAATTAAACCACTGATTATTGTTTGATTTGGCCAGCAGCAGAGATGGACATTATTTCAGTGAAGTGTATTTCAAATATTTATTCATTTACTTTTAAGGATTTTGTGAGACACTTGTGCGACATATTGGGCGACGAATGGTAAGCATCATCCATAGGCTGTAATATTAGGTATAACATAGTGGAATTATAAAGTTAGGTGGTTTTTGCTTTCAACGAAGATTCAAAAAGCAGGCCATGCCAGTGCCATCATGCAAGGGTTTGAAATTAGGGAGTTATTGGACACTGGACAATCAATTCACTGTGATGAAATACATCAGTGCTGGTGTTGATATTGACATTTCCAACCTAATATATTCACATTTCATGGGTTGAACATGCAAGTTCCGTTTTTTCGAAACAATAATGGAAACAAAAAAAAAAAGAAATAATTCAATCCAGCTTGAGATCTTTCACAACTTTGTCCCATTTATTTCAATACAACTGACAGCTGAGGCTGTCTCTTGGTGCCTCTCAGTATTTTGTGATAGTTAAACTTTTCGTTCTTATAATTCCAGCAATTACACAGATAGAAACTGTGACATTGTCCATACACTGCTGTGAATGAAGCCTCCATACCCTTGTGTTCAAGATGTTAAAGCATTCATGGTGTAAGTACAGGCAGATTTGGATATTTATTGTAAGAATGAGATTTTGATTATCTCTGTGGCAGACACTGATGTGTCACCTGTTTTTAAACTGTTTTAAAAATGCCCGACACAATGTAGTCTGCAGCCTCTCCATCGATGAGGCCGGTTCCATTGCTGTGAATGAACCAGCAGGGAACATTTTCTCCGTTCTTCACATCCCTCCTGAAGTCTCTCTGCCAGCCTCTGTGGACCGAGACAGACATGTCATGTAGGCCGTTTATTCAGCGGACACACACTGCATGCAGCAAACTCTTCCACACTTATCTGAGGCCTGTAGTGTACCTGGTCACATTGAGCTCCTGTCCTTTCACATACATGGTGGCGTCTGGTTTCTCTGGGACTTCACCTGGACGCAGGCCTGACACCTCATATTCAATCCCATGGTAGAACTGACCTGGAGGATGAACCACCACTGAAGGTTAATATCACTGTAAAATAAAATCATTCTGGCCCTGAATCTCTCCACCACTGATGACTGCTAATTTAAATAATTTGAGCTTCATTATATCTATTCCTACGGTATGAAAGATTATTAATGCAGAAAAATGTACAAATCTGGTTTTGGTTTATTAACATTTGGAAACCACTGTTTTCTGCAAAACATCATAAATAACATAATAAAAAAAAAACTAAAAAAATCATAGCTCCCCCGACACAATTACTGGACCCATGGGTGAAATAATAAGGCTGATATAAGTGTCTTTAACAGTCTGTGGCGCACCATGTGTGTCATGTCGTACCTAGCAGGCCGTGAACAGAGGGGGACAGGAGGTGGCTGTCCAGGGTGTAGAAACCCAAGTAGTCCCGATGGTACGGGTGCTTCGCCCACACTTTGTGTAGCAGGACGACAAACTTGACTGAATCCTTTAGAGTTACTGTTAAGCTGCGGTCCTTGGTCAAGAGGAGATCCATGCTGGAGGAGAAAAAAGGGGAGGAGAGGAAGATGATAATTATTCTTCCTGAACTGGTGTTCATGTTTGATATTACTCATGTAAAGAGACCGTTCTCTTTCACTGAAGGGTCCTTACTTGGGTCCTTTTAAAGAAGCTGTACCAGACCACAGCAGTTTGATTCGTTTGCCGTCCTGGAGCACTGAGATGTCCTGAGTGCTCACCTCCAGCCTCACCCCCAGAGTCTGGTGGATGATACCAAAACGCCCAAAGTAGGTGTTGATTTTACCATCAGGGGGAATCTTCTTGTCTCCAATGGTCTCACCATTGACCAAAATACCTGAGGAAACAACACAGGATTTAGTAACACAGGGTAACAAGGTCATGATGATAATCAGGACTCAGTGCTGACCTTGTTCTGGGTCTCTGACCAGGTTGAAAATGGTTCCTGGGATGTCGTTGATATTGAAGCACAGTGCATCGTCTCTGTCAGGAAGCTCTATCATGAAATGGGGATCTCCATCCACTGCAGGTGACACCAGAGTATAACCACATCAATAAACAAAATGGAAGAGATTTTGTTATTGGGTCAAAATGCTGATTGAAACATGTCAACAAGAATAAGGGTAAAGTTACAGGAGTCCACAGCCATGCTATTAGCTCTGAGGCTAAATGCTAATGTCAGCATGCTAACATGCTCACAATGACTGGGACCGTATCAATGTTCCTGGGATTCTCTGTTCCCCAGCTCAATATCCTCTTAAAATGATACATGTTGTTTTACATTCTTTACAAAGCTTATTTTTGTCCTTGTCCTTAAAATCACCTGATGTTCAACTCTCTTACACCGTTAAAGACTTAAAGTTGTGCATATTTAATGGATACCACATTTCTTGGTAGACTGACAGACCAGCTGACTAACAGGCTGATATTACCAAACCCAGAGTCATGTAGCTATAACCAAAAATGTACTTACCTAAAGATGTGGGTGGTGGTCGATAAGAATATGAAGGGGGTACATATCGATGTGCTATAAAAAAGGACCAATGAAATTCAAGTTGAAAGCAATACAGTGAATTTATGTAATACCAAACCAAAATGTTTCTATGCTGTAAAAAGATTGTCTTACACAATCTCTCTGCCTGTTGTCTTTGCTCTGAAAAAAAACAGATGGATAAAAACAACTAAGTATATTCCACAGTTCAAACTGGAGCACCAACCTCTGCTGGTACAGTTGAGGAAAGAGAAATAATGTGTTGAAAATATGAATCCAATGGTCAGTGATGCTTGGGATTGTATTACAATAAGGCTTAGCTTTTCTCTTTCCTGCCTTACCCTCAGTCAGCTTGTCAGCAATGAGAGGGCTGTCTGTTCCGTCCTCAGTTTCAGGCTTGGTGACCACCATGGAGGTGAGAGGGGTGACAAAGCTGTACTGCAGAGACATTTCCAGGGCCTTGGCTGTGGCGTTGGTTTTCTCATCTGGGGCACCGCTCTTACTGCAAGAAAGAAAAATATACTGAAGGTGACACACATGACACTGGCATTAAGAAAACCACCAGTGAATTTAATAAATAATATTACAAGATTCATCGTGGGCTCTCAGACGATGTCCAAAATGGTATTATTAAAGGAATATGTCAGCCCATTCAATAGTCATGCTTCAAATGATCATTTGCATATCTATTACTCACCCTGTGTCACACTTACTTTGGGAAGAAAACTTTGTTTTTTTAGCATGCCTCCATGTTGAACAAAAAATCTATATACTGAGAGAATTCTCACAGTAATTTTGCCTCACTGAACACAGGAGCTGTTGGTTTACTGAATCTTAATTAATCATTTAAAAATCACCAAAAGCCACACAATAACATAAACAAACTAACCCATCGAGGCAGCTGCAGACCAGCAGCTCCTGTGTTCAACGAGGTAAAATTATTGTTTTTGTCGATGGAGTTCAGCTTTGAAGAGAGCATGGATTGGTTTAATTTTCAGTTCAGTTTTGAATAGTAAGCTTTTAGTGAAAATGCAGGTGTTTGGGATGTACTGAGAATACGATTGGATAAATGAGACTTGGATTATACTGCACAAGTTATGTAACAGCATTTCAATGGATGTTTTGATATAGTTTTGCTGTTGCTAAAAACGGCCCCCTATGCCTTTAATTCATCAAGCTTTTTCTCCATTTTTGGATTTTTCATTCACTGTGGAGTCCTCCAAGGTTTCTTCATTGACTCAGTATTACTCGGGGTGAGAAGCTGACACACAAATGATCATTTGGGGGGTGAAGTGTTCCTTGAACAAAGATTTTTATGAGACTGATGGGAAATAAAGATTTCCAAGTTAAAACAATTCAAGTGTCAGCTTGAGTGTAATTTGTCAATCAGACCTCTTTTCCAGGAGCTGCTGGATGGTGAGGTAGGCCCACAGACGTTCTGTGAAATCTCCAAAGATGTACTCCTCATTTGGGTATATCACATCCCAGTCCACAGCACTGGCCTGACCCTGCACCCTGAAGTCCTCCTCAAACTACAGGCCAGAGAAAAAACTCAGAGTAATAAACACACATCATCTCTCCACATCAGTATTGTCTCCAAATGTCTGCCATGTCCTTTCTCCTCACCCCCTGGCCGAACACTTCCACCATGAAATTGTCCAGGTTATTGTCCATCAGCCGACCGGCCACCACGATCTCTGAGCCGTTGAACAGCTGGCTGTAGTGGTTGGTGGTCAGGAAGTCCACTGTGTTCTCAGGATAACGCAGGTCCACCTCTAAAAGCAGAGGGTTGGCCACCTCCTCGTAGAAACCCTGGAATAAATGCATACACACATTACATACATTTGTACAAAATGTTCTATATGAATATTTTTTATTATCATTTTGATTGTACAGTTGTGGAAGACTTCAACATAGTTTGTATTATTTACATTTAACTTAGAGAAACGTATTCACAGCCTTGAGCTACAGCTTCTACCTGAAGTTGAATGTTTGCATCTGAACCCTCAAAGATTCTGCGGGCCACTCCCTTGTTTTGTTTGCTCATCACATCCAGGAAGGTGTAATCCACATCATTTCCAAATCCAAGACAGAACAGAGACATGTTTCCTCCAATAGCAGATCGCACATTTTCCTGAATAATCGGGAGCTGAGAGCGTCCTTCAAATGCACAGATACAACATGCAGAAAATGAATGCTGAATAGAGAGCACACTGATCAAATGCACACTGGTTAAAAAACATGCAGTATATTCCACAGTGTGAACACACTCTTCATGCTCACCCCCATCTGGCACTCCATCAGTCAGTAAAATAATCATATCGACGCTCCTCTCTGGGAGCCTCTTCTCCTGCCTGTCTTTGACCAGCATTGCCACACCTCTCAACACTGCATCATTGATATTGGTTGCTGGAAATAAAACACACAACATACTGTAAATGTATCATATGAGAGTGTTTGTCTGTCATTTAGGGAGTAAAGATGACATTTAGCAAAAGAGATGATGTTTTTCTATTTACATCCACGGGAATAAATTCCTCCGACATATGTCATTGCTTCAGCCACGTTTTCCTTGGTTGCTTTGGTAAGTGATTCCCTCCAAGACTCAAAAACGTGATCAAATGGGATGAGGGCAAAGTGGTCCTCCTCGTGAAGGTCTCTGAGGATGGCCAGCAATGCCTCTCGTGTCTACAAAGACTCACAAGGTCAGAGGTCAAAATGTGTTCATGCAGCCATCAATATATTACAAACACAATAACAATCAGAACGGTCTTTCACCTGCTCCATCTTTCTCCCACTCATTGATCCGCTCCTGTCAATCACAAATGCCACATTTTTTGGGACTCTGGGCAGGTCAGGAGGAGCAAAGAAGTGCACAAAGTATCCATTCACAATCTGAAGGGAAGCAAACATGAGAACTGGATGATTTTTTTCCCATTAAATATAGTTGATTTATTTCATGTTTTTGAGCAATTTAACCACAGATTGCTTAATTTTATTTTACAACTCAGCCCTCAGACAAAGACGATTCAGTCAGAACACTTTAGTCAAAGAAAACGTTACTTCCATTTGCAGCATTATATTTGGCTGTATGGCTCTGTTCTGGGGCCTCTCTGTCTTTCCTCGGGCCCTACGCAGAAAGTCTCTTCTATGCACCTATGTGGAAAGCCTAAAGACAGAGAGAGCACACCTGTCTGCCCTTTCATACACCTGCTTTGAAAGCCTAAAGACAGAGAGAGCAAACCTCCCTGCCCTTCCATGCGCCTACATGAAAAGATGAGATCAGCTGATGGAGCTGGCATGTGAGCTGAGCGTGACATCATGTCCTGCCTGAACTAACGCTATGCTCAAATAGATCGATATCATTTAACCACCCAATCACAAAAATAAATGTTGGTACTGTATGTTTCTGCACAACATGAATATGTGACATTGTATGTTTTATTTGAAGCTGATAGGTTTGTTCATGTTTCACTGTTCAATTTAATGTTGTCACAATGCCGTGGTTTATGTGAGCTCAAATTTGGCCAAAAAACACACTTAGTTTGGATGAGAAAAACATGCTGTGGCTTAAAATACTTGGTGTGGTCACAACAAACATGGCTGGAAATGCCACGACCTCTCGATAAAATACAGGCTGTGGTTGCTGCAAACATGGCTAGAAATTGCCGACATCTCAAGCAATCTCACATCATTAAAAAATACCCAATTTTGTCACTACTACAACAGCCTAAAATGTACTGATTTCTGGTCGAAAATGACACCTTCTGTCACACCAAACCTTTCTCCTTTTGTCTTTACAAACATTGCTGGAAGTTTCCTAAACTCTCTGTGAAAAATAAATGCTTTCGTTGCTATAAAAACAAATACAAACATCCCGACCTCTCCTTGAAAACTACTCACTTTTGTTGGTACAAACACAACTAGAAATGTCCCTGCCTATTATAAAAAATAACCCGCTTTTGTCGCTACAAACAAGGTGGGAAATGTCCCAGCATCACGCTAAAAATATCTGCTTTTGTTCCTACAAGTATGGCTAAAATGTCTCAACCCCTGATTCAAAATTACCCTCTTTGTCACTACAAACACTGCAGGAAATGTCCCAACCTCTAGTTAAAAAAAAACTGTTTTGGTTGCTGCTAACATTGCTGGAAATGCCCCAACCTCTCATCAAAATTACTTGAATCATCCAAAATATATAAATGTAACCTAACTGTGGTTTGTAGAAATGTACAATGTCAACATTTCCTTCTGGCAGTTGGGCTGGATTTTCACGTAAAGCCTGATTTAATGGTGTACGAGGAAGATACTGAGTACAGTGTTTGTTGACAGCTAACCTGAAGGTCCCCGAAGCTCTTTGCTCGGTTCACATCGTATTTGATGACAAAATCTCCGTCGATGAGTGTCCCATCACAATCTGGACACTTCCTCTGCTCCTCCATAGTTGGTGAGAAAGAGATGTGTGCCTGACAACAGGATATGGTACAACCAGGTCAGCTTACTCTTAAATCTTGGGTCAGTCTTTTTATTTGATGCAGAGAAAGATTGTCAGAACTGAAATGAGGGAGCTCACATTCACAGACTGTAAGACAAGCAAAGAATCAGGGACAACTTCCTGTAAGGCCTGTTGCTGTTTTTACCTTGTTGTCTGTGACCACTTTCTCCACCAGGGGGAGCAGCTCATTGGTGAGAAAGGTTGCATGGGCTTCCACATAAGAAATACCCTGAGGCTCGTAGATGTTTGTCACTATCTGTCTCCACACACACACACACACACACACACACACACACACACACACACACACACACACACACACACACACATCATTTGTCAGGTAAACCATTTGTTTAGAATATCTGAAGTCAGCAAGAGACAGGATTTGAACATGGACATGTGTTCACCTGAAAATCCTGCACCCGTTGTTTGGGTTTAACTCGAGTCAGAATCTCATACTGGCCCAATTTCCTCTGAAGGAGCTCCTCGTAGGTCAGAATAAAAGTCACGTTACTTTCAGCTGCAATGTTGACAGACACTGAAAACTTCTCCATCTTTCTTCCAGATGCCCTGCAATGAAACACAAACAGAACTGACAGCCTCTCGTTTAAGTGATCAGTTTAGTACATGAAAATATAGATCTAACATGTCTCTTTGAACGTGTGCTGTGTACTTTATTTATGTATTTTTTGGTTTTGTTTTACTCACTTGACCAGTCCAGCAGTCTGTCCAGAGGAAACAGCCTTCTCATACTGTTTCTTGGCTTTCTCTTTTTCTTTCACTTCCCCAACATACACCTGACCATCAATTTCCCTGTGAGGCACAAAGATGGAGAAATATGCAGCTCAATGCAAACAAAGTGAGAAAAATCAGCTTTAGAGGACGACTGGGAGAGGAAGCAGTGATAAACACTGTTACAGTCATAATGCCAGTAGAAATGTGGACAGAGTGGAAACCAGAGAAGACACAGACTGACATGCTGAAGTTGGTGATGAAGGCGGTCTTGGGCAGCTCCATTTCAAAGAAGATTTCCTGGGAGAAGTTTGCTTTGTTCAGAGCCGTGGAGGTCATGACGGTGTGGGCGAAACGAGATGTCACAGTGCAGTCCACTTTGACACTGTGCACCTCCACCTGAGACAGAAAGAGAGGAAGGAAGAGATGGAAAACTGAAGCACTGCTGAATAGGGAAAGCTCTCTGTTACAACAGTAGTGCCACCAAGGGGTGACCGTGGGGGCTATGGCCACCTTGATACAATTGTTGACCTCCCTTCACAAAAATGATCAAAGCTAGAATTAGCACATCGCAGTTGTATGCCTCCACCAGTTGTCAGTTGCAGTTACAGTTTGCATCCATGCCTGGACCAATCAGAAGATCAGCGGTTTGATCGCCGGCTCCTCCAGTCTGCATGTGAAAGTATCCTTGAGCAAAATACTGACCCCAAAATTGCGTGTGTGTGAAAAACTAAGTAGCAGGTGGCACCTTGTATGGTAGCTTAGGCCAACAGTGTGTGAATGTGTGTGTGAATGTGACTCATAATGTAAAAAGCGCTTTGAGTGGTCAGATGACTACAAAGGCACCATACCAGTGCAGGTCCATTTACCATTTACCTTTAACCACCAAATTCTAATCAGTTCATTATTGAGCTCATGTGGACGTTTTTGCCAAAATCAGGGTAATTCACCTTAGGCATTTTTGAGATATCGTATGAGATTGACATAAGAGCTCACAACAAACTATAATCAGTCCATCCATGAGTGGACGTTTGTGCCAAATTTAAAGAAATTCCCACATAGTGTTCTTAATGTCTCCGGCCACAGCTGTCGCCAGCACAGAGGCATAATATTTGGAGGCCTTTGTGTGGTGTTTTTAAACTTGAGAAGGCTAGTTACCAGTAACCATTTTGTTCCTAACAATCAATGTACTCTTTCAGATTAAAGCTGTACATTTGTTGTTTTAAGGAAAAGGACAACCAGTGCATTTGACAAACAATGAATCGCCTAACATATGCATGTACAGATAACACATTAAAACGAGATTGTTGTGCAACTTACAATGTTAAGTGTTAAGTGTGTACATCAGATTATTAGTAACATTAACTATGAGATACCAAAGTATATCAGTATGTGATTCCACAACTTTCAACATGGTTTTCAGCAAGTTCATATAATTCAACAGCATAATAAAATTCCTGAAATTCGGTTACGGCATTAGTTTTGGTGTGTCACCCCAAGATTTTCATTTGCCCCATCTGACCACCCCTACGAAAAATTGCTGGGGGTGCCACAGATTACAAACACTTCACTTACAGTATTTTTTGTCCAGTGAATTACTGTAAGATCTGCTATTTTTATGTTGTTTCAGGCTAATTTTTTTTTTTTTTTTTTTTTTCAGCTGGGTCCAGTCTTCAGCATGATGCCCCGAGTGATGCCAACGAAAATTGTAACAGCTTGAAAAAATGCTTGAAAAGACATTATGTCACTGATTCCACTTTGGGAGTGTTGTGTGAGACAGATTGGGTGAGTCAACCTGGGTGCTGTATGCTCTAAACAGGGATAGTGAGGATAATTTCAAACTGAACTCTCTTTCAGTCTTTCAGTGAGAGTCTATTGACTTTGATTGACTTGCTGATTCCACAGCCTTCTGTTTTTAGTTCGGTCTTTAATGGAGTTTTTCTTTCTCTGTTGATCTTTGTGGTGAGCTGCTGCATATACCATTGCTCTTACATGATAAATAAAGTCGTATTGAATTAAGTTGAATATTTCTCATTATGACCAGTAGAGATAAAATTATTTCCTTACCTTGGCCTCATTTGTACTTCTTTTCTGTAACAATAAACAAACAAAACAAAACAGGAGATTCTTTTTAGTTGAGAAACCAAAATTGAGGATTGTGTAAATCTAGCAATTTCATCTGCAACTGTTGCTTTATGGGAGTTAATAATGTGAATTCTCAACATGTAAAATTAGCCTTATTCATTTTACTTTGAGGGTTAAAATGTACAAGCACAAAGATGCAACTTTAGCGTAACATTTTTATCATGATATAAAAGGACTGTCTGTAAGTAAGTAGTTTCTCACAAGTACCTGCAGTGATCTGGCAGCTCCTCTTGTCTCCTGAAATACAAATACAACAGGGTGAATCAACATGGTGCCAAAATATTAGGAAAGAAACAAACACTGACCTAACATGAACCAGCTTATAAGAAAAACTTGACATTCTGCGTCACATATATATACGAACAGAGAGGAGAGGTTAGAGGGAGTAATGTGATGGCAAAACTGAGCAGGATTTAAGTTTAAAAACAGTCTGAAGTAGCACAGTTGATGTTAAAGAGGTTCTTCATATGAAAACAGACCAGTGGTTGAATCAGGAACCACCAGATGAAATGATTACTTCTGCTATCAAACAATGTGATTTTCGAATCAGAGTACCTGAAGGTCAGTGTGTGAAGTTACCTGCAGAGCTTCATGATCCCCAGAGATGACCAGAGCCCCCCGGGCCAGGCCAGGCAGCCAGAGGCAGGCGCTGCCCCACAGCAGCAGCAGTCCAACACCCTGCAGTCCAGACATGACCAAACTTCTACTGAGCAGTGGCTGACTTCACTGCTGAGAAAAAAGCTCTATGCCGAGGGGGAGGGACGAAAAGTGTGTGTGCTGCCCTGGAGTATTGACCAACAGACCTGAGTTCAATGTTGGGGTCACCTGAGGTGCAGAAGTTGGTGAACTCAAAGAAAATATCTGTGCTCAGGCTGAAAAGTGTCTGAATGTTGCACCAGAATTACACCTAACAAGATGCTTGGCAACATGAGAGCATTTAGAGCTTTAGCACTGTTATTTATTAGTGATACCCACATTGTTTTTTAATGTAGGAGATCATTCCTTATATAAACACAAGGGGAGGCCGGGGTTAGTTGGCAAACAGATATATTTTCTGGTCCTTTGAAGGTCACAGAAACAACAATGTAACATCAACATGTTTGCTTTCTTTATCTGCACTCATCTACTATGTCAAACCATCTGAGAGTCCCCAACTTTTTGGTGAGGGTAGCGTTTCAGTTTTATGGTATCAAAAGTCAAAAAACTGGTCTGTGAACTCTCAGCCACATGTTGATTTAAGATCTGAGTAATTCCAGCGGGCAAACATCATTTTATCACAAAGTTGGGTCAAATGTGAGCAGGGCTGGTTGGCACATGTGCTGAGCAGTTATAAAATTAAGAGTTGTAAAACTATTTTGAAGGGTTAAAAACAATGTTTATATTGTTAGTTAATTATTATTATGCTGAATGGTTAATGAGAAAAGTAACTTGACATTTCTACTGATAAATGTCTTCAATAAGTTGTTTGCTTCTCAAAATGGGCAGATATTCCAATAAATGTTCATGTTTTATGGTTCTTGTTTGAATCGAATGTTCAAATTGTTTCTACTGGTTGCTTCATTTTTTTGTAACCATAGCATATTAACACTGTGCCAACCAACCCCCTGACTAATTTTAGAAAACATTTGTGTAAATTAAAACATTTTTAGCTCTAGCGGATACTGTAACGTTTCATTTAGTGCTGATTAGAATATTCTAACATAAATTATGCCAGAGAACTATGTGCGACGGTGAAATATGTAAGACAGTGAAACGTTTGCCAACACTGTGAGTATTTACATATAGTATTGTCTATATGTTTCAATAACTCTGTCTGTTACGGCAAAATATAGGTGTATACATGTATCAGACTGGGATTTTCTGTGGATAAAAGTTTGTGAAACATAAGCAGACATACATTTGCTTCATTTAGCACCTGAACTGGTCTCAACTCTTTCACTCAGCAGTCTGCGCTGCTTCACCTTGTGTGTGTGTTTACCTCAGTTCCCACTTGCCTGGGAACACACAGTAAGGACCGCAAGAAAGTCAGACACCCCCAGCAGCAGAGATGGACAGTCAAGTGTATTTCAAATATTTATTCATTTACTTTTAAGGATTTTGTAATTTGTTTTTTGCTGGAAAGAAAAAAAAGTAATTTGTAACAAGATACTTTAAAAGCTTGTATTTGTACAGGCCTATTTGAAGTACTTAAAATTTAATATGTCATTTCATTGTCAAATAATACTCATTTTTATTGCTAGGTTTAAGCTGTTGAAAAACATGACACAACAATTAGCCTAATCACAGCCTTTGGTTAAAGTGAATCACATGTTATGTCCCATGAGGTCCGGCAATGCGTGAGCTACCACATTTCATTTGTGTTCCCCCAGACACCTGTGCGACATACTGGGCGACGAATGGTAAGCATCCACACCCACAGTGCAAGAAGGAGTGCTACCGCAGGTCGTTCATCCCATCAGCTGTCAGACTCTTCAACAGCAACATCTGACAACACCAAATGTAGCACTGTCATGTCTGCTGCATGACTGCTTAGTCTCTGTGCATCAACACATTCTGTGCAATATTCCTCATCTAAATATTTTTTGTATATATGTATATATATTGTAAATTCTGTTAATATTCATTCTCAAAAGTGCCTTACTTTTAAAAATATTTTTAAATATTAAATATTTTTAACATACATATTCTCTATTTTTAATCTTTATTTAATTTTTTATAATACACTGTCCACTCCTGACTTTCTGTCTGTACTTTGAGCTGCTGTGACATGTGAATTTCCCCAGTGTGGGATCAATAAAGTTTATCTTATCTTATCTTATCTTATCTTATCTTATCTTATCTTATCTTATCTTATCTTATCTTATCTTATCATCCATGCCTGGAGTTATATGGAGCTTGCGATGTCAAGTAACTTGTCATACTTACAGGCATGTCAGGAACAATAAGCAACATGAACTCACAATAGCCAGCTCTAGGCTGTAATATTAGGTATAACATACTGGAATTATAAAGTTAGGTGGTTTTTCCTTTAAATGAAGATTCAAAAGCAGGCCATGCCAGTGTCATCATGCAAGGGATTGAAATTAGTGAGTTATTGGACACTCTCGAACACTCTGACAAACATTTAAGTGGTCCTGCAGGCTTTCAACTAGATGATATCAATTCACTATGATGAAATACATCAGTGCTGGTGCTGATATTGACATTTCCTATCAAATGTATTCACATTTCATGGGTTGAAAATGTCTCAGGATGACATTTACTGTATAAAATCAGTCCTGAACCTTGCAATGCCAATGCTGAAGTAAAGGTGACCACCTGGGATTTATCGACATCATGCAGTTTATCTATAAAAATAATGTTCACACCATTCTCTCACAAGTTACGTTTTAACAGCCTTTTCTAAACAATGATGGAAACAAAACAAACAAAAATAAAAGAAATAATTCAATCCAGCTTGAGATCTTTCACAACTTTGTCCCATTTATTTCAATACAACTGACAGCTGAGGCTGTCTCTTGGTGCCTCTCAGTATTTTGTGATAGTTTTACTTTTCGTTCTTATAATTCCAGCAATTACACAGATAGAAACTGTGACATCGTCCATACACTGCTGTGAATGAAGCCTGTTTGCCCTTGTGTTCAAGATCTTAAAGCATTCATGGTCTAAGTACAGGCAGATTTGGATAGTTATTGTAAGAATGAGATTTTAATTATCTCTGTGGTAGACACTGATGTGTCACCTGTTTTTAAACTGTTTTAAAAATGCCCGACACAATGTAGTCTGCAGCCTCTCCATCGATGAGGCCGGTTCCATTGCTGTGAATGAACCAGCAGGGAACATTTTCTCCGTTCTTCACATCCCTCCTGAAGTCTCTCTGCCAGCCTCTGTGGACCGAGACAGACATGTCATGTAGGCCGTTTATTCAGCGGACACACACTGCATGCAGCAAACTCTTCCACACTTATCTGAGGCCTGTAGTGTACCTGGTCACATTGAGCTCCTGTCCTTTCACATACATGGTGGCATCTGGTTTCTCTGGGACTTCACCTGGACGCAGGCCTGACACCTCATATTCAATCCCATGGTAGAACTGACCTGGAGGATGAACCACCACTGAAGGTTAATATCACTGTAAAATAAAATCATTCTGGCCCTGAATCTCTCCACCACTGATGACTGCTAATTTCAATAATTTGAGCTTCATTATATCTATTCCTACGGTATGAAAGATTATTAATGCAGAAAAATGTACAAATCTGGTTTTGGTTTATTAACATTTGGAAACCACTGTTTTCTGCAAAACATCATAAATAACATAAAAAAAAAAAAAACTAAAAAAATTATAGCTCCCCCGACACAATTACTGGACCCATGGGTGAAATAATAAGGCTGATATAAGTGTCTTTAACAGTCTGTGGCGCACCATGTGTGTCATGTCGTACCTAGCAGGCCGTGAACAGAGGGGGACAGGAGGTGGCTGTCCAGGGTGTAGAAACCCAAGTAGTCCCGATGGTACGGGTGCTTCGCCCACACTTTGTGTAGCAGGACGACAAACTTGACTGAATCCTTTAGAGTTACTGTTAAGCTGCGGTCCTTGGTCAAGAGGAGATCCATGCTGGAGGAGAAAAAAGGGGAGGAGAGGAAGATGATAATTATTCTTCCTGAACTGGTGTTCATGTTTGATATTACTCATGTAAAGAGACCGTTCTCTTTCACTGAAGGGTCCTTACTTGGGTCCTTTTAAAGAAGCTGTATCAGACCACAGCAGTTTGACTCGTTTGCCGTCCTGGAGCACTGAGATGTCCTGAGTGCTCACCTCCAGCCTCACCCCCAGAGTCTGGTGGATGATACCAAAACGCCCGAAGTAGGTGTTGATTTTACCATCAGGGGGAATCTTCTTGTCTCCAATGGTCTCACCATTGACCAAAATACCTGAGGAAACAACACAGGATTTAGTAACACAGGGTAACAAGGTCATGATGATAATCAGGACTCAGTGCTGACCTTGTTCTGGGTCTCTGACCAGGTTGAAAATGGTTCCTGGGATGTCGTTGATATTGAAGCACAGTGCATCGTCTCTGTCAGGAAGCTCTATCATGAAATGGGGATCTCCATCCACTGCAGGTGACACCAGAGTATAATGACATCAATAAACAAAATGGAAGAGATTTTGTTATTGGGTCAAAATGCTGATTGAAACATGTCAACAAGAATAAGGGTAAAGTTACAGGAGTCCACAGCCATGCTATTAGCTCTGAGGCTAAATGCTAATGTCAGCATGCTAACATGCTCACAATGACTGGGACCGTATCAATGTTCCTGGGATTCTCTGTTCCCCAGCTCAATATCCTCTTAAAATGATACATTAAGACACTTTTTTTTTGTTTTACATTCTTTAGAAAGCTTATTTTTGTCATTGTCCTTAAAACCAACTGATGTTTAACTCTCTTACACCTTTAAAGGCTTAAAGCTGCGCATATTTAATGGATACCACATTTCTTGGTAGACTGACAGACCAGCTGACTAACAGGCTGATATTACCAAACCCAGAGTCATGTAGCTATAACCAAAAATGTACTTACCAAAATATGTGGGTGGTGGTCGATAAGAATATGAAGGGGGTATATATCGATGTGCTATAAAAAAAAAGGAACAATGAAATTCAAGTTGAAAACAATACAGTGAATTTATGTAATACCAAACCAAAATGTTTCTATGCTGTAAAAAAGATTGTCTTACACAATCTCTCTGCCTGTTGTCTTTGCTCTGTAAAAAAACAGATGGATAAAAACAACTTAGTATATTCCACAGTTCAAACTGGAGCACCAACCTCTGCTGGTACAGTTGAGGAAAGAGAAATAATGTGTTGAAAATATGAATCCAATAGTCAGTGATGCTTGGGATTGTACTACAACAAGGCTTAGCTTTTCTCTTTCCTGCCTTACCCTCAGTCAGCTTGTCAGCAATGAGAGGGCTGTCTGTTCCGTCCTCAGTTTCAGGGCTTGGTGACCACCATGGAGGTGAGAGGGGTGACAAAGCTGTACTGCAGAGACATTTCCAGGGCCTTGGCTGTGGCGTTGGTTTTCTCATCTGGGGCACCGCTCTTACTGCAAGAAAGAAAAATATACTGAAGGTGACACACATGACACTGGCATTAAGAAAACCACCAGTGAATCTAATAAATAATATAACAAGATTCATCGTGGGCTCTCAGACGATGTCCAAAATGGTATTATTAAAGGAATATGTCAGCCCATTCAATAGTCATGCTTCAAATGATCATTTGTATATCTATTACTCACCCTGTGTCACACTTACTTTGGGAAGAAAACTTTGTTTTTTTAGCATGCCTCCATGTTGAACAAAAAATCTATATACTGAGAGAATTCTCACAGTAATTTTGCCTCACTGAACACAGGAGCTGTTGGTTTACTGAATCTTAATTAATCATTTAAAAATCACCAAAAGCCACACAATAACATAAACAAACTAACCCATCGAGGCAGCTGCAGACCAGCAGCTCCTGTGTTCAACGAGGTAAAATTATTGTTTTTGTCGATGGAGTTCAGCTTTGAAGAGAGCATGGATTGGTTTAATTTTCAGTTCAGTTTTGAATAGTAAGCTTTTAGTGAAAATGCAGGTGTTTGGGATGTACTGAGAATACGATTGGATAAATGAGACTGGGATTATACTGCACAAGTTATGTAACAGCATTTCAATGGATGTTTTGATATAGTTTTGCTGTTGCTAAAAACGGCCCCCTATGCCTTTAATTCATCAAGCTTTTTCTCCATTTTTGGACTTTTCATTCACTGTGGAGTCCTCCAAGGTTTCTTCATTGACTCAGTATTACTCGGGGTGAGAAGCTGACACACAAATGATCATTTGGGGGGTGAAGTGTTCCTTGAACAAAGATTTTTATGAGAGTGATGGGAAATAAAGATTTCCAAGTTAAAACAATTCAAGTGTCAGCTTGAGTGTAATTTGTCAATCAGACCTCTTTTCCAGGAGCTGCTGGATGGTGAGGTAGGCCCACAGACGTTCTGTGAAATCTCCAAAGATGTACTCCTCATTTGGGTATATCACATCCCAGTCCACAGCACTGGCCTGACCCTGCACCCTGAAGTCCTCCTCAAACTACAGGCCAGAGAAAAAACAGAGTAATAAACACACATCATCTCTCCACATCAGTATTGTCTCCAAATGTCTGCCATGTCCTTTCTCCTCACCCCCTGGCCGAACACTTCCACCATGAAATTGTCCAGGTTATTGTCCATCAGCCGACCGGCCACCACGATCTCTGAGCCGTTGAACAGCTGGCTGTAGTGGTTGGTGGTCAGGAAGTCCACTGTGTTCTCAGGATAACGCAGGTCCACCTCTGAAAGCAGAGGGTTGGCCACCTCCTCGTAGAAACCCTGGAATAAATGCATACACACATTACATACATTTGTACAAAATGTTCTATATGAATATTTTTTATTATCATTTTGATTGTACAGTTGTGGAAGAATTCAACATAGTTTGTATTATTTACATTTAACTTAGAGAAACGTATTCACAGCCTTGAGCTACAGCTTCTACCTGAAGTTGAATGTTTGCATCTGAACCCTCAAAGATTCTGCGGGCCACTCCCTTGTTTTGTTTGCTCATCACATCCAGGAAGGTGTAATCCACATCATTTCCAAATCCAAGACAGAACAGAGACATGTTTCCTCCAATAGCAGATCGCACATTTTCCTGAATAATCGGGAGCTGAGAGCGTCCTTCAAATGCACAGATACAACATGCAGAAAATGAATGCTTAATAGAGAGCACACTGATCAAATGCACACTGGTTAAAAAACATGCAGTATATTCCACAGTGTGAACACACTCTTCATGCTCACCCCCATCTGGCATTCCATCAGTCAGTAAAATAATCATATCGACGCCCCTCTCTGGGATCCTCTTCTCCTGCCTGTCTTTGACCAGCATTGCCACACCTCTCAACACTGCATCATTGATATTGGTTGCTGGAAATAAAACACACAATATACTATAAATGTATCATATGAGAGTGTTTGTCTGTCATTTAGGGAGTAAAGATGACATTTAGCAAAAGAGATGATGTTTTTCTATTTACATCCACGGGAATAAATTCCTCCGACATATGTCATTGCTTCAGCCACGTTTTCCTTGGTTGCTTTGGTAAGTGATTCCCTCCAAGACTCAAAAGCGTGATCAAATGGGATGAGGGCAAAGTGGTCCTCCTCGTGAAGGTCTCTGAGGATGGCCAGCAATGCCTCTCGTGTCTACAAAGAGTCACAAGGTCAGAGGTCAAAATGTGTTCATGCAGCCATCAATATATTACAAACACAATAACAATCAGAACGGTCTTTCACCTGCTCCATCTTTCTCCCACTCATTGATCCGCTCCTGTCAATCACAAATGCCACATTTTTTGGGACTCTGGGCAGGTCAGGAGGAGCAAAGAAGTGCACAAAGTATCCATTCACAATCTGAAGGGAAGCAAACATGAGAACTGGATGATTTTTTTCCCATTAAATATAGTTGATTTATTTCATGTTTTTGAGCAATTTAACCACAGATTGCTTAATTTTATTTTACAACTCAGCCCTCAGACAAAGACGGTTCAGTCAGAACACTTTAGTCAAAGAAAACGTTACTTCCATTTGCAGCATTATATTTGGCTGTATGGCTCTGTTCTGGGGCCTCTCTGCCTTTCCTCGGGCCCTACGCAGAAAGTCTCTTCTATGCACCTATGTGGAAAGCCTAAAGACAGAGAGACCAAACCTCCCTGCCCTTCCATGCGCCTACATGAAAAGATGAGATCAGCTGATGGAGCTGGCATGTGAGCTGAGCATGACATCATGTCCTGCCTGAACTAACGCTATGCTCAAATAGATCGATATCATTTAACCACCCAATCACAAAAATAAATGTTGGTACTGTATGTTTCTGCACAACATGAATATGTGACATTGCATGTTTGAAGTCGATATGTTGGTTCACGTTTCACTGTTCAATTTAATGTTGTCACAATGCCGTGGTTTACCTGAGTGCAAATTTGGTCAAAAAACACACTTAGTTTGGATGAGAAAAACATGCTGTGGCTTAAAATACTTGGTGTGGTCACAACAAACATGGCTGGAAATGCCACGACCTCTCGATAAAATACAGGCTGTGGTTGCTGCAAACATGGCTAGAAATTGCCGACATCTCAAGCAATCTCACATCATTAAAAAATACCCAATTTTGTCACTACTACAACAGCCTAAAATGTACTGATTTCTGGTCGAAAATGACACCTTCTGTCACACCAAACCTTTCTCCTTTTGTCTTTACAAACATTGCTGGAAGTTTCCTAAACTCTCTGTGAAAAATAAATGCTTTCGTTGCTATAAAAACAAATACAAACATCCCGACCTCTCCTTGAAAACTACTCACTTTTGTTGGTATAAACACAACTAGAAATGTCCCTGCCTATTATAAAAAATAACCCGCTTTTGTCGCTACAAACAAGGCTGGAAATGTCCCAGCGTCACGCTAAAAATATCTGCTTTTGTTCCTACAAATATGGCTAAAATGTCTCAACCCCTGATTCAAAATTACCCTCTTTGTCACTACAAACACTGCTGGAAATGTCCCGACCTCTAGTTAAAAAAAACTGTTTTGGTTGCTAGTAACATCGCTGAAATGCCCCAACCTCTCATCAAAATTACTTGAATCATCCAAAATATACAAATGTAACCTAACTGTGGTTTGTTGAAATGTACAATGTCAACATTTCATTCTGGCAGTTGGGCTGGATTTTCACGTAAAGCCTGATTTAATGGTGTACGAGGAAGATACTGAGTACAGTGTTTGTTGACAGCTAACCTGAATGTCCCCGAAGCTCTTTGCTCGATTAACGTCATACTTGATGACAAAATCTCCGTCGATGAGTGTCCCATCACAATCTGGACACTTCCTCTGCTCCTCCATAGTTGGTGAGAAAGAGATGTGTGCCTGTCAACAGGATATGGTACAACCAGGTCAGCTTACTCTTAAATCTTGGGTCAGTCTTTTTATTTGATGCAGAGAAAGATTGTGAGAACTGAAATGAGGGAGCTCACATTCACAGACTGTAAGACAAGCAAAGAATCAGGGACAACTTCCTCTAAGGCCTGTTGTTGTTGTTTTTTACCTTGTTGTCTGTGACCACTTTCTCCACCAGGGGGAGCAGCTCATTGGTGAGAAAGGTTGCATGGGCTTCCACATAAGAAATGCCCTGAGGCTCGTAGATGTTTGTCACTATCTGTCTCCACACACACACACACACACACACATCATTTGTCAGGTAAACCATTTGTTTAGAATATCTGAAGTCAGCAAGAGACAGGATTTGAACATGGACATGTGTTCACCTGAAAATCCTGGACCCGTTGTTTGGGTTTAACTCGAGTCAGAATCTCATACTGGCCCAATTTCCTCTGAAGGAGCTCCTCGTAGGTCAGAATAAAAGTCACGTTACTTTCAGCTGCAATGTTGACAGACACTGAAAACTTCTCCATCTTTCTTCCAGATGCCCTGCAATGAAACACAAACAGAACTGACAGACTCTCGTTTAAGTGATCAGTTTAGTACATGAAAATATAGATCTAACATGTCTCTTTGAACGTGTGCTGTGTACTTTATTTATGTATTTTTTTTATTTTGTTTTACTCACTTGACCAGTCCAGCAGTCTGTCCAGAGGAAACAGCCTTCTCATACTGTTTCTTGGCTTTCTCTTTTTCTTTCACTTCCCCAACATACACCTGACCATCAATTTCCCTGTGAGGCACAAAGATGGAGAAATATGCAGCTCAATGCAAACAAAGTGAGAAAATTCAGCTTTAGAGGACGACTGGGAGAGGAAGCAGTGATAAACACTGTTACAGTCATAATGCCAGTAGAAATGTGGACAGAGTGGAAACCAGAGAAGACACAGACTGACATGCTGAAGTTGGTGATGAAGGCGGTCTTGGGCAGCTCCATTTCAAAGAAGATTTCCTGGGAGAAGTTTGCTTTGTTCAGAGCCGTGGAGGTCATGACGGTGTGGGCGAAACGAGATGTCACAGTGCAGTCCACTTTGACACTGTGCACCTCCACCTGAGACAGAAAGAGAGGAAGGAAGAGATGGAAAACTGAAGCACTGCTGAATAGGGAAAGCTCTCTGTTACAACAGTAGTGCCACCAAGGGGTGACCGTGGGGGCTATGGCCACCTTGATACAATTGTTGACCTCCCTTCACAAAAATGATCAAAGCTAGAATTAGCACATCGCAGTTGTATGCCTCCACCAGTTGTCAGTTGCAGTTACAGTTTGCATCCATGCCTGTGGAAAGAGAGTGGGCCGTCCACCAATCAGAAGATCAGCGGTTTGATCGCCGGCTCCTCCAGTCTGCATGTGAAAGTATCCTTGAGCAAAATACTGACCCCAAAATTGCGTGTGTGTGAAAAACTAAGTAGCAGGTGGCACCTTGTATGGTAGCTTAGGCCAACAGTGTGTGAATGTGTGTGTGAATGTGACTCATAATGTAAAAAGCGCTTTGAGTGGTCAGATGACTACAAAGGCACCATACCAGTGCAGGTCCATTTACCATTTACCTTTAACCACCAAATTCTAATCAGTTCATTATTGAGCTCATGTGGACGTTTTTGCCAAAATCAGGGTAATTCACCTTAGGCATTTTTGAGATATCGTATGAGATTGACATAAGAGCTCACAACAAACTATAATCAGTCCATCCATGAGTGGACGTTTGTGCCAAATTTAAAGAAATTCCCACATAGTGTTCTTAATGTCTCCGGCCACAGCTGTCGCCAGCACAGAGGCATAATATTTGGAGGCCTTTGTGTGGTGTTTTTAAACTTGAGAAGGCTAGTTACCAGTAACCATTTTGTTCCTAACAATCAATGTACTCTTTCAAATTAAAGCTGTACATTTGTTGTTTTAAGGAAAAGGACAACCAGTGCATTTGACAAACAATGAATCGCCTAACATATGCATGTACAGATAACACATTAAAACGAGATTGTTGTGCAACTTACAATGTTAAGTGTTAAGTGTGTACATCAGATTATTAGTAACATTAACTATGAGATACCAAAGTATATCAGTATGTGATTCCACAACTTTCAACATGGTTTTCAGCAAGTTCATATAATTCAACAGCATAATAAAATTCCTGAAATTCGGTTACGGCATTAGTTTTGGTGTGTCACCCCAAGATTTTCATTTGCCCCATCTGACCACCCCTACGAAAAATTGCTGGGGGTGCCACAGATTACAAACACTTCACTTACAGTATTTTTTGTCCAGTGAATTACTGTAAGATCTGCTATTTTTATGTTGTTTCAGGCTAATTTTTTTTTTTTTTCAGCTGGGTCCAGTCTTCAGCATGATGCCCCGAGTGATGCCAACGAAAATTGTAACAGCTTGAAAAAATGCTTGAAAAGACATTATGTCACTGATTCCACTTTGGGAGTGTTGTGTGAGACAGATTGGGTGAGTCAACCTGGGTGCTGTATGCTCTAAACAGGGATAGTGAGGATAATTTCAAACTGAACTCTCTTTCAGTCTTTCAGTGAGAGTCTATTGACTTTGATTGACTTGCTGATTCCACAGCCTTCTGTTTTTAGTTCGGTCTTTAATGGAGTTTTTCTTTCTCCGTTGATCTTTGTGGTGAGCTGCTGCATATACCATTGCTCTTACATGATAAATAAAGTCGTATTGAATTAAGTTGAATATTTCTCATTATGACCAGTAGAGATAAAATTATTTCCTTACCTTGGCCTCATTTGTACTTCTTTTCTGTAACAATAAACAAACAAAACAAAACAGGAGATTCTTTTTAGTTGAGAAACCAAAATTGAGGATTGTGTAAATCTAGCAATTTCATCTGCAACTGTTGCTTTATGGGAGTTAATAATGTGAATTCTCAACATGTAAAATTAGCCTTATTCATTTTACTTTAAGGGTTAAAATGTACAAGCACAAAGATGCAACTTTAGCGTAACATTTTTACCATGATATAAAAGGACAGTCTGTCAGTAAGTAGTTTCTCACAAGTACCTGCAGTGATCTGGCAGCTCCTCTTGTCTCCTGAAATACAAATACAACAGGGTGAATCAACATGGTGCCAAAATATTAGGAAAGAAACAAACACTGACCTAACATGAACCAGCTTATAAGAAAAACTTGACATTCTGCGTCACATATATATACGAACAGAGAGGAGAGGTTAGAGGGAGTAATGTGATGGTAAAACTGAGCAGGATTTAAGTTTAAAAACAGTCTGTAGTAGCACAGTTGATGTTAAAGAGGTTCTTCATATGAAAACAGACCAGTGGTTGAATCAGGAACCACCAGATGAAATGATTACTTCTGCTATCAAACAATGTGATTTTCGAATCAGAGTACCTGAAGGTCAGTGTGTGAAGTTACCTGCAGAGCTTCATGATCCCCAGAGATGACCAGAGCCCCCCGGGCCAGGCCAGGCAGCCAGAGGCAGGCGCTGCCCCACAGCAGCAGCAGTCCAACACCCTGCAGTCCAGACATGACCAAACTTCCACTGAGCAGTGGCTGACTTCACTGCTGAGAAAAAAGCTCTATGCCGAGGGGGAGGGACGAAAAGTGTGTGTGCTGCCCTGGAGTATTGACCAACAGACCTGAGTTCAATGTGCAGGACGCCCTGAAGTGCAGAAGTTGGTGCAAAAGCTCAAAGAAAATATCTGTGTTCAGGCTGAAAAGTGTCTGAATGTTGCACCAGAATTACACCTAACAAGATGCTTGGCAACATGAGAGCATTTAGAGTCTTAGCACTGTTATTTATTAGTGATACCCTCATTGTTATTTAGTGTAGGCAATACTTCCTAATACAAACACAGTACATTACATCACAGCAACGAGTTCATATTACATTTAGCTAGATATCTGTGTTATTCGCTATTATTTGTATAAAAATGTATTCACTAAATATATATGTTTAAATAGTTGTGTTATTTAATACAAAATAAAGGTGGATATATGTGCAAAATATCTTTGGTTGTTGGTAAACATTTGTGAACAACAAGCAGATATAATAAGCATATTTGCTTCATTCACCCCTCAACTGGTCTCGACTCTTTCACTCAGCAGCCTTTGCTGCTTCACATCATGTGTGAGTTTATGTCAGTTGAGTTCCCACTTGCCATATAACAAACAGTAGAGTAAGAAAGTCAGACACATGCTTGTATGTTTTTTAAATTTAGTTAACTGAAAAAAAGGCTAGCAGTAGAGATGGGCAGTATTTCAACTGAATGTAGTTAAAACATGTATTTAACACATTTGAGTATTTTGTGATTTCTATTTTGCTGGCTAGACAAAAAATAAGATGTACTTTGTAACAAGATTCAAACCAATAAAAACAGTAAATAAACCAGGGCTAATAGCCCCTGGTAGGGTCTCCCAAAGCAAACAAAAATTTTTGTATGGCTCATTCTTGTAAGTGCCTTACTTTTTATTTAATATATTTTGTATCTTATCTTATCTTATCTTATCTTATCTTATCTTATCTTATCTTATCTTATCTTGAAGACCAAAAGAGAAATTGAGACAAAGCCAGAGAGAGATGCAGGGCAGATGTTGTAGGTATATATTAATATATGATAGTATATGTATGTGACAATAATCATATGTGTATAATAACAGTACAAGTATGACTAATAGTAACAGCAGGAGGCATCAGGCAGCAGCAGCACAACCACGACACATCGTCGAGGCACAGCTTTGATACGAGTTAACCTGGGAGACAGTGGAGCGCAAAGGCTCCGGAGAACAAGCCGAGTTAGTGACATGCAGTAGAGCAGAGTTAGGGAGATGCAGCAACAGGACATGAATGTTAGCAAAGGAGAGAGAGAGAGTGAGAAGGAGAGAAGGAGCTTGTCACCTTTTATTGTGGGTGGGTTAAGGACAGACCCATACTGAGGCTACTAGATGCCTACATTGTGATAATATCAGTTTGTATAGAAAGTGTTCTCAAATTACAAATTACTTGTATTTTCGTTTTTAAAAATTATTATCCAGTGTGTAGTATTTCATTTTTGTAACAAGGTACATTTTGAAATATTTGTGCTCATCTCTGGGCAGTGGCATGGTGCATGTTGACGAATCAGAAACATTGTGATGTGACACCTGAACAAACAACCTTGACTACAGAGTCAACTTTTGGATGTATATTTGCAGATTTGCCTCTCTGAACCTTGTGAACAAACAATATTATTGTCCTACTTGGGCAAGCTGTGCTCTCATCTGCTTGTCATTTGTTGAGTCATCTTCATCATGTGGTGCTGTGTTTGGCATGCATGGCTCAAGGGGTATGAGAGCGGTGCTGGGCAAGATTGAGAATTTTTAAAAACTTGATCTGCAGCATGAATGTCACGATACAGTGTTAGCAATACATTCAAGTAATGTATTCAGTGCTCATCTCATAACAGAGCAGAGCAAGTTATCTGGGTCTTTGCTGTTAACCGGGTTGCTTGTTTTGTGTATAAGTTTAAAGTACCTTACTCATCCCAGCCAGGGTTGGATTAACCCACTGGAGGTCCTACAGGGCAAAAATTAGCTGTGTGCCCCTTTTGATTTACTATCAATAAAAGTCATTAAATTTCAATACAGGGGTGGATTATTTATTAAGGAAAATGGTCAGGTAAAAAAAAAAAGAACAAATACGCAATTTATTTTTACAATTTTCAAATGTCAACACTGATAAATAAATGATAAATGTCACATCTCATTTACAGATCATCAGCCACATTAATCCAAACCTGTTCTCCAAGCCTGCTGCACTGTGCAAATTACAAAGTGCAGTAACTGCTTACATAGCAGTGATGTCAACACACACTGCAACCCTTATCCTGTAGCATCACCACTGATTGTGTGTTTCTTCAGTGCTTCTGTTTTATCCTGCAGTGTCTCTATTTGTTGAACACGCTGGCTCCGGGAGCTTTGGCAGCAGCAGGATTGCTCAGGGCCGTCTCTGTTCCTGTCCTCACGCCGCTGAACACAGAAGGTGCCGTTTTGCCCATACGTTCTGAACAAAGGGACACAGGCATTTATCATTAGACAAAACAGATGCTTAAACCAGGTGTCTGCTCATCTTAAACAGTAATTGGGTATCATTAAGAGGAGTATGTAGGAACAAAAATGTCTGCAACAAATGTTTCTGGTTAATGGTCATGTGTTTAGGAGCACTTGGGCCCTTGTCAAATTTCCAGCTGAAGAACTGTGACTTTCAAGTCTTTCTAGTAAACACTGCCTTTGATTTCACCACACATGATCTCTTTTAATCATTAAACTGAGCAGTGTTTTTAAAAAGTTGTGAGTAATCTCTGAGTTGGACGATGTATACACACTTAAACATGTAATCATGTTTATTTAGATTCTTACAACACACACCAATATAGACTTAAGTTCTGTCTGGGGGGGGCAAGAGCCAATTTGCAGATTAGTCTGCATTTGAGCTATGAGCAAGAAGTTGATTAAGAAACGATTAAAATTTTATAATACTGGCCGGAATGAACTTGCAGTCGGCTGCTGAATGGTATTTGGATTATGTGGGGGAAATGCCGCAGAAATACCTACTGTGTTTTGAGCTAAATTTGTCTCAACAATAAAAAAAACCCTCAAAGAGTATTACAGCATTAACATACCAACATTATATCCCATCTGACACAGCAGGGGAGACCTGGTAAGGTTTCAACAAAGAGATGGCTGTAACAACACCATTTTCACCAAGAACATTTCAAACCACCACACTGCAGCTAAACAATTAAAAAAGGGTTATGTCTAACCCCAATGACAACTAAACACAGTTTAATCTATTTTACTCCTTTCTCCAGCATACTAAGACAGTTGGGAAACACTGATAGGAGTGTGCTTGCACAGCACTAAAGTCTGCATCAGATGAGGTGAGACAGGGAAAGACCTAAAGAGTAAGCAGATACTGAGTAGATACTGCAAGAAATTACAAAACCTCAGTGAACAAAGATCAACACAGCTGCTCTGTGTGCATTATCACAGCAGTCAAAAAGTCTTCAATGCAAGCAAGATGATGTCTTGACTGGTTACTCAACTGAGGTTGTTGATTTGTGTCTTGGACTCACTCCACGTGAGGCACTAAGCATCTGACAGGTACAGGTTAGTGAGTTAGACACCAGTAGGACGTGGTTATTAGTGTATGAATCAGTTTGTATTTGGCATTTTTGTAATTGTATAATTTTTAAGTCTTTATTGTTACAGCTTACCCCAGTAATTGAGTAGGTTGTAACAATGACACTCACTGTATTTGATATCAGTTAATAAATTCTGTGATAAAGTTGAAAACATTGGGAACATTGTTATTTAGATTGGTTGGTTGTTTGTTTGGTCGGTAGTGTTCCCTGATACAGTCATTCATAGGGAATAAAGGACTTCTTATATGTTCCGACTGGCTCTAGGGACCCTAAATCGACGCCCAGACAGGAGCAGCTCAAACTGTGAGTGTAATAAATGTGAGGCATCCGACAATTATATGTTTAGCTTTTCTGCGTACAGCACTGTCAGATATATTGCTGAGTTGTTTCTGTGACTTGCCAATCAATAGGAGAGCTTGTTTTTGCTCCTTGCACTCAGGTTGCCGTACCATGCTGTAATGTTAAATGATAAAATGCTTTCAATTTAAGAGCTTCAGCCAGTTGTAGGTGTGGAGACAAAAAGTGCTGCAACCAGTGTTCCCCTAATAATGAAACAATGGGCTGATATCGAAGCTGAATTCGAATCAGAATGTGGGATGTGTAAACAAAAACACTATGTACAGTACCCAACTAATATGACATCACCCTATAGTATTTAGACAGGGTCACTTACCTATGTGTCACATATTTCGCCAGCCCATCAGTCTTTTGATCATATTGACCCTGTTCTGATTAGTCACAGAGAGGTACTCAGATCGTTCACTTACTATATCAAAAACTTTTCACGATGTAAAAATACTTAAACACAAGTAAAAGTCATACCTTAAAAATATTGTAGCGTTAGAAGTGTGAAAAAATGTATTTCAAGTATCAAAATTAGGTCAGGTAGGGCTGTAAAAATGTCACTGGATGATGTGTCATTGCATTTCCAGGAAATATTAAAATAATAAAGGGTCTCAATGAAGTATGTGCAGTGTGACATATTCTAGCCAGAGTGCCCAGCCAGAACAGCTAAGGACCTCTTACCATCGGAAAGGCCAGCCAAAACAGCCAAGAGCAAAGGGTGGTCAGAAATAGAGATTGAGTGTTTGAACTATCAAAGAGACCCGCCGCTGCTGTGACTCCAAAACATTTATAGTAAACAGCTCAAATGTGTAAAACAAAGCTGCCCCAACTTAGTTCAAATGTTATACAATGCATGCTACAATCAAGTAGCAATATTCAAATACACTGATGGTTGTTGTTCAGTATTCATATTGGTGTTCAGGGGTGTTAATATAGACAGCGCAGGCAGTGCAAGTGCACTGGGGCCCCTGGGGTGGAGGGGCCTCATAGAGAGAGCAGGCCCTTGCCACCTTTGAAGATACATAATTAAAAAAAAAAATATCATGAAGTTAAAAACAGTGCCATTTGCTATATATGTCCTCAAAAAGACAAACCCATCTGCGACATGATTTCCTTTTTTCTTTTTCGAAATAGTCAGTATCTAAAACAAAATTAGATGCTTTTGCTATATAAGCTATAAAATCCATAAATATACCATAAAACCTATCTAACTGAATTATTAATTTTTTACTTTCTTTGATATTTTTGTCAGATATGCAGTGATGATTGCTGGGTAATATGTATGTTGATGTTGCATGCACCGGCCCGTCGTAACTTCCTGATGCTCCTGTTGGTGTTGTATGATGGTTTTTAGTATGTCAAGTAGTCACACTAGCATGTGATAGAGCGTTCTAGTGGCAATGCAGGGACTGCTACTGAAATGTGTTAATAACTCAGATAGGGTTTATAAGAGTTTTAAGGACTTCATAGTAGAATATGTTAATTTAGTCAACGAATGGTCGATTCAACACATTTGTTAAGTGCTATGTCGTAGGCAACTGGACTTGCTACGATAAAGCCCTTAGCATTACCATGACCTGGATGACTGACAACCTTCACCGACAGGAGTCAACACATTATTCACTGATTATTTCAAAGGGTCACCAGTGACAGGTGATTTGGAAAGTTTTATTTAATGGGAAATTTGGGATTAACTTGGTTAAGTGGCAAACAATATGTGCAATGTTGTTAAAATGTAAAGTTAAAGTACTCTAGAAAGGTGCAAATAACCCAAAACTGTGCTGACACAGGGTGTTTACTTGAGTGCATGACGTGACTGAAAAACACAACATGGCCGTCACCTTTGCATTTGAATGGAGCTGTATTACCACACACATCACGCCAGTGCAGCTAGCACTGCTGTGGCCACCGAGGCTACTGCAGCGGCTCATGTACGTAACGGTGATAACTTTATTATTTAACTTTATTATTTCGTTATGTTTACGCAAAGTTGCTGCGTTTAAATGCAACAAGCCTACAGAGCCAATTGGACAGAGATATGTGGTGCCTTTTTAAACAGAAGTACAATGCCATGAGACAGCTGTCCCTGGTGGTCTAGTGGTTAGGATTCGGCGCTCTCACCGCCGCGGCCCGGGTTCGATTCCCGGTCAGGGAACATTTGTTTTTGCACTTCATCGATGGTAAAATCCTTGATGGCGTGTGTTATATCCATGTTCAGACAGGAAACAAATCAAGGTAGTGTTACTGCGGGTTATTGGTGAAGATAAAAAAGAAAATTAATGTTAAAACTGATAAAGAAATGCTTTATTTAATGCATAATTTTATAAATAAATGTTAGTAATCAATTGAAAAATGAAAATCTTTGATTTGTTTTATTTTAATTTAATTTATGTCTACATATCTACAATCAGTCGCCTTAAAACTTCAATTAAAATCAACAGATCCCTTATATGTGGAACAGGCATCTGTATGGGACAGGCCTCCAAGTCCTTTCACACAAAACTGTTGCTCAGCAAAGATCAGGAAATATAATCAATTAACTGTTTACTTAAACCAGCATGAATATCACTTGTTTAAAAACCACTTTCATCCTGTTAAAACAATACTCACAACTTCGATTCATTTTTATGAAAAACCCTTTTGATTCTTTTGATCTGAGGACCCTCACAGACTACGGGAATATGTATAACTTACAAGATAATCGAGGAATAGACGCGTAATTTGAGGTAGCTTCTGGTAACTTCTGTAAAAAATGAACTGCTTGGCAACCAGACCAGCCATAATTGAATTTGTCATTATGTGTAGCCACAGTGGGCTCATAAAAAGGGTTAATCATTCCAACATTAATATATCCATTTAAATATGCATGTAAGTGTTTATCTGGGCTCGTGTGTTCATTTTGGATTTGATTTGTTTATTTAGGATGTTATTTATCAAGTCAAATATTTAGTATTTCTGTATTTATTTCAGTATTAATCTGAATAATCTGTTTCATTTATTGATGAATCAGTAACGTTTTGCTCTCAATGGAAGAGGCCAAAGAACATAGCATTCTGAAACAGTGACAAATCCACCGTGTCACATTACTCACTTAGAGCCTCCTCTATTTAAGTTGTTAGTCAGATATTAACTTAAATTAAACTGTCAACACAGATGATTTTTTAGGTTGACAAGCCAAGCAGGAATAAAACAGTGAAAGATTACTTTTGTAAGTGCAGAGGGCCAAAATGTCTTTACACATGTAAGCAATAACATCTGACATGATGTTACATCACTTGTCTTGTTTTTCAGTGACAGAAGAAACATTAACAAAAGGTCTTACTCACCACACTCCACCATGACCTCATAGGTCTTACTCTTAACCTCGCCCTTCAGTCCCAGTTTACTGCGAGCTCCTTTCAGGTCCTCCTCCTTCATCGGGGGACGCTTCTTCTTCTTCACCTCGCCCGGCTGGAGTGAATTAAAGAAAGATGGGGAGATTATGAGTGTTAGAGGCTAAATGAAGGGCAGTAAAGGGTGTGTCGTCACACATAACAACTGTGTCCAGTTTCTGTAAACAATCAAAACACCTTATATGACCTAACTTACCTGTGACATGGTGACTGAAGTTTGTGTGTTGATTCCACAGACAGCTCTTTTCAGTGTGACAGATCCGCTGGTTGTTTTTCTTGTGTGTGTCTTTGTCTCCCAGCTAGCCTGACATTATATATAGTCCTGGTCCAGACCCAGTGTGTCAGTCAGACCCCCTACCCTCTGTCTCACTCTGCCTGTTGTCAGTGTGTATTATTAGGTGTGACGTGAGGGATGGTACAGCTGGAATGGATCTCCCGTCTTTTACGATAAGCTTACAGGCCAACAGCTGATAATTTCGGACACAACACAAGTGGCAGTTTGCCTCCTCCTCCCCTGCAGACCCTGCCCACCTTTTTTAAATGTTGTTGTGGGACTTGTGGGTATCAACAGTGTCGACCATCCAGCAACAGCTCCCTGCAGCTCCAGTTGTTGGGACTCGGCCCACCCAGTGCTACAACTTGATCCAGGCCTGAGGGAATGTGTCTTTGAGTCTTATAAAAAGCATTTCCAGACAGCTAACACATGATTCAACAGTATAAGGGCTGAACCAAGAAGAGAGCAAAGAAAACTACCCAACTGTTGTGTTTGAGTCTCAGGAGGGCCATTGATGCTTTTCTTATGTGAGCAGTCTTCAGGTCAGATCTGGACCCAGAGTGGCTGCACTAACACACCTACGGCCAATTTAGAGTCACCAGTTAACCTGCATGTCTTTGGACTGTGGGAGGAAGATGGAGTACCCGGAGAAAACCCATGCTGACATGGGGAGAATGTGCAAACTCTGCAAAGAGGGGCTCCCCCACCCCAGGGCTCAAGCCCGCCACCTTGGGTTTGAATCATTAACCCTCTTGCTGTAAGGGGGCAACGCTAACCACTGCACCTCCATGCCACCAAACACACCAGACTCCATTCAAATAAACAGTCATTTTAGCATATAAAGAACCAGCACATGTTCACATCTAACTGGGTAAATTGAGGGTTTATTTGAACCAAACCAGAGTAGGTGATTGCTGAAACAGTGGAAAGACAAACCAAGATGTTTTTGCGAGTTTTATTTTGTTTGTGTTGACTTTGAACGAAGTGTATTCCACAATGATAAATGACTATTTATTTACATGGGGTCTGGTGGGAGTCTCTTCCAGGTTAACAAAAAGGATCTTACTCTTGCCCTCTGTTGGGTCCTCTCCATTACGTTGTCAGACACCTGGAAAAACAATAATTTGAGCCTGTTAGTGGCAAAAACAAGCTCTTTCAGTGGACCTAAAGTGACGGTGCCCAAATGCCCTGAGTAATTACAATGGGGCCTGTTTTGTGACTGCCAGCTGCAGCTCTCTCGCTCAATACTGGACCAATTTCAAAAGCTCCATGAGGCACAAAAACATGAGGCAGTAGGGACCAGGTTGAAACACAAGAAAAACAAAAACAGAAATAAGTATTTATGTATTATTTGGTTTATATATGAAAATATATGAAAGACAAGAAGGAGGGAAGACTTCAGCTCATCACAGCGTAACTTGGCAGATAATAAATCAACACATTTAGGGGTCAATTGTAAACACTGTCCTGGTAAATTTACAATATTACATCATTTTTTAGGTTTACTTTAAAATGTATGTGTCAGACTTTTGTTCAAGCCACAGTGACTCTAGGCTGTTAACCAGGTCCAACAGGTCAACCTTTCTTTACACTGGCTTCCCATCAGGTTCAGGATTCACTTCAGGGTTCTTGTTCTCACGTACAGATCCCTCCATGGTCGGGCACCTGAACACACCAGTGATCTCCTCCAGCCATATATTGTCAGTAGGTCCCTTAGCTCTTCAGCACAGGACCTGCTGGCTGTCCCCCGCTCCAGACTCAAAAACAAAAGTTGATCGTGCCTTTGAAGTCGTGGCTCCAACGCTTTGGAACTCTCCTCCATTAGGTTTGTGGTCTCTTTAGACATTTCTAAAAACAACTGAAGACCCTTCTTTTCAAAAATGGCCTTGGTCCCACCCTAAACTGCCTGGTGCTTGTTCCCTGATATGTTTCTGTTTGAGGCCTCAGTGGCCTGTATTTATTTTTACTTTCTTTTTGTTGCTTTGTTTTATTGCCTTTGTTTTTATTGACTGCATGTTTTTTGCTTGATTGTCTTTTGTGAAACACTGTGAATTTCATATCTGTGAAAGGTGCTATATCACATACATCTTTTTTCACTTACTGGATTCCTGTGATGTCTTTTAATGTATATGCTTAAAATAAAAATGAGTAAGCAGACCGTTAAGGCAATACTGAGCAGTCGGAAAACTTGTCATCATAATCTGAAGTTGAGGTGCTCAGTGTGTGACGATGGATAAACTGACTCACTATTTTAAAATGACAAACTGAGGCAGAGAGAATCTGAAACCCTGCACACTCATTCAAGTATCATCACAGTACCAGGATAGTGTTTGAGAGTCAAGAAGCTCATGACCTGACATAAAGATGAAAACATTTAGAAGAATGAAAAAGGCAAAGGCACACAATCTCACTCCTTATGTGTAGGCCTATGAGATTATTCCTGCTGAATCTGGTCACAGTTGCTATATTAGCCATCTGTTGTATGTCTCACATTAAATACATGTTAGCGCAGGTGCTTATTTGTGCAAGGCTTAGGGTAATAAGCATCTCTGTGCATGTGTGTATGTTTACCTACTCTAACCGTTTATCTCTCTCAACCTGCTACAGCCTGTACTTGGAGCCACAGCAGTGACTTTTAGATGGAGGAAACACAACAAACAAAACAAATTATATGTAATAAATGTAAAACTGGTGTTTGTGTGTTAACCAGTGAGGCAGGGTGTAATGTGTTCTTTAAGAGCTTCTGACAGATGATCATGACGCTGAGTGTGTTTTCATATGTAAGAAGCTATAAGTACTAACTGGGTCTAATTTTGGACATACAATCATGACTGAAGGTCGGATGGCTCGAGTGGCAACCGCACCTCTTCCCAAGTCAGTGGTGTGCACGTGTCAGAGCGCTGCCTCTAATGTGGTGACGCACAAGTTTTTTCACACACATGATCCTCCTCCTCAGAAATGTTACTTTGCGCAGGTGGTGCCGCCTTTTTCCGGTTCCGACCCATATTTTATGACGTAGCACCGTCCCTGGTGGTCTAGTGGTTAGGATTCGGCGCTCTCACCGCCGCGGCCCGGGTTCGATTCCCGGTCAGGGAACACTTTTCCGAAATCCTACAGACTGCTGCAGAAAGTATCTTAAATCTCACAACATGCGTCTGCTAGGTTGGACATGGCATAACTGGCCCTTCTCTCTCCGATTAGGTGACACTCGTGGCCTTCGTTGGGATGGTTTGGTTTGGTTAGGGTTAGTGTGAGGATATCAATGTAAGGGAAATACAAGTCAGAGTAGGGCATGTCAGGCCTTGGTGGCAACCCCTGGTCCATTAGTCTTAATGGTTTTATTGAATGGCTTTTTGGTTAGATGCCTGAAAGAGGCCTGTGGTTAATACAACCACACAGCCTTTACAGCCTCGTTATGTTAATGTTGACGTCATGTGACTTGTGATTGCGTTTAGGCTTCAAAAGTCATGTTAATTTGTGGAGATTATCTTAATGAACAAAACGTGTAGGTATCAAAAACGTCTGTTTGCCACAGACCTTATTTTCTGCAATAATCCAAAATCTGATGAGGAGCCATGGATGTATTAAGAGACCTGGATAAAGCACTGGAGGCAGGGCCCTGTTCATTCCTATGAAAGTTGCTCAGTGGCATAAGAAGCCAAACAAAGCTCTATTTCCATGGTATGAAATAACCAGGATGATTGGCACTGCATCCGAGCTAGTGTACTAGACCCTTCTATAGTCCATGCCAGCTACCTCCGGTTTAGCGCTCTGTTAACTTGAACGGGGATAAAATGATTTAATCTTGCAGCTCTTCGAGACTTTCCAAAAGTTATCGGACCAAATGAATTAAATCCTGATAAAGGACAGAGTCATTTCGCTGGGGTTGTGGTGCTCAAAAAATGTATCCACTGTTTTACAGACATCTCAAAATATGTCTATTTAAAAAAGTCTTTTTTGGGCCCAGTGGCATCACGTGAGACTCAGGAGTTGTAATACCACTATTTGGCCACTACGACATTTGGCTTCAAAGCCTGGCATAATTCCTGGAGGCCTGGAGGGATCCGGGGTGATATTACTTACAGTTGGCCTACAAATAAACATCATCCCTGCAGCACTCTGTAGCACTCCAGTAGAAATTAATCAGCTGTCATGATATAATACAGACACTACAAGACAAACTATTAAGATAGTGTATCATATCCTTTATTGGAAAAGCATTTAGAATGATAATTTACCTCCATCACTTGTCTTTATAATCGTCTAGTAGTTTCACTTTGCAAAATACTAAAAGCCCTCTTTGTCCCGGCTTAGCTGAGAGTTACAGTAACTGCTGCAAGATGCTGTACTTTCCTCCTTTAAAATGCACAGTCATTTATTCCTTGCCAACATGCTAACAACATCATAATGAAATCATAACCATCACCAGCACCATACCTGTCACAGTCACAGTGTCACTCTCAATTCAGGACCAGCAGTCACACCAACCATGCACACTTGAACACATGCATCCAGCACACGCCAGTACATGCAGGTATACTGTATATATACACTGGCATGCACGCACACACACACACACATTCACACCCTTTCTTCCGACTGTCTGGTCCACAGTCACTTAACAGTTTAGAGGTCTATGCATGTCACATTCTTAACATCAGAGCCTGCTGAATGCTGCTTCGTGCCTGAACATCTGGAGCTCTGGAGAAAACAGTCAAAAGAACGCTAAATCAAAAACAACAAACAAAAACACCTGCTGGTAATTTCACTCAGGCACATTATTGTAACAAAAAGAAAATCACACAAACACAAAAGGAAAGGTGAAAGCTGTGATAAATGGGAAATTGTGCAAGAAATGGTTCCCATATCTACTCTCCCCGTTGGAGTTAAGGAATAAAGAACACTTTTGGAACAAGCATAGTCACCTTTTTGGCCCGAAAATAACACTCATAACTATATATAAAAAAACCAAGACAACTTAAAATGAGACAGAAGACATTCAAAGACAAAGAACACAGTCAGAGCACATCAGGAAAACAGTCACAAACAAACCGAGACTGCAGTCTTGTGTCTACAGACAGACGGACAACACATGCTGAGCTGCTATCAGAGGGATGTTGTAGTGTGGTACTTGCAGTCCTACAGGTCTAACAGTTGAGAGGACTCTGTCAAGAGATAATGGAAGGTTGCTGCAAGCAGTAATGTGCTCCCTTTGACATGAGTAACGTTACGTACAAGATATGCAGTAGTTAAGTGTGTAACTGTGCTGGAAAGTGTTAAGAGTTGCATCAATACAGTGATTCAAACTCTCTGACATAATTCTTCCCTAAATTAGGTGTGTCCAACTGTAAACACCCTGTACACACTGTACACACACACACTTACACACACATACACACAAACCATAGAAACAGAATGAAAGTAGAATGGACATTCCCATTAAAACCAACATAACAGGATGTTTATAGCGGTGGCCCTATTTATGTGTACAGTTGCCACTACAACCGTTGCAGCCAGCTAACTTTCGTATAAACAGACCTACTTGCGCAAACTCCCTAAGGTGAGGTTTTGGTGTTACAGCCAAACAAGCAGTGGATTGGTAAGGTCACATTTTCAAATAAGCAAGATGTTACTTTTACAATATTACCTTCACTTCTACTCCTTTTTTTCTTTTGTTGCCATTAATTGCATGTTTGTTGAAACATGATGTAATGTAACCATAGCTGCCTCCAAAGAAAGAGAGGGAGCTGCTGCTCAGCGGACAGCTGAGAGGATGAGAGACAACGGGGATTAACATTGTCCAGATAAGCATATTTTCACATCTAACCCTGTGAATGAAGGGTTTATTTCGCCCAGCCCAGAGCTGGTGATTTTTGGATGAGAGAAAAGACTGATGTTAACCAAGACAGCTTTGGGGAGTTTTACATAGTTCCCACATATGACAACAATTTCTTAATTTTTCCATGATTTTTCAAGGACCAATTATAAAATTTCCATTACACTGACAGTATACTGACAGAACTGTATAGTAGACTGTACTCCAAATGTTAAATGTGTTATAATTATTATGTTTAGCTAACAAAACGTCATGTCGATGCATATCAGAGCCACGTTACTCAGCAGCTACAAAAAATGAATTCACCCTCATGTTGCATTACATAGAAGGTTATCTACCAAAGTATAAAGCAATCTTAATTTCATTAAATTCAACAAAGTTCCTTTCCATGACCGTGGAAACCCTGGTTTTATTTTGCTTCTGGCAAATTAGAATAAAGTGTATTTTATGATGAGTTAACAAGGCAAATAAGCTAATGTTAGCCTTAGTTTGGTGAAAGAGAAAAACTTGGATTGTGGTACGGTTGTATTTTTCTGTTTCTGTGTGTGGTCACAAAAACAACTGACTGACAACAATGACCATTTTCTTTTGAACTACTCATATGACCACAGCAAACCGCTCAATGTCCACTCTATTCATTCTACTTCTGTGACACAAACACGCATCACAGGTCATGGAGGTCTATCCGAGAAAATGAAGGACAACGTTTACATGGAATCTACATCAGAAATACAATCACTTTAGAGGACATATTAGACTATCAAATGTAACAAACTCAATGGACAGTTTTGTTTGCATGATGTTTGGTTTTGTTGTGGCCGTAGAGATTTGTCCAACCAACCTGATCCTGGACCACACACACACACACGCGCGCGCTTAAGTCCAAACAGTATTAAACCAGTGTTAACATTTTCCTATTAAACGTACATAAAAGATTTAACAATATTATGTTCATTCATGGTGGGCCTTGTTTTCCCAAACAGTGTCTTTAAACACAACACTCACCCCAGGAGTGCCATGTCAAAATGCAACAGTGATCTGAAGTACCAGGTGAACTGCAAAAATATCTCCCAGTGTGTTAAATTAAATCCCAGGTTAGACACAGTTTATGCAGAAGTCCTTCCAGGAGTTAACAGTAAAGGGAATTGAGTCCAAGTATATTCTTCTGTCATTGGAGGGCTAAAGACTGTGTCACCTCCTGCGGCTGACACAGAAATCAGTGGAGGTATGGGGAATGTATATATGTGGGCCTGCGTGGTGAAAAGCTACCAGAGGAAATTTGACCCTAGCAGTTTAGCCAAGCACACAGGTCAAACAGGGATCCCCATGCGAAGCTTCTTCTTCTTCACTGTCTTCAGGCCAGTGAGCCGGCGAACATCGTCTTCATCCGACTCATCCATTTCATCGTCTGCTGAGAAAAGGATCTAAAAAAACAAACAAACAAAAACAATCAAACTAGAATTACCACCTCGTTGCTGTATGCCTATGATGTTCTATGTTAGAGTAAAAAAAATTCTCAGAAACAAAAGCTTGAGTCTTGTTGCATACTGTTAGTGTTACTGCATACTGATCTTAACAAGTACATTGAAGTACATTTTTATTTCTGGAGTATTTTCTGTCTGCCCCCTGCTGACACCTTTTCTTAACTCTGCTGTGGACAATAACCAGTGCATGTAGAAGTCTTTGATAACCATCAATTTGGTGATGGTCACACACACACACACACACACACACACACACACACACAAATTCTAAATATATTTTGTTGCAAGACTAAAATATGCATCAGTCTCATAAAGAGTTGACGCCCTTTTTGTGGTGTTATACGATGAGAATAAATGCAGACAAAAAAAAAAAAAAAGATAACCATCAATTTATCCTCAGTAAGTCAGGAAGTGAATCTAAATTTCCTGTAGGTCTGTTTCCTCTGAGCTGATGTACATCTGCTAACGGTACATATTTCAGTCTATTGAAAACCAGAGGAAAAATGATTCACGAGCCAGCCAGGAGTCGAACCTAGAATCTTCTGATCCGTAGTCAGACGCGTTATCCATTGCGCCACTGGCCCGCTGTGCATGAAAAATGCTGCTGCCGAAAGGAAAACGTGCTTCAGTGCAGCTCAACCCATCCCCCACAGCTCAACACACTGCTGAAAGCCTTCTCTCTAAGGCCAGCTGCAGCGCACACGCAGGTAGTGGAACAAACCACGAGGCTGGCTTTTGTCTGCACTGCTTTGACTATTCAAATGTTAAAATGCACTGAAAAGCAGCTTTACATGTCATTTTGTGATCTAAAAACTTACTAACGTGTGGCCCACTGACAAGAACTACTGTTTAAAACAGTAAGGACACTGTGTTGCTCAAATAATTTTATACAAAGACCAGATTTCACCAATAAAGTCTAATCAGCAGTTAGATTTTAGTAGTCTCTGGGAAAATGAAAATTAAACTGATCTGATACTGAATGTAATGAGTTTTTTCATGACTTAATGAATAAGAAAGGAGGTGAAAATGACTTTAAGTCTACCCTGTGCTTATGTTCGCTCTGGGCCAGGGAGTCACTGCACTTGTGTGTCCGCACCCTCAGACACAAATGGAATTTAGTGATGTTTGACCTAAAAGCTGAATGTGCCCAGGATAGATGTTGATAAATCTGCTGTATAAGGACATGACCAAAGGTTATAAGCTGGCCTTGATTGTGGCAATCATTGAACCACTCTAAACACTTCCAAGAAAAATGATTTTGGATAAAGGTAGTCATGGACAAAGTTAACCTTCTGTCTTCTTTACACACTTCAGACAAATATAGTGACGCAGATCAAATAAATGGGTCGATGGATAGATAAAATATGTCAAAAGTTAGTCACAAGCCAGCCAGGAGTCTAAACTAGTATCGTCTGATTTATAGTCAGCTGCGTTATCCATTGCACCAGTGGCCCACCCTGTTGTACCACCATCAGAAAACAGACCAGCAGCCAAAACCAAAACCTGCATACCTGATTACTTCCTCTTGACTTGTGCCTGACCTTTACTTCTCATCTCTGCCTCATTATCTGACCACAGGAAGAACAATATCACATGTTGAACACTGCGTTCAACAGCAGTTAAAAAGGAAGAGAAACATGTTTGAGTTATAAATGAACACAACTTGTAACAAATGAGAAGACAGTTCATCACCAGCTGCTGCCAGCTCTAACACGTGGGTGACGACCCGTTCTTTTAGCGTCTGTATTGTTTAAAAATCTTTTTTATAGCATCTTTCAATTATATGATTTTTCCCCAATAGTACATAAGTGGCAAGCTCAGTCATAAATAAGCTAAAACCAATATGAGAAAATGCCAGGCTGAAGCTAAAGGTGAGTAGGCCTTGTTTTATGCCTCCTAAAATTCACGAACTTTCAAGGATTTCAAGGGCCTGTGGATACCCTGGCAGTTGATCCTACTGCTCTAAAAGATTACACCACCCACAGATCCCTGGTGGTCTAGTGGCTAGGATTCGGCGCTCTCACCGCCGCGGCCCGGGTTCGATTCCCGGTCAGGGAACATACCTCTTTATGCCCTCAACACAAAACTACAGTGCACTAAGTAGTAGCCTCCATACAAGCTTTCTGGTGTAACAAAGAAACTAAAGAACTAATTTCTACACAATCCTTGATGCTCTCTAGCGAAACAGCCAATGTGTCCACCACTTTCGAGTGGAACCAGTGTTATCAACGACGATGCACAGTGGAACAAACAGGAGCATCAAGATGGTGGTTTCGCATTGACTATGTGGACACTTGTGATCTGTTTTTACAGATATTTGTTTTAGTTAAAAACAAGCATCAACCAACTATTAATGTGACCAATGTATGCACTTTTTTCCAATGATTTCTCCATTCTCTCTTTCCAACATGTGAAATACGACATGCCCGTTTTTTGGGTCCGGCTGCAAACCAAGGTTCTGAACCAATGTATGTTTGATTGAAAAGCTCCAAATGGTTTAAAATCAGGTGCGCAAACTGGAAAGGGGTAATAGTGCCACAGAAACATGATGGCATCAAGAGGCAGTATGCTTTCTTTTAAGACAAAAGATCACACAGTATGCCTTAGACACACTGGCAGGTGTCCCTGGTGGTCTAGTGGCTAGGATTCGGCGCTCTCACCGCCGCGGCCCGGGTTCGATTCCCGGTCAGGGAACATATGATTATGTCAATCAGAAGCACTGTAGGTACTTCAGACCTCAATGGCTGCACTCATGTATGCAAACAGGAAACCATGTTACTGTAAGAAATCAAGGGGAAATTATCCTTAAAATGTGCCTCCACCCGACTCTGACTTCATGAGTTTTGGGCTTATGAATGGTTGGTTGTGTGACTGAAGCAGGGCTCTGCATTGAGCTCACCTGCTTTACAAGCTTATAAAGTAACTGGAAACCATGATCTAGGAAACCATAACAGCTCTGGGACACATTCTCCTTCAGACTGAGGTCTGTGCAGAGTTAGTACCAAGTTTGTCTCTAACAGGGCGCCAATCAGTACCTTCTCAAATCAATATTATTATTATTAATTACATATCACACTTGGTTGATGCTGCTGCTCCAGCATCATGTAGCTCCCTGGTGGTCTAGAGGTTTGGATTCGGCACTCTCAGCGCCACGGCCCGGGTTTGATTCCCGGTCAGGGAATGTCACTTCATGCCTTCAAGCATTTCCCTGCTATGTGTACAAATGAAACTACTGTATGTTGACAGACTGTAAAAAAATCACAGCCTGCTTTGTACTAGTTTTCTGGTCTCAAAAGGAATCCATCACAGCTCTAGGATGTGCCCCTCTTCAGACTGAGGGTGTGCAGAATTTGTACCAAGTAAGTTTGTCCATAACAGGGTGCCACACTGAGACAACTGTGTGCAGGTTATGTTTTATTCCCATTCTCTCTGATCCTGCTTTCACCTGGCATTAACATGTGTCTTGGGTGATCAAAAGTTGACAGCTCAAAGTCTGTCTCTTAACACCTTGCATCCACATGTGTCTCCAGTGACCACTTGCGAACGGCTTTCACGTCCCTGCTCTATATGATATATGTGCAAAACACATGTATCATTTGTGTTTGCAAAGACAAAATGCATTGTAATTTCTAACCAGCATGAGGTTTGTACGCACACTCAAGCACCCCCTGCTAGGACACTACTGCTACGGGAGTGTGAGCTCCTGCACTGGGCAGACAGTTGGTGAGAGTCCGCCCGCACATACATAGTGACAGGACTAACTGTTAGCATCACATGGCTAATGTTATCCAAAGAGTATTGACAAGTTTTGGTGTCAGTGTGACTTTGTTGGGACTGTTAGAGCTACTGCTGCGTTAGATCATGCTAACCAGGCAGATCTTGGACTAAGTGGTCGCTGGGAGGAGAGCAGCTCTGGAGACAGTCCTTCAGCACTGAGTCAGAAGCAACAGAAAGTGGAGAGTTAGATAAGCAAGGATGTCAGCTGAGGAAGCTGTTCTTCATTGTGGCTCAGGACACATGAGTGTATACACTGCTGAAAGACTTTGTCTATATGTGGCCCAGACCACCTCCACATGTGGTCTGAGCGATCGAACCTCAGGACACATTGAGGACACATTCATAGCCTGTACTGACCACTTGTGATCCTGATCACCCAGGACGCATGGTAATATCAGGTCTGAAAAGGCTCTCTGTTTACTTTAGTGGTCAGCTCTGAACTTAATTGCTAATCAACTTTAACTGTACACGTTCATTTTATTTATTAATCAAAAACCGACACTGTTTAGCTCGTGTTCTTATTTTATCCCTGGTGTGCCCTGCAGCTGTGTTACTACGGTAGGACTTACCTCTGACTCTGAGTCATCATGGGACAGAGCTCGTCTGTAGCGCACCTTGCTGTTCCCTCGTGAGTCCTCCTCTCTCTCCTCCAGCTTTGCTTTTGTCCTGTGCTTCTTCATTAGGAAATTATCTACCACCCAGAACATGAGGGCCTAAAGGAAACACAGACAATACCGCGGTGAATGACATTTCCCCATTGGGAATTAAATAAGTGATTTTTATACTATACACAATTTTTTTTACATTCATACACACAAGAGAATGGACATGGTGTGAACGAACACGAATGATTCAGACTCTCACGAGACACGTGCAGTAGTGGTGTAGCAGGAGCTGTAAAGTCAGGGCGCAAAGAAAAACACATAGTAACAGCAGACTTACGTTGATGAAGAACGGAACGATGAGCATGACGATGGCCAGTTCCAGGTCAGGATTCTCTATGGGGTTGAGGAGAGCCAGCTGCGACACACACAGACATATACAACACACACATGCACAGACATAAGCATATACATAGAAACATAGACAGCACACCTAGCCTTAGACTAGAAAGTTTTAAGATCTCAGAGATCAGGAAGGGCAATAATAAAATAGGAGGACCATCTACTGGAGCAAACGTCACAACCTGGAATCTGCCAGAAACCACCAAACATCGTGAGAAAGAGTGAAACTAGTCAGCAAATGGAAAGTAATCGAAAGGAGTGTTCACCAAACATGATAATTTGCTGAACAAATTTGTTGAGGAGATTATCAAGGTTTTAAACCAACCGTTTAGGCTGAATATTTGTAACAAACTCAGCTGGTTTGTTCTAACTGTCATGTTTACACAAGGCGTTTTGACTCTCACTGAGTTTATATTCTGATTACTAAAAGGGACAAAAGCTGAATGCATCTATAAAAGTGATGTAAAGGAACAATTCATTCCAAAATCAGAAACAGAGATTTTTCCTCTTACCTGTAGTGCTATTTATCAATCTAGATTGTTTTGGTGTGAGTTCCTGAGTGTTAGAGATATCAGCCATAGAGACGTCTGCCTTCTCTCGAATATAATGGAAATTGATGTCACTCAACAGCAGTGTCTCTTTCCAGAAATCACTACCCGGTTACTCAAGATAATCTACAGACCTTTTTGTGAGCAGTTTCATGTAGGAACTATTTTCTTTCTACCAAACTACCGTTTCATTGTGCAGAAGAAATCATTAAAGCCAAGTGCTATCTAGTTTCATTGTCTGCGAGAGAAAAAGGACATCAAACCTAGCAGGCTACCTAAAATGGCAAACGTTTCTGCATGAACACTATACATGCTGTACGGGATTTATTATCAAGTTAAAGAAATTACTGTGATATCAGAGTTATAGTTACAGGTACTGTTTCTGTAGACCACAACTAAAGGCAGGCTGTAAGCCTTGAGATTCCAGATGTTTTGGCACAACATGTCAAGTGGTTAGGATTTGGCGCTCTCACTGCCGTGACCTAGGTTCAATTCCTGGTCAAGGAACACCCTACTACATCTCTCCAGTTACAATGTCACTTTCAGAACTCTGAACTGCAGAGCTAGACTCTTAGTTGCATATAAGCAGTGGTGAAGCTATACACATTCCTGTTTCACACTATTCCACTGATATATAGCCAAAGGCAGCATGCTGAGAGACACATTAATGCGGCAACAAAGGCAGGGAAATACTTACAGCATGTAAACAATGCAGGATTTACAATGTTTAAGAAATCAGCTTTGCAAATGTTTAATTAGGGAAGAAACACATTCAACACCTTTGTTGATAAGACTGATAAGTGTGTTTGTTGGGTAGTTTTGTGCTTAACCCTCGCCTTCTGGTCCCACAAAGATTGCTTGATCACCTAACCACTCATGTGTGAAGGAAAATGTACCATTTCTGGAAAATCCCAATGTGGACAAAACTACTACTTTTCCATTAAATTAGGAGAAACAATGACACATTTTCAATTACAGAGAACATGCCTTGAAAAGCTAAGCAATCATCCCTGGTGTCTAGTGCATATAATTTGCTGCAATCACCAACATAGCCTGAGTTTGATTCCCAGTCAAGGAGCATGTTATCTTTTCTCTCTCAGTACACTGGACTTTGATAATAGACATGACAGGATTGATTTTTACTCGCACACAAGAAACCAGAATTCTGTGTGAAATCAAGGGATGATTTGTGGGTTTGCTCCAGAGGTTGGTCCAAATCATAGCCTTCTTGTCTCACAAAGACAGCTGAGGCATTTTGACTCTGACTGAGTTTATATTTTGATTACTAGATGTAAAAAAAAACTAAACAGACAATCTGTAAAAGCTGTATGATTAAAGCTAAAAATGCCTTATTGTGATAATGTCCTTTGACCTTCACAAAAGAAAATCCACAAACCTAGCAGACCACCAAAAATTGCATTTCTGCATGTGTATTGTAGTTGCTATACAAGAGTTATTATCAAGTTCAAAATAAACACTGTGATATCACATTTATAGATGTTGGTGCTGTTTCTGGTAGTTTCTACAGACCACTACTAGAGGCAGGTTGTGACACTTCAACGAGAGATTCCAGAGAGCATGACTCAACAGATGCCCCTGGTGGTCTCGTGGTGAGGATTCAGCGTTCTCACCATCACTGCTCATAATTAATTCCTGGACAGGAACACCTTGGTTTCTTTTCTTTGGGATTGATTTTCTTTAAACTAAAAAAATAAGCCAATGCCACAGCACCTATATTGTAGACAAACTATACAAAACTGCTTTTTTATTTACGGTTGTGGATCAAAATGTGAAAAAGGACCTCATCATTTCTGTCTGAGGAAAGATTAGTTTTTATTTATTTCTCAATTCCTGCAGAATACCAATACTGAGGGTGTGACTGTGAAGCACATAGAAGTAACAAGTGCCACAGCACAGCACAACAGGACCTGGACAAATCATGCCTTTCCAGGGTCGACAGACATCCCTGGTGATCTAGTGGCTACAATTCAGAACTGTCACTGCCACAGTCTGGGTTTGACTCACGGCTGGAGAACATCTCTTTATGAATCTTACAGTAAATGTGCTGTACTGCAGACAATGTAGAAATATTTATCTTAGTCTTGAAGGACCATATGTAGTGTCAAGTGTCAATCCAGATATGTGACGAGTTTTGCTAAATTCGAGTGTTTTAGTTGTCTCTCTCTGCAGGACTCAATGAGCATGCTCTACAGTATTTTGTTAAAGGAGCTGTATACGACATACAGATCATTTATATAACAACTATCGGATGTTTTAAGATATAGTGGTGTAATGGCGTCCTGAGCATACAATGACGTCACAGCTCCCTTTGCGTTTGCTGTAATCCGAGCTCCTCTGTTCTTTGTAGTTGTAGACAGTCGTAGCCACACATGAATGAGTCCCTGTGTATGTATCCCACTGGATAGCTAATTGCTGCCACTCTGCACTGCGCTCATATGGTGGTTACTGCTGATATTACCACCCCACAGCGGTAGAATGTTGTTGTGGAAGCGTAGCACCCACCCTCCAACTACCCCTGATGTTAACACTGTAAGCTTTGTTGCCATTGTTAGCACTGTTTGAACCTTTAGCTGCTATCCGCCAGCTCAGCTGAGTCCGTGTTGAGAGCTGTGTGCAGACAATACCAGCTCAGACTCTGCAATCATAGATATGCTCTGAATGCTGCATACAGCTCATTTAACTAAATCTACCACAATACTTTGCATCTTTATCTAGCTGACACAAAAAACACCAAATATTTTCAAATGAGGCAAACAACACGAAGGTCAGGAGCTGACAGAGCAGCATGGTGAGTGAAGGCATGGCTGCTCTGTTTAGTCCATGTGTATAATCTCTATGTGTTGATGAGGTACGACTAATGAAGGTTATTTATTTCACGACTAATCCACCTGATGGAGTCAAAATCAGGTTGATAATGGCTCTGGAGACTTCTGCAACACTTTTAAATATTGCGAATTCTCCTTGAATTGAAAAAGATAATTAAGACACTGCTGAGGACCAATGTCACCTGCTATCTTTTCAATTCAGTTCATCTCCTTTTTTTCATACCTTCTTCCACTGGGGGATGAGGAGGACCAACATGATGAGGACTTTCTCAAACATCATTATGAGGATGTAGAGGATACACTGGCCCAACCAAGCTGTGCACTGCACTGGCTCTCCTACACACACATGCAGGAAAAAAGAGACAGGTTGCTGTAAATAAAATCTGCTTAGGTATGTGTACAGTTTATGCAGCACAGATCATTATTAGATTTCACTGCTTCAGTGATACACAAACTGTTTCAGGGACAAAAGAAGGCAATGCAAGAACTGACACTGCAGCACTGCAGTACTGAGGGTAGCTGCTGCCCTCCATTGGGCATTATAGGCATTTTAGGAATGTGCTGGAGCTCCCACTTCACCACTCACACACTTGGGTGCATTTCATCATGCTAACATGTCTCCTTTACTCCTTCACTCGCTGCCTTTCTTGTTAGTTCCACCTATGAGATGTGTGAGCGAAGACGGTGAGGAAAAGACGCAAGGACAGAGGAGCCGAAGCTATCAAATGAGAAATTTCTGGTTCTGCTGCATCAGTCCAAAGCAACACCAGTCACTTGTGTCTGCACAACAATACATCACATAGCTATTCTGAAGTGTTAGACTTATCACAAACAAGGTGACTGCACATTATATTGCATCTCACCATGTAACTGTGTTCTATTTTTTTTGTTTATTTGTAGATCCCTATTAGGGTTCAATCCTGGGAAGCGGGATTCCCGGGAATACACATACAAACTATTTCCCATTTCCAGCAGTATAATAATGGGAAAATGGAAAAAAAAAAAGTTATGTTCTAGCCTTAAACCGAATAGGCAAGTCCTTTAAATCCTCCCGCGTCAATACATTTCTCGGAGTTGGCAGGGATGCAAAACTCAGCAGCACAACAATAGCTTCCTTTAGGCCCACGATACTCATCCACTGTAGACTCTATAATCTAAATTAGGCAAACACAAAACATCATCTGCCACCACCTCTGCATTGAAACACTTTAAAAGACTGAATAGTGACTAACAGGATATGGGATTCATCTCAGCTTAATAGAATGGCTTCAAAAAAGGCCAAATTACTCGCTTTAACAAATTCAATTTATTTAAACCATGAAAACATGTTAGATATCTCCTCCATGAGGCTGCTTTGAGCAGACAGAGCACAGACATTGGACTTGGCCTTTCATATTCCTCACAGAAACATTCAAGCTATATGCAGACTTTGTGTTATGTTCATCCTAATGTTGATTAACATCAATGGTGTTCTTTTGTTCTTTTGGTTAAAATCACCAAATAGCACAGTAAAGCAGTCAGGTTGGGAACTGTAGCAGAAGTTATACCTTAAAAACAAGTCAATTTCCTGGGATTCCTGGGATAGTTAGGAACAATATCAATCCTTAATCCCTATGCACGAAACAACAATCTAAGCACTGTGAAAGTAAACTGCGTGTGTTTATACATCATGGAACGCAAAAAAAATCTTTATCTTGCAGTGACCCTAAGGGGTCTCCGTAGTGACGCCACATGATTAAGGATTTCCACGAAGGATACAGTGGTATTTCCTTGCTCTAAGCTCCTCCAGAAGCCTCCTCTCTCCTTGTCATCTTGAGGTGAATTTAAGGGATTGCAAGATCCTCCATTATGGCGAAGGGGGTGTTATTTTCAGGTTACGGAAGGAGAGAGGAGGCGAGGAAGCATAAGTCAGCATAATGAAAAAGACCCATGGTCCTCACCATATTCTCCAAAACGCAGAGAGTCCCACTGCCTCCACTCTACAATAGCGCTGACTGCTCTCACTCCAGCATAGATCAGCAACATGCCAAGAGAAGCATCCAACAGGAAGTTAATGAGGTATCTGGGAGAGACAGAAAAGTGAACGTAATTTGAATCTGCAGTTAAAAGCTTTTCTGCTGGACAGCTTAGTGATTCCCAGTTAGAATTCAACACTACATGTCTACTGATATAAATAACGTTCATAACAGTTTCTTGGAAATCTATTTGTTGTCAGTCAAGAATCAGGTGCTCTGAGGAAAACAGTGAAATATAGGATTGACTCACAGTGAGCAAGGATCCTCCTCTGTGAGGTCTGACAAGTAGACATTAGCAAAGTGGATAAACAGCATCCCAATGGCCTGTTTTGAGGTGTCCAGGAACCTGCAGAGAGACAGGAGGGTTGATATGCTTCCGAGGGACTCCGGCACGATTCATTTGATGCCTTTGCAGAGAAATGAATTTAAGCTGGCTCAGCTGCCTTACCAGATCCTCCAGGGTCTCCTCTCATGTTTTGGCTCCCTGAAGCGTTTCACTGTGGAGGAGAGAGTGCAGCACAAAGATAGTGGGATTTCAATACAGATTACTCATACAGAAAGAGAGGAACACAGAATCAATCTAACAGAATCTCTCTTGTTTTAATTTAACGATGTTACAACCCTCCTGTGAGCTGTCAAGGGTCCAATGAGCACTTTGTTGGCTTTAAAGAAGGTTATATGTTTAGTTCAGCTGAAAATCTCGCTTTGTACTGACATATTCATGATTTAGAAATGAGGGTTGACGTCCCCTTTTGTGCAGTTAAAACCATCACACAAGCAGGATCAGAACAGAAGTGAGACTTCAAACGCTCTTTTATCGAGCCTACAGTGCACTGAATAGCAGCTATTTGAGTTCAAGTGAGACAGACTGAATGATACAGGCTTAGTCTGTATGTGGATGGCTTGTTGACGCAGAACGAGAACTGAGCAATATGTTGTTGGTCACGCAAGAAGCAGAACTAGCGGTCCAGACCAGAACCTAAGACATGACCTAAAGTGACGCAGCAGCTGTGAAACCTGACACTCTTTATTTTCTCAGCTCACTGCCAACAGGAAACAGAGAAATGTTTCTTGAAAAGGTGGCCAAATGGAGAAGTGGATCAGACTCTAAATACTTAAGAGCTTATTTATCGAAATGGCGCATTGTCTCTGACCAAGTTAAGAAACAAGCAGTGATGAAAGTGATGAAAAAATAAACTGTCAAACTGAAATAATAGAGACCAGTTTGTGTAACAAAGACAACAAACTCTGCAACTGCTAAATGTATCTGTATGTGTTTAGGATGTTTTAAGGCTTTGAGACAACCTCACTTTAATTCAGCCCTTATGTGTAATTGAGTCTGAGGGGTTTCATGCAAGTAGGCTCATCACTGAAAACAGTACAGGTCCAACGCAAATAAAGCTCTTGCTCTGTTTCACAATAGTGACTTGTTTTCCTTGGCATCCTCACTACCATCTTCTTTTAACTCCTACGACACAGACATGCATGATAAAAGGGGAGCTACGCCACGTTACGACAGCCCTGAGTAACTTTTCTAACATCAGACACACACACTGATTGTATTGTTCAAAGCTGTGATACCTCAGCTGGATTGTTACCTCTTACAGGAACCCCTTTACACCTCAAACTATCTCACCACGCAAACCTTGCACTAAATACTGTAGTGTTGCCAAACCATTTCCTCAAGGCTGTTTGTGTTTTCATGCGGGCAAGCTATACTGCGAGCTATGACCACAGTTTCTGCTCTGTACTGCACAAGTGCGACTTCAGACCAAACACGCCCTGTGTGCAGCTGGGTATGATGCGGACGCAGACGGAGGCCTCAGCCTACTCCCTCTGCTCAGAGAGCTGCCTCGAGGAAAAAAAAGGGTCTACAATGCTGAACATTCCTCATTGCTGCGAGGCTGCTGGGACACAGAAAAACTGAGGCTGCTCTCATTAGGTCACACTGCTGTCAGCGCTGTGCCAGACACTGACTGAATGGAACCATGGCTGAAGCTCGAGCGTGATTTTTCTTTGTGTGCGATGTTTCCCTGTCTATCTAAATATGAGTTCAGCCACCTTAGCCAGAGTTGAAATCAAATCTTGCCAGGTGTTTCACTGGGAGAAATTAAATAAGAATGAGCTTAATGGACAGTAAACAGCTGTGAAACATCACCCTGTGCAATGTACTAGAACATCCCCTCAGGGATTAATAACAGCATGTCTTCTTTTTCTTCTTCTAGCATGTTTTTAAAATGCACAAACCAGTTCTTACAAAACAGTTAGCAAACAGAAAGGACTCTGGCTTGTACAGTGAAGCAGCTGCAGGGTATATTGAGTAACTGTCACTTGAGGCACCTTACTTTGAAAAAGTTATTCTGCATCTACAATGGGACTCTTTTTTGTCTGCATATCAGATTTATACAAGTGAATTGTAGCTGCAGGCATCTATCACTGTTTGGGTGAGCTTCAAACACACATCATCAAGGAGAAGAACAGTCTTTCCTTTGCCATTGCTCCCTTAACTTCATGATTTTGTTGCAAACTCTGACTGCCACCTGCAAAACAAAACCACTATCATGAAAACCATGGCATTATCCCCTTTAGAAATAGTCATAACTGGGTTTAACCTGAGAGGGGAGTGTTATCATGATGTAGGTCAAACATGAGCCAGTGACTTTAGAGAGTAAGCAGCCAAAGACAATAACTTCAGCAAGAGGAAAAGAGTCACCAGGTGTAGTATTACATTGATCTTTCACCCCTGCAATGTCTGTCTATCTTACTGTTGTTTGCTTTTTCTTGTTGTACACTCAGGCATGAGCCTCCCAGCTGGGATCAATATCTCATTTGATTAACAGAGTGATGCCATTGGATAATTGCCGGGTCACATCAGCAGCTGGTGTCAGATATCTGACACACAGCAGAACAGTGGCCATACTCACACATCAGCGTGCTGAAAGCCATCACAGCCAGAAGTCCTTGCAGGAAAATCCCAAAAGAGTCCATCAAGGCGCCATTCTCGCACCCCCGGTTCTCAGCACCTGGTGTCGGGCTGGCAGGCACCGACGTGTTGGTAAAGGACACAGCGGGCAGCCCTGCTACTCCTGGACCCGCCAATGCCACGTCTCCGAGCTGGGACAGCATGTTGACACCACTAACAGCAGCCATGGGGCAGAAGAGCTGAACGAGACTAATTGATGTAGCCGAGAGCTGTAGCTTCTCACACACAGACTGTGTGTGCTTCTCAGTCCTTCCCCAGCAGTTGGTCAGCTAATCGATGTGCTAGGCTGGACAGTCTTCGGTGAAAGATGGTGGCATCCTCTACCTTCCAGGCGCCCACTCATTCTCCTGCTTCAGACATCCACGCAGCAGTCATAGCTGTGTTTGTCATAAGAGAAGTAAAGCCGTCGCCCAGAAAGGTTACAAGAAGTTGCAGTGACGTGCTACGTAGCTGTGGCTGACTCGGTTCACACACTGCAACATTAAAAATCAATAGCTAGTTTAAAAGGTCCAGGAACATTTCCTGGCTCGAGCCAATCTTAACCGGAATGTACGAGCTAACATTAGTGTAAGCTAAACCGGTGTCATGCAGCTACTCAGACAAAACCAGTTTTAAGACTTATATGAAATGTGTCGTACAGTGCAGGTCAACCATAAGTGACATTTTGCCGACAGACAAACGTTCAGTGAAAAAAAGAAGAGCTCCAGCGACTGAGATGCTATCATTACCTACCCAGCTAGCTCCCAAGCTAACTACTCAGCTCCGTTATGCTAACGCCGGGCTAACAAACTTGTATTTCCTCTCAGGCGTTGAAAACAGCGGGTGCAGAGGTTCCTCCTGACATTAACGCATCTGAAACAGCTCGTCTGTACACACAAAAAACTGAATATGAATAATTGCAGGTCACGGCTCGCGTACATCCAGCTGCTTCCCTGCCCAGCAGTGCCCACTCATGTTGACAGACGTAGTCTCACGTGATCTACGTAGCTGCCAATGGCATTCTGGGAAATGTATGACAAACACCGAGCAACCTATGAAATGTGTATATTTTCCCCCTTGACAAACACCAGGAGCCGCTTAACATTCATTGTTCACCGTTTTTAATTGCAGTCTTTTCTTTAAATGGCAGTTATAATCTTCAAATATGAATTAAAAAGCTGCTTCATTGCTTTGAGCACAGCGGAAACTACAAGCAAATTAGTAAACAAAGAACCTACAGAGGTTTTTCCTCACACAAAATGAAGCACATTACAATAAATCACACTACAAGAACTGGTAAAAAGAGGAAAAAATGATTTACAAAAGCATTTTGAGAATAGCTTTTTAAAACTACCCATTTTTCATTAAGTTAACTGTTAAAAATTATGACGATTGAATTATATGAAATGGCTCAAATAATCAACTGTAGCTGGAATTGTTTTAACCATACACCCTATATGAGAAAGTTAAGGTGTATTCTGTGCAAATATACTGTATATTTAGGGCATTTACACATTGCTTATGCAGAAAGTTAACTGTTCAATAGATTTTTTTCTTTCTAATCACCCTGTTGCACTAGAAGATATTTGATTATATACATTATGTACAAACATGCGCTGCCATATTTGCATACCACCATACAGTATATGGTTTTGCTTGTGCTTGCATTACAGAGTCCTTACAATGTAAACTGCTCTTACATACTGTAGAAGCTTGAACACGAAAGCAATTTGATCTCCTAAGATAAAGGCCCCCTTTGCATCTCTTGTTGATCAGATTGTATCTTAATTAAGCCTGGTAACATTTGCAAATGATGTTAGTACAGTATACACGTCTGGTGTTCACACTAAAATCAAATTCCTCACCTAGCATAGCACACTATGATCTTTCAAATCTGCTATTAGTATATCTAGTTTAATATAACCACTTCAAAGAAACTTGTATGCCGTATTAATTCTATGCAACTTGTAGTTTTATCTGTGTGCAGTTATTTTATCTTTGCTTATTACACGGCATTGTCAAATGCTCGATCCTGATTGGTCAATTACAACATTCTACGGTCTGTTATTTCTGAATAGCAGACCGTTGCTATGAATAGCAGACCGTTGTTAAGGACGCTTCTGATCGACTCGGGCGAATCACGTCCTGTCATATCAATCCGCAGAAAGACGTTTATACCTGCGGCAAGAAATCGTTAATTTTCTGTTGTTTTCTGTTGTCAAACTTTTGATTTCTTTAGTGAGTAGCCGTGTAATAAGCGGGATAATGTAGAGCGAGCCGGTCACTATAGAGAAATAAACCCCTTCAGGGTGATGTAGGACCCCTCCGCTTCGCGTCGGGGTCCTACATCACCCTGTCGGGGTTTATTTCTCTATAGTGACCGGCTCGTTCTACATTATCCCTTACTTAATGGGCCAAATGAGCTCTGAGTCTCTAGAGAGAATAAGACAAAGGCTCCCAGATACTGCTTTGAGCTTTACAGTGAAATGGATTTTGTAGAAAAAAAACAATGTTATTAAGTGCTTTGATATAAGTGGCCTGTCATATACTGCGTTTGGCCTCATCGGCACCAAAGTGTTGAACATCTTTTCAACGAAATTAGACTTCAGTGTGAAATCACCAGATTATGAGGCCAGACCACCTCATTCCTGAGTCCAACAGACAATAGCAAATGCTGACTAGAAGATACCAAATATTCAACGGTTGAGTACAATAAGTAAAAGCTGCGATTTAGTGGTATTCCCTTTTAGAGACAGCAGGGCAGGTGGGAAATCATGAATGGGCACAATGGACCTATGGAGTTGTAGCACTGGCACTCAGTCATCCTCGTACAGAAGGAGGAAGTAAAAGAGGAGAATCCGAGACACTGAGGTCACAAATAAAGTTAAGAAGCCTTTATTAGAATCAGCTACAAACTTTAAAGTAAGTCCTTCATGATGGCTTGGTTTTTTTCCCTTTTTTATTTTGCAAGAGCTACTGAAATAAATAAAGGCTTTCACAGTTATTTATGACATCAAAGTGTCTTGAATTCTGTCTTTCAGTCTTCTCGTGTCTAAAGAGCACCTGAACTGTTTTTTTTTGCCGTATGTAGCTCTTCTTCTTTGCTCTTTTTTCAATGATGAGAAAATGATGCTCTGTCCACCTCATGTCCATGCTTTTCTGACACAGTGGGGTATATGCAGGATTCTAAAGGATGTCCAGTGTTGGAAAGGTTAAAGTTGGAAAATACAGTGTGTTGTTTTTTTTCACAGAAGTAATACATAGAACAGTTTGTAGTCATGTCCATATTCATTCCCCGTCAGCTACGTAGCAAACTGCTGATAAAATGCCAGCTTGACCCTCTCGATGTGGTGGCACAGCTTGATGGCCGGTCCCAGCTTCAGGTCCATACACTCTTGCACTGTTGGGAGGTTCAGCAGCAGCAGTGCCTGTCCGTCAATCTCCTATAAAAACATACATTTACATTAGGTGCAGTTTCTAAAATTAGTTTTGCCTCAACTATCTAGGGAAAGTGATGCTTTGTATTTGTGACAATGTGTACAGTACAAGTGTAAAATGCACTTATTGCAGTAGAGTGGAGTGAGCTCTCATCCTGAGTGGCCGCTGAGTACATGAGTATTTCTTACCTGATCCAAGAAAATCCGTGCAAGAGGTGCACAGTCAGTGGTCCTGATGAAGCGAACCACATCAGTAACGCTCCACTCCAGCGGGCTGGTGTCCAAACACAACTTCTGAGGAGGCTCAATCTTTGAGGTCTATAAACACACAGTTAGGGTGAGTCACAGGGAGACTCGAAGAAATCTCCTAGCTCAAGTGGAAAGGCTCACAGTTCATGCTGAGGTGAAGGGTATCAGGCCTGAACATGTCATAAAAGAAACACTGGCTGTTTCAGCTTTGTTGAATTCCCCAAAAGCTGTTGCTGCTGTACGAGCATCATTAGAAATTTTATTTAAATAGAGCAAGTGGGCAGGAAAAGGCAGTTGCATTTAACAGAAGGGACAAAGAGGAGGGATTGTGCATTATATCTAAAATTTTTTATTAGCAGGAATTTTTATTTTAAGCCTAGTGCTACACAATGGAGTATTTATCAAAGGAATACTTCACCCACAAAAGCACCATCTGTATATCTATGACTCACTCCATGTTACACTAACTTTGTGGAGAAAACATTTTTCTCGCATGCCTTAATGGTGAATGAAGGATCCAAAAAAGGAGAAAATTCTCGATGAATTGACGTAAAAGGGGAAAGTAGCAGAACTTTATCAAAACATCCATTTACAAACTCTTACACAAGTCATGCAGTGTAATCCAAGTCTTATTTATCCAGTCACATGCACAGCACTTCCAAAGCCCATGCGTTTTCACTAAAAAACCTTAGTGTCCAGAACCCTTTCACATAAACAGTCTCAGGCATAGACGAGTAGTGCACTTGGACACTCTTATGCAAAAGTGTTTTTAATAGTAAGATGTTAGCAGAACTCCATGTGTAATCGAAGTACTGAGAATACAACTAGATAAATAAGACTTGGAATATACTGCACAAGTTGTAAGAGTTTGTCAAAAGATGTTTTGGTATAATTTTGCTGTTGTTTAACATGGTCCTCCTTCATCAAGAATGTTAGCCATTTTTGGATTCTTCTTTCATCGTTGAGGCGTGCAAGAAAAACTAAGTTTCATCTACAAATTCAAGGTGACACAGGATGAGTAACTGATATACAAATTATTATTTTTGTGGGAGAAGTATTTCTTATAAGACACACTGTCAAGAGATTAAACTTAGCAGATAAATATTTTCAAAATGTTTCAGTATTTATTGTAATTTTTAAACTCTACATGACTTTCCCTACCTTTGGTGAAGGAGGGCGGTTCTCATCATCAGAGAATGAGGGTGAGCGGGGTTTCCGGCGCCGGCGTGTGGGCCTGGGTGTTGCCGGCGGGGAGGGGGACGGCGTGGTGGGCTGAGATTTCCCAACTGATTGTTCAGAATCATCCTGGAGATCGTCCTGCAGCTCAGAGCCAGAGTCACTCAGAGAGTCATCCTCATCCAGGTCTTCTTCCTCTCCACTGCCCTGTGAGCCAAACACAAGGACGACAAAGAATCCATTAGCACAGATTCAAGTTCAGTGTTAAGAAGAGTCAAAGTTAATGATGCTGGTGTAACAGTGATATAACTTGTGCATCCACTGAAGAAAATATGAGTGTGTGTTACCTGTGGAGACCCTGCAGGTGTGTTGTCCACTGAGGCTGAGGAGCGTCTCTTCTTATGGACAAACAGCTGCTTCCTCCTCTTCCTCCTCCTCCCTCTTCTCTTCACTCCACCCTCCAGGTTGGAGTGGCCCCCAGGTGGACGGCCAACGCGTTTACTCTTCTTCTTTCCATAGTAATATGCTGTTGACATGGTAACAGGTTTGCTGTGAAACGCTTCATTTTACATAGGCATTACTACATTATTGTGACAGAAGGAAATCAATTGATCAATCTGATGAGTATCTTTTAATGAATGTATTCTTTACTGGACAAGCATCGATAAATAAGACTGTAACAGCATGTTTGTGGAGGATGTGTGCTGTCTGGAGTGATATGAAAACATGAGAGACAAAAGAGAAAGTATAATCATGTGTCTGTTGCTATCAAATTGCATCAGTTTCGTAACCCCAACAGTGCAGCACAGCGGCAAGTAAACAAATCAACAAATCTGAGTATTGTGCTGTCGATACAGTTCAGCAGAAGATGAAAGAGGCCAATTCTGACTCATATTTTTAGCAAACCATAAATTCATTGCCAGTATGGAAAGTTACTGCAATTTCTAAATCACAAATTTTATCCTTCTGCTTCACAGAATTTCTGTATTCATTTAAGGAGCATTTATGTACTCGCTGATCATTTCTATTCATGAGCAACACAAATGAAAATAACTGAACAATTTTTGCAAAAGAGGAAATTAATGAACTTAATGTTCAATTAAAGGAAGTCTGAATAATGTTTAGAATTAAGGTCACAACTGACAAGCAAATATAGAGATTTCTAAGCTATTACAGTCAGCAATTAGAGCTTCATCGTCTGCTTTGATAGGAAAGCAGCTACCCCAGATCATCTGATCAATAATTTGGAGTCACAACATCAGCAGTCTGTACTGCTGTAAACCACCTACTGTATTTGGTCTTGGTGAGAACAGAGCAGTTCTCAGAGCAGCGCTCCAGAACCATGCGAGGTCCAAACAGGTTTGGGCAGCACTCTAGCTTGATGCAGGTTTTCCTGCAGAAGTCTGCGACACGGTCTGCAGTTCGGACTATTTCCACAGTGGCCCGGTAACTCTTTCCCTTGTACCTGACATTGAAAGAAAAGCAAGGTTGACCAGTAAATAATTAGCGATATAATAATGCTTTTTTCCACACAATATAGAGTTGAAAAAAAGAGGTATATTCTTCAGTACAAAAGGTGCAGCATATTCCACTCTTCTCAATCACTAAAGCTCCTATTATATTCATGCTTGAACTAACAAGGTTGCTTCAACCAGCAAGGTCTCTTTTTAAACTGTCCCAGATGCTCTCAGCTAAATCATTGCTTTAATAAAGTATCAGGAGCTTGTGCTGGTTTCTGGTGCGCTGATATTTATTTCCACTTGTGCATTCAAGTACACATTTAATCCAGCATGCGTCCTAAAATAGGCCAGCTGTGAACACTCCTGCTATTCCTGCAGGTTTTCTACAGAGCAGAGAATTTTGAGTTGAGGATTAAATGGTGCTTCCCCTCACTTGGCTTTGAGTGTCTCTCCATGGCCTTGCCAGCGGCTCTCCTGGTCCAGCTGCAGCTCTCTCAGCACACGGCTTGGCTTGTACGCAGAGTTTATCAGCAGAGTCAATACCTGGATACAAGACATGCAGAGAATAGCAATACTTGCAGTTTATCTGTAGGGGTGAGGATTATGTCTTTTATTGGTGCTATGTGTACCGTTTCAACATTCATTTTGAGACAGGGTTTGTATGACTGTTGATTGTCAGCAGATTAGCAGCCTTTACCGACTTCTACATCGAGTGCAATTGTATGAGCCAGAGGATATCAGTCTTCTCCACCACGATTTTATTTGTTTTGTGTAAATATTAAAAGGAATTATAACTAGTTGAAAAATTCTAAGACTGATGCTGCATCTGAAATAGCATGCCATGTAGCAACTACCCAGTATGTTTACTATTGTTTACATACTGGGTATACAAGCAGCTCATTGACTTTGGCACACCAGTGCTTTGAGCTAAATGCTAACTTCAGCCTGCTAATATGATCACAATTAATATGCTAACATGCTGATGAATTATTTTTACTTTATTTACTACTTTATTTTATTTTTACTTGCTAATCAGCCCTAAACACAAAGTACAAATGAGGTCAATGGGAATGCCACTGGTTTTGCAGGTATTTGGTCATAAGCCAAAGAATTGGACAACTTAAAATTTTGACTTGACACTACATGGAAAGCTAAAGGCTCTTAAAAGCTTGCAATTCATCTTCTGGAAACCATGAATGTCTGTACCAAAATCAATCCATGACAATCCATTCCAAAGCAGACCCAATCGACCACTGCCATTAGTCACACTGGTAGCTTGGCAAAAATGAATAAAATCAAATAAAAGGAATACATAAAAGAAAAGAAAAGAAAAGAAAAGAAAAGAAAAGAAAAAAGCTGAACATGAAACCATATTTAAGGACTGAGGGATGACACCTTTTTGTGTTATTTGTACAGTAACCAGCTGGACCAGCCCCTCTCACCTCTTTGAGCACAAGGACACAGTTTCCAGGGCCAATGAACTGAGGAAGCTCTGCAATGCGTCCCTTGTTAAGGTAAGGCCCAGAGAAACAGCGGTGGTTGAAATAGATCTTGGGACAGCAGTATTTCCCGTTCCCCTGTCCTGCACATGGACATGAAATGAAATACAAATGATGAAACAGACTACACAGACAGTCAGTTGACAGGACACATCACAGTCTGTAATTCCCAAACAGGACTGAGACACACAACTCACCTGTCTCTGACTGGTTGGCCATCTGTTGCTTGACAGTGTCAGGTGATGATGACTTGGGTGGAGTTCGGCTACAAAGTGATGAAAATGGAGTCAGATGTTGAAAGGCAATACGACTCAATCCATTTAAACCAATAAACCAGTCAACATCCCCCACCCTTCATCTTATACTCACTGTTTCTCAGGCTGCACCACGGCAATCTTCCTCTCTTTTTCAACTGAAAAACAAGGACAGACTAATGTGTTCCCCGTCACAATATTATAGTATGCCACCAATTTGGAGGTCAAAGTAAAAAAATGATTGTACTATGAAGGGATGGGCATGTATTCAAGTACTTATTTGAATGTCAGTATTCACTCAACATATAGAGTACTCACCGCCGCCACTCCCACATGTCAACATGACTTTGATATACATATATATTTTTGAGAGTGTGAGAGTCCACCTGCACACACACTTACACAGCAACAGGGCTTACTGTTGGATTCACACAGCTAACGTTACCTAACGGTTATTAACGAGTGTAACGATAGTCAGCCTGTTTCGGTGTCGGTGTGAGTTTGTTGGGACCTTTAAACACCTCGTTGTTGGACATTAGCTGCTGTTGCTGTGTTAGCTCGTGCTACCAGGCGGAGAATGAACAGGGGAGAGCGGTTTACAGACGGTCCTTCAGGGATGCGTCCAACCCATGTAATGTTAACAGCAGTGACAGAAAGATGGCTTGTTTTTCTCATGTTAACTCTCAACTGGTTTAATCGACAAATTGAAGCCTGGTTGTTCAACAAATAAATTTCAAATTACATTTGTTTTCTGTTGTTGGACATTTTTTTTGTGGGTACTCGAGTACTCCATAATCATTTAATGCAAGTACTCAAATATGGAAGTTACTTAAAATGCCCATCCCCAGCATTATGTGTGCTGCAGCATCAGTAACAGTCTTGTTAAGGCAGATGTGTGAAGATCATGAGAGTCCACTATGATGACTCATGCTGTATACCTGAGGGTTTGATGGGGTAGACAAGTGGATAGCCGTTTGTCTCACACCAGCTGACAGGGAAGATGTCGAGGGAGTCCACATGAACTATAAGCTCTGGCATTGGCTGCTTCAGTCCTGTGCAAACATCATACACAGAGAGCTATTAGACAATCTGTCAGACAACATTCTTACCTTAATGCCAAATTCAGCCAGAGCAACGTGACTTTCTTCACTCCATACACACATATGTAATTTTTTCACAAGAATAGTGATTTGAGCTATAATTAGATTTTTAATCAAACAAAATCTGTCACACAATAGTAAAACTTTTAGGTTCTTCATCTACTTGTTTGCATGAATACAGGTATATATAAACACACATATTTTTTAACTGTTCAAAGACAACACATACTCTTGCATTTTATAATAAATAACTGTTGCATCTGCAGTGTATCTATACCAGTGTGTCTCATATCGGAAAAACAAATGTCACACAATGTTTTCAAATGATTTGCTTCTACCTGCTGGTTTTTCTGTGACGAAACATCTATTAATACATATAAATGCTAATTTGAACATCCAATTTGAAGGGACATTTCCATTTGCAAAGCTTAAAGGAATACTTCAGCCCCCAAATGACTATTTGTTTATCCAATTACTCCCCTCCGTGTGACCTTGAATTTGGAAAGAAAACTTTTTTTCCGTCACATGCCTCCATTATGAATGAAGAATCCCAAAAATGGAAAACACTCTTGATGAATTGAAGGAAACAGGGACCACGTTTAACAGCAAAACTACATCAAGACATCTGTTTGCAAAACTCACACAACCTGTGCAGTATAATTGGAAGTCTCATTTATCCAGTCGTATGCTCAGTACTTCCCAAACACATGCATTTTCACTAATAAATTAAAACACTACTGCATAAACAGTGCAGGTGCGCTACTCGTTGATGCCTGAACTGAACTTTTGATATAGTTTTGCTGATATCAAAAGTCACCTATGACTTCAGTTCATCAAGAATTTTCTCCATTTCGGATTCTTAATTCACCATGGAGCCATGTAAGAAAAACAAAGTTTTCTTCACAAATTCAATATGTCACAGGGTAGGTAATATACACATAATCTTTTGGGAGCATAGTATTACTTTGACCATGTTAAAGGCCCTGAAAAATACTACTGGTGTAAAATACTACTATCTATGTCTCTCACAATCCTGCGCTGTCCATACAAAATACAAAGGTAGCTACTGACTAAGGAAATTCAGATTAGATCAACATATGTTATTGCTCTACATGTCATGCCGGTGCTGTGGGACTGCACAGAAATTACACGCTAATGTTCTACTTTTAACCACTAAAATAAACACACACATTTCAGTACCCCCTCTCACCTTCCAGGCTGAGCCAAATGTATTGCCCTTTGACCTTGGTGACAGTGGCCACGTGAATGTTCTCGGGTGACAGCAGGTTGACAGCCTCTAGTTTCATGGCCTCTTTGAAGCTGTGGTCACACTGCTCCTGTCAGGTAAACAGAGAGAGGGGAAAAACTATGTGTGACAGGTATTTTGCAGCAAAGTGTTGTGTGTTTTTGTCTGTTATGAAAACCCCACATACTCTCTCCTCTGGTGAAAGAAGTCACAGTGAGACACCTGTTTACAGCTTGTCATCGTGCTGTGTATCATCACTGGCATTCTATTATGCTGTCTGTCAAATGGGGAAAATCTCATTTCCTACATTCTGTCATATATGATGGTGATGGTGCGAGAAGAATATTTTTGACTGTATGGGATAGCAAAATATAAAATCTATTTCCTCCAAAATATAATGGTTACAAGGCTGCAAACAGAACTGACGATAATAGGCTCACTTGTCTGCTGTAGAGTAGCATTGATCTGTTCCCCAACAGGCTCTTTGTGCATCAAACCCGTCCATGTGACAAGCAGTTTACACAAGAAGTGGGCATGAGATACAGAAGGTATCACACTTTATAGGCTGCTACAGTGTGATGCTTTTAGAGGAATACTGTCAATTCAGTCTCTTTTTTTTAAAAAATACATGGAAATTCAACCTGTATACAGTTAAAAGCGTATTTTGTTTCAGTTATAGAAGAACTTTTCAGTAGCTTGAATTGCTGCTTGGATAATACAGCCCAAGTAATAAAACCGAGGCTTTAGCTCTGACAGCTTGCTAATGGTGATTAAAATTTTATTCATTCATGCAGAAGCACAGTGATATAGCACAGATCTCATGAAGCCTCCGTAGTAGCAAAGCACTATAGTAACAGTAACCTACAAGAAATTATACATTTCATTGTCATTTTGACGACGACCAATGGAGAGGACAAAATGTGCTGGGAGCTGGTTAATAGCTCAGCTCACATTGACTCTTTCACTGAATGACCAATGTTACAAGTCTGACCTAGCCTGGGAACCAGATGAGTCTGTGAGCTCGTGTTTTATTTGCTCTGGCAGATGCTTCTGGTACACCTCCCGTTGACACAGATTTCCACCAAATCTGGCCCTCTTTGGGCCAGTCACAACCGTTTATCTAATATGAGGCAGGTTTGATATGATGGCTGACAACTTACGAAGTCTCCGCGCTTAACCCTAAACACGTGATGACGTCATTTTCACAACAGCAAGCATAAACTTAGCTTAGTGGAAAGGAGCACCACTGAGGCATTCCAGACATCAACTCAGATAGTTGAAGCTGATGTGAAAGTTTTTATTGATGTACCATTTTTAAATTCTGATGGCAAAAACAGCAACACTTGTTCACAGACATGAAAGTTCTTTGCTACATCACAGCTCATCTCTGCACACTGTAGTCTGTTTACATTTGTCTACTGCTTAGCGCTATGTCACATTTCATTGCTCTGATTGGTTGTAGATATATCCAATTGCGTCCAGTGGCATTTTAATCTACGGCCATGGATATCTCCCCTTGAAAAATGAAAATGAACTGAGAGGTTCCAGACTAACTCAATTTGGTCTTGCTAAGTCTAACCAGCATCTGGTGGTGGGTTTGTACATGAGTTGCTGGACACGAGACAGCTGTTAACACTGAAGCCCGACCAGTGCGAATTTAATAAATGGGCGAAAACGAAGGTTGACTTACAGCTGGGAAGCAGTGTTGAGGAGCTGCCTCAGCCTCGCAGTGTTTCAGGTAATCTGCCCAGTCAAAGTCTGGACCCTGGTAACCTGTGCATGATAAAATAAAGACAGAGGGAAGAAAGAATGGACATGATGAGTGTAGCGAGGGCAGATAAAGGAAACAAAGACATGGAGAGAAAGAGAGAAAGAAACAGGTGTGATCTAATCACTGCCATTCTTTACTTTCTGACATCACTGATAGCTGATAAAGTGAGAGGTTATAAAACAGGAGGACATTGACAGAGCAGACCTGGTGGGGGGCTGAGAGTGAGTCCGTTTTTGAGGCTCCACTGAGCAGGGAAGATCCCTGGACTGTCTCTGTGACAGAGAAAGGACCTCCCAGCACCCTCTGAATCCTCAATACCACAAAGGTCGTCCATCTTCACAAGGAAGTACTGCTCATTGAACACCTGAAGTGAAGAGGAGGTCATATGAGGACACTTCCAGATGTTCAGTTTTTCAAAGAATGTTTCTAAGGACTGATTTCCCTGGCATTTAAACACAAGTTTGCACTTAGACTAGTCGACTGAAAACACTCAAAACTGAGCACAAATTAATCTACAAAGTTAAACATTTTCTGACAAAATATTACGTACATTTTAAGAGCCATTCGAAATCCTTAATCACATTTTTAATAAACAAATGTTAGTTAAATGTTGTTGAAATGTGTGGTACTTTGAACCATGCATTATAAACATTGCACTGTTTCCTAAAAAGCACGACATCAACTTACTAAATCAAAAATGAATAAATAGCATTTGTTGAAAACAATATTATTTAGGAAAATAAATCTTTTGGAAATGTGCCTGGTTGATACAACAGTGTTTTCACTGGGTGAACGCCTTTGCATAAAATAGTCTCAGTAGTAAGTTTAACCAAGAATTTTACTACTATTTCTGGTGCCAACTAGCTAGAGTAGCAACATTTAATTGACTAGTTGATTAATTATGCACATCCCTGATTTTTACCATCTGTTTTGTTTCACTGAGTCACACTGACAACTGAGTCAAGCTTCAGAGATCTACTAGACTGTGTGATATAATCGCTAAATTCACCAGGATATGGCTTCAGCCATGTCTGACAATGGGGTGATCATTAGCATTTTAGCTACAGCCTTAACTAAGCAAAGACAGTGTGGTAATGAAGACAGAAAGCATAAACTACAGCCAATACACAGCAAACACGAGAAAAAACATCGCAGCTAAGGAGAGACAGATTTGATAGGAAAGTCTGTTACCTTGGTGACAGTGGCAGGCCTGATGGAAATAGGAGCAGCAGGGTCAACAGCCTCCAGTTTCATTCCTTCCTTGAAACAATGAGCAGCGATGGCAGGCTGATCCTGAGACAAACAACATTTTCAAAAGCTCAGCTCTTAGTTCCACCATCCAGTTCAGAGGAGAGTGACACAACTCTTCGCTTAATGCATCATTATCAAATCTTAACTCCTGGATAAGCAATAAAAGCAGTGATATGTTTGGGCCAGTGAGAACAAATAAGAGCAAGTTTGGCAGTACCTTACTGAACTCTGCAGTCAGAGCTTCATCCTGAGGCAGGTCACTGATCCTCTGCCTCACCTCCGCCCACTCTTCTTCTGTCCGCAACGCCAGCAGGTCTGAAACAAACAAATAAAAGCAAATCAGCTGTTGAAGAGCTAACCCTGACTTCCTGATGGCTAAGGTATAATTTGATTAACAAAGAGATATTTAATGAAAAAGAAAGACATACATCTGATTGAATTTTACTTCCATGTTTAAAGGTATACTATGAGGGACTGTCACCTACTGTTTTTAAACATGCTTGTTAGCGAAAATGAAAGTAAAGGCCAACTCCAGATTCACTCTCATTTAGCAATTTGCTTTGCTATTTGTGTTGTGTCAGCGTTGTATATCTTGAATGCCTGCTACTCACAATCTGGCACCTGGTCGCTACCTTTCTATAAAGCTCTGATCTCACCAGAGCACTGTGAGGATATGTGCCCATGAACGTATCGAGCACAGAAAATAAGAAGAAAATAAAGGCAGAAGGCAAAGTCTCTGCATAAAAATACACTGCTACACACTTCTAATGGGTCATAAGTGATGACTGAGAGTGATTACTTCTGTAAAAGTCTTTGCATTTTTTAGGAAAATCCTGCAGTATATCTTTAATATAACTGAACTTATTTGTGTTGCTTGTTCTTTGTTCTGAGCCTCTAATTAGGTTCCCCTAAATTAATTACACGAGCAAACAAAAACACAGAGTCGTCCTCCAAAATTTTGCAGCCACAAAACACATTAACTTCCTATCACACAGCACAAGGTTCCAGACGGCCTTATAAAACAAGATGATGTGCAGAATTAATAAGACTGAACTTTGGTTGTTACATTTATTAGCACATAAAAAAGTAGATCTTCCCTATTCTTTTATGAAACAATAAAATACAAGTAATACAAAAGGCTATGATTACTTTTAACAATATTTTGTTGTTTAATGCACCACTACGGCTCAGTACATTCTGTTATTAAACAAGAGCAACGTTTCCAGGTATAGCCCCCACCAACAACCCGCACGCACATGCACACACACGCAATTTTAGACATAAAGGTCTGGCATTAAATATCAATAAGGCTTTAGCTGTAGTGCTAGCAGAGGATAGATTGGCTGTGTCAGGAGAGGGATATAGCCTGCAGTGCTTCTTACATCCTGCATATTAACAAACTTTATTCACTTGAAGAGCATTAGCAGATCGTGGCCCTGAAAACAAAGATCTATCTAATCCTGCATGGAAAATCAATTTCAAGGTCTGCTGATACCATCACACTTTGAATATTGGTTCCTTGTATTTCACGACGCACTTGTCAAACTATCGGAAAATGTTAATATAACTCACATAATGTGACAAATGAAGAAAAATGATAAGTAATAAAACATAAGATCTGATGTAGTGATTCCAAACAACAAACAGGCAATAATAGGATTATACTATATAACCGGACATGCAGCCAGTCCATGATTGCCATGTGAATTCTTCATGTGTCCTTCCATCAGAAACCATTACTCATGCATGCTTTGGCAGCAAACCTCAACATCTAGACATCTTTTTCCCCTTTCCTCTTCATGTTGCTAAACATAAAATCTGACCCGTGTCAGTGCCACTGACCTGAGGGAGGCCTGAGGGTGCAGCCGTGCTCTTTGGCCCAGCCGGGTGGGTGGAGGCGTGGGTGGAGGTAAAAGAGCCAGAGGGTTGCGGGCGTGTCTGGGAGGCCCTCGGTGCCTACCAGGCGCAGCTTCAGCCTTCCCCCGACATTCTCCTCCACTTCAGCAGCCCAGGCAATTCCCAGGTCAACACTGTCCTGGAGCTCCACGTAGCAGCCTGCGCACAGGAGCTCCACTGGGTCTCTACCACACTGGGGCTGTGGGGTGGTGGTGAGCGGTGGTAAATGAGAAGTTAACAGCACACACACTTATACAAACACAAACGAACACACGCCTAGGCAAGGCGAGGAATTTGTACTGGCGGAGAACACACTGCATGACTAAGTGGCAGAACTGAAGCACAGTCACTGAAAGCTAAATAATGGCTCTAAAGAATTTCACAGGCTGTTCCTACAGCAGCACAACCCTGGTGCTGTAAACAAAAGCTCACAGCCTTGTTTTTTCTAGACCTGGGACTTCACACAGGGTACGCGTGCAAGACTTCATAATAGCTACACAATCTTATTTAGTTCACATTTATTCCAATGGACATTTTAAGGGTGAAGGTTTTTTTGCCCTGTCCTTTTGCAATTTCAAAATGGGCAAAACAAACATACCAAGAGCCTGGAGATTAAATCTACACTATACAAGTAGCAAACAAATGTAAAACAAAACATAACACTTGTACTGTTGACAGTTGTGTGTGTGTCAAGACTGCAGAGGCAAGATTCTGATCACCTGAGGGTATTACCTGTCAACTCTGTGTTTTTCTAATGTCAATTGTATTTCCCGGACTTGCCCCGCCACTTGAACAGTAAACGGGAAAGTCAGAATTTATTATGACAACCTCAACAGTTTTAAATACTGCATTATGTGTTTTTTAAGTCATCGGCTTTATCAAATCAGCACTGATAGAGGAGATTATTCTTGGCACACACACAGACTTGAGAGAATGACAAGAACTAACGCCCCACCCTGGGTGTGAGGAGTTTGTAAGAAGGACAGCTGCTCTTTTCCCCTGCCTTACCAATTCCAGCAGGTTGGCAGGCGCGCTGCAATCCTCAGCCAGGGCCTTTTCCAGCAGAGCCTCCCAGTCCTGGTGTTTCTCACGCACACCTGAAGTGGATCATACACATACAGTGTGTCCTTTATTAACCATCAACCAGGTGTGCTCAGGACCACACAAACACTCCTCTGCCTGGTCACCCTGAATCATAGCATCAGTCAGAAATTAGGAACAAACACTGGAATTAATTCAAAGATAATATTAATTTAACAGGAGTTGTACACAGCACTGTGAACAACTTTCATCCTTATTATCTGTCTGTTTCATGCAGCTGCCACAATCAAGGTGCTAATAAGGTTGAATTAATTACAAATGAAGAGAAGAAAAAATGCTTCAGCACCTTTCCCCTTTTCCAGACAAAACTATTCCTAATAAAACTAGAGCATCTGAGGCGCAACACACAACTGTGACAACTGTGACAGCACCGCATTGGGAGAACAGAAATATTCATTACTCCTTGCTATGCTGAACAAAAGCGCAATTACTTAGTTGAGTTCCACCATTAAATAGAATTTTGACAACATGTGCACGGCACAAAAAAAGTGTGCTCTCTCCACTGCTTACCTGTCCCTGAAGCACTCACAGAAAACAGAAAAGAAAAAGAAGAAAAAATCCTAAAGTGGAAGCACTAAAGCTAAAGGCTGAACCCAGTGTCATTTTATCTACATTCACAGCTGCTATTGGAGTTTTTGAATGAAGCTTCTCGGTGTCTGTCCTCATATTTTATTAAGTCAAACCCTAAAAAAATTAAAATCCTTAAAAAAATTGAATAAAGTGATTCACTGGATTAAATTACTTAATTGTTTTTTTCTTGATCAAATTAAGCTTCTTTGTGAATTAAAGTAATTTATGTTGCTGTTAGACCACTGTGTTAATAAAGGTGCTTAGCCTCCCTTTGTGTGCCGCAAGCAGGAAAACAAACAGTTATTTGACCACAGTGAACAAGCTGTTTTTGAGATGCCAACTAACATGGAGTGAAGCAGAATATTATATAAGATAAAAACATGTTGTGAAATTTGGAAAAGATTACATCTATCTTTAACTTTTGGACCTTGGACTATGGTGTTATTGGAAATGTCTGGATCACACGAGACAGAAACCGACACAGTCACCACTGGAATCTCACTCTACAAATAGTACAATACTAACAATATTAGTGTAGCCTGATCCTTATCTGCAACTGTGCAGAAATGCCAGGTTTAAATAGAATGGACAGACCAGAATAAGTACATAAATTAATAAATAAATAAAGAAAGAAATAAAGCTGCACAGCATTTGAATGTTGATTTAGAATATGAATGTCAACGATATGAATAAAGCTTCGAACTACTCAGTACAGCCCTGTTAACCTTAATATATGCTATTCATCACCGAAACTAACTGTGAGAGAATTTCATTTACAAAATAAAGTGATTAATATTTGGCCCCAGTCCAACTTTTCATGGCCATGTTTTATAACACCACTCAGCTCTACTACTTTTATTCGCCTCTCACATAAAAAAAACCACCAAGCCAACACCAGCCATGTCTCACCCTCAGGGGCCCTCATTGTCTTCCCATGCTGGCGGCTCCAGCCCAGCGGGTGGAGGTCTGCTGTCATGATGTCACACCAGAAGTCGGCACGCCGGTCATCCTGGTATCCCTCATAACGCAGGAGCAGCAGCTGGCCACATGTGGTGATGATGTTGGCCACCCAGTAAGGACTGTCAGCCTCCGAGCGCACACACACCTCCAGCTTCATGCCAGGAGTCAGTCCTGTCTGCAGGCCCTGGTCCACCTGAGGCAAGGATAGAAGAACGGAGATACTTGGATTCATTAACTTGATTGGCACGCAAGTGGTTAAACCACAATTTTATGTGTTCTGCAGCTGGTTACATAAAAACAATTCACAAAAGTGCACAAAGAAAAGAAAAGACTTATTCTATTGGCTTTTATTCCAATTATGCTGTAATAATACTGTTATTTATAGAAGCTTTGTCACTACTGGTGATGCTGCATTATCTTATGTGTCTATGCTGTGGATTGCTTTATAAGTAGATGCTTTTACGGCTGTGTCTGGGGGCCTTATTTGCTTACACATTCCACACATTTGAGTCATATGTTCAGATTCAAACTAGCAGTTCCTTAAAACGTATTAAAAAGTACACCGATGTTAAGGAACTGATTATAAATCACTGGCACAAGCTTATCCTGTGATGTGTGTTTACTGCAAAGGTTGTCAGCACCCACATGTTTGAAGGCGTGATGGGGCACGGACAGGGCTCCAGTCTCCTCCAGGTAGTCGTCCCAGTTAAAGTCAGACGCATCCTGAGCGGAGTCTCTGTCTGGAACACACACAACACATTTCTCTTTTCCAACATATTATCTTACTCATTTCACGCAGCTGTTCACAGAGTAGTTCTTACCAGACTCCAGCGACTCCTGACTCATGCTGGTGCCCCCTCAAGGCCGAGACAAGGAGCTCTGAGAAGGAACAGAGGAGGAGGATTATTATCCAGCGAGAGTAAATGAACGAGCGCTGGTCCAAAACTCTGGCGGCAGACAGAAGAAAACACAGAAAAACAACTATTGCAGTCATCTGCGGCACACTACGCTGTTCCTAATCAAATCACTATCTGTAGATTTCAACATCACTAAACAATCTGTGAGCTCACGACTGTTCAACAACTATAAGATTAATGAGACGAGTGATGCAGCTGGCTTGTAGCAGCCCGCTCAGCAGTTCACAAGCCAAACTGGATCAGCAAAAAGTTACACAAAAGAGCTGAAAACAGAGATCAAGACTACCATCTTTACAACGCACAGCAGAAGACACACATCTATCAGCATATAATGTGTCAGCCAGCAGCTACAGATAAAACAAACCTGGTTGTACAAGTTTATTCATTAGGATAAACCTATTGCGATGAAGCCACTTGTTTTTAAGGAGATCCTAACACACATACAAACAGAAATTAACAACATGAGCTGAAACAAAGACATTACAGGGGAACTACGCCCATTTTAATAGGGTGCTAAAACTCAACTTTGTGCTGTCATAGGGTATAAAGTCTGGAGCTGCTCCACAGGCAAAGAATTGGTAAAGATGTTCTGGATCAGTGGTTCCCAACCGGGGGGGGGGGCGCGACCCCCTTAGGTGGGCGCCAAAGAGCCACAGGGGGTCGTTAATGTGTTATGTGTCGAAATTTAATTCATTTATGTGTCAAAAACAAATAAATATAAAGGTTATATTAAACGATTATTAATCTATTAAAGAATAAATAAATAAATTAGTATAGAAAATCTTTAAAATATGAAAATATGCATTGCGAGGATGGGGGCAGGGGGGCTGCACCAAAGTCTACAATGATAAAAATATGGGCCCCTCAAGAAAAAGGTTGGAAACGAGAGAAGGAGCCTGATACATGAATGCTCTCTTTCCAATTCCTTTTCTGACTGTAGGAATGGAGAGGAAGCATTGTGTGATTGTGTGGAAAGCCTTATATGATATATTGAGGAATATGGTCCCAAAAACTCCGGACGGTAATAAGGATAGCTGAAATATATACATTTAAAGATGAGCTGCGGCCAGTGAGTGTGTCTTCTCTGATTTAGTGGAGGCCATTTCAGTGAGCTGAACATTGTACAGTGGTGCTAAAGGAACATCCAAGAACAAATCTACAGAGATTATTGTACGCCATATTGAGGGGTAGAAGGTTCGTCTGGGAATGTATTTTGAAACATGTTTTAAAATGAAATAAATGTTATTACTCAAAATTCTAATTAACTGACATTTAAATTAACATAGCAGCAGCCATGACACGAACTAGCAGGCGGAGCAACCTGCAACATTAGGTCGAGTCAAGAAAGACATAATTTAATAGCCTTGATTTACAAACCCTGTTTCGAGGCCAAAATGAAATTAATTTGCAGAGCCATTCTTACATCAAGGTCTCCCACAGGCTTTGATAATAGAGCTGGTTAAGTTACTACATCAATATTCAAGTGCTTCTATCTGGTCCTGGACTCAGTCAATACAAAACAGGAGAAGTGGTGAATAAAATCACAAATTACATGCTGCACATTTACCATTCATTTGGGTGGCACGGGCTACCACCTAAGTAACACACCAGATGGTGCATGATCACCGGGAAATATATTAAACTATGCTAATCTCATCCTCTACTTGTGAAACTCATTTGGGCTCATCTCTTTAAAAGCGTGTACTGTTTCCTGCCCTGATGGGAAGATTTCAGTCGGTGTCTTGACATGAACGTGGACATACGCATCAAGCTTTGACACATCAAACTGACCCACAGCATTGTGAAAAGCAGATGGAAATAAGTTAATACAACAAGAGAGATGGCATGAATGAGAAAGAAGAGAGCGCTGGGCGTGACGACAGTGGAGGGAGCGGTGTAAAGGATGCTGAGGGTAGCTGCTCTGTCAGGGCAGCTCCATTCAGCTGGCCTGTCAAGCCTGTCTTTGTCATGTCTGATGTCTCTATTAAAACCAGGGCCGCCATCAGACACCACCCCCTCCCGACGACCGGACTGCCACCGCGACCCCCGTGCTCCACCGGGATCCGCGCCACCTTTCACCCGCGACCTTGCCCCAGACTCCCTCTTGTCTTTCTCCCCCTCCCTCTGACAAACACACCAGAGGGCCTTATTGTCCCGGGGGGTCACACTCCTGACATAAGAGTGGAAAAAAAGAGCAGTGGAGACAGGAGTAGAAATACAGGCTTAAGTTAAGAAGCTGTATTCTAACACCTGATGTTGAGCTATATTTTAGATAATTTAGGACTTTATAATGGGATTTTAAACTGATTCTGTTTTGTCCTTCTGATACATCTACCTACAATCTCCTGAGACAATCGATTTCATGGCTTTGCTATGTGTGTGAATGTTTCTGATGCAAATAAAACAAGATGAAACTTAGTCATTCTCAAAAGAATAAAATACGGGGTATACTCTCTAAGAGGTATATTGATCTTAACACTACTGAGAACTATCTTTTGAAATATACAAAGATGAGTTTTCAATATCTGCTCTTATTTGGCTGCCTGAGCTGTAGATTTCTGCAGCACTTAACTTTGCACAACAGCATGGCCTCGACTCGCACAGGCACACAGGAAGAAAAGCAACTTCCCCTTTTTCATATAAAGCAAGTGGTCTGTGTGGACGACGGCTAGCAGCAGTCTGCCTGAATCTTTGTGCACCACCCGAGACTCTGACTGAACCTGAGAGAGAAAGGGCCAAATGTGCACACACCCACGCAAACACACACACACACACACACACACACATAAACACGCACTGGCAGACAACTGAGATCCACACTACATCCTCTTTACAAGCACTTAGTGAATCATATTCTCATCAGCACTTAGCATGCGATTGAGCATTTCTAAACAAGCCTTCTGAACCTCTGAGGTCCCCGGGTGGAAAAATGCAATCTTACAAAATGCATATTTACACACAGTGGTCAGCTACTGCAGGAAATAAAATCAGACTTTCATTGAAATGAAACTGGCTGCTGAAACATTTCGCCAATACTATTTAAAGGCATCTGCTGATCACCAGTATGACATTACATTATAAGCACTAATGTAGCAGAAAATTAGCATGTCCTTCTGTTGGTGTCCATGATCCAACATAAACAAAACCTATTTCAGAGGAGCACTTAATTTGTTTATCTAATTATTTTTTACATTGGTTTAATTAGGTGTATGTAATGAATTTGTGTCAGTAAAAAGCTTAAAATTAAATTTCAACCAAAGTACAAAAACACATTTTCTCACTTACCTATAACACCATCAAGTCACGTAATAATTTTGGTTTGATGGTGCCAGATATATCAGCGTCTGAAATTTCCGCTTTCACGCAATTACAAAGGAGGGGTTAAGAATTTTGTTTGTGGTGCTCAAAGCATTGAAAAGTACATTTAAAAAATTTAATAGCTACCTCTTCTTCCTATGGGCGGATTAGAGAACAATGGGCCCCTGGATTACACAAAAGGCCCCATCATCTCTCCTACACAGCAGCAAGACACACACACTTTGTGGTGTTTTGGCCTCTTTTTGTTATTTTTTACCTCTTTGTGGTCATTTAGTGTCTCTTCCTGGTCGTTTTGCTCCTTTTAGTAGCTATTTAGTGTCTCTTTGCGTGTCTTTTGCATCTCTTTTTGACTCTCTTCCTGGTCAACATGTGTTAATCTGAATAACATTGTGCAGATGAAGGCCAGGGGGGGCCTGACAGTTTGGGCCCGAGGGCTTGTGCCAGGTAGGCCCGTTCAGTAATCCATCCATGCTCCATCCAGAAACTCTGTTCTAGATGAATCAACACTGTGAGCAGTTTTCATATGAACTATTTCCTTGGTAGAACGCAGTTCCAGTGAAACCTGGCTAGAGTGAGGTCTGTGGATTATCTTGTTTAGCAGTCAATGCAGTGCGCAGCACAAATAAAACTTCAGCTCACCTCTTTTGTACTGGGCTGATGGCACACATCTCACTGACTCATGTCTCAAGATTTGACACCAAACATTCTGGGTAAATATCATTTTAATTAAGCGAGAAAATATAGAGTTTATTGTAATAAAGATGAAAAGATCTTTTTTAAGAAGGCTGGCGAATAAAGTTGAGGTAAGTTTACACTCCATGCCACTCCTGATAATAGTTTAGATCATATTACTGTGCAGCCCAGTGTAGGCTCCAGGGTTTTATGATGACTTGACATGACACCTGCCAAAGCTTTTAAAACAACTTTAAATACCCCAAACGTCATTAATATGGAGGTTATAGTTGCCAACAAAGGGTTGCTCTTAAGACCAAGCAATAGGAGCTGGCCTGCTCAGGAGATGGTAATCCCCAAGCTCTGTCAAACTGCTCTCTAATACTGTCAGCTGGCCGACCTGCTATAACTTCAGAACAAACGGGGTGCTGAAACGAAAAATAAGATCCACATTCCCTCCACCCAGTAGCACACATAAACACCAAGGCGGTTTCATTCAGTTGCAATCATCGTTGCCATTGCATAGCGGCACGTCAACCGGAGCAGCGCTGCCAGCGGATCACTCAAGTTGCACAATGGGGAAGTTAAGCGCCAGAAGAAAAATAGGTTGCAATAAGTCAACGTGGAATATGACAACAAAATGACAGCCCTCTGACAGAGCATCATCCCGTCCATCAGCTGTTAAAAGCACACCAAAGCGAATAGCATTTCTAACCAGATGAGTTTATTTCGCTGTTTGGTGAGAGCTACACAGATCGGCTGAGGTCGTGCAACCTTCATTATGTAAGGCTTCGACATTATAAATATACTGAGTTATTCAAGGGCAAATCACTGGAAATTTCCACACAATCCTTGAACTGAAACTAGCTTAAGATTGCACTGCTCGTACGGACTAACCGCAGCATTCAGAAACAGAGATGGGCCATTAACGCAATGGCTTTGCAGAGAGAGACTACAGCGCCGACGGTCTAACTTTCACACTGAGGAGAACATGACAAATACCGATCGAGATAATTATTAAATTGCTGTCTAGTAAATAAACACGCGGTCCTAAACGTGTAACGACCGCGGGGGACTCACTGGACACATGGTAAAATCGCCTGTGTCCGAGTCAAGTTACTGAACGTCACGGCTTGAGCAATAAGAGCAGGCTGACGAGCAATAAGGGCGCTTACACTCGACCGAACCCGACTCATCTTTTTGAGAGACGGGAAAAAAGACGAATGCGCCACCACAATGCAAAACACCGCTAGCAATTTGTAACTAACAACACACAGTACGTGAATATTTAGTCGCAAAATTCGCACCTTACCGCTAAGTAGTTTTTCCAAGTCGGTTTTTAGATGCCGTTCCTCTCCGCCTGCTCGCTCGCAGCAATGTTAAGCTAACGTCAATAAAAACCGAGAGCCCCGGTTAAACGCTTCAAAATAAAACGGTTAACAAAGCGGAAGTTACAACCGTCATCCGAGAAACGGTCGTCCTTTTTCTGTTGCGGATTAAATCGCGAGACTTCCGGTTTGGCTCTGGCAGCCTCGCGCTAGCTTGACGCAGTTCTCGTTCACGACCTCATTCCAATATGGCACAAATGGCCACTGCGCATGTTCTGCCGCCTATATGCCTCTGAGCCCGGCTACATCACACTGACTTCCATCTTCACACACACAATAAAATATCACACTACCAGAATCAAGACCAAAATCTATGAAAAGGCTCAAAACAAAAGAAGAAAGCAGAATGCTTCCCGTTTGTATTAAGTCTTAGAAAGACACGAGGCTTCACCTGCCCGGTCATTAAGGGGTTTTATCCCCAGCGGAATCAACACTTAGTTAATGGTTGAGCTGGAATTAATTGCACATATAATCGACCCACTTTCGATAAGTGGGGTGTTTTTTCACCTCGAAAAAGCAATTCGTTCTGTAATGAAGTATAGATTGTGTTACTGAAGGTGACCTCGAGTTGCTTAATTCCCCTTCAATGTAATATTTGTGAAGTAAATAAAATAGACACAGAATGCGCAGTAAAATTATGAGCGGGCAAGTACTTTTTAAATAAATAAATCACAATAACGCCCTCACATAATGACTGGATGAATTCTATATGTCATTGCTGGTATGGTACTTCTGCTGCACAGGGATTTCAAGTCGTTTTTTTTTTTTTTTTTGGAGGGGAGGGCGGAGAAACTACTGGAAATATGGCTTGACACTGTGAGTGTAATGTTCAAAGTCGATCTATTTTCTATCAGAAATGTGATTTCTTTATTAAATAAGCGTGTTTCTCGTTTAGGAAAGCGTTCCCAGAGCCTGAAACAGATTTTGCCGCTCACTTGGACCATACATATGCTCCTGCCTCAGATAATCCTCCACAATAGACCAACCCTTCGGATGCCTATTATAACAAAAGGAAAAAAAATATGCATGCGCTGAGGTGGAAACAGTAGGATACAATAAATGTGGGCTACAGAAAAGCGATCGGATCTTGCCTGAACAGTCGAAACAATCGGAGAGCTATGAATAAATCAGAAGGGGGCAGGCATTTACTCCCAAATTCATTCAGTCATTTGACTAAAGTCTAGAGATGCTCTGACTGTGAGCTTTCAAACAGCAGGCTGCACGACTTATATAAGGAAAATATGTCTTTAAAAATGAGAAAAACATATTTATTAACATTAATAATTCGCTTTTTGGTTAATGCTTTCTAATCTGCCAATTGTGTGGGGTCTATTCATTTTTAAAGGCTCCACAACTTTAATACTGCATCGCTCCATACTGCTGTTTGCATAAAGGCAAATGTCTCAACAACTTGAACAGGTTCTGTGACTCAGTGCAGGTGGCTGCTATTCTCTCGTTAGTTATTTGTTCACAGTTCACATCCTGCAGCAGGCAGGGGATTACTGCTGAGGACAGAGGACGAGGACAGGTCATAAACCGTGCGCACTGCAGGAATGTCTCCTCGCTTGTGGTCCACACTCTGAGGTGCAGTTATATCACCTGACCGCTAGATGGCTGTAAAGCCCGACAGGTTTTCTCTGATAACAAAAATCCCTGTGGTACTTTGAAATGTTTTTGTGCCAGTACAGAGGTCTTCACATTTTCAGAGGTGAGATGCTGCAGAGGCTCTGCCAGTACAGGCACCATAATAATATATAGCAAACACTGGAAACCAGCAGTGGCCAGAGGACTTACATCATAACAGCAAGAATGCAGTGATTAGTACAGGAATTTCTGTGGTATGCCGGTCTTTACAATAGGATTTTTGTCTACATATGAAGCCTTGTGATGTACAAGTCTCCAACACATGAAACACAAAATGTAATCAAGTGACCAGAGCTAACAGCCATATAAGAGTTTATAATGTATTTATTTATAATCAGATGTAAAAGACGAGGAGAGTAAAAAAGTACACCCATAACTCACAGGCAGGTCCATGTTATGTACATATTCATTTTCCATATACAGCACTATTATTTTCATGTTAAAATTCCTACATTCAAGTAATATAACATATTTCAAAGACACAATGCTTATGCCCATCCCTCCCACACAAAATAACACATCCTTCAACACATACAGATGTACAGGTATAGTACCATACCACTGCTGCAATTCTTTCCAATAAATCTGACAACAGCCCAGAAAATTAATATTATGTATGTGCTTCAGTTTGATTTATAGCAAGAGGTTTGACACCAATGGCACACAGAAGACTGCCATGTAGAAATCCTGTGCTTCATTTAAAAAACAGATTAGCGCTTCTGAGGTTGTGTGAGACTCTGGGATGTGCTTAGAGCACCTCCAATTTCTCGAGACAGTGCAGGAAACTATTCACTTCGGCAATAACATTACTTCAGTTCGGGGGATTTAAATTTTCCCCAACTTTATAGTGCAGTTCTTTCTATGGTACCTATGTCTGCCAGAGGGATCAACTGAGGACTCATTCAGCAACAGACAAGGTTTCTGACTACAGCAGCACCATTTGCATCCAAAAGATACCTGCACACACCCACACATTTGTATGCATGTGGTAACACACAAACAGGTGGGGTGTAATAGGAGGCATGCAGCAGGCAAAGCACGCAGGGTGGGAGTGAATACCGCTTGTACTGTGAACTCTCTTGACTTGCATGTGCAATGCCGGGTGTATATACTTGTATAACTGAAAAAAGGTGACATGCTCATGCCTGTGAATTCAAATTTCCAGATACAGTACATTAGATGATTCGTGTAGATTTAAAGTGTCATCACAAGGAAAAACAACACAAGTAAGAAAATACATAACACATCATTGACTATCCCCCCAACATTGATTATGGTAACCCTTGTTTCATAGGAATCTCCCTTAATTTCCTGGTTCTTTATATTATTTTTTTTTACACCTATACAGTTTGACAGCTGAGACAAGATTATTGCTTTAGACACCAGCAAACATCCTGGATTCATTTAATCTCTCATCCTCTGATAGAGGAACTAAAGAAGTCATAGTCAAGCCCAGAGCTTTTTTATGTTCTTGTTATCCCTCCAGTTGAACTTAGACCATATAGGTAAGATAAAGGGAAAGGATAAGAGCCTATTTCGAAGTGCTGGGCTTACACAGTGTCCCCACAGGAGCCATTTTGTGTTTTTTCATTTGCTTATCATGTTTTCCAGTCTTGGGTTGACGAAGGAAAAGCCAGTGAATGCTGCCTGGTCCATGGAATCTATGAGGTTCTTGTCCCCGTGGGAGAGCCGCGGCTTCTCACTCAGGAACTCTCGGTCAAAGTTGCTGCAGTCACTGGGGGATTTCTGTGGGTGGCAGGTGAGAAATTTTAGTTGGGTTAATGTAACAAAGCACACTGAAGTAATCAGTGTCCTGGATACATGCAATCATATTTACACAAAAGCATTTCAGGTATGTACAGAGTTTGTTCAGAAACAAAATCATAGTCTCATACCACTTTGGGCTTAAAAGGAGGATCCACTTCTCTCTTCTCCAGTGCTGACCAGTTGATGGTTTTGAAGAACGGATGGAGACGGATGTGTCCAACCACACCCAACCTGCGACTGGGATCTCGCTCAAACAACTGGAATAATGATGTACAGAAAGAAGGTAATTTATAAGAGAAACACAGAATAACACCCTATAATACTGTGTTTTGATAAGGAGGAATGTAAGCATTGAAATCCATTCATGTCTATGATGTCTCTGCCTATGTGGAGGAAAGTGTGCCTAATGACATGTATCCTGTTAGGTACCAGTTCAATCAGGTTCTTGGCCTCCTTGGTGATCCACCGAGGGTAGTGAGGGGTATCCGACCTGATGGACTCAAACAGCTCCTCCTCATCGTCGCCTTGGAAAGGCGACTGACCGATCAGCATCTCATACACCAGCACACCGAAAGACCACCAGTCTACTGAGAAGGTGTACTTCTGTCCCAGCAGGATCTAAGAATAGAGTAAGTTTCACAGAATACGTCAGACCTTAGAAACAACAAGGACACACACTGTCTAGATGGAAGCATTCTGCTGTTGTTCTCCAGTATTACAGAAGCCAAGTGAATAACTGGACACGTGTGGAGCCTGCCATGCCTCCTAATGACCACTGGGAGGGCTACAGACTAACTAAATAAAAGGATTCTTGACAAGCTGAAGCATTTAAAAAATGATTTAAACAAAACTGCAGAAAACATATGGTTTAAAGGTAAAGTTCACTCCAAAATCAAAAATACATACTTTTTCTTTTACCTGTAGTGCTATTTATCAAACTAGATTGTTTTGGTGTCATAAGCTGACTGTTGGAGATACCAGCTGTAGAGATGTCTGCCTTCTCTCAAATATAAAAGAACTACATGGCACTCAGCTTGTGGTGCCGAACCACAAAAAAAATACATTTGAAAAACTCAACAGCAATTTCTCTTTCCAGAAATCATGACCAAATTACTCAAGATAATCCACAGATATTGTTGTGAGCAGTTCCATGTAGAAACCATTTTCTTTCTATCAAACTACACCCACAAACCATATGGCAGTGCAGAAGTTTTTTTTTTTTTTTTGGCACTTTGAGTACCACAAGCTGAGCGCCATTTTTATAGCACCACAGGACAAATATGTATTTCTTATTTTGCGGTAACCTGTCCCTTAAGGGGTTTTGAAAGAAAAGCAGTTGTATGAAATTATGACATCAGCCAGGCCCCGAAACTAACCTCTGGTGCGATATAGTCTGGGGTCCCACAAAATGTGGTGGCTTTGATGTCTCCACACACATTCTCTTTGCACATGCCAAAGTCTGCTATCTTTATGTGTCCATCCTTGTCCAGCATCACATTGTCCAGCTTCAGATCTCTGAGGAAAGACATAGGAGGAGATTTATACTATATACAACCAGTTATGCTACAGTATATTCTGTTTGAAGTGCTGTAGTCCAAAATCCAAACAGAGATTCAATTCCAGTCTCTGCTGCAGTAACAGTTTGAATATAGAGACTGTAGACACCAGTATAGTGTGTGTGTGGGATCTTACCTGTAGATAATTCCTTTGGAGTGGAGGAACTGCAGTCCTACTATGATCTCAGCAGCATAGAATCTGAAGGTTGAAATGTGCAAAACAACTATTAAAGACAATTTTACTGTGTTTCAGAGGTTAAGTCACAGATCCTTCATTGTGTAAAATGACAGTTCCTGCATTACTCATAGTTCTTTCAGTAGTATCCCAATGTACTTACGTGGCTCTGTTGAGATCGAAGCGGCCTTTGTCTTGGATGTGGAACATCAAGTCGCCTCCATTCAGGTACTCCATTACAAAGAAGAGGTGCTCCTGTGCAAACAACACATTATTGTCAGCTCACTGCAGCAGATAAATGAGACATGAAGAGAGTGTGTGTGAGAGAGAATGGATTCAGAAACGGGAGCTGGGAGTGTGGGCCTTTATCAGCAACTGGGAATTGTCACGCTTTTTGCTGCTGCCTGGGTCGATTCAAAGAACATGCTCTTATATGCTTTCCTAGAAGAGATGTTCAGCAGTGCTGCCCCTTGGTTGACTGCTTTAAGGGCACCAGTGGATGGGCTGCGTTGGGGGTGGGTGGTGGTGTGGGGGTCCAGTTGGCTAACCCAATTAACTGGGTGCAATTGCAAATTACAAATTTCATCAATATTATTAGAATTAGTATTACGGATTAAATTGATTCCACTGATGTGAAACATGGCTTAACAGCAAGAACACTTAACAAAGGAATTTGCTTAATAATAACTGTTAGGATTCACAGACAAAACAATCTTAATAGTCACCATTATTATCTTAAGCCTATAGCAGTGTGTAAACTGGTTCACATTCACTTCACCTGTCTCTCCTCTGCTCTGTGTGTGCAGGCAGGCAAAGCCCCGCCCTCAATGAACAGAGGAGGAGAGAAACTTGCATGACCGTAAATGACAGAAGAACATAGCCCAGACTCTGTCCCTCATAACTGATTTCTGAATGAATAAATATTTGCCATTATTTTGACATGAAACAGGGACCTTTTGCCCAGGCGGGGGTTCTGAGGAAATACAGTGTTTTATAAGTGTTTCCTTACTTTAGACTGGAACGTGGAGTAGAGGTGTGTGAGGAAGGGGTTCTCCCAGGCGAGGGCCAGGACTCTCTTCTCCACCATGGTGCACTCCACATCATCATCCATGAGAACGACGTCTTTCTTCAGGACCTTCACAGCAAAGTACTGGCCCTGCCCCTTCAGCTCTGCCAGCAGCACCTGGTGTCAAAGCCACTTCACGTGAGTACTTCATCAGTATGATCACACCAGTTTTGTGGATTACAATCACAGCAACATAAAATAAATATGAGGAGGTTATTTATATCTCCCTCTGTTTAGGTGTTCTTACATGCTGAATCTCAGTGTACCTCAGTGAGGACACCAGGAGTTCGATCTCACTAAAATGAACTGCCACCAGGCTACATTAGGCCTGGATAGAGATAAACTTTGCATCATCTGCCTCTCTGTTTCCTCAAATAGGTCAACCTTCATAGGGTATATGTTTTTGTCAAATGTTGCCTGGCATCTATAGTGATGGATGAATAATTAAGCTCTTTTCTCATCTGAAACCCATCTCCCACTCCAACATCGATGCAAGGGAAGTCATCATTTAACAGGCAGTGAGTAGATGTATTGATCTAATAAACCTAGTTTATAAAAATAAGATAAACTACAGCTGAGGGGGTCATTAATAAATTAATTACAACATGAAATCAAATAAGGAGGGAGGGACTCTGATAGACTTTGATGACAGAGTTTACTAAGACATGAAAAATGGTAAGAATCTGCCTCTTGTAGATGTGTGCCCTTCAGAGCTTGTGTTCGAATTCAGCTTTCATCATTTCAAACATCTTCACATACTTAATTTTCTTAGTAAGGCCACTTCTAATGGTTCCAAACTACCAAAAACATCATGAAGATATGGACTGTTTCCACTTATTACACTGCTGTTTTCAAGGTTACATTTAGCAGGTAATGTTCATTTACAAAGCTAACACTCAGATGGGAACATTTTCAGGATGAACATGTTTTTTCCCATATATGTGTAATATAACAAGTTTGTACATTTTTTGGGGTTAGTGTCCCTTTTTTGTGTCTACATAATCATTTCATGTTAAATTCAGGTGAGGATTTAAAGATGGGAACCACGGGGCCTACCTTGCCAAAGCTGCCTTTTCCTAGCACCTTGTGGAATACCAGGAGGTTCATGCTGAGGCGCACCCGGGGGACTGAAGGTGTGGCTGGAGCAAGGCCCGAGCCATCACACGCCTTGCCATTTTTACCTCCTAGAAATACACATTGATACACACAGAGTAAATAAATATGCAAACCTGGACGCAAAGTTGCATGCAAATTCATACAAAGCATAAACATTTGAGAATGTAAATTAAGTTTAACAGACTGACAGTGACATTGGTATTCCTATTTTATCTTTAAAGATAAAACTTGATTGAAATCAAACAACTTTATATCATGATGTGTGCTACAATGAACACATCTTACCACTAGGGTCTGCTTTTGCACTATTGATGTCTTGATAGATCCCAATGTCTGGTGCATTGGAGTCATCACCCTTCTTAATGGATTTCTAGGGATGAAAAAAAAGCATGTTGAAATATTCTTGACACTTAACATCGACAATCAATATTTTTCCTTACTTTTTTATTAGCACTGACTGGCATAAAATGTATACACACAAACTAACTAAAATACACATAGTTTGTTGCAGTACAAACCTGGCTGATTTGAGACAGAGCTTCTGCCAGTAGTTTCTGGTTGATTCCACACAGATTGGCCACTTTTCCCTGACAGTAACTATGTACGTTCATGGTACAGTCTGTTGAGAAGTGTGAAAAATGGATGATCAGGTGGAGAAAGGGAATACAATGGAAGAGAACAATGTCAGAGGTGTGGGAGGGGACAGGAGAAAGGTGGATTTTAACATTAAAAAACAACAACAACAAAAAAAAAAACAATTACCACATTAGACCCACCTTCACATTTAAGGCCCTGTTTGTAGAGACCCCACAGCAGACTGCCACAGTGGTCACAGAAAGTGGGGCTCTTATAGTTGTAGTGCTTGAAGCGATGCGGCATATCAATCTTGAAGCGCTCTTTCTGGAACTACAAACACACAGAGATTGATTAAACCCACAGAAAGTTATGTGTTTCCATACTATGTCTTTGGCCAGGTTTAGTTGCAAGTAAAAATCTAAATTAAATTTGATTTGAAGCCAAAATCAAATATTGAATCAAATATTGATGTCATATGGAAACTTTGGTTGAATCTGTGTTGTCCTGAAAAAAAATCACTTTGCATGGTTTTGTGTAAGGTAGAAACATCTTGACAAAATTAATGATTAATGGACTACTTCATTGCAGCGCATGAGCCATATGCCATAAAATAAAGCAGTAGGGAATATAAAGTCATTACTGAACCATAGTTTGGGAAAGTAATAAAACCTAATGCTGTAAAATAAAATGCAGGACATTGTTAGTGTCAGATCTGAGGTGAGATTTTGCACTGATGTTGGAAAACATTAACTTTGCTCACCATAGTGTCGCGACTGTTGGCTGCTGTCCCAGTGCACCTGCCAATGATTTTGTCAATGCATTTCTTGTGGATTGCCGCATTGCATTCTGGGTGAGATAAATAATAAATACTGTGTTAACTGTGAAGAATACAAAAAGATAAAATGTGATAAAAAGCAGTTAGTGAAACACTCACGTCTGCACTTGTAACCTTGCTTGTTGAGCCCCCTGTATGCGAGAAAAGGAGTGTGATTAAATCCTTGTAATGGGTGACATGAAGCAGAAAAAATGATTTTTCTCAGCCATAACGCAGAAAAATATGGCTCCGGATGTTAGAGCAATGTATCCAGGATGGTTCTCAATACCAGGGTTGTAGTCATGACACTGATATACTGTACCTAGCATGCAGATAATTAGCAGCAGTAAAGCACAAGTTTACTTTCTCCTTCCTGCAAAAGCTACTCAACTACATCTGTACTGCCTGCATACTTTTCTCCAAAGTATCATGCAGACAGAGATGAAACGGTATGAAAATGGCATATCATGATTTTCGTCACCAAAATTATCACAATTGTCAGTATTATCACTGTATTGTTAAAATGTGCTGAAAATGTCCAAAATGTACGGATACATTAACTGAAATCATTTCACCATGGTTTATATAGAAAACCACAAATAAAATTAGCAGCAGTACACTTATTGTTTGCATAAACAATAAAACATTGCACAAAAATAACATAGCCAAATTACTATGTAAACAAAACCATATCTAATGTGCATTCAAATTCAAATTAAGTATAGCCTGTCTTGAAATGCTTGCTCAAGTGTCTGTGTCACTGTAGATGAGGACAAGGGACCAGGATTTGCCTGCTGCGTGCCTACTTTGTAAACAAGGGAATAGCAAAACAAGCCCACATTGTATGCTACGCCTGCATCTGGGAGACTGTTGCCAACTTTGGTTGATTGTGGACGGTTTGTGCTGTGAGTTTTTTAAACGCCATACTCAAAACATGTCTTTAATGAGTTTAAATCTGAAACAATAGTACTAATTGTTGGGAATTTGACCAAAGTTTATCGTGAAACAAGTAATTGTTTCATCCCTATATGCAAGTGCAAAAACAAGCATGGGAAAAGCATGAGGGACCTGTTGCTAGAGTTGGCACAGCAATGACTCATGGGTTTAACTGTTACCAGTATTACTGGAGGACATCTTTCACATGTTAGACTGAAATGTGTATATAAAAAAAAGCTCAGATGATAAGTGGCCACAGTGACACACACTAAAGCACGGACTAAAGAAAACATCAGTTCTCCTTCTGTCTGTCTCTTGAGGGGAAATACAATACTAAAGTTTGGGAGACCGGAGGAGGAGCTTGGCTCACAGGTTAGTGCTGCTGACACAGTTGGAACACAACATGACAGCTTTGCGGGATTTCCCTAGACAGTGACTCATTCTCACAATAACTGTCCTGCTGTTGTATCTACCATTACACCCACCACCCCCCCTTACGAAACTAGAACCGCTACTAATTGGTCTTTTGAGAAACACCCATGGGGGCAGGACTTTTCTTATTGGACAACTGATGTTTTTGTCTCATTTGGTACCCAGAGAGGACACAGTAGGTGACAGCATAAATGGTCTGGAATTATCAAAGCTGTGCCGCTGGCATTTTAGCACAAACACAACTCTGATTGTAATAATAATGCAGAAAAACAAGCAGACAGACAAATTGGCTGTTTCTGCATAAGTCATGCCCAAACAGAGGAGCTTTGGAAATAACTGCCGCCGTCTCTCCTTGGAATGCAGCGGATACTCAAAACATACTGAAGGTCAAAGTAAACGTCATATTTGATGTGATAACCAGATAAAGTACACAAACATAACATGGTGACATCTATGTGACAGCTGTAATTTGACCGAGACTGGCATCTCACCAGACAAACTCTTTGCAGACAGAGCAGAAGGTGGGCTGGCCGAAGAATGTGGCGGTGAACTCGTGGTTCTTGATGTGGTGAACCTTGAGCTGCTTGAACGCTCCTCTCCTCCTGTTAAGGGTTGTGAGTCCATCCTCAGGAACAGCCTTCACAGATGTCTGACTTATCGCTGAGAAGAGAGAGCAATATACAAATCAAACTACTGTATTTCTATTCTGTTTGTACTTGTATGTCAATAGTCAAACTGTTTTTCTGTTCCATTTGAAAACTTGCTTTTCAGACAGTGTTAAAATTCAGTATTATCAAAATGCACTTTTTATTGATTTCCAAAGACAAATGCAAATTATTTCAGGGATACACTGAGATGGGAGTCTTGTTATTTTCTATTTAACTAACCTTTTGTTTTGTCCTTTTACAGTCTAGCTCATGATTTTTGTTGATGTTCCTTAAATGACGTCACAGCGTGCATTATCATAAATTAGTCATCAGCTCTAATAGCCAAGAGGTATTTAGTCAAAAAGCTTTCCTAGCTTTAGAGGGAGACCACTGTTGCTGCTGCTAAATGGAGGGTAAACACAGAAAAATGCCGTCTTGGCTAAGCAGCTTCGACTGACGCAATTCAGCAGGGTGGGGTCAAAAGTCAGTCAGAGAAGACGGCAAAAGAGGCGTGAGAGAGGTAAACAAAGAAAGCAGAAACTCTGGAGGAGACAGGGAGGGTAAGTGGGTAGATGGGGGAGGAGGGAGGGGAGAGATAGAGGGACAATTCAAAAAAGGAGTAGCCTTAAAGAGACAATTGATAGACACGGAAAAGTGGGAAGAGTGATGAGGTGAGCGAGATAAACTAATTTCCTCTCTGCCATTCTACTGACAGATGTTTATGTTTGGACAGCGCTTCAGTGAGCTGAGCCAAGACAGTGGGAGTGAGAGAGAGGGCAAGAGAGAGAAGACAAACAGGGGGAGGCAGACAGTGTTGAGGGTTGTTCACACATGCCTAAAAATACTCCGGGCTGCTTTTCAGGAAACCTGTGGCGTGTGTAGGAGGGAACTGATGGAGTATGGGGCTCTTTCGTAAAAGCATACACACCCCCCTCTCATGACCCTCTCCAACCCTGAACAATGAACCCCGACTGTGCTGATCCCATGTAGAAATTTCCCCCTGATCAGAACTAGTTTATAAATCTCACCCTATCCCACTCCATGTTGGCAGACAGCAGTGACTACCACTGACTGGCTTCCCTGTCTACAGCACCGTGTTGCTTAACATCTGTGTTAAGCAGAAGTGAAACTAAAATAGGTTTTTGAAAGCAGATAATGATCAAAACATGATTTTGATGTCAAGCTGCCAATGGTGAATGATTTGTTCTGGTACATAGGTTATTAAGATTGCCTTATCATACCAAAATATGCTAATAATTCAATGTTTTCTCCTGTTTCCTGACAGGATAGACCCCGAAGATCTAAAACTCACTGGAACTCATAACAAAAAAAACATAAATTAATAAAATAAAAAATAAAAAATAGGGCGATAATCTCATCATTAAATACCAATACAGGCTTAACATAAAGTATTAGTGATGTCAAAAGTACCGATTTATGAATACAATTCAATTCAATGCTTTCAATACTCATTTTCCCCAGTATAGATACACAGGTCTCAGCTTACTACAGTCATTCTGCTGTTCTCTGCTACTAACCAGGTCTTTGTCATGTTATAGCCTTATTATATATATTTTTTCTTCTAGTAAAAAATTTTTTTTTGCCCTGATGTCAATTTTTCCCTGTAGTACTGTAAATGTATCATACCTTGATACTTTTCACTGTACTGTTTCGAAGTTAGAAATTCCAGTATTGTAACAACACTATATGTATGTACTTGTTTAATCCCTAGTGCTTGTGAACACATTTGTACACTGTAACAAGAGAAACAGCCATTAACACTTGTTACATATGCTGAGCCATATATTTAAAGTACAGTCAGCCCTGAGGCTAAACTCCAACACGACCTTGAAGGATTGTTCCAGAGCATTGGCTGTATGGCCACACCTGTGGTCACCTGACAGGCTTAGTGTGAGATATGCTACCAGCATGCAGATTAACCCTTGGAAGTTTGAGGGAGGCAGTTTATTGTAGGGCAGTTGTACCAGACGACTTCACACTCCGCAGAGAGGTCCACAATAACGACCATGTTTAACTGTAGTTGTGTGTAGAAACTTTAAGGAAATGAACACCCGGTGAGGAATCATTTCAGCCAGTAGAGGGCATTACATATCAGCACTAAAGGAGAGTGACTCTCTGTGGGTGCACACGAGAGTAGTCAGAGAGCAGAGGGGGCCATGGACCTTTCCTAACAGCTGTGCATTGCAGAGTATCTTCTTTCATGCAGACAACCACTCCCTGGTGGTCTAGTGGTTAGGATTCGGCGCTCTCACCGCCGCGGCCCGGGTTCGATTCCCGGTCAGGGAACACTGTTTTAAAGGCTGTGTGATCATAATGTATTTCCTAATCATCTACATAGAATTAATTGAGTGATGGAGTCGTACAAGAACACACAATTTCTTACCAACGTTGGATTTGTTTTGGTTATTTTACCTGTCAGATTTCTGTCTGTGCTGTTCACACTAGTTTAAACTGGTTGGGCTCAGTAAGAAAAAGGTGATGTGACGTCACATATTTCCTATCAGGATTCAGCAATATTTGAATCTGAATGTGATGAAAGTTGTAGGGTTGTTTCTTTAGTTTTTAGGCCACTGTCGATTTAATCACATTAAACCACACCCACACAATCTGATAGATCAGATGGAGTGACTCTCTGCAATTATTATCTAAGGATCATTTTTCTTTACCTTTAACTTGCTTACTTAGTCATGCATATTTATTTTATGTTAAAAGCAGGTTTCAACGATCATTTAGACGCAGCAGTTTTACCTGCATCAGTGTCCTCCAGGAAGAACTGTACAGCCATCTGGACCCTTCCTGAAGGATGCAGGTCCACCCAGAACTCAGCACGACCATTGGTCTTGGACTTCTTACAGCGTTCTGCCAGTACAGACACGCCCACCGTGGCCTTGGCCAATGGCTCCTCGGCGCTCTGCATGAGGACCACTTCTAGAACGCGCCCCTCGTAGATGTGAGCATCAAAAGTGGACTTCCATGCTGGATACATGGTTGGCTTCCTCTGGACCAAGGTCTTTCCTCGCTCTGTTAAAGAAGATTGGGATCATTACTGAGAACAAAACATTTGTCTTCTACTTTAAATTTTTCAGGGAATTCACAGTAAAGGAGTGACTACAGCACAAAGTGCCTGGAGTTGGTAGAGAGTGAGCATGTGGGTTTCTGAGACCAGTGGATGGTGGCTGTTAAGGCAATTACACTTAGAACGTCCAGTCTCCTTTATCTAGATAAAATTATGACTGCGTGTATGTGTGCATCTGAACATACCTGTGTTGACAGACTCCTTCATCTTGATGGCACAGATGGGAGGGTCAGACAGAGGAGGCAGAGCGCCCACATCATAAGCGTTAAAGGCGATACGCAGGAAGGGTGCCATGGTGACCACTCACCTAAGCCTCCTGGAACAAAGATAGAGACTCACAGTTAGAACACCACACACAGCCAGGCATGTGCGTGCACACACACACACACACCGCACACACACATACACTAATTTTGTACTTTGATTGCTTAAGTTCTGCACTTGAAACAAGAAGGAAGAGAATCTGTGGCTAACAGTGTCCTCAGATGGAAACTACAGAGGAAGCAGAAGTTTCTACTCAAGACATAACTTTGGAAACTACCTGCATGTAATGAGGGGAGAGGAAACTGAATGTCTCATTCCCTCATCCTGCTCTCATGTGCACAGTTTGGGATTACCAGAGGGAAAACGAAAATCAAAAGGATCACATTTCCGAAACAAACAAAAAGTCCCAGTGTTAGGGAAAAAGGCAAACAGAGGGTAAAAGACAAGAAGTGAAGTCTCCTTGTTACTTTACCATTTTCACATTGATTTTGTCAGCATTTTTTCCAACGTTAAGTATGCTCTTAAATCCTGGTTGTCAAGTCCTTATTCCCGGCTGTCTCTACTTAGTTGGCTGTATATATCTGGGTCTGTGGCCATTCTTCAAAGGACGTTTGGAGCAGTACATCGTAAAATTGCCAACACTAGTAGCATTAGTCTTGCTGATTGTGAAAGGACAAATGTGGAGTGCAATTTATCTTCTATAAAAAGGGTACCGTTAGTCATGTTTTATCAGCTTTGTTTGATTAGACTTTCATATTTCCTTCTTTTGTTTTTTCAGTAGTAAAGGGTGAAGCTCTGGGGCCAGTTGCGGACCGAACAGTTGACAAAAAAAGGCTTCACCATTCTATTGCATTGTTTAGTTGGACATTGCCGACCATTCAGGCATCTTTTTCTGTGTTTCCAAATAATGTCTTTGCAAAAACAAATTCCACCTTTTCTATCTTAAACTGCTATAAATGTTTCTGAGTCAACCTTGACTAGCACCAAGCATACATACAAAGTCAATGAAAATACACAAGTAGAAACAAAGGTGTGCTGAGCAATGCAACATGAAAACTTAACGTTGACTCAAGTTCAAATTTTTCAACTTGAGTGAGAAATTCGCATGACACTGTGTTGCGAAAGCCGATCACCATTGAGATCTAGTTGCGGTTCTCGAGTTATCAAGTACGGGTACAAACAATGTCTTGTTTGTGGCTGTAGAGGTTAATGAGTTCTGTAATTATGTATCTGTGTACTCGTGTTAGCTATTTTGTTGAGTTGCTTCTCAGAAAAATGCTCTGAGTAATTTATGATGATCTGTTATTGTGGAAAGTAAATAACTGAAAGAGTGAAGCCGAAATGCATTGCCTTGACAGTACAAAAAATAGTAGAGTGTTACAGTCCTTTTTCATGCTGGTTCAGAGCACAGAGCCTTTGTGTTCATATCATTTGATTCCAGCTATCAGTTGCCCTTTACGGCAAATTAGACTTGCACCGATTAATCGGCAGTGCTCGGAATCGGGCCGATTTTCACGTGACCAGCGACCGGCCGGTCAGTCTAAAATATGCCGATTTAGAATGCTGGTCAAATTCCCGTCGCGCCGCCTGACTGACATCGTGTAACACCAGCAGCGCACACACACACATATGTGCAACTCACTCCTTGGGCAATGTGAGTCAGATAATCAGGTTCGAGATGATACTTTCATTTTCAATGCAGGAGGTTCACAACACGTGTGTATGTGTATGTGTGTGTGTGTGTGTGTGTGTGTGTGTGTGGTTCTGAAATAAACAAAAGGAAAAATAGCTTTACACTCAGTTCAATGCACAGTGTTTCCCCTATATGCAACTAGCAGCTGCTGAAATATGACCGCCGCCGCTGCAGAGGGTTTTTTTTTCGTCTCAGCTCTTTAGAAACTACCGTTACATTATTTGGTGCTACGGACGCTTCATATCCAGGCCAATTCACACAGTTATGAGTAAAGCATATAAGAGGAGAGGAGAGGGCTCCGTCTGATCTCTTTATAAACTAAAGTTATATTATTTTGCACGACAGACGCTTCATATAATAACATAACAATATACTATTTATCGTGTTATACGGTGAAACGTTTCACCTTGTAACGTGATGACATATTGTTATAATGTGAGACTTATGTTTGAATGAGGAAACGGTGTGCGGAGAACAGATAAATTGAGGAATATTACTCATTTACACGAATGGTTTTAAGTTGTACTTCATGCTTGGGTTGAGACATGGTGAGATTGTGCTGTTACGAGCACAGTGGATGATATTGTGATAAATGTAAGGAAGTGAAACATGGGCGGCTTCTCACCTTAATCATTCACGCACACACATCAAAAGAGAGGAGGAGGAAGTTATTAATTGTCCGTGTTAAACTTAACAGCGGAGCTCTCACTGCTGCACTGAAACTGACGAGGCGCCTGTCCGTGTGTGGAAGATGCGTGTGTCCGCGCACTTACTGGCAGGTGCGTCTTCAGCGCTAAGGGCTTTCACACAGGCGACCTGTGTCACTGTTTTTGTTTGTTTGAGATGATTATTGAAAAGCTGGTTGTATCTTGGTTAAAATGTTCTAAAAAAGGAAAATATTGTAATATCTTATGTGCTGTAAAATGGTTTAAAAAAAAAAAAGAAATCGGACTCAGCCAAAATCGGTATCGGCCATCCAAACACTCTGCAAATCGGAAATTGGAATCGGCCCAAAAAATTGCAATCAGTACAAGTCTACTGCAAACGAAGTTAGCCATTAGCTGCCTTCCCCAGTTAGTTAGCACAACCGTTAGCACAGCTATGAAGGGTGAATACTCGCCAGTTGCAAAATACTCAAAAAAAAAAACATCCCAGCGGCCATAGTCATGTGAATAAAACGGTGCAAAAATTTGCTTTGCATTAGGTGTGAACCCATCATTATGCTGACAAAGATAAGACAAAGTAAAGGTATTTAATGTATCACTTGTACAAAAATGCATTCATTCTCAAAGTTCAAGTGCAAATTCAATTATACAACTCATTTTAAAATAAATATAAAATTGAAACACAAACCACAGCTTGCAAAACTGCCCACCCGCTTGCGTCATTTAAGCTGAATTGCTCCACTGACATGTTTGTCTAGCAGTTTCAATCTATGGGTTTCATACACTTCCTCTTGATGTGCATCTTGTGGGGTTTGAACAACAGTCTTACCAGTGTCATTTTTAATCTGCCCTGCTCCCTTCTATACATCCTAACACAATAATTATTAAGTAGTGTGGCAGGCAAGTTGGCAACATGACAGCTGGCAAATTGGAAAGAGTGTAATTATTGTTTACACTTTTTATGAAATATGTGTGTACTTTAGACATTTACTATATCATTTATTATATCTAATGATCCCAAATTATCATGTAAGATACAGTCAGTTAAAAGAAAAATATGTTTTTTGAAGGAGCAGTCAGTATCATGACACCACAAAGCCAGTTATAAGGTGTCAGAAAGACAAACACTTCCTGTGTTTTCAGCAAAGGGACACAGTGTTCAGTCTATAACACTAAACTGTCAAACTGTGAAAACAATAGCTGAAACTAGTGCCATTTCTCTTCAAGGGGCCTTGTTATAACAGATTACGAAGGGTGACATTTTCCAAGGGGCTGCCAGTCAAGCCGTACGTTGGACCTGTACCTGAAGGAACTTTACTAACAAACAGTTACTAAACCTTTTATATTATCCAGGCTGTTTTGCACCAAAGAGTCACACACATACTACGTCACAGACTAGCAGGACCCACAGAGCATATCAGCCTACATCCGAATTCCCAGAGCAGCATAAGAATCCCACAGAATTCCTCCACAGCCTCTGAGCCTTTAAGTTCCTTAACTTGATCTCGTGTAGCTTTATTCTCTTTTCAACATAATCTTGACTTAATAGTAAATTCAGCAACATGGCATGCCTGTGATTTAAGGCAGCCTCTCATTTTACTACGCAATGATGTTTAGCTGCTCTGTTTCTGTAGAGTAATTCCTAAAAGCTAAATGCACAAAAACATGACCTTTTCTTAAGTGAGTATGAATATGTGCATCAAACTCCTGGACAGGAATATACTGTGGTCTCCCAGTTTCTGCTTTCATAATTAATCATTCATAGGGAGATGAGTTTTGTTTGTGTTCATGTTCCTTTTCACATTGCTGAATGTCAAGCTGAATGTCATGCTCAGATCCTGAGTGACTGAACCAGTGCATGCTGTGATATATGTACATGTATGCTGCTCAGCCTACAGAGGTAGACAAGATGCTATTTTGAGCTGAGTGACACTTTAAATGTAGAATTTTAGAGAGAGAAAGTGTTAGGTTCTTAAATATGCTCGTACTGCTGCTGAAAGGAAGTAGGAGCTTCGCCTCTTAATTCTCCACTGTTTTTACAAATCACCATGTGGAAATGCTTAGCAGTACAAGGCATTACTGTACCTGCACTGAACAGCTGAGGTGTGAATGTGTGTGAACATAATTCTTGATAAACTGACTCAGTCCGGATGTGCAGTATGAGGCCCAACAGAGGCAGACATGACCTGGAAGTTGCTGGTTTTATATCCCCGACAAACAAAGAAAAATCTGAATGGGGAAGTGAATGACTAACACTGATGTCTCAGTATCCATCACCAAGGTGCCCTTTCTGCGAGCCTCTTTGCCCCCGGCTGCTACAAAAGTCAGAGGTTACTCAGTAGCTAGCAAACTGGTGAGAAAATGTCAAGAGTCCAGTTTAATTTAAGTTAACAGACAACCAAAATAGCATGTGAACAAAGTGTTTGAGCGACTCACAATAACTTAGTAACTGCTGACTGCAGCTAAGAAACACTGCATACATTGTTAAACGCTAAGGCATGCAATTTTCTAATTCAATGACTTTGGAGAAACTCACACAATCCATGCTCCAACATCTCCAAACAAAAAGGCCTTCAGCCAGCTCATTCAAACCAAGGACTATTGGGCTCTGATGCGACAGAGCTTACCACAGAGCCATCACACCACCCTGTATTGATTCTAAATCACAAGTCTCTGCCCAGGTGTTTGTGGAGTTGAGATGGAAGATACAAGAAAACTTTAGGGATCCTCACAGACAAATAGGATTACTGCAGTTTTCATTAGTCATGGGCTTCAGCAAAGGAAAAAGTACCAACACCAAAGAAGACCATGCTATCATTAAGCTGAAGTAAACATACTGTTTTCAACATGAAAACAATTTGTCTGAAACAAAGCAGACTAAAAACAGCAGAAAAGTGATAACATGATGCACAAAATAAATAAATGTGTACTTTATATATACTGTATAAAATGTGAATAATGTAAATGTAAGGCGACAGAGTTCAACATGTATTTATAAAAAGCGCCTAGGCATGTAGACGTGTTGTACTGGGATAAAGCTGTGGTCATAGAAAATGCATATGTTAGCTACACCTAAACAACCCTTAGCTAGTTATGTTTTGGATATAGAGCATTTCCATGAGAATGAAACATCTCTGTTGTTACTGCCGGAGGCTTTGACTGACCCTGCGAGCCTGTTGGGGATCTAAAGACTCTTAAACAAGCAACTATTTCTGAATGAGGTCAGGAGGGTCGAAAACTATTACAGCTCTCACAATACTGCCCACGCATGCTCACATTCACACAAAAACACACACAAAAAAATCAGCAACCTAATATCAATCAAAGTTATGGAGTTTGCCAGATGTGAAATACACACTAAGACATACTTTTTTTGAGTCCACCTCCAATTTCTCTCTACACACACACTCTCTTATGTACACATACACAGGCATTGCTACATAGAAAAGAGAGCCTTGTTTCCCCAGAGAGAGTGGAAAAAATGAGCACATGCAATTGGGGAAGGGGTGGGTAGAGGAAAAAAGCAAAAGGGAGGGAAAGAAAAAAGATTAAAAAAAAGACAACACACTGGAAGGCAGTCCAGTGGACATGATGAGAAACCAGACTCAATGATAGAACCAGATTTCCCTTCAGTAGATCCAGGCACAGTGAAGTCGTCTTCCGGTGAGATGGATATTGTTCATGTGTCAAGAAGCATTTTAGCTACCCTCAAGTACGTCTTTTGTTTTTGTCCTAGACTGAAATGACTGCCAAATGTAAAGCTGGACCACCTGCCTGTGGTTTATGAGTTAAATTCAACACAAAAGAATTCATAAATTATACACTAACTGGGTGAAGGCTCATGCGGAAAACGTGACAATAATAAGGTTTAAGTGACTAGAACATACCATTAAGTGCCACTTGACATGAAAATGCCTGTCACACTTCATATCAGGAAGTTAAATCAAGTACTGTATACACAAACCATGTTCTCAGTACGATTTATTTCAGAACAAGCACTTGATAATAACAACTTCATAAACTGATTACTGGAACAGTTCAGTGATTGACAGGACAAAGGAATCACAAATTTTGGCAAGTAGCTAATGAAATAAGTAGATTAAAGGTATGCTACACAGGATTGTTGGTTACTGTTTCTAAACACACTCGCCAGAGAAAGTGAAATTAAAAGCCAAGCCTAGATTCACTCTCATTTGGTGTTTTTCCTAACCATATTTGCATTTTTCAGCTCTGTCACTGCATGAAAAGAGGGATTTCCGTCAGTATGCGGCACTGTAAATTGCCGTGGAATTTCAGGTTTACGGCTGCGCGCGGCAATTTACAGGCAACACAGAAAACTGCCGGAAACTGTCGTAAATTGTCGTGGGCCTTGCTTGGCAGTTGTCCCCCCTTCCCCTAATTCTAGGGGAGGCTTTAACATGTAAATGAACATGCTGTGAGCTATAGAAATGCAAACCAGGGGAGCAGGGGGAGTTTCACTCCCCACACAGAGGTGACATTTCTCTAAAAGGTATTAGCTTCATTCATCTCTGGTATAAATAGATGAGGCTTAGTATAGTCTAATTATAGACTCTTAAATTTTAGCTTGAATTGATTTATTTCATGAAAGTATGCTAGATTAATTACTGTGTATGGTCATTAGCAATGGTCAATGTTCAATAAAAAAGATACACAAAACAATTTATTTCAACAATTAGTTTTAACCAGGCTTTGCCACAAAGGTCAAATGTGCACTCCATGCAAACAACATCACAGTCTGCTAGAGCTCAACCACTGTGTGTAGTGGCATGACTACAGTGACCTCTTCCGTAAACAATGATCATGTGATTGGAGGAGCCCGACGAGCCGTCTAGCCCTCGTCCAATCACGTGCGAGCTCGGCATGATTCAAACGGAAGACCTCGCGAGACGAGCATATCACCAGTCCTGTTTTTACTCCTGTATATTCAGACAGTCTCCTCCATGTCGCGTGTTTTTCGCTGCTTTGCTGTTTCGTGAACTACATCTGGACGGCGTCTCTCCTTCAACACCCGGAAACTCCTCAGCATGGACGAAGACACAGCTGAACGCTATCAGTGGGCTGTCTGCCAGCTTGATGTGTTTGCTGCCGATATGACTCAGCAGTTCACCGCAGTAAACTCGTGTGGAGGAGACTAACTAACAAGAGGAGACGGTGCACAATCCCCAAACGGCGGTAAGAATATATTCAGTGACTGCTAGCTAAGCTAAAAGTAAAAGAACAAATGAAGAAGCAGAGTCAGTCTAAGTTTGGTTATTAAAGTGTATTTTTTGGTCTTGTAATTTACAGGAAGCAGTGCGCCGTCTCCACAACTCGGAGACAAACTGTTTGCACTATGAACCGGAGCGAGGGTAAGTTTAAAGAATATGCTTTCATTGTGCTGTATGAGGAAACGTTCAGACACGTTACTGACCGATCTTAACCGTCCATTTTGTTTTTCACAGACTGACCTCTCCTCATAACAAGGCCGTGAACTGCTATTTACTGAGAGCTCTGTCTGTCAGTCCGGATTCACTTGATGCGGATAATGACGCCATTGTGTGTAAGTGACTTTTACTGTTTATTTTTTACTTTTTGCTGTGACTTTTAGATCAGGCTCGTTGTTGGTCAGTGTGACTATTTTTCGGGTGCATTAATAGATGTGTTGTGTCAATATGCAGTGTACTGCGCAGTACTTATTGTCTTTACTGATTGTTTTTACAGCTGCTGGAAGCGAGACAGAGTGTCCTGGCAGAAGACGAGGTGGACCTATGGATGTGCGCCACCATAGACATGATGTCCGATGAGGAAGACGACGCACTTGACGGGGTGTCTGGGTGGACTGTGCGACCTCCGTGGTTCCGCAGCAGGAGCTGACTGAACTCTGTGCCACGCTGCAGTCAGACTGGAGGCGAACCCGAACTACAGGGCAGCACCACAGACGTCTGCAGGATGGAGCACATGCAGACAGATCGCCGTCAGATGCCTACAGCTCCGAGGCGGCGAATAATAGACAGTTGATGGCGCTGTATGATTTTGATTTGTTGTTGAAATCTCCTGTTTGTACTACATAGTTGTGTGATATAAATAAAGCTCTTTCTTTGAATAAACATGTTCCTGCTAATGTTCCTTTACTCAATAAATTCATTCATGTTCTTGATGGTAATAATAGTGTAGCCCATAGGATAACAATGACATGAATATACCACATAATAATAATGTTATTTTAATTTTTAATAATAATTATACATTTATTATAATTATTATAAGTATTATTTTTTAAATTATTTTTATATTTTATTATTGTAGGGGAGGGGTTTACATTTATAATGACCCAGAGTGACCAATAGCGACAGATCTGCCGACCAATCACGAGTGATATTTCTTGTTTCAAAGTAGTGGTTTCATCCAATCCTGGAGTGAGGGATTTCAAGCCAGACGCGGCTCTGCTGCTATTCATATGCTAATTAGAGCCATTAGCACCTCCCGGGAGGTCTCCACATACGTCATGGGTCCGTTTTCGACAATTTGCGGGACCCGTAAACGCCGCGTTCGCAGCCTGTAAATTGTCGGAAACTGCCGAAAATGAGTGAGATTTCCGGGCGTTTACGGGGACGAAAATCCCACTTTTCATCCAGTGTGTGTCGCTTGGATGTCTGCTGCTTAGGGTCTGTCACCTGGTCACCGCCTTTTCATAAAGCCCCGAACACAGCTGAGCGCTGTAGGGGGTACGCACCCATAAATGTCCCAAACTTAGAAAAGCAGTAGAGAATAAGAAAATACAGGTAGAGTCTCTGCAGAAAAATACACTGCAACACACTTGCAACACACAGCGGGTCAAAAATGATGATGCTAGATGATGATTGTGTATAAAAATCCTGCAACAGTACTTTAAAACGGCCACGAAGAACCTATGAGTGCAACATTAAGTCCTTCTGCAGAAGATTCCACATATAAGGAGCTGCGTACATAAATGCTCGTTTACCAAACTCCGTAAGTGTCCTAGGTATAAAAATTAAAAACATGTTCTGTGAATGAAGAGCATGAGCACTTTCAATTTTTGGCTTAATGTACACGCATAAATATGCTGGAAGTAGGCCAAAAATACCTTTGTAAACAAGAGAATGCCAATGTAAGAGTCACCTGACCCCAGCATACAGGATACAGTCATGAGTTAGGAGATTACAGTTAGTAATAAATCTCAATGCACCATACACAGTGTCCAGAGCATGCAAACACCAGGAGGGCACATTCATATATAATACATCTCCATAATCGAGACTGCAGGAATAACCATAGCTTGTAATGACGTCAAACCAATATTCCATTACATTGCATGCATTAGACACATTACTGGAAACAAAGATGCGTGACTGTCTGCAATAGATAGACTGTCATCAAAGTCATGCTCAGCAATGCACCACAGACAAGTCAACAGTTTGGTATGCACCGAATTAATGGAGATGTCATTCAGTGGAAGAAGTGATCAAGCAGGTCCAGCAGGTTGGGGAGCTTTTGTATATCAACCTTTAATCGGTAGGAATAAGTGAAGACAGGTAAGTGAAGACAGGAGCAACAACAACAACAGAATCACCTGCCCTTCAACAGCACCTTGAATTTTGCTACTAGCAGAGTTGAAATGGAAATCCACAAATCAGTGAAAGAGATGATTAGATTATTGACATAAACTATTAATCTCTACAAGGAAAACCTTCTTATTTATGAGCCTGCAGAACAGCTGAAAGGGATTCAGTCTTGTTCAAATACACAGTGGGAATATTTGACAACAGAGCATTGATGAAGGGTTAACCCCTACCCCACCCCACCTAGGCTAACCTTTTGCTTCATAATTACAAGGAAGGGTTGTTTACATCAGAAATAGCATGCATTGCAGGTGTTTACATCCATCATGAGTGAGAAGTGTAGAACTTGAAGCCTTTTTAGTCCACTAATTTTTGGACAATCCAGCACAACAACAAGCTTGAACATGTAGACAAGACAACCAATTAGTTTTTTTTATTTTTTTTTATGGGCAGACAGTGGAACGCTCTCAACTTAACAAAAAAAGTCAGTTACCTGACATCAGTCCAACTAAGGAGGTGTTTTACTCGCCAGACTCAAGGCAGTAAGCCAGCAAGGAGTGGATATGGCTGCAGTACAGACCTGTTAGATCATTACCAGGAAAGATACTAAGTGTCTACTGATGTCACTAATGACAAAGGAACAAATAGTAAAGATAATTAACTCAATTAAGTTAATCATAATTGTCCAATTACATTCTGCCCCCTTATCAGGCTGAATCACCATGAAGTCACCCTAAAAACAACAATCACTTACAGCTCGACAACTAGCAATTGATCTGAATTGCAAAGATATTATTAGAATTATAGCATTGCAACAGACTTGTTTATTTCAGTCGTCATTTTCAGCTGTAACTGTAGCATTAAAAGATATATAGTAAAACACTGGTGGGTCAACCTGTCTGATGTTTCTGTTGTGCTTATTTTACTGTGTTGCTTTGATAACACCTCTAAGAAAGCAAATGTACTGTTACTCAACAGCAACATCATACTGCCAGTCAGACTGACTGCTAGTTTTGAGTAAACTCAAACTATTATTTTTCTTTTTTCTATGGCCCAACAAGCAAATTAGGTCTCCAACCTAACATTTAAGTGTTATTCATGACATACAGACGCATCATGGATTTAGATGAATGAGATTAATAAACTTTGAAATAATAGACGCTGAGTCCAGAGCTGTCTTTAAGCATGTTTGCTCTTTGCAGATGGAAATCTGAAAAACCCAACCCCTTCTCCACTCTTTATCCTATCCCGGCACCCCGATACACAACAAGACCTAACCATTTTCTCTTGATACATCAGCTGTTCCTTATCCCCATATGCTCAGCACAATTAAATTGTTTGTACGTGACACAGGGTTTTCTACCCGGAAGCTATTGTGAACAAACATTGTGATTAGGTCCACTGGGAGTCCATGTATTAAAGGGGTTACACTTCCTACACAACAGAAATGCTGATGTCCAAATGCTGACTGCATAGCATTTGTGCACTGTATATCTAGAGGTACTACATCACAGGCAGTGATTGTTTTTGTTACTAAAGAAGCCATTCAGGACTGAAGACATTTTAACCCGAACATGAGCAGCATACCTTTCTGACAGCAGACATTTTGACTTGTCATATCAGGAAACACACAGGGTAAAATACCACTAATCATGGCTCAGTTACTGTAAGTGTCATTAAATCTTACAGAAAGCCATTCCACTGAGACGGCGTACACAACACCAGGACCCTAAAACTGTCTCACCTAAATGGAATGCAGACATTATTAAAGTTGTTTGTTACACCTGTGCTTTTTCTGTCCTGTGAAAGCGACTGCAGTAAAAAAAAAAGGTCTCTTTAAACTGAGGTTTTAATATTTAAATTCCGCTGATTCAACACCAATAGGCCCTTTTCACAGAAGACATCTGAACATGCCACAGGTGGAAAAGCACAAGTGTAAATAAGAAAAGCAATGTCTGGAATCTATTTGGCTGCTTTAGGTTCAGGGTCCTGATATTGTGCATGTTGGCTAAATGTCATACTCTCATGGTGTTAATGTTATAACAAAGATCTGTGCTTTTCTACCATGACAAGTCAAAATCTCTGTGCTATGAAAAAGGCACATCAGTAAAGCTGATTAAACTCACTCAGATGAGAAATGCTGAGAATGTCATCAAAACCAGCAGCATACTGACTCCTTTGATTCAGTATTGTGATATATTTTGACCTGACAGGGTCAATATATTCACAGATGTTTTTTAGTACAAGTAATTAAGCCAGTGTTCGTCTACCAGGAAAGGGCAAAGAGGGGCTGTGAGAGGGCTTTGTCAAAACTGAAAATTATGTCTGCCTCAGTGACAGAAGAACACCTCGAGCAAGGAAAACTGGACGAACAACATGCTAAATAGAGCTAAAGGATCAAAAGTAGAACTCAGGTAACAGATCAACCTGTTCTTTAAAGAGCATGGCTTTGTCCCGCTCTATGTGAAAAGTGTCATGAGATAACGTCTATTGTGAACTGGCGCTGGTGCTATAACTGACAAGACTTCTGACAATTTCAGTCTTGCCAAACTACACGTCATAGCTACCACTATGAGAGTATGTCAGGTTTGAAGGTTTCTGGCTCACTTGATGCTGCCCTGAAGGAGCTGTCAAGCAAAACCAGGAAGTACCTGACACATTCCCACACTGTTTACTGTAATACACTCTGTAGTCAATATCAGGAAATATGGTGAAAATGTGAAGGAAGAAAATGAAGAAAATGCACACCTGCATGATCAAAGCAGTTTTCAGTTTCCTTGTCCCCCCACTTTGTGTTCCTTTTAAAGTTCAAGAGATTTTACCGTCAACACAAAGTGGCAGGGAAAGAAAAGGAGAGTTGAAGACTGGGCAAAAGAGACCTGGAACAGCCTGGCTGGATTGAGCTGGGCCAGTCAGTGGCCTGGCAAATCGGAGCTGAACAAACACACTCCACACGATTATAATGTACCTGAGCAAGCATTGTCAGAGTCAGCCAGGCCACAATCGCGCCTAAAGCTAATAACCTGGTGTTCAGTTCTGTGTGTAAACATCTATTGCATCAGCATCATGAAACTGCTCTTTATAGGAGCTCAAACAAAAACTATCCCTCCACACTGAACATTAAATAGTGATCATGGAAAAGGTTTGTTGTTCCTACCTGTGATCGTACTGTCTGTCTTCATCATCATCTGGATCCAGATGTGCATTCAAGTATACATGATGGTCTTTCACCATGCATATTAGGATGAAGATCATGCATATTCTTACAGACCACTAAAATCTTGTTTCAGGTAAGTCAGACTAAAGACAACTGAGTTTTGGCCGCTTAAAACCATTATGCTGTGTTAGTGCTTTAGCTGCAAAATTTTGCAGAAGGGGAATTGATATGACATGCCAAATTGCAGCTCAGTAGCCACAAGAAAATGTGACATTGTACATTTTTACAAACCCTGAATACTTTACATTTGCATGTTTCATACGTGTCATATCAACATTTCTAAAGTGATGTGTCTTCAGGAGGCGGGCGATATGGTGAATGCCGTGAAACCTAAGTATTTGTCAAGCTGCAGTCCACTGTTACAGACCAACAACCAACAACATCATGTTTTAGCTAATCATTGCTGGCTTTACAGCAGCTTTGTAGGTTCAAAATGTGGGTGTTTTGTAGCAACCAATTGGCAGGGATAGTGCCATGATTGTTTGTTACTGAGACATCGCTCCTTTCCTACTGGGACTGTGCCCCCAAAACAGAGAATTTTTTAACAAAAACATGATCTTTTCCTTACCATAACAAAGTGGTTCTTGTGCCGAAACCTAACCACACATTAACAATAATGTTGTCAAAACATAAAGTGTCAATGTATCCTACTATAATAATGTGCAAATGTAATGTAACTGTGGTTTACCAGAAATGTACAATGATGACATTTTTTCTAGCGATTGCATTGAAAATTACATCACAACTGCACAATGCTCTCAAGAATTACGGGAATTTATGTGGAAATATTAGTGCCTACAAAAGACTGCCAACCAGTTATAGAAGAAATATCAACAAAACAATAAAACTACTTCCTTTGAGGTCAACCAAATATGCACCATACTTGTTGAAAACTAGCTTAAGCTTGCAGGAGAAATGGTTAGAAAGTGTTTTGCGAAAATTTAAAAATTTTAAAAGTAAATCCATGATGTGGGAGATGGTCTATGCACATATAAAGTGACAGGTACAGTAGGACCAAAAACCATAACCTCTGTGGTAATAACATAATAACACTGAATAGGGTAACGTTTGAGCCCAATCAATCACTTGACTTTCTTTTTCTTTCCCAATTTTGACGGACAAATTCATGCAAAACAAAGCAAAGTAATTCTCACAAAACTCCCCTTAATCCACAAGGCTTTCACTGTGGCACTGTGGCATGTATTATTACCGCATTAACACCGCCTTGAAAGCACATAAGTGTACTTGTGCACGCACACGCACTAATAACCTTGAACAAAGCAGCCTTTAATGAATTTCAGTGGGGACTGGCTTGAGAGAATCAAAGCCTTCCTTTCTTTCAGTAACCAAGGTTAATGTCTAACACCCCCTCCCCAACTACACACACTCACAGAGGTCGTGTAAACAAACATATACAGACACTATACAGATGTTGTGTGGAGATACACCAACACCTAAACCTCTTTCTCTTACATATACAGTACATTCACTCAGCAATCAGGACAAAGTAGGACATCACAAAAAAGTGAGTGAGATTTGCAGAATGAGACCAGAGCTGAGGTTGCTGGTTCAAGGTCAGAGTCAGATTTACTGCCGTTGTGATGCATTTACAGTGATACAATTTCACTTTGTGCCTCGAATTAACCTCAGACCAAACCAAACCAACACAGGGTGTTAATAACTATCTTAGCTTATCTTAGCTTATTGGATTTTACAATGACAGTACACATGGACACAAACCTAAGTGTTGCTGAAAACCTTCTCTGATTTCCTCTCCCTTCCTCCTGAGTATCACCGAGCTCTTTGGCACAGAGTCAAACCTGCTATACCAGCATGGAATGAATCCTGCCACTGTGTGTGTGGGTGTGTCTTCTCTCCACATGCATTAAGAGCGGTGTCCATTTCTGCCTCACTCACAGTTCACAAAGCCTCGGTTAGAACAGACAAAACAGCATCTGAGCAAGGAGAAATAAGCAGGATAGCACAATGTGCAGTGTGTGTGTGGGGATTACAGTGAGGGAGAGAGGGGAGGAGGGCACTGGGGTTGTCAAGGGCAAGTAATGAGCTAAATTATTGTCACCCAGAGCTGATTTAGCAGATTTGTGCCAAATGCACATTTGTGTGAGTGTCTGCCCATGTGTATAGTAGATACTGGGCCTGTCATATTCTATGGCATATAAAACAAACTGTATATATTGTTTTGATGATGCTGGTGCTAAATATTATCATATATAGATCTTTTGACACCACCTGAGTTTGATGTCAATACCAAAATATGACTTTTTCCTCTAAATTACTTTGTTGTGTACACCTACACTACATGAAACAAAAATCAGGTTGTGAAATAAATCAAATTCCTCGACTGCATTTGTGTTGAATAGTGTCTCATCACAAACAGCAGTAACTTTGCTTGAAGCTGCTTTCAGATGATAAGAAATTTGCTCTTTGCTCACCACAGGGTAGGGCGCAGAGCTCAGCGCAAACGGTTGCAGAGTCAATGTGCAGCACAGGTGTATGTCATCAAAATCAGGAAGCTTTAGCATTGGATTTAGCTAAGTTCCATGCTTATTCGAATACCTGATAGCCTCATCTGACTCCCGACATTTCGCCATGCATTATTACTTTTCCTGGTGAGATCAAGGTATGTTTTAAATGTTGTGCTACAGACTTCAGGGTACTTGAGAAGGATGTTTTCTTCCACCACTTTCGACCTCCCCTGTGTCTCTTCTTGCTACGCCACATACAGCTGTCTCATGGTTGTGCTTTGAAAGGTCAGTGGCAACCAAGGTCAAAGTTTAAGTGCAGCGCTTGGTGGCAGTTTTGAGCAGCATGCCATGCCAAGGATAGTACTTCAGTCTAGCTTGACGCCACTGCTCTGTCCATAGAAAAACAATGGCACAGCCAGCACAGAGCAGTTTAACCACTGATCATCTGTGGGCAGCTCAAAGTTTAAATCTGTAAATATCTCATTAAAACAAATAGACTGTTCATGTCAACTTTCAGTGCTAGACAGTTTAAAGACCAAGTGCCACAGACAGCAGTTTAGCTGGAGCTTTACTCTGGTTCAAAACCCAGCTCTAAGTGTCTAGTTGATAGTTTTTGACTTTTCACCTGACTTTGCCACCCTGTCTTAGTGTACAGTACATTATCAATTATTCACACACTCAGTGCAGCATAATATCAGTCTAAACACTATCTAAATCATATGAGTCAAAGATGCTTTTATATGTGTGTTGTACTATCAAGGGATCAGTGCTGCATGGGCAACTCCTCACTGAGCAGATGTCCCAACTGTGTCCTCCAAGCAGCTCATGAAGCCACAAGCCAATATTGACACACCAGTAACTGCAGGCAGATGCAGGCAGATAGTGTTACCTGCACTCACAAAGCTGCATTGGCTTCAGAAGATAACAACAGGACACAGAGTCTTGCCACAAAGGCAGAACTGTGGTGTAGTGTGTGACACAAGACTTTTGCAAGCCATGGAAGGAATATTTCAAAATAAGATAATGTGTTTAGTGTACCTGCGGAGCTGACGTGTCACATCAGCCACTGTGGATTCAGAAGGCTGAGTTGTTTACAGCCACAAGAATGCAGGGAAGTCTTTACGCAGAGGCTTATTTAGTCACCCTACTGACACATGGAACTTCTTTTTGTTGCCACAAATACATTCTTCTCATTGTTTTAACATGTAGCCTGCTTCTCAATCACTGGCTTCACCTAGAAAAAGGTGATGAATGGTGCTTAGATGATGGAAATTCTTGTTGCTTCACCTGAGTGCAATGAGGGAAGGACCTTTGGCATAGCCGGCTTGTGGACTTTAGTCTCAGCTGAACAATGTTAACCAGCTCCAGTTCAAGTTAGACCACAGGGCTGCAACTAACCATTATTTTCATTATTGATTAATCAGCCCATTATTTTCTCAATTAATTCTTTTGTCAATAAAATGTCAGGAAATAGTGAAAAATGACCCTGTGCAATTTTCCAGACCCCATGTCTTTGAATGGTATGATTTATCCAACGAAAAGTCCAAAAGTCCAAAGCTATTCAGTTTGTTACCATGAGTGATCGAAAAAGCAGCACATTCTCATTCTCTGTTTTGCTTAACAAAATGACCTTAACAATTATTTGATTATCAAAATAGTTGGCAATTAATTTTCTGTCAATCAACTAATTGACTTATCGTTGCAGCTCTAGACCAACGTGAGCAAAGTGCTGTTGGTCATCATCAGTATTGTCTTTGTAATGACTGTGACACTGTCCATTTCCATCAAACCTTAGCCAAAGGACGAAACCTGGCATTCAATTCAAGTTAAGTCAATTTACAGTCAATTTATTTACATTTTAGCTTAAAGAAACTAGGGTTATATCCACATTTTATGACTACATGTACAGTAGGGCTGCAACTAACAATTATTATTACTGTCGAATAACCTGTTGATTATTTTTTATTAATTAATAATTAATAATTAATCGATTAAGTTGTTTGGTCTATAAAATGTCAGAAAATGGTGAAAAATGTTAATCAGTGCTTCCCAAAGCCCACAACGACGTCCTCAAATATCTTCTTTTGTTCACAAAATCAAGATATTCAGTTTACTGTTACAGAGGAGTAAAGAAATCAGAGAATAAGAGAATTTTTACGTTTTTTCCCTAAAAATGTACCCAAACTGATTACAGAGCTAGTGTGTAGGATTTAGTGGCATCCACCAGTGAGGTTGCAGACTGCAATCAACTGAAACTTCTCCTGTGTACCAAGCATGTAGGAGAACTACAAGGCCCAATGCAAAAATGCCCTATCTCATGGATGTCTAAAAAGAACTGGATACAGTCTTGGAGGTGAGGTGATAAAATCATTCGCCAAGCGGCGAATGATTTTATCTTGCGACTCGTCTAGACTTTCAAAATGTTATCAGAACTAATGGATCAAATCTCAATGGTAAAACGAGTCATTTCTCATGGGGTTTGACGGTCAAAAAAATGTATACACTGATAAACACACATCTCTTTCCCAGTGTAAGTCTATGGGAAAATTTCTTTTTGGGCCCCATGGCTACACCTGATGGACCCAGTCGTTGTAATTCCACTTTTGGCCGCTGTGTAAAATTGGCTTCAAAGCCTGGTGCTGTTTCTTGAGGCTTTACCTATCTAGAGCCAGTGTTTGGTTTGTCCATAGAAACATAAGGCAGACTCTGTGGAAGAAGACCCGCTCATTATGTAGACATACATGGCTCATTCTAAGGTAAAGAGAACACAACTTTTCTTATTTTCAGGTGATTTTATACTAATGAGAACATAGCTGTGAACACTGTAGTCAATTTTTGCCTATGTATCCCCCTAAATGCTACACAGTGGATCTTTAATTATCAAATAATTGCCAAATAATTTAATAGCTAACACATAGTTGATTAACTGATTGATCGTTACAGCTCTCATGTACAATAAGTCTGTGGTTCCCAACTGGTCCAGTCACAGGGTCCAGTTTCACTGAAGTCATTAGTGCAAGGTCCACACTGTTTAATACATTCAGCGTCATATTTGCATTTGGCCATGTCATCTAGCTAGTATTCTGTCTCTGTCAAGAGTGGTCCATCATTTACTCACTCTACAGGAGGAAACATCTTTTCACAATAAAAACTCTGTGCTGGAAATACACTGTACTTCAAAATAAAGTCAATTTTTTTAACAAACTTGACATGTTTGCGAGTCACTTGTGATCCATTCAGAATGGACCGGCCACCCACCAGCTGGGAACCACTGCTGTGAATCATAGTGATGTGAATCAGATAGTCAACAGTTGCTCTATGTATACAACTTCACTTAAGTGAATTCAAGTTTTGGCAGTTTACCTTTAAAACACCCTGGCTGAAACAGGTGAATTTGAGCTTAGACAGAAAAAGAATGTAACATGTAAATATGTTTGTTAGCTTGCTCACATTAATTAAAGGGTTAACTACTTAACTTATACCACCCAAGTAAGGTTAATTTGAGGCATGAAGTTAAGGTGTTTAAAAGGGAAGCTTATCCTCTAATATACTGTAAAAGGAAACTGGTTTTAACGTAAGTTAAGTAAGTGTTTTCCTGGTTTGTGCTCATGCTGCTGGTCGTTAGCATAATGGTGAACACCACCGTTTAGCCCCATTTATATTTTCCATTAACGTTAGCTAGCTACATCACTGAAGCAGCCCCTCTGTTGCCATAGGATACAACACTTCACTGGAGGAATTTATGGAGCTAACAAACTGGCTTTTCCACGTTGTACTTCACAAAGTTTCCCCAGTATCAGTGGAGACAGGTTAAGTTTTGTTTCATTAACCGGACCTACAAGCGGTGAAACATGGCTCAACTTACGTAACTACTACAGTAACACGGCGACAGAGAGTTATTCCGCGACAGCAGCTCCTCTCATTGCTGACACCAGGCAGTCCTTTTACTTTTACTACTGATGTCAACAGAGCTTTGCTTCTCTGTTATGAGACAAAACATCAGCTAAAGCCGTGCTACAGTAAACAGTCCTGACAACCCTGCAAGCAACAAAGTGCTGTTGTCCCAACTGTCAAACAACACCAAGTTTTTTCCAACCACAGAGAAGTTTAACCGCTTCTCAAGAAACTGTGACTTACCTCTTCCGCTGAGCTGGACACTGTCTTCTTGTTTGTCGCGAGTTCGTACCGTGTTTGCTTCTTAAACAGCGGCTTCACCGACTGTTCGGCTTCAGAAATCTTCACTGGTGTTTAAGGAAGTGTTGAAGTCTGCTGCTGTTAATTCAGGCTGTCTCCGTCCCTTTGTGTGTCTGTCTCTCTACTGCTGCGGCTCTATGGCAGCGCGCGAGCTGCAGAGGAGTGTATGTGTGACGTCAACCAGGTGAATTCCCAAAGACACACACACAAAAACACACACAAAAGTGAGACTACATAGTTTGGCAGCGTGTTAAAACAAATAGAGCTGAGGATTGTTCTAAAATGCTTTATATTTATTTGTTTATTATGATAATCCACATTCAAGCTTTGGCACTGGGGACCGGATTGACAACACTGGAAACCTTGGAAAACTGGCTTCTCCTAACCACTGTATCATGATTAGGGGAGAGTAGGGCACAACCTAACACATTTTACTTTGGGCTGAATGTTATTAAAACTGTTTGAGATTATTTTATTCTCACACCATTCAAATCTCTGCTACAATTAAAAAGTTTTTCCTAGAACTTTCCCTCTACAATTGCACTGAAAAGTGGTGGAAGTGAAATGTTATAACGTACCCCATTTGTGGGGTTAATTGTAACAGGCAGAGGGTACAGCAGGATTTATACTCTTGCGGCAGACCCTAGGCCGTAGCCTACGCACGTCCCCTACGCTGCATTTATACTTGTGCTGTGGTGTCTGTGTCACTCTGCAGTTACACCTACGAAACACGAGTCAGCAACAGAGTTTCTATGAAGTGCTGTAAAGTTTAGTTGATTCAAAACACACATTAAACATTTCAAACACAAGCACACATGTTGGCTTCACTATAACTCGCAGCATTCACAGACAAATACTTGTCTTTATCTGGACACATTTTCCCCACAAATACAACATGCTAATGTTACTAGCACAAGCCTATAGTGTTTTACATTATGTAAATTAGCCTAGCAGCTAGCAGACTTTTCCTCTACTCGTATGAAGCCAGGGACAACAGCAACATTTAACAAAGGTAACGGTACGTAATTTGGCTCCAGTACAACTTACAAGGTTCACCGACAAAACAGCTGTCTTGTTTGTTTTCCGAACGAATACAACATGCTAACATTATTAGCACAAGCCTATGGCATTTTACATTGTATGAATTAGCCTAGCAACAAGCAAAGATTTCCTCTGAATATTGTCAAGACTGTGAAACTGTGTGTCAATAACATACCGGACAAATTAAAAATACAAAGTATATCTCATTAGTTCAAACTGAACATAAGTCTGAAATGCAAAAAAAAGGCACTCTTTTTTTACTGAACTCAGCTGAAACACATCCAATCTCTGTGGTATTTTGAGGGTCACTGTTTGATGATATTGTCATCAACTGGCCAGAAGCACGAAAGGATCGACCCTGTGTAACCTTATAAAAATGTTACAATTTACCCCATGTTAGGCTGTGCCCCACACTCCCCTAATGCTGAATCTTCAAAGGACTGTGTTTGTCTTGTAAAACTTGACATTGTTCAGACTTTATATCAGTTTTTAAAACACAGATGTGGCTCTGCAGCAGTTGCACACTGAGTGTTAATGTTCCCCAACAATTTTTCCCTCTAGTAAAAAAAAAAAAGACAGAACAGAAAAGAATAGAGCAGGAGAACCAGCAAACCAGGAAATCAATGCAATGTGCGGATACACAACTGGTCTGGTCTGTCTTTCTTTCCATCTGTCTCTGTTAGACACACACACACACACACACACACACACACACACACACACACACACACACACACACACACACAGGTTGAGAGAGAATACAGTTTGTGGGCTGATCCAAACCACCGTGCATTTCCATATTGGCCCTGCCCACATTACCTCCACACAAGGCAAAGCATAGAGATCCATGTGGTGCTGAGTCATCAGCCCCCACCCACCAAAACTGAATGACTATAAGACAGAATGGACCTGTAAATTTAGACTGCCTGTCTCAACTCCTAAAGCGCTATTTATAGCTCTGAAAAAAGGGTACAACAATGACGTACAGCAGAGGTGACGGGGTTTGAATGCTGATAGAGTTTACTGAGTAAGACTATGGAGTTACTCATCACCTCATCACCACCACAAACAGTCGGAGCATGGGACAACAAGTCAACTGAAGGACAATAGATTTTACTTTGGCAACTGGGCACACTTGCAGTCACTTCAAGAGCACTCAAAACTATAATTTGTGGTTGTGATAAGGAGTAGTATGATACCCCCACTAACTCAAAAGAGTCTAACAACCGCAAACAACCACAAAAAAACCATAAAGCCCATGAGAGGAAAACGTGACTTTTTCCATTACTTCCACTTCCTGGAAAACTGTCACCGATGATCTCATGCCGCAGTAGTTGTAAATAATAATTCCATCCAATAAAACTATCACAGACTTTCGATCAGTGACCCCTGCCTGCCACTCCCATCAAATAAACCTGCCTCTGGCTTTCCCAACTGATATCCATTGGATTTGCACTGGAGTGACCCCTCCCTGTGTTTTGTCCCGCCCAGCATTCTGGTTCAACAGGAACTAGATCAGATTGGGGAAGCAAGATTTTCTCCTCAACATGAGCAAGCAAGACAGATTTTGTCGCCGTCACCACACTCTGAAGGAAGAAATATGGGACAGAGGGGTGCATAGTTTTCTCTCATAGTGTCTCTCTGACACAAAATTACCCCTTTCAGCTGAAAGTGTAAATTAGAGGTAAGAATCCCAGGTTGAGTTGGTTCACTTTGAAAGAGAAAAAAAACCTGACTGTTGTGTGTCTCGGTAAGAACACTACTAACATGACATGACACAGCATATTGCATTAAACTACTGGCCTCACATTTTCTGTGTGAATTAGACTTGTATTCGGGCAGGGGACCCAGACGGTTCCTGTTGTGATGGCCATTTCTGCCATCCCAGCAGTGCCAGGGCAAACATCAGAGTGAGTAATGAGAGGAACAGACAGAGGGAGGGGGGAGGAGGGGAGGGAGGGCATGAAAAAACAATCCCTAAAAAAGGAGAGAAATAGTCCTTTCATCAAGAGACATGCCACAGACTAAACTGCTTTTCCCTATCTGTCCTCTTTTACAATTCCTTTTCTTTCTTCAGCTGTTTTCAATTCCTTGCCTTTCACAGCACTCTCCTCTTTGCTATACGCCTTTTTCATGTTTCAACACAGATAGCTGCATGTTTGTAGACAAAGAGAAGTTCATCAGGTTCTTCCTTCAAACGGCCTCGAGGTAAACCAGACCAGTATTTAGACAGATACAGGGTTGGTCCAGCTCATACATGGCAACATAATGGTGGTAAAACATGTGGCAAGAGAGGAGGGGTGTTATCTCTAAAAGCTGCGTAACCTTACTTTCCGCTTTTAGACACATGTGAAGTGACGTTGCTCTCAAGTGGTGATAAAATATACCAGAAGAACATCTACAAGTGTGTAAAATGTTGTTCCAGCCACCACAGCAGATACCACGCTGAGCTGGAATATCAACGGGGCTTTGGCACATCCTGTTGTGTGGATTATTTTACGCTGTCAGTCATACTTACCATCTGTTGTCTAACATGTCTTGTGAATAAGGAGCATTAGACAAGAACAAAGATCAGATGGAACACTTCCTCCTCAAGCAGCCCTCACCTCAGAGTTTGGTCAGGTGTGTCTTATTTGTTGTATTGGAAAATGATTTTGAGATGACAGCATGGAAAGTTACTAAACTACCTGCACTCGTGTCATAAAGGCCAGTGCTTCCAAACCTTTTCATTAAGAGACCTCGTTTTTATCATTTAGTAAACTGACGACCCCTGTCTGACCCACAGTTCAAAACATGCACATCAGGTTAAGTGATGACTCTAAATTGGCTGTCGGTGTGAGTGGTTGTCTGTCTCTATGTGTCAGCCCTGTGATAGTCTGGCAACCTGTCCAGGGTGTGCCCCGCACCTCGCCCAATGTCAGCTAGCATAGGCTCCAGCCCCTCACAACCTCCAACAGGATAAGCGCCTTCGGACAATGAATGAATGAATGAATGAATGAATGAATGAATGAAATAAGATACATTTGAACAGACTGAAAACTTTATCTTATTAGATAAAACAGATGTGGACAAAGTTTTCCTTTGGGGACAAAATTTGCAGTTCAAAAAATGTAATACATTTCAGTATATCAAACTATATTTTATCACAATACTCAGCATATCACAAGATGTTTAAAATTGCAATAATATTGTACTGTTACTAAAGTTTCGTGATAATATTATATCTTGGGGCTTTCTGGTGATTCCCACTCCTAATGTATACGTGTTTTTTTCAGTTCTACACCCCTCAAAATCAAGAAGGCCTCGTGACCCCCTGTGAAGCTTTAACAACCTTACTAGGAGTCAAAACCCCCAGGATGGGAACCAGTGGTCTGACATATTTTCTTGTGATTAGCAGTATTAGACAAGAGCAAAGATCAGATGAAACACTTCCCCCTTCTAACAACCCTTTACCTCAATGTTTGTCAGGTCTGACTACATTAATGCGTTGGAAAATTATTTTGACATGACAGCATGGAAAATTGCTCACCTGCCTACACTGATGTCACGTAAGCGACTCAGCTTAGGAGGAATGGTCCCTTTGACACTGTAACATACAGTGGGTATCACTGTCTGATCAGGAAACACAAGTAAAATGTTGGTCAGTTCCTCGAATCAAATCTCACATTATTCTTTCACTTTTGTTTTGCAGTCTGTTAAACCTGCTTGTGTAGTATTGGAATTTTGGAAGGTATTACCGACACTCTGTTTCTATGTGATGGGATCTGAAACTTTTCTAGCGTGTACAAGGAGAAGCTGTCCTTTCACTATTTTTAGAGGTCCTTTTCTTACAATTTGCCGAGACTACAGAAATTGAGGGCTATCGATTCAAACCTGCTGGCGGTTACCTAATCACTCTCTGCATCTCTGGTTCCCTGGCTACTAAAGGGAAGGTTTTGTAATGTGTTTTGCATGTGTGAGAGACCATGTGACTGAGTTCACACTCAAGACGAGAAGTGGAACAAGGTGTCTTTAACTTTCAGGTGCTTGAAGGAAACTTTCCCTGCTTACGACGCCTTTCTCACTTCTCTCTCTCTTTCGGTACTTCAAGTAAGTATTGGGTCACTGACACTCCTGGGATCAAGTATCTAGAGCAACCCCAATCTTCCTATTTTCTGTTCTGCCTACTTTCTGACTGACATTCAATCACTTCATCTTTACTCATCTAATTGGAGATGATCTTTCAGTCTTGATCTCTGTATCATGTTACAGTGTCCCCAGCAAACACTCCCCCTCAGTTCCCTTCCTTCCTTATTATCAGTATAGACAGCCTTTTAAAATGATTAATGAGCAAACCAAATACCAGTTTTGAATTATCAAAGGACCTTTACTGGCTGATAAATTAAAGCCACATCCCTTTTCTTTTCTTCAGTAAGCTCGCACATCGGGCCTGCTCTGGTTAACTCGCCGTCATTAATATTGCAGATGTTGAAAAAGAAATAGGCCAAAATGTTTTGTGCTGTTTCTTTGTCTTTAAATATTTATGCTAGCACTGCTTTCCTGGTCGCGGTCCATTGCTGTCTGACTTGGTTGTTTTGGCTTAGTGGAACTCTTTGGTATAACTAATTAAGTTATCTGAGATGGCTCGTATTACGCAGAAGTCTGGCTGTGGCTGGGAAGTGAAAGGCCTGGAAAAAAAAGAAGGGCTCATTATGGTCTGTACCAGCACTGGATGGGAATGTGTTTTATATTTGGCCGAATTACATCTGCAACAACGCAACAGTTACCAGTAATGATGTGTAATCCCACCGGGCGATACAAATATGTCACCTTAATTTGACCTAAAATTAGAGTGCCTCCCTTGGGTTAATCAGTGTAGTGAAAATTAATGGAATGCAGCATCACTGAATTCTGATCCAGCATGACATGTGCACATTAAATGGCTTAACAGATGCAGTATTTCTTGTTTTTAGTCATCATAGATCTTCTGAAATAATAATTATAACTGCTGACAAGAGAGGACATCACAGTAGGCTGACCTTTTGAATGAATGATGTAAACCAAGGACACGTGGCAGTCACTGACACAACACTGACTGTTGCAGGATGTAAATTGGGACTTTCTGACTGTGTGTCTCTGCCACTTTCTCTTCCCTGACTTTTCCACTACATAACCTCATTACACCATCAAAAAAAAGGCATAAAAGACAGGATGATCAGAGGCAGAGTCTTGCAAACTGCTTCCTAGATGAAATTCAAAACACTTTTTGCAGAGTAATACATCAGTCATCTGAGTTCATTTCAAGTGAAATACTAGAGGTTTGGTTTGCACAATTACTTACTGCTGTTGTAATATTTCTGCAACACACTCTTTTCATGAACAGATTTTAATTTAAAGTCCATTTTCAAAATACATTTGTTAAATAGAGAATTGGTCTTAAACACAGTCTGCAACGATATTGCACCTTAAATGTACTGTACATTCACCAAGGTTACTCCCAAGCAGAAATACTTATTTTATGTTATGTGTCTGTGTGTGTATAAAGACTTGGTATACCTGCAGCATAAGGGGAAAGTCTGGTAGATGATACACGTCACACTACTACACATATAATAGCAGTGAACTCTTTCCTTCTCTCTCTTTCCTCTTCTTGTTTTCTGTCTAAAACAATGTGTTTGCAATACAAGACTTATATTTCAGTTAATGATGTGTTAATGATAACAGAGCTGCACATATCATACGTTAATAAATTTTGCTCTACATCTTATTCATCTCCTTTGAACTATGTAAACTCAAACATCCACCAGCACCAAGTTCATACTGGTGGACAAACAAGGGTCAAATGAGATCTGTTGACTTGATGTACTGCTGCCCTCTGCTGGATGAAAGAGGCACTTAAATCAACTGTTTGCCAGTGCCACAAACAATAGACACAGACTGGTATAGTCTACTCTGTGCTAATATCCGCATTATCCTCGTATTTTATTACTCACAGGGGATAACATGAACACCTGTACAATTAATCCAATGCTTTGCAACAACTTTTAACTAACAACTGCTTTTGTGAGACTTGTAATTATAGCTGCTGAGATTGGGTCAGACACTTTGAACTAATGTATAAGGCTATTTTGAGTATGCTTTTTTTTTTACTAATTTGTATGATATTTTAATATACTTACAGATATAGGGGTTGAGATAAAAGACTGAGTAATCTAAGGAACTGATGATAAAATAAAATCTTGTGTATACAACATACGGTGTTATATTTACCGGACGAGTTGACCTTTGTGAAGTATTCTGAACAAAAAGGGATTATTGCGTTCCACAGAGGTAGTAAATATACAAGGGCCACTGTACTGGAATGGGTATCATTTTGCAGGTATTCGTGTCCATTGTGTCCATTCAGTAATAATTTATAATAAACAGATTTGTGTGTAAGAAAAAGCAGCACAGCACAGCACTGTGAGAGCACGCCAAATAAACTTTTTAAAGGAGTTTATTTCTATATGTATCTATATACATAAACATTTACAATGCACTAAATGCAAGAGGTACAATCCATAATTAACACTATAGATATGGCACATAAGAAACAGGTAGAAAAGCTGAACAGTACATGATGAAGAAATGTGTGCTTTAGAAATAATGATGTTTGATGGGTGACAGATCACATGAAGTACAGCTGCATTCTAAATGGACCAGAAAATGCCTTTAGGTAGGTTATTTCCAAGGGACAGTTCACCCCAAAATCAAAAATACTCATTTATCCTCTTACCTGTCTTGCTGTTTATCAGTCTAGATTGTTTTGGTGTGAGTTGCTGAGTGTTCTCTGCGGTACTCCACAGACCTTGTTGTGAGCAGTGTATATGTAGGTACTGGAATAAGGAAGCGTGGATCTACTGCTGGCTCATCTAGCACCATTGAGATAGCTCATGTTAAAGCTCAGCTGCAGGGGACGCCATTAATGTTTACATCATCCATGAGTAGATGCACGCTTCCCTCCGTGCGGTGATGCGCTTGGCAGGTGTAGTTTGGTAGAAAGAAAATAGTTCCTACATGAAACTGCTCACAACAAGGTCTGTGGATTATTAACCAAGTCATGATTTCTAGAAAGACACATTGCTGTTGAGGTTTTCAAATGCATTTTGCAGAGTGCCATTTAGTTCTTTTATACTTGAGAGAAGGCAGACATCTCCACAGCCGATATCTCCAACACTTGGCAACTCACACCAAAACATTTTAGATTGATAAACAGCACAACAGGTAAGAGGAGAAATATGTAGTTTTGATTTTGGGGTGATCTGTCCCTTTAAGAGAAACTATGGAAGCTGGGTTATGTAAAAATAGTAGAGAAGAGTGAAACTCCAGTGTCACACTACTGCTGAAGAAATGAGCGGCTCAGATGACTCTTAACACTGGCAGTTTATAGGTAGTATGAAGATGGCTTTTTTTTTTCCAGCCGTATCCATAAAGTCCAAGTAGTTAAAGTGTGATTTTATCCAGCAGTGTATATACAGCATGAAAAAAAGGCATTAATAAAAATGGGACAATAGTATATTCTTATGTTACGGGGCTGTAACTGAAATGTTCAAAATACTAGCAGGTTTAAGTATATAAGAGTAGATAAAAAGCTAATGTTATCAAGGTCTCTTCTGGAGACATGACAGTAGTACAGTACTTTGATGATATAAAGACAAACAAGGAGTACAATTTCATTTCAGGCACATTCATCATCAACTGCAAATTGCACTGCATTCAACTGGAGGAAATTAATTGGCACTTCAGAACTGTATGGCGTTTTTTTTTTTCAAAACCTACAGATTCAAATACAAAGTGTCTTTGAAAGTGTTCATCTTCAGAAATACTGAGTGGTTGTCATGCTGAGGGTCATTCCATAGCTTTGTAGATTCAATATAATAGTAAAACTCCACAAGAAATATAATGTACACACACTGGGATGATTAAAATGACCTCTTACTCAGAACATCATGTAACACCATTTCTATACAAACAAATCCTATAATTCACTTCAATATCTGCAGTGTATATTTCACAATATATATTCAGAATACCAAATATCTCTTTAAAACGGTGACCAGTATTTTCCCTTTTACTAGCTGCAGACACTACTATGGAGCAAAGATCGTTTGTGATGTCATACCCATAAGAGTACACAGGCTGTAACTGTCTCACCTATAAAAATGAAGGATGTGACGTTCTCCCGCAGAGCCAAAAGAGTGGTTTAATAATCCAGTGGAACCTCAGGTAAAAGACACCAAAATACAGCCAAGAGTTGAATGTGGAAAACATTTTTTGTGGGATTATCCTTATGAAAAGGTAAAACAGAGGGAATAAAATGTTCTCTTGGATGATGCAAGCTACTTCTAAAAAGTGAAGGCTCCTGTGAACTCGGCTGGATCAGCACATTGGGAATCAAAGAGTTTTCATGTTAGAACACAATCCGACAAGGGGTTTCCTTCCACCTCTTCTTTCCACACACTGTCATCAGCCACTTTTACCTTCCTACCATTGGGGGGCAGCCTCGTCTAGTGATTACATAGTCACAAAATATTCCACAACAGGTCAGATGTGATGAATTCTTACTGATGGTCTGAGTTCAGAAGCAGCAGGTAGCTATGTTGTGCTCCACAGAGGAGTTTCTAGCAGTCACAGACAGCAGGACGTGTTCATTTCACCGAGCAGGTGCTATAAAACAGTAGCCTCCTCCATTGCATTGACCCATCTGAAACACAGGAAAAAGCAACATGAGACCTTTTAACACAACACTTAAAGAGGCACTCCGCTGATTTTACAACACACAGTCACTTAACTAGTTCCAGACTACTGATTTTACCATGAAGGGAGGGTGTCATAAAAAGATTCTGCTAGTTGCATTATGGGAAATGAAGGATCCAGTTTTTTTGGAGGCTCACATCAAGATTTAGAGGTCAGGATATCTGACCAAACTTTATGGCAATACAACACTAAATTGTAAAAACTGATACACAGCATTGAAAACCAGTCCCTCCAGGATGTTACGATCGGAAAAGTTAATGAAAATTCCCCATGAATTCTGCATGACCTTGCAATTTTGTCCAATCACCCTAGCTTTATACCACAAATTTGACTATTTAAAATGGGTCAGGTTTTACAGGTTTTAAATAGTCAAAGCTGTTTTGGTGTCTTTGTGATATTGTTGGGAACGCTTTATGGCACGGTGTTGGATGTTAGCAGTTGTTGCTGTGTTAGCATGTGCTAAGCGGGCAGAGAGAGCAGGATAAGAGCAGCTCGCTGCACTCAGTGCTGCGTTAAACCGCAGCAACAGCTGATAGTCGGCCATCAGCTGTTGATGCCCCCCCTCCCATCCAACCCCCCACTGTCACAAAGAGATTCTATCTCTGTCTATAAAAACAGAATGCTCCCAATAATAGGCTCCGAATCGAAGACAGCATTGCAACTATTTTTGCCATCTTCATTTGCTCCCACAATTTACTGCAACAAAACACCTAAAAATATTTCAACATGCATCGCAATTTTTTAGTAAGGCTGCCATGAAATCAGGTGTTTCAGGATGCAACAATCACAAAAACAGCCTGTGAGATCTGGGAAGGACTGACTATACTACCAACAAATCTGTGCACATCTTAAAAAAGGATCTTAAAACCTATTTGTTTTTTATCTTTTTCTTGATTTTATTGTCCTTTTCTTTGTGTATTATATTCATGTTCCATCAGTATAATAATACAAAGAAACACTGAGTGCCATTTTTTAAATTATTATGGTGTACACTGTTAACACTGTTAGCATAACCGACTGCTGCTATTAATCACCACCACTGTCAGTTTACCTCGCAATTTTGGTCTCCATATGTTCTTGTATAGTTTTTTAAATTTCATGTTTCTCATATTCTTAATTTAGTTTTAGTTTTTGTATAGACCCCTTATCATTTATTCTTTTATTTTCTCTATTTGTCTGTTTTATTGCTGTCTTCATGTGGCTGTAACAGCCAAATTTCCCTTCTAGGGATCAACAAAAGTTTATCATATCTTATAATTGTATATTTTGTGGCGCTTCTTTAAATGACTCAGAATTCAATGAAGGTTCACATGGAGAACATGCTACTCCTGGGTAAAATTCTAGCTTTCTGTGACCCATTCCCCTCCCTGACTTGTCTCTTTTTAAGTGCTCAGGACTGCTTCCTTGTTCACTGCCATCAGCACATTGGTCACAGGATCACAGCCTTTCAAAATACGTGGGATACGTATGAATTTGGGTGCACTGCTTTTTGTTGGAAAACGTACGAAAAATTTGTGAGAATGTGGTAGCGAAAAGGCCTAGAAATGTCTGACAGTTAAGTTCAGGTTAGAAGCAAAACATATTTCCTTAGATTGAACAACCTTGAATGGGGTAGAGTGACAAGAGCAGAATGTTCCAAAACCAACAGTGTGTGACACTGGGGCAGAACAAGCTGTATTAAGATAAAGTAAGTGCAAGCTCTGAAAACGGCAGGAAGTCACACCCACACACACGGAAAGTTACGATGTCTATCTGAGGAGGAGTATAAGAATGTTTGGTGATCTGTTCCGTGCGGCTGTCTCATTGCTGCGGCATGTGAAGTTGTAAGTTGTGTTTTCAATAAACTCGCGAAGGCCGTAAGACCGACCTCGAGTCATACGAGTCGTTTCTTCAACAGCCTGCAATACTTGGAAATTTTAAAAATCTGATGATATATGAGCCAATGATAAACAAACAGTCTTGATAAAGATACATTCTCACTGCAGCACTTCACAGTTGAAAAATCAAATTGTTGATACTCTGATAGAAAAAGTGTGCAATTACGACGCTGCATCCAAATCCTTTAAAACCAGGAAAAGACAAGAAAAGACTTTGTTTTCCAAAATCCAAGATGATATCTAGTTTCTGATCAAGATAGCATTATAATATCAATATTTTGCCCGGCCCTAACACCATAGCATTAAAACAGATTTGTGTTTTAGGTGTGGAAAAAAGACGATCTAGACAAACTTAATTTTAACCAATATGGAGGCCCTCTCACAATCACGAAGGACAGTAATGTTCTTTAATATGTACAGAACATATGGGACTGTGAGAGGGTGCACAGAGGAGGCATAGAGCTGCATACACAGGGCTGCCTGTCTGCTACACATACCACACATGTTCACACACATCCCGATGATATACTCCCAACTCCCTGGTGGTCTAGTGGTTAGGATTCGGCGCTCTCACCGCCGCGGCCCGGGTTCGATTCCCGGTCAGGGAACAGAGTTTTAACTGCAACTTTAACTCCATCCACACCATCCATCATATCAAAAGGGACTGTACCTGCGTGCAGTGTGAGGATCATCGGCCCTGAAGGTGTAGTACAGGGTCTTCTTGTGGTAAAGATGGAACACGTTGCTGCTCTCCTCTCCCTCTGGCCTTTCAGTCAGCTTGACAGTGAAGCCCTGCAGAGGTAGACTCTCTGAAGCCACTTTGTCCTGAAGGCACCAGAGTGAAGACATCAAGCACAGGCACACAGGTTAAAAACAACAAATCTCGCTGTCAGCAACAATATGTGGATAACAAGAATTTCATGCCTGAAGAGGAACAAAGCAGTGTACAACACTGAGATGCACACTTGTCAAAAGAAACAGAGAGAGAGAGCACAGAGAATCCCGTCATTAGTCAGGTAAAGTGTTCTGCCCAGGACGGAAGGTTGAGCAGCGGAAATGTGAGTGTTAAATAGTTCTTTGTTGCATTGGTCAGATGTGAAGGAGAAAAAGGATAGACAAAGGTTGTGAGGAAATGCCTCTGTGATAGATCATGAGAGTGTGTGTGAGTGCTTTGGGGCTGGTGTGGGAGACTCTGTGCCCCCTCACCTCACGGGCTGTGAAGGTGTAGAGCACCTTGTCTTTGAGGAGGAACCATAGCCGCTTCCACTTCCTCTTGCTTTTCTTCCGGCGCTGCAGGCTGCCGCTCATGGTGGAGCCCTCCACAGTAAGCGACACCTGATGAAAAGCACGACACATTAGATCACACGAGCTTACTTTAATGCAGAGACACAGATAGAGGAACAGGACCTGGAATCCTTTGCAATATTATGTATCTGACAAACAAGAAAATGACAGTCTCCACTTTTTCAGTTTATTGACAATAAGAATAGCAAATCAAATTTTGGTAAGACTTTCTTTGATGCCCATGGTTGTTTTGCATTATAGACATATGTATCTGTTTATTTATATTTATCACATGCTAGTCTCACAAACTCCAGTTTGTCTTCTGAGAATATGGTCATGACAGATTGAATGAATGAGAACAACCTCATGTTCAGCATGTAATGTTCTGTAATAGTCCACTGTAGCACTACATGTGGTGGACCCTTAACTCTATTATGAAGCCACTGAGTAAAGAATGTTCCCTGACCGGGAATCGAACCCGGGCCGCGGCGGTGAGAGCGCCGAATCCTAACCACTAGACCACCAGGGACCTGTCAGCAAGCTCGCCAAGCTTGTGAACTGGAATTTCCGGCATGTGTGACAACCGATACGCTGCAGATGCTAATGTGTGGAGTAGAACAGCTGCCAATAGGGTTCACTATCCACCTCTCTACCCTTCATTCCTGTCTTGGATAACACTTTCTCTGATGCTAATACATTATAAATATACTTACATTGTATTATATTCTGCGTATGAGTGTAATTCTGTGTAATTCTGTTTCAAACTACTTTACAACAAATTCATTTTTTGCAAGGATCATAGTGTATTATTATCATAGATGCAATACATTATTATCATTTTTGAATGCATCATAATGTGATTATAAGTGAGTCCCAGTGGTCATTGCATGCTTTAAAGGGATCCCTGTGCCGGCAGCATCTGGAACTCTCAGCCTGTGCCGTGAGTTAAGTCTGCCAGGTGATGCTAATCGCGTCTTTTCATTAATGAAGCATTTCACATTTTGGCTTTCGGACAGGCAGGAAGCTCCTGGATCTCAAGGAGCTGCTAGTTTGGAGGGAGACAAACACTATTCATCCTCACACACTCCCGCACAGCGGTGACACAGACCTGGTTTAAAAATAGCAAACTATCCTTTAAGTGAAGTAATGGGATTTCTGAGGCATAGACAGGTCACTGAAACTTAAAACACCCAGTGACAACTTAGGGTAATTCATTATCACATCACAATGCATTATTAAATAACTGATATTACACTATGAGCCTTCAAAGAAGAAAATGTCAGCAAGTGACCAGCAATTATGAAGAATTATGATACTTGAACTTATAAGTCATTATAAAATTACTATCGTTTTAAAGCAGTATGAATATTTATGAGTGTGTATAACTACAATCACACTATGCCATAAGCAGATTACAATGCATTATAAGTATGTTTATGAGTCATAGAAAGTGTACATATTAAGTAAGTGATAACCCAAATGGTAATTGCAGGAGCAGGATTGCATCACGTCATGTGTTTACAGCCCCTGAAGATAGGAGTGAAGTTTGGAGAAGTAGACAGTGAACTGTACTGACAGCTGCTTTCCTCTACACACTAGCATGCAGCATATCAGTTGTCACTCAAGCCTGAAATCCCAGTTCACAGGCTTGTCATGGGGGCAAACAGGTCCCTGGTGGTCTAGTGGTTAGGATTCGGCGCTCTCACCGCCGCGGCCCGGGTTCGATTCCCGGTCAGGGAACATTATTTACATACTGACTAAATAAAAGAGGCCATTTGATTAAGAAACAATGATGAATGGTATTACAGTAGACAGTGAGCAAGATTACATTCATCCAACACACTACACTCAAATCAAATGTCACAAGCCTAAACTGAACACCTATCATGACCGTACTTACACTGAGAGGAGGAATATACAGGGATAATGATAATGAATATTCCTGTTTACTCACTTTCAACACACAATAGTCGGCTGTAGTACTTTATGTTACTGGTTCTTAATCAAATAGTCTCTACAATTAACCTTCTGAGAATCGCTGGCAGCCAGTGATCCCAGCCAACTTTCCTGTCTTTCGCAGGCTATAGAGGGCTGAGCTTTAAAGGTAGATTGATAATACTGGTATCATGTGAAACTAAGGAATCCAGTACCAACCATGTTATGCTAGCTTCTCAGGAGCAGGGCTAAATAACACTCCCTTGGCGAGAGAGAAACAGCTTCACCATTTTCACAGGGGTCCTTTGGCCTCTCACCTCAAGATATCTGAATGAAAATGGGTTCTGTGGGTGCCCATGAGTCTCCCCTTTAAAGACACGGCCGCTTTATGCTAGTCCCATACAGGTTTTGGCACAAACTGAGATTTCACAGCAGTTTCCAGAACAGAAATCTCAGAATGTCTAATGTTTTTGATACCAGATCACAGCTTGGATTGTAATATGGTGTTCCTCAAGGTCTTGATGTCCTAATGTGGTATTCTGCGGGCATTTTTGACCATTGTTTAATTCTCGAGTCTTTAAAATTTGAATAGGAAAAACAGAATATTTATTACAGATTTATGACTAGAAAAACTTGACACAGTACTGAGCTGCACCTCAAATTAATCTTCAGGTTTCCAGCTTTCAGCTGATGTATACCACTTCTATGTGAAATATACTGTTGACCTACTATGTCTTCCAAAAGATCCCATCTCCCCCCAAAAAAGAAACAAAAATTGGTCTATGTGGGTCTCAGAGGGTTAAGTAAGTTTTTCCAAAATGGTAAGTGGAGCAGGATTACATTATGTTCCTGTTGTTCTGACCCCTGACAATAGGAAAGAAGGGTAGAGAGGTTGACAGTGAACCCTGCTGGCAGCTGTTTTGCTCTACACGCTAGCATCTTTAGTGTATCAGTTGTCACATATGCCTGACATTCCAGTACCAGGAGTTCAAGCAAGCTTGTTAATCTATTGTACAGGTCCCTGGTGGTCTAGTGGTTAGGATTCGGCGCTCTCACCGCCGCGGCCCGGGTTCGATTCCCGGTCAGGGAACATTCTTTACTTAGCAGCAGATAAAGAAAATATCAATAAAGAATTAGTGACATACAGTATAGTACTACAGTGTGTTGAATTCAAACAACACAGTGAAGTCAAATCAAATGTCACTTGCGTCATCTATCTACCTGTTTGTCATGACCATATTTACACTGAAAAGTGGAATTTGTGTGATACATTGTAATCAAACTTGTCCCCATAAAATGTACTTTGAAACTTGTCAAATGCATGCTTGACATGAAAAAGAGGTACAAATGGCAAGTGTCGTCCACCTGGTTGAGAGAGGAGGTGCTCTTCCTGCTCTTCCACAAACTCTGGGGCTGCAGGCTCTGGAAGACAGCCGAGAGGGGACGGCTGGCCCGTTGAGTCCGAGGGCTTGCGTTACCACACGCCCCAGACACACTGCCACCTTCAGACACACACACAGTTAATACCTTATCGAAGAGGAAGAAGCACACCAACACATTTTCCTCCGTCACCAGCGAGACATACAGAAAGCTGAGATTCACCTCGTTTCCTGAGCTCGGCATAGCAGTGGTCACACACTTTGGCCACCCTGTCTTTGAGGTACTTCAGTGGGTATCTGTTCCTGGAACAAGCACGGCACACCACCTGCTCAGAGAAACAGAATATACAGAGTTTTACATACCACAGAGAGACAACATCCAGTTTCAGTGGGTTATCTTTGACTTCCTAATATATTTGACCCAGAATAGGAAACTAGCATTTGCATAGAATGACCCAAAGCGCTACATCAAAAACTGACTTTCATTCAATAATTTATGGAGCTTAAATGATGAGCCTTGGACAATGGGTTTTACTGGATTAATAGCAGTTTTTCCACTAGGACCTCTAGTCCAGGTCAGTAAAAACTGTAGTACAAGTCAACAACAAGAAGTCAAAGAAGCGTCTGCAGCTCTGTGTCTCTGACCTTGCCACAAGCGTTGCAGTGGTGTCGTCTCAGCGTGAGGCTGAAGTCAGTAGTACAGTTCATGCACATCATCACATGGGAAACTGGCACCAGTACAGGAGCAGCCTCACCCAGGGCCATCCACAACTTCTCACGGGCCTGTGGACACATATGATATGTTTAACACCACATCTATTGCACATCTGTCTGTCATGGAAGACAGGGTCCCTCCTCAGTTGTTCTTCTTGAGGTTTCTATCATATTATCCCCATTAAAGATGTTTTGGGGGGGGGGGGGTTTGTCCTTATCCATTGTAAGGGTTCAAGAATATTCTGCATTTTGGCCTGGCTATAACTAATCTGTAACTCAACTAAATCTTTATGTTTCAGTAATACTGACTTAATGAGCAGTCTCTCTGTGTTTTTCTTGAATCCACTTTATGAATAATGTTTATAAAACAACAGCTCTATGTTGCTTATGTACATGTTGCCCCACAACTCCACACAATGGCTAAAAAATGGCAGTACTTTCATTACCTCACTGCAGGGTCCACCAAACGTACAGAGTCCTGCAGCATGGTCTGCTATGGCTCGACTCAGTGTGTGGAACCAGTCCTCCCGCTCTCCGACTGAGCTGAAGAAAGAAACAGACAAACAGGTTCACAAGATGCTCCTGAAAGGCTTTAGACTGGACATCTAGAGTTGCTTTGAACTACAGGAGTCATTCAGGAATACAAGAGTCTTGTGTCACTCAAAAAAATTGGCACAAATCAGTTTCAAGGTTCTGGCAGTCACGTGCTCACCTGGCTGAGAGTGTAATAGTGATGTCAGACACCTCGATCCTAAGACAGTTCAGCACGTTGTCGAGAACAGGTTTGCTCACCTGTGTGTGTGTGTGTGTGTGTGAAGGGCAAAAACACATCACAGTTAAGCCAAAAAAAACATTGCGTACAGAGATTAAGTTTGAGATGAGATAGGAAAAATTAATGTACCTTCATCCCAGACAGAGATAGTGTGTTCTTAAGCCTGTATTTTCCATCCTGCTGAGGGTAGGTGTACAGCATTATATCGTTCATCTGATAAGGAACATGGAAAAGAAGAGGTATTTTATGTTAGATTTTACTTTTTTGGTTATCATACTCTTCAAAAAATAAGCTAGTAGATACAAGAGACTGCAAATGGGCTCCTGGGAACAGACACACAAAAGGCTCCAACACCTCTTCTTCAGAGGAGCAAGACAAAGAGACTTTGTAGTGGTGCTGCTTCTTTTTTACAGTAGTTTTGCACCTTCTTGTGGTAATTTTGTGTCTCTTTGTGGTTGTCGTGAGTCTCTTTGTTGTCGTTTTGTGTTTCTTTGAGGTTCTTTTTTAGTAGTTCTGGGTCTCTTTGTTGTTCCTTTGCATATCTTTGTGGTCATTTTGAGTCTCTTCCTGGTTAGTACATGTCAATATGAATGTCATTTTAGTGGAGGCAAAATAACATTCATATTGAAACTTTTGGTCCCTGGGCCAGTGCCTGGTAGACCATTAAGTAATCCATCCATGTATAGATTTACAAAAATGAGCCAAACCTCAATTCCCTGCTGTTCTGTTTGTAATACCCCCTAATTACCACAGGGTGGTGGTGTTATCCTGAGAGAAATATCTACACTTCCAGCACACACCTCTTTGTTTATTCTTTCCTTCTTAAAAGCAACTTTCTGGTCTCAACTACTTAAATCACGTTTCCTTTCACAGCGTTCACATATGTCTGCCAAACCCCCCGGCACAAAATTCCCATGTATGCACACAACAAAATGAGGCATTAAAAGTGTTTATTTGCTTGTCAGACCAAAAGTATTGTGATCCCGTGAACACACTGAGAAGCCCATTGTGTTATGAGAGGTATTTCATTTCTTCCCAGACAAAAGAGATGACATAATTGGTCACACCTAATGTGTGCTCTAAACATCCGCTGGGGCCGTAAAGGCAGCATCCAGGAATTCTCCTCCCTGCTCCGGGCTCCAGGCCTCCCCTCGACCCTCCCAGCCTTCTCAGGCTACACTGAGAACCAGGACTGGGTGGAACCGGCCACCTTCGCCACAACAACAACAACACAAACAGCCGCAGTTAACGGGTTCACTGGCTGACTGGCTGGAGACAAAACAGCGTGTGATAGCCAAGCCCGAGGCCCTGCCTACGACCTTTGGGCTGCAGCCACAGCAGTTCGTCTGCTCCACCCTGCGCTGCTCATTTACTCAAAGATTCCTTCCACAGAAACACAACCAAGTGCCAAGTTAACATACTTCACAAACGACTTTCCCAGATGAGACACAACATGCACCTACTCGACCCCTTGGCACCTAAGACATTTACTTTTTCAACAGTGGCATTTCATCTCCTCCTCCTAACCCTTCACCTCCTCCACCTGACTCTTCCACTCATACTCTCTTCCCTCTGGCAGCTTTCTGTTTCTCCATCCTCCTTCTAATCCCTTCTCTCACTCTTTGACCCGCTTCTCTTTCGTCTTTGAGCCCAGGCTCATGACATGGTAGCAGCGTCTCTACATCTCTGAGGTGAGTGATGGCTTTCATCTTCACTGTTGTTTGGATTCTCTTTCCTTAAAAGCCCATAAATAACACCTGACCCACTGAAGCTGTCAGCTTCAAGGGAGCGAATGGCTATATAACCCTAATAGCCTACAAGTATCAACCACCAACACTTTTCAGCTATCGCTCAACTGCAATCCTGTTTAGAGAGGCTGGGAGAATGATGGAAAAGAGCAAAGTGAAGATAAAAATACGTTATATTGTATTTGGATCAACTAGTATGAGCCAAAATCATAAATGCTGCTTCTGCGGATATGTAACTCAAGCATAATTCATAACATGAGACAGCACTGATTGCACATGGAACAATAGAGCGGGCTTCTCTATTTCACGTTATGTGTTTGTGTAGCACCACCACCCCTCCTCCGCCAACTCCTCCTCCCTGCATTCTACAGGGTGTCTGGCCTTCACTTTGCTGTCAGTCCCCTCCCAATACACAGGAAGCCAGCATCCAGTGACCCACACCAAACATCCTGTAAGGAAGTGGGGCCCTGGAAAACAAGTCCTGAGAGGGGAGGAGAGGAGAGGAGAGGAGAAGAGCGGAGAGGAGAGGGAGGCCCTCTCTGGATGGGTGTGGTGCCAAGTGGAGGTCTTACAGCCTTGGCCTCGTGCCCCCCTTCCCCTCCCAACCTTACCTTCCTCACAAGCCGACCTCCACCCAACATTCCCCCATATTTTTGCAGACCACGCTAGCTTTGTTTTCGCTATTGCTTCAGCAATATGGCAGGTGTTTTTTTCTGTGGTGCACCACGACAAATCACTGACGTAGCAATTTTTTAAGGCCTATGTTATTACAACCTCATGATGAGCATCCAAATATTGTTCAAACCTACAGAACTTTATTTTAAACTCTGTTTGAGATCACAACATTTTTAAAGAATGTAAGGAATTAATTTTGGGTACAAAGTTATGAGCCTTGTCGTTCCATGCTTAACTAGAGTCTTTGAGTGTGTCACTCAGTGTAAACATACATCTTCAATGAGGAGTTAGAACAATACAAAATATACTTTCAGACATTATGGAATGATATTAACAACCTACAAGAAATAGTTTGACATTTTGGGCCATATGCTTATTAGAATTTTTGAGGAGTGTTAGATGAGAAGAAATTTGAAACTAGAGGCTGGTAGTGGCGGAAAAATCACTTCTCAGATGCACCACCATTCTCTCTTAAAAGATTACACAAAGTCAACAATCGGAAATTTAAAACCCAATTCTTGAAATTATGATTGCCCTGTAAAAATTTTACAGGACCGGTGCTGTCCATTCCTTACAGTTGAACCAGTTGGATGTTGAAATGTAATGGACGCAAACCTGTGAGCTGTGTTTACATTCTAACTTACTACTGTTGTATCATTAAAAGATAACTGAAACAAATTAATCTGTTTTATTTTAGTTATGGATAATTACAATCACACTATGTTTTAAAAGTAGCAAGTAGTCACAGGGTGAAAAAAAATCCTGTACAGAAATCATAACATTTTGATGCATCAAGATGCACTGATAATCATTTCATAATGGCACTGTAGCCCTGTGAATAGGAATCAATCTTGAGGTGCCTGGTGTCTGTCCCATCGAGTCAGGAGGCTGTTAGCTTAGCAAAGCATTAGCAAGACTGAAATCAGAGAAAAACAGATAGCCTAGCTCTATCCAAAGGTAAAAATACACCTGTCGACACTTGATATTATTAACGTATTAAATATTGCAACAGCGGTTGCCAGAAAACGACAAGAAGTCACGGCACCCGGCCAAGAAACAGTCTGGCACATAACCCCCCTGTAAAACCACAAATTGTCATTTTTACATAAACGAAATACAAAGTGATAATTAGTGAACTTTAGAGGTGCTGGCAGGCAGATTTTTTAATCTTCAGACAGAGCAAGGCTCAATGTTTCCACCCCGGTTCCAGCCTTTAGGCTAAGCTATGTTAATCGACTGTTGGCTGTACGTTCATTTCTCACAGACAGATTATGAGAACAGTGCGGATCTTCTCATCTAACTCTTGGCAGGATGCTAATAAACATATTTCCAAAAATGTCAAATTATTGCTTTGAGACTGTGGGAGTCAATAAAGGGGGTAAAACTGTATTTTAGGGCCCTGACACACCAAACTGACGGTCAATTTCGGACTGTTGGTGGACGTCTGTCGCCCTAGTTTTTGCCATGTGTCCTGTTTTTCAGCTGATTCAGCATGTTGAATCATTGACGGTGATCATCGATGACTGAAATCTCTCTGATCGACAGGTCAGCTCAGTGCACGAGGAGTGAGGAAAGCAAACCAATGACAAAAGCCAGGATGGTGTGAGATCACTTTTTGAATGACGAATACAGTCTTTTGCAGTCTTTGCAGTGTGTTCAAGTGCAACTATTTGGCTGAGACACAGGCGACATTTGATGTTGATTTAATGTGTCTGGGCCTTAAAAGATTTAAACACTAGCCAATACATTCTAATGGCGTGTCAGACAGAGTGATATGTTTAGAATATTACCAGAAACAGGTGTCGGGGCTGCCTGCTTTTCCTCGAGACCTTCATGAGTGTGCCCTCTTTGACAAACATCTGCAAAAAGAAAGAGCACACACAGAGAAAAAGCATAAGAAAGGCATGTTTGGCCGTCAAATTGCTGCTTACATCAACTTTGTTTCAGACCCTGTGAGGGCCTTCACATGCTGTTCCTCAGTGTGTTGTTGCAGAACAATGTGTTGGTGTGTTTTGACAGTGAGACAGTAACACTGGCCACATGGTGCTCACCCTTCCTGGCTTCAGGAGGTCCCTCTTGCCCTTCACGCTGTACTCTATGTGGACCAGACGTAGCAAGTTTTCCTGGGGGAGCAGAGAGAGATGGAGGGAGATTATCCAGTGATAGACGGAAGAGGAGACAAATGAAACTGTCCCTGTTTGTTGGTGAATGAAAGGGAGGGAGGCGGAAAGGGATGTGATACTGAAAACTGAATAAGGGGGGACAGAGATAGAGGGAGCCTGTGTTTCCACTGTCTGTCAGCCTGTGCGTGTGTCGGTGCATGTGGACAGAAAGGGGAAAAAAAGTGATAAACAGAGGAGGCAAGCCAAAGGGAGGCACAGGGGATCTTGACAGTGAGAGGCAGTGAGGAAGACAGTGGGGGGAGGGTTTGTGAATTATCTCCATGAACTGCTCATGTTTGAGGGGGAGCGTAAGTCATGTCCACCCTTACACTGCTCTCTTTGTAAGGATACACCTGGGACTTTCTGATGACATCATCTTTCCTCGCCCCTTGTGTTAATCAACAAGCTGCGGAGGCCGGCGCCAAAGAGGGATAGACCTCTCCTTCACTGCAGCGTGTCATTTAGAAGAGGGATTCATACACAGGAAAACCTCAGCTGTCTAACTTCTTCACGCCTGATCTCCATCCAAAAATTGCTCTTTCATTGCCAAGAATATAAAGACGCGTCTCAATAACGGCACGCTGGGCTGTGAATATATCAAACTCAACAGGAGCTTAACAGTCTGAATGTTGTAAACACATGGAGTGTATCCAGAGTAAACTCACCCCCTGCTTCAGATTGTCATTGGCCTGGTCTGCCACCTCGGACACGATCACCAAGGCAGCTGCAACACAAACAGAGGGAGAAAGAAGGAGATTTATGCACAGGCCAATTCAATCAAGACACACTCAGGGACTGTGGCTTAACAAATGGGGCCTGATACATGCTGAGCAGCTGCAGTGTGTAAGTCTATGCATGTGCGTCAGTATGTCTTTGACTACTGATAAAAAAGTATTATGGTTCCTTTCTGCAGGTTTACCTTGTGTGTCCTCGTATTCTTTAGAATCGGGAGAGAGGTTGTTCAGGTAATCTGGAGAAGACAGAAAGAATAGTCAAGCCATGGAAATATCATTTATATAGAGACAATTTTATAACTGTCAGTAAAGCATCTGAAACTCAAAATGGAGGGGATGATGAGAGCCTGAGACAGTAGACCAAGTTTTAGAGGTCACCCTCTCTTCATACAGATGCTGTAGCCACTTTTCTAAGACACATAAAAACTAGAAAATCCACAAATTAGATTTACTGACATATTTTATTGAGCTCACTCTTCTCTGCATGTGCTACTGTTACACTAAGTTTTAGCAGTTATGATGGTTCTTGTTTTAAAGATTGCCATGTACGTGTGAGTGTTCGTGTATTACCTGTGAGTAGCATTCGATATTGAAGTACTCTCACTATAACCTGCAGCAGCTGGTGTTTCAATGGGACTTCAGCTTCTTCTGGGCTTTTTGCCTGCACACAAACAGACACACACACACACACACACACTTTTTCAGAGGAGATATACACAGATGGCTTGTCACAACTTTACATAGGTTACAAAAGTGTTTGACAGATACTGTAAAGATGCTTTAAATGTGTTTCATTCACCTATAGTCTATGCTTGAACTTGACACATTATATCCTATATAAAAAGGTTTTCTATGTGTTGAGGTTTTGAATTGTTTAACTGAATACCAAATGAAATCATGGTGAAATTAAAGGTATATTATGCAGGAGTTTCCGAACGAACAATGTATAAACTCTAAACTCAAAAGTAATCCCTCTCAATAATCATTTATGTCCCAACAGAAGTGTGTGGCGGTGTATTTATCTGCAGAGCCCTCTGCCTTTATTTTCTTATTGTCTTATTATTTTGCTGTGTTTGGGATGTTCCTGGACTTTATAAAAACGAAGCAACCAGGTGCCAGACCTTCAGCAGCAGACATTTAAGAGTTAGCTACGAAATCATGGACACAGCGCTGAAAAAAGGCATATATCGTGAGGCAAATTACATCTGGAGTTGGCTTTCTCTTTCACAATCCCTGCATAGTTCACCTTTAAAATCTTGCCCAGTGTGATGTCCCATCAAAGGGCCCTGGGCGGTCCTGAAGTACACCCAGAAAAACCACAGCTCCACGGTGGTAACCTCTACAATACGACGCTGCAAGTCAAGGTCACAAGTGACCATGGGGACACTATCAGACCGGCTGACCTTCACGGATCTTTCCAGCACACAAAAAACCCCTGAACAACTCCCATTCTTCTTCTCAGAGTAGTCATTTGCAGGTGAAAGGGGACAGAAATTGGCACAATCAAAGAGAGCTTTAGAAAATCAATCAGGATCTAATTGTCTCTGACAGGTATTTATGCCCTGAGCGGTAGAGGAGCAACGGGAGACTGGGCGCGCATGCACAGACACACGCACACGCACACACACACACACACACACACACACACACACACACACACACACACACACACACACAGTCTTTTCTAATCCAATGAAGTCCTATCCTTCATTAGAGAGGCACAGATAGCACCCTGCGGGAAACAGCATCTTCATCTTATTTACACTGCACACACTAACACACACAGGAACCCACGCAGACACACACTGAACTCATCTCACACACTCACAAGCATATACAATATATTATTGATGTGCCCCTCCACACACAAGCAAGCACACACACAGACCTTGGGCTGGCGATGAGATAACACTGATCTGGCCTGTAAAGGGGAGGGATGGGATGTGAGTAAAACACACCAGTCTTTGTCTTTATTATCACGATCTGCAGAGCAGGATTTAAAAGTGTAACAGAGAGCTGATGCCTCTTTTAATGAGCAGGCTTTCTCCAGTACTCGCTTCCTCTTTTTGTCTCTATTTTTCTTTCTTTTCTGTCTCATCATCTTTTTCTCCTGAACTTAGCAACAACCTCAGTTTGAGTTTGTCTCACTTTCTGTCTCCCCCTCCTCTCTCTCCTCTCTCTCCTCCTGATCATGGTGTGATGCATCGAGTACAATAATAACCAGCTCTCCATTATTAAACTCGCCTGGCTTCGGAACATCCGCTCTCCTCAAGTGTTGCTTGTAAATTGTCATCCAATTGACACTTGTTCAGAGGAAGTGGCTTTCCAGAGATGGTAATTAGCGTGTGGTTTGTTTGGGTGAGCGAGCCAAATGGAGGAGGAGAGGAGAGGGAGAGCGTGTGAAGCCTCGTGCTGGGAGATAAACACATACACATACACACACACACACACATGCGCGGACAAACAAACACACCTTTCAGACTCTGTCACAGCCAGCTGATTTGCTGCCTGCGCACACACAACTGATCTAATTGGGGAGTTGTAAAGGAGGCTGCTTCTCTAATTAGCTTCTGTCTGCCTCATTGCCCAGCTGCCTTTACAAGGAATTCACTCCATCGCTCTCTCCCTCTATCGCTCTCTGTCCACCTGCTGCACAGCCTCCTCCTCTCCTCCTGGGCTTCTTGCACAAGAGAAAACACACAGGCTTTACACAAACACAGGCCACGGCATGAATATAAATCCAAGCTGGCGTGCTCTGGAAAGAGGTTTCATAAAAGTAGTTTCACAAGATCCACGCAATTTGTGTATGGACATGTCCCTGCAAAACAGGCACCGATACAATGAGGCACACAGTCTCACACAAAGGGGGAAACACACATGTACACACACAAAAACACACTACACAGTGTTGGCCAATGTTTATAGATGGTGCGGTAAACAAGCAAGTGGCTGTGGAGAGGAGGCTTTAATCCTGTAAGGGTCTAGCTCTGATCTGATCAGGGTCTGTGGCTACTTCATCACTGTCATCACCACATCCACAATGAAATTACTACCACTTATACTGCTGGACTTTGGCTTGTAGCAAAAAAAAGGCAGAGGAGAAGGAGGGTGGAGAAAAGGAGACGTGTTGAGGGAGGTAAGGGTTTAAGTCTTGGAACAAAGAAAGAGAATAAAATGGCAGATTGATGAACATTTTTAAATTCACAAAAATAGCTGCAAGCAGTGAAAAAAAAACATTCAAATCAGGGTTTCCCACCCCAATGAAGTATAATGGCTTGTGAGCTGTCATACAGAGAACACATAAATGGCCGTCGTCCCTCTCAGTAGTACATATAGAGTATCCCGTGACCCGCGAGATCCTTCTTGCTCTCCCTCGGCCCTCCTTCTCCCTCATTACAGTGGGGTCACACACACCTTGCAATTCCCAAGGCAGTGCTCTGATTCAATGCAACATCCATCACACACAAACACAATGCCCTGGTGTGGGAGGGTGGGAAGGACAGACCTCAGATTATAGGCTTATATGCAGTGTGGGAAACGTAAATACGATATGCAGTGTGCACATGTAGTGGCAGGTGTGGAGAATCTGCCAGTGGACTGAGGAAAGATTATTGAATATGCCTCTGGGTGTTAATTTTAGAGGCAGATGATAAATCACAGCCTTTATATGGACACAAATAAGGAGTACTAAAACTTTAATTCAGACCAGCCTTTCAGCATGGGTGGGCAATATATTGATATTGTATTGATATCCTGAGACAAGACTTAGAGAGAGTTTGCATATTATAATATTGCAAGTTTTGTCCTTTCCTGGTTTTGAAGGCCACATTACAGTAAAGGGATGTAATTTGTAACTTACCAGACTGTTGTAGCTGTTCTATTATTTGGCTTTACCCACGTAGTCATTATCCACATTACTGAAAGCTCATTGTGTAAAGCAGTGGTTCCCAACTGGCGGGTCGCGGTCCAATAGTAGGTTGCAGGTCCGTTCTAAATGGACCACAAGTGACTCGCAAATGTGTCCAGATTGTAGAAAACGCACTTTAATTTGAATTACAGTGAATTTTTAGCCCTGAGCTTTTATTTTGAAGTGCTGTTTCCTTCTGTAGAGTGTGTAACTAATGGACAGTTACTTAACAGAGACAGCAAACTAGCTCGACGACATGGCCAGAGAAGGTCTGGTACTGAATATATTAAACTGTGTGGACCTTGAACTAATCACAAAGGAGAAATCTGGACCTTGTGGCTGGACCAGTTGGGAACCACTGGTGTAAATATGATAGACTGTCAAAAATAATGGACATAGCCACCATAACGTCACCCAGTGGTTTGTGGACTTCTGCTTTAAAGCCTCCAATTTAACTTTTTGGCTGTCACCATGTTGAATCTTTTAGAGCCAGAAGTAGAGAGCCCTATTTGCACATAAGGGTGGAGATAACCCTAATGCTAGCTGCTGCTACCTTGGTTAGCATGGTGCATTTGCAGCTATGATAAATTGTGATAATACTGATGCTAATGCTAATTTTCTCAAGTGTACGATGTTAGTCAAAGCAGTCACGCTTTACACGCCCTGTAAACCTGATCAATTTTGTTGTAAACTTGGGCATTTCAACATTAGTATCTATGGTGATTGAACTGCTTTCAGAGCCAGCCTCAAGTGGTCATTCAAGGTACTGCAGTTGTTGGCACTTCAGTGATGGCAATCAATATTTTGTGAAAAGACCAGTAGTCAACCCTACAATACCATCATAATATTGATATTCAAGTATTTGGTAAAAAATGTTGTGATATTTCATTTTGTCCATATCGCTCAGCCCTACCTTTCTGCAGAGAAAAAAATCTCCTTTTGTCCATAGACAAGATGATTACCTTTTATACATCTATCATTCCTCACAAGTCAATCCATTTATTTTATGATGTGAGAAAAGGGACTACTATCAACTTCATGAGGCTAAAATGAAACAGCACATTATTGACTTTGACCAAGGTTACTAAGGGCTAATATCATGAGCTGATGTAGACCAGGTGTGAAAACATGCTATAAGATACTAAAGGTCAGTGTGACGCTTTAGAGTCTTCATCTCTCACCTCCACTCTCTTCAGTTTACATCAGCTCCACTAAAGTCTGGCAGAGCCAAAGTTTTCCTGGGAAGGGGCAGCTGCTTCTGAATATTCATGAGCGGAGACAGTTGGTGGCTTGTCCGTTCGCTTTTCTTATCAAACTAGAAACGCCTGGAACCATTGTGTCAGCTACTCACAGTGAATCAGAGTACAGCATGGAGCTGGTAATGCGTACATTTTGGGGGGGGGGGGGTATTGCTACACACACAGGTCACATGTTAAACTCTGTAAGTTGTGAGTCAGTTGTATAGACAGGACACAGCTGCGTGGAAATGAGAAATCCATCACTGTATCTCTGTCGCCTTATCTACAGACTCTCTTAATATCCTGTCTTCTAGTAAAAACAGTCAAATGTGTTGTCACCAGCCTGGACTATACCTATTCCTCTTCAACATAAGGATAAAGTGTTGCTTAAGTGGACCAGGCAGGCCCACTGTGATGGTTTTAAAATGAGCTTTTGCTGAATTTTGATCCCGTCACCTAAATCCCACTACCCTGCTCTCCAGGGAATATCAAGGATGAAGAGATCCATGCTGGACAAAGAATGAGTATTTGGTGTCGAGTGGGTATAAAATATGCGAGCATAACAGAGGAAAGGTCAGTCCCATGGAGAGGAGCCGGATAGAGATGGTTTAGAAAGGCCATTATCTCCCCGCGGAAGCTGGGTGACAAAATCTAAGTTGAGAGCCGCTGAGTGAGTGCCAGGGGAAATACCAGGTTCGATCTCTGCTCCCTTGAAACACACAAGGCTTCACTTCCACTTCACAAACAGAGAAATTGAACCTGAGATTTGAATACGTGACTGTCAAAATATTTCTTCCAGTTCTTCTTCGAAGAGGATCATTTGGTATTAAACAGTGCTTCGAACCTACAGTCAGTATCGCTCAGTTGTAACAACACAAGAGAAAATGAGAACATTTGTTTCTCTGTTGGCAGGAGACTCAATGAAGAGCTGGTTTATCTAGTCAGGTATTAGTCTGAATGATCGGCATTGTACCTCAAATTTCTTGACGATGTCGCTGAAGGCCTGGTTGTCCCTGCAGCTCTCCTCCAGTAAGGACATGCTGCGGTCATACTCTGAGATGAAGGTGTCAAACACCTTAAAGTCCTCTTGACGTGACAGGATCACATCTACCACCCTTTGGCTCTCCTCCCTACGCACAAAGGAAAACCAGAGGTTAGGTACATTCTTTTAAGTCACTTCATGCACAGTGAATGTTGAATGTGATTTAAATCAATGTAAAAAACTAAAGTCTATGATGTGCAGTGTATATCAAGAACCTTTTTTCTTTTAGTAGGAACCACTCTCCTTCAACCAGCCTACCACTCCCTCAGTTACTGATTTCCTACACTGACAACCTTCGAGAAACAGATGTAAACATTCTGCTTTCAGTTGCAAAAAGTTCTGCGAGTTAGAAAGTCATTCTTTTTACAGGAAGTGCTACATTAATGACTGCACTTCATTATGGTGTCCTAGAGTTGGCTGTTGCTCAGCAGGTAGAGCAAGTCGTTCGATCCCAGGCTCCTCCAGTACACATGTTGAAATATCCGCCATCGGTGTGTGAGTGCATGTAGATGACTTTAACTGAGTAGTAGGTGGCACCAAGCGTCGTAGCTTTGGCCACAAGTGTATAAAATGTGTGTGTGAATGTTTCCAGTACTATAAAAGTGCTTTGACTGGTCAGAGGATTAGAAAGGCGTTTCACAAGTGTGAGCCCATTTACCATCTTTACGGAACATCTCAAAATGTTGAATCTAAAGAGAAGCTAATGCTGAGAGTCTCATGCTAAAGCGCTACCACTGAGGTTTTGGTTTAAGGAATAGTTTCAAAACATTTGGGAAAATGAGATGAGAAAATACATACCTCTCATATCTGTCCATTTATAAAAGTCACCAGACAATTGCAGGGCTGACACATAGAGACAGACAACCATCCACACTCACATTCACACCTACAGCCAATTTAGAGTCACCAGCTAACGTGCATGTTTCTGGACTGTGGGAGGAAGCCGGAGCACCCAGAGAAAACCCACACTGACATGGAGAGAACATTGAGGGCCTCCCCTACCCCAGGGTTTGAACCAGGAACCCTCTTGCCAAATATAAGGCTTAAAAAAATCAGCACTGATTTCAGACTATTAACAACATCAATGCTTTAGGATAGGTTTTTCAAAGGACAGAGAAGATGATAAATATCAAAATCTCCTACGAAGGTATTCAATGACTTGCTCCAAAGCACTAAAGTGCTGTGAAGTTTACTACAATGCAAGGCCTCCTGGTTGAGGACTGACCTCTCAAATTATTATGTCATCCTGCTGTGCATTTTAAAGCAGGGTTGGGCTGTGTGTAGTTACTACTGTGAGTTCAGTGGAGAATGAATTTATTAATGTTAGCTGTTTTTTCCTTTCTTTTTGTTATTATTTTTTTTCTTGTTTTTATTACTGTTTGTTTTTCTCCTTAAGTTGAGCAGAGGTCTGTTTGTACTCTCCAGACACATTCCTTATTTTTCATTATCTGTATTTTATGCAGTCTTATGTTTGTGCAAATAAAATAAAGGTAATTAATTATGGCCATTACTCTACATCCATACTGCAGTAAGGCTGTCTGAGTTTCATCTCTGTGTATATTGTGACTACATCAGTGAAATCAACTGTAGTGCACAACAACAGGTCACAGTACAACCAGCTGTGTTTCTTACCACTGACTGACGCGTTCCTCCAGCTCAGTGAGGATGCTGCTGTGGAGGGTGTAGACCTGGGGGAGCACGCCCAATATCTCTCCTAACCTCTGCTCCTCCAGTACAGGCTCCTCTTCCTCACCCACCGCCCCTGTCACTGCTGACCTGAAGTCCTGCACAGGGGAGGGAAGAAAAGGATTTGTGAGGAGAGACGTTAAAAAATGTGGGGTAGAAGAATGGAGGAAATGGTCGTTAGGATGGAAGGAGGAAGTGAGGGAGAGCGGGAGAAATGCAAGGCATTGAGGAATGAGGAATGAAAAGGGGGAGAAAAATGGAAGGAAGGAAGGTCAGATCCTCCTAAACATCCTTCCTGCCACCCTCCCTTCAAATCACCTCAGTGACTCCCCACCACTTTGGGCTCTGTCCAGGCATTCAGGAAAGGCGGTGCTGCTTACACAAGAGTTACACACCAGGTGTTGTTGCATAAAGACCTTGGTACTCAATGACACAATGCTGTTTTGTACATACTCCCCACTTTTCATGTCACTGTAGACAAGAGTCTAAAATTGCACTGATATACAATGAATTCAGATCCACTGAAGTCCATTCAGCACACATAAAACATGAGCAACAGGCATTAATAGCTGCAGTGTCAGAGACTAAGAGGACTAATATGAGGAGTTATGGCATACGGGAGTGAAAAACCAGGGGAGAGGTTATTTATCTACTCAGCAAATGAAGACGAAAAATACATGGAAGAGGGTGAATCGTTAGGAGGTGTCAACATGCTTTAAAAAATCTCAGTTTCCTCCGTGGGCCAAGGTGTCTGGAAAACTAATGTCACATACATATATGAAGCCTCGGCGTGTCTGTAAAGGGATAAGTGTCTGGAGCCCATCTCTTCCAGTTCTGAGCAAAGCACAGACATAAAACAAATAAAGTTGTCCCAGTCGGCCGCGAGATAATGTGGTGACACTGGACGCTTCAGAACATGCCGTTCATCATGTGCAATCGATCGAGTATGAGTTAACATTCATCACATCTGCTGAGGACAAGAACAGCTAGTTTAACGGCTCTGGTTGACTCTGTCTCCCAGGTTACACACATATACAATCACACACACACATACACACTCAGATCCATGAATGAGAGGAGCTTTACTCTCCATTTCGCTGGTCACCTCTCCAACTTATCCCTATTTCCCTCACGTAAGGCAGGTCAAGAAGCAACGTTAAGCAGTTGGTTGAGCAGCCAGTCATGCTCGGTCATAACTCAGCACAGAGGATCTGTTCAGAGGTCGCAGGTTACAAACGAGAAAAAATAATAAGTCTGAGCTTCATATGTTGAAGCTGTTAGAGGGAAAGTGCTTTAGAAGAGGAGCACGGCCTCCCTTCCTATGTGGAGACAGGGTCTGGAAATTCTTTGTATTCTTGTTATTCCTTATCAAACAATGGAACAATAGCTCATGTGTGCCTCTCACTTAACGCTGCTCCTGTTTTTGTGTGTTTGTGCATGTTGTGCTGCTGGAGTGTTTCCCAGCTAAATTGCTCAGTTTGGTTCTAATTATGACATCAGTCCGCATCAGACGATACTAATATCTGTTTGAAGTTTGAAGAATAATAAAACCTGAACGGTGCACCTATGCATTATGCAACAGCATGATGAAAAAGCCCTCAATGTCACCTCAGAGAGGTGGCAAAAAGATTCAATTAGGAGGTATGGTAACACTGAAGAGGAGCGCACGCCAAGGTTACTCAGTATCTTTTAAAGTGAGAATTTGTGAAAACAGATCATTTACACTGAAAAACAGATTTCACGCTTCAGGCTACACTGTCAAAATGTCACTTGTGAGGCACTGATGCCCGTATTGACTTGCAGCATATGTTGCTGTCTGTACTTTGGCATGCAGCAGCTAATTAGTATAATTGAGCATCATGATGAGGCTGCAGATTTATGATTATTAGAGACGTCCATTGTATAATATTTGCATTACTTGCTGTTTAATGGCATCAAATTACACATTACACAAAGCAGCTGCTTTTGTACCCACAGCAGGCCCTCATAAATCACCGTGAGGGGGTACACATGAGAAATTCAGGTTGTGACCTCATTCAAGGTTATAAGGTACAGGCTGACTGATGGGCTGCTCTGAGTTCAATGACTCCACCTGTCAGATTTGTACTGGCAACCATCACCTTAATAGCAACTATTTCACAGCATTCTTTAAAAGGTGTTGCCTGTCTGACCTCTCCTGTACGACCTTCCTTTTTCATTAAAATTAAATGATTGTTTTAACCATTGTGTGGTATTTTTTGGTAAATATCCTTCTTTTTTCTAACCCTGCAGGGATCTTGTTTCAATAGGCAGTAAGTGAGAATCAGGGTTGGGTACTGAACTCAGTACTCTTAAGCATGGATGGATTACTGAACAGGCCCACTGAGCACAGTCCCAGGGGCCCAAAGTGTCAGGCGGCCCACCTGGCCTTCACCTGCAAAATGGCACTCTAGTTAACACATACCAAGCAGGAAGAGACACAAAAAGGCCACAACAGAACTGCAAAGAGACATGAATTAACTACAACAGGGGCAAAACAACCACAAAGAGACAGAAAACAACCCCAAAAAAGACACAAAATTACCTCAGAGACACACAAAGTGACTGCAAAGAGACAGAAAATAACTACAAAAAGAGGCTAAACAACTATTAACTCTGTGTTTCTTGCGTCTATGCAGGAGAGGTGGTGGGGCCTTTTGCATATCTGCGCCCAGCGGCCCATTGTTTGACACAATAAAATGTAAAGAAACAGCAGAAAAGTCAAGACCAATAACAAATGGTGAAAAAGAAGTGAGAAGGTTGGCTTGTCAGGTGTGAAGCCAGTTTTCTGAAACATTTTGGTAAAAGATGCATCATCTGATATTTTCAGGGTACTCAAGGCAAATTCTGCCTCCCCAACAAATTAAAAAAAAAAAATGTAAGGAGGAGTTTCGCAAACACATCGGAGATCACAGAGCTTCTCTTAGGAATGAGTGGACTTTTGGTTGACTTGCATACATACAAAAAGCTACGTGAAAAAGAGGCATTAGACAAGACGCAAAGCACCTTGAAGCCAGCAAGAGAGCTCAGTGGAGCCACCAGGTTCAACTTCAGACAGGACGGGGAGGTGTCCTGAAGCTGGGAAGCTGAAAACTGAGCTCTGCGACCACTCTGTCGACTTCCCAGCAAGCCAAAACTATCGCTGCAGCGCTGATATGTGATAGTTTCAGCATCTGGTCTATTTTCTTTTTAATATCATTTTAGTAATAGCCTACTAGACAGAAGAACGGCTCTGTGTGTGATTAGAAAAGAGCAGAGGAGCAGAAATGTGTTTTAGTCTATTATATCACCTCTACAGCTTTAAATTATTTTCATGGCAGAGAAAGTAAAGTACTAAAAAAAAGTACCGTTGGGTACTGGTACTGAATTACAGGTACTGGAAGTGGTACCAGTATCAGCTCACATGTGAATGTTAAGCAACCCTAGTGAGACATGATGGAAATAGAACAGCTGGTAGTGATGCATCACCAAGCTCGAGGGGCTTACCACAGCTCACCTTTAAATCCTCTGTGCATTAAATACACTCATTCTCCATTTTATGGCCAACCTGTTCATAAGGAGATCAAACCATGCGTCCAATACAACCACTATAAAAGGCCCCAATAGCCTTTGTTTGACCTTAAGCGGGCAGACTGCCAGCTCGGTATTAGAGTACACATAAGGATACAAGGACAGCATCAGCCTGCTGTACGCACGCTGCGTCATCTTACAACTAACCACTCCAGAGTACAACATGTCAACTTTGTCAAGACCAGGAAGCAGATCTTGCTGCAACAACATTGATAAACCTGAGCAGAGCCTTACACCAGGGGGGAGGAGGAGAAGATGGAGACAGAGACTGGGGAGCAGACACACAGGACATGATGTTATCAGTGGGTTTTCAATAAAGTTTAATGGGCCTTTAAGCAGGAGACATTTTAAGTGAATGTGACACACTTATGGGCGTGGCAGTGACGGGTTTCTTACCTCCTGAAGGTACTTGAGGGCACTGACGTGTCTGGAAAACAAAAAGAGGAGAACACAAGATTTAATTAAACTGTGAAAAGGAATTTACAACCTTCTAAACAGCAATGTTAATCTTTCTACAAGGCTCATTAAATTATCTAAATTATGCATGATGAGAAAACCACATCAGAAGAATGGTTAAGTGTGTAACAGGGCAAGGGCAAGGCCGGTGTGTTTAATAAGTTACACAAGACACTTGTGTAATTGGCTGTCAGTTACTCGGCATGCCGCTCGATGAATTAGCTCAGGGGCAGGGGAGATACAGTTGGCGGGAATAGGAGAGTAGGTGCAGGGCGCACTAAAAGACAAAACATCAGATTTGGATGCAGCGTGTTTGTGTGTGATGACACGCAGTGGAAGCGCGCATTTGGGGAAATCCCTGAGTGTAGATAGATACTCACAGTCTCTCAGAGTCGACGAGCTCTTTGGCGACATAGAACGCTCGGGATCGGCCATCAATCTGCGTGACAGGGAGGGAGAACAGTGGGAGATGAATGAACACAGCTAATGTTTAAAGGCTCTCTGTGGGCACTTATTCCTCTCAAACATTAATAGGAACAGCGACACAGCAGCCAAGGAGACTGGCGGAAAAGCAAATTCACTTTTTTTTTTTTTGTTGTTGCTAGATTTCTGCTGTCAAAATAAGACTGATTATTTCATTACAGTACAGCATAGACATGAATACTTTCTCAAATACGGGACTTTTAAGTTCAGATGCATTATGTATGAGAGGCTGTGTGTGTGCGGCGACAACAATACTGCCCATTGATTTAGAGGCTAATCACCAGGTCTCAAAACATCCGAGCCAAAACATAACATTGAAGCCATTTAGGGGTTTACCGGCAAGCCTCCTGTGCTTTGTCAGTGTTATTTTTTCCTATGTGGGGCATTTCACAAATGCTGCATTAGAAGCACGCTGATCTTCATTTCCTCGAAATAAAACCAAAACACAGTTCCATTAAATGAAACTGTTCCTGGGGCCGACTCAAGTCTCCCCGGTTCTCTTCCTCTCTGTTTTTTCCGCTATTTATTGTTTTTTTTGCTTTGAAGAAGAAGAAAACAAGGAAATGCGTGTCACGTGATGGGAGCTCTGGCCTGATATTATTATGGCAGCAGGACGGGTGGGGTCCGTCTCTGATCTACTGTAAAATGGCTGCCTTTTACTGTACGGAAGTCTGGGGAGTTTGAGGCAATATTCAACTAGCTCAATCTCTCCAGACCTGTACATGTCACACTTAATGCTCCATCGAAGCAACTTTGTCTGGTGAATGTGTGCCACAGCATTTATAATGGATCTACCAGCAGAAAAGTCCACAGTAACTGTCATTAGGTTCTGATGTTCACTACTGAATTTATATAAAGATATAATATTCATAACTACATGGGCAAAATATTTAAAGGGACAGTTCATCCCCAAATTAAAAATACATATTTTTCCTCTTATCTGTAGTGCTTTTTATACATCTAGATTGTTTTGGTGTGAGTTGCCGAGTGTTGGAGATACTAGCTGTGGCGATGTCTGCCTTTTCTGAAATATAATGGACCTAGATGGCACTCAGCTTGTGGTGCTCAAAGTGCCAAAATAATACACTTGAAAAACTCAACAGCGATGTCTCTTTCCAGAAATCATGACCTGGTTACTCAAGATAATCCACAGACTTTGTTGTGAGCAGTTTCACGTAGGACCTATTTTCTTTTTACTAAATTAAATCCACAAACTGTATCACTGCGCAAAAGAAAGTGTGCATCTATTCCAGGACAAGAGGCTCATTCTTGTGACAGCTTGAGAGACATCACTGGCGTCCTCCTCAGCTGAGCTGTAACGTTAGCTAGCTCTGTGTTTTAGTTAGCCTAGCAGTAGATGCACGCTTCCTTCTGTGTGGTGATACAGTGGGCGGGTGTAGTTCAGTAGAAAGACAATAGTTACTACATGAAACTGCTCATAACAAGGTCTGTGGATTATTTTGTTGAGTTTTTCCAAATGTACCATGAAACTTCAGTTAGTAGCCCGGGCTATTGCGGGCCTATATTTGGGACAAGCATCTATAGAGGACAGGTCTTAAATTCCTTTCACACAAAACTGTTGCTCAGTAAAGATGGGAAATACAAATAAATTGTTTATTTACAGTATGAATACTTCAGATAATACATCAATTATGAATCATTCATTTGATCTAGCTCTGACAAACAGCACATCAGAGAGTGAGTTGTGGCACTTGAGGATTACGGCACCCAGCATACCGACATAACACTTCTTTATCTTGTTAAAACAATACAAACAACTTGTATTAATTTTTAGGAAAAACCTCTCTGATACTGGGTAATTGAGAAATGGACACATCATTTGAGGTAGCCATTAACCAGCTTTTATACAACTGAAGAACTTCTATAAAAAGACGAACTGCTTGGCAACCAGACGAGGCATCCAGTTCAGACAGGCTTTTAATTGAGGTTTTACTGTATTTTTTTAAGCGCTTTGAGCGCCACAAACCGAGTGCCATCTAGCTCAGTTTTAGACTGATAAACAGCACTTCAGGTAAGAAGAAAAATGTGAATGGATTTTTGGGTGAGCTGTCCCCGTGAAAATTACAATCAAGGGTCTTTTAATATAATAAAACAGGATTTGCAGTATTTTTCGCTCATATAGTCTATTTGTTTTGCCAGCTGGTAGCTTGGAGGATTGAATAAACCACATTCGACTCATCTTCATTTGTCTCTGCATCCCAGATCTCACCTGTCGGTCATAACTCTGCTCAGCCACCCCCTCTTCCTCCTCTGAAGTACGCCCGTGGTCCTCGTCCGCTGACAGGCCAGCAGGGACGGGGTTCATTGGGAAAGGCTCTGTGTAGGCACTGCCAAGAGCAGAAAAGAAAGTATGAATACAGCAAAACAGCCCTGGATACACAAATATAAATATTTAATACTACAGCAGCATCTACACTTGAGGACGTGTTCAATAGCATTGCTTTAAGCATAAAGAAAGACACTGAATCTTTTCAATTGGGAATGCAGGGAGGCATTGATGACACAAACTCCAAATAGCACATTTACAGTAAATCTTTGCAGCAGCATATTCTCAAAACACTGAGCAATAAATCCCCCGTAAATATGCTGTTCCTTTTCCTGTGTGTGTCTCTGAACATTTTCACTCCCCATATGGAGTCCTCCAGTGGCACACTGTAATCTCTTTCATCATTAGTTCATCCACAGATGGCACAGTTGTGTTTGTACACTGGTAATCCTTTTGGGTGCTGCTGTACCTGAGGGGGGCACGCTGTAGGTCACTTCACATGTAATCCCTTTAAATGCTACCTGAGGTAATTATTAATGTCCTCTGGCCCATTAAGACCCATTTCAGTGTGTTTGACCAAATTCACATCGCCAGGATGATAACTGGATAACAAGTATTCTCAAAGCAGCTTTATGGCAGCTGCCAGGTTTCACAAGAAAAGGAAGGTTTCATAGCATAATGTCTATGGTTTGTCTATAATAACTTTCCACCTCATCTTTGCAGAATGGCATGTCTCAACAGAAAACTCTTTATTTCTGAGGGACTGATTGATGTTTTCAATAAAAGACAAACTGATTTTAAACTTAAACTGTGAACAATCGTGTAATTTTATTCATCTTTAACTAATTATCCACCAGGGCTGCCATTAATGACATTTTTATTGTCGATTATTTTCTCTGTTAATAATCACTATTAATTACTTTCTCTATTGTTAATTAAATATGAATAATACACCATTATTTTTGATTAACTTTGCAGAGTTGACAATGAAAGTAACCGCATTTGTCCACACAGTGTTAAATTCTCTATCTCCCCCTTAGACTTTTTTCCTCTTGGGATTCATCCACAGCTAGCCCAGCTAGGAAGACTCAAGACCACTGTAGTCATTGCTAGTGATATTTTTAGAGGAAAAGGTGCCAGGCCAGATGAATGAAGCACACTTCAGGTGATGAAATGTTAAAACATTTTTTTAAATCAGTGTATAAGCTACACATTTTCATAGCCGAAGAGTGTAAGAATCACTTTAGGCCAACAACAATAAATGAAAATTCAAAATTCAAATGTTAAAAAAAAAAAAAGAAAAAGTTATTCATTTCCATATCATTTTCTGTCAAAGCCACAGGGAGCCACTGCAGAAGTGTTAAAGAGCCGCATGCAGCTTGCCTTCCCCTGGAATAGAAGCATTCATCTGTGTAAAATGCCACCAAATGCCACAGTCGTTTAGTCTTGCTTTACTTTCAAATGTTTTCAGTGGCATCTTTGCATTCTGAACTGCCAAGTTCGTCAAATACACCGTGCTCAACTTGACCACAGACTATATGAGTCCTTGCTTTACACATTGAATTAAAACAAAGAACACTTGTGGTGATTGGCTGTGAGCATATCTATACTGTATGAACAGTCTTTTTTTCCAGATATGGGTACATAAAGGATCAAATGCAGATATGGACTGACTGGAGAAGTTTGGATACTTCTTGGTAAAAGGTTATTTTTATATTAGATTGAGTACCAGCACTCAGCCCTTATCAGTAATGGAGAGTATTTTATATGGACTTAACTTGCAATATTCTGTTGATTAATCAGTTGTTTTAGTCCTCTCACAAGCAAAAATGCCAAACACTATTATAAGCCTCTCAATAACTGATTTTTTGTTGTTGTTGTTTTTCTTTATCTAATGTGATAACAAACTGAATATTTGGAGGGTTTTGGACCTGTGTGCAAGAAAACATGCAATTTGAAGAGGTCATTTTGGTTTTAGAAAGCTATGATTGTGAGATATTGCTCACCTTTTTCTGGCATTTTACAGATAATAATAAATGCTCTTCCTGATGTTTTTAAACAGCCCCCCGTGTGTGCAGAGAGTAGACGGCTATTAGGAGACCAAAGGTTAACAGAGTTACCCGCTGGACTTCATCTCTATTCAAACACACTTGTACTTCATGAGGTTCACACTACGCACACACACACACACACACACACACACACACACACACACACACACACACACACACACACACACACACACACACACACTTATCACCACTATTGGGTGGGCTGAAGGAAGCACCTACAGGCCATTACTCATGGTTGACCTCTGAGTAGACAGATCAACCTGCCGTGGGCTCCTGGGTGATGTTGGGAGGGAAAGAGAACAGGAGGGATGGGTCTCCTTTGAACTTATTCTTAAGCTCTGATTTATTCTACGAGTGAGGGGAATTCCTTTATACGTCCAACAGAAACTCTGCCACAGATTCTCACCTTCACCTTTTTCACCCTCGACCATCAACAGCACATTGTCTGTGCTGTAATAGAGGGTTGTGTCCAATTTATAAAAACGTCTCCCTGAAAAGCCCAACAGAAAACTAAAAAAAACAATTACTACAAATACACAGACTGGAATATTTTCTTCTCTAAATTACATCTCACTTTTCTTGGACAGAAAACAAAGAGGACAGAGTGTTTGCAGTCAAGGCCCCGAAAGATCTGCCCAGAGGAAATTGGTTCGGATGAGTCAGTGATCTCTTTTAAGTCTTCTTAAAACATACTGTTATTGAGGAGCTTTTCATGGTTTTACTTGACTTTTAATTTCCTTTGAACTGTCTTTTATTTCCTGGTTTTTATACACCAAATTGGTTTTATGTTTCTTTAAAACCAGTTGATTTTATGACGTGTCTGTTTTGCAGCCTTGTGAAACACTTTGCCATGCTGTTTTGTAATGTGCTTTATACATAAAAATGATCATATAAAAACATAATTTGTAGTTGCTGTCTTTAGTCTGCATTGTTTTCATCTTCGTCTCAATTCACTTCTACAAATAACCTCATATTAATGATGACAGGAGACTGCTTTACACGTAGCAACGCCAACGAACGAACGAAAACTGAACATTTCACAATAAAAGCTTCATTTCACATATGTACGATAGCTGCACGGGACTGTAATAAAGATTGACAGAGGTCAAAATATACAGGAACAAAGTAACCTCACACATTTAACAACCTCTTCAACATTACACTGAAATATATTTCTCTCTGTATTGCAACAAGTCATACCATCTAACAATAAAACAAACTTATCACTGATAAATGACGCTTACAATTCATGTCATAAGTTGATGTTCTGATTTCTCTGACACCAATGTGGCCCATCACTCAAAATCCCAATTACAGGTTTTGTTTAGCTCCAGTCAGCTTCATAAAATGTTTCCATATTTAAACCTGCGAATATGTGATACTGTAATGTGGTAATACATGAACCCCTTTAACAAGATCATTAAGGCAGTGTTATTATTCCAGCAGATTGCAAGCCTTTGATAACATGGCAATGTTAAATCTACTGTGTCAGATTCAGAGGACAAAATGACTCTCTAGGAAAAGACCTGTATCCCACCAATCTCCTGTGAATTTGATGATGCCTGAAATATATAATTCAATTGAGCTAAACATTGAGTATTAAAATATATATTAGGTGCAATCAGACAGGCCCTTTTCGGCTTGTAATGGCGCTATTATAGGAAATAGGAGCAGCTGAATAGGTTCATTAGCCTGCCAAGTATAGATGATTGGGATACTGATGGGGGGAATCAAGAGATTGGAAGGCGTTTTAAATAGTTTGCTGCTTTTCGTGATGATGATTACATGTAGCCTGTGGCTGGTGTGCTGTTGTGACAGTGTGTGATGAGGTGATTTGTGAAGACGCCGGCGCTCTGACTGCTGCTGCTGCTGCCTCACCTGTGACGTGGTGCAAGACGACTTTGGATGGTAATAACCCTGCATTTTGTGACAGGCTGTGATTCAGGACCATATGTGCGACACTGTTACAACCTCTGCTCACTTGTTTTAAGCTCTATGCCATCATACCAAGGGTACTTCAGGGTGTATGAAGTGGGCGGAGTTCCCATCAACTGGAGCAACACTAACAGCAGACCTGGCATTCCTGGCGGTACCACACCTCATCTTGTTGTTCAAGGGAGAGTCTGGGAACCTCCACCCCGCCACGGTGACCCCCTCCTCCCTCCCTTCATCCTATCTATCCTCTCCTGTCTCCACCTCTCCTGCCTCCTGCCACAGCCCCACCCTCATCCCTGCATTTCCTGTAAACAGGCTGGTGGGAAGCTCCTAGGCTGGACACTTCCTCCCCGGGGATGACCTGGCAATGACCTCAGAGTGCCTGGCACCAGGCCTGGCAAGCCAATCGACACGCCCTGTCCACCACCTCGCCACACAGCACACAGCCACCACCCAGTACAACAATGTACTTAAGATGGCTCCCTCATCACTACTAACACTAACATAACAGTGGGTGGAGGAGCTGTTTTAGAGGCCATGGCAGGGCTTTGTCATCACTCTGAAGAGGTTCATGTTCAGTTTGAAGTAAAAATGACACCAAAGGGTGAGCTCGAGATGTACATTTGTGCATACATTACACTATAGCTCTGTTTCCTGTGTGCACAGGGACAGCAACACATCTGCATTACTGCTGTAAGTCTACCTGGAAAGGACACTTAATGGGCTCTGAGTTGAACACAATCACAAATCCTGGGCTTTCGTTGCTAAAACGCCTTTTTCAACCCTCATTTGTTGCTACAAGGCTACTTGGCAAAGACAACTCTGCTGAGACTGCATTATCAGCAGGAGCCTTGTCTTTGATAAAGCAGCTCTAAGTTGTAACTTAGTGTGCATGCAAATATATGCACACAAACACACGTACAAACAAACACCTTGGTTAGGTTTGGGATGAATCATTAGTGTGTCCTTTCTTTTCCCATTGTACACCGTGGTAGCCTGCTAATGAACATGTCTCTTTGCTTAGCCTGAATGCTTGTGCTGAAGTAGTGTCTGAACAGTGCTATACATTAATCACACAAGTGGAAACAAGCCAAACCCGTGGAACAGCAGCTTTGTGAGTCCTCCTTAAAATGCGTGTCTGCTACTGTAGGCACGGTCCTTTTGTGTGCAGAGCTCTGAGGCTGTTTGGTCATTTTCCTCACCACAAAAATCCACTTTTTCCTCTGTGGGTCTAAAAACCACGTTGGCTGTTGAATGTGTTCTCAATAAATCACTGCCATCATCAGCTGGGCAGCCTGGGACGACGGCAATGTCAAGCTTTGAACAGAGTTTAGTGTAAGATGTATACACAAAGGCATTGACAAACACCTACGCTGACTACACATGACGTATATTGTGTGCACGCATATATACACTCACACTCAAATAAACATAAAAAAGCCCCGTATAGACACACCAAAGAGTGGCCCTGGCAACAGAGGCACCTCCGGGGGGAATGCGGTGAAGGGGAGGCGACAGGACAGATAGGTTCTTTGCATCATTGTGAGTGGTGTGAAACCTCCACCACACAATGAGCCACATCGATAACATCACCGGAAGAAAAAGAGCCCTCACTGAGGGACCATTGTCTGGGAAATGGAGGGGTTTCAAATGCTGAGATATGTATGAAGTTTAAAGTACACTGTAAAAAAAAGAATCATGGTACTGTATAGTGTCGACTGCTGCACAGAATGTCTGGAGGAGACAAGCTTTATGTGTGTGAAAAGTTATATGAATGATATGAGCCGCAAGATGAAATGTTTCTCCATAAAGTCATAATAGATATGAAAGACATCTGCAAAATGAAATGGTGAAATAAACAGCACTTAGCTGCACCTGAAATACAAAGGGCCACAAGAAATAAAAGTAAATGCTGAAGCATTTTACCTCTTAAGCCTTTTAAGAAGCTCTTGGTAATGGCCTGTCTCTTTGACTACACACAGGTCATCAAACACAACTATTTTATTAAGACTGGGGAAAGACTGTAGCCCGTAGTGGCTAAAGCTGTGGCACAAGCCGGGGTAATTTGGTACAGTCTGACCGCGGTGATTCCTCACTCTATCACACACTGCAGTAAATCCTGTGGCCCCTTAAGGGTCCAATGAAAGAGAAGCACTCGAGAGAGAGCTACTTTAATAAAAGCTCTCCTAAACTTAACAATAAGTGTCAGGTACAGGAGAGCAATTACACCAGAACGGCTCCAGCTCCCTTTCTCCTGTTCTTACTTCCCCTCCCCCTCTTCTATATGACTTTATCACTTTGCTCTTTGTATTCTTCCTCTTCTGCACCTTCTATTAACACATCCCCTTCCTTTGCTCTCTCACCTTTTACCCTCATCCTTCTCCGTTTACTTGTGTGAAAGGAACTCCCCCACATTTTTTCACTTTTAATTGCAGCCCATAATGACTTGATCAAATGTGAGGAACCTGCCCTCAGTGAGCCCGCCGTTTGCCATTACCTGTTCTATCACCTCAGTTTTGCATAGGAGGCAGTGGCACCAGATGTGACCTCTAAACACACCAAATGAAAAACAGGAGTAAGCTCTCCCACAAGCGTTGTCCATCTTCCCCAAGCCAGCCATGCCTGACACAGCAGGCTGCTCATCTCTCACTGAACGCTTTTCCTACAAGAGGGAAATCCGATTCTACTCAGCCAGGTGCCGTCCGCTCATCTGAGATACAATGTACGAATATCTGTCAGCTGTTCAGGAGTCAAGATTGCACCTCTGAGCAGCCAGGTGTGGGCTTAACAACTCAGCTGACTACTTTAAAAGCGGTTCCAGTGATAAACACTGTCGCCTGTTCAAATGACTACAAAGTGAACATACAAGCTTAGCCGCTCCAGTTTGATACAGGCATGTATAGGAAGATTAGCTGTAACACCATATTGGATTAGAAATAAAAACACATTTTAGGTAGGGCTGGGCAGTATGTCAATATTATATCGTTATCGTGAGATAAGACTAGTTATCACCTTAGATTTTGGATATTGTAAGATTGTAAGTGTTGTGTTTTTCTGGTTTAGTAAAGTAATGCATTTTTCTGATCTTACCAGACTGTTCTAATTGTTCTACTATTTGTCTTTATGCACTTAGTCATTATATCAACATTAATGGTGATTATTTATTAAAAATCTTATTGTGTAAATATTTTGTGAAATCACCTTTAGACATCCCTATAATATCATCGCAATATTGATATCAAGGTTTCTGGTAAAAAATAATGTGATATTTCATTATTTAATAATGTTGAAGGCATCTAATCTAAGGCTGCAACAAAGACATCTAAAGCCCTGTTTCTATTGAGCAGTACGGTAGAGTTAGGTACGCAATTTTCCGTTTCCACTGTGAAAAGTTGTGGATAGTAGATGGTAGATCAGGTACTAAAAGGTGGAGCTGTGAACACTGCAGTCCGTTGATTGGTCAATACCGGACGGTCACTCTACTAAGGGCTGAGTTGTGGCTGGTTTTGAGGCTCATGTAACCATTGTTCATACCATGGAGAGTTTTCCAAACATTAGTAGAGCATTAAAAAATATATAGCAATTTTGACTGGATTATGTGAATTGCATATATTCTAATCCTCATTTGGAGAAAAACAAGCGTCGCCCAGCGTCCTTCCCGTGAGCTCCAGCAACACTAAACCCTTGAGCTTGCCTTAGAGGGACTACATGCATAAAGTCGCTATTTTTAAATATCCCATCCAGCTCTCGTTCCAGCCTGTTCTATTTTGTTCTGAAACAACCTCGCCCACATTTAAGGGTACTGTTTGCAGTGAAAACACTAGGGTCTAGGTACCATGTCTGAAGGGCTACTTTTGGTTCCAAAGGTACCATACCAAAAGTGTTTGGTGGAAACGGGGCTTAAGGTTGCAATCTAGGACTTTTTCTAATACTGACTTTACCTGCAAATTGATTAATTGTTTGACTATAAGATGTAAGAAAATAGTGAATGAAAACTACCATCTCAGTTTCCTAGAGTCCAATCTGATGCCTTCAAATACTTTGTTTTGTCCAAAAGTCTAAAACCCCAATATTTTCAATTTACCATCATAGACCACTAAGAAAACCAGCAAATATTCTGTTGAGGAGAACCAGTGAACATTTAGCACCTTTGAGGAACATGTAATACTTAATACATTAATACATTAAAGGGTCAGTTCATCCATGTTTTGAGGTATCCAGCTGTGCAGGGAGTTCTGGTCTATAAAGGACTTTTGGGTCTGCCTAGGTGAGTTTGGCAGCAGAAATTTTAGAGAAAGACAACCTGGGTTAATAAAATCAAAAGTATATGTATGGCTGGATACAGCTAGAGATAAGGTCAAACATGTAAGGTAAGGAAACATGTTTTTGTAGCTTCAAAATCAAGCCTTTCAGGTTTGCTTGAGATTGTACAAAACCACTTTACAGAGCTTTTACTGTACCTCTCAGTGTCTTCTTTCGATGTCTGGGTTATGCTGTCAATCCCAGGGAAACTGTTCATATCCACATAGCCATCGTTCTCATTGCAGGCAACTGTAGTGCGATTTGGGTCCTCAAAAAACTCAGTCACAGTGTGGGATCTGGTGGGTCTGCCTGGTATCTGGATGTTCTCATAGTCTGAGCTCATTGCTGGGATATTTTCATAGTCTGAGGTGTCCGCACTGGGGAACGAAATGGAGCGGGGTTTGGTCAAAGGCAGTGGCATGACGGAGCGCCGAGAACGCTCCTCGAAGGACTCTACTCTGGAGACGCCCCTGCCATAGGCTTTGGGGTCACCTTTCCTCCTCTGGTGGTCTTTGTAGAGGACAAAGGGGGGTGGCAGGTCTGAAGGACGCTGCTGCGGGTTCACAATGCGGGACTGAGGCTGAGGAGAGCTGCCAGTGCTTCTACGATCAAGCTCTATGACCCTTACTGGGCCGTGGTGGCTGGACTCGGAGGAAGAACGTGAAGAGCGGACACTTCCATCGCTGAAACCCTTCGAATCTGTCTTCCTCTTGAACTTGAGCGCCAGGAAGCGCTTGAAGGAGGACTTCTTCTTCTTAGGTATATCACTGTGTTCATGCTGGATCAGGAGGGATGGGGAACTCTTAGTAACAGGTCTTTTAGTGATGTATGCCAGCTCAAAGGGTGGCGGGATGTCCACTAGAGAGGTTGGTGTGGAAACACCACTGGATGATTGATGGCTACGCTGGGAGAAGCTTCCAGAGGAGGTGATGACACATGGGAGTGACAGGGTATCATCTTTCCTCTTCATTCTGATATCATCCCTCAGAGACTGGCTGATCTCTGTGGGAGTGGTCAGTGTCAATTCTGGACCCTCTGCAGACCGGGAATAAAACAAGAAGTGGCGAGACTTCATGGACGGGATCAAACAGTTGACCCCAGGCTGCTGTGAATGGCCAAGTGGTTCATTGTTTTTATCTAAGGGCACTGTGCAGTAGTCATGGGTCTGGTACTCCGTCCCTGTCTCCTCTGGCACAGTTTCTGGGACGTAACCTGGAACTTTCCCGGAATAAGAACGTGATCGTGTGACAATAGTCTTCCGATCAAGTGTCACAAAGTTCTCCCCTTCTGAATCAAACCCCGCCTCTTCGTATATATGCTCTTCACTGTCCGAGTCTGTGTCCTCATAGTAAGGCACAATGTGGCAGTCCAGTTCTTCAATGTCCTCTTCAAAGGCCTCAGTGGTGTGGGCAAACACCACCCTGTTGGTGAGCTCTGGGGTGCGGCCTACGTCTAGGTCTGCTGGCACTGTGATGTTGCACAGCCTGAGGCGAGGCTGGCAGCTTGATCGCTGGCTGAGGAAAGCCTGCTCTCGTTTAGCTGTTCTCTCTTTTGCACTTTTTCCTTTGATGTGTTTCTTTTCCGTTTCTTCCTCTTCTTCGTCATCGCCTATTTCGACGTAATCCTCCGATGAGACACACTCAACCTGTTCAAAGTTATCTTCTTGAGGGCAGAGTGAATCCTCAATGTCTGCATACTCATCTGCTGACTCACCGTCCTTTGCTTTGTCTTTGTGCTGATGCGACTGCTCGGTGTCCTCCTCTATCTTATCCTCTAGCTTGTCCACATCATCTGATGACACATAGTAGGGTTCCTGATTAGAAGCACCTGCTGTTTGCAGTTCATTTGATGGTTTGTCATCAGTATCGTCCTGACTCCACTCTGGGTCAGCAGTGCTTGTCATGTCTGGAGGAACAGCTTCAATGACGGAATAGGGCCCAAACACATCCTCAGTGCTGGACGCAAATCTAAAACAGCCAGAGAGGTCCTTGGTGGCCCGTTCTGGTTGCCATACCCCTGTTTCTCCTGTTTCAGCTGTGTCACATGACTCACATGTATCACTAGCATCATCTGTGGGGCCAATCACATCGTAGGGATACTCCTCGGTTACAGTTGGAAGCACGCTGAATCCAAATGCAAAACCTTCAGCTTCCAACTCGGTCTCATCTGTGTGTAAATCACAGTGCAAACACTCCTCAGTCTGCTCACTGTCCACTTCATTACATCCAGTATCATTGTCCTTATCACCCTGACTGAGTGATTGTGTTTGATCAGGACTTTGTTCCTCTACGTGTTCATCTGAGTGTCCTGTAGAGTCACAGACTATTTCATTTTTTTCGCTAAAACTCTGTTCCTCCTCTTCTGCCTCCTCTCCTGTCTCACTCTCAATTTCAGCAGGAGTAAGTGAGGGAGTTGATCTGTTCTCATCATCAGAGTGATTGCCACCTTCAGGCTGGTTCAAGTCAGTGTCATTGTTTTCATCCTCAGTAGTGTCAACGGTAGAACCATCATCTGCTTTGACTGTGTCCTCCGAGCCAGTGCTGTCGGCATCATTATCTAATATGTCAACCTCTTCTTCCGTTTCCTCATCATTAACCCCATCCTCTGCCTCACTTTTCTCCTCTTTGTCCTGATTCTCCCCAGCCATTTCGTGGAGATCTTCCGTCTCTCCATCAGAGTGAGCCAGGTCTCCGTTGCTCAGGCGCTGTGTGGGGCAGGGCTCCCCCTGTGCATGAGGCTCATACAGGGGCCTGGGCTTTGGGGCGACAGGAGGTTTTGGACCACGGACAGGAGGACACGGCCTGGACATCAGTTTGGACTGCACTTTGATGGTCAGATGACTGCGGACCTTTGGTCGAGGGACTTGCAGTGGATTTTGAAAATCTGTGGAAAAGAGAGTAAAAGTTAATTAAAAAAAAAGTAAAAGCTACTAAATAATACTTTCATTTTATCTGTAATATCTACGCTTACACAGGGATAAAGATGTGGGTCCTGTTTTGGTATAGAATGCTGAGAGGAAGTCAAGTCCTGTACAATAGTCAGTGACATGCAGAATGCTGCAGGGGACATTATCAGCAGGAAAAACAACAGAGCCACAGAGTACTTAGAGGAGGAACAATAACATCTCCCTGTCTGGGAAATGACACATGCAGGTTGTACGCTTATAGCAGAATCTGATTCAACAAATGATTGGCTTATTGTCAAAAACTTTACACATGATTTTCTTATTGCTCCAAAAAATCTTTATCAGAAGTCTACTGAAATGAATGATTAAGCAGCTTTAATTTATAATCACAACATTCTGATTTTGACACTGTGTGTATATGTCTTGCTTTTGGATTTAGACTTAACATTTAGCTAAAGGGACAACTCATCCCAGAATGAAAAACACAGTTTCTTTTTCTCTTATCTTGAAGCACGATTTATCAGTCTAGACTGTGTCTGTGTGAGTGTTGGAGATATCAGCCATATCTGCCTTCTCTTGAATATAATGGAACTAGATGGCACTCAACTTGCGGTGCTCAAAGAAAAAAATACATTTGAAACACTCAACAACAATGTCTCTGTCCAGTAATCATGATTACTCAAAATAATCTGCAGACCTTGTGACCAGTTTTATGTAAGAACTATTTTCTTTCTAGCAAACATGAAGGAAGCGTGTATCTCTGCCAGCTCACCTCCACTCAGCTAGCTAACATTACAGATTACATTAATCTTAACATCTCACACTATCACGAGCCTCTCGTCCATGAGCAGATGAACGCCTCCTTCTGTGCAGTGATACAGTTGGCAGGTGTAGTTTGGTAAAAAGAAAATTGTTCCTACATGAACCTGCTCACAACAAGGTCTGTGGATTGTTTTCAGTAACTGTTGGGTTGTTGCGGTTTCGTTTTCATGTATTTTTCTGGCGCTTTAAGCAGCACAGCCAAGTGCCATCGAGTTCCATTATATTCAAGAGAAGGCAGACATCTGTGTGGCTGATACTTCCAACACTCAGCGACTCACACCAAAACCTGCCACCAAATCTATATTAATAAACAGCTGTGCAGGTAAGAGGAAAAAAATGTACTTTTAAGTTCACCTGTTTGTCTAAGTTTGAAAAATTGTAGAGTCATTAAAGAGCACTGCTATCAAAATTTAGAATTGTCATGAAACACACCCGTACTTAACAAAGTGTGTACACCCTTTGTCTCTTCCTGTTATTTAGTACCTGCCCTGACGCACATCCTATTAAACCCTGTGTGCACCCTGGCTATCTCTGACTGTTTTCTCTCTCTACGCTCTGTCAGTGTGTCTCCCTCACTCTCCAGACATCAGTTCAATAGGAATGTGTCCTTCACTGTCATATATTGCTTTTTGCCCCCAATTATATATATTTTTCCATTAATGTCACCACACTCTTTCTTTCAAGAATTCCAGGTTCACTAGCTGCTCCAGCAGAGCCTCCTCGGACTCCACACAGGATGTCCACGGGGGGAAGGACATTAACAGCTTGGCCCCCCATCACTCCTCCATGAACCTCTCTAGGAGTACACATTTTCACAACACAAATGGACTTCCTTCTCGTCATTCTTCCCCTGATTCTCACGAAACATACTCACACAGACACACACACACATATAGGCTTTTGCTGAAAAGGTCCTTTGAGTGCGTCAAAGAACAATAAAACAGGGAGAGAAAACAAGGGTCCCAGTCTGACAAAGCACCCAACTGCAAACAACAGGATATGAATTATGCAACAAGAATTCAATTAAAACAAATGTTTGAAAAACAAAGGAAGAGATAGACACTGGGACCTTGGCTGTGCCAAACTCACAGGATATGATTTCAGACTGTGTCCTCATCGTGAAATGTCACCCGGTAAGCTTTAACAACCTGTCTAAAATCCAGAGTGACAAGGCTGTAAAATAAATGGGGCATTGTTTTCCAAAATAAAGACTTTCTTTGGTAGATGTGCAAAAATTGCAGCAGAGCAATTTTCAACTTCTTTCACTTAAATTCACAGGACACCTCAAAGACAGGTGACCTTCGAAAGGCTCTGTCTACTTTTATGGATTATAATCCCAGCTCTAACCCTATTACTAATCCTAGCACAGACTTCCTCTGAAAGCAACTTTATCCATAGCTATGGATTAAACCTCCAAATTTCTGCAGACAGAATTCATCCCACTTGCATTGTTAAAAACTAGCAGCATCAATCCCATTAAAATCCCAGTAGCTGTGTGATTAATCCAGCACTCTGTTTATATTTCACCGGGTAATAACTGATTTATAGCACTACAGCAGGCTGCACCAAGTTGCATTGGATATCAGTTTGTATGTGAAATAGGTGAAAAATAAACAGTGGAAACATGTTTTTAGACAGAATCAACCAATTTCATTAATTACCACCGATCCCAAACACACACTTGGACACACACTCACGGGGCCACCACTTTGTTTGCTGTAAAACATTTAAAGTTTCTGGACTCTTGGCATAAACATAAAACATTACCAACCAACCTGCGTTCATTGTGGGGCATCATCATCCACGGGAACCGACAGTTATCCTCATGTTTCTCCCCACAGCCGACCGCGTCCCTCGGAATGACGTGGAAACTTAATCCAAATACAAACACATTGCGGGAAAATTAAGAGTTAAATGAAGAGTTGCGGGACATGTTGTCTTTTGTTTTTCTCCAGTGACTTGTGGAAGACGCCCGTGCTCGCAGAGTGGCAGCTCAGCTCTCAGCCGGCGTGTATCTCCAGTGCTGATGCTACAGTAAACTGGTGCGCTCTTGTGTGGAAACGGGAGGTGCTGCCTGGCGCTTCCTGGAGCAGGACGAGCCTACAGCAGCGCGGTGGCGCGGACACGGAGCGCGAACCAAACCCACTCTGTCTGTGTTTCATTTTTGCGACGCACAGCATTATATCTGGGCTATTTCATTTTCACATCTGGTCGTGTTTTGTTTCAGGACACCGCTGCACAGATGTAGCCAATTGTGCCACACTGTAGACTAGAAACCAAATCCACTCACTGTGGGAGATTTGGACCATAAATATGGGGCTATAAGCCACGGTTCATCTGCAGTGTCTCGTTGTTCTGGTGGGCAGCTTTAAATCTGCAGCTACTGTTTTTGCACAAAGAAAATAATTTTTTCAGCTCACATCTGCCCATGGTTTGGTGCATGGCACATGTCCCCTCACTGACTGACAGTAGCTGGAAAGTTCAGACCCACTTACATGAGCTGACACACTTTTCATGCTCATAGACAGGATTGCACAATATACATCAGATACTCAGAAATCAAGCACAGATTCTTCTCAGTGTTTTCTCCGGCATGTTTTGCTGGTGTATTATTTCCTGAGCCAGCACAGTGCATAGAAAGGTTCCTAAAAGCAGTTTCCAAACACAGTTTCTGCAGGACACCAAAGCTTTTGCTATTGGCTGAGCTTCCTGGCCCGGCATCTGTTGCATGATTGAATGAATGCAAGCCTTTAAAAACCTCTCTTCATAACAGGAAACCGCTCTCCCTGTTTCCTGCACAACAGGCAACACTTCCTTAGCAACAGATGGGAAAGGTTGGCGATGTTAACCCCTTAGGTAGCCTCGAGCAGAGCTGATTGACTGGTGCTGTGCAGAGACTGATGGTTCGAGGAACAAGACAAACTTTGATCAGCTTTAAGTCCAGGACTCATTGTGGGCTTTCAAGGACAGAGGCACCTTGAGCAACTCAGGGGGAGGCTGGGATCGTCCCCCTCTTGGGTCTTTAATTTGTCAGCTCTCGATGTTGGTTTAACACCCACACATTGAAGGTCAAACAGTGTAGAAGACTTGTGGGATTTTTACAACAGAGTTTAAATGGATAGTGATAGAGTAGAGAAGCACAACAAAAGAATCAGCTGGGTTGTTTCACCGCGGGGCTCTGGTCCTGACTGCTGCAGCGGCATACAGACCCATACATTATACACAGAGCAAAATTCCCATTCCAGATGGTTTGGTGCAGGAAGGATTAAGCTCTGCTGCAGGTGCAGGGCTGTGTCGGACTCAAAGAGAGAGTTCATGTCTTAATCACCTCATGTTGTAATTTGCACTTACATATGGGTCATCTCATTAAGCAATGAATATATTGGTGTGTGTAATGATACCATTTCTAAATGATTCGGCACACCACTAAAGAGGGTATTAAACATGAAATAATTTCAGTTCAAGATGCGCCCATTGTGTTTGCTGCAGTAATTAAGCTGTTTATTTGTGTAAATGTGATGCTGAGTAATGTATTTTGCAATATGCTCCACCACCACCACCAAAACAATTAAATCACTGTGACTCAGTTGTTTTGCTTCCCCTCGTTACAATGAGATACTGTAATAACCATTATGGACTGTTGAAGCCAAGACAATTTTTAATGTGTCAGTAGTAGCACATTTATAGCTGCCATAAAGTAACCTTTTGTTTTTGAATTGGACGACTAAAGATAGCTCCACTCTGGTCTTTTGGCTGTGCCAAATTGCCTCTCTCAAGAGTATTCCGCTCACAATTGCCACATATGACCTTTTTTTTTTTGGTTTCATTTGTGCAAAATATGTTTTGCTTTTGCAGGGTGTGCAAATAGAACCTGTTATGAGTATTGTGTCATGTGGCTGCAGAAAAGAATGGCTTTAGGAGTAAATATCCCTCCAGATGTGGCACAGACGGTCAAAACATGTTTTTGGACGGAGGACACAAATTTCCTGGACCGCCTGTAGCTGCGTGCTGTGCTCTGTCACCCCGCCTGGAACATGACTTGACTGGAAGAGAAAAGGGGAATGGAGATATTTGGAAAAACATGCCGTAGTAGCAGGGAACAAACCGACTCTATCGCCCCCCGACTCGGCTGCACACACAATGCCAAACAGGAAAGGGATCAGGGGAAGGGGTCAGCGACTCGTTCCCAGAGCTGAGACAATCCATAACACCTGCTTTGCCAGCGACTGGACCCAGGACTGAATGGATGTGCTGAGTGTTTTTATTCCCTGATGAGACTACAGCTATATGACATCACACTTTAACGCAGCCGATTACTGGAAAGCATCGTGTTTTGGTTTTTGCCCCATTATGGCACAGTGTGTCCTTTAATGTGTGTCAGCAGCAGCTTCATTTCTAAGAAAAGAAGGCACTTAATCATGCTGTTATGCAAACTAGCTGTAGTGTATTAAGTTCAGATATTGATCTATGTGATACTCAAGTACAATCAGGCTTTCACTCTTTGAAGTGACCCAAACACCTTTGTAATTGGATGGCAAAGCGTTTGACTGCAGTAATGGATCGAATCATTATTGACATGTTTTATTGATTCCTAGCTGTGCACAGCCAGTAAGGGCGCTCTTCTGAGACTTGTGTGTTTGCCCTGAGCTTTAGATTCTGATTAAGGGACTTGGGAGCAGAAGATACGTAGGACAACAGACTTTATTAAAATGTCATAAAACCGAATATGCAGAGATTATTTTAGGATTAATGGAGTTTGCTTGTTTTTGACACAGACAAGACAGGTAATGCATTATTAAACAGAACCACATCAACCTCTGGTGCCCAAACGCAGGTGTTTTTATGCATTAAAATAGTTTTGTGTAACCTCTGTGAAATAAGAAAACCCTGGTGTCAGCAGTGTATACTCCACTCTCCCAACAATATAAAGCCAGGACCCCTCCCACCAACCTCCAATGACTTCTTTTGCATGCACACACACACACTCTCACACATGCACACACAACAGAGCATTGCAGTAAACAGGTGGACCATGGAAGTCAGCACGTCATCAAAAAGCAGCAAATACAGGTTTAATTCCCCACAGGGCCTTCAGAACTCCACAGTAAATCAATGAACAGGCCTGTATCATTGTTGTCATTTGAATAACAAAGACACATTATATTACATTCAAAAATGTCAGAGGTATGTTATTGTTATAGTGCTGCAGTCATCACGATGGGGATTTTTCCCATGTGCAAGCACTTTTAAAGAATGACACGAGAGGTTGGTGTGTCAGTGGCTCATTGGGTCACATTAACTTGTGATTTCAGAAGGGCTGTTTGTGTTAAGTCTAGCCTACTAACCTAACCTGAGATAAAATGGCAGCACCGCTCCATTACCAAAAAACAAAGTATTGTTGCTCGACAGTAAAAGGCCACGGCTATGGCACAATAGCTGTCACGTTGCCGTTAATTAGCCTGAAGTGGAGAGAGTAGGTCAGACTCTGATAACAGATGAATTTGTTATTCTTTTTCTCTATTGCTGCAGAGACAATCCTCCGAGCTGCGCTGTAAAAACAATGATTTACTGGTTCAAAATAAAATTCTCAAGGAGCCCTATAAAATAAAAAAAAAAAGACGCATTTATGTCCTCTCCAAATAAAGCACAATAGCACAGTCAAAACATTAAACGCTAGCTTTTGGCGTCACAGATTAACGAGCACCGTCGAGGCCTTTCATTGTGAGGGACTTTTGAGTTTGTGTAGTCTGTTTATATTTCCTCAATCTCTGCAGTATGCTTGTATTTACCATTTTAATGGCCTTGAACACTCAGGTACTGTGTGGCCAATATAACATGAATTCCTCACATGGAATCTGCTCTGAGCATGTAAAGTGTGTGTAATGTGTGTCCATGCAGGTGTGTGCTGTACATATGAGTCAGTATACATACAGCAAGTGTGCGTGATCCACTGCCAACATTCTGGTTGTGTAGAGCACTAACGGAAGAAGAGGGAAAACAATAGGATCATGAAAAAAAGCCCAGAGCCAGAATTTACTCTTTTTGTGACTGTGTTCACGTTTCTCAGCCAAAGGAGACGAGGAGGATGCAGATAATCCTGCGAGTGGACAAACATTTCTTTGGCAGAGTTTTTATGTACTCTCACGCAAGTCTAGCTGTCAGCCTAAGCACAATGTATGACTTACATGTCACAACATGCAACAGAAGAAACTGTGTAATTTAAATGAGCAGTGTGTAAGATTTAGGGGGATTTAGTGGCATCTAGCTGTGCGGATTGCAGATCGCAACCACCTGAAACTTCTCCATGCCAAGTGTGAAATCCTGGTTAGATTTTCTTCAGAGTTCATTGTTCAGGAGGATTTATCTGCAGAGGTCTCCTCCTGTCCAAAACAAATGGACCAGATGATCAAAACCAATAAAAACACTGAATAAAGCAATTTCACGTTAAAAGTCAGTGTATCTGTGACGATGTTTGGCATGTTGGAGACAGGCTGCTAGCCCAGCATCTGCTAATGTGTGCTCATCTGTGCTCTGACAACTTAAGATCCAGATGTTCAGGAGGTTCTTGTCCACAGAGGTCTCTTCTCTCCAAAATGAATGGCCCCAGCGATTAAAACTGGTAAATCATTGAATGAAGTAGTTTAACGTTAAAAAAAACAGTGTTTTTCCGACAATCTTGTCACGGAGGGGCTGCCAACTATGGTGGCCAACGCAGAAATGTGAATGGCCGTATCTTGAGCCAGCGTTTGGTTTGTCCATTCCAGGCTACTGTCAAAATATGGTGGTGCAACCACAGACTGTGTAAAATAGTGGACATAGCTACTGTGATGTCACCCACTGATTTGTGGAACCTGGATTTAAAGCCTTGAGTCAGGCATTTCAGCTGCCGCCATCTTGTTTTCTTTGAAGCAAGAAGTGACCATATTTGGGCGAGAGACTAAAGGGGTGGATCTGACTGAGACTGAGGACACTATCATGAGACAGCCTGTCACTCAAAGCAGCCTGCCTTTAATTAGTGTAACTTTAAGTATTATAAAAATTCATCCCCGTACAGTTGTCATGATTGGGGAAGTTATTTTTAGAGACCAAAACCGTTTTTTGTATCTGACTGTAAACATGTTTATTTCTGCTGTAAAGTTGTGCATTTTAACAAGAGGGTCTGTGGGGATTTACTGGTTTTTGGAGCCAGCCTCAAGTGGCCATTTGATGAACTGCATTTTTAGACATTTCCACATTGGCTTCATTTTTCAGTTTTGAAGGGTGCCAACTGGGTGTAACATGGCGAACTCCATGAGCAAGGACCTTACCCCTATGTAGATATAAATGACTCATTCTAAGGTAAAAAAAAACAAAAACAAAAACACACAATTCTTATTTTCAGGTGATTACACACTAAAGAGAATATACTTATTATATGACATTCCCGTTCTGTCAGTATATCCCCCTACAGTCCTACACACTGGACCTTTAAACCCATATAAACGGCTTTAATGTGTCCATCATCTGGCTACAGTACATTCACTTTAGAGCAAAACCATTTATTTCTTTGTGATACATCAAAGTTGCAAAATGTAATATTGTCCTTGAAGGTGTCACATCAATTTAAAAAAACACATACACACAAACATTCTGCACAATATCAGCACAAACCTTGAGTCCTCTGATAAATCAGAACAATTCATTCTGAGCAATAGCTTGTGCATAAATACTGTGTGTTGCAAAAACAATGATACTCCTATGCACACGTCACAAGACGGAAAACATATCTGGGGGCTTTCCAACTTCTACTGACAATGCATCTTTCACCATGCGGCCTGAGTGCACAGATATGAGTGAGCGATGTGATGTCTGTGTGTACATGTGTGCCTTCACAGCCCGGCTGTCCGTGGTCTAGATAGCTGCAGCGGAGTGTGTGGAAAACACAGATGGTTGTTGCTTTTGCTTCTTCCGCCAGACCTGTGTGACCTTTTATACAAAGATAACAGGGCGGTCTCTTATCCCCAGGACCCCCCCGACCCCCCTCGCCCAAAAAACAGCCAGGCCTGGCAGCTCAGACAGAGGACTTCCTCCCTTCGAACTGTCTGATAGAACAATATCAACAGCCAGCACCACAGCCTCCCCTTTTTGTCTCCACCAGGCTTTTGTTTTGGAATAATTAAGTCCTTTCTAATCAAGACGAGTCGCTGACAGACAGGAAATGAGAGATCTGCATTAAAATAAGATTAGGCCTGTGGTAGCCTTTGCAACAGTGTGAGACTCTCTGGTTGTGTACATTTTGCACCCAAATGAGACTCACTGTGAATGCCATGCAACACGTTGTTCTCATAGTGACAGTCAAATCATAAGTTTGAGCATGTTTTGACATTTAAATCAGAAAATGTGTTTTGTGTTCATGAAGAGAAATTGTTTTCAAAATAATACAAACTGTACAAGGCTTCCACCTCAGATAACTGTGTTGTTTTTATGCACTTGCACAATATGAGGTTTTGCTTACAATATCATTTTGACAAACACACACACAGCGCCTTAATGTGTAGGGTAGTACTGACATGAAGACAATACATTTACAATTGCATTTGCACTTATACATATTTAAATGATGTAGATTACTTTTCTGTAGGTTTGACCAATTGTATGCAGTCAAAGTGCTTTTAGACCCCAGAGATAAAACCATTCAATGATATATGTTAAAGGATAAGACACAAGGCATTTTTATATATTTTTGTTGTCATCGGCCACATCCCATTTAAGGAGCAGTATGTAGGATTTGGTGGCATCTGGTAGTGACAACAGCAGATGGCAACTAACTAAAACTTCTCCCATGTGTCAAGTGTGACCTCCCGTAAAGGATTCCTTCAGGCTTCATTGTTCAGGAGGTTTTTTCCAGGAGCCGAACTATCTGAAGGGATCTCTTCCTCTCTAAAACTATCTGACCAGGGGATTTACACCGGTAAAGACAATGAATAAAGCAGTTTCACATTACAAATTAATGTTCATCCAAAGGTGTTTTGCTTGTTGCGGAGGGGTGCTGACTAAGGAGGTCGATGAAAAAACGCAAATGGCCTAGAGTGTTTGGTTTGTCTATTCTGGGCTAATTTACAGACCTGGCGGTGCAATGGCGGATGAGGACCCACTCCCTACGTAGATATAAACAGCTCATTCTAAGGCAATGAAAACACAGCAGTTCTTATTTTCAGGATATTATACACTAAAGAGAACATTATATTACATTTAATTTCTTCCAATATATCCCACACACTGCACAGGAGCCTATCCCAGCTGACACTGAGAGGCGGGGTACACCCTGGACCAGACTATCACAGGGCTGACACAGGACGCTAACATTCACACATACTGCCACCAGTGAACCTAAGCTACATGTCTTTAGACTGTGGGAGGAAGCCGGAGTACCTGCAGGAAACCCACACTGACGCGGGAAGAACGTGCAAACCCTACACTGAAGGGCTCCCCCACCCTGGGATTCAAACTCCCCACCCCAGGTTTGAACCGAGAATCTTCTTGCTGTGAGGTGTCAATGCTTAGCGCTGTACCACCTTGCATTTAACAATTTACATTTATTTTTAAAATAAATCTCAATACATCCCTGTAGCAGCTGGGCATTGCAGTGTTTGGCAAATGTTACTGAAACAGGAGTAAATAAAGCCTTTGTTGGAGACTATTTTCAGGTGCGGCTGTCATGTGCATGGCAATAAAGGAGCATGTCACCCTGTGCAATAGTGTGGCTGGCTAATGTGTTTTTAATAGGTTTTGGACAACAATGGAGCTCTATGGCACAATGGGATAAGCTGTGGATACACAGACAGTACCTGTTAGGATCATTTCTTTGTTGTTTCTGTTCTTTTAATGGGATTTGTTGACAACAACAAAAAATCTATACATCACCAAAGTTATCCCTCAGTCGATTTTAACCACATGTGCTATCTTCATCCTAAACATCACACCAGGCAACTCATTTTGTTGTGTATACCTTGTGTACGTGTTATCTTGTCCTTCCTGAATGTATGTTGTGCCAACAGATGCTCCGAATCACTTTAGGTCTTTGTTAATGTTCCTTTGGCAAATGTTATATATTATAAGGACAATATTTCCCTGGACATTGACGTCCATTTTGTGAACACAAGGTGACCCTATAGGATTCTGTTATGGCTGCACGTGGAAGCTTTTTAAAATATATTTGACTGCTAATATCTGTTTTTTTCCCTTTATCCTCATTCTCAGTAACATCCTCATTCACGCTGCCTCCTTTTCTTTTATGTCTTTGTTTCTCTCTCTCTCACACACACACACACACACGCAGACACACAGTAAAACACACTCAGGGGACATGAGCGGTCTAGCTGTCCTGTCTCTGGTCAGATATTTTGCTGAGGTGGTTTCAGCGGGGCTCTTGTGTATTCTCATGCACAGTGAGCCTCAGGGGATGAAGGGTGTGGCGAGGGCGCGGGGGGGAGGATGCTTCATGTACAAACTGGAGGTTTTTCTACCAACATCAGCACAAACAGCACGGTCAATTTTCATTTATGGAAGCTGCAAAACCACCAAAGTGTGGAATATGCTTCAGCGTGTATATTTGATCATGCCATTTATCATGACAACAATGCATAGGTCACAGCGTTGCTGCGGTACGATGGTGTGGTTAAACTGGTGATAATGAAAAACACGTTGACCTGTGGAGACCTTTAGCTGTGCGCTCATCTGTCTCAGCGGGACATAGAAGAGGGAGAAGACACTTAGAATCACATTATCTATAAGTAATATCTGCCTCAAGTGATGGGTGTCATTCTCAACACTGTGTCAGCTGATGTCAATCAGCAGCTATCACTTCTATTGAGACGACATGTTTCCACGGCAACCCAGAGGTCAAAAAGGTCAGCTTTGATACAATGAACTGCAGCCAATCGTTACTGTCGTCGCAACACATTGGCAGGGCGATATTGCCTGGGTTGTCATTATTTGGTGCAGTGAAAATTCCTCTTGGTCTGTCTCCTGGGACTCACTTTCTCCCCTCACCCTTCATTGACCCAGCGGCCATTGTCTGTAATGCTCACACTTGTTTTCTTGAGAGGGGTCTTGGCTCTGCTGTGTCATATTGGTTTATGAATTCAGCACGGTGGCGCCGGCGCAATAACCCAGATTTAAATGTCAGGTGATGGAGCCACTTTAAGTGTAAGTAGGTAATAAAGATATATCGATATAAAAAGTGTCTTTTTAAGTGCTGAATGTGTAAACGTTGAAATATTTGTTTATATGCCGTGTGTGTTTGTTTGTGTGTGCATGGGTAGACAAATATATATTTTGTATGTTTTTTCATTTTCATTTAATGGGGTTAAGTGGCACCTGGAGGTGAAGCACAGCTGAGGTCATAGCTGGACCACCAGACAAAAAATAATTTGCAGCATTCATTTTTGTCATGTTTTATTCAATTGAGTCTGCTTCCCCTGCAGTGAAGCCAAATTCAACCCAAAGTACTGAGCCGCGGCAAAACATATCTGACTGTTATTGAGAAATACATGCTGCAATAGAAGCAACAATTCAGACTAAGCTAATGAAATGTGGCTGATTGAATTAACTAGATGTATTCAAATGGCATTGCTGTCAATGAACTGAGTTAGCCAGCAGACTGTAATGAAACACAACCGCCATTACCATCATTATAGTCTCCCCAGCTCTGTCTGTATCTGTAAATGGTATTCTACCTGATTTAACCCTGGCATACGTTGTGTGGGATGTCAATGTTGCAATGCACAATGCTTTAAAATGTTTTTTATTGTATGTATCACTTGAAAATGTAGCTGCACTGCTGTCGAAAATGATACTGTGCTGCAGAACATGGGCGGATTATGAGACAATGAGCTCCTGGGCACGGACATGCAAAAGGCCCCACCACCTATGTTACACAGAGGAAAGACACACAGTTTAGCATCTTTTTGTTGCTGTTTTGCAACTCTTTGTAGGTGTGACACATTTTTTTTGTCATTTTAAGTCTATTTGTAGTTGTTCTGTGTCACTTTGCAATTGTTTTGGTCTTTCTGTAGTTATTTTTTGTCTGTGGTCATTTTCTTACTTTCTGTAGTCATTTTGTTACACGTAGTAGTTGTTCGTGTCTCTTTGTAGTCATTTTGAGTGTCTTTGAAGTTGCTTTACATCCCTTTGTGGTCATTTTGTTTCTCTTTGTGGTTGTTTTGTGTCTCTTTGTACTAATTTTGAGTGTCTTTGAAGTTGGTTTGCATCCCTTTGTAGTCTCTTTGTGTCTCTTTGTGGCTGTTTTGCATCTCTTAGTAGTTGTTTTGAATCTCTTTGAAGTTGCTTTGCATCGTCATTTTGTTCCTCTCCAAGATTGTTTTGTCCATTTTGTTGACATTATGAGTCTCTTTGTGTCTCTTTGTGGTTGTTTTGCATCTCTTAGTAGTTGTTTTCTGTCTCTTTGTAGTCATTTTGAGTCTCTTTGCATCCTTTTGTGGTCATTTTGTTTCTCTTTGTGGTTGCTTTGCCCCTTTTCATAGTCATCATGAGTGTCTTTGTGTCTCTTTATGGTTGCATCTCTTAGTTGTTGTTTGTGTCTCTTCGTAGTTATTTATTTATTTATTTATTTATTAGTGGTTATGTCGAATCTTCCAGGTTGGTATGTGTCTCTTTGAATGACATTTTGCAGGTGAAGGCCAGGGGGGGGGCCCTGACACTTTGGACCCTTGGGCCCATGCAGGGTAGACCTGTTCAGTAATCCATCCATGTTGTAGAATATATGAAAATGAAAGATATAAAAATAACATTCAAAGAGTACAAGCATCAGTGCTCTTTCTATTGTAGTGCCGGTAGGTCCCCACTGTGAGGAAAATCTGTACCTTCAAGCAGTATGCACATTTTATGAGCTCCATTACAAAGTTTGTGCTAACACAGACATAAACAGGCCATAAAACCGAAGATATCATCCTTGGGGCAAACCTCACTATTGAATTCCTGTTCTCTTCAGGATGGACACATGCTTATTGTGCTAAACAAATACCTGCTCCCTTCAGCAACAACACCTTTCAGCATTTTCTCCCCTCCTGCCTTTGGGAGGTGTGAATGTGTGTGTGCACAGGGAGGTGGTCTACATTTATCCACAGCTGCACTTTTCATTACTCTCATAAGGTGAGGTCAAGGGGTGAGGTCTGCTTGGGTTTTACAGCGCAGGTAGCACAACTTGTGTCAGTGAAATGAGATGTAATATGTGGCGGAGTGGCTTTTATCAAAGGGTGCGTCCTTGTGGCAGACAGTGAGCGGGGCGGCTGTGACAGGCAGGGAAATGAAGCTTTAGGTGGCCGCTGAGATGGAACAGGAGATGTCTCAGTCAGATAGATAACAGCAAGCTAACAGCAGAGACACTGAGCTTCCTGTGGAGACTGTCAGTGGAGCACAGCGTAAATTATAAGACAAACACATTTGCACTATAGGCTGTACGCTACAGCAGCTTCAGGCTAAAGGGCTGCACATAAACAGAACATTTCATCAGTAAGGTGCATGTTTTTAAATTTGAAGTATCACATTTTATGAGATTAAAGCACATTTATAAAAGAGATTTCGCTTTGTGCGGCTGTGACCGGTGTCCTAACCTGCAGAGGACAAAGCTGTCACAATCTCATCTCCGATGTGCATCCATTACTGTGTGGAATTATAATGGGACAGAGCCACTACAAGGGCAGAGCCAAACACTAACATGATTATGGTAATGACTGCCAACAGCTACTCCTCTAAGCGCCAGGGAGATGCACACTGAAAAGGCAATTCCTAACAATTAATCAAAACACATAAATAGACATAATGTCGTTGACTTTCACTTCTGGCAGACAAGCGATTGGTGAATGTTGTTGATACCTCTAAAGCTATTCAATCACTGTGATGCATGGGGTTGGAGGTGGAAGGATTTGGCAGGCTACAATACATCATGCCAACATTTAGTTCACACTTTGTCAGCAAATGTAATTAGCCAGAATCGCAGTTTTACATGTGAGAGACCTGTAGCAGATAGTTGTAGCATCCATCTCTGTACAAATTGGCTGGTTGTATCTCAGATAAAACAGCCCCAAGGGGTTCTCGTTGTGATGACAAACTGCATGGAGTAAAGCTACGATTTTCTTCTGGCATGATATGGAAATTTGATTCATTAATAAATTTAATTATGTATCATGGCAAAAAGTCTGAGCACAGGGAATCGTAATTAAACGAGACAAAGAGTCTACAGTCACGTTAGTGGCTCTGTGATGCACAGCAACACTTGGAAATAAATGTAAACGTCAGCATGCTAACATGCTCACAATGACAATGCTAACATGCATGCTTAGCAGATATAATGCTTATCAGTAACACTGACGCTGCAAATCCATTGCAAGTCATAAGTCGATAACTGCAATATGGTATTCCCAACCTTCGATCTAAATGCATTCCAGTGCATCTACGGAGGACCTACATCAATTACCTAAATGTTGTGCCTGGGGCACGTCGTGTGTTAATGACACTCGTTACCTGGAGAGGTTGGAAGAAGATATACATTTCCTACATATTCCAAAACCAAAATCAAACCCTGAAAAGTGTAGGGTTAGCTAGCTACTGAAGATATAGCCTACTGAATGTATACACATGCTGCTTTTGCTTTTTAATGATTATAACAGTGGAAAAAAAGGCCGACCCTGCTGTACAGGAACCAGTTAAGGGAAGCAGGGAAACTTTACACATTTTCAACCAGCTGTGAGTCATCACATTGTGCACAAATGAATGTTCATCCCCGTACCGCTGCCAGCACAAGAACCTCCGCCGCTGGACAGGCAGGAACACACTGTGATGTCACACAGGTGGTTCATTATTGGCGAAGTCTCCCTTTATATTCATTGTCTTCTGTTTCGATCAGCAGTGATGTGGTGGTTCACTTTTCCACTGTGATCTGTAGCCTATAGTTGGGCTTTAGCTTCTAACTATCTTTGTCTTTTTAACCTGTTGTTGCTGCTGAGTCAGTTTGACATCCTGGATATATCCTTCAAACACAGACTGTAGACCGCTCTGTCTGCTTCTCTCTGAGTCACAGTTTCATTTTCCAAAAATATGATAATATTTCTTCAGGGAGTGCAGTTAGTTACAGCTTGTCAGACCACTGGAAAGGGGCGGAGCTTAGCAAAAGGTCAATTGTGTAAACGGCTGTCGAGCGTAATAGTGTGAACCACTACAGCCAATAGCATAAAGTTGTGTGCATTGTTTTTGTGTGGACGGAGATACGCATGCTTGCAAAGACTTTGGTCAAGCACATTTCAGCTGAATGCAACATCCCCACAACAAAGTCAGGCGGGGCATGAAACACAAACAGTCCAGACAGATTTATTCAAACTTATTTGAAGGTAAAACCAAAAGTGAAAACACCTGAAATTAAGGCAATAAGTTATTAGCAGCTAGTAAACAGTTGCTTATTTACTCATCCAGTAGACAAGGTGGGATTAATCTGTGTTCCCAAGGTCCTATGTTCCCCAGTTTAATATTCTCTTAACATGACATGTCAAGGAGACCTTTCAAAGGGTTTTGTGTACTCAGCAATGTGTTGCCAATGGTTGAATGTTCAGTGTATGTGTACCATGGTCAACATGTTCCTTGTAACCTGTGTGGGTGAGACTGTTTTCTTGACTTCAGACATTTATATTTCTTTCTTTCTTAGTTTCTATCTGGAAACATAGGACCCTGGGAACATAGGGATGACCCCGACAAAGAACAGCATTATCATTCATTTTAAAACTGTCTTTGTGTCTACCTGACCTGAGTCCAACATTCACTGTCCTTGTAACTCTGTTTTTGTCCCCACCAAACTGTGAAAAAAATATCTGTCTCTTTAGCAGCTGAATGCACCATTATATTCATCGGCTTGTCACAAATGGAAATGCCAAGTAACAATGCTGTTACAGCCCGTTTCACAACTCAAACACCACATAAAAAGTGAAATAATAAATGTTGAAAATGTCATTCTGCTCAGTTTACTGTGTGCGCCTCCAAGTTGCTATGACATCGGGTGCATTTATTGCTGTGTTCAAATGGGGTTGTATTTACCATGTTCACAAGAAGAGACCCCTCCCCCCAGCGCTCCCAACAGGGTGTTTGGTGCACCTCTGTTCCTGTCTAGATATACATTTTGCAATGTTTTGTCCATGATGCAAGAGATCTGGGTAATTTTCCCAACCCTGCCCCACCCCGCCTCCAACGCTGTATCCAGTTCTCTTTACATATCCATGGTTGTTTTTTTCTGAGTTCTGAGTACAATGGACTAATATTTGTTAATTAGCACTAAACACAAAGTGCAGCTGAGGCTGATGGGAACGTTATTAGTTTTGCAGGCATTTTGCATTTCAACAGAAATTGCCACCCCTTGAGCCATGCTGCTAGTGTGGCTAAAAATAAAGAAGTGACACTGTGTTAACTAGCACCAAAATGATGAAGGGAAAAAAATAAGCAAACATTCTCTTACTTTAATGTCTGATTAATGTCATATAAATGTGTGAGCTGATTACAGAACCAGCAGCATTGTTTCCAGATAATATTGGACGGATTGGGATTATATATGACACACAACAGATCTATGCTAATTTCCAGGCTAATCAGAGTCAGTGTGAGGTTTTAAAGCAGTTTTATAACAATGCTTTATCTGCCTGACATCCTACTGATTGGATCTTTCACTGCCGAGGGGAGCACCAGTCAGCCACACAGGGTGTAAATCCCAACACCTCCTGTGAGCCACCAGGCTTTCACAGGAACATCCCACCTCAGCACATACGCTTAGTGATCTAATATATGTGTGTTCAGTCGTGCATGTGCTTAAATGCAAGTGTACCACTTTGTGCGCGGAGACAGATGGTTGCCCACCCCTCCTTCCAATAACACCTTCCCTTTCCTCCTTTTCAAAAATACATGGGTTTGATTTATGTCCTACCCCCATTAGCAACTTTCTCGTTTGCTCCTCTTTTCTTCTTTTAATTGCTGCAGTTTTTTTTCTGCCTCTCACATTTCCCTCTCCACACACAAAGGCGTTTACACAGGAAATGATTAGAGAAGGCGCTGCTCCTTTGTGAGGCTGGAGTAAAGCTGCAGTATATGGCTGTAGGCTTCGAATCAGGAGACATAAAAGCCTATCTTGTGCTGATCCACCTGAGGCTGGACCAACATGCAGGACTGGCCTCCCATCTGAGAGAGCTTTATATATGTTTCACATATAGAAATCTCCAGGGATATCGCTGTTTATGTTACCGGTTTCAGGCAATATGAAAATTCCTAACCCACAATAAACAATGATCTTTTCCGTTTTTAGCCCCATTTATGTTTTTATCGCTTTCCCTTTAACACATGGTGTGATTTCTCGCCCTCAGTATCACCATGGGAAGAATATAACCAAGACAAATATATGGCTCTCATCAAACAGTAGCTTAAGGGTCTCCTTACTTCAGCAAGGGCCTGCACTCACAGATACAGCTTTGCAGTATCGCATTATGAAAAATTTGGCATTGGAACACCTGCTTTTATTTGATTTCTCACTATTATTATCAAGACATGTACAGTGTGTTGTTTGTCTCATATGGCAGAGGTGGAGGATGCATTAGTTCAACACTCACGGGATCTGGAGCTGATAATAGCTGAGGGCGAGGCAGACGCTGGAGATATTTTGGGGCAGATTGGACAGAAAAAAAGAGCACAAGACAGGCAACTGTGATGTGTGTGATCACATCCCAAGTGTACAAAACACAAGCACCACTCTCTGCTTTTTCAGCCCCAGTGAGTGTTGGATGTGGTTTGTCTGTAAACATCATAAAGTGGTGAATGGTTTGTGTTTATTAGCAGTGAGAGGACAGCTCAGCCCTGATGGAGTTGTATTGATCCTCCATCAACACCTCACATGCCTAATCCTCATCTCGACTGTGATTGAACACTTTACAGGTATTTATGCCTGTGGGTTTTGTGTGATGAAGAAATCAGAGGTTAAAATTGCCCTTAATGTGTCTCATTTTAAAATGCAACTCTCTCCAAAGATGTGTGTTTGCTGAACGCACTTTTAGAATTACAATATGTTTTTATTAAGTTCAGCTACACGCAGCAGCTGTGGGCGCTGCAGCACAGATGAGGTACCAGTTTGTCACCAAGGCAATTAGCTGAATTTTGCAGACGGGTATTTTAAACTGAGAGCTTCCATTTTTTGACTGCTGCTGCTTTATATTTGACTTCAGTCGTGTGTAAAAATGTTATTCCTCCATTAGTGCATGGTCCGCAGTAGTTTAAAAACCCAAATTCAATACAGCTTGTTGAAAAAGTTAAGCCCTAAATTGAAATTCCATCATCTGAGGTAAATTAATTTGTTGAAAATATAGCTTGATGCTAATGACAACCATTTGTCCCCTGCTGTGTCAGTAGATTACTTAACTCTGGAAACAGCCAGGTTGATCGACTGTAGGACGACAATTGTGTGAAATGCAAATAGATACACCGACAAACCTGCAGAGGGCCCGCCCCAGGCTGTTTACTACAGTTAGTGTTTTCAGTGACATTAATGCAGTTGTGTGTGTAAAAAGTGCCAGTTCTGTTTAACATACCTGTGCACACAGTTTGTTGTGTAAATGGGTTAGACACCTGGCAGGAGACTTTTACAGTCTTTGAATGAGTGAGCTCATTCTGTGGAGTGACAATGGTAGGGTGCACATGAAATGCTCAGGGGACTAAGTCTCTTTACATCGCGCTTTTTATACTTTGTACTGTGAACCTCTGCGCATTCCTTAGTCAGGTTTTGCACACTGCTGCATAAACTCATAGACTGTGTGCATAATCGTCTTATCTACCGTGATGTCATCCGTTGGTTTGAAGCCTCAAATCGCCATCTTGGTTTTTTTGGATGTGACCATATTTGTGCAAGAGGCTGGAGCTTTGGAGGAGTGAGGGGTAGACCTGACAGAGACTGAGGATACATTCAGCAAACAGTCTGTCACTCAAGTGGCCCTACCCTAAAATATGCAAACTTTGAGCCATAATAACATGAAAACTGGTGAGTTAAAAAATCACCCCCTGTACATTTGTCATGAATGTTGAAATTAGTCAAAGAGACCGAAACTGTTTTTTGTACAACGCTGTAAACATGTTTATTTCCCAAGTTTTAACATGGAGGTCTTTGGGGATCTACTCTGTTATGGAGCCAGCCTCAAGTGGCCAAAAGAAGAACTGCACTTTTTGCACTCCTATATTGGCTTCATCTTGTCAGCCTTGGAGGTTGCTGCTTGCATCAACAGCAAAGCTCCTCCATTCAGTTTAATTCAGATGTCTTGCCTGCATTTTTTGCTGTCATGCCGCCATCATGTTTTCTGGTTATCCGTCCATCTGTTCGGCCCATTCTTGTGAGCGAAATATCACAAGAACACCTTAAGGGAATTGCTTCAAATTTGGCACAAAGGTCCACTTGGACTGAAGGATGAACTGATTAGAATTTTGCGGTCAAAGGTCAAAGGTCACTGTGACCTCACAAAACACATTTTGGCTGTAACTCAAAAATTTACACATTAATTACGACAAAAATTTTACACAAATGTCTAAAAGGATACATGATGAAATAATGACATTTTACATCCAAAAGTTCAAAGGTCAACTACATTGTGACATCATAATGTTCTGCAAAAACACTTTTCTGTTTGACACTGTAACTCTGGAACAGCAGGGGAAACATTTGGGCAGATACTGAATTGGTGACTCTAATCTTGGATCTTCACCTTGCATCTGTACTGATTGTATGGATATTCTGTGCTGCTGGGTTGACGATGTGTGCGAAGCATCCATGCTTCACCAAAAAATACAGTTAATGCCTTTGATCAGGAGTCCTGTGTGTAGGATCTAAGGGGATATTTTGGCAGAAATTAAATATAATATTCATTTAAATTAAATTTCATTAGTTTATTATCACCTGATAATAAGTATCATTGTGTTTACATTATCTTATATGAGTCATTTATATGTAGATAGGTGGAGCAGGTCTTCATCTCCTATGCTGTCCAGAATTGACAAATCACACTGGATCTAGAAAAAGCATTTTCATTTTCATATTTTTGTGTTGGCCACAATAGTTCTTCTACGTGGAGGCCTCAAACAAGCTCATTTGATTTTCACCTCTCCCTGCACTGTATACTGTGTTATTTTTCTATGTCATTCTTTTTTCTTTTAAAACTGTGCAATATAAAAAAAAAATCTAAACCTAAAAATCTACATGCCTGGCCAAGATTTAGTTCTGCAATCTCACCGCTAGATGCCACTGAACCCTACACAGTGGACCTTTAAATCCCCTCAAAGTTTCTACTAAATATATAATATGAAGCTGGACAAACATGAATGTAAAGTACAATTTGACTGCTTTCCTTTTACTATGTTTATGTTATGCAACGATACATCAGAGCAAAAACCTTGTGGGTAAAAACCAATTTGGCAATCGCCCGGATTCTGTTTCTGATTCTTAGGAGGGTATGATGGATCTGCTAGTTGTCTGATTCTCTGACTCTTCCTTCAAGTTTTTTTTCTTTAACTTTTGTTTACTACCTTTCCTTTAAAGAGACAAACAACTGTTGGTGTCTCATAAACTGACGTTGTGCTTCAATAAAAAAAGTTCTCTAGCTCCCAGAAGAAGAAGATTTCAAGGACTTCATTTATAATCAAGCATTCTGGTGATACTGTGCCAACAATTATGATCACTGGCAGAACCATTATGTACTTCTACAGAGAGTTATAAACTTAATGACTCAGCATAATCTCATTTTCTACTTCATTATTAATCTGTTCCTCGGCAGCTGTTATCAGGAGGGAAAATCTGTTCAAAATGAATGGTTTTATCATGTTTGTTGCAGTCACTGTGCAAGCTGCCTCACTAGCTAATACTCAACAGAAGTATAATGACTATTATGAAAATTATATCACCATTAGGAAATTATCTAACTGAATTAATCTATAGTAAATCTGTAATTTGGATCTTAGGATCAATAAAGGAGAAATAATAATTATAAACATCATATACTAATTCAGGTGAGCTTCAATGGTGTGAATGGCAGGTCATTTGAATAGTCTCCATCTCATGTGCACAAATCCCACTCACAGATAAAACCAGCATGCCATGTGAGTACATCACCAAATTCAGCAATGTACAATAAAAATGCATGAAACTAGTTCACTAAACTATGACACAGAATATCCGTGTTAAAATATAACCTGCGCAGCACACAGCCCACATACTGCAGAGGCTAAGACTACAGAGGTAGGCAAGCTGTTTTTGGAAAAGCAGTAAATCCCCACTCGATGAGGTGTAATGAGTGAGTGCTGGGCTGTGATCCCCCCTGCCCCGGGCTTAATATGGTAATACCTGCCCTCACAACACAACGGGCCGTCGGAAGAGAACACAACCAGGATTTACTCTCTTTATTACCTCGGCCGAGCATTTAATTTCCCGGGCATTTGGGTGGGTTAGTGGTACAAGCAGGTGGGTGTCAGGACTGGCAATCACTCAGGGGGATGCTGGGAGACAGTGACATACGATGGAGTCATCACTTCAGGCAGGGGGGAGAGAGGCAGACAGAGAGGCAGAGAGAGAGTAATAATTTGCTTGGTATGATGAGGCACCAGCTGGCCTGGGTGGAGAAAGGGGATGCGTGCAACATACACTTGCAAGTGTTACACAAAAATGTGTGGGTATCTCTGTGTTTCTATGCGTATTATATATTCAGTATAGTGAGTCATGTGATGGCCATTACTTCCCTAAGTGGCCCACAGGAGCTGGTAAACACCACTTGGCCACCACCTTAATAAATAAGTTAGTACCCAAATTGTTTTTAATCAAGATCTCATTTTAGTTGAGCTCTAATGAATTTATTATGGTGGGTTGGGGAGAACACTGAGCTCAACACTGGTTGGCAAGTTGCTTGCATCTGCACGAGGGGATCCACAGTTATGTCATCAAACAGAGCAGAAACTATGACAATAAGAATCATATCTTGTGTACGAACCTATGAAGTATGAGAAAATGGTCAAAATCTCATGTTGATGTTACACTGAGCTCAGTTATGTCTAGGAGAAATTGGCTGCACAAAGAAGAGATCTTATTTGAATTTTCCTTTCCTCTGGGTATAGCCAGCTGATTTCATACTACTTGTAACCTGTGTGGGCGAGACCTGTTTTCTTCACTTTAGACACTGATATCTCCAAAGTAGCTGAACAGATTTTTACCATTCAGACTGCAAACTCCTGCATGAATTGCAAAGCTAGCCCTTAGCAGTCTCCTATAGTGTTAGTTTACATCAAGAATATAGGGCCTGGCATTACAATTCATTTGAAATGTCTTCGTTTCCACTAAGTCCAACATTCACTGTCCCTCTAAGTCTGTTTTTGTCCCCACCAGTCTCTGAGATAAATATCTGGCTCTTTAGCAGCTGAATGCTCCATTATATTCACCAGCTTCTCACTAACTTTGTCTTTCTGCAGTTTGGTGCTGAGCAGGTAGCATACACAGTATTCATTCCAACTTTCTTCTAAATAGCATTAGAACGGTGACAGTAAACCGTAACAGTGAGGTTGGGGCAGCAAAACCAAAACACTGATTGACAGAAGCTTTAATCTATCCATCTTCTAACCGCTTATGCTCTTGAGGGTCATGGGGGGGCTGGAGCCTATCCCAGCTGACACTGGGCGAGAGGCAGGGTACACCCTGGGCAGCTCGCCAGACTATCACAGGGCTGACACATAGAGACAGACAACCATTCACATATGGCCAATTTAGAGTCACCAATTAACCTATCCCCAATCTCTTTGGACTGTGGGAGGAAGCCGGAGTAACCGGAGAGACATGGGGAGAAAATGCAAACTCTGCACAGAGGGGCTCCCGCACTCAGGATCAAACCAGGAACCCTCTTGCTGTGAGGCGACAGTGCTAACCACCACACCACCATGCCACCCAGAAGCTTTGACTGCTCTTTCAAAATAAATATCGAGCAGCTTTTAGCTGTCAGTTATTGATCACTTTAGTATTTGATTTTGCCCATACTGAAATGCAATATATGTATGTATTTTGAGTTTCCATATACAAAGTATATGTACATATAAATAAAAACACACAGACATGTACCATATGTACTCTTTATATCTGCAAAGTAGAGCAGTTTCATATATTAACATATATGTATCACCCATAGAAATATGTATGTTGATGTACAGCATGTATAATACATTTACTGCCACATATGTCACACATATATATTAATTTGTATATATACCATATATTTATGTATATAAATGTGTAATATACTGTCTACATATATATATAAATCAGTGTATGTTGATATTATATATGTAGCCTAAGTATAAAAGATAGACATATATGTCAAAAATTAACATTTAACTATACAGTTTTTTTCTATATATGCTGTTTTCGTTATCTTGCATATATAGTTGAATATATTTATCATATATATATCATGTGGGACGAAGAAAGGATTATCTTATCTCATTTGATCTAACATACTGTAGATGGTAGGAAATTATTAAATGGTATAAAGATTCATCATATGGATATTTCTGATATATGTACATACAGACATTTTACAATGGGTGTTTCATAGATGTTATCAACTTATATCTTCATATATCCAGCAGATGTTTGTATATGACAATGATATATTGCCGCTCTTGATATAGGAGCATATGTCATATATTACATTTCCATGAGGGTGTTGTTTGGCTAACCAGAGGGTCTGTCTCCAAATTCCCACAATGCCACAGTTAATTTGATGAATACAGTGCTATTATAGCTCTTAGGAATAATTACCAAAACTATAAAAATAAGATCCAAGTTGTAATAAACTTAAAGTATCCTTTAAATAGCATTATTCTTGTCAAGCTCTTCATCTGAGTGAGGGATTCAAACAGTCTCCACAACTGAGATGTTAAGGAGCAGTCAAATCATATTGTCATTATGGTGGTTTAATGTGGTGATAAATTCGTAAGTGTATTCATGGATTGAATTATGACTCATTACAAAGCAGGCTGCATGCAGATGTACAGCCACCATAAAGATTTAAAGTCAAGAGAAGAAACACAAATGAATAATCTTATGATTCATTAATGTGTGATACGTCAACATGAGTAATATTGTGTTTCAGCTAAGAGTCTCCACAGCTAGGATTATACTCAGCCACAAATCGAAGTGAGAAGCGAGTAAAAATGTTAGTCTTTTCATTATGTGATAAAGTCGATCATAAATACCATTATGAGTGCATATAAAAATGAGTTATCATTTCAGTGGATGGAGCATCTGAATCTCAGTGATCCAGCTGGAGAGAACTACAATATTACACAGCGAACACACATTTTGATACATTATTGCTGCAATGAAACTGTTATGACAGAGGAGCATCTTTTGGCTGTCAATTTTAAAAGGCAAATCTCACAGGCAATTTAACTCTGAGGGCTGCCAGGTGCACTGCTGTTTCTTACTTGAGTAAGGATAGTAAAAGATTTCAGGATACTTTATCTCCTGTGACTGTTTCATATGAATATAAACATACAGAGGAGATAAGCTGTGAGTTGCTGGTGCTATCTGCCGTCCTATCGTTGCCTCAGAGCCCCAGCCATCCAAGCCTCCAGCCTCTCTCCTCAGTCATGTTCTCAGCGGAGAGGAAGGATATACCCCACTTCCTAAAGCTCCACCCTGCCCCATGCTCTGCAGAGGAAAGAGGAGAACATAAAATGCAGCGCTAAGAACTCCCTCGGGGTTAAACCTGAGGGTGGGAACAGCACGGACAGCTTCTCTATCATAAATCATGGCTGTTTATATGGTTACTTGTCATGGCTTAACCTAAGTGAGTCTGATTTTATGGCTTTGATCACTGGATTTACTTGATTTGATTTTGCTTTATTGTCAGAAAAAGATTCTGAAATTTATCTTGAGCCCAGGACATACACTGTTTCACATAAATACACATAAAGCAAAAATACAAACATTTAAACAAACAAAACTGTACTACTTAGAGAGGGTGCAGTGCCATAAAATAATAATTCCCCATGACTTTCATCCACGTGCTCCGAGGCTAATTAGAGCTCTGATTTAATAGGCTGACAGACTGAGGAGCAAAAGTGTTTCTTAACTTGTTCAGTCTTAGTTGTGGGACTCAAAATTTTCTGTGTGATGGCAAAAGCTAATGTGGCAGGGGTCGGACGTAATTTTACCAGCCAGACTCAACTTGATTTGATTAACCCCTACACACTGTTCATATGTTACACTTCGACAGTACGGTCTGGGTCAATTTTGACCCAAGAATCTTAACTAAACTATTTAGAGTGTATAAATAGCATATCTGACACTGATAAATGGGTGATTAATCCTTGGTTAATGTTTCAGTGAGCAAGGAGAGTGTATATTTTAGGTTTTACATCACTCATTTGTGGAGAAAAACATCTACTTTTACGTGATATCATGTCTGATTTTAACTAAGAAATTGATTTGAATATTCATTCATTTCCCGTAACCACAGTTGACATTGGGCGAGAGGTGGGGTACACCCTGGACAGGCCGCGAGACTATCACAGGGCTGACACATAGAGACAGACAACCATTCACATTCACATTCACACCTACGGGCAATTTAGAGTCAGCAGTTAACCTGCATGTCTTTGGACTGTGGGAGGAAGCCGGAGTACCCGAAGAGAACCCACACCAACACGGGGGTTCAAACCAGGAACTCTCTTGCTGTGAGGCGACAAAGCCAACCACTGCACCACAGTGCTGCCATGACGATTTGAATATATTTTATAGAAACTAAAAATGGCAACTGTGGAGTTTCTTATAAAGCCCATAGTTGTGTTAAGGCACCCCATGACTTCTGTCCTTATGTGAACCATCGTCATGCCTATGCTGTTTTACTCTTTCACTGTTTTTAGATTCCCCTGTGACACTTAAATGACCTACAGACACCTGTCCCAGTGGGAACTTGGTCAAATGTGGTGGAAACACAGGCAGTTGTTGTGACAGTGTCAAGGTCACCCTTGAACTCTGTCAGCGCTGTCCCATAAAAAATTTACACAGACATGGCATGTCCAGTCTCTGGATTCTGAATAAAACATTTTTTGTCATGATTTGACCCACATTGGTGGATCTAAAATCCATTTCATAGATACAGGTCAGATTTTAACAGCCTCAGTGTACAAAAGTTTGTAGCACCTCTATGGAAGTATACGATTTTTAAATATTTTGTGCATTTTTGGTCACTTTAGGAAAAGTCATGAGATGTCAGGTTAAAAGAAGGGCATTCAGGGTGTTTCTACTGCTGTCAAATGTCAAAACACTGTGAAAGGGTTAAGATCAAGTAAAGCTGCCACAAATCTAAAGGTCAGAGGAAATTTCTGAAGCAATGTTCCTTTGTTGACCGACTGAGTAATGAGTCATTGCTCTGCTTTGTCACACCAGAATTTACTGGATCAATGGGAGATTTGAGGCTTTGATGGAAAAAGAAAATCACATTCTCTGCGCCACAGACTGTCATGGCAGGAAAGAAAAATGAACACTCGGGTTATGGTTACACTCATTTTGGCTCTAAGGTAACATCAGGCTGTCACTTGAGGAGATTTGGGGCTGACAAAGTGCTGCTGGCCAGGTGTACCTCTGCGCTGTACCTCCACTGTGCACACTGCTGTAGTCAACTGATAAATCACAGCACACAACAGCCTACACTTTAGAAAAAAAGGGAGCTTCCTGTTTGATAAACTTTCTCTTGTCACATTCAACATCCTTCTTGGATGGAAAATGTGAACCTTGAACTATCTGTTGTTTGCCACTTCATTTCTAGGTGTGTTTCACTCCTGTGAGGAAATTCTTGGGTGAGTGCTGACAGACTGGTTGTTGTCTTCACAATGCACAAAGTCTCTTTTTAGCAAGGAGCGGACAATAGTGATGGAGGAACAGTAGGAATGGCAGAGCAGGAAGCATGCTGAGGAGGACAGGAAATAGGAAGCGCAAGCAGGAATAAACGCTGTTGAAATAGTCGGAGGGAAATTTCCGTTCCACTGTCTTAAGGCTCTCCTGCAAGTAATTCCTCTGCTGTCCTTGAAAGACACAGAGAGCGAGCCTCTCCCAAAGATCAGAGATCTGATAGGAGGAATATATCATGGTTGATACGAACACAACACCGATACAAATCAGCATTATGGGAACATAGGTCCATGGGGACATGTAATTGTTTGTCTTGTGACATTTGACCGGCCTGAGCAATATATGTAAACAAGTCTTAGTGCCAGAACCACTGAAAACCAGTACTACCACCTATATATAGACTGTCCACTGTATGAGACTGAACTGACAATCTGGTGGCTTTAAAAACAAATTGTGTAGATGTTAAGACTTGTTATGAAGCTTAAAGGAATAGTTGAACACTTGATTCTCTTTCTTGCTCAGAGTTAGATCAGAGGATTGATACCACTGTTGTGTCTGTAATATGTAGCTGGTGCCAGCAGCTGGTTAGCTTAGCTTAGCACCATGACTGAAAACAGGGAAACAGCTAGCCTGACTCTGTCCAGAGGTTAACATATTTGCTAAATACATGCCAAAGCTTGCTCATTAACACAGTGTATCTTGGTTAATAGCTATCCCCCCTGCTTCGAGGGGCTTGTTGCTGACTGTAGCTTTCTGTTTACTGTGCAGACATGAGAATGGAATTATATCAACCTTCTCATTAACTTTTGGCAAGAAAGTAATTAGGCATATTTACCAAAATGTCGAATTATTACTTTAATCTTTACAACAGATGATGAAAATTTAAATCAGATGTTACTCAGATTTGGCATCTTACCATTGGTGCAGATTTTAGGGGGGTGCAGGGTGGACGTCCCCCTTAACATTTAGAACACGTGCAATAAAAACATAGGCTAAAAGTAGCAGAGGACTTCTATTTTCACAATATTAAAGACATTTACACCATAAATTGATTCACAAAAGGCACAAATCCATGCATATATATTTACTGAAATGCATGGAGTTAAGTGTTCGATGCTCAAAACTTTCTGCCGAAGGAACCCCCAGACCTATTTCATATGTGTCCCCTCCAGTGTTGAAACGAAACCTACACACTTGCATCTTACGTAGTTTATTGTTTTTTTCTCAGTCAGCTTTTCGTCCTGCATGCGACCATGTCTATCTCGTTGTCTCCTGACACCAATTCGACCCTGAGAACCTGAGAAGATATGTCTTTTGGTCTGTGTAATTATTTGCTCCTGTGTCATTTTAAGTTGCAATGTGACATGAGTTCCAAAATAAAATTAATGTGGCAAAATATGTATTATTGTCAGTGAATACAGACTTACTTAGTACATATATGGTCAAAGGCTAGGCAGTTATTATAATATGTACTGGGGAGAAACATCTCTATGAAAATCAACCATGCCCGCCATGGGAAATAATGATTAGCAAATGTAATCGCAATCGTAAATAAACATAAGAAATCGCCACTATTATTTCTACTAGTTCTAGTATTATGGTGTACTGCAGGTCTGCATGAGGTTTGTGCGTCATGTGGTGATGTTGCTGCACCTTAGCAGAAGCTGTTGCTCGGCTGCTTTCAATGTCAAACGCTGTATTGTGTCTCTATTTCATTGCTTTCAGTTGTATTAAAAAGTGGAAAAACTAGGGTGTAATATGAGTGTCATGTAGGCTATATCACTGTTGATTATTATAGTTTTTGTAAAGTGTAAGTATGTCATAAATAACGTCATAAAAACATCACAGTATAATGAGTCATGGAGCAGTCATGGTGTGTGCACTTTTCCTGTGCGCCCCTCAATCATGGCTCTCTAAAATGGCACCCAGGCATCAAAACTTTGAGAACCCCTGATCTAAGATTTTTGTTTCAAAATGTTATAAAATGTTCGGTTTAGATGTTTAGTTTCTAAAAAAAAAATTCTCCTGGGGGGAATTCTTGCCATATCGCTGGAGGGTTGGGTCACAAAGGGTGTTGACTGAAGATGGTCCTTCCCAGTATTAAATAGGTGATTACAGCTCTGGTCAAAGGTATATTGTCTTTAAAGCTAAACGAATCTATCATCAGGAAGTAATGGAAAGTATTAATGTGAAACATAACCAGAGGGTTAGGGTCAGACTTGAACCTTTAAGACACACCAATCAATGCAGTGACTGCATTTAATGGCCTGACTACCCTGAGTTACATCATCACTCAGTGTAGTGGCGCCAGTCGCTTCAAAGTCACCACGTGATCAACACATTTGATCTAAATCTTTGTTTTTCCTTCAATCATAGAAATAACTCTTAGGTATCAAACAGTGGGGGAAAATAAACTATGTGCAGCAAGGTCATGGCGAGTCCTCCGCCCCTGTAGGCAGGAAGTGCCGAGCACAAATCGTCTGTGGGGCTCTGCCCATCAGAAACAGGAAGAACAAAGTGCAAACCAGCAATGACGCCACACCCCTCGCACTAGGAAGATGGATTGTGTTGTTGAACACCTTGGTGATGTTGCAACAAATTCAAGCATGATCTAGTCCAGCCTCCTCAGATTAGGACATGTTATTATGGTGACACTGGTGTTTGTTAAGGTTGAAGCGATACTGCATTTTCAAAAATACTGCATCTGCATTAGAAGTAGCGAGAAGTAAAAATTATTTAAGGGATTTTAATCACCGGAGAAAACGCAAAGCAAAGCCTGATTTTTGTTATTATCAGTGATTATATTTGATTCAAGTAAACACATTTTAGAATAAATCAACAGCCCTCCATGGTATCTGCTATCTCGCCTCTTCTTGAGTCACCAAGACAAACCAAAACCCACAGCCCTGAACCATCAAACACAGCATGGTTGCATTTTTATGCAAGATCTATTTATAGAGCTTCTAGGCAATAGCGAATTGAATACACTCCAGGCAATTTCAGTTAAAGGTAAACACATCCATCACATATTAAATAAATTAATAAATGCCTCACGTGAAACCCATTTCCTGCTTACATTTCCTGCTTTAATGCACAAAAAGTGAACAGAGGGGTTTGTCTCTTTCCTGGGAATCTATTCAGAAAGTCTTTGAAAGCACTTTGATGCACACTATCAGAATATAATGTAATAATATATGAAGATAACACACAAGTGTTTACACACACATACTCCCACACTGGGATGATATAGTAAGACAACAGTGTTTTGTTGAGTGTATATATGGAAACTAATTGCATTGTGAGCAGTGGTGATAAATCACTGGAGTCCTAATCAAAGCACTACAACAGAGAGAGTCATCAATCACTTACTACAGCACAACATCAGCCATGTAGCGTCTCCTTGTCTTCTGGTTGGCAGCCCCGCTCTGTACCTAACATGGGACACATTGCTGTGACACGTTATCATTAGCACAATCAACACCACTTTGGACATCCTGACAGAAAGCCATCAAATGGCAAATGGAAATGGAGATATATGGGGCCATAAAGCTGACAAACCCTGATTCCATGTCAATGCATGTGAAGGAAATATGCAGCGGAAAAACAGGATTCTCTTCTCTGTGTCTGAAAGCTGGAGAGCTAGACGAGGAAAGACTCGAAGCATCAGCAGCTCCTCTGAGGTTCTTCTTCCCAGCAAGGTGTCACATTACTGATAGCCTGCCATGATCAAGTATTTCAAGTAATGGTCTATTCAACTCTGGACTCTTCAATCTCTGCATGGATGGGTTAACTGTAGTTGGCTGTGATGGATGGCAGAGAGCCGGGTCACCTCAAAGGCACGGTAGTGACATTCAGAGTGTCCCTGCTTCAGGTGGGGGAATGACAGATGGCATTTCAATGGAATCTATAAAAATGTGTCAGCACTGGAAGATGTTTTGACTTCTAGTCCTCTGCTGCCCTACTTTAAATCCAGTCTGCATTCGACAACACTTGATGCTTTAAAGACCTTCAAAATGATGCTGGAGGCAAAACCGTTAAACGAAACATTGAGGATCTGCGGCACAATCACACAGAGTGCCCATGAGCAATCCTCCCAAAGCAATCGTCCTCATTCATGATACAACAGATTCCTAAGTGTCTTGTGGGCCTCCATCTTCCATCCTTTTTGATGAAATTTCATCACATTTCCCTTCTGTTTAACATGAGCGCATAGCTGAGGTTAAATGAAAGAGGACAAGACAGACAGAACAAATAGAAAGAGAGAGAGAGGAGGGCTGAGATGGCAGGCAGTCAGCTATGAAGGACATGGCCGCAGCAGTTATTTTTAGTTATCAGTTTTCGGAGGCTGTCATTCGGAACATCTCATTAAAAATCAGAAAAAAAAAATCTTGATGCACCATCAAACCATTCGAATCACCGAAACTCAGAGAGAAAAAACTCTACGTCCTGCTGTGCATGCTCTCTCTTTCTCTCTCACATGCACACACACAATAACCTATATGAGCGCATACATTAGGCAGCTCTCTGGTGACCTCTGCGTAAGGTATCCGCTACATTTCCTATAAAATCAGAGGGTTTGCAGAGAGCTGGATTAATTATGTTCATGTGCCTACAGGCGTCTCTCTTAAAATACAAAGAAGCCCATCCAAGGTTTATTAATCATTCTATAATGAGAGATTAAACACCAAGATTCATTAGCACAATGTGGACACAGTAAATCAGATACCTGAGGGAGATGCCCCTCACTAGTAAAGTCGTTAAACTTAATAACAGGATCTCAATTTCATGCGTTATTCATGCTAAGTGCCTCATGCAGCAGTTCACAATGAAAGCAACTCAAGGCAATAAATCTATCATTTTTAGGCTGTTTTACACAGTTGTTTTGCTCAGACGTTTATTGCAAGTAAAGGACATAATAATATCACAAGGAGACATTCTGTAAATATACTAACAGATTGATTTCACTGATCCTTTTGCATCCAGGACAGTTTAATCAATTATTTTCTGCTTTTAAAACAGGCTTGTTTAACTCAAATGGGTCATTTCTCTCTTCCAGTCCCTCCTTGACTGTTAACATGTTTTATAGATGACTGCTAAAGTTATAGGGCTGAACCATACAGAGCAGAGCAATTATCAAGTAATTACTAGTAGTCATTTATTTAACTAGCTTTGCCATAATAAAACCCACTGCTCCAATGTCCTACATTATTATAAACTCATACTGCATGAAAGATGCCAACAGTTGGATATTTGTGCCAATACACTTTTTAATTATTAATGTGTGTGACAGAAATACAGTTTGAAATAATATGTATTATGTGTGCATGCTCAGTGATGGATGTGCTGTGTGTCAGAGCCATGCAAAGATAAAGGGTAAATGCTGCCACCTGTCGGATCTATGGTGTACTTGCCGTCTTTGTAGTGGACTGGTGATAATGCTGCCTTCAGAACTATCGGAAAAATAATATTCTAATAAAACGATATAGCCAATGCTGAGTTAGCTTGTGTGCCTTTTATTTTCTGTGGGACACAGTCACACGACACAGTTACTGTGTTGGTCTCAAATTAAAACAGCCTCTAAATCTACCTTTGTCTTAGAGTCTATTTTGATATTACCGTCTAAGAGTGTTTCATTTACTACTGCTAACTTCGGCATTTGAAGTCACACGAGTAGCTAAACATGGCGGACACGGATGAGCCGTAAGTAGCTGCCGAAGAAACAAGCAAGAAACACAGTCATTAACTGCCCGAAAGATGCTTTCAAATCTCATTAACCTACGAAAGCACAGCATGAATGAACCTTCTTTTATTCTCTCTTTTTAGGGAGAAGAAAAGAAGGAGAGTAGTGGAGCTGACTGAGAAGTTAGTGATGAATTGGTAGAACTGGCGGAAGGTTTGAGGTTACCAGACAGGAGGAAGGTTAATGTTAGCTAGCTGGAGGAGCTAACTGTAACAGTGGCTGTACACAGAGTACACCGACAGCTAGGCTACAGGCAGACATTGACGAAGTTGGTCGTGAGTAGCTAACACGTCTATACAGTCAAAATGTTGTGGTATCTTAAACCTCCATCCAAACTTGGAGGTCTGCAGTGTACGCTGTACCTTCTCACAGTGTGGACGTGCTAGCTATTCACCTAGCTTAGCTGCCGGGAGCTGTCCAGGCAGGAGAGGCTAGTAAAATGCCAGAGGGTCAGAAACGCCCACCTGTCAGAAATATGCAGCTTTACTTCATTTTAATGCAGTGGTTAAATAACAAATCGTTGTACATGTTAGAGCAGACTCAGGACAGACATGCAAACGTACATGTTAAAATACTGTTACTCCTGTTAAGTCCTATGAACTTATGAAATCCTTGCATGATTTGCAGTGAACAATGAGACAGTTAATGACAGTACTGAGTTAAGGTCCTGATTGATTCGTTGTTTTGCATGATCTTAGTAGACTTAGAAGTTTTGTGTAACTTCAAACCATACAATGCTGTTGTTGTTGCATGCCGTCTGCCATTGAATACTGCTGATGAGACATCCTAATTGGACAAATTTGTGTTACAGGATGGTGGTTGATGGAGGCAGTGGATGCAGCTGTGAGTGGGAGGGACGGTGGAACCATATCAAAAAGTTTCTGGAAAGGTCAGGGCCCTTCACGCATCCCGACTTTGAACCCAGTACAGAGGTAACAATTAAAGGAAGTGGAATGATTCAGGTTTTTCATATGTCATTTGATCTGTCCTGTGCTGTCTGGTGTTGCTCTAACATGTACTGTCTCTGTCATCTTTCACCACAGTCACTGCAGTTTATGTTAGAAACCTGCAAAATCCTGGTCATTGGTGCTGGTGGTCTGGGATGTGAGCTGCTGAAAGACCTGGTATGATCACTATTATTATTATATTTTAAGTATTTGGAAGGTATAATCTGTGCTTCAGTCTGTTTTGTTTGTTTTTGTTCATGTTGTGGCTCAGGCCTTGTCAGGATTTCGCAACATTCATGTTGTCGATATGGATATCATTGACGTGTCGAACCTGAATCGTCAGTTCCTCTTCAGGTCAGTATGATCATGTAAAAAATTCCATGTAAACTCATGACCAGTTTTGTTCTTTAATGTTTAGTTTGAAGCAATCAGATTTTTTCTTTTAATGTGTGTGCTTTGTTGACCAGACCAAAAGATGTAGGTCGGCCCAAGGCGGACGTTGCAGCTGATTTCGTCAACAGCCGCATACCTGGATGCTGTGTAGTCCCGTATCCTTCTGGTTAAACAACTGTTACAAGATCTTAGATGCGTGATATTAATGTAGTTGTTTAAAGAGTCCAAACCACAACCCACATGATATAAAAGTGACAAATGTTGCAAACAGCTAGTGGTCATGTCAGAACAAAACAATTAAAAAATTTAGAATAGATAGCACACTCAATTCTTGGGTTGTAAAAGAAAATGAACACTTTGTCCAAACATGAACTTCTCCTTAATGCTTTGTGCAGACATTTTAAGAAAATTCAAGACTTAGATGAAACATTCTACAGACGTAAGTATCATTAGGACTGTTCAGTCCCAACTTTCCTAATGTCTTGTTGGAAGATTGTAACAATTCAGTCAGTTTATAATTTAGTTTGATACACTCTCAATAGTTTTTATTAAAAATAAATTACATGTGACCAAAAGAAGCCACTCAAAAGGTTAACAAGAGCCAATAATTAATTTCAGTTGCCAAGTTGCATGTTATTTTGATAAACACTGATTTTTCATAACTAAAAAGCCAGTTCACAGCACTCTGTTCCCCCGCTGTACACATAGCCACATAACCACATTCCATTTTTCTGCACTTTAATACATGCAAAGCACTATGTTTTTGCAGCATGAGAATTTGTTACGCTCCTGCTGCTTTGACTTCACCATCATCCCCAGACCTTAGATTTGAATGTATTCATCTTTCTGTTTTCATCTAGAATTCCATATAATTGTCTGTGGACTGGACTCTATAGTTGCCAGGAGGTGGATGAATGGTATGCTGGTAAGTTATCCCTCTTCACTGCAATCTTTGCTCACAGTACTTTTGCAAACATTTTTTTAAATCTTCCTTGCACAATGCTTGCATTTAAAAATAGAAACAAGTGTAAGATGTGCCAAAATTAACATGTTAATCACAAGCAATCCCTGTGTCTTCCTGTGCAGCTGTCATTGCTGGTGTATGAGGACGGTGTGTTAAACCCAAGTTCCATCATTCCTCTAATTGATGGTGGGACTGAAGGTTTTAAAGGCAACGCCAGAGTCATTCTCCCTGGCATGACCGCCTGCATCGACTGTACCCTTGAGCTTTACCCTCCACAGGTGAGGAGGCATTTTTTTATAAAAAGATGTTTACAGCCACGACTTTGTGGTCTTACAGGAAGTATTTGTCAGTTTGTTGTTGCTAAAATACACCTGTCTTCGTAGATCAACTTCCCCATGTGCACAATAGCCTCCATGCCTCGTTTGCCAGAACATTGCATTGAGTATGTCCGGATTCTGTTGTGGCCCAAAGAGACACCCTTCGGAGGTATAAATCACACTGCAGTTATTATTTCTAAAGATTGTTATACTGTTTTTATGCAATGGTATATTCAGAATGATCATTAATAACCTGCCCCTAGACTCACAAGACCTTTATAAACAAGAAAACTTAAGTTCTTTCTTCTGTGTGGGTGTATGTGGATTAGATGGTGTGGTGCTGGATGGGGATGACCCAGAGCACATCCAGTGGGTGTACCAGAAATCCCTGGAGAGGGCAGCAGAATTCAATATAACAGGAGTCACATACAGACTAACCCAGGGTGAGTACACACAGCATTCATTCATCTGTCTGTTTTCACCTATCTGTCACAACCAGAACACTGTTACTTTTCCTGCAGCTCCGCTGGGAGACGAGCCAAAGCACATAAAAAACAGCGAGCTTTTGCTGCTGTTTGGTACCTTTGTCTGTGTCTCTAAAACACTATTTCCTTTTTTGCAAGAAAAAGGGTAAGACATTGCAACAAATGTGTTTTATTGAGGTTTGCTGTGATCTGCAAATCTATACAAAGCTTTTATTTCTTTTGATTGTCCATTTTTAGAAGTGAGAAAACCCATATCACCACCTAGGTCACTTTGGTCCTCTGACCAGTCACTTCTGGTCGTTCCTTGGGCTTGGCGGAAGTTCCGGGGCGACTGCACTTTCTCATTTGCGGGCCCTTGTCTGTCGATCAATCTGCACCACCACTGACCTGAGTTGTTCAAAGTACAGCTCAAGGCCCACCTCTTGTCTTTAGTGTCTGGATGTACTTATGTTGCTCCTACTAATTGGCCTTTTATAATGATTGTTGATTAGTTTTTGCATTACTCATCAATTTTATCATAGTCTCTGTCTGGGTATATGCATGATTTTGTTGCCTTGCTGCCTAATTTTGTAAACCACTTAATTCAGCTCATGTTGTTTTAAATGTGCCATGGAAATAAATTTGACTTTGACCTGACTTTGTTTTCTGTATTCTATTGTTGCAGGTGTTGTAAAGAGGATAATTCCAGCTGTAGCGTCCACAAATGCTGTCATAGCTGGTAAGTGACTAAACTGAATAAATGTGAAGGTGTGTTAGTACAGAGCTGTGGACTTGATGCCTTTATAAAAGATTTTATGCCCTGCCATTAAAGAGTTAATCATTTCCAAACAGTACTGAGTATGTTGACTTTCTGTAAACACAACTGTCTACCCGGACATAACTGTTGTTTCTGGTTTGTTTTAACCAGCTGCTTGTGCAACAGAAGTTTTCAAACTAGCATCAAGGTGAGCTTGCAGGTTCTGCGTGGCAGCAATATACACAAAGTGAAGTTCTGTGTAAACAACGTGTGACTGTCGTCGCTTCTCATGATATTATCTCTCATCTCCAGTGCCTATACACCTCTCAATAACTACATGGTCTTCAATGATGTTGATGGCCTCTACACCTACACCTTTGAAGCAGAGCGAAAGGTTTCTTTCTGAATTTCATCTTCTGCTTCATGCTTGCCACAGCAATAACGTTGCCTTTTGTAAAACACATATATGTTTACTTCTGATGCAGGAAGACTGTACAGCCTGCAGCCAGATACCTCTGGACTTGCACTTCTCTCCATCTTCCAAACTCCAGGAGATGTTGGACTATCTGACTGAGAGTGCCTCCCTGTAGGTTTGCCTGCCTTATCATGATTTAATACTAAATACTGCACTGTACCACCCCTAATTTCTGCTTATGGTTTTATTTGCTTGTTGTTAGATTTTAATAAGAGCATTATGCACTGTTTTCACCAACCACATATAATGTATTTTTTCCAGACAAATGAAATCACCTGCTATAACTGCAACAGTGGACGGAAAGAACAAAACATTATATTTACAGGTAATTACCCTCTGGTTTCATATCACACTTTCAATTCACGTGATTCTGCAGTCTCCTAATGAAATTAGGCCATCATGCAAGTTCTGTTTTTGGCTGACTTTCAGTTGGTATTTAATTTTATTTTTTTGCAGTCTGTCGCTTCAATTGAACAGAGGACGCGGCCAAATCTATCCAAAACCCTAAAGGGTGAGGCGCTTCATTTAATGAATATGTTTCCTGGACATGGCACAGCCTACACTCTGAATTGGTGTGATGAGACCACTGTGAATATACTGACTCACTTATGTTATGAACATGTTTTTTCCAGAGCTGGGGCTGACTGACGGACAAGAGCTGGCTGTAGCCGATGCCACCACACCCCAGACCATGTTGTTCAGACTCTGCTTTACCTCATAGGATCAACTTAAGCACTCCCACAACCAGTTTATGTCATTCTTGTTTCTTGGCCAACTATGACTTGATGCAGAATATTTAAATGGCCTAAAAACTAGAACAGTTTACAGTGTATTCAGTCACAGTGTAAATGAGAGTAGCTATTTTAATTGTTTAATGTACTTAAGTTAATGTTTTGCACTGAAAAGCCAAAATCATTGTTCATACTTTTACCATCCTTTGCTGATACATTGTCTGCAAATATTGAGGATTTCTGCATTAACATGTTCATCTGCACTACAACCTAAAGCATGCTATGTGCAAACAAAGCGACAAGCATTGGTTACTTTGGAAAATGTTAGTCTGTACATGTTCTGGTTTTGAATATTTATTTATTCCAACAGTTTTTTAGTTGCAGTAGCCACTGAAGTGGTAACCAACAGACACTGATAATGATGTGTGAACTGGAATAAAAAAATGTTTTTCTTACAAAGTCCCTGTCTTCTTTATGTACCAACATTAATATGTGGGGGTGAAAAAAACACTCTCAGCAAGTTTAAGGTGTACTTTGCTTTAGAGGCCGTTTGTTTCCATGAATCAGTGTAAACTTAATTGTAAGGTATCGGCTAACATGAATACATTGAGTTATTAATGTCTGCATATTGCAAATATGTAGAAATCCATAGTCATATAATCTGGAAGGTAAATACATGAAAAATTAAAAATGCATGGTTGTGGGTTTCATTCGGTTGACTAGACTTCCTCAGCATTTTTCCTCTCTACTATTAGTATGTACAGTCATACCAGTTTAGCTGACAAGGAAGAATAGCCCAATTTTAATAATAATAAAATAATGATAAACAATAAGGATAACTTAGGTGACAGACTACATCAAGCAAACATCTCTGAGTACATTTTAGCAAGCCACTGATTTTTTATTAAATTTAAGAGACTCATTCAATTTCACATAAATAAAAGATGAGGTTGACCTAAGACATGTAGCTTTATGAATATGAAATGTCCATAATAAGATCATAAAAAGTTAGCAGTAGTACATAAATTGTTATCAAAGCCAAGATAAGTGATACCATTTTTACCTTCAGTAATAATTGCACGTTTTTAACACAATATATATAATATAATATAATTCCAAAAAGTAACACAATATTCTTTTTGTTCCATGTTTTGTTCAGTCTTGCAGAAAGAACGTTTGTTATCAGCGTCTAAAAAACCTTTAACAACCCATTTTTGTTGGATATATTTCGTGCAAAATCACTTCATCGGCGTGTTTATTTATTTATTTTTACTTCCTCAGCATGTCAGGCGGAGTCAGACCGGATCATGACGTCATGATGCTACGTGGAAAGGAAGTCGCGAGCAGGCTATGCTAGCAGGGCTACAAGTTGAGAGCGACCAAAACAAACGATGACGGCCGAGCAAAGGAGCCGAAAAAAGCTTGGATTAGACATGGGAATGCTTTTGCTTTGATAGTCGTGGCAGAGTTCTAGACACGGCATTAGACATACTTGTATTTCTACATGGGGAATTGTGCCATTTTGACTGCCAACTGGCCAGTTTGCGAGCTGTAACTGTATCTGGGTTTAAAGCTGTTCCTGTACACCAACGTTACAGCTGTGCTAACTAGCTAAGTGGTAGCTAGCTGTCAACAAAGCTTTTCCTGGACAGAGCAAAAATTGAAATTGCGAAATTGTTCGCGCTAGGTTATCGTTGAGAAATGCAGAGACAGTTCAAGTGACCGTTTTTTTGTGTGGTGACGCCAAATTCCCTTTAAGATCCGTGTAACAATTTCTGAACTTGGTGATAGCTAGCTAGCTAACAGTCGAAATGAGTTGGTTCAACGCGTCTCACCTGTCCAGCTTTGCTAAACAAGCTTTAACAACAGCTCAGAAGTCCATCGACCGAGTTCTGGACATCAAAGAAGAGGACCAATGGGGTGACACTGTTGTAATGCCCTATGATGGTAAGTAGTGTTACAGAGAGTGGAGGAAGCTAATGTTGCCATAAGTTAATATGGGAGTGATGCTACAACTGGTACAATTTCTTTCCTATCAGATGTTACAATACCTGGAAAGCTGTCATTGAGTGGAGGATGGGGGATGACGCAGTGGGAAGCACCACCTGAAGAAAAGACCACCACTCCTCCTCCCTCCTCTGAGGCCATTACTACCCCTGTCACTCGCACAGTTGTGGATGAATCAGAAAACTTTTTCAGTGCCTTTCTGCCACCCGGAGATGTACAAGGTGTCACCAAAACCCAGGTAGTGTCTGTACCTCCTACAAAGTCTCAAATACGGCCTCAGGAGAAGAAAAAGAAAAACAAAGAGGCTGTGACGGATAAAGAAGTGGAGTCTCAAAAGTCAGCGCCTGCTGATGAGATTCATGAGAATCAGACAGTTGCTGAGAGCCAGCCAGTTGAGCTTGAGTCCTCACCAGCAGCACCTTATGCAGACACTATTCTCCTGCAGCCAGTTTCTCCTGCATCTTCTTCCAGTGATCTTCCTTGTAACCCTGACAGCAAAACAAGTGGTCTAAAAACAGATGTTGGCTCCACAGTTTCTGTAGAATCAAAAACAGAGCAGTCACAAACTCCATCAGATCACCAGGTTGAGCAGGATACCACAGATTCAGCAGAACCTGCTGCTGTCACCTCTGAACCCAAGAGCACTACACCATCTGATCCTTCGCCCTCCCCGTCCTCTAAGGAAGCACTCGTAGAGCATAAAGACTCAAAGGTAGAGGACCGTCAAAATGATACCCCCTCTCCTCCAGTCAGCGCTTTCTCCTCAGGAACCTCTACTACCAGTGACATTGAAGTGCTTGACCATGAGTCTGTGTTGAGTGAGAGCTCAGCCAGCTCCAGACAGGAAACAGGGGAGGGCAAGGCTGGCCTTCATCTAATGCAGGGCTCCTTTCAGCTTCTCACTGCCTCCACCTGCGGAGATTTCCCCCGTCTGGAGGACTATTCCAAACTCACAGAGAGCTGTGGCTCCTCCTCGGATGCCTTTGAGCGCATTGATTCCTTCAGTGTGCAGTCACTGGATAGCCGGAGCGTCAGTGAGGTTAACTCGGACGATGAGATCCCTGGCAGTCGGACACTAGCGTCTGTCACTGCAGGCCCTCCTCCTTTAACAGCTGTATGTCAAAAGCAAGAAGATGGAGTAGTGGAGAAGGCAGGAGAGGTGGAAGAGGAGGAAGAAGAAGGCTTTACAGAAACAATGAGGGAGCAGTCACTGGATGAGATGGAGGAGAGTGGACGGAGTGCAACACCTGTTAATAGTGACCAGCCTGAAGACTTGACAGAGCAGGAGTCTGAGGCCAATGTCACCCTGTCTGATTCTACCTCCAAAGCTGAAATACAGATCACTCCACCAATCACTGAAGAGATGAAAAGTGTCTCAACAGTTCAGATTCTGGAGCTTCAAAAGGTAGCAGTTATTATTGTATTCTTCTGTAGCTGGAAGTATTGTCAATATTTATGTACATATTATAGTATGTTTACAAAGTCTATACAGCTGTGTGGGTCATGCTGAACACAGTTTATTGTTCAACTTCAGAAACTATACTATATATCTTTGCCTAGACACTTTAATAAACAGATATGAGGGATGCTTGCTATGGGTTAGTTGAGTATATAGTACCATGCAAAAGTCTCACACTGCTCTGAAAAGTAATGTATGCGTACATAGTATATAAGTAATTCACTGAAAGGTAACTATAGTTCTGCAGTAATCACAATGCAACACTGAAAAAAGTAACAACAATCGGGTTGAAACAAACTCAGTGTTTTGCATAGCCTCCCATAGAATGCAAAATAGAAGTACAAAACTTTGATAGTCTAATAGCTTTAATCCCAATTTTGTCATGTGGTTGAAGACCATTGAACACTAGTGTATTTTGAAATATCTGCCAGTGTATTGTCAGAGTTTTCTTTTAAAAATCATTGATTGAATATCAGTATTTCTCTCATTAGTCCCAAAATTTAACATTAAATGAGGAGGGCAGCAGTAGAACTCTCACAGTAAATTTACCACACTGCTCTCCTAATGAGTAAGTTTTATATTTTTAGGCTTCTCTGTGCAGCTGCTGTCGTAAACACAATAAAATGTTGTGGAAATGTTGTAGGCCATTGATGAGCTGTCAAGTCGCCTTGAGAAGAGAGAGTCTCAGCTGCTGGCAGCCAACAAAGACAAGGCCAGGCTGGAGGAGCTGTGTGACAATCTCAAAGAGTGAGTATATGGCACACGCACACACCTGGTGCACAGTGGCACTGCAAGTAATGTTGATAAGAAACCTCTTTTGGCCAAGGGACTAATGTTTGCGCTGATATCCAGGTCAGACAGGGCAACATAGAACCACTGTATTATGTTGTTTTTGAACTTGTAAATTGAAGATATGTAATGCGTGATTTTTCTAAAAAACAAAGCATCGACTCATCTAAATGTAATCCTTCTCAATCAATTTTATGACTCACTAGAAGTGTGTGGTGGTGTATTTTTCTGCAGGGATTCTGCCCTTTGCCCATTAATGCTTATTTCTTCCTATTTCCTGTGTTCGAGACATTTATGGATGTCTACCCCCACAGCACTGGTAGCGAAAAAAGTAGCGATAAATGGTAGCGACCCAGTGCCAGACCATAAGCAGAAGGCATCCAAGAGACACAGCGGTAAAAAAACGCAAATATATCGATGTGAAATTCCAAATTAAAGTTAATCTGTGTCCAACTTTCTTGACTTTTGCTGGTGAGCGTGTTTAAAACCAGTAACCCACAATTCTACACTGTATGCCTTTAAGCTACAGCAATATTTTAAATTGTACTTATGTATATCCCTTTTATGTGTTTATTTTATAATTGTCTCTACAGTATAGAAATTCTGCTGAAATTTTCATGTGATGTTTTTATTAAGTCCGTGTTTGTTAAATGCTTAAAATGATCCACTTGTGCGGCGTTTTAAAAGCCGTCTCGGCCCTGAGGCTGTATAGATTTTGACAATGAGCGCTTCCACTAATGAGTCTGTTCATCCTCTAGTGAAGTGATAAGCCTGAAGGAGGAGAGCTCTACTGTTCAGTCCCTAAAGGATGAGTTCACCCAGCGCATAGCAGATGCAGAGAGGAAGGCTCAGCTGGCCTGCAAAGAAAGAGACATAGCCAAGAAGGTAATTTGCACATTAGTGATAAAAGGCTCTACTCTCCTTATCAGCAGTAAGTTTAGATAATTCCTTAAAGACCTGGAAAGGCCCTGGTAGTATATAATTTTCACAGCTAACCCATATGTATCTACTTTGATGTTAAAATCCAAAATCTAACAGGTCCAAAGTATTTGTGTCAAAAAAGAATATTTCTGTATGCTACAGGAAATAAAGGGCTTGCGAGAAGAGCTTTCTACAAGACTTAACTCCAGTGATACATTGGAGATCATCAGAGAGAAGGAAGAACAGATCAGAGGCCTGCTGGAAGAAGGTAAGACTGTTTTATGTAGCAAACTATAATTCTTCACCTCCACTAACTCTCACATTTCCACTCTCGACAGGCCGAACAGTAAAGAACATGTTTAACACAAAGCCAGTTGTAGATTAGGTCTTGTATAGTATGACAGCTGCTTTTACAATATCTAGCTTCACAAAAAGTTGCACAAGTAGTGCATGAGGTGTTGATTGAATTGTGGGCATGATGCTGGGTCATAGCCCCAAGAAATATAAATAAGACAGGCCATTAGCCACCAGACAAATACATGTGAAAAGGCAAACTGTCCCACAATAACTGGTGTCTCAGCATATCTCAGTTAGACAGTGACACATTCTGCAGATTTGCAAAGTGTTTGCAACTATATAAAAAGCCCGTATTGTAGGCCAGAGGTGTGTGTGTGTGTGTGTGTGTGTGTGTGTGTGTGTGTGTGTGTGTGTGCGTGTGTGCATGTGTGGTGTTTCTTTATACAGCACTAACCTGTAAAGGATTTGCTTGTATCATTTGACTAATGTAATGAATCGATGGAAAAGAATGAATGCCATAATGTCAGAGTTATAGCAATTAATTTATCAGGAAGAAGTCATGCACGTACCTCACTCTTGAAAGAGTAGAGCGTAGGTGGTTTAAGGAATAGCTGGTGACTTTATACCTGGTTACTGGGATATTTCTCAGATTTAGTGGGTCTCAGCATCTGTGTTTAACTTGACCAAGTTGAATAAGTAGATGTTTATTTCTGTCACTATTAGGTGAAAAGTTGTCCAAGCAGCAGCTGCAGCACAGCAACATCATCAAGAAGCTGCGTGTGAAAGAGAAGGAGAGCGACACAAGGATCACCAAGCAACAGAAGAAAATCAAGGAGCAGGAGGAGGAGCTCAAGCAACTGCAGCAGGTCAGACTTTAGTACATAGTTAAACATTTACAATAAAACAATAATAATTGGTTTATGAATGTTATGTATTGGGGACATGTTTAATAGTGGTTTTAGGGGTTAGATCTTCCCTTTTATAGGCAAATTTAGGCTAATTTTAGTCATCACATTTAAACTGAACTTCTGTATTAGTTAGCAGCATTTGAAGTTTTAAAGTTCATTTACTTTAATTAAATAAGAGAAAGTGAGGTTTAACAGACCCAATTTGGTATTAACAGGAGGTGAAATAAGAGTTCACTTTGTTGTTCCATTTTTTGACATGTTTTTGGCTTTTCAATAGAGAAAGCAGGAATTAATGTCAACAGATGGGTCTTGTTTTCAGTTTACCACTATTCATTACTGCCATCTCTTTGGCTTCCATAATGAACCTATGTAAAACATGGTTTGTTTTTCCCCAAAGACTTGTTATTTTCTATGATTGTATAGTGTCAGCTATGATTAGCTTAAATAATTATACTCAGTATATTCATGGCTACATGTCTGTCCATGTTTTATGTGCTTAGGTCCTAGATGGAAAGGAGGAGGTGGAGAAACAGCACAGGGAGAACATCAAGAAGCTGAATGCTGTGGTGGAGCGGCAGGAGAAGGAGCTGAGCAGGCTGCAGACAGACTCTGATGAGCTGCAGGAGAAGAATAGGAGCCTCCAGGCTGCTCTGGACAATTCCTACAAGTAAACACTCACACCCTTTGCTGAAACTGAATACTAATGACGGGAGCTCTTACTGTAAATCTAACCACACAAGCCAGCGATTGTATTGTACTTTATATGTCAAATTATTTAATAGCTGGCAGAGTAAACAGCGCAGACTAAATATTTGGAAAGTGACACATTTATTGTGTGTTACTTGACTTTAGTGGATTTGAAATGATTCAATGAAATTGAGGTTGAAGTTTTGACTTCCACCTTTAATTTGAGGGTGTTTACATCTACATAGGGCAAAGTCCTGCATCGGATCATGTGATTCATGGGTGGTATTTTTTCTTTAATGTTATTTTACGGGTACGGTTCAGGGTGAAAAGAACAACATGCAGGTTGGATCTTGGGTGTTTGATTACAAATAAATTAAAACAAAATGAGAGTAATGATAATTTACTTTGATGTTTTAATCCTCTGGCTGCTGACTTTGTGTGTCAGCTCTGGAATTTGAGAGTTGCCTCAATCAGGTGAATTACTGAAAGGCATGATCACTGTGGAGATGTGCTGCTCAGTATTATGAGAATAAGCTAAAAATATTTATTTAAATTGTATTTCCTGAATTACCTTCAATTTAATTAATTCAATAATTTGAAGAGTGCATGGTTATTATAGGATTTGTGGTTTCAGTTTCATATGTGTAGGTGATGGGGTGGGTGCAGTTCTGCATGTCCCACTTCGAGTTTAGGCGTGGAAATCAGACCCATGCAGGACTCTGACATAGGGTGAACAGTATGCTAACTGTAACCATTAAGGGGAAAGAAAGTTTTTGTACAAGTTACAATAAACTTAGATAATAAAAACCCCATCGTCATGGTTTCATTTCAGATCCAGCATGCTAGGTACAAAGCCAAACAACAACAATGTCCCACTGTTCTTACAAACAGGGACATCACTGTAATAGGGTCATGATGTTGATGGTCTAACTTTTACATCTCTGATGTCAGGGAGCTGGCAGAACTTCACAAGGCGCACGTCAGCAAAGCCAGCGAGGCGGAAGAAGCAGCTCTTAGCAGGGAAACACAGGCCAAGGAGCAGCTGAGCCTGGCTCTTGAGAAGGCCCAGGAGGAGGCCAGGATGCAACAGGAGGCTCTTGCCAATCAGGTAACACAAGCTCATGCTGTAGACACTTTTTTGTATGCATGTAAAGCATTGAATGCTCATCAGACCTGCTATGCTGCTGCATGTGCACCCCAGAGCACCATGTATACATTAACGTAAACTGTACACTACAGTAGGCTTTGGTGCAGTCTCAATAAACCTCTATCCTCAAATGTGAGTCAGAGGTGCAGCAGTTATTTGTAACTGATTTTGTTTTCTCGTGGTGCAGGAGGTACTGTGGCCCACGCCCAAACAATTACATGTTATTATTACTCAGTCACACAGTGTGAGTCTTTCACTATACCCAGATTATGTTCATCTGCACCTGCTTTCAATTACAAAATCGCAGGGCGATATAGTGAAAGTTTACAGCATGTTCTTGATAATTTGTTGATGTGATGTAAGCCAAATAGAAATAGTCAGTTACCAGTGTTAGTGTAGTGGTGACGTTTGTGTTTTTTTGTGCACACTTATTCAATAGTTTCTTTAATTTTAAGCAAAGATGAAAGTAGGTCAGAGCAGTTTCTGATTTATTGATCCACCCTTGCTGAATTTTCTACACTATAAATTTATTTGTAACACTCAGTTTGATAGGACGTATTTATAAACTCTTTTTAATGTTGTGTACAGGTGGCTGACCTGAGACTGGCTCTACAGAGGGCTGAGCAACAGCAAGCAAGGAAAGAAGATTATTTGAGGGAGGAGATCAGTGAGCTGCAGCAGGTAATGTAACATGCTGGTTAGGTTGTCCTACCAAGCTGAGTCCCTTTGACAACTAGTGAAAATAACCGTAGTTATGAGCGGGACTGGATTTCTTAAATGCACACTACTGTTTTTTTTGCTTTTCATCTTCTACAGAGGCTTCAAGAGGCAGAGACCCGGAACCAGGAACTCAGTCAGAGTGTTACCTCTGCCACACGGCCCTTACTGCGACAGATCGAGAACTTACAGGCTTCACTGGGCGGACAAACAGCATCCTGGGAAAAACTGGAGAAGAACATCTCTGATAGGCTAGGTAAGAGGCAGGAGTTTAGATGTGTATGTACAACAAACACCAAAATGCAGTGTTGTACAAGGTGAGCAAAAATCTTTACATTATTTTTGCTCTTCCTTTTCTTTTCAACAGCGGATGCCCAGGCACAGCTAGCTGTTGCCGTGGAGAAAGAGCGATCTGCAACAGAAGATCTTCTGTCCATCAAGTCCCAGTTGGCCTCTCTGGAGTCCCAGAATTCCCTGTTTCGCCAGGAGAAGGCCAGACTCCTGGCACAGCTGGATGCTGAGAAGACCAAGAGAGAGAAACTTGAGGATGAAAGCAGCAGGTAACAAATTAGATAACTAAAAAGTTAAACCTATAAGGTTGAATGAGTCATTGGGCCTCATGCAGCAACATCCTCTTAAATTTCTCTTATATTTTTCATTAATTTTATGTTAAGAAAAGAAGAATTTAAACATCAAAGAGAAGTCAGCAGCAGGTGCACCAAATGTTCTTAACCATCCAAAGCTGCTGTTACCCAGGTGTGCTTAATGATGAATCAGCCTTGATCATAAGTAACCTATTAGCATAGATAACGCCCCCAGAAACTATATAGAAGCAGGTGTTGTGCTAAGTACAAATACTATGGCACATGCCCAAGAATTGGGGAGGTGTCACCAAAAAAGGCAGTAAGAAGCTGTGGAGATTGTATAGATCCTCTGTGCTGCAAGATTGAAAATGTGTGTGAAGCATCCATGTTTTAAAGTGTGTAGCTTCTTTGCAGCAACGTTCATGTTTGTAGCATTGTCAACCGTCATAGCTACATATGAGTTTGGACAGACATGGATGTAAACTGCAGCTGCAGCTTGACTGGTTTGTGGAGGCATACAAGTGTGAGGCAGTTATTGTAGTCTTTGGGTAGGATAAAACTTGTGAAAGTGATGTGGTCACCACATCTCCCCTTGTAATGCAAATGCTTCCTGTAAAGTGTTTTTGTTTTGCAACAAACCCATTTGTTAGTCAGTGTGTGAGGGGGCAGCTAGGGGGATTCCCCCCTTAATAGAAGCAGTCATGCATGAGTGTATAGTCTTTGTGCTGCAGGGTTATCTTTTGTGAGAAATGAACAGCATGTAACTGGGCCAGTGGCGCAATGGATAACGCGTCTGACTACGGATCAGAAGATTCTAGGTTCGACTCCTGGCTGGCTCGGATGTTTTTTAGCTCTTACAAAAGGTGTAAATTCTGTATCGTGTATTGTTTTGTGACAAATAAAAAAAATATATGTATCTGAAATAGGCAATAAAATACCTATACAGCCTCCTACCCACACATGACTGTGAGAAAGACTAAAAATGTGACTATTTAAGCTGGTGTTGTATTCAGCTCTGGCTGCTGAAGGAACCATGTAGATCCTTCTTCAGTGGAAAACTTCATAGAGGATTGTTAATAGATTTCACACCATTATGCTGACTTAATTTATATAATTTATATGCATGTCAGAGGGTTTTCCCCTGGTTTTGAATCTTTGATACTGCTGATTGTGGTGACTTGTTGCTTGTTATCTCAATTTAGGGAGCATGTTGATTTGGAAAATCTGCGAGGAGAACACATCCGCATGCTAGAAGAGGCCAAGAAAGAAAAGGTACTGTAATACTCTTTGCTACTCTTGTTGTTTTCTTTGAAACAAAATCCTCATGTGCATCTTTTTGCTTCTTACTTTCAGCTGCTGCTGACCAATCAGTTAGAGATGGAGAAGATGAAGGTGGAGCAAGAGAAGAAGAAATGCTACTTAGCACAAGAGGCACTCAAGGAAAAGGTTAAGGAGACTTTAGAGATGATTGATCTTGACTCTGTTTCATCTCATCAGAATTTTCACAATTTGAACAAATGCTTCAAGTCTGTTCTTTAATAGTTGCGAAAATTTTCTCCATCAGGAGCGGAAGGCCATGACCCACTCTGTAGGAGAGCCTCCAGCCTCGTCCACACCCTCTCTGTCCCGCTCCAGCTCTATCAGTGGGGCAGACAATGGTGGTCTACACACTTCTATTCTTTCCCAGGTACATGCTGTGAAAATTGTTAAAATCTAGAAATCAAGATTAGTTTGTAAACGTGCAGCTTGACCGGCCCTGTACTTTGTTTTATTCTTCCACAGGATGACTGTTTAGACCACTCTCTGGGTAACATGACCATGTCTATGTCGATGAGCGGGACCAACCTGTATGAAGCCGCCAGGCTGTCTGGAGGCTCCAGCATCATAGAGAACCTTCAGTCTCAGCTCAAACTCAGAGAAGGAGAGATAGCACAACTGCAGGTAGCAATTCAGAACAAACCCACGTAAAGCTGCCTATGAGGGTATTTGTTAGTTTGATGGTTCTGCTACACGTCAGCACCACCTGTCTGCAGACAGAGGGATAGCCAAATCTGTTTTCTTTCATTTAAATAAGCCTCACAGAAAGATGTGAAATGACCACAAACTGTTAACACCCCATTACATGGTGATGAGAATTAATGTGTTAAAATAACATTCCACCAAGGAAACAATGTCAGTGGATCCTTTGTTTTGTGGACTCAAATTTCATGGACAGCGTCACACAATAGGTAGTATAAGGAGCGAGAAAGTCTGCGTAGGGTGAAGGTGGGGGTGGTGGACACTGGTGGTGTCCTGTGTGAAACCAAAAGTCAATTTTAAATTATTTTAACTTTATGTACTTTACATAACTACATCACATTACGTTTTCATGGTGCTGGCATGGAATTTTAACACATTGCCTGCCACCCCCACATAATGCTGTGTAAAGGGGTCATTGACATTTCACGTAATTCTGTGAAATCAGTTTAAAAAATGGAAATGGGGAAAAATGACACATATCAACAGCAAAATTCACATTGTGATAGAAAAATGAGTCACGTCCTGCACTAAAAGCCAGCAGTGTACCCAGTGATTTTTACTGTTCTTTTTCTGTCCTCTCCTTGTTGCAGCTTGAGATTTCCAGCCTAGAGAGGAGTCGTTCTGTTATGGCAGAGGAACTGGTCCGACTCACTAATCAAAACGATGAGATGGAGGAGATGGTGAAGGAGATCCCCAAGTTGAAAGTTCAGCTCAAGGTAAGGGCTGTATGAGCAAATAGAGGATACTTTAAAGATATAGTAACTAACTTTTATAAAAATAACTTTGTATTGTATTTGCTGAAACTGTCACGACTCTCTGAAAGAAGCACATGAGACAGATAGTCTGTGAAAAAGCACAGCGAGGTTAGCACTGACAAATCAGAGCAGAGAAGTCTGTAACGCAGCCAAGGAATGTCTAACTCAGCTGTCAGCTGTGTGAATCCATGAACTGCAGTCAAACTGTCAAATTGGGCAGCGGTGATCAAATATGAATCAAGATTGTGTTCATGCATTGCCTGTTTCTCGCCTCAGATGTTTTCACAACATATTTTAGTGGACTGTTTAGCTGTAAAATGAGAAAGTTCGTCCAGCTGGTAGGCTGTGCTTGGCACTCCCAGTTAACTGTATCCAACATGGTGGTCAGGTTATAAAGTTTCTCATTTTACAGCTAAACAGTACACTAAAACAGTGGTTCCCAACTGGTCCAGCCATGAGGCCCAGATTTTTTCCATAGTCATTAGTTGAAGGTCCACGCAGTGTAATACATTCAGCGTCATACTTGGGTTTGGCCATGTCATCGAGCTAGTTTGCTGTCTCTTTTAAGTGCTGTCTGTTAGTCACTAACTCTACAGCAGGAAACTGTACTTAAAAAGAAAAGCTCTGTGACGGAAATTCACTGCACTTAAAAAGAATTTTATAAACTTGACACGTTTGCAAGTCACTTGTGGTCCATTCAGAGTGGACCAGTGACCCACCAGTTGAGAACCACTGCACTAAAGTATGTTTCTGAAAACATTTGAGGTTGAGAAATAATTACTACAGTAACAGAATTTTGATTAATATATGATCAGTGCTGTCTGGTTTGACTGCAGCTCACGAGCAGTGATTGACATGATTGACAGCTGTTTTAGATGACTCTTTGGCTCTGATTGTTTGTTTTCGTGCATGTGCAGTAAGGCCATTAGAAACGCTACAAGGCAAAAAAATCAGCACAGTAGGATTTTTCCCACGAATTGTCTTCCACATGTCTCATTCAGTGCTGTGTGAATTTAGTGACAGTTTCAGCAAATATGAAAGAAGTTATTTTTTACAAAAGTTAACAACTACAGCTTTTAAGTTGTATTTGTGTATGTTCTTATTTGTGTGGTTGTGCATTGCAGGATCTGGAGCAGAGGCACAACACTATCCTGCAGATGTATGGAGAAAAGGCTGAAGAGGCAGAGGAGCTGAGACTGGACCTTGAAGATGTGAAGAACATGTACAAAACCCAGATTGATGAACTGCTGAAGAACCAGAAATAAACAGTTGTTACTGAACTGTCACTTCTGGGAAACTCACAAACAGAGCAGTCGACCATCTTCGCTGCCACACATGCATTCACAGAAAAAAATGAGGAGAGAATTTAAGTTTAATCACTGTGTCGAAAGAAAATTCTTTTATCTTTATCAATTATTTTATTTTAATTAATTATCACATACTATATTTAAGTGGGGATGTTGGGATGATGCATAACACACGATGTATTATTACAGAATCAGTATGAAGGATAGCCACAGTTTGTGATTCAGGTGTCCATTTGAAATCTTTGGGACTTAGCACAAACGTTGCTGTAGACGCAATTTCTCATGATTAAACCTTTGACATAGTATCATATAGACAGTTTATAACTGTAGGAGATGGTGAAGGTTTTTTTTGCACTATACAAATTCATCCTTGTTTATTTCCTAGTGCATAGTCAGAATGGGTCAAGAAATATATAAAAAATATTGTACAGAGAAATTAATGTATTGTCGTTAACTCCTTACAAATCAGACAGTGTGGAGTAGACCTGAGATTAGTCTGTGATTGAAATCCTAAAGATTGGATTTAAAACCTTATAAATATGTAAATGAAAAAACATTTATTTGGGTGGTGAACAATACTGTTATTAATTTGAATTGTGTGGAAACACACATTAAGGGTCAGTATGTTCCGAATACTACATCATCTCAATGCTGCACAAAAGTCTTCAAATAAATCTCCATGTTCTGAACAGCTGTCCAATCTATGCTTTTATACCAAGATGAGCCATACCTGTTAAAGGGACAGTTCACCTCAAAATCAAAACACGCAGTTTTCCTCTTACCTGTACTGCTATGTATCAGTCTAGATATTTCTGGTGTGAGGTCTGAGTGTTGGAGATATCTGCAGTCTTTCAAATGAAATGGAACTAGATGGCACTCAGCTTGTAGCTCACAAAGCTCCAGAAGAATACATTTGAAAAACTCAGCAGCAATGTCTTTTTCCAGAAATCATGAGCTGGTTACTCAAGATAATCCACAGACCTTGTTGTGAGCAGTTTCATGTAGTCAACCAACCAAATCACAGTGCAGAGGGAAGCCTGAATCTACTGCTCGCTCAACTAGCTCCACTGAGCTAGCTAATGTTACAGCTCAACTGAGGAGGATGCATCTTTTACATCTTGCACTGTTATGAGCACAAGCCTCTCATCCATGATTAGATGCACCACCTTCCCTCTGTGTGGTGATTCGGCTGGCGGTTGTCAGGGGTGCAGTAGGGGGGCAAAAGTGGGACTGATAACCCAGGGCCCCAGTGGGAGGGGGGAAATTAAAAGTTTGATTGTGTTTGTAATTTTTTAAATTTTAAGTAATTAGTGCCATGACCACTTAAAAAATGTGAATAATTCAGTTGGAAGACTGGGCTTTGTATATAAAAAAAACTGGAAGCTGTGTGATGCTCTTCTCTCCTTTTAATGGTTTAGTCCACCTGTGCACTAGGATTTGTCTGGAAATGCTGTTAGAGCAGGGTGAGTGACCGCTTACACTGCGGGAGCACCAACATACCCCGTCATGTCTTTTCCCAAGAAAGGGAATCAGGGTTCCAAAAAAGAAAATAAATAAAAAATGGAAAGAGAAAGAAAGCAAACATAAGGTAAATGAGAGAGACGCCGATCAAGAGAAGAAAGATGTGGAGCTTACAGAGAATGCTGATGCATAGGGCCCAGAATTTGGTGCTATGCTCCTGGTGGTCGCTGTTTGGTAGAAAGAAAATAGTTCCTACATGAAACTGCTTACAACAAGGTCTGTGGATTATCTTGAATAACTAGGTCATGATTTCCAGAGAGAGAGATGTTTCTTTTTAATTTTTAAAAAGTATTTGTTGAGGCTATATGTCGAGTTCATATATTGTTGTTTTGATTATCCTCATTTGTTTTGGTTTGTTTACTTTCTTGTGTTGCTCGCACATGTTCGAAATAAAAAGAAAAAGCAAAAACCACAAGTTAAGTTCCATCTAGGTCCATTATATCCAAGAGAAGGCATCCATCCATCCACTCCATGGCAGATATTGCCAACACTTTGCAACTCACACCAAAATCTAGACTGATAAATAGCACTACATGTAAGAGTAAAAATAAGTACTTTTGATTTTGGGGTGTAACTGATACAATCTTTCAAGTTCACATACATTGTATGTATTAAACAGATATTACATGTACTATACATAAACATTGTGCTTATTGTGAAGGGGAGCATTTAATCACCCATATTTGGACACAAATGTCAAACAACGAGTTGTAAAACATTTTGATAATGGGTTCTACCATTTATTTTTTTGTAATTCCTTTTTATTTCTGATCCCAGCCTTTTATATAGCTAATTAATAAATGAAGTATCTTGTTTTGATGTCAACATGTACTGTAAAATAATCCTAACTGGAGAGCACCTTCAGTACTTCTATATACAAAGAGTGGTACACAGCGCCATCTTGTGTCTGTTACTACGTATTGCAAACCGGCTTGAGGTTTCCGGTGTTATGGCGACCACTGGGAAACATCATCGCTTCAGTCAGGAGAATAGCAGGCTGTGCATTCAGGTAAACTGCCTCTCACTGAAACTCTAACCAACCTCATATTACCAGCCGTTGATTTAAAGTTTTGTGTCCGTCGCAAGTTTAGTACCGCGGAAATGTGAGATATTTTTTCCTGCCCTGTTTCTTTCGCTGCCACATCGATACATCTTGAATTACCATGAAGGGGTCTTATTGGCTTTGTTAAGAACTAACGTTAACGCTGCACGTTAGCCGCCACGTAAATATTTCACACATTAGCCTCCAATAAAGTACTGTCATGGTGTACCCCCTGATAAAAGAGAAGAGTAAGTAATGCGTTATTATCTCCATATATCCTGCTCTCCTAGCTAATGTTCAGTCACAGAGGGGTCCTGGCGGGTCGTAACAGTAAAGCTATCTGTAGTTAACTAATTGACGCTAACGTTAGCTTAAAGTTTCATAGTCACAAATCAAAGCTAATTGGCTTGCTAACATGAAGTTTGCTTTTTCTCTGCTAGCCTTCGTGCGACGAAAAGATGATGACATAACCTTAGGGGACACATTTGACTAAAGTCTTGTAAAAAAAAATCTCTTCCTTGAATGAATAAAGTAAACTTTACGACAATTAACGTTAGCTAAACTTATAACTAAAGCCACCAGCAGACAGTGTGGAGCTCATCAACCATGTGTTTTAACATGTAGATTTACTCCTTAAGTCTCTCATAGATAGAGCCTTTGTTTCCTTTGTTTAAATGTAGTAAAGTTACAATAGCTACAGGCACCCCGTTAGTGCAGGGGTTTCAAACATATGGCCCGTGGACCAAAGCCGGCCCACTAGATGACACTTGATGATGATGCACATGTGAAATTTTAACAGTGAGTAGATACTTCATGTGAAATTCAGCTTCAGAGGGTTTTCCACCCTGACCGTGATACAGTTCTCTGACGTAACAATGAATACTCACTCTAACCATGTTTAAAGATGTTGAACATTGTGCAAAATATTGTTAAGCACAGCTTAAGTTCAAAATAATCTGCATCAGACTTCTGTCTTAAAACAGTATCAGTGGAACCCTGCCTGCTGAGGCGCTGACAAAATTTTGGGTTGCAAATGGTCTGACTTAACCTGCTTCTTCAATAGCTTCACTTTAGTGGAAAATTCTAAAAAAAAGTCACATGTAATGAAAGTGAGAAGTAGACTGACTGATTGTGGAAAAACGGAGACATACTGTTGAATTTGTACATATGTTTCTGACAGTATTTCAGGCTGTTCTTCGGTTGTTTTGCAAATGGAAGAACGTTTTCACATTGTACTTCTTTACACTAAGAAAGGGAACATTTTGAAGGGGTTTTTATTTATAGGTTATTATGCGATTGTATGTGGCCGCCCAAATGAGTTTGACACCCCTGGACTAGTCTAAGAGGTGCCAGGTTTCAGGAGCAAGTTCAACAATGTGTTGCGTACTTCATGTAAAATTCAGTTTCAGAGGCTTTTCCACCCTGACCAGAACACAGTTCTTTGACATAACAATGAATACTTACTGTAGCCATGTTTAAAGATGTTGAACATTGTGCAAAACATTGTCAAGCAGCAGCTTGAGTTCAAAATAATCTGTATCAGGACATGTATGGATACATGCACATGCAATGACAGTGAGAGGCGGACTGACTGAATGTGGAAAAACACATAGAGAGACATATTGTTGAAATTGCACTTATTTTTCTTAAGACATCTCAGGCTGCTTTTTAAAAGGGTGAACGTCTACAGAATGTACTAGTAATTTTTTGCACAAGAAAAGGGGAAATATTGGAGTTGATGTTACTTATAGGTTATTTTACAATGGTTTTATTGGTTTGGCCAATCTAAGATTAAACTGAGCTGTATGTTGCTCATGAACCAAAATAAGTTTGACACCCCTGCCATGGTGTTTTTTAACTGCTATTGAAACCCCTCCCCCCTTGAAGTAGCTCCTTGAGAACATGTGTAATTAACGACTGGTGATAATTTAACTCTTAACAACCGATTTTTTTTTTTTTTACGAAACCCACTACAAAGATAGTATGCAAATGTTGCCAATTTTTATACAGCAACTTCTGAGCCCCTTCAGATTTGGGAGCCATTGTTAAAGAGCACAGTGCATTAATAACAGCAGTCACACCCGTATTCTTTGATCACTGATTTTAGGAGTGAAGAATGTCAGTGGTTTGGGCTGTGTAAACACATGCATACTTGAGACTTAACAGAATTGCACAGATCATGGAAATATGACTGTCTGGTTTGTGTGTTAATACTGATTTGGCCACCTGGAACTCTATAGGTCACATTGTTACCAGCCAGCAGTTTTCATTTACCCCTTAAGTCTCCCTCATGATTGCTGAGACAACAGTCGGAAAAAGGTCAGTAATACTTCCTGCAACAGGACCTTTCCCTGTGAGGAGCTCAGATCCGCCTGGAGCTACGTTCCCACACACTTGCTTGTACCCACATGATTGTAAACTGTGGTGTTACTCTTTAAACCAAGATTACAGAGTACAAGTCTCAGTCTGTGTCTCCGTCTCTTCTTTTTTTTTCTTTCCCAGAGTGCTGTGAAGAGAGGCGGCTATCTCACATGTCTGTGTAATTCTGACTATGCTGCTCTTGGTAGCGCTGGGCATCGTTTTTTCTTCCACTGTGGTCATCACTGAGAAGGCTGAGAACACCAACCACAAACCACCACCAGCACCGCTGCTCAACTACAGCAGGATCTCCCTGCCGCCAGAGCACATACCCTACTTCCTCTACAACAACAAGAGAGTCGCCAAGCAATGCCGCCTGGACCCGCGCTGCCCTTTTAAAGTAAGATATGCACTCTGTCAGCTTTTCACTGTTCAAATATTTTTCCCTGTAGAGTGGTAACATGTCAGTTCATTTTGCTGTACTGTGAGGAAAAACTCTCACACAGTCCTTTGTTAATTGACTGTCAAGTTCTTCAAGATTTAGATCTTGACTAATAACAACATGAAACTTGTTGTGAAATTGTGGCTGCTGTTAGTGTTGTGTCAGATTGCGGCATTATGTTTTTTCAGAATAGGCAGCACATTATTGAATGGAGATTGCACTCACTTGCAGTTTTACATGATGCAGTTTCTGTACACTGGTGTGTGTGTAAATGGACACTGCTTTGCTGTAGTTTTCAAGAAAATGCAAAAGATTGCCCTGAGAATTTGTCTTTGATGTCACACTAATGCTCCACACAGGGAAAAAAAGTTGGGAAAAATGCTGTTGCCACACCATGGTGTTTGTTATATCTCACACTTGAGGCTGACACTGTTGTCTTACACATCATGCCTGTCATGCCTCTTTTGGTTCCACAGTGCTGGCATGCATCTAAAGTCACACACTGGAGTGACATGATGCCGCTGTCATTTAGTTCTGTGTAAAAATACAAAGGGGGCATAAAGAAGGGATTTAGTAGTGGCTTTTAGCACAATCTCTGTGTAAAAATGGCTTCTCTGTCTTCCTCTCACACACATACACAAACACACAGTGTAAATATTCACACTTGTTTTTACAACAGGATGCACTGCAGGATCTGTATGCCTGTTGGGGATACGAGAAGAACTGTGATCCAGGAAAGCGCTTTAGCTACCCAGTCTGTGACAAAGCTGACTCTGGATGGTACTGTTCCTCACATTGTTCTAACACACTTTATGTTCTTACTTTGCTCTGTGCTGAAATATTATGCAGCTTACTTAATTTACTTTTCACACATCCCTGGCAGCTATCCATGATGTGTCAGATTCTCAGTAATTTCAGTGTGACAAAAAATAGTAATCTTTTATTAACAGGTTTTTAATTAACTGAACCACAGTCTCCACTGTTTTTCCACAGAGAAAGTGTAGTCATTCACAGCATGCATCATTAATGAACCATTATGGTTTTTGGCTTTGCTGATCTTCCTAAATCTCTGATCTGTCAGGGCCCGTTCTCTGGAGGCAGCCCAGGAGCTTTTCTGGAAGCAGGCTGATTTTGGCTACGTCAAGGAGCGCCTCTCAGAGCTCAAAACACTCTGCAAGGCCAGCAAGCCAGTAAGTCTGCTCATTTCCTTCGTTCCCACGGGCCTACTGAGTCAACAGGAAGAAACAACAGGTAGAGACAGACCCAGTGTTGAACAAAAGAGTCCACAGACAATGGGCCTGAACATAATTTGCTGTTCAAAAGCAGTAGAGAGACTATAGTATAGAGACCACTCTCATAATCTTTTAAGGTCCAGCATTAATATCATGTCAATACTAAATATTTATACTCTTAATACTTTTCCAGGGGGACTCATCATTAAGATGCAGTAGCCACACTCGCTTCTGTAAGGCGACTAACCTTTACCTGGACTTGCGTAAGCCACGCAGAAGTCATGAGAGGTCAGTATATTTGAAATAGACTTGCACCGATTGCAATTTTTTGGGCTGATACCGATTTCCGATTTGCAGAGTGTTTGGATGGCCGATACCAATTTTGGCCGATTCCGATTTCATTTTTTTTCAAACCATTTTACAGCACATAAGATATTACAATATTTTCCTTTATTAGAACATTTTAACCAAGATCCAACCAGCTTTTCAATAATCATCTCAAACAAACAAAAACAGTGACACAGGTCGCCTGTATGAAAGCCCTGAGTGCTGAGGGCGCGCCGCCAGTAAGCGCGCGGACACACGTATCTTCCACACACGAACACGCGCCTCGTCAGTTTCAATGCAGCAGTGAGAGCTCCGCTGCTAAGTTTAACACAGACAATTAACAACTTCCTCCTCCTCTCTTTTGATGTGTGTGCGTGAATGATTAAGGTGAGAAGCCACCCATGTGTCACTTCCTTATATTTATCACAATATCATCCACTGTGCTCCTAACAGCAGAATCTCACCATGTCTCAACCCAAGCATGAAGTACAACTTAAAACCATTCGTGTAAATGAGTAATATTCCTCAACTTATCTGTTCTCCGCACACCGTTTCCTCATTCAAACATAAGTCTCACATTATAACAATATGTCATCACGTTACAAGGTGAAACGTTTCACCGTATAACACGATAAATAGTATATTGTTATGTTATTATATGAAGCGTCTGTCGTGCAAAATAATATAACTTTAGTTTATAAAGAGATCAGACGGAGCCCTCTCCTCTCCTCTTATATGCTTTACTCACAACTGTGTGAATTGACCTGGATATGAAGCGTCCGTAGCACCAAATAATATAACAGTAGTTTCTAAAGAGCTCAGACGAAAAAAAAAAAAAAACCCTCAGCAGCGGCGGTGGTCATATTTCAGCAGCTGCTAGTTGCATATAGGAGAAACACTGTGCATATTGGTAAGAACTGAGTGTAAAGATATTTTTCCTTTTGTTTATTTCAGAACCATACACATACACACTTGTTGTGAACCTCCTGCATTGAAAATGAAAGTACCCTCTCAAACCTGATTATCTGGCCGGAATCATTTACTCCATAGTTGTCCTACCCAAAGGACCCTGAGGTCCTCTTCCTCACATCGCCCAAGGAGTGAGTTGCACATATGTGTGTGTGTGCGCTGCTGGTGTTACACGATGTCAGTCAGGCGGCGCAACGGGAATTTAACCGGCGTTTTAAATCGGCATGTTTTAGACTGACCAGCCGGTCGCCGGTCATGGCCGATCACGTGAAAATCGGCCTGATTCCGAGCACTGCCAATTAATCGGTGCAAGTCTAATTTGAAAGTGATATGTACATGAAAACACATTACACTGACATAGTGTCTTGAAATCCGTCCATATTCATGTTGCAGGTACAAGGAGGACTTCATTCAGAAGGGTGAGATTGGCGGTAGCTGCAGACTGAACAAACGAGCCCTTGCTGTTGAGGGAGAGCACAAGAGCCCCTTGCAATCTTGGTGAGGCAGGACACACACATCCACACATTTGGTTACAGAGCTTTAGCTAGTGACTTTTGTATGAGCTCTCAGGGATTAAAGTTCTGTGTTGCTACGACGGATTTCCATCATTTGGAGTACATATAGGCCAGGCCTTTTCAAGAGGCTGCCTGCGGGCTTCATCTGGCCCAGAGTCAACCTCTGAGTGGCCTGGCTAGGGATGGGTCCTGAGACCAGGTATTTAGTGGCCTGGGACAAAATTAATCAAGACCGTAGTATTAATAAGCTCAATGTGACCAGCTCTTTTATTGTTATTTTTTAAAGTTTTGGTTTCATGTACAATCATGCTGCAGCCTCTCTCCTGCTCTCTGCATGTTGGGGCTGACCTCCTCCACACACACACACACAGACACACACAAACATGACACTGAGTGAAGTCAGACAGCAGTATAGAAGCCGCAGTGCATATGAAGGCAATATAACTTCAAGATCACTCTAGTTGACAACAACAATGCTTGTTACTGTAAGTATGTGCAATAAAACGTCTGCCAGTAAAAAGTAAATGCTTCATTAATACACCTGTTCAGCTTGTAGAAAGCAATATTCACTGCTGTTAATGTTTACAGTCGTGGTTTTCACAAGTATATTGCACTAGGAGGGCTAACAGCAATGTTAAAAACAAACTAAAATGAAAGCTGTCTGTATGTAGGCTAACTGTTTAACTTCCCACTCATCTTAAAATGTACCTGAGGTTGCTGACCTGCAGACAGTGTGTCTCTTCAGTCGAGGGGGACAGAGAGCAGGATGAATGACTGATGCTGATGTTTTTGCTCTTCTTGATTACATAATATTACTTTTTTTACTCAGTATAGTGATGTCAGGAGTAATATTTTATTTTATTGACATTTAAGATTTGTTTCCAGTGGGGTATTATTTATAATATATTGTCACTTTGCTGTTGTAAACATGAGTGTTTAGAGATGCTAGTAGAGAGAGAGAATGTCTTATTGGTTACTGTTAATGCCACTTGTCATACTTCTGTGCATTGAAAGCACTGACAGCTCTGTGTATTCTTTTTCTGCACTACACGTTGTTCCTAAGTCAGATATGTGAACAAAGAAATATATATGTATTTTTTTATTTCAAATGTAAAATGATTAACATTGCTACTCTTTCTGCATTAATTTGCATTTGTTTAAAATTGTCTTTCCTAAAACCTAAAAAGAAAAGTTCGCTGCTGAAAATGTCTGGCCCATCAAAATCTGGCCCAATTGAATTTGTAATCAAATAGCCCTGGTCTAGAGTATTTAAACTTGATGGCTACATTAGAGAATAGCAGCAATGGTTATGTGTGGAATGGTGCTAAAATCTCAAACATTTATATATTGTTTATATTTTACAAATTGCAGATGAGATGTATGACTTGGCTGCAGTGTGAAAAATAATGCAGTCAAAGCATGATTTTTTCTTGAATCCCTGAGCTCTTGAGAATAGAGGAAAACATACATTTATGGCCACCAACAGAGGCTAAAAGCATGTTCCTTGACCGGGAATCATACTTGACATGTCATAGTGACGCAAAGGTGTATTTAATAAGATTAATGATAGCTGCATTCCACTGAGGGAAGGCCCTGGTATTGTCCATGCTGGCTATCTGTAGTAGTTTACTGGGAGACGTAATGGAAATGAGGCATTTTTGATCTTACCAATTTCACCTGAGCTTTTCCTACTGTGACAAGTGAAAATGTCTGGTGTGAAAGAGGTCCATTGTTTATGAATGGTTGTATTTGGAGGCGCTAATGACACAGAACGACATGCACATCCACTCCTTTGTGTTGCTTGATATGTGAATGAAACTGGGAATGGCAAGTGCTGAAACATGTCTGCCAATATCCAGTGTATGCTTTGAGCGTGATTTTGGAGTGCAGGTCCCCATCTCCTTGTAATTATTAGATACCCAATGGGACCAAAGGTATGTTCCCTGACCGGGAATCGAACCCGGGCCGCGGCGGTGAGAGCGCCGAATCCTAACCACTAGACCACCAGGGACTTGTCAATGGGCTTTTGAGCCCAATATTTTTTCGATGTATGATATGCATCTGTAGGTTCCATGGTGATGTATCCTAAAGAGGTTAATTTGTAAATAGACTCTTTTTCCACAGCAGACATTTTGACATGTCATAGTAAAGCAAAGATGTTTTTAATAAGATCAATGATAGCTGCATTCCACTGAGGGAAGGCCCTGGTATTGTCCATGCTGGCTATCTGTAGTAGTTTACTGGGAGACGTAATGGAAATGAGGCATTGTTGATCTTACCAATTTCACCTGAGCTTTTCCTGCTGTGACAAGTGAAAATGTCTGGTGTGAAAGAGGTCTATTGTTTATGAATGGTTGTATTTAGAGGCACTTATGACACAGAACGACGTGCACATCCACTCCTTTGTGTTCCTTGATATGTGAATGAAACTGGGAATGGCAAGTGCTGAAACATGTCTGCCAATATCCAGTGTATGCTTTGAGTGTGATTTTGGAGTGCAGGTCCCTATCTCCTTGTAATTTTTAGTTACCCCATGGGACCAAAGGTATGTTCCCTGACCGGGAATCGAACCCGGGCCGCGGCGGTGAGAGCGCCGAATCCTAACCACTAGACCACCAGGGATCTGTCAATGGGCTTTTGAGCCCAATTTTTTTTCGATGTATGATATGCATCTGTAGGTTCCATGGTTGATGTATCCTAAAGAGGTTAATTTATAAATAGACTCTTTTTCCACAGCAGACATTTTGACATGTCATAGTAAAGCAAAGATGTTTTTAATAAGATCAATGATAGCTGCATTCCACTGAGGGAAGGCCCTGGTATTGTCCATGCTGGCTATCTGTAGTAGTTTACTGGGAGACGTAATGGAAATGAGGCATTTTTGATCTTACCAATTTCACCTGAGCTTTTCCTGCTGTGACAAGTGAAAATGTCTGGTGTGAAAGAGGTCCATTGTTTATGAATGGTTGTATTTGGAGGCGCTAATGACACAGAACGACATGCACATCCACTCCTTTGTGTTCCTTGATATGTGAATGAAACTGGGAATGGCAAGTGCTGAAACATGTCTGCCAATATCCAGTGTATGCTTTGAGCGTGATTTTGGAGTGCAGGTCCCCATCTCCTTGTAATTATTAGATACCCAATGGGACCAAAGGTATGTTCCCTGACCGGGAATCGAACCCGGGCCGCGGCGGTGAGAGCGCCGAATCCTAACCACTAGACCACCAGGGACTTGTCAATGGGCTTTTGAGCCCAATTTTTTTTCGATGTATGATATGCATCTGTAGGTTCCATGGTTGATGTATCCTAAAGAGGTTAATTTATAAATAGACTCTTTTTCCACAGCAGACATTTTGACATGTCATAGTAAAGCAAAGATGTTTTTAATAAGATCAATGATAGCTGCATTCCACTGAGGGAAGGCCCTGGTATTGTCCATGCTGGCTATCTGTAGTAGTTTACTGGGAGACGTAATGGAAATGAGGCATTTTTGATCTTACCAATTTCACCTGAGCTTTTCCTGCTGTGACAAGTGAAAATGTCTGGTGTGAAAGAGGTCCATTGTTTATGAATGGTTGTATTTGGAGGCGCTAATGACACAGAACGACATGCACATCCACTCCTTTGTGTTCCTTGATATGTGAATGAAACTGGGAATGGCAAGTGCTGAAACATGTCTGCCAATATCCAGTGTATGCTTTGAGCGTGATTTTGGAGTGCAGGTCCCCATCTCCTTGTAATTATTAGATACCCAATGGGACCAAAGGTATGTTCCCTGACCGGGAATCGAACCCGGGCCGCGGCGGTGAGAGCGCCGAATCCTAACCACTAGACCACCAGGGACTTGTCAATGGGCTTTTGAGCCCAATATTTTTTCGATGTATGATATGCATCTATAGGTTCCATGGTTGATGTATCCTAAAGAGGTTAATTTGTAAATGGACTCTTTTTCCACAGCAGACATTTTGACATGTCATAGTAAAGCAAAGATGTTTTTAATAAGATCAATGATAGCTGCATTCCACTGAGGGAAGGCCCTGGTATTGTCCATGCTGGCTATCTGTAGTAGTTTACTGGGAGACGTAATGGAAATGAGGCATTGTTGATCTTACCAATTTCACCTGAGCTTTTCCTACTGTGACAAGTCAAAATGTCTGGTGTGAAAGAGGTCCATTGTTTGTGACTGGTTGTATTTAGAGGCACTTATGACACAGAACGACATGCACATCCACTCCTTTGTGTTCCTTGATATGTGAATGAAACTGGGAATGGCAAGTGCTGAAACATGTCTGCCAATATCCAGTGTATGCTTTGAGTGTGATTTTGGAGTGCAGGTCCCCATCTCCTTGTAATTTTTAGTTACCCCATGGGACCAAAGGTATGTTCCCTGACCGGGAATCGAACCCGGGCCGCGGCGGTGAGAGCGCCGAATCCTAACCACTAGACCACCAGGGATCTGTCAATGGGCTTTTGAGCCCAATTTTTTTTCGATGTATGATATGCATCTGTAGGTTCCATGGTTGATGTATCCTAAAGAGGTTAATTTATAAATAGACTCTTTTTCCACAGCAGACATTTTGACATGTCATAGTAAAGCAAAGATGTTTTTAATAAGATCAATGATAGCTGCATTCCACTGAGGGAAGGCCCTGGTATTGTCCATGCTGGCTATCTGTAGTAGTTTACTGGGAGACGTAATGGAAATGGGGCATTGTTGATGTTACCAATTTCACCTGAGCTTTTCCTACTGTGACAAGTGAAGATGTTTGGTGTGAAAGAGGTCCATTGTTTATGAATGGTTGTATTTAGAGGCACTAATGACACAGAATGACGTGCACATCCACTCCTTTGTGTTGCTTGATATGTGAATGAAACTGGGAATGGCAAGTGCTGAAACATGTCTGCCAATATCCAGTGTATGCTTTGAGTGTGATTTTGGAGTGCAGGTCCCCATCTCCTTGTAATTTTTAGTTACCCCATGGGACCAAAGGTATGTTCCCTGACCGGGAATCGAACCCGGGCCGCGGCGGTGAGAGCGCCGAATCCTAACCACTAGACCACCAGGGATCTGTCAATGGGCTTTTGAGCCCAATTTTTTTTTGATGTATGATATGCATCTATAGGTTCCATGGTTGATGTATCCTAAAGAGGTTAATTTGTAAATGGACTCTTTTTCCACAGCAGACATTTTGACATGTCATAGTAAAGCAAAGATGTTTTTAATAAGATCAATGATAGCTGCATTCCACTGAGGGAAGGCCCTGGTATTGTCCATGCTGGCTATCTGTAGTAGTTTACTGGGAGACGTAATGGAAATGAGGCATTGTTGATCTTACCAATTTCACCTGAGCTTTTCCTACTGTGACAAGTCTAAATGTCTGGTGTGAAAGAGGTCCATTGTTTGTGACTGGTTGTATTTGGAGGCACTTATGACACAGAACGACGTGCACATCCACTCCTTTGTGTTCCTTGATATGTGAATGAAACTGAGAATGGCAAGTGCTGAAACATGTCTGCCAATATCCAGTGTATGCTTTGAGTGTGATTTTGGAGTGCAGGTCCCCATCTCCTTGTAATTTTTAGTTACCCCATGGGACCAAAGGTATGTTCCCTGACCGGGAATCGAACCCGGGCCGCGGCGGTGAGAGCGCCGAATCCTAACCACTAGACCACCAGGGATCTGTCAATGGGTTTTTGAGCCCAATTTTTTTTCGATGTATGATATGCATCTGTAGGTTCCATGGTTGATGTATCCTAAAGAGGTTAATTTATAAATAGACTCTTTTTCCACAGCAGACATTTTGACATGTCATAGTAAAGCAAAGATGTTTTTAATAAGATCAATGATAGCTGCATTCCACTGAGGGAAGGCCCTGGTATTGTCCATGCTGGCTATCTGTAGTAGTTTACTGGGAGACGTAATGGAAATGAGGCATTGTTGATCTTACCAATTTCACCTGAGCTTTTCCTACTGTGACAAGTGAAAATGTCTGGTGTGAAAGAGGTCCATTGTTTATGAATGGTTGTATTTGGAGGCGCTAATGACACAGAACGACATGCACATCCACGCCTTTGTGTTCCTTGATATGTGAATGGCAAGTGCTGAAACATGTCTGCCAATATCCAGTGTATGCTTTGAGCGTGATTTTGGAGTGCAGGTCCCCCTTTCCTTGTAATTTTTAGATACCCAATGGGACCAAAGGTATGTTCCCTGACCGGGAATCGAACCCGGGCCGCGGCGGTGAGAGCGCCGAATCCTAACCACTAGACCACCAGGGACTTGTCAATGGATTTTTGAGCCCAGTTTTTTTTCCGACGTAAAATATGGGTCCATAGGTTCTGAGGTTGATGTATCCTAAAGATATTGAGATTTGTAAATAGAATCTTTTTCCACAGCAGACATTTTGACATGTCATGTTAGGAAAAGCAGGGAAGGCCCTGGTATTGTCCATGCTGGCTATCTGGAGTAGTTTACTGGGAGATGTAATGGAAATTAAACAATGGTTGATGTTAACAATTTCACCTGTGCGTATTTGTAGACACTAATGACACAGAACGACATGCACATCCACTCCTTTGTGTTCCTTGATATGTGAATGAAACTGGGAATGGCAAGTGCTGAAACATGTCTGCCAATATCCAGTGTATGCTTTGAACATGATTTTGGAGTGCAGGTCCCCATCTCCTTGAAATTTCTTAGTTACCCAATGGGACACCAAAGGTATGTTCCCTGACTGGGAATCGAACCCGGGCCGCGGCGGTGAGAGCGCCGAATCCTAACCACTAGACCACCAGGGACTTGTCAATGGGCTTTTGAGCCCAATTTTTTTTCGATGTATGATATGCATCTGTAGGTTCCATGGTTGATGTATCCTAAAGAGGTTAATTTATAAATAGACTCTTTTTCCACAGCAGACATTTTGACATGTCATAGTAAAGCAAAGATGTTTTTAATAAGATCAATGATAGCTGCATTCCACTGAGGGAAGGCCCTGGTATTGTCCATGCTGGCTATCTGTAGTAGTTTACTGGGAGACGTAATGGAAATGAGGCATTGTTGATCTTACCAATTTCACCTGAGCTTTTCCTACTGTGACAAGTGAAAATGTCTGGTGTGAAAGAGGTCCATTGTTTGTGACTGGTTGTATTTAGAGGCACTAATGACACAGAATGACGTGCGCATCCACTCCTTTGTGTTCCTTGATATGTGAATGAAACTGAGAATGGCAAGTGCTGAAACATGTCTGCCAATATCCAGTGTATGCTTTGAGTGTGATTTTGGAGTGCAGGTCCCCATCTCCTTGTAAATTAGCCGATGGGACCAAAGGTATGTTCCCTGACCGGGAATCGAACCCGGGCCGCGGCGGTGAGAGCGCCGAATCCTAACCACTAGACCACCAGGGATCTGTCAATGGGCTTTTGAGCCCAATTTTTTTTCGATGTATGATATGCATCTATAGGTTCCATGGTGATGTATCCTAAAGAGGTTAATTTGTAAATAGACTCTTTTTCCACAGAAGACATTTTGACAAGCACAGGTGTATTTAATAAAATTAATGATAGCTGCATTCCACTGAGGGAAGGTCTTGATATTGTCCATGCTGGCTATCTGGACCACTAGACCACCAGGGATCTGTCAATGGGCTTTTAAGCCCAATTTTTTTTTGATGTATGATATGCATCTATGGCCCCCTTTACACCTTGCATTAGCATGCGTTTTTTGCAATCGGATAGCAATCGGATAGCGTATGTCCACATACATTTATACCTGGTATTAATATGCGTCTCTGGTGTCCCATCCAGATCCGTTTGCTATCCGATCACGCTCCGTCCTGCCGACGTTACATCCTAGTGGCACACTACAACGTCATATCATGTCCAGCACAATAACAACAACAAGATGTTAACCACCCATGAAGTTGCGTTCTTGTATGGACAATTTTGTCAGACCAAATGGAGAGCAGACACTTCATCTCACCGTGGCTCCGTCCTCGGCGTCTCTTTACCGTGGTGAAGATAGTTTGATGTTGGATATTCAACAGATCCTCACATATTCTTTTTGGGTTCAACACTGAATTCCACCTCCATGTCATAGGCAGAAAACAATGCACAACACAGGGTAGGGCTCTTAACCCCCCACCCACACTCACACACACACACACACACACACACACACACACACACACACACACACACACTCACAAAAACACACTTTTTATTTTATAAGAATTTTTTAAACAAACCATTTTACATTTGTGTGTGGTGTCTGGGTCCAGTTATATGAAAGCTATTGGGTTCATAGCCCTACCCTGTGTTGCTCATTGTTTTCTGCCTATGACATCAGTGTTGAACCCAAAATGAAAATGTGAATATCTGTGAATATCCAACGTCAAACTATCTTCACCACGGTGTTTTCTTTTTCTCTGCAGTCGCTACCCAGTGAGTGTTGTTGTTGTTATCTTCCTCCTTCTTCCTGTGTCCAGCTGGCGCACCTCACTTGTTTTCATCCACGGAGTTGTTGCATGTGGATTGGAGACGCATTTGCATTTACACTTGCGTTAGATGTGGTCACAATGCGTCCCTGACCACCTTCAGAAGTGGTTTGGCTGATCGGATAACAATGCGTCCTCAATGCGTTTCGAGTGTATTTACACCTGTACTTTCATGTGGTCACGAGCAATCGGATTGCTATCCGATCGCAAAAAACGCATGTTGATGCAAGGTGTAAAGGGGGTCTATAGGTTCCATGGTTGATGTATCCTAAAGAGGTTGACAGGGCCAGTCAGGAATGTGGGGGTGGAATTCATGCTGCATGGTTCTGTTATGACAACTGGGCCAGTGGCGCAATGGATAACGCGTCTGACTACGGATCAGAAGATTCTAGGTTCGACTCCTGGCTGGCTCGAGTTCATTTTTTCCACTGTTGTGGAGAGAGTTGTGCTGCAATAGATGAGAACCTTGTGAGCAAATGTGACAGTAAATGAAAAATATTGCTCATAATATGCACCTGATATAGCAGTTCATGATCTCTTATTTAAACCAGCAAACATGTTCTATTTGATATTTATTAGTAATGGCACAATAATAGTTTTACCTGTTTGATTTAGTTATTACATCTGTTAAAATTCATCAGTCTTTAATTCAGATAATATTTTCTGTCAGACCTGTGTCTAAAAGCATTGAAACTGGGAAGCCTCCACTGAAGGACATAGTATTGTGATGGTGCGTTCCTTTTGTTTTGTGAAGTTGGAATTTCCAAGTCCCCAGTCAAAGTTTCAACTGGAACGCCCCCTTAAGTCTGATTTCCAACTTGGAAAGTCAGAGGAACCTCACCAACCCAGACAGCAAAGTCCATAATGGCTGCCTTGACATCAACAGTAGTGAAAGCAGTATTTCAGCATTTATTAGCACTTCTGTCTTGATTGTGTCATACACATAGTCCAGTCCTGTCCACTTTTTATCTGTGGACATGCTGCTACAGTGTTTATATGCACAAAATACAACGTAATGCGTTGTTATAAACAGGTATCGCTAACAACAGCTCACCTGGCTTGAACCAGTGTCGCTAACAATACCATTGTTTTCTGACTTGTACCGTAACATGACCAACACTGCTATGCTAGTTCCTGCTTTTGTTACAGTTCAGTCCTTTCTTGGCCACTTAAAGAGTAACTCAGTTCAAATGAACATTAGTCCAAAGCTGTGTTGCTATTCATTATTAGTTTTATTATGTTTGATTCTGTTGTAAAGTTTTAATTCATAAATTTGTTAAAATTGGACCATGCAACAGCACTTAAAGAGTACCTCAGTGGGACTTTGATAATATTCAGTAATTCAAGTAATTGTCTCGGTCAGACCTGGGGACACCATTGAAACAGGAAGGCCATAACAGGTTAATGTCATTTGAATTTAAGGGCCTGGTATTGTTTAGCCAGTGAGGTTCCTGTATATTGAGTGTGACTCCCACCTTTAGCCATACCAAAGGATGCTTAGCAATCAAACCTTGACATTTTCAGAAATGTCCTGAAGGTTTGACAGATGGCTCGTAGTAGGCTTTGATAGCCACATAACTTTTTGTTCTCAGAGATAGCTCTATATAAACCTCTCCTGCCTGAAATGGACCGTGTTAAAGCACCTCTTGGCTCACCCAAACTACCTTCACATTATCAATCAATGTCAAGCCTAATGAACTCTCTAAATGATGACTTTGGTAAAGGAAACAGTTTGGCGATGGGCTAGTGGTGCAGTGGATACCGCATCTGATTTTGAATCAAGATTCTAGGTTTGACTCCTGGCTAGCTTGTGTTGCATTGCATTTTTCCTTATTTGTGGACAGACTGGTGCTGCAGTGACCACAACGGGCTGGAACAATCAAACAGTTCTCTGAGTTAGACCTGAGAAAGCCTGCATTATAAATTTGAATAGAAAAGGTAGCCCTGGAACCATCTTTACTTGTTATGAAAGAAGCATTTCATAAAATGTTAAAATGTAAGTTGTCTTTCAATGACACATCACTTCTTTTATTCTCAGACAATAGCACCCACCCCTACTTGAAGTTAATAAATTTGTATGAAAGCATCAGTAGTCACACCCAAATCACCACATTTTTGTGCATTACTGTCAGAATTGTTCCAATCCTACAGATAAAAGCTTTCGATGTACAGTTCTGTTTCTAATACTGAATTGATGTGGTGTGCTGTGCTGTTTTTGTAGGTATGCTGAGCTGCAGACATTCACAGAGCTGGACTTTGATCCCATAGAGGATGGACACTGTGACCTTGTCATTGAAAAGCCCACTGTTTTCATGAAACTAGATGCTGGTAGGTGACAAAGATTTACACGACTCATTTTAAAGCCTGCAACCTAGACAAGAAGCTAAAAGCTTTACTCTTATTTTACCTTAATACTAAAAAATATACATTCTGTTATGTGCAATATGTAATATCAAGGATTCTACTAAAACTCCCTCTTTATATAAAAACCTTGCTGGAATGTTGCAGTAATGGATTGAGAGCTTGACTCCAGAGGATTATTCTTCTTTTAGTTATCCGGTGTGAAATAGACTGATGTTTACAAAAATAATACTGGTGTGTTTTTTCAACAGGTGTGAACATGTACCACCATTTCTGTGACTTTGTCAACCTCTACATCTCCCAGCACATTAACAACTCCTTCAGCTTAGATATCAACATCATCATGTGGGACACGGTGGGTATCTGATGTCTCCCACAGTTTCAGTGGAGTCAGGTGTTATCAAGATATTCTTAATTGGTTGTGTCTATATAAGGTTAACCAGCACTTATGCTTAAAGAAGTATTTTACTGGTAGAAAGACAGTCTTTTCATAAATGACAAAAACTAGAATGACATCAATAATTTTTAAACTGGTGCAACATGACCAGAGCAAACCAAAAAAAGGGCTGTGGCATGTGCCTTTGCTCAAGAGGCAGACAATGTATAACTACCAAAATGCACTGCACCGCACCGGACCAATAAAAGCTCCTGCTAGTGGGTGATGGTGAGCTTGGCCATTTTTCAACAGGAAACAGTATGGCGACCAGCTGGTACCAAATGATCCTTAAATAACAGTTTAACAGAAAGCTAAATTATGTTTCTGAAAAAAATTATGGCGAAAAATAGGCAACACAGTAACTGAATCTTGGTTCATATTAGCACTGCAGTTTTATGGTTAGATCAAATTTTTTTTCACCCTTCATTTTTTCAATACAGGAAGTTCACAAATTCTCGTATTACAGCCAAACAGTGCACTAGTTTTACAGTTTGATCAGAGTGTGGTCTGCGATTGACAGACAGAGAGGGGTGTCTCTCTCTGTCACCACTTCTATACTCTTCATATCTGTGGTGGCAGGAATATAAAAAATTGGAAATGCAATCTGTAGTTAGAGCAACAGCCCCAGAGCCGGTGAAAATCTACATTTCCCGTCATCCAGCAAAAGATTTTGCTGATGTATATGATTATTTTTATCAAGATTATTTTTGCTGATGCAGGTGTATATTTTAGCTTTCTCTCTCTCTCAAAGAGTTTTGTGTTCAAATATCTGAAAACAGTGTCAGAAAACATATCTGATTTAATACCTATAATTCAGCAAGAAATCAAAACAGCAGTTTGTCTATAATGTAGCGCATTCACAGTTTTGGTTTAACATGTCAGTGGCATATGTGCCTGATGAAGACAGCAGTGGGAAGCACCAGGTGAAAAACAGAATGCCTCACAGACAGCCTTATCTTGCCCATTGTTCCCTCAACTGTGCACTGTCAGAGGGAAAGAGGAAAAGGGAAAGAAAGAAAACTGACAGGAAGAAGGAAAGCAGTGACCTTTCAGCACAAACTGCACATTGCAATCCAAACAGTGGCAGGCTGTCAGATAATAGTGTGATAACAGATTTTTTATGAAACCACAACTTCAGAAAAATGCAACTAGCAGAGTTTGAAAAGCAGATGACTGACTCTGGCACTGCCAAAGGCCGTAGTTGATTCTTATTTTATTGGTTTGTTTTCCTTTTTAGATGTAACATTAATTTGATTAACATTTGTTCCCCTCTTTTTATGTCTTTTCCTAGAGCGTTTATGGTTATGGAGATCTGTTTGATGATACATGGAGGGCCTTCTCAGAGTATGACATCATCCACCTTAAGACCTATGACTCAAAAAGAGTAGGTATAATGCCCCCCCCGGGTCACCACACAGTTTTGAATTCTGTGGTAAATGTTGCTATAAATAGCTCAGGTCTAGTATTACCAGGGGACCTCATGTGATACAGAAATTAGTGAATACGCAAAGTCTGTATTTTTCTTTAATTTACTGACATTACCTCACAGATATGATACACACTTTGATTGGAAACTATTTTTGGAACACCATTAGCAGAGATGTACAGTGTTTATCTCTCCTTTCTTTTAATGTGAGTTTAACAAACAGAACTAATTCTGCCACACGTCGTCACATCATCCATGTTATCATCTTTCAAGATTTTGCTCTTTTGATGGATTGAGCTTGCTCCTTCTGCGAATGGGTCTCCATGGTCTGTGGTGAACTGAGCCTCCTGAACTCTAAATGCTGTAAAAACTTTCATTTATAATTGCCAACACAGCCTCCATAATTCTGGAGGCAGAAAAGAGGCGTGTGTTTGGCGTTTCTAAAAACAGCAACAAGGGTCTTGATGAAACGTACTGTGTATGTAAGAAACTGAGAATTAAGTATGACCAACTGTTGCTGAACTGATAAGAATTTGCACCTCATTCAGACACTCAAATTCCATCCATTTAACATCCTATGAATATGATATCATATCTCAGCATTTGAGTAATATATGACAATAGCAGTTTAAACACACAACAGCAATGAGTAGGTTTAGTATTTGTTGCCTTATTATTCATATACACCCACATCATCACTCTAATGTTTTTTAAGCACTTGAAGTTGTCAAGATGTGTGTAAAACACAGTGACATATACACAAACTGATATCTGTGCTGTATGCTTTCTTCATTGATCTATTCACTCTTGTCCACAGGTTTGTTTCAAAGATGCCTTCTTCTCCCTCCTCCCGAGAATGAGATACGGCCTCTTTTACAACACGCCTCTTGTAAGTTACCCCTTGTGTATATACATATATATGTATGTGTGTTTGTGTGTGTGTGTGTGTGTGTGTGTAGCCACTAACTAGATTTACTTAGCGTACGTACAACAAATTGCAGTGCCTTATACATGCTCATTAAGTGCATGCTGCTTTGCTTGTAACTTCATTTCTATTTTTACTCATTTTGTGACATGTATGTTTGATCATTTATTGCCGTTTCCTCCCCACACACGCCATGATATCTGGTTTGGTCATAAACATGCAGTTCAGGTCAAATATTTATGTGATGTATTCAAAAGCACAGCAAGTGCTTATGTTATTTAAATGATAATTCCAAGGAGATTACTATAAAGATAATATCATGTAAATATGTGTTGTCCTGTGGTTCCAGCCTTGAGGTGTGAAATATTGATAGGTCAGCCTCAAGCTGATGCTTTTGATTGCCCCTGCAGCACATGTCATGTTTATATTCATGTGCTCACATTTACAGCTACAGTGCAGCAGTGTATGTGTGAGATTCTTAGGTTTGAGAAATGCATAGGCTCATATGATATTCATTCCAGGGAGATTAGAAATATGTTTACAATTGTCAGATTCCCAGTGTGTAACATATTTTTCATCTCAGCCCAGAGCAATGCAATAGTGTGGCCAGATTCAATTTGCCTACAATTCATTTCAAATCACAGAGTAGATTTTCTAAAAATACATATTGGTAATCTTTTTGCATGACTATATACAACCAAAATAATCATTTTAATACAGTATTTTGTATTCAATAGATGAAAAATCATTTGCACAGGTGAGTGAAATTGACACTTTCCGTGTTGTGTCGATGGCAGATCTCAGACTGCCACAGTGAAGGAATGTTTAGGGCGTTCTCCCAGCATGTCCTCCATCGACTGAACATCCCACAAGATGGGCCAAAGGTAGGAAGAATGTCTTTTGTGAAACACATCTGTTGCTTTTATATTATAATCTTGTTTATATGCACAGGATGGACAAAGTTTCATGAACCTTTATGATCCAACACAATTCAACAGAGTAAAAGTGGTAGTGACAAATTCTATCTTCATTGGTTGTCATTCAGGTTGCACTTTATTTTGTTGTTGAGTATCTCAGTCAGTGTTGCCCGCAGCATTTCCTCTGTGCACACATAATTTTCTGGTTGTTGGTGTGTGTTTTCGTGACAGTGTCAAATCAGTGGTACACAACCAGTTATTGAAACAAACTGAAAATCATTATTACTGCAGTCAAGTAGCTTTGACAGACTGCAACACAGATACAAAGGAACCTTTCCCTGACCGGGAATCGAACCCGGGCCGCGGCGGTGAGAGCGCCGAATCCTAACCACTAGACCACCAGGGAACTTGTTAAGTGGAAGAAGTCATAAACAGTACAACGACATACTTAGTCCCACTTGCTGTCACAAGAATGCCTGTTTGGATAATGAAATAAGAGGCTGCTTAGATCCTCTAAATAGAAAACCATAGAAACAGTAGACAAACACACATTTTTGCCAATCGTCAGCCTTTATCCTGGTTTATTTTTATTTTTATTTTTTATTAATATAGTCATCAAAACAAAACTAACCAACAGCAAGGCTAACAGCACTTCAAGAAAAGGAAAAGGAAAAAAACAGTGATTCATTCAGTTTGATCTGAATATGTTGAATATGACTATCATAGACTGAAAACCTCTTCAGTGTGTCTCCCTGCTCTCTGCCTCGTAAATGGTGGCTTAAGTTTTAGCACTAGTCTGAACAGGAGTAATGCATAAATAGATTATTGAAGGCCTAAGGACGCTGATGTTAGTTAGTCTCCTTATTGAAAGCCATATATGATATATGTGCCAACAGTAACTGGTCAGATTGCTATTGAAATGTGTATGTATATATATGGTGATCAGAGAATGATTCATCAGGTCTGGTCCCTGTGAGAGATGAAAACAAGACAAATGACTGAACTTTGTTTAACATACATGGTGGATATAGTGTTTACCAGAGGATTAATCCTAATTGTCTGTATGTCAGCCCTGTGCTGGTCTGGCGACCTTTTCAGGGTGTACCCCACCTCTCGTCAGCTGATGAAAGCCAACTGTTGGTCGCCTCATGTTGCTTGTGTCTCGGCCAAAAGGTTGCTGATTAACATGTTGCAAAGACTACAGCTGACATTCAACCAGCGTATATGATCTGCACCTGTGTGAGAGGAAATAACTCTCCATACCAGCAGATAGCGGTAGTCATATTCAACATTCATGAAGGGAAACAGGACGACCACCTTGGCGCTAGTTAGTCAGTTTGCACATTAACAACACAATCCAATGCTGAAAGAACATATTTACCATGTGCCAGTGAACAAAAATGCAGACCATCTCAAAATGTTTCTGCTAAAGAGCTTAATGGCTCTAAAGAAAAATAATCTAACCATAAGTAACATGTTAGTTTTAGTCTCACTCCCTCTTGCTTACCGATGGCCCAACATTGACCGATGGCTGACCAGATAATGCACGGGTGGATGGATGAATCCTAATTGGCAGACACCGAATGTCCTTTTGTAATCCTGGATAATCAAAATCTAAAGTTACTATTTTGCATCCATGTGCATACACACATCTCTCAAAGTTCCCACACCGTCAGCTGAAAAGAAAAGGCTGGTGAGATCATGTGTTGTGGGGGAAATACAGGACTGTCCACTCTGTCTCTTAGCCAACAGTGAGCATTAGTGTTTATAGGAGCAGCGGTGTATGGGGGAAAAAAGGATATGATCGGTCATGATTGATGCCAGCACATAACACACCTACTGATCATATATGATGATAGATTTATCCTCGTTTCTCCGTGCTCTCAAGAGTGACACATGCTATCCTCTGCTGAGAGTAATTCGTTCTGTTGTGACACCAAGCACAACATACAAAAAGGTGGCTTCTCAAATTGAATGAAAAAATGCTGCATTCTCAAAATGACAGCCCAGTGTCATCCTTTTCAGACAGTTTGCCACATTGCACTGCTATATTGTGCAACAGGTTTTGAACTCTGCACACTGTTTCAAAAATTCCCTGACAGATTTTCAGACCCAGGCTGCAGTGATGAACTGCCACAGAATGCTAAGCAATAGGCCAGAAGCTTGTAAATTTGTTGATTTAGTGTCCTTTAAAATATATACCCAAACCAACATGAGTGAAAGGAGCCACTGGCACACAACGATAACAGGACTTTGACAAACAAATCAAGGCTGTGATAGATTACCTATCTCAAGCTTCAAGTCTCTGCAAGTTGATTTGTCGAAGCCTTCTGGTATGAGTGCAAAGCACTGGCTGCCTGGAAGGGACAATATCACAGGATTGGAAAATTGTCTGCAGTAACATAAAGGGTGTGCAGTTTCTGGTCAGTTTGGTTTAACATGTAAAGCCATAAGCAGGATTCCTCACGTATTTATTAGTAAATGCACTGCATTTATATAAGTTATATGTTATTTCACAGAGAAGGAAAATCATGATAGTATCAGTTCCCTGGTGATCTAATGTTTAGCATTTGGTGCTCTCTCCACCATGGCCCGGATACGGTGGATGGATACAGCCTCAATGGCAAAATGGCTAAATACATGCACGCCAGTCTACTAACCGTTTTCTCAGCCCTCACCAAAACATAAGCTATTTCCAGCCACAGACACGCAAACAGGTCTCAGTGCTTTTGTAGCTCCCTACTGAATCTCTGTGGTTTGGAGTTTAGTTTCTCTCCTGCGTCCTGTTTTACTTTAGATATCTGCTTGATTCTACTGTTTAATTTTCGCTTTCAGCAGTACAGGAGTCGTGCTAAGCTAGTGCTGAAAACCCAACATTTCCTCAGTGTACTGCTTCACAATAAAAGCTTTTACACAACAAAATGACAGGAACTTTTAATGTGAAGAATTTATAGGAAAATGAATTTGTGTATCACCGAATTAGCGGAAGCTTGTTAGCAGCTTTTCTTCAATAAATCAAGTCTGATACTGCAGGGAGGACGAGCACAGTGTTGATGCAGAGTGGCAGGCAACAGGCTCTAATTGCACCTCTGCACACAGCTCACCTCCAACAGATAGACTTATTTTACCTGTCATAATGTGTGATGAAAAAACACTTGCAGCAAATATAACAGGGTTCTTTAGCTGTGGAGTAGCCCGCTGCTTTTAAACGTCATCACTCAAGACAAGCCATCATAAGTTAAAGACACACCTTCAAGCCGGTAGCTCTGTTGTGATGGAGACACAAATACCGGCCTCACGGGGCTGACATGCCAAGTCAAAAGAGGCCAAGCGAAGCCAGGACATGAGGGTGAAAGAAGGGCTTAGTAGTGCAAGTAGTGGTCTTGTGTCCTCTTGGTTTATTTCAGCTAGTCCTAACCCTGATGAACAACTGACTTTGACAGATTCCCCATAACAAGCAAATCTTACTGTTATCCTAATGAAAATTCAAACTACGATTTTCATTTAGTTTGTATGTAATTTGATTAAAAATCATTATATAATTATTAAATACAGAAGCCCAGCTTGCATTTTAGCTTTCACATTAAGGCTGTGCTTTGTCTGCCAGTTGGAAAATTTAAAAAGGTCAAAATAGTCAGTTTCACATTCATTTTCTAATCATGGCAGGCATTAGATTTTGGGACACACTGACACTTATTTGTCAGTAGATTTGTCATTTCCATATGAATTTTGAAAAGTAATAATGCAATGTCAAACACAGAAAGTAGAACTTGGATGTTTTTAAACTTAATTTTGTTGTACATCAGTCACACATTGTTAATTAAATGCATTTGATTTAGTGATAGACAGTCCCCAACTTTCATATATGCATTGCAAGGCCTTTAATCAAACCTAGGAATGGGAATATAGATTTATTACAAAATTTTATTTAACAAAGAATACAGACCCTATATTGTTTGTGTTAATACCCTGACGAAATATTTGTGGCGTCCTGCTCGTCTAGTGGTTAGAATTTGATGCTCGTGCTGCTGCTGCCTGGGTTTGATTCCCAGTCAGGGAATTTTCTACTGGTTGTGTAAAACTGGATTTGAAACCTTGATAGCTGTTGTTCAGATTTTGTTCAGGCTGATTTAGTAGCTAGTCTGTGGAACATGCTTCCCATTTAATACATTCAACCAGTGAGTTTGGTACCCTGCATCTCGCAGTGTCTCAGTATCACTAAACATGTCATCATGTCGTCCTCTGTGAGTCTAAATCTGAATACACTTTGCTTCGCTTAAATGCCTTGCAAGACGTTAGTTATTGGAGTAATTTATTTTCATTTATTTATAGTCAAACTTATCCACAAAGGGCATGTTTATTTTTCTGTGGCATCAGTGATTAATTCTGCTCACATAAAATAACAACAGATAGTAAGCTCACTTGTCACATTGCCCTTAACAGTTCCACATACTGGGAATAATAACACAGCTTTATGCAATGTAAAAGCACTAAAACCTGAGCACTAGATCAGCAGAGACTGCTTACACGTGTGCTGATCTGGTGTCCTTGAATGCTTGTAACTAAAATAGCATGAGTGAAAAGAGCAGCTGGCACAGAGTGATGACAGAACTTCGTCAAACAAGGCTTTTGGTTGTTTGCTGTGATAGATTACCTTTCTCAAGTTACAAGTCTATTGCATGCTCATATTGCCGCGTTGGAAAATGATCAGCCGTGACATTGTACGTACTTTATGGCTAATAAACACAGGCATGTAAAAATCCAAATATGTTAATCAAGGAATGCCTTTACTTTTCCCATACCAGTCAAATGTCCCCAGTTTTAGCAAAGTGCTCCCCGGTGGCCTAGTTGTTAGAATTCAGCACTCTCACTGAAGTGGCCCAGGTTTAATTCCCAATCAGAGAAAACCAGGTTTATCGGTATTCTGGTTACCTGTCTGTGTATTGGTGTAAACATCTGCTAAGTGTGTGACGTAAAAGGGTTGGATCTATTTCCACCAGTGTCTCTGCTTTCTGTCTTTGAGTATCCGTAATCTTTACGTTGCTCCTTCACTCTACTTTGTACCTCTTACTCCGACTTCTGTGATCCTTAACCTGAATACATTGTGCTTTAACACCTTGCAGTCTGACTCTGACATCTATGATATAGAGTGTAATCTAGCATGCACACAAGAAGGAAATGTTTAGGTGCAAGGAAGAGGGCAGCTATGGTAGTTATGAATTTCTTTTTACTGCTTTTGGGCTTTTTATGCCTGATGACAGAAAATTGCGTATAGATCTTGAGTTGTTAAGACTTTTTACAGCTTTGTAGCTTTGCTGCATTTTGGAAATTTGTGTTTTTCAGAAATTGAGCAGTGTATATCACTTCCAAGTAAAAATATGTTGGAACTGAAATTGGTTGTTTCAGCTACGGAAAAAAGGAAATACTTAATGTGAAGTTCTGGGCTTTTAAGCCCAGGGGAAGCCATTTTGTTGTTGTATAATCACTTAATCCCTTCTCAACCATTTAGCCAGTTGAATGGTGTCTGCTGTCAACAAACATAACATAATATCAAAGTGCTCTGGCCTCTATGGTATAACTGAGTTTAATATGCTGACTACCGGCCTCTGTGTGTGTCATCATGTCAAAATGTGGTCCTGGAGTCACCTATTGTTGCAGGAACTACCATAGAAGTGGTTTTAAGTATTTTGTCAGGTGTTTATGTGTCTGTCTCTCTGTGGACAGATTTTGTCCCTGCAATAGCATATCAAACATGCAAGATTGAGTCACTAACTTTACAGGTGTTTAGATGAGATCACAATGAAGTCCAAGTTTGAAAATGGGTGTGGTCATAGCAACTGAGCTGGAAGTATGGGGATAGGAAGTAGGGAAGGAGCTATTGACCCTCACATGCTAATCTTTCTTTGTGTAAGTTCACAGATTGTTGGCTGGTGTGATCCCATCGCAGGATGGTCTCTAGTCTTAGAATGCTTTCAAAAGAAAATAGAAAACAATAACTACATTTTTCTAAGCCTGTATTTTGAATGTGAAGTTTTGAGTTTTGAAACTTAAATTGTTTTGCTGATCATGCTTCCCTTTTTAAGCTCAGATCAGGTTGTCACAATAAATGTCATACATATGAGCAACTACATGCGATGGAGAGCTATGGTCACTGTGGTCATCAGACTTCACTCTAAGGTGATGTCATTACTATGATAAATATAGGGAAAGAGCTCCTCACTGATTGTAGCCTTCTAGCTTCTGAAAGAGTACATGCTTAAGTACTGTACATGCACTCACATTTACACACCACCTCACCTCCTTATTCATCCTACAACTGCAACTCTTCAGCCTTCCTCACAGGTGTTTTATGATCCAAGGTTTGAAAGTGCTTGACTGTATCTTTATGACCAGCAAAGCTCGATAACTTCTACCTTCTTATGGAGCAGCTCATTGGGTATTCATGGCCTTCACTGGAAATATGCTAAGAGGCTTTTCAGCGAGACATGGGGCTGCTGGTGATAGCACGCCTGCGACTGAATGAGAGGTCTTCTCGGCCCCGACCCTCTCCCCAGCTCCTCCTTTCATCCCTAGATTAATGGCACAGGCAGAGACTCACACTGCTGCTCTCCTCTATTGTGTCCTATTCATCCGCCTCTACCGCCCCTCTCCTCCTATCTCCCCCTCGTCATAATTTGCTCTGGCCTGGTCTTGCTCAGAATGGCATCTTCTTCAATACTTTTAAGAAATATTTTTATAAGTGGAGGAGAATAAATGAGATCTGTGGTGAATACATATACGTCTACTGCTTATAGTGAGGTGTTGTAGTTAGGCTGGTTTATTGTGTACAGCAGATTGCACAGGTTGTAAATTGCTTTAAGGGAAGTGAAGTTATGATCCTTACTGTTTATTCCCAAATGTTGATACTTTAGACACGTCTAAATTCTCTTTCAGAACACAAGGTGGCAGTAGAAGAATGTAGAAAATCTTAGTACACACTAATGTGAGCACATCAAAAAGAAAAGCTTTGATTCCACTTCTATAATTTGATTTTAGCTAATGTGTCCTCTGTGTTGCATAAAAGAGACATTTTAAGTAGAGGCTTTTTCGTTATTTTGAATGAGCATCATGTTTTCCCAGCCGCCTATCTTTTCTGTCCTTGGCTGATTGATTATTGGGTGCATTGCTGTTTTCAGGAGGGGCGTGTTCGTGTCACCCTGCTGGCTCGCAGCACAGAATACAGAAGGATATTAAACCAAGTGGAGGTGAGTGCAGCAACACCCTCCCTCCTTCCTTCTTTGTCTCTTACTTTTTCACACTTGCTCTTTTCTTTCTGTCCTGTTCTGCCACCTGTCCTCCTTTCCCTTTCCTCTCTCTTTCTCTTTCCCTCTCTTTGTCTCTTTCTCTTTCTTCACTCTATACAACTCTCTCACGCCCTCAGCCCCTTCTCTCATCCATTGATTTACTGCCTACATCTGTTAAGTGCCTATTTAAAATCTTATTTGCTATAAACAGTACAAGTAAAAAAGGCTTGTGATTTATATGGTCACTGCCCATATTTGTTTGCTCTCTCATTGATCAGAGAACATGTCCCTCTGTTGTTGTTACAGCTAGTAAATGCCCTCAAGACTGTGCCTTTACTGGAGGTCAACGTGGTGGACTACAAATACAAGTGAGTTATAGAGCGCCGGCCACGTTACTGCACAAGCTATTCAGTGCTGCTTAGCATCGTTCAGAGATGTAACAGTGCTGTATAGGAATAAATGAAGTGTTTAGCCTTTTAAATTGTATTACAGTGACAGTGTTTACACAATGAAGATGATTGATGTGTGACTCCCTGTCTGGCTTTCAGGGATGTTCCCTTCCTGATGCAGTTGAGGATCACCCACAACACTGACATCTTTATAGGGATGCACGGGGCGGGTCTCACACACCTCCTCTTCCTCCCTGACTGGGCTGTCATCTTTGAGCTGTGAGTGACACTTTTTGTCTGCATCTTTGTGTGTGTGTTTGTGTGTGTGTGAGTGAAAGACAGAAAAAGACAGAGAGGGGAGCATGGAGAGCGATGGCTTTGGCAGCGTGCTGTGCCTAAAGTACCCCTCAGACACTTGGTGTATGACTGTGAAATACTGTCTAATTAACCAGGCATTCATCACACCTGGCTTCCCTGGGTAGAGGTGCTGATTGGAATGTGTGTGTGCGTGTGTGTGAACGAGCATGTGTGTGTTTTGGTGAGTGACACAGAGCGAGAACCACAGTGTGTATGCAGCGAGAGGGAGAGAGAGGAGAGATGGAGCAAGAAAGAGTGAAAGTGAGGCAGACCGAGGAGAGCAAGAGATAAAGTGTCTGCATCTGTCCCTCCCAGATATAATTGTCAGGATGAGAGCTGCTATCGAGATTTGGCTCGGCTGCGGGGCATTCGATACGTGACTTGGCAGAAAATGGACAAAGTGCTCCCACAGGACAAGGTAGGGGAAACTCCCGTACCAGCCATTAGCTCCCTGGCACCTCAGCGGGGAGCTTTCTCAGTTCATCTCACCTATCTCACATATACACACACTTACACCTTTCACGCACATGTTTAATTATGGACAATTATAGGTGCAGCAAAAGCAAAGGACATGCTTCATTTCTCACTTATGGTGTCTCATCTGTGTCGGCTAATTGTAAGGACAACCTGACAATACAAGTGTGTACATGTTAATGCTTTTATGTTGTTTCTCCATGCGTTTATATCTCCCATTTCTCTATCTCTTCCCTCAGGGTCACCATCCAACCCTTGGGGACCATCCGAAGTTTACTAACTACTCCTTTGATGTGGGGGAGTTCATGCGCCTCGTGCTGGAGGCAGCAGATTACATCACACACCATCCCAAATGGCAGCGTCGCACCCTTCATGATGAACTCTAGAGTCTCTGTGAGTGTGGGACACCTTGGCTGCTGAGGAACTTCTCACATGAGCCTTCTGTATGTTGTGATCGAAAGACCTCTTCACATTTGCTCGTACTTTTTAAAAGTTACCTCATCCTCATCCATCGGTGGTCTGGTGGAGTATTTGTCTCCTCCCGTCGTCCGCATGAGTGAAAGCAATGTGGCGGACAACTCTGAGTTGAATAGCTTCCACTGGCTCTATTAGTGTCAAATCAGTTAAAGGACAAGTCGCGTGCAGTCGAAGCATCTGGAGTACGATAAGATGTGTCCTATGTTTCTTCATTACCTCCGCTGCATCTACTTCATTCCACGCCGACAAAGTTAGCTAATGAGCAGCTGTTACGGCGTCCCTTCACATGCGACATCTTGTCACATTTGATCAGAGTCACCTTGATGCAAGCCTCTTCAGAGCCGTTGACAATCACACCAGAGTTTCTGAGCACACCCAGCGTACACCAGTCTAATATGATGTGCAGTATTCACATGCTGGATTCACACCTGTAGTTCTAGACTTAGACTATTTTTGCAGTTAGTTTGACACATGAATTTAAGTTATGTTCATCACAAATATTAATAGACAAAAGGTAAGTAAGACACTCCTGCTGCCTAGAGGGATTTTCTTTTATATCAGTATTTGTGTTCATATGTGTGCAAGTAAAGCAATACTTTTAAACACTTTAACTGTAAGTACTGTAAATGTGAATTCAAGTATTTGTCAGCACAATTCAACACTCCATCTGTTTCATGTAACATAAAAATAATGTCCGCTAAATATCAAAAATATCTGGCAGATTTTTTAAAATCTACCTTTTATTTTTGCGTTTATACAGTTTTCATGGATTTCTTTTACAGTCATAACATTTATTATTTAAACGTATGTATATCAGATTTGATGGACCGATGTCTGTTTTTATTATTAATTCCTCTGCATTGTACCAAAGGAAACACATTGTCGTTATGGTCAAATGATGAGGGTGCTGCTGTTGTCTGTTACCTTTTGAATCCTGTTAGTTTTATTTTTTACAGTAACTTTGTCTGAGTTGGATTCAGCATTTTTGTACAGTCTGATGTAATGCACCGGAGTTATCTGAGCGATCAGAAGATCATTTTCGTGTTTCTTGGCCTCTGCGTCAGCTCGATGTTTTATTTATCGATGAAACCACGTTGAACTCAGTCAGACCTTTTTGGTCAGGGCTTTGCTTGACTTGTAGGCAATTTCATATTCAAAAGCTGTGTAATATTTTGAAATAAATAATTCTTAAAAAATGCTGAAGCATGTCTTCCTGTCTGTGCTGACCATATTAGGCATCAGAGATTTAATTCATCTTAATTTAATCAATCATCTTTTGAAGTCTGACCTTGGAGGGGAAAAACTGAAGCATCTGTCGTGCCGGTTCTTGCTGACACCAGACAGCTCTTTGCTGTGGCTTTCATTATTTTAGTGAGTTCAGGTCTGAGGAGGGAGAGGGCTCTTCAGCAAAAGGGCACTAGTTCACTTTTTACTGTCACCATAATAAATCTGGATGACCTCAAAAACTACTAAGTTAACAATGACGCGTCACGGCCACACGGGGGCAGTACAACACCACACATGAGGCCAAATCGTCACCCTGCGCTGGTGTGATCGTCCCTGACAGACTTGTTCCAAACACTGTAGAGAGTGAGAACAATTTATTCACAAATATATCCAGCGGGTCACAAGAAGACAGTGTTTGTTTAAGTGTATTTGCTCCAATATCACAAGTTGGATGTCAGCAGCCGTGCTCCTGCCCGCTCTTTGCGGATGTTGGGTCTGAACTTTCGGAGTATTGACAGACACCGGGCCTGTCTGGGATGGACACTATTTATGGCCCTGCTCGGGTTACTGCCAGTGACCTCGTAAAGAAATGAAGAATCTCTATGCAGGGGGGGATCAAAAGCAGAGGAACCAAGATGTCTGTTCTCATTAACCTTCATGGCGGCTCCAAATCGATGACCAAGTGCTCTTTTTTTGCGCTAAGCCTGCCTACTGGATGTATCCAGAATGGGGCATGTAGGTGGAAGAGAAGACGTCAGGACGTGAGGAACTCGTCGGATCAACCAACACACCTTTCCTTCCCACCTTTAAGTACAAAGCTTGAGGAAAACAGAGTACAAAGTCTCCTCTGTGTGTGGTCGTGGTGCGCACGGTATAACCTTGTTTCTTTGGCCGCCAGGGCGCAGCGTGCACTTGTGTTATTAGTGGCGATGCAGGCACACTTTATTTCACCTATCAACATTAAATAGGCCCCGCATTCACCGCCTCAGGCCGCTGGGAGTTTACCACCCAGAGTTCTTCAGCAGCCATGTTTGGGTGGCCTTATTTAGTCGTGCTGTAAGTAATCTTGTGTTTTCCTGCAGAAATATTGAATGACTTATCTCTGTCGCCCTCACGCAGACCCTGCGCCGTGAAGAAACGGGCTTCAGACGCGTCAGGACAGGAGAGCCGATTGCAAGCAAAGGCTGCAGTTTAATCAGTGAGGTGGAAGCTGTGAGTACAGTCATTAGATCACGTCTGAGCCGAGATTCACACTTCAGAATAAGATTTTTTTTACGACTTTGGTTTTAAAGCGGGAGACATACTTAATCTGACTGTTAGTGCCCTGCTTTAGATTGTCTGACATTTCCACTGGAGCAGCCGTGTCGCCAGTGATATCCTGAACTTTCTGCTCCATTATTAAACAACTTTGTGTCCCGGAGCAGCATTGTTTCTTTAATTACTGCCCAAAGCTGATCTTGCAGACATTTATCTTTGTGTAAAACAACGTGATCATCACCATAATCTAATATATCTCCAAAGACAAACATTTCTCACCACTGAACTAAGACAAATCAATCACAATCCGCTCATCTTACCTTGGCCACTTTTCCAGGCGTCCCACATACAAAGAAAACAGGATTAATGCAGGAATATCGATTCACGAGGAAGAAATATGCCCCAAGTCATGAGCAGATATTACCTTAATGTTTTTCTCCCCTGGGCGATGATTATTGGGGGAATAATCCCACAAGCGATCCTATAACCCCGCTCCTCTGATACATGACACGCCAAGATGACTTCAGCCTGGACTTTTACCTTTTCCACAATACCGCAATGTGCAAGGATGATCTGCAGCCTTTAACTTGCCATTCCTGCTTAAGACTAAAACAGTGAACCGGATACATATAGGGAAACATGTTAAGGAAACAGATGGCTCTGTAACAACTATAATGAGAAGTGTAAGGGGAGTAAATTCAATTTCACACCGTTCAACCTCACACTTTAAACTCTGCGTTTACGTCACATGATGTGGTTTCCTCTGTTACTATCTGGCCCCTGTGAGGATGGATAGATGAGATAAGTGCTGTGGGCTGTTGCATCCATTAGCTGCCTCACTTTAAGATAAAAGGCCTCCGATCCCCATTGCGACACACAGGTTCAATACTGTAGACACAACCACTTGCCGGTGCAGACAGGATATATTATGTTTTATCAACTTTCTGCTGTTTTTTTTCTCTTCACTTACACTCTACACAGTTCATCTTCTTTTGTTTATTTTTTGTCTGCAAACTGGATTAGCTACCTGACAGCAAAGTAAGCGCAAAGAAAAGCACAGTGACAGGACAGTCTGGAGCTGTCCGGCGTCCTGAATTTATATGCAGCGCGCCTGGCCTTGTCCACAGGTGCTGAAACCAGGGTTTTCACTTGAATGTTTTTTATCGGAGCGTTGCAACTAAAAGGGGCTGCATGTGCCTCTGTCCTGGTGAACCCACATCAATTACTAATCTGTTCTCAGTTCAAAGTCAGACAGATCGATTTGTAATAGATTCAAGCCTAACTGAATCGGTTGAAAATAACACACTTTCTCACTCATGCACAGGTAGCTGAATGGTCGTAAGGGGAGAGCAGTGTCAGACAAGATTACTGCAAGATGAATGCCAGCGCTCCATGTTGTAGTCCTGAAATCCATCACATTTCATGGTGCATGGCTCCTTTTTTTAACTTAAAAAGTGTCCTTTAAGTGTTCCCAACAAAAGTGTCTCCACTGGCAGAGGGCTCACCGTATGGTCCGGCAACGCTGGCAACAAGAAAGCAAGGAAGGCATCTGAACGTATCGGATACTCCTCACCTTGGGTCGTTAGCAGACATCGACCTCCTCTAAGTCTTAACGACTGCAAATACAGCGCAAAGCAATCAATCGCCATCAACACACTAGAATATTCTAGGGATGGAATAATTGATAGGCTGTCTCCTGGTGCGTAACGGAGAGGCGGCGGTGATTAAGTTCTGTTTAACATCGCGGTGTGGGGGGGCTAGATTTACACCATCCGCGCGTATTGCCGAGCACAGAACCAAGTATTGATATACAGACACCATCTGTAACATGATCGAAGTGTAGAGGCAGGTGCACTGTGATGAGATGAGGAGGGGGTCATCCACTTGAGCACGGTTGAGCATCTGTCAGTCAGTCATCAGACCCCCTCCTCAACTCAATACGCACAAGCAGAGGAGTAGTGCAAACTGAAGTGTAAGGTATGACCCCCAGCCTCACTATTAGGCAAGCTCCTACCAATTTGAGCAAAAATCAATAACACTTTTAGGAACCTTGTACTCATATATCTTACTTTTACCTTAGGAAGATGTATCCCGTGTGAAATTTATGACTATGTCAAAGGTGCATGGCGAGGTGTATTCCCAAAATACTCCATCTGTGGGGTCCAAATCATTGCAGCTTGTATCATGTATGTTTCCCCGTAGTGATCAGTTGTACCTGCCATGTTTTGAGGCTAAATCCATTGAAACAAATCATAAAAAGTGGAAATGTCAAGTGTGCCACGATGACGAAAAATGACACGTATTAAGATGAACTTTTTGCAGTCTAAGAAAGGCTGTTATGTAGCCCATCTCTCTTTGGACCCCCCACCCCCCCTCTTCCCCTCCACCAAAACAGTCCAGGCTACTTGGAAACTACATGACATCAGTGAGGAAGAGGGGGTGTACTTGGGAGCTGAACTGGGCGGGCGCTGTTGCACGTGTTCTGAATGGGGAAGACGGGCTCGCATCGCATTTCTCATGTCCAATCGATCCCTGCTCGGGAGGAGCGACGGGAGCGCAACTATCACTCCTGCATCACTATACCATCACTCTCATCAGTATCTCTCCGGCGACTTTAACGCCTCTGTGTGACAGTCGCGGCGCAGGGGGATGAACTTGTGTGGAGTGCTCGCCAGCAACATCAGCCCGGTGTCTCTTTGGGGGAATTAACGCACTTTTGATGACTTTCTCCTCAGTGTGGCTTTGAGATGGGACGCGGCAAGATCATGGCACACTGGAGCACATCGCTATTGCGCGAGCTGTGTTTTCTTACCCGGCTCCGGAGGGCTGGTACTGTGGCGTGGCAGTAGCCCTCTTGCTCACCCCTGCTTCAGTGTGTTTGTGCGCGGGCTCCGGGAAGTGGACAGCAGGCTCAAAAGGATTGCCCCGTTTAGTGGGAAACAAAATCAGTGGAGTTGAAGCAGAAAGTGGCAAAGCGCTCTACTGTCTCACCTGGATCCTTTACAATTCCCTGTGATCATGCCATCGAGTTTATAGATTTGGGTAAGGTGTTTTTTTTATTCCAATTCAATTAGTACAGATTCACATTTTAATTCCCTGTCTTTCCATGGCGCACAGTCAATAGGCTAATGAAACGAGGATGGGGTCAGAGGGGGACTTTGGCTGTAGAGATGTGGAGCATTTTCTCCACGGGCAGCAGGGAGGGAAGGGGTGGTGACTGGCTGACTGACTCACTAAATGACTGGCGAGCTGAAAGCAACTTTGATGTTCTTGGCTCAGAGCGCAGCGAACACATTTTTTTTTTTGCTGAGGAACGATTTCTTAAAAGAACAGCAGGATTTCCAACCCAAACCTCCCTGATCTCCAAGTGACTCCGCTGCCTCTCGGCGCGTGATTGCCATGCGTAAAAATGGAACACATGATGAGCGGATTGAAGCGGGCGGTCAGTTCCGCTGACCGTGTGTAAGCGCGTGCTGTCGGGGCGAGGGCAAGGGAAGATTGAGGTGAGATTGATGCAGTGTGTACCACTGTGAGGTTAAATAAGCGATCGGTCGAAGCTCGGCGCTGCTTAGTACCTATTGAGTGATCTGCGAGGCTGATCCGCTGACCGGGCTCTTTTCACGCGCCTTCTAATCGCTTTGCATGGATCGTGATCGGCTGCTGGGAGTAGAGAGGAGAGCGCGCGGAGCTCAGACATATGGGAGAGAAATGAGGTGCCGCCGGGCTCTCCGGGCAGATTGCGCACGGAGGCAGGGAGGTGTGTTGCAGAACCTAATGGGCACACTCTATTGGGCGCGCACGCACACGCTCAGCACGCACAGACACACTCTTACCCCCCCTCTCGCTTTCTTTCTCTTTCTCTCTCTTATGCGCACACACACAAACTGAGAGGGGAAAATTACTTGGTGCATGTTAATGGGCGCAGTAATGAGACCCAACCCCTATCGTGTTGTAATTGTTAGTCATCCTTGTCTCAACCCCTCCCTCTCCCATCCCCTCCTTCCCTCCCTCTCCCTTTGCTTATATCGCTCGCTGTCCCGCTGCTCAGCTCTGCAATTTGTACTGTATTGAAAGAGTGTAATTATTTCCCCATTGTTTTTAGCGCGCCGCACTGGCACTCCACAGAAAGTGGTGTCATTAGTGTGACAGGGCGGACAGGAGAGGAGAGAGGGGGAGAGGAGGGCTGGGTGGAGAGGATCGGTCCAGGGACTTAATTCTCATTGACAGTCACATTAACACAGGAGCAGCACTCTTAATCCTGGGGAGATTACTCTCTCCAACCTGACCCACTGTCACCCAGCCGCCCTCCACATACTTATACACACAGACACACACACACACACACACACACACACACACCTGTATAAGGGTGGCACTCTGACGTCTTGCTGTGCCGCTTTTCCTGTCTGCAGTGGATGACTTCTCCTCTGTCTTTGTCACCCTTTCAATCTCCTCACACCCACCCTTCTACTCAGTGCACTTTTCACATATCCACACACACACACACACACACACACACACACACACACACACACACACACACACACACATTCACACACTTGGCAATTACTCCTCTCTCCAGGCTCACTCTCATCTGAACCCTTCCTCTTCGCCCTCCCCCTTCCCTCCTTTAGTAGCTCCCAGCGGTGGGACAGCCGGTATCCTCAGAGGGCCGTTCGGCTCTACATGTCTCAACAGTTCCCTATCTACTTACCCCACAGAGGGCTGTTCAGGATGACTGGCTCGCTGGGAATGAGGGGGAATGGATTGTGTGCATTTGCGATTGTGCATGAGGACACGGCCAAGCAGAGAGGCGACGGACGACAGCGAGGAGAAGGGAGAGGAAGGGAGGCGAGAGAAATGAGCTGGAGAGACAGAAAAAATATTTGTGAGAGATGAGGCGAGGGAAGGAGATAGTGAGTGTGTGTGTGTGTGCATGTGTGTAAGGGAGAAACACAAAGCCTATATGTGAAATGACCTGTGTGTGTTTGTGTGTGTCTGTGTGTAAGTAACAGGAGGAACTCTGCACAATGGAATCTGTGTGTGCTTGTTCGTGTGTGAGGGAGAGAAAACACAGTGAAATGATGATGATGATGATGTGTATGTGTGTGTATTTGTTTGTGTGTAAGAGTGTGTAAGGCGCTCTGGATGACATGCTAGATGAATAAACCAGGATCAGGCATGTAGGACTGGTGAGGTGACAGCAGCGCGACAGATTGGAGATCACCTCCACACACACACTGGCATTAACAGATTGACTGTGATGAATGGATACTTCCCGACTGAGAGGAGGAGGAGGAGGAGGAGGAGGAGGAAAGAGACGAGAGGAGAAGAGAGGCCTTCTTTTGTGTCATGGACAGAAAGATGGAGAAAGGCCTCTCATTTGTAAATGACAGTGTTCCGGACAGCTTTTCATCCCGGGCAGTTTCTGGGTGTATAGAGTCTGAGAACATGAGTAGGCGTCATGCAGAAGCAGTGGACAATAACATCTTCACTCATCCTCATGAAATCAGGTTCAGAGAGAAAAATACACTGGGGACAGATGTCCCTTCTCAAACAGGAGATCCATGACTCTAATGGAGGAAACAGGGATATTAGATCGATGAGTGTGAGCATGGCGTGTGTCTGTTTCTTGTTCCAACCACAAAACCGCAGTTGGACAGAGGTCACGACCCATGGTGAAAAAAAAAGGAGTAAAGTTCAGATGTTGCTGACAGGCCAGAGTGATAACGTGATACATTGTTAACAGTTTGCGGTGATCCACCAAGTTTGGGCCTCCATTAATAAGCAAAGTCACTGTCCACCCTTTTTCCTCACATATATAACCCCCCCCCCCTTTAAGTGCATTTAATAACTCAAGATGGGATAGTTTCATCTCTAATGTAATCCACTTTTATCACTAAATGATTGAACCTTGATCGATGACTTAATTAGAAGTACTCAAGCTCTGAATGGTTTTAACTTTGGTGTAGTCTGACTCAGACTATTTATTAAGTCAATACTTTCCATTTTGATCTTGATTTGAATAATTTTCTTAGCGTTTGCAGCCCTAATTGAACTCCCCCCCACAAATGTAATAAAGTTAGAGCTATAGACCGATAAATTGGCCAGACTGAAATATTGGCAGCACAGACATACCCATGAAGGTTAGAGTTCATTTACAGTGTCAAAATTACATAGTTTTTCCACTGACACTGACAAGTTGATTTTTCAATTGTAATATGTCGCGTTAATATGTATCTTGTTCACAATTCTTAAAAAAAATCAAAAGCAAAAAAACCCCGAAGGGATCCATATCAAGATTGACTGTTTACTGTATGTGTTTATGTAAAAAATAATGATAAAAACAATGTTGGCCAACATACTTTATTGGATTTTTTTAGACTCCTAAATATCGATATTGGTAAGGTCATAGTTTACAAACATCACTGAAATTAACTCAAAAACACACTTGATTTAAAGTTTTCCCAAGTGTCCTGTAAACAGAGGTGTGGTGATGGTTCTATCTTTGGGTTTTCTCCTAACATGGCAATCATTTTGCAGGAGCAGGTACCAACCGGTCTGAACAGCGGAGGTCTCATTTTGCTCCACAGCTGTGTGTGCTCCTTGTTTTCCATTCTCCCCTCTGTCAGTCAGTCAATCAGTGACAGCAAGGCCCCTGTCTCCTGTGTGGCGCCATCACACCATCCAGACTCTGTCTAATTCAGGTCCTTTTTTGACTGACAGGCCACACTGCCACATGGCTTCCCCCTGTCCAGCCCAGAGAGGACAGCGAAAGGCACAGCAGATACATTCAAACTTGCTGCTCTCCTGGTATGAAAGTAGTTGACAGATTGTTGGATTATTGTTCTCTATGTGTCAAGTGCCTTTAAAGAGTCAGTCAGGTACCGTTGAGGGATTCTTTTTTTTCAACATCTGTTTGGAGTTTGCGAGTAATTAATTTATGCTTAATTTGAGTCATTTTCAATTGGGAGAGAGTTTTGAGGGCGTCCTAACCCTTTTGCGAAAACCGAAAATAACACCACCTCACAGGCCTCAAGGTGATTTCTCCACACCTCCGACTCACTTTGACCATGACAAATCTCCCAAAGTGATAGTAATGATTGTAATTGAACAGGCACAGTTCCTTCCCACAGTGCTCTATCTATCACCTTGGATGCAATCTGCTGCTTCCACTCGTGTGTGTGTGTGTGTATCTGTGTGTGTCCGTCTGTGTGTGTGTCTCAGCGAGAGACAGTGCGTCCCTGTTCGCTCCCCTCTGGCAGCTGGCAGATGTGCCGGTAACCGTGAGCGACAGTGTTAGTGTGTTTGTGGGATTATGAAAAGCTCCCAGCATGCTCTGCAGCGTGGGTCCACAGTGAAGCCGTAGCGAGGAAGCGGTGCGGTGGTGGCGGAGCCTGGGGCGGTCATCACAGCAGCCCTCAAACAACACCTCATGTGGGGGGAGGAGAGGGTTCAACCCCGTGGGATGCAGAGCATGAAAGGGGGGAGGACGAGGAGGAGAGGAGGAGATAGGAAACAACAGAGAGGGGAGGCCAGGGTCTAATGTGGGTGAGAGCTGGACTGAACCAATGTCTGAGAGACAGGCTTCAACAGAGGAGTTTGGGGAGTCAGGACTGAGGGGAAATCTGCCAGAGGAGTGAGTGAGTGTGTGTAAATGTGTATGTCGATGTGATGTGTTGGTGCACAGAGTTTATGTGTGTGCGTGTGTGTGTGTGTGTGTGTGTGCTGGAGGTGATGGCTTTGTAATGAAAACAGCAGGCAGCCAGTGGTCGAGGGTCCCTCTTGGTGGCTGACTGATGTCAGTCACCGGCGGACAATAGTCTCCCGTGGGGATGGCTGCTGGAATGAGGATGAATCATTACTGTCTCTATGTGTGTTTGAGTGTGTGTGTCTGTGTGTATATCACTCATTCTTGAGAAATGGGACAAAACCTTATTTTGGGTTTTTTTGATTTTTACTGATCAGTTAGGCTGGAAAATATATTTTGAAAGATCAAAGTCTTGTCTATTAAAACTTGTAATGGGACAACCTATATCTTAAATAGCATACATGATGGGTGTCGCAGGTAAGATCTTAGTTATATCTTTATCAGTTTCACAGCAGTCATAGTGAGGAGCCATTTTATTTTTCAGTGTAGCTAATAGTTCTCTTAATGCTATTCTTATTAACTTGTGATTTAGAAGGGCTATGGAGTTGACATGTTATGGTTGAGACACACCTGATAGCAATATAATTTAATGAATTTTATCAAAAAAAGAAAAAAGACAGCTTACAGGTACTTGCGCAGCATTCCTGCCTTTTTCTAAACCAGGAAGTGAGACAGGAGTCCTTGTGATGTAGCTGACCCCTTTTGTGCCTGATTAAGTGATGCTCTTTGTAGAAAGTTGACAGATTTGACAAAAATCTAGGACACATTTTTAAAGGGCCAAAATTTTCATTAAAAAATTTGATTTTAAAATAAAGATTAAAAACAATTATAGCAGTACTTTTATACACAGATGTTATCAGTACATAGTTTTTCATATTTTAAAGGATTTTAACACTTTTTTTTTAGTTGTTTAAAGTTGTGTTTTTTTACTGAGATGAGTGTTTTCTGACACAGGTCAAGTTTAGAAGTTTAAAAAAAAATGAAAGCAGACCAAAAATATTCTAGAAATTACTTTAATTTCATATATAATTATATATAAATCACTTAAAATACCAGAAACAGAAGTAGTGTGTTGATAAGTTATGCTTTTAAATTTTTTTTGATAGGATACGACTTGTCCCAGTTGTCAAGAATGGGGGATATACAGTACATATATCCACATTTTAATAACAGAGAGTTGATGGTTTGCTATCAAACAATATATTTTGATTGGATTTGATTTTGCTCAATTGGAGGTGAATTTCAGGCCTACATGTGCATATGTTCTTATATTTGGTAATCACACTGTGGGGATACAAATCTGTTCATATGGTCACATTACAGGGACTCAACAAAAATACTTGTCCCCAAAAGGAGGGTCCATACATTTTGGGCTAAAGGTCCAGTGTGTAGGATCTAGTGGCATCTCGCTGTGAGGTTACAAATTTGAAAATTCTCTCATGCGGCAAATGTGTAAGAGAACTATGGCAGATGGCCCTATCCAGAGCAAGAGTTTGATTTGTCCATCCTGGGCTACTGTAGAACAACATGGCAGACTCTGTAGAAGAGGACCCGCTCCATATGTAGATTCAAAAGGCTCATTCTGGGGTCACAAAAACAGAACAATTCTTAGTTTTTAAGGTGATTATACACAAATGAAAACATAGTTATGAGCACTATCTACCATTGCTGTCAATATGTCCCTCTACATGCTACACACTGGACTTTTAAGACTTGTTTTGGGGGGTTAGGCGTGTCATGGTTATGGCTGAGGTTAAGATAAGTCTCCAGGGAGTGATTATAAGTCACTGCAATGTCCTCCCAAATGCTTTAAAATAAAAGGTTTGTGTGTGTGCAGTGAGAGGGTGGGAACATTTGTATGAAAGTGTTTTCATGTCAGTTGTTCCTGATAGCCGTGTATGATCCATGTATGGAATTGCTTTGTGAGAGTGTGAGTATGTGTGCCCCTTTGCCAATGTGTGTATGAGAGAGAGAGAGAAGGGTTAGAGGCCCTGCTTGTCTCAGGGGAGCAGAGTGATATGGTGTCATGCTCCGGAGACCCACAGACAAATTAATTCACTTATTGACACTGCTGACACGTCTCAGTGACTTTGTAAAATGAACAATTGATCAGGCTTCCTCTCTCTGTCTTCCTCTCCCTCTCACTCTCTCCACACTCTATTTTTCCTGACCCTTCTCTCTCTCCTTCTCTGCTATTTCCCACTCTGACCACTGTCCAGCTCCTTCATGTGTAGCTTTCTTTCTTTCCCTTATTTTTCTCCTTTTATCCTTTCCAATTGTATCAAGCTCTCCCTTTCCTTTGGCTGGCCCATTGACAGGCGTGGCACGTACAGTAATTAATATAATTACGCGCAAGCTGGTCATTAGCAGCAGAGGGGACTGATATAATCAAGATGTCGGTTTGTCTGCATATATGAGTGTCTGTGGGTATACGGATGTGCAGCGATAGCAAGAAAGAGTGTGTGTGTGTGTGTGTGTGTGTGTGTGTGTGTGTGTGTGAGAGAGAGAAGGAGAGGTTGCAAAAGCAGCGTCTTTATCTGTATGTTCATTGATTTAAAGCTGCTGTGTGGAAGCGTCGTGAGGCCGAGAGTTGCGCTTCAGTGAGTGTTTGTCCAGCGCTTTTTCTCTCTTGGCCAGAGGAGCAAGCTACAACTGCAGCGAGGCCGGGGCTCATAGAAAATCAAAGCAGGCTTCACATCAAGGTTGTTTATTTTCCATTAATCATAATTTGGACACAAAGCACAATGAATGGCCGCTGCTCTCGGGAGACTCGCTGTCAGGGCCTCGGACCGCTTTTGTTTGGCTCCGAGCCGCCATTCAATACCAGCAGCTACAGAGGAAGGGTCCAGTCGGGGTTGGCAGTACATACACACACACACACACACTTTGTTCTTATCCGTTTCCTTTTCTTATTCTCTGTACAGACAGGAGCGAGGAGCATTGACTGGGTGTGTAGAAACCATGTTTTATTACTCGGCCAAGTTGTGCTGTCTCCCTCCTGCCCTGCTGTGGTTCACGACTTCTCTCCTCTATACTTCCCCTCTGTTTGATCCCTGTGCAGGCTGGGAAGGGAAGGAAAAACTTGGGGACAGTATGAGAAGTGGTGAAAAGGTGAGATGCTGGTAGTGAAAAAAGAAGGAGAGAGAAGATTTAAAAAATGAGGGAAAGATTTAGATAATGAAAATGGTACATTTTGCATCATTGTTCTCATAGCAACAATCCCAGCACTAGTAGGAAAGTCTGGTATTGCTACTTCGCTGCTGGTAACACATAGTAAAGCCAGGATGTGAGAGCCAACTTTACATTTGCATTTGTGCATGATAGTGTGAATAAAATGTGGGCTGGTATGAAATCGCTGTAGCGGAAAACATTGCAGTAGACCTCGCAGGGAGGAAGGCAGATCAGTGGTGGAGACAGAGAGCTTACTGAGTGAGCAGAACAGTACATAAAGATTGCACTCCACCATTCTAAATCACAGTGTTTACTTTTTTTTTTCTCCACCAACAAAAGCGAGCTGCAGCCAGCAAGGATAAAAGAGGAGTAACAACAGGAGAAAGGCATCAATATTGCAGATACCTAGTTTGTCTCGAGTGGAGAGGGGAAGAAAACCTGCCAAAATGTGTGTGGGTGTGTGCAGCCATCTAAAAGTGTCTCCTTTACTTTCCACCTTTCCATCCATCTTCCAGTGCTGAGGGACACTGACTTTTAATGGCCTTTTATTGCTTTATTAGAGTGCGCCGGATTTACAGCCCGGGCCCTGCCTCTGTCTGTCAGCGGCTCTGTGGAGGGCTGCTCTGATCTATGCCGGCCCAACGCTGGCTGTCTAGGTTTTAAACGACTAACTTGTAAAGAGGAAACCAGGGACTGGGCCGTGGCCGCAGACTTGTTGTGTTAGCGGGCTAATGTTTATTAGCCTGTTAGTGTCTGTGCTTTGTTTCCCCTCCATAAAACAGGTAACAGCGTACATCTGCCTCTTCCCCTCCTCTGCTTTAGAGGGAGAGGTTGTTATAAGACTTTAATGAGACTTGCTAGCAATGTGTGAATGTGACAGGTACATTCAGCAACACCCAAAAAGAGTGCTGTTCATTCTGTGTAAACTGTGCAAGAGGAGCGATCCTTAAAGGTGTGTGTTTATGCGGAAGTGTGTGTATGAGTGTGTTTGTCAGTTCGCAGGTGGAGAAGAAGTGCGTGTGTGAACTGTATGGGTGTGTTTGTGAATTAGTCTGCCATTGTGTTTGTATGCCAGCTGGAGAGGTGGTTCCAGACTCCCTGAAGTGACTGGTCGCCCGCTTCGACACATGAAACACACACTGGGACTCTGATCATTTCAGACTTTTATCCATGAAAGTGGGGGAGGGGAAGGAGAGAGTGAAAGGAAAAGACAGAGAGAGGAAGTGAGAGGAGCGGCAAAGGAGATGAAAACGAGTTGGTAGATAGAGTAGGAGAAGGGGAGCAAAGAGCAACCTTGGAAAAAAACAGCATGTTCTCAACACTTTCACAAACACACACACACACACACATTTTGTGGTCACCGGATCCTGACACGATGGCTTGTGCAACAAGGTGGGATTTGGACTTAAGTGCAGGCCGATCAATTGAGCTGTAATGGTACCTTAGTGCCAAGGCCATTCTCTGAACTCTCGCAGTCAATACCAGAGTCAGGTAATGGTCCTGAATTCAGACTTTCACTCACAACTTTCTCTCCGCTCTTTCTCCCCACCTGGCCATTTCACCAAACAGAGGATTCTCCTCTTAATTGCTTGTTGGTTTATTGGAGGAAACAATACAGCGAGGGAGGTGTGGCGGTACAGATGGATGGCTGTAAATGGGTGCAGCGTTATTATGTGACCCTCAGGCGACTTCTGACCTTTTTTATATATAAAAAAACCTATGAGTATCATAAGTTATACAAAGATATAAACTCACTATTGCTGTGGACCTTGAAGAGGAACACAATGTAGTTTTTATCACACCTTGATGGGCACTTTCATACAGATTTTATACAAGATTATATTAAAATATTTGTTCATGCTATTTTAAAGATACATATGTATGGTATGTATGTGCTAAATAAAGCTTTTAAAATGCAACCAAGCTACCATATGCAAAATACTGTGGTGTGTTAGAGGCACTTCTAGTACATTGGTGGTAAGAAGTTGTATGATGTCAGTCGAAACATTGTCATAAGCACATAAATTACACTGAGAATAATTCATGTACAATTTCAGGGGCGTAAATATAGACAGTGCAGGCACTGCAGTTACACTGGGGCCTCGGTGTGAGGGCCTAGCAATGTGTTGGGTAGAGAGCTGGCCTTTGCACGTTATTCAGATCGCCATCTCAGAAATACACCTGTGTTCAAGAGGAACTTGTGTTCATTTGAAAATTTTGCTGTTTGCTATATATGTCAATGAAAGTAATCAACAGCAATCAATAATAAAATTATAAGCTGAAACTACTGAGGCTTTAAAAGATGAGAACTATAAAAAGTATTCAATAAAATGAATATTTTCTGATTTACTTTGGTATTTTTGCTGTATTCAGACATGCAGTGATGATTGCTAGGGAATATGTATATTGATGTTGTGCACGGGAAGGAAGTTTTCCTCGTGGGCTTTCTCCAAGGAACGCCTTTCTGACAGAAATCTATTCATTTTAATTCAAACCGTGACTTTTTTCCTAACCTTAACCAAGAGATTCCACTCCAGTAGAAAGCCCTCAAGAAGAACTTGATGGCGCCCAGTGTCATGTCGCTTTTTGATCATATCATGAAATGACAGTATAGTATGGTGCAGGAATGAGTCGTAAAACCCAGGAATTAGTTAGTATTTTTATGCTACCTGTTTCCTTGTCTCAAAGGCAGTGTTTTTTTAAAATGGGTTTTTGGTTAGATGCCTGAAGTAAGGTCTGCGGTTAACACAAGCTCAAGAGACGTTCACGTTTTGTTCCACAACATAAAATATGTCAGTAAATATCCCACTTGAGAATTTTGAAGCTTTTATGTGTCTTAAAAAAGGTGGTTGCTGATAAGTGGCTAAATGACACTACAGAACATCATCATGCCAAACATGGCTTTACAGCCTTGTCTTGGTGGGGACATTAAGTCATGTGACTGTGGTGTAGTTTGTTTGTAGCCTAACATTAGCGTTTTACTTCTGGTGATTGCATTCCCATGTCAAAAATTATAGAAGTGGAGCTCATTTGTGAAGATTGTCTTGCTGAACAAATCATGTTAGCTTCATAAAATTTTGTTTGCCACAGAGCTAATTTTCAGCAATAATCCAAAATCCAATGGAAAAATCCCATTGGCTTTTCATGGAGGGAACCAGAGCGATGCTAACTTCCACGTCTGCCTACAGAACAACATCATCCCTGATGCGCTCTGTATGGTAGCTGGCTAGGTGCTTAATTTGGCACTGGACTGGGGTACAACGTAAATCCCTTACACCACTATATAATTTGACCACATACAGTGTGTATCATAGTATATAATGTACATTTCACCACTTAGGTATAACTTCTAAACTAGTCTAATTCCATGTTGACGTAGAACTGTGGTTAGTTGGGTTTGTGTGTGTGTGTCAGTCATGTGTCTGACTCACAATATGTCCAATATTTCTACCTCAGTGCCTCTTCCTAATGCCACAGTCAGAGCAGCTCCCATGCGTGTTCTGACACACGGTGTCACACACAAACATGCCTGGCGATGTGCTCAGTTACAAGGTGAAGAAGAAGAAATTGTGGGATATGATTAGAAATTACAGTTGGGGGGGGGGGGGGGGGGGTATTGATTTTGTAGCCTACAGAAAACAGCGGGAGAGGAGAAATCAGAGATTCTCATCTGCACACTGCATAAAAGGAGGAGAGAGGAGAAAGAGACACAGGGACAAACATGTATGGAGGGATGGATACTGCAGAGAGCCATGGCGAGAGACACAAGGTGAAACAAACAAGAACCAGGAAAATAGCAGGCCGTGATGGCTACACATGAGGGTACAGAGAAATGAGGCCTCTGAATACATACTGGTGTGTTAATTTAACTTTGTGTGTGTCTCTGTGTGCTTTTGCGTTTGGGCACACACCCGTTCTATCTGCCCAGCGACCCAGAGGAAATGGCAAAGAGCAGCAGGCTGTAATGGTTTAGAGTCGGAGGCAGACAAATATATAGAAGTAGAACATTACACACCCTAACTGAATGTTAATACTCTGCATATCGGCAGAAATCTGAAACGCTTCACATAAGATTCTGTTGGGCTCTGGCCTGTTTCATTTTCAATATCTTTCCGCCTTGGGGAGATGCATTTTGTTTTACACTGATATGCTTTTTGTCTGCTTGGTGTGTCTGGGCACAAAAATCAGCATACTGGTGTGATGCTTGTGTGGTCTCCAATCTCACTGCTTTTCTGTTTTTCCACACATGCACACTGGAGTTCAAACAAAGCCCATGTGACAAAACCCATACTGACATGTTTGTTCCTGTATCTTGGATTCATGTGTTTATTTATCTCTGTTTCATTTTGTATTTAATGTTGTTTTTAAATTCCAAACTAGTAATCAGGACAGAAAACTACTGCTGTCAGTGTACAAAAAAGGCTCCTAAACAGCTTTTAGAGCATCATGGGATATCAAACTTTACTGAAAAAACAGACTAATTTATTTTATCACAGTTAGCTACTGTTGGAGTAGACGATCCGCTGCATCTATCTTGGGGTTGTAAAGAAATTTCAGGACACAGCGACACCTTCAAATAATTCATCGTAAGTCATTACTGAACTGAATTGTTGAAAATGAATAAATTCAATATACAGAGAACATTAAGTTGCACTGTTTTTATGTACCTGTGGTCAGGATGAAGCCTTATCCAGCTGGATTTATATGAAAGTGTTTTATATCTGATATTTCATTTAAGGCCACTGTTGGTCCATTAATTCAGCCAGCCAATGTGTCAGGCTAACTGTGAAGCTCATTCACTAAATGAGAGCGTGTGAGAGAGGCAGAATAAATAACCAAGACTGCATCCCACACAGTATAGAAGTGTTGGAGGGACAAACAGTATAGGATGTAATTCTTAGAGCTGCACCACTAATGGAAATGCCTTATATGAAGCACAAGACGAAGGACAACAGGGTCATTAAATATTAAAAGAGTTGATCCTATAAATATGCTCAGTTAATCAGTCATTTTTCATGCTCATTTTGATTTCCTTCTTTCTTGTTGACAACAGTGAAATATGGTAGACAGTGAGAAAGCTCAGGGTCGCCATAATGTTTTTGTCGAGTACAGTATCGTGCAAAGTATCACACATCTCCAGACAGTAGTTTTCCCTTTTTTTTTCAACCTTGACACTGAGCAAATCATGTGCTAGACGAAAGGTCAAAGGTCACAAAAGTCATCATCCTGAGGATAATGAATAACTTTAAGAAATATGGAAATTTGGCCAGTAGTTTTGAAATCTTGCAGTGGATCAAAGTGTTCAATGGATCGACCAGATGCGTAACATCTTTGTCCTGAGTGAGGCAGAATCAATCCCATTTGGATGATGAGACTATCTTGTCAAACAATCTGAAACAGACTTTTACAAACACATAAATCACCCCTGTTTTTCCAGTGGAGTCTGATAAACAGCACTTTAGGAAATGCAATTACTCCAATTAGAGCGATAACGTATCGATTTAAGAAAGATAAACTAGAGATATTCACAAAAGCCTGAGCACTGTTACATACTAAACAGGTGACAGCAGAAGTTATCAGCTAATGATGCGATTTCTATTCTCTGCAGGAGCTCGGTCCTAATGAACGGGAACTTCCTGTACTGTCCTGACAAATGATATAATCTATATGACTGACAAACAGCAGAGTGTCAGTAACATCCCCATCATGCAGAACGTGTCTCGCAGTTTTATTTCTGATGCAAAGCATACATGTTCCCCAATGTGACGGGTAAGGTCACTGAGATTTTATGTACAAGTATCATTTTGTGAATTGTATGAGTACGTTTGTGACCGTGCGCGTGTGCTCGCAGAGTGCTGGCAGATGATGCTGTTTGGATGCAGGGCACACAGATATATTTGTTGGCCGAGGTGGGATTGTCTCATTGCATGTCAATGAGCCCCAGTGTCACTCCTGTGTGATTACGGCAAGAAATGACACAAATCAGCCCTTCAGCCCACAGAGACACACACACACACACCCCCACACACACACACACACACACACACAGATGAGGTGGGGAGGGTGATATAGGAGGAGGGATAATTTTAGAAAGAGCGAGACTTGATGTTCTCGGATAATCTTGAGCATGTCTGTGCTCTGTTTGTTAATGTGTGCGTGTGCGTGCGTGTGCGTGCGTGTATGTGTGTCCTTACTGCTGCCAAACCCAAAGACTCCTCACAGCCGTGATGACCAGCTGAGCCCCTCACACACTTCTGCTTCCTTCAACATAATGCCCTCAGGGACACTTGAGACTTTTTAGTCAACATGAATGTTTTGTATAAAAATGTGTGAGATTGTGTCTTCATGCACAGACTGTTTTGTTTTCATTTCAGCCTCTGTATCACTATGGCCACAATCTGTGTGTGTTTGTATGCGCGCAGCGTGTGTGTGTGTGAGAGCCAGTAGAGGTGACAACATCGCTGTGACTGATGGGACGTTTTGTCCCTGAAGACCTGACGAGATCGAGCTGCATCTGGAGGCCACACATACACCCACACACACACATGCACACATGCGCACAAACATGCACTATTGTGCTCTTTTAATGAGTGTATCAGAGAACAAAGCTGATAAAAATGCGTGCCATGGCACAGCCTTTAAAAAGAGAATAAGAAATGGGCTACAGTGCTGCCATGCAGCATGCCTAATCACACTGCACACACAGCACATGCACCCTGCATACTTTCACATACTGTATCGGAATGAAACACACACACACACACACACACACACACACATGCTACACATACAAACAAACACACAATTGCAAATTTGAAATGTACAAATATATAAATATATTTTATATATAGCGCATCACTCCATTGTACAGAATGGCCTTGACATCTGTATTTGCATCCCATTTCCTTTGCAGGAGTGCATACACACAATACACTCAGAATACACATTAAACACACTTTTAGCAGTGTGTGTGCGTCTTTGCAGTATAATATATTTTCCAGTATGCGTCCAAACTGTTACAGTTTCCCACAGTTATCCTTGCTTCTTTATATTCATAGTCTTTTCATTCGCCCACTCTCCGATTTCTGCCCTTTCATTACCTCACCTTATCTCCTTCTCTCTGACCTGTGTAATTCCTCTGATGTTCTTTTAAAGGTTATTTATCTTTGTCAACGTACAAAACCAGCTCCCATTTACTTTGTCTAACTTTCACTCCCCTGCTAGTTTCTCACTTATCTCAGTAACATGCTTGCACATGAGGTATCTCTTCTTGATCTTTGACTCGTTCATAGGGGGGTGCTGTTGGCTTGTTCCCCACCAGGGGGCAGTGGCACTACACTGATGGCTCAGTGGAGGTATCAGGCTTGGATGGAGCTGACACATTCCCAGGAAGTTTCTGAGCGTAGCAGCGGACTGAGCTGCATATCAATGAGTCATGATGAATAATGAAGGTTCCAAGAGGAGAACATTTTGTTATTAATGTGAATCTGTTGTCTTTCATTTAGATTGCAGAGTTAGTCCCTTTGTAAAGAAAGGTGTGTTGACACACTCTTACGGCGGCATGGTAATTTACTCTGTATGTGTGAGAGTGAGTGTGAGGGGGAGAGTGTGTGTAGAAGTGCACACGCATCAGAAGCTGTCACTCAGCTGTAATTAGGGAGAGTCTCTCCTGCTGTCCTCCGACACTGTTTGAATTTACCTTGCAAACACTGTGCAAATGTACTGTATGTGTGTGAGAGTGTGTGTGCGTGTGTGTGTGTGTGCAGAAAGCCAACTTGTGTTTATGGCTTGTTTGATCATCTGATTTGCTGCCGGTGAATGTTTTAGCTATGAGACCATTGTGCAGGTTTTACTTATGTACGGCCATTTTGGAATCAATTTAAGTTTTACTGTGCTATGTACTCTTGTTTTAGAGTGTCCGTGTGTGTGTACATGACAGAGTATGAGGGAGTGTGTGCGTGTGTCAGTGTGTGTGTGTGTGTCAGAGAGAGAGGGGGGAGCTGTGTGTGATCTAGAGTGGGGATCACATTCAGCCTGGGGGTAGGTGAACCTATTGTAAACAATGGATCTAACAGAATCTAGGCCTTCACATCTCTACCCCTGTGTGTGTGTGTGTGCGTGTGTGTGTGTGTGTGTGTGTGTGAGTGTGTAGACCTTCATACAAGGCCATTGGAGGCCACTGAGGAACCCCAGGGCAGGCTGGCCTCTCTGACCGAGTGTCTTTGTACCTCCTCTCTCCAGGGGCTTCTTCTGTTTGAGGTGAGGAAGAGGAGAAGCAGGAGGAGGAGGAAGAAGAGGTGGAGGAGGAGGAGGGCTGAGGTGTGAGTGAATGCAGCCATGGCCTGTACACCCTGTCCATAGAGGAGCTACTGAGTGGAAGAGAGATCAAGGAAGACAAAGACGACCAACAGGTGAGACGACATGCTGCGCAGGTGCACATGAAGGCATGAAAAATGTAGCCCTGCAACTAATGATTTTATTATCAATGAATCAGTCTTTTTTTCATGAAATGATTCATTGTTTAGTCCACGATGAAATGTCAGAAAATAATAAAAATCCTCACCACAAGTTCTCAGAAGTCACGCTGACATCTTCAAATTGCTTTTTTCTAATCGAACCAGCAGTTTAAAACTCAAAGATAAAGGATCTGTGTGGATATAAAACACAGAAAGTCAGCAAATATTCACATTTTAGGACCCAGAACCAACAACTCTGCAGCAATTGCTTCAATGATTATCACAATACTTGTCTATTAACTTTCTGGTCAATCATCTATACCCAATAATCAGCTAGTCCTCTCAGCAATGACAACATCCATGCCATGACAGAGCTGAAACAATTGATAAGCAGAAAATTAATCAGCAACATTTTGATATTTGGTAATTGATTGTTTCAAGTAATTCTTAACTGTTCGCTCATTTAAGCTGCTCAAATGTAGGAATTTTCTGCTCCTTTTTATCATGTGTGTGGGTATTTCAGGCCTGTGTGTATATGTAAATGACAACAACAGAGTGAATAATAAAGTATATACAATTAAAGAGGAAAATTAAATTACATTTACAATAGTTATTGGAATATCTTTAAGGTTTGGATGGGTGGTCAAAACAAAACAAGCAATTTAAAGACATCACCTTGGGCTCTGGGAAAGTGATGTGATGCGTTTCCTCACTTTAATGGACAACATGATTAATCAGTTGATCAAGAAAGTAATCAAAATGATCACTGAAAAAAGATTAGTCACAGTCCTCACCTCCTAAGACCCCAGCTTTTGTTTGGTACGCACTTTCAACTTCTCCTAGCTATTTGGGATTAGTAGGACCTGATAAGTGTAAAAAATTAATCATTTTGTTCATTTTGTCTCAAGCTAGGAATGTCCTTTCACTTACTGGCCTATATAAAATGATGCGATAATACAATAATAAAGTCCCAATGTCCTCAAATGAGTACTCTTTAATCAACAGTGTCTTAGCTTAGCTTAGTATTAAACTACAAATGTTATTAAGCACATATCAACAAGTTTCAACCAAAAAATGTGATCAGGTTTTGTACCTTGTTCACTTTTGTGTGGAGATCGACTGCAGTCTGAGCATAAAAGTGTTCATGAATGAGGACAACAGGTCTAAGTTAAGCAGAATGAAGTATAAGGTCCAGTAAACCCAAAATGTGATGTCCTCATTTGAGGACACAGGGTCTCAGGAGGATAATGCACACATTATTATTTCTGAGCTGAGCCTCATGTTTCTTTTTAACCCATCACGACTCATAAGTCAACGTTTTTTGCAATGGTCTGCCAATTCCAAGAAAATTGGAAGAGTTAATCCTAATGTGATACTAATAGGCATGAAAGGATGCTGGTAGTATACTGTGCTGCTGGCGAGTTAGATACAGCCACAGCATGTGTGCCTGTGCTGGAAGAATATTTTTCTCTATTCTGTTCTCGCCGTTGTCATTTTTTCCTTTGACCTTTTGCCAGCTCGCCTCTTACGTTGTTTCTGGTTGTTTGAAAAGCAATATCTTTTGTTTGCTGCGCTCTCCTGCCTCCTGTCCTCTTTTAGGGGGCGGGGTTCTAACCTCCTCTCATGGCCTCTTCCTCCTCTTCTCTCCCCTTTGCTCCCTTTTTGTCCCTGTCTCTCCTCCCTCCTCTCTCTCAGGATGAAACTGTGGGGGAGGTCAGCTTGGCCTGTGCAGGTGGCCTTCCTTGTTGCCTTGGTGATGCTCTGGGTTGACCCGGTGTCCGCTGGCAGCCGTAACCATCGGGGACCGACAGGTACACCAGGTCTTGCTCTGAACTCCCCCTTCCAACACCACAAGAGGTTAATTACACTGTCACTGCAAAGGTATAACACGTGTTCCCTGAACCTTTCGCTGACTGAGTCATCCCGATCCTGGAGGAGGGGGCAGAGCGGGACAGTTTGCTCTGTCCCTCAGTGTGGCATAATGTAATCTAGACAAGACCTTTTGGGCTTGGATGCAAACACACCCCCGTTTGAATGATTGAGCCTGTACAGATACAAATGGCACTTAAGCTGTCAGGAGCTGTCAACACAAATAGATCAGTGTGGGTGTGATGTGATCTCTTCGGAGTGGTTGCAGACATCCAGCAGTTGAGGGCTGATGCTGTTGTTCTCAGGCGGTCTGATTCTTAGTGGTTTAGGGTTGCTGTAAAAAGGGGTGTACGCCTCGTGCAGAAGAGGCCATGTAGGCTCATGATTTCTAATCCTCAGGCTCCTAATTGGCAAAGCCTACATTAATATGCATAGCGCTGCGGTACTCCCTTTAACCAAAGCACCACTTCACTTACTCCCTGAGAAATCCATGAAAAAAGATAGAAACCACAGTCAGTGCTGACTCAATTTAGGCCCACAAGCTAAATCTATTCTCTATCCTTAATTTCCATAAGTCATGGAGACAGGCCTCCACCCAACCAAAAAATGACCAACACAGTCTTATTAATATTTCATTGGGGTTGGCTTCAGGGACAGTTGTGCTGAGTCACGGCATCTTGCGCCTCGACTTGTTGGCGACAACCTCCCAAGTCACCTCCTCCTCACACTTAATTATGACAATTTCCTTAATTATCTCTCAGTCTCTCTCTACGCTCTCGCTCCTCGTGTTTTGCAAAGTGACCTTTATGTGCCACAGAAATGCTACCAGCATCCAGTCTGTGCATTGAGTGATGGTATTAGTTTTCTTTTGACGGAGAGGAGGCAGCCTGCTTACGGCAGGGACACGACTAATTGCAGGCCCTCTGTATTGTGAAGGTCAGCATGGGTGCCCGCCCCCTTCTTATTTCCCTCTCCCTGTGAAACAAGATGACTCGCTCCCAAACTGACTGGTACTTTTTATTAGAGGGTTTACTCTAATTGGTGGAAGTTTAGGACTTGTGAATACCACCATGACACACACAGCGGTTTGAGGCTGAGAAATAATTGGCTGTGCGTTCTTACTGCTGGATACATTTTCTGTGTTTCCTAGTGTATAAGCGTAAAACACTCTAAGTGTTTTCACTGCTGTTTTGTTGGCAGGTCAGTGAGGCAGTTGTTAGATACGTGTTTCTGCTGATGTACCGTTTGCAACCACATGGTGGCTCTACAGGTCAAAAAATGCTTCTCAAGAAATATGTTTTTTAATCTTAGTCTCATTTACCCAGTGCCATTCTCAGAGGCAATCTGTCATTTTACAGAAACTCGCCTCAAAAACAAATCTATAATGGGAAAGGATGGAATGAATGTCGACTAACCATGCAGATATGATATGACTGACAGCTGTCACCTTAAATAACTGTGCAAGAAAAATAACATCTGCTTTCCTTTTTGTTTCCTGGCAGCACTCTCATGGGAATTAACTATATAGAAATGTGTTCCTGCTCACAGTTATCGTGTCCCATGTATTTTCAGCTCACACCTGGCAAGTTTATATCAATTTTTTGTCATATTTCATCTGCCCTGCAATTGGCACATACCAGATGCACGTTAAAATAATATATATCTAAATAAGAATATTTAAATAAAAAAACAAATTCTGAGAAATCTCATGTCTTAACACCAAAACACTCGACACACAAAAATGATCAGCTAATGCACTCATCACTCATCCTGCCATTTTCACAGTTCTCCCTCTCAATAATAAGTCAAGGCTGTGTGGAAAAATGTGATACATATTGCCAGACATGCAGGAGCAAGTACTTTAGCACAACCACAAGATCTTCAATGCTTTTCATTTAGTCTTTTACTGCATTTCATAACCATAACACGGAGCAATTCATAAGCAAGTCACACAATAAATTGCATTCCAGGAGCTTGAGCCAGGCAGTGCAACACAAATAATGATGCAGTCCAACCTTATGTGTTGTTTCTTATATAAACATCAGGCTGTCTTTGCTGGTAAATTGATCGATCGTGCTCTTACAGCTTCCAGAAACATTCTCATGCATTCTCTCATATTTTCTTTTATTGTTTGAATGCTTAAAACTCAATAATCTGAGACCTGCAGTTCAGTCACTAGCTTGCAGGAGTGTGCAAAACTAATTGCGGGTATCGCAGCTTTCCTCTGCTTGTTATAGCACAAGAAAAAGCCTGGCTAATCCCTGGTTCAACGTACTGTTGATCACAAATCATATTTTAAATCACCAAACAGGTGCACTTCTTCATGAATTCATGAAGTTAGCGGGACCTCCTTTGCTCTCCTCGGCTCATGTGAGAAAAAACATCACCAGCTCCTTCCGTGTGAAAAGAGCTACTGCCACACTCACATGCACTTAAACATAAGCAAGCTTGTTGTAACTCAGCTGCGTGCATGTGCGTCCATGCATGTTTAAATCTGAGCATTCTGTACACCAAGTCTGTGTGTCCTTATCTAAGGCTGCTTATAAGATGTCTCCTTAGTGAGCAGGTTTTATTGGGGATAGATTTGTTGTGCAGGAGTACTCAGCCGTACCAGCGACCTGTTATGATAATTAGCAAAAAGCCTGTGGGCCTGTTAAACACTGATAATGTCAGGAGGATTGATGGGCTGCGTAGGAACTGGGTGAGGACGAGATGGAGCAAGTGAGGAAAGTGGAGAAGGGGAAAGAAGGGCAGCGAGTGATCTAAGAGGGCAAATGAGGAAAGAAAAGAGGGCTGGAAGTAAAAAGAAAAAAAAAAGAGTTTCAGGAATGATGTGTAATATGCAAATATGTTGATTAGCAGTAGAGAGGATATGGGACACTGTGTGACACAGTTTTGTTCCACACAGCTGATCACTGTAATCTTGCTCACTTGAGACTCACCTGTGTGGTCCTACAGAGACGTACAATATGCCCCCCCCTACATCGACTTTGCCACCTGTGACAGATTTTCTAGATATCTGGCCGTTCATAGCGGTGGACATGCCTGTCAGGTATTGACGGGGGAAAGACACAGCTTTTTGATAAATTGCACGATGCTCCTGCTTGCCTGTGTCTGTCAGAATACATCAATCGCCTGGCTAACCCATCAGTTCAAGGTAGCTTGGTTTGTTGGCTGCCCAGCTACTGTTGCCACCCCCCATCACCACCACCACCACCACCACCTTACCTCCCACCCCACCTCCCCTCTGCCTGCTGTGGGAATAAAAGCATTTAGCCATGCTTGAGAAGTCTTTTCATCTCAGCGTGTGCTGGGTTCTATTACACTGAGATGGCCATAACAGAATGGTTTAAAGGCAACATTGAGACATTAGATACACTGTTATTATGTGTATATAGCTGGAGGCTGACTGCTCAACACATGAATCTTAAGCAGATGAGGGGTAGGACTCTGAACAGGGGCTGGTGGAGGGAAGACAGAAGTGAGGGTGCTCACAGTCAAGCTGCAGCGCTTCAGTCTGCACTCCACGCTACTTTTCTGATGTGTGGGACTTGTCCTCATTTTGAACTGTTTTTATTCAGACTACTTGGTTTTGGCCACATCTAGATATTGACCGAACTTTATGCTGTTATCTTCTGGAACATCTTCTGAAAATGTTCTCAGTGATATTTCATTGCAGAAAATCACACCTTCTTTATATGACTGGCTGCTGAAGTGTTTTTGTAAGTTAGTATGGCTGCACTGAAACATTTATTAACAGTTTGTTCTGCGTGAAACACATAATTTTGCACCCAGTCGAGGCTATTAAATGTTGATATTTGTAGTAATAATCCCCATAGATATGGGTCAGTAGGGGCCTGCTACACCTACTGGTGGGTTTCACTCTCACTGTCCTTAGGTTTAGACGCCAAAACAACTTGATAACGTTTAAGAAATATGTAATGGATGGGAATAAATATTGGTTTCACATTGGACTCAAAACTCCAGTCTCCTGGGTTAGGGTTAGCTTTCATGTGAAATCTCTTTCTGGCAGAAAGCCCTTTCTCACTCACACAGAGTTTCATTTCATGACCTGATAATGGCCTTCTCATCCTAATGGTAGATGTGGTCGACCCCTACTAACCCATGATGCTGATAACAGCCATTTAATAGCCTGATAATGGTCAAATTGGCCACATTTTTGCAGCATTTCGAAGATGGAGGAATTTTGACAGCTTCCATTTTTAGCCATGCTAGCATGTGACTGTAGCGACAGCAATGTCGGACCGTCAGTTAGCCGTATGTCTGTCCATTGACCTGTCAAAAGTTGAACTCAGTTTATCACAGGGCACAGCTGTCACACCTCTTCGGCGGCATTGCTCTGGCATTTCAGCACACCTGCCATACGTCTACGTTGAAAACAATGGATCCAAGGGCGCTAAAAATGTGGCATGCCTATGGCCCCTAAGGTTGCTTGACAACCTCAGACGCAAACTGCCGCCGAGCTCTTGAAAGCTGGCACAGAAAACACACAAGAGTAGCACCCAGCGCCCGACCTCACGGTTTCTAGGTGGTTAAAGACGCAGCATGTGTACGACCGTCAGGCTTCTAGCCTTGATGAATTGAATATGAAATGCGTCAGCCACATCTGTGCATCATAATTCACCACAAACAATACATGGAAATATGTTTACTGAGCACTGGTATTATCAGCATTACATTATGAGAGTCTTACAGGAGTGTTTGCCATAAGCACAATAACTTGCTTTACACCTGTTGTTTCAGGTCAACAAGAGTGGGTGGTTTGAGTTCATTTCTCCCACATTAAATAGATTTTGGCTGTAAACTCTGTATGGCTCTAACCTTTATTGATCGGTTACACACCTTGGATGCTCAAGGGTATAATTCATAGCGATGCTGCTCCCTCACAGATGTACATTTCTGCTCCGAAACAGACCCACACTTGCAGGCTCTCAAACATAACATATAGCCTACAGTAAATTCTTGCACATGTTGATGTATCCACCTACTTTATCATATTTTTCACAAACTAGCTGAGTTACTTCCTGCACATCATCATCGGTGCAGCGTGATAAAACTTTTTCTGCACTGGGGGAAAATGCCAGCTGTCCATTATTTAAGAGAAAAAAATGCAATACAATAAAGGTCAGGATGTCACTGCTATAAAACACTGATGTAGCTAAGTCTCTTTTATTTCTGCTCACACCATGGTTTTTTATTCTTTACTCACATTTTTGTGACACCACATAGAAATGTTGCCACCTCATCACTGGGACGGACACAGTTTTTCACTCTAACAGTTTGACTTTGCTCTTGATTCAGAAGCTAAGAGTGAAACCACAAACAAAACAGACATGATACAATTAATAAAAAGTTCATTCAATTTGCTGAGGATAAAGAAATCAACATTTTGAGACTTGACATCATGTCTCAAAATGTTGAGACATGATGTGATATTCAAGTTGAGAGTAGCTTATTTGTGCAGGTCTGAAGAAATGAATAATTTATTTGGGTTTTAAGACAAAGTTAGTGATCACGCCTACACTCACAGGAAAGTGGTGACTAAAACAACTTCAAATGTCTTTTTCAGCCTTTTTTGTCTGCATGATATAATTTACTTGAACCCGTCAGGCTGATACAAATCCTTCAGATGTAAATTCCTCTTCTAAATTATCAGACAAATGTAAGTGATTTGATGACATTTCAGAAATATTTTTGCTAGCTGCAAAAAGAGCCACATTCTGTCACATTTTACTCATGATTTCATCCAGTTAATGATCGTTACAACGGCAGCGAGTCACCGTCAATGTAAAAAATGTGTTTCTGCATGCAGATTATTGTGCTACTCCCTGATGAAGGCCACACAGGCAACATCTGAAACACACTGAAGTTGTTTGGAGTGTCCTTTTGAACTGGCCATGAAAGGGAGGCTTTTAGAGTATTTGCCTGAAGAGCACCTTGGGCTCTCTCTTTTCATTAAGCTGTGACTGGAAACCACAAGAAAACCTGACCGAGGCCTTCGAACCTGTCAACCTCGTAGACATTACACCAGCCTGAATTCACCCTGTTTTCATTTATACCTCATCAAGATATTAATTAGCATTGAAAGCTGCAGACTAAAAAAAGGAACATAAACAGAGTTCACTGCTCACACACACATCCTCAAAGCTTTACAGTTCTGAAATACAAACAGCCTTGGCCCAGGTCTGATGCAGGCAATAAAGAGAGGAGACCTGTGAACCTTCTGACCTATAACAGCGCCTCTCCTCCTCCTGCATGACTCTTTTTTTCTCACTAAAAGCCGCCTATATCTGAGATGGGGGCAGCTGTTTGACCACTCTTAACCAGTCACCCCTCTGCACAAACAGTCAAAATAATTTTCAGTACAGATTAATAATAATAATAATGTGGGCATAATCTGATTAAAGCAAAAGCAATTTGATTGTGTTGAATTAGACTTTTTTTTTGATAGTTTTTTTCCCACTGAATTTGGTTCAGTTCCATTATATTCTAGATTTTTATCAGTGGATATAGGCTATATGTGTTTGTGTGTGTGTGTGCGCGTGGTGGTAATCCGGCAGCTGCTCCAGCCTCAGGAGAGCCTGAGACAGAGGAGTGAGGGAAATGAAAGTGGAGGGATGATAGCGGAGGGGCGCCCTCAGAGAGCTTGGGATCATTGATGGGGCTCTCTGGAGAAGAGAACAAACAAACTTTAAATCAGAAAGGATGAGAGGGGCCACGGCCTGCAGAAATGGAACCCTCTACAGAGTGTGTGTGCGCTCTGTTTGTGTGTTTGCCACTCTGTGTGTGTGTATGTGTGTGTGTGCACTTTTGTGTCTTGCCTGCAAAGCTCATTCAGCTGAGCATGAAAAGTTTTGGAGCCTGGGTAAAGTCACGTCCATAAATGAAATCTGGGCTCATGGTACAGTATAACCAAGGTTTTTTCAGGGCTGTAAAGAGGCTTATAGGTAGTAATGTCACCAGCAGGGTTTGCTGTGCTCGGGAAGATGTGCCAGAGACTCTCAGGAGTGAACAACAAGCTTTGAGAGGAAAGATAAGGCAGCTGGAATCTGTTCAGAAGCCATAAGCAAAGATTAGATTTACTAAACATTTTTCTCAACATTTGTGGTCGGCGCATTTTCCTTCAGGTGGCCACAAAACCCTCCTCCGGAGAGATTCATGGGTTTAATGTGCTGAGCGAAATGTAACATTAGCATAGGCATTATACAGCACACTCTTCTTAACATTTACATGAAACATAAGCCTATGCAGACATTATCCTGGCGGCATCCTCGTGCTTTTGTATTGTATGTGGACAGACAATACCCAAATACATGTGGCAGATGTAATGATGTTAAGATATAAACTAGTTAGATACTGCTGAAAAATAGGAGCTTCCCAACACTGTAAATGGTAATGTAGTTTGGTCAGACCACTTTGGATCCAGGCATTAGAAATTTTAAGTAGCTGGTTTGCCTCATAAATCCTTTCAAGTCTAAAGGTATGTTTACTTGGGGACTGGCCTCAAATATCAAACATATCCAAGTGTACATTTTCTGTTATTATTGTAGGGACTGTAACTATTTTTTATTTATTTTGAGACACTGGAACGAAACAAAGGCTCAAGAACTAAAAGGACGGGTTAGTGCAATGGTGCAAACAGCCTCTTACGAATATATGCTTATTAGAATAAGTGGAAATCAGAGGGAAGGGGCGTCTCCCTGGGACCGGTTTTGGGCTTACATTAAAATGGAAGACGCATCTAAATGGTCCACAACTCTCACCAGAACCCCGCCATCAATCACATCACTCCTGTCCTTCAGCAACTTCACTGGCTCCCAGTTAAATACCGCACTAACGTTAAGATCTTACTCCTTACCTTTAAGGCCATCCACAACCCAGCTCCTCTGTACCTCTCCCAACTCTTGCCCACCCACACTCTCAGGTCTTCCTATTCCATCCACCTCACTGTCCCGCCAGCCCACCTGACCACCCCAGGGGTCTAAAGCAGCGGTGTCAAACTCACTTTAGTCCATGGGCCACATGCAGCCCAATTTGATCTCAAGTGTGCTGGATCAGTAAAACCATCACATAAATAACAACCCCTTCAGATTGTTCTCCATCAGACTACCCACTTTCATTACATGTGACTTTTCTTAACCATTTCCCACTAAAGTGGAAGCTATTGAAGACGCAGGTCATCCTCTGCCTTACAACCATTTCCAATCTGAAGATTTGTCAGTCTAATGTTGTGTTCACAGCAAACGTGATGCAAATTTTCACGTCACGATACTCATACGAGTTTGAACGCTAGAATAGTTTGTGTTGACTAGCTTCATACGCACGAGAAATCACTGAATCAGTGAATGAACTTCTGCCGGTACACCCTCAACGCTAAGGTGTTAAGGATCTCAATGCTGATTGGCTATTGCAGTGCGAATTGGTCCCTGGAGCTCAGATTTTTCAACTCCCGCAAATAAGTGTATGATGTGAAATCGCACTACTTGCTTCATTATTGCTGCTTAATTTGCATATTTTGTATCATTCACGTTGCGTCCATTGCGTCGCCTCATGAGAATTCGTGTCTAATGGCTTCTTTACATTGGCTTTACTTGCAATTCACTTGTGCAGATTGTTTTATTTGCGCCCAGTGTGAACACAACACTGGACACTGAACAGGGTTCCACCCACACTGCTCTAAGATAGAAGTCTGATACAGATTCTTTTGTACTGAAGCTGCTGGTTGAAATTTTTTTCCTCCAGTTTTCCACAATTTTCCTGAGACCTGGCACCTCTTAGCCTCAATATGAGGTGTGCAAAGTCATCCAGTGGGCCGGATTGGACTCTTTGGCGGGCCGGTTCTGGGCACCCCCGGTCTAGAGTTTGGGGTTTGACACCCCTGGTCTAGAGCCTTCAGCCGCTCTGCCCCCCACCACTGGAATTCCCTCCCACTGGACATTTGTAGCATCAACTCTCTCTCCACTTTCAAATCCCGCCTCAAAACCCTCCTCTTTCAAATAACCTATTAAGTATGACTCCTGTCCGTCTAGCCACACACATCCACTATTTATGGTAAACTTGTTTTGCTGAATATTTATTTGCCGTTATGTTATTATCATTATTTTATTATTTAGTTGTTTATTTTATGTTATTTAATTCCTTACCTTGTTGACTTTTTTAATCTGCTGTTATTTTCTCTATCTTTGCCTGTATGATGACCTTGAGTGTCGTGAAGGGTGCCTATATATAAAATGTATTATTATTATTATTATGTATTAATAGTTATCAGTCTTCTCTGTGCCTATGTGACACTGTAGTAAGACTCTCTCTATATATATGTGTATGACATGTATTCCTTATTTTTTTGTTTTTCTTTTTCTTTATGGATTTATTTGTTTATTTTACTAGATATATGTACGAGAGTCTCCTAAATACAAAAAAAAATCCATGGTACCCTGAAAAGAATAATATATATGTATGCCATGTACCAAGCCTTTCAAAAACAAATACAAATTAATTTAAATAAAGATATAAACTGGTACATACATGACTGTCCCTGTAAGGCATCATATTGTTTCAGTAACGTTTCACACACGCACACACACACACACAAAGATGCATTTTGCCACTTGGCAGAGAGCTTTGGGTTAAAATTTACTTTAAGCTAAGCGCACCCTTCTCTCCCATTACTGTCAAGAGAATGTTATAATTAACCAGACCAAGGTCCCCGGGGAAGTGTGAAGATAATCAGGGGAGATTAGACGCTGTTTGTGTGTCAGAGGTGGCAGGTGAAAAGCAATTATCCTCAAATAAATTATGACTTTCAGGATTACATGCAGAGTCACACAAATGTAGAGAAGAACACATTGACACAGAGTTAAAAACATAAAGTGTGAGGATGTGTAAAAACAGGTAGCACACATGCAGCTGCCCGTCACAGACACACTGTATATGTACTGTACATGCGCACACACGTGTCTATATACAAACACAGCCATTAAAGATGTACCCTCTACCACATGACTCATAAAATGTGCATGTCTCTTCTTTACTTAGACCAAGTGGTTTATTGTGTTTGAACGGAGTCAAAAGAAATGATTATTTTTTCAACATTTCTCGCTCTGATTTTTTTCCCCCCTCTGCACACAATGACAACAACAGAGCCGCCTCGGTGTCTAAGTTAATGAGGGCACTGTGCTGAGAATAAAAGCAAAGTATCACTAAAGAGTGTTTACTTATGAATCAGAGAGTATGAGGCTGGAATAAATTGAGGAGTTTATACAAAAGTAAATAATTCAGCAGATTTGTTTAATCCTCAGAGAAGCTGTTGTGGTGTATATTAGATTGTTGTTTTTTCACAGCACAAATTTATTTGAATTTAAAGTCTTTGCTGCAACAAACCGTTAAAAACACCAATAAGCCGCAATAAAAGCGTATGAATTTCTAGCAAATAATCCCCCTCTTCTCTTCTCCTCTTTTTTCTTTTTCTATCTCTCTCAGTCTCGTACCAGGTGAAGCAGGGGACATGTGAGGTGGTGGCCATCCATCGCTGCTGTAATAAGAATAAGATTGAGGAGCGCTCTCAAACCGTCAAGTGTTCCTGTTTCCCTGGGCAGGTCGCTGGCACCACCAGAGCCAGACCCTCCTGTGTGGAAGGTAAAAACTCCACAGCCATGTGTGCATGTGCGTGTGAACGTGTGTATTCATATAGCCCAGTAGTGACGCACTGTATTTGCAACCTCACATTCGAATTATTTCCCAACAGTGCAAATTTTTCCACACAGTAAGTCACCTCCATTTCAGGTATAGGGAGACACCACACGGGCTTCTGTATTGTAAAAATATTAATTTGAATATATGTCAACATTCATTGAAACTATGTTATGAAAACCAGCACTATGATTTTTGAAGGAAAACTTTTCTCTTGAGCAAATCACGTAGCTACCATGATGTCACGCACTGCTTCGTGGACTTCTTGTTTTGAAGGCTTGAGTTCGGTATTTCGGCCGTCGCCATCTTGTCATATTGGTACCAGAATTGACCATATTTGGACGAGAGGGTGGAACTGTGTAGGAGCGAGGGGTAGATCTGACTAATAGGCCCAGTTCAGACCGAAGATTGGTGACGGGACGAAACCTGTTTTGGAACATTGCAGTGAAAAGTTGCAGCGGTGTGAACTGGCTGTCTGAGCTCGACTGAAGCCAGCTGATGGTGTCACCTGCAACTCTGCTGGTCAGATCATCGGCAGCTGGTTTTAGAACATAAAGCATGATGGCTTGTAGTGAAGACCGCTGGTCAAATCAAAAATGACCAGAGATGGCGTGTTCGCTTGCTGCAGCAGGTGCTCTGTCCCCGCTGAGTCCTCTGTTTCCGTCCTTACGGTGTGACGGTGTCTGACGGTTGGTCGCTGCTGTTGCTCGCTGTATGTGCTTATGCTCCCTTACACATTCACATTCTCACTGACTGATTAATTGCCGCTAGTTATTTATATTATTGTGGCATAGTGATTATGAGTACAGTCCATCTGATGCTAGTTTTGTTAATGTTCTTTGCTGTTTCATCACTACTACAAATGCAGCTGTAGCCAGTATCTCACTATCACTATCCTCATTCATATTTTAATAAGCTATAAATTATATTCAGCCACAAAATAAGCCTGAAAAGCTTAAGCTCAGAGAGTTGTTGCATAGAGATGATACTCCATCTCATCTAGTTGCATTGGTGTGAACCAGCAGGTTTTTAGAACGTTGTAGAACGGCACATTGCAAGTAGTTGCATGTTTCAACTCGTCTCGTCACAAATCTTTGGTCTGAACTGGGCTATAGACTGTAGTGACACCTCACAGACAGCCTGTCACTCAAGAAGCCCCAAATATGCGCAGCTTTAAGCCTTAATAAAACGTAAACTGGTGAGTAATATTAAAATTCACCCCTCATACAGTTGTCGTGAATGTTAAAAATAGCCATGGAGACCAAAACCATGTTTTCTTTCAGACTGTAAACAACATAACATGGGGGTCTATGGGGATTGGCTCGCTTCTGGAGCCAGCCTCAAGTGGCCGTTCATAGAACTGCAGTTTTTGGCACTTGTGCACTGGCTTCATTTTCAGCCCTGGAGGTTGCCACTTGGTAGAAAGATTTAATTTGCGCACTGTATGAAAATATATTGTATATTCTGTTCCAGCACTTCATGAAAGCTATATGACACCTACAGCCAGGGAAATATTCAAACCCGAAAGCTGTGTTTTTATGACTGAACCATTCAGTCACAGAGATGTCCTGTGCATCACTTTCTACACATTTTCACACATTTTTCTAGCAGGACTTCTTTTTGCCAGATATGTTTGGTCTCTTTTGGACACATTAAGGACATGACTAGAATTCCAAATTATGTTTTGTATCTTAGGACATTGCTTGGCTGCACAACGTGTCGTTGTAATAATCGACGCGGAGCTGAATCTGACAGGGTCAAAGAGGCTAAAAATGTTTTTTTTTTTAATCATCCTTGCATCATTAAATTTTCTCAATGAATCATCTCACCTAAAACAAATCATTACCTAGTTCATTACAACATAAATAAATGAGTCCATTGCAGGAGAGATTAATAGGTTGCACTTTTTAAATTGCTGCCAGGTTAGATTCCTGTGTGGAAATTGATTTTCTCATGGCACAAAAACAGGAGGACCCTGCTCTTCTTCTTGTGCAAACAGAGCCAAACCTTTTAAAGGTGGATGGAAACATGAAAAGCTGATGGAAAAATGACATCTGGCCTTTCTATCCTTCTTAGCGAGGCCACACAGTAAAGAAACCCACAAGGGGTGAGACAGAGAGAAGATGAACAAATATCAAAAGGAAGCAACAATAAAATGTTGTCTTAACACTGAGCACTAAAATAAGTCATGATTCGAAATTGAGACTGTGTGTAAATGTCCACCATGGTCTCCTTTTGTTTTATTTTAATACATATACACTGGTGCACTTCTGAAAAGGGCTTTAATAGTATAGTTTTTAACATGAAGTGAATTAAAACAGTGTATCTCTGCCCCTCTAGTCCAACAGTTTGTGGTTCATCATGTCCCAAGGAGATCCTGTAACATGAAAGGTTAAAGCCACTAATGCAGGTAATGGAAGCCCAGCCACCAGTGTCTCCTTGCCTCCATATTCCCCTGTGTTGTATGAAAGGAGAAGCAAATATACGACAGCTGTCGGCCAAGACAGCCTCGACCTCAAGTCTGGAAATTTTAAACTGTCGTTTAAAAGGCCTGATTTTATTTGGGACAGCATTCCATTTCATATCTAGACGGGCCGCTTGAGTATACGACAGATGGCGATGGAAAAAGTATTTTCTTCTGATCTCTTTTATACGTCAAGACATAACAAGACGTTGAACCCAGGAAGACTAGCGATCACTTTGTGGAAACTAATGGGGATCCAAATTGGCAAGAGGGATGTTTGGGTGGAAAATATGGGTAAAATCAGGACATCAGATCCTTATGTTGCTCAAGATGTTCAATCAGAAATTACAAAGTACATGTAAAATGTATTTGGTAGAGGAAAAAAATACAGAGGAAATACATTACCCGAGGGATTCTGCTCACACAAACTCAGCAAGCATAAACATGTATATGTGTGTTTGTGTCTGCTAATGCGCTCTGTGTATGTGTGTAGTGATGACAGACAGATGAAAGCTGCGGGTCGTTTTCATAGACCTTTGTTCCACCCGTTTGTCCGCTCTGCGAGCTCCTACCCAGCAAGAAACAAGCAGTGTCACTGACCCCTATCATCCGCAGACGCTCCGCTGAGATCACAAACACACACACAGTGTCGGCCAACTCGATCCAATCACGCTGTATTAGCCCCCTACCAGAGGAAAATACATAGTTGTCTCATATGTGAGTTGAGCCAGCGAGTCTCCGAAGCACACGGGTTAGTCAAACTGTTAAGGTCAGCTGGGGGTTGGGCACTCACACACTCACACACTCGCACAGAGCTGCATGACTGATAAAGCAACACAAATAGAGAGTCTGATGAGATGTATGGATGAAGATGAAGTGATGTATTTTCTCAGACATGGGACTTGATCAGATTTGCAGGTTTTTGGGGGGGGGGTTGTTTATTTCCAGTGAAAACAGAGTATTAGCACATTATCATCCTAATGCTGTAAATAAATGATATGGTAATTTTCAAGAGGGAAATAAACAAGCCACTCACCCTGCCCAAGCTTTAGTTTGTTCACTTCTATTAACAAACTCAAAATAGCTCAGTAACGAGAAGAAATTAAACTTATTTAGCTCGGTAAATTAAAGCAAAATGGTTATTTTACTTGAGAAACTACTTAGAATTCATTTTTCTATGTTGTGTGTATTTGGGTAATGATTTAACTGTTGCATTGTTTGGGGTCGCACAGTCCCTTCTGCTGTGTCTGTAAAAATAAAAGCAATTATTGTGAGATTTTTTGCATCATTTTCTTTCTTCTGACCTTATTAAACCCTAATATGAAGAGGGTATTTAGTGGTAACCATTCTCTTTGCAACAAATTGGGCCCTCACATTTAATGAAGATGACAAAACCTATTATTATTACACCAAAAACAAATATATAATGTTGGTGGAAGGGGGGAACTTGTACGTGTACAATATGTGCATTTGTCTCCCTCGTTAAAAACATGAACGTAACAGAGGATTTTTATTTTAGTGACACTGACGACATGTTCACTTTTAATTTATGCATTAAGATTGGTGCTATGAAATTTTATTATTTGAGACATTTTAAGGTCATTAAATCATGACCAAGCAGACTGAAAAACAGTTTTTAACCCAGAGCCATAACTGACATCAATATTTTGTTTGTTTTTATCATGTCCTGATTATTTTTATATATGTAATACATTATTATCTTATATGATATTTTATGTTTGTCATGCATGGTGTATTGTAAGCACATTGAGTTTACACTTGTCGTATGAAATGTGCCTTATAAATAAAGCTGACTTGACTTGACTTGAACAATATGTGCAATAAGATCATCATCAGCATCATGTTCAATGTAGCATGTAAACAAATGTGCAATGTTTTGCCTTCTTTTCAAAGTTATATTTTATTTATTTTATTTTGTGATCATGCTCTTTTTTTGCTGAACAGAAAGTACAGTCAACACCAGTCACAGATACAGAATATAAAATCTAATGCATCTAAACATGTTTTACAGCTGAGTAATTCATCATTTTCTGTCATGTCACATACCATTATATTAAAAGGAATTTAACATTTGTGTTTGTTTTAAAAAGTCATGCAGTATCAAGCTGATAAAACAATATTAAATTAGTTTTTTGTGTTGTTAACAAGGGCCCAGCGTCTTCAGGAGCCAATGCACAGCTGTTGTTATTATTTAAATGTGCACCCTGCACTGCTCACTTTCACTTTTGCACCTTTAGTGAGTTATTTAATTGAATTTAAATGAAGTTGTTAAAGTAAATATAATGTCTTTGTATTTCAGCCTTCTGACTTCCTGTGCTGCATACATGTACTCTGAGCATCAAGCACCTTCTATAATTAGTAATGACAGCCATCCATACAGCACCCAGCTTACTGCCTCCATCCTGTTCCTTGCTATTCCCGCATGTGGCCAGTAGACGGTGCTTTTCCCATTCAAATGACTCAGTCACAAACATACCTGCTGGATCATTTCAACACTATTTTCACCCAATAAAAAAAAGTAGATTTGTTGTTTAACCTCTTTGATGAGTTCCTCGATGGGAACAATTGCTTGATAATGATAAAATCAGGCAGCCATAGCAAAGATGATTGGCTTTGTAATGAAAGTTGGGATAAATAAGGAATCATGTGAAGCTTTGGCAACCTTTCAGAATAGGCATTGGCCTGATGCTTTGCTTTTGTTCACTTCTCCTTAAAGACTTGGTTACCAAGAGGAAGGAATGACACTGATGAGAAGCTAATATAGATGGTTTTAACTATGTTATTGAAAGTCATTCAATGATAAATTCTTTTTCATAGTCTCAATCACGTTTCCTCTGTCTCCCTCACAGTATCACACACACACACACACACACACACACACACACACACACGCACACACACACACCCACACACACACACACACACACACACACACACACACACACACACACACACACACACACAGCTTTGTTCCTCCATCACACGAGTCACAAGGTTTTCTAATTTCCTATTCAGATCTCACCTCAGAGTCTCACCACCTCTCACTTCCAAATCCAGTGCTCAGCAGCACTTATCTCATGAGTCATGCTTGACCTCTGAATTCACAGTTACTAAAGATCTCACACACATCCATGCACACACACACACACACACACGCACGTCCGCACATGCTACTCTCACCTTTTAGGCTTGAGCACTGATAGAAAGAGACAAACCCCTCTCAGTAGCCAGCCTTTGTAGAAAAGCCACAGTGTAAATGGAGTTACATTATTGATGCAGGCTGAAAGAGGAGTAAATGGCAGCAGATCCCATTACTGGCTGCTGCACGGTGGGGCCCATTACTGTGAGACTAACTTTTTTTTAAAGTGAACTCTGACCCCTGCATTATTCTCACTCGTGATTTTTTTTTTCTCTTTTAAATCATGAAACACACTTCTTTTTGATTTTATTTTCTATCAGAATTAGTGTTAGTGTTCTGTGTAAACGAAGAGTTAGTGCTCTAATAGTAATAACACACTTTATTTCTTTAGCACCTTTCATACAAGAAATGCAGCAGAAAATGCTTTATGATAAGAAAATTACATCCAGACATAGAGTGAACATAATACGAGGGATAAAACTCTATAGTTACAATAAAATAAGGTCGAATATGAATAGTAAGGTAATGTTGAAGAGTCTAAATCATAGTTTTTTAGCGGTAGAATTGATAACAGCCAACAGATAGGGTTCAAGAGGTTAATCTGTTTGTAAGAATACTCCACAGGAGAAGTGAACAGGGTCCATTTGTGTGTCTGCGTCCTACAGATCTCACATCTAGAGACACATTTCGAAGAGAAAAAAAAAAGCTTGTCTGAGTGCAAACAAAATGTGTGTCCACTATTTTGGTTTTTACCGCAGTAGCATTCAGGATAAATAAAATGTATTTTGTCCCAGTTGGGGTTCTGCCAAATTTAGTTAAGCTCACACAGCTGGTTAGGAATGTGTTGGTTGTAGCTCGGGTTGCGTGCACCTCCAGGGAGTGAATGTAAGCCTGTGCAATGTCCAAAAAGTAAGCTATCCTCACATAACATATGTGGGCTGTTACCCTTTGCTTAGTTGTTGCAAACATATTCGTGACTAAATGTCATTATCAGTACAACAATGTATAAATTACTCTATTAGAGGACACGCATTCAAAGCACAATTATTAGCATCAAATGTAGTGTGCTGAATGTAAAGGTACTCATTATGAGGAATGACTCCGCTGTAGTGGCAAATTATCGACGCATTAGGGTGTAAGGAGCATTTAATGTTAAGCTCATACCTGCAGAGCTAAATGGAAGCACATTATATGCTGCTCACTATTACAATGTGTCGGGCACTGACTCTGTTCTCTGGGCTTCCCTGAGCACAAATCTGAAGACATTTTTTAAAACTGGTCAAACCGTTTGGCTGAGAAGTGAGTTTTTCTTGTGCTGTATCTAGTCTGTGGGCACATGGGACTTCATTATATCTTGGGAAAAAAAAACAGCAGTCCCATGTGTCGAAAGACTAGCTAGAGTATGATAGCAAAATGTCTGTATCTCAGAAACTACAAGGGGCATAATCATGTGTTTGGTATCTATGAATTCATAACAAGTGGAATATCAAAGATATGCACGCATTTTCAGTGTAAGAAATATTTCATATGGAAGACATTTAAAGGAATACTTCACCCTCTAAATGACTTTTTGCAAATTGATTAGTTATGTTGTGATACCTTGAATTTCCATAGAAAATAGAAAATATATTTATTTATTGATTGATTGGGGACCATGTTTAACAACAGAAAAACTATGTCAAAACACCTGTTTACAGACTATCACACAACTTGTGCATTCAGTCATATGCTAAGTGTCTCCTAAATATGCATTTTCGCTAAAACCTGATGATTAAAAATGAGCTGAAAGTGAAACTCATCTAATGTCCTCCTCAAAGCCAGACTCCAATACTAAGGGGGTTTTTTTTGTGTGTGAAAGTGCATGTGTTTGGAAAGTACTCAGTAAATGATAAATGAGACTTGGATTATACTGTGCGAGTTGTGTGAAAGTTTGTAAGTGGATGCTTTGAGACAGACAGACAGACAGACAGACAGACAGACAGACAGATAGATAGATAGATAGATAGATAGATAGATAGATAGATAGATAGATAGACAGATCCTTGCATTTCACTCTCTGAGTAAAATATGGATAGAACTATACATCAGCAGCAAAATTGCTGGTGTAAATAGTAAATATAAAAACAATAATTAATATAAGAATATATGTAAAATGTACATATGCATACACTAAAACAAGTCCATCGAGCTACCAGAGATCAGTGAGAGTGTGAGAGTTATTGACTGAAGTTCAGTATAGGGGGTGGTGTGTAAGTGTATAGTTGCTGTTGTTAAACATGGTCTCCAATCAATCAGTATCAATATTATTGTAGTTTAATTTTCACACTTACAGCCTCAGCACAGTGACGATATATATTTTATTTGTAATATTTTTTAATATCTTAAGCACTAGTGTTAAACACTGTAGCGTAATGCACATTTTATATTTTTAATGCTCATTTTCATTTCTGTTTTATTTGAATTTATTGCTTTATATTTACATATGTTTATTTCATACTTTTTTTGTTACATCTTATAGTTCTCTTTTCTTTACATTGAAGCGACTGTAACAAATCACAGGGAATCAGTAAAGTATTTCTGATTCTGATTCTGATTTTAATATGGTAGGCGTTTTCTGTGGGCGAGGCAGACAAAGCTTTCTTCCCTAATTCAAGCTAACAGCATGACTAATTGATATACGGATGGTCAGAAGTATTCCTTTACACAAACACAATATAGTGGTATTCCTAATTTTTGAAAATTCATGACTTTGAGTATTGATAAAAGTGTAATTTTTGATGTTATTTAAAAATTTCAAAGTTGTACCAATAGATATTTGCCCTAAAGTATGCCTGTACAAGATGTGGCATTTTTCTTATCATACTAAATATAGTATTCAGACAAATGAGTTAAATGAACCTCAGTGCTTTTGTCTGCAAAGTAGTAATTGCAACCATTAGATAAATTTAATACGAGCTGTGTTGAAAACTAAATTCTGATTGGTCACTGAAAGCATTCTACAGTCTGTTTTTTCTGAACAGCTCTGGTCATAGATGCTTAGTGGAAGCAATGAAATAAAATTTAAATCAATATTTTGTGTCAAATTATTGATTTCCTCAGTAAGTAGCTGTGTAATAAATACCCCTCAGGGTGATGTAAGACCTCTATGGGACCCTGTTAAGATTCATTTTGCAATCTTGACATGCTCGCTGTTCATTATCCTTTAGAGCCAAAGATACAAGATTTTGTACAGTTTGGAGTTTAAGTAAAAAGTTGCACATAACAGAAATACTCAAGTTAACACAGTACACGTCAACTCTTTTCTGAGAATCAGTAAAAAGGACTTTTCACAGACGCTGTCAGTAAAATGTGTTTGGTGGTGAAAGACAGAGAGCACAGTGACCTGATAAAACAGTGGATGAGTGGATTAAGTTTGGTGTGTTATTTGCTGAACTCTGCGAGAGACAAACTATGTTTCATTACCTGGCAAAGAAATCTAGTTTAGTGTTTCAGCAGCACACATCAACCTGCTGTTGTTTACTGTAATATCTGCTCCATCATATCATGCTTTTGTCATTTTCTCTGTGTATCTTCTTTTTCTGACAGTTTTTTTTTTCCACTAGTGTTTTTCGTCATGCATACCTGGGTGTGCCGGCATGGCTGTGTGAGCCCTGGCAACAGAGATACAGTGTGTTAGTAAATCATTGTAGAAAGAGATGGATGCCTCTCTCCAACTGCTTCTGCACTCCAGGATCACTGAGTGGAACAGTTACAATGCCCCGGGGTATCCATACCTCTGGGTCCATCCCCAACTTCTTCTTTGTGTTTGTGTGTGTGTGTGTGTGTGTGTGTGCGTGTGTGTGTTTGTGTGTGTGAAGGTACATCGTATTCCCTTTAAATAGTAATGACCTGGGAGCAAGGGCACAGGGCTGCTTGTGATTGTGCTTTTACGCCTGACACTTACTGCACAGCGGGGACTGCATACATGTACACACAAAAAGAAAAGCTACACAAAGGCCTCTCTACGTGCACACATGCAGATGCACTCAGGCACATACACACAGATGCAAACTAAAAGTAAACTCCCTGTTGCAGCTTGTGTTGCTCCATAGAGTGAGCTACCTTTGTAAAGTATTAATGGGCACTCTAACAGACATGCACCCGAGTGCACATATTGTATTAGTGTGCCCTGCCTTACATCAAACAGGCTGCATCTGAATGATACATCGGGATGTGTAGTCAGTGATTAGTTTTTTTTTTAAATCAAAGGCTAATCTATTATTCTTTATCATGTGATTTAACATGAAAGGGTTAGAGGTGAAGGAAGTCCCTTTGAACTTGCATAGTTGGCGTCACATTTAATTACAGTCACATGAAATACACGTCTCTGTTGGATGGTAGAGCACATCGGCTTCTGATGTCATATTTCCTGTTTTAGTGTGTTCTAAAAAAAATGCATATTCACACATGAAATATGATCATTTACACAGTGTGAGAAACACCAAATAAATTAATCCCATTTTTCTTCCTACGAGGGTGTAAATTTGCATTTGCTATATTTTTTTTTCACCCAAAGAGATGCTATAGATCAAGTTTGAAGTTTTTGCATGGAATGTCTTGAGTGTCAGTAAGCATTGGTTAAATACCTGTGGAGCTGGAACGTGACACACTTTTAGAAAGTGTCAATTGGCAACAATAATTTAGCACACAGGCTTGTATTTGGTCACAGGAGTCGGAACATTACTTTACATTATGTGCTCATATAAAGTCACAGAGCAAATGCATGAGGGGACCTGCAATTTTAACTTTGTCCACTTGATGTCACAAACATTACAATGACAATTCAGACGGCTTTGCAGGGAGAAATGAGCAGAGGCTGCGTTGGGATGAACGCTCATCCAGCTGACACGCTTGCTCTCACACACACAAAGACAAAAAAAGAAAAGCCGTAACCACAACAGGCGTTCCGATGAGTGACATTTATCAGGTGTGTTAGATTGACATGATCAGTAGGAGGAGAGACAGAGCTGTAGGCAGGCTCGTGGCGTGAAACCTCCGCAGAACTTATTTAAAGAACCCCAGAGACTGCGTGAGAACCTAGGGAATAACATAGCCTCAGTCCCTTGAGTTGCCTAATCACCTGCACCTTAAGCAAAGCACTGTCTAGACGTTTGCCCTCAGCTGATCCCACTCTGAAAGTTTGAGAGAGAACTTAAAAGGAAGCCATTTTGAGTGCAGATTCCATTGTAATGAGTGAATAGTAACTGTGATGAAATGTACGCCTGAGCTGGAAACCCTTTTTTAATTAGCAAATGCACCTTTTGTGAATACAAATGTAGACTCTTAATGAGACTGATGCAATTAGAGTAGGTAGGCTGAGAGGTGCTTATATACATTTTCCTTTTTCTATTTCTATTTCAAGATGTGGGCAATGATTCATTTTCACACTTACTTGTTGAGCATTTTAGTATACACTTCACAGGTAGTAGGTGTAAAGCTGTCAGTGTCATCCATCCAACATTTTAAAACGATCTAATGATGATTTTAAAGTAGTTTCTGCCAGTGTGAGTGTGACTAATAAACAACATGCATATATGAATCATGACAAAGCGTTGGTAAGATGGAGCAGCCCTGTCTCCTAGAAGTTACATTTATATACAAGTCATTTGAAAAAGCAAATATGTTTCTGAGGGAACCATAATGCCGAGCAAACGATGTGTCCTATTAACATGATGAGGAGATGTTGCTAATTACTGTAAAATGTAACTGAAGTCACCATCACTCCCCAACCTGAAGCTAAGACAGAAGTATGTGCTGTCAAGGTACTTCACTTTGTGCGCTTTTTATATTGCTACAACATTATTTAGAAAGCAGCTTAACATAATTTCTAGGAGTCAGGGTTGGATGAAGCAGTAAACGGAGAAATGAATAGTTCAACATTTTGGGAAATATACTCTCTGAGACTTAGATTAGAAGATCGATATAACTGTCATGACTGTACTGTAAATAAGAAGCTAGCATAGTTTAGCATAAAACTGGAAACAGGTAGCTCTGTCCAAAACCAACCCACCAGCACCTCTTAAGCTCACTTACGGGTTTTTAATGTACAGAAAGCAGAGAGTGACAATGACAAGTTGTGGTTTTACAGGGGGTTCATGCCTGAAACTACAACTTCTCAATTTTACACTTTGGTTTTTTACAGATTAAAGGCACAGTTCACCCCCCCCAAAAAAAAAAAAAACATACATATTTTTCCTCTCAGCTATAGCACTATTTATCAATCTAGATCAGTGATATCTGGTCTAGATTAATAATCTGGCCCATAACAGGGTGCCAGGTAGACCAAAAAACATTTTCTTATTCACTGTAAAAAATAAATGGATTCGCACTGGAATTTCTTTTTTGTACTTTTAATGCAAATAAAATGACAGAGTGTGTTAAAAAGCATCAGAATGGAGCTTGTTTATTAGAAAATGCCCCCCCAGACAACTCAACCAGGCCCAGGCTAAGCCCCCAGTAGCCTCAAATCCATAAAACTCCCCTGAGTACACCTGACCTGTTGAAGGCTGCTGCGACTGACCCCTGCCCTGTTGTCATTTTACAAATGTGACCCCTGGGCAAAGCGAGTTTGTTATCACCTGTCTAGATTGTTTTGAGTTGCCCAGTGTTGGAGATATCAGCTGTAGAGGTGTCTGCCACTTAGGAACTTAGGAACTAGTTCAGCTTGTGCTGCTCAAAAGCCACATGCATGCATTAACTCATAGACGAGAGGCTCATGCTAGCCCAACTGAGCTAGCTAACATTACAACTCAGGCCAGGAGAACGCTATTAATGTTTACATCTCACGATGTCATGAGAACGAGTCTCTTGTCCATGAGTAGACGCACGCTTCTTTCTGTGCTGTGATATGGTTGGCAGGTGTATTTCAGTAGAAAGAAAATAGTTCCTACATGAAACTGCTCACAAGAAGGTCTGTGGATTATCTTGAGTAACTGGGTCATGATCTCTAAAAAGACACATTGCTGTAGAGTTTTTAAATTTTATTTTTTGGTGCTTTGAGCAGCATAAGCCAAGTGCCATCTGGTTCCATTATATGCGAGAGAAGGCAGACATCTCTACGACCGATATCTCCAGCACTCGGAAGCTCACACCAAAACAATCTAGGCTGATAAATAGCACTACAGGTAAGAGAGAAAATAAGTATGTTTGATTTTGGAGTGAACTGGCCCTTTAAGAGATAAAACAAGATAGAATATGTTAATTAATGAGCTTTAGAGGTGCTGGTCGCTGGACTTTATTATCCTCTGGATGGAGCCAACCAAGTTAAAATGTTGAACTATTCCTTTAAGTAGAATTCAAGCTGTCCATCCAGAGTAGAAACAGTCATGCAAAAGAGACTCTGATTTTGAAAGCATCACAGGAGTAAATTTAACAAGCATTCATCATCAGTCTGTACACATTTACTCTGCACTGTCCAAGAGGAAAAAAAAGCATGGTCCCAGAGGTGATGATCTCAGAATGAACTACTGCACACTCTAAGTACCTCTGTAATCTTTTTATCATTGACCTGTTGAGACCTGTCTGTGAGTGCTGTCCAACATCTGAACTATCCATGACATCACAGGCCTTGTACCGAGTCCTGTTCATTTTCTGACATGACAGGCAGGTGCTTATGTGTCACGCCCGCCCCGCCCTCCCAGTATAGCATGAGATAAGCTGCAGGGAACGCTAACTCCATAATAGCACTCACAGGCCATGCCCATTAGCTCTAAATAACACTCTTGCAGTGCAAAGCACCGTCGTCGACACCATAATGGCCACATTAACGAGCATTACACAGCCATTGGTTTTTAGAACCGCTTACTGCCACTGAGCTCATGCATCATAACAGTGTGTTCAACATTACGCCCCGTTATAGCTCTGAGTTCTTTTGTGTTGACTTGGCAACTTGGCATTGGCTTCCTTCTTCTCCCTGCATGTCTTCCTGTCTCTGTCTTTGCATTCGTGCTGCCTATTTTCCAGTCTGCTTCAGTTCATTACTCACCTTCTTTCTGTTCTATTTGTTTAATCTGCTCCTTTTTCTGTTGGACTCAGTGATAGCCATCCTCAAACAGCCTCCTTCCTCTCCACCCTTCACTCTCTGCCTCTCTCAGTTCCCCTCGCTGCTCATCTCCACACTACAAAGATGTTTTCTTGGTGAACACCTATTATTTAGCCTTGTCTTCCTGCCTCCCCACCCTCTTCCCTCTCTTTCTCTCAGTCACGGTGTTTTCATCTTACATGATGCTTGAGAGGATTTGTCCATGTTCTTTTGCATTATGCAGCTGAAAGCCCATTTTCCTGCCAATACCACCTCATCTCCTCCCTTTGTTGGAAACAACAGTCACTAGGGATCAACATTTCTTTCTAAACACCATCAATCCAGCAGTTTAATGAAGTTGGAGAAATGGGTGCACTCTTTTATCCCGCTCTGCGTCCACACTCGAGACAGGAGGATGGAAGGATGATGGGTTAGGAGAGAGAGAATTGAGTTATTCTCAGCTGTCGGGCTGTCTCCTGTCTAGACAGTAGGTCAGATGATCTGGAAGATTTGAGTGTCAGCTGCTAAGACGTGAGAAAACTTTGGGTTTTAAGACTGGATTAACCGTAGATCAGGCCAACTTCTGAAACTGCGTTTTACCCTTTTTCCTGCACACAGCAGATCACCAATTCATTTTTTTTTCTTTAATTTAGATGCAATTAGGGAAATCAAACTGTAGACGGCCCTTTTTATATCATGTTTTTCACAACACAGCATGGAATTCAAGAGAGATGAGTTTCACAGAGGGCTTTTATGCCCGCAAAAATTATACAATAGATCACAAACATTAGTGTCTCTTGTCTCAAATGCTCGAGAGAAGAAGTTTTAATTGATAGCCCTGCTTCATCATAATCCTGTTCTTGCTCTCTGTATTATACAATTGGAGTAATACTCATTGGCTCATTGTCTCACTGTGCCTTGTGTTTTGCTGATTATACCAGAAACAAAAGGGAAGTTAGGCGATAAGCAGTCATTTCATTGAAATCATAGGAAGTGACTCTCATCTGCACGAATATAAAAATACACACGAATACACTTCTGGGAGTTGTGACAATACAATATCTTATTCAAAGGCATCTGCCCTGTCAGAACGTCAGCAGCATTACAGGGTAACCATATCTGATAGTTTAAGGACTTTTATTAGTCATTGCTGCCTAGGTAAAATCATGTGTCATATTTCCCCTCTTCTATCTTCTCTCATTTTCGTCTCCTGCGGGTGCCAGACTTACCCATTCCACACAGGCTTTAAGATCCCATGTTGAGGGATTACATTAATCTGATTAAAATGAAAAAAGGTAACTGCTATACATTTGAGCTCCTCACAGTAATCATATTACAGATAGAAAAAAAACAAACTCCGGACTGCTCAGAGATACTGGCTGTTTGAACAGAATCAGTGTTTGTCACAAGTGCTATCCATGGGGCTGATCCTGTTGCAGTCTCAGAAGTGGGATCAGCAGCATGGACAGAGCTTGTGACATTTACATTGTAAAAATATGCCTTGGGCGCTCCCTTTATTTTGGCCAATAAGAGTTTGTGTTGGCTGTGGATATGAAGTGAATCACAGCTGTGCAGTTGCTGGGTTATTGTGTAAGGTAATGGCTGGTGTGTTTTTGTTGCAAATACCACCCTAGTTTTGACTTTTGTCTTAATTCAATGCTCTTCATCAAGTCGTACAGTGTTGTAGTGAAGACCAAGTCATGACCAAGATCCAAGCGGCACCCTACAGGGCTGAAAAATGAAGCCAATTTGGAAATTTTCTTAGCTAACATCAAAAGAACTCGAGTTCCTTACATTTATTTTCGGGGGTCATAATAGACAAAAAACCAACTTGGAAATACCATATTGAACTTGTCTTTAAAATGACTATGACATCAGTTGGTATCTCAAATAGAGTTTGTTCACTGGTCGATCATTCCAATAAGATTTTTCTGATTCAAAAGAAATTTTTGAGAGTGACAAGCTTTGCTAAAAATGTGAATCATCTGCTTCTCTCTTAAAAAATATAATCTTTTATCAATTTTTAATGTTAACACATACCAGATTTTCATGTATAAATATGTACGTCTGACTCATGACTTGCCTAGTGCTTTCAGAACTATTTAAAGTCTTCTTCAGACATTCACTTATATTCCACAAGACACTCTAAGGACGTTTATCTTCCACATTGTCAGAGTTCTCTTATTTAATATTCATTGAAATACAGAGGACCATCTCTATGGAACCTTCTTCCATCTCTGAGACTATCATCTACATTATCATTACTCAAAAAACGTCCGAAAAGGACTCTAATTTGCAAGGACTCTTAACACTTCATTGACTCCTTTGTAATTTGTTTGTGTTGTTGTTGTTGTAATTTGTACATCTTTAACAATTTTGTATTGCCTCTTAGTCTGGAACTTCAATCATGCAATCTTAGTTTGTTTTTTGGTTTGTTTTCTTTTTTCTTTATGTGTATGATTGTTGTTATTTAATAGGAGAGGTGTCTTCATCAGCCATTTTTGACTTCAAACCTCTCCTGCACAATGTTTTAACTTTTAATTTCTTTTTCCTGTATTTTCTATACATGTATGTGCAAATAAACTAAACTAAACTGAAGTGCCAAAAACTGCTGTTCCTTGAATGGCCACTAGAGGCTGGCTCCAGAGGCCAGTCAGTCTTCATGACCCCCATATTAGAATGCCTGACCTCACAGCTGAAATAAACATGTTTACAGGCTGGTGCAAAAACTGCTCTGGTCTGTTTAGCTAATTTCAACAGTCATGACAACTGTAACTATAACTCACCTGTTTACATTTATTAAAGCTCAAAGGTTGCATATTTAGGGGCGGGGCAGCTTGAGTGACAGGTTGTCTGCGAGGTGCCGCTACAGTCTGTCTGCACATCGTGATGGCGAAACTGCTGAATGAACTTGAGGCTTTAAAAAAGGGAGTCCACAAAGCAACAGGTGATGTCACAGTGGCCACGTCCGTTATTTTATACAGTCTATGCTAAAACCAGAGTGTAACAGAGACTGAAACAAGACCAAGACATTAAGGGGTCGAGTCCAAACCAAAGTCAGGACCAGACCAGTGGGAGTCCTACACTGCAGGACACGTTGCTTACAGTTAAACTTGGAACAGTGAAATCAAAGTTAATCTTCAAAGTGACATGAAAGATCCACATTCCTACAGAAACACCCACAGAAAACAAACATAGATCCTTTTCACTCACTTCTCTTATTGCATTATGTGTATGTATAAGTGTGCCATGAGAATTGTCTTGATAATATAATCAAAAGGTGAATTTTATGTGTGGGAATTTTTCTTTGTTTCCTAGGAGCAAACAAATACAACTCTAAAGAGCTGAAATTAACTTTAACATCTTTATTCAACACTGCTTTCTGCATATGCAAATTGATGATATCGATGCGGCTGTGATCTTGAACGGTCTTGAAATAAAATCCGGAGTCCTCTTTTCTGAGACTGAGACAAGGCTGAATAAAAATCTGGTTGATTCAGAGACGAGACCTCCAAAAAGTGGTACTGGGACCAGTCTCAAGGACTACAACACTTATATCATAGTACCCATTTAGTAACTGGCTGTCTTTCTTTTCCTCTAAACCTCCATTTGCTTCAGCCTCCATTGTAGCCCAGAAGTGGTGGTGCCAGATGCAGCCGTGTATGGACGGAGAGGAGTGTAAGGTCCTCCCTGACCTGACTGGCTGGTCCTGCAGCACTGGCAACAAAGTCAAAACCACCAAGGTGAGAAGAATGCCCGTCTGCGTTTTTATTTTTGTATACACGTGCATGTAGTGGACCCATGTCTGTCTCTTTCTCCCTCAGTCTGTCTGTAAGTGTAATTACAGACAATGATCAATTGTGTGCAGATTTTAAGCATATGTCATCCCTCACATGCTGCTCTTTTCCTTTCATTTGTTGCCTGTACTGTTTTCCGAGCTTGCACAGAGTCACCTACATGTATACCTGGCCAACTCCAATTATTGCAGAGCCTTTGATAACTTCTCATTTGTAAGCAACAACAAAGCAAGCAACCTCATCTGTGTTACATCAAAAAGGTCCCCTGAGAAACGCATGATGTCCAGAAAGAATACATAAAAATACCATTGAGCATCTTCCAGCTTCGCTAATATTTGATGTAGCTACAATTGACCTTGATCTTCAGTGGAATTGGTATTGTTTTTCCTCTGTGAAATATCTTGCGCCATTTATAAACAAACTTTCAACTTTTTCACTCTGTATATGACTGTATATTAAAAAAAACTTTCAGAAGTGCCTACCAATCAAATTAAAGATAATCTTATAAACAAAGCCTGTTTGTCTCTTCAAGATGCCTACATGTGTAATCAGAGTGCAGTTTAATTTAAGCACTAATTTCAAACATCAATAAGAAATTACAAAGAATCAGAGACAGAGTTAATCAACAAGCAACCCCCACAGTGAGCCTTATTTGTTAATCTGCTGTAACTGTATCTCCTCAGGCGAGGGTGACAAAAAACTGATGGAGAAAAGACCTCTGTACACTCTGTCCCCGAGACAACCACTGTGTGATGCCGTGTAAACTGACGCTATTCAGATGAGATAAATTGATTTAAATGAGAGTCCTTCATGGCCCTTTGTAAGCTGTTGAAGTGTGAAAGTTAATTTGCGGGACTGACGACTGGGGTGTGTGTCTATACGTGCCAGAGTGCTTGTCGTGGGATGGAGCAGGTGCAGTTTATTTACAGGTGAAATATAAAAAAAAAAAGAGAAACAGTTGTGAGGGAAGCAGCGCAGGCGCCATAAGAGTAATTGCTCGAGAGATGGCATAACAGCACAACATCTGTCGCATTCATTAGAATGCATTATGGCTGGGGCCTTCCACAGAGGCTTTACAATTAAGAGTCATAATTAAATTGGTGAGTGGGATAGACTGAGGAACAGAGGCACTGCTGGGCTCAGTCACACGCAGTGGAATTAATGACCCTGGGCCTAACACCAACTCTGGGACTAGTAGGTGCAATTATCCCCATTCTGTTGCATGGTGCCACCTCTTTTCCTCTTCTTCTTCTCCTTCTCTCTCCGTTTTGTCTCCTCCACCCTGTCTGACCAGCTGATCAGCTGAGAGAGAAATGAGGAGCCAATGCCCGACTGCATCAGTGGACATTAATTGTGCATTTGCAAGGTGCTTTGGGACCGGGTAGCAGTTACTTGGAGACTTGGTGGCAGATGTCACTGAAGATGGTTGCAATGAGACATTGATTCCCTGGCAACTGCACGCACGTCCCCTCTCTCCCGCTCCCTCTGTGCCTCTCCTCTTTATCCTGCATCTCTCTTTTCTACCCGTGACCTCCTTTCACCATCTCTGCGTCTCATTCACCATGATGATCTCTATCTGTCCATCTCTTTCACTCCCACACAGCGTAGGTGTGCTGGAGAAAGATGCATAGATTTCTTGACATCCTGACTGAGGAACCAGAACACTGTCTAACAAGAGACGGCAAAGACACCGCAACATAAGACACATATTTTCACATGTCCCATTTCATATGTGTGGTTTTATAGCTGAACATTCCCAGGATTAAAACTGGGGTTTTCAATATAAGAGCATATCTCTTTGTTATAAATGCACATTAGATGGGGTTTGTTGATGGAAAACAGGCTCTATACATATCCCAATTATACGCCTTCGACACTAAGTGTAAACAAACCATTACAGCTCCGAGACATGTGAAATCCAGCTTTAGCAGTTGAGACACTGTTGGACCCTGCAATCAGTCAGCCGGCCAGAGTGCAAACAAACATTTTCAATCCAATAAAAACAACACAGAGCCAGAAACAGAGAGAAAATGGTTTGATTTGGAATATTCTCCCCTGACCTCTGACTGACTCTTAAAAAATGGAAACATTCATTCAGCGAGGGTGAAGTGGGACACAGAATCACTCCGTGTAATTACATGTCTCTGTGACACTGATCCTCTTGTCTTATCTGTGGTATTGTTTCTTTTGTAGGTTACGCGATAGCAAGAGAGCCACTGAGCCACGAGGAAACCTGAAACTCTCCATGTGGAAAGGATGGATGACTCACACATATTTACTGTACGATGGGGAAAATATCAAGGAAAGGACCACTGTCAGGCCATCCATCACAAAACAATGGGATAAAATGCACTCATCACAAACTATGTACACTTGGCTACATGGAGCCACACAACCAGTATACACAGTATGCTGGCTGTTGAGACCAATGGACTACAATCATGGACACCCAGGGTAAATCTGGACACAAAAGGACTCTTATTTTCCAATAATGGACAAAATGTGGATTGATCAAAAGAAAATGGTCGATTTTAAAGAGTGATTAAGCATTTCAAAGTATATATTTCAACAAAGCATTTGTGGATGAGTGTGAGGTGTGAACTAAAAGCTGTGCTTGGAGTGCTGCTGGACACAGTCCAGACCTGTTGTCAATATGCAGAGCTTATACAAGAGACAGTGGAGATAATTTGGGAGAAATGAAAGAGATAGCAGCTCATAACTAGCAAATAGCAAATTAGCATCAAATTGCTCTTGTGGGTCAAGTCACTACCATGAAGACTGTTCTGCGGGAGTCATTTTGCAGTTCTAATTAGGAATTGCAGTGTAGGATCATAACAACATATTAAAAATTCATGTAAGATATTTGCACTAGTTGAAACCGTTTGGGAATGTTTTGTTTTTCTAGATATCTCCCATCTTTTGCTGTGGATGTCACATGAAATTGAAGGTGAGCATTTTGTAAAACGTCTGACACTTGAAGTAGATAAATATTATATATATATATCCCATGCCCCATTATTCCTGAGTAGTTATTGGTTAAAAATGGCACCGACTATTGAGCCTCACTTACATGCAGCTTGGTGCAATATGAACTAGCAGAGTGTGATTCATCTGTCTCATTTTTGCCCAGAAACATTTCCAAGCTCAGCCTTCAAAGTTATATATCTTTGATCTATTATATTCAGTCTGTGACATCTCTTATGTTAACTGTAAAAGGAGGCCCATAAAATGTTCAAACAAGAAGGACGAGTTGTCTTTATGTTGTTATTTCACTTTATTGTGAATGCTTTCTTCTTTATCTCTCTAAATGTTCAGGTCTTTAATCTTTAAAAGCTCTGTAAATACAAAGAAATTGTATGAATAGGGGTCCTTTTAAGTACCTTTATTAGGAGATACAGTACAATATTGTGCTCACATTGCCCATTGCTTGCCTAGAGAATCCACATCAATGTTTCAGTGAGATATACAGAAATAATTGCCATCGATAATGGCAGTTCAACCCTTTGCAAACATGTTTTTTTTCCCCACAGGGCTCGATCATTACTGCACTGAGTACAATAGCGTAGCGCCCCAAACAACCACCTTAAATCTCTCAATTATCTCCGTCCACTCTCCCTCTCACACTCGCCTCTCCTTTGAATCTCTCTGTCCCTCTCTTGTGCCACTCTCTCTTTTCTGCCACATAGCATATCGTACAAAAGATGGCACAGTTAAAACAGTTTTCACACACAGTATCTTTATTTCTCAGCTTTTTGTAGCATAGTGCCACTTTTTGCTCTTTCCAAATCTATTTTTCTGTCACAGACACACATCCAAGTGCAAGTCTTTCTCTAACTGCATCTGTCCGCCTCTCTGATATGTGAGTGTGTTGGGTCAGTGTGCCCAGGGGTTAGCCCGCCGGGGGCTGCTCCACCTGCGAATGAGAGCCTCTGCTTTCAGACATGCTGCTTTGTGAGCTATGATAAATCTGTGGGAGCTGAGCTGCTGCCTCTCCAGCTCCAGTGCTGAGCTCTGAGCCAGAGGGAGCTGGGGGACAGCAGGGCTACCAGTGGCAGGCAGCTCCACTCTCTCATTACTGAGAGGCCTGGATAGCGCTGGGCTTCTCTCGGGACCACTGACATGGAATATTTTTAGGCCTACGGTGCAGCACTGCAGTTAGGCCAGTCACACCACAATGCCCTCTTTCCTTGAGCAGCGTCTCAGCAACAATGGTCCATTTAGAGTGGGGATACAATGACATTCTGCTGCCGTGTTCGCACCCAAGCAGATACACCTACATTCACACAGAAACTATAACTTTTACAAGCCTTAAACCCACCCACTCACACCCACAAACTAATATGGAAGGACAGGAATCAGCAGAGAAAGTGGCAAGTGTTAATTACAGCCAACATAAGGCAAAATGTCTCCAGAGCTGTGCAACATCAAACCGTATAAGGGCTCTGTTTCCTTTCCCTCCCCCTCTCTCCTCCCCCCGTCCTTCCCTCTCTTTCCATCTCTGTCTCCCCCAGAGGTTTGGTGTTCTGTAGATGAGCCTGGCGCCTTGCTCCCTCCGTCCTACATGGCTCTCTGCAGCAGAATCAATATTTGAGGACAATTTGCGCTGCGCTGCTCCCTGGTGGCTGGGGTTTGACGCTGCAGCTCCACCCTCAGTTCCAACAACGCTTAGACAGTCAGAGAAGAGCTGCCAGGGAGAGATTCAATATTCACCAAAAAAAAAAATCTGCAAAGTGCCCCGTACATATATTTACGACTGCTGTGCAGGCTGGCCAGCCCCGCAGCAGAGCAGACGCACACTCCTCCGCCTTTGCCAATTTATGAGAGAGAAGACGACTGAACTCGCTAAGAGGCCTCAAGGTATCTTGGAGGGATTTCGTATTACCATATTCACCTTTAATGAGGTGTTACATAGCATGCAGATTTAGTAGGCATCAGTGCCTGTCCATGTCTATACATTGTCCGTTCTTTGTGTTAAAAAAAAAAACTTCTAACACCCTCGTTACAAGCTGGTTTCAAAAATAATGAAAGAAATTTATCTGCTGTATTATGCTTACAGACACATTCTTCAATGTAAAAATATAATGTTGTTTTTAACTGGAAGGGGATGTGTCTGTAATGTGTCAGTAGGGGTCTAACCTCCCAAACGTCCCATGGAGACTGGTTACTTTCATCTCCACGGGTTAGCAACTGGTGGGACCCAGAGGGCAGGACTTACAGAAGCAAACAAACAGCATGGAGGACATGACTGCAGTATGAGATGCTAATGAGCGAGGATAGGCAGTTTGAGTGAGAACGGAAAACAGAAGAGCGACGAGCTCCCTCAAAGAAAAAACAGAGATAGAGAGGTATAACTATAGTGTTTGCGAGAGGGGGAGCGTGTGAAGAGTATTTTAAGTATGTCTTTGTTTATGCGCTAAGCCTGGGTGGCTCCCGAGAGGCCACTTGCATCGTCAAACCAAACGCCTCCAATAGTCCATCATCACACTCGTCGGCAATTCACACAATCGGTACCTAGAGAGGGAGAAATAAAGGGATGAAACACCGTTGTCTTGGCTTATGCATCATCTTTTGTCAAGTCCAATTTGTATTAGCCTCCAGCCATATCCAGGAAATATGGGTTCAGGATTCATGTTCAGTGAGAATGGTAATCTTCAGATGAAGTGAGTCTGTCAGAGGCAGAGAGATGTGTGACAACTTGAGTCAGCTCTCGGAAAAAGAGAGCTTTTGCCATTGTGGAGGAAAACGGGCTCCACCTCCTGCTGCCTGGAGCTGACATTGATTTAATATAAGTCAGAGGGAGATTAGCTGATGAAGAAGATCTGATCGGTGTTATCAGTGCAGGATGGCAGTCGCTGGTCTTGTCGCTGTCACTTCAGAGGGAACAAATCAACTCAAGCCAAAATGTTTCCTTCGATAGATCAAATCTTTTTAGCGCAGTAAGCGTGACATATAATTAGTCAATTGTGTGCACAAAACCTCTCAAAAATACATTATTGAAATCTCATCTAATTGCACTGAGGCCTTTTATCATCACTCAACACGATGCAGCCAGTCCCCCTCACTCAGTATTCTGGTGCAGCACGTTAGATTAGTGCAACATGGTCACGTGAATTTATTGGCTACCACAGCTGGTTAGCCGTCAGGTGATGGTGTAGGGATTAATTGCATTAGCTCCACTCTCTTACCCAGCATAGAATATGTGACAAAAACACCACAACACAGCCCATTAAAATTCAATGAAACCCGGCGAAAAAAAAAAGGCAAACAATCAAAAGTGTCTTTAATATTCATTTTGCGGCAGGCCTGCGACGGGCCGATATTGACGGTGGAAGTAAACCGGGGAATTCATTAACATCTTCTCCCTCACTGCTTCCTCTCGCTGAGCCGTTCCTTGCTGCGTCGTCAAACTCACTTATCTCTCTGAAGCAATTAGCCACTGGAGGCTCCATTGACCTGAGCCTTTGTTAGACTAACGGGCTACATTAGCATGGCCGTAGCCTGGCAGTCTTGGCAATGCATGTGTCGGTGCCAATGTGAGGAGCACTGATAAACAGGAGCCCCGGGGTGTGCATGTGCATGTGTGTGCACGTGTGTTTGGGACAGTACAGGAGCTACATGCATGCATATTAACTGACCGCTACCACTGAGCTGTGTGTATTGAGCCCCTATATACTCCTACTGTATGTGTGTTTGTGTGTGTGCTGTTTGCACAAGGGGGGTGTGAATAACTAAATGGTCAATGTAAGCATTTCATTTCTGTGTGTGAATGGAATATTGTCTGCCTTTATGCTGCGACATGCAAAAAATTCAAGCGCTGAATCCACAGTAACACTGATAATGTAGACAGCAGCTATCAGACACCAGCAATATACATTTCGATACACAGTATCTCCATTGTATTATACACTATGTGATGCACACACACGACAGAAGTGATAGGTTTAATTTTGCCTACTGAAGCTGTAAGATTACACACATATACAAATGACAATACGATGAGTTGCAGTGCTTACAGGGGAAAAGCGTGTATGACTATAGAGACCGTAGTGCTGTGCGTGGCCTGTGGCACTCAGCTGGCAAATATGGTATGGTAACAGTGCTATTTAAAGCCTGTTTCTAATTTGGAGAAATTGCATTTACTTTACTGTCACACTGTATTACTGTCAACCATGTGGAGAGCTCCCTGACATGTGAGAACACAACAGAGAGAATCCACATTAAGATGGCACATAAATATGAATCTAACTGTCAGACAAACAGCCCCCATTTATGCTAAGCAGAGAAATAGCCTACTAGTAAGTGTTTCGGTGTTTACACCGATGACAACAACAGCTAAGTATGCATGCATTATTCATAATTAATTATCCAAATGTGCTACTCCTTCCTTATTTACCAAATTAATGGTTTGTTTTCCTGAGAAATGTCTACTGTCTGGTACGTTGGGTGGAGACACCACGTCCTCATAAATTTCCCTGGCAGGTGAGGTATGCAGAGAGTGATGAGACAGAACAAGGGAGGTTCAAACACACAGGAAAACCATTAGTTCCACCGTCTCCGTGGCCCTATGCTACAAATGTAAAAATCATTACAGGCAGAGACCTTACGAGTTCTACAACGTTGTGGTGCTTGTAGGGCAATGTGATCTCATTCCTACTTGTCATAATTTGAGGCTTGGGTAGAGGCCCCCGGCTATACTGACACTGGGGGCAGACTTTTGCGTTGTATCTCGATGTTGCTCTGAAAGTGTAATAATGACGGGGATGGACACGTCCCACTGATAGGAGGCCTCGGGGTAGACCCAGAACACGCTGCAGGGATTACATATCTCATCTGGCCTGGGAAAGCCTTAGGGTGCCCCAGGAAGAGCTGCACAGCGTTGCTGGGTAGAGGGACGTAAGGGGTGCTTTGCTTAGCCTGCTGCCCCAGCGACCCCGTCCAGAATAAGTGGATGAAAATGGATGGATGGATGGATGGATGGATGGGTTTACACTGGAGTTGGCTGAAGGCCCGATGCATGTCATACACATACTAAGGGGTGCACTGCACGTCCGTATCTGATGCTAAGGGCCACTACCCAAGCAGCATTTTTGGCGCCCTGGGAATGAGACCATGCTTTGTAACATAATCAAAAGCCAGACTCCTGCACCCTCTGCTATCTACAGTAGCCTCTGTTCCCACTAGCATCTCTTCATCAGGAAGTTGTTCTTTCATTCGCCTTTCTGCAAAGCTAAAACATGTTCCTATGGCTTTTGCATCCGCATTATAAGCTTAATTGCCATCTGCTGCTGTACTGGATAGAAAATCCTGAGTGCCTTGTCATTATTAACTTCTAAAACATGTTGTGAGTTTTCACTGCGATGGTTACCTTAAAGCATCTCCTCCTTAGTTTTTGTTAGCTTGCAACCAATACAGCTCCTATAGCGAGCCAAAGTGAAACCAGTGTTGTGTTGAGGTGTGTTTCCCCTTACTTAAACCTGAGCCCAAGCTATACCTAACCACAGTTGCTTATCTCTGCTATGCCTGACCATAGACTGTACAAAAAACACTGGACATAGCGACAGTGACGTCAGCCATTGGTTTATGGACTCCCATTTGAAGCGTCAAGTTTGGCATTTTGGCCATTGCCATCATGGCGCATTTGTGGAGCCAGAAGTCACCACACTGACGAGAGTGTGGAGCTGACTCATCGACTGTGGTGACGCTTTGCAGACTTTGCACCATGCCCTTAATTTTACCGTAGCTTTAAGCCTTAAAAAAAAATTTAAACAAGTATGTTTCATAAAAATATTCTCCCTGATTGGGGAATTAGCTATACAGGATGAGATAGTTTTTTTAATATCAGGCTGTAAACATGTTTATTTTCTGCTGTAAAGTTGGGCATTTTAACATGGGAGTTCGTATGGGGACTGGCTCGCTTTTGGTGCCTGCCTCAAGTGGCCGGTAGAGGAACTGCAGTTTTTGGCACATATGTGAATGCTTAATTTTTCAGTGCGTGACCATAAACCTAGCTTAAGTCTAGACATCACCGCAGAGGGGGGCACTATGGAAGGGGAAAACAGACTCTGACAAAACACAGAAACTTTTGGATTCTATTTCAGAGGAAAGAAAACCTAAATCAAAATAACTTTTTCAATAACGCTAATTACAGCCAGCACTGAGTCCTAATTTGCCCAAAACTATCTGATGGGTTTCACACATTTGTCTATACCGGGTGTAGGCACCCTGTGGCCTCAGAGCTGCATGTGACTCTTTAAACCCTCTTCACTGGCTCCCTGTGGCTTTGACATACAATTATATGGGAATGAATAATGGTTACTTTTTTAACGTTCAGTCTTTTAATTGTCATTTCTGTAGGCCTAAAGTGATAACTGCATTCTACAACTGTAAAAATGTGTAGCCTATACATCAAATTAAAAAAATGTGTTAATGTTTCATCAACTAAAACATGCGTCATACAGCTATGATCTGGTGCCTTTACTTTAAATTTTGCTGAACTTCAGTAGCAGTGGCTAGCCTCTAGCAAGGCTAGGCATGGATTCCAAATTCAAAAAAAGGAAAGTCTTGGAGGACAATGAAGGATTTAATCAGTGTCGTTTGCTTTCACCACCAACACTGCAAAGTTGAAAGCATGAAATAATTATAAATAGCCCACTGCAGAGTAGCCAACTTGTAGTAAATCATATTAAGGAATGCTGATTTAGAACTATTCGTTATGTTGATGGGCTAATTTAGACTAAGTAGGCTGTTACCTTTATTCAAATATGTTTTGCAGCTCTGCACAGATTATTTTTTTCTGTTTTGGCCAATATTGGCTCTTTTAATAGAGAAGGTAGCCGACCCCTGGCCTATACAGAGATTGCAAGTTTTTGAAAACAACAACGACAAACAAAGCAATGCCACTCTTTACTTAATGTTTCTGTTTCTGATGGCATTTAACAGTATGAGGCCACTCCAGTGACGAGCTGTGAGAATGGACGGGGCCGAGGCTGGATCGATGCAAAGCTTATAGCTGCTCCAGAAGCCCCATGAAGTTTAGTCAGTTCATTTTTAGTTATTTCATTAACTGCAAATTTATTTCAGAAGTTGTACCAGTCAGTGTAGTACAAACGTCATCCTGTGTTATCCTGTTTGTATTTACATTTTCCTAAATGAAAGTTTGGTTTTGTTAGATTTGCACAATCTAACTGGCATAAAGAAATCCTGAAGCTAAAAAGTATATCAGTATATGAGCAGAGGTTTGTTTCTGGGTTTCTGTGCAAAATAATGAAGCTGCAATCTATATAGTTTAAATTGGCCATGGACAGGGCCAAGAGCACTTTTTCATACAGCGATAAAGCTGTAGAAATGACATTGTGTTTGTAGATATGATAGAACATTTTCAAGGGAGCTGTAGTTTTGTATATGCTAGGAAAATTAATTATTATTTTTGTTAAAATTACTTGCTTAGAAAACCAGATGAAAGAAACCCTCTGTAAGAGATTGCATTACACAGCCGTTACAGAGGCTAGTGGAACAACAGCTAGCCTGGATATGACATCAAGGCTTAAGCTGCCTTTGAGGTTTTTGCAGTGTGCCACCAGCTATGGAATACGATGCACACAAAAGAAGCTTTGAAAATAAAGGCTACTCAAAGTTCAATATCCAGTAGATATACATTAAGCTTAGAATATGGACAGAAGAGCATGTTTGAGTCTCTCAGAAAAAAAATGCACCATAAGAGGAAGCTATAGGGAGACAGAGGCTTGCTACTGGAGCGGGGAGACCATTTTATTAAAGGCATGCATTGAGAAATGACACTCATAGTTTCTGTCCACCAGCTACGCTGCTGGTGCTGCAGTGCAGACTGATATTCAGACACATATTTTCAGAGCCTCCTGAGCGTGGCTGCACATCTGCCGGGACTGGCAGCCAGATGCCGTGCCCTCAGCCAGACCTCAGCCCTGCCGACAAGCTCCACGGGTGGTGACTGGCGTCTCTCATCCCGCTCTCTACCCTGTTTGCCCTCAGAGCTCAGGGCTATCCGCCTCTACGGCTGCCTCTGTGCCAGGCTGACAGATGCCCCGTCAGCGCAGATGTGGGGGGCGGCGGGGGATGGCAGAATAGAGCTAAATCACTGTGTAATCAACGTGTGTGGTTGGGAGGTGATGGGGGCTCAGCGGGCACACAAACATTTACAATTGGCCAGGCAGTCCTTGTAAACAGGAGTGGTTGTACAAAAGAGGCAGGTTGAATAATTGATAGGATGTAAGAGGATCTGGCTTTGGGGGATTTTGGAGCATTGATTCTGGCTGAGAGAGAGTGAGCGGGGGGTAGAGAGAAAGGCTTTCCTGGTGCTAACCTTTATAAATGCTTTTCTCTTTCCTTTAGCTCTTACCTCGCCCAGCCTTGGTGATTCTATGCATGCCAGGTATAGTTTTTCCTCTCTACCTCCATTCCTTTTCAGCCTCTCTCTGTGTTCTCCTTTTGTAATGCTTTTCACTGTGAAATGGTGGGTAAGCCATCATGCCAGTGCATGACAACAACATAGCCAGGGAGAAACAAAAGAGCAGATGGCCGCAAAGAGCAAGAGAGAGAAAGAAAGAAAGAAGTGATGGAATGGGAAAGATGAAGGACAAATTGCACGAGGAAAAGCAGAGGGAAACAAAACAGACAAACAGGAAGAGCAGAGCGAGATAGCGAGAGGAGAAAAAAAAATGATAGTGTGTCAGTAAAAGGGTAGAGAGAGGAACACTGTCATAGCAAAACATTTCATTCTGTCTGCCTCTGGCGCAAAATGTCAGAAAACAACTAATATAAGTGTGTGAGATTTCCCCACTTCACCTGGATGAAAGTCATTAATAATCCGCTCTCGCACACGCCGAAACATACATACATGCACACACACACACACACCCCGCTGATGCTGTGGTAACCCTTTCATCTCGCCAGCTGCAGGGCTCATAAAACGAGCTGATATAAATAAATTCACCAGCCTGGTTTCAAGCCATAGTCTGCCAACAAACACACACACACACACAAATGTGCAGATACACACATGCACACAAACACAAACACAAGCACGCACTGTTTCCCAGCGTCTTTTGACTTTGCACACTTCACATTCGCATCATGTCCGCAGACTGAGAAACAAGCTTATCTGTGGTTGTTTCACTTGAGCTGTACTTTGCAGAAGTAGGAGAAAATGTCTTGAAGTCTTATTCTCGTCTCATCAAACAGAAGAGGTATCAAGATGTGACATTTCTCAACACTGGTCACTGGTAAAAGCGCTGCTGCCTTGTTATTGTTGTGGAAGTGATGGGCACTCGCTCCATTCAAATGCAAATTTCTCTTTGAACGAAGTCCTACAGCTGTACCATAAGGTGCTTTCACAGTATATTGCCTGTTTTATCAGAATACATCACAAACATTGCACTTGAATATTGTACAGTACAATACCAGAATAATTTCTACTTCAAAGTCATACACACTCACATTTTTCTTCGTACCCGACTGACTGCAGTTGCCGCAATAATTCAAAGCCCTGGTCTTGCCTTACCGTAAGACTTTGCAATTAGCTATGATAGCTATGCTAATGCTTTCCCTCCTCTTGGCAACTCTTTGGTTTCCTACAGAGCTCGTGTGTCTGGGGAAAGTGAATAGAGACGAAGCCCTTTTTTTTGGACTTTGTCTTGCTCTGGGATTTGCTTTATCTTAACTTCAAATGAGGCCCATTTTGTGCATGAAGTAACTGAGAACAGTGGGTGGCTTCTCCCAGACAAGAGACATGTGTTTGTTTGGCATTGGGTGGGTGGGTTACATCATCTAGCTGTCCGCCTCATGGCCATGCGCTCCTCTGTGCCGACACAAAGACAACGCGCTAAGACCATCATCAGAGGAAATTAGCTCAGTAGCGTTGAAAGCGCTCGCTTCTCACAATAGCCAGTGGCCATGCTAAATCATTAGCCTGTCACTTCGTTGGGGTTGAGTCCAATTATTCTCTCAATCCGCCTCCAAACCAAATTGCATTATTGCAATTATATCCATTGCATGACATATTGTCGCGGCGAGGGTGTATGAGATGGGGAAAGGAGGAGAGGAACTGAAAGAAAAAAAGGAGGGAGATGGAGGGGGGAAATAATTTTGGTGGCATTATCAAGCACTAGGGAACGTCTCACTGTTTGCAAGCTGGCTCTATAAAAGGGCATATTGATTATGTTTTCTGCTGTAATGGACGTTTGTATTTACCACATAAACATCTCTCCCAATCACCATTTCTCTCATTTTTTTCTCATGCCTCCATGTCAATCTGTGTTATGGGACCTATTTTTGTAACTTGTTACATACTTCCTCCACTTCTTCCTCTTCACTCTCTCTGTGTCTACCTCACTCTCCCCGGTTGAGTCTCTCACCACAGCTTTTGCTGTCACAGCACTCTTGTCATCAGGTTGTCAGTGCTAATCATGGCGCTGCTGATCGTTGTGCATCAGATCATTATCCAGACCTTCCACACTGATGAAGTCCGAGGTGTAATACAGCGTGGTCCTGTCAAAACCCGCCGCCGGTTCTGTTGGTGTCACCTGCTTGAACTGTAGATCATAGTTTCTGCCAAGAGAGCTGCCACTGGGATGTGAGAGCATCATACTGAGATGTTCCGCAGTTACACTGACTGACTTTATACCACTGCACTCCAATCTCTAACTTGATACGCACATTGGCTCCCAGTTGCAACAGCGAACTCGAAATGATGTCAGAAAATAATATTTCTGCTTGCTTACTTACTATAAGATTAATATCAGCACTCTGAGGGGAAGAAAAGTTAATATTTGTAGCAACAGCTTCACTCTGCAGTTACCGATCATCCGACGGACAGTTTGAAAGTTGACATTTTTAACGGCTGTTTTAGTGTAGTCAAGGCTTTTTTTCCCCTGCCTCTTCCTTGCACTGGACGACTGTGTGTGTACGTGTGTTTGTTAGTGTGCCCTTGTGTGAGTGCCGGTGTCTGTCTGCAGTGAGACCTTGGACCCAAATGTAATTAGACTTGGTAATGATGTGGCCTGTTTACAGCTTAAGCCCTCTGCTAATGATAAATGCACTTGACATATGTAGTCCAGACTACACTTCAAAAAGAGAGTGCGGGACAAGCTCCATGTCAGTTAGTCAGCCAGCGGTAATGTATCATTCATTTACATCCTGGACCTCGTGCACAGAGACCCACGTCCTCAGAGAGGTTTTGGACTGACCACATTTTTGACAGCTGACTAATCACTCTGGAAACATGCGAACTGCAGAAAACCTAAAACTTTGTGAGGAATCTGTTCCGAATGATACAGCTTTAATAAATGTTTCACAGCTATTGCTTTTTTTTTTTTGCTATGTTCATGACAGAGTAAATGTTCTTATGCTTGTCCAGTATAGAAGCAAAAGCTCTTTAAGTCGTTGGTTTAGATTGTAATAAATTGTTCTTTTGGTCACACAGACATGTCCTTGAGACAAGCGTACTAATGGACTGTGCATTCCACACTGGCTGAAAGCCAAGGGATATATATATATATATACACATATATATATGCGCGTGTGTGTGTGTGTGTGTGTGTGTGTGTGGAGAGAGAGAAATGCCATGCTATCCAGACCCCTGACCACCTGCTCTCCCTCCTTGCTTGCCATCCTGCCTGGGGGTCACCGTGGACACACTCAGCAGACCTCCACTTAAACTCCTCGGAATCTGACTGAAACGCACGTTCCCCCTCATTAATCCACTCAGCATGTGTGTGTGTGTGTGTGTGTGTGTGTCCGTGTGGTAGTGTGTAGTAGGCAGTGCATGCATGGTCCTGTGTGTCCCCGTGTGTGCGTGAAGAAGCTGGTCTGGCCCCCCAGGGGGTGAGATGGTGGAATGGTCGGGGCTAGGTGCGTGGTGATGTGACAGCGCCGGGGCAGAGCAGGGCCAGTTGGTGCAGCTCCATCTGTGGCCCTTCTGTTCCTTCACTGCCTGACCTTTGACTGTCTTTAGGTGTTACATGACAAGGATATCTGAGCCATGGCCCTTTAGGGCTGCTCGTGCTGCAGACTCAGTATACACAGAGGTTATCTCACTGGTGTGAATGTGCATAAAGTAGCTCCAGAATAAATCACACCTCTCGCCAAAGGTCAAATGACTGTTGGATTAGAGTTCATGTATGTGTATGGATGGGTGTTTCTGAATAAAACTGTGAGGGGCTTTGATTCACACTTGACACTGTGCTAATGAGAGGAAAAACTGTCACTTCACAGCACTAATTTGGGTGTAATATCCCAAAGTCAGCCAATCCACTGAGGAGAGGAGAAAGAGAAAATTAAGCATCTGCTTCATTTCCCTAACTGGCCGTAGCCAGACTCATTAACAAGAACTATGCTCATACAGAGAGGCTCCATCGAAGCTAGGGTCCTCATGGAAACATGCACACAGCCAGTTAAGTAAAGCACGTAGCAGACTATAAAGTCTGCATCACAGCTCACCTCCATTTACAGAATCACAGAATCAGGATCTCGCAGGGAAATCACACTATGGCGGCAGATTAGTGACAACCAATGACATTAACTTGAAGGAAACCATCATAATATCAAAGGGACTGATGTTCCAGACATCGCTGCTGACGTGTGTTTCCAATCAGTACGAACATCCTTCATTAACCTCTGCGGTGATGACGGTGAGCTGCAAGGCCAGCTTAAACAAAGCTGCCTATCAGGCTGCTGAGCTGCCTGGAAACATTTCTGGGTCACTGAAAGTGAGAGCCGAGCTCATAACAAAATGGAGGCTGTTGTCACTGTGGAGCCGTGGAACAGATGGGGTGCAGAGACTGTTTACGGCCACAGCAATGGCAACGTTTTCAGTTAAAGAGGTTAGTTAGAGTCAGATGAATCAATTAGCCTGTGATGGGGCGAAGTTCTTAAAATTCATTAGTGACAGCCTAATTACACAGGAACAATGGGCTGATAATTACATCTGCAATAATTAATACACTTATTGTAACAAAAGGAGCGTTGAGAACACAATCATCAGCTAATAGCTTATTACTGAGTTGATACAATCAGTAATTCTGTAATGAGAGAAGACGGAGCTAGGAAACTTGGGCCCAGTGTGGGAAAGAATAGGGCCTGCTGTTACAGGTGATTAACATCAGAATATATTCACAAGAGGCTGAATGTTGGAAAAGAAACATGTGGGCGTCAAGTAACTAGTATACTTACTTAAAAGGATAGTTCAGATCTTTTGAAGTCAGGGTTATATAAGGTACTTAATCATAATTAGTGTATTACATACAGCAGATTAGGGCTGCCCCCGACCAATAGTCGTCATTTAGGGCCATTAGTCGACTGGTTGCCTGCATGTTTACAGTATTAATTTAATAATACGTTACATATTTTGGGCTGGGCAACACAATGGTTTGAGTTCAAGGTCTGAGAAAGAATAGTATCAGTAACATTGTTAACGTTGTGCTACATTACAGAGAAATACAAAACTGTACTAATGAACCTTCATTAATGTAGGCCTATATTTTATCTACAAGTGCACGTCACACACTGAGCGAGCCGCCTGTTAATGACGTTACATATCACCTTGGGCATATTAAAGGTTTAGATTCACCAGAGTCACCCAATAACACAAACAAACAATCTAATCGAGGCAGTGGTAGACCAGCAGCTCCTGTGCTCAGCAAACTAAAATTACTGTTTTCGTCAGTGGAGTCAGGTGGCTTTGACGGGAGCATAGATGGTGAACTGAAACCGTTCAGAGCTTCCCCATTGGAGGGGGCGGTCTGTGTTGGTAATATTCTAAATTTAGCATATACTTGAATTAATGTTGATTTTTTTTAGGTGGGACTTTTTTAGGTGGCTAAAATATGTTTTGCTGCTGCCCCCCATCCACAGCAGTACATTGCTTAGCTTCTGTACTCCTGTCTGCTTCTTCAAACTGGGGGCGTGCTGACTAACTGTAATTAATTCACTGACTGACTGACTGTTGATCATTTTCACATAAGTTTGGGCTGGAAAAGTATTTAGTACAAAGCTAACACATCATTGTAGCTAACAGGACACAGTTGACTTGAGCTAATACACCAAAAGATATTGAGGGCTGATACAAACGCAGGATAGGAGACAAAGTTTAAAAGCATATTGGATACAATACTTTATTAAAGAAAGCATGACTGCCCTATACCTTCACAATCCTGTCCTATACCTTCACAATCCTGTCCTCTGATGATAGACAGGGAGTTGACGGGGGCAGTGGGGATGGAAAAGTCTGGAACAAGAGCTCCGTGTACATCAGTGATCATACACACCTCTAGAACCTTGTCAGGGAGGTCCCTGCCAAACTGAGGGAAGCGCTCATCAGAGCGATACCCTGGAGGCGCCTCAGTGCTGACATCGGATCCCAAGTGGATGTCATGCAAGACTTGGGCATCAGACAAGGTCATCCTTGGCTGCAGGTAATTCATATAGCTGTTGCTTTTTCAGCTGAAAACATTGTTGATCCCATCAGTAGGTGTTGCAGATGTTTACACAGCTGGTACTGGGTGGAGTTTTGGTGGGTTTGTTCTGATTGGCCAAACAAGCATGCAAAGTGGACTGCAGAGTAAGGACTGGGTAAGTTTAAAGTACAATGGACGATAAAGCCAGTGGCAAAAACAACATAAATGAAGCAGTTTTACGTGTTTTTTTGGTCTGGGTTTGTGTGTTAACTGAACTGTTGATCAGTTTGGTAGGAAGCAGGTTCACATTCAGATCAGGTTGTTCCTTTAAAATATTTATTTCAATATTCGTTTGCACATAAATGAGACAAAATAAAGTAAATACCAAAAGGTTCAGAATTGGCCATTACTTAAAAAGATATAGCCTTGTAGTTTTGTATTTTAATACTATATACTAGAGTATTATGTATCGGATTCTTCCATACTGAATGGGCCCATCAGCTCAGTTTTGTATTGATTTTTTTATGTAAAGAGCCATACAGCATGTGTCTGGAATAGCAAACTAAAGGTAGCTGAAGGACAGCCAGTCAGGTGAAGAGACCAATTGCCTGGGCTGTGCAGTACATGTAGTAGTAGTAGAACAAATTGTGGCTCTATTATCTGCATACATTTACATTTGGTTGCATTTGGCTTAATTATAGCATTGGTTATGTGCTTTGTATTTATCTGCTTCACACACCTGTTCAGCCTTATGTAAGTTTGACAGTTTGTCATTGAAGAAATACAATAGTTACACAGGGGTGGAATACAAATTAGGCTACCTTTACTCTTGTTGCTTTTACAAAGTTTTTGAGTAGTTGTACTTTTTGGGATACTTTTAAAAATGGTAATTTTACTTTAACCTATACTTTTCATCACAAGCATTGTACCTTGCCACAAATCAAATTGCTTCTGTGACAGAGTAAAAAAAGTCACGTGGAAAAGTCCTGATAAACTGTGTGAGAAAGGAACAAGAGAAAATCAGTAGTAATTGATGTATAAAGTCTGCACACTACCATAGTATTTAGTATGAAAGAAAATGCAGAATGCCAAAAATACCTGTGCTTTTTCTTCTCCTCTTTATCAAACAAAACAAAATCCACACATTTCCATAAAAGTAAAAGAACATTTTCAACTTACACCATCCTGTGTTAGTGTCATACAGAGATCCCTTACATTACACACTCACACACACTTATCTCAATTTCAAACACATCGACAGAATACAAAACTATTTCTCACCAGTCTTGCTGGCTTAGCTAAACTCTCCTACAGTTACACATGAAGCTATTTGAGTGTTTCATCAGTTCTTGAAAGAGTATTTACCCGAAACTCTGGCTGTGTAGTTCTCCTCGTACCAACCTCTGATATTGTGCAGCGTTTTTGTGTGCAACATCAACTGAGAGTGCTGCATTTTTAGTGTGTTTCTAGTAAACAACCCTCTTAAAGGGGCAGTTTCAATGCCATCAAGGAAAATACTTCATAAACAAACCTGTTACACAGGGGCAGATCTAGACTCTCAGCACAGTGGGAGTGGAGCTTTCTCAGGAAGCCCTTGTGACGAAGTTATTTTAAAATTCACAACTGTAAATCTATGGTATATGTATATACATATGCTATGCATATTGTGTCACTTGTTGAGCACAACAAGCCAATATGTCTATTAGAATATACGGTGAAGCCACTTTGTTGCTCTGAAGAGCAAACAAAGAAAACAGGTTCCCAGTCAAGTTAAAATGTTTCAGCACCAAGGCTGGCACCATGCTGATGTAACAGCCAGATCTGTAGTATTACTGAAATGCCAAATAGTGTCACAAGGTGGTGTCTTCTTTTAGTTTTGTAGTGATATACTTGAGTTGAGAGTCAAACACACAGTGTTGCCACACTCACACAAGAGGACTCTCATCAGTAACAAGTTAGCTGCAGGTTATTTTGACTGTGTTAACTACTCATGTATGATAAGAGAACATAGCGCCATGGAGACCTGGCATGTATGGTCGAAGTTAAGCACTATAGAATAAAGTAACAGTGTAACCTCAATTTCATTGTCTGCCGACTCTCTGAGTTAATCAGCTATCCTGGAGCTTCTGCTAACTAGCCCATACTGCTAGCCCTCTTCACCTTCACCTCCCACATTACACTGACAGTCAGAGACAGCTGATTGACAGTGGTGGTGCTGAACAGGCCAAGTGCCCTGTCTCATTCAGTACTATGTCCTTCTTACACACACTAACATAAAAATAATAGACAAGGTGGCCTGCAGGACAATATCAGGCATATTCCAACACCCTGGGGTGGCCGCCCCAATGCCTCCCACAGCAGTTCCACCTGTGCTGTTACAGTAATAATAGTAGTGATAGTGACACTTCAACAGAATTCATTGCTTCTGTTTACCATTTCCACCTGGTTACAATATGAAGAAGAAGTTCACAGTTCAGGGTGTAATGTAATGAAGAAATAATATGTCCTGATTGTGTGCATATTACATGCAACAGTATATACTTTTATTTAAGACTATTTCTGGGGGCTTTTTGCCTTTAATGACAGGATAGTTTGAAGCGTGATGGGGTAGAGGGAGGGGATGACATGCAGCAGAGGACTCTGGGCTGGAATCAAGCCCGCAGCCGTTGTGGCAAGGACATTGCCATTGTACATGGGGTGCCTGCTATACCCACTGAGCTACTTGGTGCCTCCCAGTACATACTTTTTAAGGACAGCTGCAGTAGATTCTAAAAGTAAAAAGAAAAAGTTGTGATTTGGAACCCACTGTAAAATTCGACCGGATGTAGTAGAACATCCTGGTATTTTGGTATAGTATGTCTTGGGACATAGTAAATCCTCTCTGGTATACTAATTAGTATGGCAGTAGGAGTCCCAAATATCAAACATGCAGCTCGTGAGGTTTTAGACTGTTACTATAAACCTGTCACAATAATAGAAAATCTGCAGAATTCACTGATGCAATCAAATCTCAAGTACTTTCATTCATCCGCAAATAACCTTATAAATGTGTTTAAAGAAATTTTATACAGAATACAGACATAAATTAAACAATTGGTGTATTAAAAGTAACACAAAATGTGTGGGCGTCATATAGCCCTAGACACATCAGTGTCATGAATGGATACTCAAACAACTCTTAAAATCTGTTTAAGAGTTAAGTTTAGGTGAAATAATGGTCACCATTACAAAAGCATTTTTATATAAACATTTGAAGACAGTAAATTGAACTTGGGACATTGAAATATTGTTGCGAACGCATTTGATAAAAACTAATAAATGATCATTAAAAATAATTCCTGGAACTTTATTTCATAAATATATAACACTGTATAAGCATTTAGATATAACTGAAAGAGAATACATTTGTGAATTATTAAATGATAAACACATTTTCAAGACTTTATTTTTCCTAAACAAATCATAATATACACATTTAAATTCAACATTTCCTTATGACTGAATACAGATTAAAAAAATATCTATTAAGACATTGGTCTTAACAAAACTTAACAGTGTAAAGAAAGCAACAGGTAGGTAAACCACCAGTGCTCAACAGCTTTGATTTGAGTGACAGAGGTTTCTCAGACTGTGATCATGACCTTCACAGGTGGTGCCACCATTTTGCCTCAATGGGTGCCCACAGCTCTCGTGATATCTAAAGCTCAGCAAAGGTGCCTAGCTTCCCCTCCACCTCCATGACTCCGTATGCACCTACACAGTCCTGCGATTTTCTTGAGAACACCTGTCAAGAGGAAGTAAACAACAGGTACCATTTTTTTTTTTTTTTTACATGTCCTCCCTCTATCACCACGTACCAAAACATGAATCTTGCTTCAGCCTGTTTGTTCTCCTTCCTGGTCCTGTTGAGCCTGCTGAGTCACTGGTGTGTACATGCACAATTTATTTAGATATATTGTAAGTGTGTAGTAAAGTATAGTTCAAAATCTTAATTAGCAATATATTAAACAAACAAAACAAAACAAAAAAAGGTAATTAATTAGAAAATAAATACATATAAATGAAAGGATAAAGTGTCATCTAACACCCATGGCTCTCCTCTACATTCATCTTACTTAACAGTTAGCAAAGTTTGATAAACTAGCCAACAAATATACTTAAAATGTGGGCAATATCATGATTTTCTTTTCTATATTTTAAAGCTCTGGGCCATGCACACTTTATTTTGTTAATATTAATCAAAATTATCCTCATTAAACTTTGTTAATTCTGTTAGGAAATAAGAAGAAAAGCACCTTCCTCCTTCCTTTGTCCACTTCTCTCTGTACAGATAACTCAAATCTTTGTGCTCCTGATGTTGCTGTTGTCATTTGTATCAGCCTAACATGGCCCATTTCTGCCCAGTAACCTCATGTAGACAATTGTGTTTTGCCCCTTACTATATAGTACACCATCAGTATTTTCGAAATAATACTGCCTGTATTGTTAATTTTTTGATTTGCATCTCTTTCCCTCTTGTTTTTGTTCACTCGCTCACTTGCTTGTTCATACAGTGCCCCACCCGGTGAGCACGCTCAGTGATCAAAATCAAACACACCCAAGAAGTTACCACAGGTGCACTGCGTCTGGTTAATTGCTAAATGCGTCATTTTGCGTCAGCGGTGTAACTTTTGCCTTCAGTGAGGTATGTGCGGACTTTTGCTGTTATTTAGCTCATCATGTTAAAACTCTGAGAAGGCTGTGTCACAGAGGGACCTGGACATTTGGACAGACAGGCTCAGTGGACTGGTTATATGATGCTTTGAGATGAAGGCGCAGAGAGGAGGACTTCACCGGGCTCAGGACGCACAGTGACCTTCACACAGGTGAGTTCATCAACACATTCGCTGGACGCTCGCTAATTTTACATAGTGAGTGAAACCTGTGCAGTTTCTCCTGTTGCTTTTAAATTTGTGTTTATGGGCTGTAACTGTTGTGGAGTTTGCATTGTTTATAGGTGGGCTACACTAATGTTTTGTCTGCTTTGGTCATGTTTTATTCTGCTGTTGATTCTGTATCTAGTGTCTGTAGGCAAATTAAGTTACGTTGCTTCATGCATGTTGCACCTGCTGTGGTCCATATACTTTGGATTATTTTTGTTGAATTGCCTGCGTTTTGTGTCTTTTGTGGTTAATTCTCATGGAGCTACTGTGTAGAAGACTGATGTATATTTATCACTAATAATCAGCTGTACACACAAGCTGCAAAGTGATGTAAATGGAGTTTATTGTTGGTTTGGACATCAGGCCCCTGATGCATTAAACTCTAGATTACACGCAGCTGTTGCTTTTTGAAGCATGGAGATATACATACTTACTTTTGACTAATATGTGTTCGCCTGTGCTTGATGGCTGTCTCTGCGTCTATCTGGAGTGTTGGCTGTGCACTTCCTTAGAAATGAACGCTACACTTCCTCAAGATGCAATACACACATGGACAGTGCTTAATTTAGGGGCCTCACATACCATCTACGATGACCGTCGCCCTTTTCTGCTGAGATCTCAGAATTAACAATATGGCAACCTTCTCAGTTGACGCCGTGTTTATTGTTTACATCATGCAAATCTGGAAGTTCTATATGGTTTGAGTTCTCTGGTGTGCCCTCTCATAGAATCCTCCAGCAACACACGTAGTACAAAAACAAGTATGTAACAGTCACATTCATGAGGCAGCTGTTCACCGCGCAAATAAGTGGTTAAAAACTAAGTATACCTCCACCCTTATTCATCACATTTCCGCAAACCATAATCACGATAAAATCTCAATAATCATTATTAAACGTCAGAGGGATGATCAGTTCTTTGGTCATACCACTCATGCTGAAACAGACTTTACAAAGGGCTTCAAACTATTTTTAAAGAAACATTAACAGGGAGATGTTAGCTCAAACAGAAATTCATCACTCATATATAGGCTAAATTAAGAAATTTTATAAATGCACCTTTAATTGGCATTTTACACGACAGTGTGTAAACTGCAAAACACCAACACAATCAGTGAAACTGGCAAACGACCTAAACAGTGTTACTTGTCTCTGAATTTATAGCCTATTCAATCTTCTCCTCCCCATATCACCCGCAGCTTAAACAGTGTGTACGCCTGGTGTGAAGTATGCCAACAGTGCATTCTTAACACCAATTCATATGTGGAATAAGGCATATGCATGGTTGTTGTTCATACAAATCGTTTATGTGTCTGGCCCCAGGGCTCATATTGCTCATGTTGTTACACCATGTGTTGACATTTATGTATACATTTATTTTTTAGCCTTAAGGGGTTCTTTAATTTAATTGTAGCATCATATGTCATAATAACAACATTTAGCAGTCATTCCACCTCTGTAGTTACAGTGATTTTTCTAGTTTATTGTTAATGCAGGGAAAGTGATTTTTTTTTTCTTTTTTTTTGTATTCTTCCTATTTTTGAACCACACTCGGGAGTACAGGAAAACTTGTTTGGAATAAAGATTCATCTGTGGAGTTAAAGCCAGGTCCATGTGCATTCTTACCGATGCCCCGCAGCGAACACAATCTAATTAACAGCTATTCCAGACAAGATTTTAAAGCCCACCTAACAGCATGACAGGAAGCCTTCTTGATGTCTCTATATGGAGTGGCAAAAATGAGTCCCATAATAGACACCACTAATTATCTTTGTAATTTTTTGCCATTTCTTCATGAATCCTGCCATTCCACTCTGCAGTATCCATCTCGCTGGTAATTTACACCCATGAGAGGAGGGTGCCTTTTAATTGATTGTTGTATGCTTGGCAGGTAATGCACAGGAAACCCTGGGCCATGATCAAGGGTACTATAACTGCTCATTAGATAGTGTAATAGCATAAGATGTCCACAGGGAAAGTCATAAACCATCTCCTCATTATTACCTCTGCACACCTTTGCTTGTGTGAGAAGGTGACGTCTGCTGCAGTGTAAATGCATGAAAAGCCCATGAGATCAGACTGTCTGCCCCGTTCTCAGCTGCCTTGACAGATGTCAACATGTGAACGATTGTCCTTGGGTAAACCTCCAGTGGGTTCGGGGATATGTGGCTCTATATGATGTAAGCTGTAGGAAATGAAGAGTCCTTGAGAGAACTTGAGGCTTTATTTGAAAAACTTGTCATGTTTGCTTGTGATCAATGTTAGTGCAGTTTTGAAAATTCAAGAGGCAAACACATCAATGTCTAAAATAAAACAGCACATTTAAAAAGAACGAAAATATCAAAAAGTATGTAAATTACAATAACCTTAACATTCACAGCACAGAGCGGTAGAGTTATAGTCAATATTACTATGTGACATTTAAGGAGTGCACTTCAAAGATTTATTTTTCTATTCGCACATATAGGCTAAAGTTTGATGTATTAACTGAATAAACATCAGCAATTGCTCATTTTCACTCTAGCCTGAGATGATGTTAGCCGCATATGTCTGTTTACATCGTCAAGGCTTTTTGAGCAGAGGACAAGCAGGTCATTTCTGTACAGTACTGTAAGACTATTCCTATAAGTAATCTTAGAAAAAAATCTATGAGAACATTTTTTAGTAGACACAAATGTCAAACTAATTTTACTGTCCATTAAAGAAATGCCAAACACCGTGCTGTTCCCATATTTTGAAAACATTTCTGCCACAGCCGTAGTGATACCAACAAGCAGCAACATACAGGAATGCAACATTCTTGTGAATGATGGTTTTACACAAAGTGACCGAGAGAGTTTCAACGTACTTTGAGGCTTCATTCAAAACCTGAAAAACACTGTATTAAAAAAAGTGTGTGTGTAAATATGTGGAGTGCAGGTCCTGGAATAAATTAGTGGAGTAATAGTGTCCAGAGCAGAGAATTAAGTCATTCAGAAAAGTGGCGCTCCCTCTGTGTGCATGGTAATCCGAGCTTGTAAAATTGGGTGACCAAAAGGAATTATCAGGATGTCTAATGCCAATTCAACTTGACGTACAATACTGACTACAGATGACGATATTTTGTTGATTTTAAGTTGTGTTGTAAGAAATCGCAGTCCATCGTCTTCCAAGCGTCTCATGTCAACATCATCTTGATGTAGAATAACTACATTTAGTCATGAGTTATGGAGACCGATACCCAATGTCTGCACCGTCCACACAATGTTAAATTCTAACCTTGTTAGACATTTAAAATATTGTCAACTCAACTTTCATTACAACCAAAATTTAACATCTGACCAGCATAAAAGTCCAACATCTTTCTGAGGACACAGTGACGTCTGGTACCAGCTGTGTATAAAGCCCACTGGCTAGCTTATGGTTGCTGCTCTGCACTGCTCTCATACGACGGTTACCACTGACAACGGTGTCCTGACTCTCGGTGTGGCAGACTAGCTGCGTCATGGAAGCGCAACATCCACTCTCCAGTTCCCTAGGTAAACACTATTAGTCGTCAGCAATATTTCCATTGTTAGCACTGTTTGGACTGTTAGCACCATTAGCTGCTAGCCACCAGCTCTTCCATCTCCAGGTTGAGAGCCGTGTGCAGACAATCCAGGCTCAGACTCTGAATCACAGACAAGCTCTGAGTGTTATATAAAGCTCCTGTGAGACATATTCAAAACCAATGTCTATGTAGAAGGACCTTATCCGAGTGGCCTTCTCCACTCCTTTGGTCTGGGTTGTGCACATTGTCGGATTCAATATTTCAGTCAAGGACACTTCAGTTTTCTCGTTTATTTCCATTACAGCAACTGTCTCAAAGGTTTTCAAAGGTTCGCATTGGACATGAAAAATGAGAAAGACAGGTGTGTGGCAGTAAGGGCTCTGCTGCCACTGTCGTGCCCCCCGAAATCTCTCTCTATGTCTCTCTCACAACACAACACAACACGACACAACACGACACAAGATGATCTGTTGTTTAATTAGTTGTGATGATAGTGGTGATAATTATACTTAACTCCTGCAGCAGTGGCAGTAATTCCATAACTCTTTTTCTTAGTTTTTTTCTCTCTAAGCCCCTTTACTCTTTCTCCATCACACATTAAAAGGAAGACAACAGACCTATGTATATGTGTATCCGGGATGCGATTTTTGGGAGGACAGGATCCCCCTAGTTAGCGAAATTACCAAAATGTGTCCCCCTTGTTAACCTGCCATCTGTTTCCATTTGGGTCTGGACCAACTGTAAAGAAGAGATTCTTAACTTTCTAATGATATCAGTATTGTTTTTGTACACTAAATATTAAGTAAAATGGGCCACACTACCTAATGACTGTCACCGAGCCATGAGTTTGAGGAAAAGGCCTTCAAAATTTGTAGTATGGTGGCTGTAAATATACATGACAGAGCCCACTGGACTTCTAAACTGGGGGCGCTTGCTGTAGTGCTCTAGGGGTTGTCCTGGAATAAAAAAAAAACAAAAAACACAGAAGATAGGGGACACTTTTATCTTGTGGCCAACAAGGTAACATAACCAAGCATACCCAATGAAAAGCTGCAGAAGGACGGGAAAATATTATATCAGCCATTAGAGAAACACGACCCTTATGGACTTTCTGATTGCTTCAAAGTTAGGGTGTCAGCACTTTTTTCCTGGCTGTTTTGTATATCATGCAGGTAAATGAGTGAATTATACTTGAGTGTTCATGGTTTCTGTAAGTTGAACTTAACGGATGAATTATGGAAAATCTAACTGAGCTAATGATATACAGCATATTGACAGAAGTTTAAACGTTTAACATAGTATAGTTTGATGCCTAGCTTGGTGATGACCCATCGGGTTTTAAAAAGCCAAGACTGTCCTGGGACCTGCCTTGTTACTATAACGTTAAGCCTTTCATTCATAATTTAAGGGAGACATAGGGGGAGAGTGGTGCTGAGTAGGACCAGAGTGGAGCTGACAGGTGTTTGCTGTCATCATACCTTTACAAGCTTGAACTATGTATTTATCAGCTGAAAATGGCAATAAGAGTTTCAAACTCTTAGAGCCAAGACTTTATCTAAAACCTAACAAAACCCCAAAAAGATCCACAATCGAGATTTTGACAGAAATCCATGTTTATCTAGAAATGGGCTAAAGAACCCTTTTATTTTTATCCTATTTCTCTTTCTTGCTTTCTCTAATGGCTGTTTATATGTCCCTGTTCATGTCTTCACTTGTACTGTTATAAATTTATAGCAGACTTAACAAAAATAAAAGAAGAGGAAAGAAAAACAATAACACACCCAAACACTAGGGCAAGAAAAAACATCTGAAATAACTTGAAGACACCTCGGGAATGACAAAAATAGGGGAAACCATTCTACAATAAAACAATGTGTGATGAGTGAAGAATAGAACAAATAGCTAAAGAAAGATATGACAGTGTGGAAGGTCAGAAAATGAACAGCACAGAGAAGAACAAACATAAATAGTAAGAGTCTCTGACGAGGTCACGGCACAACATTCTCCTGAACAACATCACCAGTGTAATGATGCACAGTCTGGCAGGAGAAAGAACTTTTGTACGCGTCAGGGAGGGCAACACCTGCAACTGCTGCCAGGAAGAGCACTGTGCCGGTGAAGGGCTTCAGCTGGCGGCGGTGACCAAAGAGTCAATGGCAGCATCTGCATCCACTGCCAAGCGGCAGCCCTGTTGTCCGACATCTGGGAGTAGGGAAAAATAGACAGCACAGGCAGAGTCGTTCAGCCCTGCACACAGTCACAGACTGCAGACAGTTGGTGAATGTTGAAATACAGCAGCAGGGAGGACGCTTACCGTCAAAGGGGTTCAAACTGGTGCTGTCTTTTTGAATTATGGCTCCCTGTAATCATGAGGCTCCTCTGCTGCCCAGGGAGTCTGAGGTGAAGCTGACGTGGCCTAAAGTTTAGTTTATTTTCACTTCCTTACATACTTATTTGAAGCACCAGCTCTCTCCGCTGCACTGAAATGAGTAGAAGTCATTACTTATATTGACCTTTGAGTTTCTGCCAGCACATCTTGTGCATCGCTGCAGGAGGCTGTTGGAGGCAGCACACTGAGTCATGGATAGATCTGATTGTGTGTCTGCCAGTCTGTCTGTCTATAAGACAGGTGTATTGACTTTCATTCATGGGACATATCTCGCTGTTTGCTCAGGGTAAATGTTAGAGCTATGACTATGCTTGACTGATGCTGTAGCTCTCCCTCAAACTAAAGTAAATATTCCCCTCATGAGCAGCCCATGGCCAGGTAGCTACTGGCTGTCAGCGGGACATTCATATCTCTATTACAACTGGCAGGGCACGACACAGCTCAGCCAGATAGCCTGACTGCTATTTACACCTACTCACATCCTACATGCTGTATTTCTGACAGCTAGACCTGTTTCCACCTCCAGCTCCTTCCATTTCTTCGGGAAAATATGTGTACAGACTTACAGTGTGTATCATCATGTCCGGTCAATACAGTTAATTATGTCCATCATTTTCTCATAACCTCACCCTTATTTTTTCACAGTTCTTGCCATCATTTCTAGCCTGTCAAAGCCAGCCCACACTTCTTCTGCCTCTGTCACTGAGGTCTGACAAGGCCATGGGTAAATTAGCTCAAGACAGAAATTATTTCAAATGGGTTGTATAACAGGTGTACAATAACTTTCTGCTTTCACACAGACATCATCACAAACCAGTCCGACATGTGTTTGGGTAAAATAGGCTTTTGCTAGTCCTTGCGTCTGGTGTTGAAACTGGAAATACATGGTTTGGGGCCCCGGCATTTCTGTCAGGTTTCTCCTAAAGCGTCCACAGGACTCAATTTGTGAATAAATTGAGACAGGAAATGGACTATGCAGTTGCAAAATCAGGTTTCATTTTACATCTACTAAAGTTTCAATAAATTTAAATGAAGTTTTAGAGTTCCAAAGGGTGGTGAGGTCCTTCTTTATATAAACACTCCCACCAGTTTGTTCAATGGCCGAGGAGATATCTGATTCGAATAAATGAACACTTAAGTGAATGTTTTCCAGACTCAAAACTTGTAAACTGAACTCACAAGTTGTGGTCTGGCTTTGTAAGGCCACAATATCCATGTTTATGATAAGATTTCCCTTGGCAGCCCAACTGCTAAAATATGCAAAGACACTTGTAGACACAGCTTTACAAGTTAGTGGACTAGACACTGTAAATTGCAGATACTGTATATAAGACTCATCTGCTTGTGTGAATGTGCTGTCTGTTTATTGTAAAGCCAGTCCCCTTGTTTTACAATTTAAAGGAGAAGTCCAGTATTTTCCACTTTAGCCCCATTCCTGGTTGTTTATGATGAAATAGAGTGGTTAAGGCCAATATCTTGACGATTGCTCCTTCTCTGACAATTTGAGAGAATTTGGCTTTCCCCTGCCCGGCTTAACACTGCTGTCTATGACCATGTGTAAGTCTGTCCTAAAACCACCTTAGACGTTCGTTTTCAAAGCCATGAAACTCACCAAGTGGTCAGTGGTGTTCGTTGATGTTCCCACATAAAGCTGCCTCACACCCGTTTGTAAACTTGCGCTTCATTGTTCGTTTGACCCTGAAGCGTTATACACTCCAGCCCACTTGATGGCAATAATGCTCCTTTATGTGAGTGTCGCCAACCGGCAGGAAACCATTGCAATATAATGGGACACAGAAAAGAAGCAGAAGAAGAAGGCTGGCGTTGCGTTCAAAGGCATCGTACTGCAAAGGTTGTTTACAAGCTAGTAATATTTTGTGTGGTCAGCGACTGCAGGAGAATTCCTCCAAAGAGGAGGAGCGCACACAGCACTGTCGAGCCGGCACTTTCGCTGAGCTAAAAGACTACAATGACTACAACCTTGTCGTAAACAACCCCCTTTCCGTTTCCGGTGGCGGATTACTACCAACGGACAATGAGGCTTTCTATAGAAAATCAATGCATGGACAAAATGTCAAATAAATCATCACAGAAACCACAGTTTGCTATGATTTTTATGTGGGAACATCAAGGAACACCACTGACCACTCGGTGAGTTTCATGACTTTGAAAACAAACGTTTAAGGTGGTTTTAGGACAGATTTACACATGGCCATAGACAGCATTGTTAAGCCAGGCAGGGGAAAGCCAAATTCTCTCAAATTGTCAGAGAAGGAGCAATCGTCAAGATTTTGGTCTTAACCACTCTATTTCACCATAAACAACCCAGGAATGGGGCTCAAAGTGCAAAATACTGAACTTCTCCTTTAAGCTACAGTTGGTAACTTCTATAAAAAAATTATTTTGTCATATTTGCTGAAACTGTCTCTGTATTCACACAGCACTAAATAAGACAGATAACCTGTGAAGAAAATCAAACTCCTCTGCCTACTCTTTGCCTTGTAGCACCTCTAATGGTCTTATACCACCTGACTGAAAACAACCAATCAGAGCCAAGGAGTCTCTGACGCAGCTGACAGTCATGTCAGTTATGGTTCATGAACTGGAGTCATATCTCATCAGCACTGCCTAGTTTGACAATTTGACTCAAGATTCTGTCACAATATTTCCTATTTCTCACCTCAGATGTTTTCAGAAACATATTTTAGTGCAGTGGTTCCCAATTAGTTAAACCATGGGGTCCAGATTTCTCCATAGCCATTACTTCAAGGTCCACACAGTTCAATACATTCAGTGTCATACTTGCGTTTGGCCATGTTGTCAAGCTAGTTTGCTGTCTCTGTTAAGTAGCTGTCTGTTATATACTAACTATAAAAGGAAAGAGCACTTCAAAATAAAAGCTCTGCCCCAGGGAGGCCCCACCTTGGTACCTCTGAGCTACCAGCACGTCCCATGGATGCTCGATCAGTTTTGGATCTGGGGAATTTGGAGGCCAGGTCGATGCCTTTAGCTTTATGTCAGGTTCCTTGGGCCATTCCTGAGCAGTTTTTGTGGTGTGGCATGGCTCATTTTTCTGCTGGGGGGGCCTCTGCCATCAGAGAGTACTGTTGCTGTGAGGTGGGGTTACTAAGCCCACAGCGGTGTTTGGGTGGGTGGAGGGCGTCCAGTGGCATCCACATGAATGCCATGACCAAAGATCTCCCAGCAGAACATTGCATTGTTACAAAATGATCAATGTTACTCACTTCACCCACCACTGGCTTTAACGTTTTGGCTGATTGGCATATACTGTATATGCAATTTATGACTTGACCTAAGTGCCTGTTTTTTTTCAGTGATGACATTAATCTTTTATATTTAAGCAAAATGCCAGATTTCTCCAACAGTGGCCTTTTACCTGATTCTTTTTCATTTCATAGATTTCTCAGTTATTTTATGTAGAGCTCTGTTTTTATGATTCAATGAGCACACTTCCTCATTTGATCACAGAAGGCTTTGATTCAACCTTGATAAATGTCCCCTCTATAAATACCCATGAATATGCAATTACAATGCATCATGGGCATGTCTCAGCACATACATGACATCCTATAAGTGAAATGGATAAAGAGCTGGTGTTGCCGTGCATAACGCTCTCTGCTTATGACACCTTAATTAGCAGCATCTGCGCTGGATCACCACAGTAAGTGTGTGACAAACTCCCCAAGTCAGCAAAGTCTGCAGGGACTTGGTTCTAATGGCTGTGGACTATTTCTCATTCTGAGGCTGGTCTCACTGCAGCCCTCAGGGGGTTGGTTCCCCCACGTGCACGCTCCCGGGTCAGGCCATGACCCTGTCAAGCCTACCCACCTGGGAGATTAAACAGAGGGGGGACTGGTGGTTTGGCAACAATGGGGATACGCTGGCTCCTAGGAGAAAGGGTAATCATGTGCTTGGTCTGTATAAGTTTGTCAGTGTGTAAACATGCATATGTTTGTAAATGGATAATTGTTTTTATTGCAGTTGCATCCATACTTTGTGTTGGTGTTTGCCTGTATGCTATTGCATGTATATAACACTTCCACCTTATTCCTTGCCCCCATTACAGCTTGATTAATTATTAATCAAGATTAAGATTAATTATGGTTATGACTCAGAGGGCTTTACAACATATGACATCCTCTGTCCTTGGACCCTTGCAGCGGATAAGGAAACACTACCCCCCCAAAAAAGCATTAACAGGGAAAAAAACTGAAGAGACCTCAGGAAGATCACTTATGATGGGACCCACTCCCAGGCCAGACAGACGTGCATTCGATGTGTATTTTATAAAGTGTAATTCTCAAATGTAGGTTGAGAATGCAGTCAGACAGTGAGAGACAGATATATCATGTACTGATGTTGACAACAGACCTGTCATTCTAGGTGTCTTTCTTTTTCACAAATTCTGCGTAAGTACTTCTCTGCTCTCCAAACTTTCTTGGTATTCATTATTTCTTATGCCATTTCAAGCATGTGAAAACATGCATTAAAGTAGTGTGTGCACCAAAAAATACAGGACAAATCCCATCCCATATTGATTCAGGAAGCGATTGTGCATTTTATTTTTCAATACAGGACAATCTGTATTATACGGGACGGGTGGTAACCTATTCCTAGATGATAAACTGTGCTGCAGTCTGTTTTTGTTCTGGGTGCACGTTCAACACACTGTTGTCGAAGCCACAAATTTAGCTTAGTGGTTGTAGGTGATGTTACAGTCATAGACAGCACAACAGGTCCCAGAGCTCCACAAGGACATGTTAGACAATGCTAATTTAATGTTAGTTAAATACATAGACTATAAAAATAATGGACAGAGTTAGTGTGACGTCACCTATTGGATTGTGGACACCCATTTGGAAGCCTTGAATTCTGCATTTTGGACGTGGCCCTCTTGTTTTTTTGGGAGCGAGAGGTGACCATATTTGGACAAGAGGCTGGCGGTGGGGCAGTAAAGGATGGATGTGACAAAGGACAAAGGATACTTTAGGCAGACAGTCTGTCATTCAAAGCAGCCTGCCTGTAATTATGCATAACTCTAAGCCTTAATAAAATGTAAATAGGTGAGTTGTAAAAAAATGTTCACCCCCCAAAACAGTTGTCATGAATGGGGAAATTAGCTACAGAGTATAAAATCAGGCTGTAAACATGTTTATTTCTCCTGTAACATTTTAACATTGGTGTCCATGGGGCTTGACTGGCTTCTGGAACCGGCCTCAGTCAAAGAACTGCAGATTTTGGCACTTCTGTTTTGGCTTCATTTTTCAGCCCCAGAGGTTGCTGCTTGGTTAAATATCTGTTAAAAACAAAGCAGTATTTGGTAAATTTAAAGCAAATTACTTTTAAAAAGAACCAGCGTTGGCAGTGAGCCACCAAAATTAGCCACTGGGACTAACCACAGACAGTTAATGGGACTAACTCGCTTACTGCTACTTTAGCTGCACTGGAAGTTTCACACATAATCATTCCTAGAGTAGTGCCCTCAGGAATAAGGTGGATACATTTAATAATGCATTACATGTGATTGTAGTTGCTCCTGCATGTGTTCTGCATGCACATACAGGTGATAGACACAAAACATCTGTATACACATGCTGTACTGTTGCCTTTAATTGTAATTAAAGTGGGTTTAACACCTCACACCTATCTGTGATATCAGTGATGGACAGATGTAAGGCAGAGGTGTTGAAGCTCAAAATCAAACATCATATGCTTCTCAAAGATATAATTTAATATGAAACTAGGATTGCATCATATTATACAGGTGTTATTATGTTGGGTAAACACAATAACAAACAATTTATACACCTCCCCTCCAACTTACCTGCCCAAATATAGGACAAATCAATTTGAACTCACAGGAGGAATGAAATACTGTTTGCTTGCAGTCAGCTCTTCACTGACAATCACCTGGAGAGAGCAGGAGGTGAGCTGTGTCATATTTCAATGATATAGCAAAAGACGGGGCATTCCCTCCTTTTATAAACCTTAATCTCCATGCTTTTGGATGTCCTATGATTTGTGACCTTTCGAGCCATGGGCCAGGCTCTTTGTGTCACTGAAAGGGGGATTGCACCACCCGTCGTTCAATCCGGGGGCGCAGTGATTAATACCCTGCCCTCATCTTTTACTCTTGTACTGCTTTGATCCATCACACTGTGTTCTCAGCTTCTTTAAAGTTCACATTGTGTTTTGAATGTAGTTTGATTTTACCTCTCCTTCACCAAAAATGTTAAGTGCAATTATTCAATAATAATAATATAACATTGATATTGATTAACCTCCAGGCACTTCGCTGTCAGTGACTTTGTCACAAGGCTATCTATCCAAAGTCTTCTTTAATCTGATCACTTCATGTGGATCGCGAGTGGATTTTCGTTCCTCCCTGAGCCCCCACTATTCATGTTTTATTAATGTCATATGCTGTCGAACTGGGCTCTCCTAACTGACTTACCAAGTCATCCCTTTCCTTGTCACAAATCAAATTAGCCCAGGCTGTGATTAATCATCAGGCGGAGCACCCAGTGAAAGGGGGCTGGCACCTTATTAATTTCCTTAATTACATCTTGTATTAGGTTTCAGAATCGTCCCGTCTAATTATGCCGCCTTTGACTCCCAACTCTTTCAACCTGGCTACACAAATTATTTGTGCAACTAGGGGTATTTAAATGGATTTCATTTAATGTAGGTGAGTGTGATTAATGTAATAAAGAGGGGGTCGGTTCAGGTGGAAGGTTTTCACTTCTTTCATTTGCTACACAACACAGTCGGGGGTAAGCCTGAAAATTACACGCCACGTTACACACCATGGCTGAAATAGGCATGACATCTTCTTATGAAGTTGAGTCTGTATTACCAGGAATTTATTGATAACTATAACCTTGACTTTTGCTACAATAAATTGAATGAACTGTGGTAATAACAGCAGAAATATTCCAAGCTGTCTTAAAGCTAGATTTGAGCAATATGCTACCTTGCTGGATATTAAAAAAAGACGAAGATTATCTGCTTTAGACCTTATGTTATGTGTTAGTGTCTTCACAAAGCGACACAACATCTTGTCCTTTAAAGTACCACAACATCTTCAGAGGGTGTAATTTCATTGTCTTTAATATGTACCCTGTGTAATAGCAACATATTGCTATTTAGCATGCAGTAAAACAAATATCTGACTGCAGCAGCACAGAACTGAGCTTCCGGGTAGCAAAAAATTATGAATCAGCCAAATGATCAACACACTTCATATGAGCTCGTGGATAGGCTCGCAGAGCTTTGCTGCCACCGTCATTATTTGTGTTTAGAAGGCAATTCTGGAGGTGCTGAAATGAAAAAGAGAGATTATGTGGCTGAGTGCACACACCCTGCCTATGAATCATAGCAGAAGGACTGTGCTGTTTAATCGATGACACAGTCCAGGCATTCATTTACTAAGTTGTTCATTTGGGGAGCGGGTTTAAATAGTTTCGCTCTGAGCACTTCTGGAAAATGCACTGCAAGTGTTATGTGAAATGAGAGCAGCGGCAGGGGACATCCCCGTATCGGCCTGCTGTGTACTGTACCTGGGGAGCACAGTTTCACTCTAGTTGAACCTTTCACATTAAAGCTTTGCTATACTGAAAATTAAGCACACAGAACTGCTTTTATGTGTACTAGATGGCTCCAGTGAAGCATAGCTGTTGTTGCTGTAAGTGCATTTTATATCATCGTGATGCCCACTCTAAAAGGCAATCAGTGCCTTTCATGTCAGGGGTCATTTGAGGGAGCAGCTCAGAATGGAAGTGGTCAGCCAGAGTTGAAATGTGCACCCCACTGACCATCACTAGGTCACGACAACATGAGACACTATAGCAAATTATGTAAGTGTATAACAGTGTCTTTGACTCAGGAATATTTATTGGAAAATGAAAGTGAAAATGAACTTCACAACTTTGCAAAACAACATCTGGAGCATCATGTTGAACACAAGACTGAACACAGAGAGAAAGCGCTTCTGTGTTTGATATATCATTTTTCTTTAGTATAGCATTCTTAAGTTAATATATATATGTGTTGAAAAATTAGGCTGTTAAGTAAAATATTTTCCAACAAAAACAACTTCTTATGTTACATAAACACTCTACATTAGCCACAGTAGTTTCCAAACTTAATCAAAGACTGTTGAAGTGAGCATCCCCTAAAGCTGTATTGGGTAACTTCTGTAAAAAACTAACTATAACTTTTATAATATTCGCTGAAACTGTCTATATTCACAGAACACTAAATGAGACAGATAATGTGTAAAAATAAAAATAAAAAATGATATTCTTCCTCCTACACTATTGCCTTGTAGCACTTCTGATTGCCTTACATAGATTCTAGCGAACACCTTTAGAAGTAGGAGGAAGAGGAGGAAGGGCATGTTTTATTTTTATTTTTTACAGATTATCTGTTTCATATCCTAGAATATAGTGACAATACATACAGTAGCCCTAAGTCCTATGTATATGACATGGGCGTGGACATTTCCAGTTGCCTCTCTGTCAACTAAATTTATACTCTTATATCTATTTTGCAAGTGTTGGTGGTGCTTTTTTTGGTTGGCTTGGATGGTGGGCGTGTGGCTGAGTCAGTCATTGCGGTGAAGAAATCAACTCACCAGCCTGAAATGTCCCCTCTTGCTACTTCTGCTAGTCAGCCAGGTCGAGGTTTTCAATTGTAACCATCAGTAAACATCAAGGAAAAGATGGAGAGGATAAACAGGCAGTAGCTGAACCAGCATCCTGCTGGCCATCTTAGAAAGCATCATTCATTGACTCCATTTCTATATGCCTCTATTTGCCTGACCTGATGGAGCAGAGGACTCTGGTGAGTGAAGGAGAGGAGACATCTGCCCTCAATGAAAAAGGACTGATGTGATGGTGGCAATGTGAGGTGCTGTCCCGATCACTGCTACACGCCGTTCAAAGGCAGCTTTAGCGCTTCCTATGTTTGGGTTGACGGACCATGTGGCCTTCTTGTCGGGGTTGAATGTGTAGATGCAACCAATTATTTAACAACCAGAAGCTATAGATTACCAGAACCATCCAGAAACATGGACAGTTATGAAGTAGTGTCCAACAATGTGAGAAGTTGAGGCCTAAGTTACAGGTTGAATGAGCTGGCCGCATGGTGGTGCAGTGGTATGCATTGTCGCCTCACAGCAAGAGGGTTCCTTGTTTGCAGGTTCTCCCCATGTCAGCGTGGGTTCTCTTCTGGTACTCTGGAGTCCCCCCACAGTTTTAAGACATGCAGCTTAGGTTAATTGGTGACTCTAAATTGCCCGTAGGTGTGAATGTGAGCATGAATGGTTGTCTGTCTCTATGTGTCTTGTATATTTCATGTGACAAACAACTGATTGATTTATTTGAGTGAGTTTCAGCACATATGGCGCAGTTTTTTTTTTTTTTTTATAAATGTAATCAACTGTGGCTTTAATAGTGGAGACAGTGTTGAGATGCCTGCTGATGAACAAGAGTTGTGGGGGAAATAAAACTCACCTTTATATTTTAGTTCCTCTATTGTCAGCTTGCATAACGACAGCTTCATGTCACAGGTATTATGTATACACAAGCCTATTTGTCTTCTATCAGCTGCCTGCTAGAGAGGGTAGGTAGGATGGTTACCACCATGACAGCCAGCAGGAAAGCTAATAATGCTTCATAAGTCACCTGATGGCCAAAGTTGCCAGTTTTTAACCTCTAATGGCAGCTTTGCAGAACTGCAGTTTATTTTGAAGAAACTGATCTTGGCAAGGCTGATGTAAAGTTGTATGTGGGTGAGTGTAACTAGTTGTGGCTGTGAAAGTGGTGCAAGTACACTTGGAATATGAAACTATTTGAGATAATAATGAGATGTGGACTGCATCTATCCAGAGGGCTGTCAACTATTTCTCCCTAATAGATCCATGAGGGACAAAGAGCGAACAGGGCACTGGCATGCTGGATGTTTTGCATTGATTTTTATGCATCCATGTGCGAAGAAATACAATTTGTTGGCAGCATTGCCATTCTAAATTGGTGGTAGCCAGACTTTCTACAGTGGTCATGTGGTAGCCTGTGTCAAAACAGTGACTGTGACTGTTTGTCACACAGCATATTATGGTGCTATTATCAAAACTTGCTGTATTTGACATCAAACAGAATACCATACTTATATTATAATTCATTTAGACTAATTCCAATTCCTTTTATCCCTGTAAACATATAGTAGAAAGGAACAGGCCGTGTGAAGAGCTGCTGCAATATAATTTAATGCAGTCCCTGTCTCCTAGAAATTATGTTTATATACAACCAATTTGAAACAGCAAGTATGTTTTGAGGAAGACATAATGCAGAGCAAATTATATTTCCCATTAACATTATGAGGAAATGTTGCTAATTAACGCATCTAGCAAGTCACAAAACGTTCACCAACAACATATTTTAGTTATTTTCCGCCAAAGTCAGCAGTCTTGAAACACAGTATCCACTCGTAGTGAGAACAGCATTGTTTTAGTTACATGTAACCAAAAATCACAATCTTTCCCTTACCTTAACCTCAAGTGTTTTGTTGTCTAAACCTAAGACATGAGTCTGTACGCAAATCTAAAGTTCTGGTGTCAAGATCCTTCACTTTAAACACCTGCCTCATTCCGAAGCCCACGCTATACATGAATGTAATTTTTCCCTACCTCAAAGCAGTGTTGTCTCTTAACATAATCCAGGCAGCAATTTCGTTGCCACAACAACGTATTTAAGGAGGAAATTTAGTAACATACAAAGGCAATTTTCGCAAGACGGGCATGTATAATGACATGGGTAATTTGCAGTCCTGAGGACAGCATCATGATGCATAGCAGCCATTTCAGCCACGTGTTACAGCAAGACTTTTTGTATGGTCTGTTCCAGTTGCACCCATCAATGCGGCCTTAGGAATAAAATGCATTGTGCTGATGGCTCAGGCAGTAGTATCTCACTTCCAGTGTGGATCAATGGTCATTGCCTTGAGACACAGACACCATTCTATTTGGGATGATAGCCGGGGGAAACACAAGGTGGGGAAGGTAATACAAAATAGAAAAACCCTGGACAGTCATGCCGGGGCACTGTCATGGGAATGACATCTAAATTGATTCCTGCACCATGCTCATGTTAACATTACATTCTAGCAGCAAGGTTTGCTATACTGGCTACTTAGATGAAGGAAGGTGTTCTGCCCTTTTGGCTGCTTGTCTGTCTGTGTGCTTGTTGCTGGGTTATGGTGATTTGCTGAAAGGCGTAGGCTGTCTGTGAGTTATATGCATTTAGGGCCTGGATAGGACATTATGGTAATTCACAGTGAATTGCGGTTTGATAGCCTCAACTAGACTTTCAAAACAACTACAGGTCACACACAATTGTCTCGATAGCTTATGCGAGGAAACGCCTGCTTGTGTTCTTGGCACTGTATGGAGTGCAAGCATGGCACTTAGATTTCACCTGCCTAAGTGAAATGATAGTGTTGAATCTAAATGAGGCATGCTTGGCCCTCCAGGGTAGCTCTGTCTCCTCCTGGTCCAAAGACTGTGTCCTTCACAATCCCTGCTTGCCCTTGTGCCTCTCATTTGCATAGCAGGGAACGAAGCAGCTCATTGGCTGAGGGTAGAATTGGGGAAAGCGGTTCCATCCTGCACCCATTAGACAATCACCTTAACCATTAACCCAGACTAAACACTCTGCAGAGAGCTGTTTCTAACAGTGTGTTAATATGCCATTAATGGCTTTACACATAGGTAAAATCAATAACATGCACAGGTAGTGCATCAAACTGTGCAATGTAGGTAACTGCTAAAATCCATTTTCAGATTCAATGAACCAGCTGCATTTATGTCAGTCTGAAATCTAGCACTCCAACACTATGTTTGTCACTAATTATTGTATTATTCTAAGTGATCAATGCTGACGTCTCTCAGCCCTCTCAAGTGGTATCATTGTATTTTTATTTCCAAGTTTCCCAAATGTCACCATATTTTGATCTTTAACGGCGTCATCCCAAAACAGTTTCTCTGTTCTGGATTCTTTGTATTGTATTAATTATCTTTCTGGGGAATGTGAGGTTTTTAGTGATGTAAATCTACAGGTTTTTATGAATTATTGTGGTTATGGTTTCATGCCTTCCGTTTTGTGATATATTCAGTGACAAAGGACAGCGATTCAGTTTCAAAGGCAACAGAATGAAAAGGACTTTCAGTGAGAAGTCCTTGAGCGTTGAGGGGTAGACGAGACAGAGCTGGATAATGAATGAACACAGACACTCATCTTAACAGTTTTTGTGTGGAAAAAAGGTGGTGAGCTTAAATTCATTAAATGTTCCCTTTGTAGAAATATATGAGCTGGATAGTGTTTTTTTTCTTCTTTTTTCTTTTAAGTAGGCCAAAAAGTCTCGACGACTTAAACTGGCAATCATGTGGGAGTCACTGGAGTCACATGAAATAAAATATGAACTGTTGCTATACTGCCGCAAAACCTGTCGTAATCTATAGATTGGGATACGACATGAGGGTGTTATTAAATAGCACCGCTAGTTGAAAATGTTCTCGCATTTCAGAATAACATCTATCGAAGCACAGGTACCTTAACAGAGAGTGAAAGAGATGTTGCGTGAACCCAGTGACATGGCAAAACTTTTCAGTCAGTGTGTAGGCAAGACAAACGCACTAGTTTTTCCTTTCCATCGTCCAAACTTTAGATAAGTTCACTGCATCATACTGTGTGTGTGGGCAGGTTTGGACTGACGGCAGAGTGCTTTGTCTCTGGCAGGCAGCCTGAAGGCCAGGCTGCTGTTGTGAACTCTCCATACAAACTTGGACAGACAACATGAAATTTCATCTGACCTCCACTGAAAAAAATAAAAAAGAACCAGTACAACCTGTCCCTGGTTATTATTATACCTGAACACATAACAGATGTAATAATATAGTAATGGGAGGAAATGTGTTTTTCCCAAATTATGCAGGCAGATGATATTTTAAACACAATTTAAATATGAATAAATACATAAATAAATACACCCAGTGACCAGAAAAAACACAAGACTCACACTATGATGTGATGCAGTGAAATAAAAAAAAAACCCATAACACATGCATGATTTGGTTTTCACAAATGAAATGCAACATTTCACAGGTAAATGCTTCTTAAGCTTGCAAGATGTGTTGTTTGTCCTCATCCTGTTGTGTGGTGGTCCCATTCTGACAACAGCAGACTGCTCACACCGTCTGTAGTGACTAGAGAGGCGTCCACATCCCCTGTGTACCACTATAAAAAGGTCATGAAAACAAATGACTGAAAGTGAGTGTTTCCGTACATTTCTGTAATGTGTGAGATGTATAGGTATAGTTGGGGGGTGGAATAAGACTAAATCTGTGTGACTTGAAATATACACTGCATCTTTGTATACTCCCCGCAGGCTGGGAATGATTTATTATTAGCTCCTTGTCTCTACCTGGTCCCGTTTTAAAAAAACAAAACAAAAAAACAACCCAGTTCTCATTCATTCAATCACAAGTGGCAAGAAATTGAGAGCCTGCGTGCTGACGTCAGTCCAGCTGCATGGAGACACTGCAATGAAAATGCTCTCTATTTAACAGGAAGTGTTAAGTTTAAAATATCCTAGTGAGGCTGGTCAGTGATGACATTGCTGTCCCCGATGGGGACCAGTTGTTGCATTTGGGCTGAGACATAAGGGGAAATAAGGTAAGGAAAATGGTCAAACAGCAGAGAAATAAATTGTCATTATGGCAGCTGCTGACAATCATAGACTGCCAAGTCATTTCGCTGACAAGAGTAGTCGTGGTTGGCGGTCATGGCGCAGTGTCATGGGACTATGACAGTGATTTATTGTGTACCCGTCAGTGTGTGTGTTCATTTGTTACAAACAATGGTGTTGCAGCAGAGCAGTAGCAGTACATGTATGCTGCTTTGTATCAACTCTTTGATCTTTATAATGACTCCTGTTCAGTTCAGTTCAGTTTTCTTGCATGTTACTCAGTGCAGGAGTGGACATCATGAATCATAGGGCTGGGCGACATGGACAGAAATGTATATCTCGGCGATACACAATGTATATCTTGGTATTTTCTATGAAAAGAGCTACATGTTCAGATGCAGGCTGCAAACTGATCCACGGCTGAAGTTCCCTTTTACTTTCGCTGCATGTGTTTTTCCACAGCAGGGCAGATAAAAAAAGTTTACCTGTTGGAGGTGAGCTGTTTGCAGAGGTGCAGTAAGAGCCAATTGTCTGCAGCTCCTAATCAACATCTCATTGAGGCTGTGTGTGCTTTTACTCTTCTTCCTTGCCATGTTATTAGACTTGTCTTTACTGAAGAAAAGCTGCTTACAAGGTTTCGCTAATTCCTAATAAACATATTTCATTTCCCTTAGATTCTTCAGTAAAAGTCTCCCATTATTTTGTTATGTAAAAACTTTTATTGTGAAGCAGCTTAATAAGGAAATGTTGAGTTTTTGAGCAGAAACTTCACTCAACTTTTAATATGGCTGATAGCGAACATAAAACTGTAAAATAAAGCACATATCTAAAGTAAAAAAAGGACGCAGGACACAAACTAAACTCCAAACCACAGAGATTCAGTTAGAAGCTACAAAAGTACTGAGAGCAGAACACAGAGACTTTTAAAAACGCCTTTCTCTGTGTTCTCCTGCAGACAGAGGTGAGGAGAGTCTCACAACACACACGGCTTGTTTGAGGGGGAGGAAGGACCTACTCCAGAGAAGGTCCATCTCGATGTGGCATGGTGCGTCTAAATTGACAACGGAAATGCAAATTGGCATTGCAAGGCCTGACTCAGCGTGGCCAAAAGGGAGTGTAAAAAGCCAACAGTGTTGTACGTTTGCTACTGCGGTACGTTCATTCATTTCACAGACTGTAGCATGTGCAACATACAGACCAATGTTGCACTGTAGACTAATTAACAGACAGATTAAACAGAGGAGCAGCTCTGTGTCTCTCTCAGTGTTGCTGGAGAACTTGTGAGTGAGGGGGGTGGAGCTGTGCAGAGTGTGAGAGAACAGAGATGCACACTGGTATGCGTTATGTAACGCAACTTGACCCTATATCAATATAATCAATATTGTCTAAATCTATATATATTGATATATTGCACATGGTCGTGATATCGCCCAGCTCTGAGAGGACTGTTACCACCGCTTCTACAGTGGCAAGTTTACATACACGTTCACATTCATGTTTGCATTCACAGTGCTGTTTAAAGGCAAATGCCGGCAATAACTTTTAAGGTGGAATGTTTTCTTGCATGTTACATAGTGCATGAGTTGACATTGTGAATCAACAAACCTTCAATCTCAATATAACTTTGAGTATTCCTTTTTTTTTTTTTTTTTTTTAAATGTGCTCTCTTGCATGAAATACGCTTTAGTGATGATTGAATCTTCAATGCTTAAAAATATATATGAATTTAAACTGGTTTATGGGAACTGTAAATATTCTGTTTCCTCATTTGGAGAAAAAAAGTGGTGGAGCATTAACCCTCCATCCTGTTCTTTTTTGTTCTGAAAATGTCACGCAACCCCGTTCTGTGGACGATCAGTGAGGTGCAAACATCATTGGTGAACAGGAAATGCAGCAAAAGCTGGACAGAGCAGTGAGTGACAAGCCTGCCTACATTAAGAGTACTGTCTGCACTGCAAATGCAAAACAGATCTATGGTTTAGGTACACCTCCGTATGGGATACGTACAGTTCTAAGGATACTAAACTGAAAGTGTTTGATGGAAACACAGCTTATGTGGTCTTTAATAGTGTCACATCTTCATCATTAACTTGCTAGTTAGCTTGTTAGCTGTAACAGTGTATAATGACATGCAATTTTCCTATTTTTTATGTCCAGTGATTAAAATGATTAATCAGGAATTTAGTCTAAAATAAGACCGTCTAATATCATTACTTTTTATGGCAAACGAGCCTCTGGTAATAATGCCTGAAGTCGCTGAACAGCTTTCATTGAGACTAAGTTTGAGCGTAATGATGATTTTGAGATGCTCTTAGTTGTCCAGCTCCAGTGGATGTTAATTGTAAAGGCGACATTCACAGTGACTCATGCCCATAATGACTATAATTATAGACCGCAAAGCCCCCACAGGTAAGGAGTCTGCCCTTTCCACAAATTATAGGTTGCTATGCAAAATAATTAAAGAATATGGATGTGATAAAGTGCACAGGAAGTGGTGTCAAAGAGGAGTGGAGGCTCCGACTAAAAGCTCCTAAAAGCAACTGAGCGTTTAACTTCAACGCCGGGCAAAAGTTTGTGTTTTACTTGAGATACCCTTGGAAGTTACTAATGCAAGTTTTATAAACAACACAGTCCGGCGTCTTCTGCACACGTCTTGGCTGTATGAAAAAGGTTGTCCTTGCTGTCAGGCGTTGATTAGCCGTCCAGCGTGATGTGGACATGGCTGTCTCTGTGTCTCGGTGGGAGGCGGCAGGACTTGATGGATGTCTCTCTTCTGAGATTGCACAGCACCGCGGAGAGGGAGGAGGAACCGGCCCTTGTTATCTATTCATGCTGCGTTCCTTTCTGCTCTGCCTAAAATGGAGCAGGACCTCCCTCCACAGCACGACTCCATCATTGCTGGATAGAGCTAAGGAGTGCATAAAAGAGAATAAGAAAAAGCACCTCTTCCATTTCTGATCCCCAAGCACCTTTTAAGCAAAAATCCACTTAGAACTTGCATAAGTAGGGAGGGAGAAATCCCTTGATTTTCTACACAAGCACTGAATTTGAGGATAATCTTCACAGTACGCCATTGCGGGACGCCTGTCTCACAGACTCTGGGTACTCTCTCTAAAAATACACACAGAAGCATGGTAAAACAGACAAATGCACACACTCACATGCATTCATTTACAGCAACAAAAAGCACCAAGAGACATTTTCGTACACACTCACACACACACGCACACACAAACTTACTCCCTGACTCATTTTCTTTTGCACAAGCTCAATAAGACTGCAGGACAGTGAATCCTATTAGATATGAGAAAACAAAGACGGGAACGGCTCATTGAGGAGGAAAAAACACGCTCTTGCTCCCTCTCTCTTTGCATATTCCTTCATGATTCTGGCAAGACCGCTGGGAGATTGATGCGTCTGTCTTTTTCATACCTTCTGTGACTGCTCAGCGAGGCGCCGGGCTCCATGAAACTAGCCAAATTCCTAAATGATGAATGTACACTAGTGCGTCCACTGGGAGAAGAAACGAATCTCATATCAGCCGAGAGAGGAGGTTGATATTGAAAATCATCTGGAATTTCGCCTGCACCGATATTGGAAATCTTTATTCTAATTGCGTGAATGAATTGAATGCGCTGTTCTGATAAATCCTCTGTGCCACAAAGGGAATTGTATAAATGAAGCACCACAGATTTGTTTGTGTGTTTACCGCATGTGTGTGTGTGTCGTCTGCCTGTAAGTCATTTTCGCACTCGCCTTGCGCTGTTGTTGATTGCTTGTTTACTCAAGCAAAAACTCCCTTCACAATGTTAACATATCATATAAATGAAACTCTGACAAGATCTTCCACCCACATATTACAACATATCAAATTGCCAAAAGAGGAATATTTTTCAGAATATCAGTTACCATATGAAGGAATGGGAGACAGCATATCAGTATAGAAAACCATTTTTATTTCTCATAAGGCTGTCCTGTAATGTACTTATATCTACTGGGGGATAACTGTATGTTTCTCCATTGTGACTAATACTTTCTCACTGTCATTTTGAATAAATCATCTCTCTGGTGTGTGAGAGGGAGATCTACAGTACACGACAGACACAGTCAAGCAGTTGCCCATGACCACTTTCCACAGCAGAAATAGACACTAACTGTCCGATTATGGTCTGAGTTTCTCCCGCTGTTGCTCTATCTCCCTGCTGCCCTAAGCTCAGAGGTTGTTGTTAGTGCCGCTTTCTTTTGTGAGGCAGTTCTATACAGTGTTTTCCTCATCTTTACAAAAACTACAAGCATTTTCTGGCTTAACCAAGGACATTGCTGAATGACAAAAGTGACCAATACTTATTTTTATGACTCTGTTGTGGCTTTTTCCAAAGCAAGCATACTGCAAAGCAGTCCTATACACACTGTACTTAGACACCAGCCTCTGGGTAAGTATGAACTGTACTTATATTCAGTGGCCGATCAATATTCCACCATGGGGCTCGAGCTCCTAATAGAGTCTTAAATATATTTTTCAGCTTCTTGGATCTGTCATCTTATATGTGATGTATTTATATATGTATATATACACAAATTATCTTACATACAAAGAAAAGGAGTGCTCATGAATTTACATCGGGCATGCCCACGAATAAAAGTCAAAATGTCCATCGTGAAGGATGAAGGTGAGGCCACGAGGATCCTAAAGCCTCACACAGATTCTTCATTAACTCATTATAGGCTGCTCGTGGTGTCCGTCACTGATAATCCAGTGTTTTTCAACCAAACCTCTGCAGTGTTGTCACAGCCAGGCTATCCTGCTGGGGGTAGCGAGTCAAATACAAATGTCTTCCACACAGAAATAAAAGGATATCAAGGTAACTTCCCTCCTTTTGCCCTCAGTTCTATGGATCCCATGTTTAGGTCCATGTAAGCTCCTAAACTGGTTTACCTTCAGGCAGGGCGAATGTCTTCAAATAATGTTTTAACAACCTCTAAATAACCCCTGCTAAGTTTTTTTTTTTCAGTTTTTGAGGGGGAGACAGAGTGAGGGAAACGGAGAGAGAGTAGGTCGGAAACTGGCCACAGCTGTGTGGAAGAGGAGAGTCACCAACATGGGGCTCATTGATCAAACAGGGGATTAGTCTGGTTTCAAATCCTTGGCACCACGCGAGCAAAGCTGTTTTATCTGGGTGGATATCCTTTCTGTGGTCCCAGGTAATCCAGTCAGTAGCCGTGGATGTAATAGTTTTAGTCCGTTCGGTGGGAAGAGAAAGGGTAGATGAAGGGAAGAGCCTGGCACGCGGCCCTGCAATAGGAGCTCTCTGTTAGGTCCTGGGATGAATCTGCAACACAGAGGAGGAAGAGGAAGGGAGAGAAAACACACATACACTTAGATAGAACAAAGGCATACAAGTGTGCGAGGATTAGACCCAGAGGAATTGCTCCGTTCGCGTGTTTCAAAAACAAGGGGGAGTCTTTTGAACTGTGGAGGCTTTGTACAGCCCCGTCTCACCTCCCGGTTCCCGCTGCTACTAAAAACAGACAGCTTATACGAGTGGAAACAGCACCGAAAATGGAGGTGTGTTTGGCATTTATAGGTATACTGGGATATATCTGGAAAGCTCTTTGTACAAAAAAATCCCTGGTGTGTTTCCATGCTGTGTATGTCTGATTCACAAATTGATATTTCTGACTATCTCTGACCATTTTAGCCACATCCCCAACACCCCCAGCTTTCCCAGCCCTCCCCTTCTCGTGTCCACCTTCGTACCAAGCCAGCCAATGACAACTAAGGATTTTCCTCCAACCCGATAAAATTACTTTGGCTTTGGCTAAATGGGATCAGGGCTCCTGCTGTGGAGTCTGAGCTGTCTCTCTGTGACTCTGGTTCAGGGACTCTTATTCAGCCTCAGTTGCAGACCCGGACACATTTCAATGGTACATTGTGCAACCTTGAGACTGCTATTGAACGTCCTGCTTTTCAGCATCCTGCTCAACCTGGAGCTCAATAAAAACTGTGCGCATGATGTCTACAACAGTTGAGTTCCTTGCCCTCTTGTGACTGTCTATGCAGCAAAAGCATGTAAATGTTTTCCGGAATATTTCTTTTCCTAGCTTTCATCACATTTTCCACTTATTTCACTGCTTTAAGACTGTGCAGTGAAGAAACCTAAGTTCCCAGCACACTGTGGGGCCAATTAGAAATCCCATAATCCTGTTCAACTAAGAAATACAGCCATGACATTTCCAGCAGGCTTGGCAGGTGGTAGCCAGGTGTGTGGATTTGATTGTGTAGGATGATGCTTGGGACTGTGTGAGCTGTAGCACATAGAGAATCGCAGAGCGCCAATATGTTGGACATGCTGGCAAGAGCGCCAAATGAGTTTACTGACCACGCTCTGTGGGTAGAATTTTGTGTGCACCTGTATTCACCCACTGTATTGTGTGTTATTGGGAGATTATGCTTCAAAGAACAATCAGAGAGGCAGGAGACTCTCATGCATTATAATTTGGGTTTAATTTAGCATCAGCAACAAGCATGTCTAAAAACATAATGCAGTGCAGTTATAATGTTGTGACACAGAGTTTGATTTGGCAGATTATTTGATACACCACAAAAAGTTTTACTTTTGGTAAATCATTTAGGTCATTAACACATTTCTTTGCCAGTGGGGTGCACCTGTTTCACTAGTTTTTAACTAATATTAACATACATTAAAGATTTTCAGCCAGTTTTGTATCATAACAGTGTGGGCAGTGTGTACAATGAACTTTGGTAAACTTCCCTCCATCTCACCAGCGTCCAGATATCCTTGCTCATCTCTCAGCTCAAATTGCCCTCATGCAGCTGATTTTGGCTGGCTCTAGGGCTGTTGCTTGAACTACAAATTGTGCCTCTGCATTTTTGTATGCCTGAGATTCTGTTACTGTATTGCCCATTTCTCACCTGAAATGTTTTCAGAAACATTTTAATACACTGTTCGGTGGTAAGACAAGAGTTTGCGAACAGGAACAGGAAGTGGGCACCATACTGTTTCCTGTACAGAGGCTGGGAAAAAAACCTAAGATCAAACGGATAAACTAAGCAGTGCTGATCAGTGTTGCCTATTACTTGACTTGAATGTTTTCAGAAACATATTTTAGCTTACTGTTTAATTCTAATTCAAGATTGTTTGTTAGCAACTGGCCACCAAACTGTTCTTGGACGGGCAAGCAGGGGGAACATTTACTGGTCTGGCGCAGCGCAGTGTATTCTAGTAGTTGTAGTTGTTCTACCTCTTGAGCAAAAGCAAATACTGCAGCCCTATTCCTCTGTTTTCTCTGGTCATGTAGCACCAATTTAAACAGTAATGAGAAAAAAGAATTATACATTCTCTTTTATGTGTACAATATTACTGATGACATGTTTTTATACATATATTACTGGGGGTGATCCTTTGTAAGCTCTATGAAGTTTTCCTGCCTTTAAATATTTAGCTTTAACTTTATTCCTACTAAATCAAATCCTTTTGTTAGTTATCACGAGTTATGCACTTTATAAATATTTCAACTTTATACACATTATGAGTTTGTCGTCCGTTCACACATTGTGTTTTTTGTCCTTGTCATACATATCTTCTGTTTTTCTGTTTCTGCCACTTAATGTGCAGGTTTGTTACAATATATAACAATTCTTATTTTATTTCACTGTTGTTTCCCTTTATTTAATGGGCATTGAACCTTTTTTCTTATTACTAAATATGTTAATGTAAATATGTACATTAATGTCATTTTCATTTGCAATTTCTGTCAATGTGTTTTTTTTTCTAGTAGGGCTATACCATTGTATCATGTGACAAGTGTCACATGAGCTCTTAAAGTGCACAAATGTATCCAGTGCATTTTACACCCTGATGAAGACTCTAGTCGAATTTAAAAACTAATTGTGTCTTTCTACTGCATAGACAGCCCAGTTTTATGAAATGACTTTCTTTCCAGTAATCAAAGTGTGTATGTTTTCAGTCATGTTGGTCTGTTAGCAGGGCTGTCAGAATCTCAAAAACCTGCTAAAAGATTTCAAAGACATTTGATGTCCTTGTGAAGGAGTTAAGTTAGGTGTTATGTCAAAGAACAGAGCACAGAGCAGAATAGAGTCCAGGTGTGTTCAGGAATTTTAGCATTTTCACTGTTGTCACATGAACGATTGCGCTAATCTGAATCTAAAATGTGATAACTGGCCTTTATTATTTGCATTTCTTTCTTATATTTTTCAGATTGATTTTACACCTGTATTAGCAAGCAAACAATGACACATCCACCCTCCTTATCAAATATTTTCAAGTTTGCTGTAATTGAGAATTTCCTTTGCCAAATCTTTTGTGAGGGGGGAATAACTGGCTTTGTCAGTGGGAAGTTTGGTGCTGCAGGTAGTGCGACTCTAGACAGGACCATGAAGATTCAGGGTTAAAATCCATGCCAAAATCTGTCCCACGTGTGTTAAATATTTGACACCAGAAATCCGTTAAATTTCTACAGGACCAGAATATTTGAGTCTGGTTAGCGGGTGGCTGTTTGCATATCATTTGTATTTCGATGCAGATGCAGATGCAGATGCAGATTAATAATTTCTAAACAGTTCCTGTTACTAAAATAGCTGGATTGAACAGCCTTTGCAAAGGAATATGCTGAGTACTTTGTAGAATGTGCTGAGTACTTTGTCTGAGGATACGGATGCGAGAAAGTTCCTGAAACAAGAGAAGCATCACTAGAAACAAGTGGAACCCCATTGGCAGCTTTTTGTTCAAAGAAATTCCTTTTTTTTTAAGACAGAATGAATTGTTAAGACAGATGTCAAAATGAGCTGTCTCTCAACCTGATGTTAAGGGAACCCTTAGCAGCACTGACGTACTCCCTTGCTGACTACATAATGCCTATTTAGTTAGTTGTACCGCAGCTGTTCCCCTGTGTGCTCTAAATAGCTTCACAGTCTCTGATTTAACATGTTGATTTCACCTGCAGGTCTTCTGACAGTGTCTTTCTCTGTACGGATTTGGTCCCTTTTTCCCTTTGATCCTTAAACACAGTAATCCTCCAGGCTCATCTGTCCAGCATTTGCATCTGTATCATCTACTGTACAACGACATATCAGAATGTTATAGCAGAGAATGACCTCTGTCAGAACAAGAGCAGTAACAGGTTACACATTACGGCTCACTCTCCATCTCAGAAACAATCCACAAGAGGTTTGTTAGTGGGAGAAGAGGGGTTGTATGCAAATGCTGTCATTTCAACCCGTGTGTGTGTGTGTGTGTGTGTGTGTGTGTGTGTGTGTGTGTGTGTGTGTGTGTGTGTGTGTGTGTGTGTGTGTGTGTGTGTGTGTGTGTGTGTGTGTGTGTGTGTGTGTGTGACTGAAAGTGTCCTCTGTTCTTTTTTGTCCTCTGTCTCTTCAAATGAACAGTGCAGCAGGTAGCAGCGGATTGCTCAAGGATTTCCTGCCTATCCCATCCTTGCTGGCAACTAAGCCGTCTGCATTCTAATTTTCTGGCTGCATTAAATTGCAATTTACTCAGTCTTCAGTTAGTAAAAGGAGCCAAGGACAATTGCCTTAGCAAAAGAATTTAGTGCAAACACAGCCTACCCTTTCCCCCCTTTCTTGTTTAGTGCTGAACAAATCAATCATGCCAGCTGAGAAACCTCTTCAAACAGCACTAAACAGAACCCTCTAAAAACAGAAGACTCCAGACAACAAAATACATTAAGATCCATTTAATGTGACATTGACAATGGAAAAAGAAAATGGGTATAAATTAATCAGTAGCACTCCTCCTCCCTCTGTATCTGTATAAAATGTCAACCTGGCCATTCTTAGCAGCTCGTACTGCATCTGTTGGCTGATAATTTCATACGTTTTTAAAAAGCATTTTATTATTCATCTTAAACGACACTGTTTACCATTTGTGTATGATTTTATGTTAATCATCGCTATGACATTATATACAGGACTGAAAGAGGAGGAGAGGTGTCATCAAGCACAGAGATGGAACAGATGATTTCTCGGTGAAGTTGAACTGTGTGTGGCATGGCCGCTTGGAGTTCATTTTTGATCAACTGCAGCGTGCGGTCTCCCGATTTGACAAATTATAGATGGTGATGCGTCTGCTGGCAGGTCACTTTTGCTCTGAAACTGTCTCACAGATGGGCTACATCCTGTCACAGTGTGTTATTTTGTTTGAAAAAGTGCCCCTCTGCTCCTTTTAATAAGGGACATGTGGGTCTCTGAACAGCAAGTAAATCATGTCAGACTAGTTGAATGGAACACACACGGCAAAGTGTGAACGATGGTGGTGAGTTCAATGCTTAGCACTCACTAATTTGAACAATTACACACTCCATAGTGGAAATGCTGTGGCCTTATACAGTTAAAATACCAACTGTACATGAGTTGCACTGTGAAATAACTAAAAAAAAAAAGCCATTAAAATTCACTGAATGCCTGATGAGGATTGTATTACGTATGTATGACATTCCTGCCTTGATGACAAATTCATATTCAATCTAGCACACTAACAGTGAGGTTATCAAATGAACATAATTCTTCTCGCTATCATGAAAAGCAGGAGAGAAGAACGAATAGGAGAGGTGATGTTTTCATTACAGCCCCGCTCGTTCTGCCTGTCTCTCTTAAGGTGTATAATTGTTCGGAGGGAGCAGAAATGGATTGATCTATTCAGTGAGCGGAGCGGGTAATGCAGATCTATGGTGGGCGAGTGTTTTTGGAAGATGCTCCCCAGTCTCGCTCTCACTGTGACTTCCACAAACAAAAGGGCCTGCCTTGTCTGCTGCTACAGAACAGGCAATGAAGGGCTCCCTCTCTGAAAGACATAAAGAAAGAAAAAGAAGAAACATGGGTGTCAGGCACTGGCTTTGTTTTGGTTTCTTACTTTTCATGCCCTTTTTTATGAAAGATGGCGATGAAGTCTTTTTACTGGTGAACATGTGTGTGTGTGTGTGTGTGTGTGCGCCTGCCTTATTGTGCTTCACTGACACTTTTCAGAGCAAAATGAAAAACCTGCAGGTGAAATAAAAATGGCTGAGAATTAAAAAAAAAACAAAACAAACAAAAACAATGCTGTGTTGTGGGCTTGCTGGCTTGTGACGGCACAAATACAAATGAGGCAATTTGGCCTGAGAGGCAGGTGAATGAGGAATGTTGATTAAAAAAGAGAGCAGAGTGCAGGATAAAAAGGCCTTTCATGTAGCCTGTGGGCTATGCTGTGTGCTGATAGCTGCTTCAACAAGACCCTCAGAGGGGGGATCAGGATATCAAGTGGCCTCTGATAAGAAGCCACACAACGAAAAAGGGAAGAGACCTGCCCGGGGGTCTCGTGCACAAACGTGTGAGCACGCGCACATAAACACACACACATACACATATCAAACCCATCAAACACGTGCGTTCATACATGAGCACACACACAGAGGAGCAAGTAGCATGTCACAGATTAGCGACTAATGGGATTGGCAGACCTGCGTGAGGCACTGTAATCAAGCCCACACAGTGGCCGATAGCAAAAACAGGACATGGAACAAAGGAGGCAATGAAAGGAAGTGCGACTGATCCTGCCATTACACTGTTCACAGACAGCAGGGTTCTGCTAAGGGGAGGACCTGGCGCTGTGTGTGTGTATGTGTGTGTTTCTACAGTACTCCATGAGTGTGCTGTTACAGCACATGCACGTTTACCCATCTAGGTATCTTTTACGTGAAAATTTTTACTTTTTATTTGTGCGTACACTGCCTGTGCTGAGTGATAAATATTTACAGTGGGTGGCGGTGCGTTCAGTATTTGTGTCACGCCTGCCTAATCATGCACAGCATGTAAACACACACTTGATTATTTCGCACAGAGTATTTGGGTTAATGAGAAGTCATTGAACATGAGCTGGTCCCACTTCTACCGACACTCAAGTGCAGTACAGTGATGTGTGTGAGAGAGAGACGGGAAAACAAAAACAAAGAACAGCTTGAGAAAAAGACTAACCTTTACAGAAGCAAGAATGCAGCTCAATTTCTGTTGACCCATCCTCTGCATTTTGCTTCCGGAAGCTAAAAAGGGGAGTATGGCTGGGTGTTCTGCAAAGAGAGGGTCAAGAAAAAAGGACACGTGTGTATTGGGTAGAAAAGCAGCTTCCGGCCCTCTTCTTTTCAGGTTTTAATAAAATTAGGCCAAAGCCATTTTACTCATAGATATGTATTAATGCTCCTCCATTTGTGTGCAGAAATGTACAATCTTGATTATTTGTATCTTAAAAAGAAATAATCTGTTATATAAAGAAAAGTTTACGTATTTCAAATTGTGCAAAGGACTGAATTGAGAATTAGAGATGCATTCTTTAGAGTGAACCAAGTACCACACCTTACCTTGACAGGATGGCAAGACCACATTCGATCAACTTCTTTCTGAAAATTTTGGGCCTGTGGTGGCTGTGAAGGGGTCCAGTGAAAGCTTTACGTCTATCTGCTGACATATAAATCTGCAGAACAACCTTGGGAAGCCCCGTGTGGTCTAACCTTCACTGGCTGTTCCCTCATTCCCTACCAGCACATTAGTCTCTGCTTCTATTCAAAGTCATTGTCACCAAGCACTAAGAGAAGACAGGAGGTTTGCTGATCGCGAGCAGGTGTAGGGGGGTGAGTCAATTAAATGAATACAAATCGGGTGATCAACCTGTCACAGAGTGCTGGACCGCTGGCTTCGAGGACTTAACTCCCTTCATTATTTTTGCATGCCGCATTTGGAGTCAGTTTACAGAGCCGAAAGGCAGTGGAGAAGCAGAGTGGCAGTTAACTTTATCTCTGAGAGGAGTGTGGCCTGAGGCAGAGCCCACCTGTTTGTTTACTGCCTGCTTTATGTTTGTTCTTTACTACTATGGGCCCTTAGATAGGTTGCTTACACTGAACAGAGTCCACCTTGTTATACGGAGGGCACAGATGTGCTTTTTAAGTATTCTCTATACAGTGTGACACATCCTTTTAACCCACAGCTTTGACACTGCGCTCGTTTGATTGTTACATGGCAGAAGATTAATTAAAAATTAAGCAGGCATTTGGCAGAGAAGCTTTGTTAAAGCATTTAATCAAAGTATTCAAACACAGCGGCCTGTTATTTCCAGTAATTTAAAGTCCAAGAGGAGAGGCTGAACAGTAAAGTGGAGTCTGTTGACATTTGGGCACATACTCTGTGAAAATGTGTGCCTCTGTGAACATGTTGAAATGTTTGTGAATGCCTGGGATAGGGCTGCACAATTAATCAGATTATCTAAATTGCAATATGACCAAGTGCAAAATTGAAATCCCAGGAGCTGAAAATTTTTTGAAGGTAAAATGTGTCACAACCTACAAATGAAGCATTGTGGTGCTAGAGAGATGCTCTGGCCTCCAAATCGTATTCTTGTTTGGTACAGTCCCCAGCAAAAAATGACATCATCTTCATTTTTACATGATTTATTTTTACATTATTTTCAGTGGAAATAAAATGCAAAATCTACCATTCCCACTAAAATCATCACTCATATCGCAATATCTGTCAGAATAATTGCAATATGATTTTTTTTTTTTTTTTTTCATTTTTTAATTAGATACAGTGCAGCCATAGCTAACTTTAAATGTGCATATACATTACATACAGAGCAGGCAAATGCATGTATTGCACATGTACGTGTGCATCTGTGCATTAAGAGTGTAAGTCTGTGCATGCAGGCTGAAGTGTGTGTGTGAGGTCTCACTCTTGTAGTCTTGATTTTGTTCCCAGAGGAGCACATCCATCCAGAGTTGTCAGGCAGAGTCTTACACTCTTCTCCCTCCAGACACGGTTCCATCTCACACCACCATTTCCCAATTACAATGGACGCTGGGGAAGGTGAGCACAGACATGTAACAAAGCAGGTTAGTTTATCACACAGACACATGTGTGCACACACTGTCAGAATCAGAATAAGAATGGGCTTTTACTGGCCAAGTATGTGTGTATACGTAAGTGTATAGAAATATTGATATTACAGTTTGTATTTAAATGATCAAAATATAATGTACTTGGTGTTATAGTGTTATTTTGTGTATTTATGCACATACAGGTGCCAATGTAAATGCTGATAATACTAACGAAAGACAAAAAAAAGACAAAGAAAGTTGTGAATTTAGTAGGAAAAGTTAAAAAAAAAAAGCATAATTGTTTTTAAAAGGGAACCAATAATAATAATAATAATAATAATAATGATAATCATAATAATGATAATCATAATCATCATCATCATAATAATCACAATAACAGTTTATTCTTACAACCCTTTTTCAAACACCATTACAAAGTGCTTCACATAGAGGATAAAATACACACATACAAGTACAAGTACACATATATACCTCCGTATATACACAGAGTATGTATAAGAAGGCTGACCTACTGAAATGAGTTTTTAGCAGCTGCTTAAAACAAGCCACATATTCAACAGATCTGATGAAATAGGGAAGACTGCTCCAATGTTTTGTAGCTACAGCCACAAAAGAACAGTAACCTCTGGATTTTAAGATATGCTATGCAGAATTTTACCAAAAAACATGCGGACTCATGCAGAATTAAACCCTTTAAACTATCACTTGTGACCCACTAAAAGTGTGTGGCGGAATATTTTTCTGCAGAGACTCTGCCCTCTGCCTGTATTGTCTTATTTTCTTTCTATTTTCTGTGTATGGGATGTTTATGGGTGTGTTCCCCCACAGCGCTCAGGTGAGGTTGGGGCTTTATAAAAAGGTAGTGACGAGGTACCAGACCGTAAGCAGCGGGAATCCAAGAGACACAGCACCAAAAAAACTTGCAAATATAGCGAGGCCAAACACCAAATGAGAGTGAATCTGGGGTTTTACTTTCACTTTTGCTGGTGATTGCATTTACAGACAGTAACTAATAATCTTGCACAGTATACCTTTAAAAAAGAAACTGAGCACAAACATGGCCTTTAACAGATAATCAGAGTAGCTGACAGTTTGAATAAGGGCTCAACAACTCTGTTACATGTGCAGGGGCCAGGCCATGCAAGGCCTTTTAAGTAATTAGAAAAAAAGTTAAAATCAATTCTGTATTTTACTGGAAGCCAATGAGAATCAGCAACTAGTTTCTGTAAAGAGCCTAGCCGCTGTATCTGCAACAACAAACAGTGAGCCGTACAAGTAAAATAAACAATATAAAGCACAATTAAAAACATAAAGAGTAACCAGAGTTTAAAATGTAGGCGGAATCATCAAAAAAAAGTTGAACGCATGCCGAAACCTCCCACGCAAACATATTGTGTGTACATATTCTACACAGGCACACTTGTATATGCAGACACGTACACCAGCACCCACACACTATATTATGAACAACTCCAGAGGAACACCCAGCCGAGTCTCTAAATGGATGTTTTTCCTCCTTCTTCGGCCTCAGAGCAATTGTATCGTTGCTGCATGGGTACTTTTTGCTGTCGACAATAATGTCTTATACCAACAGAAATTAATCATTATTTTGTTTTGATATAGCTACATTGCATGTAGGGGAGCAATCTCATTTTTAATCAGAACTAATTGCCTCTCATTAACATCGACTGAATTCTTCCTCCAGCTATCTGACAAAAACAAATATGTTCTCATCTTCTCGTCAAGATCTCCCCCCCTCCTTTCCTCTTTCTCCACACGTCTCTGGGCGTACAGTATGTGTGTGCGCGTATATGTGTGCTTCTAGAAAAAATTAATACGAAATATGTTACAGGTGTTTGATGTTGGCACAAAACACCTTCATGATATGTGAGACATCCCTTAAGAAATCTTTTAAATATCGAACAGACATGTTTTCCTAATTAACCTACCATCGTCCATATGGTCAATTAATCACATGAGGAAATGCATGATGTGTTTGTAATGAACAACTGTATTACCTGCTGGAGTATTTACATCAAGCACGCTAAAAAGCACTGCTGCAAAAATGTATTTTATGTAGTTCTCTAGTGTTTTATTCTTTTTGTTAAATCCAGTTGTCTTGCATTGTGAACCTCTCTTTGAATTAAATTACGGCACACAAATCTAAACCATTTCTGAAAGTTCAGATTCATTTATTAAAGATGATGTTTGAAGATCTTTTTTGTCTTTCACACTTCCTCTGAGGTTTCTGACAGCAAAAGTTCAAAGCTGTTTTTCGGGTGAGAAGTCATATTTTCCCCCAACAGAATATTTTTTTCAGCATGTAGCATGTTTTCTTAAGATTCCCTTTCATCACGTTAACATACAGAGGATATGAAGGTCAAATGACTGAATGCGATGAGTTTAGCCAGTATCATTTCATTTTCCAAACCCATTTTTTTTAACCATTTGGAAAAATATCTTCTCCCCTCCAGCCTGTGTTGCCAAGGTTACAGGCCAACCACCAATCAATTGTGAGTATGAGCAACATGCCGTTTCCAACTGATGAAAGAAGACGGTTAAAGTGCAGTCCCTCACAGCACAGAGCGTGCTGCAGTCCTGTGTGAACAGACATACACACACACACACGCACACACATGCGAATATACTAGACTGGACACAGAGCAACAGCCCACTGCTGCTTAGTGAACTTGCTGCATTACCAGACTTCCTCCTTCATTTTCCCCTCCATGAGCCCTGAGGATACTCAATGCCAGAATGAGAGCATCCACTAACAGGCTGTGAACCCGCCCTTTGGCTCCCCCCATGGCTGTTTACCTTATCCACTAATTACCACATGTTGGTCCATCATCCACAGCGCTCTCTCTCTCTCTCTTGCCTCCTCTCCCTCTGTCTTCATCCATGGGCTAAATATGCGTTTCACATCATTAATCATGTTTACATTCAGCTGTGGTTTAGGTGCAACACCACAACTATGGGTTGCCATTTAACAGGACTTAACAGTCTCCTTGTTAAGTGGCAAATTATGACTAGGCTTGAGGAGATGTGTTTAATCAGTTCCACCGTGTGATGATGATGTGCTGTGACACCACCACTCTGTTTAGCCCTGTCTTCTCGCTACACAGCGAGGAGGGGGTATGGAAAAGTTGTTTTTCATTATGCCACCAACTGAGGAGGATTTATATTTAACAATGTGAATGAATCCGCTTGAAATTTAAAATGGTAAAGTAATACCTGCAAAGCAAAAATCAGCTCCTTAAAATGGAAGCAGAGAGAAAGAAGGAAAAGAGAAGGAGCAAAAACAAGGCAGGAGCTGCTTCACATGAGGTGCTGAGAGATGAGCGCTGCTTTGCATGAAAGATGAATGATATTTACTGTACTTCACAGAACTGAATTCACCTCTGCCTCTGTGCCCTGAAATGTGTGCATATGAAGCCTCTGTAAATTATACAGGAGTCGAGGAAATCGCTGAATTACTTTGCATTACAGTTTTTCATAGTTATTGTGTTCATTATTTTTTCTCTTCTTACAAATATTCAATTCCTGTTCAATGTTTCTTTAATAAGGAAATAGTCCACAACCTGGATTATTGATTTTTATCTCTACCAGGCATAAAGGGGTTTATGGATTTGGTTGTGTGTGTGTGCATCTGTCTGTCCGCAGGTAATCATGCAAACTACTGGACCAATCAGCCTAATATTTATTGTGCACTGACCTCTCATGGTTGTGGTGATTCACAACTGTAAAAAAAAACAGTTTTATTAACTGTTTTATTCTGACTGCTATATTGACTGCTGACTCCTCACTCCTCCTAACCTGCTGGTAGGGTCTGTGGGTTTTCGGGAAATCAGCTCGGCTGAAAAGAACAAGGCTTACCATCTGTTGCAGGCCACATTTTGGCCTTCATAGTGGCTCCAAAAGTGTAATCTATAGAAAATTTTGGTCTCAGTTTGAGCAGCAGCATCTGCAGATTAGTTCCATACCTGATATGTTATGACCCACCACAGCTGGGCACCATACGAGATGAATAAATCCCGCTTTTTAAAAAAATCTTTGCTGCCAAGACGCAGTGCGTCAGGGCTCTCTTCTTGTACATACCGACTCCCGTAGCAGCACTTTTTGTCTGCTCCTATGGCAGCTCGACTCCTCTCCTCACCATTGATGTATTTTATGATGGTGTGTTTTCAGCTTAAGGAAGCAGGGAGGGACAATTCCACCAGGCGCAGCCCTCCATGGTCCGGCTGAGACCTGGTTTTGTTCTATCTGCTGCACAGCGTCATACCACACTGGAATCTTGCAGTGTTTTCCCTGCCATATTTTCTAGATTTGGAGATTTTGTAGATTTGGTCATTTTTTCTGTGATATTTGTGCCTGTAGGCATGTATCTTTAATCTGGGATATTTCTAAAACACGCCGCACTGCTTCTGCTGGAATTACAAGAATTGTCCAGAGTGGCTGCAGTTAACCTTGGTGGGAGCCTGGCGGAGACCTGCACTCTACTGAGTGCACTTTTCTAGTTCAATCAGACGACTAATGTGTAAAATGTTTATTACAGCAGCAGAGCAGTATCTAACACAATTGTTGGAGCTTGGCATCTAGACTACGGCCTCATTACTCCCCGCAGATATTTTTACATGAGATATTGGGGAGTGATGATTAAATATCTTTGCCCCCTAGCCGGAGCCTGCAGGTGGATTCTGGGGTGGAGGTTGGGCTGAAAGAGCAGGCAACAATGCTGATGTGGGGCAGCAGTGGGAGAAGGCGGTGGGAGAGCAGGGAATTTTTCTGCAGCTTAAATAAACCAGCACATTGGGAGAGTGTGTTTTGTAGATAACGTATAGGGAGCAAGGTATGATGCATGTGTATGAATCAGTGCAGCTCGAGCTGAACAAGCTCGCAGGCGTCAGTGTATTTATTGTTTGTTTTGACTGGTAACATGGTTCTGTGGTTTGTTATGGCCATTATAATGTGCCAGTGTAATTTCCGTGTTGTTAGCAGTGTTTTCATGTCTATAGTTTTAGCAAGATGGCAACAGGGTTGCTCAGCGGTTAGCACTAATAAGTGTGTTGTTGAATCAAATCGGGATGATTTGCAGTTTAAAGAATTTGTAACTTGGTAACTGAACTTTGTATAAAAATGGCATATCAAATTATGTTTCTAAGTATTGTGTTTTTACATGTCTTAAAATATGTCTGGTGTGAACTTAAAAATGGCAGCGTACATCACCGTATAATCATGTGATATCAATTAAGTTGCCTAATGTCACATTTTAAAAGTTGTGGACACTGTGTGTTTATGAGGCTGTGCTGAAGGACCTGTCATGACTCTCTAGCTTGGAAATCAACTATCCAACCACAGTAAGTGCTGCCTCCTTATTGACTGCATATTATGTTCACAAGATTAAAGGCAGATCACCAGAGTCTTGACGAATTGCAAATTATTAGTCATAAAATATGTCACCATCCAGAAATTGTAAACTAGAGCAGGGCTGCAGCATTATTCCCCAGCACAAACCAGATAATGTGGCTAATGCACCATCTTTAAAAGAAAAAAAAAAAAGCATTTTTTTTTACACCCCTAATTAATACCTGGACAGCCTCCCATCTTGTAGTAAAAGGAGAGTAAAACTTTAATGAGCAGTGGCTATGAAATATACTTTATAAATATTCATGTTCAAATTTGATTTATGCCTTAAATATCTATTTCAGTCAGCCTGTGTGGAATACAGCAGGTCCATCTCAGAAAACTCGACCAAATACTGTTAATGGCATGTCTGGTTTGATGGCCGGGAGGAGAAAAAAAAAACAACAGACAGTCGAGTCTAATGTGAACACACACACTTCATGTCCGTGGCTGAGGCCAGGACATCTGGCTCTGACCTTGACCACTGGAGAAGAGCCATCTCTGGGCCGAGATCCATGCATCACTCTCTGGTGACCACTGACCTCCAACAGTCATTTTACTTTAACTACTCCCGCTGCAACCGTCAGCATAGAGGGTACAACCTTTGTTCCAACATCAGCAAACTTTACTCCTCCTCTGTGTCTGCTGTGGAGTGCAGGAGGAAGGGGAGTAAGGGGCTGACAATTGACCACCGTTCCAACTACCCCTTTTGGGCCAACTATTAATTTTCAGATCCATCTGTTTACAAGCTGAAAGCCTTTCGGTGTGATTTAAAGCACCAACACCAATTAACACGATCCTCACATGCTACCATAAAGTAGCTGCTGTATACTGTCAAAGATGACAGATGGGCTTGGAATAATCAGCAAACAAGGACTGCAGGAACGTTTGATTCAAGATGTTAGCCATGTAGCAGGCTGGAGTATTTAGCTTTGATGGACAAACAACCGAGAGTGGGACTTGAATTGATTGAAAAACATGAAGCGATGGACCTTTTACAAGTGCATCTGTCAGATCACTGGTGAGCGCGCACTGTGATGGATTGAACTCGCTGACACGTCCCTGCCAGGTAGCAGAATGTTTGAACACCTTGACGGATGAGGAAGTGAATTGATTTTTGTCTGTGTCAAAATGTGAATACGTGTCTGTGGGCTCAATGAATAGTTAATGTTTTTTAACTTGGAGCAGGCCCGCGCAGCGCTTGGCGGACTTAAATTAATCATAGCAAAAACGATGGCTTTCCAATGATGTCAGTTGTAGCGTCTGTTTTTTGGTGACTCACTTAAATCAGTCGCCCTCAGCCAAGATCTGGAGCAGAAAGCAATTAGGCTTTAAATTCTCATGCCATTTTGTTAGGTTAAATTTACAGTTTGGGGTGGAGGATTGATGCTTTCCACAAGATCATGGTGAACACTTTACTTCTTTCTTTCTCTTTCTCTCATATTCAGGTCACTTTCTAACAGAAGGTCCTTCATTTCTTCCCTTTACCTGATTACCCAGTTTACATCAGTGCTTTGCAAGTGCCCTGATTACCCAGTTATTAAGCAAACAAACAGCCAATCAATCACTCATTCACATAATCATGCAAGTAAGCAAAAAGAGTTACAGTGAACTGCTTGATTAAAAAAAAGCAGACATTTCCATCTTAATGAGATAGAGGTATGAGTGCAAGCATTGTGCAACAGCGGTAAAGTATTGAAAGGGTCACAGGAGCATGAAGCAAATGTAGCGAGTGTATAATTACAGCAGGACTGAGACGTGGACCCTTGAACCTGAGGTCAGCTTCAGAGAGTCATTATTCTGTGTTAATCTTTGCCCCTCTCCGAAAAGAGAGAGCCGTGGTTTGATTAGCTATTCAGAAAACACCGTTCGGCTTTCTAATCACACGGCTTTTCTGAATTTCTGAATTTGTAATGGACACCCAAGCACCCGCTGACTTAAAGTAGAAATTCCTGTGTTTTCACTTGATTATTATCGGCATGTTTTTTTAAAAAAATTCAAATAAATTCATAAAAATGCCACAGATTTTCTCCTCTGCATGGCCTCAGATTCATTCAGTAAAAACAGCACTTTGCAGACACATATAAAAAACAGTGATGAAGCAAACACAGCATGTGGAGTAATTCTAAATCAAAATTGCAACGACTTAAATATGTGATATAGTGGTATATGCAATAAAAGTATACAGTACAGTAAATTTAAAATATATGCGATGTTATGAATCCTTTTTGAGTCTGTGTGCATTTTGAGCATCAATGAGTGAGTGTAACTTTGTGCCTGTGGAGTTGGTGTGTGTGTGTGTGCGTGAGTAGGTGTGTACCTATTAATGGTTGAACAATGCCTCCTTTTGTTGTGTGGTTATTTCCTTCCTTTATGTGGGTACAAAAGCGATTTATGAAAATGTATCTCCCACACAGCTGCCTTATGATTCTTTACTTCTCTCTCAGCTCAACCACAGACTTTGTTGCGCCAGCAGTGAGAGCAGAAAGAAAACATGATATTGCTTAAAAAAATAGAGACAGGGAGAAGGAGAGGAAAACTAAACTAAGATGACCTTTCAGCTCCAGCTGAGGGTCAGATCCTCTCCTTGCAGGTTAAAGGTTGAGAGTCTAATCACATCGTCGATGCTGTGAGAGCTCGGTGGGATGTGACAAAATGGAGGAGAAAACCTGTTTCACAATCATTATCTCCAACTTTTCCAAAGACACAAACATCTTTTTTTTTTGACCCAGGAGAATTTCATTGTTTGTTAGTCTCTCCTTATGTCTGCCCGTGTGTGTTTGTCAGTAAGAGAATGGAGTTATTGTTTTCTATTGTACAGTATAATGTGCTCCTTCTGTCCATCCCCTCAGGCAGTATCTGCAGCAGGTTTGCGTCTTGCCAACTGCATACAGTAGCAGGGGGGCTGTGGAACAATGCGAGGCGAACTGTTGGGGGGCTGGGATTTTATAATAGGAAGATGAGATGTTTTCTTGGCCGTTCTTGGGTGTTATCAGTTTGGACTTTGCTCTCCATGCAATCATGTATAGCAGTGAATAAAGTCTTGCAGATCAGATATGTAGCCTATTTACCATCAAAACACATGTGCTCTCAAATCTTTCGCAAATGTAACGTCTCAAAACTACATGTGTTTTAAAATATTTAACATGTAAAACATCGAACACCACATGTGCCTCCGAACGCACCACGTTAAATGTGTGGATACCATATGCCTCTGAATACATCACATGTGACACTTAAGCATTTTTGTGATGCACTGGGTTTTCATGTGACGTATTTATATCCTCCTTAGACCCTCTGTCCTCATAAGAGGACATTGCAGTTTGGGTTTACTTAACCTTGTACTTTATTCTAATTAACTTAGACCTGTTGTCATTATTTGTGGACGCTTCCTTGTGCTATCTACTGGTAGAGAGAGAACAATACACTGATCCATGTTAAAACAAGATGGCAGCCATCTCTGCCAGGTCAGTCTGCAGCTGACCCCCACACAAAAGTGGACAACGTCCAAAACCTGATCACATTTTCTTGTTGAATCTAGTTTATTTTTGATTAATAACGTTAGTAGTTTGATATGGCAACAAATTTGACCAATGTTAGCAACAGTAACAAGCTAAGACACTGTTAATTAGGAAGTACTGGTTTGAAGACACAGGGACTTTATTATCGTTTTGTTTAAGGACATTTGGACGTAACTGTTGTTGACATTGTTAAGTTTTTTTATACTCATCGCGTCCTATTGATCCCAAACATACATGCATACCAAACAAAATTTTGGGTCTCAGGGGTATATTACATTACCTAACAAATGTACTTATTTTAAACCAAAACACGATCTTATTTCAAAACCTAACCAAGTAGTTTGATGCCTAAACCTAACCATAACTCTTTCACAACATTAACGATGTGTCAGAATATTTTTCAGCTGTGCGCCACGTATACAATAAAGGCATACAAACTGTCAGATCCAAAACCACATGTGATTATTTCCTGTGATGTGAAATACTGTTGTACATATAATAAATCATATTCTTTCTTGTAAGGGAAGGTTTGCCAGTAAAGAAGAGCTTTGTTTGACCAGCTACATTCCTGCTGATAACAGTCGTGGCCTTCCTTGTTATTAAACAATAATCTTAAAAGACTCTAACATGCTTAAGATACTCTGATTGCATCTGTTTGACCAGTAATATATGTGGAAGAACTGTAGCACTTCTTGTCCCTCCCCTCAAGTAGCGTCCATGTGTGTCTCCCCCCCCCTGGATGTATCTCAAATGTACCATGACAACCTGTCATGCTCGGCTATACGCGCCTGCAGCCAAACAGAAGGGTTCATTCCCCATCAGTGATCAGCGGTGAGCGGGCATCTGCGTGCATCCCTTGTTGAAAGAGTTTACTGCTACAGCAGCTACATGACAACACAAAGTGGTAGCATGTGTGCATATTAGGGCATCTGCATGCATGTGTCGAGTAAATGAGTGCATATGTGTGTGTGTGTGTGTTTGTCCATACTGTGGCTGAGGGCTTACATGTCTCATACACTAGGATAAAGGCAGTGGTGCAGTGATGAGCGCCTAATCTGAGTGCATGTGATCGGCCCGGCGAGGCTGGAGAGATATGAGCGTTTGACTTGTTAAAAGGGATGTTCTTCACTAAGAGCCTCGTTGGCCCTGACATAACTGGGACATAGTTCTCCTTGTCAAAGCTAATAATCAATTCCCACTACAGGGATAATCTGACAGCAGACCCCCACTGAGCATGACACCTCCCAACGCAAGCTGTCGTCACATTCCCATATTTTAATAACAGCCCAAACAGTTACCAATAGCAACTGCAATAAGCCCACGAGGTCTGCATTCATAAGGTAGTAAACACTCGACAATGGGACTGATCCTCACTGCGTGCTTTGATGTTGGAGTTTGATGCTAATGACCGATAATACAGCACATTGGGGAGACTGCCTGTTCCTGCAAATTTGGCCAAAGATAAAGGAGTGTTCATTCCTCCAGGCTCTGTATGTGTGTCCAAACCAAATGACCTCTGAAGATATACTTTTGATTTGTTCTATCAGAGCACTGGCAATTCTTTATAATCTTTTATTTTTTTTTGTGTGGGAACATAACCCGTGTTTGGTACAGGGGCGGCAGGTGTCCCCCAGGGGGGCAGCGAGATGAGCTGGGCTGCTGCATCGTTCCTCATCTGGACGGAACATTAATAATGCCAGGACCTGGGGAGAAAGCTCCATCTGGGCCAGGCCGGTGCGCTGCAGAGGGGACAGACCACTGACTCCACAAGTCTATAATCCCTCACATAGTGCAACGGCAGCCTGCAGGCCCCGGCTGACAAACACATGCAACTTTCTGGTGCACCTTTCCTAGATAATCAAAACCCTTGAATGGAGTGCCCCCTTCGCCCCTACTGTGTCCATTTATTTCCACACTTACAAAAAAAAAAAAAAAAGATCCTTTAATTAAATGGCGTGTTTGCAAAGCGTGGCACTTCCGACTACAGATGAGCTCTTATGAATAATCACATAATTATTTTGTCTGCCCTTCAGCCCTTATCCCGTGGTGGTTTCAGTGTTAAATAAATAACAGACTGATTCACTTTCAAGCAGGTGGAAATTATCCAAGAGAGGAGGCGAAGGCCCCAGCTAAAGGAAAGAAAATAATGAAGAGGTCGTGTCCTCTTAACTCTTTCACTGTGGTGCAGCGGTGCTCAATACTGTAGCTTGCTGCTCAGTGACTTGTCGTTTCATTTATATCACCACTCCCTCGATAAGTGCTTGTTAATCAATACAGAAAAAGCGAGGACTCTCTCACTGTGGGAGCCTGAGGCATAGAAGCATGAAGTATTAAAAACAGCTCCTACATCTCCACGTTCCATGTCATTTAGGTTTTGATGTGCATATGTTTGTCAAACTTCTACTGGCAACTTTTACAATCACATGGTTTTCATCTTAAAGCCCTCCTTCATTCACAAATGTGTATTATGTTCTTATGTCCCCTTAAATGTCTGACTTTGACTATACTGACCTGTATCTATGCAAAGTTTATCACTAAAGAGGAGGATGTTTGTGCATTTCCCTAAAACCTGAGATTCAAACTTACTCCAGGCTGGATTAGGTACGCCACAAATACGAAAGCCAGCCACCGTCTTAGGCCCTGATCACACAGAAAGCATTTTAGCAGCTGGAGGCACCTTTGTGTAATTGTTTTTAATGAGAACGAAGCTTTTTGCTTGCAGTTTTTGGTGTTGTGTCGCGCCTCGTGTTTCTGCGCTCTGGGTGCCTGGTGTTTTTGCTGGAGCACTCTGAACACCCCAAGCTGAAAAAACAACTCAAAGCAGAATACTGCTCCATATGATCTCTATTTTTTTCTTTCAGTTTTTTTCCCATTGTCCAATCGGATTATTTGAGGGGCGGGTCCTCGACGGTGGTCACGACAACAAGTTTAAAGTTGGTAAACAACAGAGGCGAAACTGCTGGTAGTGGTTGCTGGATACCCAGAGCTATACAGCCCGACAACAGGCAGCAGGTTGTCAAACTGGCCCTGAGTCATCCTAAAATATGCCTGGAAACAGTCATCATGGAGGCGAAGCTCCTGGACCAACTCGTGGTACTCCCCTTGATCCACCGTCTTTTTTAGGATCTCAGGTTAGTGTAAGGACATGATGGGGTAGTTGCCTGGCAACAATAAAAGGTGAAGCAAGCATTATTTTTTGTTTGTTTTACTAGTGGCATTCAATTAAAAAAAAAAAAAAACAGCAGTGCGGTGATCGGGGCCTTGTATGGGAAGAATGAATCGACAGGGGAACAGACTCCAACACAACATCTGCAAAGAAAGCTAAAAGCTCCAGCACAGAGGACTTTTCAGAGAATGAGTGTGCGTTATCATAGTGGAAGTTTTGACAGCATGGTAGAGGGTGCAGTTTTTGAATGTAAATGGGACCCTGGAGCGTCCTTCCACTATCTACCCTATCATAGAAGATATTATTATACGTTAAACAACCATGAACACAGTGTCAGCCACTGCCAGTTAGGCTTCATGCTAATAAGCTAACAGACAGTATAAGGTAAGGGTCAGGTGCGCGGCCAGCATGGGCTTACAAGACACTACAAACATAACAAAAACAAAAGCAGTGACATAATTAATGCAAAAACACATATACAAATCCATGCATGTCACTCATACAGTGTCAAAGCAGATATAAACATTGTCCAGCCATTACTGTTCTAAAACATAATTTAAGCTCGTCTTAGGCACAGACTGTCTTCAACACATCAATCTTAAAGCAAATAAATGATGCTTACTGCCCTTAGAATTCTGATATGTCGGCTAGTCACTGACTTTGGTGCACAACAGACTCCAAATCTGAGTAAGGGTCTGTATGACGCAAAACAAAACCTACCACAAGCTGTGGTGGTGGGCTGGGTGAAGGCCAGATCCAGAATTTTTCAATGAGAGAGTGCATCTGCTTCCCTCTTCAGATTTTCTAAAATAACTTTCTATGTGGGGAAAACCCTGTTAAACAAAATATCAGAATTAGTGTAAGTAATACAGTCTGGAGGGGGGCTTTAAGAACTGAGGTGTCATTTTTAGTTGTAGGGATGAAAATATCGCAGAATAATGTTAAAGTAATCAGACATTTCATTACGTTTGTCTGAAGGCCATGAAAAAGACACAGTCTGAATAAATACTGTATAAAAAGAGTCCAAAGTCCCTTGTCTGTAAAGTGCAGTGGAAGAGATGGTGTCTGGTTGTTTGCAAGGACGACAAAGTCTGCATCTCAAGGTCAGAGCTCTGTAAATGTTTCATTCAGGAGATGTGTCCAACCACAGGGCAAACACAACATCCCTTTCTTGAACAGGATGTTTCAAGGACTAAAAAGTCAGATGTTCGCTGAAAAGTTTTGCAGAGTTTTAGGTAATTTCTCATCAAACAGAGAGAAAGTTTTTTGCGTGTCATCCTTGGCTCATGTCTAATTTATATTCTAGGATTTTCTTGAGTGTCAGCTGTGGCTAACCAACCCTATGAAGCCCACTGAGCAGGCCTGTCTGGCCCTTCATGTAACATCCCTCATAATGAAGATATTTTGGTGTCACTTCTTGGCGAGAGGGCAGTCAGCGAGATGACTTTGATCTCAGCTGAAGGTGGGGGTGTAAAGATCGAGACTGAAGAGCAATAAATGAGCTCCGTGGAGTGATAGGGGCATCGCAGTTCTGTCTCAGTAGACTTGTGACTTCCTGTCGGCTTCTTTTTTTTCCCATGGAGCTGCCTCTGCCTGATTGTTTTTCTCAGCTGAGGTAATTCAGGTGCACTAGCCTGGAGCTTCCCTGACTTGTGTTTATTAGTTATTCATTTCCATCAGCCTGAACCGCCTTAGGCGATGTGATCTGCAACGTGCTCCCTGCTCAGGTGTTCAACAGCCCAACTGGATCATCCTTTATCTCCCATGATGCCAAGCAGCACACCGCTGCTGGGTTCCTAATGGTTGAATGTATGTTTATTATTAGAAAAATCACTGAGAGGCAGCGAAGAAAGTTATATTGGAATAAGCTGCAGGTCTTTGTCTGAGTGTTTATTAAAGCATATGAAGAATAAGTATTTTTGAGCCTGATGATAATATCACCTTGGAACCATCTTCTGTTTCTGAAATGTCATGTTTGTCTATTCTGTATGCGTCATGTGGACAGCTGCAGTTTGACAGAGTAAGTCGATGAGAAATATTTTATATAGTATTTCAATAATACATGTATCGTCAAAGTAATACTATAATTAAAGGTATACTATACAGGAATTGTAAACACAACCTTCAAACTTGGCCCCTCCTCTTTACACTGCTTGTATGTTCGCTGCAGGCTACTATTATGGGAATGTGACATTTGTTGTCATACTTTAGTAAGCTAACTAAATTAACTGCTGGCACCTACCTGTCCAACATAAAACAGGCCAGCTCTTTTTACCCCCATACTCTCCCTCGTTGCTCACCAGCGAAAGTAAAAGCCAACCCCAGATTCATTATCATTTTGTAACAAGCTTTATCCGCTTGCTGTTTTGCATTTTTTCAGGGCTGTGTCTGCAAATCTCGTAGCTTTGTCTTGAATGTGTGCCGCGACTACCTGGCTACCTTTTGTTACCTTCTTATAAGTCCTAACCTCACCTGGGTGCTGATGGCTACACAACACTGCCCAAAGGTTGCAGCCCAGAAACATCCTGACCACAGCAAAATGAAAGTAAGAAAATACAGGCAGATGACAGGGTCTCTGCAGATAAATCCATTGCTGTGGTCTTCAAATGGGTCATACATGATCATTGAGAGGAATTATGTTTGTATAAGTCTACACATTGTTTTTTTTTTTTTTTTGGAAAATCCAACATAGTATACTTCTAACTAAAGTCAGCAGATCTGTGCAGTGACCTCAGTGTAAAAGTCTAGGATTTCTTGCAGTATTCTTATAATTGTACCCTAATTTATTGTACTTTAAACTTTATTACAAATAACATGACTATTATTTTGATGGTCTACCTTGTGATAAAACTTGTAATATCATTATTTAGTTTAATGACAGTGTCCAAACTGTTTTTATCTATCAATTTATTATCAATTTCATTAATTCATTTGAAATAAATGCTACTTTTTTATACCAGAAATATGTGGTGTTCATATAAAGGAACTTAAGCACTGTAGAATTTCTAACTTCTGGAAAAAAAAAAGATGATAAAAAAGTTAAAAAAAAAACTCTCACCAGTAAAGAATGTCAATCTTGGATGATTCTGCAAAGTCCTGAATTATGTTAAACTACAGTTGTCCTTTCACATTGAATGCCACTTTTCTTTATTCTTGCTGTATCTGTTCATGGCATCTGTGGTATGGTTAAGGTTAGGGAAAGACTGTAGTTATGGCAGATCACCAGGTCATGGGTACATTTAATAAAACAGTGAATGCTCATAACAGGTCTGTGTCAGGACATTAAAGTCAAACGGGCCACATGCCCATAAACCACCTCAATGCTGTTATTTTCTGTCTCTCTACAGGGCATGGTACTTTCTGTGCTGGCAGTGAATGTTGGCGTGTTGGATGTAATTTGTACATAATTCCTAGGGATACTGGGCTGGGTACAATAGCAATATCAAACACAAGGACTTTTTCCCTCACAAGAGCCTTCAGTAGTAAACAGTCAGCAGCAGCAGCATAATGTTAAAACACATAAGACCTCCTCACCATCCACACAGGAGGGTTTGTTGCGTGTCGTCCCGGCCACTTTCCCCGGTAAACAGGAGCACTTGACTGTCTGCGAACGCTCCTCGATGCGATTCTTGTTACAGCATCGGTGGGCGGCAATCACCTCACACGTACCTCCCTCTGCAGACAGACAGACAGACACAGAGGAACACGGTCAGTTCATGTGGGAGAGATTAATCAGAGAGGAAGCATGCCACTGAAAATGAGCTAAAGCATACGACAGTGGTAACTTTTATTGACTACATTTGTGTTTTTATCAACATTAAAGATTTGAATAAGCAATGACACTGTGAATGAAAGATGGGCTTAGGGAAACTCGACTACCTCGGCACGCTGCACTACAATCATTGGGCACTTACACTGTAAGTATGTGTAACAAATTGGCCCTCGAGGCATCTCAATTATGTCATCTAATTGCCTCTCACTCAGGGCTGGCTGTCCTCACTCCATACCAATCAGCCTATGATGAAGATCACATCATGCACTTGCTGTGTAATAATGTGCCCGTCTTTGCACCCTTGATATCTTTCATTTGTTGTCAATATGTACGTAACATTTGTCTACGCTCCTCCAGGGGAATCCAGGCAGTCGTAGGCTTCAAACGTAGACTTAGATGGGTGACACCTTTGAGTCCCATGACTGAAACAATACAGTCTTAGGCTATACTACACTAAAGCATTAACTCTAAAGCATAGGTGACATCGGTCAGAGCAAATGCTGTACAATAGGTCCCAGTCTGACAAAGGAGGATGTCAAAAAAATTCTGTGAAAAGAGAAGGCGAAATGTGCCGATGGCGGTACTGGGTCAAAATAACAATAGGGAGGATTGCCCAGGGGAGTGAGAGGGGGTGATGGAGCGGAGGGACATCCTGAAATGAGTGAGCCCGGCACAGAGAGAGAGCTAGAGGACAAGGTGTGTCTGGCTGCCAGGTACTGGCCATGCCAGTGAGTAATGAGGGAGCCACTGGAAGTGCCCCCTTCACACAATTATAAAGCGTGGGGCTAATGCAGCCAGCGGAGCTGCAGGAGAGAGGCCCTCCATCACCGCTCTCCCCTTTCCTTACGCCCCAGGAAAAACTCTTTATCTTCCCTTGACAGCCACCGCAACAGACACCAGCGTCCAACAATTAAACTGGAGCTCATCCCTGGACAGAGGAGAGGAGAGAAGAGGAGAGGAGGAGGGTTGAACTTATCCTCTCCAATACACAGAATAGATAGAGGATAGAGTGCAAAAAGAAGGGGAGACAACCAAATGCCACATTCCATCTTGTTTGTGCCTTATTTCACTTGGCCGTACCAAGTTTTAAGGAGGACATCCTTCTGCGGTGAGACGATGCATTTGCTTCCACTGGCATGACAACAACCGGTGTGTGTTTCTCTGGTTGTGCAAATGTTTGAAATGGCTCGGGTCATGAATTACGGAACTGAGCTCCCAGCAGCTTGGACAAGTTTGGCAACAGTTTTCTTCTCCCATTCCCATCAATGTCTGCCGTGGCCAGACCAAAGGCCGCCGAGTTCTGGATTAAAAAGGCAAACATTTGCAGTCCTGCTGGACTGCGCTGTCGTGCAGTATTAATGTCACTCTCTCAGCGCTTGTTGTTAGATATTTCTGGGCAGGAGGAGGCAGAACACAGACTATAAAAGTGAGGAGAAATATCCCCTGAGTGTGCTAAAACCCCAAACCCCACAATGAGTTGGCTTGTTGAATATTTTACCGACGGCTTCCTGACCTGCAGACTGGCTTTCAAGTCAAAGCAGATCTCTGAATAAGTGAGGACTTTACGTTGCATCACAGAATACTAAATTGGCTTGAATTCCCTCAGCTAGCTTCAAAGCCTGATTTGTGGGGTAACACTACAGAGGTGTAACCAGCACACATCTGACAAGGGTCAACAAAAGGAAATCCCCATCATATTGATGCTATTTGTTTGAATGTGGTGGCATTTGTCCTATTCTGTGACATCTGAATTTGTTTTGTCAGTGAGACTTAAGCACAAAAGCGAGTTTGTGTATCAAACAGTCTGTTGTCCATATTTAGCTCATATTGCACATGCTTCCACAGTGAGATTTGGTGAGCAAGGCTCCGCTCTATGAGACAGCTCTCAAAGAACCTGAGCAGCAACATGGCTTCTTCTGGGGGAACTAATTCCCTGTGACACACTGGTAATAACACATAATCAGGAATAGCTGTAAATGTCTATACATACAAGTCAGCAACACCAAAGCTTCAGCTACATAAAGGGTGTTGTTGGTGGCAGTCGTGGCGTCAAAGAATTCTGGCATCAGTTTATTAGAAGAGTTATATTTAAAGCTGAGAGTTTATAAAGATAAAATTGTTGAATGCATGGTATTGGATGTTTCTAGTCAGCTGGTAAGAAAACAGACAAAGCACAAACCATACACTGACAGAATTGCAATGCCAATCTGCTGATTTGAGTGCTATTCCCTCTGCTGTACCACAGCCATGCTCCATTCCAAAAGTTGCGCTAGAAGGACTGTAAAACTTTTAAAATCATGCAATAAATGAATCATGAGTCAGTCATGATTGTGGGCTTACTGCAGAAAGATTCAACTTGTAAAATGATTGTCATGTTGAATCTTTCTGCCTCTCCTTTGTGGAGGGCTTCCTTTAAACTACAGTGAATCAATGAAGTAAGTTTGCCCCAAACAGAATTAGGAGAAAAAATAATTTCTTCTGGAGTTATAATAATAACCTAAAGCAAAAACAGAGCAATGATGATGAGCAATGATAACCTACAGTATATCAAGCAAGTACTGAATCACAGTCAGTTGATTTTCTTCCTAGAGAAATAATACCAACCCCTCCACAATGTTATGATGTCATGACCACAACAATTAATGCAAATTCAGCACGACCATGCACTTTTGTCCAATCACTCCATCACAACTTTTCTGTGAACGTGACCAGTCAGTTTCATCAATCATAGCAGTCCTCCACATAACATCACCAAACGTATTTCCTTGTATGTGGTTGTGAAGATGCAGACATTTGCGGCATGAATGTATCACATTTACCAACAAAAAATACAGCTAAAGGCCGTGCAAGGCAATTCCCTGATGTTCCGCATGAAAGCAGAGGTAAACAGTTTTGCACCGCATGCAATCGCAAAACACCTGGAGAATGGCTGAAACTCATGGACAGCAGACAAGAAAAATCACCATGATAGGCTGCTGCATCTATATCTATTGCAAGCACTAAAAGAATAAAGGTGAGTTCGATAAAATATGCATGGTTTGTGGTAGCATTAGTATAGTATAAATCACAAAGTAAAAACATTGTGGTTTTATTCTTTCTGGAACAAACTGCCTTTGAGTTTAAATACATAACACAAAAAAATATATATATATGTATTTGCAATTTTCATTTGCCCTGCAATTTCATTGGAAAAAAAAGCCTAAAAACATTGCAACATGCATCACGATGTGAATTAAAGCTGCCATGAAATCGGGCATTTTAGGCTGCAACAATCCCAAAAAAGCCCACAAATGGTGGTGATGGTTGACCCTAAGGCACATTCAACAATCTACTGTATAAAACTATGCTACAGTTTTCATACTGATCATCAGTAATGTGAGGGATACATGGTTTACTTCAGCTTATAAAAATGACCAAAGTTAACTTTCAGTGAAAAATGGTTGTTTGTTGTGTATGTTTTACTTTTGGACATTGACTGAATACAAGTAATTTGGACATAACATATTTTGATTATTATGATCATTATGATGATTATTATAATTATTGCCATCAAAATTCTGGATTGTCCCTAACACACACACACATGCACACAAAAGCACATGCTTGTGTGTGTATCAGCTAGAGGGTGAGGTCCAGCCATCAGCCAGGTGGACATTAGGCGTGATCACTATGAACCATCTGGCATGTGGAGGAGAGAGCAGTGTAAATGGCTCCACGATGACTCTACTGGGCCAGTCACGAGAGCCACTTAGACGACAAATGGCCACTTGGACGAGACATAATTTCATTCAGGTAGCTGGGAGCGCGGGGTGGGGTAAATGACCATCCATTATCTGTGTCTGAGTATGTGTCTGGGCCACTGTGAGTTTGTTTGTGTGTTTATTTGTGCATATGATATTATTTGGCATTCCATAATATAGAGACGGTGTGTCGTGTGCTGAAACGCTCAAGTGCACAGCATTAACTGTGTGTGCACTGTGGTGGAGTAGGGGATCACAACAACTTAAGACTGCAGGTTGTGATGGATGTAGTGCTTGGAGCTTGTCAGGCAGCTAAAGGGGTTAAACCAACCCACTAAGATGGAGTGGATGGCTGTGCACTCTAGCCTTTGGTGAGGGGAGGTGAAGGGCATCGATGGGACCACTGACTGGTCATTTTTCTCTTGGCGGCCCACAGTGACAGCAGCCATTAAATGACTGGATGAGGTGATTATGTTTAAGGAAATCAATGCTTCATTGTTTTCAGCTTAGCCCAACGGCCAATTAGGGGCTGTTAATGAGGTAAGGTTGTAAAATGTGGAGATAGATAGTGGGAGAAGGAGTGTGAGCTCAGGATAAAAAGCCATACTTCATATTAAAGAATTTTCTGCAGAGCACTCAGAGGTTGAGATTTGTAGACTGAGAACATTTACAGGCAGCAAGTTGCACATATACATTAGTTTTTACTTACATATATGCACTGTACTGGCACAAATAACTATAAGTAATTAACTAAAATGATTTGTTTTATGAATAGACAATTATGTGTTCAAGTCATTAGACAGAGAGAGAGTAGTGCTGTAACACCGACTCCAACAGAGAGTGCAGCATTCAGAGTTGTTTGTAGCCTTAATCTTTCAAGCCAAGGGTCTTTTTTGTCCGATCATGCTGTGACTTTTAGTCAGCTCTTAAAGCATTTTGTGAGCCCAGTTTAACCCTAAAACTTTCTGGAGGCCTGTGCTTCGCTGCCACGGAGAAAATAAATTTATGATGAGCAGAAACGAGTCCAAAGCGTCTCCAGATGTCTTTACTGCAGAAAACGGACTGCGTAGACCGAATAATCTGTCAAACAGCTAAAAATTACCGCTGTCACAGCTGATGAGGAGCTCAGAAAGACTGCTGGAGAAAATAATTCTGACTGTTCCAAGAGCCTGACAGAAAAATGTGAGTATGTAGACTGATAGACAAGTTACACATATGTGAGATTTACATTAAGCTTCAAAGCTGGAGTTGGTAACTTAAAAAAAAACAAAAAAAAACCTTAGGTCATATTTGCTGAAACTGTCACTATATTCACACTGGCACGAAATGAGACAGATAACCTCAAATGGCATCACCACACGTGAACAAAAACAATCAGAGCCGAGGAGTCTCTAACGCAGATGTCAATCATGTCAATCAGTGCCTATTTAGCTGTAACATGACAAAGGTGGTCCGGCTGGAGGGCTGTTCACTACTTCAGTGTCCAACATGGTGGCCAGGTGATAAAACGTTCTCATTTTACAGCTAAACAGTACACTAAAATGTTTGGTTGTTGTCGGTTTTCCGCGGTCTGATTCTTATGAATGCCATTAGAGGCAGGAGGAAAAGGAGAACAGGAATTTTTCACAGATTATCTGTCTCGTACACTTCTTTCAGAATATAGTAACATTACGTAGTCCTCAATCGTATGTATATGACATGCGTGTGGACCCTCCCAATCACCTCTCTGTCAACTAAATTTGTGCTAAATTCTCTTGCGTCTGTTTTGCAAGTGTTGGTGGTGCTTTTTGTGGTTGGCTTGGATGGTGGTGGCGTGAGGCTGAGAGTCACTCACAGTCTGTAAACTCTCTTGCTGCTTCTGCTTGCTAGCCAGGTCGAGGTTTTCAAGTGTTAACAGTAGCAAACGTCAAGGAAAAGATGGAGAAGATGAAGGAACACTGGCTGAACTCGTATCTTGCTGGCCACTGCAGGTGATGGAAAATAAACAGAACCTCTCTTTTCCTCCTGGACTAATCATTTCTCAAGGAATATTTTTCCAGAGAAGTAGTGTAAAAGTGTGTATTGTTAAACAGTGTTTTTTCAAAAACAGGTGAAAAAACAGGCATCTTATGATCAATGTTGTCTTATATTTGAGCCAGTATGGTTAACTTTAGATGCTTACAACCCACATAGATCACCATCAAGAACCACAACACACAAATCATGATAGGCTGCACATAAACTCAAGGTCACAACAAACCCATGACAGTTTATTCAACCAAATACTTCACACTCACAGGAGCAAAAGTGACAGTTTCTTTTCATCCTCTGAGTGACAAAGACCGTACTGTGCTTCTTTCTGATCTCTCTACATCTGGCAATTTTTGACACAAAGATAAATGCAGGTGCTCATGACAATGTCACCATAGGGAAAAAAAACCCAAACAAACAACATTTTCCCACTACATCTTGGCTCAGCTTCAGCGTCAACAACTATAATCTATGCAGAGTGGCCAAGAGCAGTAATCACTGGCTCACCATCAGCAAGCATTTCTGTCACCTCCTCTCTCTCCAACTCTCTTTAGCTCTCTCTCTCACACAGCTCCTCTCACTGCTACAGTTATTAAGTAATGACATATGGCCGAGGGAAGGAACACAGCAGCCGGGAAAACTTAAGCCTCTCAAGGACTCGTCATAACAACTTAATCAGTGCACACTCAGGTGAAAATGAGCCGTTTCCGCCTGCATGCTGGAGTGCCTGTTTTGTTTTGCCAGACAGGCAGCTGCTGCGTCAACCACAGTCCATCTTTCTTCACCATTCCTCCTTTTCCGTGGGCTTGTTGTTGTTGTTCCCCAGTGCTTCTGTGTTAGCTGTCTTAGCACTTCTAATTGTCAATTTACATCTGAGATGGCGACAGGAATTATGGTTTCCATTGTCAGTAAATAAATGTAGACATGTGTAGAGCTAAGAAATGTAAATTCGACACAGTTCTCATTCGAGAAGCGGAGCGGGAGCTGCATTTCAAATCATTGCTGAAAATGATGCACATTTGAAAGACAAATTGAGACTCTCGCAGTCGTGAATGAACAAAGTTACTTTGTACCGTGCGCCAGAAAAGTCACTTCAAACCCACGTAAAGTTTTATTAAGCATCGGATTGTTTATTGAGTTGTTTTTTTTCTGTCAGCTTCTCTCTCTGTGAAATCATGCATAATGGAAAATGACCCATTTTTTAATGACTTGTGATGCACAGTTTTAAACATAATAAAATGCATCTGATTGAAAAGATGTCAGATATGTCCAAAATGAAAAAAGGCTCTACTCTGTTTGTCTCGATTAGTTTTATGTTGTTCAGATTTGAGGGAAGGGAAAAAAGAGGAAGAATATTAATGATCTGTTTCAAGAAGCAAAAGCATCAAAGTGGCTGTGGGGCAGCTGTCCCACTGCATATATGTTTAATGATGCTCATCAGAATTTAGCTTTTCATTACTTAAACATCAAGTTAGAACTTCATGAACACTCCCCCTGATTACTTAGGATAATGTTTAAACACGCTACAAAGCACCGTTGAGTGGATTCCAAATGGAGGCCTCAGAGGCAGTGCCAGGGAACAACTTTTCATGTCCTTCCTCTTGGCAACTGATACAGTTTATATATTTTATCAGAAATTACACAACCCTCATTTACTGCTCAAAATCCTCTACTTCTGTAACAGGACCAGTTCATAAAATGAATAGTTTGCAAAGAGAAATCTCACTGCTATATTTTAAGGATTGAGTACATCACGTCTGCGGTGCTAATGCTCTCTGAATCACACCTTGTGGAGTATGGAGATGTGTGAAGTAGCAAAAATAAGAGACAGGCAGAGAGTGACTGCATGCATAGTTCATATATCTGTGTATGTGACACATTACAGCCATGCTCTTAAGCCTGTCACAGACTGAGGTGTGAATATGGACACTGACTGTGTGTGCCCACATAAGAAAAAGTCCTTTGTTGGTAAAAGACATGAAGAGACAGCAGTCCTCTTAAGGTTTTGACATGGAGTACTTGCTTTTGCAGCGCTGAAGTTCTCCTGGCCTTTGAGAGTAAATCGTCCACTAAGGCTTGAGCCCCAGCCACTTGTTCTCACTCTGAAGCCCTTTCCCAGAGGGCTGACTTCCACCAATGAATAATAAAAGGTATAGCCTCAAGGAGGAAGGCCACCGGAGGAGCTTGCACAACTCACCACTAAAACACATCTAAAGAGGAAGTGGGAGGAATGCCAGCTTTGGGACGTTTTACAGTGCGGACTGTCTCCGAGAATAACAAACAAATTAATCTCAGCCCTTGTTAACCATTGTTTATCCAATCTTAAAACCGCCTTTGACCCACGTGTCACTGTTGCATCAGGAGCTGGAGTGGATTCTCCATTTATCAAGTGCCCATCAGCACCCTGTTGCAGTGATCCGTATGGCTTCTCTGACCTCAGCCAGTGTGAAGGCTTCAGGCTGGTTTCTCACTGACCCCTCTGTGGCCTGGATTTCACTTTCCTCCCGAGGCAGCATCACCCACAGTAATGGGAGTAGACAAACAAGTGGACATAGCAGCTATAGTAGCGCCTGGAGCTACCACAAACCTGAGGGAGGGAGGGGGAGACGGGGAGAGGAGTGGGGGAGAGAGGGGAGAAAGACACTCCAGAGCTCAAGCTGACTGACAGGAACCACTGACCCAGCTATACTGGAGTCACACGAATCAATGTTGTTTTTTTCCCCTCTGCTGGTATGGCTTACCTCTGAATCCCGCTGTAGTTACAGAATACTAAATACTGCTCTACTACAGTGGCTCCAACTTACAGAACAGAAACCTGCTCTGAATGGGTTTGATGAATGAGGAGAACAAGGGGGAAATCTTAACACGCAGCTTGTTTTTAACAGGTATTCTTCAGAAAATGAGCTCCAGTTTACTGAATAGGAAAAGTATAGTGCAGCAATTGCACCATTGGTGGTAATAGTCTTGACATCTTTAACAGGTAATTCCATTAGTATGAATAAGAGATGCGAGGTGCTGCTGGCCACGGCCCTGGTCGATTCTTAATCACCTGTATGGGTTTCCTCTTGTGGGCCTGTATGACTCCAATGCTCACATCTTTATGGTTATTAAAGTTAACGATTGCTGCGTGCCTCATTTACCAAGGCTCTATCAATACCAGTTCAGCACCATGAAATTACCCCAGTCCAGAGGGAGCAGCGTGACAAACCGGATTAAGAAGGGCTCTGTAATGCCCTGGCATATATAACTCGCCGTGTCATGGACTCAGCCCGCTGCAAGAAGACCCACTGCCAAGCTCAAGCCCAGTGAAGGGAGGGGCACTTACAGGGGCTGCCGACAACCATTATGGCTTAAATGTCAATTCAAGCTTTTATTACCCACATGGTTGTTCAGAAAAAGCAATGAAAAACTAATAGCTGGCAGGTTAAAAAATAAAAATAAAATAAAATGAAAAACACCGCTTTGGAGAAAACACATTAAAAGTTCTCAGAAGTTACCTCACAGATGAATGGAAAAAGGAGGTGATTATGGTAAATATATGCAGGATGTAACCTACTTCTGTGGTCTTTCAGGTGTAAGGATAACTTTGTTGGATACTCTTTTATACGCATGACAGTTAGATTTTGTATGGAGAAGAGCTTCATTGCATTTTAAATGTGGTATCAAAATAAAACCTGCAGTAAAGGGGAGAGATGGCTTGTGTCCCTTCGCTTACATCCCGCTTATCTTATTTCCATGACAGGAGGGTGAATCCAGAAATAGTGTAGAGCAGTGCTAGTAACACTATTGTATAGAATTTACTACATGCTGTCACAGTCACATAAAAAGATGCATTAGATAAAGTCTGCAAACTTCTATTTATCACTTCTTGTTTCATGCTTTATCCCTCTCCTCTGGTGTGTGTCTGTACGCTCCTGTGTCATTACAAAACAGCATGCAGGTGTGGCCGCACCTCTCTGTGTTTTACTGCACCCCGCAGTACAGTTGGCGGTGCCTGACCTCCATCCAATGTCCATATGACACAGGTCACTGCTCGCTCTAAATGAGAGTCGGATGGTGAAATGAGAAACTAAATTGTCCATTCAAAATCACAAAACTGACTTTTTGAACAGCACCATAGAGCAGCCTTCAAAAAAAGTGACATTCCTTGGTGGGAAACAATTGGATGCTGTGAGCCCTGGAAAATGGCTTGAATAGAGACCATGAGTTTCAGTTCACCTCTTCTAAAAAAGAAAAAGAAAGGAAAAAGTTCTGAAAATGGCTAATAATAAAGTTATGAAATGCTATGTAGGGTTGTTGAGTATTATACATCAGACCTTCTGTCTGGTTTAAGGTCTGTTTTGAATGTTACACAGAATGACACGGTGGATGAGGTGTGATGCGGGGAACATGGTGGCTGTCTCACACAGCAATCACGCCATACCGGGGCTTGTGCGTGTGGGGTCTGGAACGATAAGTCACTCTAGGTTCAGGAGAGGTCTGCCTGTATTACACACAATGCATTATCTAATATGCATAATGCATCAGCAGGCACTTAACATCAAATTATGGATGCATGCAAAAAATACCCAGAGTAGTGTATGTGGAGAAAGGGCACTTCACTGTGCAAATAATCTGTCTGCTTTCTGTAAAGCTGGGCAATCAGGGAGTTGTATGATTTTTTTTTAAAAACTGGGCTCCATATGCAATAAACATTAATAAGACCACATCCCTCTCACTGGCATGTTTGCATGTTTTAATGCTGCCTTTAAGCATTAAGGCAGGTGGCTACAGCCCACTGTCTGTCTGCTAATGCTCTCTCTTATTAATACATCAATTTATTTATTGTATTGTAAACACTTGCAGGAACAAACATCTTAAATGCGCTAGCACATGTGCTGTATCAACACATAACTCCAGGCTACAAATGTGGCTGGAAAGCTGTGAAAAGCTTTGCCAAGCAACTGGTTGAGGCCCATCTGAGCCAAAGCAGTTTAGTCTCAAGCATGTACAGCATGCAATGTCTCGGTAACTACACATGTGTCAGATGTGGAGGATTTATTAACGGAAAGCTTACAGCACTTGCTCATGTTCTCCGATTCTCTGTGGGTCCAGTGTCATGTGCCTGACATGTATGTGATGAACACTTTTCCACTATGCACCTTATTAAAACGGATATCGGCTTTTAAATGATGCATTTATGAGATGATAATTGTATGGCAGAGCATTGATCACTCTCTCAAAGACCGAATTCCACGTGATGATCAATCTAAGGAAGAGCAAAAGGGAAGAAAATCAATGCGCTAAACACTTAGCTCCGCTTTGACAATGCACAGTAACGATGTCAGATGATGCATTAAGCGCTGACCTTGCTCTCGTCAAGGACAGAAGGGTGTTGTGTACAAGACAGGAGCATGAGGCTGTCATCAAGAGCTATATGTCATCGTGAATGAAGACATTTTATTTAATTTGATCATGTCCCTGCCATTTGTTAATGCCTGCCTGTTAGAGGATAGGTCACACACTACAAAAATCACTTGATCACATTTTTCATCATTAGATTAATCCATGAATCACATGTTTTATCATTAATCATCAATCATTAATCATTAATCCATGGATCATTTAAAGGACATGAGGGTTATTCCGCTGAGAAAACTAACGTTTGTCATGAAGTTCGACTAATTTCATTGATGGTGATTTTTCTAAATATCTACATTATATATTTTGAACTAGGGATGAAGACATGATGATCTATACTGTGAGATAATCTAAATTAGTCAACCATCAGATACTTTGCCATAGTGTTTATAACTTGGGATTTCGATGGGGGGGTCCACGGCTTCTAGGGAGCCCTTAAAGTTACCGCAGAGGGGCCGCCAAAATAATGTTTGTTCATTTAATTTGTTTCAAATATGTTTGAAAATACACAATAACGTGATAAACCGACCTCTTAAAAGCATTTAATGTACAGTTCACAACAATAACGTCACTTATGAATCAAATCATGTTAGCTAGCTAATGCTAAATCAACTTGCACACTTATCCATAATAATTCCAAGTGTCCGAACATTCTTACGAGCCATTATAGATTATTAATAGTATTTTTTTGAGCATGAGACTCTGACGCACCATACATCAAGGACTGCCACACATTCTGATTTTGAGCGACTGCCCTGGAAAATGACTATTCTTGTGAAAATGCACCTCTAATTTAGAACGACAAAGTTTCAAATAAAACCAGATTCTTCTACTCCTATTCTGTTTTTTCCTCTTTACATTTCCACATCCTATCACATGTCTGTAAATTAACACGAGCAAGTGCTGTAATTAAGATGGCTTACATCAGTTTTGACAACTCAAAAGCGTGGATTGCTCTGAAACAACTTGGTTCGTAGGTGTCTGTAAGTTTGTCTACTTTTCCAGCCACTGATGTGCTTGGTCTGTGCATCTGTGTCCAGGCAACCAGTCTTTTGAACCAATTAAAGACTGAATGGAGATTATGTGGTCATTTTTGTCATAGACATGGTATAAACCCAGCATACTCGCGTTACTCGTACATTAATAACTTTTCTGATTACTTCAGTAAAAGGTCAGTTTAGTTAGTGAAGCTTATATCCATAAATGGTCAAAGAGGAGAGCAACAGCTGTATCTGACTGCAGCGTGTTATCAGCTTGACTGCACGTCAGGAAAAATAGAGGTAACAGAGGCACTAGGGAGTCCTACAAATGTTAAATGTATGTTTGATAATATGGTTAAATGCCCTGCCTTGCACGTCAACCGTCTCCTTTTATTACAAATCAAATATGGCAACCCTGCGTACATCTCAGAAGCACCTGTTAAAGCTCAGAGGGTGAGGCTAACACACCTAGCCATGCTCTAACTGCTGCTGACTTAGCAGCTACAGGCAAACACAAACAAGAGAAGGAAAGAAAATATTCAGAGAACTATCTCAAGTGCAACTCAATTTTTTACATGTATGTAGGGGGTCCCTTCATCTGTCTTTGAGCTATGGGGCCCTTGGCCTAAAAAACGCTGAAGACTCTTAGTTTATATCTGGCTGCATGAGGACATGGGAAATGTTGCAATGCAGGACTGTTTTGTGGCAATATTAGATTTTCATATGATTCTAGCGTTGAATAGATAAAATAGAGACTTGTCAGGTGTTTATTTTGCTGGATCAACCCAGAATGGACATCCTGTTATGAGATGGTAATACCCTCCCCTCAGTATTTGTAACTTTTCTAAACGAACCCACCATTAAGTTTCCATCAAAAAGAGGTATTACAAAAATCGGGAATCTTGCCAAACGCTCCCATGATGAAATGTAACTGTAGCCAGCGAGTGTGTGTGAAATGATTTGACAAGAGGAGTCTTCACCGTTAATACTCACTATCCTCACTGGTGTTTCTTTACTGTAGAAGCTAATTATCCTCCTCATAAAGCATTGCAGATACCTTTAGAGACGGGTTCTCAATCCTATCAGAGAGCAGAATGGAGACTATTGAAAATCCAGCACAGTACACAATGTGCAACAGATTAACTAGAGGCCAAATAGACATCGGACAATGATAATCTATTTTTGTGTCACAGGGCACTAAAATGGGTTTTCAACCCATTTCTCCACCTGTGGGAAAGAATCACAGCTATGACAAATGACTAAAGGCGAGACGAGGGATGGGTGGGGGGGCAGGTTGGTGGGGGTGAGAGTGAGAGGAGAAGGGGAGCGCAGTTATTTGCAGACTCTAAAATCGGAACAATATGAGAACTGGAACACAATTTGGCATCAGATTACTCACAGCGATATCCATCAAAACACACAATTCAGTCACTCAATATCATTACTGTCGCCTTGATTAGCTTTTAAGCTGGAGATAACATCTTGATGTGGTAACACAAGTGGGAGAAGAGTCTCAGTCTCATCTGTTTCTATTGTTGAGGCCACAACAGAGAAAAATGAACCACGTACCAGAGCAATGAGTGAGATGATTCATTACAAAAATGATTGACGAGTTTATCATTAACAAGCCTCTGCCTCACATCCCGCAGAGATGAAGACAACAACAAACTTTCCCCACTCTTGACATCTCTTTGAACCAATACTTTTATATTGTCAAAGTGTTTATTAAGAGCGTTTTTATATGAATTGCATGTTTCTCTGAGTGCAGAGATAATATTGCAATCAAACATTTTTAAGCTTCCTGTGGCTTCTTATCAAACGTTGTAACATTGGGAACACACTGAATTGACTCACTGAATGCTGGAGCTCTGCAAAAAGAAAAAAAAGCCCCAACTTTTCTCTCTTTTCTTTTCTGACTGAGAGTGATTACTTCATCTTCCATAGCAATCCTCTGCAGAGAGGAATCAATCATGAATTGAAATATGCCATCATTCAGTCACAGAAACTATCCCCCACATCTACGAGATTAAATATCAGCCGTAATGAATGACACAGGCTCTTGTACCCATTAATTATAAAGATTAGAATCATGACTTTGTTTTGAACTGGTGGCCCGCGCTGATTCTCAAGGTCACTCCCTCTTATAAGAGGACTTACTTGCAAAAAAACACAGCGACAGGAGGGATTAAATGTTTAAAAATAGTTTTCCGTGCATTTTCCTGTCACCTCATAATTTGCTTAAGCAAAGTTACGCTGACAAAATGACCAAAATGATTGAATTCTTAGAGTCTTGCATGAGCATTACTCACAAACAGTGCCTGCACCTTGGGCATTACATTGTTTGGTAACTGTGAAACCCTTAAGTAGAGATGAAATGAAAACCTGAATCTCGTCATCAGTCTTGCCTCTACATACCTGTAAATTTGATCTGTGCCACCAGGGTGGACTGTGAAATCATGTGGCTGCACATCAAAGTGTGACTGAACTCAGTGTGCATACTAATGCCAGAGCATTGCATGCACTGAGCTCTGTGATGGAGAGAAAGAGAGAGAAGAGCAGGGGGAGGGAGAGGGAGAGAGCAAGAAAGCAACCAGAGAAAATCTCCGTTCAAAGAAAAATAAATATATTGGAAAAACTGAATTGTGTTGACATTTAGTGAATATTTTATCCAGGAGAAAAATAAGGTTAAACACAATTTTCAGGTACATAAAGGTCCACCTTAACTACTTTTCCATGCTGGTATCTACCTTTCATCCATATATTATACCCCCCCCACACACACCCTCTACCCCTTAACACATCAACTTGAGAAGAGATATGGCTGGTATGGTGCCAAAAGCAGCAGTCACTGTATGTATCCTCTTTATCCATCATATCCGCTGCATCATTTCCCTGGTCATTGCCTGTTTACTGGTGGTGCTCCATGTCGTGACTGTGGGATCAGAGCTATAGGAGATAAGTGATTGTCTCCAGGCAGACACAAGAGCTGCTTTGACAAGGCAATGAAGAAAGGAGCCTGAGCACAGCACTCCAGTAGATGCTCTCCTTATTTCTTTCTGTTATGTCTTTCTCTATTCATCTGTCCATCCGTCCATCCCCTCATCCATCCATCCATCCATCCATCCATCGCTCTCCAAGGTAGGTCAAAAGAAAGATCTTGCTTGGCAGCTCATTCCTCACTCTGATGAAGCCGCTTGTTAGAGACTCATCAACTTCTCTCTGTGTCTCACACACACATACACACACAGACACACACACACACACACACACACACACTGCAAAGCTATCTTTCACTCTAATACTTGTCTTAGAATGTCTCCATTTCACTTTTCTCGCTGCCTGCCTTCCCTTCTCATGTCTCATGTCTCAGGTCTCTCCCTCATTAAAGACATCTCCAACAGAGGAGTGTAGGAGGGAGGTATAGCATCTGACCGGACTGAACTGTGACATGTTCAAAGAGGGCAGATCGCACCATGCGAGGGCTCTCATTACCCCAGCGGCCCTCAGTGGCTGGCAGCTGTTGCAAAAAAAATGTACCTTCGCCCTAAAGAGCTTGCATGGGGATGTGAGGTATGCATGCCAAATTGAAGAACAGGCAGAAAGGGGACAGAAAAAAATGATTTGTTATACGCACACATGCACATACACATACACAAATTAGACTTTCAAATGACTCTCATGTGTTATTATATACAATTATTGCAATTAAGTCTGTCACGCAAAGGAGGCATTCAGCACGGTGCAAGGAAATGTTCCTAAATGGAACCTAATGGAATTGTACTGGATGTCTTTTGCTTGACACTGTTGCAAAGAAGTATGTTTTTGATTAATTTTATCATGGGGTAATTTGTACATTAATTTTCACATTATTGCTCTGATCCGTCAACACCTATGCACTCTAAACGGAGGAAAATGCAATAACGATATTTGCCAGCTGTTTCTCGCACACAAATCAAATTAGAGTGCCGCTCTCAAGACTCAGCAACAGATGGTTGATCACAACAAGAGGAGAGTAAATCCCCAGTAGTTACTGTACTATGACACCCCTATGTTTGTCTCCGCGGACCTTTTTGGAAGAGCTCCATTATTTATCCATTTTCACAACTGATGGCATTTTGTAACAGTAAACCGCTGTGTGTTTTAAAGCAGACGGACTCATTCAGCTGCAGACAATGGCAGCTTGTTTAAATGTGTTTGAAAGGCCTCCTATCTTTCATTTTCAGAGTTGCTGTGGCTGAGGCAGATGCCAACTCTATACAAAATACAAATGTCTTCAGACCCGCCTGTTCTCTTTGGAATTTAATTAATCACCTTCAAATTTGGCATGTGGCCTTCTGAGAATAGTGCAGATTTTTATTGACGTCACAAGCAGAGCTGGGCACGTCCTCTGGCCTACACGCCTGTGTAGGCTCTGATAAGATGAAGAAACAGGGCAAGGCACAGATAATTGTTTAATCTTGGGTCTCGTTTGTAACCTGTGAATTCTAAAACAACGTAACCTCATGCAGTCTCTTTTTGGATCAGTTAACAAGGCAGTTAAACACACATCTTAGTTTTGTTTTTTTCACTGTGTATTTTTTCTGTTTATAAGGAAAACTGTGAGAAAATCGCGGTTCTCACTATAAAAATGGCATCATAACAGCAATCGCCATTTTCTTTTGAACAGGTCAAATTACCACTGCAAACTGTTCACTATCCTTTCTATCCATTCTACTTTTTTGTGCATTGAAGCACAGCAGCATCTTTTACAGAGGAACTAATAGGAGGAAGGAACAAGGATGACAAATTCTGAAATGAATATCAGAATTTGTCATCCTTGTTCCTTCCTCCCATTATGATGTCACTTCTCAGATATTGGCACTTTGGTTAATACACTGTTGTCAAACCCAATAAAAGTGTGCCATTACACACAATTACCGTGTTTACTTTGATCAAATCACATGCAATGACACCACACATACTTGTATCAGTCTAATTTAACTTGTTATTTGTTTTGCGGGAAACATCGGATTACGACTCACCAATCCTGCCTCCTAGTATTATTTAATGTTTGATTCTTGAAATGCATAAGGGTGCAAACATTGTTGTGTCACGTTGCGTTAGATAGCATCAGATTGATGCGATCATATCAACAGCTTCATCAACATTTTAATTCCTTGTGTCTATCATCATTGTACAAATTAAATAAAGAAAGCACACCATCTGCCTATAGCTGCAGATATGTGGTCCTATGTGTTCACATCACGCTGCTCTGTGCCATCCAGACACAATATGATTCCCTGAAGAAGCGTCTTTTCATTTGTTGAGATATTATTGTCATGCTTCCCTGTGATTGGCACAGCTGTTCCAGAGCGATGAGACCAGTGATGTCTCTGGCTAAGAGCCAGGCCTTTTGCACTTTGTGCTGGTGCACATGCATAAACCAAAATAGAGGGTATGCTTGGAGAAGTTCACACAGTCCATGCCAATTAGCACTACAAATAAAGTAAGGCTGAGGCTGGAGGAAAAGTCATTAGTTTAGCTTCTGCTCGATCATAAAACAAAGAGTTGGGCAAATTCAAAATCTGACTTGAGGACTGAGCCTCACTGAGAAGTTGAGGGGTCAACAAAGTGATAACAATTCCTTCTGTGAAAATCATGCATGTCTGAGCAAATATTCAGGCCTGGACCAAAGTGGTGGATCAGCTGACTGACTGAGATTCGTTAGTTCGAACAATTAAAATATGAAGATGCTGGTTTTCACGTTTCCATTTTGTTAATTGAGTAAAAAAAACATGAAATTTAAGGATTTGGGAATCTGGACCTCTCCTTATTTTTGCTATTTCTTTAGATCTAACATAATAATAAAAAATAATAAACTGATGAATGTCTAATGAAAAGAATCCTCAGTTGCAGCCCGATGAGAGCGGCAGATGAAAAGGATGAAAAGAGACGGAGGAACAGGAAGTTGGATAAAAAGACAGATGGAACAGGTTGCCAGCCAGCAAGCTCGCCATACTGTTGTGTCTCCTCATATAACTCATCACAAGGCACATCCCTTTTTTTCTCCTTTCTTCATCAAGACTTGGTCTCTCACTGACCTTGTCACAACATGCAACTAAAACTTTTCTTAGAGGACACAACAAAACTTTTCCACTGTATCTATGTGCTCCTCTTTTACAAGATAAACAGGAACGTAAATATGGGTCAGCCCTGCAAGGAGTAGCTTCAAACTTTCAATCACAGATGTATTGATGCACAATCTGGCACAAGGCACCTGAAAAACTTGAAAATCACCACATCAGATCAAAATTTGGGGAAACCATTGGAGTTTTCTCACTAAACAGAAGGAGGGACATCAGCTACAGGCAAGACATTCCAAGAGGAGAGAGACAGCAGGGAGGAAAAACCTGTAACTTTAGCCAACATAAAATCAGCTGTTAAACACATTTTTCCTGCTGTGCATTTAAAGATTTTGTATGTGACATTCGGAGCATTAATATAGCAGCAAACCACTATTTGCTATGTGAGGATATAGTTTAGTAATGGCGTCTTAAGCAGATAATGAAGTCACTCTCCCTCTTGTATGTGTTGACATCAGAGCTTCTCTGTGGTTTGTTAAGCTGGTGCGGTCATGTGTGCATGTTAATGCATGTGAACATTCCACTAGCTATCTTATTGCAGCTGCTTTGCTCTGTGCCCATACAGCAGTTATCCCAGATATCAAGATGCTGTCATCGCAGAAACGTAGCTGTGTGTTTTAAATCATATGGACTCATTCAGCTGCAGACAATGGCAGCTCCCAAGTTAGCACCATTAGCTCTGTGAGCACTGTTGCTGTTGTTTATCGCTGTTTATGGAGTTAGCACCAGGAAGCTGCTAGCCGCTGGCTGAGCCACCTCCGTGTGGAGAATGACACCCATTTCAACATTTTGACAGCAGTTGTTGGAGATATTTACATAACACCCATTTATATATTATTAATGCATAAAATTACGCATATTTAAGGGCAGGTGTCTTGAGTCACAGGCGGTCTTTTCTAGGTGTTGCTACAGTCTATTCAGCTCCACCCTCTCATCCAAATATGGTCACCTTTGGCTCCAAAAAAAAAAAAAAAAACAAGATGGTGACTACCAAAATGCCTAACTTGAGTACCTACGTCCATTTCTTTACACAGTCTATGATCTAGCCAACTCATATCCTCTGAATTTTGCATCGAGCCCCTCCAAGAACACGGCAGCTTTGGAAGTTTTCACATGAAAGTGCATGCACATCCCTTGAAGGACACTAAGTTGAACACATAGGAATTTCTCAGCTCACTCAAGCAAGGCTTCAAAGTATTGATCGTTTCATATACTGTACTATAAAGGGCATTCATAACTGTCATATGTGACTCAGTGTAGGTCTTACATCAGCCATGCTACCAGAAGTAATTCGGCCCTGTGCACTTTGCAGTGTCTCTGAGCAAAAGCTCTGTTAAATCAGAATGCCTTGTCATACCAAAAGACATTCTCCATTATGTCGGAAGGCATATGGATGAACTAATTAGGGACTCTCTGTTCATTGCCACAAAGTGCCGGCTTCCAGCTCCGGGCCACTGACTACACTGGCCAGGTAATGAGCTGAGCTGGCCACATAGGAGCCCCTGTATGCTGCTACAGGGAACGCTCCAGCAAAGACCTCCATACTGGAGACGTGTTCCTTCAACACGCACAACGGCATGCGGCAAGGTATACGCCGTGCTGCCCCCACAGCAAAGCACTGTTCACTCAGTGTTAATGAATCAATCAATTTCTCCCAGATAAATCACAGTGAACGCCTCGCAACGGCCGACTGTCACCATGATGAATTCCTTCATTTCATGTAATAAGCTGGCTGGGAAGTGATTTATCCATGGCGCACAGGCGGCTATATACAGCAGTGGACAGAGGCGAGAGATACAAAATGAAGTGTAATATGTCATTGAAATATTTCCCATGCAGTCAGTGAATAAGGTTGAGCCGCAGGAAAAACACTTAAGTCCAAAATCCAGTCGATATCAAAAGATTTCACTCAATCTCTGAAGCAGCCAGTTGGGATATTCGGTTGAATGGCCGGCCTTGTGCTGCGCTAAGCGCTCCCTGAGCTGCTGCGGGCCCCAACCATATTTCCTGACATCACCATATAGCTTGCTGACATTTGGCTTGAATTATGCACTGAGCCTTTTCAAGACTCCTGTTCTCTCTACTCCTTATATTACAGAATGAGACAGAGATAAGTGGGAGTGAGAACTACATTCTAATGCTATTGATTGTCTTTGCTCTGCCCTCGTTTCAGGGCCAAGATTAAAGGCTGTTGTGATTTTTTTAAATGCACACCTCCTCTCTGGCTAAGTAGGAGACACTGCGTGCTAATCAATTTAAACCACTGCCAAGCTCAAAGCATCACGCATAACAATCCCCTCCCAGTTTGTGTAAATGGATTGATGTGAGTGTTATGGTTTTGTGCTGATCCCGGTTAAGTGATGCTATTACTAGACTGAAATCCATCTGCTATTTGACCCACAAAACTTCAAATACTATCAATAGCGGAGGAAATAGAACATATCAGTGAGTATAATTTTCACTTTATAGATGGTGTGATATCCTCACCCTGCCAACTGATACTTCTTTTTTGGAGTATTTAATTTATATACATTGAAATGATCTTTGCAAAACTTGACAGGGGCAATCAAGATCCGAAGAGGAACAGAAGGCAATAGAACGAAAATGAAATAAATTTAAGGCAAAGTAAGTGAGCCCTATCAAACTAATGGATAATTCTCTGCGAATAAAAATGCCAACATCCATAATCATTAATCATATTTATATTAAAATTGCTAAAAGATTTATACTAACCAAACTCCATTGATGATTCCATTTGTTGAAATGGGAAAAAGGCTCACGGCATTTTTCTCTCTGTTCCACATATCAGAAATATCCTCCACTTTAATTTATGAGTCATTAGGAATCTATAATAGTTAAAGTAATAATAGTATTTCACAGTTTTCTGCAGCGGGAGATAATTGGAACTGAGACATTAGGTAGCAAGTGGTCAGTAAATGAAAATAATATTACTGGGTGAGCACTTTCAGAAGATGGTCCAGAAGCTTTACCCTGACTAATCTGTTTCAATTAAGCTGCTACGCAGGGGACCCTTTGTGTGCGCGTTGACTGGATGACAGCTTGTGAAAATGTCCGCTGTGTAGTCTTAACTGTTTGTCCATGTATTACTCAAAATAGTGTTTTAAACAGATATCTCTTTCATATGAGTAACACAGAGTAACAACTTTTTTGATTCCACCTCACCCAAAACTCAAAGTTCACCAATGAAGCCCCCAGAATTAGCCCCTGAAGAGCTGTCTAGCCCTCTTCCTCATCGTTACCACCACCTTTATGGTGCTATCTGATAATTAATTAAAAATAAATGAGATATTCCCTGAACTTATGGGCTGCAGAAATCGAAAGGTGATGTAGGAGGCTGCGCCTTAACGACTTAGGCAGGGTGATAATTAAGGAGCTGTCACCATTTGTTACCTTGTCGTGGCATGTGTGCGTGTTTGACTGTGCATGTCTGCATGTGTGAGCATGTGTGTGTGAATAGATCCAAGCCCCCTAATCTCTTAATATGCGTCTGAGGTCTCATTTGAGTTCAAAAGTCACCATTTAATTATACCGCGGCAAATACTTAATTTTCAATTATGATGGCGCTGGGGAGCTCACCTTGGAAAAGGACGACTCCAAGACAGGCGGACGGGGCCCCCTCTAACCTTTTCAGAAATGGTTTTTATTTTTTTTATTCGAAACACTGGAGTTTTTCGGCATGGTTGATTTGCATGGGGCTGAGGTATAATGAAGGTCTCGTGTTGGTGACCCTTTTTAGTTCTGACTTAGGGGTCATGTTGGAGGTATAAGCTCCTGGCTGCAAAGGAATCTGTCTTTCAGTGGGGTAATTAGCACACACACACACACACACACACACACACACACACACACACACACACACACACACACACACACACAAATATTCATAATAATAACGATGTGAGCATCCACCATTATGAACAATACTGTTCTGTAAACAGTGGTGCCAAGCATGCGCTGTGTGCTCCAGCTGTGTCAGCCCATTACTGCTGTATGTTTTGCAGAGAAACAAAAAGAGAACCAGAAGGATACAGTTTCAAGAAAAATCATCTACGATGAGAGGAGTTAGGAGGATCTAATACTCTATTACCAAAGTTGTCATCTTTTGTAGACAAATTTTATTCATATTTTTAAATGAACCAACGTCAACTTGTGCTATCTTTATGATGCCAAAAGAGGACATTAGTGAGGACAAAACAAACTTCAGAGGCCCCGTTTGGCTGTATATCTCAGGTAAGACAATCTCCATAAACTGCATTAATATGCAGAATCTGTAGGTGACGGGACAAAATCTTGGTATTGGAGGAGCTCTGGTTTGTGGTCTGAGTAGCATGAATGGCAGGTGAACAGCCTGCATGGAAAAGAGGAGCACATTGGCAAATTCCATCTTGGAACCCATCAGCTATAGTCTGATGACAAGTTAGCTTTACGTTATCTGCATTCATATGCAGATATCTGTTTATAGCGATTAGCTGAAATGACCAGCCCACAGAAGAGGAAGTCTTGGCTCGAATATCTGCTGGGTTCACAGAATCAGCCTGAAATATTGTCCCTTGTCTTCGGAAGGTAGCTGATAGGTTCTGAGATTACAGCTGAAATGATGTTGTTAATGTGTAATTTTCATCCTTACAGTATATTAGGGTATATAAGTAAACATGACACTCTGTAATTTTGGACGGATTTTGATTGCCTGTCAGTGTTCATATTGTTCATCAAACCGCTTTAAAAGTGATCCCAATCATCGCCATCATTAATACACGTAGCTGCGCTGTGGATTTTTAAAAGGATATATTTATAGTCATTGTTGCTATTGTTGGTGTGGACAGCCCTTCATGCCTGTTTTTAGTGCTTAGAATAAGTCACATGTGATTCCTCCCTGCTTAAAACTGAGTGGTGAACAAAAGAAAATCGAATTTAGAGCAAGAAATGCTGACACAGTATTAAAGAAACAGGGTCATGACACAGTAGGGCGACTATTGTTTGAGTCATTATTCAAAACATAATTTTCACTATGGGAGGTCACCTGCAGTGGTGAAACTGCTATTCAATTATAATGTCCCATGTTTGAATTGAAGTGAAATAAATTGACTGGAATTGAAACACCAAGTGGCAGGTTTGACAATGCCCTTGTAACTGCAGCTCAGTCCAAAGGCGCTGAACCACATTAGCAGAAAACATTAATGTCCAAAGGCTGAAAGTGGCAGTTTTTCATGAGGGTTTGACTTCAATATAGAGCCGAGAAGTTTATAAAATTTCTCCTGCAGAAATGAGGTTAGCATTATGCAAAATTGCTCATTTTATGTTGCCTCAAATCTTCTCAGAGTGGCAGCCAATAGACAGCACTCAGCGGGAGGCTTTCCTCCGAGCAGTTGGCATCGCTGAGCCCGAGCAGTGGGACAGTCTCACAACACAATGAGTGATGAAATGGCTCCCGAACCAAGCTCACTGCCTCGTTCACTTTCCCTCTTCCTCCCTGTCTGTTTCTCTCTCACTCGCTCTTTCGCCTGAATACTCCACTTCAACTGAAAGCTTCCCTTGTTCTCAGCATAGAGGAGCGGATGCAGGTTGAAAGACATTTCTTTTTTTCTTCATCTCAGTGAGAAAATGAGCCTGTTTCTGGCATTGGTAGGAACAGGGCTTCTACAGCTTTCTTCTACTGAGAGCAGGTACAGTATGTGAGTGCCAGTTCTCAACATTTCCATTTTGCCAGACATAAAGATGCCCCCCTACACTTTTTTCCCAGCTCGAGTAGCACCATCACACGCTGTCACCTATCCCGCTCAGCTGTTACAGTCAAAGAAGGAGAAGGAAAAAAAGAGTGAGGGCGGGAAGAGGAGAAGGATAAGGAAACTTTTTCACTGTTGAATGCAATTTCCTCTACTCTGTTTGTTCGATTCAAATGCTGCTCATTTATCAGGCAAAACTACCTGCCAAACAGGAGAGAAAATACACAATAACTAAATCCCCACAGAGTTTAAGAGAGGAGGAGGAGAAGGAGGAGGAGGAGGAAGGTAGGAAGGAAGGCAGCAACCAACCCTGTTTCAATTGGCTGACTCACTTTTGTCACAACTGGACCCAGTCTGCATCTCTCCCTCTCTCCTCTTTCAATAACACCTACGCTCCAACACCTACACTCTTTCTAAGGTGACATCCGCCTGCATCATGAAGGCAACCTGCACGGAAACAGGAAAATAGCAGCGGTCAACGATGCTGACTAAGATTTTGTATATTTAGGCTCTGAAAATAACAGTCAACACAGGGTGGGCGTATTTATCCTTGACACTTTATTTTAAAACATGCATACTAATGATTTTGTTGGGAGGAAATAATACATGACAGCTCCTTTGTTATTTATCAGCCTTAAATGATAGGTTCAGAATTTCTAAAAGTCCATGCTAATACAGTTTTCTCATGTTTAAGTATGTGCGTTGAAGAAGTTATAGTCTGCAATCATTCCTCCTCCAGACTGGCCATGAAATGATACCATTCTTATGCAACTGTAAACATGCCCGTAGCAAGGATTTTAGAAATACGTCCGCTCTTCCCAAGTGGCCCATAAAACTGAATTTGTAGGTTTAAACCCCCCAAATATCCGGAAAAATACAGAGGACATGACCTCAATATCCTTTAAGCTATAGCTCTGGAAGTAAGAAAATAATAATAAAAATTATAATAATAACACATTTAGTGCTACCCACTGGTTGCAATGGTCGGTATGAGGAGGATGAATAATATTGCATAATATTAGATAGGATTGTCAACTTGTTACACTTCGTGTCCATCTTCAGTCTGACATTGTGTCCACTTTAACCAATTATCATAGGGGAGGGGGAGCCAATTTTCCCTAACCAATCATGAAAGTCCCACGTATCCGCCTGACTCTAAAAGCATGCTAAGTCCACACTTGTGCCAGGGTTTTCCGAGTGGAGTGGAGCAGTAAAAACAAACTATAATCTTGAGAAGGCATGTCGAGTTAAATCAGCCTCAAAAGCAGCATTTATCTTGTCTGTAGATGTTTTGCTGTTAGTAAACAGTATGGCGTTTTTTGGTAGGCGGGGCTTAGCTGGAGGCAAAACAATACCCCACAGACATTAGCTAGTGCTAGCTAGTCAAGTTCTCTTGGCTTGTTTTTGACAATGGAGGAAGATGATACAAGTCTCTCTGAGTAGGGTGTGTTTGGAAATACTCTTTCAAGTGCCAAAGTGCACTCTGGCACAAACTGGACCGTTCGTAAATTTGGAGTGCTTTCGGGATGTACAGTTCGGTTATCCAGGGCAGTGCACCCTGGGCCGAATGTGTGACTAACTTACCTGTTCGTTAATTCATGTAAAAATATGTAACACTTCATTTAATTTCAACCAACAAGGATCTCATTTTAGTGTAGAGTGTCAGACTAAATTTACGAACACACCATGTCAGGTCACTCTCTCTCCGGGACCGCGAGTGTTACTTTGAAAAGTAAACACTGACCAACGGGCCCAGACTGGCCGACCTGTATGCTCTCACTCAGTGGATGGATGATTTGACAGAATAGCTGAAGGCGGGATGGACGGCTTTGTGGTCGATTAATATGCCAATCTTACAAAGGAGGACGACACTTGAATGGTTTCCTCCAGTTTGTTTTGGCCTCCAAGCTTACGTTGGCTAATACACCAAAAAGTTAGCGTTATGAAGAAATCCAGTGTTCCTCTTAATACCTCCCCAATTTCTGATTAGGTGGACACGATAACCCTTAATACACTTAATGTTATTCATCCCTACAACAGTAAATACTTTTTCCCTAACCTGATATGAAGTGTGCACATGTGAACATTTTTGATGATTGCCTCTGTTCAGTCCTTTTGTCTCATCGCATTTAACCATAGTTGTCTTTGTTTTTGTTGGCTGCTATGTAATAGAATTTATTAATGACTCCTTCTACTCTGGCTCCCAATAACACAGCAAGATGACATTTTAAGACTCATATGTAGCCTCCAGCCCTGTGGTGGAGAGTCCTGTTTTGCCTCCAGCTTATAAAATGACGTCATTGTGACATTGGCCCTAAAAGAGTCTATAGCGCTGCCATTGTTGTTAATACTCCTTACTGGTTCTAGTGCAACGCTTAACAGCCCTCCACAACAGACTGACAATGTCGTTAGTCCTGCCTGTGGCACTGATTGGCTAGTCTTAGTCACCCCGTGTTGCTTATAGTTGTTGTTTATTATAACCAAGAAACCACATGTCACCATGCCAGACAAATCAGTCAACTCAGTGGAGTGAGCAAATTTCAAGGTCAGGACCCAGGCAACAGATGATAACTAACAAAGAGTAAATAAGTGTTGTTTAAAGACAGACTTAAAAAAAATTCCAAGCCATATTTTAGCGAATTTTCTGACTGCCAACACTATTTATGGCATTGTCCTCACCCTTTTCTTCTGACTAAAGCTGTGCACCGGCTCTTATTTTGAAAACATTCTCATTGGAGGAAGAACTCTGCTGCTAACACCAGCTGGCATTTTACCAAGCAGTTTCAAGTATGTACAATATAACCCCTGTTTTGCTTCACTTTGTTCAGAATTGTTTTTTTAAGCCAAACAATTTGGAGAATGTGTATTCTTCTGGGACACAGCAATTGCCTGTACGTGTGTGTGACTGAGCAGACTGCTACTAATTTCCTTTTTCTGTTTTCACCTGTTCCCCTTCTTTATTGGCAGAGGAGACCTTGAGGCTCTGCCTTCTCTCCAGCACTGGGGAGCCTTTAGACAATCAAACAGCACCTGGATCGCATGCTAAAATGCGTGGCAGCTGTCTCTGATATTTCAAAACTGAAAGAAAGGCAGCAAAAAAACAGAGAGAGAGAGAGAGGGAGGCATGTGGTGAGTTACAGGCTACTGTTCACCACTTACCAAAGCATCAGTATCTGCATGTATCCACTGAGGTGTTTGTGTACACTGGGCATCGAAACTGTGATTTTCCTGTTTGTAGCCACTCATGTGAGTAAACCCACAGGGGTGTGAAATTTAAAGAGGTAGGGGGTCCAACAGGGTCTCAAGTGGACCGCAAATTGAAATGCACTATTTAATATAATCAAAGCAAGTAGTTGGAGTCCAACTGCAAGTGAGAGGAGCAGGCGAAATGATGGAGAAATGGGGGTTCTTGTTAGTTTCCCATAGAGGTTTATCGCTGGGTGGTCAGAGCATCCCAGGGTGCTCCCTTTTTTCTCATGTTAGTGGTTTAATTGGAGATTCAACAGCAGGGGGAGAGGACGCAGGAGAGTGGGGAAAAGGGCCGATATGGTATGAGATAGAGGGAGTTGCTGAGCAGAGGAACTCTTTGTGCTTGTTCTTGAGGCAGAAATTGCAAGGCCTTGTTTGTACTGGATTAATCAGCAATTGTCCTACAATTGAGAGCCAGAATATTTATTCTGCAGACAAGCTGATAGCACTAATGATGATAATAATAACAACAATAACAACAGTTGAGTCTCTTGGGACAGCCTTTTCTGTGGGCATTTCTTCAATAATTACATGATGCATACCCATAATTCAGCACTAATGTGTTCAGAAAAATAGCGGGGGCTGAGAGGTAGGTTACACAACCGAGGGAGGCTGAAGTCTGAAAATAAACCAGGCAGAGCTAACATGAGGCTGCACTACTGTAGTGGCTGTGTGTATTTAATAGATAAAGCAGCTAAAAGGCAAAAATAATAATCCCACTGAGACATGGGTGGTCCCTGAAAATGCAAATGATGTTGTTAGTTTCTGTGGATCCCACTGTGGAACTGGTGTGCCCGTGACCCCCACGCCCACCCCCGAGGTGAGCCCAAATCGCTCTGAGAAGGGCACTTGTCCTTTTTTTTTTTTTATCTCATGCTTGGCTTCTCCTGGCTTGTGATTGATGCAGGCCTTTCTGAAGCAGCAGCACTCATTGTTTTTAAGACCACATACCTGAGTTATGAATGTTTCATTCAGGAGACTAAATATGAACTGGCCGGGTGAGAGCCTCCCCAAGAGCACAGAGGAACGGAAGACTCATGCATGCTAATAATGGCCTTAGAGCGGGTGGAGGAGAGGAAGAGGGTAATAGCAAGAAAGAGAAAACAGGCAGCGGCCATATCAATTCACTGGTTTCTGTATTTCTTCTTCTTCTTTCTTCCATTTCTGCCCACTCCGTCAATCACTCAATTCTTGTTACCAGCAACAAAAATTTTGCGACAAGCTACCAAAAACAGAGAAATCACACAAACACTTTTGACTAAAGCAGCACAGCAATAGATCCATCTTGCTTGACTTGGGAGACGTGGGGAATAGTGTTTTGCTGCAGTGACACGCTGGCCTGTCGTATCCGAATTCGGGCGAGATTTATCAATATAACATGTGGTGCAGTGGTGGCTGACAAGTCCTCCTGTGTCCCACTGTGAGGTCTGCACGGGGGGAGGTCTCGTTGTGACCCCCCCCCCATCCCATGCTGAGGTGAGAAGGAAGCCCCGGCACACTCCGTGTTAGGAGCGGAAAAGATTGAAAAAGCGGTCATCCATGTAGCAGGAAATGTCACATCAGCAGCGAGACAGTGATACATGTTTGGTACAGGGGGATGACATGAGTGTAGGTGTGATGGGTGTTAGGTGTGACATGCAAATAATTCAGTTTGACTGTCTCTTTCTCTCCAAGACACACACACACACACACACACACACACACACACACACACCCTCACTTAAACTCAATGTGACTCTCTGGCGTCAAGTCCCGTCCACGCTGAATAGTCCCTCTCACCATGAGCAGATTATGATTTGTGGTGAACTGAGGCACACTAGCTGCTTAATGGAGTTGAACAGGATGGAGGAGTCTCATTCTCATCTGCCAGTAAGAGACATACACAGACTGATTGAAAGAAAGGGAGCAGGGAGAGAGGGAGAGAAAGGGAAGGGGAGATCCACTGGGATGTGTCAAATGTTGCATGAATCACTAAATGCTTCCAGCTCTAATTGGCTCCATTGAGCAATGGTGGATGAAGTACTCAGACCTTTTACCGAAGTAAATGTGGCACAATACAGAGTAGAAATACTTTGTTACAAGCAGACATTGTGCATTCAAAATGTACTTAAAGGTTTACTGTGCAGGAATCATCGACTACTGTTTATTAACACAACATTCAAACCTGGCCCCTCTTCCTACACTGCAAGTTACTGTTGTAGAAATGTCACAATTGTTGTAATGGAAAAGTCGGTGTTTTAGCAAGCTAACTACAGTTTACTGTCAAACAGACAACACGCCAACCTCAAAGCGTTCTTCATCTCATTCCAACTCAGTCTGACTTGGAAGTCTTCGTAATCCAGCGCCTGGGCAGTGACTTGTAGTGTCAGACAGTCACTGATGAAAAAAGCGTCCCTTAACGTTGGCATGATACAGTCACTATTATAGTTTAACAGCGCTTAGCAGCGTCGGGGGAAGGCTGGTGGGACAAGAACACAAGTTAAGGTGGCGAAAGTCAGAGTAGGGCTGGCAAGAGGGGTGGTGGATGGGTCCAACAAACACTGACTTTCACTCAGGAGAGTGTTGTTCCTGCCCGCAAGACTGTAAAGCCAAACCCTGTTCTTTTTTTACAAAACCCAAACATGATTTTGTTGCCTAAAACCACATGTGTTAGTTATTGGAGGAAAAAAAACCATCAATTTGCGATGCTGTACTGACAGAATGCGTTTATTTTGTAAGAGACTGTCTGTAAACATAAATCTCCTGTGAAAACTGAAGTGTATTTTGAAAGAAGACAATGCAAGTAACAGGCAGAACTCGACATTGCGTCCCACAACGTCAACAGCCAATGCACCAGGGTACCTTTCACATTGTTTCTGGATGTCCATGACCAAACGTTGATGTGTGATGAGGTCAGAATGAGAATATGTTGCCCAATCCTCTCCATCAGTGCTCGCCAATGAAAGTGAAAGTAAGAGCCAACCCCAGAATAACTCTGGTTTGAAAAAGCTTTGTGTGTTTTGGATTTCCCCTCGCTATATTTACCTTTTTTTGGCGCTGTGATTTTCGCAGCTTCCTCTTGGATGCATGCTGCTACTACCTGACTCTATCTGTTGGTCCCGCTGTTATTGGCTGGAGGCTACATGCTCATAAACGTCCGGTAATACTTTAAGGGTGCTGTATTGGTACTGGCACTTTGATTTTTTAGGCAATACCTAGCCCAACTTATACCTTTCAGGAAAGGAACATTAATATTAGCATCAAAATACAGTAAAAAAGTACTAAAAGTAAAAGTTCTCATGCAGAATGGCCTGTTCAGAAGATATGTTTTATATGATATTATTGAAGAAGAGGCAGAAGAAGCAGCAGAATAAATAGCGAGGGGGCTTCCCTGGGCACTTGGGGGTTTGGTACCTTGCTCAAGAGCACCTCGACAGTGCCCACAAGGTGAACTGGCACCTCTCCAGCTTCCAGTCCATGCTCCATTTTAGGGACTTGAGTTGGCGAACCTCTGGTTCCCAAGCTAAGTCCCTATGGACTGAGCTACTGCTGCCGCAATTACTGATGCATTCATGTGTTACTCACTTTAATGTTTCAGCTGGTAAAGCTGGGTAAGTTTTAATTATTTTACATACTGGAGGTATTTTGATTTTCTCTTCTTGAATAATTAAATCTTCTCCTAATGATAAGAAAACATAAATTATTTGTTGAATATAATTTGTATTATTAATCTGAATCTGCAAAAAGGCAATGCAAGTTATCAAATAAATGTAGTTCAGTAAAAAATACAACATTTGCTTCTAAACTGTAGTAGTTTAGAGGCATTAAGTAGCAGAAAATGGAAATACTACAGTAAAGTACAGTTACATCTACTTAGTTACTTTCCACCACCGCTATTGAATGCATCAGCGTCCCCTGTGGAGGGGGCAAAATGCCTCCCATTGTGTCTGTGTGTGTGTGTGTCTCACATCCAACACTCAAAGTGATGGGGATCAAAGGATTGCCACTGTGCGTACAGTGAGTCATGAAGTGATATTGTCAGCCCCACTAAGGCTCAGATCCTTGTATGCAAACGTATGGCAGAGCTCTGGGCTACTGTGCGAGGGATCTACGATGTTTTATTCCAGCAGTTGAAAGGCTGACATCAGTGTTGAACAGACATTCAAAGTGAATACCAAAGGCTCTTGTCCTGGACCGTCATATAGAACTCGCAAATCTCAACAGTCCGCATTCATTTACATTCTAAAGTATTCCTGACACAAACACAGACAAGCACACATCAAACCACACACACACACCCACTACAGTATGTTGTATGTACAGACACCAGTGAAGCACAAAGAAGACTCATAAGGACACTACCAAAAGGTGAACTGGAGCAGAAAACAAGGCTCAGGTTTAACCGTTATGATTAATGCCTTTCAGTGGCTTACATCACCATTACATCATTTTTTTTTTACCAGACACTTATTAAGTATTCATGGATTCTCCAATCCCTACATTGTTAAAGTAGCCATAATATTCCTGCTGTGTGTGCAACAATTGAAAGCGACAGAGCAAAAATGCAGAAACACTCCGCATCGAACATTTATATTCTAGGGAACATGGGGTGTAAGCAAAACGACAGCATCTATGATACATTGTAATCAGATGGAATCATTAGGAAAACATGCATTCATCATTTGTGTAATATATTCAGGAATATGTAGGAAATGTCATATTCAATGATTTTTGCAACAATGGCCTGTGCATTGAGTCGGACAGTGTTTACCAATAAACATGTAAACACTGAGAATACAAGTGATAAATAATAATTTCCTTCTGCGCTTTGATGGCTTGTGTTAAACTCTCTTGTTTGGTCTTCCTGTTGACTCCAAGTCTTACTTTAAAGGCTGCTTGCCGTCATCACAGTTCATCATGCATCTGGTGTTTATTCACCTGCATTCCTCACATGGTGTTTTCTTTACACAGTACTACATGATGCCTATAATATAAACAATAACACAGGTTGAAGCGTGACATGTAAAGTCCCTTTTCATATTGTACAATAACAACGTGCCTAGTTAAACGTGTGTATACCTGTAGGCAGGAGCTCATTGTTACAGTGTGAGTGGGAAGTCGGCGTATGGTGAGCGACTGTTTTCAAATCAACATGCAGCACGATCCGCATCCTCTCCTGTGCTGATGGGCAGCTACACATCTGGGGTGTTGCGTGTTGGTCAGGGACAGGGTCTGTGTGTGTGGGTGGAGGGATGGAGGAGGGACGTGAGGCCACAGCGACAACATGGACATGATAGACAGGCTTGCGTGCAACTAATGCGCTGGACACACTCTCATAAGCATGTGGGCAGTGTTCTCACACAAAGGAGTTGGCTGTGTGAGAAATTTACAAGTATATCTGCAACAGCTTGTTACATGAGGGCTGTTATCCAATGCACACACAGTTCATGGAGTCTATGTAACCTACAATGTGTAGAATAGCTTAGATAATAGAATAGAATTACAATAGATGTGTAGCTAGCCAATGTATGCTGCGCATGACATTGTACTGTATGCATTGCTACTGCATTTGTTATAAAAACCATATAATTAAGACACCCTTTATTTGTTTCTGATGCTCTGTGCCTCGTTTCAGAAAAGGGTAGCGTTTTTCCTGTCGCCTAGGTACAAGAAGATCAGGACACAGGATTTGTTGCTTTCATAAAGCTGCTTGCAACACAAGAGATAATTGCCAAAATATTGTGCTGAAGTGTCTCGTGAATGAGTAAACCTACAATTTCAGCTAACAATAAGTCCATTTACCCGCAGGGGAGATGGGGGACAAAGGCAACACAAGGTGCGTTTACTTTGTCCCCCATCTCTGCAGTTAAAAAACACAAGGCTTTTAACATGGAAATAAAAGGGGGAAGGGAAATGTGTGATGTGCTGTCACATGTGTACACCTACAGTTACCTTAGCTATTGTATTAAAGGAAAGAAATCCAACAGTACCTTGCTGATGTAAATGACTGAAGCAAGCAGTTATCAGTGGCAAAGTCTTTTAGTTTGCTCTGTCAAACTGAAGGGCTGAAACTTCAGTTAAATGCAAGATGAAAAACAAACAAACAAATAAAACAAATTCACAATTCATCTGACAATTTTACACATAATGGATGATAACTGAAGCAGTTAGTCATCCAAATATTTATTTTACAAGACAGATTTGTTTTTGACAGTGTTGTACAGACTGAAATTGCAATATAACACATTCCATATGCGCGCAGATGGCACATGGATCAAAATATCTAAAGAAGACGGAGCTTAGAATAAACTGAGCTTTTGTCTGGCTCTAAATTAACAGAGGACTGCAGTAGTCAGTGCGATATTCAAACAGCATGAAACAATAGCATCAGTTCCCTGTGTCCACCTACGAAGCCTGACAAAAGTGACGACGGGAACATTAAATGATAACATTGCTTTAAATGAGCTGAAAAAACAAGTGTTTTGGGGTCTTTTTATGTCTTTACTGGGGAGATGACAGTAGAGAAATAAAAGGAACTGAGTGGAAAGAGAGAAGGGGGATGCCGTACAACAAATGTTGAACTGCAAGAAACTGGACCAAATTGTTTGCTTAGAAATTAGGATGCATGTAGGCTCTCTAGGCTCTTTTTTTTTTTTTTTTTCCAACTAAAACCTGTGTTTATTTTTACCATGCACCCTAGCTGTTACTGAACCATCCTCAGCTGTGCAGACTGTACTTAGGTGAGTGCGTGATACCCTTCTTCTGTTGTGTTGTTATGGCTCTGTTTTGTGTTTCCTCACATTCCCCAGCTCTCTGCCAAAATGGCCAGGGGGAGTCAATTTAAGAGGTAAGGGTCTGACTCTTGGGACTGCTTGAGTGCACAGATAGCCCACTGATTGACAGACTACACATAAACCTATGTAGCGTATAGGCTATTCCAAGAACGTGTACATACACAAACACACACACAAAACAACGTCATATAGTGGAAGGTATACAGTAGAAAGAGGTAAGAAAAAAGAACCGCTGCTGGAAAAAAAAACATCCTTTTCTCTGATGAGTCTCTGGAACTCTGGGTAATTCTCAACCTGCTGACCTCTCCCCTTTCCTATACCTCTTGAGGCTGCTGAAAATAAACCTAGAGGACTCATGGAGTACCATGACCACTCTGTCTTAGCTAAAACTGCCAGGCCTCACCCCAGGAGAGGCCTAACATCCTCACATGTACAAAAACTGAGCCCTCCAGGTATTTGGCTCTCCTTTACCTATCTGAAAGCCCTTACAGTCGTCACAAACAGTCAGTTAAAACAGCAGTCCAGGGGATAAACACTCTGCCAAAACCACATGTGTGCACAGTAACCCTGCTTTGTGACCATGAACCCCTAAAACTCCATTTAGTCTAACTTTGCTAACTCAACTTGGCTTCCCTCAAGCCATAAAGCTGGCAATGATCAGAGTGCAGTCATTAAAGGAATAACACTCGGGGAACATCAATAAATGCCCAGAAGGCTCTTGGTTCAGGTCAATCATTCTAGTCAGTTAACGGTCTCCAAACAACAGGGCAAATTCATCATAGGGCCTAATCACATTGGGCGAGTCCACACTTCGCCTCAGAACAATATCCGCTAACGACATTAGCGAAGGGCTAGTAATATGATGTGATTTCCTGCCGTCACACAGAGGTGCTGATCGATGGTAGCAGCGTTGAGCATAATTCAGGGAAACCCAGTGTTCCCACAGAAATGTTACCTGCTGTACACTTGCAGTTATGTCTGGGATTGCATGCAGAGGGTTTTTTGTGCCAAGTACCTCTGTGTATGAAAAATAAAAGATAGATGCCTCATTGTGGTAACTTTTGAGGGAAACGCATGATAAATACCATTCTGGTATGGCTACAAAATGCTGGCATATTGCTTTGTCTATTTTTGCTGTTTGCTGGAAGTGAAACTAATATGTTTTTTTTCCTGAATGAAAAAAAAGAAGTATTTCTAGGTTCAACAGATTCAATTAACCTTCAAGAAGAAAAGCATCATACAGAAAAAACAGCAAAGAAACCCTTGAGTGAACCCATGGATACACTCACACACACAGTATACAGTATCAGCTCCCTGTGATTTGAGCCCAGTCACCGTGCTTCCCTCAAAGAAAGGAACCCCCCCCCCACCCCACCCCCGAGTCCCATAGGGTGTACATCACTTGTGGCAATAATTGCAAGGTTTGCAGTTGGATTCTTGGGCGCTCAGATCAACCACAGATCCCAGATATATCCTCAATTTGCTCAACACAGACAAATCTCTAATAACAGTCACAGAGTTTCCCACAATATCCACAAAGATTGCAACCAAAGCCACGGCAGTGAGACATGAATTGTAATTTTGCTGTCATTGTTAAAACCCACATCATCGGCCATGAATCTTTTTTATCAATATGACTGGATCCAAGGCGGTGTATTATCAATTTTCAAAAGGAAAATGAATCATTACCACAATATGCCTGTCTGGTTTGTAGTGTGGAGTTAAGGATTTTTATTTGAACTGAGGTTTTTTATCCTGAAGTCTTAACAAAAGGCAGCCATTTTAACAGTTTCTTGAGTTTCAAAATATGTGGTGACCACATTTATTTATTATCTCCTGTATTAGTTACACTTCCCTCTGCTGAGCCCCTGCAGCCAAGAGGCGTCTCAGATGTGTAGTCCTGTGCTGAGCAGTCACTGAGCAGTAACGTTTTTTGGATGTTCCATGGTGTTTAAGCGTTACTGGGCTCTTGAGCGGGGAGAGCTCAGCACAGAAGCAGCCTGTCCGCTCTGCCACCTCGCTGACAGGCGAGGAATGGTCTCTGGATCCACAGCTTCTGTGGCTCCCCTCCTCCTCCTCCTGCTCCTCTTCTACCAAACACCACCCACACCTCCCCAGCAGCACCTCCATCCATATTCACAGCCGCCTGCTCCCTGTCATATTCGCCTCCCTGAGCCTCCTCTGCTGCCCAGCCTCATTGTCACTCAGCTGGGGATGGGTGACCAGGCAAGCTGGGAGGAAGCCAGGGCCTGAATAATGGCGACTCTATCTCCTACCATGAGAGACCAGCGGCCCGTTTAGAGGCAATCTTACTGTGCCTATGAGCACAGACTCCTGAGAGACACACACAATCAAAGTGTGAAAGCAACAGGGAAAAAAACCAACAAAATGGCGCAAAAAGATGCCAGCAGAGAGCTGACAAAGAAAACAAAGAAAAATGTGTTTTTCCTCTAACATTCACCACAGCGGTTATTATCTGTGGCTCCATGCAATTACCACATCATATAGTTATTCAGGAAAATGGAAAACATGACACTGCGATACACTGCTACAACACAGACACCAGCACTTAAGTATTTGAACGCAGCACAGACATTCTGTGACAATGCAGCAGGACGGCCCTTTAAAATAAAACAAACAAAAGAGAAAGAAAGACAGAAAAACAGTATGTGGGGTTTTCTTCAATCCTTTTGCTCTGGAGGTCTGATGTAGTGAGCAGTGTGGTGCAGGACATCCCTGCAGCTTATGTCCGAGCACGGCTGCCCTCTGATGGTGGTCCCATGCTGATTGTTGAGCATTACTGGCCGGACTCCAGCTGATGTCCCTTGACAGCCTCTGATCAATCACACCAGCTCATTACCCTGCAGACAACAGTAGGCAGTGGGGTACCACCTTCGAGTCACCTTGGGTATTTAAAGCAACTGTTTACACTTACACTGTTAGTAGATGTTGTACGTGGGCTTAATTTTACACAGAATTAGACCTGCTGAGTAATTGTCGTAAGGCTTGTGGTCCTACTGTAGTACCAGAAGAGTGCTGGCAGCTCTCTGCTGCCTAATCCAGCTTTGTGCCTGGGCCAGGTAGCTGTCAGCTCCAGCCTGGTCAGCTGGTGGGCTGGCAGCTAGCAGCACCATAGCAGAGAGGGCCCACTGTAGTTCACCTGGGCACGGGGGCTCACACCCATCCATCTTCAGCTCTGAGTTGCGAGGCAGGGGGATGACAGAGGACCTGTCACACCTCTAGTGGAAGGGCAGCCTTGATTGAGGGTACCATGCAGCAGATGCTCCAGGAGGATGGGCAAGGTTAATGTGCTTGGCTTTACCCTGGGGTGCATCGCCTTGTCAAAAATTAACAGAGGACAGCTTGATTGAAACTCAAAGCAAGCAGGTTGTAGAGAGGTTTAAATTTAGAATGACCTTTATGGCAACCTGTGCCATGTTTATAAATGTTTCACAGAAATGTGTTTACTTGTAAATGGCTTAAATATGCTTTGGTGCCAGGGCAAACACATTCTCATGCTCAACTTATCAAATACCGACACTTGGTCGGTGGCCCATCAAGCCAAATTATGACGCCCGAGTTACCCCTCCAGTGTGCGTTTTGGATGTTCAGGGATGGCATGTCAAGTTATGCTCAATACGCAAATTGTGTCTTCAAAAATAGTAAATGTACAGCTTCATTTGTTAAATGTATACAGTCTCATTTTGAAATAACCTTTGATCACAGCTAAAAAATCCTTTGTGTTTAGATTTACTTACTTAGGTTTAAGCAAAACAAAGCACGTAGTAAGGTTTACAAAAAACAGCATAGTTTGGTGTAAAATATGCATGTATGTTACTAACATAATGTAACGTCACGTGTCATATGTTACTAGCATAGTGTGCTGCACACTCTATTGACCTTTGGTCTCACATGGAAAATTAACAGTGGTCTCCGGGGTGATATCCCGGGGTTAATTTGACCCATTTAACTCCCCTCCCGCCTGCCCTCCGCCGAGGAACACTGACCAAGTGTCAGGTATTTGACTAGTTAGGAGTGAGAACGATATGCCAGGGTGTATTCCCTCCTCTCTGCTGACATGCATGCACCATCCTGATCCACTACACATGTCGATCTGGTTTTATCATAGTTCAGTTTCATGGCTGAGTCATTTCACTCAAAAAATAAATAAATAAATAAATAAATAAATAAAAATAAACACAGTTGATAAATAAATCTGTTTTATGATCTGACAAGGCTTGGTTAGGTTTAGACACAACAAACAACTGAAACTGCGTGATTTGGGTTAAAATAACTACTTTGTTAAGGCTATGGGAGCTTTGTTGCCATGGTTACTATAATAACCAGTTGGTTAAGGTTTAGGTTTGGGAATGATTGCGGTCATCATCAGATGAAACCAGGAGGAGACAGTAAACGGACAGCTGTCTCTTAACTTAACTCTCCTAACTATGATGTTTTGTTGACCCATCCGTCCACCCTGACCTCCTCTACTTCGTGGCTCTACAACAACGTCACCTTGTTCCTACTTTGACTTTGTCACTTAAACATAGACATATATTGTTTCAGGGCTCTTGCTGAAACGACTGATGCTGTTGTTATTTTTGGGAGGACAGTGTCTACACTGACATGCAGCTATAAAGACCATATGCTCCCCTAAAAAGAGAGTTTTCTGTAAATGTTTTATTTAACAATAAAACTGCTACTTTATGATTCAAACACCGCAGAACTATAGGCTTACTATCAATAATAAAACTGCTGGATGAATACAGCTGTTATCCACCTGTCATGTCAGCTTTACTATAGGAAAACCTTTGCAGCAGATGACGGCTCCACAGTGAAATGTATTTCTGTTGCACATGTACAGTAGGATTGGATGAGGGCGTTGCATAGCACACAGAACAAAGACTTTTCTAAAAAATCCTTCACTATGAGAATAAGTATCAGTCTTATTTGTAGTTTGGTGCTGATAGGTAAACAATAGAACTGCTATCTGCTGTCAGTGCTGTTCAGACAACAGCATATTGGCTGATATTGGTTTCTGCTTTTTTCATTATGATCGGTGTGCATCCTTGTTTAAGAAGGGGCTGGACAACTACATGCTTGCAGGATACAAGAAAGGGACCAGATATCAATTAGCTCTTAACAGAGAGGATGCTGGGACTAATTGTGCCACTGAGGAATGCAAAGTGTTCACCAGGGACTATCTCAAGAGAGCAGGGAGAGGTTCTCATGTGGAGGACTGATAACTTAAGTGTAAAAGAGATAAAAACTGGAGAGTTCCTGAGATGGATGAAAGTCCACTTGCAAGCAGGTGAAGTGGGCATCAGGGCTGCCAACTTTTCAATTTAGTTTGGAATAAGAAAGTAAAATGATTTCAGATTTTACATGGTCATTGTCAGAGTCATTCTGAAGAGGACTCCATTGAGAATTTTAGCAAACCTATTAAGGAATTTTAATTACAGTTTAAATATGAGAAAATTATAGTATGAATGTTCTAGTGTTATTTGAGCTGACACCCCCCTTAATTATCTCAAAAACTGCACATAAATACAACTTCAAATTCTGCATGATCACAGTTAGAGTCAGGGTCATGATGAACAGGATCATACTGAAACATTTTAAAAACTGCTGAATAGAAACATTTTTTTTAATTTAGTAGAGTAAAAAAATGTTTTTAATTAGAGCTGACATTCCCTGTGCAGAACTTAAAATCAAATCAGAAAATGTTTTTTCTTTTTTTGTCATTGAAGGATTTTTGTGGCAATGACATGTATTCAACTTATTGATTCATCAGAAACTGCTTAACGTGATCCAGTTACACTGATCAACTGCCTTAATGGATCTAAAAGCTTGGGACGGAATCATTCCTATATATTTCACATTTCTATATTTTGTCATTTACTCCTGTCATAATTTGCCTCGTGGTAACCCGTTTGCTTCCAGCTGGCTACCTGAGGCACACTAAAATCATAATGGGAAAAAGAAAGTAATTTCATCTGGATGAAAAACATAGTCTCCTTGAAGCTCATGACAAACTGCCAAAAACAAGCCAACGAGATGCAGCAGAGATACTTGGTGTTCCTCAGGCTCCCTTGTGTAGTCAACTCAAACAAAGAGAAATGGTCGTGGCTGCTCATAATGGAGAAGGAAACAAATGTGCAGGAAAAGAATATCTTATCGTATCTTAAATGCACGTGAGAGAAACACCTGTGCTTGAACCTGCCCGATCCAAGTCAATCGATGAATCCTGGTCGTGCTCCTCAAAACCGCTGTACTTTATCTTGAGACAGTCAGTAAAATTCAGTTACTAGTGAAGCAAAGTGCAACATGTCATATGATATCTAACAAATTAGCACCTCAAATTTGCCTTGTCAGGTTACGTACTTAGTGTAAAGTTACACTCTTGACATAAGGCCAAGTAGAGTAATGGAGATAAGGTTTAGGAGAAGAAACACGGTGACAACATAACTTAAAATAACTCAGAGTTCACTTCACTTTCATGCAGTCCGAACACAAGTCTCCTGGGGGCAAGTCCTGTGTTTGTTTGACCCAGTCATGTAGTGGTAGTTGATGAGGTGGGTGCACTGCCAGGTAGATGGGTAGATTAGCAAGAAGCAAGTGTGTGTATACTCTCCTATATATTCCAATGGCTTTTTGGCTGATGTGTGTATACTATAAACAGCCAGTAAAAGAAGTAGTTATACCCTGTATAGCTGTGTATACCCTTCACCACATTACTGGTTTGACCCATCCACCACCCTGACCTGCCTCTTTACATGGACTTTAACTCTTCATACTACTTCCTTTTTTATTCCTGTCAGCGTGATCACAACCTTCCCAGTTATGTGGGTTATACACACATAATTGGGAATATGAATGCATTACTTTCATAGCTATATGTACCAACAGTGCATGAGAACAGCCTGATAATAATCATTCGCTTACAGTGATCAATTTGACCCAGACAGATGTGATCTCTAAGAGGTTTTCACTGTATTTCATGTGATATGATGTGACCACAAAAGCACAAATAGACAAATAGAAACACATTAAAGCTGAAGCAGCTCTCTTGACCACATTACTGTGTTGCGTTGTGCTGCTCTGTCTTGTCTGTCCATGCCCTGTCAGTGTCCTCTTTGTGCATCACGATGCTACCAGTTATAAATTAGGCTTTGGTTATTGCATGAGAACACGGACATGTGGTGTGAGAGTCTGTGAGAAGTGTCAATGGGGTGAGTCTTAGAGTCAATATGAGTTGGCAGCCCTGCTGGGCATGGATCTGACAAGTTTCAAACAAAAAGAAAAACAGTTCATTGCATTGGCGACAGAAAAATGATTTGGTTCTGGCATTGTTAAGTGCTTGGTGATACCTAACCAAGGTATTTTCATCAGAGATTTGAGGCTTGCCTTGTTTCCACTTCCATGCTCATCGTTTTGTCATTCTGTTCTATCCTGGTGCTGTCAATCTGCTAATGTGTGTATCAGCTTGTTTATTTATATACTTGCCAAAGCTGGAGCTATGGGTTAGCAGTTTTACAAGAGATGCCACTGTCACATTCCCCACATGCCTCCCTGGGACATGCAGAGATAAACACAAGTAGAGTGTTCCACTTCCAGATAGTTCCTCCAGAGATGGCTGGTGCTAACAGCATTATCATTATGCAGACATGCGCTGCTGTAAATTAACACAGTTACCAGACTGAAAGATTCATAGGGAAACTGTGAAAGTTAACTCCTCAACAATTCACTGTCTTCATCTTTAGAAAATGTTTATATATGGCAGGACTGGCGAGGCAGACAATAACCAGGAAAGGTGTGTTTTACACAGTGTGCTGGAATAGAATGGTAAATACTGCAGCACCAAGTCAATGAAATGAATGTCACAGTGGGACTCGTGTGTCCACGACTGTAGCCTGAAGGTACAACAGTGGAGTTCAACACCAAACGGAATTCACTCTCTCGCTCTCTCCACTCTGAAGTCCAGTCTGCTCTATATAAAGCACCATGTCAGTGAAATTCACTCGGACAGTTACACGTTTTTCTATTTTTTTCCTAAGGCTGTATCATACTCTCAGATCATTTATAAATGAGTTGGCGGGATGTCTGCATCACGAGACGTGCCTGAGCATGAGAGCACGGTAATAGACACGCTGGCTCTGGCTGGGCGTCAGTTTTTCTCCACTGAAGTGGGTTACGGTGAGGGTTATTATGTAGAATCACACTAGCAGCCATGTAAATTTTTCTCCTCGTGTTGGGCCTCTGTGCCAATTTTCGGTGCGAGACGCAACAGCAGCCGAAGAAATAATAGGCATGAAAGATGTTTTTGTTCTCACACACACATTAGCACACACTTACTGCATGCATTTGCACAGCATCCACTCAGCTTAGAGGTGAAACATATCTAAATAATCCTGGCAGTTACTGGGGAAGAGAAAAAAAGAAACATGGATCTAAGAGCAGGTCAGTATAATGACTTCCATGGCTTACTGGAGTCTAGGATTAAGGCAATGAGGCACTGTCAGATTGCTCCGGCTCAGCTGTGTGTGTCTACACATTCATATACTGTGTGTGTGGTCCACTGTAGCTTTACGTCTGAACCCAACAGCAGACGTCTGATGCTCCAGTGCCAAGACATACTGTAATAACTCACCCGGATGAAATGTGTGTGGTTCACGGCAGGAAAGGGGTCATGTCTGTGTGTGGGAGCAGCTACCTGAAGGTTGAAGGTGTGCAGGTGTCAGTCAAACTGTGTCTCACATGCTTTAGGGGGTTTGGTGTGCATCCCCCCCGTATCATCAGTGACCTCCGGCCGCAGTTCTGCCATGACAGCTGTCTGTATAGGAGCTTCTGCAGTCAAGGTCATGTGTGCGGCAGGGGTCGGGGGATCGACAGAGCCCTCTGAGGGTCTCACGCAACACAGCGGAATATGTTCAGTTTGCCTGGAAAAGCGGCTTGTCAGCGATTTGCTACACAGAGCAGGGTTCACTGCATCTGGACATGCTGCTCCTGCTGCTGCCGCTGAACGCAAGTGGGACATAGGAAGGAGCCACTGCGAAGGACACATGGTTCATCACAGGAGCAGCGAGGGCCCTGACCTTCGACTGTTGTGTCAGAGAATTGGAGTTTTGAGTGTAAACATCCTGTTTCAGGACCTGAGAGAAATGACCATTCCAAGGCTGTCTGAATAACTTCAAGATCATGTGATTTTTTTAAGGGCTAGTATAGTAAAGATTTAATCACAACATACATAATTGTTGACATTTTAATAGGTAATGTATCAAGTTGACGGGGTAATGCAAGGAAAGGACAGAAAAAGCTTTTTGGCAAAACTCTGGACTTGCAAGTATCTAAAATAGTGTGACCAATTTTTACATATGTGATCGAATATAGTGAAAATATTATTAATAAACAGGTCAGAGAAAAGAAATAAGACCATTATTTTGCCACAGTTTGAATGCTGAGTCTGTTTGTGACGGTAGGAAAAGGTAGTTATTTGTTAGTGTAAGGTTGAGATGTCTTCTGAATTGATTCCAGATTCTAAGGGAGTCTTTAACAATGGAATTTGCTATGTGGATATCTGGATTTGGACGTAGTGGAGAGGTCAGGGGTGATGTAAAGGGGAGTGGGAAGCTGGACTGTAGCTCCACAAGTGTTCAAGTTGGGCCTACTTTGTTGGAAAATGTGCTGATGCAGAATGGGAATTGGATATGTTTGCTGCCTGGTAAAAATGTAGGAAATTAGGCAAAACAAAGCCAACTTCTGGCTTTGACCTTCCTAAATATGCCTCTCGCATATGTGGATTAGATATATTCCAGATAAATGTAGAGATACATTTGTCCAATTGTTTAAAAAATGACTTTGGTAGAAAAATAGGGGCCATCTAAAACAAATATATAAATCTTGGTAGCAAAGTCATTTTAACAGAATTAATGCACCCTGCTAAGAAAATTGGGAGATTTGATCATCTATCTAAGTCTGTTTTAGCGTGGTCTAATATGGGGTAGATTTATGTTTAAGAAGTGCTGTGAATGTATGTGTAATGTTACAAATCTTATCCCTAGATATGGGAAGCACTTCAACTTTAATTTGAATGTAAACTGGTTGTATCTTATTTTCTCTGATAGCTTATTAATAGGGGAAAGGTTTTGTTTATAACCTGTGAATTGCTCAAACTTATCTAAAAATGTCTAGCAAATGAGGTATGGAGTTTTCTGGGTCTATCAAAATATAATAATATATATAATTGTAGACATTTTAGGACCAATGTGACTCCTGGATACCAACAACAACAACAACAACAACAACAAAAATCCTTTAGAACAGCAGTGAGTTCCTCTGGTCTCTTTTTATAGCTGTGTATTAGCTCAATAAAATACAGCAGGAGAAGTGAAACAGTTGCATAACAATTGATCAGCCCCCTCATTGTAAATGGCTGAGCATCGCTGTCTTGCCAAATTTAACTGGAGGCTTGGGACTGGAGTTGTGGGTGGACGTAGGGCCCGCTTTCCCCCTGGCTCTGACAGGGGCCCATGGGCTGCCCAGGGCCACTCGACATAATTTCAAGGCCTAGTTCCCTTTCATCTCCATTATTTATAGACTTAGAGCAGAGGAACAATCTCCCTTGCGGCAGCTCATTGGGCTTATGTCTCTGCTCTCCCCCCACCCCCATTACACAGAACCTTTATTTACTCAGACATCACTAGTTAAGCACTGGCCTCACAGGGACAATGCTGTAAGCCTTCCATCTTTGCCTTCTGTGTAATACACTACAATGGGGCGGAAAGGGAGCGGGGACTTAGTGTTTAAGCTATTCACCGTGAGCAGCAAAAGAATTTATCAAGTTTTGAGAAACCACTCTTTGTGCTTTATATCCTTGCAATAGCTCTCAACTAGATGTCATCATCTTGCAATGTCCTCATGTTTTCAAAGTCTATTATCCTTAAGGGAGAAAGAAATCAACTCCGAAAAAAGCTACTTCAACTCCAACTTTCCATCTGTCACGTATAGATATCATAAACAAAAACCTAATCAATGGACTATGACAAACTTTAAAAGAGAAATAGAAAACTCATGGGAAGAAGAGCTGGGTGCGGGTAGAAGGGGGGATGTGTTGAGGATGCAGTTGCCAAGTCTTTTGGAAATACTTTAGACAAAGCAGACTTTTAAAGCCAAAAAGAGTGATGATGGCAAGAGCGAGGAAGGGGTAAACAGACCGAGGGAGGAAAAATGCCAGCATGTGTATTGTGCATCCCACTTTATCTTCCTCTGAAATATCAAAGGGTAATGTTTGGAGCTTTTGTCATCCTGATTTTAATACAAAACAGCAAGCTTTGTAGGACAGCAGGAAGACACAGTTGTCCCCCTCAGGGTGACACATCCAAAGCCAGCCCATCAATCTCCAGACCCTGTGCGTCTGGATCTGCTACTTGGGAATTCTATGTGAATGCCAACACTGATGAAACCTGATGCTGGCCAATTCTACTTTTCTACTTTGAATAATCAGGTGAAATTGTGTGATGTATTACGTGTCAGCTTAATTTCATATGACTGCGTACGCATGAGTGGCTCACTATGTGCACACACTGTATGTGTCAGTGGCTCCATGTGTTAAACCATGTATGAAAGTAATTACATCTCTGGAATGAACCAGTGTAAAAACTTGAGGATGCAATTATGCTCCCATTGAATAACTCATCCTTCCTGGCAAGAGCTAATTGCATTAAAATGGATTGTGTATAGTCCTCTAGCATGAGGCATTAAGATTAACGCCAGGAGAGTTAATAGTGTGTCATCTCCTGAGCACCCCCTCCTCTTCCAACCAACCACCCGCCCTCTCCCCACATCTCTAATATAAGATTAGAAGCAGGGAGAAAAAGAGAGTGCAGGAGGATAGAAAAACATGTTCTGTTTCTCCTCTCAGCATCTGCTCTCCCAGCTGGGAAAAGACCCAAGCTATTCATCAGGCTCCACGCTGCTGTCTGCATGTATTCAACTCACTCAAAGGTCACACCGTTAAAACACCAATCTGAAATCCTCTGGCCTGTTTTTAGAGCTCCGTCCCTTCAGATAGAGCAAACCTGTAGGCCAAACTTATTTACATACAACACAGACGGGTGTGGGTAGATAGTATATGCGTTCCTGCATCATTTATCAACCTCTATTTTTCCTCTGTGTTTGGTGGCCCAGGGTCCTGTTGGCACTATGTCCTCTCCCATTTATTAAAATTTCATGCTCTGTAATGATAATTTATTTGTTATGCATTTATTTAGATAGAACATTCAACTTTTGAAAGTGTGTCCTACATGCTATTGCTGCTAAAATCGGTCATGTTTGTTTATGCACAGCAGAGCGCTTCAGAGCTACCTGCTCTCTCTGAGGTATACAAGTGTTAGGTGTGTGATCTGTGCGGTAGCTTACACTCACGAACACTTGGGGTTCAAGGAAACGTGTGTGTGTGTTCGGTTGTAACACTCCCAAATGGCTCAACGCGCTGTGTCATAGTTCCCTGTCAGGCCCTCAGCGCTCCACCAGGCAGCTAATGCCTTGAAGAAATGGGCTTCCGAGCTCAACATTAATCCCTACAGCATTTCTGTCCTCACTTCCCTCCTTCCTTCCTGTCAGGGCAAATTTAATGTGACACATATTCACAAGAACACAGGCCCTTGTAATTGTTCGGGCTCTGGTGGATCCCAAGTCGTGATAAAGGCTGTTAGCCATGTGGCAGTATTGCCGGAGTACCAAAAACTTCTTGCTGGCGGGGGCAAATCCTCACTAATGGCTGCGGAGATATGTTGAAAAGGAAACACAATTTCTCAGTTAAATGGTGTGTATAACAGATCCCACACAGGGGATGTTCCCTCTCTGTCCTAGGAAGAGTCATCTTAGAAGTTCTTGGCTCATATCCACAAAGCATTTTCTCACCCATAAATACTGTATATAAAATATAAAATATATATTCTGCATAGCATTAAATTGAGGAACTAAAGCTTTCTGTGATGTTATGTGCACAGCTAGCAGTTTTTAACAAGCAGCTCTAATCTTAAAGGGTGGAGTTGACACTGAGAATTTAATCAGGGAGGCGTTACAGCTTGTCAGACACTGACACTGAGACTAAAATGATGAAAAATATTGTGAGTGACTCATCTTTCATGGTTAAAAGAGTGTCAAATATTTTTTCATTCCACTTTAAAAACCGAGCTGTTGCTTAAGAGGACAATAATGGTGATTAAATATTGAATACGACTTGACTCTACTGTCTCCCTACTCTACAACTTATTCACCTCAGGCCGAGTGATGGGGAACGATGACACGGGTACCACTGTCTTGTTGGATTCTTGTCATTAGGACTCAGCTCCTCACACCTGAACATAACTTGCAACATTAATGGAAATATCATGGACATAATCATGAACATTTTCTATTAACAATGCACTCTTGAACTTTCACACTATATCAGATTTGACACTATAGAAACCTATTTATAAGCAGCCCTACTATATTTAACATCCATGCTGTTAACCTGTCTTTAGCATAGTTTGTATATATTGGATTGCATCCTATTCGCACCTCACTGTTATTTAGTTTTTGTATTTTGCGCTTATTGTTGTGTTATTTTAGTCTTTTTGTGTATTGCACTTTACAGTTACACGTGTCAATTACTTGTCGCTTAAAACTGTAAAAGAATCAATCCTCTTTTTTTCAGTCTGTTCCAGTGCGATATGAAACCCAATTGGCAGTTAACTAGCCTTGATGAAAGTAGCTGAAGTGTGTGCAGCTTTTTATTTCATATGTATACCAAGGCTACCCCTTGAAAGTCAGAGATTCGAATCATCAGTTGAGTTGACTGAGATTGCTTCAAGTTGAACAGTTGTTTTTTTGTTGTTGATTTCTGCTCGTCAGTGTGTTTTGCAGTGTACTTCTGGGAACATTTTGGTCTCCAGATTTTGCTGCTGAATGAGCACTCTTGACTTTCACACTACTCTTTGGTACAGGCAGCTGTGATGCAGCGGCACAGAGGAGGAGAAACTTTCCACCGTAAGGCTCCGAGATAACAGTATCTTCTCTCTTTTGCTTCGGAGTGGTAATTTAAAGCTCACAGATACTTAATATGACACACACTCTGTCTTTTGTTTGATATCTAGTGTCTAGAAAAATGTTGTTGCACATGTCCAATATTACCTGTTCAAACTTTAAAACTTTATACGGGGAAAAAAGCAATGAGTATATTCATATTATATGGCTGACTGAGATAATTCAGAGTCGGGTACAGCCCTAATGTATATAAAAAGTTTGCTGCAATCAGTGGAAGAATGTGACAGTCCTGTCTGTATGAAAGTAAGAAAATAAAGTGTTATTTACTGACCACCACTGCTGGTTTGATTTATGTAAGTTAGTCTACTTCATAGGGTTGGGTACTGTTCATATTTGAAAAAAACACTGATACTGGCTCCGGTATGTAGATTTAGGTAACAGTGTCTAACAGTACCTTCTTTATACGCTTCAATTTCTGTGTGGTAAAAAAAACTTACATTTTTGAACAAGCTGCAGGGGTGACTTTGTAGACTAAAATGTTATCCTGTTCTAATCACACATCTGTCTCTGTCTTGTCGTCTGTCTTTCTGCTTGTGTGTGTGTACGTATGTATGCAAGTCTATGTGTGTCTTGTCATCCAGCAGTGACTGTAGGCTATTACTAAAATAAAAAAGGAAAAAGCAAGCGGCAAACCTATTGTGGCACAGCAGCGCTGCAGTGGCCTGTTGTTTAATCATGGCGTTCTCGTCCAGATATGCTCTCAGGTACTGACATTTGGCACCAATGGACTTAACATGAGTCCGTACTCTGTTGTTCCAGAGTAATTTAGTTAGTTGTGAGTTTGGTATGCAACCCATCAGGGTCAGTGATCAGGTCAAACCCCTCCAGCAATTTTTCTTATCAGAAGGTAATGTTTTATAGCCATCCACAATGTACACACATTCCTGTGTGTTTTCAATATGTTTTATTCCTTTATTTCTTTTAGTTCATTTAAAAATAACATTTATATGTAAAACTGTTTGTTTTGGGATCGTATCAAAGAGCAGATGTCATTTCATCCATTAATAAATCTGGGCTAACGGAGGTACAGCAGCTTATGTTAATACTCAGCTGGCACAAAAATGACTCATATATGCAGATGTATTTTCTGTGTTTCATTGCAACACTTGAGATGGAACTGATATATTATCCACATATGATATAAAAAGTGGCCTGCTTCATTTATAGTTGAACGAACGAAATGCTTTGACATAAATCTAATCTATTCAGGCTTAAGCTGTGGAAACAAAACAGTGTTTTAATTTAAGGGGTGCTTGTTTTATGTAAATGAAGTGGATTATGTTATTTATTTGTGTTATACTTCTTGGAGATTTATTACATGTCATATTAGTGCTATGCACAGCCTGATGCAGAGTGAGGAGCTTACCCTGCTTTGTGTGCCTCTCCTCAAGTGGGGATAAATATTTTTGTTGGAGGGGCAGAATTAGCCTTAGGTTTAGGAAAAGTAGAGACCGATGCATGATGATGATCTCTGTTAGATTAATACGTTGCATTCTTAAATGGAACAGACTGCACTTCGTATACTGCTTTTCTTGTCTTCTGACCACTAAAGGCCCTTTTACACCACCTGTCATATTCACCCATGCACACACACACAGTCACACACTGGTGGTCGAGGCTACCATACATGGTGCCACCAGCTTCTTGGTAACCATTCATACACACTTACACACCGATGGAACAACCATCGTGAGCAAACACAGTATCTTGCCCAAGGATGCTTCGACACATGGACTGGAGGAGCAGGGGATCAAAATGCAGATCTTCCAATTGGAAGACGCCCCGCTCTACCTCTGAGCCTCAGCCGCCCACTAGGAACCACAGTCTGGTCTGATTCTTGCCTTAGTTTTATTTTCTGATCCAACACTTGTTAAGGTTTTTTGGATGCGTGCACCCTTCACCCTTAAGGTTAAGGAAAAGAAACATCTTTGGACATCTTTAAGTTTAGGTAAGTTAAGTTACGGAGGTTAGGTTCAGGAAAAGAAACATGATGATGACATACCTTAAAATAACTCAAAGTTTACCTCCCAACACCAGTCTCCTGGGGGAAGTCCTGTGTTTTGTGACCCATTTTGAAGCCCATTTTGAGGCCACAACTTACCTCCTTCAGGGAACTACTTTCTTCTTTAAAAACATGTCAAGTGAGGACCAGTGTAAAATACAGATGTAACTGATTGGACATGTGAGGCAGCCTCCCTGATTATATGGGTTATACACCGATTGCGCGGGATTACATATGAATTGCAATGCATTTCTTTTTGTAAGTATATGTAGAAACAGTGCATGAGAACAGCCTGCTCCTCTACATGCTCTGGAGTATCAAGTGCTAACATTCCCCAGAAGTGGAAAGCACTCTGCATCAGGGCTAGAGTCAGGAAGATGCATTGTAATCTACAGTGCCGTACAGGCCCAGGTCTTTTGTCACATATGAACATACTCATTCTTCCTCTTGCAAAGAAAATTTTTAGTTAATACATCCAAAATGCGCCCAAGCAATTACCTTGTTGAAGATGAACTAGATAATTGTGTGCATGCTGATTTACACCCGGCTGCTGCAATAAACCCACATGGTCGAAATAAGTCGTTTTTGTTTTATTCGCTAGACAACGCCAATGACGACGTATTACAATCAGTCAAAACAATCATAGCACATGGAGCACACGCTGCTGCTTCTGCTATGCATTATGAATATGTTTATAATCTAACATTGTACCACTGCTGTATTATTCATTCATTCTGTATCTACATTAAGATAATGTGGCTGTGCTGGGTCTGACTGTCTGAGCAGTGCTCTGGGCTAAGACTGACTCCTGACTGCTCAAGCTGTTAGGCTGAGGAAACACCAATCAGCGGCAACAAGGCTCTGCAGCTCTACAGGCCTGTGCAGCTTTTTATTGGACTCTATAGGGGAGCCATCTATACTTGGTTAACATCTTCTGGTCGGCTGATTGCTGCTGACAGCGTGCGTCTTTGAAGTCTGAGGGTGTATGTGAACATACATACAGTGCCGATATATGAACCTCTTGAGAGAGAATTACGAAATGGGCAGGGGAAGTACATTTCCAGCCACCGTAAAACCAACTAATGTGGGAGATTTAGAAGCTGAGGGGGAGGGAGATAACCTTAATAAAGGCTGTAAAATTATTTTTCCAAGGTGCAACAACATCCTGAGGAAGAGGAAAATTGCATTGTGCTGTTATATCCTGGCTATTAAGTTAAGAAGGAGTTTAATGAATTCATGCGATGTTTGTGCCATGAAACAAATCAGGTCTTTGAGGTTGTGTAAAAATAAACCACTGAAAATGGAGTAGAAATCAATCAGTAGTCCCATAAGCTGGATGCACATTTTGCACCCTGACTCTCATTTTACATCTCTAACTATATACTGTGCCGTAAAACCTTACTTAGCCCTGTAATTGCTGGATGACGATGAGAGAGGTTATATAATGATTCCCATGCTCTTTTTTTAAGCTATTGTTTCTCCATGATTTATGTGATATCTTGTCCTCATAGGTGCTGGGTTCATTGTCCTACGAGTCTAACAGCACTTTATATTCCACAAAAGCTCAGAGTCAACATGCTGAGAGCAAAAAGAGTTATTTTCAACAACATCAGCATAGTAACTACATGCCCGAGTGCATCTGAGTTCACCGTGAGTCGCTCAAAGCTCAGTCAAACTTCATCCAGCCAACTGACTCCCCAGCATATTTGGATTCATCTTTTCCTCTCATTTCCAGTCATGGAAGAATTGCAGATTTTGCAATTTGGCATTCAACCCACGAGATGTAAAACACTTACTTTCTTTTTGAGAACATCGCATGCTACCAGATAATACATTACCGGTTCAGCGAATTAGATGTGTTGTAGATGTGTGCAGATGTGATTCCCATGTGTTGATTTGAATGACCTGACAGCAATCACGCCCAAACAGACACTGGGGGACAACAGCTGTAGTTTTGGGCGAGCGTACCGACTGATGCCGCGCTTTCCGGAGAAGACATTTGCAGCCCACGGCGTGTCACTTCCATGTCGCTGAAGCGGAGGTGCGTGTGAATGTACCGCCATGAGCGAGGAGCAGGCGAGTTTTTATGTGATTAAGAAGATCTCGCTGCTAGTACAGGGAGAATACATGGTCTCGCTATCGATTTGGCCCTGGGTTCTCCTGCTGTGGTTGTTTATTGGCCCTTGACTTTGCTTTTGTGCTGAGGAGACACCTGCCGAGTCTCGACTGCCAGCTGACAGACCAGATTCCTGAACTCATGGCTGGATGGCGGCCCACCCAATAAAACCTGCAGGAGCACACATGCTCCGGAAAAGGTGTGAAGACTGCATGTGTGTGTGACAGTGTATCTACCAACTGTCTGTCTGTGTCACTGGCCACATTTCTGATGTGTGCATGCACATGTGTGTATTTTTGTGTGCACTCAGTTCATATTGACTGATAGCAGTGTGATGAGAGTTAAAGCTAAGCAGCCCGGAGAAGTGTGGATTAATCGAAGGAACTGGCAGACAGAATCTTGTGTGGCTGCAGACAGCTGGTCAGTCAATGCCTCTTTTTCAATATACATCTGTGTGTATGTGAGAGTGTGTTAGAAAATATCCCATCCCTCATCCCCATGCACCACGGGGGTGTAGGCGCAGTGTTTCAGACGAGTTCAGGCACCGTTCCTCTGAATAAATAATGCAGTCAAAATGTATCTATTAGTTGGAAGCAATGTGATAACCCAACGAGAGAGTGAAAGTGAAAGAGTTCATTTTGAATGCAGCATTCCCAAACAAGCTGAGGCATGAGACTCCTGTTTTCAGGAGGAAGGCCCGGTTTTGTTTTGTTTTTACCTCAGAATAAAAAAAATCCTTCCCTTCTCTCACACTGCCTTTTAGAGAAGAAACCCATTAGGCCTGGGACAAATGGCTGATGGGACAGGAAGGACTTAATAATTCAGCAACCATTGTTTCCTCTGATGTGCACCTCACTCTCAATTGACCTCTGCTCCTGTGTTGTTTTTCCTGCTTGATGGATCCCGTCACTATGAAACAACTTTAGGAGGAATCCGAGACCTAAATAAAAACACAGCTAGAGGGAGGGCAAGTGTAGTAACTGCATTATGTATAAACACGCACACATGCCAAAATGAAACGAGCAGACAGAGAAACACATGAAGATAAGCGCACATGCCCTGGACTTGTGGATAAATCAACTCCGATCTGTTTATCAACGACAGGCGAGCTTCTGCCCCACAGCTTAACTGTCACTCAACGATAAATTAATTACTGGAGCACCGCTTGTTTCTCCACTAGCTACGGGCTTATCTCCACCATACGATGAACTTGCATGTGAACAGACAAGCTCATACAGAGGTCCACAGCACCATAACCCCAGTTGGAAAGTCATAATCAAACAGCTTTCTCTCCCATTAAAGAGCTTATTAAAGTGCTGAATGCGCTGCTGTTGTTGACTTCAGTAATTTAATAAACATAACAACAGAGCGCTGAGTGTGTGTTTGCGTACTCTACAAAAACACAAGTGAGGTGACCATTAATATGCACGGCGGTCCAACAGCTCATTGGAGGAATGTACTGTAAGAGGCTGTAATGATGTGGCTGGTGTTCAGAATTCACTCACATTTTTACTCAGTTATCCAACAGCCATAACTGCCTGCTGACAACTTTGACCAAATTAAGGGTTGCCATACAAGATCCAGCTATTTATGGATGGGTGATCTGTGCTTGAAACATTCGGCCCTGCCCATCTGGGGAAAACATCAACTTCAAACCAGAGGCTGTGTTGAACATATTCGGCTTTAATAAGCAAAGGCAGGGGACTAGAGTCACATGACTTGACTCGAGTCAGACTCAAGTTGCAAATCTGAGGACTTGTTTAACCAACACTAATAAAAGACTCTGATGTTTACTTGGTGTTTTTGACTTACAACTTGAGATAGACAACTTGAAAGACGATGAATCAAGTATTTGTATTCTTCTAGATGTTGAGAAGCTTTTTGTTGTTTGTTTTTGAAACACAATTGGGTCATTTCTAGTGATATGTATGCAAACCTGGCAACCTACTAGGAAGCTGCGGACCAGCAGAGGCAAACACACGAGGCAGCTATCATGGAGGCTGTAGTGGAAGGTATACAGGGTATACCCACCGCTTTTTCTGGTCATTAACAGTATACCCACCTATCAGTCAAAAACCCACTGGAAAATATAGGAGAGTATACCCACTTCCTGCTTGGTAACTTACTCATCTACCTGGCAGCACACCCACCTCATCAACTACAACTACACCACTGGGAGGAGGCTGTTCCAAAAACAATAAAATTTGTATTCAAGAATGATGTTGTTGATGACGGCAGTATGGAGAGATCAGGGGTATGCAACACCTCAACACCAGGCTTCATCTGTCACTACAAAACCCACAAAGATGATACCTTGCTGATTTTGAATGAGCTTTGTATTGTAACAATGTGGGTTGTATGTGTAAATGAACTGTGGTTCATTTAGTTACCAGTCCCCAGATCTCCCTGCTCAGATCCACTGAATGAGGGGATTTCTGCTGGCTGTAGGGCTGTGGCTCAAACTACTGATCGTACTTCTGCATTTTTGTATCAGAATATAGAAGCAGATCAAAAGAAAGACCTGCCCCTTTCTCTTTCTCTTTCTAAAACTAAAACCAAACTCAGATCAAACCCTTCTCAAAAAACAGCCAAGCTCACATTACGTCACCCACCTACGGGAGAATTTATTGGTCTTGTGTGACACTGTTCTTTCTGGTAGTTGTAGGTTGTTTACCTCTTGAGCAAAAGCTAATGCCATAGCCTATTTTTCTCTGTTTTCTCTGTTCATGTAGCACCAGTTTCAAAAGTATTTGGGTCTTTCTTCTGCACAGACAGCCTAGCTTTATGAAAAGACTATATTTCTAACAGTGAAATACTTCTTCAAGAAACAAAAGAGCGAGAAAAACATCTACACAGACGACCTGTGAAGTTTGTTGATCTCTACTTGTCCTTCAAGTTGGACGTTATTCACTTCAGCACTTTGACAATAAAATCTTATCTACTGGCTGAGTGTTGTGCAATTCAGCATGGGGCTGGTGTAATTATTGCTTTGAGTAATTATTTTTTTTCTCCAGTAGGCAAAGACTAATCCATCATATTGATAGTCCACATAGATCCCTATGGGGAGTGCACGTTGACTGAATATTTATACACTGTGTGGTGAACCACGTTTTACTGAGTCATTCATGGAAACTGTGAGGTGAAATTCTTTTCCTCTGTGCCACAGCACAGACTTCTTTTGACAGCAGCCTTGAAACAAACAAAGAGTTTCCTCCCCCCCACTATGAATTGCTCATTTATGGTTTTTCGACTGTGAACCGAGAGTATCACAAAATCCACCATCTGAAAAATAGAATAACTGTTTTTATTTATTTATTTTTTTAACCCTCCTCCCACTTTTTGGGAACAGGGCACTTGGGAATGATTTTTAAGGATTATTCAAGGCACTTAATAAACCAATACTATCACTGGGCTAGATGAAAGCGCACTCTCCCACACAACCCGAAAAGAAAAAAGAAAAAAAAATCATTAAAGTTCAGAGCTCAAAGTACTGTAAGATAATGCAGAGACATGTTTCTGCTCCTGTCTCGCCATGACCAATTGGATTAGTTGAACCAGTGATAAACTAGGAAAGTGAAGGTCTTTCTCTGTGTAGCACCAGCATGCGCTACATTAAAAGCCTCTCCCTCTTCATGGAAATGCAAAAAGGCAAACAAGTGAGACAGAGGGGGGAAAAAATCCTTTTAGTAAGAGAGAGGCGCTGGCTGTTCCTTTAGTGGCAATAAGCCTGCAGAAGACCACTTGGCTCACAATACATAATGTAAAACTAGCTGGCTGTGGAAGTTATGCTATCATGGAAAGGTGATGCAAGATGGATGGAAACACTGTTCTGCCCGCAACGGCTGAACACTGTGAGGAGCTGCTAAAGCCCTGCAGCCAGCATCTTAAGTTCCATCCACCGCATCACTATCGGTTAACGATTTTTCGCTGCAATTCCCGCGGGAGCTATCAGCTATCCCGTGGTATAGGGTCAAACTCTGTCTCGCTGTTGCCCCCCCAACTCTTTAATCCGCACGTGCATGAAACTTATTATGATTGAACCTTGAAGTGCTCTCACTGCATAATGGCAGCTTGCTTCATCTCACACTCTGAACATCTGCTGAAGATGCAGACGTATAGTTTTTTCACTGTCTTGCACAGAATGAAAAGCAGCGTGAAAAAGCCTTAATGCGCTCACAGAATCCTGATTGACTTCAGACCAAAACCTCATACACAGAGGCAAAATTTACATTTTTACAACCGTAGTATTTTAACATGCAGTAGCGTTTGGTGTAAGACGATCACTGCTTAAAAGAAGAACATAATCATCTATCACTCTGAGGATTTACATAAGGCTTTATATCACTCTTTTATATAATAATGTATCTAAATATTACACATGCTCACCCGTAAAAGAAACCTAGATATAGCATCAGCCACGCGGCCCAGACACCCACCTACACCAACTCATTCACCCACACACACCCAGGCAGTGTGGGTTTCCATTACACACTTTTGTTCCTATCTCCTGTTTTGTTCTCTACTGTAATTGGAAAGCCAGTGAAGGCATTCTGGGAAACATGACCACGCAGCTCAGGGAATGCATCCAGGCAGAAGATATTAAAATGTATAAGTTTCATCTTTTTTTCCCTTTTTTTTGTGATGGCAGTTCACAGTGGGGTGGGGGTATGCCACCACCGGGGCGGAGGGGACAGTCATCTTCTCGCATAGCCCTCCGGTGTCTTCCTACGTCTGTCCCAGACGGTCATCTTGTGGGTATGCTAAAGTTTAACGCTGATGAAAGCTGACTGACATCATGAGAAATTAATGTTACACATCAGCCAGAGTGCTCCTGCAGCTCAGGGTGGAGGAGTTTAGATCTTTTACTTTTCCTATGGGGAGGTGGATGGTGGGTTGACAGTTATGAGTTTGTGTGGTTTTTTGTGTGTTGGAGGAGAAGAATGGTTTGGAGTGTACTGTGTGGTATTCATGTGGGGGATATGTGTTATGGGCATGTGAGGTTAAAGGTCTCACACTATAATATCATTTTGCTTGTGTTCATATAAGTTTCCCTGAAAATGCATGGAGTCATTATTAGCAAGGATTCATGGCCACAACCATGTCAATGGTCTCTGCAGATTAATTAGTGCATTCAGACTAACACCTAACTTTGTTCTCATTATGTGCCCGGTCTTTAATTAGCCCAGAGGATTTCTGTTCCATGCTATTTTTACTGTCAAACATTTTTGTTTTGTTATCTCCTCCTTTACGCAGTGTCAGCCAGGCACAGAGGCCACACAAACAGTTCAAACAGTGACGTATCTGCTAAAGACACGTCTGAAAACTTACTGTGTTGTGTCTAGCTTTTTCTTTAAAAAAAAAAAGACTTCATTTCACAGAGGAACATTACAAGTTACTTTGTTGAGCAACTTACACGCTTGACTTAATTACTGCTGTAGCCAAACTGCCCATCGTCAGCATTCAGTGGGAGAGATCAGAGAGCAGACTTCTTTGTTCTTCTGGCTAATTAGCATGTATATATAACACTAGTGGAAAATAAGTGTTGTTAAAATTATTATCATGAGGCCCATAAATCTGAGAATGCATGATTATTTTACACAGTGCTCCTCTCTAAACAACTCTAATGTCTTAATTTCATCATTACACATGCGCATTTCAAGCCATATAAACATAACTGCGTGTACATATTTCTAACTGTCAGTCTCTGTACTTCCTCCCATTCAGCCAGATGAAATCACTCATTCAAAGAAACTTTTATAACCCCCCTTTTGCCTTATTAACTGATGCCCTGTTTCCTTGTGTGGCAGCTGGTGAGACAAGAGGGTGGAGACTCCTACCTCCTCTGCTCATTGTGTAGCTGTCTGTGTATTACTTTGCAATCTTTTTTTTTTGCTATCTACAGCAGGGTGGGGCTGTCGTGTGGGGGGGGGGGGTGCATGGGGGCGGTGGGTTGGATGAAAGCTGGTGGGACAATTTATCATTCTGTTTCTCCCTTGTCAAGTCAAAACCCAAGACTGTTCTTCTCTTAGCCAAAGAGCAGTGATAACAATAGGCAAACAGTCGAGCCATTTCTAACATCTGTATTTCACACACAATCCCCCGCTGACTGGGGTTTGAACATTCCCCCTACAGCCCTTGACACAGCAAGCTGCCTGCCTCCTTACTTTGGCAGTTGCTGCACACAAACATACACAGAGACGCACGCCAGGAGCTTGCACATACCCCAGCAGAGATGCAGATAAACAGTTGAATAGATAAAGAGCCAACAAGATGAAATGTAAAAACAATTTGACTTGACATACCACATACACGCACACACTACTCCTCCTCCCCTCTTTCCTCCATCCCTGCAATAAGAGCAACATCTCGGCTGTTGCGTATGTCAAGCTGTGGTGCTGTGAATAGATGCTTTCAGAAATAAGATGTGTGATTACAACGAATTAAGAGTGAAGACATGGAAAAAGAAGTGCTGCTTTCCTTTCTGGTCGTATATATGGAAAATAAAAAAATAGCCACTAGTCTTGTAGCAGTGTGAGATCAGGAGGGCCATGCAGGACTGGGAATACGTTCAAAGACACACACACACACACATCGCTGTGGATTAAGTGTCAGACAAGCGCCAAGGACCCACCACAGGAAGAAAAATACAACTTTGCTTGAATCTAAGCGTAATTTCTGCTCACTATTCAACTATATCGTTTCCTGTGGGCATCATTTTATCATTCACCTCACAAAATATGCTTGGAGACATTTTTTCTCCCCCTTGAGCACACACAAGTTCTTTTCTACGCTGGAATTTTCTAGCACTGAAAGTCTGGATGTTTGTGGCAACTTTACCCATGTCAAAAAAAAAAAAGTACTTGCTGGGGAAGAAAAAAAATCTAACTTAAGATTTTGATCCAACATTTTTTGAGACTCTGGCATTTGTAAAAAGTGTGTTCTGCAGTGGGGAATAGCAATATAGTCCAAGACGTGAGTCTGAATAAATTTTTTTCTTGGTCAAAGGGCTTTTACTATGTATGCTGTTGACATCTTTAGATATTAAAAAATCTGCTGCATAGGGTGCCCTACTGAAAAATGTATACACTTCTTTTGAAAGCTCTGTACTTAATGGTAATTATCTAAAATATCTTAAATTTATACAATAATCAGCCCAAAGAGATGTTCAGGAACTGTGCCACACAGTATGATTTAAGATTTCAACTTCAAAATGAATCACAAAGACATCCTGCCACTTTTTTACATTTCTATGTCATTCACTCAGGACTCACCTGATACACATATTCATATTTATTCAGTCATATTCACCACATCCTGTTGGCTCAGGATAATCAAACATAACATATCATCTGAAATCCATGTTGTAATTTTTGTAAAATAACCACCACCAATGCCACACAATTAACATTAAAATCAATGGACACACAGGAATCAAAGTCTGATGAAGAAGTGATAATCATCATTGATCAACATCAGTTAATAGGGCTAAATTTGACAGCTAAGTGTAAAGCTAGGGTGTAAAAAAATAAAATAAGTGATGCACTCTTGTTGCCAGTGGTGGAGTGTGACTACATTTACTCAAGGACTGCACTTAAAGGTCCAGTGTGTAGGATTTAGTTGCATCTAGCAGTGAGGTTGCAGACCTGAAACTTCTACCGTGTGCCAAGCATGTAGGAGAACTGCAGCGGCTGTTACAAAATCACAAAAACGTGAATGGCCCTACATAGAGCCAGTGTTTGATTTGTCTGTCCTACACTACTGCAGAACAACATGGTCGACTCTTTAAGAAAGGAACTGCTCCATACGCAGATATAAATAATTCTTATTTTGAGATGATTATAAACTAATGAAAAAACAGATATGAATATTTTATTCCATTTCTGCCAGTAGAAGCCCCTAAATCCTGCACACTGGACCTTCAAGGTCTGATTTGAGGTACATGTATTTAAGTGCAATATTTCATTTTATGAATGGCAGCATGGTGGTGCAGTGGTTAGCATTGTTGCCTCACAGCAAGAGGGCTCCTGGCTCAAACCCAGGTTGGGGAGGCCCCTCTTTGCAGAGCTTGCATGTTCTCTCCATGTCAGTGTGGGCTTTCTGTGGGTACTCCGGCTTCCTCCCACAGTCCAAAGACATGCAGGTTAATTGGTGACTGAGCTAAATTGCTCATAGGTGTGAATGTTAGCGTAAATGGTTGTCTGTTTCTATGTTTCAGCCCTGTGATAGTCTGGTGACCCCACCCCTTGCCTAATGTCAGCTGGGATAGGCCCCAGCCCCGCATGACCCCCAACAGGATAAGTGGTTACAAAAAATGAATGAATGAATGAATTCCATTTAAATGCTACTTTATACTTCTATAATGTCTGGTAAATGCATTTGTGATACTAGTCCAACAGTGTATATATGTATGGTGCCATTTTGCCTTATAGGAGTACCTTTGCTTTAGATACTATTATTTACTTATGTACTTTGAAATCAAGGCTTGCACTTGTAAAGGAATATTTCATACTGTGGTACTGCTACTAAAGAAAACTTTCTCAGTACTTTTCCCACCATTGCTTGGCCAATATCATCAAATCTAGTCAAAACATTTAATGTATGAAAAGGAGAAATGGAGCAAAACCTTCATTAAAACAAGAAATACAGAAATTCTAAATGCAGGTAACCATGCTGTGCCTTGCTCTCTACGTGACCAAGATCTGAACTGACAGCCATTGTTGGAGCGCTGTTGCAGCAGCCGGCTTTTTGACAATTCCTTTGCCTTATCTCTTAACATGTAGTGCAGTTAATATGCTACCTAAAGAGTGCCTGGAGCCCATAACCTCAATCTTTAAGTAAGCCACAGAACAGAGATTCTGTGGTGCTTTCACTGGGTTAGAGTTTATCAGTCAGAGTTCTTGGCTACATATGCCCTCTTTAAAGAGTTAGAGAGAAGTGAAGGTGACAACACAAGTGTAGTTAGTGGCAGGAGGAAGCTAAAGGCTCCTTTACCTGACTGTTTCCTCTATCCTGCTGCACTTTGCCAGATCCTGCCAATAGCAGACACTCCTCCTCTTGTTGTATTCCTATCCCGATCCACTATTTTTTTACCAGCTACTTTATTTATTTATTTATTCATTCGTTTATTTATTTATATTTTCCCAACAGCATCCAGACTATGCAAACACTTTTTACTGCCTCTGGCAGTTTGGCTGGAGTTTGTCTTCTCCTCCTAAAATGAATATATAAGTATTTTTGATTTATTGTTGAAGCTGAAGCATGAATTATTTAGACATTTATAAGTTAGAGAATCCCACAACCCTAAACCATAAGGGCCAGCAGACTGGTGTGGTTTATAATCATTGTCCAAGTTGGATCTTATTTCGGTTTTGTTCGTACTCTCATCACAAAGACAGTTTTTACAGAGCAGGACAATTATAATTTAGACTCAAGAAACTGTATTCTCTCTACCACTCTTCACATGCCATTGCACCATCAAGTTCATAAATATGCATCAGCAGATCAAATCACACTTCCAAACTTCCTTCAGTCTTGTCTCTCACTTTTATATATTTCCGTTTCCACCACGGTGCAATATACTGAAGTCAAAATAAACAAGCAGAACCCTCCAGTTAGCTTTGTGACGTTGCCCCATCAAGTGAACAGTCTGTCTCTGCCAAATAGATGAACAACGCAAATGGTACAAGTTTCTGCCAATTTGCATGATGAGAAAATGATATGCTGGGCAATGGCCCCGGTGTTGATGAAAAGAAATGTGGAAAATGGTTTCTATATTTAGCATACCCACGAGCATTCAGTTGGGGGTGGCTCTGGCTCAAACTCGTGTTGCTTACTGCGAGCGCTGGGATGAAACATTGGTCGTGGCTGTTTTTAAACACCACCATTCGACAGGCATGGTAATCTACAATTTCAGGAATCACTTTCTTGTCTTAAGTGGCACCAAATCAAACAGCAGAGATATCTCAGGGTGTAAAATGAAAGAAGGAGGTGTATGAGGCACGAAACACATCTTTTTGCATTTTTATGATGGACGTGGTCGTGGGGTATAATATGTGTCCGGCAGTGGGGTGTACGGGGCCAGGAGCTGAGGTCTGAGTGGGCCCCTTTAGTACCATCAGGTAGTGATTACGACTCAGGCCATCATCAGTGCAATATAGTCTCAGATTGCTGCCTGATCCAGCTCTTCTACTCACAGGAGAGAGCCAAGCAGCCTGATTTCAACCTATAAGCACAGGTGCAGTGTGTGTATGTGTGTGTTTGTGCTGCATGTGTGTGTTTAGGCAGATTATAGTGTATACTCTTGCAGGCATACTGCTGGAGCCTCCACCTCTGATTAACACAGTGGGGGTAAAATGACTGTGAGGGCTGCATGGGGACTGGGATGAAGAGGTCTCAGAAAGGAAAATAATAGTGCAGAGAAGAAGTGGGGCTGGCTGTGGGAGTGGGTGGACAATTTGATGAGATTGCCCACTTTGTGTGTGTGTATACTTGTGTGTCAGAGTTGAACTATACTCTTTGGTCCGGGTATATGGATGGTATATTGTCTTGCAGAATGAGCCAGTATGAGAACTTGAAGCAAAACACAACTTAAAAGTTCAGTGTGTAGGATTTAGATGTACATAGGCATAACAGGAATATAACACAGTAGGCATGTTTTCTTTAGTGAATAATCACCTGAAAATAAGTATCACTGTGTTTTCATTACACTAAAATGAGCTATTTATATCAGAACGAATAAATCTAACACTGGCCTTTGATAGCACCATCTGTGTTTTTGCATTTGCCGCCATAGTTAGCAGCCCCTTTGCAATGAGCGCATTTGAAACTGCTTTATGCAATGTTTTTACCGGTTTAAGTCACTGAGTCAATATGTTTTGAAGAGGAAGAAACCATTCATTCATTCATTTTCTGTAACCGCTTATCCTATTGGGGGTCATAGGGGGCGATGGCCTATCCCAGCTGACATTGCGCCAGAGGCAGGGTACACCCTGGACAGATCGCCAGACTATCACAGGGCTAACATATAGAGACAGACAACCATTCACACTCACATTCACACATGGACAAAAGCCCAGTTCAGACCAGTGATTCACAACGAGAGGGAACTGTTTTAGAACATTGCAGAGAAAAGCTACAGCAGTGTGAACTGGCCGTCTGAGCCCAACTCAAGCCGGCTGATGGTGTCACCTGCAGCTCCACTGGTCAGATAACCAGCGGCTGGTTTTAGAACGTAAAGTCTGGAATCATTTACAAAATACGAAATTAGCAGAGCTGATCACTGTGGGGGAATTTAAGTCGATTTTAAAGGATCGGCAAATTAGCTCTTATAGTCAATGTGACTGTTCCTAATTAATTTTAAAATTGTCCTCACATTATATTTGTCTTTGTCCTGGACCTTGTATTTCATGTTAATTGCATATTGTGTGTTTTATTCATTTGTTGGGTGTGACAGTTGTATATGCCTGTTGTCTATTTGTCCATTTTGTAACTTGTAACATTGTTTTATGCTGCCCTCTTGGCCATGTCACTCTCAGCCAGAGTACGTGGAGAAAACCCAAGCTGACATGGTAAGAGCATGCAGACTGGGATTTGAGCCCCCCACCCTGGATTCAGGGTGAGGTAACAATGCTAACCACTGTTCAGAGGAAGAAACCTCTGCTGATAATTCAGCTTCCAGTAAAAACCTCCTGAACATCTGGATCTTAAGTTATGAGAGGATAAAGTTGAGCACACATTAGCAGGTGCTGGGCTAGCGGCCCGTCTCCCACATGCCAAACAGTCATGTGAAATTGCTTAATTCTGTGTTTTTCCCAGTTTAAATCACTGGGTCCGTTAGTTTTGGAGAGGAAGAGACCTCTGCAGATAATTTGGCTCAAGGTAAAAACCGTGTTGTTTCAGCTGATTGCAATCTGCAATCCTCACAGCTAGAAGCCACTACATCCCTCTAACTCTAACTCACTGGACCTTTAAACACAACAAATGCTTCCTAAACGCCATCATATTTCACCTTGCATATTTCTATGTATTTGTATGGAAATTCAGATGCATACAGTATTGCTGGTAATTTTGGTATTTTTGTTCTGCTACAGTCTTTTCACACAGGCGGAGCATGATGAAGTGACTGAAACTTTATAAATATTTTCTGTTGCTCCGCCTGTGTAAAACCATCATCGCAGAACTTGGCATTTTCCATTACAGCTTGACAGCTTCTCTCTGAAGTTTGAAAACATCGCCTCATATTTTTCTCAAGCCCTTTAGTCCTCAGCCTCATAACGGGGCTAGGAAAATCCAAGGCAACAAGTTGAGCCTAATAGGCAATTAGCTTTTCAATAAGCCCTACTCACTGTGATTACTGGACTACATTAGTATGTGATTCTCAGTAAGAAATGGTTGCGAGCGAGATCATCACGGCCATGTTTGAAAGTAATTAAAGTTCTGGTGCAGTCAAAAGTATTTCACATGTCAAGGTAGAGCTTATATTTATAGAGTGTGCATCTGTACACAAATGCTCCGAGAGGAAAATTGAATACACTGAATTTATTTATTTTTTTAGTTTACCACTAGACCAAGAACAGAGCATTTCTCCAGGGGTGCTCAGTTCAGGTTCACTTCACACATTCCGTGTTGTCTCTACACTACACTCGCTGACACGGCCCTTCCTACTCTCATTTGGAAAGACTTCATAGTGCGTGCCTCTGCTTCTCAGTGTCCCTGGCCTCTCCTTGGCCCCCATCTCTTCCTGTTTCCTTGCATCAGCTCCATTTCTGTCTCGTAGTGTCTGTGAGAGCTCCACTCGTTCACCCGCTCTAGCCTGAGCCGAGGGATCGATGAGCGACCGGGCCTCTTACTGTAATCACTGACCCATTCCCCAGCCACCGTTTGGCCCCTGACCTCCTTTTCCTCAGCTCTGAGCATAGAGCTTTATTTCTGCAGAGCCAGGTCCAAGAGGTCGTAATGATTCCAGTTCACATGGGTTACAGCCCCTGAGTCGACTCAAACTCCAAAAGTCGTGACAGATTTTGCTCCTATTATTATCCATTGCTCTTACTTCACACCGTCGGCATAACTCAAACCAGGTTAGCAGAACAGCATAGTTCACAACAGGCAGGATGTAGCTTTTTCTTTCCATTGCACGTCTCAAAGGTCAACTTTTAAACCGCCATTATGTTTGTGAGGGATTTAAAATCCACTCCTGACTGACCAGACACTTTTTGTAGGCAAGAAGTTTCTTCCTCTGAGAGCCTCGAGTATCTAGGCTACATACCTGAGGGTGTTTTTATAAATCATAACTTAGGTAGTCCAGATATCTGTCTCCATGGCAACCATCAACCCTTGTGCATAGAATCTGCTGCACTGCATAGCATTGCATGGTTCTTAGCATCTGAGGGCAACAATTAGAAAACACTACCATAACAACTGATGGTGGCGAGGATGAGAATGTGAAGTCCAGGGTCACATAGATAAATTGTTATTTTCACACATTTCGTAATCAACTTGCGTGTCACTGGACCTTTTTCTGTTTCTAGCTCGGCGATCCATCGGGTGAAGACCCCTTGGGGTAATGGTGTAGTGTTTGCTCAAGCCCAAGGATGCTCTTCTGAAAATATTCATTGCTCAATAGCTGGTGAAATCGGATGGCAGACAAAGGCTAATTAAGTGTTAGGCAATAAGGGCACGGCTGTCAGAAGAAGCTTTACTTGTGGCGTAGCAGTGTGACAGCACTACTGATGTTGAATAACAACATCGGTCGAGCTGTAATGTTTGAAGAACAGGTTTTGTGCATAATGCGGGAGGTTGATAGGGTCATTATTTACAATAACAGCACTCTCCCTGAGATGTTGAATACTTAATCTATCATCTGTGAATCATCTATGCAGAGTGATTTACTCCTCGGTGTCTGCTGCTGCAGCTCCTCTACAGTGAGAGCTGATAGCAATCATGTCAAATCCTGCTGGCTTTACAACATACATTTGTGAAGGCATGTTGATACTCTCCGTAGCACTTGTGCTATTTTCATGTGCAGTGAATCATTAAATTATGATGTGAAATGAAAGGAGTTCCCCACTGACGTGCACCGTCGTATGAGCAGATCTGGTGAATCCTCATCTTGTCTGAATGTTAAGTAATCAGCGAAGGCTGAGTATTGTGTATGTGCCTTTAATCTTACACACATTCGCTTGCTGCTTGTTGCATGTGACTTAATTCAGCCGGATCTTCAAACAGACTCCGAAATGTGTGCTGAGAGAGGGCTGATTGAGTTAAAAGACTTCGCTTGACTCATGCAAAGTCAGAAGGCAAAGTTTGCTTCACCTTGAACGACACTGATTGGCTCAGTGCTCTGCTGCTGTTTCATTTCAAGGTTTACATTCATCTTGTTATTTCCCAAATTGTTTTATTCTATGGTGTTATATTCTAATACCACATACATTTAAGATGGTCAGTGAAAAATTCAATATTTCCAGATTTAAACTAAAACACATTCATCATGTTGGCACCTCTTTAATCACATTAAACAACCTCATTATTTGCACATAGAAACGTTTGCTCCAGTAACATCTATGCCTGGGTAGGTTTAAAAATATTAAGACAGTAAAAACTAATAGTGCTACGCTGTGATGTGTTACACTGCATGTAACACTGAAATGAGGATACCTTCCTTATGAAATTATAAATACTTGTGTGACAGAGAACGCATGGTGAGAAAGGAAGATTTTGCTTTCAGTCCAGTCACCAAGCGTGTGAAGGGGGACGCTTTGTTTAGCTCCCATTAGCCAATGGGGCTGTTGTGTCACTCAACATTAGCATCACCCGGTGTCGACCAGGCCCTCACCCGAAGGTGAGTCAGAGTCAGAGCTGCCATTTGTCACTATATTGCCAAGTCTTAGTCACTTCATTTTATTTACACATCTCTTTTATGCTTCCTATCCATATTCCTCTTCTCACATTCTTATGAATAAGTCATATAATTGCAAGCAGGCAGCACATATGTTTTAATATTACTATCTTAAAGAGGGCAGCCAGTGGCAAACACAATGGACAGGAAATGCAGAGACTGGATGCAGAACTGGAGGACTAAAACCAGCCATTGTTTACTCTCCGAGGAGCCTAGCTTAGAGGTTGCATTAGGTGCTTAAAAAAGATTTTGTTTATCCCGGTGTATAGTCAGTAAATAATAAATAATGAATTAATTGATTCCTTTCTTCAGGGGTCCTTTGCTTTGAAGCAAGGTGGGCTTTGAAAACTTTGGCATCAGAGAGAATTTTGCCAGGTAGCTGCCTAATTACACTTCCAAGGCCTGGCTGTCTAATAGATTTCAGTTTTTAACTATCACAAAAGCTGCAGTCTGCCCTCTGAGGCACATATGTCCTTTTAAGAACCATAGTAGGGATTAATAACACTTTTGTTTGCCAAAGTATTATTTTTAACTGAGCCCGTGACTACACAAGCACAGCAAAGTCAGGGTATTTTTACACCTTTTTGTCAAGTATAAAAGGTGACATGCTGTTACCTCTTGAAAAAGCACACAAGTTAAGTTTAGACATTGATAATTTATAGCGCTAATGTTGAATGTGTGTCGGGAGCTGGTGTCACATGCACAATGTTTCATGTTTAAAGGTCCAGTGTGTAGGATTTAGGGAGATGGAAATATGTTTTTCTCCAGTTTATAATCACTTGAAATTAATCATTGTTGTGTATTCGTTACCTTAGAATGAGCTATTTATATCTACACAGGGAGCAAAGTCCATTCTACAGTAGCCCTGAACGAACAAACCAAACACTCCAGGCACAGCCATTCACATTTTCACATCGACCACCATAGTTTACAGCCACTCCACGACCAGCCCAACAACATAAAAGAAAAAACCCATTGGATTTTAACATGAAACTTCTTTATTCTGCATTTGTATTGATTTTAATCACCTGGTCTGTTTGTTTCAGAGAGGAAGATACCTCTGCAGATAAGTTGGCTCCTGGTAAAAACCTCCTGAAAACTGAATGCTGAAGAAATTCTAACCAAGAGTTCATGCATGGCACACGGGAAAAGTTTCAGCTAGTTTCAGTCTGCAATCGTCAATGCTAGATGCAACTAAACCCTACACAATGCTCCTTTAAAGCCAGATTCAGTGCTGAATTTTATCTGACAAAGACACATTCGAACATCAATATCAGTATCAGTTGTTCTAAAACATTTATAGACTACACGCTCTGGTCTCTGCACTCTTTATTTTCTCTGGCCTGTCTTTCTTTCCATCAGCAATTTTCTGCCCCACTATGATATCCAATCATATTTTCGCTCTCACAATTTGCTCGGGACAAATCATTCAAAAAGCAAATTACTCAAGTGCTTCCTTGTCTCTGACAGGACTCCTCTTAGCATAATGGAATCAGAGAATTCACAGTATCCTCTCTGGATAATGAAGAGTTATTTGTGCGTTTCCGAGAGTGAGGATTTCCAGTGTGACGACTGGACTGACTAATAAATTGTGACATTCTGGCACAGTGGCCGGGCGTTGTAAGAGATATCTATCTCAACCAGTGATCATCAGGCTGTTCTTGAGAGGAGAAGGTCTTTACGGGACATCACCAATTATATTTAATCGTATGTAACTTCGTGTCAAAGCACATGCCTTCTAGAAATAAAGGCAGAAGGACAGTTGCGGGGGTTCTGCATAGATTATATTTGATAAAGAGGCTGTAATGTGACTGTAATGTGACAATAATCTGATATAATTACATGTAGATGAGTCATTATTTGTGTGTTTGCACATCTCTTAGATAACGGCGGTTGTGAGGCAAAAGACACCGGCACGTTTAATGAGCTGGGAGGCGCAGGCAAACAGAATATCGCCGACTGAATGAGAGCAAGCCTTAGAAGGACGTTGGGGGGGGGGGGCAGTGTTTGCAACCAGGGCGCTGCACTGATACGTTGCAGTTACAAAGGATGCATGCATCGGTATGCAAAAATGTACAACATGAATTTGCATCTGCGCCCACACACACATAGACACACACACAAGAGAGAAAGCACAGCATGTCCACTCGCAAGTTAATGAACCAGCAAATATCTCAGCATGCACACATCAATGTTAAGTGCCTCTCTTCAACAGGAAAAGTTAACTTACACCTCCTGACTGTCGTGAAAGAGGCAAGAGCAGTGACTGCAGCATCTCTAAACTGAGTCTGAGCAATGGCAGGAAAAAAAGCATTCACTGATTCGTTGCTGCATTTTACAATGGCGCCAGACATTCCATTAACTAGCAAGCATTCTTGACTTTTATCTTGACATTGCCCAAGTTCAAGTCTGAGTCATGCTAATGTGAGTGAGTATACCAGTGTGGGTGTGTTTAATGTCCCCGCAGTTAAGACTAGTAGTGTAAACAGGCATGCTATAGCACCATCTGTTTCTTTATGAACCCTGGTTTGATTGGGTCTAACTTACTACATCCTTCTTTTCCTTCTTAATGGCAGCACTCCAGAGACAGCTCTGAATCCGAGGCCTTACTTTTAACGAACCACATCCATTGTATACCATAAACCATAAAAGACCATAAAAGGCTTAAACTGCCTCCCATTATACCCAACCTGGCCTGTTGGTTCATCCCATAAGTGCTAATTGATTAGTAAGAGGACCGCATGTGGTATAGCATCTTAGTTAACATCATAAGGGTTGGGTTGTGCACCCAAACCTGCATTATTTAGAATGTGTGTGTTGAATGACTCGACTGTGTTTAGACTCCACTCCAGCCGTCTGCAGTTTACACTCCCGTTCCCATCTCCCCTCCCTCTCCCTCATCAAATGTCTCTAATTCTGATTTCACTCACGGATCTCTTGGATCTCCCCACCACCCTCTGTACCACCAAGAGTCTCCTTGTTTAATCTATCATTTAAGAGCATTAGTTAGAGAGGGGACTATTAAGAAAGAACCACCCTACCCGATCTCTCTCTCTGGCAAGTGTGGTTTTTACTGGAGGGATAAAAGTCTGCTGTAATCTCTCACCCTTTCCGGAGGTGCTGGGTTAAGTAGGTTAGCAATGATTTGGCATTTTAGAGTGCAGAAACAGGAGACATTAAAAGCCCTCACTAGTATGCTACATATTAAGATTGGATTCCTTCAGAGTGAGGCTTATTGTAGACAACTAAGGAGCGGGGGGGGGGGGGGGGATGTGGCAAGTACTGTAGAGCAGTGAAAGAGGAGCCGCGTATCAGGGTGTTGCTGATTATCCTGTTGTTCTGTTCGGATGTCTCATATCAAATGGATTTGCAGCTTACAAGCTCTGATAGCTCTGTTGTTCATAATACGTGTGAGCATGACTGTATATGTGAATGTGTGCCAGTCAGTGTGGAGTTTGCATTTGTGTTTGCGTGCCTGAGTGCCTGTAGGTAATATCTGTGTTTTCATCTCCAAGGGGCCTCAGCAGCTCGTATGTCTCCACCATGACGGACAGGGCCCAAGTGGTTTTCCCAGCGTGCTGCCGATCCCGTCACATCAACATGAAATGTTGATAGTGCGGCAATCGGGAAGTCGAAGGCTGTTTGGTTTGCGTGCTCCTTACAGGCAGCTCTGCTCATTGATTTGTGCTTGGGTTTTTGAGGGTTTGGATTTCCTAACGATTCACCTGCGGTTCTTTTCCTCTTTGACCAGAAAGAGTGTACCCTTGGGATGTTACTGTATGCTATATCGGTCTATCTGTTTGGCCTATCTCTGCTGCAGTGAGGCCGAGACACTCCCGGACACTGTGAAATACATATCTGTCTGCACAAAGTATCAGCTTGGTACCCCACAGGAAAGCCAACAGGCAAAAATGAGCATCATGCGTTTTACATCCACCAGCATTTCTGTTACACACACACATAAATTGTGACGAAACTGGTTGCTGAACAGCATGTCTAGAAAGAAAACTTGGCATGGCAATCATTTCAGTTGTTCACAACAGCTCTGGATGTAAACGCTATGAAAAATATCCAATTATCAGCAATTTTTTTCGCAAACTTAGAGGTCTTCAGCAGTCACAGGAATTTGGAGGATGGAAGTGAGAAGTGTGACTTGCTTTCATAAAAAGCAGCTGTTGTGTTTTTTAATAAAGACAGATATGACATCCAAGTTAAAAGAGAAGTTAGGTATCTTGGAGACCGCAGACTGATTGACGCAGCCGCAAGAGCAGTCTGATAATTGCATCTGACTCCTTCGACAAACACAAAGACAAGGTGTCGAGTGGGAGGATAATGGTAGAGGACATCAAAGCATTAGTGGCAGCTCTGTAACTTTGTATACAGAGTGCTTTGCTATCTCTGTTATCAGCGCGTCGTGTCGCTCACACAATCCGCACCCATTACCAGCCAATCATACTGTAAGTAATGCTCTGATTTGAGGTGACTCTGTGGATTATTGACTTCAAGGTAATCATAGTGGAATTTTTTTTTTTTATCATCCATGGAGTAATCATCCTGTAGCACACAATAGCCAAATAACCCCTTTTAGTTGACACGACCTCTGTCTGAGACCAAAGAGCTTTCATTTTTTTCTCTCTTTGTGCTATTAGCTGAGCAAAAAGGAGTCTGATATAAGTCTGTCTGGTTTTGTAATGGCTTGCCGCCACAGGGACATGGGTTTGTTCATTGGAAATCTTAAACAAAGCACAAGGTCCTTTGGCCCTGTCTGATTTGGGAGTGGGGAGAGCGGGATTGGCTATTATCTCGCGGGGGCTGCCGCTGAGGAGCATTGGGAAGTTGCAGCCAGACCCCAGGTGCACTGTCGTACACAGAGGAAATTGAGCAAACAGGAGATAAGTGAGATGGAGGGCTATCTCTCTCTGTAGGGCCGCGTCACGGAACCATCCCTCACTATTAGGTTTCCACTCCTCCCTGCTCCTGGCCTCTCCTTCCCACTCGGCACTCCTCTCCCTCCCTCTCCTCTGCTATCTTAAACATGGGGTGAAACATCAGGCAGACTAAGTGTTTGGCGGTGAAGGACATCTTGGGAGAATGGTCCTTTTCGATTTCCCCCTCCATACATAGCATCAAATTGCATTACCGTGAGACATCAACCTAATCAAAAGCTAGCACTTGCTATTATGCTGTGCAATGCATACTATAAATATGACATATTGACACGGGTGTAGGTGGGAGGCAGCGACAGAAACCGTGGGGAAGGCATTTACAGTCTATGCAGCAGCTTGTGCTGGAACACCCCGAGGCGAGTGAATAAACAGACATTGCTCAGACAATGCTCAGTCAATGCCCTTTGTCGGCAGTACAGAAATGCAGCAGACAGGCAAGTCAGAGTGCAAGACAAGTCGCATTATGGTGGTCCACCAACGCCAAGCCTGGCACATAAATGAACCGAACATTATTAGAACTAACACATACATAAACATGGACAGCATCCGTGTCAGCTAGCGGAGGTGTAAGCCCCCCACCCACACAGAGGAAATGGCAGCAACAGGGACACTGGATGAGGGGTGGCCTGTGGTGGTCATCACTGCAGCTCACGAGCCTGCTGGATCAGAGCGGTAGTGGCAGGCTCCAGATGTGGAAGGGCCCGGGGGCCTTGAGCGCACGTCTCCAACCATCACAACATACCCCCAAGAGTGGGTGGAAAGATGAACAGGGATGGTCGCTGCTGGCTTGAATATATCACTTAGATGGAAAAGAAGGGAGATGGTTGCACGCCTCAGAATGTATTGTATCTCATTTTGGGAGGAAATGTGGGGGCAGTTAATGACTTGTGTGTTGTACGCTTGAGAGCACAGACGTGAGTGTGTTTCTCTGTGTGGCAGTGCAATAAAAAAAGAAAAGCAGAAGATGAAAGTTGTGAGGAAAAGTGAGGGTTTGGTGAGTTATCTCAATAGGAAACAGCACTGTACCTACTGTATTCAGGAACAGCTTATGTAAGGATGGATGATAAAAATGTCACCGTGTTTCATCATACTGGTGGCCAGCCAACCTTTACTTTGTCCCAGTGATAAAAAGCTTTCCCCGCTAGCTAGCTATTTTCTCTCTTTGCCAGACACTGTTCTGTTAACCTCATTAAAAATAATTAAAATGAAATAAATGAAAAAAACAATACTGTGAAAATGAAGAAGATGGCTCAGCATGCTTGTGTCCAGCCCCATGTGTATCCACCATCCTGGAGATAATTTTCACTTTCCTATTCAGCCGTGTGTTAAATGCACCAAGGGAGTAATTGTATGTTATATGCTCAATCTAACCGACAGTGGACACTTGTGCTTTTTCCTTGGCAGCCATGTTAACTTGTCTTGCTCATGCGTGGGCGACATTATCATGAAAACACTGAACAAGTGGGAGGATACTCAGTCTGCACTGACACATGTAGTGAGATGATGGACAGGTGATATGCTCATTACAGCGATCACGTGTGTCAATGCCATATGCACATGCCAGACCATGTCAGTATTTCCCTACACTTTTTTTTGTCTCGTGAAATGAATTACTTTTCCAACCCTGCAGCAAGTGCTATCATGGTCTTACATCACATATCAGCACATTTCTGGCCTCTGACACACATAACTCCATGCTATACCAGGCAAAACATCTGCAGCACGAGGAGGAAAAAGGGTGCATCAGCTGTCGTTTTCTCCACATTTGTCCCTTTTTCCTCAGCTGAATCACCAGAATAAATGTTGGCGTTGTACATTTCTGTAAACCACAGATATTTAACATTTGTACGCTTTTACGTAACACATATGTTGAAACTGTATGTTTCGGCAATGCTGTAATTAACGTATGGTTATGTTAAGGCACAAAAACACTTGGTTATGGTTAGGAAAAGATTATGTGTCTGCTTAAAACACTTGGTTTTGGTAGCACAAGCTGCTGCTGCTACTCACAGCTGGAAATGCTGCTGATGTCCCGCGCAAAAAATTGAGCATAGCGTTAGTACAGGCAGGACACGATGTCAAGCTCAGCTCACATCCCAGCTACATCAGCTGATCTCAAATGGCCCAATCAACTGATGGAGCAGCTGATTGATGAAAGGGAGTCAGCTGATAGATCATGATTCCTTTCTATCCGACCAATTAGTGAATCTCATTCAGGACGCCCTATTTAAACTGCTCTGGCCTGCCTACTGTTGCTGCTTCCTCTGCAAGCCGCTTTGCAACCCGCCTCCACCCCAGCTCCTCCTTTTCATGCTGTGTCTGACTTATCAGTTTGTCATTGATGCTGCTCTGTTCTGTTCCTGGGTCTTTGCTGCTGCTCTCCCTGCCTTAGGCTTTCCATGCAGGCGCATGGAAGGGCAGGGAGGTTTGCTCTCTCTGCATCAGGCTTTCCTTATTTGCATGCAGAAGGGCGGAGAGGTGTGCTCTCTCTGCCTTAAGGCTTTCCACGTAGGCACGTGGAGGAGGCTTTCTGCGCAGGCCTGGGAAAGGCAGAGAGGCCTCATAACAGAGCCATACTGCCAAATTAATACTGCAAATGGAAATAAAGTTTTCTTTGATTAAAGTGGTCCTTATGGAACATACAGTTTTGGTGGCACTATCACAGCTTAAAAAATGCCTCCAATGTCATACTACAAAAGACATGGCTTTGGTGGCACAGTTGCTACTGGAAATGCTCAAACACAACTGGTTTTGTTGTTTGTTAGTCTTAAACAAAGTTCTGTTGCTTGGTAGCCCTCTTACCTGGGTGTCACATCTCATCCCCTCCACCTCCTGAAGACAACTCACGTACATGTAATTGGAACTATGTTACTTAAGAAACGTCGATATAAGACCTATGAAGCAAATGTATCGAATCCTGGGTTTGCAAAAACATACAATGCCATTATGTTCTTCTGGCCACTGGGCTGTTTTTCCTACCAGTATCTTATTGTGTCTGTCTGTACAGCAGCACTAGCTTTATTAGCTGGATGTTGTTATGCCCATAATATCTTGGATCAATCTTCATTGGTCATTGGTCAGCATGGGTTCACGCAGAGGAAAACAAAGAGGGTCCTGTCTCTGGTGAAGATATCTTAGGTCCAGTCATTCTGATAGATTCTCAGCGGAACTGACCTTTGCTGTAGTCAGTAGGGCTGGGGGGGTGATTGAGGAGCCACTTGGCCCTGGTTTATTGAGTGCTTCTTGCTAAATCTTTGGGCTGATTGTTCAGTTGCTCTCTTTTTTTCAATTAGATGCAACTACATTCTGAAGTGTCTTCTACATATTAGAGATATGGATGATAGGATCACTCTAGTGTTTAAATGATTGATGATCAGCAATATTCAGTACATTTTCTATTCATGAGAGCGATATAGGAGGGAATTACAGCGGGACTGATAATTCCTGATGAATCCTTGAACGAAGGTGAGCGTGACTGAACATACACGTGGCAGACTTTGTGTACGTCCTTGTATCTTATCCACAAGGAGGTCTGCGGTCATGTGTGTTTTTTCTTTCATGCTGAATTCATGTTTGTTTGATTCTTCTACTTCTACATGAATGGCAACCCGCCTGCTACACAAGCCTTAGCAGCTTACCCCTCATTACATGTGTGTGTGTAATGAGGGAGATTACGGTAAAGCTCATCTAAAGCACAAATGTATGCTCTTGCTGAGTGTAGACGCGTCACCATCTAAAGCCAATCAGCTCAACGAGTTACACTGAGACAGGCAAATAAGTGGAGCTCTACGGTTTATTACTTCACCTATTATTGTAAGCAGACACCCAGCTGGTCTTGCAGATGAGCCAGTTATGCATGTGTGTGTGTATGTGTGTGTGTGTCTTTAGCTGTGTGTATGAGAGATGAAAGACAGCGTAAGGTGGTGGGAAAAAGCATCTAAAGCAGCCAATCTCTTCCCACTGGAGATCTTCTCCTGTCCAAATATTAATGTTGCCATCTTATAAAGTGTTATTGAATCACAAAGAGAGCAATGTGAAGGCTAAGGGACCGAGAGAAACGGCAGATAAAAAAGCTATAGAGTGAGAAGCTTATTTTCTTTTCATTTAGTCCTAAGTGGTGATTCCGTGGCTCCGATCGATGCCGGGTAATAAATAAATAAAGCAAACATAATGTGAATCTGTTTCTTTTAGATTAGCACACATTAGAGTGAGGCCCTGCCATATCTTAATGTGAGGAGAGAGAGAGCAAGAAAAAAATATCTGAACTTTCCCCTGATAATGGAGGGTTTATTACAGTAAATAAAGCATTCCCTCGTTTCCTGTCTGCTAAAGCTGATACTTTGTAAGGTGTCACTGGCAGTCTGCGGCGGTTTTCCCGGCCAAACACACAGCGCGGTTCAGTGTCGGTGTGAATGCTAAGAACACATTCCCAGGGAGAGCATTTGTTCATGAATACTATTTACTGACATTATGATCCCTCAGCACTTGCATGCGGCTTGCTGAAATGTGTGAGGAGGGAGGAAAACTTGATTTTCATCTCATGCTCCACACTCTGCACTTTTTTTTTTTTAAACCAAGCCAACGGTCCAATTATAGGGAGTGGAAAGTAGCGAGGAGAAGCAGAATGGCGAGTATCGGAATACAATTTATGAATCATTAAGAGAGAGGGCGCATTAATATTTCATAGCCCTTAGACCACCAACAAGTGTTGGGAGTGGATTCAGTAAACAGGCGTGTGCACTCTCTCACACACACACATCTGTGCATGCACCGCAGCAGCAGCAGCCTCGACTGCACTTATGCAGCATCGAATGGATTCATGCACAACCGCACCCTGCACCATAATGTAAAAACACATATGCTTAGCCTCTCTCTCACACACACACACACACACACACACACACACACACACACACACACACACACACACACACACACACATATATACAACAAACACACACAAAAAAACCCTCTGGAGAAATTTTAATTGCTGTCTGTGGGGGTGACACAGTGGGAAATCTGAAATCAACCCCCCAGCACAGTATTTCTCACCCTCACCCTGATCCTCCTCCCCTCATTGGCTAGTACTCTAAAGTGCTCACTCCTCTCTCCCCTCAACCCTTGAGCATAATTACTCCTCTATCTACAGACAGAGTATTGGTTTCCTCTAACTAAAGAGCAGCAGGCTCCTGCTTCCTCCTATCACTCCAGACCTTAGCTGGGTCGCCTCTCCTAATCACCCACTAAAAGCCTGGAACTATATCAAAGGGGATATGTGTGTGTGTGTGTGTGTGTGTGTGTGTCTGTGGAGGTGCATGTGTTTGTACGAGCATTTGTGGGTGAGCCGTGCGCTCATTTGCGTACGCACACTCTTCCACCTCACACACTGGGTATTGTGCGTTAGATCAAAGCCATAAACCCCTCTGGGCTTGACACACTCTAGCAAGGCTGCTGCAGCGTCGAAGCCGAGCCGCAGTAATTCTGCTGATACTGTATGCTGCTATTATAAAAAAGTTGAGTGGGGGGAGTTAGCTTTTTTTTGCACAACAGGGGATCACAGAATCCTCTCATTGTTCTGCAGAGGTGGCGTGCATGGGTGTGTGTTGACGGGATGGGGGAGATAGCGGGGGCGGATGGGGAGAGGGAAGCGATACGTGTTCAGTTATAGATCTCACCTCTCATGCTCCTTTCCTGAAACATTCCCCAGGGTGGCGAGGACGTTGGGATTTCTAGAGAGGCTGCATAGCGCGGGTCACTGTTTAGATAGAGCTTTGCTGACGGCCAATGCTAAGCCCATGGCACCGCATAGGAGAATAAAATAAAACAACCTGGAACAGCTACAGCATATATTCTCCGCGGGGAATACAATAGCTGAACAGAATGTACAACAAGGGCCCCAGACGTATTTAGATTTCACAGGAAAAGTGTGAATGTGTTTTTTTTGTCACCCCCATCTCAGGCTTTGTGTTTTCAGCTCTTTTCTATCCTTTAGAGAACATATAACAGGTTGAGAAAGGGGTTAGATGACACAGTGATTGTTGGGTGGTGGTGTTGGTGCTGCTGCTGTTGGTAATGGGGAAAGGCTCGAACATTTCAGAGGAGCCTACCCAATGAATATTCTCTCTTTTCTTGGCAACTCCACTCATCTTGGCTGGTGGTCGAGGGTCTTGGAGCAAAGTGGAGCTGGGAGCCTCAGACATCAAGGTGACATTGCAGGTGTCATATTTGTAGAGATAAAGGACATCTTTCTGTTTTGGTCTCCTACCTCAGAGGGGTTGCAAGAGACAGGAGAGATAGCTAAATCAAGTGATGTGGTGTTTGAGGTAGCGGTTCAGGCCACACAAGAAGGAGGTGCTCTCCTTCTACTACCTCCCCTTTCTGCTGCTCCCTCATTCATTTTGCCTTCACCCTTTGTTCCTTATCCACAGGAGAGCCGGGGCTTTTGGAATAGCTAAGGAGGACTTTTTGGCAGGGGTCTCTGTGGGAGGACAGGTATAGAAAGGGGGACGCCTCTCTAAATCAATCTCTCGATCGCTCCCTCGCCTTCTCTTTTCTTTCTTAACACTCGGCGGCTTTAGCATGGGAGCCTGATGAATAATGGAGTGAACCGTGACCTTTGCGGTTTGGGTTCAGGCCTGTTCTGGCATCCCTCTGATCTAAGGAGCGCTTTTGATCCAACCCACACCAGAGCGCTAAGAGACCCGGAGAGGTAAAAAGCCTGTGATAGACTGCACTGTACATGACTTGCCACTCTAATCCCACAAATGACAATATTTACCTCAAAGTGAATCCATAAAAAAATCTCTGCAGGAATACGGAAGAAGAAAAAACTGAAATCTACAAAGAAGTTTTAACTTGTCATTGCAACACCTATAACTTGGAAAAAAGTTTGTTTGTTTTCTGAATTGTTGGCGCAGAGCTATTATGACAGCCTTGCACCTCTATGTGAGGTGTTATACAGCTGAGTGTGAACATAAACTAAAATCTCACACGTCTTTTTCTTTAGCATCCTGAGCCATGTGCCTTTGTTCACAGGTGTCAAACTCTCCTTCAAGGTGGATCATAGTGACAAAAAAACACAGGGTTGAAATAAAACAGAGGATGTGTTTTGGTGATGATTTATATTTCCGTAAAGGATTTGCCCGGCTCGATCGATGTGCATTACCCCGGCCTTACCCTCCATCACGTAACTGACCTCCGAGTGGAACCTCTCTGTCGTTTCACACCGTACACCTTTTCTCTACCCTTTACCTGGGGAGTCCTCTCACAGCGAAGACTTAAATAACATGCTCACACTTCAGGGAAAGCAAAAGGTGGAAGGAAAAGTGCAAGGCAAAAGGTGATGGAGGGAAAGTGAAAAGGACAGGGCAAGCTTGTCTCAGGAGACCCAAGTGAGGAGATGATATCCTGATTAAAACCAGATGTAGAGTCTAGAAAACAGTGATCACACAAAACATGGCTCACCTCGGCCACAGAGGCCCAAGATGTGGGCGATATTAAAAAATCATGAAGAGTCGATCTGCTCAGTTATGCCGGGGCTGGGGAGAGAAAGCGGAGGTGTGGGAGAGGGAGTGAGAGAGTACAGCGATGGATGGAGAGAAGTCTCTAAGTGTTCCTGCCAAGCGAAGCGTGAAGTAAGGTCAGGAGAGCCGCATGCAAGAGTGCAGGGAAAAGGTAAGGAGGAGTCCCTCATTCAAAGAAGGGAAAGCTCCACCACTTCAAGAGATAAACTCACTGATCCTAAACTGATTCTCATAACACAGTAGCTGAAAAAGGTTCAGAACAATACAAAACTGTAATTAGGCCTAATAATGGGGTCGGAATAATAGATTATCCAGGAATTCATTTTCACATTTTCCAATAATAGCTGAGATGTTTTCTCAACAAAAAAAAGAGAAGCTTCCTTGCTGAGCTCATGTGTTGACAGGTGCAGTCTGGATTTTGTGGCATGTTTTCTGACAACAGGTGATGTTGTAGCAGTAGTAGCTGGGGGACTGTTTGTGCTCCTGGATTGTTAGGGGTGTTATCAACCTTGGAAAAGGACTGATGAGTCATTTTGGTGCAGATGGGTTCATTCTCTCCCACTCTCCTTTCCATTTAAAACACAGAGAGGGATGTAAAAAGAGATAAGGCAAGACAGTCTAACACCTGTGTTACTCTTCTTCCCAAATTGTACTAAGTAATCAGTTGTAGTGAAACAAGTCAGAAGGGTGGTAATTTGACAGCTGGAGAGAGGGCAGGCAAACCAAGCTGAGAAACAAAAAAGAAAACAGTGTGGGGGCGAAAGAGTTAAAGGTGTGTTTGCTATGAAACTTCGACAGAGTAAACGCTCCTGTTTGAAAAGCTCTGATATTATGCTCCATTTCAGCAGAATCCCTCAATCTTACAGAGAAATACAATTTATTTGTTGGTGCGTATTACACGCAAACACACATACATAAACACACGCCAGTCACAAATGGGATCAAAGGCCTGATGGAGTTGAACAGAGTGCCCAGTAAGTGTTGCTGCCCCTGAGTAAATGAGTGACAATTTACTAGTGTTGTTGTTGCTGCTGTTGAGCCCTGTGAGCTGTGTGATCATGTTCAAATGCGGGGAAATGGAGGGAGCAAATGGATTTTTTAGGAGAAAGGATAGCTCTCAGATCTCCACCGCACCGCTCACAGCTGAATCCACCGGCCACTGAACATTGCTCTGCGACAGGCGCTCATTGCCAGTGAAACGTGCCATCTGTAATTTTAGTTGCAGGTGCATGTTCGCTGGAAATGTGAGCAGTGACATTCAGCCCCACAACCGCTGTTACACACACATATTGGTTCCGCTCTTCCAAACTGTGATTGCAATGGAAGGCGTGACAATTGCACGAGTTCAAATGTGCCTCACAATGCAGACACGCTGCTCTTGTGACTTTCAGCTCCTCAGAGAAATTTCAGTTTGGGAAATTAACTGACGCTGACATTTGTTGCTTAGTGTGAATTAAAGACTTTTTCCTGAGTGATTGTTTGATTTCTAAGCCAATAATTCTTCTGAATGGCCTGGAACTCCCGTCTTTCTGAGGGGAAAAAAAAATCACAAATTTCAAATTGATGTATGGACACAAAAACTTTGATGTCTTTACATGGTATGACTAATTCTGCCGCCCCTGCCTTTATGCTGTGCTCAACACTATGCGCCATATGTTCCCACTCTATTCCTGCTTAGTCCGGCCACTCCTTGAGTTAAGATCCTGGAGAGACAATTTGTGCAGTCCATTAAGGGCTGATGAATTGGATTTAGACCAGAGGACTAGTATGAACGGAGGGTCCAAGCACACAAGCTGACAGACCCCCCCCACCCGCAACACGCTCCTGCAATTCTGCGAATAGCGCTGGCTTGGTGTCGGCTCGTGTTTCAAACACACATACAGTAACTCATTAATGTCGTCCAGAGCTCAGGGCTGTATTTACAACACAAGCACAATAGAAAATTGGCTGTCTATCAGCTGGCATCTATGTATGCTGTACACAGGGCTGAGCTGTGAGCCTGCTGTTAAAGAGACATAAGACACTTTAATCTCATCAATGTGCTACTGACTGACGAGGTCTCAAAGAAACATGTCCTCAGACGACAAAACTCAAGTTATGTCGCTAATATGATCTTGTACAACCAGCGAAACAGCTTTTAATCTAAGCTCAGGAATGATGACGAGCATGGCACTTTGAAATGCACATTTCACATGCTGCTGTAAGTTTAACTACAGCGAGAGATAAGGGGAAAATAGTGAGAGGGAAAAATAAATGTTTGCTTCCATTTCACACCTTTTCTGTTCCTTTTTTGAGGCCTGTGTCATGTTAAAAAGAGTTGTTTGCTTCCAAGTTGATCTGAAAACATGGCTAAAAAATGTTTAAATATCTAAATAAGTCAATGTCAGACCCTGCTGCATGGTTTACTAAAAAACCCACACAAGCACATGTAAGGGCATAGGCTGTGTTTGAACATCAGGGGGGCAGAAAATTGAGCATCAAGCACCTAATTTCCTGCATTCTGGGGATTTTTTGCATCAATTTTTGTCATTTCGGCATGAATTTATGGTGAAAATGACTTTAAATAAAAAAGCCCTTTGCTACGTTCATGGTTTTATTGGGGGGGAGACTAATGCGCATGTTTTAAATATTGAAGGGTATGTTGCAAGCACTTGTGTTCTGAGCCAACATAAAGGCCTGCTATGTATGTATGTGTAACACCTTGTACTGATTGATTCAAACCACAAACATTGTTGTTCAGGCTTGAATCATATGGTGGCGGTTTGTTAATAAGCCTAAGATCTTATGATAAATTTCACATTTGAAATTTATAATACCCTTATAAAGCGCTGGATGCTAATGAATTGGACATGCATGATAAATGCTGAGTAAATTACCCCTGGCTCTTAAAACTGCGGTCCAGTCTGTCTCTCATTTATAAATAGAGCGAACACTAGTTACTCATATTTAAATACTGAGGGTGTGTTTGATACCACTGCTGTTGTTAGTGCTGTAAAGTACAGCAGCCAATGGAGAAACCGCCAACAGTTAATGTGGTTTTCTCCACAGTCTGATGAATACATCTTAATTAAAAACAACTAGAATGACTTCCTGTTTGGAAACACTTTTCATTCTCCTCTGGTTCATCGGTAACATGGTCATCAGCGTGACCCTTGTGGTAGTCATTACATCTCAAACTGTGTTGCTGATTGTAGTGCTATTAACAGCAGCCACTTATGTGTTTGCTTCAGAACATTGGCACATTTTTTAACAAGCTTAACCAGTCCGTGTCACAAAGTGTACATGTTTAGCAGATTCAGATTCATAATTTAGCACCACACCTCATAGATAAATGAGGAATAGACTGACATGCAGTTGTGAATACTGTACGTACTGTAAAATATATGCAGTCATGTTTGTGTAAATTGACAAAAAAAAATAGTGCGATAGATGTAAAATGGGGGCTGTGCTAAGAAATGATCTCTATAAAGGCATTACAAGGTTTAGATAAGCCAATTGCTGGAAAAGGTGAGTCAAAAGGTTGGTTTGATGCTGTCAAACCTACTGTGAGTTGGATGCAGTCACCAAGGAAGTGTGTGTAGCACTCTACCAGAGGCATTAAATATTAATTTCTCCACTTAGGATCCACTGATTCAGAGAGAAAGTGGAAGCAATAGGGCACTTAACGGGATACTTATCACACTTACTCTGATAGGCCCAATGCTTATCTTGCTATTTAACATTTGCTATACTCAAAATCAAGCTACATAGTTTTGAAACATCTGATTTAGGTCTATGTGTGTGTGTGTGTGTGTGTGTGTGTGTGTGTGTGTGTGTGTGTGTGTGTGTGTGTGTGTGTGTGTCTAAGGAAATTCAAGCATGAGTATTTTCTGTCTTCATTTAAGCACACGGATGCTGCAAAAGCGGGTGTGTGGGAGTGTGCGTGGGTGCATGCGCATCTGTGTGTGGTTTAGTGCCTGACTGAAGCTGGATTTTTTTTTTTTTTTTACAGTGGCCTGTTAAATGCCCAATATCAAAACTTGGCCCTGCAGAGCTGTCAGCCACACGGCGAGCATAGGCCTAATATCTCCCATGGACTGGGGATTAGTTTCTGTCTGTTGCTCAGGGTGAAATGTGTAATCTCATATCTGAGAAGTGGGAGGGAGAAGAGGAGGAGGAGGAAGGAGGGGATTCTCGCCATTAATGTCTAACCTTTTAAAAATGGATTTATAAGTGTGACGAGATAAGGGCCGAATGTGATCCTGAAAATGTGTCCGCCCCGTGACAAGTAACAGGGAGAAAAAGAAAGGGGAGACAATCACAGTGTAATTGTCAAATTAAACACACTGTGCTTAATGCCTTTCATCTAATATCAAATGTGTGTACAAGGAAAATTAATACTCTGTGTACTTAGCATATGTTCTGTGATGGATTAAATAAACTACTGTGACAACACAGCACAAAGCTATTCCCATTAAAATCTAACACCTTTAAAAGAAGCCATCTGTATAAGTGGTGCTGCTGGAAAATAGTGAAAACAGCTTGTTTGGGTGACGTTATTAAACAACATTGTAGCTAATATCTAACTTTTTCAGAGAAATTAATTGTTCTCTTTAATCCTCCTTTCAATCCTAGAAATAGGTTGGGAATCCAGTATAAGCTCCCCTCTGTTTCACATAGCACACTCCCGTATTTAAAGGACAAGCCTGGAGTTTTATCTTTAGATTATGTTGACCAATTCCATTAAAAAATACCAAAACAAACAGTGAAATACACACACTATTATGTATTATCTGTACAGCCACAGTCTGATATAGCCCACCATGACATACAACTCATCTAAAAACTATTAACAACATATAAAAAGCCATACTGTGAAATCTGGGAGACTCATGTCTTTATTACAGTAAGAACTGGCCAGCATAGTTTATTCTTCTCACCAGTATAAGCCACAAAACCACATCTTAGAGCAGCTAAATCACATCCAGCCAACAAGGAGCTGCTCACCAGAAATCCCAAATGCAGTCACAGAGATGTTTCACAGTAATATACACGTCAGGATCCTTGCTGTGAGCACCAGATGCAAAAGTATCACTTTTTTATGCACTCTTATTTCTTTTAGCCATGCTAAGAGCATGACTCTAGGGAATGTCAATTTATCTATCCATTCACCACAGACAGAGACAGAGACTTTCTTTGGAAGTTTTCAGTTCGGCCCATTTGCTTACTTGGTGGAAGCGGGGCTTATGACCTATACTGCTGTCAGCCACCAGGGGGCAATCAAGATGTTTTGTCATGCGGCCCATGTCATGTGGGGCTAAGATGCTAAACTAAATTGGTGACCGTGGTAAACAGTTAACGTAGACATTCTCTGTGTCTCTTGGTCCTTTAAGGTCTGATACTGCTGCTTTTTCCTGTGGTGTACCTCAGGGCTCTGTCTTAGGTCCTATATTATTCGCTTTATACATGTTTCCACTAGGTCAAATTTTTGCCAGTTCACAGGTATATCATGTCACTGTTATGCTGATGGCATTAGCATCGAAAAACGTGCTGTTCTTCACAACTGTTTGATTGCCATCGAGGATTGGATGTCAGACAACTACTTACAATTAGACACAGATAAGACAGAGGTTTTGATATTTGCTTCAAATAGTATAGCTTTGAAGGTTGCCCAGAATACTCTGTCCCTTTCATCAGCTATGTGGTCAAAATTCAGGAACCTTGGTGTTATTTTAGATCAGGCTATGCATTTTGATCATTGTGTTAAATCACTGACCTGTACCTGTTTTATTCAGCTAAGAAATATTGCAAAGCTCAGGTCTGAGGTGTCTCTTCCTGGGCTAGAGATGATTAACCATGCCTTTGTGTCCTCCTGACTGGACGACTGTAACTCTCTTTTTACTTGCCTGAACAAATCTTCTCTGAAGCATCTGCAAATAATCCAGAAAGCTGCTGGTCCTATATCAAATAAATTTTATTATCATATTACTTTTCTTATCATGTTTTTCAGCTCAGTATAAGCATACTAGCATCCTGATGCTGAAATGTAATATTGCTTATGGCATGGAGCCATAACTTACATCAGGATGTGGCTGCATAGACACATCACTTTAAATTAATGATTGATTTTGGTCCCGCAGAGGTCTTGTGAATATTATCAAGGTATAAAAAACAGTAGCATTACCTCTGAAATGTGGACAGACACGCGGGCATGTCCACATGCAAACACTGATGAATATACACACAGTGAGCTCTGAGACAGTCCTGATAACGATCTTGCACATCAGCCAACAAATGAGTGGAGCAGTAGGGGAAAAGAAGGTAAGCTTTTAAAAAGGTTAAAGTTGTCACTGGCTGGCAGACTGGAAGTATGGCCTGCTCATGAAGACCCAATAACAGCCTCTCTTAGCCGCTCCTGGCCCACCATTACAGCATCTCCCTGATCAAATGGATGCCATCTGTCTGGCCAGGCTTCAGCAACAGCACCGCACCAAGCTGGTTGGCTGGCTCAGACAGACACATCCCATCTCGTTCTTTTGCATACACATAAGCTCATTCTCTCCCCCCCCCCCTTCTTCCTCACAAACACACAGACGCACACAAACAGGTGAATCCAGCCAGACATGCAAATGTCCGCAGGAAAATGTTATGAGATGGCAACTAGCATCTTGCTGGGAATGAGATATAACGTCTAAATGATGATCGATGGTAGTCTAGTCCATTGGACGGGGGACGTGAGATTGATCGGCCAAGTCTTCTCACTGTTCAAACACATTGCTGCATCCTCCAAATGGAAACAAGCTTGAACAGGATCACATCCACAGAAAACATGGGTCTAATTGTCTTCACTGTCGTATTCAGCCACAAAGCATAGGGACATGCATTCTGCCCAGCTAACAATAAGGGGATTGGCAAGTAATTACCTTGTGTTTTTTTTTAATGTTTTACACTGTTTTATTCATGTTAAACCTACAATTCATGTGGTGTCTTTTACCTCCAAACGTTGTTGATTACACTTTATAGATATTTATATATCAAGTTTTTTCTATTGATTTTTTTCTAAGAGTGTTTTTTTGGGTTGATTTGTGTTGCTTTGTGTGTTCCTTTATACTAATTTGTACATTGTTTATATTGTATTATTAGCATTCATTGTGAATATTATATTGTTTGCTTTTTTTTTTTTTTGACCTCTGTGGACACTGAGGGACCTATATGCCCATATATGACTCTCTTGTGGCTGGCCTGTCTGATTGCTGATTCACCACAGATGTGTGTTGTTACCAGGCCTTTAACCTACATATATACCTGCTACCTGCCACAAAATTTCTCTATAGTTGCCTTAGGAAGACCAGTTTGGTTGAAACGTTGCTTAACTTATTAAAGATTTTGGGAGCCCTAATTCAGTGTGCGGATACGCCTCTCTCTTTTTTCTCTTTTTTTCTCTGTTTGGACCTCCTGATTATCCGGCACCTGACCTGAAACAGGATTGGATGTGCACACAACTACTCCGTTTTCTGAAACCTACAATTCATGCCTTTAATGTTTATTTGTATTCTAATGTACAGTATGAGAGCTACATCCCTCATTTAAGACTACACAATCCATTCTTCCTCATGAAAAAGAATATGAGGCTGTTTTATGGCCGCTGTCCCATGTGTAAGGCACCTATTACAAGTGCCCTTGCAGAGAGAGCCATGACTCCTAGAGGGGACTTACGAGATCTGTACTCTGCTTCTCATCCAATTCACCTCAGGATGAGATGGCGTGTTCGCAAGAGCCTGTAAGACCTTACGAGGGGCTCGTATTCACCCTCCAATATCACCAATACTACTAACATTAGCAAACCACTCCTCTGGCTAGAGAGTGCGAAAGAGGTCCCTTCATCTTCAGCTCTGGTGTTGGATAACATCTGTTAGGCCCACCTGTAGGGCTTTCATCTCCTCCAGCTCCAGAAAATCTCCCTTCATTGATTCAGTGCTGAAGTGGTAATTCCAGGTGTCTTCATTGTATTCTGGTGGTGTTAGGTGAAACATTGATCACACAAACAGTTGACTCTCTGAAACTGAGAGAATAGTTCCCACCATTTAGGACCAACGACAGAACTGAATTCTTGCTCAGTATGTTAGTGAGCCATATGCCTGGATATTGTGTTCTGGTTGAGATTCTTTACACTTAAAAAGGCTGAAGCAGTGATATTAAAGGGTGGAAAAAGCACAAACATCAAATGTTAAACTGTTAAAACTGTCACTAGGGCTGCCACTAATGATTGTTTTCTCTATTAATTAAATTGCAAATTATTTTCCTGATTTATCAGGTCATTCTCTCTTTTTTGGTCTATAAAACGTCAGAGTATAGTGAAGAATAATCTTTCCTGAAGCCCAAGGTGGCATCTTCAAATTTCTTGATTTATCCGACCATCAGTCCAAAACCCAAAGATATTCAGTTTATGATTATCTGACAAAGAAAAACAACAAATGCTCACACTTGAGAAGCTAAAACCATCAAATGCATTTCTGCTTGAAAACTTTTTGAAACAATTAAACAAACGTGATGAAAGATAAACCCTTAATTTGATTTGGTTGCTTTTGTGTGATTTCATATCAGTTCATGCATCTACAGATCTAACTGTATTGATAGTGTCTCTGGCAGACTTTTTGATCAAAGCCAAAACCAATACAGATCGAGATTTAACCAGACCTCTGCTCAAACCACAGCAGCATGTAATGACCTTTATCTTGATTACAACCAAGTTACACTTAAATAACAAAGTAAATATTGTTACTGTCAGAGTCATTGTTTTGCAAGTCAGTCCCAGGTACTTTGAGTTTAAGTCATAATGCACTCTTTACCAAATGTAATGCGATTTTAACAACAGAGTAATATGTTAAATTTGCAAAAATCATTAATGCTTTTAAGAATTTGTACACAAAAGTTTGTTGAAAGTTGTTGCATCTCCATCTGTAATTTCTGACCCACAGGATTTGCATACTGCAATTTGTTTTTTGATTACCACTGTGTAGTTTTTGTTTGCAAATGAAATTAACTTTGGTGCTCAGTAATGTAATGTTAGTTTCTCACGGTTCTCTCTCTTGATTGGATGCTGTCTGATTGGTTCAAAGAGTCAAATTGCAGGGAATGAATCGCTAATGTTAGTTAATTCAGTAAATGACAGGAAAGAGATTTGTGGCTCACTTCTAAAATAAAACTTATATCATAATACTTTTTCACCTTTGGGCTTGGGGGGAAGGTATCAAGTATTTTCAAGTCAAAAGGCTCAGGTCCAAGTGAAGTCACGAGTCATTGGTGTTAAAGTTCAAGTCCAGTTGTAAGTCCGTATTTTGTCATGTCAAGTCTAGAGCCATCAAGTTTGTGACTTGAGTCCACACTTCTGCTGTATAGCACATACGTGTGTCTAATAACAAAACAATATAATAAGATGAAACATGACTAGACAAAACAGAAGAAAATCAGAGCCAATCTTGGCCCTAATGGTTGGAGTCAATCTACACTGATTGTTGACATATTTGGCGACTGTGTTACACTCTCAGTGCTTTCAGTTTCTCATAGGAGAATACAGTCTCCACAAGCAATAACTCTCCTCAAACATGCTGCCATAAACTTTATTCCCACGTCCCTTTATCTTTATTTGAGGCATCTTTCGGAGCCAGAACAGTAGTTAATTTGAAGATTGATTTGACATTGTAAAGTTTGTCCTTTGGTTAAGTAAGACAAGTAAATAAAAATAACGACGCAGAATTAGATTAGAATCTGGCATGCACTGTGAAATAATTCAGTTATTACTAACTAGACACAAACAGAAGTGACACTGCTGTAAGAAAAGTCATCAAAAGTCAGGATGTCTGACAGTACTTTGTGGGCTGAAATCTGTGCGACACATCTGACACTGAGTTATCAAAGAACCAAGGTTCAATCTAACAGAAAGTTCGAGGTTGAAAATGAAAACACTGTTGCACCTCTGTGGGTGCTTGAGTGGAGCTGATGCTTTTCTATTTGCACGTCTCGACCCAAGACACAATGTTGCGATACACAAATGGCAACATGTGCATACACAACGCACACACATTAATTTTGGTAGGGTGGATGTCACAATGTCAAAGCAGAGGGCAGCCTGTCAGAAACAGATCTTGAAACTGATCTCATACTTCTAGCAAGGGCCAAAAATGGAATCACAATAGAAATTTTCATATCAGCTGATATCGATAATTATCGATTAATTATAAAAATTATTATTTCTTTGATGTTTAAAGGCTGATTTTTGTTATCAGACAGTAAATGTTTATTGTTAGAACTTGACTTATCTCATTTCATTCTAATGAAATAGCTGCAAGTAATATTAGCTAATGAAATGTAGCAGATAAGTCGACTAACATTACCCATACAGTTACTGTAGCAAACGTTATGTGGCAAATTCATTAGGCTTGGTCACCATACTATTGCGTTATGTCATGGTAAGCCTTGATTGTAGGTTCTTCTTCCTCTACTACTTCTTCTCTGTTTATTGGCAGGTGGCAACTAGCATTAAAGGGTGCTTTCAGACTTAGAGTTCGCTTGCTTTGGTCTGACTCAGAGACTAATTTTGCAACAAAGCTGCATTATTGCCAGAGGTGGTTCATGTACTCACGGCAGCATTTACAGGAGGACCCGAACGCGACCGCAGTTAGTTCGGATCAAGGCTGGAACATGTTCTCACCACAAATGAACTGCACCAGAGTTTGTTTGTAACCACCTCTTCAAGAAGGTCTTGGTCTGGTTGTTTTGGTTGCTGTGTTCACACCTGCCCAAACGAACTGCACTTAAGGGGCAAATGAACTTGAGTTTGATTGAACGGAACCCAACAGGGCAGGCGTGAAAGCACCCTAAGGTACATAAGCACCCCCTTTCCTGCTGCATGGATGGTGTGATTATAGAACATGTGTCATATTTCTATCAAGGAAAATTCTATCAGGAAACTTATCATTATCATTTTCACCCAGCCTTACCTCCAGCCCCTTAAATGAGTCTTGCTCAGAGGTTTTTTATCTTCCTCACCCCTCTGTTCTGTTAAAGTATTCCTTTACCACCCACCCTTCCTGGCATGTATTCCTCTACCCTCCAGTGTATACCGCCAACTACATTACACCAGTGGAACAAATAGTCATAGCTCTTTGAATATGTACCCCCTCAAGCCTGCCCCAGCTGCAGCTGTGGGTGACATTTCTCATTTGCTGAAGAGCTGAGAAAAAAAAAAAAGTGTTGTCTGCCTGCCTGCCCTCTCATGTGAATCATCCAAAACTGTAATAACATCACTACAGCAACATGCTGCTGAACAGAGACCCGGTGTGGTGTGACTGCCCTGACAGAATGCGCATAGCTCGTCTATATATCCCAGCAAACTGTGAGAGGCAGCAACTCCTGCAAAAGCCATGTTTCATGTAAAGGTAAAGCTCTGTCATGTACAGAAAGTAATTATCATGCTAACCGCACGTGAGCATATCAGACCTCCAATCACTCAGGTGATAAAGACGTGAAAGTATGACATAAGTGACTAAGATAGTGAATGAATAACACTGGTGACTGTGACTAATGTGAGTGCTGAGACAGAGCCAGCTTCTCCTCTGTCTGCCAGCTCTCTGCCTGACACGCATTCTTTAAAAAAAAAAGAGAGAGAACTGTAATGTTCAAGCTAGACAGAGGTGCTGCTCACTCCACTGAATGTATCACAAAACATTTCTGTATTTTATTCATGGTTAAATCAAAGGCTTGCGCTTTGATTGCACCTAAGAGAAGAGGGGGAGTCGTGTCGAGATGTGAGCACAGCTCTACACGAGGCTTGCACTCAGCAAAACAGGGGAAGAGGTGGAATGTAATACTAAAAGCTAATATACAGTAAGTGAGCCAGAGGTACTTCTTCTCTCTTCAGTGAAACATCACACTGCTACTGTGCTTCTTTGCATCTGCTGAGAGCGAAACTAAAGCCCTTGATCCTGACGAGAGCAGTGCACATTGGCTGAGCTCAGTAGACTTTTCATTATACGCTTACACCAAGTCACACACATTTACAGGAACATAGGCCGTCCATTGGGGGCTTGAAAGATAAATGAAGGACCGTTTAGCTTGTCTAAGGAAATCATTTTACAGCATAGAATGGGTAAAATATCAGGATCTGGAGATTTAACATGAATGCCCAGTACATTTATACACTGGTAAAAATGATATACATTAACCTGCACAGTTTGGGCCAGATGTTAGGTACAGACATGTTATTTCAGCTCACCATGCTTCCCTTTTGTGGATGTGAGGGATGAAATTATTCTGTACCCCGTCTTAGCCAGGATGTCCTACAATGCAAAAGCTCTGAGATTATAAAACTGATGTTTTTGTTTGTCTTTCATGAAGGAGCTTAAGCTCACAGGCCTTGATGCAGATTCAACTCCACAAGGACAGAGAAAAAAATATTATGATAAAAGATGAGGTGAGGGATCCAGTTATACATCAGTACAGTTCCAGCCTTCTTTATTTAGCATGCATGTGTGCCTTGCAGTTTATGCCTCGGAGAGGGCTGAAATCCTTGAGGAAGAGGAAAATATTTTATGATCAAAGACAGCATGTGGAAAGGTATTCAGTTCTATCAGCTCAGTTCCAATCACACTTTTATTTTGTACATGTATGCCATCCTCATACTTCCACTGATGCCTTCAGGGAAAAGGTTGAACAAGTTCCTCGGAGCAGGCATTAATCCTCATTTAAACTCAACTCACAAAACTTACAGAACGCAGGTCAAAAGGTCTTTTTGTTGGAAAATCTCGGTAGCTCATACCACTTAAACCTCTGGGACGTGAGATGAGGAAGAGAAAATCCTACATAGCCTGCCTGGCTGCCCGAGGTTCTAAATAATATTTCCTTGCAAATACACACTGCCAACTTTGCTCAGTTTCCCCATGATCATTGAAGTTAAACGTGTCTTTCTTGGCAAGTCCACAGAGGGAACTGACGCATAGAGGAGTTTGCGAGTAAAAGAATAAGATTGGGATAAGACCCGCGGCAGATGAGCTGCAGAGCTAATAGGCAGACGAGGTGTCCAGAGAACGACAAAGACAAAGAGCATAAAAGTGAGGAGACAGACAGTGTGTGAGAGAGAAAGCTCCTCTGGGTCATTAGGCTACAGACAGACACATGCAAGTGCCACCTCATCCTTCATTCTCTCACCCTCCTGGCGCCGAGCAGGAAGGTATGAGGGCATTGAGCCATGTTCAGTGAACCTGACATGTGCTGCAGATACTGTGGCAAATGAAGATACATTGCAGGGACAGTGGCTACTAATTGTCCTCCTACATTTTCAACAGTCTGTCACCGTTTTTGCTGTGTACAGTACAAGTGACTGGCACATTCAATACAGGATGCACAATAGTGTAAAAACCACAACATGTAGATTAAAATAAGACATCCTTTCCATTTATTCAGGTATTGCCTGTGTCCATCTCATTTGTCGTATCCTGAACAGCAGTGATGAACAGTTAACTGTGACATCTCAACCTAAGTTCCATTATTAGAGCGTCTGCTGTCAGATAAAGCTGTGATAAGACAATACGGTGCTGCCTCGGCACAGCAGCCGCATAGATTCATCCAGACACATCAGACAAGACAAATAGACCTCAGCTAATGCTGACAGAGCACCCCGGGTGGAAAATTTAGACAGACTTTCAATCATTCCTTTGACAAGTGGGGACATATTCAAGCAAGAGGATTTCTGTTTCCATAATTCTGAACCCCATAATCCATTTTTGTCCCGTCAGGGCTCGAATGAATGATTCACTGGGCCAAACTGAGAAAGCAAGTCACCTTGGCAACAAATTGAATATATGCAGCTCAAATTTCATGTTATTATGAGTGTGAAAACAATCCTGAAACACAGAAGGTACAAAGATAAAGTGGTTTTCACATATTTTCTGAGTGCATGTTAGTGGGGTGTGTGTACGTTTGGAGGGGTAACATGATAGGAGAAGAAAATACATGAACTTAAAACCTGCATTAAGTAATTTTGCAGAAAACAAGCTAGTATTCAGGGCTAATATTTACTCACTTATAGCTCTGTTTTTGGTCTCCACCACCAATTCAGAACAGAATGTCTGGCCTCTATAGTTGCTAAATGCTCCACTACATATGCTTAGCAGCTAGTAATTAATATTGTTGGGCTGCTGTGTAGTGTGAGGCCAGTAGCATACAGTGAGTTCATCAGAGGTTTTTAGCTGAAAAGAGCTGCTATAACAACACAATGAGAGCCCTGACACTGAACCCAAACAGTAAAGTTGTACGCCGGAAAATCAAAACACTGAGCTGAAATCACTGTAAAGTTTTATAGAACTGAAGAAAAACTGCAGAGTCTGGAAATCATTTTCTGTGGATTTTTCACTACAAGCAGTAGTCCTGTGATCCATTATTAATATTAAAATATTTGTTACACAGACATATAACTTTAAATATTTCAGAAGCTAAAATGTCAGTGAAGAAGGAATTGATCAGTCCAAAGGCAGAAACTTGAATTTAGATACAATGATTCTATCTGTGTCTGTCCTAACATGACAGAAGTGAAGTCAGAGAGGAAAATGGCTAAAATATTCATTTAGCTCTCTGAAAAAAAAACAGTTATATGGCTAAAAATATTGGGGTTTTCTTTAGATTCTGCCAAACCAAAGTGGCTCCAAAGACCAGACCTATAAGTTATTGAAAGATCTTCTATTTCTGGTCTGATAGTGGTCGGCATGTTGGCTGCCTCTTTGAGCACATTGAGACATTGAACATTATGTTAAACACGGTTTCAGCTGCATATTTAATTTTTTATTTTCCAAATGTAATAGGATAGTTCAACATATTGTTTGGCTTGTAATGTAATGCATACTGAACCAAAAGCCTCATACTGAACAAGTCAATACAAATACATGTGTGTTAAACCCTAATACACACACACATATCTATATATATATATATATATATATATATATATATATAGATATATACACGTAACATAAATGTTGTACAAAATACAAACTGATTGTAAAAAGAAATGCAGCGAAACGATTTGGAAAGTAAATTAGTAGTATGGTTAAGACAACCTAATTTGACTGCCACTGGGTAAATGAGTTGCTGGGGCAAAGTGAGTCCTCTGCAAACAAAACACTCAATGAGTAACATTTGTCCCCCGCAGTGGTTCTAAATGATGCCACGAAGTAGCTCTGCTGCATCACAATTACCTGGCAGTGTGTCTCTTTGCTCCATTAACATAAGCAAGCTATTTCACTTCAGCAAGACGCTACTAACGGGCTTGAGGGGCCTAGAGGTGAGAGCGAAGCTGCATAAGATATTGTATGAATAAAGATGGTAATGATGTATGATACAGTAACTTTCTGCTGCTCTGTTTTGTATAAATAAAATGGAAGTGCTGCGAGGGGCTGGAATAAATAAAAGCTGACAGAAAAAAGTACACATAGAAGACTATTTAAGACAGACAGCTGAAAATAGACTAACTGTGGCACACAGAAGTGTATCTCAAGGTATTGCTAAACAGATGTTTGAACACTGTGTGAGTGGTTTGTCTATTTTCATATTCTTCTATTTATTGGAAATAATTGGGGGAGTGAGCCACCTGTGTTAAATAGCACCTGTGCACTCTGTCTGATACAATTATCTGACATCAGAGAAGAATAGGATCTAATCTGCTACAATCTAATCTCACTCAAGGAGGGTGAGAAAGCACAGGAGTACACTCAGTTAAAGGCTTGAGATGAGAAAGACCGCTGAGTCAATAAATACTAATGACACGGCAATATTGCCACAGGTGAATCAGAGTCTGTTTGCCAAGAGAGAATATGAAACAGTGAGAAAAACATAGATTATTTCTCACTGAATAATTTATTGCTGTAAGAAGCACTCGAAATACAGACTGCTCACATTTGGCTACAAATGTATCACTAATATGGGGAACTGAGTAGGTACGATACGGGGGAAAGTTTATATTGTGATGATCTTGAAGAGGCAAACAACATCCTGAACCCCGCCCTCAATCATGGCTTAACAACTGTAACTAGGCAGGACAGGTCTGTCAAGCTTTACCTTTCTCCACATAGAGAAGCAGTGTGTGTGTGAGCCTCTAATAAGAGCTACACTCTGTGTCTGTATGAGGGTTTTTTAGCCTTTACAAAACCAAAAACACAAGAGCAAACAAATTGGATAAAGCTACAGGAACAGTGGTGGGCTCTGAAAACCAATTTTAAATAATGGCTAAATGTGGAATTAGAACGTCCAGGTTCATCACGTAATGCAGTGGGTAGGGTTGGGCCACAAACTGGTTTGATATGTAGCCAAGCACTGGACCAGTATACCAACTTCTACCAGGTGTCCCACTTGACAACTCCACTTCTGAATGGAACATAATGACACCATGTCCGAACAGAACATTAGAGCTCTCTGTCCACACTGAAACCAGTAGATATGCACTTCTGTTATGTCATTCAAACAAACCATATAAATGTCAGCTGTGCGCTCAAGATCAAACTCACTCATTTGGGTTTTTGTAGTGAAATAAGGAGGCATAGTATAAATAATTCCTCACTTCAACTTCATGAATCAGCTGTTCTTCATCTGTTGCAGAGCTTTCAAACGGAGTGACAAATATGGAAAAGAAAACACGGCGTCCAACGAAAGTTCATCTCAGAACGGTGCACTGTATCGCTTGCAGCCAGTTAGGACGCCTCTTTCATCGTCTTCAAATTCGAAATAATGCCATGGTGGCACAGTTTTGAAAGTCTTGAAGAGCCGCACGATTACAGTTTTTTTTACCCTACTTAAGTTGGCAGAAGGTTAAACTGGAAGTTGGCCACTTAGCTTGCGGAAATTAGCAGCTTGGTCGCTGTAAGTCTCTAGTGCGCTTGCTCTGTGGCCGCCATGATGCTGAAGGTCAAGGTGATTTCATATCATGGAAATCAAACTTTTTTAGCCTCATGCACCACTGAGAAAATTCCATAGGAACAAACAGGGCCCTGCCTCCAATAATTTATCCAACTCTTTTTATACATCCATGGTTTGTGTGCTCTAATGTAAGATGCAAATGTTAGCATGTCTAGCTAACTAGCTTACTACCTACAGTAGTAACCTAGCATTTTTTCCAATGGCAGGGAGCATGTCTTGGGTTACAGGCTACAATATAAAACAAAAAAAAAATTCTGTTCAGGACTGGAAAATCGACTGGGTGGGAACTAAAATGACTACAAATTTTAAAAGGTACATCTACCACTGTTATCATTGTAAACTGCTTATGTGCTGTGCAAGAATGGAAAGCTTGGCAGGCGTAGTGGGGCTTAGCCAACAGTCAATGAAATAGCAACATATTGAACAAGTGGTGAACCGAGGAAGAACATATAACTTCTGTTCTACTTTCCCAGTTTAGACACATCAGTGGAGCTCACCTCTAAGTGAATATCTGATTATGTGCGCAGGAAAAAGTCAAGAAATGGCACACAGGCCATAGAAAGTGCCAATTCAACCTCCACTCCTACCTCCCCTCTCGCCGGCCATAAAACGCAGTGTAATAGGATTCCTAAGCTTTTCCAGTGACTGCTTCCACTATCACACAGACATTTAAGTGCACTAATCCATGACAAATTGTCTCATCTGATCCATGACAAATCGTCTGAGGGGCCGATAGAGACGAGGAGATGGAGGGAGGAGGGAGAGGTGGGGGCGCAAGACGATGGAGGGCTGGGGGAAGAGGCCATGCACGGAGAAAGAGCTGCTCGGCACCTGAATGATAAGGCAGTTATTGCCTAGTTTTTAGAAAGGTTGCTTTCATTACCTCGAAGGGCATGCTGTGTGATAGAAAGTGAGATCACATAGCGCAGATGAGCTCTCTACCTAAGCCCACAGTTTTCAAAGCAATTATAATCCCATGTGGAGGTAGATTATAGGATTTTACTTCCTTTGTTGGCAAACGGTAGGATTTGCAGATGCCATGTTCAAAAATATGAATGTTTCTAATTAAATCTGTATCATGTATATCATATATAATTCATGATTTCTGTTGCCCTATAGGTTATTTTAGCTCTTAAGGAGGTAGTTTTACATGACATACACACACACACATGTGAGTATATAATCAAACAAGGTAGCATGGATTAAACATGCCTACACTGCAGCCACATAAAAGGCTATTCCCCAACCTTGGACAGTAATGACGTGGATGTGATAGAAAAATATGATTAAGGCGTCATCCATTCAAGTGACTGTGATTTAATTGAATTTTCTTTCACCATCAATTCTCACACTAATTAGTCCCCACAGTTTAATGAGGGTGTAAATAAAGCTGATTTAATTGCAAAACAAAAACACAGAGAGCCTATACAGAAAGCTGTTCCTGCGGGTAGTATGGATGGGTACGCCGTTCATCAAAGCTCTCACGCCACAGAAGAAGCGAGGCAGCAAGATTACCACTTTGAAGATGACTGCGTTGAAAAAAAAGTGCGTGTTCACTTTTGCGTCTCTGCCGCTAACACTTGTAATGAGGAGTCTGAGAACTATGGAAATGAGTTCCCAGTTGAGAACGGTGCGTGCGTTCAGTTTGTGAGCCAGTGAAGCTAATTTCTTCACATTCCCAAACACTGCCAGAAAAATCATCAATCTTCTGAAGCAGCCATCCGTTCGCCAATGGAAAGAAAAGAGGGGGGAAAAAAAATCAATTCATACTCTGTGTATGTATGGCTTCCAGACTTCTACCCTGTCCTCATTTAGCAAAAGACAGCAATCCTAAATCAAGTTCAAGGTTTATTTCAACACCCTGTATCTTGTCAGATTTTTCCCTCCTTAGAAAACTCCGACCCTTAGATCTAAAGTTAAAAAACTTGAGCTTCAATAGATACATAAAGCTAAAGTTGAGCACTACAGTATTTTGACAGGTTGTGTTCTTAAAGTCAAAGATGCACTTCTTAATTTACCCAAAACATCCTTGCTGATGATCACGATGTTGCTCTTGTTTGACCATGTGATGCATCTTGGCTAATCGAAGTAATTACATGTTTTCTTCCACCTCAAAGAGCTTTCCACACTGAGAGAGCATTATGGCACATTGAACAATGAGCTCATTAAAATGCCTTCCAATCATCTGCGATTAGACTTTACAAGCTATTTCAAATCAGTGGATGAAAACATAACAGCAGCACCACTGCATTAGTTATCAGCCTTTTCTGCTATATCATCACCCACTTTGTGTACTGACTGTGTAACATTCTTTTATGTACATCCAAGAATCAGCATGTCTGTGGCAACCACTCACAGATGAATCTTTTTTTTTTCAGCCTTTGATTATGATGTCGTTTCAAATAACAGCAGGTAATTTAAAGGAGCAGTGTGTAGGATTTAGTGGCATCTAGCGGTGAGGATAGCAGATTGCAACCAACTGGAACTTCTATGATGTGCCAAGCATAAGCGTAAGTGCTCATTTTTTTCTGAGGTTTTTACCAAGCGGTAACCTCCAGGGCTGAAAAATGAAGCCAACATGGAAGTCCAAAAAACTGCATGTTCCCTTAATGGTCACTGGAGGCTTGCTCCAGGAGCAAACCATGTTCAGATACCTAGCTTTACAGCAGTTATAAACATGTTCACAGCCTGGTGCAAAAAACATTTTTGGTCTCTATAGATAATTTAAAAATTCATAACAACTGTACGGTGGTGAATTTTTTTATAAGTCACCCATTTACATTTTATTGAGTCAGAACCACCCCTCTCTCCTTCACAGCTCCAACATCTCATCCAAATATGGTCACCTCTGGGTCCAAAAAACCAAGATGGTGAGGGCCAAAAAGCTGACGACAGTCCACAAACCAGGGGTGGATCTATTGGTGGTGCTTCCGTTGCAATAAAGCAGTTTAACATTAACAACATGTTCGGCTCTTCACTGAGGGGCCAGTGCAAAAATGTGACTGCCCCTATTAGAGCCAGTGTTTGGTTTGTCTGTTCTATGCTACTGCAAAAACATGGCGGTGCAACATGGTGGACTCCGTGGACAAGGACCTGATTCAGCTCGTCCGAAGGTAGCGAAAATACAACAACTCTTATTTTCAGGTGATTATGGACTAAAGAATACATACTAAATATATCACACTCCACACCTGCCAATATATCCCTCTAAATCCTACACGCTGGACCTTTAAACAATACAGGGTTTAATAATATGTCACTTACAGTTCAATATGAGTGCACATATACGCTATACAGCCTTGTCATCATAGCTCACACAAAAAAAAGGTCAAACAAAACGTCAGCATCAGACTGCTATCAAAGTGTAACAGGCAAGAAGAGTTAGTTTTACAGCTGCACCTGGAACAGGAATCATGTTGTTCTATTAGATCTGAGACGCTTTTAAACTGCCCTGTCAGAGTCATAATAAAACAAAGCAGCAGCTAAAGTGTTGTTATATTCAGACTGCCCCTCTGGGTATTCATACATTATGAACATGGCTACTGTATGCATACTACAGCTGAACAAGGGTAAATAAATAGAGTACCTGCCTAATGACAATACTGTATCATACTGAGGAGGCTACACATTAGGGAGCGCTTTCATTTTAAGACCAATCTACAGTGACTTCAGCGATGCACTGACAATGTAAATTGGTTACACTTTTACTGACTTGTGATGGAGTCCAGTACTATGTGCTGTCAAGAGTGGCCTGGTTTGTGCAGCAGCGGTCTTGGCAGTGAACACTTCTGCTCTCTGTGTTGGCAGGTGGGGAGAGTGCAGAACCGGGCTTGTGTGTGTCATGTCACATTCAGCTCATCTGTCAATGTAGTGGATTATTTCTTGAGAGACCAGAATTGGCTGCCCAGAATCAGGCCGCCATCAATCTTCAGCCGCTCTAGCTGGGACGCAGGGGAGGGCTGTGTGAAAGCAGAGGCTCATGGGAAAGAGAGCAGCGCCGCTTCCTGAGCAGGTGACGAAGCAGTCAGGCAACTCGTTACTCAATCTCTGCCTCAGCGGTGACTATGCCGATTTGTCACGGAAACATTTGAAAAAAATAAATAAATGCGATCTTGAAACTTTATCTCGGCAGTCACATTTCTTTTTTTTTTTTTTTTTTGGTATGCACCGTCAGCTCACTGTTGCAGGAGGCAGATAAGCTGATTTCTCAAACATTGTTAGATGCTTCAACAGGCCGGAGGATTACATCTGTACCTAGCTCAACATGACCTTCACTTCCCCTCACAGCCCCTTGTCTGTGTATCTTTGTCTATGTGGGATGGTGTGAGTTTTTGCACCACTCAGTCTTTCAGACAGTCAGCCGGGCTGCAAGCCAGGATCCTCAAAAAATTTATTTCAGGACATGTTTTCTTACAAATACCAACCCCCTATTTCACTTCAAAACTTGGCTTGTGACCATCCAGAAGACAATACAGTAGCAAAGCATGCCACATCGCAAGTACAGGAAAGCAGTTTCACCTATCTTGTCATCAAGCAATAAAAAGATAATGAATCAATAATCTCGGCAAAACGGAAGACATGTGTGTCTAAGATAAAACACCATTTCTATTAATCCGTTTATCAGCACAGACATTTTGAATCTTGTATCTCTCACGCTTCATTAACGAAAGCATTTTACAACTTCATTTTCTGTAGGCAGAGTGTATAACACACATCTTTTCATCGTGCTGTAGAAACACAGAAATATTATTTGATTATGGAAAAACAGAAAAGCATGAAAGCCAATGGATTTTTCAAGGCAAGACATCTTTCTTTTTTTTTTTTTTTTTTTTTTGCTACGTCCTACATAGCCATATCTATTTATATCTGAAGGGCTCTGGCCTCAATGAAACCAGAGAGCTTCTCAAATTATAAAATCAATTCTAATTCAAATATTCATCATAGCATTTCAATTCTGAGAGAGCAGTTCTGGTTAGATCGGTTAACGCCACTCCACAGCTGAGTAAGATTGATGTCAGTTTAATCCTCTTAAAAAAACATGATATACTGTAAATTGTACAGTTGCTGAGCAGCAATGAGAAAAAAAAACAGACAGAGATGTGTTCTCTCCGAGCCCCCAGTTGCGATAGACCATTATCCCTGTGAAGCCTGCTGATTAAGATAGTAAAATATCATAACATATACTCAGATTATGAGTGTCAGCACCAATTACGGCTGTCATCCTTCACAGTTTGTTTGCTTTGAAAAGTTTTCCAGAGAGTTAAAATACAGTAACGCTGTAACAGACCATCGGTCTCAGTGGGAATGCTGGTTTACTGTAAAACATCTTTTGATTACCTCTTGGTGACGAGTGTCTCAGCCTGAATCGGTCTAATGAAATAAATGAAATCTGAGACTGAAAAAGATCAAATCAACAGCGTGTGTGTTTATCATCCATCTGTACAGTGTAAGCTTGCATCCTCTTAGACTTGATGTGTCCTGAACACAGCTTCAGTATCCCCAGAGGGCCCATGAAAATGCCACACCATAATGGCCTCACTGAGAAAATGGTGTGTAAATGTGTGAGCATGTGCGTGTCCGTAGACGGCTTAGTGTTGTATGCAGTGAGAGTGTGAGTTGATCTGTCTGACAGCAAACCTTCCAGAGAACCCTCAGCCATAACTATCTTTTGCCTGGATGACTCTTCTAGATCTACGCCGGGGGTGGAGGTTAGAGGATGGGGGGTAGTGGGGTGGGGGCTCTTTTTTTTTTTTTTCCCTTTCTTTTCCTTTGGGACCACTGCATTATTCAAGAGACACTTACTGAGCCTTGCACTTCCTTGTACATCTTTGGCACCAAGCTCGACTTGCCAACCAGTCAAAAAGAAAAAAAAAACAGAAAAACTGGAAGCCAGGCTTTAAAAATTCATTCGGAGCTCTCTGTCGCTCATCCCTCACCCTCTTGTTCCAATTAACGGGACCGAGATACTTTGAGAACTTTCTATCTATCATAGCTGGGATTTTCCTGTGTCAGCTGTTCCAAAGCAAAAGTAAGCCAATTCTCCGACATGCTGCTTAAAGTCACCAATGTTCAACACAAGTATGGAGGATTCAATGCTGGACTTTTTTTTCCCCCCTCACTCTTGCTCTGCTTCAATTACTGCCTCTTTTGCTTGGCAATGCGACGCACACAAAGGGAACCAAGCAGAAGATAGCATCAATGTTTAACAGCCGCTTGGCTTCTGGAGAGAGCCCCACTCTGTACGAGGGTTCAGCATGGGAGTCACACTCATTGTTAGAAGCTTAAAGAAAGCCTCTGCTTTGCTCAAGAAAACCTTTGCCTTCCCTGTAACACTCCCACATACACCACAAGCAATGCTGGTAAGCTTTTCCATAATCAGAGAATTAGATCCGCCTCGGCGTCTACCCTCCCCTTTTGCCCCTACGGTGCAGAAGGCGTCGGGCTTAATTGCCAAACGTTCCTAGTGCAAAAGAGGGAAACATAATTGTCATTTCCATCTAAGCCACAGTGATCAAAGCTCCCTTGGCTACTAGCACAGTAATAGGGATTTTTGCCTACAGCTTGTCCTACTCGTAACAGTCTGCCAGCTAGATTCAGGGTGTAGTAGTCAAGAATTCTTTGCTGCACACACAGATCAACTCCCTACCAGCTAACTCACAATGTTTGAAGATGCTCCTTATTTGAAAGCATTTTGCAGCTCAGCCAAAGAACCAAAGTCAAACACCGTGCCCACATATTTCTTCTATTAATAGCACAGAATGTACACCAATAGATAGATCGAGGATGACTAAATATAAGCACATGCAATTAGAGGCACAATTAGTAGTCATCTCCTTTGCTTGACTGCGAGCACGGTGAATCATCATGTTACAGTACAGTGCCGTGGCAAATCATTCTGACATACTGCAGTCTCTCGCTGTTGCTTTTAAACAGCCAAGGCTGAGAACTGCCGCCCCATCGAGGGCAACCGTCTCGCACTGTAACACTGGTACTGTGAAGCCGAAAAATCTGACAAAGAGTTACACGTACCGAGGGTGAGAATGTCGGTGCGACCGGGCCGGGCCACATGGTGCTGCTGGATGGTCTGGTAAAGTGTGGCCTGGCACAACAGCAGGAAGCCGAGGCTAATCCACATGGCCAACAACCAGGACATGGTAAGGCCGTGTCTGCAGGACGGCACACAGCAGGGGAGAAACAACAGGGAAACAGTTGTATTACAGCATGTCTCCATACATATTTACAACACAAACAAACAAAACAAAATAGTCACTGCTTTATCTTCTGATTTCATCTAGGAATCTTTAGACCAGTATGTCTACTAGTATGATTCATTTAAAGGTATGTGCCTATGTATATATGAACAGGCATAAAAAGAGGAGACAGAGACTTCAAGCAAAAGACTCAAACAGAAAGTTAATCACGTCAGTATCTGTCTTTTCCAAACCTGTTGAAGTCTGAAACAGACATGTACCATTCAGAAATATTGAAATGCAGAAAAAGGAAAATAACCTCTGCCCGACTATAATAATTTTATGGTGAAAATTACAGTTCCATACACAGCAACATGAAAGCCTTGAATATTCTCAGAGTTTCTAAAAGATTGCATTTCTAAGCACTAACAGCTTTCTCGCAGATTTGTTCAGCGACTGCCTAATGGCTGGTGAGGGCCAGCATATGGAGACACGCCTTAGCCCTCATTGAATAATGAGGCTCTCCTCCTTTCCAGGTGTTATTAGTGCTTCTCTCCATTCAGGACCCCGCAGTGGGAAATTCAAAAAGCATCAACCCACCTCCTCCAAGCCAAACTGTGGCTCCCTGCCGACTGCATCCTGTTTAGATGGACTGTTTAGAAAATGAATAATCCCTGGACTGATCATCAGTTTTGAGAGGACTATATTTCGCCCAATTCACTCGCTGTGTCATTGAGATATCACAGGCACTGACTGTATGTTTTACATGTGTCATTTTTCACTTAGGTGGTGACTCTCTGAGTGAGAGCGACGCTCTAATGTGACAGTGTGATCCAACACTCCTTTAAAGTTGGATTCTACTATATCTCAATACACAGGAGAATATAAAGCAGACTATGAGCCCCAGGGAGTCTCTTGAATCTGAACTTCAAACCACGGAAATTTCAGAGTGAAATAAGGACTCTGTATACACAGGAATGTTACAAAGTGCTATGAAAGCAGGCCTGATCCAATAAGTTGTTTCCAAAAGCCACTGCTTGCTTTGTTTGCTCCAACTAGAGCACTTTGTGTTTTGATGTGCATCTGAGATTAAAGCTATTAGGCTACTAAATGTTACCCGTGTGTTGTGTGCCCTCGGTGACATTGAGACTGCTTAATATTCAGCGAAAATTAAGCATACAATTATGAACAGCACATTGTAAATCCCCACCCCTGTGCTAAATCCACCATAATCCGCGGTTTTGTGGAAATGTGAACTGGTCCCATGGGTATGTTTTCCTCTTCTTCTTTTTTTCTCTAACCACACAGTATTTATGAGTGGTTAGAGAAAGAGGAGCTTTCTTCATATTCACAGGAACATCGTTGCGCTTGCATGGTTAACTGCATATTGCATAGAGACTCTGAGCTCCTCCCGGTGATCGGGAGGCATTCTAGCCGAAAATAAAAATGTGGGTCTTACCAGCGGCGTTTTTACCAGAGGTGGAGACGCACGGCAGACTTTAAATAAAAACGAACAGGCATGGGCATCATTTTTTAAGTGGGAACTTCAGAGGGAAAGAGAGCAGCTTTCAAGAAAACACAACTCTTCCAGTCGCTGTTGCAGCCTCGCTTGCATTGCGCACGAGAGCTTTTATATAAATATCCATCTTGTTTTTTCCACGCGGGAAAGAAAGACATTAAAAGCAGTTTACTCTCACTTTTGTAGTGTCACGTAAAAGGCGAGGGAGGACAGATCCTCTGTGCGTAATTGGTTAAGTCCAACGTGAGATAGTGGATGCGGTCGAGGAGTGGAAACAGCAGTCACACCTGCAGGCGCATGATGCACCTGCGTGCAACATTGATTTAACAAAATGAGATTCGTTTTGTTTCTCGCTGCCTGCACTACTTCTGCTGTGGAGACAACTTCACTGATGACTCCCAGAAAAACGCATGTGTGTGACTGTCATACAGCAGGGTGAAACCACAGAGGATGATCGAGGTGTCATAACATTATTTAGGCTGCCATCTTATATATACATCTGAACTTTTTTGCATCTTATTAAATGCAGTGTACTTGTAATGTTGTAGTATTATTACCCATTTGTTTTTAATATGTTTAAAAGTTATATAACATACTCATATATATTACTGTATGATGATATACAGGTAGTTTTAGTGGAAGCTGTACATCAAGTCATATCACCTTTTCTCAACTCAGACACATTTTTCTGTACCTAAGACACGCTTGCCCTAGTAAATCAACCCCCCCACCCCACCCATCCCATCCCCAAACACCAGAGGTATTCCTCGAAAGTCCCACACCCTTACCTGAGCAGTGTGTTCACAAAGAAAGGAGCTCAGTCAGACTCACTCCTCTGTCTTAAATCCATCCATACTTTGAAGCCAGGGATTCCCGCCTGAAATTCCAGTACCAGATAAGCCAAACACCGCACAAAAAGACCTAAAATGCTGGGTTTTTTCCCCCCCTTCTCAGTATTCACCTCCTCTGGACCCCTGCTGCTCAGTTCCTCTTTGAAATCCTTGGCAGCACAGTCACCAAAAGCAAAACACCCAGGGGTCTGTGTCACAAACTGGCCAGGATCTGAGGTGATGGGAGGCTGATCATGTCACTGCTGTATCAGCCACATACGTGCAGATCTCTTGTCCTCTCCTTCCTTCAGTCTGTGCCTCTTCTCCGTCAGTACAACTCCTATGTTGTGATGACAGGGAGCTAATTTACCCCCCCTCACTGGTCGTCTCCTTCTCACGCGCGCAGCGGAAGGCTCCAGTGGAATGACTGCTCTGTCTGCTCTTGGCTGCGTCCCCCCATTGAGAAGCTGTGCTGATAGTGTGAGCCTCAGTCCTCTCTCCAACGCACTAAGTAGAGAGTCTGTGTCAGAGAGGCAGAGCGAGTGTGTGAGTGAGCGTGCGCGCGTGTGTGTATTACAATGTAGCCCAGCTGGAAAGAGAGAGAGAGAGCTGAGAGAGAGTCAGATCACATGTCTTAAAGCAAGACTGCCCACTTCTGCATCAAGACTTCATCAGCAAATGAAGGATGCTTTATTAACCCACCCCTCTTTACATCCCAACCTCCCCTTCCCACAATGTCGGCAGACATGCGAGTATAGCCTTCAGCTCACTTTGAATGTGTCTGAGTGTATCCGTCTGCACATGTATGTGTGTGAGTTGGGAGAGGGTGTGGAGCGAGGATGACTGAATGTTCCTCTTTTAGTCATCGCCTGCCAGCGTTTGAGGGGTGAGAGTGAGATATGCTCCAAGCACAGCACTTTTAATAGAAGGCAGAGTACCTCATCAGGGCACCGCAATCACCATGTTATCCATTACGAGCTGGCTGTGCTCTTTCTACCTGTTTTTGTGGTGATGAGTGGGGATTTGTTTTCACGGCCTGCCCTTTTTTTTTGGATGTTTCCCCACCACCGAAACAAACTTGCATCCGCAGCGGCAGCCTGGAAAGAGCCTGTGACCATCCTTCTGTCACATGCTCACAAACTGAATCTGCTGGCATCCACTGTCCACTGTTTTTTGTATGTGTGTGCTTGTGTGGGTGTGTGCACGTGCGCCTAAGCCATGCAACCAGTCCTGTTTGTGTGGACTATGTTTTCCTCCAACACATTTCCTTCCATGTGGAGGAGCTCCCCTTTAACTCATTATACTGTTAACCAGAGATTTACAGTATATGCCAATCCCACGCACCTGCCATGGCTGACTCACTCACAGTCTGACATTTCACAGAAAATGAACCCTATGCTACTCACAACAATACACAGCTGAGGGGCTAAATAAGCTGGCAGACAGTGAGGATAGTGTTGGTACTGTGGGGGAGTACAGACAGATGAACTTGATGAATATCGGGGAAAACTTCTCAGAGCTGCAGCTTCACCATGATTTCTTTGTATGCTATAATATGTGTAAATACAGTCAATGTACGTCTCACAGAAAACATCTGGTTGTCTAGTAAAATAGGTAGAATTTTTTAGATGGCTAATAAGCCCTTGCTGGTCACTGGGCCATGCCACAGAGCATCCTGGACCATCTCTACTGCTGCTATCACCTCTGCTCATTCTTTACACGCCATAGTGTGATTTGACAGCCAGATGCGCACAGCCCCACAGACTTACAATCTGCTGGGCAGGAAGGGACTGAATGGAGAAAAATACAATGCAACAAAATGGAGGTAGGTGTGTAAGGGGGATTCATTATTCGCTCTGTTGGATTACTCAAAGTGTGATACCTGAGTGGTTGAAATAGTAGCTGTTAACAGAGACCTCTCGTATGGATGAAAACTAGGTGAAGAAAATAAGAGTGGTGTGGTATTTATTTCTGTTTTATGTGCTGATGTGTTTTTGCCTTTGGACGGCGTCCTTTGTATTCACATCGTTTTCTGTAATAATCTAACGTGAATGCCGTTATGAATGGTGAAGCTGCCATCTGGATCTCCGTTGGGTTAAAGCATGCCACATGTTAAGTGACCAGATTCACATTAAGCAGGGACTGCAGTGTAATTACCACATTGATTAGTGCGTCTACACTGTCAAGCTATATTTGCACAAAATGGCTTGATTACCAATAAATAGGCTTATTTGTATGTGCGCATAGTTGTGGATGTTTCCTTTTGTAAGGAGCGTTAATAGCATGCACGCTTGAATTTCATTTTGTCTTTAGCGCTTAATGTCTCTATGATCTGTCCCATTGGACTGAGATGAAGGCGTGAAATGAAACAGGGCCCACAAACAAGCCTCAGAGGAGAACTTAAGATTGAAGGCATCCAATTACTACATGTTCCTTTCAGCAATGTGCAGTACCAACACGAGTCTCCCATTTGTATCTTAATTTTTTCCTTTTGTTGATTTGTTGCGGTCTCCTATTTTCCATTCTGCTTCAGTCTGAGCTGTGTTGGGAGAATGGACTGGGACAACAGAATTTCACAGTAATTCTGGATTGTTGTTGTGGTCCCGCTCTTCCCTGTTTCCCTTCTCGGGGGCTTCCATCATTTCCAAACAGCTGTCGCTGCAGCCCGTGCCAAGACCTAACCACAACCGACCAATCACTGGCCAACTCTGTGTTTGGATCTGGGCAGCCCTGTTAAACAGCAGGGTTTGCCAATATCGCTCTCTCGCTCTCCGTCTTTCTTTCTCATTCTGTCATTCTCTTTCTTTCTGTTTCTCCCTCTGGCTAATAAAATTCTTCCTACCAGTGCAGCCAACAAGCTTCAATATGCACCCGCTAGCTGTACCGAAATACCATTTTAAACCCCCCCAGTCGCTTTCTGCTCTCCTTCAAAAAAATGAGCCCTTGTCCACTATTATTCCTACATACGTCTCAACATTTCTCACTGGAGCAAACCAAGCATTTCTTCATCTGATGAGGGGAGTTGTTGTGTTAGTAAACCTACTCTCCATAGACACTTGCTCCATAAAACATTCTATCAGAGAAAAAGGCAGAGTGACACAGGGAGGCAGAGAAACAGGGAGAGAAAGAAAATAGCAAAAAAAGAAGGAAAGATTAAGGCAGTGAGAGAAAATTCATTTGGAAGAAGTATGGAGCGGCAACTCTTGCTCAGTGGTGGATGGTGAAGGGAAGAAGATGATTAATGAAACGAAGGAGCCTGATCTGTAGAAATAATTTATTTCACATTTATCAGAGCGCCCTTTTTCTGCTTTTGCTCACAGGTGTTCATTACTGAGGTGAACCTGGCTTTGAGGATATTGTCGATTTGTAACAGTGGAATTTTAAGTGTAGAGGGTAAGGTTCGTGGATATACAGTTCTTCACACATAAACCTCTCGGGCTTTACCTCCAGCTTTTCTCTACTGTCAGCAGATCCGGGGAGAATAAACTCTAACATGTCAGTATGAACTCTAAAAGGAAAGCACAAAGCCAAATTGTTATTTCATAGCCATGAACATAAATTATTTTTGCTGCCGCGTCCCTAATTACTTTCTCATTTTCATCAAGAGGCAAATTTGAGTCAGTCGCTCACTGACACACTTCACTCCTCTATAATTGGGCCATTTTTTAATTCACTGGTGTTTATGTTTATATTAGAAGCAAAGGCAGAAGTCAAGTGATATTACACCGTTAAGTCTTAGAGAGGGGGTCGGGTTCGATGGCTGGGTGCATTATGTGTGTGACTGTGTTATATTGTGGTTTGCATCCCTAGCTATCACCTGTCATCGGTCTGTGCACCTGCCCCTTACTATCCCTTGAGTGCGGGGCACATATATACTTACTAGTGCTCCTTCTCTGCCAAATCGTGTATGTTGTTTTGGCATTGAATGTTGTTATGTCCTGCTTTCTTGCTTGCTATAGCCCTTTCGATTTGTTTGCTTGTCCTGACTGCCTTCACACTGAGCCTGCCCCTGAACAAGGTAAGGACTGCTTTTACTACGGCAGCTCTGTCTCTCGGGTCTGCTTTTTTGTTTCCAGCTCTGTGATCAGCTGTTGTACTGTCAGCTCAAACATGAACCCCTGTTTTGAGTCTTCTAACAGTATGACCATGTCAGGCCTCAGCGACGTCAATGCAATGGTGTCAAGTCTGCTTGCTGAAGACCATATACACCTGCCAGTCAGTTGCTGGATTGAGTAGACCTGTTGGCAACCTGAATTGGAGTTGAGGCTGCTTCCCTGCTTGCCTTACAGCAATTTGCTTCCTAGGTGGGTGAAGTCACTTGCTGTTGCTGCATTAGGTCATGGTGCCAGTGCCAGAGGTTCTCTTCCAAGGCCTTTGGCGGGCTGTTCTCATGCACTGTTCATACGTGTATCTACAAAAAGTAATGCACCACAATATATCCCATGTAATCGTGAACCAGTGACACATGTATAACTCATGTAATGGAGAAGGCTGCGAACATACAACCAATGTGCTGACAGGAGTAAAGAAGGAAGAAGCTGGCAATGGCAATTTGCGTTGATGTACAGACGTAGTGCATTTATTTTGAAAAAGACTGTGTGTAAACGTTAAATTTCCTGTGAAAGTGGAAGTGTATTTTGAAAGAAGACAACGCATGTAACAAGCAGAACTTGACACGGTGTCCCAGAACGTCAACAGTCAACGCACCCAGGGTACCTTGCACATCATATCTGGATGTCCATGACCAAACATCAATATGCAACAAGGTTGGAATGAGAATGTGTTGGCCAGATATCAAACCACAAGAGCTTCTTTTCCCTGCTGCTCCCTGCTGCCACATACATGCCATGCTGGTGATACACCTTGTTGTAATAAATCAAAGGCACACTGCCAAGTTCTGCCCAGCTGGTCATTAGAAATAAGAGAAGCTATTTTTTAAGGATCTCTTCTTGCTACTGATGCTGGTGAGGGGACTTAGAGAGAGTCTCAGGCGCTGTTCTCAAGTGGATGGTTCTCTATTTCTCTAAAGGGCACCTGATTGTTCTGCATTCTCAGTTTTTCTCAGATGTGGAGTCCCTCTTAGCTCTAAATTAGATCCCCTACAGTTTGTCTTTGAATGCTACTCAGCCAAATAATCCAAAGTCAATTTTTTTTTCCACCATTATGATTTCCACATGCAAATGTGGAACAATTTTTTTTCTTAAGTCAGACAATACCAAATGTTTCACTTTCCTGTGAAGTTGTATGGCTGATTTTTAATATTGGATATCTAATGACCTCAGGTGGACTTGGACCATTATGCTGCTGTAAAAAGTCTCGATTGATAGAAGTCAGCTTGTCACTCTAGCAACAGAGACCACAGTTTACATCCCATCTAGATTATCTGTCTACAGGCACCAGCCATTTCGCCCATTCTTGTCACCCATCCTTAAAATGAATGTTTATGCCGCAGCTCTCACCATATTTCAGACACACAATCTGTGCAACTTTAGATACTGTTTGCCAGTGCACCAATTATGTTGCTATCTGCATATGCATTTATATATGGTCCCTTATTACCGCCTGGCATGTGGGCATATTTATGTTGATGAACATATGACTAGCACTATAAATCTTGGCAAACAAATCAGCAACTGTTAGTCCCTGTGTACTGCTCTTTTTATTTCAAGCAGCATCTAGTAAGCCATGAGAACCTTATAATTCACCAGTGGAGCACTGAGCAGATAATCTTTGACACTGTCCATATGTCAATTAGTAAATCATTTATAAAGAGCAGACTAAGACAGCTGACTTCACTGCTCACTTTAAGACAATCTCAGTCTAAGTAAAATTCAAGAAAAGTACATTTTCGATTTTTTTTATCATCTTTTTATATTATTCTTTTTGACACTAATTCAATGTCAGCACCATTATGCATGAATATGTACACATACTATTGAGGACCAGTACAGCAGGCAGGAAATATAACCAAATCATCAGCATACAAAAAATCAGTCTGGCATGGATTCAATGTTTTCTTTGGTTGTTTGAATATAAAGTACATTTTTTAGGTCTTTGTTGTTTTGTAAAGTGCTATACAAATCATAGTAATTATTGCTCTGAAATTGGCTTTCACTTGTTTTTTAATGTGTACCTTTGAGATAATGTATTACTTAAGGCGTCTTTGCACTCAAACATATTGAAATTGCTTTAAATGCTTTTTTATGTGTTGTATTGAAAGTATGTTATTAAAGAGTCTGTGTGCTGGGGCCTCTCTACCCAAACTCCCAGGGAATATTACTTGCCACATATTCAATCATATACTGTAGGTAGCAGTGAAAATAAGTTGTGGGGTTTTTGTGTTTGAAGTAGGTCAGAAATTCTGTGCTGGTAATGCGCTGGGACTCACCAGGTCTCTGCAGGAGGCATTTTCTTCCCCTTGCCAGTTCAGGATGGAGGAGTAATTGAGCGCTAGACGACTCTACTCCTGGAGATGATGGCAGCCATGGAAATGTCCCCTCACAGACCAATAAAAATGTCCTCTCCTTCTTGCTGTAATTGGACCGGGGACAGTGGGGTTGGGTTCTGGCCCGAAGAGACCACCTGTGGAAATGCCTTGCTCAATACACCACTATTAAACTGATGAGACAGGGGACTCGCTGAGAGAAAAAAGCGTGATAAAGAGAGTGATGCTGATGAGAAACAAGGAGACAAAAAAAATGCACCCGCTGTTTTTCACTTTTCAAATTGGAAAAGTAGTCAATATATAATTGCTCCAGGCGCCCTCAGAGTGACAGCTGTCAATGTTCCTCAACACGACTTAACTAATCAGATATTAATCAAAGAGTGAGTTGGAGTGATTTATTTATTTATTTGACTACTTGCTAATACAGATATGGACTGTTTGGTGACAACACTCTGGTTTAACATACCATCTGAATCTAATTTCAACAATGAAATATGACAAACGGCTGAATGCTGAAAATCCATTAAACGTTACCGCAACAAAATGCATTTTACATTATTTTCACATTCATCTAGTAGTGTTGACTTTTTAACCTGCACTAATTGATTTTTGGGCCCCATGTGGTGCAATGCAACAAGCCATAAACTAGACATCAACATATTAAATGCGGTTAATAGGTTAGCAAAGAGTTGCCTGTTCACACTTCAAGCAGACATTGATGGGCCGGCATTACCATTCATTTGAAAACTCTCCATTTAGAGGTATTTTTGTCTCTAACAGCTCCTGAGGGAAATATGTGGCTCTAAATGCTCCACTGTGTTCACCAGCTGGTCACTAGCTTCCTCTGTCTGATGTTTGATGCCGGGCAGGTAGTGTGCAGTGAGTTTATCAGAGCTTTTCCACTGAAAGTAATCGCCTGCTGTGTCTGGAAATGACGTTGATGAGAGCCGTGAAAGTGAACTAAAAGAAGAAAAGTTGGAGCAACAGAAATGTATTTCATTACAAAAGAATTTCACACAAGAGACAAGACAGGACTTGACAGTATCTGAGCACTGTTAAACACAGCACATTATCTACTAAGTTAAATTGTAGTTTTTACCTTCAAGCTTTCCTATTTAGCAGTTACCAATACCTCTGTATAGTTGTGGGGTTGGAAAATTGTGTGATAATTCTCTGTGGGTTCATCACTACAAGCTACCCTTTACACAAAGTAATTTATTCCATTGTTAAAGTCCTGGTAAAGCAAGAATAACTATGTCTTATGAGTTTGTCACACCACAGAAATGTGTCACTAACCACCGAGCCCAATTTGAATGATTAAAAAGTTGCCACGTATATAGAATTAGGTTTCAAAATTGTGACAAAATAAGCAGTATTTTATGCTCTGAGATGCTGGGGGCATGTCTGCTGAAGGAAGTGAGACAAAGAACAACCCGTGAAGCGCCAGACTCTCGTTAGCAGCTAACCCAGCAGCACAAAGCACACACAACCCTAGCTGAATGCCTGGTCGAGTGTGGTTTGATGAGGCTGTCTGCTAGCGCTAGCGTCAGACGCTGTGCTAGCTCGGACCTCCAGGTTCGCTGCTAAATGCTTTGCGTTGAGGTGATATTTCAGGCTTAAAGTACTCCAGTGGTAAGACAATTTTTACTGCAGAAATGGCAGAGGATGGCGCTCCTATCAACAGTTCCACCTGGGTATTTTTTAAATATAAATGTTCCATTCACGGGGGCGTCTCGCCTGCCTCCATCATGTGACAAAGCCACTGTGGCCGTCAATGACGCACCGGGTCAAAGGGCACCACGGAAAGGGGTTAATCGGCGTTTAATTGTTCGAAATCAACATGTTTTTTGACAGCCCTAGTTTATATGATTGTGGCATTCAGCAGAGTAGTTTATTCATGTACCTATGAGAATGAAAGAACTAAGAGAGCTTGTTGAATGTAGCAGCTGATGCACAGAAGGTCAACGAGATGACACTGATGGTATGTTCTCTAATGCTTGTTTTTATATAGTGGGTGAGGAGGTATGTTAAGAATGGTTCCAGTGTGTCACTGAGACATGAGTTCAGACCCACCCAAGAAATCCAGGACACAAAAATGGTGAAAAACTGTTTAATGGTAAGATTCCACAGTTGTTTACAGGTCTTTTCAAGACAAGTGTTTTCAATTAGCATTGTCTAACATGTATAATGTGCTAAGAAAGAGATTTTATTTTACCTGGATTTTAATATTAGAATTTTGACTAGTGCAGCTTTAAAGCTACACAGTTTGTCATTATGTCTGTATTTCAAGGACCTGCATTTATTGGAGAAGCAAAACAGCAGAAATGAGAGGTGGCTCAGACAAGCTTCAGAGTCCCTGAGTGTTTTCTCAACTGATTTTGTATCCACCCAGACACAGTGTTGCAGTACAGCAGATTTGATCCTAAGCTGACCTGTACAAAAAGGCACGATCCCTTTCAACAAGACTCACTCTTCGCTCGGGTCATCTTAAAAACACACAGATCACAGCCAGATTCAATTGCCTGCACATACAGTTAGAGAATGTGCGGAAGAAAAGATTGAGATAAAAGTTAGAGAGAGTGGGGGAGGGAGAGAGAGAGAGAGAGAGACACAGGCAGCAGATAAAGTGAAACAGGTAAGGCATTCACACTCCGAGCCCCATTCAAACATTCATCTGGCTTCTCTCTTCTGCTGCATTCATGCTGCACAGCCAATTCCAGGGCGATAAGCCAGCGGTGTGCTTCTCAAGGTAAGAGAGTGAATAGAGCAGTACAATCTTTGGCTGATGCTGAGGAGGGACAGAGCCTACACGCTGACCTTCCTTACGCCAGCTTTACTTCAGTGGGGGAGGAGGGTTTCATAAAGGGATTATTCTGCTCGCTCACCTTTGACCTGTCTGGCTGCGTTCCATAACGGCTCAAGCTGCCTGTCCATCACTCAAAGAGAAGCAGAAAGAGAGGGAGATAAGAAAGGAGATGGGTTCAACCTGTGGGAAGGGATTAAACCCTCTGTTGCCTGGCTGTGGAGAGATGGGTGGGGAAAAAAAGGGGTAGTTTTCAGCCACGGTCGCTATATGTACTGGTGACTCAGCAGGTCGGGGCAATATGGAGGAACTGAAGTGACTTTTTACATCAGCCATGAGACAACGGTGTTCAACATTTTCCCTCCTCTGACAATTATGATGTGTCAGAAGAGGCGGTGAAGCCCTGAGGAAAAATTCAGCCACCGCTGAATGTCAAACACCCAGAGTTCCACCCACAAAGGATTGCATTTTTCCAATACAATTCACTGGAGTTGGAGAGGGACTTTTCGCTGTTCATTGAGAGGTACTAGGGATGACTCAGCCATACTTGAAAGCAGCATTATAGAGCACACATCTGTTAGAGTGACTCACCAAATCTAGATAATAACGACTGCAACTGAATGCAGTGCAGGACAGGAAATCACAACAGGAAATTAAAAATAAAACATCTATAGCATGTCACAGATGAATCACAGTCTGCTAAGTGTATGTACTCAGTGACGTGATGGAAGCATGTTTGTTGTCCTGAATGCTTTGAACTCTCAAGGGCCACGTCTGACCGTGACAGACAGTTGATGTTTTGGATGACGACGAGCCAGTGAGCTGTAACAACTCACTCCAGCAAAACAAAATCTCCTACAAGTCTCAAAGGAAAGCTCTGTGAAGGAGGCATCCAATTCCACCTTCCTTTCAGCAATCGTCCGCCAGGCACGCAGAAATGAAAGAAGCAGGATTGAGAGGGCAAGAAAGCAAAGGAGATTGAGACATACAGAGGAGAGATGGGGGAGGGAGGAGGGAAACAGGAGAAATGAATGCATGAAGTAGCATAAGTAGGAAGCAGAGAGAGAGAAAGAAAGAAAGAAAGGAAGGTGGTGAGAGTAGAGGAGATTTTCTCCACTCCTCTCCACTCGCTTCCTTTTCCCCCCTCTGGCAATGTAGTGGTTATTTACTGCAGCCTCTCCTCTCCCAGTGGAATGGGAGGGAAATGGGCTCTTAAGTGGGCTTCCATACATCACCCGCTGACACTGATGCTTGTAGTTTTGGAATGCCTACATCTGATGTTTCTTTTTAAAATCAATTATTTACAGAGCATCTAAAGAGTCTTGCAATTCATCACAGCTAATTGCAGTGCATCACCCCTGTCATCGATCATGGCAGCAGCAACTTGTTCTATTTCAACTTTGTGGTAGATGAAGGAGAAAAGGTAGACATGTGTCTGACATTGTGAGCAGTGAAATGGTAGAAACTGAAATGTTCATTTAAGACTACAAGGACACCCCCACGCAACATGTCATACATGTACATTTATGTCCTTGTGTCTTGTGACCTCTGCATAATGGAGTGCAAACTATGAGACTTGTGAAGAACTCTCTGAAATTCATAAGGAAACTGGGTTCATCTGGAACACACAGGATGAATTCAGTTGTCATCCAGTGTAGAAAATGTCTTTTTTATTGTGATTCTATGCCACAGAAAAACTACAGCATTGGTCAATTTATTCACTTAAGAAAAGTTTTCCTTTCAAGCAACCTATTGTGGTCAGAAGCCAAAGAGGTTAGTAAAGAGGATAGTAAAGGCACGACCTGTTATACTCACTGGCTGAGCCTGACATTCTTACCCTAACTAACCAATCTCACTCTTCTTGCCTAAACCTAACCAACCCAACCAACAAAGACAGCCAATCAGAGGAAGACCAGGGCGGGTCATGCCATCACTACCCTAGGCAACACAAATTTGCATCCGGTGCGATGGGTTTTTGCCTGTCTGTGCACATCCGGAGCATATGGGGAACCATGTGTTAGACTTGAGTTTTTGATACACTGCCATCTACAATTTTGGAGAGTATTATTTTGCCGCAAGGAGGAACCTGCATGGAGTATGAAAACCTAATGTTTCCTCTTCACAATTCCACATATTTCATGTGCGTGTGACCGTCCATGTGGAAAGCTGAATAGACACTTTAAATAGCAGTTGCAACTATTCAACGTGCACAACAAATTTTTAGCCTCTTTGACACTGCCTGTTCAAGGTAGGAATGTTGCACCATTATTCCACGTTGCTGTTCTTTACAAAAGGTATGATTGCAGAACAGGGTGACAGAGTTGTTTCACCTTTAAGCAAGCAGCTGAGGTAGTAACAGCGCCAATTCAACATCTGTGTGAAAGGGACAGTCAGCAGGATAGGACTGTGGATGGGATGGGCTTGACGTTTTGAAAACGTGTTATGTGTGCGATCCACCACCAGAAGATCTAAAAAGTGGTTGGCAGCAGTTAGCAGCTAACTCAAAGAAGAATAACAGCAGCCAAAATGTCTGCAAATTGGGGAGAGAATGAGATGTAGGAGTTCCTTGCCCTCTGAGCAGGGGACGAAATTAGCTGCCATATGACAGAATGGTAAATGATTGTTATCGCAGTGTTGCTGCCATTGTTTGGTTCTGTGTAAAAAAGTAAAGGCGGAGTGATGAAGGGACTTTATGGCGGCCCTATTGCGAGATCTCTCTTTAAAATGGGCTTGTGTTTGTTTGACAACTCTCTTCCTGCTGTCAGAACTTTAGTTCTGTTTTTTTTTTTTTTACTTCAGTCCTTCTCTTTTTCCTCTCGTTTGCAAATGAAATTGAGACTAAAAGCTACAGGATTGCCCCAAATTTTCACTCTAAAGTTGAAACATTTTCAATTAGCACGTACGAGTTTTGGCCCCAATTTGTACTGCATACGTTCACACTCACTTGTCTCGTTCCACTGACTTTGTATGCATTCACGCCACATCTAAAATATGTTTAGCTTTTTTCCAGAACACACCCTAAAGAGAGAGATTTGAAACCTTAACCAGGTAGTTTTTTAGCCATATTAATGATTGCCTTTTGTTGCCAACATGTACACTCATCCTAATCTTAACCATAGGAGTTTCAGATTAGAGAACACACATATGGGGTGTTTTTAATAGCAGTGAAAAATTCTCAGAGCGTGACAACGTTTTAGAGACAAAGGTCCTAGCAGGAAACCAACCAAGTTTCAGTCACATGGTATTTGTGTTCGACCATTAGGCTACAAAAACACCCCAGCATGCTTATTGCTTGTGTGTTATGTCTTGAGTATTGTGTGACACAAACTAATGAGCCTCATGAAGACGCCCTCTGTTTTGAAGTTAGGTTGGGTGCACCTGTAGCCCACAGGGTGGATTAAGTTGTCATCCGGTGTGGAAATATGTTTAATTTTCTCCTCATTGTGTCTGCCCCCCAGCAAGTGCTTCCACAGTCTGATTGCTTTTACATGAATCTAATGAAATATGATTGCATTATGAGGCAATCCAATAAATACATTAACCTTTACAAATCAAAACATGTCATCTCCTCCGAGCTGTTGCTGTTTGCCTAAAATGGTTGGATTAAACAAAAACATAATCATCCTCTTTCATTTTTGCTGGTCTGTCCAGTGTTTATGGAGTCAGTGAACCTGTTACTCCTCTCCACTCTCTCTCAATAATAGAAACGCTCATGTAAAATCTTCTGTTTTATTTCCCCATTATTAAAGAGGAGGGATGCTTTTATTTTTTAAATGCCACTGACTCTAACGTGCAAACACTCAAAAATGCATCCTGGACTAACGATGCATCCTTTGTTGCTTACATTACCATGTATTGATGAATTTTACATGTACATGACCTTCTCCACGCTTATCATTTCATTCAGCCTGGATGAAGTTCATGTCAGTATCTTTAGAGCAGATGGAGACAGGCCTGACACGAGAGCAGGAGGTGGGACTAATATGTAAAAGGATGTAAGAAGAGGAAATGGGAAGTAAGTGCAAGGTGAATGATGGCAGGATGATCACGGGGAACGATGTGAAGACAGCAGCGAAAGATGGGAAGCACGAGGGGAGGGGAGAGAGGTCTGATTGACAATTTGCATCCTCTTCAGAGGGTATCAGGGGACATGATTGAATCCAGTCAGGCTGAACCCATTAGGGGAGCGCTGCTGTCGGAGGCCGAGCAGAGAGCCATTCACCGGCACCCGGTCCCTGCTCTTCACCGGTCTCCATTTATATTCATGCCAGGGCTGAGTTATTGAGGAAGAAGAGTGAAGAGAGAGAGAGAAAGAGGGACTGAAGCAGGCCACGTCCAGCCATCCGTTTGCTATTTGTGAGCCGTAAAGTTCTCACCCGCTGCCAAGATCGCTCACTTAACCTGGGCGCGACTGATCCCATTTGCATGTGATTTTCATGGGTCAATATGTCTATAAATTGGATTCAAATTGTAGACATGTAACATCTCAAACCACTTAAAAGCACTAGGAAAAAAGCATTTAGAAGCTCTGGGGAAAATGCAAGGGTCATTTGCATTTTAATCAGTTTAACCTGTCTCTTCTCATTAGCCTGCCTCGACAATGTTGCCATAACTGAAACCTATCTGGTGCATTTTCTTGGGAGACAGCCATGTGAAACATCTTGGCTGAAGTAAGGCGATCGTTTTGCAGAAGGTTTTTCTTTGTACTTTTCCAGTAGATCCCTGGGCGTGATGAGAGCGACGGAGATATAACACACTCGAGGGCGTGATAAGCCGCAGTGGCCGAGGGGCTGCTGGGAACAGTTCCTGACAGCCATCCCACCCCTCATGTCTCCATTCACCTCAGCCAGACAGCTGATCCAGAGCAGCCCGAGAGTTTGACTAGGTGACAAAGGAGGTGGAGTGTTGTGGAGAGTCTTCCACATGTCGCCATTTATCTCGCAAACACAGCACACACGCCCAAAGCTACAATACTGCAGCAGTCTTAGTTTGTACCAGCCAGCTGTCAAAGCGGAGAAGGTGGAACCATGCCGACAGACTTCTCTTTCTTCTCAGGAGTGAAAATCAGGAGTTAGTAGAGAAGATTTCATCCTTTGTTTGTGAATGCTTGGATTGGACCTTTTGTTGTATTCAGCGGTTGTGCGTGACTCAGAAGTAAGTAGCAGAAAAAGGAACACTGTGGCATTTGAAAACAGTTATATTCATATTTTAGTCTGTACCTTAGAAGTGCACTCAGTAGGACGCCAAATTGCCTATTAGGCTGTTTTCATAGAAGCTGCCATGGCGCCACTAATCCAGTTTTTGTACATTTGCTCCTTGCTTTGATGTAATTATCAAAACACAAATTTGATAAGCCTGTTCAGAGCATTTTAAGAATCCAGCTGCAGCTCAAATAATATTCAAACTCATAAATATAAAGGTCATTTGAAGGAGAGGTAATTAGATGGATACTTGTACTCCTGGGACTACTGTGGAAAGAAACAGGCTACAGAGACATACTCACTTTTCTTTTCACTGTACACGTAGCAATACATCTGTTCCAAATGTGACCGTCTGTTTTTACCTCTCTTCATCTCTTTCTCTTGGACTGTCTCTCCTTCCTCCTCTCCTGCCTCTTCCTCTGTGTCCCTGAGGTTTAAAATAGTCACAGTGGGGATCATGTTCGAGTTATGAATGTCCCAATTAGCAGGAGGTGGAGTGAGAGGGTCTTGAAAGTGGTACTCAAGTGACTGGTGCAAAAAACATCACCAGGCCATAGTTTTTATTTAGGCAGGCTTAATGCAGGCTATTGACTTCTCAATGAGGACCAGGATTAGGTCAAATATACTTCACTCACTAATGCATGCCTAATGGTTCTGCTATAGATTGGCCATAAAAGTGGATGATCATAAATATTGTTGGATTTTAAAACATTTATGAGTGAAATCCAATGCTCTGCTTCCAAAATGTGAGTCACTAAGCGGCGGTGCTGTATCCAGATATATGCTTCTTGTTGAAAAGACGTGGGGAATATTTGGACTCAGCACAGCTACATTGATTCCAGCATCATTCAGTTTCACTCTACAAGATGTGTTATTGTTTTGGTTGTTTTGAAGTCTACTTTGTGGCACTTTCTCCAGCTGGCATATCCATAGCAGAATAATGATAGAGGAGGAACAGTGCGTGTTCATGCTTCCAGTGCTGACATGTTCACTCACACACTGCATTGCCATGGTTACTTCTGTTTCTGAGGTGCAGCTGCCAACAAGTGCCTGTGTCACCTGTCACAAGCTTATCTGTCACCTTTGACCCCTGGCAGAAATTTAAGCATGGGGCTGCGGAGCTCAATCTCTGAAATTCCAGACTCCTCACAAACTGTCAGAGCTGTATGAAATGCTTTTAGATTCAAAGCAAGAGTGAAAGCTAGAGAACATGGCAAAGTTGCACTCAGCAAGAATTTCCTACCAGTTGTGATTTCACAAACGTCGCCACTGGTGCGATTAAAGGGAAAAAGTTCTGTAACCATCCTGATGAAGGCTTAGGGTCTTAAACACCAAACCTGATTGGTTCTGCTATAACAAACTCTGGTGCATTTGTCTCATTAGCACACAGACTTTAATCTGTTGAGGTGTTGAGTACACATATTAGTCTACGAATCTATAACCATTAGTGACTGTACTCAAGCACCGTTGTCATTAAATGAATCAGTAGCTTTTAGTAGTGGAGCTCCTCTCACTGGTAACTGTAATGCCCAGTACATACCTGTCCTCATTAAAGGTTTATTAAAAGACCATTGAAGCCACAGAAACAACAATAATCTGATCACTCAGACCTAAATAATAGGCTCTTAAGCCATTAACCTTATGTGCTGTGCTTGTATAGGCTTGAAGTTCATAAACTTCTGTACATAGTCAGTGACTACAAATCTTTGACCTGACCTGAACAATATGAACTGAATGATTGGTGATTTCAGTCAAATTCTGGTGCAGACTGAACAACTGAACCAAGACCACCAGAAATGCTGGATCTAGGTCCACTCCCAAGCAGACTCTGGTTTTATGATAGTAGATATGTGATTCTAGCAATGACTATTAAATCAGTGTACTGATTTTGAACCCTCAGCCTGGTCTCACACCCACAGTGCCATAATATGCCACTTGAGCAGTGCCACTGGCGTCACACCCTGTGGGATGCACCAGGCTTTCCACAAACTCCAGTGTAACCCTATCTGCGTCATTATGAGACTTTCAGTGCAACAGACATGGTTTGTCTGTGGAAAGTCCACTCAGGGCAGCTCCAACAAACACCAGGCTTTGCCCCAGAAGACCAGCATTCGAGACAAACAAACAACAGCTGGCTGTTTTCTAGCAACACACCGCTGCCTTTCCAGATGCATTTGTTTGTTTTTTTAGTGACATCCCCAGCCTTTAAATAACTTAACTGTATTACCTAAATCTAACTGCCGGCCCCCTCTTACTGCTGGCACGCTCTGCATTAAGATACAACACAAAAGGCTTTCCCCTGGCGTCATTTTAGTAACACCCAGGGCCTCTGCCCAAGCTGCAAAATATGACATGTAGGGATGAGATCACGTTGGAACCCTTAAGACCCTGGTAACACAGGAAGGGTTGTAGCACTTTTGTGGTGGCTTTTTGTAATTACTTTTAATGAGAATCGAGCTTTTTGCTCAATGTTTTTACGTTGCTACACGCCTGGCGTTTCTGCGCTGTAGGGTTAAACTTCAACTTTAACTTCAACAGTAGAAAAGAAACTGATAGTATTCCCCGTGATCCACCCTCTTTTTTAGGTCTCACATACCCACACAGATCTCCGTTTCCCTGGGCCCAAACTATTTACTGACAGCCTCTCGCCCTCAGCCAGAGCTCCAGCAAATACCCTCTGCCTGTCCATTTTAGGAACTAGCTACCAATTACCGTGAAAATAAGTAGGTAGATTTAGCTACCCAAAATAAACGGTAAATTGATTAAATGGGGATATTAGGGTAAGGAAGTGATGGGGTGGTTGCCTGGCAACAATAAAAAAGGCGCAGCAAGCGTGCTTTTTCAATTAGTGGCATTCAATTAAAAAAGAAAAGAAAAAAGGACAGTGAGGTGCACCTCACATTTTGAAACCTGTAAAACGCTTCCTGTGTGATCAGGGCCTAAGAAGACAATCTTCCAAACTCTTTCAAAGCAATGTATAGTGATTATTTAAATAGGATCATTTTGTTACCATTAAAAAAATTGTTGTGTTCGTGGAAATTCTCCCTGGAACATAAGAAAACAGAAGTGTGTGGACGTTGTGTCTGACTCCATATATTTCAGCAGTTCCCTGATAAAAAATGAGATGCTGCAACCTCACAGTGACGAACTTCCAGTAATGTTACTTAACACAATGCCTGTTTTTTGCCTCTTTGTCACTAGAAAGTACAATTGCCGTTGACTAAAAATGCTCACTCACTTTTGAAGCTCTTTGTGACTATTAGAAAAGATGAATATAATTATAAGGTGCAGTAATGTGCTGCATGACTTCATCCCTGGGATTTGTTTTCTTCAGATGTTGCACTGATGATACAGGACTGACACCAAAACTGTCCAATCATGACTAGTCTGAGAGTTCAAATTACTTGTCGTGATTCGCTGTTCCACAACTAAAAGTGTAGGTAATTTTTAGAGAAGTACAGTGCAATAATTCTCATGTTTTATCTGCATGTCCATTGCATCCTGTTGAACAACTGGTAAGATAAGAGTCCGCAGCTGTCTATGTATCATCAGAAAATTAGACATGTTCATTGCATACTCTCTCCTTTTATAGAGCTATGAATCAGTTGCTGACTTACATTAAGCACATTCTGCTATCCACATCAATCTCACCTCGTACTTTTCTTCTGCTGATCTCATCTCCCTGTTACTCGTCCTGCTCATTATCCCTGCAGCAGATAAAAACATCTCTGTCTCTGTCTCTCTCCCTATCTCTGTTTTACACACACAAACAGGTACCTGCACACATGCCACAGACAAAAACAAACAGTTTGTTTAAACAATGGCTGCTCTTTTGTTCCCTGCCGTGAGAGGGGTCAGGTAGAGGCTGGCAGCAGATAGTGTGTGTCCAATGGATCGCTGCTCAGGAGTCAATTAACCGGGGTCTGTGCAAATGAACAGAACAAGGGGCGCAATCGGCTCCAATCTCCCGCTAAGTCCTGCCTCCTGACTCATCTATTAAAGCATGCTGGTAAATTGACTGTTCTGGACTTTAATGGGATGAATTTTAAGTGGTGGAGGTTGGAGACAGTTAAGAAACATGGTACTGTGTTTTCAGAAGAAGCAGATAATAACAGTAAGAGAGATGTGGAGAAAAGATGCAGAGGCATCGATAATGCCGGCCTAATGAAATGAGTTTCTGGGCACGGTCTGCTCAGATAACCTCCTCCTTCACTACATCGCATCAGCATTGGCGTTATCAGACGGAGCACGGTGCGTTACAAACGTTTTTAATTAATTACCGTCCCGTAGCCACAAACACAGCTTCAGTAACTCCGCACCACTGCCCCCAAACACTAATCCAGGAAATCCATGTTGACAATCCTCTCAAGGCTGTCCTCTCCCCTTAACATTCCATTCCCCTGTCCATTTTACACGTGGAAATCCACTGGTGACATTTAAGGTCAAAGATGATTTCCCAAGTGTGATTTAGCGGCCCCTCCTCAACATGTGAGCAGATCAATGAGTTCACTGCATCGCTGCCATGAGAGGCATGGGATGAGAAATGTGTTTACTGCTCACTACCTGCAGTTTACCAACCATCTCACACCTCTTTCTCCCTATACATTAATGCAATACTAAGCTACTGTACTGTATATATAATGCAGTGCCCCTGGGCAAGGCTGGAAAGTGTCTTCTGCTCTTAGAATAATTTCTCCACATTTATGCAGTGTGAGGTCTGAATAATTATTTTAATATACATAATGTAGCATGTCATTAGAGGTAGCTTTCAAGCCATTTTCCTCCACTTCCATCACCTCCAGTACAGTAAGTAAATGCATCATAACTGTGTCTTATTGGCATCTTGTCTCAGATGGATCTATATCTGGCCTCCCTCTGTTTCCTGCTGAGACAAAGTGACTGCTTTGGCCTTGGTTTTTTTTTTTTTTTTTTTGCATCCAATTAATCTGGAGAAAGGGAGAGAGAGAGAGAAAATGGAGGGAAATGATCAAAACACGGTTCTTCGCTTAAAACTTTTCATGACCGTCTACTATATATCAGTGTCCTTTAAAAGTGCTGCCCATTTCCCCTGTGAAAATAGTAAAATATATTTTAACAGCCTTAGCAAAATGGAGCTTAAAAACTAAAACAATGAAAGTCTGACCCCGCACTGTGTGCCAGCTGTGACATTAGAAGTGAGTAAAACTTTCAAATAAAATATGTCTGCCTTGTTCCTCCTATATTTCATTTCAGTGGTGTTCTGTTCAGTGAGCAGTGCAATAAAAGTTTGAATCATTTTTAAAGGCCTGTAAATCGAATCTGTGGATTGGACACAATGGGGAAAAGGGGAAGAAAGGGCACAGTCATCAGCAGGCTGCGAGATATTAGGAGCTCCTCATATAGGAAGGCTCAGGGCTTCCGTCAATGTCAGCTGGCACAATGGAGCTGGATCTGGGCTGGAGAACTCGCCGGTTATTTCATTGTTATTTGGTTCAGCCTGCGTTCTTATTCTTCTCCGGCTACTATCCCCAAAGAAATGGAAGGTGCTGCTGTGTTGTCTGTCATATGGTGGCCTGCATAGAAATAAAGTAAGTGCACATACAGATTAGTCCTGCACATTTTCAAATCATAATGTCAACTTGAACAATAAACATACTGTGAAACACTCTGATATTGGACTTTGAATGCGGTAACAACGTGATTAATTTGTCTTATGACTTGCTGTTAAGCAGAGCCCTCTTTGTTAGACATCATCTAATTGGTCAAAATCTGCACGCAAGCAAGTGAGTTTTATTAGACTAGTGCTGCTGTACTACTCTGGGTGGTTGAAGGCGTAAAGTGTAACAGGATGAGTGCAGACAAAAGTGTGAATGCCAGAGAGGGGTTGACCTTTGGATACAGGAAAGATGACGTGGCACAAGCAGCGGTGCTGTGCAAATCTGAGTCAAGAACTGAGTTCACTTTAATATCTGTGTAGTTATTGCAAGTCTTATCGTTATCATAGTATTCAAAAATGTTATTGCATATTTTCCTCATGCAGCCCTAAGGCCAAAGACACATGCTGCATTTTTCACCACCTGGGAAATGCGAGGCACATCAGTCAGGCACTGGGTGCCCACTCTTGTGCCAACTTTCAAGGGTGTGGAGGCAGACTGTGCCTGATGTTGCTTTGCAACCATAACTAGCTAACGGTATCATTTCTCTATTCCCATCTGCACAAAACCCTTGCAACGTTCTTGCTTTTAGATGTGGATAGAAAGCAGGAGTTTGTGCATCTTATCCTACAAGTCCATAAAGACATAGCAAAATTCATCGTTGGAACCAGGAGCTGTGTTTTGATTGGGAACTTTTAAGTCATATTTCATGCTAAATAGGATCTGACATATTTGTCTAAAATTATTTACTAACAATAAACTGTTCTTTGAGGTATTAACATTATGTCAAAGTTTGTTTTTAGTTGAATTCATTATGTGCCAAATCTGACATTTTCAAACCTCACAGCTGATGATTTTAATGAAGCTTATCGTAGCTTCAGTTAGCACAACTGTCTGACTTTAACTCAGGCGAGGGCATTTTCTCTTTCAGTTCAACCAAGTGGATTTTGCCAAGTCCACTGCCAGCCAATCCCATTGCCGTTCTTAAAGTTCAAAACTATTGTTTTCTCTGCCGTTATCAGCTGTCATGTCAGTGTCAGATCAATACAACTCCATTTACCACATGTCTCCATCACAACCAGTCTTCCCAGCTGGTCCTTCCAGCGAGGTTATCAGAAGTCCTGCTCCACATCTCATTCATCCAAATCTTGAGCCATTGCTCCTCACCCCTTCACCACCACCAGTGTAGCGACTTCATCTTGGGAAGACTCATGTTTAGCTCATGGCATCACTACCCCTTTAAAACATGACGTCACAGTTGTGTCTGACTGCCTAAGATTCATTTTTTTTCAACTTTCCTGTTGCGCATTATCTCAATAAATTTAATTTAATTACTCGTTAAGCATCTCTTTCAATTAAGTCTCTCCTGATTGAATAACATTGTAAACAGCACTGTTACAGATGCCAGCGAAGTTGAGAGTCATTTTTTATCTTGTTTGAACTTGAAAAGTGGATTTTTAACATTAGCTCTCATGCTTGAAAGATAGCTTGCCAAAGTTAATTACACTGCTCATGGTAATGTTTGTTAAAGATTAATGTTATCATTAATAACTGAGATGGCAGCAATTATAGCTGGAGTTTTAATATGTAGAAGTCTGACATTTAATTTTTTTCTGCTATTTGTTAAACATGGCTAACTCTACCAAGCTCTTAAGTGGGTTCATGTCTGTTTTGCTTGTAACTTGTGTACTTCAGTAGACATAAAATGATTACAGGGATTACATTCATACTCTAGCTTATTCATATAGTGTTTTTCTAGACAGAGCAACCACTCAAAGTGTTTTACAACATGAGCACCAGTCACACACAGTCATACAGTGGTGGCCAAGGCTGTCCTACAAGCCACCTGCTCATCAGAAAAAAAAGCCATTAACACACACGCACACAGGTTCAGTATCTTGCCCAAGCCCACCCCAACATGGTGGCCAGGGATCGCACGTCAGTCCTTCAGATTTGTAGATGAACACTTTACCTCCTGAGCCCTTTATCCAAGCAGAAGAGTGGAGCCACCATAAAAGAGACCATGACAGAAGTGAAAAGATGAACAGCAGAGAAAGGGACGGCAGCTAATGGAAAATAAGTAAAATAAAGGGAAAAAAATGTCAGCAAAAATCGTTGGAAAAACGTTTTATTTCTTTGTATTGCTTTAAATTGTGTTGTTAACTTAACAACTGCATTGCTGGTTTAGATCTGTCAGTGAAAAATCTCTGATGTGACTAAAACTCTTCATGTCTAAATTAAAGCATGTTGCTGAGTTGTTGTCTTTTCCCAAATATCATAACTTTGCGGTTCTATAGGCAAAGTGCCTGTCCTAAAAACAAATATTTTAAAATTGGTATACATCTAAAGTTCCCTCAGGGTGCCTGTCATTTTGACAAAAGAACATTGCTGTGCATCAGTTTTTCTATCTAGGATGTGAAACTTTAGTTTCTCAAAATCCTTCAGAACGCAGATAGAGCCTTATAATTTCAAGGTCACAATTTCTTTACATAAAATATCTTGTCTCATTTAGGCACTCCTAACCAAAGGGGTTAGTGTCACCGTTTCCACGCTGTAAAGGGTTGTTAAACAATAAGTAAAGCAACCCTGTAGAAATATCCAGACCTATTGAGCTTGTCTGTGTCGCACTCGTATACATGAACCCCACAGGATCCATCTATCCGTTACACCGGCTCCCTGATGAGCTGTGCATCTCCGACCCAATAAAAAACTCACGGAGCTCCGCTGACAGCTCTGTGCTGCAGAGGACTCTGATCAAAAAGAGCTACAGCCATTCTAATAGCCACATCTCATTGCATTATATTTCATACAGTAAATATGGCATCAACCTGTCAGGGCCCAGTGAAATTTAGGACGCTGAGCCGGCAGCCCATTTTTAAACCCAGCCAGAGTTTTTCCATGTAAAAAACAGGACAGAGTGATTAGATTTATGCTCTCATGGTAAAGAATATCTGAGGCACTAAGCAGCAGGTTCATGAGATTGACAATCTTCATTGATCTTCTATGTAAAGTCTTTACATGTAGGCTAAACAAGTCATAGAAAAACTTTAAAGCCATAAAATCCTCTTGTCTACAAAATAAATCAATACTTATGTTACTTTATTAAATGTGGCCTTTAGAGGTTCTGTAGGTAACTCTTTTTCTGAGGCCTTTAAGTGAACCACAGTCAGCCTCCTGTTGCTCGCACTCCCGAGGTCGTACTCAGTAGTCATAAGAGAGCACCTGGGCGTAAACAAAAACAGTGACAAACACAAGGCTGACGGTGACTGACTGTCATCACAATAGGATAGAAGGTTGAAAAATACATTTAAATCATACTTAGAATAACGTTAGGTAACTATCTGCAGTGTTCTATATTTCACTGGCTCCATGATACTACCTCACTGTATGTGAAATACGTTACCAGCTGTAGTTCAATCAGGAGAGACTCGTTTTTATGGTAAAAGAATATTCATTAATGTGAACGTATGAATAAAAATGTGGAAAGTCTTTGGCGATTAGAGATGGTTTGATTTAAGGAGGGTGATCATTGAATAGGGAACCCTACACCCTAGAGGAGTGAACACCCACAGACAGCTGATTAGAGGAAGTAGTGAGAGTGGGATAGAGAGAAATGTGAGCGGACATTAGCGGACTACACCTTCTAGCCAACACTAACTACTGTTGCACACTGTTAGCACTGTAGCAGAGCCGAAGAGAGGAAAGGCACTCAGGAACACACATAACATCACATCCTTTGGATTTTCCTTTACTTAGAAGTCAGTCCACGGGCTGCTACAGGCAACCGAGAAAGTCGGGAAAAGTCTCAGTTTTTAAGTCATGTTACAACCTGCTCAGCCATTGGCGATAAAAAACAATTAATTCTGGCAAAAAGTAACATACAGAACCTTTAGGAGAGCATATCAGTGTGTGTTGTTGTTGCCTTTGAGCAGTTAGCTCCAGCTGTTTTGTTTTATTTCTAGGAGAAGGATTTAAAGGAATTCATCTTTATGCACCCTGAAGCACCCTCTCTTTAGCCTTTGCTTTAGTGGCAGCCCAAGAATCTTACTTCTGTACTTTTCTGTGCTATCATCAGCTCTGATTTTTTTTGGGGGCTGCCGAGTCAGTCATAGCAGATATCAAGGGCATAAGCAGATAACCAGATAATCCCACTTCAAGCTTCATTCCGGTGAGGTAGCACACAAAGTGTTCAATTGTCTTCAAGAGATTCGGCTCAGAAAGAATCCAGCTGCTCCTCTGACAGCTCGGCTGACACAGCCCTCTAGTCTGAGGATGGTGTTGTTAGGGTTCATTTATTGGTCGGGTCTTTACACACAAAGACAAGGCTCCTCTCAGAAACCTTAAGCAGGTCTATGTGGGATCAAATTTTATACTGTGATGCATCAGAGTTTTGCTACTTAGGAACACTAACCATGCGTGTTTTAGGCATTTTAGAACTGTACTTGTGAAAGATTCTCCACTGGATATTAAAACCCTGGCAGTGAGGATCTAATGATTTCTAAATTGAGCTGAAATCGGGCGATGTTATCCTTTAATGGAAGCTGTGAGGAAAGCATCTCTCTAATGAGGCAGATGGGCTGGAAAAGGGAATGATGGAGAGCTCAGTCAGGTGTGCTGCACTTTGTGGGAGTCTGGTTAGAAGTAGTGCTTTGAATATAATCTTGTACGGAAATAAACAAGACAGTAAAATATGAGACAGATAGATCTCCTTGGTGGAAACACCTCATTAATTAAGCAATTGCTATATTCCATCTAATCATAGTCTCTATCATTGCAGTGAAAGATGTTTGATTCAAAAACAGCAATGCAAATCTTTTTTTTTTTTGTCCTCATCACAATCCCTGCTATACTTTATTTTTTCTTCCTTTCTTTCACCAAAACTCAAATATATCAGACAGTGCTGAGCTAGGAGTGAAGGAGCCAAACTGATTTCATTACTCGCAGAGAGGATATGACAGGCCGAGGAAATGCCACTTTAGGAATCCCGCGGGTGCCCCGTGTTCTGCCGCCACGCACCCTGCACACTTAATGGAATCTGTGCACTTCTGGTTTCCATATCAGTGGAGCTGAAATGTCAGAGGAGTAATATGGACATCCCCTCCTGACACTGCAGACTTAATTAAAGATCCTGGACACATCTCGGAGATGCCAAGAAAAAAAAACAATAGGTTGATGTGGATGTTTAGTTTCTGTGATGGTGGCATGTTCCTCAGGTATATGGCACTGGTGACGGCAGCATTGGACATGAATAAAAAGCTAATGTTGGGATTTCTGAGGACACACACAAGTCTCACCTGATGTCGTTGCTGCTTTTCTTCATCTTATGTTGAAAGGATAAGTTTGTTTAACAAGATACCACTCTCATATCTGTACGGGAGCATAAAAGGATGGAAACAAGGGGAAACAGTTCAGAAGTAATGAAGCAACTCTGAAGTTTACTGATTCACATGATATATCTCGTTTGTTTGACTACACAAAAACCAAACTGAAAAAATGATAAATCACCATTTTACAGATGGCTGTGACGGCCCATTTTTTGGACGGTAGAAGTAACTTGCTGGTGTTGCTGGGCAACTGGTTCTAGGCAGATTTCGTTACCTTTGGGCAGCTCTGTCAAGGCTGGCTGTTTCTCCTTGTTTCCAGTGTCCTGAACTAAGTCATTTGACTGCTGGTGGTAGCTTCATATTTAGCATACAGAGTGCATAGACCACAGAAGAGTGTTATCCTGCCTACATCTGTGATCTGTTAATTCCCTATGAGCCTGATCATCCTCCCATTTGCTGCCCGAGCCCCTCAGCCGTGGAACCCCCCTGCCAGAGGATCTCAGGCAATTAAATCAGCGACCTCTTTTAATTCTCTTCTTTTAACTCACTTTGATTGTTATTTATTCTTACTATAAACTCTGTGTGGGTGTGAACTCTTACAGAGCCGTTTAGGTCACATGTGAGTGACCTCAACAACGCACCCGGCCATCATGTGTGTCGTTAGGGTCAGATGGGTCTAGGTGTGATGAGTGTTCAGTCGTCTGGGGAGGGACCCCAAGACCACATTGTAGGTGGGTAATACGTGGTGTCGTAGGCCACAGCCGTGCACTTCAATGCAGCAAGACTCTGCTGTCCATGTACATCTAAAGGAAAAGGGACCGTCCTTTGAGGACATCAGTGTTCAAATCTTGGCCGGAGAAGAAAGATGGTTTGAAAGAGGCATGAAAGAAGGCGTTTCATCAAACTGGAACGGCCATTGTTAAACAGACGAAGTGGCCTACGACACCACTTATCACCCTCCTACAGTACAGTGTTGGGAACCTTTTCCAGACGACCAAACACCCATTCTCACCTGGACCCTTTTAACCCTAATGACACACATGACAGCAGGGTGGGTCAACAGCTCACATGTGACCTTAATGACTCTGCAAGGCTTCACAGCCAAAGCAGAGTTTAAAGCCTGTGACTCCACACCAATCCGTTAGAACTGAAGCCTCTTGGATGAGAGATGAATTGTCTTCAAGAAACTCAAGCAAGTCTAGATGCCTGTGAAACAGCACTGACTTGATTTTTGAAACCCGCCTGGCACTGTTTGAATAAAAATGTGAGATTTTTTCAGGTTGAATCTGCACTGATTTGTTAATATACTCTAATATTCATGTAATCTGGCTTCAGCAGTACGGGTAGTTGCATCGTCAGCATTGCCAGTTGCACTAACCATGCTAGTGTTGTGTCAAAGTCGGCTCATCTGTTGAATAGTGTTTCCCTTCTGTTGAAATACATGTCTCCCCCCTCTGTGGTTAGGGTTAGTGATAAGGCTTGGTTCTGATTTTAAGCTAGGTGAAAACATATATTGATGGGGAACAGTCTTTGACACAACAAAAGCATGCTGGGTGCCTTAAAACCTTAAAACACAGTGTGTAAACATTACTTAAATGTTGCAAGAGTGAACGATGCTCCCATTCATGTTCATTATGGACTGTAAAACAATAGGCGCGTAGCTACTGTGATGCACCCATTGGTTTGTGGACATTTAGAAGCCTCAAGTTTGGCATTTTGGCCCTTGACATCTTGTTTTTTTGGAGCCAAAAGTGACCATATTTGGATGGGAGGGTGGAGCTGTAGAGGAGCGAGGGGTAGACCTGACTAAAGACTGTAGCGACACCTCGCAGACTGCCTGTTACTCATGTGGCCCACTCTTAAATATGCATGCAAACAGGTGAGTTGTAAAAAAAGTCTTGCCCTGTACAGTTATCATGAATGTTGAGATTAGCTATAAAGATAAAACTGTGTTTGTACCAGGCTGTAAACATGGTTGGCATTTTAACATCGGAGCTTGTGAAGATTTACTCTGTTCGGTAGCCAGCCTCAAGTGGCCATTAAAGGAACTGCAGTTTCTTACACTTCCTGCATTGGCTTCATTTTCAGCCCCAGAGGTTGCCATTTAGATGCAAACAGATATATTCAGTTCACAGTTCATCACAACAAAGCGAATTTGGTTCATGCACAGCACTGATGTACAGTACATCATACACTGCATGCTTCTCAGTTCTCAGGAATAAATAATAGTAGAAAACCACAATGTATTCATGAGATGTACTAACACACTTGCAACATGTACATAAACATAAAAATGTATGAGCCATGTCTTCATGCCTTCCACACAACCTGGTTGTGGTTCATAGCGTGGCCCTTGGCTCCAGAATATAATTTATAGACTCAACCAGTCTCATCCGATCCAATCCTTTCTTTGTGTGTGCGTGTGTGTTTTTAAGCTGAGGGCTAGGAGAGGCAGAGCACCAGTGGTTTTAGGTTTAAGTCAGATTTAAACATGAGTGGAGTCCAGAGATAAATTTGAAATCGTTTTTAGATTTCAGAGATTTTAGTACACTTTTCTGATACTTTTCCCCTGATGTATTGATTTAGAATAAGCTCTGACTCAGCTAGCACCTTGTTATTAAATAGCAGCCTCAAAGAACAGATAAATCAGCTCCTCTCTGGTAAATGCACGCTGGCTCTCTCTCTCTCTTTTGTGGGACTGGGTTTTAGTCATGCACAGTATTAGAGAGCTAAGTGGCTGACCAGCTGCTGGACACTGGCTGCACTGCAGTAACCACCCTTAGGGTTTAAACACCCATAGTGGATTTGCAGCTACACTGATTTTTCCACTTACAACCGCCAGTATACTGGAGCACCTTTTAGCATATGGTGGGAGACCAGGAATAGTTCTGACCTAGTTGGAGCTTCAGTACTTCACCATCAAACTTCTATCTCCCTCTAGATTCTGGGTTCCCATGCACTGGGTATGAGAGCCAAATAACTTCACTAACTTCACTCTGCAAGTTTTTCTGTAGTTCTCTTCAATAAGTACTCAGTTTTTACTGGCTGGAGCTGAGCTTATAATAAATTTGTCCAATCAAAGCGTGGTGTTTTAAGCACTTGCACTGTAGGCCTTGATTTAGCCTCAAATAAAGAGAGATATAGGTTCCTTGTTAATATTGAAACATATTCATTGAATTCATGTCATACATTTTTTAGCAAGTGAAAGTCCCCGTGAAATGAAAAATACATTTTTCCAGATAAATCCTGTGTCCCTGTGTTAATAGATAATTTATCTCGTATTATGCCAAATATATGTAAAAAAAAAAAATAAATAAAAAAATCAATATCAAAGTATTTTTTTTACATCCCTGTCTTTTCTTTTTCTATAAAAGCAGGTATACTGGTTATAAATGTCTGATGACTCATCCTGCACTCGGGGGTGTTTACAGAAGTTCATTCAATCAAACAAGACAAGCTAGGAACACTGTCATATCACTTTACCGATTGTGGGTTGTGGTAACTACCTAACAGACTAATTTGGAGAGACGTAGGAAGAGATGTGTGTTTGGATATTATTTTTTTTCATTCCCTCCAAATATGTGGCAGAGGTCAGCTTCATCCATCTGTCCCTCGTCCTCCTCCTGGTCCAACAGAGAGGAAGATGTGAGTGTGGAGCAATGACTGTATATTAAGTTAATAAAGGTTTTTTGGGGGGGAGTTTTTCCTTATCCGCTGTGAGGCTCCAAAGGACAGAGGGATGATGTTGTATGCTGTAAAGCCCTCTGAGGCAAATTGTGATTTGTGATATTGGACTTTATAAATGAAATTGAATTGAACTGAATATCGCGTCTCCACTTCCTCCTACTGTACAAAAATGAAGCCAAAATATCCTGGATACGGCTGCTGCCATCTTACACTGGTGACCTTATTTGGAGCCAAAGTCTGTGTAGTAGCAATTTCTATGGTATCAAGTTCCAGCCCATACACCTGTCCAACCAATCATGAGCAGTGCAATTGATCGCAAGCACACCAAATGGTGCACACAGCTGTCATGACATCAAACCCCAATTTTTATTGCATGTAATAACTAGCTATAACCAAAGTTATCGGAAAAATGAACATTTGAACATACATCAGTATGATAAGAACTTTCCAAAATGACAGAAAGCAAAATTCCACATGTGCTTTGAGCTTTTAGTTTGGCCTATGCCGTATCTGCTAACATGGAGTGGGCAGGATTTATGATCTATACCGCAGCCAGCCACCAGGGGGCAGTCACTTTGGAGGAGCCGTCATGGCATCCATCTTTATATATACAGTCAGTAGTGTGGAGCCAACAGTCCGTTCAGCAGTGGACTCTACTGTAGCTTCATATTGCGCTAAACTTTAAACTCGCCCAATTTTGAGCCATCTATCCAGTGGTTCCCAACTGGTGGGTCACGGCCCAAAAGTGGGTTAGCGGATCCATTCTGAATGGACCACAAGTGACATGTAAATGTGTCAAGTTTGTAAAAAACATACTTTATTTTTAAGTATAGTGAATTTCCAGTACAAAGCTTTTACTTTGAAGTGCCATTTCCTGCTGTAGAGTGAGTGACTAACAGACAGCTACTTAACAAAGACAGCAAGCGAGCCTGATGGCGTGGCCAAACGCAGCTGGCCATTCTTTTATATTCACACGCTGAATATATTACACTGTGTGGACCTTGAACTAATGGCTAAGGAGAAACCTGGACCCCGTGGCTGGACCAGTTGGGAACCACTGGTCTAATCAGATGTGAAGGATTCAATCTGTGTCCTTGCTGTAACTGTACACTACTCAAATATTCTGTTCACTGGGACACATGCCACAGTACAGAAGCTTAAGACGCTCTCACCTCCGTTTTATGGGGACTTAAATAATTAATAATTTAACACAGGTTTTGACCACTGCTGCCCAAATTTCTGCAAGAACACTAATTGAAATATTGTATTAGTCTATAAAAGACTTTACAAAACAAGCTGTTTCCCTCCTGCACTCCACAACATGACTGAAGCCAGTGCACCTAATACTGTTTTTCATTACTTTCTGATGTGGATCGAAAGATCCCCATGCAGTTCTGACTATTGATTGACAAGCCAGGGGTTCTAAGAGCTTTGACAAACAGATATAAGTGGAAGGAATCCATGCTGGCCACATTGAGGGTAGTGTCCATTTATATACATGAAGGTCAGTCAATCGATAGTTGGTATTAAAACAAGAAACACAAGGTGATGCTTTGTCAGATCAATGTGGGGGCAATCTATCGCTGTAACTCCACAAAGTTCTGACCTTTTCAGTTAAATTCTGGATTGCTCAGTGCCTTTTTTTTTTGGCCTGTTTTTTTTTTTTCTTAGCTCTCCGTAAGCATCAATTTAAAAATTTAACTGAATGCATAAAATATTTGCTAGAACCAAATTTAACATGCTTAAACATTCCCATCGAAACACATGGATAACAATTCAGATGAACTTAGGTTACAACAAAAGAGATTAATTATTCATGAATCCTCCATGTAGCTGTTAGAAAGCTGTTTTATGAATATGCTTTAAACTAAAGTTCATGTTACATGTCATGGGAAAGGGGTTACTGTCTCAGCTGTCTTCATTTTTGTTGCTACGAGCAGGCCTCGGTGCATGATAGTTCAGCACCACAGACAGATCTCCACCAACTGCTATTTTATGTTCCAGTTTGAGTTCAGCACCTCAGACAGCTCCCACTGCTCATACTGTCTGATACAAGAAGTGGCTTGCGTTTTTGCTTCTCTCACGGCCTGTTACATGACCAAACACCATTATTAGAGACCTTGTACTGTAGCTAAACCTTTGTGCTTGTGTCCTAGCTAAAGTGAAATGCTTTGGCCTTGGTCTAAGTCTTTACGTCTCTATTATTACAACCTTCCCTCTGTGCACACAACACCTCTTCGATGGGCTCCACCTGAACTGTTTTGAGACAGTCTTGTAAGATGTTAAATTGACAATTACCAAAAATAAAAAGAAAAGAAAGGGAAAAAAAGAGGCCTGTAACCTCAGTGTTGTCTTTTAATGCTCAGGTGATTAAAGTAGTGCAGTCCCGCTTCATCCAGCTGAGACATTTACCCAAGATCAGGTCACTCCTTTCATCTGCAGATCCAGAAAAGGTCACCCATGCTTTTATCTCCTCCAGACTTGACTACTGCGACACACTTTACTTTGGTATCAGCAAAGACTGGAAAATATTCATATCCTGCTGCCAGGCATGTAATACATTTTAAGAGAGGAGACCACAAAACACCAATCTGTGTTTTCCTTCACTGGTTATGTGAGATTTTGAGAATTAATTTTATTACTGCTTATTGGTAAACCCTTGAATGCTGTCCGTACCTTTGGCTTTCCAGGTAGGCGCATGGAAGGGCAGGGATGTGTCCTCTCTCCGCCATATGCTTTCCATGTAGGCGTGTGGAAGAGGCTTTCTGCATAGGCCCAAGGAAAGGCAGAGAGGCCCCAGAACAGAGCCATACCACCAGATATAATAATGCAAATGGGAATAAAGTTTTCTTTGACTGAAGTGGTCCTGACTGAACTGCATCAAAACAGGGACTGCCCATTCTTCCGACGGCCAAAAAATAGTCCAGAAATGTCTTATTGAACCAAAAGCGCATTTTTCCGGCAGCCCTTTACCCCCTAAACAACCGCCCATTGCTCTGAAGTCCCATTCCTCCGAAAATATACACTCCCTGAAATTGAGAACCCAATCACCAGAAAAAAATGTTTCCATTGTATGTTTCTGTAAAGCATGGATACATGGCAAGGTTTAGGCACAAAGAACACTTGGTTAGGGTTAGGAAAAGGGTTGGCGTAAAACACCCATGTTTGTGGCACAAAAGGCGCTGGAAAAGCAGGGACAGGTCTGTGAAAAACACCTGGGTTTGTTGGCTCAAATGCAGATAGAAAACGCCATGAAGGGTTGGTAAAAACATCCGGGATCAGTCATTCAAATGCTGCTGGGAAATTGAAACTAACTGGGTTGTTTGTTTTTGGGATAAGGGGTTGTTTGAGAAATGTGCTTTCGGTCCAGTGGGTACAGTTTTTGGATTATTGGGTCCTTGGAATTTTAAACCGTCTTAACAATGGCATGGCACCATCAAAACCTCCATTTAGAAACCCACACAATTCCTGCAGTGTAATCCAAGTCTCATTTATCCAGTCGTATGCTCAGTACTTCCCAAACACATGCATTTCTTGCTAAAAGATCTTAGTATCGGAGGCTGGCTTTGAAGAAAGCAAAGGTGTCCTCGTCCCTGAGTAATTCAGGCTTTTGGTGAAATTCTTAGTACACTTATTGTTATATAGAAACGCGTGGGTCTTTGTCTACCTGTGCTGCATAGCAATGCATCAAATGCACACACTTTTGTAAAGCAGACAGAAGCCAGAAGGGTGGCTATGTACTATTCCAGATAGATATTCAAATTTCCTGGTGGAGTTCTCAATCAAATGCTAATTAAGTTGTTCTTAGGACCCGAAGGCTTGTAGCAGAGAGGAGTGTTATATTGTGGATACCTCATGTAAATGGCCAGTAAGTAACCTGGAAAGGTGAAAAGAGGTCTCGAAGTTGATGTAAACCCCAGGTGTAATGCCTGCTGGAGCGATAAGAACCTGTTTGTTTTTCCCCTCTACTGCAGTAAGCTAAAAATTGACTGGCACTATCTAAGCCTCTGGCGATTATCTGACGTGCCAGAGGGTTCATGCCGCAAAGACTAATTAGTTTCATTAACTTGCACTCAAGATAAAAAACAATTGCTTTCATGTAATTGAAATGCTGATTTTCCTATCCCTCAGCTCTCCCCTCACCGCCGCCTTGTCTCATTCTCCTCTGGATGCTATATCTGTACGCCGACCCACCCCTCCGCCTCTGTACTTTAAGTTGATCTCACCATCACACGTCTCTTAGCCTTTTTTTGCTAATTAATTTTGTTACACACTAGCACTTCATCAGTTTTATGAGCGCCTGTGAAAAGCACTCTGGTGTGCAAGTGCTTATTTTGGGGGTGTCATATTCTATTTGGTGATTCTGGCAGGTTCAAAAACAAAACTGAAACTTTGTATTACTGTGTGCTAATAAACACGATTTTAGGTAGAAATTCATAAAAAAGGTTAAGCATAGTAAAGCAGCCCTGATCATGGCCCAGCTTACAAATCATAAAACTATCTGCATTGCTCCCTGCTGCCGACAGAAACCGAAATATATCCGGTAAATCTGATTTTTTTTTTTTATTAAGGGGAGATAAACTTTGACTGTCATGTTTTTGTGTAGCTCTCTATAGAGAGAGCTTGTCACTCAAACAGCTCGACTTTTATTTCAATCACTGTTCAATGTTCAATTACCACCATGAATCAGCAACAGAGCAGTCAACACACATTTCCTGCTACAAAATGTCACATATTTTCTGTCATGTTATTAGTCATGTATGATCTAAAGACATTATTATCACCATTACGGTCATCCATCAACACCCCAGCCAGCATCATCATCTGCTGCATAATTAACATCAACAGTAGTAAAAGTTGCAGCAACCACAGCAACATTAACTGCAACAGAAACACCATGATAGCTGATGTCAACAGCTGGCACCATCATAATGAAATGTCACTTTTAATTAAAGAGGAAATCCAGACAATCTAGTCAAACAGCCATACAGTAAGACAGCATGAGCAGTGTGTCTTAGACTTTAAACGGAGATGACACACACACGTGAGAAAGTGCTTATCGACAGAGATGTTAAATATCAATGGAGCTCTATTCAAGGCCACTTAAAATGACACCCTCTTCTCTTTTCATGTCAAAAAAAGTCTAAGTGATTTCATTTTACTGCTCATTCATTGCCATACAGCACATTTTCTGTTCTCCTCTCACCTGTGGTTTTCTCAGTCTCAGTCGTTTTCTGCCTTTTCTTACTTCTTCAACAATTCTTTTCTCATCTCTGGCATCTACTGGTCATTTTTACCCAGCAAGCAGAAATTTGAGGATTTGGGGGTGAAGAGATGTGTAATAGGTCTGACAGATTTTTTTTTAATGCTATGTTGTATATCACTATAATTATAACATACTGTTGATAGTAAATAAGTAAATGCACCATACACAAGAGCAAACCTGTTGAAGCCATGGGCAAAATGTGTTGTTTGTAACATTTCGTATAAATGACTATATTTAAGTCCACTGCAGGTCAAAACCAGATGTTGAATTATAGTCACAGCTGCTGAAACAACAGTAGGTGTAAAACAAAAGTTATGTTTTTAAAACCAGATTAAGCTCAAAGGACAAATTAGTTCTAACAGAGCAATACATTGAAACACATGGAAAAGGAACCGGCCTATATGTAAAACACCGTTGTTGTTTTTTTTAAATTTGTTAATTACCTGTTAGTTCTTTTCACAGATTTTGGTGAATAACTGTAAACGTTGTTGTCTCTGAATTTAAAGTGTGCCAAGTATTCAGTGTAAGAAGAAACAGCTTGGCTTCACAAGTTCAGTAGACATACAGTTTTAAAGCAGCCCACACCCAAACTACCATGAGAACAGAGAGAGGTAATTTTGTAATAATTCAAAACAAATGAACCCTATCTGGTCAAATATTTTTGATTGTAATTCAGTTTTACTAAAATCCTTTACTTTATGTAACTGAAGGATTTTAGTACAACCAAATTATTTTCAAGTGTATTTGACTATAAAAGATCATATGTTTGGAATCATTATAATCAATAAATCAAACCAAGTTTATTTATATAGCACATTTAAAAACAACCACAGTTGACCAAAGTGTTGTACAAAATAAAAGAATGACCCACAAATATATAGCAATATAAGATGCACACAAAAACAGAATAACACCAGTAAGAACAATTACATACGTAAGAAAGATTAAATGATACTAAAATATTAAAACCTCTACAAACAATTAAAGGCCATTGAAAACAAATAAAAGTACCCTCAAATCTGTAATCCGGTATATTCTGTACTACTCAGTTCATCCATCCATCCATCCATCCATCCATCCATTTTTGTAACTGCTTATCCTCTTGAGGGTTGCGGGGGGGTGAAGCCTATCCCAGCTGACAGTGGGAGAGAGACAGCGTACACCCTGGACAGGTCGCCAGACTGTCGCAGGGCTGACACATAGAGACAGACAACCATTCACACTCACATTCACACCTACGGTCAGTTTAGAGTCACCAATTAACCTATCCCCGACATGCATGTCTTTGGACTGTGGAAGGAAGCCGGAGTACCTGGAAAAAACCCACGCTGACAAGGGGAGAACATGCAGACTCCACACAACGCCACCTCTACTCAGTTCAGTCAACCTAAAATTTTAAGGCAACCCAGACCCTTAATTTTTTAAAATAGTTTCTACATACAATGTTTTTTAACTTGGATGCACAGATGTTTTTTCTAGGGATGGCAATATTGGTCAGTCAACAGCCTTGGCCCAGTCTAAATTTGTTGGATGGATTGCCTTGAAGTTTTTCGGAGACCCCAACCCCATGACTTTTCCTCCACCAGCAGGTCAAAAACTATCCAGGGAAATATCCCAACATTTACTTGATAGACACACCAGGACATCTAGCACAGACGTTCGTTGTTCCCAGAGGATGTTTCCTAAAGACTTTGGTGATCCCCTGACTCTTACAAGTGTGAGCCTCTACATGAGACTCACACTTGAGGTTTTGAGTCAAATATCTCAAAAGCAACTGATGGTTTGTCATGATGTTTGATACAGACTGTCAAGTTCCCTCGAAGCTTTGATTTACTGGTCCATCTACATCCCAACCCTCACCTATGGTCATGAGGTTGCAGATGCAAGCGGCCAAAATGAGTCTTCTCTGTGGGGCGGCTGGGCTCAGCCTTAGAGATAGGGTAAGGGGCTCGGACATCCAGAGGGAGCTCAGAGTAGAGCCGCTGCTCCATCACGTTGAAAGGAGTCAGTTGAGGTGGTTCAGGCATCTGATCGGGATGCCTCCTGAGAGCCTCATGTTAGAGGTGTTTCAGGTACGTCCAACTGGAAGGAGGCCGCGGGGCAAACCCAGAACACACTGGAGGGATTACATATCTCAACTGGCCTGGGAACACCTTGGGGCCCCTCAGGAGGAGCTGGAAAACGTTGCTGGGGAGAGGGATGTCTGGGGCGCTTCAGTCTGCCTGGCTGCTTTTAAGCGGATGAAGATGGATGGATGGATGCATTCAGGTTCCCCTAAGGGTGAATTATAATAACCCTGGTAATCCCTTTTTTTGTGTAGCGGCATCATCAGGTTAAAATTATCATCCGTGGTGCGCCCCTGTGGCAAGGGAGTTAAGACTCTAACCATGAACAACCATTTTCCTGGGTCAAGTCCAGCTGGGGACATTCATTACACCTCCTCCTGGTTTCTCATCATCCCTCTATTGGCACGTTCTAATAAAGGCATAAATACCCCAAACATGATTTAAAATAATGTGCCTAATATTTAGGTTTATGACCAAATACCTGCAACACTAATGACATTTCTATAAGAATTAGCTGTTCTGTATTATCATTGTCAGCATGTTAGCATTCCCATGTTAGCATTTAGCTCAATGCAACTCTGTGCCTAAGCACAGCCTCATAGTGTCGACTCTTGTTTCACTTATAAATGACTAAAACTGTGTTTTGTGGATAGCACAAGCCCTCTCCGCCTCTTCTCCTCACTTCCCCTGCTCTCTTTGTCCACTACCACTCTTCAAACAGGAAGGGACATTGTTCACTATGGAAAGAAGGTTGCAGCCTACTGAACCAAAAGCCCCATACTCTCTCATTTTGCATGTAATTTACCCTTTCCCTCTCCTCTTAAGTGCTCCAGGACTTCCAATCTTTTATAACAAAATAGACGGGGGATGATATGTGTGATTTTGTTTGGTATTGTTTGGAAATTGTCACACGCCGGGGTTTGACAGAGAGGCACAGCAGGGACTGGTTCAGGCTTGTTTGCCCTATAAAGAAATATTGGCATTTTGACCATAGGGGTCCATGCCCGTCATTAATGACCTTTTCGAACACACAGACTGAATACATTGTATTACGGCTCCACCGTCAAAACCCCATGCTAGCCTAGGGCTGCTTTGTTCTCTGAAGTGTTAGGGCTGCATAAATCAAAGATTTAAAGATTTTGATATCTTGCCTTTTAACACCAACACAGAAATGACAGAAAAAGGCATAAACAGGAAACAAGCTGCTGCGCTGTTTGTGTTATTTAACATGTATAATTTGCCAGTAGCCGACAAACATAAAGATAAATATATGAACAGATTTTTTTCTTCAGTATCTTGAGAGAAGGCAAACCATTATTTATTAACAGCTTCATTCAACTTACAATATATTTACACGTTTATAGTCCTCAATAAATGACTTAACAGTATGTTGTAAACATTTATAGGCTTTCTATGAGGCCAGCTAGAGGATTATTGTTGCTATGGGGATCAACAGGAAACTGTATTCTTATTAGATTCTTTTCAAATGAAATTAATTCATTGAATTAAAGTGGGCATTTATATTATATTCCAAACACAAAATAATATTGTAATGATGGATTTGTGTTCTAAATGCATTCATAAACCATTAGCAATATGAAAAAATAGATTAAAATGCTTGATGATGTGCTTTTTTTCTGTCCTTTCCAATGGACGGGGAATCTGAATGCCTGACATCAACAATAAAATGATGATAAATGGTCTTAACAGACATTTTCTCAACAAAAAACACAAGTTAATTTATTTTTCATTAATGGTTAACTCACGTCAAACATATTGCATATATGTTTTGTATTATTTTCATGATTACATGATTAGAAAATCACATCAGAACAGTCAGAATAAATCAAGACAGTATTTCTCCTTTTCCTTTCTGTGACATTCAGATCCCCCGATGATTACAATGGACAAAAAAATGTCAGTCTCTCATATTTTGACATTAATATAACATCTCTTGTTTACTTTGAACACAGTTTTAACACAAATTGTTCTTAACAATATCATCCTGAGACCATGTGTCCTCATATGAGGACATCACATTATGGGTTTAGTGTACCTTATACTTCCATCTGCTTAACTCAGACCTGTTATCCTCATTTGTGGACGCATTTTAGAGCCATCTAGTGGTAGTAAGAGCACAATACACTAATTCATGTAAAAACAAGATGGCAGCCATATCTGCCAAGTCAGTCTGCAGCCAACCCTGACACAAAAGTAGACAAGACGCAAAACCTGATCACATTCAAAGGTTGAAACTTGTTTTTTTTTTAGTATAAATAACATCTGTAGTTTGATATATCAACAAATTTAACCAATTTTAGCGACAGTACTCGTTTGCAGACATTGAGAATTTTTCATCAGCTCATTGAAGGACATTGACACTGTTTGTTTTTTTTTATACTTATCAGGTCCCACTAATCCCAAATAGCTAGTAGAAATTGAAAATGCATAGGAAACAACAGTTCAGGTCTCAGGAGGATATAATGAATGCATTAAAATGTGTATTACGCTTCCTCCTTGCCTCAGTGCTGTCCATGCCTGCTGAAAAAGAGGGCGTGGCTCTATTGCAGTCCACTTCAAACAATGTGGAACACTGTGATTTGCTTATAGACATCCACTCAGTGGTGTAGTATATGCATGTTTTGGGGTATACCCACCTCTTTTTCTGGCTGTTTACAGTTTATCCAGCTGTCAGCCAAAAAGCTGTTGAAATATAAAGGAGAGTATTCCCACTTCCTCCTCTGTAACCTACCCATTGACCTCCCATCGAGTAGTACACCCATCTCATCAACTACCACTACACCATTGCATCCAGTCAGATAAGTCTGTACATTTGGGTGGAGTCAGATGACAGTAATCATAGATTTAAACATCCTAGAACAGTTATGTTCATCGGAATGGTTGGGGGGTCTGAATGGGTTTAGAGTTCAGCATAGCTTCTCTTGATGAGACATTTTAAAAAATGTGGAGAATTCTCTGCAACCCTTCAAAGTTTGGTGCTTGCACGTGGATTTCGGAGCTGAACATACTGAAAGTGATTATGTGCCATGAATGATTATGGGTTAATGCGAACAGAAAGTGACAGTAATAAAGCACCGCAGGATGAACAGACAGACTGACTGGCAGGGAGAGAGAGACACTTCCTCCCTCTCTGAAGCATTACTTCCCGAATTTCCATTTCAATCACCGGCAGCCTCCTGGGAGGCACCCGGCCCCGGAGCCTGGGTGGGAGGAGTCAAGCCCCCTCATTGCCAACAGTGGTTAGCGTCGAGCAGCACAGCCTGACGTCTCCGCGTTGTGCTCCTTCTGCTGTGAGAAACTATTCAGAGTTTGCATGCAGCACAATCTCCGTCCTCCCGATGCTCCATCTCCCAATATCGCTATCTCTCCGGTGCCTCTGCCCCTCTCCCTTCGCAAACACCTCACTATCTTAAAGCACAATGTGATAACACCAAACTTTCCAACCATACTACACACAGAAGTTGGTAGTCTTGTTTCCACTTTCCTGTAGTCATCACTATACTAAGTGGGGAATAATTGAATGCCTCAAACTATAAGGACTACTCAGTAGATTCTTGTCTGCCCCAGAGGCTTGTTTCCTCCTAGCTCAGTCATGGGTCATTTGAGTTGGTCATTACACATTAGTGTCTTCTGGCCTTGGAAGTGGAGATCCTATTTAGGGGTGTAATCTAGCCACATAATCTGGGTTAAAAGGTGACTGCAGCTCCTTAAACAATAAGGCTGTCTCCTCTGTGTGTGACACGCGTTGTATGCCCGGCTGTGCTGAGGAGTCGAAGCAGTACTCTCTGTCTGTAAGTGGGATGCACTGATGCTCACTGACATAAATAGGTCCTGCATATTTGGTAACACATCGCCTGGATATATTTGGATGCCTTGCAATAAAACCTCTATTTGCTCTCTCTCCTTCTCTTCTTCCTCTCTGTGTTTTATATAAGACTGTCACAACTAAAATGTTTTATCTCTGTGCAAATGAATCGTAGTGTTACAACTTCTTAATATTCCCATTGTTCACGCGGGAACCGTCACACATAATATCCTCTTGAAAAAGGATGTGCTTAAGGAGAATGTGGATAAAGTGATCAGGAAAAAAATTAGGCTACAGTAAGTGGTCCTCTGCGCCTTTCTTTTCTACGTCTCATTCTCTCTCCCTATGTGCTGCCAATACTGTAAGTAAGATGAAAGGGCTGTTTAGGTGAAATACAATAAAGACATTTCTGCCTCCGGGCCCACTGGCTTAGGATCGATGGCCGCCAGGCATGTTTTCCAGTAACTAACATGCATGAATAACATTAGAAGATGGATCTGAAGTTAGCCACAAAGAGACTAGCCGTGCATGAGAGGAACTTTATCTCCCTTTGTTGTGCTCCTTACGGTTAAAGCTGGAGATTAAGGGCATCTGATAAATGTCAGCGAGATGATTCTTTACATGGACACACACATTATATTGGATTATTTTTATTTGCTATAGGAGAACATGTAATGATATGTACGGCTCAGCCACATGAAAATCGTATTGATCTATCTGGAACAGACTAAATATAAGCTTGTGTACACAAACACAAGAGACACTTGTTATTCCCCTTCAGCTAAATCAGCTATTCAGGTTTTGAAACCTGGTTGCTTTTAAAAACTTTGGATATGACTTGAATGTCTAGGTCTGTCATGTCCATTATGCTGTTTTATAAATACTTTGCCACTCTGCCTTTAAATACCAGCAATTCTGACCACATTACACTGTCAAGTATTAACTAGGGTAAAAGAAAAGGAGGGAGGAAAGAAAAAAAACCGCCATGCTACAAAACAAGCTTTCACACTTCTCCACTCTAGTCCACGGCTAAAGAATGCTGTGCCAAAACAATTTTGCCTCAGGAGTGAAATCAATATCAGAGATGAGAGCAGAGACACATGGCTGAAAGATACACAAAGCTTCCAAACCTATTGCCTTTGAAAAGTACTGTAGGAAAAAAAAATGTGTGATTTTACAGATCCTAACTGTGTTATAGAATGTTCTGTTATACAACAGACCAATGTTTTTTGTTTGTTTGTTTATTTTTTACAATTGGAAATAATGCATTATAAGTTCTCCAGCTCCAGAAATATCTGTAAAACAAGCCTAATCCACCATATCAGTTCATGTATAAAAAACTACAGCACTGTGTAGTTCATTTTAATTTGCCCAAAATCAGAGTTGGGTCCATTAGTAACACTTTGAATGCTTGTATTAATTAACATCACATAATGCATTAATTAATGAACAAATGTGGCACGCATAAATGTCCTCTTGCAAACTCAGTATTTAACGATGCATTTGAAAAGTGTTTGAAAAGTAACTTAACACCAGGTGTCATTGACTTCCTAGGTTGAAAGCCTGTTTTATGTCTGGCCAACAGTGCAGTCAGAAGTGTGTTCTGTTGCACATGGCTGTGGCTAGATGGTGACCCTAGCTTTTTAAAACTCTCGTGAGGCACTTCAAATGCTCTTGTCTCACTGATTTATGGTGTGACAACACTGTGGTCAGAGTGTGGTTAGGTTAAGGCACAAAAAGCAATTCGTTGGGATAGGAAAAGATCGTGTTTTGGGTTAAACTGAGCAGTTTTCTGCGAATCTGGGGTTACCATCTAGACACAATGTTGCACATGTACTGACGACACCACGGAATGCATATCCACATCACTACAGCAAGATTAAACCACAAAAACAAGATTTTCAGCAGGTGTTAATGGTTAACAAATGCATACCTATAGGCACACATTAAGTGGTTTCAGCAAATATCCCCCCAAAAAATTAAGTGATAACACCGCTGGATCTAATACATTCATCACCCTAGGCACAACCAACCAAAGCCCCACCCTGAAAATTATTTAGGTTATTATCATCATCATTATCATTATTATCACTATCATTATCATGGTCCTTATTACTACCAATAACAAGAGCTAGAAAAATCAACCCTGATAAATAACAAGCTAAAAATTAAATTTATATTTTATATTTTATAAATTTTTGTCTGTTTAGGGCAAAAGAGGAAATCATGCGACAAGCCACAAAGTCCACGGAGAGAGGAGGTCATGGTGGATAGATGTTCAGCAAAACAACAGACTTTGACAAAAGAGGCAGCCATTCATTTCCTGTTTCCTACTAATCAACATGTTTTTTTTTTTTTTAATTATGACTATGATTATTCTGTAACCTTGTGATTGTAACAATGATAACAATGGTCCCCTAACCTTAACAAAGAACTTGTTTTAAATGTAACCATGATCTTCCCTAAAACTTAACCATGTGATTTTGGTGCCTAATCTAGCCAAACCTTTACCATAGTTCTGTCACATCATCAAACAGTGATTTGTGACAGTTTTAAAGGGCACTGACTAATGACTAGAACATTACTCATTCATTCATTCATTTCCTGTAACCGCTATCTTGTTGGGGGTCGCGGTGGGAGCTGGAGCCTATCCCAGCTGACATTGGGTGAGAGGCAGGGTACACCCTGGACAGGTTGCCAGACTATCACAGGGCTGACACATAGAGACAGACAACCATTCACACTCACATTCACACCTACGACCAATTTAGAGTCACCAATTAACCCTGCCTGCAAGTCTTGGGACTGTGGGAAGAAGAGTACCCTGAGAAAACATACACTGACACAGGGAGAACATGCAGACTGCACTCAGAGGGGCTTCCCCACCTCTGGGTTTGAACCAAAAACCCTCTTGCTGTGAAGCAACAATGCTAACCACTGCACCACCACATTACTAACAGCATTGTTTAACTTGGAGGACTTGCTTAAACATTAGTTTGTAATGAAAACATATATTAAACTTCAGCTTTTTAGAAAACGTACAGTGATTTTAGACATTTTCATTTAATAATAAAATCAGGAGGGTGATAACAGAAGATTAACTGGCAGTCTAACAGGTCAATCCATGTAGCATGATATATCTGCATTTTCAGAAAATCTGTATTAAGCAAGAATGTTATGCTTATCTGCCATTAACGGGGTATGCATGCATAACTGCAAACGATAGCTATGCAGTTTAAAGCAAAATTAAAGGCTTCAGATGCTCAAACACAGATGTTTCGTCTGCTGAGGCAGGCATGTTCACATCCATTCCAGTGAGTAACCACTAGCTTTTTACAAAACATTCACGGAGAACAATTAAAAAAAAGCTGTTTTGATAAACTATGTTGTTTGATTAAGGTTTTTATTCTACGACCACTTCAGTGTGTTGGCATCAGTCTCCACTCCCGTAGCAGCTGGTACATATGAAGCAATGAGACGGAATGACTTTGGCTAAACGTCGGCGTGAATATCTCGTATCAAAGCTAAATATTTGTTTGTCTTTTGTTGTCAAGTCTAGCTCATCGTGTTTGTGAGCATATCTTTCTATGCAGATTCCCTGGCACATTTTGTTCATGTAGATGCTCTTTTGTGTTACTGTGTTTTTGTGTGCACATTCTGTGTGCAAATATGCTTACAAGACACAATTCTTGTTTTTATTTCCCTTTCTGCTGGCAACAGAAGACATCTTCTGAAAGCACATGGCTTTTAAATAAGCCGAGCAAGTGTTTGATGTGTAAATGTGTATTCCAGACATGTAAATAGAATGCTATCAGCTTCTCAGCATCTGTCTGTCAGAGTTTTGACTTGTCACCAATGTTCTTCTCCTTCATCTATGCGCACTTCTCTCTTATGTACGTTTTCTTTCTGCCTTGACAAGAAAGCAAACTGGCAAGTGTGGCCTGAGGCAGAGCAAGTGAGCCTTTGTTTAAAAGGTTATACATTTATGCTCATGCTGATAGAGAACTTACAGGCCCAGTGGCTTAGCTGCTGTTTGAAATAGTTTCATCTAGGACAAAGTGATCACAATGTACCTGAATATGACAAAAAAAAAAAAAATTTGGCTAGAGATGTTTGGTCTTGTCATCTATGGAACAACTTTATGATTAAGATTATATAAAAGAGATTTTTTTTTAATTCGAAGAAAGTTTCCCATCCATGGACATGCATGCAAACATACATTCATTGTGCACATTAACAAAAGCATACAAGTTACTGTGCAGTGGCAGTGAAACTGACATGTGCTTTGACATAAAATTCATATTTTGACATGAAATATAACCTTAAAGGGACAGTTCAAATATTCATTTAAAAAACTCAACAGCAATGTCTCTTTCCAGAAATCATAATGTGTTACAATAATCCACAGACCTTGTTGTGAGCAGTTTCATGTAGCAACTATTTTCTTTCTACTGAACAACACCCTCCAACTGTATCATCACGCACAAGGAAGCATGCTTCTACTCATGTCGAGAGGCTCGTGCCTGTGACAGCCCAAGATGTAAACATTAATGGTGTCCTCCTCAGCTGAGCTGTGACATTAGTCATCGAAATATGGCGCTTGGGCAGTGACTTGACTTCCTGTGAAAACGGAAGTATATTTTGAAAGAAGACAATACATGTAACAGGCTGAACTACCTGGTGTCCCAGAACATCAACAACTAACGCACCCAGGGTATCTTGGACGTCGTATCTGGACGTGGAAAGTCCATGACCAAACATCAATATGTGATGAGGCTGGAGTGTGAATGTGTTGTAGCAGTAGATGTGTGCATCTCTCTGCACCGTGATACAGTTGGCAGGGGTAGTTTGGTAGAAAGAAAATAGTTCCTGTATAAATCTGCTCACAACAAGGTCTGTGGGTTATCTTGAGTAACTGAGTCACGATTTCTGGAAAGAGATGTTGCTGTTGAGTTTTCAAATGCATCATTTGGCACTCTTAGCACTCCAAGCTGAGTGCCATCTAGTTCCCTTATATTGGAGAGAAGGCAGACGCCTCCAACACTTGGCAACTCACATTATCTAGATTAATACATAAATAAAATATCCAGGTTGATTATTAACACTACAGGTAAGAGAAAAATGTATGCATTTTTGATTTGGGGATGAACTTTAAAGACTCCCCCCTGCAGGTTTAAAAGTTTTTCCTCCTCATGAGCAGTGGAAACTGTGGTCAGCTTGGTTTCGTAACAGTTGCAACGCATTGCAATGTTTTCACAGTGGAAAATAAAGTATTGAAATGTCCAAAGAAACCTCATTATAATGCACTTCCACTCTCCATCTGTGAATTCAATATGTGCCAAACAAAAAAGCCGCGACAGAGCAGTTCTAATGACCAGAGGAAGAGTTTGAGATAACTCTAAAATGCACAAACCAATACACAATCCTTCCCCTCAGCTCAACGTACTGGATGGACAGAGGAGAGGTGGATAATGATGAAGAAGTGATGTGGAAAATTTTATGTGGATGTTTTGACTTTTTGTGCAATGAAATCACGTTACTATTGGAGTTCACTTTACCTGACATCACCTCAAGCTTACCTCTGTTTTCAAATATTCATAAGCTGAACATCTGAAAGACTGATTTTAGGTGTGATGTCATTTTAAGAGGACAGTTACCAGGTTCCAGCCTGTAATGTAATGAAACCTAATGTATGGTTTCCATAGCTCCAGCATTCATATTCTCACAGCTTTGAGAACGACTGCAGCAGTTACTCAGACTTTTAGACCAAAGAAATGTTTAAAGATGAAAAAATATTATATTATCTATGTTTCCATTGTCCCATCAGACATTCAGGCCTAGTTTTCAATATTTTAAATATTAAACATAAAAAGTTTCACTTTTAATCTTGGAGACACTGTTTTTTGATCTCACACACACATACGCACACACACACACACACACACACACACACACACACACACAGTTGACATTTAAAAGAACATGAGTGAAAGGAAATTGTTGTACAGTTCAATTCAGAATTCTTATTATTCATGGGCATCTTTCTACACACACAACCTTCAAGCAGCAGAGCTATAGCACACTGGGTAAAGCTTTGTACAACCTCAATACATTTCCTAGTTTTTTAGGTTTTTTTGAATACCTGTCACCGCTGCAGTTCAAATAATATTTATACTGAAAACTCAGTATAAATCCCTCAGGGCTGTGGAGCATATGATGTGTGTGTGTGTGTGTGTGCGTGTGTGTGGTGCCTAAAGAACAAGATTAAAAACATATATGTCTTGTGTTCCTGTATGCTTTTAAACACTCTCTATTGTAAAACGCAGCCTTGGGAAATGGCCTCCATATGAGCAGAGCCCCTGTTGGGTGATATCAAAACCATCGGAAAGGTCACAGCCAGCCGAACCTCTCTCCCTCCAGAGTCACCACTGTGCAGTGATGTCGCTGCCTACAGCCGCTGTTTACTCCATAACCCAAAACATTTGTTCATTTCATTTGTGGCTTTTAGAGGAACTAAATATCCCAGAGATGTTTAGCCCTTTTTCAATGTCTGATCTTACCATGAGCTCATTAAAAATGCATGATCTGCATTCCAGCTTTGGCTGTTGGATAACTGCTTTTCTATCTCCCTCTCTCTACCATCTGATGGAATTAAAAAGTTGTTATTAACATGACTAATTCCACCCTCAGGGGGATTTATATGCCCACAGTATGATGGCAACTTGTCAGGACACACTAATCAGTGGCCGCTGTATGTGTGTGTACAGTGATGCATTTCCAGCCGTGTGATGTCATGTGAAATGTACCATGAACTTAAATCAGGACATTAAAAGATGCAATTTCATTTATGCCATGCATATAAATAGTTAGTATAGATCTTGGACTCTCAAGATGAATCTGCTGTAGCCAGTACTTTTGAAAAGCTAACTTAAACAGTCAAGTTAATTTCATTTATTTATGGTGCACATTTAAACACAGCACATGTTGATCAACATGCTTCACAGAGGAATTAAATGTACATTTTGATAATTAAAATGAAAATGAGTAGATAAACAGCTTTGCCAGTATAATTGACAAAATTAAAGCAATTATGTAGTTATGTTAATTGTCAGAGGTAGTTGTTACAGATGGGTCTTGGATAAGATTTTTATGTGGTAATAGATGGGGAAGGCCTGACAGTGAGGGGTAAATCTGGGGGCAGCAATAAACAAGACTAAGAGTCCACAGTCATGCTGGCAGCTCTGTGAAGCTGCACTTAGGCACAGCGGTGCTTTGAGCTAAATTGGCGCTATAGAGGAAAAGTCAGGGGATCACCAAAATCATTAGGATTCACTGTCTGGGTGCTACAAATGTCTGTATAACATTTGTGTGAATCCTTCCTGTAGATGCTGCGATATTTCATTGAATAACTGAAGAGTTTGGGCCTGGTGATGGTGCTAGATGAAAGGTCACAGGATCACCAAAGTTATTAGGATTTATCTTCTGAGCACAATAGATATCTGTACTAAATTTCATAGCTATCCATCTGGTAGCTGCAGGGACATTTCATCAAAAACAAAAATGGGCCTGTTTATGAGGAGGGTAAATCACCAGTTTCGTCACAATATGATATTATATCAATTCTTTGGACAGCGATCCAATACTTGCCAATATTACAAAGTCTACCACGATATGATTTCAATTTGATGTGAATTAGGGGCCTGCGATCAATATGAGATGATATGCCCATTTAACACAATCACTTACAGAAGAAGTTGCCATCTCTTTATTTTTGCTTTTGGACATAAAAGATAAAAACAACACATAAATAATGTAATGTATTTTCTCAGAAATCCAAAATATTTCCGTACTGCTGATTTATTCCTGAGTAAATAACGTTATCCTCATTGTTTGACAGTGACACAGACCTTCAAAATAAAAGCGTATCCTCAAGATGACGATATGGATCGATGTTTTCACTTTGCATCAGTGACATTGGCTCGTTGATCATTTAGTCAATATATCGATCCAAATCAATGGATTGTTACACCCCTACTGTTTATACCTGGTATTAACGCTTTTGATGATCCACACAAGTGGACAGCCAAGACACATCGCCGTTCACACCCATCAATCATGCATCTCCAGCTGACTACTTGTGTTCACATTTTGATACTGCCTATCACTTATGCTAGAAAGTCAAACAGCCGCATGCAGTTATTATAGCTAGCTGCTCGCTAAACTGCTCGCTAGTCACATTAGCAGTTGTCTCGGTACAGCTGAACATTTTGCTGTCAGCAGAATTTTATATGTCTCCCTCCACAGAGCAAAAGAATTGATGGTCACACAACACTTCATCCAATTTGTTATAAAATGGGCAAGTTAAAGAGCATTAACGCACTGTTACCAAATCAACCACCACATCCTTTACTGATGATGCCGTCAGGATGCATAGGCCTTTACGTTACAAGAGATAGTTAGCTGTCCACTTGTGATTGGTCCATCCAAGATCAGTGTTGGGAGTAAAGCATTACTTTTGTAACACATCACTGTAATATATTATTTTTTAGCGGTAACAAAGTAACACAACACCTTAAATTTTTCATTCATCCCCACCATACCACTACCACCAGTGCGCCACCAGAAAAAAATATCTTCTTGTGTCTTGTCATGTCATTATAGGCTACGTTATAGAGGGATGCCATCAATCGGCACATCTGGGTGATGCTGTACTGTGCCTTAGCTTGTTCAGTGTGTTTATATCCAAACACCCACAGCATCTACAATGCATCTGCTAGTGTGGCCAAAGACTGCTCGATTGCGGCGGGGATAACGAGCTGGGCATCAGATCCCCTACAACAGCGGAGCAACACCGACACACTGTCCTCTTCTCATGCTCAACTCTTTCTCCTTCCCAGCTGACCTGCACAGCAGGAACCCACAGGTGGGTATTCCAGCACCAGTGTATTAATTTGCGGTTGTCATAGTGACTGACATTCACACCTCCACCTTCAGAGGAGTACCTTCGTTAAGACATACAATATCCTCCACCCCTGGATTGGAAATGAACTGCAAAAAATTTGAGCTCCTGTGCTCCATGAAACAACCTGACCCTCCTCCATTTTGTGGAATTTATTAAATTTCATGACAATCCATTTAGACGTTTTGAGATATTTCAGTCTGGACCAAAATGGTTGGCCGACAATCACACTTGCTTTGCCATCCCTGGATCTGTTTTGCTCTGGTGGTAAACTCTCTCAATAACCTCTGGATTTGACCGGAAAATAATTGCTTCTGTATTTCAGTGTTACAACAGTTGGCTTCAAACAGACCAGGAGCTGATAACAAACAATTCAGGTTCAAGATACAGATCTAGGCCTACCTACAGTACATCTGTCAGTGTGCGCGCATGTGTGTGTGTGTGTTTGTGTGTGAGAGAGAGAGAGAGAGAGAGACTCCGATTTCAGTATTGGTATCACAGATTTCACACACCAGGCACCAAACTGTCTGAACACTTTTAAAAGAAGCCCCTAGCAGCAATAAAGCCTCTGACTTATGCCAACAGAGACTCATACGCGTTCAATCGATGACCGACTTTTCTAATTGTTTGAAAAGCTTTTGCTGCGCCACAGTGAGAGACAGAACCGTTCCTTCTGACATCGACTCAAAGCAAATACATCCTCCTTTATTCCTCGTGGTTTTTTGGTTGTTTATACACCCTGTCCAAAACACAAAAAGATCCCAGGTCAAAAGTCTAAGATCAAATGTTGAAGGATTAATAAAACAATGGAGGGCAGGGAACTCTTCCCACTTCCTTCTGCTGTGGCATCCATAATACATGACCCACTATCAAGGCCCATCACAGCTGAGAAAGACAGACTTGGTACAGCACGCCGGTCATTCCAGGTCGCAAATCCAGTAATCTATATTTCAGGAGTTCTCTTGTGAAAGCGAAGCCCCTCTGTTGTTTATGATGAGTTATAAAAGATTCCTTTTTGTTTTCCTCTATACTTTTTTAATCTTAGTTTTTTAAGTGCCTTATCAATCTTTCATGCAGCCGCTCTTCCTGTCTTTTGTGTGATGGCTTTGATGTTAGCCTGCACTTTCCCTACCTGGATCCCATGTATTTTTCATATCCTCTCTGACAAGTGGCTATGCATTCACAATGCATTCCACGTTGTATTGTTAAAAGTATTAGTTTATGATAATAAAGTACTGTGCGTATACATAATGATAACATCCCAGGAATTAAACAGGTTACAGTTACAAAAACAAATTGAATCGGATAAACCGTATAAATCAGGGTCAAAAGCCCCAATTTCACAGCACTTGCCTTTTAGAATAAAAAGCAATTTTCTCAGCGTGGTAATGCCTCTACGCTGAAAGTTGTGATAACTTGTTACAACTAAAGGGATGATCATACTGAGAATAATAGGCAAATATTGCAGCTGTAAATTGTGCTCCATTTGTTCAGTTCAAGGATGGATGCACCAAAGTCCATTCAGTGCCAAGGCAGTTCTCTGCGCGACGCTCAGGGCACTCCTGCTGTTGGATGTACAGCACAAAGTAGCGCAGGGTCAGGTGGGGGTATCATTAATTAAAAGCATGTGCTCCACGGAAGCGCCTCTCTGCAATGCAATAAAACAAGTTTATAGGCCTCCGCTGCCCACATTCTTTTTCCCCACTTTTCATCTCTATGACAAAATGCCCTCTCCCCGGTCAGAGCATAACTCTCCTCCCACTGACAGCTCCAGGATTACGACTGTGGGGAAGAGGGGTGAGGTGAGAGGGAATGGGAGGTGACAACTGGGCTCCTCAAAGTCATCATGGCAGCCGTAGATTACAGAGTATCCTCTCCCTCACTCTTCTTGGCAGGCGGACAGCGTGCAACAGCGTGCATGCTGATCAGTTGTGGGAGAGATGAGGGAGGAAGGACGGCGGGACAGGATCATATGGCCTGGGCCTTGGGAAGAATAGCCACCTGATCCCTATAGCTGCTGGTGCAGCCCAGGCGCCTCTCGCTCTCCCACTCAATAGGTGGAGACAGGAAGGGCTGGTGTGAGCTGAGTGATATGACTGGAGCCTTATGTGTTTCCATCAGCTCTTTGTGTCTACATTCACACCTCGGCAGCTCACATCTGGTTGCTCCTGAAAAAGCTGGTCACATCAAGATATTCAGTGTCACTGTCAAAAGTCTGCTGTACTCATCCTACTTTTCTACACAGTCACTACACAATCTGCAGTCATGGGTGGATTATGAGACAATGGGCCCCTAGGCACAGATATGCAAAGGGCCCCATCACCTCTCCTGCACAGGAGCAAGACACACACTTCGTGGTGGCTCTGCCTCTTTTGTTGCTGCTGCTGTTGTTTTGCATCTCGTTGTAGTCTTTATGCATCATTTTGTTGCTTTGTGTCTCTTTATGCTCACTTTGACTCTTTGTAGTCATTCTGCTTCTCTTTGAGGTAATTTTGTGTCTCTTTGTAGTCATTTTGTGTCTCTTTATGGTAGTTTTGCCCCATGTTTAAGTTATTTTATGTCTCTGCATTTTCATCGCGGCTTTTTGTGTGTCTTCCTGGGCGGTATATGTAGATTTAAGTGACATTTTGCAGGTGAAGGCTGGGGGGCCCCTGACACTTTGGGCCTCTGAGCCTGTGCCTGGTAGGCCCCTCAATAATACATCCATGTCTGCAGTATAATTTGCCTTTACTCAGGCTCCACATTTAAATCTCAGCTCAGCTACATGATTTTTATTCTCTTTGTTCTATCTCACATTCCTCAATATTAAAGGGACAGTTCACCCCAAAATTAAATATACATATTTTTCCTCTTACTTGTGGGGCTTTTTATCAGTCTAGATTGTTTTGGTGTGAGTTGCCAAGTATTGGAGATATTAGCCGCTGAGTTGTCTGCCTTCTCTAGGGTATAATGGAAATAGATGGCTCTTGGCATGTGATGCTCAAAGCACCAAAAAAAAAGAAAAATAAATTAATTAATTAATTTTTAAAAATTAGAAAAACTCAACAATGATGTTTCCTTCCAGAAATTATGACCCAGTTACTCAAGATAATCCGCAGACCTTGTTGATCAGTGCAGGAACTATTTTCTTTCTGCCAAACTACACCTGTCAACTGTATCACGATGCAGAGGAAAGGACATCTCACACTGTCACAAGCGTGTACGTGTGCAGTTGGCGGGTGTGGTTTGGTCAAAAGAAAATAGTGCCTACATGAAACTGCTCACAAGAAGGTGTGTGGATTATCTTGAGTAAATGGGTCATGATTTCTGGAAGGACACATTGCTGTTGGGATTTGTAAACAAATGAGAGGAAAAATATGTATTTTTGATTTGGGGGTGAATTGTCCCTTTAAAGCCAGCCAAAGTAATCCTTTCTGAACTGCAGTCACTCTTGTCAAAAGTGGCACTTAAAGGATAAGTGTAAATGCTAAAATGTACTGTAGTGTAACAGCAGCAGTGTAGAGAACAGGCATTAAGTCAGTTAACTAACCCAGTTATGTCAGTTTCACAGAAATATCTCTGTAAAGTTTGCCAGGATAAGCTACTGGTCATAAAAGCAGGATTTAGGTTCCTCTTTATCAGCAGTGTAGGTTTTGATTTATAGTTCACCCAGTGACAGCGCCACAGCAACACTCAATGTATATAGCGTATGTGATCAGGCTGTATTGTGCTTTAATGATACGCCACACAGTAAACATGTTTACATCATCCCATTTACTGCTTTGCGATGTGCACACAGACACTGTCAGGACTCGGCAGTGTCAGAGTGTGCAATGTGAAAAATGACTTGGGCACCCTGGTGTGAAAGAGTTCCTGAAGAAGGACCCCAAGACCTGGTTCTAAAATGGAAACGGTTCTAAATTTGTGCAGGAACCTGGAGCACAGTGGTGTACAGTAGATAGGATGGGCCCCAGTGCACATTAGTATGACAGACCCTTGTGCAATGTGTAGCAGCTGCCGTCACATAATCAAACACAGACTTGGCGTTGGACAACATCAACATACATATTACCAATCATCACTGCAAATCAGTATCTGAAAAAAATACCAAATAAAATAAGGAATTACTCATCAAATTGATTTTTAAAATAGTTAATTATAAATTTTGTGATAAATTTCTACTGACCATTTCACAAAAGAAGAAATAAAGGAACATTGACAGAGATGGGTTTGCCTTCTCAAGGACATATACAGCATGTGTAGTTTAACGTGAGAGTGGGCCCTCCAGCCACTCTCTCTACAGCCCCCCCACCCCCCCCACCCCATGGGCCCCAGTGCAATCACACTGCCTGCAATGTATATATTTTCACCCCTGCCGGAGCATTGTATCTGCAGTTTAAGAAAGCAGTGAGTGAGATTTATGTATCAGAAAATATGGTTTTAGTGAAATTTACGATCACGCATGCAGCCTCTGTCTGCCTCTACTCAGCTCTCTGTCGGTGTCAGCCCTTGGGTGGGGCTGAGCTCCTCCATCACACACACACACACACACACACACACACACACACACACACACACACACACACACACACACACAGAGGCAGCGCTGGAGAGAAGTGAAAGATGACGTTTTACATGTTAGCGACTACACTTGTTACAGTAAGTGCAATAAAACCTTTGTGAGCGTTAACGTTTTTTTGCTTTCAACAACTAACACATGTAGTTGGGTTTAGGTAACAAATACATGTGGTTAGTTTTAGGAAAGAAGAGCAGGGTTTGGCTTTATAATTACGGGACACGAACACCCCTCCGCCAGGTGACAGTCGGTGTTTGTTGGACTCATCCACCACCCCAGTGGTGCCAGTAAACTATAACGGCGACCAGCTGCGTATCATGCCAACGTTTAAGGAGGGCTTTTTTCATCAGTGTCCGATGCTGCAAGTCATTGTTCAAGTGCTAGATTTCAAAGACTTCGGAGTGAGACAGGGTTGGTGTATCCCCATCAGCTGTAAGAGAGAGAGTGTCAGTTAAAAGGATAAGTGATATTGACTAATATCTGTGTTTTCTGTTTATTTGAAACTCCACTCAGTGTTAAGAGGAACACTTCACCCACAAAATTATATATCAATTACTCAGGCTGTGTTACCTTGAAGTCATAAAGATAACTGTAAATGGATGTTTTGATTTATTATTGCTGTTGTTAAATGTGGTCCCCAATGACTTAAATTAATTAACAATGTTAGCCATTTTTGGATCCCTTTTTTGTCAGATGCATGCAAGAAAAACAAACTCTTGCGCAACTGGTGACATATAATCCAAGCTCGGTACCTCCCAAACACATGCACTGCCTTATCTTCAGCCTTTTCTGACTGGTGCTAAAAATGAAACTTGTCTGGGCTTTCACTTATCATATTTGTGGAAGGGATGCCCTTTTTTCACATGAGCACCCGCCCTAATAAATGCCTGTGCACAGCCTTGTTTCATTGGAACGAATTGATTGAGAATACCTGTAGCAGCAAAACTCCTCTGTGTACAGAATTCAGTAAGGGTGCGTCCCGTTGCTTATGAATACAGCTTTTCATTTATGAGCATGGGTGTGTTATTTATTCTTTCAGAAGTTACACATCTCGCTTTAGAGCCAGCTCAGCCAAGCAGGCATGGACAACAACATTATGCCAGCTGTCTCAGGTGAATTACATTTTACTTTTCTTATTGTCATGGCAGCGCTGTCATGTTGCATGCCTGTCACATGCATCAGGCCCCGATTTTCTGTGGTCCAGGTTCAGATCAGAAAAAAAATAGATGTCATGCTGCTCTTTGCATCACACTGACTAGAAAATATCAAATCTGTGTTACACTTGACGTGTGACAAAAATCAGAATCAGGGATCTTTTCAGCGGCAGTGTGAATGTGCCCTTGTCTTTCCATCTGTCTATCCTGGCTCTCTCTATCCCTTCCCTCTGTTGGCTCTATCTGTCTGCCTGCTTCTGCCTCTGCCTGTCACCTTTCTATCATTTTCTCAATGTCTCTTTCTCCCTCCACTGGTCTCCTTCACTGTCCCGTCTCAACCAATTTCCCTTCCTTCTCCGCTCTCTCTTCCTCCTCTCCCCTATCTCCTTCTCTCTTAACACCATCATTTTGTCCCTTCAGAACCTGGCTCTCCTCCTCCCAATCCCAGATGGATTAACATACATTACACATTTCACAGTGACTCTGTAATAAAAGACTGTATTCAGCTTGTTTCTGCAAGAGCAGGAACCAGTATGCACACCTCCCCAAGGTCAGGACAGACCTGAATAGCCCACCTTAATTCATTTCAGGGGGTGTGCCAGTACTTTGGCACGCCGTCTATTTTGCATCGCCTAGTGGCCCAGGTGTTGCTTTTAGATTAGGCTGTGTGCTCACACAGGCAAAGAGAAGGTCTGTAATCAGGTTAGCTGAATAAAGAGACACAGCTCCTCACCCTCTTCATAAAATTACAGCCATTGTCAACACTCAGGACCATTTATCCCTGCGGCTCTCTGACGAGCAACATGGAGCCGTGTCTGACTGTGTCTGACTGTGAGTGTGTCGAGGCAGACACGATGGCGTTGCAGCTGGAGGTGCACTGAGGTTGAAGGAGATGGGACAGCAGGTTGCAGCAAAGGTGAGAATAGCCAGCTGAATCGCTATCACAACATGAAAAAGACATGCCGTCAGACACCGTGTCTCAACACTGACCCGGACCCTTCTCCCAGGAGACGTTTGGCAGAGAGCAAAGCATCTGCCATTATCTCCAAATTTAGTTAGGATTCCCTCGATCCCCCGTCACTGATCCGTCTGTCTGGGTTATGCAATTGCCACAGCAATACACACACATACATACAACAAATCATATCATTGCCTGTCTGTCTATTAGGGAAATCACTCAAACAAACTGGAGCAGTGCCATTTCACACCATGACCTCGCCACCCACGCTCTAAAAATAATTAATAGCGTCGTAGGAAGACCAGGCTCACATCATTAACTTTCATCACAGTGTTTCTGTGGATGAAAACTAAACAATCGATGAAAAAAAATGCCTCATAAAATCAGACCTGAGGACAATATCGTGTGGAAGCACACAAATCTCTCTCTCTCTGCCTTAGGAGAGTGGGGAATTGGAATTATTGATATTGGCCCTGAGCTTGTACTTGCCATTCAAAAAAATATATTGAAGCTGAATTACAAAGTGTATATTTGAAAAGAATTATTTAACAAACACGTGGGAGAAATGTGGGCTCCAATAACAGAACTGATAGAGCAAACACTAATCCTATCGCATTTAAATTCAAAGAGATTCTTTGCCGATTTTCAACCTGCTTTGTATCATAACAATGTGGGTAGTATGTGAATATGAACAGTGATAAACTTCCCTCCCTCTTACCAGCGCCCAGATCTCCCTGCTAGGGATGTTGCTGAAATTATAGATTGCATTTCCAAATCACGGACACAAAGAGTAGAGAAGTGAGATCAAACGGTAAAACCAAAGCAGTGCTGATCAAATATGAACCAAAATTCTGTTACTGCATTGCCTATTTCTTGCCTAAAATGTTTCCAGAAACATATTTTAGCTTAATGTTTAACTGTAATTTGAGAATCTTGAAATCAATGTGATATTTAACAGGAAGCCAGTAAAGCTGCTGGAGAGCAGAAGTGATGTGATCAATGATACGGGCGGGTGAATTCTGGACCAACTGGAGTTTAAGAAAACTCTTGTCATTGTCATGTGGTTTTGTCCATGAGCAGAAAATTTACTGGCACTCTCATCTGAAGTAGGTTTTTCCCATTTTTTAGCTGCTATCTAAAAATGTTAAGTCTTCAGGGCCAGACTGGGATAAAAATTTGAGCCTGAAATCTAACGTCAGCTCAGGACAATCTCTACATATTTGCAACAGACCTCATATACTGCAACAGTAATATGTCTATTACACACAAAAACTGCTTCAAAAGTGTCTTCAGTTTCAAGAGTTAATTCAAATTTTACATCCATACTTTTCGCAAACTATTAAAGCATTTGTCAGAGCTCTGTCTGGACTTCTGTTGATCATCATAAAGCTCTGGTATCACTGTATTACTGACACCAGTGTAACTGACACCGACACCTGAGAGACTCCAGGCCTGGCAGTCGCTGCTCTCTGCACCAATGGACTGGCCATTTTTGTCGAGCCACGTTTAGCCCACATAGGTCTAGGGCTTTCAAAAACTACTGTTCTCATACAGAGGGAGACATAAAACATAATTTTAGACAGGCTGTCTTTCAAATATTCAAATATTAATGTTTTAAACGTCAATGGGATTTTGAAAGACGTTGGGAAAACAGTCCATCAGTCAAATTTGGTTGCAAAATGTGAGGTGAAAATTTGCTTTGCTTGCTGTGTAAAAGAGAGGAGTTAGAAACTGACAGACATCTCTTTTTCCTTTATTAAGCAACATTTGATAAAATGGGAAATCCAAGCTGTGATTGGAGTTGTGTGTGTTGATGTGTGAGGTATGTAAGTCTGGAGTTATCTTGTGGATGGAGTTGTGCTGATTTAACATATTGACTGTTGTTACTGAGAATTGTAAGGTTTTGTTAAAAAAAAAAAAGACACAGACAACCTAGTGAATGTTTTCTGCTTTTCTCTTTCCCCCACTGGTTAATCCCATCTCACGAAAAAAGCGCCAGGTTGTGTGAAGCGGGCTTCACTCAGCAGGAGACACGCATCTGCAACATTAAGCCTCATTAAACCTCAGGATGTTCACTTTGTGCCACAGATGTCCCACGGCTCCTACCTTTTCCCATCACACCTTGTGATCACATGAGCAGAGACCAAGGCGCTCACAGGGATTTGTTTTGCTTATAGAAACAAAGATGTGGAAAAACTTCTATTTTGTACCCAAACGTTCTTTTGTTTTTAGCGTTAATTGCCACCCAATTAACTCTAACAATACTAATGTAAAAGTTTGAAATGTGCTCAACACACATTTTGTTATTGTTGTAATGTGCTGCATAAGGCATCTCGATTATGCATCATGAATTACATAAACACAAGATCTGTATGCAAACACCACGCGCCCAGAGTAGCTCAGTAATTGGTTTTATGTAATAAAACTTTTCCCCCTAAAGTATTTCTTCTCCTTGTGTATGCAGTGACCCAAAGTTATCAACTGACAACCAGACTGGATCAGGGATTTAAGATGAATAACACAAATCAGCTTACTCACAATAACACAAAAGGTCTGCTGAACACAGAGCGGCACTGTCAGCACTTTGCAAGAAGCGGCGGCAGGAAACGAGCTTCACTGACAGTGTAAATCATAGATCAGTTCATTAGCAAAATGGCACTGATGGATTTACATTGGGGTCAGAACATTATCAAGCGCCTGGAGGATCCTGACTCTTTTCTACAACCTTGTGCAATGTTTCACCTCTGTATCCTTTTTTCGCTGAACATTTAAATTCTCCGTTCCACACCTCAGGCACAAGTAGAGGAGATTTAAACCAAAAAAAAAAAGAAAAGTGCGAGCCTGAGAGAATCTTTCCCCCATTCAAAGTATAACATTCAAGCTCACAGCACAGCACAAAGAAAAGGAACTCGTGTAATGACATACAGTACGTCCATGCATAGCGGTCTTATTTGCATTCTGCCACAATGAAAGTGCCTCTAATGTTGTCACATAATCCTCCACATTAATTCTGCAAAGAAAGTATTTGTGACAATGCTGCACCGAAGCCTAAACATATCTGCAGATGTAACCAAGCAACAATCTGCATGTCTGTGAACTGCTGACATCCATGTATGTGTGTGATTTTCCAGAAAGTAGAGAAAGTTGTGCAGAGGCTGAGTGGGCAGCACGACGGACTCTCAACAAGAATGCTCAGTGCTTGTGAAGTTTGCAAGTTCTTCCAGCGTTTATGTATCAACAGGTGTGAATTTCATTACGAGTATGTGCACAGTGAGGCAGTGGAGACTGTTCAATCTGCCTCTCTGCACAAAGCATTCTGATAAAGGGCTCTGATGATCCTGAATAGGCGAATGAGCAGAGGGTATGAGTGAATGAAGATCCCCAGTGCTGATCATTTCACACAATCAGTCACAATGTGCTGCTCATACGTAACGAGCCAGTTATGATGCAGTTACAGAATATAGAATTGTTCACGAGTGATTTGCACCCTAGTAATAAAAAAAAGAAGAAGAAAAACTGTGCGTGTGTGTGACAAGGAGGGGAAGTAGGCTGTGAGTCACAGAATACTCCTGCCTCCACAAAGGTTTCTTTTTTTTCTTTCCTAGCATGAATTACCTTTGCCTAAAGCCCTCTCTTTTGAAAGTCAAAAAGGGCATTCATGTTGCATGCAGAGACTCTTCAACAGAATTTCTATTGTAAAATGAAGTACAAGAGCCTTTGAGCTTTTGAGCAATTCGTTGATTAGTTTATTTTTCTTTTTACAGTTTCATATGGGGGATGTCTGGCGGTGATGAATGACTCCCTTAATTGCTGTACATTCATGATGTTACATTCATGCACAGCTCAGTGCTTAGTAAACCGCCGTATTATAATCATTTAGTTATTTATAACAGAGCATCACCTGTGTCTGAACCCAACATGTAATATCATTCAGCTGCCCTGAGGGGATGTGTGTGTCATTGTCTGTATCCGAGCTGTCCTGCGTTGACTCTGCTGCTGTGGGGCTGCCACGGCTGTGTTCTGGCTCTCACTGAGTATTTCTTTTTGGGAGCAGCAGCAGCGGCCGGCTGCCTGCTGAGAGCAACTTAGTCCATACAAGGTCAAATAAAGGTGAAGCACTAGTCTCTTTGGCCCTGGTGCTACTTTACTACTGTGCGAGAAGTGTATTCTGGGCTCTGCTCTGACTCCGCCGGACTAGAATGAGTGTCACTCCCCCGAGAGGAGCTGTCACAGGCAGGAAATGTGCTCTGAGAGGAAGAAGGCACAGTTTCTACAACCGCTGCTGACCAACGGCTGACACACACAACTGCGAGGAGATGAATGGGAGCCAGAATTAGAGCAGCAAAAGGCCTCTTAATTAGAAAGGTTTAGCTGAGGGGCTTTTTATCAAATCTTGAGGCAGGTGTTTATTAGACATGAAATAGATTCTGTGCAGAGATGAACACTCCCTCCTTCAGGACCTGGAAGAGCCGCAGAATTACAATTACACACCTGGAGAATTCTGCACCGGCAATCAGTAAACATGATTAAAAAACATTAAATATGAGGTGGTCTCACATGAATGTTAATTTTGGAAGATACATTGCGATGGAATCGATGTTTTATGATCTCCAAGAGGTTTCCAAATATTATCAACGTTATTAGTTTGGTATAAATTGGTCAGCTTCACATTTAAACTTCTGTTCAAGAATATATTTCACCTTTAATTCAGGAGACCTCATTATTTATTACTTAATTATAGACTGGTGCTAGATAGCCTTGGTAGGTTGACAGAGAGAAATTTTGCATAGAAAAGTTTATTATTATTTAATTCAACACAAAACCTTGTTATAAAAAGCTGTTAAAATTACAAATCTCAATAGTTTTAGAATAGAAGTACAACCTTTTGTTATTTTGGCTGAGCGTATGCCTGGAGGGGATCGTGTGTGTGGTCATGTGTGTGCATGTGTGAATGTGTGTATCTATCCGCAGCTAATCATACTACCAGATTTATCAGTCTAACATTTTCTGTGCACATTTATGACTATGCTCAAGGACCTCTGTTGATTGTGGTGGTTTACAGGTTTTACTGTCTGCTCTGTTTTATGACATCATTACATCATAACACGGCTTTTCAATAAGGAGAGGCTTGTTTTTATATAATGTTTATTAACACATAAGAATGAAAAATGTGAAAAGTTTTTAGCGATCAGACCCTATCAAGATGGTATGATTTAAGGAGGGTGATGAAGCCATAGTTGTTATCTTTGCCATCATCTTGACTGTAAGGGAGCTGGGTGGGACAAGGGAGTGAGATTCAACTCTTCTTACACATAGGTAGGGGTTTGGTTAGACATCATGGTTGAGGTTTGTCTCCATATAGCCTGTCTATTCTGGTTGCACCTCGATGATATAAATGTATTTATATATTCTCTCCCCTTCATTCCACTACTGGCATGCATATACGGTGGATACACAACCTGCCCTGCATGCCATGTTCCCCACCCACATGCCCCTATACACACCTGGCAGAGATCTGCACTCCACTTACTGCACTTATCTGGTCCGTTATGTGTTGTAATGGCTTGGCCTGGGAGAGGGTCACAATATGTCTTTGTTACGAGCTAGCTCAGTGGGTGCATATGCAATTTACTATTGCACTGCCATAAAGTTCGGTTTCTGCTAAAAAAAAAAAAAAAACACTTAATGACACCACAGGGATTATTTTCCCAAACTTTTGAAAGCTTGCTCAGGAACTAGAATCTGCACCAACATATCTTCATTTGCACAGTCTGTGGATCGCCTCATTAAATCTGCTGCATTGAAGTGTGTCAAGAGGAAGAATAATTTTAAATGGTGGCAAATTATAAGAAAAAAAAGCACAAATTATCAACATCAGACAAATGTGGGCATGCTGCTTTGTGACATCACAGCAGCACAAAAATAGTCCATACCTGTAAGGAAAAACACTATGCACTAAGGATAGTGCTCAGTACCTGTAAGCGTTGGAGGTTTTTCAGCTCTTCTTGTGACAAGGTAATGGCTTCCAGCCTTTTTAGAGGGCACACATTCAGTAATGTGTATGAACAATATGAGGCCGTGGTGAGGCCATGCTTTCCAGGTCATCCCTCTTTCTTCTGAGTAAAGGGGCTGGAGAGATCAAGAGAAAGCATGAGGGTGACCAGCAGGCTTTAGTATTGAGGGGGGTCACCTGTAGCAGGATGAGTCATATAATTCCCTGTTGTGTTCCTGGAAGTTTCTATCATTGAACCGCCACCCCGCTGCCACTGATTGTTAAGACTTGCTGGTTTTGACCTCTTCAGACTTGTTCTCCTCTCCATGCACCTCGGTGGTACATGAAGTTGTGAAATCCCTACTCTGTTAAGACTTGACCACCAGAGCAGAGGGAGCAGGACCTCTCTGACTAGTTTATAGGAAAGTTGTGTTCAACCATGGCTGTCTTGTACAGACAAAGCTGGCCCCCATGAGATAGTAATTTACTATCACCCACAAAACAGGCACTCCTGGGATTCTTGTAAAGTAAAAAAAAAAAAAACAAAGAAAACAACATCACATTTTGTCGATGTATTAGATATGATAACTTAAACAAAATGAACAAACAAGACAAATCAAATCACAATTTGCCTCAGAGGGCTTTACAGCATACGACATCCCTCTGTCCTTTGGACCCTCACAGCGGATAAGGAAAAACTCCCCCAAAAAAACCCTTTAACGGGGAAAAAAAGGTAGAAACCTCAGGAAGAGCAACTGAGGAGGGATCCCTCTTCCAGGACGGACAGACGTGCAATAGATATCGTACAGAACAGATCAACATAATAAATCAACAGTAATCCATATGACACAATGAGACATAAGGAGAGGGACGGACAGAGAGAGAAGTTGAAACAGAGACAGAGAGAGATGCAGGGCAGACAGCAATGATAATAGCTTACAACAACATTAACGTAGGTAACAATATTATAATCATAATTACGGTAATTGTGGTGCAATATGTTGTAGGCATGTATAATATATAATAATATATGTATGTGACAATAATCATATGTGTATAGTAACAGTACAAGTATGACTAATAGTAACAGCAGCAGTGGGAGACATCAGGCAGCAGCAGCACAACCATGACACATCGTCGAGGCACAGCTGCGGTACGAAATAACCTGCGAGACAGTGGAGCGCAAAGGCTCCGGAGAACAAGCCAAGTTAGTGACATGCAGTAGAGCAGAGTTAGGGAGATGCAGTAACAGGACATGAATGTCAGCAAAGGAGAGAAAGAAAAGGAGAGAAGGGGCTCAATGTATTATAGGAGGTCCCCCGGCAGACTAGGCCTATGTCAGCCTAACTAGGGGCTGGTCCAAGACAAGCCTGAGCCAGCCCTAACTATAAGCTTTATCAAAAACGAAAGTCTTAATTCCGGTCTTAAAAGTGGAGGCAGTGTCTGCCTCACAGCCCGAAACAGGAAGGTGATTCCACAAAAGAGGAGCCATTCCATTGTAGGCCATTCAGTCAGGCCATACATTCTCTGACTGTAAAAATCTGAAGCCTGTATTCCAAATTTAAAAAAAGTTTTACAACTAAAATGATTGTATAACATCTACTGCCTGACACCTTTTCCTCCAAATTTTGCCAAACCTCAACAGCAGTGGCTAGTCTTGAGTCTCCCTAGCTGGTTAGCTATGGATACCAGATCCAAAAAGTCTTGGAATAAAATAGACAATTCAGTAGTTAATGTTTGCTTTCACTGTCAGCTCTGCAAAGTTAAAATACCAAATAATTGTAAATAGTGCCCTGCACAGTACCTTGTGGGAAGATATATTAATGAATTCTCATTGAGACTACTAGCTAATTTAGACTTTATAGGATATGTTACCTTCATCACATGGCTCAAGTATGCTTTGCAGCTCCACACATATTCTTTTTATTGTCTTTTGGTCAAAAATGGCTCTTTTGATAGTAAAGGTTGCTGACTCCTGGGTTGGGGGACAATCGACAAATACTATATTTACTTAAGTACATCTAAAGACAATGTTGCTGCAAGTAGGTCCCATTTAATGCGACGCCATACCCACAGTGTAAGCTCTATGCTGACATAGAGCTGTAGAGCCATACCCTACAATATAGCCTGATGTGCACCTCCCCAGAAATGTAACTATACATCGCGGCGAGACAGACTTCCTGTCTATTTTTGTGAGCTGAAACCAGCTTTTACTTACTTTTATTTCACAGATAAGAAACAATAAATTGTGAAGACAATGAAGCCTCCACAAAATAGCATTTTAAGTCTTGTGTGTGATTTATCCTGGCTTCATATGAGCAGAGGAAATCTCTGCTTGTCGCTAGGCTAATTTATACAATGTAAAATGTCATAGGCTTGTGCTAATAATGTTAGCATGTTGTATTTGTTTGGAAAACGTGTTTAGTATAAGAGTCATTTTGTAGATGAACCTTGTGAATTTACCTTTGTTAAATGTTGTTGTTGTCCATGGCTTCATACAAGTAGAGGAAAAGTCTGCTGGCCACTAGGCTAATTTACACAATGTAAGATGCCATAGGCTTGTGCTAAAAACATTAGCATGTTGTATTTGTGGGGAAAATGTGTCCAGCAAAACACAAGTGCTTTGTCTGTGAATCCTGTGAGTTGTAGTGAAGCCGATTTGTGTTCTTGAGTTTGAAATTGTTGCTATTAAGCCATGTTAAATGTGTGTTTTGGGTGTGTTTTACAGCACTTCACAGAAACCCCGCCACCGACTTGTGTTTTGGAGGTGTAACTGTAGAGTGACACAGACACACCACCGCACAAGTATAAATGCTCACAATAGTGAAGGCCACCTGCGTAGGCCACGTAGGCTCTGCACAGAGCTGACTCACAAGTATAAATCCTGCTAAAGTCTTTACATGATTATTGCACATTATAGGTGCTACTAATACTACAATACACAAGTTGGTTCAGTACCGTGTGGAGTGGCAACAAGTTACAATGAGAGGAGCCCCCCAGACCAAATCCTGCTTGGAGCCCCCAAAAGTCTAGAGCCGACAAAAAGACAAAACCCACGATTTGGGCAATACTGTGGGCCAAAATATACAACTAACACAAATAATACAAACTTTCTTTCCTGCATAGAGGGTAGACTTACCTGCTAACATGTAGAGTCATGTCGTTGGCAAGTGATGCTGCTGCGTGCTGATGTAGATTCACATATTTCACCATCTATTTATCACACTGCTGCAGGGAAACAGGATGCAGATGAAGCGCGATGATACCTGTGAGTAAGCTGGTCTGAATCAGGAGGGTCAGCATCCTCATCCATAACATCTTCAGACTGTAGATCTTTTCCCCACTGGCAAATAGATGGAGGCACCTTGCGGTCCAGACAGTCAAAGGGGTCCTCAGAGCCAGCAGCTTAAAATCCCAAGCAGATGTACCAGACTGTCTGAAGTCTTTTGCTCATCTTGTGCTGCCAGGGCAAATCTCCATACTGTTCTCATAAATTTTAATCTTTCCAGTGGCTTTTGATGCATTTGCAATGCCACAAAATTTTGCATTTGCCTCATATAGTTTCACCCACGTTTAGAAATCTCCACGCAATGCAGTCTTTCTACCAAGTGCCCTCACATGGAGGAAGGTTTAAAAACTCTAACCAAACTTAAAGTGCAAAGTCAAAGAAAGTGCATTGATTTCTTGCAGTTCTTGGTAAATCTGTCAAATAAACACTTCACATCACCAATATCATTCACATACCTAATGCATAATTCAACAAAACATGCATCTGAAGATACTGCGTAATACTGAACTCCTCAGATAGCTTAATTTAGGCTGCTGTGTTGCTAAGTGTGAGCGAATGCATGTGCAGGGCCTTGCATGTGTGCTCATAGATGCATGTGTATATTCACATTATGTGCTGCATGTGGATTCATATATTCAACAATCTGTGCCTGTGTATGTGTGCTGTGTACTGGAAGCAGGAGAAACGTGCATTGGAAGCATAGTGGTGGAGGCGAGGGCAACATGACAGCACGCTTGGCTTGTTCAGCTGGTGACCCCACTCATCACCTACCTCCAGGCTCTCCCTCCTCGAAAAAACAATAGAATCTTTCACTCTGCCTCTCCAAGCTGTGGGCTGCGGATTGGCAGCTGCCCAAAAAATGCAAGTTTAATAAAGTATCTGTACGTGGGAGACCTGGCGCATATGGGCGAATTAAAGGCATTAAGCACTAGATTTAGCATTCATTCCCATTTGTGGTAGCTTTGTATCGGTGCGGGGGTTTGTGCATGGCAGGGGACCGATTCAGTCATACTTACATTGTATATTAACATGGGGATTATGCCATTTTGCCATTCCTTGATTCATTTATTTTCTTAAAAAGGACAACAGAGAGATAATACTGCTAACTACTGTACAAGGAGCAGGTGAATATCTGATCGTTTGGCCAGTATTTACATGAATTTTTGAAGTATATCAAGGTGTTGGCAGTGCTTTATGGTATATTTTTAAATCGTGACTGAGATAGAATCATCAAACAACTTTGCTGTTATGAATTATGAATGCCAAGATAACACATTAGTTGCACTCTGTGAGACAAGTGGCCTATGGAAGCAAAATAGAAATAAAAACAGGGAGCTACTACTTATGTGCTGCTTTTAATTTAATATAACCCCACAGGCCCTGCTTTGTGCTTTAAAAGGTTTCACTACAATGGCTTCTTTCTTTTGTTGCCCCAGATGCATTTTATATATTAATTACAACAGGGTTCGTATAGCTTAAGTGGTGAGATACTGTTTGATATTGTATAGTAAAGAAACCTGGGTTGCCACAATCACAAGTTGTAGGGTAAGGATTATGGACTCTACAGGACCTCACTGCTGAGCTGCAAATCTAACAATAAGGAAAACATTTTCTCTACATTATCTAACACTGTGGTAGAAATTTTGTTCAGCTGTCACATCTTCTGAACGGCATGGCATAGTATTACAATAGCAGACTCGACTGAAATGTCAGCCCTTCGGTGTAACGAAAGCTGAGTTTGCATGAACAGAGAAAGCTGAAAAATTGAGGCAGATAGAGTGAGAGATGGAGCGTGAGGGGGAGGGGGAGGGTGCACAAACACACGCACAAAAAAAAAGAAAAACAACACAAAAATGATAGAACTGCACTGGAATCCAATTTAGAGGCCTTAATCAGAGCAATGCTAATAAAAGGAAAGAGACGAGCAGAGCTGAGGTGGAACGCCGTGTCTGATGAGATTCTGTGAGCACACATCAGCATCCATCTCACCCTGCGTCATGGATAAGATTGTACGCTTGGCTGTGAAAATCTCTGAATGGTGGCAAATCTGACATAGTTATTTAACACAAAGGGTCCATTGATATGAATCAGGGCTTGGATTATACACTGTCAGTGAAAAAGTACAGCAAAATTGTACCTATTTGCTGTACAAGTAGCTGGTTACCGGAGCAACCTTATACATAGGGTGGCCTTTCATGCAAGTCAATTTTGTAACTCTACTATTTGTATCTGCAAAAGTACAATTATGTACCTCAAGGGACCAAAATGTTCCTTTAAACAAAATATGTCACATTAGGCAGTACTGAAAAATTAAATGTCTTTTTCCATTCATTCCTATTTCTTACAGACTTACAAAAGCCTGTTTCTTCTACAGTCCTTGAGCCCTAGGAACTATGTTTAACAATTCTGTACTTTGCAATTTAAATCCAATGCCAACATTCAGAAGTAGGCTACTGTGCACAAGAGACTGGAGTTCCAGTCTCGTCATGAACCTGCAGTTAATGTACTCAGTTTTATCAAACGTAACTACAGTTACGCTTTTTCTTTGGTTACCTCTGCAACTTCTGGGGAAAGGTGCAGCACAGGTCTTAGAAAGAAGCTGTTAAATTTTGGAGCAGATCTGAATCACGGGGCACATACAAAAATTTGTTTCACCTACATTAATATTGTAAGATAGGGCAGTGGTTCCCAACTGGTGGGTTGTGGTCCAAAAGTAAGTCGCAGGTCTATTCTGAATGGACTGCAAATGACTCGTGAATGTGTCAAGTTTGCAAAAAACACACATTATTTTGAGGTACACTTTATTTCCAGCACAGAGCTTTTATTGTGAAGTGTCGTTTCCTGCTGTAGAATGACTGAATAACAGACAGCTACTTAACAGAGACAGCAAACTAACTCGACAATATGAACAAACGCAAGTGTAACGCTCAATATTTTAAACTGTGTGGACCTTGAAGTGTTGACTAAGGACAAATCTGGAGCCCGTAGCTGAACCACTGAGATAGGGTATTTGGCGTTAGCAGAGCTCTGTGCTGTACAAGTGCTCTTCGAGTTGACTTATTATTATTTTATTTTATCTTAATTTAATTTAATATAGTCTAATCTTATTTTAATTTATTTTATTTTATTTTTATTTAATTTAATTTGATCTAATCTTATTTTATTTTATTTTATTTTATTTTATTTTATTTTATTTTAGTTTAGTTTAGTTTTATATTGTAAATGGGTTTTTTTTCACATCCTCACCATTACCAGCCTGGTCTGCCTGTTTTTGTAATGTAAACTACAAATAAAACACATGTCACTCAGGCCTCCGTGTGTTATCCCTCCGCCACCGGCCAGTTGTTCACACTGGGGTTTTGCAGAATCATCCATTGTCGATGCCCTTTTTCTTGTCCTGGACAGGGTGAAGACAGAAGAACACAGTGTGTACAGAGCAATCAGTTGGAGTTGCTACTGCTGCGACTATAGATCATGATCCTTCGCTGACTTCCCACCAACTGATTGTGTTTGATGGGGCCAACCCATAAGCACTGCTGCCTAGGGTTGACCCTCAGGTCTCTGCAGTGATGGATGATTGCTTTGTTCCCCTGCGCCATCCTGGCTCCATGATCAATGTGCTATCTAACTGACTACTGTAACTGTACCCTTGGTTCATCCTCAAATGTTAGGATATGCGTACTCTGAACTATGAAAGCTTATTTGTACCTGTACATTAGATAAAAGGGCATGCATGTAGGTCTGAAGAGGACTTATTATGTGTCTGTTACGGTGCATCAATGACAAATGTACTTTTCAGGACAATACATGTCCTTCTTTCTACAGCTGTATGTGTGCACCCTCTTATTTTACCTTAAGAGCTGCTTGTTTGTGTGGCTACATTGAACATGTACAGTTGCCCCATTAATATTCTCAAAGGCTCGTTCTGAGACTTCATCAATCAAATAGCCAATTCTCCTCACACATAAGGAGCAATTAATCTTAGGTTCATTAGTTGGAAAGTAGAAATGCTGCTTCTGTAAAACATAAAATCAATTCAATATTTTTTTAATGCTTAAATGCAGTTCAGTGTGCCTTTTAAAAGAAATCCTCCTCATCTCTTTTTATTGCCACCACAGGGTCATTGGAATAAAATGATGCTAGATTCATCACGGCACTTTCATGGTGCTCTTATAAATTTGAACTTGACACCGCATTGGGCTGAATCAGAACTGGTTTTGTAACAGTGCCCTAACCTCAAAGAACACCTCTTGTTAATGTTCTTGTAAGTGTCTTTCAACTCTCCTGAAGGCAGATCATATTTCATGTTTTTATTGAAAAGAGTGCACATTTGAGTTCATAATCACCTCTGCATTACGCCAGGGGCCCATTCCTCTCTCGCTTCCCTGATTTATGTTTCACTTATCTCTGCTCGTGGGCTTGTATGGAGTGTGAATGTAGCTCCTTGCCTGACCTGGATATCTGAGAGCATTATAAAGCACTACAGGGAGTCTCAGGCTTTGAGAAATTGTGTGGACGGGGCAGTGCTGTGAGTATACATCTATTGTTAATACGTCCTCTGCCCTGAGGGCCACCTCCAGGGGCACGTTAGGGGCTGCATTTATCTATTAGCTCCAACTTATTGTCACTGAAAGAGCAAAGCACAGAATGTTAAGACCAGACTGTGTTGTCTTCAAATCTGTCTGCTACACAGAGGGGAGGGGGTTCAAGAAATGTGTCCAGTGGTGTCAATGAAATGTTGCTTACATTTTCTGTAGTGCGCCTGGAATCCATGCACACTGGTTTGAAGGTTGGGATTTTGTGGACTGCCTGTGCATGGGCAGTGGTTGTTTTCCTGAGTGTAATTTGCACATCAGGGAGAGCGTTCCAGCTGTGATGAAAGGAAACTGATTCATAATTCATGGAGTTGTAAATGTGGGTGCAGTGGGCTAATGGGCGATATGCTGTTATGTAATGAACCACAGCGTAATGAAATTTAGGGAATATTGTATGACCCCCTGTAATAGGAAGGAACCTATTCTGATTCTAATGAATTTAGAAGTTCTGGCTTCACATATGGAGTTAATTTCATTTTACTATAATGCAAGACGACCCCCTTTCTGTTCGAGGTGAGCAGCTTATCAAGAACGTATATTTGGCTTGCAGCTAGAAGAGAAATAAGCCGCTTTATAAACCAAACAGCCACTCCTAATTGTCCATATCCAATCTCGTCTTATCATTGTCACTGTCTCAGATGGAAATAATCAACATAAATCGTTCTTTTGAAGTGACACTTAAGACTCTGTAAGAGCACAGGTCAGACAGTCTTGCAAAATAATTCATAAAACAGAGATAAAAGCAAGGTGGAGGAACAGCTTGGAGAGAGATAGAGAGGAGGATAAACAGGGAAGGAAAGGGAGAAAGAGACGGCGATAGCATGCTAAGGAAGCGCGATTCCTTTGTTCTCATGCCACACACAGGAAAAGGCCACATCAGTGATGTTGGCTGTTTCCAGCAAATAGCATAAAAGAGAGAGGGAGAGAGCTCGGAGAGGAGAGGGAGGAAGTGAGAGTAATCCATTTGAGATTCTGGAAGGGACTCAGTCCTCCCTGTCACTCGTCCATCCTTCCCAGGAAACACAAAGAGCATTATGCATGAAGCCCAGAAGGTCTCTGAGCACGCACCATGCTGTCGCCCCGGCTCCACCGTACAAAGTCACTCCAACACCATTTCTCTAGGAATTCACAATGCTACATAACACAATGAAAAACGTCGGAATCAATGAGGGGTTAAGAGGTGATAATTCTAACACTTTCAGCCTTGACCACCTCTGTTCTCCTATTGAAGTATGACTAACAGCCAGTCACCTTTCAGATATGACATCTCTTTCCTTGTGGGCGGAGGTTGAATAAAAAATGGCAAGGGAGAGTTATAAAAGATATTCAAATGCATTGTGTCCTTTTCTTTTGAAGTCTCAAAGTGCTGTCTTGGATTTTTCGGATTTCTGTGGATTTTTTCTCTTGGGTAGAAGTGCAAAACTTCCTTATTCTGCTGTAAAGTTTAGTGAAAGGAAAGCAAGCTTGGGATGTGGCAACCGCCCAAACATTGCGCAGGTGTGTTTTGCAGATAAAGTTAGAGTAAAACACACTGTAGGGAGAGGAAATAAAGAAAAAGATAAAGGCTGAATCAGATCATGCACAGAACGAGCTATATGATGGCATGTCCTGATAAAAAGCCGGTGAGAGAGAGCCACATTCACCTCTGTATGCATTTTTTATAACACTACTGCTGGCACAAATCCCAGCATGTCAAGCAATCTGAGATAAAAACCAGTCAGAGATCTTTACTTCCACCTGCTTGCAGGCATGCGTGTTTATGCTGACAGTTTTCAAATCTTCGAGGGATATATTCAGTCTCCTTTTCTTGTATTCATCTACACGGCTGCTTATAATACAACATGTTTTCATTTTCATTCATTTCCATGTCTAACCCCTTTATGAGTGTCATTCATAAAAGACAGTATTACCTGAAATACACAGAATCGCGATAATGATAAATGCAAGGACAGTTGATTTAGATACACTTTTTACCTTGTTAATTGCCAAACTTTGCAACTAAGATAGGATGAGAGAGAGCGTCATTTAAAAAGAGGTCAGACCATGACTTTTTTCACCAACTGATGGACTTATCTAAAGTTGGCTCCGGAACATCTTAAAGAAATATTTCCCCTCCCAAGTGATTGTTTTCCCTCACCCTCTGTTACGTTGAATTCGTGAAAAAAGACTTTTTACATCCCTCTGAAGTGAACTAAGAGTCCAAAAACAGAACATTCGTGATGAAATGAAGTCATAAGACTCTGCACTTAACAGCAAAACTATTAAAACAAATCTTACACATCTCGTGCAGTATAGCCCAAGTCTCATTTATCCAGATTGAATGTGGTCCTCTACAACAAGTCAGAAAATCAAGATTTTCTTAGTAATACCAGTTAATAACGACACATTACTCTGTATTTTGTGCATACAAACACCTTAGCAGCATGTCCACAGACAGAGGTTGGACAGTATTGTGTGTACGACTGTTTAAATGAGACACAAATAAGACTGAAGTGCTGATAAATGCGACTCTGTGTCCTTGTATGAGGACATCGCATTTTGGGTTAACTTGACCTTATACTTCATTCTACCTAACTCTGACCTGTTATCCACACTCGTGGACACTTTTTTTGTGCCATCTAGTGGTAGTAAGAGCACAATACACTAATTAACGTAAAAACAAGATGGCAGCCATCTCTGGCAAGTCAGTCTGCAGCCAATCTCGACATAAAAATGGACAAGGTCCAAAACTTGATCACATTTTATTGTTGTAACTTGTTTATTTATGATTTATAATGTTTATAGTTTGCTATGGCAGCAAATTTGGCCAATTTTAGCAAAAGTAACAAGCTAAGACACTGTTCATTTGAAGACACTGGGACTTCATTATGATCTCGTTTGAGGACATTGGGACTTAATTATCATTGACAGTGTTGGGTTTTTTATACTTATCAGGTCCTACTAATCCCAAATAGCTTAGACAAATAAAAAATGCATTCCAAACAAAAGTTCAGGTCTTTGGAGGATATTTCTACAGCTGCCACTACTGTTGGTGTGGAGCAGCCAGATTTGATTTTGAGGTTGGGGTTGGTGTGGTTCCTCTGACTCTCTGACTTCAGGGGGCATTCCAGTTGAAATTTGTAACTGGGAGCTGAGAAATTCCAACTTCCCAGTGCAAATGGAACACACCAATATCAATGCTCTTGTCAAACTTCACTCCACTGACAAAAACAGTAATTCTACCTTGCTAAACACAGGAGCTGCTGGTTTACCACTGCCTCAATCAGTTAGTGTGTTTGTGTTATAAAGTCAGTGTTTAACAGGGTTAGTTTGGATACACCAAAGTCACACAATTACACAAACAAACTACAGATCAAGGCTGTGGGAGACCAGCAGCTCTCATCAAGAGCTTATGACTTTTCTCTGGTTTTGGATTCTTCGTTGACCGGAGGCGTGTGGGAAGTAAACATAACACAGCGTGAGTTATTGATATACAGATGGACATTTGGGGGGTTTAGTAGTCATTTAAGCACGTCTGCATCTGTGGAAAAAATTACTTAGTGCTTCCGATGTTAATCTGTTCTCAGTAACACAGTAATGTCTTTTATTTATACAGATATGTCTTTTCTCTGTGAAGTTAACAGTTGCTATTCAAGGGCATGAGAATTTGCCAAAATTCAAACTCTAGAGTCCTTTCTGCCCCACATATCTCTACATGGTCCATGCATAGTTGAACAAATGAAGAGCATGTCAGCTGCAATTGGAATGTGGACCATGACTCGGGGTTTAGGAGGACACTGCTCACCACTCACTGAAGAAAGCTTTAAATCAAAGACGTGCTGCTCCCAGTGGCCCCCACTTGAGAAATGCTATTTACATAATACCACACTGGAATATGTGCAAATTAAGCTGGTGTAAGATGCATTCATTAATTTGGGGTAAAAGGCTCTCTGCCATATAATGCTCAGCAGTTAGCCACGTTGTCTCACAGTAAAATGTATGTCAGCATGATTACTAGTTTGTGATTACACATTCTCCCTGCGTTCACACTGGTTTCCTCCCACAGTGTAGACTTGCAGGTCAGGAGATTCAATCAATCTAGAGAACAATCTGTTCAAGACTTTGCCGTAAAAGTACATCTTTACAGTACATGTTCTATCTACAGATGTTCATAGAAACACCTTCTCATAACAGAGCTGCCAGCAAAAAAAGGCTGTGTGATGGCTGAGCTGTGTGAGGGGGTTGAAACACACATGTCACTTAGAATTCAGCTGTGTCACACCCTGGACCAAGCCAGTGCAGACAAATATTGGTTTTGTGTCAAAAAGCTACTTGAAAGTTGGATGTGTTAATCTTCCTGCTAATGGCCTGGCAAAGGCCTCCTTATTATTCTGGCCCCAGCCTCCCTCTACTGAGGGTGTCTCCACAAGGTTAATTAGTGGAGGGTCCCCTGAGGTTCCCCACACGATGTGGGCTTAGCATAGTGGAGGTGCCTCTACACAAACAAGGTTAATGGAGCCTCAGATAACTCCCTCCTTCTCTTTCCCTCATCCACATGCATCCACATGGAGAGTGTTACTGTGCCTTAGTTATTCATCAGCCTTTAATGTGGAGGGGCTGGCTGCCTTGGGAGTTTGAACTGTAGGTATTAGCCATTGAGATGACATTCACATCTGCTTGCGGTCATTGCATTATTTAAGTAATACTTCAGCTGGCAATGGGAAATGGCAGTATGGTAAACAACCTACTGCTATTTCCAGTTATATTATGTGATGAAAACCAAGAAGTTTAATCATCATGTGTCAGTGTGCAGAAACAGCAACAACAGAAAACATTTTCGCTACTAAAAAATGCATTTGGATATCATTTCGCCCGGAAAACCATTTTAGGAACTATCATCCATCAATGATCTTGCTGTGTAGCAGCTTTTCTGATGTAGGCAATAATGTCCTATTGAGCTAATCTGGAGCCCATGGGTGTATCTGTCATCATTTCCCAAGAGACAGAGGCAGTAACACAAGGCTTAAATCAAAGAAATAACTCACAGCGAGAGCAGGGGCCCTGCAAAGGTCACTGTGTCACAAATGACTTTGCATCAAGAGTCACACTCTGAATCACACCTTTGAATAAAGTGTGTCCTCAAGCCAGTCCCTGAGGCATACGGTTGAACACACTCCACTTTGCCATGCGTACCCCTCGCCTGCCCCACCCCCCTCCTCCTCCCACCCCTGTGACCTCCGTCAGGAACAAGATGATTTATCACACCAACATCCCCTTCAGCACCATCCTGATTGCTTTGATTTCTCTATTGACATTTCCGACCATCCCACCTGCATGCATTTTTCATGCTTGACCCGGGATGGCGAGCATGCATCCACAAATGATAGTCATGAAAACAGTAGGACAAAAAAAAAAGACACCTTATCTCTCAGAGGCTGCCTGGAGATTTATGTGCAACAATCATGTTTACTTTATGCTCCAAGAGTTCAGAGGCTGGCCAATACAGCCCAGTCTGTCTCTACACATCTTCTTGTCATCGTGAAGATATCGCCTTCAGAGAGAAAGGGATGAGAGGCATCCTGCTGCTTCTCCGAGGTCACGGGCGAGGAGGGCGCTGATATAAGCTGGAGGTTTGTGAGGGGAATGAAAGGCAAGAGAGGAGCAGCCAAAAGTTTTAAAGCATGACCCAGTCCCCCTTTGGTGACGAAGGTGGCCCAGCATGTGCCGAGAGGCTTGTGAAGGAATCTGGCTCCTCTTACTCTCTCATATGCACATCTAAGCACTTTCCCAGCTTCTGCTGGCCTCGCCACTGTGACTGTTTGTGTGTGTGGGGGGGATGCGCATGTTCGTGGGGTGTCCATGCGTGTTTGAGTGTTTATCAGATGCAGGGTTTGGTTTGTTCGGGGTATGAATTCCATGCTCCCCAGTGCAGTGAGCCATGCTGTGTGTGATACTGAAGCTTGGAATAAAACAGGGCCATGTATTGAAGCCACCATTTCAGATGTCACCGCCTCATGCTGTTGAAGTTGAGAGTTTGTCAGCATTAGGTTTTTTTTCATTGTAGGAACACAAGAAAGCCTCCATAACCCCCTCCCGCTGCAGCACAGCTAAACCCTTTAATGACTATTATCTGCACGGTATCTCTGTATAGATGTTCTGAAGAGACCACCAATGTTCCCCAATGAATCCGCTCACGTGCATACATGATTAACAGATCAGTCACCTCCACGAGTGCTCCTCTCATGTAATATCATGATATCATGTCTCCTTTGCTTTGATCCATGCTGGTTATTTCCATCCAGGGATCTGCTGCAAAACCTGCAGGAACATCACACGCTCGTAGACCCAACACTTCACAAGCCTTGTTTGATGCATCTGTCTCCTAGCATGGAGACCCACTGACTATGTTATTCCACGGCACATTAATGGAGGGCCTCCAGCTGAGTGAGGCTGACAGACATCTGGGGGAGAGAGATAGCTAAGATGTGGCAGCTCCTGTCGCTGAATTGATTCACTCTCCAGCACTGACATTCAGAGCAGACACAAGCCAAAGCTTCGACAATCTTATGTTCTTGGGCCGTTATGGATTTTATGGTGGAAAAGTGAAAGTTATTGTGGGTGTTTTACTGAGGTATGGCAGTCAGCACTGGGGGGAAAAGTCTGCCCTGCTCTTCTTCTTCCTCTTCTGGAGTGAAAACTGTTTACTGGGTCATAATCTGTCCAAACTCTTTGGAAAGCAAATGGAAGGATGAAAGGAAGGGCTCAGGCTCATCCATATGCATAGCTGTGACATTGTGAACTCCAAGGGTTAGCACAGAAAATGATGACTAATTATGTTTGCCGTCTGTCATATCAAAAGATGTGCTGAGCACAGGGTGGCAATGACCGTCCCCTCCTCTTCCCATCTCTTTCGCTTTCTCTCTTTGTCCGATCTCCGTCACTCTTCATGTCTTCGCAACGTCTTCCTTGCCTATTTTAATTTCCCTGTCAGGCAGTCTGCTCGCTGTCTGTGCGACTAAGCCGCTAGATTCCTTGCTTGTTGACTCAGCAGTTAAGTGCATTAATTCCCCATCTCTCTCACTCATTTTGTATTCTGTCGGATAGAAAACAAAACTGTTCTCTGGCTAGCTAATGCCACATAAATCTATATGTAAACACATCATAAAACAGAGTTTAAAACTCGAGCTTTGAGAAGAATCGCAGCACTGTTACAAATCCGAAGAGCTACTGTCAGAACTTGTATGCACTGGTGTGCCCTTACTCACGTATGCGCTGGGTGTGCTTTTGGCCTAGGTGCATCATATACATATATTCACAGAGGTCAAACCCAGTAAGTTGGTGCTTGGCCATGTCTGCTTTCTTTAAAGGCCGAGAGACGGAGTGTGAGCGGCTGAATAAAATGAAATGGACCTATCAGCATTCAGTCGGTGAGGGGGTCATTAAACTGTCCAGACTCTGTGTGTGTGAGCGAGCGAGAGTGTGAGAGAGACAGACAGACAGACAGACGGAGAAGCAAAACCTTTCAGATGCTTGTGGATTCTACTTTCTCTCTCTGGCGATCTGCTATGCTGTTCAGCCAGTCACGTTAATGAGATGGGCAGAGCCCTGCTGTCATTGTCTCATTGACTTTTTGAAGAGGGCCCTGCAGTCAGGAGGACTGCGCTGAATTTGCTTTTGAACCCACACCTGGGAACTCTGGTTAACAGGCAGGTCAGAGAGAGGAAGACGCACAGAGAGGAAGAGGCAGGGATAGTAGAAGCAAAGAGACACGGCGAGAACAACAGAGGGCGAGCAAAGAGCAAAAGTAACACCACAGTGGAAACAGAGGAAGTGCGAGAGACTTGAGACAGAAAGGAAAAAGAGACGGGGGTGGCAGATAAACAAAGATCGACAGAGACGTGTGGTCCAGACTCTGGGCAGGCTTAGGGTGTCAGCTGTGGGTCCTGTGGGTTGTTAGCCAAGCACCACTGCTATTTAAGTGTGAGGGAGGGGTCAGAGCTGACCGCACGGCCTGATGGGAGCTGTGGCTCTCCGTCTCTGGTATTCTGACAGCTTTCAGCTCACTGAGTGGAAACTGATTATTGAGGGAAACCTCAAATTAGTTGCTCTGCCTGCACATTTGCTCACTTTCCTCAGGGGAGGGGAGCAGAGGGAAGAAAAGAAGGGACATGCAACATTATTATTACCCACAAGGCCACTAGGAGAGTACAAGCAGTGAAAATAACCAGCCAGTATGATAAAAATATACACATTCTAACTTCGCATATGAGTTTGGTGGCTGAATCAAACATCTTGATTTTCACAGTTAAAGCAATAATAGCTACCCACGCATGCTGTTTGTCTTTTCAGCGTCAGTCTTAGTCTCTTGTATTATGCATTATTACTAACAACCTAAATATTTTACTGCATATATTATTTGAATCACATGCATTAGTTTTTCCTTTATACTTAGATTCTTTGTCGCATGGTAGGCGTGAATGAAATGCTTGTTTCTTTGTATGAATGGTTTTAATTCTGCAGCATCTTTTTCATATCTACTGATGAATCACTCACCTGAATCACAGACATTCATTCATAATGCATGTTAGCAAAACATATTCAGCATTGTGTGAATTAAGCTTTATTCAGCGTCATAAAAATGTCAGTTACACACACACCATTATCTATCAACTGAATTTAAACTTAATTGTATCACAGCTGTGTTATGGCAATGGCTTGATGCGTATTTGGGCAGCATCTTTAAGATTTAAGTCACGTGTTTAGTGTGTTGGCTTTTAGTCTTTGATTTGATTATGTGACACAAAGTAGAAGATCTAAATACTCTGCTTCTTCAGTGGTGTGCTTTGCTAAATATTATGATCTTGATGAATTCTTGTTTTCGAACCTAATCTGTAGCAGCGATTATGACTTTTGGATGAGATAATATCAAGATGTATGAGATATTAGCTTCTATGTGAAGTGCCCATTGAAATCCGAAATGTGTCGCACATTTAACACGGTTAGTAAACAAGAAAAAGCAGCACTAGTTGCTTTGTATTCTGGGAGAATAATGACATGATTGCCATCACTGCAGACAAAAACACAGTTTTTGTTCTGCGAGACAGGACAACATCTCAAATGAGAAAAGTTGAATTGCATTAGTAAGGGCCATTGATATTCTGACGGCCCCGTCTGAATACCAATTCCCTTGAGAAGAGAAAATGTCCCTAGTGAGACAAAGAAAAAAAAAGAAACATAAGCCTGAAAATGTTCAAGTGAATCATCTTTTAGTCATTCTGCTTGTCTTTGGCTCTTAGTGAATTTTTAGACTTAAAGTTGAGCGCCACTCTTCACTGACACAAAGAGACAGGCCAGGCGTTTTATGCATGCGGTAGGATTTGTTGACATACTGAAATATCATGCCAGTGCAGCACTTTTCACTTCATTTGTGCTCTTAACCGTCAAAGAATATCTCACTGTGTGGAATATGGATCACTGCCTATCGAAGGCTCTCACCCAAAAAGAAGGGGGTTAAGAGCAAAACATCAAATAAACATGAGAAAACTCCCTCCCAGCTGACGTTAGAGTGGTTTACATTTGCACATTTTTAAACTTTGTCAAGGTTTTACAATGTAAATTGAGTTTTTCTGACCATAACAGGGCTTAGAAAAAGATCTTTTGGTTGTAGCTGTTCGTCATCATCTCCTCCCCTCTGTCTTGTCCTCCCTAGCCTGCTGACACTGATGGTTTCTAAGTGAGTATCTCATCCCTCTCTCTCTCCCTCTGTCATAATCACTGCTCTTTATGATCGGTTTGCCCTCTCTGCCCTTTCAAGATGCGGCATGTAATGAGGGCTCTGGAGGGCTGTGTGAGTGGGCTATTTAGCTATTCAGACAAGATCAGCTCACACATCCCACGCTCTCTAACTCGACTCCCTACCAATACCTCTCAACTGAGCACAGTGATTGTTTGTCCCACTCACAAGGTCACACACTGGATGGAGCCGGAGCGGCTCAGACATTCGAAATCAATGTTGGACCTTTTAGTTTGTACTCAGTTCATGTCTGGCACATGCTTAAAATGAACAACTTGATTATTTAAGTCTATCCCCGTGACAAATATAAAGATTTATTGTGACTTCTTTGGAGAATTAAATGGCTATTAAAACAACTTGATTTTCCCAGTTTAGAAACACCTTATGAAGAAACATATTTTCCAATCTGTGCAGACTTTACTGTTAAAGATATATATGGAGTGATTTCTCTAAAAAACAATGTATAGACTCATAATCCCTCTCAATCCTCACTTATGACCCACTGGTGAGTGGTAGAGTATTTTTCTGCACAGGCTCTGCCCTCTGCCTGCATTTTCTTATTTTCTTCTTATCTTCTGAGTTCAGGACGTTAATGGGTGTGTACCCCCACAGTGCTCAGGTGAGGTCGGGGGCTTTATGAAAAGGTAGCAACCAGGTGCCAGACTGTAAGCAGCGGGCATCCAGAAGACACAGTGCTGAAAAACGGCAAATATAGCGAGGCAAAAAGCCAAACGAGAGTGAATCTGGGGTGGCTTCTAGTTTGGCTTTCACTGGTGAGCGTGTTTACAAACAATCCTGCATAGTGTAAATGAAGGAATCAGTTATTAAAATAATGAATTAATAACTATTGTTTTATTTCCTGTGGGGTTTTTTAGACACGCTAACAAAGCTGTAGCGAATGTTCAGTCAGGAAGACAGTCTTTCTCACCCTGCCATTCACTCCTTGCACACATGCTCACTCACTATCTCAAGCTGTCATTGTCTGGGTCTGTCAACTGGGTCATCACCTGATTCACTATCAACCAAAAGCACAGCGACACACTTTCTCTGTCAGCCTATCATCTTACTGCTCCTCATTTTAAATGTGATTCTTCCTCTGCTGTAGTTCTTGCTGCTGTCCTGCGCGCCCTCCACCTCCCCATCATTATGTAGTCTTTATGGATTCATCATCGTCATCCACCTCAGCAGCCTCAGAGTCATCAGCCACTACCACCACCACTGTCTGGACTCCATGGGGATATTTACCCTGCTGCCACTCAGATGTCACTCGGTCACAATATATCTCCCTCTGGTGTCCAGGCACCAAAGACTTCTGTTAAACCTTAATCTGCACAAATCATCTGCTAATCTATACACTTACATTCCGAAGTTAAATATTATCTTTACTTCATACTTCTGTCTCTCCTGATTGAAATCAGCTGAACACCAAAATTTCTATACCCCCGTACAGCTAACAGCACAACAGCACATTGTTCATTTCCTTAAAGTACAGCTTGAATTTTAAATGCAGGAAATTAGAAATTTCCATTGGACTGAGTGAACTTCAAATTTTCTGCTACTGCTGTATACTTTCAGCACACAGCATACTGCCATAAATATGAACAAATGAATATAAATGTGTGCATAATGTACACACAACTTTACCCATCCCTCATGAATTTATTTGGACACTTTAATCTGCAACAACGTCATTATATGTATATGCACCAACATCTTACAGCACATCTACTTAGGAAAATATAAACGTTTTGCTCTCATGAATGTTTAAACATGCGCAGAAAACCTATTTACATTTAATCCTAAAAGAGCTCAAACATTAGTATTCCAATAAATACATGAACAAATCCTGACATGAATGCAAACAAAGCTAGCCAAAGCATACAAACAGCAAAGCCTATATTCACCAGTTCATCTCAGTTAGCACATTATGCATCATTTATATCATGCACAAGTAATTTTCTAATCCACTTCAATTATAAATCTTTATTTGCTGTAATTCAGTTTATCCTCTGGTTCCAAACTTCGGAGTAGTTTTCATTATTTTCTATCTTTTATTTTCAACCTTCAGCTGAAAATAGAAGCTTCAATTGTAGCCATTGTCAGGAGAATGTTCCTGGAGGAAGACATTATTGTTTGGTATTCAAATGTCATTTTCCATAAGTAAAATGTCATCTCACACACACGCAGACTTTCTTTATTGATTTAACATACATCACCCTGTTTCAAAGCCTTCTCTACAATCTAAAGAATATATTTTCTGTGTAGAAATATAAAATTCCTTCATTTAAAATTGTGCATTTGGTCTAAAACTGTCAAAATTCTGAATTTTGACTTTAAAAATATATTAGATCTTGGCTTAAAACACTGTGGAGCATAAATGTAATTGCAGGATGTAAACTCATATCCATAAAACCAACAGATAACCAGACATAATACTGAGAATGTGACCTTGATGTCCTCAGTTGTAGCTACTGCACCACCTGTTTTTAAAAAAAATTGAGTGAAAATTTCAACTTTTTTTTCTTATTAAATATAATATAATTTTGTAGGTGCAAACAAAAATGCAGATGTTAACCATGTTGTGATGACATTTTCAGATGTCAGATTTGTCACCGCATTGCGGCCTGGATTTTAGATAATCTTGTGTGCTAACTTTAAATTTAAAACGTTGCCCCTGCTACTTTAAAAGGGGAACACCGCCTGAATTAAGAATACCAGTTTATGTCCATGTCCTAGGGAAGGTCAGTCAATATTTGTTAACAAGAGTTCCTCTCTTTCAAAGCCAGAAACCAGAGAAGTTTCAAACTTATGATGTCATCAAGCTGCAGGCTGATCCATAGACAATGAATGGGGGCCTGATTATGTGGATCCACAGAATGTTTGTTTTCTATTTTATACTCAAATGAGCTTTATTCTATTGTAGTGTTCTCATTGCTGAAACAGAAAATTCACTCATATAGACGAATCACTTCAACATCGCACAAACAACAACAATTACTTTTGGGTAGACAACAGTTGATTTCAATTACAGAGATATGTAAATTGGCAAACTTGTTTATATCTGTTGACATTTTCAGCCCTACCTTCTATGATTAAAGCCACATAGTTAAACACTATGGTCCCACTTATCTGTTGTTTCTGCTGTGCTCATTTTATGCACTCTGTTGCTTTGCTATTGTCTTTGATAAACCAAATCTACTGGCACAGAAGCTATGCAATGTGCTGCTGTGGATGGGGCTGCAACAAAACGGAGTTAAGTCACCTAAAAGAAAAAAAGAAAAATCAGTATCAGTGTAAGAGTATGCTGTGTATTTGCTCTGCCTCGCCTCACACACTAACTGACAGACAGCAACCCTCACTGTTCTGCTAAGGTTAAATTTCTCTTTTTGTTCATAGAGTCTGGTGGCTTTGATATACCAGCTTCAATTTCCTGTCAGAAAAAGCTGTCCGAGGGCAAGGTAAAGTGGTGGGGAAACAAATTATATGCACACACACACACACATATATATATATATATATATATATATATAGCTTGACTATGCCATGTAATTAGACTACTGATTACTGTCCTTGTCCCAGTATACAAGCATTGGAGGGGAAGGATGACTGAAGTATCTCTGACTCCACTACGATAAGTGGTGATGTGCCTCCTTTCAGTTTTTAAGTATTGGACCTTTCTCCGGTTGACCTATTACATCTCAGACCAACCAACTGACAAACAAGTTAGCTATGGTTAGCTAGATGCAAACCGGTACCATCGTGGACATCTGTACTGCTCTGCACATTTTGTCCGTCCAAAACTGCATAGCTCTGGATGTAGATTTCACCATGCTTTTACCAGCTTTTTCTTCAATTATGCAATTAATGCTTTTGACTTCCGGATCAAAGCCTGAGGTGGACACTGTGGTGCATGCGCAGAGGACCTCGGCCAGTTTGGGTCTGATTGATGAACACATTCATTCATTTTCCACAAGCGCTTATCCTGCTGGGATTCGCAGGGGTCTGGAGTCTATCCCAGCTAACATTGGACAAGAGGGGGTTTACACCCTGGACAGGTCGCCAGACTATCACAGGGCTGACACATAGAGACAGACAGAGAACCATTCACACTCACGTTCACACCTACAGCCAATGTAGAGTCACCAATTAAGCTGCATGTCTTTGGACTGTGGGAGGAAGCCGGAGTTCCTGGAGAAAACCCACGCTGACGTGGGGAGAACATGCAGACTCCACACAGAAGGGCTCCCCCACCCTGGGCTCGAACATGTAGGAATAATTTGACTCCCAATCGCATAATCTGGGTGTGTCAGTCCGACTTTGAGAAACTAGATTCAGTTCAATTTCAGTCAGACTGACATGCTGACATGTATTTTAAAGTCCGGTTTCAGTCGGATTAATACAACAAATCAATTTTCTCTAAGGTCACGTAAGTGCATGCCCAGCACCATTTAATTCTATGTACGTGACAGCAAGGATTTTCTACCCATAAGTTATTGTGAATTGAATTTAAATTATTACATATTTATTCCTAAATAATCCGTGCAATAACTGACTGTATTGTTCAGTCTGTATATAAGGTTCCTGTATATATTGTAAATTATGTTGTATGGTCTCTACATATATATTTTGTAAATTATCTTCTTATATTTCTTATATTTTTACTTCTTTTTGCACTATATCTTTTTTCTACACTTGTTTGCACTATATCTTTTTACACTTGTAAGGAGCACCTGTAACGAAACCAATTTCCCCTTGGGGATCAATAAAGTATTTCTGATTCTGATTCTGATTCTGATTAAATAAACATTGTGATTCAGTCTATACTCAGAACATTCCCCTGCGTGCTCTCAGTGTCATCTGTAACATCTTTCCTGATTCACTGTTTATGGAGCAGCTCTAGACTTTATACCTGAGGACAGGCATGTCCAAAGTCTGGCTCTGGGGCTAACTGTGGCAAAATATAATATACATAGCCTGTCACAGAATGTTGGTTAATCAAGCATGAATGGTAGGACTACAATACAGATTGTAGACATGCATCAAATGGGAACTATGGAGGCGGAAGTAATGTGTTTTTATACACACAGTAAACAAGCAAATAAACGGTTACGTAACAGCAGACTTTTCTGCTAGTTGCAGACATAGGCCACAGCAATGAAGCATAAAGTCAACAGTGAGGAAGGCTGTTTTCAAGATTTGTGGAAAGTTTAATACATTTTCAAAGAAAGATGAATTAGTTGTGGTTGTCTTGTTTGTTTTTTTCATAACCCATTTGATGTGAGAAGCGGCTGCCCTCAAGGTATTTTCACATTATATTATCTGGTCCCCATTCATAAAAATGTGGACAACCCTGCTGTAGGACATTACAAACTTGAGTTTTAGCACTGAGTTTTGGGATATTTAATATAATATAGATATACAGTATTTTGTCTGAGACCATAGGAATAAAATGCATGGATTCTGAAAATGGGTGAAGTTGCCCTTTAACTGTGTACATGCATAACCTGAACATACACACTGAACTTTGGCACTGGTGCATGTGTGTGCCTCCTCTTCAAGCACCGCCCATATCTGCCAGTTGACCTATGAACGGCTCTGTGTTACCTCGCACATGCTCCTGACGTCATCTCTCTTTGGTCTTCCGTGTCAACATGGCGGCATCCATGGCATCCCAGGCTGCAGCAAGAGGACTAAGGACAGCAACCTCAAAGCACATACTTCTGGACAAACTCAAGGTACCATAACAGCTTATATCACCGAGCATGTTGTCTCAACCTCGCTCGAGTCGGCTCTGCTGCTGCATGTGCGTTGTCTTCCTCTGTGGGAGCTGATAGTGGAGCTAGGTGGCTAGCAGGTTAGCATGTGTGAGCAGAGTCAGGTTTGACAGATCAAAGTTGAACAGTGGGACAGTCCGCAGGTGCTGAGACGACGCACTTCACTGCGGCTCATAGAGCTATGATAATTATAATCATGTGGGTCATTTAATGACTTATTTTCTTTAAAATGATTGTTATTCGACAGCAGCTTCTCTAAAGAAAACTTCACCAAACTCTTCATTAAAGTCTGTTACAAAATGCTTAATAGGTAGTTACACCACTTAAATGTCACTCTTGATGTTAACCTGTTATGTATGTATTGCACTGTGTGTTTGTGTGTGTGTATATATAGTTAATATGTACTTTAAAATGATTATTAGCTTCTGAATTGTCACATTGTAAGTCAGTTTTTGTCTTTCAGTCTTTACATATTGTATCTGTTTACTTTTGGTACTTCTCCAGCAGGGGTGTCTGCACTTTTTTGAATAGGGGCCAGATTAGATAATGTGAATACCTGGGGGCCAGCTGCTTCTTGCATCAAATGGGTTATTAAAAAAACAAAAATCGCAAAGAAATGAGACATCTATGACTGTTTCAACTTTTAGTGAGAATTAAATCAACTGTCTACTGTTCCTAAAAGTGGCAACCCTCACTGGTGACTTAATGCTTCTTTGCTGTGGTCATGTCTGCTACCCAGGTCTGCTATTAGACAACTGTTTATTTGCTTGTTTATCGTGTTAATGAAAACACATAAGTTCTGCCTGCCTAATACCTAGCTGATGCCTGTTTATAAACTGTATGTTAGTCTTGTCATTGTGAGGTGAAGGGAATAAATGCAAAGTGATCTTGCTTGATTAACTAACATTGTGTGGTGGCCACATATAGTATATTTGTAAAGTCAAGATGAAGACAGAAATCAGTCCACAGGCCATGATTGGCCCCTGGGCTGGACATTGGACATGCCTGTTTTACAGTTTGAACACTAGATAGATAGATAGATAGATAGATAGATAGACTTTATTAATCACAAGGGAAATTTGGGCATACATTTGCTTATATGACATATAAAACAGTGATACACACAGGAATAATGAATAAAAAGAGAATAAAAACGGATACAGCGATTACAAAGAGCTGTCACTATAATAGCTGGGCTAATGTTGGTAGTGCAAATGTAAGGTGATTGAATTAAAATGTAAAAACAGTGCAAGAATAATGATTACTGTGAATACTACAATGATAATTACACTAGATTTATTACTATACTTACATGTACACAGCTTAGTTATAAAGGACATAGCTCAAAGTTACTGACTGCTGCCACGCTTCAGATAAGACCACAATAAAAGGGTTAACTCTTTGATTCTTCTTTGCACTTTGATCCCCCAGTGGCTGTTAGTGAGCTGTGAACAGCAGCTCGTGGAATTCATCTGATTAGGTTCGACTACGCACACAATGTCAAATGATAACAGTTACATTGTCATCTGTTTTGCAAACAAAGCGATAGTCCTAATGATCGCTGCCAAAGCCACAAAAAAGAGTCAGAAGTTTAGTCCTCTGCCTTGTATTGACTAACAATTGCAGTCTTACAAAGAAGAAAGCAGAGTTGTGTTTTCGTAATACATTTCAACACTTGAGGAGAAGCAGATAAATATATCAGCATGTTCTGCTACAAGCAGTTTTATATTTTTCTTCTCAGTCAGCATCAGAGATCCGGTCCTTTATTGAAAGTGTGTCTTTAAAAGTGTTTGTAACACCAGTGCAGATGTCCTTACTGAAAGGACAAAGCAGGAACCTGTTGATACTGTAAACATTGGTCCAGTCACGTAGGCACACCCTGTTTGGCATATTGTAAGCAGCACAGTTCAATCTCATGCTATGTTTATTTTTTCATGTCTGGTTTTGCTGTCTTGTTTTGATAGATTTTGGTCGTGATGGAGTCTTGAAAAAGTTTTAAACTGTGTGGAATAGGGTGTTTTTGGAATAGCTGGTGTGCCTGATGCACATTGGTTTACACTGAGGTCAAGATTTAAGATGTAACGTGCTTTTATATTGAGAATACTAATAAATTAAAACATTTTTTCATCCTGAATCCACAGATCAGCATGGGATATCCCCATCAATAAGGCTAGAGTAAACATGGCCTATGGTTATTTACATTATTAGTACAATTATCGATGAGTATCAGTGGAGATATTATAAAACTCACCATAAGTGTTAAAGTGATTAGGGGTTAGCCTCTTGAAGTCCAACATGAAAGAGATTAATTTTCAACATGGACAGGACATACCACTTAAGCCATCACCATACAATAAAGCGCACAGAGTGATGACATTAACAGTCTCCAATTCCAGGGATTAGACACATTTCATGGATCAAGTAGTGAGACAGAACACCTCAATGACAACAATACCTCTGCTTAGACTTATTACACAACTTTTTTTTAAATGGTAAAAGACATGATGCTGATCCATTTGGTTAAATATAAAAAACAATTTAAACTGAAGTTTAGGTCAGGAGAAAGAGTTTACATCCTACCTCTTGGTGTAAAAAAAAAAAAAAAAAAAAAGGGAGACTATTTCAGCATTTGATAACAACAGAGGACTAAAGGCATTCAACATGTCTTAGTCTCAAAAAGGTACTGGCCAGACATGTATTGAATTTCTACTGGTTTTATTATTAAGGACAAACATCGCCAAGGTTGTGGCACTTAGCATTTAAAAGAAAAGTACAACCCTGACAGAATATGTAGCAGGTTTCTCTCTAGGTCACCTCAAACAACTGTGGAAATTTCCTCCTGAAGAATGACCCAATATTGAAACTTCTAAAGTACTGTTGAGAATGTATATGACAGTGAAAACTGCTCTCAAGGCAAGGGGGTGACCCAATTAGGTTGCTGAGGTAAAAAGAAAAAGCCACAATCTGCAATATGATGAATGCATGAAGGCCGTGAAGAATATCATAGTTAGCGTTACCTCACTGAATCATTGTCCTTGTCCAGCGTCAATTCAGACATCGAGTGACGCTGTACGCAGTGTGTCATTGTACACAGTGTCACTTTGACTACCATAAAAAAATACAGCAGTGGATACATGTCCATCCAGTAGTCAAAGATGGACTGAAATAACCCGTGGAATCACATTTCATTTAGCTAAAGATATATGTCCAATAAACAGTATTTTCATTCGCATTCTGTTATTACATATAAGTAAGTCTTCTTTTGATGCAGCTGGAATATAGGGCAACATGGAAGTGAAGACGGTGCTGTTTGTTTAAATATGAAAAGTGCAATAATTTTTTTCCCCCCAAAATCTGTCAATAAAAGTTATAAACAATGGTCAACTCAATATTGATCAATAATAATTGTGATAATTCTTTTGGCCATAATCGTGCAGCTTTCTCTTGTCTGTCTGGTAAGTTCAGAAAATAATATCACTTTACTGTAATGCAGCATTTGAAACCAGGAAAAGACAACACCTATGTCATAATATGATATTACCATATCTAAGTATGGGAACATTTGTAGTCTCATGTTATGATATAAATATCATATCGATATGTTGCCCAGACCCTGATGTAGAGATATGGGGTTATGCTGATTGAGTCAAAATATTTAAGCTTATAAACACCCACGAGAGCCCACATTAAAAATGAACTTTATCCAATCCCAGTTAACAAACTGTCACAGTTAAACAGAAATTAAGTATGAAAGCTGGAGATAATAATAACAAATACACATACACATATCACATTTCTGTGATATCAGACACAATTTTGGTATCTGCCCCGATATTTTTATTATAATATTAATATTTTAATATTGATATTATAATATTATTATAATAGTTTATTATTATATTATTATCACCCTTTTGGATGTCTTTCCCAACTTTTCTTTCTCTTTGTAGACTACTCTGTACAGTGTTCATTACTTTAGTCACAATACAATATTATTACGATTTTAAAAATGTTGTGATATGCCGAATATTGCAATAAGATAAATTGCAATATGTGGCGATTTATTACGTGTTTTCAACTGCAAATAATGTCCCCAAATGAGAACTTTGTTAACATCTGTATTATCTAGTAAGGTAAAGTTTTCAGTTTGTTCATCTCACTTCAGTCTTTTTTTTTTTTGCGGCCAAAGGTATGAAGTGGACTGAAAAAGCAACAGATTATATTATTCAAGTTGGCTACTGAAAGTTTCATTTGTAGTTGTAATATTAATAATATATATCTTTAAAAAAAATGATACTTGGCACTGTGTGACGATACGATAGTGCCACATAAAAATATCGTGATACTATGCTGTATCAATCTTTTTCCCCCACCCCTAGTGTTCATTCATTAGCTACATATATGCAAGACTCCACGCAATCTGCAACAATCTTGAAGGCTAGTGTTTCCAAAATGTATTGTTTTAATCACTGTTGTATACATTGGCATGCCCTTAAAGCCCAGACACCCTGAACCAACATTAAGAACTAGTGACAACAAAAATTGACTGTTGTGTTGCCTTACGTTACTTGTGTCTCGGCCAAAAATTAACACACTGCAAAGACTACAGCTGATGTAAAACCAGCATGTACATTCTGCACCTGTGTGAGAGGAAATAACTCCACATCAGCAGATGGCGGTAGTCTGTGTTCATTATTCAGAAAGGGAAACTGGAAGACTGTCATGACGCTAGTTATCCAGTTAGCACATTAACAACATAATCCAATGTTGAAAGAACAAAACATATTTACTGTGTGCCAGTGAACAGTAACACAAACCATTAGGAAATGTTTCTGCTAAAGAGCTCAATGGCTAAAGAAAAATAATCATACCTTATGTAATAAGTTTGTTTTGTTCTAACTCCCTCTTGACTTTAGCTCTTTGTTGACTGTCCTCACTTCCTTTTCTCTATTCATGCTCCGAAGATGAGGGCCAACAGTACAGGCGCTCATTGATGGCCCAACATTGACCAGCGGCTGACAGTCAGCTTGGTGTGTCTGGGCCTTTAAAGTAAACTCTTGCAAAACTTCTAATCTTACATTAACTGGCTTTTGTACCTGCTTCACTTACATTTCTACTTCTCTCTCTGTCTCTCTCTCTTTGGCCGGGTGATAAGAGTAATGATCAGGGGTTCTCTCTGGTCTGTAGCACAGTATCAGAGCCTGAACTGATTGACAGCCAGGTATCTCTACAATAGAATCAGCCTTGACAGTATGTCAGCTAAGCTGAGGAATTCAATTTGCGATGATTTGTCAACAACAATGCAAAGGACATCACAATATTCAGCTGGTTAGGCTCCAGGGTGCTCTTAAAGGGGGAGTGGGATGTTGTGCTTTTTTTTCCACTCCTGCTCTCTCACTCTCACTCTCTCTCTCATAAATCAAATCTCCTGAATTCTTGTCTGCACAGCGAGATAATCCTCAGGCTGTTTTTCACTGTCGCTGCACAGTGGTGAATTTGTAAACGTTTGCTAAGTTTTTATTTTTTGTAAGGTGTTCCTGCTTAGCAATAACCCAACAGTGTCGAAGCCCAGCATGGTTTGAAGGGAACACTGGGAAGAGAGGTGGCTCAATGAGACTCGGTCCTGAATATTTTACGGAGGGGGGTGGAGAGCCCTCTGCTTGCAACGACTTCTTTTGCTGGAACTTCAAACGACGGGCGGCTTCCCCATCTGTCTCAGCAAGAACACATTTACATTTCCTCCCCGCAAGGAATACTGGAGGACGAAGTTAGCTCTAACTGGATTTGAATATCGCTTCACCAAGGTTAATAGCCATTTCTGTAGCTGGTGAGGTGCTTAGGCTTTTTCAATAATTTAGAAGGGCTGCAGTCATTAGGAAATGTTGGCAGCCTCTGAAATGGGGAATGCAATGAGTGAATGCACTCCTATTAGCTTAACTTCTGCTGTTGTTCCAGTGTAGATAATGAGGGAGAAGTGGGAGTGATGCTGAAAATTAGTTGAGAAAACAATGTCAGTGATTGCTGACAGCTGTAATTCATTAAAAGTGCAGTATGTTGAAGATTATGTTCAGCTGCCATAGTCGCTTATCCATCATCTTTGAAATTAGACCTTCAAACATATTGTAAGTGTGATTTGGATTTCATAATTGAGTTTGCCTGGGGCCACTCCCTATGAAGTAATTTTTTTTAAAGACGTTCAGACCTGAGCTGCCCTCATCAATGCACCATGATTGGATGGTTTTTGTGTTCTAAAAACAGTGATGGCAGAGTCAAAGTGTGAGTGTACACACTGTGTTACAGAGCAACGTGGCTGCTGCCAGGGGCAATAAAGACACCAATAAAGAAGCTACCCTAAAAGCAGTAAATTGTCTCCACACAGCTGGCAGTTGTACTTTACTGATACAGCCCCAGACGCTTTGGCCGACTGTCAAAATTTGACCACGGGGTTTTTCCTGGCTCACAATGGGGCGGAGTTGGTACCATCCTGATCATGTACACCCATGTGCGTGTGTACCGTGGCTTCAACTGGCTCAATCAAACACCTTTTTATGAGCTCTGTATTTTAAGAGTTCTAAAAATGTTATGTTTGTGAAGAGATTTTGGGGGCACAACACTATATAATAGTGAAAAATTCCCACAATTCATGCAAAAGCACATATTTTCACATTAGGTGTTTTAGTGAAGGAGAGTATTGATGTGTGAAGTGATGGTGGGTGCGCTGCCTTGTATAAGAGTAAAGTTATTGAATTTTTGTCTGTAGTAGGCTCTCTGTTTTTTGGTGTTTTTGGCTTCTCACAAACTGGCTGCACATAGAGTGCAACATTATTTGTCAAGTTTGGAGAACGGCTCGTTTTAAAGAAAATTTGTTTGTAGCTCTTCGTCTACTTTACTATGGTTGAAAAGAGGCGTTGTTTGTGTTTTAACATTTTGCTTAGAGGTTATTTCTCCAGGAAGTGCAAGTCCGTAAATATCTTTCCAAATTTACTGAACTGCATAGAGCTGCGTTCACAAATCCTGAATGCTGTTGTGTGTAAATGCCAGCTGATGATATAAAACTATATTGACACTGAACAGCATTAAATGGCAGGGAAAAGGAGACTTATAATAAGCGCCCTAGGAATGAGTCCTAAAACCCAGGTATGAGTTAGCATTTTGCCACTTGCAATTTCTTAGTCTTGAAGTCAGTGGGTTTTTGAATGGATTTTTGGTTAGAAGCCTGAAATAAGGGTGGTGGTTAACACAAGCTTTCATGATTTGTTCTAAGACATAAAATACATCAGTAAATACCCCACTCATGTATTTTTAAGCTTTTATGTGTCTTAAAAAAGGTTGTTGCGAACAAGTGGCTAAATGAGACTACCGAACGTCATCACGCCGAACACAGCTTTACAGCCTCATTGTGATGTCAAGGTTAAGTCATGTGACCATGGTGTAGTCCATTTAGCTTTTTACTTCTGGTGATTGCATTTACACTCAAAATCACATTTGTGATGTTAATAAGCAAAGATTATCTTGCTGAACAAATTATGTAAGTATCGTAAATGTTTGTTTACCACAGAGCTAAATTTTTGCGGTAATCCAAAATCCAATGGAAAAAACCATTGGCTTTTTGATGAGGGAACAGTGTCAGCCTTCAGAAAAACATCATCCGCATTCTGTGACCTCATCTGCTTTTTTTGCCGTTTATAGGGCGATGACCCGCTTTGTCTCAGTCCAATATAGGCGGGTCTTTTTTTCCTCCTTGGCAGTTTTGGTAGCACTTTTTATGATGTGCTTTTGTACTGATTACAGTAGTGCCACCACATCGAGGTAGTCAGTTGCAGTTACAAATGACAGAAATCCACCTAGTCCAACACTTGTTTGAAAAGTGTTTCCATGAAGAAACCTGTCAGAGTTTTGTTGAGAGCTAAAGCGGGATGAAAATTGATGTAGTTGATTGCCTCGTAATTCTCTATGCAGAAAAAAACCTGGACTGCCTAGTTTGTTTAATTATTGTGTCCACTGATTATGGTAAAGCGGTGCAACCACATTACGTCAAACTTTGTTTGCTGTCTTGACTGAACTAATATGAACCAGTCAAAGCACTTGATAACATCAGAGAGTAACTCTTGTAGTGCCAATCAAATGCCATTGTTGTTCTAGCGATTCAGAAAAGTGTCTCCAGGGTATATTCGGCAATCAAGTTCATGCATATGAACTTGGATGTAGCCAATATTGGGGTGAACTTTGACAAAGTTGCATATCCTTGTATTGCCTTCTCCTCATTACTGCGTTATCTTCCACTTTGACTTGACACCTTTGAATATGACTCCATATACCCTGTCTTATTAACTATGCTAATTACTGAAATCCCTATCTGTAGAGACACAACAGTCAGGTTTTTCTTTCTTAAGCCTGTCTGCTGGAGATTAGACCTGCCCTGCCTAAAGACCTGCCAATGATGCAAATCTCACTGATCTAAATCCTGGAGCCATGCTCTACTGCTCCCGCCTCTGTCTCTGCTCTACTGTTCTATTCCCGGCTCTCTAACAGACAGATGTCATTTTTCTCTCCATACTCTAATTGTCTGGGGCCTGGGCACGACCTTAGCTTTTAAGATGCAAGGACATGGAAAGCTACAAGTGGGTGGTAGCAGTAATGAGAGCATAAAGTACATGTTTTCTGCCATACATGCGACCTTACATACTGTTTTTTCTTTTCTCTATAGGTAAATGGTAAACATATTGACATAATGAGGTTTACAAATAAATGTGCTAGAGTATAAACCACCTTTCTGTATCAGTTAAAAGAATAACTTCAGCCAGAAAATGATCATTTGTATATCAATTACTCATCCCATATGGTGAATTTTTGTTTGTTTTGATTTTCTTGCATTCCTCCAAGGTGAATGAGTAATCCATCTCACACAACTCGTGCGGTATGATCCAAGTCTCATTCATCAAGTTGTATGGGCAGTACTTCCCAAACACTTGAATTTGTGCTAAAACCTTACTACTTAAAGCACTTTCACTTACAAGTAGTGTCCCTGGGTAAGTGTGTGTGTTTGAACTCTGTCCATTGAGCAGAGTATAAAGGCATGCATTTGCCTAGTCGCGTTACTTGTCCATTTGTGAGACTGTTTATGCGTTTATGTGTTTTGAGATAGTAAGGTTGTAGTGAAAATATTACATTCTGCAAGTTCTCTTAGCTTTTTCAGTCAAATAAGCAATACAAACTCACAAATTGTCAAGAAAGGTATTATTTTTACACTTATTTTCTCAATAAACACAGAAATGAAACAGTACACCTCCTGAATCCTAGTTTTTCTCTTTCACCAAACTAAGACTTACATTAGCTTAAATGCCATGTTACTTATGGTAAAACACACTTCATTCAAACCAGGATTATACCCGATTAGAATTATGTCAGATTTGGCAGTTTAATATTTGACGCGTCGTTTTTCTTTCCATATGAAGTTTTAAAGTTTAAGTGGGCTTTGCGAGGCATTAAGTGGGACAGTGGCGTTCAGTTAATATAGTAAACAAGCTAAATGCGCTAACGATGGATCGGAAATGTCCAACAACATTTTTTTCCAACTCTAGATATCAAACAAAAGTCAGAGACTGTGTCGTATTAAGTCACTGTAAGGTGTAAATTCACCACTTACAAGCAGAAGAGAGAAGATAATGTTATCTCGGAGCCCTACGGTGCAGAGTCTCACCTCCTCCAGGCAGTTGCATCCTGTCAGCAGCTGTCTGAGGAGCGTGAAAGTCAAGAGTGCTCACTCTGCAGCACACTGCAAAGTGCACTGACCAGCAATCACCAACTCTTGTTTGACCAAAATAAAGCCCTAATTTACTGAGTTAGATGTGTAAATATGCTGTTTCTTCCCTGCTGCCTCTCTCTGCCATTGCTGGCAGGCTGTTTACAGTCCTGTAACGTTATCCCCACCACTGGCCGACGTTTCACAGCTCAGCTGCCTTTTCCACCAGTAGAGACTGACCTCTGGTGGTGGGTGATGTGAACTACATACAATACACCCTTAGTAGAACCTCTCTGTCTGAGTTTATAGAAAGATGAGGGTCTGTATATTTGGCGTTATTAAAAATCTGTTGGGATTTCTAAATATCCTGGTACACCATCATACCTTTGTACCGCCAAAGCCTAGTTTTGATGTAGTTTTTTACTCCAATTCAACAAGAATTTTCTCCATTTCAGATACTTCATTCACTTGATGCATGTGTGAAAACCAAAGTTTTCTTTATGAATGACTTCTTTAAGGTAACACAAGGTGAATAACTGATATACAAAAAACATTTTGTGGCTGAAGTGTTCCTTGAAACGGAAAGTAAAGGCTAATAATTGTGAATACCAAGATTTACTTAACCGTGTAAGTGCAGTTGATTAACATGCAGTGTTATGTTTATGAGGAAACCAAATGGCAAAGTGGCCAAAGGTTTTATCAGTATTCCATCTGGACTATCTTTGCCATTACTTCTCATCCTAATCTCTGGAGGCGGTGCCAAACCTGAGGACAGAGAGAAGAACTTCTGCCATCAATACTCAAGTACTTTAGTAATTAAAGGAGGCCAGACTAAATGGCTTTCTGAATTAGCCCACTAATGCTTCATGAGGCATGCTCTTGTTACATGGCTGGCTTTAAGTGGAAATATGCCTGTAATTCACACTGGCCTGTTTATGCAGAAAATCCACATCAACTCTGCTTCTTTGCCTCCTCCATTTCCTTTACTGTGTGTCGCCTCTCTCACAGCTTACTACATAGTGCTTGTCTAATTGCAAGACAGCCTGTATTTATGAGTTGCAACGAAGTAGCAAACTGCCACCTCATTAGCAGAAAAACATTCTACTGCATGGCAATGATTTTGATAGTCGCTCTGAGTACTGCTCTCTCTGATTCAGGCTGTGCTCATGGAAGTGGACACTATAAAGTTCCCCTTTAAATTCTTCCCGGATGGTTAGCTAAATGGACGGGGAAAAGAGACGAGTTCATAACCCGAATGGGAACAAATCAATTACATAGAATTGGTGAACTGGCAATCTGTTAATTTCTTAAACATTTGATAATGCCCCTTAAGGAGCATTCTGGTTAATTAACTCGGCAGTCATTTGTCGTCACTAATAAGGCAGTGTCATTTCAAAGGGCTTAGGGTCTGGCCATGACAAGTAATGAGGATTTTAACTCAGCAGACATCTGGGGATACCACTGTATAATATGAAATGTTCAGTGCCTCTGAAAGCTCCAGTGGTCCACTGACTGTGGTTAGCAGTTTAAAACAAAATGCACTGCTCAGTGCTAGCTCTACTATCAGAAGAAGTGCTTCCATTGTTGTTCTTTTTTACAAAAATAATCATAGTTATCGTTATCAGGGTTTGATGTTTGCTAAAAAATTGAGAAGTTATTGCAACACCACATTGAACAGGTTCCATGAACAGTAAACAATCAAAAATGCAGATATGAATATCCAAATGTACACGTTGTTTAAAAAAAAAAAAAAAAGAATTAAACCTAACCTAGCTTCTTCCAGTGACTTACTGCACAACAAGCAAAGTCCTCAGCCATGCTAGCGACTCTGTAGGGCTGCACTTGGGCACAGCAAAGCTTTGAGCTAAATGCCAACATCACCATACTAAAATGCTCACAATGACAATACTAACATGCTGATTTTTAGCAGCTACGTACAATGCTAACCATGTTCCCTGTCTTAATGTCTAAACACAAAGTAAAGCTGAGGCTGATGGGAGTTAGTTTTGTAGTTAGTTGGTCTGTAAGTGTTGGACAGATTAAAAGTTTGACCTGATGATAGCAAAGATAAAAAATCAAGAGATTACTGAAGTTATTACAGTTCATCCTGAAGGGAACCTGAAAGTGTGTACCAAATTTCATGGCAATCCATTCAATAGTTATAGATATAGATATTATATAGATATTTCATTTAAAACCACAAATATAAACCTCATGGTGGTGCTAGATGGAAAGTCAGGGGATTACCAAAGTCATAAGGAGTCATTGTCTTGGAACCATAATTGCCTGAACAAAATTTTTCTAACTGTCATGTCAATCCATTATTATTATTTAGATATTTTAGTCTGGAATAAAGTAGTGGACTAGACTGACAAACACACAGTCAAACCAAGCCCTGGCACTAACATGACAAAAATAGAGCTAGTCGTCTTCACTGATTTCACCAACTTTGGCCATGAAAAGGATCTTCATCTGGTTTAAAGTTTGCTCAAAGGTCTGCTTCAGCTCAGTCTTTCTCTCATTTTTTTCTGCTACACTATTTTTCTGTGATGCTTGTGCTTTTTTTCCCTCATTTTGTTTCTGGCAATTGAGAAAGAAAATCCACCAAGGCAGGCCATCTCAGATTTTGATTGAAGAGGAATACCCTGTAGTCATTAGAAGGACAGTCACTAAAAGGACCCAGTTAGAAGAGTCCTAAAATGATCTCCAAGGTCCCTTTGAACCCCTTCATGATTGGAGTCCTGCAAGGTTCTCTTCCTGCTCTTAAAAGAGTGTCATGTGAGCCACATCAATGTAGTTTTGCAATTTCCTCATTATAAGCCTGCTTAAAATTGGGCCTTGGTCTCAGTACAGGAACAACAGCCTTTTTATTTTTACATGGACTCTCTTAGGAATCGATCCTGGATTGACATATTGAGAGTTTCCCCTAATGGAGCTGCACTTTGTCCTGCCATTGAGACTTGTTAGTGATGATAGCCTCTGTGTGAGTGGGATGGTGTCTAGTGCTCAAGGTATATTTTGAATCCCAACTGTCCTTTACTGCCTTAATGCAGCTCTTCATACTGCTTTATGTATATTCATAATTTATAAAGTGTTGGGGAGAAAAAAAAACAAAACAAAACTCCATAAAGTAATTTGTTACTCTTTTATTGATTTCTGAGGGGTGGTGAGTGATTGAGGCTCTTGCTCAGGTGTCCTATATGATATTGATTGGCTCATGCAGCAGCAACCACTTTGCATGTGTCTTCCACATCATCAATCAATTCAGGCTTTCCAACATGTCTGCTGTTTTACTTTATCTAGCAGTGTACCTCGCATCACTGGGTACTGTAGGTTCTCATCCTGTCAGTTAAACAAAGAAAACACAGTCTGAAAAAGCACAGTGTCCTGAACATATACACAGTTTATTGAAGTAAAATTGTTTATTCGAAATATTTGGTACACCCTACATTACAGTGCTAAAATAAATAAAAATTTGTCAATTAATTACTCAACTAATTGCTTCTGCCTAATAGGCGTTTGTGAAATCTATCTATCTATCTATCTATCTATCTATCTATCTATCTATCTATCTATCTATCTATCTATCTATCTATCTATCTATCTATCTGCCTGTGCTAATAAGATGTTTATATAATTAATTACTATTAAATTATCATTGGCAAGTATGCATTTATGGTATTAGCAATGCCATCAAATGCAAATTGCGTGGGCTGGATTGTTGAAACCACAGTGCTGACGTCCGTAGTTAGATAAATAGCCTGTGTTCAGAGATAATGTTCCCTTAGTGTTACCAAGTGCCAGGGCAGAATCACATCTTCACTCACTATTGGCTGGATCCTGTCTGGCTTCACTTCCATTCAAGAAACAAATGCGTTTTTTGACCTGCGATGTCAACCCTTTGAATTTTTGAGTGACAGATTAACGAGCAGCGCAGCATTGACTGGCTGCTGTTTATGGGCCTGATCAAAGGTGATTGCCTGCTTTGTAACCTTCCCCTGTAAATTAAGGCTTATGGCTCTAATAAATTTCCAAGGGAGCCAGAACTAGTCTGTCAGATGGTGACTTTTTGACATTGTTCCAGTCTCTCATAGTGATAAAGACAACTGCTTTAAATTAGCCCTAGGATATTGACTCCTTAAGTTTAACAGAAGGGCAAACGACAAAGTAGTGGCATGTCTTGAAATGACTTTGGAAAGTGCCAAGATGAGACATCCCCTCACTGTGATGACACTTCTCACAACAAGTGCAGTTTGACATTGTGCATGCTGCTCTCAACCAAACATGAGACTGCACAATTTTGTGCCTCTTAGGAGAAGTCCTGATGTTGCATGATGCTGTGCTGAATACCATATGGACCAGCCAAAGAAGTGTTTTGGGAATAGCGTTGACTATACCAAGATTTTGTCCTTGAGTGCCACTCGTGGATCAGTACAGCTGCGACAAGGATGTTGCAATCTGATGCTGCTGCTGCCATAGCACTGTCTGTCCTCGCTGTGTCTTTGCGTGAGGGCACAGCCACTCTGAGTGCTCTGTGAAGAGAGCGGCCGTATGGTGACATAGTTTATTCAGCACATTTCAGTGTTCCAGAGATTCCTTTTGTTCTTTTTTTAACTTGTGTCAACACAATTTAGTTTTACGCATTGCCTTTGTGAGTTGTTGTCTTTAGGTTTGTTTTACTACTTTTCTCTCAACAATTTTCCATCACATTCATAGTTTGTGGTCAGATTGTGTTAATATGCTACATTGTTTTAAAGGCTCAGTGTGTAGGATTTGGGGGAAAGACAATATTAGTATAATAAGTATATTTTCTTTAGTGTATAATCACCTAAAAACGTATCCTTATGTTTTTGTTATGGTAAAGTGAGCCATTTATATCTACATAGTAGGGGTATATGTGGATGAATTTATTCATATTGAACCATTAAGTACAAAGCTTTTGGTTTGGTATGCATTACAAACCAAACAATACACTGAACTATCCTACATTTGGAAAATAAAATATACAGCTTAAATTTTGTTTAATAACATGTTCTCAATGGCACTGCACTTAGCAATCCAGCCGAAATGAAGGTACAGGCAACATGCTGTCTGCCCCACCCACACCCGAACCTAACATTCTGCTCCAGTATGACAAGCTGGGAGATGCACTATGCTAACGCTAGCTCCTTGCAAGATGGTTAGTAACATCATTACCTAAGCGGAATTATAAGATCCTCCGGTAACCTACTGGTTTGGCATTTGGAGCCACTTCCAATAGCACACACAGTTACAGTGGGAGGGAGACCTCATTTATGGCGATCGACATGTTTGCTGCCATGTTGCTACAGTAGCCTAGAACGCAGTTAAAAGCCCATCTGCAACTAGCAGCATTGAGCATTTTTACTGGGTCAGTTTGTTTTGGAGAGGAAGAGACATCTGCAGATAATTTGGCTCCCATTGAAAACCTCCTGAACGCATATCCTGATACCAAGTCGCGGGTCTATCCCAGCTGACACTGTGAGAGGTGGGGCACACCTCTTGCCAATTAACCTTGCTTTAATGACTTTGGACTGTGAGAGGAAGCTGGAGAATCTGGAGAAAACCCACGCAAACACATGGAGAACATGCAAACTCCATGCATAAGACTAGCTGGTCGATTCAAACCTGGAACCTTCTTGCTATGAGGTGACAGTGCTAACCACTTGGCCACATGTGGTGGGTGAGTTGCCTGTTTTTGACATGCTAAACAGCATGTTCCTAACCCTAACCTCAACAGGGTTCTGCATTGTACAAAGACAATTACAGGGTTATGTGTTTTGGTTATATTTAATATATAGGATTTTTTATGTTTATGTTTTCAAAAACATTTTCATCAAAACATGGATCATAAGCACCATTAAGATCTGACTGAGAATAGGACATTTGTTTTGGCTTTAAACAAAAAGCCATTTTTCTAAGAAAGAAAGAAAAAGTTTGTATCCACCTCAGCCACAGTGTTTCTGTGACATATTGTGATCACTCGCTGAATGTCAAGACTCTTGTTGCAAGCCTGCTGAAAGCAAAATTCTTTCAGGGAATAAGTGCTTCCTCAATATGACTTCAGTTTCTTTGTCCTCTGCCTAATTTGAATTTTGTAGCAAAGCTTTTTGCTGTGCTCTTGCATCAAAAGCGAGGCGCAGTTGCAGGGGTGCAATGGAGACAATGATGGGCTATTATTGGAGTTGTGTCACATTAATATTGTATGTCTTGTTTAGCTATGACATGTTTTTACCTCCTGGAAATTCATGTGTCCCTGACCTGAAAGGAAAGCCAGACTCATATTTTGTCGAAACCTGCGTCATGTGTTTTGTCAGAATAGCTGATTTGAACAAAAACAAAGTGACAGAAAGACAAAACTTTGCTTATTGATTCATTACTAATGTGAACGCTTGCATTTTCACTTTCCACCTTGTGTTTTTGTATTTATGGCCTGTGGACATCTCTGGGGGACAATTTTTGCCCCAACAGTCTGAAAAAATTGGGGCATTAACAGCATTTTTGGGATACAAATTAGTGCATAAAATTGCTGTTTTTAATGTGACATGATCCCAGATTTAAATGCATACAGTAATCAGCACCTTGTGCCAGCACGAGTCAATAAAAACCTTACTACTGCTCTTCCAAAGAGAAGTGTGCAATCATCTGTAGGTGTGAGAGGAGGCAGGAGACAGTTCTAACTACTTAAGTTTTTATTGAGCTCTTAATAGCCTTCATATATCTACAATGCATTAGTTCAAAGATAAATTGACAGCTCCATTACAGTCTCTCTAACGAACTACTTTTTGTGTTCCTCTTTAGAAACTGTAGAAGGTTAATTAGAAATATCTGGAAAAATAAAAGGCAGTGCATTACCACAGCCTTAAGTGTTTCACAAAATTACAGACTAGCAACTACAAGTACCGTCAAAAGTGCCATAATGAGTGTAATATTACTTCTTCATTCATGCCGTTTTGGAGAGAACTGCAGTTGAAAAATTTAGCATGCTTTACTTCATCCCCACATTTAGCCATGCGGATGTTTTGAGCAAGGACGATATAGAATTGCAAACTTGTTTGTCCAGTTGTCCATCATTGGTGAGTAGACTGAAAAAATAGGCTTTAGATTTGGGACAAGCTTACCTTACTTATTGCATTGATCTCAGTAACGTTAGTCACTGGCACTGATCACCCTACTGATCACTCCATCCAGCCACCAGTCAGCAAGACCCACATGTACACTGTAACATTATCATTAGCTAGCTAACATTTACTGCCAACTTGCTGTCACTGTGAGCTAATGTGATAGACCAAAGACATTTTCAAGTCTTAAGTTTAATTGGTACTCACCATACTTATATCGATGATGCTTACTTGTCTGGTGACAGTGAGCTCAATACTTTTTCTCCTGTTTGCTTCTATTTTGTCAGTGTGTCATCGACCACGTGTCGGGCACTGTGATTTTAAAGCCCCCGCTCCCTTGTCCACACCAACAGCGAGGCGTGGGAATGCGGTGGCGCTACTAGCATTTGTTGCGCACTGATTTATCTACCAGATGAAAATGGATGTTCCATCTACGTTCATCTACGTCCCAACCCTCACCTATGGTCACGAGCTCTGCGTAGTGACTGAAAGAATGAGATTGTGGATACAAGCAGCTGGAGGGAGCTCAGAGTACGGCCGCTGCTCCTTCGCATCGAAAGAGGTCAGTTGAGGTGGTTCGAGCATCTGATCAGGATGCCCCCTGGGCGCCGCTCGCTGGAGGTATTTCAGGCACGTCCCACTGGTAGGAGGTCCCGGGACAGACCCAGAACACGCTGGAGGGATTACATATCTCATCTGGCCTTGGAACGCCTCGGGGTCCACCAGGAGGAGCTGGAAAGTGTTGCTGGGGTGAGGGATGTCCTGGGGTGCTCTGCTCAGCCTGCTGCCCCAGCGACCCGCCCAGGATAAGCGGATGAAAAATGGATGGATGAACTGTAGGCTGCCAAAGTGTTATCTGTTTCTATTTTTATGTATTAAATTCCCTGTTGAAGTTAGATAATTGTTACGGGTTCGAGCAGGCGGGCCAATAAGTGACAAAGCAGCATTTGGAGTAAGTTAGTTAATACTCACACTTAAGGTTGGGTCTGGTTTGGGTGGTTGATGAATGCATATTATTGTGTCTTCGCCTTCTCCCAAACAACGTCATCGTCCACCAGGATGTCATACTGTGGACATTGTCACATGACATTTCGGTAGACATCATCCAACACTGTTACTGACACGGAAATGATAATTAGATGTATCATAAATAAAATGATGGTTAACTGTAGGATTAGAATTGGGGCAAGTTGAGGCGGTTTTTAGGGGGATTTTGAGAATTCTTGGAGCTAATATCCGATGCTGTCTATGCCTTTAGTGCTACTAAGAAATACAGTCTATTTTGATTTGCAGAATGAATTAGACCTGTTCCTAAAATGTTATTTTTGCCTCGTTTCTCTCATATATTAATAGATAGCTGTTTATCATTGTCACCACTCCGACTGTCTGCCATTCGCTCCACTTCTTGTCACTTGAATGCACTCGTGAGAAAGATCTTGAGTGCTTTTGTGTGTAGAGAAGTTTGTTGTGAATATTTATGCCATCGAGGGCCCATGTCAGAGCATACAATTTTGTTTGTGCCATAGTGTGTCTTCACCAGTGTGCACAGCACATCCCATGTGTGTTTGTTGTTGTCTTTGTGTGTGTGTGTATGTGTGTGTGTTTTAAGAATAAGTAGAACAGTAGTTAGGTAGAAGGAGCGGGTCAGATTGTCTCTAGAGTGCTGCTGATGATAATTACTGTAGAGAGAGTATCTCAGGGGACTGCAGGCCAGCTGCTTGCTTGCCTGTCTGCCTTGCTGCCATGCTGCCATTCACCACTTACTGTACTGCTTTCTTCCAGGGCAGACGTGAGACAGTCGGATTACTCCTTTACTGTCAAGACCTCAGCAGTATTATGACCTAACTATCTGATAGCATTAAGCATTGCCTGCGAGTAACTGAAACCATAACTGTGATTATGATAAATCTGAGGGGGACTTTGGAGAAGCATACTCTGCAATAGGTACTTACGAGGGATCCATTTATATATCTGTTCCTGAAGAGACAAATTGGTCTGTATTACAACTTTGTAAATATGTATAATTCTGCTCTCTGGGAATCAGACTTGCCTTATCTCCTTACATTTTTATGTACACAGGCTTATACAGTTGACTTTTTCTCACAGGACCAGACTTCCTTTTTTGTAAGTATTTTTGGGCCTCTTAATACCTTTGATTTGAAAGTGGACAGTAGAGAGGTGACTGAAAATGAGGGGGGATTAGGGTTGCAAAATTCCAGGATTATTTAAGGTGGAAACTCTTAATGAGGATTAATCTGGATTTATGGGAACTTACTGGAATTAATGGGATATATTACAGGAATAGAATGGAAATAGAGGTTATTTGCTCAGGCTGTACAAACCGTTTGCAATATCATAAGCAGACATAATCTATCAGTTTACCAAATACATACAGTGTGAAATGTGCCATGTGGTAAATTAGCTTGCTAGCAAATTAACTAATGGGAAAAGGTACTTTAAAATTTGAATCGACAATGGTGGCTGTGTGCGAACTGAAATGTGTTACAATAAAGAAGGAATTAGGGATGGACAATATGTCCCCAAAGTAATATCACAGTATTTCAGGGTATTTTTGTAATTATGATATTCTTGATATGACAAAGTACTGAAAAATATTTTATTATTAATTTCAAGAGCATACAATATACATTTTTCTTATGACATTAAAAATGAAACCAGTATTATCGTGACTGATACATATGGCACACCCTGAGAAGTATTGGAGGTGGATTAATTACAACTGTTCAATTAGCATGCTCAGTGAAGCTTGGCTACATCCCAAATGGTAACAGCTAGTTAGCAAAAACCAGCAGAAGATGTCAGCAAGTTATAAACCGTTAACTTTGCTTTAGGCCAGTGGTTCCCAACCCAGGGGGGCCGGACCCCCCTTAGGAGGGTACCAAAGAGCCACAGGGGGTCGCGAAGCCCTCTTGATTTTAAGGGGTGTAATACTTTTAATGTGTTATGTGTCCAAATTTAATCAAGTTATGTATCAAAAACAAACAAATTTTAGGGTTATATTAAAAGCTTTTTCATTTATTAAATAAAAATAAAAATAAATAAATAAATTAGTATTAAAAATGTTTAAAATATGTATTGTGAATACAGGCATGTATAACATGTCTATGGGGGGGCACCAAAGTGTACAATGGTAAAAATATGGGTCCCTCAAGAAAAAGGTTGGGAACCTCTGCTTTAGGCTACTCTCTACTAAAACTACAATATCACTAAGAAATATATTCACTCCAGTAATACAATCAAAACTTCCAGGACGGCATGTAAACTGATGGCTCAGACGGTGCTGGTATTGTGGGCTACACTCAATGGCAGAGTACACTGTTCATGCAGATGACTGTAGTTTTACTTAGTTACCATTTGGATTTGGTTGCTGCCAAATTATCTGTAGATGTGATGGAGAGTGTGCTGATGAATGCGGCCCATGGATACAGTATTGCTTTTTCATGTACATTTTTTCACCCCACATAAGGTCACTATTAAAATGTATAATTTTTGTATTGAAATGCCAAATTTCCTGACCTTAACTTCTCTTAGACATGTTGAAAATTTTCTGACCTACGCAACCCCATGGGAGAAGACAGGGAGACATGTGTCAGGGCTCTTTAATACTTAACGTTAGATATGTATACAGACATGGACGAAGCCTTCTGTCTGTACTCTGCATTAATTTTGTCTATATTTGTGCATGTTTTCTGGAAGCTTACTGATTTGGACGAAATGGGGTAGTCCCACCAGAAATTGATGGGGCACTGTAGCATAGTCAAAGCGTCTACCTCGCTGCCAGCATTAAAAGGGACATTAGACCTCTTCCACATTCCCCTTGTTTGTTGTTTGAAACTTTTGACTCTGCCCTCTTGTGGCATCAGGTTTATGTATCTATGCCAACATAAAGGATGCATGGAAGTATGTGAGCAGTGATGTTTACAGTGTTTGAGATGAATGTATCTATAATGTACAGGGAGTATAAATCAGCCTTAACAAAGGCCCCTGGCCAGAATCAAACCAAGGAAGTTGTGATCATAATATGATATGTGTCTTAATCACTTACCTACCACAACAACCCCCAAACTAGAGATTTTCTAACACACTTTTTCTTACTGTTTTACTAATGAGTTTACTTCAGCTTCCAGGAATTTCATTCTGACACCCTGGAAGCCTGAAATATCTCCTCACGCTTTGCAAGTTCATAGTAAATCTATAACAATTCTGTGCTTTCAATTATATTTTAAGGGAGTTTTCCTTTAATTAGAGAAGCAGCGTGTTGCGTTATTTTAAGGGGGGTTTCTTTTAATTAGAGAAGCAGCGTGTTCTGTTATTTTACAGGTTAAGATCTATTTTTATAAATAATGAGAACATCTCGAACAGAATGTGTTGACAGGTAAGCAACTGTTGCGTCCTGTTTTCTTACCCATTGTTTACCTGTGGATAGCGTTGAGCCAGATGTGCATGCATGCGGGTTGCAGTACAGCATTGCCTGACTTTGCCATGACAGATTTCACAAACAGCTGTAGTAATGCCAAGCCTCACTTAATCTTTTAATGATAAATTTAAGCAATCACGAATACCTGCACATGTCAAAAAGCCAAAGCACAACAGGAAAGTAGTAAACAATAAAGAGATAGACTTGCTGTTGCATTCACTGCTCGTTAATGACTGCGATTTTGGCATCCGGCCATCATCAGAGCATAATGAAGAATTAAACATCCACACAGGGCTCATTATTCCCACGCAGGTGAGGTTCAAAAAGTTCATTAACACAACTAGTCAGTCATGTGTCTTCTGTCTGATCATCAATAATGGAGCCCAGGTAAAAATCTAATAATGTGGACTCACAGTATCAGTCAACGGTCACGGTATCACAGTAAAGTTCACAAATTTACATATTATAATAAATTAAAATAATTTCATCATGCATCACTTATGGATATCCCTTTATAACTTGTGTATTATTATCACTCTCTCCATCCTCTCAATCTGTTCAGAATTTGGTAAAAAGGCCTTCTCCCACTCTGCCCCCTCAACCTGGAACATGCTACAGCAGGAACTGAAGCTGTCCAGCATGATTCCCTTCGGGGATTTAAAACTTATTTTAAGAAACTTAGAAAGAGCGTGTGGAGGAGTTTGTTCTTGTATGTAGTTTAAAACAACATCTTTGAAACGTCTTACCATTTCATGCTTTGTATAAATGTCCTGATGTTTTTCTGTCTTGGCCAGATCTCTCTTGAGAATGAGAACCTGTGTCTCAATGAGATTAATAAAGCTTAAATAAAAAATACAATAGACAGACAAAGAAAGTGAATGTGTCAGCCAAGTGTTATTTTATGCCATTTGAACATACTTAACAAAAACAATTACATGCCTAAAATATGCTGATTAAAATATTTTGATTATGGCATAGTAAAAATCATCAAGTAAAAGATTGTAATTTGTTACTAATTAGATTTTTCCCCTGAATCCCAAATGCATTCAAATTGCAGCTGCTAGCCTAGTGTGGCAATATGGTTTGCTTTAGTTCGTTAGTTGGGGAGCTCAGTTGTCCACAATGTGGAAAATTGTCTTCAGCTTCAGTACTCACAATGTGAATTAAAAACAAGACACTTGGAAATATTAGAAATGTGACAATATTAAAACATGGCAATATTAAAGCACTCAGGGGCTAAGAGTCACAGTTCATTTCTATGCCATTGCTACTACTAACTGAATTTGGCACTGACTCTCGACATGTTTTTGGCAGCGTAGCTAAAGCTAAACTCTAATTACAACAATACTCAGCTGCTAATGGGTCTCTATATCTATTTAGTTATGTTCTCATGTTAAACTTGAAGTGATAGATTGGAGATGAAGGCAACACACAAACAAACAAAAGCGGTGTGTCTGTAGCAAGTATATAACTGAAACTATGCTACACTGGCCGCAATGGCTGAGTAGTTATAACCAAGAAACCAGTTTTTGCCAATGTGGCATCAGAAATGTTTTAATTTTGTCTTTTTGCAACAGATTTGACAGCTTCTCTCTGATTTGCTTATTTATTCATTTATTTCATTTGTTTATTTTTACTGCAAAGCACTTCATAATTGTTTTTATAAAAGCAGATAGATGTAAGGTAAAAATACATCACTGACTGACTAGTTCATTCAGGCTGCATGAAGGTATATTGTTGTTAGAGTGCCATCTTTGATACAAATTGTCTGTGGGTCTGGTACATGCTAAAAAGTGCCCTAGGTTCCTTTCCATTCTCTGGTGTTTTGCCCAAGGTAACTGTCAGTGCCTGCAGGGACACCTCCAGCCCCACTTGACTTCTCCAGTAAGCAGCAGCTGTTATTTTGGGAAATGTGCGTAGCTCTTTTTCCTCCCTATTCTGGGTGACAGGGGAGCTGTTTTAATTGATATGTATTGGTTTGTCCTAGTTGGCTGGTTTGTGTATGCTAATCACACATTACATGATTGCCGCGTCTTTCTCGAGGTGTGCCCTCATTTTGGCAGGAATTAGGATTTATTTCTCCTTTTAGTTTTTGGCAGTGGCTCTCAGGTCACATTATTGTTAATCACCAGTGGTTTTAGGATGTTCTTCCATGTTTTGAAGTCTCTGTAGTGCATCTGTGTTCCTCAGTACAAGAAGCAGTGAATGTTTTCTGTATTGGCTAAGATAGTTTCACTTCTGTTTGCATTGAGTGGGATCAAACGTGCCAGAATTACCAAACTGTTGTACTTATTTAATTTTAACTCTGTGTTTAGATCACATTAATATTTCCAAGCGACGTTATAAATAATTGTTGGACAAAATTAGGAATGCATGAACTAGTGTGCTGGTGCCTGCAGCCGGCAGGGGGATTTGTGTTGCTAATGTTATCTTGAACCCCTCTCAGTTTGTCTGAAAGTGAAGCCAAAAGTGACGGTAATGTGTCGTCACTGATGGATTGTTGTCTCCAACAATAAGTTACTTTATGAGTCTCGCATGCAAAAGCTTGGACCAGGATGCTGATGTAAACACCAGTTTGTCCACACACCGTGAGAACTAATGATCGCAATGCAGGCTTGACCCTATTTCGATGTTTATTGGATCACCAAGTTTAAAATCTAATCGTATAGGTTAGACCTGTCAGTTAATATGTCTCCATGTGATCTAATAATACTTCCTGTTGGAAATCGGTGTAACCTGGTCCTGTGACAGGCTCTCGTATGCCATTTTCTTTAGTCAAATGTAGACCAAAAGATAGACTGACAGATGGAGACATGCACCCAGGCAACAGAGCGGATCCTCCCAAGATGAACAGTTTGAATGGCAAGGGAAGTGGATGTTTTAAGAGAGGAGGCCCTGCAGGTACCTGACAGCAGTCAAATGAGTCCACAAAACAGAGAAAACTTGTTCTGCAGCTTGCCTTGTTAAGGCTGTGGGATATGTTCCGCTAAAGTGGACATGCAGGAATGAGCGACAGGCAGAAAAATAGTGAACTCTTAAAGTCATACACACACCAGGTCTGCTCGACAACAGATGGACAGAAACAGACAGACCCACTTTGTTGAAATCCTTTTTAATTTGTCCTAAATTCTGTTTCTCTTTAGATTTTTTTTTTGTTATTCAGTTATTTATATTGCGATGCAGATCTTCATGCAATCCTGCAGTTAATTTCTTGCCTGCCTTTGAACCCCTCCAAATTCCTGCGAGAGTCGTATCATCAATACTGGTTGCTGTAGAGAGCTATGGTAATAGACTTTTTTTTAAAGCATAACTCCACATGCACACATACAAACTGCAATAACTGAAACATATGAATAGTATGGTATGGTAGACGAGACTGCAGAGGTGACCCGCAGATGCCCCTCATTACTGTATTCAGTTATGCGAGAGAAGAGGCCAGTATGGATCAACATGTACTGTTCTTCTAGAAAACAACCCATTTTGGCTTTAATGAAGTCTCCCGTCAGGCTCTCCTGAGAGTTAGAATGGAAAAAGCATGCTAATACAGTGTACAGTGGCACAGAGTGCATTGGTTTTGGCATGAATTGTGAATTACCAGTCATGCGATTTGTTTTCAGTCGAGGACCATTGATCACTGTGCTTAGTTCTAGATTGAACAAAGGTTTTGCTTGGCTGTGCCCTGTTAGAGTGACCATGTCAAGCTCATTAGCCTTTAATCACTAATAACCATTAGAGGTTAGTCAGGGTTACATTTCACTTCCTCCATCTCTTAATGGTTGAGAGATGTTGAGCAAATACACTCCGCTCCAACCCCGACTCTTTTGTTCCTATTATTTTCCCCTCATGAAAGATGGAGTGACAGATGACTTTAAAAGGGACATAGTAGCCTTGTCATGCCCCACGCACCACTGAATCAAAGTGCAGCCATAAAACACACACGTATTGTGTGTACATGCACACACATGTCTACAAAAACTTCTTGGTTGTTACAGGTTTTTTTTTGGTTCCTTCTGTATGTAGGGTGTTCTGCTTGATCAGCTCTTCTTTCTAGCTGTTGAATCCATCCTTTTTTATTCTCTCATTGTAGTGCTTTTAAAGTATGCATGTGTATGTGCAGGCGTGTGTATATTGTGTTTCTTATGCACACATGCAAACATTTTTATTGTAATCTAGGGTGATCTGAATATTGAATGTATGTATGAGAACACATTGTTGTCTTTCTGTTTACTTTATAAGGCTTAAAAATATAACATTTACTTACTCAGGCCTTTGTTTTCCTAAAGGAACATAGGCCATCGATGGAAGCCCTCCAACCTTATTGGTCTTGTGCGCTGTGATCCAGGTGCTGCCATAACAGCTTTTTAAAATGTAATGCACGACAAAAAATGGCATTAAAACATGGTCAGGCATGGTCAACCTTGAGTCCAGTAGATTACATTTTACAACATGATCTCATCCCTACTTATCATACTTTGCCACTTGGGCAGAAGCCACAGGTGTAAACACTCGGCTGTGAGTGGTACAAATGTGGGTGGAAGGGCAGAAGTGTGTTGCTAAAAAACATCTGGCATTGAGGGACACAAACACTGCAACCAGTATTTTTGTTTGCTGGTCTTGTACTCTGCTCTCCTGGGTCAGAGTCCAGTGTTTGTTGGGCCCATCCACCTCCGCCCCCACCCACCCTAAGTGGACTTTCACATTCTTCAAACCGTATCGGTTGCTCTGAGCATCTAATAATAACATGTATGGGTTTACATTAGAGTTGGTGGAAAGCCCAGAGTGTCTCACACCCACAGTAAACAGGGACGCCGGGTGTATTTTGATGTCCAGGGAGTGAGACCAAGCTGTATTTTAGCTCCCTTCTAAACAAAACATTTAGCAGGCAAATTACTAAGCATAGAACCTGTTGACTCTTGGTCAGTCTTGGAGCATGTTCTGCACTTCATGGTCATTTAGGAACATAGTATAAATCATAAGCCAAACACTGAATACTGCAGGTTTATTGTTGCCTTTCAAGGTCCCTAGAACTCAACATATTGCTTTGGTAAATTCTAAAATATGTGTGACATAAAGTGTAAAGTTCATTGCTGTGAGTTAACTTATTAGAGAGTATGCATTTAGCCAGTCCCTCCAGGATCTTGCGTCAAAAATAACTTGAATTTGAGGCCAATTTTGTCAAAAATTATGATTAAAAATTGCGCCATTTTATGTGATTTTTTTTTTTTTTTTTTTTGGGCTGGAAATTGCCAAAAATGACAAAAATTGCAGCTAATGACGAAGCTACATCTTCTGTAAACATAACATTTCAACAAATTTATCACATATTGTATGCATTTGAACAAAGTGCAAATTCTTATGTCAATACAGAGCGTCTCTCTATACTGCAGTGCCATGATGACGTGTCTGATGATGTTTCAAATGACTCCGGTCAGCCGGAAAATGCGGAAAAATCGTGCGAATTTCAAAAAATTGCAAGACTCTGCAAATATTGCAGACTTTAATTGAATTTACGTAAATTATTGCGATGGCAAGATCGCGATTTTCTGGAGGGACTGTGTAGCCACTTCTGACAACTCTTTAATATGCTCATAGCAAAAATGGGTGTCCTTAAAAAATCTTAAAATGTCTTGAATTCAGATTCGATGGGTCTTAAATATTTTTGGTCACATTACCACGAAAATTCCTCCAGTCTGACAGACCCAGTGACTGTTTACAATCATTGAACAGACCGAAGAATTCCAATAATAAACAGCATTTATGACAGCGAAGAGATTTTGTTTTCTTTTTACTTTAAACACATTTAAGTTAAACTCACCCAACTGTTGTCATTTTCCTTACTGTTCATTTTGAACTGACATCAGTGTGTTTACTTGGAAAGAGTGCTTACACATGTGCCACGCACACACACACATGTATATAATGTGTATTTCCATTGCAGATTTGGTCTTAAATTTCATATAAGCTGGTATTAAAAAGGTCTTAAAAAGTCTTAAATTTAACTTGGTTATATCTGTAGATACCCCAGTACCAGATTATAGATACTAATACTAAGATAATCTAAATATTAACCATACCACTCTTTTCATCTTGTACCATTTGGGCTCGTCAGTTTGGGCGTCTCTGTCCACTCTTTCAAAATAATTTCACTCGACTGCCATAATTTCCGTCAGTCAGTTTCGAAGGGCACAGATTCAATTTCAAGGTGTGGTGCGCTGCTTGATGCTATTGCCATATTTTGGGTTGTGTGTTTGTCCCCACAGAAATGTATTTTTCCAACTGTTAAGCACAGAACCCACCTGGGGCAGTTGGCTACTTCTTTTAAAAACTAATGATTGTTGTTAAAAGCAGAGTATCGACTGTGTAGACTTAAGCACAGTGGGTGTGATGGAGCTTTTGATTTTGCCGTATTGATGTAGTATTGACAGTGTTTTACAAACAATATTCTGGTAGTGGTACTTGATACAATACTGCATCATATTAACAGCATCACAACATCATCTTCTGCATATAATATGCCAATGTGCCCTTTATGTTTATGCAGGTATTTTCATATAACTAATGTCTTGAGTAGCTTAAACAGAATTACAGTGGAGAACAGGTAAGGTCAGTTTAACTTGATTTAGTCAGCAACATAATGTAGTGCAATCCTGATGTTATTATCATGTTGGTTTAATATTCACTGGGTGAGGAAATACACACGCTGAAGAGTCATTTACATGCCAAACCATAATTTACCTCACAATCCTTGTTTTCCCTTTACTTTAATGGCCCTTCTCTCCTTAACGACTCCCTGAAGATTTTCCTGTGAAAACATTTACACGCACACACACATGCCAACACGTGCACTCATATGCACACCCATGCACATAGCAGTTTGTGCTGCTGTGAAGGGATTCTAACTCTAATACAGTCTGTGTCTCTCCGTCACATTAAAAAGCCAATTTCCTTTTAATAGCAACAACAGCTGGAGCTGACACGGCCTGTGTCTGCTGATGGAGCAAACAGCTCCAGAGCTGTCCTGCAGCTTAGGCCCGGGTGCCTGCCTCATTACAGGAAAAGGATAGAGAGAGAGACTGTAGGAGGGAGGAGGGAAGAGGAGAAAGGATGTAGCCTGTGTACTGTGAAGCAGGTGTTAGACATGTTTTTGTGTTGCCAGAGATGTTGAGCTGAAGAGAAAATGTTGTTAATATTAGGCATGATGGAACACTCAAGATCAGTTCCTGTATGCACTGTTTTAACTGTCTTCCACTTACAAGTCACACTTACTCATTCTGCCTTCCTCCTTTCCTTCCTCCCCTCCAGTGCACCTGGCTGAGTCCCAGGAGATGGCTGAATCTGCAAGAGTACCAGAGCAAGAAGCTGATGCAAGAGAGTGGCGTGGCCGTCCAGCGCTTCTTTGTGGCCGACACTGCTTCTGAGGCCCTGGAGGCTGCAAAGAAACTCAGTGAGTAGAGCAGGGCTCCAGACTAACTTTTCTACTGGTAGCACTGATGTTATCTAAGGACGCATTCCCACTGGTGCTATTTGGTCCGCTTTAAACAAACCCTGGTCCGCTTCCACGGATAGTTCGGTTTGTTTGGAGTGGTGTGAACGCTCATTCGAACTTCTGGTGTGGACCATACAAGCGAACTCCTGGTCCGCTCGAAAACTGGGGGTCTCGGTTCACTTGCAAATGAACCCTGGTGCGGTTTGCTTACAGTGGGAAATGTGAACGGACTATCCAGTGAACCAAAGATAGGAAGTGAACCAAAGAGAGGAAGTGACATTGGGTAGTGCAGTGCAATTTGGGTAGAAAAAAAAACAAAGCCAACAGCGCGAGCTGGGAGAAACAGAGGTAAAAAAAGAAAAAGTTGGAAAATGAAAATGGAGGTGCAGGAGGACTATATATCGCAGTTGCTTGTGACTGAAGGGGATGGATTTCCGTTTTCGGTCCTGGTCAATCGATTAACCACGTTTTCTTCTTCCTCGTGCTTTTTTTCTTCCTGGTCAGTGGTCATTTCGAGCAATACCGCCCCCAAACGAGCAGCTGTTGTAACTGCGTGACATTGTCCAGGGGCTTTGGTCAGCTTTAAAAAGTGCAGTGTGAAAGTGACCCGAATCAATGAAGGTGTGAAATTTTTCAGCATTCCCTGCTCAATCGAACCGAGTCCCCCGGACTATCCTGGTGTGAATGCGCTCTAAGTCCTCATTTGGTCTCACCAGCACATGATTTGGTCGCACCCTTTTTTTGTTTTCAAAACACTTGTTATAAAAATATTATTTAAAAAATGTGCTTCTTTGGCTCAAATGCCGACACCTCTCTCTCTGCAGTCACCACTCTGTAGCTGCGCTCAATGCTCCGCCCACAGCATCAGATTGGTTACATGTCAGGAGTAATAAAAACATCACTGAGGGATAGTGTGCTTTTGACAGGCAAAGATAAACACACATTGGAGCTCCTCCGTTGAGCAAGAGGAACTGTGTGTCGAAAAAAGCAGTAGATATTACTGAAGTTAGAATGAACATCACAATCCTCGACACAAAAGTTGTAGAAAATACACCATGTCTCTGCTGCTGTATGCCGTTGGGAATAGTAGTTACTAGATGTAACTTCAGTTTTATGAGTACGAGAACTGCAAGGAGAGAGTGAGAAGGTGCCTGGACGAATGCAAGTGATGTGACGAGTTAATCACAGTTTATGACAATGCACCGCAGTGACAATACAGCCATTCATACACCAAACATATATAACACAAACCTGCACATTCAACCCCCCCTCACTTCATATGAGTCAGCCATCACTCTGTTAGTCATTGTAAGTAGAGACTTCAGTCGGCAGTCTGGTCCATACATTTCATTGATTAACCACATTGGCTTCATGGTGTACACACAGATCTCAAGCTGTGTGTGAGGCACTGAGTGCCTGCGGGGGCATCGATATCATAATGATCATCTACCTGCATAAATGCAACCATGTGAAAATGTTAACTCTTTTTTACTTAGATCAGGAAATATCAGGTCAAAGGATTTAGTAAACAAGACACGATAAAGCAATCAATGCTAACTTGAGGTGCTTTACAGTTTACAGCCCTTGATGCAGTATCAATTCCGGACACATTTCAGTCAGGTAAGTATTGACGTTTCTCAGCCATATTTCAGCAGGGTTGATGTGAGATTAGCTATGTGATAAATAAAGTGCTGAGTCTGCGTGCTAGCACTCGGCCCAGTGGCATGACTTTTATTTTAAACAATTTTCAAATGTCATGTTTGCTGATCTCGGCCTCTTGACGACATGGTTATATGAAGAAAAGTAGAAGTGTTCTCATAATTTGCCTCAACAACACCTGAAGCATGTTGAAATAGGAAATCCTTTGTCCCTTAAGAATGCTGCCTCGGTATTGCTTCACTGCACAAGTATAACATAATTCTTTATTTAACATTGGTAGTCAGTTAAGGTTTTGTAAACTGTAATTGCTCTGTAATTTCACTGCTGTACACTGTGAAACCTTAACAGTTGTGTTTGTGCTTCATGGCTCTGTAGACCTGGTACACGACGTGCAAATGGCTGTGGTTAATCAGGGTTGAAGTTTTATCAAGTTTAATCACGTCTTCATGCTGTTTGCTTATATGCAGAAGCCTGCATTTTTTGAGCTTAGTGGTTGTGCCTGCTCGGTTTTTCATCACACACTCATCTGCGCTAATTTGTTTCACAACCTCTCGTGTTCAGTTTCTCATGTTTTGCATGCTCTTTTGTTTTTCCTTTTTTTATTTTAATGTATTTATTTTCTAATCCTTGGTTACAATTTGGATTATTGCCCCCACACACTCACACAAAGCCACACACGGAGGTGACTGAAACTCTAATTTTATTCTTGTTACACAAATCCTCACAAATACATTATACCCGCATGAACAGTGATAGTTTAACACACATTTGTATGCACCCACACATAGCTTTCGCTCCCATCCCTACCTTCCCTGCTCTACTTTCTTCCCACACACAAAACTGCCCAACTTGCAACACATACAGTGTATAATTTCCACCCTCAGCTTTATATTTTATTCAGTGTCCTCTCCAACTACAGCAGTGGCTTTCTGATAGTGCATCCAGGTTGGTTGTCAGCCAGCGAGGTGCCACTCTCGCTGCCTTTGGGCTCCAGCGCCTGGGGCACTGCTTTCAGGGGCCCTGGTTACGATGCAGACAAAGATAAACTGAATAGGAGGAAGAGGACATATATTTTCATGACAGTACCTATATTGCTTGGTAGGGGAAGAAATGGAGAGACAGGAAACTCGGTACGATGGCCTTAGAATGGAGCAGACAGCTTAATAAAACCTAAGCCAGACTCAAGGGTTGATTTACTTATAACTCAGGATTTACAGTGCTGTATTAGATGCTAACAAGTCCCATTGCATTTGTCCATGGTTATGGCATAGTTATGGGGGTGTTTTGATGTTTAATCCTGGCATCTGAAAAGTGCAAAATGCATGTTTGGGTTATTGTACAACATATATTAGGGCATTCTATGTTGAACTGCATAATAGTGTGTGTGTAGAGGGACAGGAACTTCATACAAATGGTGGCTAGAAGTGATTTATCATTGCGGATTGTCCACTGTGGTAGAGGTAATTGCATGACTGCAGTTCAGATGTGTTTTTATTGGCTTTTTCAACCAATATTTCAAGCTCAGTAGCAGAGAACTTCCACTTTCTTTCACACTCCGTTGCTTTCCAGAAATGGACAAGACACGTGTTAAATAGCCGAGCATCAGGTCTTAATTAGCAGCAGTACATTCAAATGAACTTGACTGAGTGTAAGTAAATTCCCAGCTAAATTGAAAACATGCGCCAACGCAAATTTTTGCAGCTCTGGCAGTAATTTGCGGTTGGCTTGGTAAATCAGCCCTTCTATTCCCACAGTGTGCTTCAGAGCTGCTTTATCGTCTCATCTCTATTTATGCACTAAGCTTTGGTCAGTGTCCTAGTACATGTGTGTGTGTATCTCACACTTTTTGTTTCCTGTGACTATTGCTGGCTCACTATTAAAGCGTGCAAGCGAGCATCTACTGACGCTTCATTCCTTCAGATACACACTGTGTATCTCTCTCACGAATGTGTACAGCTCACTCTCGGGCCATGGTAGGTCATACATGAATGTGATAGAGGATGAGAGAAAGTGGGGGATCAGTAACCTCTTTAGTTAAAATCTGTTGGGCTGAAATGCAAACTGAGACTGTCGAGCCCTGACTACTAGGGGGTGAGGGGGAGGCAGGGTGTGAAGCCTGCCCTGGATGGAGCTTTGTTGCATGGCTTTAGAGGACACAGAATTAGGATTGGGACTTTATTTGATTTTACTGCTACTATTAGGATTATCTGTTCAGCTTATTGGTCTGATTCTTTATCGATTCCCTTATTGATTCCAGATCAGTTTTCTTTGTTGAAAAAATGTAGGCCTACACGGGTTTTTAGCATCAATGCAACAGCTTTATTATCTCTGATTCTGAACACAGTGTAGATGAAATGAGAAAATATTTCTACTGCATATGTCTTCATTTAGGTTTTCTAATTAAAGAAAAAATGTGCCAAGTCCACCTACATGACAGTTATGTTATTATAACATGATATTTACCCTCAGTAACAGACGTGCAGCTCAGTTTCTTTAACAGTGGTGCTTGTGCACAGAGTGTCAAATACATGGCATTCCTGGCATTTAAGCCCATGTTGTGTGAAAAGATGTTTCAGCATATTTCTGGTTTATCCACCTTTACTTTAAATGATCACATTACAGACAAGCATCACTGTCTTCCTCTCCGCCATGACTCCTTGTTGCAAGTTTCCAGCAGCGTAGATGCATTAGTCTTCTGTCATTGTTTTGCTATGCACCACTGTCAGAAAAATGTGCCAGCATCAATAAAAAGAATCAGCTCAGGGTGGGAATGCACAAAAAAAAATCATATTGTGATTATTTTGACAGATATTGTGATAATGGTATGAGCTGTGATTTTGGTGGTAATGGCAATTTTTGCATTTTATTTTCACTGGAAAATTATGAAAATGATGATTGGTGTGTTTTGCTGGGGTCTGTGCCAAAGACGTCTATTCATCTGGGTATGTAATATGATTTCTAGGCCGGGGTATCTCTGTAGCACCACAATGTTTCATTTATAATGGCAGGTTGTAACATATTTATCAAAAAATTGCAGCTCCTGTGTTTTGGATATTGCACTTGGCCATATTGCGATTTCAATAATATTTCGATTAATTGTGCAACCCTTAGCTCGGAGGCATTCAGTTCCGATGATTAGTACAATTTGGAACCGGTTCTCAACTGGAATCGGTTCTTGATTCCCTTCCCTACGTGGAATACGGCTCTGTACAGGGGATATGGATGGTTGGTGTATCTAAGCTGACCAGGAGCGACTGAAATGGATTTCTGTGTGGTGCTGATATCCTGCTGTGAGCCCCTGGTACCCCGCATACACAATAGAATGAACCAGTCAAGCATAGAAGCACAGACACAGATGAATGTCATGCGTAGGTTAAGCTTGCCCATATGAAAAACACAGACACTCACACACACACACACACACACACACACACACACGCGCGCGCGCGCGCGCACCAACCAGCATTCTCCTCTCCGCTACACTCACTTAACCATGAAGTGGTTAAGTTGACAGTTCAATTGCGGCTATGCTATATAGAAACTCTTCTCACTCCTCTCGTGTACTGTAGAGTGGTCCAACTCTCCTAAAGTGGGCACAGATTGATTTGTTCTATTACCGCTGAGGACAAATAGCTTAAAATCTTTCTCCTTCTCTATCAAAACTTAAAAAAAAAATATCCGACATGGACCATTGATTCCCTTTAACTTGAATGACAACTCAGGGGAGAGTTTACATTGTGGCAGATGGGTGACTCACAACCACCTCATGGCTCATGGAAAGTAGGGCCCCATACTGGGTGAGCTGTGCAGAGAGTTTTCACAAAGTCCAAAGTTTCTCTAATGTGTGCTCCACTGGGACAAAGAGAGAATGGCTCTCTAACTTTTGTTGTCTGTCCAAAACCAATGACCCAGATCCACTAGTCTCATACGAAGCTTTTAATTTTTGTGTTGTGTGTATTTGACAGTCCAAGGACCAAGCTGTAGTTTTAAAGACTAAACTTTCAAACCTTGAAGTTATATAGACCAAATTACGATGTTTGTCCACAATAACTTATGGAAAGAAAACCCTGGGTCACATATATAAAATCAAATACTGCAGATCAAATGTTGCCTCGATTGGTTAGTTTGTATCCACCTAACAAAAGGCATACGTTTAAGTGTATGCTATATTAAGAATATTATTACTTTACCTTGCTGTCAATCAGTCCTTTCTGATGGGGAGCTGAAGCCATTATCTCAAAGCCACCAGACTCCACTTACAAAAATTTAATTTAACTCAGATAGGACTGTTTCCTGTGTTTAACTCTTTCTTCAAATGTTACAGCTACGGCTGAAATTGACAACAAAGATTAAAAGTTTTGCCGATTTTAACATTGAAATCAGCTGCCAGTTGTCTAAGTGGACGTGATTGATGTTAGCACAACGTTATAGTGATACAGTCTATAACATTACTCTAATATGTACTTTTTTTTTTTTATATTCAGCATTTTTGTTCTTATTTGATAATTTGTTGCATTTGTGGATATTTACTCTCAACAGATTTTTAGGCATTCGGGTATCCATTGCTTTCTGTCTGTTCATAGAGCTAGACGATGCTCAATTATGCTTTCAAAAATGTGCTATGCTCTTAAGCAGTAAATGGATGTAAGTAAAAGTGCATGTCTCCCTGGCAGAATCAATAATTGATGTTTGTAATGTGATGCCACTGCGGTATGCTCCAGTGAACTTTCAGCAGCACTTCCTGTTTATGTGCTTCCAAAAATGTGACCTAAAAAAAAGGTCAGAAAAATGAAGCTACAAATGTTTGTGGTAGCCCAACACCGAGCCCATTAAAAAATGTACAGTATTACATCAATGATTTTTGTGTGTGCCTCATCAGGCTCATAAACAACCAATGACTGGATTGAGAGAGTACTTAAATAAAAGAGTACCACAGTTCACACCCATTAGTGTAAAACAAACGAGCATAATGTCATCAGATGGACAAATAAAATGATATTGTAAATGTTTGAGAAGAGACACATTGTCAATCCATGTCAATGAGGAAAAAGATATTAAGCCCTCTGTAGAGCATTACGTACACATCCCATGATGCATACCTAGCTTGAGGTGTGCAAGAGGGTAATACTGGTTGGGAAATGGAGCAAGAACTTCTTCCACTCAATCACCTGAAGAGCTGTGTGGCACTTCATGCATCACTAGTGCTTGGTGACACCATTCAAATAACTCCATCTTTGAAAAACCAGTATACAGATTTGGAAGTGGTTGTCTTCTTTGGCTGATCCCCTTCTGGACTGCCTCAATATGTTATCGATAACAGTATATAGCTTCAGTTAATGCAAGACTAAATTGCCTTTCCTTTTGCAGTGATGTGAGCGCGCTCATACACACAGATAGATACTATCTATATATATATATGCAGGTATTTCTACACAGACCTGGTTGCTATCTACCTGTTTCGAGATATCAAAGCAAGTCCAGTAATGAATATAGATTTCGTCTTTTCTTCCAAAGCACAAATGCACGGCTATGCACAAGCACACAAATATACACATACCTGTGCCCTGCTACAGCCAAAGAGAATGTGATTATGCAGTCCACTTTGTGTGTCGCCACCCGCTTGACAGATGCATCTGTTGAGCAAATCTTGATGGATTTTCAGTCTGAATTTTAAATCAAAACCACATTTTCCCTCCCCTTCCTTGCTGTGAGAGCCCTTCATGTCTGTCATGCCTCCTGCCTCCCCCAGCAATCATTCATTGACAAAGCGGCGATGGAAGAAAACATTGCTTTGGATTCTTATCTTTGCCGCATGTTGAGCCTATGTGATGAATGGGAGCAACATATACTCCAGTATGTGTACACCTCATATGGGATGAGTTCGGAATATGTTGTCTTTCTTTACCGTTGTCATCTTCCTGACTTTCCTTTGACAAATTGTGTTGTGATTACATTTGCTGAATCTTTCTGTTTCTCTCCTCTCCGTCTTGTGTTCAGTTTTTAAAGTTGCCTTAATTTCTCTCACTCTTCATTCACCTTAGTCTACCTCTGCCTCTCTTTTTCACTTTGTGCTTAGCACAGCCTCACTGCCAGAATGACGATTAACAGAGGTGGGAAGCATTTTAATTTATTTCACTCTGCTATGAATATTCAGTGTAAACAGTGCAGTTTTTATGCATGGCTGTCAAATCTCGTGTGTGCTTATTAGAGGGATAGTTAGTTTGATATGTTGGCTTACTGAATAATAGCGAGCTACCTTGACATAAGCCAACTCATTGATGAGGCAGATGTTTGTGTGTGTATGTGTGTATGCAGGCGTGCAGATTTGGTTATGCTTGTGCTTTTTGTGATGGTGTACGAGCGAAAGAAAGAGACTTACTCATCTGACAAATGCGTCTCCATCAGTTTCAATCTGCCACGCTTTGCTGTCTTAAGATGACATGCTTGAAAGCACTCAAAATGCAGTTGGCAGAGGTAAACATCAGTTCCTGCACTGCAGACATGCACCATTTTGTTGGCCATGCCATTATGTATAACAGTTTAGAAAGGTGAGGGGCTTTTTTGGCTACTGGGGATCTTCAAGAGCCCTTAAAATCAAGTCAATGAGGCTTACACTGTGCCTCAGATGATGTGTAAATAAAAGTAGCTCACGGCCAAGGACACTGTTGTTGTGTGTATCTTAAAGTGATTGTTTTGAGTCTGCTCATTTAGTCTTCTGCTCTCTGTGGCAGCTCAGACCCCCTCTATGCCTCTGGCCTGTGATCTGCAAAGCGAGACAGATCTTGTTGTATCTTTTCCACACAGTACTGGGTTAAAGTGTACTGCACCATGTCTGCTGTTAGAGTTAGTGCCACTATTCTCAGGGTGACCCGAGCGTTTGGGTTTAGTTTCAGAGTACTTGATTTGCACATCAGTATTTGTTTAACATATAGAGTAATCAGTGATATGTGAACATGTCTTTTTTATTTTTCTTTACTTTTTAAATTAGAAAAAAAAATATTTTGTGTAAAGCTACGCACAGCATATTGCTTTGCTAAGCACCTTCTTGCCTGTCTGGCTCTCTTTGTGAGACAGTAGGAGACTAGTGCTGCACACTCATACACACAGTTACAAGGCTAAGTATTGGCATCAAACGACTAACGTTACTTAATGGTTATTAATGATTTTCAGAACATAGTTGCACCTTTTTCAGTCTCCATGTAACAGCTCTGTGTTAGATGTATGCTTACTAGACAGACGTTGAACTGACAAAGAGGAGAGCAGCTCTGGAGACAGTCCTTCCACATTGTGCCTAACCTATGTAAAGGCAGCAACAGAAAGTTTGCCATATTTATTTAACTTAAATTTAAACTTAAAATTTGTGGTTAAGTGAAGTCTGGGTGTTCAGTAAATTAATTTTAAACTGCATTTATAATCTTACATTATTTATTTACTTATTGTTTTTGGCGAGTACTCAAGTAGTGTATAATATTTTAAAGCAAACACTCAAATATTGAGAAAAGAAGACCCCACACGCTGCTCTCTTTTAGTATCATAAGGTGCCACTGGACTTTTGTCAATAGTAAAAAAAACTGTTGAGGAAGGTTCAGAGGGACCAAAACATCAGTATAATAATTAAATAGTAATTCTGAGCAGCAGCAATGTGTGGAATCTTCTTTTTTCAAGACTCAAGTGATACCTTTCAATGCACTTGCATCTGACTTTACTTTTTTAAAAAGTACTAGAATATGGTAATGACTTTAAATGCCAATCTCTAATGATAATATTAGTACACATTTTATTAAAAAATGACATTGGATCTTCACATATAAATAAATTACCAGTATGTGCTGCATCATCAGTGCACAGTGAACCATTACTGCTTAAAGTAAAGCATGAGGACATTGCAACAACATGCAGCAAAATGGCAGAAGAGTGGAGACATGCACCAGTAGACTTAGGGTTTGGTGCGATAATTTGATCTTGCCCTTCATGAAATCCAGTGGTATGGGTTTCCCATTGTGCACTGAGGTGTAGAGGAGACTCCCTGAACAGCTGCTGGATGGACTCCCAGACACATCCACCGCGTTTCCCCATCACTAACCGTGTGGAGAGACATGGGATATACCAGACACAGAGCCAAGGGCATGTTGGAAGGACTTAGTGGCGTAGAGGGCCAGAGCGGCGGTAACTGTGACAGCAACTGGGAGGACAGACAGGAAGTTCCTGGCCATAAAATCCTGCATATTTGTGCTTCAGTGTGTAGGGAAAAGTATACCTTTTTCCAATATTCTGCTTAGTACAGGCAGAGGAACAGTGTTCAGGGCTAGTATTGGAAGTGAACACTGCAGTTGCAAGATGTATGGAGATAACCACCACCAATACATGGTCAAACTCAATTTGTGCAAAGCATTTACATTTAGTACAAATTTAGTACATCATTTTCTTTCTGCAGCTGTGAAAATACATGTGAGAAGAAGGTAAATATTTTAAGTGAATAAGTATGCATGAAATAACACATTATGGTGAATGTAACTAAAAAAAGTGTACTTTTAACTCTTGATTCACTGTGTGATGAATCACTGTCTGATTTGGCATTTGCTTTTGCTTTTTGATTTATCCTAAAGTTCCAGCTCTCATTAGCAGTGATACATTCAAATGGTTTATTAGTATGGGTGTGAAATAAACTGCTTAAATCGCATACAGTATAACACGCATGCTCACACTTGGTCTGCCTCCACATTTGTTTTGCTGGTGATATCAACGGTTCCGCTTTCTCTGGCAGGGTGCAGAGAAGCATTTACACCTCCGACTGGGCCTGGCTCTGGTTTATGAGATCATCTAGAGAGAACCATATGCCTCTTCACTAACCCAGCACACTGTCTAGCCTGTACCATCTGTCATAGAAACACTCCTCCCCCACATGGGCAACACCACAAGCCGTTCTGAGGTTCCTTATTCATGCGTGACGTTTGCTTCTCACCCGAGTCCTCCCTCATACTCCTCCAACCTGACTGGCCTGTGTGCCAGCGGAGATGCTGAGCTATGCTTTCTCAGTTTATTTAGTCACATCTGCTTTTGTTTAATGTGCTGTTTCTATTTTACAGGATTGAGAGATCTTTGACCACTAGCATGGCAGCTGGAAGGCCCCATGTTTGTCGTGGGTGGAGACATTTTTAAGCACTCATGTGTACCAGTATTTAAGGATAGACGCAGTGTTTTACTGAAAATATGCAGTAGAACTATCATATTTCATTTGAAACTGTGAGTTTCGTTTCAACAATTTCCCCTTAGGGATCAATAAAGTATTTCTGATTCTGATTCTGATTCTGAACATGGAATAAAAGCAAATCTGTTAGGTTGTCACTCAAACAAAGTAGCAAAGATCACGCAAATGAACTAAATGACATCGATTCTACAGCATAGTTTAGGAGTAGACTACATAGGCTGTGCATAAATGAATTTGTAAGAATCATGTGTTTGTTATCAATCATTCAAACGTGATTAAAAAGTGATGGCTTTAATGACATTTCCTCCAGGATGTTGTGATCGCAGTGCAAACCCAGCCAATCCACATGAAGTCTGCAAGACCTTGCAATTTTGTCTAAACACTGCAACTTTGCTACAAATTTGACGATTTAAAATGGGTAAAAACTTAATTCATTGTAGAGCTGCATGCAGTGCATCGATTGACTCAGCCCCTCCTTGCCCCTCCCTCCTGTTTATCATGAAACTACTGCTGTGCTTGTGACAGAGTTACACACACAGTGACAGAGCTAACTGTATTAATGGTTATATTAATAGGTTTAATGACAGAGTTAAGCTATTTCGGTGTTGGTGTGAGATTGTTGGGACTGTTTAAGAGCCCAGTGTTGGATTTTAGCTGCTGCTGTGTTAGCTAGTGGGGGAGAGTTACTGCCTCAAGTGAGGGAATTCAAGTATCTCGGGGTCTTGTTCACAAGTGAGGGTAGAATGGCGTGTGAGATGGATCGGCGGTTTGTCACCGTTGAAGAAGGAGCTGAGCCGGAAGGAGAAGCTTTCAATTTACATGTCTGTCTACATCCCAACTCTCACCTACTGACATTAGCTCTGGGTAGTTACCGAAAGAATGAGATCGTTGATACAAGCGGCCGAAATTAGTTTCCTACGTGGGGTGGCTGCCGGGCTCAGCCTTAGAGATAGGGCGAGGAGCTCAGAGTAGAGCCGCTGCTCCTTCACTTCGAAAGGTCGGGCATCTGATCAAATGCCTCCTGGGCACCTGCTGCTGGAGGTGTTTTGGGCATGTCCCATTGGTAGGAGGCCCCAGGCAGACCCAGAACATGCTGGAGGGATTACATGTCTTATCTGGCCTGGGAACTGGCCCCGGATAAGCAGATGAAAATGGATGGATGGATGGATGGATGGATGTGTTAGCTAGTGATGACAAGGCAGTCAGCACAGGAGGAGAGCAGCTCACAAGGACGGTTCTTCAGCAGCAACAGCTTCTTGTCTGCAATCAGCTGTCGCTGGCCCCTCCCATCTACCGCCCCAAAACAAATGCATTCAAATTCTGTGGCAAAACACTGAATGCTTATGAAACAGTGACAGCATTGCAACTGTTTTTGCAATTTGTATTTGCTCCTCCAAAAAATTCTTAAAAATATTGCAACATGCATCACAATTTTATACAAAACCTGCTTGGAAATCAGGCATTTCAGGCGGCAACAATCACAAAAACAGCTTGGAAAATCCTGGAGAGACTGTAATGTGCTGTAGAATGTATTTGCCAATCAAACCTGATTTTAGTTGCATTTTATTTATTTATTTCCTTAAAAGTGGAAACAGGCAAGTTTTTTTACTTTAACTTATCATTATGAAGTAAGTGATTGCACAGTGTGATGGCTATAAAATAATGACACCATCTGTGTTTAGATTGGTTCTTATAAGCCTCACTTTTACTACTCAATTCTGTCTACCACTGGGTACAATCTCCTGGGATAATGAAAGCTTAAATTACAGCACAAAGGAAGTGCATCAACCATTGCACGTCATTCTGGAAAACAAAATGCAGTATGGTCTGTGTTGTTTGTGGTTGCTAGACTTAGAGGAAACTGGAAAATGATTGGATTGTCTTTGGGACAGCAGTGCCAAAAACTTACTGACTTCTAGAAAGTGTATACTGTACATGTAAACAGCTGCTAAATCCAGTGTGCATGAGTGTGGTAAAATGTGTACAAACAGTTCTTTATTTTTAAAGATGCAACTTTATTTGACCATAAATGTTCAGTGCTGTAGAGTTGACTGAATTCTCCCTCAGGTAAAATGATATGAAATGCCTCTATGCGTGTAAGCTCTCGTATAAGATGTGCTGTGTAGGACTTCATATATCAAAAAGAGATTTTGAAGCTCTGTTTTGGGTGATATGTTAGTGTGGCACATTAGCATCACTCATGCCTTCGTTCCTCTTCTATGTCATTTTTCCCCCCAACACTTGTTCACTGACAGAGTCATTATCTGGATAATACTGGCCCTAAATTGCATGTTTTATTAAGGCTATTCCACGCTTCGTTGAGCAGTGAATTGATAAAAAGCAATGCAGTGATATTTTTTGTCCTATTGCTTTCTCTCTGTATGCCTTTTCTTTGTATTCACAATAGAACAGTTCCAATTGTTGCCTACCTGGATTTGGATAGTGTGTTGTGTAAGGCCGAGGTCCTTTGTCATCAGATTCTATTATGCTCAGCTCTCTGTGTGCGATACCAATCTTGTCTCACCAATGACTAAGAAAATGTTTGGACTGAGCTAACATTTTATGGAATAATGTTTTGAATGAAAAAGTCACAGCTGTACTACACACCTTATGGGCACATGGGACCCGCTTCTGTTTCGACTTGGGACGCAGAAATATATCCCGCTGTCAAACATGGTTAAAACATTGAACATGGTCAGACCTCTTCTCACTGCGCATCCCCTCCCTCCTCATTCGCAGTCCCCACTAGAGCCGCTTCGTGCACTTCAACACTTCAAGCGCCTTTTAAGACCACTTTCATCTTCCCCCTTCAGAAAATGAGGCAGAGTCTCTGGTGAAAAGCGCTGACAGTAGCAGTTAGTGCTGAGTAGAGTTGGCTCAACCACGGCCCTTTCACTTCTGTCTTTGTCTGAAGTAGTGTGGGATAAGACGACCCTCTCAGAGCTTTGTGCGTTTGTGTGCGTCTGTACACCAGCTGGAACCCATGTCGTGTCCTCTTCTTGTTGGTGTACTGGACAGAGGCCACTGAGACAGCTGCTCATCCATTGATCTTACAATGGGTTCTTGAACTTCAAAAGAATATGCAGCTACAGTCTTACGGGATATTGCACTTGTATTGTTGCCATCTTCACGCCACTTGCCATTTCATTTCCAACCGTGAGTTGTTACCATTGCCATCTCCGCTGTCTCCAGTGTAAACACAGTGGGAGCCTGGATGTAATCGCGAGTCTTCGTAGAAGGGAAAGTTAACTGGAAACATGAGCCCAATGGAATCTGCGTAAATGTTGTCATGTTATACAACTAAGAGAGACAAGATAAGTTAGCTAGCTCTCTTTATAATGAGGTTATCTGCAACGGTCCCAGTCATAGTGAGTGTGTCTACATAGCATTTTTTTTTCTGTGCACCAGCATCTTTTTTTCTTTACATTGAGAAGAATGCGTATGTGACTGCATGCAGCTACCCCCCAGAATAGGAGCTGCACTAACTGGGTCTCATTCATGAAACGTGAACAGAACAAATTTTGTGTGTAAACTGCTTGCAGAAGGAAACTTACATGTATTTCGGCATTCATCGATATGTTGGTAGCTTCAGTCCTAACAAAATCTACACCTGCTTCGGACTGCTTGTGGTGCTTGCTCAAATAAGAATCATTATTAATAATTACAATTTTAACTTCTGTTGTGCTCTGCTGTGTTTACAATACGCAGATGCCTTCGAAACACGTTAGTGTCGAGTTAAACAAGACAATGATTACAAATGTAACACATTTAGCTAAATTAGTTGGCAATTAGAAGATTTATGCTTCAGTTTAGGTTTCATAAAAATGTGAATGAGTTATTTAAATCAACTTAATACATGAGTTTTCTACATTTCTGGCATCTTGTTCCCACTTGATTCAATCAGGAGAGAGAACTCTACAAATGTATCTTCTTTTTAATTGGCAAGACTGTGAGACCCACGTTACTGACCAAACACTAAGCTATCAATGATGGCTGTCAGATTGTATAGCGATTTAACATTTAATATAACACGTACATCACCTTATCCTCTGAGTTTGCTATTGACTGTTCCAGTGGAGGCATGTCGCTGAGGTCTCTCAGATGATGCAAGCAACGTGCTCGTCTGCAACTGTGACTGGGAAGAGCTGTTGTGTTGTTGCCCTTAGATTAGAAAGTGTAAGTACAATTATTTAAGCACAAAATGACAAAATGGCAAAGCGCAATCGGCTCTGGTGGTCCAGAGAAGATTGTAAACACACGTCATGTGATGTATTGTGATGTTGCTAGCAGTCAACACACGTACATCATATGTAGCTTAAAGCATAGTATACACACTTAAGTGACTTTTGAGTTTTTAATGGATATTTTTACACAATTACTCAACAGAAAAAAACATTCCCAAGCAACACTTTGCTAGCCTATTTCTTTAATATTGTCTTAATAATACCGGGGAAGGAGGTCACATAGTTTAAGATATTGTTATAGCTCAACTGTACTATTCTCTCCAACCCTTGTGACATCTCTAAGATCACAGAATATGTGCTTTCTCTTGACAGGGAAAGTCAAGATACAACAGTTGGGATGTACCACTTGAGGGGTCAAGAAAAAAAACAGCATTGACCGGCACTGACTCTGTAAAATATGACTGTGGTGTTGGCACTGTGTGCATGTGCAGATTTACATGGGAAATATCAGAGGCTGTTTTCACACACGCTGCTTCTGTGTTTACAGACATTGATGAACTAATGCCCTGCACATTAATTTGTCATTAGATTGAACCTGTCAGCAGTCTTTGGAGTGCTTTTTCACATGCTATATTGCTCTGTAGTCTAACGGCGACATTTTTTCACAAATAAACACTGTGAAAGAGGCTCGTGTTAAGATTTGATTGGTTCATGTCTTGAGCTTTTGACCTCCACTTACACGGAGATGACTTTGTTTTACGCTTCTGATTTGGCCACATTCTGTTTCACCACTTCATACAACTGTCCACTGCAAATGTGCAGTCTGCAAAAGACCAAAGTTACATAATTGTAGAATAATAGATTGTTCAAATTCACATTGCTGTTCCTTGCTCATTTGTGTGGAATATTTGGCAATTATACTACTTATATATACTTATGAGACTGATTTGGTCTGTGCACACTAATAAAAGAGAATCACAAACACAAATTTGCAGCCATTAACCATGCTGCTGCTGTTTACGTGGCCAGTGTTTGAAACAAGTATTATGTTAATAACTTCTACGTAAATGGGTTGTGGTCCATTTACATAGCTATTAACCACTAATGTCAAGTCAAAACAACATTGCTCTTTCTTCTGCATTTTACCCACACATTCTGACCTTTATCTTCTCCTTTGCTCCAGTCCCTCTCTTTTAGCCCTCTCATCTCTCATCTCTTTTCCGTTCTCTCCGATTTGTTCACTCACTCACTGACTTTTTTTCCCATTCTCCCTTTACTTTAGTCCGTTGTTGCTCTCTTGTACTCATCTGCTGTGTCGCTCTGTCTTTGTCTGTAGTGCCTAACACCCCTCAATTTATCCCCCACCCTCCTGTGAAAAACGTATTGCTATGGCAGTACCTCAGTGTCCTCGTTTGCCACTTTGATCACATTGTAGGGGAACTAAATGAGTACAGGGAGTTAGCTGGAGTGAGCTGCAGGTATCTCTGCCTCACCACCCCACTCCCTGCAGGGCTCCCGCTGATGGACGAAACAGCTCTCGTCCCTTCAGAGGGCTGGCCTGTCACACAGGAAGACAGATGTTAGTCTGCAGTTTTCCTGTCTCCAGTACCTGCCAAGATAGCACACATCCGATGGGGAGAGAGGAAGGGGACGGGCTGGTTTGAAACATAAGGTTATTAACACGGGCACAGCGGTCTTCTGACACTGCACCAGCTTCATTCAGAAACACTCTGTAGGTCGTATGATAACCGCAAACGCAGTCATGGACATTTTTAGAATCTGCGCTGACGCTCTAACAGACGCACATCAAGCTGGCCTCTCTAAGGACCTGTTGTCATCCCATACATTAGCTGGCTTTTAGGTCTCTCGTTTGGTAAGAAAAAGCCATGCATCTGAAATTGTCTTAACAGCTGTAAATAGGCTTTGCAGGGTAAAGCGGCCTGTCTCTCAAAGAGCTGATTTCTGTAAGCAGCTTAGTGTTTCCACCTCCTCATTACGCACCCTAACCTATTCATGTTGTGGGTGAGACGTGGAATTATTTCTCACACATCCCCTCTATCGTATTAGGATGATACTAATGTGCCAGTAGAAGTGAACATGTAGCCTATTATTTGTTGTCAGGGTACTTTGCATAAATGCAGGCTACCTAGTCGTGCTGGTATTAGTTGGAGCTAAATGTTAAGCCAGGTTCAGAAATAGGAATTGTACTAGTGGAGTGAATTGTAGAAAGCATCATTGTGCTTTGTTGTATGGACCTCAAATCATTAGGCAAGCTTCATTACTTTTCAGTGGAAATGGCATCGCAAATAGTGCTCTTGCCCACCAGTGCATTAGCAGCGGCAGCAGCAGATGTTGGTAGCTTTTAGAATAGTTTTATCTGTGATTGTTCATGCTGAACTGATGAAAAATGGTGAGTCAATAATGAGAAGTGAGCAGCTCATGTTTGTGTGGACTCTTGGTCACTTATTCAAAATATTTTTATGGAAATGTTCTGGAACACTCCGTGTCTGCTGCCCTAAAGTTTGTGTTTTTCTAGTTAACTGTCTCACAATGTGGCTTGATACAAGTAAATGTCCTCGCAGAGGCTTCGTTGTCAAACAAATGATTCTTCCTACTGATAGCCCCGTGGTCATTTAGCACCCATCGTTCCACAACACCATTATCATTACCGTCACCCCTCTGGTTGTATGGCAGTGAAAAACTCTAAGCCAGGGATTTGAACTGCACCTCTCTGTCACTGAGTGGAGACCAGGGCCATCTCAGGATGTCATTAGAAGTGCTGTCTATGTCTGAAAGCCAGGTGGACTTGTCCTCTAATGAGGACTCGGCCGTCATGCAAGCGGTGAGTGGAGGAGGTGTCACACAGAGGTGCCACTGTCGGTCCGGGACGCTGATATTCTCCTCCGCTGAGCAACACTGAGAATGGCATCATTAGAGGCAGAGACGGACACAGGGACGGTGGGCTTAACCAGACGAGACAGTGAGATGGTAATGATATATTTAGTTGTAGCGAACAAAGAAGTCAAATTGTTGTTATCTTAGATTTTTGTGTGTCTAAATCTTTGTTTGTCCCCTTGTTATACAAGTCCCAACATTTGGTCTTGCAGACATGCCAGTAGCAAGATGACTTTGTACAGCATGGCAAGGATTTATCAATGTTCGTTGACTTTTAACCTCCACTGAGCAGAGAAACATATTAAGGTGGAAGAATTCCAAGGCCATTATATGTCACGGTAGATGAAAAACTAAGGGTTTTATTTTTTTTGTATCTTTCCTTTCGGTTCACCTGCCATCACTGCATGAATGGAGAGCCATTTTCTGTCTGACATTTTCGCAGTCTGGCAGAATTGGAAAAGGTAAAAGTTTATGGAAAGCTGAACCAGTCCAGGATGATACCAGCATTACCGTTATTGTTAAAGGAAATCATCACACAAGGAGTCTAAATATTAAACACGACCAATTCCGTTAACCAGCCCTGTGGGTGCCGCAGTGTAAAGTTCAGTGTGTAAGATTTAGGGGGATTTAGTGGCGTATAGAGGTGTGGATTGCACCTTGCAACCAGCTGAAACTTTACTTGGTAAGATAACCTTCAGTGTACATTGTTCTTGGGTTTTTTTTTTTACAGGGAGCCAAATTATTCGGAGTCTCTTGTTTTCCAAAACAAAGGGACGCGGTGCTTAAAACCAGTAAAAACTCGGAATAAAGCAGTTTCACGTCACGTTGTAGAAACATGGCAGTGAACATGACGATTTCCATAAACAGGGACCTGCTTTCTCTGTAGATATAAATGGCTCATTCTAAGGCAAGAAAAACACAACGATTCTTATGTCAGATGATTATAGACTAAAGAAAATATACTTATTATATTCCATTTCTGCTAATATATCCCCCTAAGTCCTACACACTGGATCTTTAAAACATAACTTGTCTGCATGGCTATTACACTGAACATTGTACAGAAATAAGTGTTGGCCCCAACTTGAATCTTTTAAACCACTTTCATATAGGTCCTTAAAAAGTCTTAAAATGTCTTACATTCAATGTTACAACAAAAAGGCCTTACAAGTCATTACTAGTCTTAAATTTGAATTTTTGAGGCCTTAACTACTACAGATATTTTATCTAATTTAATTTATCCATTTTTGAATTTCTTTTTGTGAAAATAAGTGAAGCCTTTCTATGTAAAAGCCCATATTTCTAATGATACAGATCAGAAAAAAAAGAAATGCTGTCATTTTACTTAATACTTGCACTTACCTGTTGGAAAAATGTAGATTGACTTAACTCACTCACCCACATAACACTTACCTCTGCACACGACCACATATATACTACTTGCCTGATTTGATTTGTCCAAAAATCTGTCCCAAATCTGGTAAAAAAAAGTGTCTTGAACAGGTCTTAAAAAGCATTAGATTTGACTGTCTGATACCTGTAGACACTCTGTATACATATTAAAAGGAAAACACCATGTAAATAATCCAGTTTCCTGCTTGTGCAATTAGCAAAGCTGATCAGATAGTTGCTCTGTTTTATGCCATAATCACCCTGCATTGCCTACAGTACTTTGTACTGTAGTAGGTTATGAGTTCATTGTTCCCAGTTTTAGTGAGCCATGGATGTGACACAGCAAAGCACCCTGTGGCGAAGTGACTCAAAAGCTAGAGCCGCTTCAATAGCCTTCTGTAGCTATCAATATGCAGTTGACAACATAATTGAAGTTATTTAAAGACACACCATGTGCCACTAGATGGAAGCAAATGGAAGCACAGATTGATGTTCTTTCTACTTATAGTGCTGGAATACCCCTGAATTATGAATTATGTTTCAGCTGCTTGGAAGTTATTCCAGAAAATACTGGGGAAAGAATAATTAGGTGTATGTTATTTGTTTTAATGGTCTTGTCAACTGACATTCCAGACCTTTGTTTTTCTAAAGCGTAGTATGGCAGCAATCAACTCTCTCACATCATAACCACGAGGTTTACTGTCATGATGAGCGCAGATCCTGAAGGTTGAGAGGTCTTTCGGTTTTCATTTCTTCCCTTTGCTGTTAATGGCATCTATCCATAGGAAGGCTCAGGCTCTCTGTGTTGTTTGATTATGGCTATGTGTGCCTCTGTTTGTTTTCTCCTCTCTCCCAAGAGTTTGATTAGGCGTCTCCATTTAGCCGCCACATTACTTTCATTACAGCACACATGCACGCTGGGGAGGGCTGTCCTGATCTTTTTCTCTCTCCATGCAGATGGTAGCCACATCTTATTCTCTCTGGATTGGCACACAGCCTACATCTGTCCCTTACCAGCCAGCATCCCCCTCATGGCACAGCCCTCGAAGGCTTAATTAAATATCAGACCAAAGCTAACTCTGCTGCCGGCCACCCATGGGCTACACACAGAGAGGGAGGAGGGGGTGGAAGAGAATAGGCCTTTCAGAAGTGCACAGAAAGAAACAGGGTGAAAGAGACAGTGATTGTAAAAGTAACATCCTCTTTGCCAGCTGCTGTCACTGGCAAGCGGACTGGGAGTTGATTTGCACTCATTACTGGGAAATGAGTAAGGCCTGAGGATGATGACCGCATTACTCCGATTGCATGTGATGTGATTGGAGATGTTGTGCAATGTTAATCTCCTCCCATGTCCCCAAGATATCGAAAATAAATGGAGATGAAAATCTTACTCTGCATCTTCACAGTGGGCCAAGCATGATAGAACTGATTATGCAACCATGGCCCTCCCTCCAAGACGGATTTTCATTCATCCAATAATATAGTAAGCAAGCAGGTATTTCTTATTACTGTGGCTGCAACAAGATGTGTTCATTTTGTTCGCTGTTTTTTTAAGTCTTATTCCTGTGTCAAATGTCCTTGTTTTTTTTTTATTTGACTTAAAGTCTGGGCGTTTTGGTCTTATCTTCATCAAAATTAGCTATTTAGTATAGTTTAAGTGATTGAAAACTATTAACCGTTGAGTCTTTTTAGTCATCAGATTATATTGGACATTATAGTAACTCTAGCGTAGCCAAAACCAATAATTATGTTATTTTAGTCAAACTTATTTATATAGGCTAGGCTATAAGATTTTATTGTATCATAATCTGATGGAAAAACACATGCAGTCTCGTTTAGTGGTCTGATGGGATCAATTAAAGGAATACATCCAGACATGAGTCATGTTCTGATTTACATATTTTATTGAACCAACATGATTCAACAACCGGCCAGGGGCCCAACACTCTCTTTAAAACAACTATAAAAAGATAGTTCCAGATATCACCTTAGTTCTTCCTCTCAAGCCCTGTTGTTGTCATTGTCAAGTTTAACCTAAGTATGATACGTTGAGTCCTCCCGACTGTGCTCATATGGTAGGCGCAGCACAGGAAGCGGAACTGCTGCATCAAAAAAAAAAAAAAACCCAGTGTAAAATATTCAATCTCCTCTTTTTTGGAGATTTAAAGGTGCTGTACGTAACTCTGGAGAAGGATAGTTGATTGTTGAGTTTCATCCCCAGTTCATCAAATGCCACTGCATTGAGGTGGTAGTCAGACCGAACCACAAACCCAAAGCTTCTGTATTTGTATTTATTACCTGGGAATGAGACTTAGTAACAAACTTTCTTCAGTGTCACATACAGAACGTTTTAAGTAAAGGTGTAACTACATTTTAGTCTCATCTTTTCATTAACAATGCATGTTGATAACACTAAGTGTTAAATGATGTTGGTGCCATCTTGTCATCATATTGTCTTAGTCATGGAACAAAAGTTCTTTGTGAACATATTAATTACAGTTTTAATTAACAAAGTTAACACTGGCAACAAGAAAAGAAATGATCAATGACCTTGTGGTTCCACTTGGAGTTTCAGGCTCAGTAATACATGGAGCATCCAAAGGGTATTATGAGGTGCCCCTTTGTAAAACCTAATTTGGACCAACAGCTTAAGTTTATTTGCACATTTAGATATGAACAGAGAAAGGTAAATAATAAAAACAGTTTGCATGTGCAGGTGCATGGTACCTCACCTAAAGGGAAGAATAGAATATGCACAGATCTAAAAATACAACATGATTGTAAAGTAAAATGTCAATAAAGGTAAATATCCTCCACACAATCAACTCTACTGGGGAGAAATTAACAGATCATCAAATAAATCAGTACTATGCAGAGACAGCAGCCAAACAGCACAGTGATGATTTACACAGTGCCAAATCTTTTAGTCATTAACCCACTTTTAAGTTTCTTTTTGTTTTAGGACAAGGACATAGAGTCAGTGAAGAAGTTCAAGATCATTGATCATTGATCATCATCAATTAGGCTCCACTGTGTCTTCATGAATACTGCCCTCTTGATGTACGATTCATTGGTAGGTAAAGGTTGTTGATTAGTCTAGCTGGATAAAAATTAACCTTAGAAGAGCTCTCTCTGTTCGGGGGATCAACAAGTGGAATTCTTTCCCCACAAACCTCAAACTGGATCTTGACTGGGATCATTTTAAACTCAACCTGAGACAGAGCATTCAGCCATGTTCTCATGAATGACCTGGTGCTTCTTGTTTTATGGTGCTTTGTTATATTGTATCATTGTTTTGTCGGTATTTTCTTGTTGAGTTCCAGTATTAATTATTGACTTTGTGTTTATTACTGTCTCTTGGGTATTTGTTGTTGACTTATATGTATTTTAAAGGCCTATCCAGGGATGGGCGTTGAAAATTAGCTGGGGCTGTGGATGCTGTGGTTACACAAACAAACATAGTTCAGTATTGAAAACATATTTACAAGTAAGAATCTTGCTGCTGTCTGATGAACATAATCAAAATGTGATGTGCATCACTTCTCCTTGGCGTGACCTTCTCAGTGTACAGATTCAGTATCGCGTTTTTTCACTGCACCCTAAGCCCTGACTCTCCCACAGTGCTCGCTGGTGTCTTCACTGATTAACTTAAGACATGTGCCCTTCTTTCCCCTTGTTCATCGCAGTGTCTGGGTTGAACATAAAGGCATGACTTGTCTCTGATTTTACATACTACTACTCCTTTTCTATCCACTCCCCATTCTGCTCTGCACTCATTAGGGACCAACCTTTGTCTGAGTGTTAGAGGCCATCTCATGTCTGTCAAACTACCAGATAATGGCCACCCTGCTCTTTACCATGCACCATGTTCACTGTGATCTTTGAGGACATCATTATCCTCTTCATGTGTTCCAACAGAGTGTGGTTTGAGAGAGTAGAGTTTGGTATCATTCTACACAGATTTTTTTTTTTTCATGGCATGCTCTTTTTTTATCATACAGTCTTTGATATGCAGCGTGAATGCATTTAATCACAACATATACAATGTTCCTCCCGTTTTGTCTCTTCTTTTAAAAAGTTTCCTCTTATTATCAGCACATTGCTCTTTCAGTGCCCATTCATAATTGCTGATATTGCTACAATATCTTGTTGTGTGCCGCATAATAAGCAGGTTTGCTATCAATTACTAGTGCAGCAGGAATGAACACCTGCCTTGTTCTCACTCCATTACCTTCCCTGGCACATTACATGCCTTTTAATATATTTAATATATCTTCGCTTTAAAACCATGTCTTGCTTTTTTCTTTTTTTTTTTTTTTGAAGGTCCTCATCAATGTGTCAATACTCTTACCTTTCTCCACACCTCAAACAATGCAATCTCCCTATTGGGTTACATCTTTGTTCTTCTTCATGTTTCTTTTTTTCTTCTTTTAAAGCAAAAGTCATTTCCTCTGTGCCGTCCCTCTCCGCTGCACATGCCCACAGGACACTCTATTTCATCTTGCTTTGAACTCTTTTTAATTTTGCGCAGTAGCGGTTTTTTATTAACATATTTATTCATTTATGACTCCTCTCAAAGCCCTCTGCATATGAGCACACCTTTATTCTCTCATTCTCCCGCTTTCTGTCTCCCCTCTCAGCTCTCGACTCTCCACAGAGAACGGGCCTCACTAATGCAGTGTTAGTTTAATCCCTGCCACCCTGTCAGAGGCTATTTTCTCTTGGTCCTTTTCTTACTACAGCAGCAGCGAGCACGGCCATAGTTTTCAGGCTCTCTCAGCTCACTGGCTCCTGTCTAGACGTTCTCCACCCTGTTCGTAGAGGTGTCTTTTTTTTTTCACGCAGTCAAGGGAGGAGCCTGTCTCAGTCAAGGTCAAGGTGTCTTTCTAACCATTGCATGGCGGATCATCCCCTTCCACTCTCCCTAACACCCACTTCCCACCCTGATGGCAGCCACCTGTCAATAGCTGAACTCCCCCACCTAGATAATAATAACCTAGCCAGAAACCATCTTTCATCAAGTGTCCTCGCTCCATTTGAATAGAGGGAGATTGTGGGCAGGATGCTGAAAAGACAGCTGAGGAGCCTCCTCCTGATGTGCGACTACTTGCAAGGTGGCAGTGACAGCAAAGGGGATGCAGGTGGTTATATAATTAGAGCAAGGTCATGTGAAAGTTTCCAACAGTTGTCCGGTTGCTTATTTTCCTTCTGGCGCTGAGATTGTAACCAGATGACAGTTGTAAGGAAATGCACCAGTGAAACAATTCAAGTTCATGTTGTTTGTGGATGGTATTCTTAGCATGGTATTCTTAGACCTTAGGCCTGTCGGTTGGTCCACCACTTTGGTCCAGACTGAAATATCTCCACAACTGTTCAATGGATTACTGTGAATATTTTGTGAAGACATTCATAATTCAAAGAAGATGCAGCCTACTGACTTTAGTAATCCTTTTACTTTTTATTTAAAGTTTTGGATTCAAGTAAAGTGTCTAAGCTATAGAACGATTGGTTCGATAACTGCTACATTTGGTTTAGACATTCATCATGTGGCATTTCCTGCAGCACCATAATGAGGTCAAAATTATAATTTGTCCAATATTTTGGTTTACGATCAAACACCAGTAAAACTAATGACAGGCAGCCTCAGATGGTCTTTTGTTAGTGACCGCCCGTTGTTTTGACGGCCCATAATTCTGGATACCTAGTAGTCTGAAATATGTCCCATTGGCCATTCTCTTATTTGATAGTACTCTTTGACTTTGTTGGTTGGGATGGTTAGATTTAGGCATGAGGACTGAGACTGGTTAAAGTTAGGGTAAGAATATCAGCGTAAGCTAGTCAGAGGCAGAGTAGGGCGGGTCATGCTTTTGCCATGGCAGGAAGGTCTGATGACATCATTTTGCATAATAATTAGCCATGGGCTTCTGTTTGGGAGAATTGTAGCACATTTTAGTAGAATGGCCCTTTGAAGCAATGCACGTTCATTTTGTAGATACTGGGCTGACGGAAAAAAGGCCTTTCAATCCAATGGGACATTTTTCGGACTATTGAGACTTTGGATTATGAGCCATTTAAACAAGGGCATGGCAGCCTTTGTGTTTAGAGCTAATTGGCAAATGTTAACATGGATCACTCTAAACTAAGATGGTGAACATGGAAAATGTAGCTGCTTAAAGTCAGCATGTTTTCACTGAGAACATGTTAGCATGCCAATGTAGCATTTAGCTCTGTACTGTAGTGCAGAAGTACAACCTCACAGAGTTGCTAGCATGACTTATGCTGTTATCACACTACAAGCATTACAGCAACAGGCTAGAAGTCATTTTTAAATGAAAGCCACTGACATGGAGCTACAAATTGGCGCCTGGCACTTGACGCAGACGGACATGATGCGCTACAGATCAAAGCTCAGCTAACCTCAACTTTTTAAGCACTCCGATAACCTGGTGACGCATAACCAAATTATACGTTTCTATTTCAAGCTGTGGCGGCATGGCTCTGTGCGGAGCCTGCATGTTCTCCCCGTGTCAGCATGGTTCTTCTCTGGGTACTCTGGCTTCCTCCCACCATCCAAAGACATGCAGGTTAGGTTAATTGGTGACTCTAAATTGCCCATAGGCATGATTGTGGGTGTAAATAGTCTGCAGTAGTCTGACGACCTGTCCAGGATGTACCCCGCCTCCAGCCCCAAGTACAGACTTAAGATGAGGTGCTTTGCAGCAAGTAGCAGACACACACAAGCCTGTGATGATGTAGCAATGTTAAGCGTTTGAGCAACACTTCAGTGGCAACTCTGTGATTATGTAGCCTCTCATGCTGTTGCATTGTCGTTGCGTGAACACAGCATTAGTCTTGTTTGAAAGATCTGTTATGTCCGTACAATGCGAGTACAGTAATTCCTGCACCACACTGTAATTAGTAGTAAGTCAGGATGTTTTTCTTGTGGATGGGTGCTGATCTCTGGAGTGTAAACTTTCTCTCCTTGCAGACATAGTCCCTAATCTTTTCACATATCACACACTCACCCCTCTTTTTTCCCTCTAACCCTGCTTCCTTCAATCAGATGGACAGATAAGTGGCAGACCCAAGGGGGCATTCAAGGTGCTGAGCCTATATCTTAAGTGGTCTGTCTCTCTCTTGTCTTTCTTTCCCCTCCCTTTGTCTCTCTCTCTATCCATCTCTCTCTGTCTTTCAGATGCCAAGGAGATCGTGTTGAAAGCTCAGATTTTGGCTGGTGGCAGAGGAAAGGGTGTGTTTGACAGTGGCCTTAAAGGTGGAGTGCACTTAACTAAGGAGTGAGTATGCCTCTATCTACATTTCACATTGTTGAGTGACTGTAGGAGATAGATTCATATTATTTCTCCTGCGACAGCGACTTTGAGAGTGAGGAGGCTCAAAGAGCTCTCTGAAGATGCTCCCCAGGCACAAAGACACAGTCAGGATTACTTGAGCTGCAAATAAACAGTTTTTCTTTCTTCCAGTGTCTTGTTTTCCAACAACTACCCTCAATTAAATGTTGAAAAAGTGATTTTAAGGTCGGCAGAAGCGTTTTGCACCCCATACTGAGTTCTCCTCTCTCGGGTTGATTGGGTTTTGTGCTGCTGCTGAGGTTTATTTTGTTCTAGCTTAGAGTTACAAAGTGTGATGAGTGTATTCCTTCAGTAAGGGCTCACTACAGAATCGTGTGCATTTTTCAAAAGGCTAAACAGCAGCTTGAAAGAATTTTTCTTTGCTCAGGCACTGCATTTCCTTCTGCCAAGTTTCCAGTACTAAAACAGTGCTATCGTTTTAGTAAAGGTACCCACCACTCCCTGCCGCCTTAAAGGCAAAAAAGGTGATTTATGACGATTGTCCCAGATATGTATCATCGTCACCCTACTTCAGGGTTCGGAATGGCCGGAAACTTTCTCAAAGTGAGATATGCTGAAGTTCAGTGTCCCCAGACAGTGACATGAGTGCACAGTTCACCTTCCTCTCATCCATCAAAAGATGAGTACAACCCCGGCTTCATTTTTATTCACTAACAAAACCAGAGCAGGCTTTTAGAAGCAGCCCCGGCACGCAGTACAAGCAGAGGTTCATTCACAGCGATGTGTAGATGTACCAAAGTGTATCCAAAAACTGTGCTTTGTCAGAATATGTTACATTAATGCCCAAAAAGTGCTGAGGCATATCTCTCTTCAGCTGAACAAAACTCTGGAGAGATAAAGAAATACTTATTCATCTGTCAGGTTCACCTGCTTCTCTCATCTTTCATCCTGTAAGTGTATGCTTTTCAGTGATTTTTTTGTTTTGTTTTTTTAAATTAAGACTGTTGTTTAAAACAAGAACACTGTTTGACTTGCAACCTCTCTCCTTCAGCCCTGCTGTGGTTGGTGAACTGGCCAATAAGATGCTGGGTTTCAACCTGACTACCAAACAGACACCAAAAGATGGAGTGAAAGTGAAAACGGTGAGCCGCTGCACAGACTGAAGGAAAGAAAGATATACTTTGCTTTTTCTTCTTGTTTTTTTCTTGACCTCATTTCAAGGCATTTTGAGTCCAGTAATGCAGTTCTGTAAAATTAATGACTGTGAAGGCAGTCTGGCTCTATGGTTTTTGTTTTTTTTTCTTTCCCCACTAGGTCTAAATAGTAGCCTTCCACTGTTGTTTACTGTGGGTTTGCGCTGGCTGGTGTTATGGCTCATTGCATAAATTGAACGGGGCCCACTGTGAATTTAAAGTGTTTGGTAAACAACTGTTTCTATGTGCCACTAACAAGCAGGAATATCATTTTCTCTACTCGCATGCTGCATGCAGTTCCTCCTCAAAACAGACACTGCCAGGTGATGAAGCCTTCTCAGTCTGTGCCTTGTGTGTGGGTCGCCCGCTTTCTTTCTTCGTCTCACCCTATCTCTTTTTACCCCTGCTACCCCCCGTTCCACCTAACTTCGCCTCCTACTCCTGCTGCAGAGTTTAGGTCGAATCAAATGAGTGTCACCCTTGTCATTTTTATAGAAAGCACCTGCGGACCAGGAAGTCCACAAGCTTAGAATTAACTCCATGTCTCAGAGGCAGAGGAGAAGGTAAACAAACAACAACATAAACTGGACAAAAGTTGAATTAGATGTGGGCGAGAAGAGACGTGACCTCCGATTGGCCATCATATAGTCTTACTGAGAACATCCTCTCTCAGCGTGGGCACTGAAATCAGACCAGGCAAGAGCAGCCGTTGACTGACCTGAAGGATTGAGTACAGCTAGGGATGTCCCATTCAGGTTTTTTGCACCTCATCCTGCTGCACAATTCCTACACATTAAACATTAAGCAATTCCGTAATGTTTTTTTTTTTTTTTTACTTTAGATTTTCTTTTTTACAAAGTAGCAAAGTGTAAAATAACCCTGTCTTTAATGTCTTTGGCCTCGTCGCTGTCTCAAGGGAATTTATCTCTCCCTTTTTTTGAGACTGTTCTCCAGTGTTTGCTGCTTCAGCGCAGTCTGTTACCTGAATGCACTGAATTCCATTAGAGAGTATTTGTTTTTGTCATCTGTGCATCATTTGAGCAGATTACATTATAAATTTGCCTACTCTTATTGGCTTGTGGCTTGCAGGCTTTTGTCTCACTTGCAGTGCATTAGTGTGCGTGACAGTACACTGTCTGTCGCTCCTTAGCCTGCGGTGAGACACCAGAGATGAGGTATAGTAAAATGAAAAAGACTCTCACACTGAGCTGAAATGAGTGTTCATAATGTAGGTAAACAACATAAACATTACATTTTGCTGTTGTTTATGGTGTGTGGTGTTTCACCGCAGGTGGGACTCTTCGCAAGTAAAACTACTTGTGTGACAGCTGTCTTAAAAAAAAAAGGATCGCATCGAGCTCTCTGTAGCTCAGTGTAGCCAATCCTGATCAATAAAAATGCCTTGATCGGCCCCAATACCGATTTTTTAGATTGGCTCAGAACATCCCTAAGTACAGTAATGGTGTAGTCACAACCTGGTCTGTACGATGACAGCCAGAGTTTAACTGTCAACCTGCCAATGGAGCTCGCGTCAACCCTCAACCCATGCTGCACCGCAGAGCAGAGCACACCACAGGGAACGGGACAGCACTTCACCATCGACATGGATTTGCTGTCATGGCACAGATAGAAGGATGAGAAGAGAAGATAAGGGCAGATGAGACAGGGAGTGTAAAAGATGGCTGTGGAAGAAGAACGTAGGAGGCTAAAACGGGTGTTTGAGGGGGAAAGGAAAGAACGAGACAGTTGGAATAGAATATGTTTAGTTTGAGTGAAGAATCAGGCTACGAGTCGAACAACAGGCAACTTAAGAGAACGTTTGAGCGACTGGAGAAGACAACATTTGGACAAGAAGATAGGAGTGCTGTCTGTGAACACGGAGGGTAGAGAAGGCCATCTATCCTCATTTGCTGGGCGACAGGGTGGAGGCAGAACATAAGGGCTGTGCATGTTCAAACAAACACTTCATCCAAAAACCGGCAGCCCATTAACTGCCACACAACTGATAGTTTCCTATCAGGTTTTTTCTCTCTCTTCTCCAAATGAGCCTCTCGCTTGCTTCCTCTTTCTGCTTATCTGCTGGACTCTCAGAGTTACCTTGCTCTCTATTTGCCTCCCTTTCTCTTACTCACAGCATGAAAGATTTTCTCAGAGCTATGCTTCATAGAGTCTGCCAATCAATGGACGCTGCTTATTTGCCTGTGTCATTGTGTTTAATCTAGTGTTGAATATTGTGGACATTTTTAAAGATGCATTGTAATGTAAAAAATTCAGTTTACCAGGGGAAAGCCAAGAAAAATCAAAAGGTATTTTTTATTAGAGCTGCAGAAGGTACTCTTCCTGTGATCATGAAGTCAAGGTGGTGTTGTTGCCTCTCTTTCCCCCGCTGTGCCATATCCAGGTGATGGTTGCTGAGGCTCTGGATATTAGCAGGGAGACCTACTTTGCCATCCTGATGGACCGCGCTTGCAATGGTCCTGTCATGGTAGGCAGCCCCCAGGGAGGTATGGATATCGAGGAGGTAGCCGCCAACTCGCCAGAACTCATCTTTAAGGTATATCATTTGAGAAGATTAAGAAAACTAGGGTTAGGTACTGTTCACGTTTGAAACGATAATGGTACCTGTAATTTGGTTCTGTGGTACTTTTTTTTATCAATTTACATCTCTGTAATAATAAAGATGTTATTTTTTGAAGAAGCTGCAAGGGTGACTTGGTTGACTAAAAAGGAATGCTGCTCCGCTGCACTCTTCTAATCGCACATTGAGCTTCTCTTCTGTCAGTCTGCTCGTGTGTGTCTGCTCATCTACAAGTGATACTAGGCTATTACTAAAATTATATAGAAAAGAAAAAAGACCAAACGCTGAAACTATTGTGACATATCCGTGCTGCAGCAATAGTTTTGGATTGCTTGGAAGCCAACAGATTAACTGTGGAGCTCTGGCTTCCCGGCTCGGGGGCGCTTCAGTCTCTTGTCTGAAGTTGAGGAGCCATGGAGCTTTGAGGCCAGCTTCCCAGCTTCAGAGATTCCTTCGCAGCACTTTCACCTTTTATCTGCAGTAAGCCTGGCTTTCTCACCTAGATGCACTTTCAGGTGTTGAGTTCGGCGCCAATGATTTTAACATGAATTGGTAATCGGTAGTAGTGAAGTAATTTGGTCAGTTCAAAATCTTCGCCAAAAAACAAAGAAGAAATTCAAATTAATTGATCTTGTCCAGCACTCTTGAAACTCTTACCATTGCTGCTTAAAGATCTTGCTGACTTTAAATCATGCCAGGGCTGGGTTGTTCAGCAGGGCTCTCAGATGGAAGCAGTGCTCAGTCTGTATTTTCTGCTAATTTAATAAAGTTTATTGTCCTGTCTGCACGCACACTGCAGCAGCTGAATATGATGTACACATACAGCAATACTTTAAAGCTTAATATAAACACATCCACAGAGGTCTGTGATATATATTGCTACTAATGAGATTCCATTTACAGAAGTTAAATCCACTGTTGTCACTCGACTACTTGGCAACAGGTCCTTGTCATTGTTAACAGATGTACAATCTAAGTAATACAGATGGAGTTTGCCTCCATTTTCTGTCGTGGTATATCCTCATTTTGCTATTGTCTGCAGATGTTGGAGCAGACGGTGAAGATACAGCTGAGATTTATATCATTCATTATTTCCACCGAAGATTTCAGATTGTATGTGCGATACACAGCTGTGGTGTTGCTTATCTAACACACATGATAGCCCCTCATTAAAATCTATATGGTCCAGACCTAGTTTATACAGAATTGGTGCGTACCAGCTAACGACAGCAGCAGTTTTAGTCTTCACCTTCTTCACCACTGCGCACACTGAAATCCTTCATCCATTTTTATACCTATGAAAAAAAAAAGTTGATAAGCGAGCTTCTCTCTATCTGAAAGTCAAAGATACGAGAGTCTGATGATCATAAATCCAGCGTCTCAGCCCCAAGTCTCTTTTCTCGATGTCTGGCAGCTTGCCACTACTTAATTATGATGTCTGCAGTTTAATATGAGCATCCGCTTTGTGTCAAATTATAGCCCAGCATTTGAGCCTCTTGTTCTCTCTCACTCCATTTCTCCATTTGTTTCCTTCCCTCTTTCCTTTTCTCTTCCTCTGCAAAATCCTATAGGAAGTCATAGATATATTTGAAGGCGTGCGAGACGACCAGGCACTTCGCATGGCAGCTAATTTGGGTTTCAAAGGACCTCTGCAGAGACAGGTAATGGGTGCGCTGAAGGCTTTAAAGACACAATGCAAAAAAGAGGCAGAAAAATCCACAATGCACACACACATATGCACAGACAGATGTATCCTCATTGACAAACACACCAAACTTTGGCTATTATTAGTTTTCCGGAGGCAAGTTGTGAAGTGTCATTACACTAGGCTCACTTGCCAGGTGGTCTATTGTCATATATCTGGCAGTGACGCACAGCACAGCGCTGTGCCAGGCTGAGGGAGCTGACATCACTAATGGTACCATCATCTGATAGAACATGCCTCACATTGATTTTGTGAGTGAATCATCCAGTAAGAAAACAAAACTCGTCACAATGGGCAGCCTATAATTTTGAGGACAGTGAACAAACATTTTCTCTTGTCACCTCAAGTTTTACAAATGTTGCTCAGGCAGCATTAGCTTGTAAAAAGAGGCCAAGGAAGAACAGTACAGAAACACCCGAGGTTCACATTCAGAATGGGTATGTGTGCTTTGATATAGAGTTCATTTCAAAGCCATTTGTCTCTTGGCATCAGATCACTAATTTGTTTTCTTTACCACAGGCACCGTGGCGTGAGAAATCAGATTAGCTCAGAATCTTAGCACATGGAATACGTATAAATCAGCCAAGTGAATCTGCCGAGAAGTAAACTAAAAGTCAAGAATGTTTTGAGCTTCGGTTGCACCGAAGTGGATGCGATCTGTTTTTTTGCAGGATACTGAATGGGCATTGATTTTAAACAGGCAAGGGGAGAAATAGAAAGTGATTGGTTAAGTTTCTGCATTGTCAGTATGCTTTTCCTTGGCTGCTGTGAGTCAGCTGCCAGACTGTTTAATTCAGAGATAATTACAGCTCCTCTTCTTTTAACACCTTTACTGTCTTGAATGAGCTATGGGATGACAGGATCTTTGTGTAGATGCAAGTGTGTGCCTACACTGATTGTGTGTGTGAGACACGAAAAAAGTAAGTGAGATTGGTGGACTGTGTCTGGAACTGTGCATTTAGAAGTCTTTCAGTGCGCTGTCAAGCTGTCTTCATTACTAAAGAACAGTTGCAGCAATACAGAGATCAATTGAAATGCTTTTAAAATGGAGATTTTTGACAGTGATGATTTAAGTGTTGTGGCATTTCTATGTTGCTCTGTTGACTGGCTGCATTCATCTTTGCCCATGGACTGCCTGTAAATATCAATCCTGTGTGTAAAAAAAAAAGGCTACAGCCGAGTATAATGCTATATATATAAGAAACCACATCAGTATGTTCTGCAATCCATGTCCTATTTGCCAGTTGTCACCTTTTGAAAAAAAAAAAAGAAGAGAAAAATGTTCCCTTTCAGCACAGAGACACACACATTCATGCAAAACAAACTCAGACAGTGTGATGTTGAAGGTGATTTGCCGTGTTTTATGTAGCCTGTGTGGGAGGCTGAGTGGCCTTGGCGGGGCCGGCTGCTCAGAGCCGAACCATGAGGTAATTACTGTCCTATGTGGACTTCACAGGCAGCAGATCAGATTAAGAGGCTCTATGATCTGTTCCTGAAAGTCGACGCCACTCAAGTCGAAGTCAATCCTCTCGGAGAGACTCCCGAAGGACAAGGTACCTTGTATCGTGGAAAATGCCTGTCTTTGCGTGCGTGCGTGTGTGTGTGTGTGCTTACTTGGCTTGTCTCTTTATGTCTGCATTTTATGTGTCTGTGCATGTCTTTGCATGTTTGTCATCAGCTGTCCCTAGATCATGTTAAATATCTGCAATATTTCAACACTTTAAATACAGAGCATTTTTTTGCAGGAACATGCAGCCACCTATTAATCACTGACTGTGGCACACTATATCCTCGGGTCTGAATGCATTTAAGAATGTGAAGTGTAATTGCAACACATTGACGTCAGTTTCTTGTCAGCATGACTTTGTTTGGATCAAATTCCAAATGGCTTCAGGGAGCAGAGATTTCCATATTCATAGCATGTTGATGTTTGTTGATGAGTCCTAGTTGCTGATGATTAACGAAAGGCGTACAGTCTATCATCAACTAGTAATGAGGAGCTCCAATGAGCAATTACAGCCGCAGCAACATCCTTCATTTACTCTACGGTCGTCAAAGAGTAACCACTCATAGATAATCTATGATTATCTAAAAAAAAAAAAAAAAAAAAAAGCAGCAAAATCTAAAAAAAGCTTTATTGCTTACCTTCTGTTGTAAAAATGAGCTGTGCTAGATAAACTCAACTACCCATGCATATTAGAATAGAAAGAGTTAGTAAATCAGAGGAATACCCTGCTCAAAATTATGTAAGTGTCAGATTTATCGCGCTATTCACTTCCCTTTTTGCGTCCTAAAAGAACTGTTTTCTCAAGGATCCTTCAGTTGTAAATCTATCATCATCTAGTATTTAACAATTAGCTGAACTAAAGAATATGTAGGTACACTGGAGCTCTTCTGGTATGAGCGAGAAATTCAGTGTCTCTGAATAGAAAATTAATTAAAAGGGTAGGAGATAATCATCCTCAGTTCACTGTCTTTATAGTAGCACAGCCTAGCCTAATGTTTAGTCCATTGAAATGAACTAATTCAGGATACATTTATTGTGGAGTCAAGATGTCAAGATGTCTCTATTGTCCATCAACTCTTTATACAAACAGAAATTGCCACAGTGAGACTGAAGTCTAAATACAGACCTTCAGCCCATCATTAATATGCTAGAAAGGCTTTGTAAAACAGTGGTAGTAATGTAAGATTAATGGAGGTCTAAATTAGTAGTTGGCCTTTCTTAACAAATGACAGCCTCTCAGTTGTACCGCATTAAAAACAATTCCACAGTTGTCACTTGTCATTTCAAACCTTCCCACACGAATTATCCAAAACATGTTATTAGAATTTTATTGTATTGGGTCTTGCATATATTAAAGGAGCAGTGTGTAGGATTTAGTGGCATCTAGTGGTGAGGACTGCAGATTGCAACCAGCTGAAACTTCTATGATGCGCCAAGCTTGAACTCCTGGTTAGAATTCCTTTAGTGGTCATTGTTCAGGGGGTTTTTAGTGGGAGCTGAATTATCCTCAGAGGTCTCCAAAACAAACAGGTCACATTTATAACCATTGTGTACACACAAAACGAGGCCAGAAAGACGATGTCTTTCACACATTAAAGTTCACATGTTGCTTATAGATCCACTTTATCATAACCATTCAAACCAGCCGCAGCGTGTTATTGTGCTTTTGCTAGTGAGCCAGAAGTTTTCCACAAGCATATAATATATAAGACAGCTCAAATCTCACATTGAATTGAAAATTCTGTTTATTATTTCATTAGTGTCGTCTCACCATCACCATTCCCACCCCCGGAGCACAGAGAGGGCCAGACACACAATATGGTCATCTGGGAAGCGCACCACAACCTTTGAACATCAAATAGCATCACAAGACAGAACATCAACAGTGTTAAATGATATCATCTAATACTGCAAATATACAATACTAAGAACAATTTAAGTTTTCATATAGTTTTTGTGTGTAAAATGGCTACAGTGAACACGACTGTGCACACACAGAGCGCAGTAGAGACACCACCATGGGTGCCACGCATACTTTGCCTACTCCAGTCACCTTACGTACATCTTCACCACCATATGGATTTTGTAAATGCGCAAAGTGTGGAAATAAATCCACTGACAGTTAATAAACCCCATGTCCTCATTATGAGTCCTAACCATAATGCAGGTCATGTTCACCATAACAGACTTAAATAAATTGTAATAAATCACCTATCAAACTTCTAATTTCCAGTGAAATCCCCAGGTCAGGGATACCACTGATTATTGGGATCATTTTGGCCAGGTGTGAACCAATTACTCTGATTGCTGTAAACATTTAAATACTGCGGTGGTTGCCATGATCAGCAGGCTCATTTCTAGATTCATGAGGTGCTTTGCATTCAGCATTTATGGCGTTTAGAGTGCAGAGGATGAGGCTGATCCACGTGCAAACAGTTGCAAGTTCATTTGGGATTTCTAAAAGGAAATTGTGCACTGGCAGGCGTATATATGGTTTTATAAATCAGAATATTTTCTGACGCACATCATTTTCGGCTTTTGTCCGCATGCAAACTTTTGGCATGGGTCCTACGCACTGCTTTATAAATGAGAGCTCAGGTGATTAAAACTGGTGAAAACACTGAGTAAAGCAGTTTTTTGTTACAAATCAATGTTTCTCTAACTATGGTGGCCGACACCAGAACCCAAATGCCCCATGGTGGTGCACCATGGTGGACTCTGTGGACAAGGACCTGACCCCTGTGTAGATATAAACAGCTCATTGTAAGGTAACAAAAACACAGTGGTTCTAACTTTTAGGTGGTTATACACTAAAGAAAACATACTTACTGTATTATATTCCATTTCTGCAGCTGTATCTCCCTAAATCCTACACACTGGATCTTTAAATATAACTCTGAGTACAACATAAAGGGCCTGCTTTTTTAAATTGTCCCCAAAAACAGCTGGAAGAGCTGATTCTAAACAGCTTTCTCTGTAGGTGCGATTCTGTAATTTGGAGCTGGGTTTAATTACCTTTTGTGTCAAATATAGCCTTGTTTCTACCAAACACTTTTGATATAGTACCCTTAGATCCCTAACTTACCTAAACCTTAGATCTGTTTTGCATTTCCACTGCAAACAAATGTAGGCGGAGTTGTTTTTCACTGTTCCATCCAGCTCTTGCTCTATTTTCTCTTCACCAATGATGTTGAGGAACGTCTTGACCTTGGTGATTGTCCACGAAACGCAAGCTGCTTCAATTGATGGGATATTTAAAAGTGGCGGGTTTGTGAATTGAGTGTTTGTCAATCAGGAGTGATGATTCTCTCCTGAGCAGTCAATGAACTGCAGTGTTTCTAGTTTTAGTATCCCATCAGTTTGCTGCAGTTGGTACCACAACATAGGTATGACGGAAAAACAGAACAGAATGGAGTGGTTTTGTCGGTACTATATGCTATGCTTTTGAGAATGGAAACGCAAAAATAACCATTTTAATGTGTAACAGACTGAGCTGGACCGGATCAGACTGCCAGGTAGAGACAAGGCTTAAAAGTTTGCATAGAGATTCAGATCACTCTTTAACATAGCTGCAGGTCCAGCTTCAATTCATGAGCTCAAAGCCTGCCTCAGTCCAGTTTCGGCAGTCATTGCGTGCGTCTCCCTGTCTCCCTTTCTCAAGTGTTCCCTGATAGATCAAAACACTTGAATTCCCCAAGAAAAAAGAAATGTGTAAATTTCTCTCCCTCTTTGTCACTTAACACAATAAAATGCACAACATGACACAAGTGCAGGTTAGCAGGTAAACATTTCAGGTGCCTATCATTCAGATGAGAGAGACATTATACATAGTCACGTAGCATATTCAAGCTGTTGTACCGCTGCTTTCGTTGAACTTGTACTGAACTTTGTTTTCTCCCAAAGAAATAAGAGTGATTGTCTTGTCTGTGGCACCGAACACAGATTGACTGTGATGTGTCCTATCGAGACGTATTACAACACGCTGAAGATGCATCACTTCTTTGATGTTATTTAGTCTCCTCGACAACAGATTCTTGTTCAAAGTATGCTTTATCAAAGATTGACAAGAAAAGTTTGTTGTTTCATGATTTCTTATGAATATTAATGAATAAAATGACTCCTTTCAAACGATGAATTTTCACTGAGAGGTATGAGTTTCCTTTTCTACCAGCAGGAAGAAGCAGTGGCTGTGATTGAGGCAGGCTTTGTAGACAAGCTTCACATTAAAATCAAGCCATTCTCTGGTTCGATTTGTTCACATGTCACAAGGGAGCGCTGCTATTTTGTGGGAGGCATTCAACAGACGTGTAACGGAAAGGAAAATTTCTCAAGGGTGGAAAATTTGTATTTTTTTTGTCTCATTTGGTAATAGCTGAATTCATTTTGTAGATGGACTGCAATAATAGATGTGTCAAAACAAAAACAAAAGGAATTGTGTAGTGGGAGTGCAGCTTTACCTGGAGGACACAGTATGTTGACTCCTCAGTCCCAGGAGAGTGTGCCTGCTGCATGTACCCTGTGTCTGTTTACGTGTTAAGTTTGTGTTTCTCTGTGTGTTTGTCACTCTCAAAGCCAATTCCCATGTTTCCACATTTTGTTACCTTCTCTCACTCTTACATATCTGCCTGTCTGTTTACCTGCAGTGTGCTTTTCAGTAGAGAAGTTGATGCTGAAGGTTTGATAGACGTAAATAGCAACAGACAGTACCATAATAGTCATGAAAGTCATGAAATTTGAAAACAGATCCCAGCGTGCTAAAAACGATCTGGAATTTCATTTCTTTAAATGAATAGTTCAGCATTTTATCTGCTCTCCTGCTTAGAGTGAGGTGGAGAGATTGATACCACTCTCATATCTATTTGATAAATTTGTCAGCTGGCAATGACAAGACAAGACTCACTGGGCCTTGCCCTGTAAAATTGAAATATGACAGTTTAACTCAGAATAGACGTGACATGACGCAAAACTTAATAAGCTTTAGATTTGCTGGCAGGCTGATTTGTTACCTTTGGACACAGCTGGGGCTGGTCTTTTCCCGTTTCCAGTCTCAATGCTAATCCAAGCTAATTGACCGCTGGCACCAACTACATATTTACTGTACAAACAACACTGACAGATGACAGTGGTATCAATATCAATATATGTTTTTCAAACTGCTGTTTTTGTGAGGATTACTTCCATACAAAACACGAATATTACGCAGTGAAAAAGCGCCTAATATTTTTTAAATACGGTCAATTTACGGAGCTTTCTCTGTAGTCTGGACCAAGACAGCAAACTTTATTACTCCTTTCAAGCTTGACAAAGGCAGGGCATACCAGATCAACTCCTTTCATTCTTACCTTTCATAATAAAAGCCCTAAACATTCACACTACATAACTGTTTATCAGAGAGAAATTCACTCAAAACATTTTGCTGCATTTTAGCGCAATAAAAAAGTTTACAGTAGCTCAGGCTATACAGAAACTTACCCCTGATATACTGCTAGGTGCCGCTCTTCCTTAAAAGGATATTGGTAGTTGTCGCAAATTTGCATTGGCGCCAGTAAATCTATTTGCAACCTAAGTAAATTGACATTACATCACATTCGTCACAGTGTGTAAAGGCCTAAAGTCAAGAAAAAAAAAAAAAAAAAACATTCTTTACCTAGTGTGTAGTTATTGCAGCCAGCTGAAACTCTTCCTGTGTGCCAGGTGTGTGGCTGACACAAAAACACAAAAACACGTAAACACAAAAAGCTCTATCTAGAGCCAGTGTTTGGTTCTTCCATTGTGACTCTGTGAAAGAGGACTCACTCCACATGTAGACGTAAACAGCTCATTCTAAGGTCATGAAAACACAACAGTTCTTATTTTCAGGTCGTCATACACTTAAGAAAACATGGTTTTATAAATTATATTCAATTTCTGCCAATAGATGCCCCTAAATCTTCCACACTGGACCTTTTAAGTCGCAGGCACTATTTAAGTGTTGCTGCGTGTACAAAAAGCCCTTTGACTAATTTATTGCGTTTCTTGGCTGCGGTTTTTTTCAGGTAGCTTCATGAGTGCAGCTCTTTGAAATGCACTCTCTTTGAAGTGTGAAGGAAATGTCCATTTACTATAATGGTCTGTCCCTTTGAGGCAGTGTCAGAAACACAAGCCTTCGCGAGCCAACCTTTGAAATAATTAAGACCAGTAGGCCGAGGGGACACCCCTCAGTTCATTAACTTCAGGTTTTAGAAATGATAATTAGCTGGCTTTTTACATCTGAAGCCTTCCTTCTCTTCCCCTCGCCTGCCAACTCTCCCCTTCTTACTTTTGTGCTTCCTGTGTTGCCGTCTTTATTCCTAACTCTGTCTTTGTCATCCCCTCATCCCTCCAGTGGTTTGCTTTGATGCAAAGATCAACTTTGACGACAACGCCGAGTTCCGTCAGAAAGCCGTGTTCGCCATGGACGACATGACTGAGAGCGACCCCACAGAGATGGAGGCAGCCAAGTGGGACCTCAAGTATATCGGACTGGACGGAAATATTGCCTGCTTTGGTATGGAAACAAAACCCTGCAATGGAACTTATTCCTGCAAACGCACACACACACACACACACACACATAAACCATTAAATGATTTCTCCCATAAGCAAACCCCTCCTGGCGTAAGGCTTTAATGTGTCTCTTAAGTCACATAAGTGAAAAGCTCGGACACAGTTAAAACTTAGTCAAAGTAAAGGCAGCCTGGGCTCTCCACCAGTCCACATTACAAGCAGCTTTCCATGGACTCCAGAAGGAATGCTGCCGTAACCAATGCGTTCTAATTAGCTATAATCCGCCCAGAAAGTCTCCAGTGAGCCAGATTGTTAGCATTCTCATTAAAGGCCCCCTCTCTTGTCATAAATCAAAGCTTTTACAGTGTACAGCAGCACTAACAGGTGCTCTCTCGTCTTACCCCGTAGCCTCATAAACACATTAGATGTCTGTTAGCACTATCCCCCCCACCCCCCTATGCACATATGCACACATACACACACGCATTTTGCATCCCCAGCTCCCAGCCTCTCTTAAAGTAACAACAGCTTTTAAGGCCCTGCAGCTTCCTTGAGAGCTCTGTAAGCCACCAAAGTGACAGCTGTTAAAGCGAATTTCCCTTTTATTGAGACCTCGGTTGGGGAGCTTGCCAGGACACAAGTTCAGCTTGGCTAAACCAAATGAGGTAAGACATTTTTTGTGCACTTGGCTCCCGCACAACTCAGCGGGGTAGCCGCGCCGGCAGTTGGCTAAATGATGACACAGGCCGCAAAAAAAGCATAGCAGAGGCTCTTTTAATCAACGCTCTTTTCTCTGAAGTCGGGAGTCGAGTCCTAATCAAATTTTCTCTGTGTTGCTCGACTTGAAGCATTGAATATTCCTGATTAGAAGATTTCCAACCGATTCACTTTTTAGTTTGACATTTTTTTTCAGCTGTTTGCCCTTCTTTGGTTGATAATTTACTGCTGGATTCCTTTGCGGGTGTTCGTACAGTACATGTCATCTTTCCTTCAGCGGCGGTAATGTTACTTTAATTAACTCATGGCTGCTGGCGTCACACTTTCCTCTCAGGGACTTTTGTTTCAATTTCTGGACTCTAGCCTGAACGTAATGGTCAGATATAACTTCATTACACTTAATAAATTCATTAGGTCATTATAAGGATATAGTACCATTAACTCTCACTTAATATATAAAATGGCTACACCTGACACCATAAGTCTCACTCTGAGAAAGTACCTGAGTCTACTTTTTAGTTAACCTCTATATTTTAGTACACATCTTAGCATATTAATAGAAGTGACCTGACAGCACATTTTTTACAGTGAATGGAGCTGGTTTGGCCATGGCCACGTGTGACATCATTGACCTGCACGGAGGAAAGCCAGCTAACTTCCTTGACCTCGGGGGAGGAGTCAAAGAGAGGCAGGTGTACGAGGCCTTTAAGCTGCTGACTGCTGACCCCAAGGTAGGAACAAACAAGTGATTGTGTGCTTTTTTCTTGTGAAGCCTGATTGTTAACAGTTCAGCATGTGAGCCAGATTGGTCTCTTATTTTAAAGCACAACTTCAAAGAAAAAGTCAGAATTGTTTCTTAAAAAAAGGGTTTTGCCACCTGTTGAAGTGCCTTTGATTTTGCAGTCATGTATCTTGTCATAGCACGCTCATACAGCCCTGTCTGTCTGGTTAGCGCTTTGTCACTGAGACAACAGCGCTCATTAGACTAGGGACCTTGGCATATGTCCATGTTTCACTGAGGGAAGCAGAGTCTGGGAGTCTGTGTGATAATATGCCATCATTTTCAGTTGCGGTGGCATGATAAATTGCAGCTCTGTACTCAAAACTCTGCTTTGAAAGACTCATCATCACGTGTGCACTTTCACACATGTACACACACATATTAACACACAGCACAGGCTCATATGCAGCTGAAAAATAAGAATGCAAATTTAACTCAAAGCTTGTCTCTGAAAGTCTCGCAGCTCAGGATGAGTGGCAGCTTTGGGTGTTTTACAAGTGATTCAGCTCTATGTTCAGAAAGCTAATAACTCCAAACTAAACAATATGAGCCCTGTAACGATACCACAGTGCAGATTGTGTGTTGACAGTCATCACACCGCTAATTCCCCCGATGCTGTCACTCCCACATCCCTGGAATGATCTCCGGTTGCGTCTCCTGTTAGCATCTCTGGCAAGGCGTGGTTGTAATGCAGAGTAGCATTTGATACCTGTTCAGTCTTCTACCCCCTGTTTTTTTTAACCTTTATTTACACATGCTGATTTGACTTGGCAGGAAATGCTTCCAAAAATCAATTTTACGCTAGTTTTAAAACATATTTGTACACCTGGGAGTTGCCATATTCAACCACAGCTTTCCAGTCCAGAGGTGGGAGTAGCCCAGTTTACACATTTAAATCAGTTTAAAGACAGCGGTCCTGAAATGTTGATTATTATTTTCAACATTAATGAAAACTGTTGCAGCCTGCTTACACCTTATAAATCCTGCTGACATTTAAGCATCTTTGGTAATCAACAAGAAGCCCTCTAAATGAACAATAATGGAGAGTAGGGCTATGAAATCACAATAAAAAGATTAAAAGTCTAACACATCTTAAACCTAATGTTAGTTTCCTAGCTACTGTTAAACCAGTCAGTAAGCTAGTAAGTTAGCTAAAAAGACACATTTATATATCATTCTTTGGGGGTTTTGTAGTGACAGATGAAGCTGGATGTTGTGAAGGCCGTGTCAGTCGTTTTTGAGCTGCAGACTGCTCTTCTGTTCTTACTACCATCCTTAACAGTATTATCCTCAAATACAAAATTGTATTGTTTTTAGGGCTGCCCCAATAGTCAACCAAACATTAGTCGACCAGAGAGATCATTAGTTGGCAAAATTTCATTGGTCGCTTAGTCACAGGAGAAAAAACAAAGTGAAACTCTAATTGGAGCTGCACCTTGTCAAAATAAATCCAAACCTATATGGCTGGACCATGTGGAAATTTAATTTGAAAGGACAGACACAGGAAGTGTCCACACTCAGCAGTCAGACAGGAGTCACGTTAATTTCCAGGGCTGGTACCTGTGGTTATTACACAGGCTAGTTAATAACATGTCGGACAGGAAATCCAAAGTGTGGGATCATTTTGAGAAGGTGAAGGAAGAACCCAAGGTGATATGTAAACTCTGCAGGCAAACATTTGCCCATCATTCGTCGACTACAAACATGACGTATCATCTGAAACATGTAAGTAGCTACATGTCCATTAGCCACTTAGCACAATCATTACTGCTTTGCTGACAGCGTCATTAACAGGCGGCTCGCTCAGTGTGTGACGTGCACTTGTAGATAAAATATAGGCCTATATTAATGAAGGTTCATTAGTACGGTTTTGTATTTCTCTGTAATGTAGCACGGTGTTAACACTGTTACTGATACTATTCTTTCTCACACTTCAACTCAAACCATTGTGCTGCCCCGCCCAAAATATATAATCTAATAATCAAATCAATATTGTAAACATACAGGCAACCAGTCGACTAATGGCCCTAAATGTCGACTATTGGTTGACTAGGGAAATTCTTAGTTCGGGGCAGCCCTAATTTTACAAATAGCCCCCTTCATGTTAGCTGCCTTGTGCATTGGCCTCTGCTGATCTTCTCAATATCTAGAAAAATGCAAATATTTAGTAAAAAAGTAAAATCCTTTTGAGTCATCTGTCTCAAGTCTAACTCAAGTCTCATGTCATGAATACTAAGTAGGGTGTTAACAGTTAACCATCAAGAATATTTTTGTTTGGTTGCATTTCAGTGACTGGTTATACCGTCCTGCTAGTGTCAATTGCTGAATGTGCAGGGAATGAATAGAGACCACAGAGCCATGTTTCCACACATTAACACAGCTAGCTGCCTGCATGTCGGAAAAGCTGGCGGAAAATAGAATAAAAGACATTTACAATACAAAACAAGTAAAATTTAGCTGCCTGCAAATGGTGAGCGTCTTAAAATGCAGCACCAAAGCTTACTGAGCCAGTGGAGCATTGGACTAAAAGGAAAACGCTTCTTATATTTCACATTATTGAGCATTTTTTCTTTAAAAATTTACCAGTTATTTACCAGTTAATGGGTGTTCGGCTATCAAAAGCTAAATCGACTGAAACTGACTTCCCTAAGATCAAGTCAAATTCAAGTTGACTTAAATCTGACTTAAAATCTAACTTTATTTCTAATTTTATTATTGTCTTGTGTGAGATGAGACTGGCAATTAAGAATTTCATTGTGCAGTGCAAACCGCTGAGTTTTCTACTGTGCATATGACATTAAACTTCTTGAATCTTGAATCTTGAAGTCATATGATTCGAGCCCCCCATCTCTGCAAGTTATTAATCTACAAATCTACCAGAGAGGTGTCATCTCACAGCCCTTACATTGTAAATGAATTTTCCCTGTCTGCTTTTCTAACCTCACCAGAATAATGCTAGCTTTCTTAATTTAAACATCCAGAAACCATGGAGAGGCTGTGAATGTGGATAAATCGACTGTAATGCAGCCTGCTCTTAAAATAGATATTCTGTCAATATTACACCACCAGAAAACTCAATTTCGCCCGAGCCTAATACTCTGTTGTAGAATTTTTCATAGGACTCAGTGTTAGTGGTGCGGGTGTGGAAATGGTAGCATTTGTTAAAGAGTCCTGCCTCATATTTATGGCACAGCAGTGCACGGACCAGTGTTGCACACTTTTATAGATGAATGTTAAAAACCTACCAACCTTAACACCACAGCAGGTGATACATTGCCTCACTCAGATTTCCACTGTGTGTAGATTCTGTTTGGTCTCACGTGAATGCAACCCAGTGGTCTGTGGGGGAAATAAAAAAATGAATACGGTGGATAAAAAAGAAATGCGATCAATAGGGGAGAGAGGAAACTACAAAGACTTGTCACTCTCTCCTGGTATGGGGCCGTCATCCGTTATTATTGAAGCTTTTGAAAAGGTGGAATTCTGCAAAAGTAAAATCAGGTTTTAAAGTCTGCATTCATCGCACCCTTCCTACCAAAAAAAAAAAAAAAAAAAAAAACCCACTCCCGCATGGACAAGAGGATCCTCCTCCACCCTCCTCCTGTTCCTCCTTCTCTTTCTGTCTTGGGCTGATTCCCTAGATCCAGATGGGGGAGTAAGCCTGCTGTCTGTCCCTCCTGCTGCTGTGTATGGAAATAGAGACAGGGAGCTCCTCCCTAACAGGGAAAAAAGTAGAATAGGATTGACATTAAACTGGGTTGGAAGCACCATTAGCATTTCAACCAGGGGAGCTGAGAAACCTGCTCTGATCTGTGGAGGGAATGTTAATCATTTCACAATAAGAGCGCAAGAGAGAGAGCTGCTCATTTGCATTTAGTTCTTTTTTTCTTTTTCCACAAATTACCTCTCAAACTCAAAGATATGAGCGCAAATTAAAATTAAATAGTGTTCCCCAGCATAGGTGAATATGACCAGTCAAAATTATTGATTCCATCTGTCAATATGTTACGGAGAGAGCATTGTTCTGCTTGTTTGCCTTAAATATCAAGGCAATCAGCGCTTGTGGCCTTCAAATATGCAACCCCTTTGTTGGCAATTTATTTACCATTTGAAGTCCTAGGTGGACTGCTTTACTTGTTATTGTTCTACCTTTTAAAAACATTTCTTGTTCTTTCAGCTAATAGTTTTGACAGCATACGTTATGTGGATGCTTATTTCCGCTGGTACTGCATAAAATGAGTTTGATAGTGTCTATAGGGAAGGCCATTAATGTTCCGCTGCATACGTGAATATGTGCTATATACTGTGACTTCTGACTGGGGAGATTAGAATGGTTTATATGCTGTGGAAAAGAGAAGTGCATTCAGCAGCCAGGCAGGCGGTATAGCAGAAAATATACCGCTGTAATGACGCCATACATTTCCACAAAAACAGGTATTTTGGTGTCTGTCTTTCCTTTCACTCTTTCTCCCCTCAGTTGCTTTTACGCTTTTGTCTCCCTCCCTCCGTCTTTCCCGCTCTCTCCCTCTCAGTCTCCGCTTTGATGTCTCAGGCTCATTGTGCTGAGAGGAGTAGAAGTGATGTGAGTGTACTGCTGGCACTGAATAGCAGAGACGTGAGTCTGAGACGACAAAGCCTCCTTTTTTCTTGTTTGCTCACTTCTCCAGTATCTACCCTTACAGCATTCATTACCTTAAACATTATTATTCTTTGTGAGAAAAGGAAAGAGAAAACAGATGAAATGGGGATACTGTATGTGTAGCCGGAACAACATAAAGGAAAAAAAAAGTCAAAATGAAATGATTGGGAGAAAGGAAAAAAAAAATCATAAAGCAGTGTGTAGCCCAGTGTGTGTTTTAAATACTGTATGTGAGATGTTATGTAGCTCAGCTGGGTGTACTAGAGCATTCAGCTTTGTTTGAATTTCGCCCCCCGGGTTTTTTAAGCGAGGACATATTTATTTTTCATGCTAAAATAAATAGCTCCACTTTCTTCATATCCACGTATAGAACAGTCTGTTGACAGAATGGCTGAATTTATTGAGGTTTCCCTCACATCACCTGTAGGCACGAAGCAGGAGCAGGCAGCAAATACCAACAGCCAAATAACCTCGTTATTGCCTTGTGCCTGTGCCATAAAGAAAGTGGCAGATGGATGTTTTGTCCAATTCGACATCCATTTTGTTCTCAGGGCTTAAGGCAGTTTTCTGTAATTTTTATGGGCTAGAGTAAATGATGACATTTTTCTAAAACACACCCTTGTTGTTGGTGTATGTCTGTATAAGAGCCACCACTATATCAAACTAATTATCACTGCAAAAAATAATTTTATCACCATAACATTAAAACAATATGTAAAATATATCTTTGACTGTTATTAGTGCTTTAACATCACCCATCTTTGCTGCCAATGAATTATCACATACTGATTTTTTTTTAAGGTTATCACATTTTGCGATACAGTGTCATCACACATGTTAAATCCAAACCTAAGATACACATGCAATTAATAACCACATATAGCAGTTTGATGGTAAATGTGCTATAGAGAGAGGGGCTGGGGAGACGATGTACTGTGTGAATGCATGTGAACTGAAGCTGGCTCGTGTGTGTGTGTGTGTGTGTGTGTGTGTGGGGTTAAAGCTCTAGTTGGTAACTTATAAAACTTAATAAAATAACTTAATAAAATCATATTCCTCTGCCTGCTCTGTGGCCTTGTAGCACTTCCACTGGCCATGAACAGAAACAGTCAATTAGAGCCGAGGAGTCTCACACACAGCTGTCTATCATGTCAATCACAGCTTGTGAACTGCCGTCAAAATGTCAAACTAGGCTGCGCTGATCAAATATGAATTGAGATTCTGTTACTGCACTGCCTATATCTCACCAGAGATGTTTTCACTGAAACATATTTTAGTGTACTGTTTAGCTGTAAAATGAGGAAGTTGGTTCGGCTGGTGGGTGATGCTCGATACACAAACTCTCTCAGTTTACACCTAAAGAGTGCAATAAAAATGTCTCTGAAAAAAACTGAGCTGAGAAATAGGCAATGCAGTAACAGAATTTTGTTTCATACTTAATCAACGCTGTCAATTTGACAGTTTGACTGCAGTTCACGACAGTGATAAACAAGACTGAGAGCAGGGTTATGTCTCGTTTCCACTTACATATGTGTACAGAGACGAGGTATCCGGAAGTCTATTCATTCCTATGGAAATCTCTGTGATATCCAAACTACCTCCCCTCCATAATATTTCAGTCTGCAATGTGCCTCAAGTACATTAGAAAAAATTAAACTTTTGTGGTGGATTTCAGAGAGACCATTTGACAGTGTGCTAGCTTGGCTAACAGGCTGCTAACTAGCTAAAAGACTATTTCCTTTGATTCAGTTGCCTGTTGATTGTCAAGTGAGTTTGTTGGATTAAAAAAAACGTATTTTTCTGGGTTAACACATTGTGAATCTGAGTTATGTTATTCTATTTACAGTCAGATCGACATTATGACTCGTTCAGCCATTGTTAATACATCTTTTTTGTTTGATATTTTACAAAGCATGCTACATTGCTGGCAGGCAAACATATTAATTTATTTGTTGACACGCAATTTTGGCCTGTTTTTGTCCAGGTAATGTTCCAAGCAAATATTCCAAACCACTGGATGGCAAAAAACTGACAAAATTATTAACAATATAATTAATTAGTTTCTGTCAGGTGTCTATCTGTAAAGAAATTCACTTCCTTGCATTGGACACTAGAAGCATTATACATATATTTACAGATCTACGGACACCAGTCACATACACAAGTGGAAACGGGGGGTTAGAGATTCTTCGGCTCTGATTGGTTGTTTTCAGTGCGCCACAGTCCATTAAAGTAAATACCACTGGAAGCAGTAGATAGAGGAGGGACCTGAGTTTTTTACACACTATCTGACTTATGTACTTCTTTCAGAATATAGTGACAGTGTCAGCAAATGACACAAAGTTATTTTCATTAAAGTTACTAACTGTAGTTTTGCCATAGCTGTATATTTGGTGTTCACTAAGCAATCTCACATTTTGATCAACTGAATGTTATATAAAGTTAACTTTATTTTGCGGTGTTGCAGACTAGTCGAAGTCAATGTCAGCTTTGTGTCTCTATTCACCATGAATAAAATGTCTGTTTCTTTTGTTACAGAATCCGCAGTATTCCAACCACACTGAGTTAACTGTTTTTGAGAATAGATAAAGTCTTTCCCTCTCAGAATAACGTTTTGTTCCTCCGACATTGTTTGCAGAGAGCCCACATTTCCGTCATTGAGTTGTGAATGTTCTGCCTCCTGCTCAGTGCGTCTGTGTGTCTGTTAGTGCAAAAGGTAAAATGAGATGGAGGAAGAACAAAAACATTTTTTAAGGAAAAAAAGGCAAATGAAAATAGATGAGTTTTAAAAGTCAAGTGGCAGCTGTGAATCTGTTTACCTGTTCCTGATAATACTATCCTTGTTAGATAATCACAATATGTGTGCATGCGTGCAAGACAGTATGTGACTGCGTGTAAAAGTTTCCGTGTACATCTGTGCGTTTGTTTTCTCGGTAGATACCTGCAGGCTTGTTGCACGCTGCTGTAGTTCGCCGTGCTGCTGCGTTGTTAAACGCTAAAGCAGGCGTGCAAAGTGAGGAGGCTCCGCTCTGAGGTGAAAGAGGCACAGGCACATTAGCATTAGTTCAACTGGGTGACCCACCTCCCAGGCAGATATGGAGGTGTGTTCATGTATGTGTTAATTTTGTTGCATAATTGAGCTGTTGATCGTGAAGCAACTTTTCAGCTTCGACTGGCATGTGTGTGATCTTAATTTGGAAGCTGAGGCTCACCTATGCATGTGTGTGTGTATGTGTGTAATCTTTAGTTTTTCCTCTGAGTTATTCCAGCATTTTCACATCCTGTTTGTGAGATTATTATTCATGCCCCCTAGTGCTTCAGCCCCCAATGCCCCTCAAGCAAAACTACATAATATTTTCCTTCTTTCCAACTCAGTGACTCTGCTCTAACTCAGGTTTGGTCCCACTTACACCACTTTTCCTCCTTGTTGCAGTGACACTCCTGAGCCCGGCCAGCTTCAGTCCCCTTCTACAGGGGACGCACCACTCTTACTACCTTTCAAACACTGTCTTCTGTCATGTATGAAAGTGTCTTTATTGGTATTATTCAGCACTACTTTTATGGTGATATATACCCGAACATTTACAGCGGTGCTCCCAGTGTGTCTTCCTGCCACTCTGTCATCTCACCATTTCCTCTCTTGGTTCCTTCCTCTCCTTTCCATTTCTATGTGTTCTTTCTCTCAGTCTCCCTGCTTCTTTGTATTGCTCCTCTCTATAGCCTTTCATCTAGCTAAATCCTGTTAAAGTCAACGTGAGGAGCTCCCCTCAGTTTCATGCCTGCTGGCTAAATCCCATAGGAGCCCAGGCACTGCTTTTTCATCCCCATATGGAGATGTCTGAGTCCATGTCTAATGTGCTTCAACATGTATGGAGTCACAGAAAGGCAGTTGCTCTTGTTCAAGCCAGGTGAACCACAGAAATGTGTCATGAAAAGTGCACCATCCTGTCTTCACACTGCATGAGAAAGAGGGACAGGAGCTCTATTTTACAGGGCTGTGTCCTTTGGGTGTTACAGCACACGACTGTGATGGAAATAAAACAGCTCATTCAGTCATTGTGCAGAAAAGCAAATAGGTCCAAATACATACTTGCATTGTCGCACCGACAACACGCACATATCTGCACACACATGCGGCCCCCCAGGGACGGCAACAACTTTTAATCACAAGAGTCACCTGTGATGCAAGAGCCCCCACGATGGGTTATTTTAGAGGGAAAGAAATCACCTTCCCGCCTGAAGCCGAGGGCCCGTGGGAGATGCTGGTTCCCTGTGTTATAAACACAAGCAATGCAAAGCCGTTGAGAAAAGGAAAGAGGGAAGAAAACAGGCTACCATGGTAATGGAGTTCATTCCCAGCGCGCAGAATATTACACAAGTACTAAATAGGGGGGCAGCCATGGAGGGACGAGTACTTAGTCCAGCCAACACACTGGGGCTGCCATATTGAGGCCAGGCCACAGAAAGAGTGAACATTGCTTGTAACAGGCAGACAGCGTTGGGGGTTAGTGGGTTTGTGTGCTTTAAGGGACAAGTGGCTCTCCAGGTGATGAATTCCTTTTTCTTTTTTAGTTATATGCTGCACAGGTCATTGTATTGGTTTGCCATTATAAGAGAAAGGCTTCACCTCATATAATGGCTTTTCTGCAGATTTGCTTACAGTGCATTAAAATCCTGCTTTAGTGACAGATATAGGGTTGGGTTTTTGTCCACCATGGGACCTCTTTTGCTGTAGTACATTTGAAACCACTGCAACAATGTAGGAAGCTATTGTCTAAACCCAGAGTGCACTGACCCTGTGTTCGTCCTTGAAATGTATTCATCATGAGCCAGATGCAATGTAATTGGTCTGTGTGGATATACGCGTGGACACACTCTCAGCTTGTATTAATGTGTGGGGAGTTGAACATATAGCTTGTGTGTATGTGTGTGTATGTGTGTGTGTGTATTTCAAGGCTGTCCATTCAAAGTCCCCAAGATATAGAGCAAAAGTTCAAAACTCAGTCGTGCAGCCTCAGTGCAGCATACATCTGTGGGCCGATGCAGAGTGGGTGGACTTGCTTGATGAGACGGGCTTTGCTCTGTGAACTCAGAAACCCATGTATCAGATGGACATGTCAGATACACAGCTCTTGCACATTTCTGAGCTCAACTTTGATAAAACTGAGTTCAGCACTGACTGCAGTCTCTGTGTATTTTTCTTAAATGACGTCTGTTGACGAACAGCAGATTTAGATTTAGATGTCTTTTGTTTTTGTTTACCACATTTCTCCTCCTTTTCCTTATATTGTGCTAACAAGCCTATAGGGGCTGCAAAACTAAGTGACAGCAGGTGCATTTCTCGCGTGTTGAAGTGTTGATTGGTAGAGAGGTTGAAAAATATCAACAAACTGTATTGTGAGGCATGTTGCAAATCCAGCAATCCAGTTTTTTTTGGCATGAAATAAAATAAAACATTTGTACAAATGTTAAATTTGAGTTGACAGACTTCTGTTTCATGTTGGAGCAAATGTAGGCGTTGCTGTGGCCTCGTCCCTTAGCTTCTGTGTGTCCGTGCTGTAACTGTAATATGGTGGAATCATTCTGTAGATGTTATCTGATATTTGCTCTTACTTTGCAAAGTACATGCAGTATATATAAAGATGTTCCCTCACTACTCGCTTTAATTTAATTGCCCTGCTCTCTAGTCTTTTAACTTTCCACATTATTGGTTGTCAGCTCAGTTAGGTTTAATTAACACAGCATTGCATATGAATTCTGAATTAATTAATTTCTCTTGACTTTCTCTATGTAATAATGTCAGCCAGTCTTTACTTGGGACTCTTGGAGACACACTTGAGAGTTTTTTACTGCTGCAAGTCAATCAACAGTTTGTGTGATTTCGTGGTGAGAGAGTTTATCATCTTAACCAGGGTCATGGCACTGTGAAAACAAGGTTATTATGGCATCTCATAAATTTACTTAATTGATGTGTTTTCTGTTTATTTTACCCACAGTGAATAAGTACATTTATCTGGGACTTCGGGTGTTTTCTTTGTTTTTGGATCCTTGTCACAACTGGGCACCCCATATATCGTTCAAGAATTTGGAGCTCTGTTCGCTGCTATTTTTCATCATGTCTCATCAGCGTGGCACGCCATTAGGATTTTGCCCACAGAGCATTTCAGTTCCTGAGGGAGATAACACCCGAAAACACTCACTTCAGCTAGGGCTGGGTATTACTTTACCATTAAGGTATTTAAAATAACCCAGTATCAAGTATTAGAGCACCTTTTCAGTCAAACAGAAGCTGCATTTGATCTAGCTACAACCTCGGTGATGTGGTAAAGTCTAGTGTGTTGTTATTGAGATACCACCAAAACATTTAAAAGTATGGCAAAACTACATCCATGTGGCATCTTGTGGCATTTTACGCAACTGAATACCTCCATTCACATGAAGGAGAGAAAGAGAGGTATCAAATGAAGAACTCGGGGCATCTGGTGGCTTAGTGGGCAGAGTAGGCCTCCCACATATGAAGGCAATGTCCTTGCCACAGAGGCCACAGGCTCGATTCCAGCCTGCAGTCCTTTGCTGCATGTCATCCCCCCTCCCCTCCCTCATGCTTACACTGTCCTATCCAATAAAGGCAAAAAAAATCTTTAAATCAAATGAAGAACTCAGTCGCTCTCAGCTTCACTTTAATGGTACTGATATTTGTACTGGTATCATGACTTTTTTTAATACCCAATCCTAACCTCAACAGCTGTGAAAATATCTTTTTGTGAAGAGTGCATGTGAAGGACAGCTCAAACTGACTAACATGGCTTTCTCAGTCTTCAGAGCTCAGTCCCACAGAACGCAAGGTGAAGGAAGTGGAGAACTGAATCAAATTCAACCTACAAGTGCACTTATCCTTCAGAATAGCTGCATAGGAGCTGGAAAGACAGTTGAAGTGATTTCTTAAAAACAGAGTGCCTTGTCAGACAGTTACTAATGTAACAGGTGTTTATGTGGTGCTATTTAGAAAAAGTTGCCATGATACTTTTGGTTTGTTTGTTGTAATACACTTTCATTTTCACTGTATTGACTGAATCTTTGACTTGAAATTATTTAAGCTATGAAGCAGGTTTACTAACGTTTGCCTGCACTGTACGTACATTTCAGTAACACACAAGTATGCAAATAAGCCTGAATTATTGCATTACATTACAACAGTAATTACATCGGCAAGTAGTTGGTTATTTAACCCTTATACATATTGTATTATATTTAAACAATAATATGCAATAGGCAGGTTCACTGTCTTCTGGGAGATTGATTACCCTTTGAAAAACCAGTGTTTCAGCTGATTTAAATTGGTCAGGGCAACGCTGCTCCTGACCAGGGTTGAGCGTGGGTTGGACACCAGCTGGCTCGGCCAACAGGTAATTCTAATAGGGAATAAAGAAGCTACGGACAGAGAGCGAGAGAAGCATGGAAGAGACACACAGAGCACACAAGTGGGCGAGTAAGAATATTTCTGCCGCAGAGTCGTGCATGTGTATGAGATGAATTGAGACACAATTAGTGGTTTGCATTTTAATCTATATTTCCAATTTCATGGGCCCCTTTGGGCGCTGAAAAAGTTACAGACATCTAACTTGAATAGCTGTCTGTGAAATGGGGCAATCACAGTTGAAGGGACAACAGCACTTGCTCACTATCTTTTGCACATATACTGATGTCCTCTCCAGCTGACATGTATACACACGGTCCCCACTGCCTAAACTCTTGAACCCAAACCCTAACAATACATCATCCTAATACATCCACACACTGTCATGGACCAAATAACAAATCTATGCACACGTTATGAATTTGGGCAAAAATGTGCACGTTGCACCTAAGGAGGCAGGTTCAAGCTATAATAAGCAAAGGACAAATGTGGTTGTCAGACTCCATACGTTCTCCACCCCCCTCATTCCTCTTGTGAAGGTTAATTTGAGGAAGTGAAGGAATTGTCCAGAGATGCACCATGGAGCTGATGACTTGTCAGATTGATTTGCCCTTCAGGGAACTAATGTCTTGTCCGTCTCCATCTCCATTTGATCTGGATTAGGACAGCCCAGCATGCTGTTAAAGGCTCATGTCATGATCAGTAGACAACACTATTACTTAACCATCATGTATGCATAAAGCCTATGGATTGCTAATGTATTCAACTCTTCCTAGCACCTTGTCTTGGCACCAATTCGTCCCCTGTTGATTCTCACACACACACGCACAGACGCGCACACACAGACAGGTCCCATGGGCATGTCTGATTGAGCTTTCTCCTGTCTGCCATTCCTCATCCGTGGGAAATCAATAGAGGATCTGGGATTGGAGCTCGAGCTAATTGAGCTCTGCTCTCTCTGTTCTCTTATTGCTGCCAGGAGCGATTTGTCATCGCAGCACCTGGTTCACACCATGGGGCCAGGGGGAGCCAGCCAGCGATCAGATAGGGCCTTTGGATGCCACAGGGAGGGAAGCCGCATGTGATTGAGCGACCTTGTGAAGTTGAGCACTCAGCGGAAGGGCATAGCAAAGAAGGGCTTCATTTATTCTCATGTGCCTCTATAAGAGCTGCTTGATGTTTCCTCCTCTTTACCTGATTGTAGAGAAAATAGAAGTGTGGCTTCTGTTGCACAGTTTTGGAAGTCACAATCATTACAGTAGTGATTAGCTGTCTGGGTTTCTTGCAGCCCCACTCTCTTTACTTTTTTACTCGCTGCAGCCAGGCAGGTTCTTGGTGGAATACTGCATAATGGTCATTGCATCCATTTGCATGTATTTCACATCCCAATGCTAACCAAGAGACATCCAGAGAATAAATTAAATTAACTTGCACCATTGTTCTTGGCAGTATCACTAACCCACGATTCTCCCCAGCTATAAATATCATACCATGAGAGCGGCGGTTCTGCTGTGTTTACACTTCACACATGGTTTCAATATAGTCATGGATCAGTAACCCGCGATAATGCCTCATACTAAATGTGGCATGCTGTTGCTAGCCAGTGTTATCCTTACAAACTGCTTTTCTACTCTTTTCCGTATTATAAATGGAGATTCCTTCCATCTGAACCATCTGCTGTCACCGCACCACCCTTTTGCCACCATTCCAGTTCTCCATCTCTCCATCTGTCCATGTTCCAAGACTTGAGGGAGTATCACCATCACAGGCAGCCATGTCCAGTGCTGAGAGACACTGCGGCAGAAGTGTGACTGTTAGACCTCCCTCATTTCATGCTCCCCTGGCGCTTATGTGTGCACATGCTGGGAGATTATGTGAGGCCACTCAAACACCCAGTTGATGAGATCATTTGTGCTCTCTGAGCCATGTACTGACACCACAAACACTCTGCCCTTTTCCTGTCCTCTCTGGCTATTAATGCGGGTGATATTTTTTAAGTTGCTTGTCAAGGTTAAGCCTGTGTCATTGAAACGCGGGTTAATTACAATGATAGCTGTTGAATGTTGTTGTAAATCAATTAGCAGAGTCAAAATGAAAGGCAATGATCTAACAACATGCCAAAGCCTTGAAATGTGTTTTCCCTTCCCTCGTTGACTGAAGCTGGTCAAAGTGCACCTCGCATCATCGACTGCAGTATGAGTCACTGTGAGGCACACGATGCAGTAATACCAACATATATTAGCGGATACTTTGTTGAATGCACTCTGAAATTAACAACCTGTCATGAGGTTTCTATTTATAGAGGCTCACTTATTCTAAGTTTCTGTTAAGACTGGGAATTTCATGGCAACAGGACAACTCACAAAGTACAGCATGGTAGTATTAAACCAGAGCTCAGATATACGTTTGCATTACTTGGCTGTTAAGGGTTGCAAGGATGGTTAATAATAACTGATTCCCCTGCTGACTGCAATTTAAGGATTTTACTTCCACAAATTCTGGTGGCTCACAAAAAAAGAATAATAAAAATCAAAGCATCACAGGCCAGCAATCCTGCCTTTTGGTCCCTGGTATGGGTGCCACTCCAAAAGTCCTGTATCCACAGTTCTGATAATGCAATGGCATCTTTCATTGGACATGGTTATTTTTTTGGAGTTTCAGAATGCTTCCCCAGAGCCACAGAATACAGTATACAACAGTTTTCACACTCTGAATAGCACTGAATAGATGAGTGAACTAACCTTGATGTGTAATACCGGTTGAGTGCTAAATGCTGCTATCGTACTAATAGGCCAACATTGATAAATCCCAAATATTCTGCACAATTTCTTTGACTGTGGAATTATCTTACTGCATACAGCCAGACATAACCTTATTGTACCCAAACAAATAATAGAATTGTTTTAACTGTAATGTGGTCATGTGAAAAAACTGATTTACTTAAGTGTTCTTGATTTCCTTGTGTTTGTTTGTTTGATTTTTTTAATAGATTTTTAATGCCTCAATCAATAAAATTTAAATGCAGGAGTGAAAAGATGTTGCTGCTGTTATTGTGTTAATGTACAAGTAGCATGAGGTTTTAATCAGTGTCAAGACAAGACAAGCTGAAGCAAGGAAGCAGAAAAAAGCGGATGGTCCAAGAACACGGACCCTCACCAGATGAAGCAGCTCACATTCAGTCAGCACAAACACCTTGCCAGGTCAGCAAACTTTCTGTTGCTGTAGTTACACTGGTTAGACCTAGGTTGATTTTACCCATTCAAAAAAATAAACAAAAATACAAAATTAATATGTGATGCTAAATTATGATATTGTGGCAGCCTCCACAATGAATCAGTGTATGTGAAACACTGCACTCACTTGATGTACATCTTGGTAAGTAACTTACATTAAGCACCTTTCACAGAGCAAGGTCGCAAAGTGCGTCACTGGAATAAATATGAGAGTAAGACTTAAGAAACAGTTATTTATTTATCTACTATGTTTCTGTGCAGTACATGATGCTGCTGGAAAAAAAAAGTCAGAGAAACTGACTGACGTGATGAACATTGTTTTTGGAAATATGCCTCATGATATGCAGTCTTTAAAAGAGCATCATTCAACTTTCTCCTAACGTCTAGTGTTAAAAATGTGAACGAAAATCTCAATAAATTGTAATATAGAATTGCAATACTTAAAAGTCGCAATACTTACCATGTCAGCACCCAAGTATTGTGATAGTATTAAATTAGGAGATGAGGATACAACCCTGTCTCACTCTGAAGTCGTCGAAAACAAGTGCATGGGCAGTGACTTGCAGCGCCAAAACTGATGACAAAACCCTTCCTTTAACATCGGCTTGATACGCGGCTGGTTGCCGTTGTAGTTTAACGGCGCCCGGCAGAGTCAGAGGTAAACACAGTGGGACAAGAATGAAAGTTAAGGCGGCGAAAGACCGAGTGAGGCGGGTGGGAACAGTGGTGGATGGGTCCAACAAACATTGACTTTCAACCTGGAGAGCAGTGTCTGTGTTAAAGTGTACCAGAACGTCAACAACCAACACACTTAGGGTACCTTGCGTATCGTACCTCGACATGGAAAGCATGTGCATTGTGTTAGGGCAGTTGTAAGTTCTCACACTTCATTGCAGGTCTGTAAATGTCCCCCTTATTTCACTATGACTTGGAGTCTAAAACTCTTAAACTGATGTAAATATTGCATGAGGTCACGATTTCTCGAGTAAAGAGATTAAAGGAAGCATTGATGCTATGTTCCAAACAACTCCAAGGATAGATGGGTCATTTTAAGATTAGTTTGGATCCTTTTAATGTTGTGTGTGTTTATCTTTAGCTGCTATTTGAGCATATTTAATCTGTGCTACTTACTATCTGTGTGCATGCATCCAGTTCTTTGCTTATTCATGTCTGTACATTATGTGCTTGTGCCTGCGCTCCCGAAGCTTGTATTTGTTCCAACAGGGCCTCAGGCCACTAACAACTCACATTAACCTCCTGACTTCTGAAATCCAACCGCCCTTCTGCCCTCTCTCTTGTTGCAGCCCCCTGGGTTTTGCAGCAGGGTCATGGGTTGAGACACAGGCTCCTCTCCACCAGCTCCTATTTGCTATCCACCTCCATCACACCCTCACTATGACACCTGCAAGGACAGCAGTAGTCTTTTGCTTCATCCAAGGTTTTTAGCGTCTTGTCAACTTTTAAATAATGGCGAGATCAAGATTATCCTACTTAAATCAACAAAGTTTTGCTAAGTATTATATAGAGGACAAGCAAATACCAAAGGCACTGGCTCCTTTCAACTGTGTAGCCCAATCAGCAAGAATTCACAAATATACTTTGTCTGTTTAAATGTCCTGTCTCTCCTCAGTGCCCCTCCTCCCCACTCGTCGTGTTTCAGGTATTTGTTGCTTTGTACGGCGAGACATGCCGGCAGCAGTACAGCGAGAGATTATTGTCAGTGTAATTGGCTTTTCCAGGCCTGATTTGATACGATCCTCTTGTCTGATCCGCACACTTCTTTATTATCGAGCGTAATGGAAAGATGTGGAGGCTCACATGAAACGTTCACCTCATCACATCTCCAAAGAAATCGCCTCTTTCATTTGGTTTCTATGCTCTGGGTCAGGATAGAAACTCACAGCATACCCACATACACAGAAACAGATGCATATTAGCGTACACATGCTTTGGAGAAAAGAAGGAAAATGGTCTTGAATTTTGAAAACAGACACATTATACCTCATTTTAACTGTCTGTAAACAACAGTCTATGCATTTAAAAAGTTACAGATAAGCAAGGATTTCGAGTTAATATTGTGTACCACCTCACATTTCCCTTATCCAGATCTTATTGTCCCTGCATTCCTGATAACTGACAGCCGATGGGAAAAGGTGGTATCTGATCGTATGATCCAGTTCAGTCCCTAGTACGCTGTCCAAGCTGACGTGTCTGTCTGCTGCTGCAGCAGTCTGTCTTGTTCACCAAGCAGCAGAGGCAATGTAGAACACGGCTCTCCTACACTGTTATCTCAGTCAATATCTGCTACTGCCAGCGGAGGATACAGATGGACAAGAGATTTGCAGAGGGAAAACTGAGAAGTACTGTAAAGAGAGAAGATTGATATGCAGCAGGAGTACTTTGTAGAATCAGTCTTGTTTTAGAGACATTTTACATATTTGCAAAATCCCAATTTTGTCAACATAAAAACTCAGAGGTGTCATTTAATACTAGAAAATTGCAGATAGAAAATTATGCCAAAAAAAATTGTGCCGTTCTATTGAAGCTACAGATATATTTCAAACTTTCTTCCCTTCATATTGGCCTAAGTTACAAATTCACACCTTCCTAATACTGGCTGTATTTTTTTTCTTTTTTTGCATAATGTCCCTGTCATTTCATCTTATGTCCTCTTTTTCATCGCCACTTGTGTGGTTATGGGTGATACTACATTTGCTTCGTAGAGGTTTGGTTGCCAAGACAACAACCTCTGAAGCCTTTTACTCTCAGATATATTTTAAGCACTATAACACACAATGTCAGTGCTGTGAATCATCAGTAAAGTCTTTGTAAAGGTAAATAGCGACTGCAGACTTTTGAGCTCAAACTATAAAAGTCCAGTCAACTTAATAGTCTCTTAATGAATCCTGGTTTATGCTTTTGTCAAAGAAGGTCAAGTTTTCTTTTTGATTCCACTTCAGTCCTATTTTATAGAATCTACTGTGTGCTGCCCCTTTTGATACAGTTTGATATCATTAAGACAGAACGTAAACTTCCAGCTGAAGACATACAAACATCTGGTTTGTTACCATATAATGCCAGCACAGCTTTCTTTTAGCTAAGCTGTAGGATGTTGACAGGCAGGTCCATGTGGTTGAAAGAATTACCAGGGGGGAATGATTCCCTGTGCTTATGGGATGTATAATGGAGTGGAGAGATATGAGATTTGACAGAGAACAGCAAGTAACTGATAAACAGCAGCACTTCAACATATTAGTATTATCCTGGCATGCAAACTGAGTGAGACAACAAGATGGGATTTGTCTGCAAATGTAATGGCGCAAGGTGAGGTATTTTGGTAAAAAGGGAGTCATTGACATTCTGCTGAGACTAAAGGCTTCAAGGATCTCTGTTCCCAGTCTGATGTCCCTCAGTTGATAATTTGGTTTGTCTACCAAATAGCAGACAAAAACAGAAATACACAAAAAATGCAATTAAACTCTTGGACTGTGGATTCTTCAACCAGATATTGCTTTTAAATCTGTATCTGTCCTCCACAACTTTATAAATAAAATCACTGTAGCTACAACAGTGCTGGTGTACATTTTAGAGTTTCAGTTTAAAAAAATTAAGTTACAGTGAGTCTTGTCTTAAATATCCTTGTGAGAACTCACTAAGCAGCCATATTTTAAGTGTTTTTGCTTGTTGAACATACAGGATAGACTCAACATAGGACTGAACTATTTTAGAAAAAAATGTAATTGCAGTGGTTCTTGCTAATGTCATAATTGCAAATTGACTGTGTTTTATTTTCTCTAAATTGAATTAGGTGCCTGTATTTTTTGTCAATTTTAAAAAAGATTGAACCAAGCAAAATAAACAGATCTGGTTTCTACATCAGTGGAATCAGTCATTGATAAGGCAGCTGTAGCAACTCGAGCTAACATTATAAGGTTTAATGGAAAAATGGCCTACAACTGTTCACCATCTGTATTTTATTTACATTCGACAACCTCAGAGCTAACAGCAAGCTAGCTGTCTGAAAAATTATTGAACCAATCGCTTAGATTGTTTATGTCATGGAAAAGAAAACAACTCTTTTTCACTTTGTTTGTCTTTTTCAAAATTTTTAAAAAACTGAATGAGCATATTGATGCCTCAATAATACCATTTTAGAGTGTTTTTTTTAACTCAAGTTCATTTGCCCCATAAGTGCGGTTTATTTGGGCAGATGTGAGCACATCAAAACAAGCGGATTGAGACCTTCTTGAAGAGGTGGTCTCGGTCCGGTTACATATGAACTCTGTGGATTGTGGTGAGAACATGTTCCAACCTCGATCTGAACCAACTGCAGTCACATTACACATTGTTTGGGTTAAACATGAGCATGTTACAGTCTCAGAGGATTATTAATGTGCGCCTCCTCCTGTACTGCCTTAATACACACATTCAGCGCACCAAATGCATCAAAACTTTATTTTCTAGTTGGAGCTGCGCCTCGTTTTCAACAGGATGACCAGCGCTAAAATCAACCCGCGTAGTTGTCCCTCCATTGTGACATTAGAAAGTGTTCATTAATCTTGCAAGTGTACTCTTCTTTAATGTTTTGTTTACTTCCTGGATTTTTCCCACATGGAAATTCTGACCAACCAAGAGCAGCTTTCTGGCACAAGGCATTTTATCTGGTCCGCTTGTAAATGCTGCCGTGAAAACACGAACCAACTCTAGGCAATTATGCAACTTTGTGACAAAATCAGTCCCTGATTCAGACCAAAGCAAGACAACTCCAGGTCTGAAAGCACCCTTAAATAGCAAAGACCAGCATGCAGAGGTTATATCAACCAGCAACAGTGAAGATTTCTTTTTGTAAGTTATAATTAAAATAGAAAAATAGTTTTAGCATAAGCCTGATTTAGCTAGTTTCAATCAGTGATTAGAAAACATCTACAAACTCAAGTCTGACAGTCCTATGTGACTTCTATCTGACTATCTGACTTTTTTTTTTATTTAAATTTTTCTGTAGTTTCCATGAATGTTGTCAAAATAGTTGTAAAATTCAGTCTGTGGATTGCAGCAGCTTGACTTGAATTCTCTCCATAACTCCTCCTGCCTTTTTTTCCCCCATACTTGCCTTTTGTACTGTGTTTGAGTCTTTCCTTATTCCTACAACCGGCTGAATCATTTTTAACAGCCCTATGACAATCATTCTTTTTTTTTTTTTTTACTTGTAGCAAGCACAGGGATGGCTGAAATAGTGTGTAGAGAAAGGAGACGAGTAGAAGAATACTGACAGAGAGGGAGTGAGTGAAAGAGTCGTGTTGAAAAGAGCGATAAAGAAGCGAAAATGAGAGAGAGCAGAGGGTGAGGAGAGAGGGAGGAAACGGGTGTAGAGAGCGGTAAAATGGGTGGAGGGGTGGGGGGATGGGGGGGGGTTCTAGCAGTGATTACATTGTCCATCAGGCCACAGGACGGCCTGCATCAGCCCACAGGATTGATGTTTGACAGAATAATTAGAAAACTGTCTCAGCCTGTAATCACTGGAGCTCATCTTGCCGGAGAAGACTTCCATTCGCTCTCTGCCACACATACACCCACACAAGCACACACACAAACAGGCTAGTCTGAGCCTTCCGTGGTTGACTGGTATATGGGACAGTGGGTTGATAGAGTGGTAAGATGGGGGTGTTCCTGTTTATTCTTAAGGAACTGAAAGAGTTTATCTGCAGAGGTGGGGATTGGAGGCGAGTGTGGCACCTCACTCACTGGTTCACTGAAGGCAGGAGTGCAGAACATACTGGTGATTTTAAAGGTGCTAAAGGTAGGGTTTATGGACTGGAAAAAAATGAATTAAGTGGAGTTTTACTACAGCGGGTGGCAGAACGAATGAGATGTGGGACTGGAGACCCCTCCTGACCCTGCGTTGACTCTTTCAGTGCTATTGTGTGTGTTAGACGAATGAGAAGATTGTGTAGACGTCATAGTTAAAATGTTAAACCACATAGGATATCTGCAGCTTATATACTGAACAGGCGACACGCTTCCCAGCAGCAGTGAATAACCCCAAATGTCCATCATACACATTTCACAATTCAGTTTTGACACAGCTGCGGCACAGTTGTAGAGTCCAGTGGAATTTTTTACAGCTTTTTTGGCAGATTTTCTGAGGAGGCTTGGGAAATATGTTTTGAGCACTGAGATTGAAAGTTCATTCTTGACCTTGTGGAAATACCAGTTGACAACACACAGTTCATGTAGTAGCTGCTCTGGAGCTTTCAATCATATCAAACAATTTTCCTAAGCAAATAGAGTTGCCCAGCTGCTGTGGAAGTGAACATGTTGAAATTTCTAGCACTTTTCTTAGAATAAAAGTTCATTCATGACCTTTAAACCAGTGGTTGGCAAAACTGTTTTACCACATTATCTAGGTTTATGAGTCCAAATATAAAATTCATAATAAGTTTAGAACAGTTATTCTCCAATACACTGGAATATATTATATTCCAATGTACTCCAATATGCCGTATTTATTGTGATCATTTATTTCAGTTAATCTAGCCTTTTGCATGATATCTGTAAAACATTGCATAGTACATCTTATGTAGGTTTGTGGACTGTGGTTGTGAACCCTCAAGTTTGGCAATTGAAGTGACCATATTTGGGCCACAGGCTAGAGCTGTGAAGGAGTGAGTAGTGGATCTGACTGGGAAGCTGAGGACACTTTCCACAGACAACCTGTTATACAAAGTGGCCTGCCCGTAATTATGCATGACTTTAAGCCTTAATAAAAAAGTAAATGGTTGAGTTATGTAAAAATTCTCACCTTGTACAGTTGTCATGAAGGGGAAAAAATTGTATAAGGCTGTAAACATGTTTATTTCTGCTGTACATTTGGGCATTTTAACATGGGGGTCTGTGAAGATTGACCTGTTTTTGGAGTCAGCTTCAAGTTCATTTAAAGAACTGCAGTTTTTGGTACCACCAGGACAGAAAGCGGTGATATGTCAGGGGGGTATTTTTTCGTTACTGCAGTGGAAACCACTTAATGTGATCACAGTCACGGTGATTAACTGCTTATATGGATCAAAAAGCTTGGGACAGGATCATTCTTATGCAAATGCTGTTTAAATAATTCACATTTAGTAATCAAGTAGTCAAACTCATCAAATGTTGACTTCCAGTGTGTTTAGATTTAGCCCACATAGTAGGCTTTGTAATATTTTCAGGACTGTGAAGAGTTTTCTTTAGATTTAAGCCCATAAACATGACTACGTATAGAGCATGTGTATCCAGTATGTACTATGCAACAGCAGCAGCAGTAGCCTCATCTTATTCCAACCATTCATTAAACAAAGTCTGCAAAATTAACAACGAAACGATCCATTTTGTAGCAGTTTTGTAGCCATCTAGTATTTGCTCTGGCATTTACAAAGTTGCCATGGAAATGACAGAGTAATATTTTTAGTGATGAGTCAGGTATGCTGATGTGAGCACATTCTAAATGTCTCGTTGACCAATCAGATTGCTTGTTCGGAACAACCTGTTCTAAAATTTGGGGGTTTTTTTTACACGTGACAACACAGAGAAAAACAGAAAAACAATTTATGGTGGCAAACTATGATAAATATTTTTTTTACTTTACTCCTATGATACTTTCCCTTACAATAACTGGCTACCTGAGGCTGGTGCTGCGTGCACATTAAAAACATGACAGGACAGAAGAAGTCATTTTCTCTCAATGAAAAGCAAAGTCTCCTTGAGGCTCATGACAAAACTGCCAAAAATGAGCTAACAAGATGCAGCAGCAAGATGTCGTGTTCCTCTGGCTGCCTTGTGTAGTCTACTCAAACTACGAAAAACAGTCATGGCTGCCAGTGATGGAGGCAGAAAAATAGTGCACAAAGGGAAAGCACCAGTGGTTGAAGCTGCCCTCATCAGGTGGAATAAAAATGCCAGGTCACGAAATGCCCAAACAGCTGTCAATAAAATTCAATTACAGCGATGCATTCCATTGTACTTCTTTAAATGTATGTAGTGAATATAAAAATGTCAATTAGGTGGTAATCTGCATAAGGAATAAAGAAAAAATCTGTTGTAAAAGTCATCAGCTTATAGTGATCACTCGGCCTAGGCAGATGTGATCACTACAAGCAGTTTCGACTGTATAATCATATGTGTGTATACAAATGTACGTACATATACAAAAATGTGCATGCATATATTATTATTATATCAAACTATCACAACATGTATCAAGTCACAAAGTTTTGTTCCATGCTTCAGTGATGTGTACAGGTCTGACAAGAATAGACCACAGGCATTAAGACATCGATGGGCGTTCAAAGAAGATGTAACTGAACTCATTGACACTGAAACACAGTTAAAATGACTCTATATAGGATCTGCTGTAAACAAGCCTGGTGGAGCATGTCTAAACTATTGTCGGTAGCCATTAGGAGTAAGAGGACTTACTGGAATGTTTCTTGCACAAATAAATGTCATGTTCCTTTTTTAGTCGTTCAGTGCTGAAAAACGTGTCTCCTGGGTTTTTGAAGTTATGGTGAGGCATCTTGTGGTGGACTCAGTAAGCAATTATCTTTGCTTTGCTGTGACAACATTTTAAAGATGGTATTGGATGGATGGGTTCTTTTTCTAACTGTGACTAACCAGGTGCGCACCGGGTTATACAAGGTTCATTGTTACAAGCTCAAAGCGTTCCAGCACCCACAAGACATTAGGAGGAGCTAAATTACTGAAAGTCTTAGGTTTTAATTAGGATAAAAGCCTCAGCCTGCACCTGCAGTTCAAAGGTCTCATTATTTGTCCACCTTATATGCCCTTCCTGACATGGAGCAAGCCCCTGGATGAGACCTCCATCGATCTGGAATCTACTCAGCCTCTTCCTTTTCCTCCAGAGGCTTTTATTGGTTTCTCTGATCCCTCTAATACCTGAGCAAACCCTTAATGGCTAATTGATATGCCGCTCTGTTCTCCAGAGCTCCATCAAAAGTCTGCAGGGCCAAATGTCAGCCTTGGAGCCATTGGTCGACCCCCTCCCCTGGACGATAGCTAAAAACCCTTTGCATTTGCATATGAGAGTAGACCACCTCTCCATTTGAAGAGACTTGAACCAATGAGACAGTTTTGTGAAACAGCTCCCGGTGCCTCAAGAAAGTATGAGGTAAATGCGCTAACATGTCCAATCAGTGTATATATCCATGTCTGGCTTTTTGAGAATTCAACTCTGATTGTGCCCATCTGTTTCAACCAGGTTTGGGTGTTTCTGGCAATTTAGCACTCGCTTACTGCGACCTCACAGGACTCACAGGTGGTAAATGCAAGGGAAGGAGAGAAGCTTGGAGTGTAGAGTGAAATACATCTATTTGATCTTTCTAAATTACTAATTTAGCTGGAGCTGAGAGGCGCCCAAAAACAGTCATTGCCTTTCAATAACTGTCATGATTTGGTTATTGACGAGAATGAAAAACAAATCAGGGCCACTCTGTGTAGAGGCTTGGAGGGAGCCAGCAAAGGTTGAGAATGCCATGTGAGGATAACCTCTCATTCATCAGAATTACAGCTTTCTGAGGTTATTCCAGCCTGTGATAAATTGCCTCTCAAGCTAAACATCCAGTTGCAGAGGTAAATATTATGTCTTCCTTTCCTCCCTTTATCTAGCTTTTTGTGTTTCATGACCCTCTCTTTAGGGTTGGGCACCAAACTCTGTAGGTTAAGGGTACCGTGTGAATTGTGTCAGTGCTACAAAGTACTGATTCACATTAAATCAACTGCCAAATTTCAGTACCTGAAGTGTGTCTGGGTGAGAATGTTAGGTTCAGGAGGCAAAAGCACCGTGAAGCACCCCGAAGCTGTCGCTGCAGCACTGATAGCCCTGTTTCAAACACTTTCAGTATGGTACTTTTGGAACCAAAAGTAACCCTGCAGACACGGTACCTGGACCCTAGTTCCATTTATCGTTTCCACCGCAAACAGCACTCTTAAATGTGGGTGGGAACATTGTTACTCACTGCTCTGTCCAGCACTCATTGTAGGCTATTTGCTCGTCACCGGTGACACAGAGGGCAGAACGGGGCTGCCTGCTGGCATTTTCAGAGCAAAAAGAACAAGCTGCAGTGAGAGTCTCTCTCGATGAAATATTTAAAAATAGCGGGTTTGTGCATTTAGTTCTTCTCAGGCAAGCTCAGGGGTTTAGTGTTGCCAGGGCCCACAGGAATGACACTCCTCAAAGAGTGAGGATTAGAATATATGCAGTTCACATAATCCAGTCAAAATGAACTATACAGTATATTTTAAACACTTGAAGATCCACTCATTAGTAAAAGTGTCACCAAGGAGAGACAATAATAACTGATGGAATGGCCAAAGTTGTCATATAGAAATTTAAGGTGTGCTGATGGATTCATGTCGTCAACATTACAAGTAAATGTTCTACTTAAAATTCGCCGGCAGTCGGCCCGTTGACTTAAGATTTTTTTTCTTAGTCTGAGCTGCTGCAAGAGGCAGCAAAACATTGTTTTATTTCATAGTTACAGTTTACTAATGAATGTAAAACTCTCCACGGTATGAACAGAGGTCACATGAGCCTCAAAACCAGCCACAACTCAGCCCTGAGCAGAGTGACCGTCCACTATTGACCAATCAGCGGACTGCAGTGTTCACAGCTCCACCTTTTGATACCAGATCTGTGTGCTAGGTACCCCAAGAGAGGGGGGACCAAAAATGGGAAATGGCTCCATTGATGCCATCCTCAACTTTTCACAGTGGAAACGGAAAAAAGCATATCAAACTGAACTGTACTGTATTTGATTTTACAAATGCTCTAGTATCACTTCTGTTTGTGATTGTGACTTTTAAATTACATACTTATTCCACATATTTGTCAGTTGTGTCTAAACAGCGAGTGAGACAAGCAGACACAGACAAGCAAGCAGACTGACAAACAGAGACTTGACACTGAGCGTGATTAGAAATGAGCAGAGGAGTGGAATCACTTGTTCACAGCAGCTTGTACAACAATTAGCCTACATTCATTCATATATTCATTTCGGTGTCACGCCTTTGGCCCATCACACATGGTATTGTAAGACACCTTTTTTTGTTTGTTTTGAGCAACCATCTTCTGTTCATTGCATTTACAAAACAATATGTGGAAAAGGAAAAGAAGAAAAACACAAAAAACAACTACATTTTTTGTATCACATAAAGAGTAAGGTACTGACAGAAGGTGCTGTTGGGTGTAGGTACCAGTATCGGTTCAAGTGTGAACGGTATCCAACCCGATGTCTCTCCCTCTCTTATAACAGTATCAGCAGTAAATATCTCACATATCTACCCTACTAAGTATGTTTTTCTTTTCTCTGTTGTTGGCCATAAAATATGTAATGTATGTCACTGCTGCTGTATGTACGTGTGGCTGATTTCACACAGTGAAATCTCGCACCAGATCATTATCATCTGCTTGTTTTTGCTTAATTGGAAGCTTGGAAGAGACCCCAAGGTGCTGTATGTTCACATGTATTGTAAGAAAAATGTAGCATTGTTATCACAACCTGAATCTTAGGGCCACAACAAAGTCAGACACTGCGTTTAAAGATTAGATTCAATAATTTATATGGCAAAAGTAACTTAATTATGCACATAACAACATCAAGGGGCATGGGGTGCCTTCATCTGTGGTGTCAGTAGTGTAAAGTTTGCATAGGGGGTGAGAACGGTGTGTGAATGTTGTAAAGCCCATAAAATAAACAAAAGAATACAGAGGAGGCACTAACACCGCCACATAACCATAGGGGTGCCTGCAGGGACAGAGAGTATGACGAACGGAGTCTAGATTTTATATGCTGGGAACAGGTGTTAATTGTGAAAATTGCAGATATGCCACTTATTTTGAGAGGAGAGAAGTGAAGTCAAAAAGTAAGACTCGAGAACTACTGTAAACACACATAGCTTTTCCCTGTCAACTTGCCAAAGAGCAATTAGAGTGCTTTCACAAAGATGACTAAATAGTTTTCTCATGCCTGCGCTGTGGATATACAGAGAATAGTCTTAATTGGATATTATTACAGTGAAATCAGGCTTCAGACCAGATAACCTGAAGCAAAAATTAAAATAACTTTTAATCAGTGTAATTTCTCCCCAATTGACTTGTTTATTCCAAATTTTAATCAATTTGATGACTTTGTGCTCACCTCAAAAATAATTGTAATAATTTTGAATGGCCAAACTGACTTCAGGTGGCTGTTTTTGTGGAAGCTGACCGATGCTACCCTTACTGTATACGAGCCTTGTTCTGTGGCCTGACTCCTCCTATACAAGTTAAATGCTAAGTTGTTTATCCATTAGTGGAATGCACTTCACTAAAGGTGAGCGGATGGCCTGCACATTTAGACATGCAAATAGTGAGGAGGTGACAAAAAAAAAAAAAGGCCGGGGCGACGATTTGCCTTGCAAAGCACACCCATCTGCCCTTTCGATGGCTCATTGGCTCCCAAGATCAGGTGCAATCTGAACTGGAATCATTTGGATAATTGACCTTCTGTGTGCATACATTAGAATAAATTAATTTTGATTGGCCGTGCAGCATTAGGAACAAAGCGGGAAATGTTGGCTCTTTTATATTCAGCTGCTGGTTTGTTGTAGCCAGTCTCCGAGGTGATTATGTATGCCATTCCCCAACTATTATGCATTTCCTCAGTTAAATAAAATAATCCTTCCTTTGAGCAGAGTAGAGCAAAACACAGCAAGACACAGAGCCATACTCAACTTTTTTGGTAAAGCCTCAGTCTGACTTAGCAAAAAAACGAATCCACACAAATGTGAGTGGGTGTACTCGATTGTAAATTTGTGTGCATATTTCAGGTGTGCGGGCGGCATTTTGTGTATAAATCCATGTATCTGTGCTCATGTAAACATGCTGAAGCAGAATATTTGTACCTGCCTCATGTGGCTTCCTGTCCTCCCTGGTTTCTCCCATCTCCGTAAGTGACCTTGCTATTCCAATGAAAGTGCCCATACTGTGTGTGTGTCTACACCAGGCCCTGTATGTCTCATTGCTGCCTGATGGACAGCCATTAACCCTTGGTGAAGAGGTTGAGGAATATTTATGTCTGCCTGTCAGCTGTGACACGACACCCTCTGGGGATGAATAATATGCCTGCCCTACACTGGCTCCAATTGTTGAGTCCAATTCATAGCAAAGTGGTTTGTGTGTGTGTGTGTGTGTGTACAGTAAGTTGTGTGTGGGTTCAGGGGCATCTGAATACCCTGACGTGAGCAGCAGGAGACGAGATCTACATCCCTCACTGACATCTGACAATCCTGCCTCTCACCGCAGTGGTCGGCGTCTCTCCTCTTCACTCTGCGTCATGCATGAGATATGAGGACAGAGTATTGTTGTGGGCTGCTTTTGGAATTCATCAGACATTGCGGTTATTGCTTAATTAGCCTACACGGGTAACTGATCCTCACCAGTCCTTTCTTTTTATCACTATTATCAAGTGGTCACCCCTGGGAACTGATACTTTCATCTGTGTCGCCTTCACTTATTACCAAACCCTCGCAGCAATAAGCTGTAAGAGCACTGTGGACTTTTTTTTATCACCTCTTAGGCTACATGCAGGCTGCCCTTACCTCTGATTGGTGGAGATTATGGGGGCATAACAAGTAGGGCCGCAGCTATTATCCAGAACTAAAAAAGTACTAATATAAAGTGAATGATTCAAAACTTATCTATATTTTGATCTACACTTGACTTTAACTTTCTAAAATTGACCATTGTAGGTCTAGTGTGTAGGATTTAGTGGCATCTGGCGCTGAGGTTGCAGACTGCAACCCACTGAAATCTCTTAGGTGTGCCAAGCATGTAGAACTGCGGTGGCCAATGCGAAAACACAAATGGCCCATCTAGAGCTAGTGTTTGTTTTTATCCATTCCGAGCTACTGTGGAACAACATGGCGTAAGAGGATCCACTTCGTATATATATAGATATAAACGGCTCATTCTAAGCTAACGAAAACACAAAGATTCTTATAGTGCGCTCACTCCTGCCCTGTTTAGTGCGCTTCAGTCAAACTCATGTTCATTTGCCCCCGAAGTGTGGGTCGTTTGGGCAGGTGTGAACACAGCAATCGCACTCAGGTGCGCACCAAAACAAACAGACCAAGACCTTTTTGAAGAGGTGGTCTCGGTCCGGTTACAAACAAACTCTGGTGTGGTTCATTTGTGGTGAGAGCGTATTCTGACCTCAGTCCAAACCAACTGCAGTCGCATGACACGTTGTTTGAGGTAAACAAGCATGAGCATGTTACAGTCCTGGAGGATTATTAATGTGCGCCTCCTGTACTGCCTTAATATGCACATTCGATGCATTCAATGCATCAAAACATTGTTTTCTAGTTGGAGCCGCGCCTCGTTTTCAAACTGTAGCCTATGGTTTGCCTAAAATGAATAATGACAGCAATATAGTACACGATGACCAGCGCTAAAATTAACCCACGTAGTTGTCCCTCCATTGTGACATTAGAAAGTGTCGCATTTATCTTGCACGTGTACTCTTCTTCAACGTTTTGTTTCCTTCCTGGATTTTTCCAGCATGGAACTTTTGACCAATCAAGAGCAGCTTTCTCACACAAGGCATTTGATCTGGTCCGCTTGTAAATGCTGCCGTGAAAACACCAACAAACTCAAGGCAATTATGCAACTTTGTGACAAAATTAGTCCGTGATTCGGACCAAAGTAATTGAACTCGAGGTCTGAAAGCACTCGTAGTTTCAGGTCATGAAAACATAGTTATGGATATTGTAATTAATATCTAATGCTAATAGATGCCTTTAAATCCCTCACACAGGCCCTTTAATGAGAAGACAATAAAAGACAATATTGTACATATACATACATATGTAATACAATATTGTCTACCAGTGAAACTAAATGAGATTTTAAGTCATGATAGTGCCTTAAAAAGTGCAACAGTTTCCATAGAATTTCTGTTTTATTTCGTTAACTACCACGTCTTTTAGTTACTATATATAGTTTTAAGTGCTGAGAGAGCAAGGGCAGATGCATTCAAATGTATGTTATGATTTTTAATGTTTAAGGCAATAAACTTAACTTGACTTCATATTAAGGTTTCATTTGATGGTACATTTTTACTGCTTTAGCGTTTTACAGCCCACCTTTAATGAGCCAGTTTGGTAACAGAGTGAAACAGTGTTTGTGTATTATGTACAGCTGCGTTTATTTCTTCAGAACTACCCCTAAGGTGCTTTGGGAATTCACTCCCGGCTCTCCCAATTGGTAGGAGCTATTAGCTGGTGACAGAAAAGAATGTTGACAAGAGCAGCGAGTACACATTCAAAGCATCACTATTAAGATTTTATTTTTGTACTTACAGGAAAAAATGTAACAAACGGTCAAACAAAACAAGGACACATTAAGGAAGAGGAGGAAGGTGAGGTACATATAGGATTCAAAGGAAATGAACTTGAACGAGAAAATTTGCACTTCTGGGCACTCCCACAGTAATGTAACAAAGAACCCTATGCTCCCACAAGCATGCCAACGTTGGTTTGTATAATTGTCCTCAATTTTGGAAAGTCTGATGGGAATAACAATAGCTCTGCACAACATTTTATAGTGAATTACCTTACACAATACACATTTAGAGGACTTCATCTCTGATTTTCATATATTTTAGCTGTCTGTATTATTCAGACCCAGCTCCCATGCAAGCTGGGTGGTGCAGTAGGTCCTGCACAGGTTAATGATCTATCACACTGGCAACTGTACCTGTGGATATGATTGCCTTTGTAAGGCAGTGGTCATGTTCTGAGCAAGAGGAAGGGCAATACCATCCTTTTGTTTAAATAGTTTTTGATAATTGTATAGTGTATTGCATGCTTAAAGATAAAGGAGGTAGCTTTTATAAGAATAACTTCATATTTGCTAAAACTGTCACTACATCCTCACAGAAGCGCAGAGGCTCATAGCCTTTGCTAGAATCTGGTGCTACTTACAGAAAACAATCAATAAGAGCCAAGAAGTCTCTAACACAGCTGTCAGTCATGTCAATAATGGCTCATGAACTGCAGTCAAACTGTCAAACTAGGCAGCGCTGATCAAATATGAATCAGGATTCAGTTCCTGCATTGCCTATTTCTCAGAAACATATTTTAGTGTACTGTTTAGCTGTAGAATGAAAAGGTTTATAATATGGCAGCCATGTTGAAAAAACAGCTGAGAGGCACATCCACTGGCCAGAGCAAACTTTCTCATTTTACAGCTAAATAGTTCACCACAATACGTTTCTGAAAATGTTTGAGGTGAGAAAAGGGCAATGCAGTAACAGAATCTTGATTCATATTCGATCAGCGCTGCCTAGTTGACAGTTTGACAGCAGTGACATGATTGACAGCTGCATTAGAGATTCAACAGTTGTGATTGGTTGATTTCCTTCGCATGCAGTGATTTGAAGTGCTTCGAGGCAATAGAAAAGGCAGAGAAATATCATTTTTCATAGATTATTTGCCTCATGTTCTACTGCCTCGTGTTCTACATTTCAGCAAATATATTTCAATCAAAAATATTTTTTTTAATAAAAGTTAGCAGCTACCTGCGAGATTGGCACTATCCACTGCTGCCCCAGTGTTTTAACAGGCCCCTGAAAACCACCAACAACAAGGTGATCTCCTGCTGTACATCCAAACCAACACCATGCACAACCTGCCTCAATCTCCATGACAAAGAGATGTGAGGTGAAGCAAAGTAAATTTTTTACTGCTGACTTCCAGATTCAGCTTCCAGGCTTTCAGGCGCCACAAGTGCTTTAAAAAAATACTGTACGCATCCAAACTGTCAATGACACACAAAAAAAAAAAAAATCCAAGGTTTTCATACTGGTGAAACATGTACATTATAAGTGGGATGACAACATTAAAGTAACAGCTGTTAAGTTTTTCATAACTTCGACCACTCTACTTGACCAAAGTATTACAGATCAAATACCAGAATTGAAATTGTAAGGCAGCAGCAGAGGCAAGATGAACTACATTACCAAACGCATCTTCACAGACATATTCAGTTTGCCCCGAGGCAACAAACGGTTGGTCTCAAATTCAAACTGTGTCAAGATGAAAGCTTGTTTTTTTTATATGTGAATCATGATAATGTCAGTGATGACTGGATGTTTGCACAGTATGTTTTTGGAAATGTGTTCATGGAGATTGCGCTGTTTTTGAACTCCTTGTCATGTCATGTCTGATTAGTTGCTTGACTCTCACTTGAATGTGGCATTTTACGCTATGTGATACATACCAAAAACTCCACACAAATGAACTGTACATCACAAATCTGAGGGCAGCTGCAAGCGAAGTATGAACTCAGTGAGAATATTGAACAAGAAAACCATGACGGCATTTATTAATCATCTCTAAGAACAAGGCACATGAAAGTGGAAATGCCACCTGGATAAATCCTGATGTGTTGACATGTTGATGGCAGGTTAAACAGTATGAATTCACTGAAGCGTCTTGCTTGTTGTCAGCAGTGTACATGTTAACACAACAGCAAACACTGACATGCTGCGTTCATTCATGGTTGCTGTAAACCTCAAATACACCCAGGAACATAATGGTCCATGATGTAAAGCACAAATTGCTTCAACAGTCAAAGTCAAACTTACTTGATTTCTCTTAACTATTGGCATTTTTCCAAACAGTCAGGAAGTTCCATGTCGAGCCATGCGTGCAGTGAGCAACCAAAATCAGAGCTTGTGATGTGCTCACAGCGTGATTGTTACACATGGCAGGAAGTAACAGTAAAAGGTGTTATTTACCTCGATGATGTGTTGGAGCTGGATCAAACTGTTTTTTGTTTTGTTTTGTTGCCTTTTTTTTTTTTTGGTGGGGTGGTTACTGAAGTGGTTAATTCCGTTGAATTTCCTGTGACCGTTTCTGTGGTACTGCTAGCTAACAGTCAGGGTGCTACCTGTTAGATAGAAATCAGTACAATCAGGGAAGCTGAAGTGGAACAAAGCTCAGAAACCACTGTTAATTTGCCTACCATACACTGCAACACTTAAAATAATTTTACAAGACTAAAGCCTGACACCCTCTGACATCTTACTTACATGTGAGTTTTAAGTCACACACTGAAAGGTTTTGCAAGGACTGGGGATCTTGCAGGGTCACTGTTTGCAAAAACTAGATTATTTCTCATCCTGCTCCTGTTTGAAAATATTACACCAAAGTCCCTTTAAGAAATATGACATTTTAACAATTCCTTATGTATCTGCAATATCTAAACCCAAAATAAAGGTGTAAACCATTTAAAAAATGAAGATTTCTGACTAAAATAAATGCAGGTTGGTGGATCAGATTCACACCGAATAAAACACCAACTCTTGTTCACTCCACAGCTCCACCAGTTTCTCTTCCTTTTCCACAGTCCAAGAGATCTAAGACTTGTCCAAAAATGTTGGGCTTCCCTGTAGTCCCTTGCATGTTGATTGTCTACCTGGTTTGCTGCTTCTTATTTGGCACTGCAGAGAATGCAGCTATTAGTTGTTGACAATGTTCAAAAACTTGAGCCAAGACTAAAAACTTACAGTAATATTAAACCTTTAATGATATTAAACATGTTTGATTTTGTTGGAATGTCAAGACAAGAAGAAGACTGACTTAAGACAGCTCAAGCTGAGTCTTATGGCCCCTTACACCAAACGATTAGATCTTGGGAGTGCGCACCAACTTAAGTAAAACTCTCAAGGCAGGCATAAGTTAAACAGCAATCCTAAACATCACAATGGTACTACTCTTTTGCCACCTTCACACATTTAGCCAATCAAGACATTGCGTTGTTACAAAAGGGGACTGTCATGGTTTGGCTCTGATCCTGTGGCCAAAATGCACATCTCCATGGACTGGCAAGCCATGGCTTCCTAGAAAACGTGATGCTAGGCCTGTGGGCCGAGGCCATATGTAGGATTTTCAAGCCTCCAAATATCAGTGTACTGTGGCACTTTTGGAATTAGACAAAAGTATGTTTGCCACTCCAGCTTTCTGCCATAATAATACCCTCGAATTGTGTAAATCTAAATCTAAAATAACGAGCTGTCTGTCACAGACGAATGCAGAAAGACATCTGCAGACATCTGTCATCACTCAGAGTGTTGCAATGCGCTCCACACAGAAACTGGCAACAGTCCTTAAGGTTTTTGAGTCCCATAAAGACTAGTTACCTAACACATAACTCGTTTCCACCAGCATTCACAGATTGTTTTCTCCTTGACAGTCAGGAAGAAGGACATATTGATCAACAAAATAAATACAGTGACAAACAAACTTGAACTGCCAGTAGACAATGATTAATACTTGTCACAAGGCAACCCCCAAATTCCACAAGAACATAAGCTGTTGCATGACTGCGGCAAAAATGGAGATCCATCAAAAGAAGCTGCCCTTGTTCATGTGTTCTACGTTTTCAAAGAAAAAAATCCAAACTGAAAAAGTAAGTTTAGGTAAAATGAGGAAGGAATTATATAATAATACTCTCAGTCGTGACATACTGCACTGTTTTTATGTTTGCTCGCCATTTTAGACAGTTTTTTGTTTAATTAGTATTATTTGTGCTGCTCACACCTGTCAAACATGTTTTAGATAATCTTAATGGGAATGTCTGGCAGTGATTGGATCAGAAGGCAAACGATTACAATCATTAAACACCACATGCTGTGTTATTTTATCTACCGACTGTCAACACCAACTGGCCCAGACTGGAATGGAGCTCATCCCATTTGATCAGTCATTACACCCAAATCATAAATATTAGTGGCCCAAAAACTGTAATGGTGTGTTCACTCCCTAAAGTAAGTTTGTGTTTTGTTTTTTAATTTGCAGCTAGAGATTTAGTTTTGATGTAATTACATCTCTGATCGCTCTGTTACTCAAACAAGCTGCCACATTATATGACTGTTCCTCCCAACCCACCTGACATTTTGGACTTGTCTGTAAATGTGAAGAACTGTAGCTTTCATGAGCCTGTAAAGCCCACCGCGTCACTGCATGTTGTCTTGGGCTATATAAATACACTTGGCTTGCACAGAACCCCACTGTGCAACTGATTGATTGAAAAACAGCAAAAAATACTGATGTATTTCTATGTCAGAGGATAGGAGCAGAATGGTTGATTACACACAGCCGCAAGGCAGCTGTCACGGCCCATGACCCCGCTGCTCGCTCACAAGGGATGGCAAACCTTAAGGCTGTAATGGCCATCTCCAGGATCCATTCTCTGGTCACATGGGTTCTGCCAGATCTCACCTTTCCTCATTTTCCTCCCCCGCTTTCCACACCCGCCCATACTTTCGCTCAAACCTCTTTTTGGCTGGAAGCAAAGCCATCCGTGGCTTGATTGGTTTCTATTCTGTGGCCTGTAGAGAAAATGGAGTCAGAGGGGCCTGGAGGTGGCAGGGGGTGGCTCATAAAGTACTCTTCTTGGCCAGGGCAGATGTGAGAAGACTCAGTGATGGGGATGAATGTGAGCGAGACATATCGATGCAGAGTAGGGTTCAGGCGATAAAATGGTACTGCTCCCCTTTCAGGACACAAGGACTCAAGAGTAGCTTGAATTTGGTCATGGTTTACAAAAAGGAATCACTTAGTTGACCATTTGTTTTCTGAGAAGGGCATTAGAATAACTTGCCCACAGCAAGTTCAGTACATTCTGTGGATGTATACTATAAGCAGGGTTATATATTTCAGTCCTTTCATAACATGAGATCAGTCCAAAGGCTTGGGAATGTCAGTGTTACACAAACAGGAACCAACATCAGGTAATGTAGATGATAGACTGAGCTCAGTGATTACATCTATATGTCCCCCAGATGAAACCTTGTCTCCACCTGGCATCGATCAAGCAGGTATCTGGCTGCCTGTTGCAGTGGATTTTTTTTTTTTACCGTCAAGTGAAGCTTCAGATGCTACTGTCTGTCAAGAGGTGTCTCCGCCAGTGACATGGCCAATCTTTGACATAATGCTCAGTCTGTCTCTCCGCAGTCCCAAGAAGGGGCTGTCATGCTTCAGCAGGCCGGATAATTATTTCCCTCTTATCCTTCCTTGCCAGGGCCAATCCTAGCCTTCAATAGAAGCCAGGGACCGCACCACTTCCCATCACCTCTCTCCGTCTCTTTTCTTCTCCATCTCTCTTCTTCCATCTGTTTCACTTCGCCTCACTCTCTGACTTCAAGACCCTCTTTTCCCTCAGTCTGTCTTTGTGTCATTCTCTCTTTCTTGTTCTGTATCCTCTCTAAGAATAGATATGCACAGGCGAAATAGCTCCCCAGTTTGACAGAATTGATGCTCAAAGTAGTAAACGTAGCATAAAAGATTGCTATATGAACATCTTTTTTTGACATGGGCTGCTTTACTTATTTGATGCTCCCTACACATATGACAAAGAACACATGAAATCTTACTCTTGCTTTCATCCACACAGCCTTATCTTTCTGCTGTGACATGAACCACAATTACACAGCGAGAGTAATTTCAAGGAATTAGATGATTCTAAGAAACTGTTGGCTGTATCTAAAGTCTGAATGCTGTGTTGTGACAGTGCTTCCCTTTATCTCCTGTAACAAGGCCGGGTATTGCTTATTTGTGTAGACAAGGATTTATTTTTTTCATTTTTGTCATCTATATTCAAACACATATCAACAATGCTCGGCAGTGATGATTTGATATCACCACATTTTTGCTTTGTGTGGGGAAATTGTTGTGTATTCAGAACATCCATCAGTTTGTCATAGGTCCAGATGGATCTAGTTCTTACGTCCCTTTTGGCTGTCCCATCATCTAAAGTAAATGGTGGGCAGCTCAGTACTTTGTGGTTCAGATGCAGCATGACAGATGGATGCTGTGACATCAAGTCCAAACAAAAGATATGCTAAGAAATCCTTAACAACATATTGTAAGGCAATTTACCCGTATCTTACTTCAAACTAGGACAGAAACAAAATAATCGTTTCTCACCAACAGCCGTCCCGTCTTTCCAAGATGTGTGATTAGAGCCAGCAGGCCCTGCCTTGATTTGGAAGCGGTGCATGTTAACCTGTGGCCCCAGGGCCGAGCGCGGGGCTCCCAGCAGATCGAAAACAAATAAACAAGGCCTGCCAGAGGAGGCGGCGACAGTACAGGCTGTCTCCAGTAGATAAGACAGAACAATTGCCCTTAATAGGCCACAGAGAGACACACACCCATCTCCAGCCCTGCCTTTTTCTACTCGTATCTGCTTGCTAGTAACAAAGGAAACAAGATGCTTTCCCTTTTCTTTCTTTCCTGCAGAGAGATTAGCAGCGCTTAACAGGGGTATGGGCATGAAAATGTGTATTTGAGTGATAATTCAGCAGAGCACGCGCAACTCGTGACAAGTAGCCGTGCAGAACGAGAGGGAACACAATGCTTTTATTCCCCCTGGGTTGAAACTTGGAGGAGAGAAGTACATCATGTTTGCTTGCTATTTATCGGTCTATGGAAGGAATATGAAGACTTTGTGAACATGAGAAGTTCCTTTCCTGCATTGTCTTTACGTTTTAGTTCATACAGATGACCATCGATGTATAAGACATGCCTTTATCCACAACAACAACACACATGTTTTGTCAAACATGCATCCAAGGCACATTTCATGAAAACACACACACAGTAGGAGTACAATACAGAGCCACGTGAGCATGTCAAATTGTCTGGGTTACATTTCTTACTTGTCCTGAACGCACTTAGTGGGGCGTATAATAGCAGGCAGAAAAGCCTGTTTCTCCTGTGAAGGCCCTTTTTTGACTTTGACGCAAAAAAGCCTTGGCAGGGGTTTGGAATGCCGGCAGCAATGATCCTATTTTGTAAAATTTGAATCATTTCACCGGCACCCAGGTAGAAGGCACCAGCTCATGCCGTAACACTGCCTGAAAGAACACACAAAGATCCTCTAAAAAGAGCGAGCTGGCACATTATACCCGATGCCTTATGCTGAGCTCTGATGAAAGAAATCCACCCTGCTGCCAAGTTAGCTCACCTGAAATGAATGCCTTTAAGGAAAGAGGCAGTACTCGCTTCTGTGACAGGAGGTAAAATGCTACAGAGTGTGATGTTGGAGATTTTAGATGGAGCAGAGTGTGCAATGCTGTTTCATACCTTAAAGCTATAGCGGGTAACTTCTTATAAAAAATAACTTTCTGTCATATTTGCTGAAACTGTCACTATATCCTGACAGTAGCACATGAGGCAGATAATCTGTGAGAAAAGTCATGTTCCTCTGGCTCCTTCTAGTGCTTCTCGCGGCATTTGCAAGAGTCCATTATACCTGAACAAAAACAACCAATCAGAGCCAGGAGGAGTCTCTAATGCAGTGTCAATCACTGCTTCTGCACAGGCTGCAGCGCCAACAATACATACAAAAGACCAAGCCCAGAGTTACACAAGAGAAAACACTGGAGCAGCCTTTACTGAGGTGTGGAGCTTTTTAGCTTGCTATTCATCATCGTTCCTATTCTGTTTACTTGTCTTTATTGCGTATGCTGCTGTTGGCAAAGGAGGGATGGCGGTGGTTGTTACTCAGCCATTGTGTTTGCTGAGCTCCTCCTGAAGTCTCAAGCTGCAAACATTGAGTTCAACTTGGTGAGAGCGTGTTTGGTGGAGGGGGGGCAATAATAAGAATGAGCAATAACTGACATGCTTCGGAGACTTTTTATGCAGACAAGATGGATTTCTGCAAAACCGTTAAAAGCATTTGGAGGAGCCAGAGAACCCTGATTTTTGTCACAGATAATCAGTCTCATGTACAACTGTTGAGGTATATTTTTCTGAAATTGTAACAGTTCTAGCAAATATGACAAAAAGTTGTTTTTTTTATGAAAGTTACCTTCTGTAGCTTTAAGGCTGGATTTCTGAGCCCCTGTGAGCTGAATGGAGCAGAGCTGTGTTAGACTTTTGATTGGAGAGGGCATCAAACCAAAGAGATTGACCCTAAATCTGCCTCCCACTCTTTCAGCCAGCTCATCATTGTGGCAGTTTAACCCCGTAGGTACCAGTGTCTCGCTAAGAAGAAGCATTATATTTTATAACTAATGTGCACTGTGCAGTCCACCACAGACGGGCCAATATGCTTGACCAAAGTATATATTGCGTTTTAGATCTGAATGAGCTGTCCTAAGAGAGCACATGATTAGAGAGATGAATAAGATGCACACATTTTTGCCTTTTCTGCTCTTTTCCCTCCAGTGTCTCTGAATATTTTCAATCTAAGGCTGTGTTCCCTGCGGGCACACAGTATTTAACCACATTATCTCACTTTAAACCACAGTGAGGTGGTGGTGTGTGGTGTTCTAGCTCTGGATCGGCAGTCTTTGCTTGAAGTGGAGGAACTTTTACATCAAATGTCTGCTTATTTTTGGTTGTCATTTCACACGGGGAAAATAATGTTCCCTAGGCTGTACACTCGCTTGTAAACCTAAATCTGAGAAATTATAAGAAGAAGAAAAAACAACAAACTTTGAGCAAAGTGCAACTCAGTCCTCACCACATCCATATTTCTATAAACATGGTTTACTTCTTTGCCAAGCGACATAAATCATGTCTTATGTATCATTAATATACATGGGTGTCAATAGGAGACGCATGAATGGAAGAAAAATGGTTCTTCCCAATAGAGACAGAGTTGAAAAATGGGCTGCAAATAGGGCGAGAATAGAGTCTTCTCTAGTGAGGCTGCGAAATGGCATCTAAATCTCTGCTGCCCCCCAGTGGGAGCCAGATAAGACATGTGTGTGTGTGTGTGTGTGTGTGTGTGTGTGTGTGTGTGTGTGTGTGTGTGTGTGTGTGTGTGTGTGTGTGTTTGTGTATAGGTGTAAGTGTAGATGCGCATGTGTGTGCATGAGACCCTGAATTAAACCCTGTGATACAGTAAATTAAGTCTTACCCACCCAGAACCCTACGCTGTATAGTTACCATTATATTAACACAATGCTGTCATAAAGTGGTTTCCCATGTTGCTCTGGCTCAGCGTCTACTATCTAACATGAGGAGTCATGTCATATTAGATACATTCCATTGGTAATGCATTGCACATATGCTAATAATACAACTACAATCTCTTTTTACCTCCCTTACTTTCAGTATGTTATCCTAAGGGGATTTTTGTTTTTAACTTCCATGTACAGCACTTAAAATCTATTACAGATCATTGGTGGTCAGGCTGACAGATGTACAGCACACACACAGACTCAAGCCAAGGGATATGGTCAATAATATTCATGTCTCCTTTATTTTTTTAAATTGGCTGTGTACAAATTCATTGTGGCAGTGGCAGTGTTGACCTTGTGTCTCTGCTGTGGGCCACACTTGCACAGGGCAGTGAAGCACCCACATACACACATATCCGCCCTAAGACAGCAGAGACTATAGACACACATACACACATACACTCTGTGGACCGCAGAGCACACTTAACAGGCTGTCAGAAGAACTGTTTGATACACGGCTGAGGTTTGAGAACCAACGAGCCAGTATCACTTCACACCTTTTTTCTTTCTGTCTGCTCTTCTCTCGCTGCTGAACTCTTTCTGTCTGCCACTCTTCACACATATACGTTCACACCGGCCATTGAGACAGGGTATATCACTAATACTGTAGTTTTCCTTGAAAAGTATGTGAACGTAGCTATTTTTTTTTCTGCAAATTTATCTGTAGTAGAACTGTACAAGTACATCTGGCTGTGCACCTGGAAGCTATGATCACCCACATTCATACCTGCTGAGTTTGCCAGTCAACACGTGCAGGTTTAAGTGTGGTGAATATGAATGATGGAAGCAGATCCCCTTCAGTAGTGTAGTATCAGTCCCAGAGAAAGAAATGAACAATATGGATACCTTGAGGCTTGACTTGTCCTTTCCACATGATAGATGATAGCCACTGTACATTAAAAGGGCACTCCACCAATTTTACGCATGAAGATGAGTTTACTTGTCACGAGGAGTGCTGCACATCCTGAGGAAACAGTTGTATAATGTCATTAGTGGCTTGTTCTAAAGCTTTCTAAAGGTGAAAAAAAACCCTCTTGATGCTATGTTAGCTTAGATTGACTTCAAATTTTGAACTGGAAGCCCATGTTACAAAATCAGGACGTGGTGTTTGAAGGGTAGAAGCATTTATCAGGCAAGGAGCATTATTGCATTGTTTTGTAGGATCTTGTATTTTTTTCGAGCTTGACACATACTTGGAATTAAAAGTGGGCTGAACGATATGCAAACAAGAAAAACATATTGCGATTATGTTGACAGATACTGCAATTGCAATATGAGTTGTACATTGAGTGGAAATTGTAATTTCAAACAGCCACTTTATTAGGTACAATTTGTTAGTACCGGGTTGGACCCCCTTTTCCCTCAGAACTGCCTTAATTCTTCGTGGCATAGATTCAACAAGGTGCTGGAAACATTCCTCAGAGATTTTGGTCCATATTGACATGATAGCATCACGCAGTTGCTGCAGATTTGCCAGCTGCACATCCATGATGTGAATCAAAGGTGCCCCGTTGGACTGTTATCTGGTGACTGTGGAGGCCATTGGAGTAGCCCATCTGCTTCAAGGTTCGACAAGTTGTTGGTTCAGAGATGGTCTTTTGCACACCTTGTTTGTAACGAGTGGTTATTTGAGTTACTGTTGCCTTTCTATCATCTTGAACCAGTCTCATTCTCCACTGACCTCTGGCATCAACAAGACATTTTCACCCAGAGAACTGCTGTTCACTGGATATTTTGTAAACCCTAGAGATGGTTGTGCATAAAAATGCCAGTAGATCAGCAGTTTCTGAAATACTCAGAACAGCCCATCTGGCACCAAAAACCGTGCCACGTTTGAACTTCAGTAGGTCGTGTCGACCATGTGTACATGCCTAAATGCATTGAGTTGCTGCCACATGATTGGCTGATTAGCTTTTTGGGTTCTCGGGCAGTTGAACGGGTGTACCTCATAAAGTGGCCGATGAGTGTATATGTTTATTCTGAATATTCAAAATGGTTTCAGTACTTAAGTTGGCGCACACACTGCTGCAGTGCGCCCATAGGACCACCTCCTTTCACTCACTCACAGTAATGTCTGCTCATAACTTGTCTTATTCACTTTGGTAGCATCTATGCTTATGTGGCACAGCATTCCTGTGGTATTACTTGAACTTTAATGCCTTAAAAGTGTGGCAGTGTCAGAGGCTTTCAAACAAGAGCACTGCCACAAGAGGAACGTTGTCTTCATTAATATAAAGTTAAGTTAGTACTGTAGTCATCAGCTGTTCTCTGCTACTGACTGAGAAAAGAAAAGTCATTGTTGTCATGCTGTAGGCTTTTAAAATGTATCTTTTGATGAAAATTTTAATTTTAAGTCGTCAATGTCAATTTTTTTCCTGTAATATCGAAAATGGTATTGAATTTCCATATTTTTCAAGGTACTGTATGGAAGTTAGAAATTCCAGTAAATATTATTTGTAGGCCTGGTCATATCTGTAGCACCACAATGCTTCATTTATAATGGTATTTTTTGATACATTTAACCTTCAAAACCTTACCTATAAAAAATAAATGCAGCTCCTGTGATGTGGATGTTGCACTTGGCCGTAGCACGATTTAGACAATATTTCAATTAAGTGTGCAGCTCTAACTAACAATAGGGATATCAGCCTCTGCCGCTTTGAATTTCAGCATTCTTTTATCAATCCGTCTCTTGTTATGTCCCCAACTTGATGAAAGTGCAATGTCAAATCACTCAAAGGACACTTTAACAGAGCCAAAATATGATAGACACAGTTATGCACTAATATAAATTGTACTCTTTTTTGCAAAAGAGATTGCATTACCCAAGTAATGACTCTCAAATTATCAAAACGATACCATAATAGCTCACTTGAAACCTAATGGTGTTCAGGGGTTTTAGTTATTACCCTAAATGAGCACAGAACATATATTTAAGAGCAAGTAACCATAGTGACAATGCTAACTCACTTAGGAAATTACTCTAGCTAAGTTTAAATTGATTTCAACAAAAGCTCAGAAAAGATAATCACTTTAAAACTCCCCTACATAAGTGGTCATCGTATATGTGGGAAAATGAAATCTGATGTGTCCTGCTATATGAAAAATGGGCTGTGATTTTCTTCCTCTACCACATTCATCCTTTAGATATGTTATTATACCTCATCATGTATTATAATTTGAGTAATCTGGAGGTTATGACTCATTTTGTTTTTCTTTGTTTTTCATTTGAACATCTGAGTCTACTCATTTGCAGTTTGGCGCTAATGTTTTCCTGCTTTTTCTCCTTGTTTTTTTGCATTACTGGTCACATCCCTGCACAATACACTTAATCAGCATGAAACAGTTCTCTGTGTTGACCTAACAGCTTGCCCCATTTCTTTGCGTGACATCTGAGTCTCTATGCTGTTGCCTGCATCTGTGTTTGTTTTGGAGTTCTCTCCTGGTCTTGTGTCATTCTCTGCTGTTTATAAGGAGATGCTCATTTGGATAGCACGTAGAGGACAATGCCGTGGCTGTCGCTCTGATAGCTATCCAAGTCCTTGATCTCCTCTCCCTATAAACATCATTACCCCACACTGAAAACATACACATTCACAACAGGCACACACACACACACACACCGACACACACCCACAAGCTGCTCATCCAAATCGGCGCTAACAGATTAGCAGTGATTATAAACAAACATGGAGGATTAATCCTGTGTGCTCTCAGTCTACTTTTCCACTGAGCTAGCCAGGGTAATTACCAAGTGCTAGATTGTTAGTGTAATCGCGCGCACACACAAACACACACACACACACACACACACAAGCTGCCTTGCTTCACTACTTAGTGATATCAGTTTCATGCTTATTTTGTAAGAAAGTTGCAAAGAAACTGCAAGACAGCTGAAGTGAACATAGTATAGACAGTGAGATTGTTTTGCACAACTTGGCGTGTTCAAAACTCAAAGGCTTATTCTTGATAGCTGTCAGGGAAATGTGGAACCATGAAAGGAAAAGACATCTTAACATCTGCGAATGACAGCTACTGAATTTGAATGGAGTCACTAGCAGGGTGGGCACTGACTATTTGATCTGCTGACCGCTGTGTGTGTGTACTTGATTGTGTTTTATCCTTTAACTAGCCAGTCTGTTTTTTTACCACACAGTTTGAAAGGCTAAATATGATGCATGGCTCAGCCATATTAGATGGTTAGAAAACCAGCCAGGTGTTTAGCTTCTTCTGTTTGTCATGTCACCACTTCCCATTGAAATATTGCTTCATTGTCCAGTTCCAGTGTTGCCTCTTTTACCTGCTGCTGCCCCCTTAACTTCTACAATACATTACTTTATCCTGCCTCCGGTGTGACAGTGTTGTATAGCCCTGGGGTGCATAGCCTCTGAGTGCATGACCTACTGTACACAACGTTGGTGGTGAGGCTTCTCTACTAAAAGTTTTCCTCTGTAGATTTTGAAACAATTAGTTTTGCCATGATGTGATAAAGCATTTTTCCAGCTGCACTGGACATGCATGAGTGTAACTGTAAGAACTGTGCAGAGGATTTGTCATTGGTTCGTGCTTAATTTTGGACCAACTCTGTTAACCCATCATAATAAATGTTGTTAAAGCTTGGTGTTAAAGCAGACACAAAAACAGATGGGTGGATGATGGGGGATGTATTTGGAAGGAGAGGTGGGGAAATGTGGGAAGCTGGAGATGGCAGGGGCAGGCAGGCCTGACTGGGAGGAAAGAAGCTGTGACCAGCCAGGGCTGTGGAAAGCTGGCAGACGAATGGAGGGGCTGGCTGGTCGGCAGTTGTGGTGCAGATGGAGGTGGCGAGTCAGCATGGAAGCAGATGCTGGATATCCTAGACACAAAAGATAATCGCCAGTAAGCAGCTCAAAAATAACGTCAGGAAAAAAACTCTAGTATAAAGACACTGAGCGGCTGCGAAGTTGATACCACTGAATCTGCCATAAAACCTGGCGATCAGTGAATGATGCCCTTGGATTCTTTTACTGCGTGGTGATGAGATAACTGCAGACTGGAAGAGAGATGGAATAAGGAGCCAGGTGAGGAAAAGACACACACACAGGTGAACAGGCAGGGGAGGTGGAAACATGAGGGACACAGGGAGAGGAACACAAGGAGAAACCTGGAGTCACAGCCAGAGCCGTGACATGTTGGACCCTATAAATGTTGATCTTATTCATGATGCTACTTTGGCGCCTAAGCCAATGAAGTTTCTAGCTTCCCCGCTTTAATTCCACAGTATGCAGCCCACTGATTATGAGCAGTAGTGTTTCTCTCACTGGCATCCCCCGGGAGTTCCCTCTCGACTCATAGACTTTGCATTGTGATGACATCACAGATTTTTAAGTCGCTTTTCTCAGCTGGAGGAAAGTTTTACCAAAAAAAAAACCTCTATGGATCAAAACTTTTTCATAGGAAGAGTCATAATTAACCATGTTTGCACTTAGAGGTGTCCTGCCAAAAGTTTTACAGATGTCTCTGTTATGATGGCGGTCTATGAGAAAAATGCACCACTAGATTTAATTATTCATTCATTCATTCTCTTCTTTCACAGGTTGAGGCCATCCTGGTCAACATCTTTGGTGGGATCGTCAACTGTGCCATCATCGCCAACGGCATCACCAAGGCCTGTCGAGAGCTGGAGCTCAAGGTGCCGCTGGTGGTCAGGCTTGAAGGTAGGAATGCACAGACATGGTTACACACAAAGAAATCTAGGTTCAGTCTGCCTGACCCTCTTAGCCAACTGGTCCCCACCGACACTCACATCAGACACAATGTCTATCATCCCTCTGAGAAACGTGGACCAATGATCTCCACGTAGCCTGGACAAAAGCACTTGACCTTAATGAGGATTTGATGATGCTGGATCATGACACTGGCCTTTAGGCTACGATTTAAAACCAAGTTCACACCTCCAGCACCTGTCACTCATCTTGATGAGCTGTTTGCCTTCACATGACAAACACCTTGAGGCAGAGGTAACCAGCATCTCTGACACCAGCGTAGGCATCATGCAAGTAGACTGTGGTTCAGCCAATCATTATCTCATAAAAAAAACAGTGCTTTTATTCCCTGTGTCATTAAATGGATCATTTCCTGTAGGTCTTGTTATCACCGTGATCTTGCTGACCTCATAACCAAAACTCATATGGCCACTAGCGTCAACTTTAATGAAATAAAGCATAATGAAATAATAATGACTGTTAATATAGCCAGATATATTTAATTTTTAATGAATCTGTTTACTGTTCTGAACTGACAAATGTATACTGTATGTTATCAGCATATACAACAGCAGAAGTGCAGCAGGATTTAAATCACCTTTTCCCCACCTTGTTTTTAAACTTTGGAGCCATTGTATTATTGCTGCTGTACTCTCTGGGGCCTATCCATCTTCATTGTGGCCCAGAGTCCCAGTAAGAACAGCAGTGCATTTCTCATACATGTCACATTTTGCCACACCCGTCATTAGCGCCAGCCAGAATAACAGTAGAGATGGCACTGATTGCCTCACCTTTCACCTGTATATGCTAATGAAACCTGCTTGTGTGTGTGTGTGTGTGTGTGTGTGTGTGTGTGTGTGTGTGTGTGTGTGTGTGTTGGGGTACAAGTGTGGGTGTGTGTGTGGGATGGCAGCAGTGGCTCCCAGGGGCGTGGGGCCAGTTGGTGGTTAGCTTAATTGTCAAGATCCTGCTGAGTGGTATGTCCAGAGCAGAGAGCAGGGGTGTGTGTGTGTGTGTGTGATTTTTAGCCCTCAGCACTTCATACTGTATGTCCTCACACACTCTGCTAATATGGTTTGTAGGTCAGGGCACGTAAGCTGTTTCTAGCACCCAACTGTGCACCGAGCCACTACAGTGCAGTATAGACGTGGCTGTTCAGAGCACAATAGAGCGTGGAAAGTTCAGTTTTCATATTATATATCCGTTATATCAGGGCTATTCAATTACAAATTCAGCTGTGCCGGAATATAAAACCAGGAAATGTCAATGGGCTAGACATTTTCAGAAGCGAGCAGCCTACTGAAAACTTTTTGTAAGCTTTTGGTAATGACAACATTTTAACAAACACAAATTAATTTAGTAAAAATTGCAATTGTTATCATTTCATATTTGAAATTTAAAAAACTATACATATTTTGTCACATATCAGACCCAGGCACATCAAAAATTGCTGAAACAGAATAAAAAAAAATCCATCTGTCTATGCCAAAAAGCAAAACAAGTGGCAATAAGACACTCCATCTTTCTCTAGCAGTATCTCCCCATCTATTCTCTCTCCCACACACACACCTCACGTCATGGCATGATGGAAAATATATAAGATGTATTTTTATACAGTCTATGGCAGCAGCAGTCGTGTTTACAACAGCAAAGTCACCATAAGAACTCAATAATGTCTCACTGGCAACAAATCTAAAATGTCAACAAATTAATATTACTCCTGACATCAAAAACTGAGTGAAGTAAGTACGTAACAAATGAAGAACACAGACATCAGTCAGTATCAGTCCTTCCTCCTCCATCTGCTGCTGATCTGCAGGTACAGCTGGTAAATTTTAAGAAAGGCCTTCATGGCAAACTCAGCTAAATAGTGAAACTACATACAGACAGTTTTTGTTTTAATGTGTTTTTAACATCCGCGGTGTGCTTGTGTAAACATAACGGTGGTGAATGAGAGACTGTGGACAGAGCAGAACGCTTTCTACATGCTGAACACATGTATTGATAAACTATTGGCTTTTACTGGCGACTGTCTTATTGCACTTACCAACAGTAACAAGCGTTGTCGTCATCAACTAGAGTAATCTTCGAGTTACCTTCACTTCATCTACACTGTGGCCTCCCCACTGTTGTCTCACTTCACTCGGTCGTGTTAGTGTGTGTGTGTGTGTGTGTGTGTGTGTGTGTGTGTGTGTGTGTGTGTGTGTGTGTGTGTGTGTGTGTGTCTGTGTGTCTGTGTGTAGAAGAGGTCAGCCCCCACATGCAGAGAGCAGAAGAGAGAGGCTGCAGCATGATTCTACATGAAACCAAAACTTTAAAAAGTACAGATGAAAGAACAGATCATGTTGGGGCTTATTGATACCACGGTCTTTATTAATGTTAGTACCAGGTTTAGTACCCACCTCTAGGTGGGCCTCTCGGAGGTTGCTTCTGGGCCAGATGTGGCCCGTGGGCCGCCAGTTGCATAGGTATGCTGTATATGATTATATTAGTGTAGCTATAACTAGGACAGGTGTTTGGCTTAAAGCTGGGACAGGCTGTTTAATTTTGGCGTCATTGGGCATAAATCCCATAATAATCTTAGAGCATATTGTAATTAAGATGGGCTGAGAAAACACTAGATTTCTGCACCTCCTCTTGGCTGGTTTTCAGGCCTCACAATATCTAGCCCATGACAACAGACTTTGACCAATCACGGGTCATTTCAGAGAGAGAGCGTTCCTATTGGCTGTTTCACAAATGCAGATGTGTGTGCACATCCATTCAGATGGTGAAAGCCTGATTCAATGACAGACAATCCTGCAGGGTTTGTATTCCAGAAGTGGCACCAACTTCCTCCACTGCAGTATAACCCAAAAAAAGGAGAAAGACTCATTAAAAAGAGAGCCAACACGTGTCAGCAACAGTGAAGCATTTCAGAGGTGGAGAGAAAATGTTGCTAATAGATTAACCTTCCATTAACTGGAGCCAAAGGCTCACGGCTGCAGCTTCAAGCTTGTGTTTACGTAGCTAATGTTAATAAGAGCCTCGAATCATAGTGTGTCCTCCACCTCACGGCCCGCTGCTACAGACCACCTCACTGAGAGGAGAACGCGCAGCAGCTCTGGAGACAGACATCTAGTCAGCAGCCACAGCAACCTGAATCCAGCCAGCACAAATCCCATCTCCAGGGAATCGGACAGTTCTGACTACCCGCTGGATCAACAAACTTTCTGTTGCTGCCGTTACACATGTTAGACCTGGCGCTGCCACCAGCCACCAGCCCACTGTGACACCGAGCACTGAGTCGTTTGCACTGGCTGAAATCCAGCCATGACAGTCTGGGCTGCTGCCCCCTCACCTCCTGGGGAAGTGGCGGGGACTGAAGGGGGGGACCATAGAGTGACTAGCTAATTCTTGTCTCAGTAATCAGAGACAGAGAGACAAAGAGCAAGGCAAGGAGGGGCTGAGCAAGTGAGCTGCAGGCAACTCCACAATGAAATGGGATTAAATAAATCACTGTTTGAGTTACAGTGGGTTACTGTATGAGGTGTGTGCATAAGATCATGCTTGTCTGGTGGGAGGAGCTTAGGACAGAGAGAGAAGAGCTGCAGGAAGTGGGTTTCAAATTGGTCTTTTTTTTCTGCACCCACATCAAACAATTTACAACTACACACAAAGTTAACACAAACAACACAGTGCCAGTTCAAATACTCAAGGTGTAAAATATGCATATGAGTAATTCATATCCGATGTGTTTCTGCATGTACCTGATTAACGATGTGGCTGAAGAGTGCGAACACTGATGAAATGTGTCGCCACAGAAGCAACTGGATTGGCAATGAAGACAGACCCTTAATTAGTCACAACACATTTCTCATACCAGGTCATGTAATTCAACCTGACTCACAAACAGGCTGAGTCCAGAAGGTCACTGTTGGCGGTTGGTCCAACCACGTTCTTTCCTGGCCCGAGCCTAATCCAAGCTTTAGCTGTGGGTCATTACATCCTGGGCCGCAGTCTTGTGGAGAAGATTGGTTCAGAATCAATCAGCTCAGCTTGCTAGGCTGACCGCAGGGCAGTGAGAACGGCCCAGCGCTCTTCAACAGGATCAGAATGGATTAACTGGCACACTTTTAATTGGGAAGGCTCTTTAAAAAGGCCTGGGTTGATTACATTGGTGGAGAGTTATGTATTCCCATATGTGGAGGAGCAGGGCCATGTTGTCTAGATGCTGAAAGGGTTGAATTAGTTGATAGGGTTGCTTGAAGTGTGGGCTGATAGAGTCAAACTAAAGCACAGCCAGTTTGTCGGCTACAGTATTGGCACTTATATTCATACATTGCAAATTTATGCAACGGATTCAGCACAATATAGACACACTTGTACACAAACATATATAAGGTACTGTTAGGAAGAGATACATAAGGAAGTACTGTACTGCCCCCTTTGGCCACAGCGTGAACATGGACATATTGCTCTGTGAGGATGCTGTCTGCCACTATGGAAAAAATTCCCCTTGAATAGCCCTCAGGGTCCAGGAGAAAAAAAGGTGACTGCATTCGCTTAACTCTGTTCCCTGGCCTATTGATTTACCGAGCCGTTCCCCAACTGTCTGTCAAACAGTGGAGGCTGTTTTCTCCCTAAAAGGAGATCTGGCCATTTTTCTCCCATTTAATTAAAAAGAGACGCGAGGCCCAATAGTACGGTTGAGATGGCCCTTTCAGTCCTGACAGTGTCATTATAGCTTAAAGAGCCATCTGCTGCAGCAATACACACATAACAGATATGCATGTACATACAAATAAAGCTGTATATAAACACGCACACACTGGCTGGTTTTGACACTGTTATCTGACCACTGCATTGTTTGTTTTTTAGCCTTTTAAATCTATATTTTACTAAATGTTTAGTTGTAAATATTGACCAAATGTTTCATTCTCTTTCTGCCTGCCAAATTCTTTCACATATTCTGCATCCAAAAAGCACCTGACAAAAATTTAACAGATCCCAAGAATAAATGCTGCACACAATACTGAGCACAGAGATGTTATTTGTTATACAATGAGGTTCTTTATGAAAGTCAACATGGATGAAAACCTGAATGCCTAGATGGGTTTTATAGACTGTCAATGTCAGAGATGCTCTTTAAATCTAATATACTCAGCTACAGTGCGTGTGTCTCTCTGAAACAAGAGTCGAGACAACATAAGAAACATGAAAACTTTAATCAATGGCTGGCTAGCACATCAAAGGAAAAGCGTCTGTGCCGTTCAGGAGTATCTCGCTCTGCGTTCAAATGAGAAGCATTTGATGTTTGACACACAGGATGAAGGAGGGAGGAGCAGGCCTCATCCATTTTTAGCTGTGAAGGGGAAAACTCTCACTGTTTGGTACTGATTATTATGAGGATTAACAATCAAAGTCAGAACAAGTGTGATGACATTCAGTGATGAAAGTAAATGTTTTTACACCAGTTATTCAAGGTAACTGGGGCAGGACACCAAGCCACTGGAACGTTCTGTCGTGCTTCCTGTGACATGAATGACGTAAAAAGATTTTGCGTCTTTATTCTTTAATATTCAGTGATATTCTGACTTTACAAAACTCAGACTTTCTCAAATTTATCCTGATATTAACCCTGTTCCTGCGTCATGGATTCATATGATTTGGTCTTGCCCATCTCTGTATAACTATTGGTTTAATATTTTGAAACGTTATCAGGGGCACTTCAGGTGCCCTTTGATCCAGTTGCATCAACAGCTCTCTTTGGTGTAATACCGGATACAGTGGTCCTGCAGAGATCAGATACATGAGGATTATCCTTCATCTGCTTCAAACTATCTTTACAAAGTAACTTTTAAACAAAATCCTAAAAAACACAGTTAAATTATGCTAATTTAAATTATCCAAAAACACATTTGTTGTGACACTGATACAAATATAAAGCTAATTAAAAAGTCTAAAACTTTTACTGGTCAGAAGATGAAGGAAAAACACTGTTGCACACGTCTTTATATCACAGCTGTGTACAGTAACTTTTCTGAGCACCGACCAGAGTGGCCAATAGTGACAAGATAATAGTGTTGGTGAAGGGTCTCAGTCATCCAGGTCATGGTAATGCTAAGTGCTATATCGTAGGCAACTGGACTTGCTTGCGTTTCTTGAAGACATTTCGCCTCTCATCCAAGAAGCTTCTTCAGTTCTAACCGACTGGTACAGAGTTGCAGGCTTTTAAACTCTGTGTGGGTGGGAACCCAGGCAGAGTCGTTAGGGACACATGTGAACTCTTAGTTTCGAAGTCGTTAGGTTCACCTAACGACCTGTGAACCTAACCACCCACGCAGAGTTTAAAAGCCTGCAACTCTGTACCAGTCGGTTAGAACTGAAGAAGCTTCTTGGATGAGAGGCGAAACGTCTTCAAGAAACGCAAGCAAGTCCAGTTGCCTACGATATAGCACTTAGCACAAGATAATAGTCCATTTTGGTTGAAGACTTTGGACACATCACAGCACGGAAAGCAAAGGTGTAAGTAATAAGATTAATGCTGGGCAAAATTATTGTGCATTGTGCATGCTGGCTCACTGTTACACTGTCATGGCTTACTGGGAATGAAACACAGCTATTGTTAGTTATTAGTAACACTAGTAACACTTCCTGCTATGACAAGTCCAAATGTCTGCTGTGAAAACTGCTTTTGGTAAATGCTTAAACAAAGTAAAACACAAGCACAAGCAGAGAAGAGGCAGGGTACACCCTGGACAGGTCGCCAGACTATCACAGGGCTGACACATAGAGACAGACAACCACTCACACTCACATTCACACCTACGGTCAATTTAGAGTCACCAATTAACCTGCATGTCTTTGGACTGTGGGAGGAAGCCAGAGTACCCACAAAAACCCACGCTGACACAGAGAACATGCAGACTCTGAACAGAAGGGCTCCCCCACCCTGGACTCTTGCTATGAGGTGACAGAAGGGGGCATCCGGACCGGCTCACCAACATTGCAATATTTAGCTGAAGTTTGCTTACATCAGCCACCAGTGGTCATACCAGCCCAAGTAAAGCCCTGTCTACACATATACAGATATATATTTCTTAAACTGATATTTTCCCTCTCTTTTTAAAAGAAAAAAATCTGTCAGCAAGACCTTTGTTTTACAAAATATTTCCATTGACACTAGAATGCTCACTGGTGTTATGTGCCTTCCATAGTCTCCCCTCATTGCAAAGGTAGTGGAGTGTACTGGCTAACATTCAACAACCACTGATTCCTCTTTGATGTAAGAATGAAGGAGCACACTCAAAGATAATAGTGATGCTCCGGACATGTGCACGTTTTCTTTCTACTCTACTCCTCATCGACAACAGTCCCTCTCTCAAAATTGTCCTACTGTTCCACCTCAGTCTTGCACCAAAGCAGTTGTTTGTGATGGACTTAACCTGCAGACGCTGAGGTGGACCAGCTAATATTGGGCACCGCAGACGCCTCCGTTCATATGAATCAAAGAATCTGCTTATCAGAAGGCATTTTAAAAGAGTACCCAAAGTTACCTAAAACGAGAGGCCAAAACATGGAGGAAAATGCCCTTTTTAAAGAACATCTGGATACGTATAGACAGGGCTTAAGGCTGTTGCAAAAAATCCATGATGCCAAAAAATCCTCTACAATGTACTACACGGGGTGTGTTTTATTACTTAGGAATTCAACTATTCATGTCTAAAAGGAAGATTTTCTCTTCCAAGAAAAGTTGCAGTCTCACTTTATTGAAAACAAAGTTCAGAGCAAATGTATCAAGCTAACTTTAAAACCCCAACAACAACCATTTTAGATCAGTTATCAAGCTTCACATCATTTCTGCTCTTATCTCTACCTTACACAAGAACACATCTTTGTCTTCCCGACGGTATGTAAGGAACCATCAGAAGTGCAGAGTTACTCTGTACGTCTGAGAGTATTGCAGAACCCCCCTCCTCTCATCAGATCTTAGCTTCGCTAAACTCTGCTTGTTAAGACAGAATTAGTCATAAATTTAAGGAACTGCAGCATCGACAGAACTTCTCCGGCGCGAGCCTTTGGCACAGCCCGAAGCCTTATTATCTTGTTGAAATATGGTGGCCTGTAATTGACTCACACATTAATGTGACATTTTCACAATAGTCACAAGTAAGCTTGCTCATTAGCGCGAAGATCCAACAGAAATGTGTTGTGAAGTGGCCATATATCACTTTGCAAAATGCGTAGCGCTGCTTGTTGCTGAAGAGAGTGTTTAAAGACTCGTAGCTGAGCTGTATTGTAAGGCTGGTCAGCTGATCTGTCGTCCAGCAGTATGGACAGTTGTGAGAAAGTGTTGATGGTGTAGATTTGGATTAAATTTAATTTCAAATAGGTGCACAAAGTTCAGAATGGCAGGTGACTTTTAAAAGCCAGAAATCTCTTGTAATTAACGGCCATTAGTGGTGATGAAAACCCTCATAAAACCTTGGAGATAGCGTGTATTGTGATCGTGTTCTGCTCTGGGACAGTAAAAATCTTTTTTTGCCCCTTTTAAGGTCATTTTTTACAGTTAATCTCACGGAGTGTCATTTGAAAATTGAAGTCTTGTGGCGTGAATGCATTATACTGTATGTGTCTGGGTCCAGGCTGTGAGTAGGTCTCTGGCAGCACCTAGTGGCTGCAGGTGAACACACACATTCATATACTAAGCATACTCTACACACGCACACACATTCGCACACACCTAGTGCTGCTGTATCCAGCTGGGCTCTGTCCTTGCCTCTGCTGCTGTGAGCTATCAGTGCTCCCTACTGCTCACAGTGGAACTGCAGTCACTCTCTCTCTCTCACACACACACACACAAACACACACATGCAGGAAAAGACCCACGTAAATGCATGTCTCTTTTTCTCACTCCCACAACTGTGTGATCCTCCCTCACACATTACGTGGATAACACAGGTAGCACAGATGCAATGTCTTTACAATGTCGGACACACTATTGCTTCTCATGAATATTTATGGGATGAAAACATAGCAGAAATGCATGTGTTGTTTACTTTAATTCCGTGCTATATACACTTTCCATAGGCATATTTGTCTTTTTAGAATATCTCTTGCATTATGTATTTGCTGTGGGCACATATGGCTGCTTCCTCCCGAGTTTTATCTGTTGTTTCAACTTTGCTGTGCTGCAACTTTGTTTTAATCATCTGACAGATAAGCCTGCCAGTATGATAATATGGATCCGTCAATCCCAATGAAGTTCACGGGGTTAAAGCGTACAGTACTGTCCCCCCTCATTATGAGCGACAGCACTGAGACTATAGATTCGTCTGCGGACACACGAGAGAGAGAATATTCCATGCCACAGTATTTGATGAGAAAATGACTTGGGACACCCAATCCCCTGTTTATGTGCCAGAGCAAGGTCTCTTCCTGCTCTTATTCTAATTAATTACATTGCAGAATTGATTGTTTGGAGTGTGAGCCTGCAAAAAAATGTGTTTGGAATGGCTTATTATCTGGCTGGACAAAAGAGATGAAATATTAGGCGTTAAGTGGCGCTGGTAATAGAATTCCTCATGAAAGCTCTATTGATCAGGGTGGCTGGGCCTCCGGAGAATTCACATATCATGCAGTCTTAATTACATGCCAGCCAGGAGAGCTAAGGTCAACCTGTAAGTGTCTGAGTATGCACACACCCACACACACAGCTCTACATCACAGACTGAGCCAGAGTGAATGCAGAGAGACACCAATACACACATGACAACTGTTGTCACAACAAACGCTTTCAATCACACACAGACAGTAAATACTGCACATGTATGTGAAGCTGCCACTAATGATTGTTTTCATTATCTGCAGATTGTTTTTTCTGTTTATCATTTGGTCAATAAAATGTCCGATTTGTTGTCTGACAAATGGTCTAAAGAGATTGAGCTGATGGTCATAGACGACACTCACATTTAAGAATTTTCTGTTTGTCGACTAACTGTTGCAGGTATACATGTTGGGCATAATATTTATCAATATGTAAACAAGGAGCTAATCAGATAATAGTTTTTTTTGGTGTTTTGTATTTTTGTGAAAAGCGGTTTGGATGATACCTCTAGCACCACAAAGTAATGAGATTACACAATGCATTTTGAGTTTTCTCTGTGGTATTTTGGTAGTTTTGTTTATTACTCTTGTGATTAAAAATGATATGATCACATTCTCACGCTGTTCTGTAAATACATTTCTCACAGATAATAAATATTGCAACTTCTGATCAATCCATATAAATACCAGGCTTAAAATAACAACTTCTGATTAGGCCCAACCCACTTTTGATTTAAACCCCACCCACCCCTGGCATAAGCCCCACCCATTCCAAGTGCAGATACAAATACAAGTAGCCCTCACGCTGAGGGACGAACTTGTGCATTCACATCTTCCAGCAGACAAAGAAAGCACTTAGTTATCTAAACCTTTTTGCGCTTTTAAATGTACACATTTGTCTCACTGTGACAACGTTATGCAAACTAAACTAAACAAACAGAACTTATAAACAAAATGATTTTATCGTTTACAACACTACTTTTGTTGTTTACCGTCTGACTTGTCCATGTGTTGAAGGCTTTTTCTATATAGGCATACAAAAGATACCTGAGGGAGCACCTTGCTGAGCATAAATACAGGGGCAGAGCTATCGGCGGTGCTTCTGGTGCGGGGAAGCCCCCCCGCCCCCGTGCACAAGCAGCCCGAGTTCAGCTCGGGTGGGGGGGGTCCAAGGAAAATACTTGCACTGGGGCCCAGCGCAATTATGCTACGCCACTGCATAAATATACCATTAGAACAAAAAATCGCGACTACCCCATGGCAAGACATTTCAGTGAAGTACATAATGCTAATGATTCCTTATTACGCATAGAGGGCATTGAACACATTAAACCTTTGGTCAGGGCGAGGTGACAGAATACGGAAACTTAATCAAAGGGAAGCTTTTTGGATCCCTCAACTGGATGCTTTAAAGTATTTTTTTGTCAATATTGTCTATTTGTTTCACCTGTTATGCCATTATTTGGGTTATGTGACGGCCTCTGATTGGTTCCTGCCACTATATAGGTGTGTTGTATGTTCTGAAAGCCCTGACAAAGACCTGCAGTGGCTGAAACATGTTGGCTGTTTTGATGATTTAGCCACTACAGTAAAGGTTTTTTAATATTTTCTTACTAGTTTTTCTATATTTTTCAAAGTGCCTGGATTGCCCTCCTGTCGATACAGATATAATTTAGTTGGTTGAAAAGATACAGATAATGGTGTACTCACTCATCCTTAGTAGTAACATCCTTCAGTCAGACACCTGCCTTCAGAAACTGGAGGGAGGGTTGCACCCATCAGGATTACTCAGTGTGCCAAGTAACTTCTAAAATAGCATGCAGCAACTTCTTTGAGCATTTGTTTATGAATAGTAATAATCAGTACCTAAGACTAATTGTAGTCAGAGTGGGTTTAATTACAGTAGAGAAGCAAGAGTAAAATAAAATGTAATTTTTTTCCTTTTATGGCCCAAAATGTTCTGTAGTTTCAGTAGTTCAGTAGTGTAGTTTTCAGGTGTTGCAGCAGCATGAAGACAAAAGTAATTACATATAAATAGAGTAAAAGTAAAAAAGAAATGAAATAGGAATAAAAATGAAATAAAAAAAAAAATCCAGTACCAGACAGAGTAGAGAATTGATGATACCAGATCAGACAGATTCTGTAAATGACCTTTTCTCTGCCATCATGTCTTCATGTGTGAAATCAGTAAATGCCACATAAACAGCTGGCTTTTGTTGTTTTAGCAGCGTGGGCAATTCTGCATCATTTGACCTTTTGCTCTCTCCCTCCCTTTCATTTACTCCCTCTCTCCACCATCCGTCCTCTCCCTCTCTGTGTCCTTCCGTCCACTGCGGCGCCCCCTGCCCCGTGTTGTGACAGGCTTGTCAGGCTTGTGTTCGGCTGCGCAATATGCAGCGCTGGGAGGCAGCCAGTTCAGCGTGTAGAGCCTCAGGGCTTTGGAGAACGTCTCAGGGTGTTTCTCTCTGTCTCTTTCTCTCTGTCTCTGGTTGGTTGGGGGTCTACCGGGGCATGGACGCCATCATATCACCCGGCACCTGCTACCCCTGACCTCGCTGCAACCAGGGGAGCACGCACACGCACAAATTGCAAGACTCACTGACATTGATCACAGACAAAGCTGCCACCGTTCACCCATAACTCCATCCATCTGTCATCATGTGCATTGATTCCTCCAAAGGAACTCTTTGTCTTTCACACAGTGTGGTTTTTACATCAGTGCAGATGGCACATCGGGTTCAACCTTGTTAAGCCAGTTTTTGTCATATTTGTTGTCGCCTGGTTGTGACAGTGTTTTTCCTGTGTCTTCAAGGCACCAACGTCCACGAGGCCAAGAGGATTCTGAACGAGAGCGGCCTGCCCATCACGGCAGCAGATGACCTGGATGACGCCGCCAAGAAAGCAGTGGCCGCCATCAAGAAATAGAAAAGTCTCAGAGTAACCTCACCACACTCTGTCCGCCAACATTCACACAGTCTCAGATCATCACCGTCAGCCTTTTCTTACACATGCAGACCTCCAGGACTTCATGCCTTTGCACCCACAGGCCTTTACTTTATTGTTTCAACACTAGCTTCCAGCGTCTCTATCACAGCTTTCCTGATGCTCTATAACCGAATTTAAATTTTACACTCACTTCACCTGTGTGGGATAAATTAGCAGCTTTTTAATTTTGAAAGAAAATCTCTATTAAATGTGTAATTATTGGAAGAAGTCTGTAACTCTCAGGCTTGTCAACAAAGTTACGTCCTGAAACATCATAAAGGCTCATTAACTGGATGGAGACTCAACGCTTTTTGCATTCCGTTTTTCAGAGGCAACAGACTCGGCTTTCTCTCTGGATCATGCGGTATATGTATGCAGTATTATTTAAGAGAGATTTTCACCTCCAGTCTCAGCTTAGGGGATTTTTAAAGGTACAATATGACTGACAACAGCCTGTTCTTGTGAAATCATTCGATGGCACTTAGCCAAAACAAAAGGCAGCATTACAGAGCATTCAGTTAACAGTCGGATCAATCAGTCTGTTTATTAGTGACTTCACTGTTGATAATTAATCCATTAATCCATCCAATGACTTCTATGTATTTAATGAGGTGAATGAAGTACCCATGCTGTGAAATTTTGTACATCGTGTCTTAATTGTTAAGTGCTCTATGGCAAACAGTGTGTTAACTGCTTGATTCTGTGCCTGTTTCATGAGGCCACGGGGTTTTGTAAACTATCCTGCCGACTCTTTCAGCACAAGTAGTTTCGTACAGAGGTGTTGAGAAAATCCAAAACACAATTGTATTTAGATTTTTTATAATCATGAATGTATATTGACAGGAGATCTTGAATACAGTGTCAAAGCTGTGTGTATAATTCGAGAGATTAAAAACAAATATTTCAAGACTGCTGTCTCGTTTATTTGTTCGCTTTACATTGGAGTATCCTCGGGGGGAGAATGGACAGAGGAGGATGGAAAGTTAAAAAATATGGAAATCAAACCTCCGCTAATCCTACCAGCTTTTTCAGGAGAGAGCAAATTAGCAGAATAAATGTAACGTCAGTGGGGAAAGCAGACACTCAGCAGTTTTTACAGTTATGAGCCTTTGAGCTCACACCATTAACTACCTGAGGAAAGAAACACACAGTCCAGCCTTGAGATAACCTTTGAATATACAGTAGGTGCTTATTCCAAATAATTCAACTTCTCATTGCCAGCATTGCTACTGCATAATGCCAAGTTTATGCTTTAGATTAACCCGCTATATGTTTTATCTGAAGGTCAAATAGTCGAATATGTTCAGTTTCAAACGACCAGCTCCATAATTTACTCTATAAAGGAAGGATATGTTTAGGTGGGAACCAGAGAGAAAATTTTAGAAATACAGAACGCAACAATCCTCAAATAAACTCTTCTCTAAGGCTGCAGCTAATGATTATTTTCATTATCTAGTAATTGCCAGTTGTTTTCTCCATTAATCATTCAGTCTAAAAACAGTAAAATATGTCAGTCACAGTTTTTCCAGAGCCTGAGATGAGATCTTCAGTCCTCCTTTATGCTCATCAAACAGTCCAGAATCCTGATATTTACATTTATTCATTTGCCAGATGTTTTTCGTCCAAAGTTTACAGTAATTAATTGCTGCAGTAAGTTTGGTGTTGTCAGTAAAAGAATAACAAAATTGTTTGAACAGATTTTTATGGTAAGAGACAAAGAAGCAAATCCACTATAACCATCAGATGCTCTGCATTTTTGCTCAACAGTTATTCAAATGAAGAATCCATTATTGAATTAGTCACTTGTCTTCATTTTTTGCCACGGTGAAATAAAAGGCACCTCAGACGCCGAAACTGTTAAAGGAAGATAACACACTCTCAAGCTTAACATTAGACATCATTGCGAAATCTCTCATGAATAAAGGATAGGCTGCTGATCTGCAAAGTGGAATTATTTTTAACAGTGTCAAGAATTTTTAAATGAGAAAAGAAAGATGAATATTTCAAATATTTAAATGTGTATTAAGCAGCCTTGTACCTGGTGACAACATATCTGCCATCACTGCTGCTTAAAACGTTTTTAATCAAAGAAAATAGAAAGACTGAGTGACAAAACACAGTGCCAAACACTTTAATCTTTCTTTTTTATATTAATTGTGTTTACTGCATTGATTAATTAATCTGTAGAACACCCAAAAACAAATGCAAATGCAATGCAAAAACAGTAGTTCTCTTTTTCGTGTCAAGGACCCCTAAATTGATACACATCAGGTCATGGACCCCCATTTGATAAAATCTTGATTCAGGGAGCTCCATCTGAAAAGATATTGGTCAATTAGAAATGGTTAAGACCAGAATTCTACAGTTGGCAACTAGAGCTACAACAATTTGTCTATAATCAGTCAACAGAAGATTAATTGGCAACTATTCTGATAATGAAATGATCATTTTAGTAAGTTTTTAGGCAGCAACAGCAGCCAAACATTTGCCAGTTTCATGGCAATTTACACAGAGCATCTTTTACTATTATCTGACTTTTTATTGGTAAATAAATCAATAAATTAAAGAATAAAATAATATTTAATGTTAATAATGTTTCTTTTATTTAGAAAGGGACAGTGCACATTATTGAACATGATCACTTATGTCACTTAAATGTGCCAGATTTAGCCACACAGGCTAATTTCCACCTGCATTTCCTGGCAGGTTCATGGTGTGAGGGTATATAAGAAAAAGACTAAATAACATACAAAAGCACAGAAACACATGAGCACAGATAAAGGTGGATTGATAGCATGTCCACAGACGGACACATGAGCACAGAGCAAGCATATAAGCATAGACACATCACATAACAAGGCACATAAGCAAAAACAAGATGTAAGTACTATTAATGAAACAATGACCGTAATCATATAACCTAAAACATTAAGAACGTCAACACAAAACACAACATAGCACATAACCACAAACAAACACACAGAAGCACAAAACAAAGCACATCAGCAAGGACAACAGCACACAAGCACAGTTAGGAAGACAGTGACATCACCATTAAACCAAAGCACATAAGCCCCAACACACAGTAATGTAATGAGAACTTAACCACTTATTCAGATCATGACAACATGTTTGATCGTCCGGTAACCACTATTTTATGAATTTGGAGAATGACTTAAGACGTGATGTTCCTGAGGTCTGTGGGTACAGTGTTCCAGGTGTGTGCTGCCGGATTTGAAAAGGCTGACTCACCACAGCTGCTCTTTCTGTGTGGTATTTTGCAATTCCCCCTGGATGTAGATCTGGTGGATGATTTTGTTTAATGAATTCATAGAGTGGAGGGGTGCCAGGCCATGAAGAATTTTATATACAAGTAAATTATCTGCAAATTTGAACGTATTTTCCCAATTTAAAAAATCCTATTTAGTTAAAATTTTACAATGTTGATATGAATTTGACTGTTTATCCAATGTTTTTAACGCCTGTTTGTGCAGTCTTTCTACTGGTTTTAGTGTCGGTTTGCCTGTTTGAGTCCAGCTGGTCAGAAGGTAACTTATGTCCCTTTTTTTTTTTTAAGTGAAAATAAACTGCTCTCTGTTTTTCTTGGGACTGCCTGAAACCCCACCAAGGACCTCTGTGGGTCCCTGGACTCCTGGTTGAGAACGACTGTGCAAAAATACACCATACAGCATGTTGTATTTATTTTACACTATTTCCTGTTCTGCCTTTCTTTTTATTTGTCAATTTGCACACACACACACACACACACATACACACTCACACGCACTTAAACTCCTCGAATCACACACCTTCAGTCTTCTAATGAAACTCAAGTGTACCTCGTCCCAAGAGAGACTTGAGAGGAGCGACTGTCCTTCATAGGCCCTGTGTGAGCACAACAGAGAGACAGAGAGTTGACTGAGACCTATTCCTGTCAGACACACTGACTGTGTGATGGATTATCTGTCAGGCAATCTGAGAGGACGCCCAGACACACAGGATCGACTGCCACCTCCATGAAAGACACACACACACACAAAGCTTTTTTTTTTTTTTTTCCCTCCTCCTCCTCCTGTATGCATCAGGAGGTTTTCTCTGAGTGTTTCTCTGACAGGAACACTCAGAGAAAACTGTCTGTCTCAAACTGGAGCTCACCTCTTAAACACTAACTTGTTTTTATATTAGGCAAAGTCAAGAGGGCTCCATCCAGATGGGGGCCTCTGGTAGCAGCAGTTGCTACACATCTTTGTTGTCCGTACTGTTAGAAATGACATGCTGTGTATGAACTGCCAACCTTGACACAAAGTAGAAGGAGATATCAAGTCAAACTGTTGGCTAACTACTATAATTTATTTGTTATTTATTAATTTGAAGCGTCCCTATCATCAAGAGTCATCTCAAGACACAAATCCAGAGCTCTGTGGCTCTGTGCTGCACCGTGCCAGCCAGCCAAGCCGTAGAAATGGGCTGAAGGGTTCAATAATTGCCTTATTTCATGCTCTTCCCTCCGTGTGTCAGAAATATCCCTGCTGATGGATTGGACGGAGGAATTTAAGGCTTGTTAAAGCGGGCTTCTCGGGCCCTGATATTGTTTAATTCAGTGTCAAGCTGGAGGTCACGACGAAATGTGCACACTGATTTACTTGGCAAAATTAGTGCCGCTCCTTCATATAAATATAGATGAGGGGGGGAAAGAAGCTTTGGAGGTCAGCCTGAAGACTTCTATCATGTAGCCAGCTGCTTTTAACTCGACTAATACCTCTGGAGGTGAGAGAAAAAGAGGGTGTTGTTTTAAACGACCCTTTGGGGCGGGCTGCTCCTTTAATTAAGCTGAATTATTATGCCCGGGGAGTTTTATTTTTCACCCTTGGTGGCTCACTTTATTTGTCTTCTGTAATTGTCCGTTTTGCTTTCTCAAAACGCGGCAGTTTTTTTTATGTGCTTCTGTATTGATGTCAAAACGGTAATTGCCACTTTATGAAGCTGCCTTCAGTGTTTAAGCGAGTTGGGAGAGCCGGTGCTCGTGAAAAGCATTCTTTCAGACAACAGGGTCAAGGCCGTCTCTCAGGAAGTATTGGATATTTATTGAGTCATTTGGAGGCAACAACTATGAACATATTAGTTCATAATAAAGCAATAGCGGTATGAATTGCCTCCGGCTATTGTACTTCATCTTTCAGGGACAAGGGGTTGCTCAATATTTACAATTTTCTGCCTGTGCATCTGTCGACCAGGCAGGGAACAGATAAGGGGCGTGAGCCTGCCTGTGTGTGTGTGTGTGTGTGTGTGTGTGTGTGTGTGTGTGTGTGTGTGTGTGTGTGGTCGATTCTGTCCTATATGTGTGTGTCAGTATATTGATGTTACCATCCCTGTGTGCGGTGTGAACATGTTTATGTGTAAGTTCTTAAGAGCTTTGTATAAAGACGACCAACATTTCTTTGCCCATGGGATCGTCCAAACACGGTGTGCTTGTTTGTTTGTTTTCCTCTTCTTATTCGCAGAGATATAAAATGAGAGAGCAGGTCCAGCCTCACCTCTCCGCAGCCCTTATTGTCTTACCACCAGCCTGAAATCATAAAAAATAGTTGCTGACAGGTTTTATGGCGGAGAAGCAACACAGTGTGGGAGAGAGTAAAAACGTCAAGAGTGAAGGAGGAGTCGAGGCTGTCGGCAGCGTGCTGCCATTGAGGTCCTCAGATTTGGCCTTGGCTCGTAGATGAGCAGAAAAATCCATTTCCCTCTCTCCAAACTGTTGTCAGTGTGTCTGTAATTGAAGGACTTGGAATCGATTTAAATTACCTTGGCTGTCTCGAGAAATTGAGCGAAGAGGAGGCAGATTTAAAAAGTTGCAATAAGCAACATACCTCCTGAATCTTCCTTTTTCCATGACAATGTCTTGTTTTCTGAACTGTCTCTGCGCTTCTCTCACAATCAATAAAAATTGAGGGTCTCCTTTAGTTTCAAGTGCAAAGTTTGAAGACACAAGTTAAGTCCACAAGAACTTTGAAGATCTTTCCAATACAGCTGCTCTCCCGAGCTGCAAGCCTTGCAGAAGAAGTGTATTTTGAAAGAAGACAATGCATGTAACAGGCAGAACTTGACACGGTATTCCAGAACGTCAACAACCAACACACCCAGAGTACCTTGCATGTCGTATGTGGACGTGGGAAGTCCATGACCAAAGCGTCAATATGTGACGAGGTTGGAGTGAGAATGTGTTGTTAAGTGTGCATGACAAAAGGATCGGGGATAACGATGTGCATCAAAGATGATGTGAAGTTTTGTCGATTTGGATCATAATAAGTTTTTGATGGCGTTGCGCAGTGTTTCAGTATAATAATGGGTAAAATCTGAATACATGACCGAGAAAACGTAGCACAGACACGCTGGCAGGATGATGTAATATCATACAAGAGAAGAAAAATATCCAAGAAACAATTTTCATCCAGTCATTGAGAAAATATATAGAACTGAATCTTCGGAACGTTAAAAAATACATGCCAGTGGTAAATGTGACATTGAGTCGGTAGTGGAGTGTGTGAGATGTAATTTTGAAAGGACTTGGCCTGTCGTTTGTTTCCCTTCTTTTGTATTCTCAATAAACCTTGTTCAGCTTTTCCCTACCTCACGTGAGTACCGTGGATCTCGAGAAAAGGAACGGAAACATAAAACACAAACTAAGTGGCCAAGGAACTGCAGTACATTGAAACGGCCACTATAGCGTCCTAAATACTTTGGTGATCCCCTGAATTGTTGCTGTAGTGCCACTGTTTTGGTGAAATGTTTCCACAGCTATTAGTTTTTCTGCAATTTTTCTCGTCCTTTCCATCCTTCCTTCCTTCCTGCCTGCATGCCTCATTTTCTCACTTACCTTTGTTAACTCTCCTTGGAGTGAGCAGGAAAAAAAAACAGCCAGCAGAGTCAATGGAAGGAGAGAAAAGCAAAGCAAAGCTGAATACAGCCAGCACTTTGTCTTTTCAGATGTATAGTGTCTTAGTTCCCATCCTGCTTCTATCCATCCCATCTCTCCACCAGTCTTTCCAGCCTTGCCTTTCTTCCCAGCATGCCTCTGCCCTTTCTACCCGTCATTCAGACATCCATTTATTCGTTCATCTTTTTGTAATTCTGTTCATTCTGCCATTATGCTTCCTTTCTTCGTCTCTTCCTTCCTCTCATTTCTAGCTCTGTCACATCCTTACTCCACTCCGCTGTGCCTTCTTGCAGTTTCTAATCTCGTGCTGTCATACAACCTTCCTTGCTCGCCTACTTACAACCTTTACTACTCCCATCCTTTCATACTTTGAGGTCACCTTCCTCTGTACCTTTTTCCCTTTTATCCATCCATAATGTTTCCTTATTTCACTCAATTCCTTCCTTGTTTTCTGAACTTCCCACTGCCCTTTGAGTGACCTAATAGAGGCAACAGAAAAAAAGGAAAGTGAGTAAATATGTCTTACACACTTTTGAAGTATTCCTTAGTTTCCATTTGCACGATAAACTTTCTTCCCGCTACGTTGTTGTTTTTGGCGAGCTGCCCGCGATCCTGTCGTCTATGAAGTAGCATCAGGAGAGCTGCCTTCAGTATGGAAAGAAATCTTCTCCTGGAATGACAGTACTTAAAAGCTCATTTGGTGTGACCTCTGGAAGCCAACGCCCCCTAATTAAAACAGAGGCAGAGGCAACAGAATGCTGTTTCAAATTGCTTGATAATTAGGCTCCCAAGTTATCCTGGTGGAGCGCTCGGCAGGTGTTCAGCTGACACGCTCAGACACTCCATTGTCCCACAATGCCGCGCTTTAATGCCGTCTGCTGAGTAAAAATAAAGGTGAGATGCAACCCTGAGGGGCAGGCAGTGTGGCACAGTGGTGACAACACGGTGCAGAAATTCAGGGAGACATTTTTGTTGTTTGCGAGTTGTTCGCTTCTCCTATGTCTGTGTTTTTTTAAAATAACATACAGTCACTCCATCACGACTTGATCCATCAGCTTCCCGAATCATGCTAGTTACAGCACGCAGGTGTGTGTGTCCATGTTTGTTTTGTTGGTTCAGAAAGGGCTGTGCCTCGGGGTGAAGGTGACTTTGACAGTTAATAGCGCTAACGGTAGCCTTTCGCTGCCTTCTTTTCTCCCTCTGCCGTCTCATACTCGGGCTGAATATATGAAACCTGTGTGTGTCGGGTGCTATTGCCGTCAAATACCTCTGCCCACAGCTAGCGTCGAGGACAAGGGTTTGTGCCGAGCGCCCGGGAAAAGTGGCCTGTCACCTGTGATTTTGGCAACAATGTAAAACGGAGCAGTAATGGCAAGATGAAGGCTGCTGCTGCGCTGAAGCACTCTCACACATCCAGCTATAAACAGACACAGTAAACAAGGTGATGAAGTTTAGCATGCACGCTAAGATCTGCCTTGTTGGGGATCTTTTTTGATGCAGGAGCTGTGGGTAATCAGAGTAGGTGTGTTTGTGTTTATTTTTACTTGTGTACTGTGTGAATGTGTGTCAAAATCCACCTGAACTTCAAATCTGTGCATATTTCTGTCTGTGTGTGTATGTGTGTGTGTGTTCTGTTTATTCTCTGTGGGAAGATGTGATGAGCTGTTTGTGTAGTGAAATATGCTTGAAGGTTTGTTTGTATTCAGGGTTGCAAGTGAATTGCTTTTCCCAAAAAGGTAAACTCATGCCAGCTTAACGCATCTTGGCCTGGAACATTTAAATCATATGGCAGCCATTTGCATGAGCTGAATACGTTAGACAGCACGATGACTAATTGTAAACTTTGTCTTACCTTTGTTTACCTGCTGTGGTTTTGCTGAGCACACAGACTCAGTGTGTTTACATTGTAGCATACATTCATTAGTGAGCACAGCCCCCCCTCCTCTTCTGTTGGCTGCTGAGAGGCCATGGTGGGGATTTAATGCCTTATTAATGGGCACTTTGATGGTAGCTGGTCAACACAGTGTTAATGTGGGTTTGCTTATTAAGTGCACAAACTGGGCTCATCACAGTTAATGGGCTTTCAGAATAGAAAATCCTTCATTAGGTGAACAGTACTATTGCCACACTGCCTTAAGTGAGATTTATACTTGAATTGGCGTTGAATCAATGCCAACGAGGCTCTGCATCGACTAAAGCCTACGCCCTACCCCTGCACCGTAACCTGACTTTTACCTTTCCAGAAATACAACTACACGTAGCAGCGATGCAGACCTCCTGTTTGTTTTTGTCAGCTGACACCATTTCTCAGTGGAAATCTAAGCTTTTATTAACTTTTATTTCACAGATTAGAAACAATAAATTGTGAAGACAATAAAGCCTCCACAAAAAGAGCATTTTAAGTTTTGTGTGATATTTATCCTAGCTTCATATGAGTAGAGGAAATCTCCGCTATTTGCTAGGGTAATTTCTACAATGTAAAATGCCATAGGCTTGTGCTAATAACGTTAGCATGTTATATCTGTTTGGAAAACGTGTTTAGTATCAGACAGTTGTTCTGTCGGTGAACCTTGTGAGTTGTAATGGAGCAAAATTTTGTAACGTTACCTTTGTTAAATGTTGCTGTTGTTGCTGGCTTCATATGAGTAGAGGAAAAGTCCACTAGCCACTAAGCTAATTTATACAATATAAAATGCCATAGGCTTGCGCTAAAAACATTAGCATGTTGTTTTGTGGGGAAAATGTGTCCAGCAAAAGACAAGTGTTTTGTCTGTGAATGCTGTGAGTTATAGTGAGGATGATTTGTGTACTTGAGTTTGAAACTGTCTCTGTTAAGCCATGTTTAATGTGTTTTTAATGTGTGTGACACAGACACACCACCGCACAAGTATAAATGCTCACAACAGTGTAGGCCATGTGCGTAGGCCATGTTGTAGGCTCTGCATAGTGCTGACGCACAAGTACAAATCCCACTTTAACAGCCTTCATTAGTGGGAAGCAAGTGAGGGATTAGGTCTTAGCAACTTTGTTGGGTTGCTAAGGCCAGAAATTGGAAGATATTTAATGCAGGATGCAGCTTTAATAAAGTGTTGAATAATACAGAGGCTGTGATATTCACATGCTCCTTAGATATACTGCTGTGTCCTCTAAACTCGATAAGATAGCTACATACATGTATATTAGCAAGTTTTCTTAGCTTTCTTAGTTTTCTGTCCACATCTCGCACTAGATGTATTATAATTATTTATTTTGTTTATTTTCATTACAATTATAACATTATGTCGTGTAACGTTAGATTAGATGTTTCCATGAGGTAAACCATCCCCACCACCGCCCATTAAACCATCAAATTTCTAAAAACTTACAAATAAGTTGCCTTAAAAAACACATACACAAAAAAAAACTGCAGCTGTGGCTCAGGAAGTAGATCAGATCATCCACAAATCAGAAGATCAGCACTTTGATCCCTGGCTCCTCCAATCTGCATGCTGAAGTATCCTCGAGCAAGATGCTGAATCCCAAATTGCTCCCGTGGCTGTTCCATCGGTGTGTGAGTGTGTTAAAAAACTGAGTAGCAGGTGGCACCTTGTATGGTAGCCAAGGCCACTGGTGTATGAGTTTGTGTTTGTATTGTATGTGTGTAAATGGGTGAATGTGACTCGTAGTATAAAAGGCACTTTGAGTGGTCTGAAGACTAGAAAGGTCCTATACAAGTGCAGGTCCATCTTACCTCCCTCCGAAAACAGTTAAATAATAATGATAATAGTATTATTAAGCAAAGAAACACAAGTCTTATTTCAGTTTCAAGTCTTGATTCATGGTTACACATACAAGTCTGTTATAATTTCTGTTTATCCGGTTGTAAAGTAATGTTGGCAGCACTGCAGTGAAACCTGACCGACAGTTCAGCACCACAGAGAGAACAGATTCTGTGTTCCCAGATCTCGCAAGACTGGGTTGCTAAGACAGAGACAGGTCTTCAACAAAGTTAATTTCCTCCCAATTAGTCATTCCCAAAATGCCCTTTCATTGTCAGAATGTTCAGAAGATATGTGGCTTGTAAAAACTGCGTCCAGTATTTACTTTGGTGAGTATGGGGCAAAAGAACTGGTCACAATCTGTACTACACTTTTCCCATTGGAATGAATAGACCCAGGACTGCTGCTAGTCTCCCAAAGGGGCGGGGCAGCGGTGAAACTAACATGACACAGATAAAGGAAATGAATCTAAACTGGGCCCTCTTGATTTATCAGTGGGCTCGGGTCCCACCCACTTCCACTTTAAACAGAACACAGCTAGGGATACAGATAATTCAGGTGGTTAAATAGATGCAAATTCAGTTAACAGTTATGACTTTATTCTCATTAAATTATGAGTTTATATTCACTATTTTGTTTTGTTTTCTTTTTTACTTATTATTACTTTAATAGATAAAGACATTTCCTTTATAAAATAAGTACAAAATGAATAAATAAATACAATTTAAAGTGTATCCCCGTCACAGATGAAATAAAGCCTACCCCCGTGCATTTTGGGTTCACTTTCAAAACTTCCCAGCAGCAGCAAACTGTGTGGGCTGCACTGTAGATCCGTTTTAATTACTTTCCCCAACAAACTCGACCAGCAGCAAAACTGAATGTATCCACAGCACATTTCCCTAACAAGGTCTATTCATAGCTGTGAACATCCAGTTCAAAGTCTGACGCAACGTCAAAAACTGATTTAGACGCAGTGTTCTGTGTTTGTTGTACCGCCACACTTCAGGAGTACAGTATGATCAAAACCTCAAATAAAACCCAAAAGAAGTCCATTTAACCACATCACATACTGCAGTATTGTGTTATACATGCTCAGGCTGCACAGGTGTGTGTACGTGTGTGCGTGAGAAAGAGAGAAGCAGATAGTATAGGAATGAAAGCAGGGGCACGCTCTCACAGATGAACACATTACCTACATCCAAAGGATATTTCAAACACTTCCCCTTGTAAAATTCTCCATTACATGGGTCAATAGAGGGCAATGGGAGAAGAATAAATACCCACACCTCTCCCAAAGACTGCAGCTCTCTCTTTGCTTGCATACACACACATACACCCACTGACACACACACACACACACGCACCGGCTGACACTCGCTGTCAGCCCATCTGATTGCCTGTTAGGGAGTCTCACCCACCACGACAAGTACCCTTTTTCGCCAAGAACCATTTTCCCCGCCATGTCAGATATGGGGATATTAATGAATGCACAATGACAGTACTTAGGGAGCCGAGCAGCTATCCTGCCTCTGCAAATTTACCCGCAGGTCACTTTTGTACGACAGGAAAAAGAAACTATGGAAACAAACAGGTGCGGGTCAGAAACTCATCTCCTCTCGCAGATTAAAAACTCATCTTTCAAAGCAGCGCCGCGTTATTGAGGCTGATTTTCGGGGCTCTCCATGCAAATGGAGGTGTGATTAGGCACATGGGGGTGGGGGGTGGGGGGGTGCACAGAGGAGACGTGGCTGTTGGAGAGGAGAACGTTGTGTCCCTCTGTCCAATTACCTCCACAGGAATAACTGAGACAGAGAGGGCCAAAGGCTGTCTCTGCCTCTGAGACACTCATTAGGAGTCAAAGTTGTGTGTGTTTTTGACACAACATTTATGCATACACACACTCTCAAAATGATGATTTTTTTTTGATAATGCAGAACTTGGATGTTTATCATGCTGCACTGGAAATTCTGCATCATGTGTCCATGTGATAAGGTGCTTTTAAGCTGTATTAATGATTACCTGGCATTCTGATTCAAAGGCAGTTAAGAGCTTTTATGTTAATGTACTGCCATCAACACATCAGTGGAAACTTATCTGTATTAATTTGTATGTAATCCTACAGTATGTGAGCATTAGTGGATGGCAACATTAGAATATGGGTTGGAAAGGGGCAGGGAAGTTACTGCGTGTTTGCTTCACTGATCCACCGAGGCTAAACAAGACCGGGCGTCTCTTTGAAAAGAAAATACGCTCTCGCTTCCGTGTGCGTGATGTAATATGAAATGAGTTGAAACTTTGATGAATTCACAGGTCATTAAAGCGCTGCTTCTGATGCCTTTTTAATGAAAAGCGCCCCGGTAGAGCTAAGGCAGCCAGGATAAAACGAGGGAGATTTTATCTGCCGTTGTTTCCTCATTAACCTTAAATTATGCAAACTAGTACAGTTCACATTCGAGTTTGTGGACAGCTCCGTTTGCTTGTTCTTACAGTACACCCCCCACCCCCCACTTCTGATAGCTGAGCACTTTCATGTTGGCTCCAACAATCTGAGGGTCATGTCTGCTTTTCATTGCCACCGATTCCACTGCTGCTTTCCTCTGTAATGAGCTCTGGTAAGCCGACAAGGTCATATGGCACGGCAACATGGATATCTATTTTTTCTTTTTGTATCTGCAGACTGTGTGTGTTTAGACAGGCTCATTTCTCCATCTTTAGACAAGTGTGCTTGACTGTGTCTGCGTATGTGGAAGTACAATAACCAGCAAAGCTGCCACCAAGGTCGGATAAACAGAAACTCATCCATCCACACACACGCACACGCTTTTCTGTGTCTAACCCTGTTCCCTATCCCTGCGACTTCTGTTACCTGTTCTTGCTGATATCAGGTGGAGGCTCCGCAGCAGCCTCAGGGTATCATGATAAAGTATACATATTTATCTGGGCTGCAGCCATCGATGATCCTATCTGGATTGATGAGGAGGATTAGTATTTCACACTGAATCAGATGGCACCCCGAGGCCTGCACAATGGCCGGTGGACATTTTTAAAGGGATTCATATTAGAGAGTAATATGTGTGCACGTGTCCTGTTTATTCTGTTTAGTTTAACATGTCAGATAACACTGTGGTCACCAAAGTAATTGCTAGAATGTGAGCGCATTGTAATAGCAACATCACGACAACAAAGTCCATGCTGACACAGGGAAAACATGCAAACTCCACAAGGTTCGCACCCCGAACCTTCTTGCTGTGAGGCGACTTTGTGTGCTATAGCTAGCTAGGTTTAGCCAATCAAGGTTTAAAGGAATACTTCACCCACGAAATGACTATTTGTATATCACTTAAAGCCAGTGTGTGACAAAATTGAAAGGCCTCTCTCCACTGGCGTTACCTATCTGGCTGTCACCACTCCCTCCTTGTCTTGCATTGGTCACTGCAGCTGCAGGAAGGGGCGGAGCTGCCCTCCCTCTCTGTCTCCACATTCTGTGCGCGGTCCACATCCACCTTCTCTTCATCATCATCCATCTGAACATTACTATCAGACCTGTTGAATGCAAACTATCTAGAAAAAACACAGAAAATTGAACCTGTTCAGAAAATGTCAATGACAGACGAAAGTTTGGACTCAGTGTGCAAACGTGACACACAGCAAGGTTGTATTTATTTTTAGACTTGCAACAATTTCAGATGAAAAAAACAGCCCCTAGTCATGCCTTGGTGTCTTGAATCCAGAAAGTGTTTTTCTCACATGTCTCCACAGGAAATGGCGAACATATTGATCTATTCATTGATTGGGGGCCACATTTAACAATAGCAACAAATCTGTATCAAAACATTCATTTACAAACTTTCACACAGCTCATGCAGTCTAATCCAAGTCTAATGTACCCAGTTATATACTCAGTACTTCCCAAACACATGCATTCTCACTAAAACCTAAGCTTTTCAAACTGAACTGAAATGAAACTTGTCTCTGCTCTTTTCAAAGCCACGCTCCAAAGCTACGTTTTTTTAGCTGGCTCGTATCTCTGAAGCCCCAATAGACCAATTAAACTGAGGTTTGTTCCACGAGTTGGTTGAAAACTCCATCTCCAACTGATTTTAATAACTTTAACTGACTTAATGTTTTTAACAGAAGAAAGCCTCTAAAGGGTCTTACGTCTGAACTCGACTGCTGCAGCCGGGACATCATGCTAAGAGATGGAGGTTAAAGATGCATGTGTTGGTTAAAAAGTCGTTATCCTCCTCACAATGATCGTGTGTCAGGAGATATGTAAGGAAGGAGCAGCATTGTTCTTGTATTGCAGGATAGAGCCAGTTATACTGGGGTGCAGTCTTACAAATAAAAATGTGATATACATTTCATAATCCTGTGTGATGCCTACTGTAAACACAAGTTTAAAATTAAAAAAACAACATAAAATAGGTTTGATAGCCAAAACTAGAAAATAAGACATTAATAAACCTTAACTTTTCTTTGACTGCATATATCTCATAGTATATAGGACGTACAGGATGTTATTGTCTGATAGAAACAAAAAATACTGAATATTAGATTAAAGGCCACTGAAACTGCAAAATACAGTCTAAAGGTAATAGTCTACTGAAACTCACACCGAGGCCCATATTAAGTGATGCAGCAGACCTCCAGGCCACAGAGCAAAAAGACCCTGATTCACCTGTCAGATCTTTGGATCAGCGTGTCTGCATCACCCACTGTTCTTCATGAGTCGTTTCACTGTCGTTCAACAGACTAGAAAAATAGGAATTTGAAAACAGCTCTGTCAAGCAGTGAAACAGCTGTCAATTTGCCGTCTTAGTGGAGCTACAAAGCGACGGCAGCGAGCTGGGAGATCCCTCCTGTCTTCTTCCACCTGGATCCATAGTCCTTGACGCACACTTTCAAGGACACTCGACAAACTCCATGGTGGAGTTCGATCATGTAGGCAACGATCCCGGAGAGCTCTGTGCAGCAGCTGCTTAGGCGACCACTCAGGGAGAGGTGTGTGTGTGTGTGTGTGTGTGTGTGTGTGTGTGTGTGTGTGTGTGTGTGTGTGTGTGTGTGTCAGACAAACAGGGAGAAAGAAAGAAGAGTATCTATCTGAAAGCATGTGTTTATGTAGATCTAACAAGTGATGTAAGAGCAGGCTGTATGCAGTTCTTTATTTATAAATGAGAGGGTCCCAGGAGGAGCTGGTAAGGTTAAAATTACAGCGTTAAAACACCGTCTGTAAAGCAAAATAAGAGGCTCGTTATGAGCTATACAATATTTAACACACCTGTTATACAAGCAGATTATTGTCACATCTGATACTGGTGCCACACCACCTGCTGAGCTGCAGGTCTTACTAAGATTTTTTAGGAAAAAATAAAAGTCTTACAAGTATGTTGCTGACAAAGAACTTTGGGCCTCATGAGGGAAGAGATAAACCAATAAATGTCCTCTTACTTTTGCTCATATCCATGATTTGTTTTGTTCTGTCAGTACCCACTGATTGCTGGGATTCACCAATATTTTGTTTAATTATTTATTTATTTGCTCTCCTTTTAGGTAAGAGAAAATTTCATGAGTGGTCGAGAGCACTTTTACCAAGATGAGAGAAAAATATCTTGTTTTCACAGTCCACAAATTGTCGTCTAATGCAAGGAAACAAAAGTCTTACATTTGAGGAACATTAAAAAATACATGCAGTAGTATCATACTGTACTTCATATTATTCAATGTTTTCGAGTAATTAATAATTGGATCATTTCATTTGCTGGCTAAATAGATAGTATTGGTCCATTGATCTCAACTAAGACTTTAAAAACTCTTGGATGTAAGGCGTGTGTTTAGCTTCTGAGATGCTCTGGCTGCCCAGGCCTCCACAGAGAACATGTTTTTAGAGATCACACAGATCTATCTGATGAGACAGATGAATGGCTGCTGAGCCATTTCAGATTGCCAAAAGCAGTGCTTTTAGATTTGTGCGATACTCTGGAGCCTCAACTTAGTCATTGATGTCACTACTGCAGAAATTCTTCTTCTTACAGCCTTTTTTTTGGTGCACACGCCACAACACCTGCCCTTATGTGGTGTTCAGGGGCGTTGCCTATGCTGATAAATAACCATCCATGCACCTTCAATTAGTGATCAAGTGGGATTCATCATTCAGCACGCCTGGGTGAGAGCAGATTTGGATTGGTAATAATGTTTGTTACATCTGGAGTTTACTCAGCTCAATATTCCTCTAGAAATAGAGAATTAAGTGAAAATTTAAGAGACTTTTAAAAAGTGTTGCTGCACGAGGCCCTTTGACTCCTGTCCCAAGATGTACAAATAAAATCTGCCACAAAAAAAGGTTTCCTCCATATAACACAACTCAAGTTGTTATAGTCGTTCAACCACAGAAAATAATTTTACAAAAAAGTGTACTAACATGCTACATCTCAGTTTAATCTGTACAAAAGCTGAAGTAAAAAACAGGTGGATGTTTTTACCTTTGAACTAGGCCAAGCTGTTTCGCCCTGCTTCCAGTCTTGATGCTACGCTAAATTAATCAACAGCTGCCTGTAGCTTCATATTTATTGTACAGACGTGATATCAATCTTCTCATCTAATACTCCGTGAGAAAGCATATTGGCATATTACCAAAATGTTGATGATGATTTTAATCTCACATAAATCACGTGAGAAACCTCTGCACTGACACCATTACACCTGCCTGTTTCTACTGATATTATCAGTGACTGAACTGTGCACACGAACATCTTTGACTTCTGGTTTAATTCTTCTTCACACAAGGCTCAACACTGTGGTTGTTTTTCATGAGACAATATGTGTGTAATTTTGGTTTGTTCCAAACATTAGCAGATCAGCTTTCTTTGTAGATAAGGATCACTTAGCACAGGGCATCGTGAATATCACACTGTAACCTGCTATGAAAAATAAAAAGACCTTTAGCTCATTATCCCACCATTATGGCTGACACTTGGAGATTCACATCCCACACAGTAATACTGTGCCAAAATTGTTAATATCTGTTGGCTCAAAACTGCTAAGCCCATGTAAGCAATTTATATTACATGATATTTTTGATATCCTCAAAGGAAAAGCCAGTTTCCACAAGCTGCCAGTCCCAGTCTGAATACTTCAGGGTTACGGCACAAAGTAAAACCCACACCAGTTGTGTAGTAGTGACAGTTGTGGCGAAGATTGTTGATGCAGTCTGGAGGAAATAAGTACAATAGAGATAAATAGTTTTATTACAGGGAGAAACAGAAACTCCTGAACCTTCTGTTGGGAAACCCTACTGGTGTTGCTGCTGCTGTGTGTATCGCTGCACTGGTTCCCAACAAGATTCACTTAAATAAAACTTCTCAAACCCTTACTGGCTCATCAGCTGATGTATAAAAATACTCAAGTCAAGTGTAGTGAACTGATTTAAAAAAGATTTCTATAAGCGTTTGAGAGCAAGAATGTGTAAAGGGAGCAGAGAGGCTGCCTTCATGTATGTGTATGTATGTGTAAGTGTGAAAACTGAGACATCACCAGCCCTCTTCACACACCCCCCCCCTCCCAGCACCTCAGAGCCGCAGATGACATTTCATCAAATATTTATAAAAAAACAATCTCCGAACAGCGTAATTAGAGGCCTGGTTTAATGTCGACCTAATCCTTGGGCTCCTATTTCGCCGCCGTCTTCGCTGTGTGGTTATGGGAGCCAGTGCCGCAGTGTCTACAGCCAAACAGGGCGGCCAATGAACACCCTGCTGAGTGATGTCATGTACAGCACCTCATCGGTGCCTCACCTATGAATCAACATTTGATTTCTCCCCCCTCTCCCCTTTCTACTGTCATTCCTATTTATCTCACTCCCAGATATGCATAAAGCAGCTGCACTGTAATATACTGACAACACACACACACACACACACACACACACACACTTGGCAGTAGCCACTACATCTCCCCTGAATGGCTCGCAGAAGAAGAGCTGCTGCTGCTGCTGCCGAGCACATTATTATATTTTCAGGTTATTAATTACTTTCCAATTACTTAAACAAATATGCTACATTGAGTGCCTAATTTCCCTGCTAAACTGCAGCAGATGGATGTGGCTTTGGCTCGAGCCAGCCAGCGCTCTGTACCTCAGCATAAAAGAGAAGCACAGAGATGGAGAGGAATATTATGCACTGGTAGCTACTGACTGCTGTCTTAGCTGTAGCACATTAGTTAATTAGTGAACCCTATAGCAGGGCAGCAGGACGTGTATGTTTCCTGTGCAGCCTGGCAGAGAAGCAGCTGTTATTTATTATTCATGTACTTTAAAATGGAAAAAGTTGCGTGACGATTCGGCACTCTGCAAACAGTTTTGCCTTATATTTGAGGAAGGGGTGCGAATGTGCACACGTATGCATACACGGCACGTAGCAGCCTGTGCTTGTGTGTGCTGTTTACACACACACAACACACACTGACTCTCGCACAAAATAGGAGCCAAACTCTTAAGCCACATCTAAAAGCCTAATGGGAAATCTCTCCCCTAATTAAGATGCATGAATAATTCAAGTGGTGGCACGCTAATTAGTATTCCATCAGTCCTCTGTGGCGATGACGGCCTGTCGAGGCACATCGCAGCTAGTTACGGCCTGTACGCAAGGAGGATGGCTGAAGTGAAGGAATGTCGACACCTTGAGAGCTGCTTGACAGAGTATCCTATCATTACTGTAGAGAGCATGACAAGCTTCCTATTTTTCTCCATCTCTGTAATCAACAACAACACGAATCCTTTGCCTGGGGAGAATCTGGAGAATAAGATACACTTTTGGGGGAAAATGAGCCCCGGGAGAAAGACTTTTTTTCTTCCCTCTTACATCTAACTTCAACCAGAGAAAAGCAACATTACATTTATTTGTCTGAGCCTGTGTAGTTTCTAGTCACCCTGGGTGTAGTGAAACTTCCATATACACATTATACTGCTTTAAATGCATGATTTAGCAGTGTTATGGCCCCGCAGTTATTGCCTCTCTCTCAGAGGGGCTGTTTAATGCTAGTAAAAGCAATAAAGAGGTGTTAAGATGGAAATTAAGTCTGGATAAATCACCGAGGTTAACTCTGCTTTGGCTCACAATTACAGTCTGCCTTCAGTGAAATTCATTACTTTATTTACAACGCGATTATTAACCCTGTATGGAAATGTGTTAATGTGGCTGTCATCTGATCCTTAAATAATGTGCTCACTGCGAGAAGTCTAACCCGATATCATCTTTAATTCGATTACAGCTGCTTACTCTGATAAAACACACTAATGATAATGCAAAATAAATGAAAGAGTTAAGCAGGGGCTTCTGTGCAGGCCTGTGGCTGTGTCACTATATTTGAGGATTCGCCGTTTTGTTGCCACAAGGCACACACACAGTGTCACACACACACACAGAAAGAAGAAAGGGCTCCTGTGGGCCCTCGCCTGTGTGAGTGTATGTAGCCCCGGGGAGGCAGGCTGAGGTTTTGTGGCGTCTTTGTGCTGGGTTTAACCTTGGCTCTGGGCTAAACACACAGGGAATGTTCTGAGAGGACCTTCAGCCATCAGCAGCGGCTTTTCATATACTGCTCCACTCCTGTGGGAGCACCGCCACAAACACAACTATTGATCCACTGTCATACTCTCACACACTCCTCCCATCGGCTTTTCTCTTTTCTCTTAGCCGCCTGGGTGTGTGTGTGTGTGTGTGTGTCAGGCAGGCTAAAAAATACTCTCCAACGTGGTCACAGATCCCATGATGTGGTATTGAGGATATTGATGTGTTATTGGCATCCTGTGTATCCTGTGGGCTTTGGATTTTGCATTATATTTCTATTTATTTGCATCTGTTTTTAATCTATTTATAGCCATCCATGGGTGTGTTTAAAAAATGAACTATGATCGTTGAGACTCCATTATATGGAGACTTAAACTTCCTGGACAACAATGAATTGTTTATGGTAACCTTAAGCTGGACGACTAGGCATTATGTTTTTGTTTATTTTTATCCCCGTCTATATCTTCCTTTCTCTCAATGACTGACATCCTAGTGATTTACCCAGTGATCCTTCATTGTGTTGTGTTACATTATGCCCCAACCCCCTGTGTCATTACTAAATGTACGCAAAGTAGATTTTTACACACACTTGTTCAATATTTCTAAAAAATATATTTTATTTTCAAAGCGGTGTGTCTTGTAATCACAGTGGAAATGGAGAATTTATTCTAAAAAAGTCATAATACAGTACATGTAACATACAGAAAATCACTATAGATTTACAGTATATGACGCATGTGCCCAGGGCATATTGAAAAAAATGCTGGCAACACTTAATTATAAGGGTGTGTAGGTCAGTAGCAGAACATGGCTAATGGTTGCGCCTGGGGCCTGGGCTCATGTCAGCAACATACAGTAGAAGATTGACATGACTGATTAACTGTTTCCACCATCATTATGCTTCTCTTTTTGTTTCTCAGCGTGTCATCTTGTTTGTATTAGTATTATTCTGATGTTTTTTGGGTTGATATTGTGTATGCTGACAGTTTGAAACAAAGACTTAAAAAGTTATTGCCTCCACTGATGAGACAAAAAATAACAAATAACAGCAGATCAGTGTGGAGCAATGAAGAGACCTCAAATTACTTCCTAAAAACAAACAGAAATATCATATTTCCATCATGCTTTCTACAGTAATATTCACTCTGAGGTTTTCCTGGTGCTACTTTATCTTGTTGCGCCCTCTTCTTCTGCAGTCGTTAAGCCATGTGGCTGGAGAATTAGCGCTGCCTGCTGCATATCTCTGTCGGTCCTCTGACTGACAGATTGACAGCTTGCTTACCCTATCACCTTCACAAAATTTTCCTCTTATGTGACTGAGCGGCTGAGTTTTCATGAATCTGATAGGGTGGGCTAGATGTCAATCTGCCCATCCAGAGTGCCAGATCCACCTTTGCCTTGATGATGTGTCCTTGAATGAACTATTAAATTTGGTACTAATTACATAAAAACTAGAGACAAAGTAGTTGTGTCATATCTGTGTTTTGAAAGTAGGAGTTGATTTCTAGATGAATATCCATGAAATAAAATAGCTCTGTGTAAAGCCAGGTAAATGTTTACTGAGTCTAATTCTTTATAAGAAACTTTTTCCAAACTGTTTTTACACAAATGTTGAAAAAAATCTTTGCTGCCTGACAAATTTCAAGTTTTTTTAATGTTCAGCTGACCTGCTGTACACTGAGCAAAACACTAGCAGATCATTTTGATTAATTAACTATAAGAGTAATAACTGAATACTGTCTCAATTTCCCTTATAATAAGTACCAAATTTCACAGGAGCACCTTCCAGGAACTTAGTAATAAAGCTAAGCTACTTTAAAGATATACTATGCGGGATTTTCATCATAAAAACAATGTATAGTCTCAGAAATAATCCCTTTCAATCATCACTTATGGCCCACTAGAAGTGTGTGGCAGTGCATTGTTCTGCCCTCTGCCTGTATTTTCCTTCTTATTTTCAGTGCCTGAGACATTTATGGGTCTGTACCTCCACAACGCTCAGGTGAAGTCTGGGCTTTATAAAAAGTTAGCGACCAGGTGCTGACTGTAAGCAGCAGGCAGGAGGCACAGCACCAAAAAAAAAACATAAATATAACAAGAGCGAATTTATGTAAGTGTGATTAAGTGTTGAACAGATTAAAACATTTCTGACCCACTGTGTGCAGACAGATGGAAATTGCTCCTCCTAGTCCCATAAAACCAGACACACCACCCTCAGACAGATCTGAGGGAGAATTATAGCAATAAAAGTATCTGAGTCTATAAAGTTGGGACAAAATATTTAATGATTTTCCATCTACTTCAGTGGACACAGCTCTGGATAAAATTATTTGTCTCCCTACAGTTTAATAGCACAGAATATTTTGAATGTGGATAGTGTCCACAGGTAGGTAAAAAGGATTTATATGCTTACCTAACAGCTCCCGTCAGCTTTTGTCACCTGGATGTACACGCCTACTCTTTAGTTATCCAACTGCCAGCTACCCTAACCTGATGAGGAATCCAACACCATCATTTCTCTGTCAGCAGGCACCAAAATATTTGCCAATAATAACAATATGTGTAGCGAAAAACCTTCTAGTCCACATGATACTAAATTGTGATTCCTGTTTGTCTATCTAACCAGCCAGCTGACACAGTGTGACCCACAGGCACACTTCAGGGCCCTCACACTGTTGAGCCAACCTGTGCATCAATAATAAAAATTAATCTGAGACTTTTAAGTGCGCAGGGAATATTTTAAAATATGGAAAAGGAAAATCCTGACAGATGGAGAGGCGGAAAAAGAAAGACAGGAGAATTAAATCCAGTGGAGAAAAGAGTTCAGTGGAGACAGATTTGTGGAAAAGACGATGGAGGGAGAGAGACAGAGAGAGGAGTCTGAGGGACTACAATGCCTCTGTACGCTGAATAAATAGCGAGCCATTTCCACATCATAAATATCATCCCCGCTTAATGTGCTGAGCTCCGAGGTGCACCCAGACTGCTCTACCCTGGGGGGTGTTTGAGGAGGAGGCGGTGCTGGCTGCAGGGAAGGATCCCTTACCTGCAGCCTCAGGAGAGAGGGCGAAGGGCAGCCTAATCCCTGAAGCGGGTACCATATCTGTCCTGGTCCCAGCGGGGCAGATGTGCTCCAGATGCCAGGATGGACAAAAAGGGGCATTAATCATTTTCAGCCTGATGACTCTCCCCTTCATCTCCTCAACCTGGATGTGTGTGTGTGTGTGTGTGTGTGTGTGTGTGTGTGAGGCAGGGCAGAGTGAGTGAGAGACATGCACACACATGTGCAGTATTATTCCTCGCCATAGGAATGCCGCGCCGGCCGATCACAGGGGACCAACTGCCAGGATTTGAAGAAAACTAGAAGAAGACACTGTATGGATACACATTTTCTATCTCTTTTATCCCTTTTGAACAGCGAGCTTTCATGCTTAGCGAGTCGGTGACATTGGGCTCCGATGTGTCCTGACGTGTGGAGGGTTGAGCTCATTTTTCTGGATGTCAGGCCTTGTCCCCTCTGATGAATCCTGGGGCCTGAGGCCTGGGCGGATTGGCTCGCACGCCGGCTACAGGCAGGTGATTGATGACTGGAGGAGTAGTCTTCAGCTTTGCTCTGATTTCCCCCGACCAGCCTATCTGACAGCCCCAATCGCCAGGCGGACATCTGAATCGGGCCCTCAGCCATCCAGCGCCACAACCACTGGCACATCTCGCAGCTTACAGTGCCTGCACTGCTCTGTGTTTTCAAACAGTGGAAAATCTAACATAGAAATGCCTGTGCGATGAAAAACAATTGCACCTTTGGAAGGCTGTGGTGTATTACACCCACGCAGACGTGAAATAACAATAAGCTGGCTGTTTTCCACATTCAAGTGCAATTAAGACGGATTTTGTAGTATATCTGGGGTCCCATTCAGAATAGCTTCTCTCAGCATCCTTACGGGCGAGGAAAGCAGTGAGCCAATGCCTCACTTCACAGCCTACTTTGAAGCCCCTACATCAGCTATTTGGATGAATGCTCGCCTTGGAACACGCACAGGTGGTGTATCACCTCCTCAATTAGCACCTTGTCCATAGCCCCCCATGTCCCATTCCCTCCCACAGTACGGGTGTGAAATTTAAAATCCTCCACCAGCGTGATTGCTCTTCTCTTCGGGGCACCGCGCTGCTGAGGCAGCATAATGACAATCACCATAGTGGCCCAGGATGGCAGAGCTACAAAGCAGGGGTGTTTACGGGGGGAAGCACCGCGAGCCAAACTCAGCGAGGAGCGAAGACAAGACAGTGACTTAACAATGGAATTAGGAGTGTCGTACTGCGTATCTCAGATGAGTCATCAGGTTTGCTCAGCCACACTTCTCCGTGCCAGTCCTAACCGTCTGTTTGTTTCACAAAAATATCCCTCATTCCCCTCCACCCCTCCCTCCTGTCAGACTGCCTCTTTGCGTCCCATGGCAGCATGCCAGGTGGGCAAAGTTGTGCCTGACAATTACCGCCCACCCACCTGGGAGCGAGGGTAAACGTCTGGCTGGTTTGAGAAGGCGTGATTGGCTGCGCCTGTCCCCGCTGATGGATGGCTTTTTGGGCACCTGTCTCAGAGGAAGAGGTAGCAGATGATGGCAGGTGGGTGTGGGATTTCTTTTTGGCTGTTTTATATAGAGGCATTTTTGCCTTTTATTCAAAACTGGAGCTGCTATTACAAGTTGGTTTCTTTCTTTCAGTCCTCCGATCTGCTCAGCTTTGACTCTGGAGGATGAACGCAACACAGAAAGGACACATTCCAGTTTAGTGCTCAATTCACAAAAGCAAAGATTAGATAATGTTCCACCCTTGCTTAGTTAGTAGTTGCCACAACTGTGAAGCATTCTGGTCTTGCCTATGCAGTTAAAAAAAGATTTATCACCTAACGTTCTTAGTAATCTTTGACACAATGGGTTCCGGATTTCACACAGAGGAAGACAAAAGCAGGCTTCTCATTTTAGCCAGTGGCGATCCGGCTCAGCCGCCAGAAGGAAATATTGACATTCTACGTTTCTGCAAACCACAAATACGTTCCATATTCACATTTCATGTGTATCATGTCAACATTTCTAAAGTGACATAGTTCTGTTTAGATGTTTATGAGCTGACTTTGTTGTCAGTAGGTGGAGGGGATGGTGGATGGCGTGTCACCATGGCGTGAGATGCCTGCTATGCCAACGACAAAAAAAATTAGTGAGCCATTCCTGTTCCAAGCAGCTTTTTAGGCACCAAATGTAGCTATTTTGTTGCAACCCGTCACTGTTTGTCCATTGGCTTTTTAGACATGAAAAAAGATAGAGACATCACTGCTTTAACAGTCGCTATTATGGACCAAAAAGTTTATGTGCAGAGACATCGCTGCTTTTCCTGCTGGGATTGTGCCGCCCAAACAAGGTTCTTTGAGTCAAGTATAATCTCCTCTTAGCCATATCCAAGTTGATTCTGTGCGTCATCCTGACCATGTTACCACAGTGTTGTTGAAACGTACAACTGTAACATAGTAGTGATTTGCAGAAATGTTGAATGTCAACATTTTTTCTGACTATTTGTTTAAGCTTTCAGTTCTTTCAGTGGCAGATTTTATCCACTCTAGCTAGCAAGCAGAGCATGTGGGCAGAGTAAAGCAGTGAAAATATCCAGTCCTCACTCACAGAGCTGTTCATTCCCTCCGCTCCCCTGCTCAAAGCTGCTGCGAGCTGACTGCTCAATAGAGATTTCACCCCACTCCTCTCAAATCCCTATTGCTAGCTCCAAAAAGGAAAAACAACTGCGTTGTATTTTATTTTTAACTTTAGTGAGTGGCGAGTTGAGTAAATTAACTCAACCGCTCGGTAATTCATGTAGTAGTAATGTCATGTAACACTCCGTTTCTTCGACCAACAGGGTTCTCAGTTTAGTGTGGAGCAGAGGTCTTCAACATTTTTCAGGCTAAGGACCCCTTAACTCAAAGAGAGACAGAGCAGGGACCCCCTACTACATATATTGTATAAAACTGAGTTGCACTTGGGACATTTCGGGATTTCAGGTCTTCCCTTGTTTGCCTGTAGCTGCTAAGTCAGCAGCAGTTGTAGCATGGCTAGTGTGTTAGCCTCCCCTCTGCACTTTGAACGGTGGTGTCCAAGGTGGACGATGTGTCAGAGGCTAGTAGAAAGTTATAAAACAATCCACTGAGGCTCACAAGAATGTCTGTAACCTCGACATAGTGATACAGCTAATTTGCTAATGTCCCAAAAAAAAAGAGAAAACAGGTGCTGCACAGTGATGTAGCGTTAACTAGCTCATATGATTGCACAAGGATTCATGGGTAACAGTCAACCTATCATTAATGTTGTGTACTGTTAACTAAATAGGTCTTAATGAATAAGTTGATTTATCTTTGCTAATAATATATTAGATTTACATTAATGTGGATTTTCAGGCACATTTTACTTACTAAAACTTTACTTATTTAATTAAATTATTTAGAGGTCATTTGGCGGCCCCCCTGCAGTGACTCTGAGGACCCCCTGTTGAAGACCCAGGGTGCAGAGCATCAGACTGAATTTATGAACGCACCATGTCAGGTCCCTCACTCTCTGGGGCTGCAAGTGTTACTTCTGATTAGGTGGACCCTTAATACACATTACGTTATTCATCCCTACAACAGTAAACACTTTTTCCCTAACCTGATATGAAGTGTGCACATGTGAACATTTTTGATGATCGCCTCCATTCAGTCTTTCGTCTTTTCGCATTTAACCATAGTTGTCTTTGTTTTTGTTGATGGGCAGTGGCAGCTGGTATGCAATAAAATGTAAGTTCTGAGCCATGACTCCTTCTATTCTGGCTCCCAATAACACAGCAAGATGACATCTTAAGACTCCTTCGAAGCCTACAGCCCTGTGGTGGAGAGTCGTGTTTTGCCTCTAGCTAATAAAATGACATAATTGTGACGTTGGCCCTAAAAGTGTGTGTGGTAAGGAAGAATGACACTGACGCCATGCCACGCTACACCAGTACCACCAACCACAACCTGTCATTTTCTCATATTTACAGCTTTTAAGGTAAATTAAAGCAGGTGAATCTATTTCTCCACTGAAAAACATGCTCCCCTAACCCCGTGGATTATCTCATCTCTTCTATGAACCCAATCTGGCCCAGGTGAAGCCATTATTTCCTCAGCTGTCACCTCCACTTACTCACCTTCAGATTCTCATACAGCCCGGCCAAACATTTGTCACATTGTTAGCATCTTTCTGGCAGCCCACAGGAAGCGCAGGGTTCCTGTTTCCGGGCCCCCGGACCCCTGGGCTGCAGCACCGAGTAGCAAATATTATTAAATCACAACCTGCAGCTAGACGAAGATGAGAAATAGGAGGAGGGGGGGGACGGGTGGAGGAGAGAAATGCACCCTTCCAGCCAAGCCCAGACACATTACTATGGCAGTCTTCCCAGTGTCCTGCCCATCAGAGCCCAATCAAATATTCTATTACATTATTCTCCAATTTCTGCCCCCTATCAGCCTTGGGGGCCCAAGGGCCTCGCTAGCACCGCCGGCCGAGGAAATGTTTCCTCTGCAGCCATCTGTGGTGATGGGAGGACATATTGGAAATCAAAGCAGGAACAGGAGGAGGGTGCAGAGGGCAGGTCCCCCGGCTCTGCATAGGCTCCTCTTTGGCCAGGAATTACTGCTCTATGGAAGGAAGGAGTAGAGAGAGGTGAACTTGTACACTGCATACGCACACATCGCTTAATGTACATTCATGTGTCGATGCATGAGGGGGAACGTTATGCATACAGGAGCAGAAATACAAGCCAGCACATTTTTCAAATATGAGCCAGTCACATGGGACTCCCCATACATTCACACCAGGCACAATAAACTCACAGAAACATAGGCTCGGGGATCAGCAGAGTCAGGCGTCTTCAAGCTGAGGAATCAAACAGCGGAGGAAACAGAGAAATAACAAGAGAACAAAACTGCGAGCAAAAGTCGAGGTCAGAAAAATAAACACTGCAAAACTGAAAAGTAAGAAACTACTGATGCCAAGACGTGAGGAAAAAAAACACTCTTTAAAAAGCCAGAAAGACTGGCGAGGACACCCAGTGAGGACTCTCGCCAATTAATCCGTCCTGTGCTCGGGCTGCCCACTGCCTCCCTCTGAGCGGGGTTTACTGAGCACTCTGTAATCCCCCCCCCCAAAAAATACCCCTTCAGGAGACGCATCCTAAGGCCTCAACTCATATCTCTGCAATACAGTTGGTCGCCGTCGTGGTCCCGGCTTAGAAGCGCAGCTGCCCAGATTTTGGCTGCACATTGAATAAAATCAGTGGTGTCGTTCACAGCGGAAGGAAAGAGAATTTAGAAATCTGGCATTAACAGGCGAGGTACTTAAATTTTATTTTTAGATATTTTAATACAGCATTGCTCAAGGAGCACTTGTAAAGTACGTGCTGTCTTCATCTGCTGTTGACAAAGCAACATATCAGATTGATATTTGGCATTCATTTCTTACACCAAATAACAATTTTAACTTTTATTATTTCACAGCTTATTGTCTATGTTTACTTTTTAAAATTATATGTTTCTGGTCGTATGATTAGGATCACAGCAATCATAACTTACAGAGTCATCAACAAACTATCGAAACTATTTTAATGTACATATGCATGGGTGTGGGAAGGTGGATACTGTGGGTGCTGCAGCACCCTCTATTGACAAGGGGTAGAACAACACAGTCTGTAAATACTTATTTAATTTAACTAATGGGCAAGCTGTATATTTGTTTTAAATCTGTCGATGAACAGCTGATGGAACCACCGACCCAAGTACATGTAAGCAGTTTTCCTTATAGCGTTAACTCCTGTGTAGGTGCATACACATACTGTACATAGTCATGCACACACATTTATACTGTGCAGCAGCCCTCTGCAACAACGCCTGCATGCAACAACCCTTTCAACTAATTTGCAGGGTGCTTAATATTAAAACATTCTATTAAGTTATGAAGTGTGTAGACGCCCATATAATACATGTGCATCTGTGTCGTGGTGTAGGGTTGGAGTGAGACAGCATTTGGTTGTAACACTCAAAAGGAGGAAAAAAAAACACTCGAACGGGTTGTTGCAAATAGTCACACTTAAACATTTCCCTGCAGACAGGAAGAGGGAAGGTGAGAATCCAATCGGCAGTTTGTGATTGGATGAGAAAGAGGAAAACATGTCAGGACTTTGAGCACAGGGAATGTGGGTTGCGGCAGCCTTTCTCACCTCTGGACCAAACACCAACACCACCGCAGCTCCCCCTCTCTTCCCCTTCACTACACTGAGCTGGTCGTTCTGGGGTTGCAGGTAATCACATGACCTGCCCAGCAGCTTTATGAATTATGCAGCCTGAACAAACATACAAGCCACTGGGTCACCGGAGGAGAGGAATGTTTGTTTTTTTTTTCTCTTTCTACCTTTGGAAACAGACTGGATGGATGAAGAAAATGAAAGAATGAAAAGAGAAATGGAAAAATAGACAGATAGTGGACAAGATATCAGCTGGTTTTCCACTATTGACGTCCACAGAGACGTGACGTACTCCCAGTCCTGTTTTCCTCTGCCTCAACACACACACACACACACACACACACACACACACATGGACACCCTGTGCCCCCAACTCCAATCACCTCCCCCTGAGAGCGCAGCAGGAGACTGGGGGTGATCTCACAGCAGTGTGACAGGACAGCAGAGGCCCCGAGGTGGGGGGTCAGAGGGACAACAAAGGTTAGTGGATGGTGGGGCATGATGAAAGTGTGTGTGTGTGTGTGTGTGTGTGTGTCTCCATTAACAGTGGCCAGGCCTGAAGATCAAGCCAAGGGCACTCCAGCCAGCCACTCCTCTAGCCAACCTTGTCTCTAGTGGCTCCCTGTGTGTGAGGGAGTGGGTGTGCGAGTGTGTGTCGCAGCACATGGGTTAGTGTCTGTATGTGTGTGTATATATGTGTGTGTGTGTGAGTGTGTGTATGTGACTCACCTATGACCAGCTCCGCTCGCTCGGAGGCAGCTCTTTGTCTTTGTGCTGACAGGGTGAAGATGATTGAACGCTCTGCTCCTCCAGTTTTACGCCACAGAGACCGAGAGCTTAACACACAGAACAAGTTTTATAGTACGTACTGTAACCTCACTCTGTTTCTGCACATCAGCACTTGTAACATATTCATTTCCGAATGTTATGCGAGAAGCAGTATGTGAGAGAATCTGGCCTATAGTGTCAAAATCCTATCCAACAACAGAGATGTAGCTCTGGTTCCTCTCTGAGTGAGCGATACTCTCAGCCTGAAGGGGTTAGAGCATATTAGACTCGTCAATGTACTAGACGATATCTACATCTCCTTTCACACCATATCACCCTGTCCTTTTGCTGAGATAAGCCTAAATGGTACAAGGTTTAAATCATCCACTACTGGATGTGTGTGCTTGAGCCGCAGTGGAAGAAGCTGCCCTCATGTAGACATTACTGTGAATTTTATTTGGGATGCTTACAAATATATTTGATTTAAGATCAGGGAATAATTGTTTTTGTAAGCTCCTCTGTCTCTGAGCAAACCTTGTGTTCACAGTGCAATTTGTCTTAATGAAGTAAATTACGGCTCATGTTTACAGTAGTGTATTTGCACAGTGATTACACACAGAAACAAAGAGACACACAGCAACACTGGTTAAGTAGAAGAGGAGAAAGGAAAATAGGAAAAAGGCTGAACTTAAGGTGACAGAAACAGCAAAAGAATCAGCTCGCGTGTTGATCTGTTGGGAAAATATATTGGAAATCAAAGCTGAAATATCTGCTGATGCACTTATATAATCACCGACTAACAGAAATCAATTAGACCTGTACTTATAGTGTACTAAAAGAAAGAAAGATCCTCCACTCCTTTCCTTTTTCACTAAAAAAAATGTTTAAATGAGCATGAGTAAAATTAAATAAATAGAAAAAATGATTCCTTTAAAACAAAGCCTGATAGTTAAGCTGGAACAATTCATGGCTTGACAGAAAATTAATCTGAAACTGTTCTGATAATTGATTAACTGAGTCAGTCTTTCAAAATGTGAGTGTTTGCTGATTTTCTGTGTCTTATGTGACAGTAAACAGAACATCTTTGGGTTTTGGACTGTTTCTGTTTGCTGAGGACGACATGCAATTTAAAGACGTAACCTTGGAAACCTTTAAGATATGTGGAGAACTTTAGGAAACTTGAAAGGGCTCACTACATCTACATATTACTCACACATTTTACTGGACCAAGCGATTCATCAGTAACTTGAGAAAACAATTAACAGCTTGGTCAATAATTAAAAAAAGAAGCAGCCCGACACAAGTCAATACAATTTAACAATGACTGATTTAAAGCTACAGGTGGTAGCTTTTCATGAAAATAACTTTTTGCCTCATTTGCTGAAACTGTCACACAGCAGCACATTAGACAGATCCTCATACTGCTTCTAACGGCCTCACATAAATGAAACCAACCAATCAGAGCGGAGGAGTCTCTGACGCAGCTGTCAGTCATGTCAATCACTGCTGGTGACCTGCGGTCAAACAGTCAAACTAGGCAGCGCTGATCAAATATGAATCAAGATTCTTTACTGCATTACCAATTTCCCACCCCAAACGTTTTCAGAAACATATTTTAGTGCAGTGATCCCCAACTGGTCCAGCCACGGGGCCCAGATTTCTCCTTAGTCATTAGTTCAAGGTCCACGCAGTTAAATATATTCAGCATCATACTTGTGTTTGGCCACAATGTACTTTGCTGTCTCTGTTAAGTAGCTGTCTGTCAGTCATTCACTCTACAGCAGGAAACGGCACTTCAAAATAAAAGCTCTGTGCCAGAAATTCACTGTACTTAAAATACAGTGTGTTTTTTACAAACTTAACATGTTTGCGAGTCACTCGCGGCCCATTCAGAATGTACATGTGTCCCACTTTTTGACCATGACCCACCAGTTGGGAACCATTGTTTTAGTGCACTGTTTAGCTGTAAAATGAGAAAGTTGGTCCGGCTGCTGGGTAGTGCTTGATGCCTCGCTTGACTGTTTTCAACATGGAAAACAGGTCACAAACTTTGTCATTGTGCAGGTAAACAATATGTTTCTAAAGAGAAATAGGCAATGTGGTAACAGAATCATGATTCATATTTGATCTGCGCTGCCTAGTTTGACAGTTGACCTGCAGTTCACAAGCAGTGATTGACATGACAGCTGCATCAGAGACTTCTTGGCTCTGATTGGTTGTTTTCAGTGCACTGAAGTAGATTCTAACAAATGCCATTAGAGACAAAAGGAGGAGGAGGAGGGATATGTTTGTTTTGTGTGTGTCTTTTTGACAGACTTTCTGTCTGATATAATACTTTGTGGATGTAGTGAGAGCTCAGCAGATATTACAAGAAGTTATTTTGATAAAAGTTACCAGCTGTATGTTTAAGTACTTCACTTCCTCATTCTTTGTGGTGGCAGGCAGCAGACTGTACTGTTTGTCCTTCTCTCCCATAATATCACATTTCTAAGGCAGTTGATACCATTATGTTGACAAGTGTGTGCTGAAATATGGAGTTTGGCTGGTGTCCCTGGAGAGCCCGTACTGTTGGAATGATTAGTAAAGCATGTAACCAGCCCGTATCTTGTTGAGCCAGACAGACAGGGAACATATGTATGTGTGCCGGGCCTTGTAATCAACACATGGGCTGCGAGGCTCCTGCTACATGCCAGGGAATGAAGGCACTTCTTCTCTCTGTGGTTCTAGAGGAAAAAAAGGTAAACCAAATCACAAGTGTATCCAAATTACACACACACACACACACACACACACACACATGCGTGTGTAAACATGTAGAAGCCAAGAAGCAACAAAGAAGAAGTTCATGGCTCCTTCTCTATTGAGTTAGGTAAACAGAATCAGATTTACTGTGTGTGAACAGACAAGATTATCCATTCAGTCTTTAAAGGCACACACACACATTCACAGTCGCATAAAATCAAATCCAGACTGTTGTCGTTTGAATACCACTGACCTAAACAGCATTATGAAGCTGACAGAGGCTAATTAATTTCATTGGCAGACACATTCTCTCTCTCTCTCCTTGTGTTAAGCCTCCAGTGTGTAAGACGCCATCAGTATTCGTCTGTGGTCGTCAGTAAACTGAGAGAGTGGTGTGACAGTGACCCTCTGGGTGCACACAGACCCCACTGCCTCCTCACTCTGCCTGCCGTCACTCCCATCCCGCCAAAGGCTGCCTGTAATTAAGAGCCACACACTGGAAGTGTGTGTGTGTGTGTGTGTGTGTGTGTGTGTGTGTGTGTGTGTGTGTATGTGTGTGTGTGTGTGTGTGTGTGTGTGTGTGTGTGTGCATCTATCAATGGAGCAATACAATGAGTGAGTATTATCCATGGAGGTAATGAAGCGAGACACGGACAGATTAAGCCTGAAAATAAAATGGAAAATCCATTTCCTTTTTTATTTTTTAATATATGGAAAACTTAGAGTGTGAGGCTGTAATATTTATTGCTTTTCTTATTGTCAACAAATATTATAAAAAGACTGAAACCAACTACGTCTGTATGGCTAGAGCCTGATATACCCGATCCCTCTGCCACAGATCTACAATGCTGTCCAAAAAGCTTCACCATTAAACTGGGTGACCTGATCCTTCATCATGATGAAGATGGGCATTGTAGTTTATTTTGAATCAATTCCACATACACCACAACAGTCCAGTGTCACTACACAGGACCCTTAACACCTCCTCATGACTACTTCCAGCTCCTCCCTTTAGGTTGCAGTTACAGAAATCTAGCCTGACATTAACAGGCCAAAATGCAAATGGGAATTTGTCCGGAGCCTCTGAGTTCATTTTTGATTTCCAAAGGCAGTTATCAACGGCCATACACCAAAATGCCTCTGGGCGTAACTGGGTATTCCTGCATCCGATCAGAGCAATGACATTGTAATGTAGTATTGAGTGACTGACAAATGTAAACAGACTACAGTGTGAAGAGATGAGCTGTGATGTAGCAAAGAACTTACATGTCTGTGAACGAGTGTTGCCATGTTTGCCATCAACATTTGAAAATAGTACTATAACAGGAAGTTCTACATCAGCGGCGGCAGCCATCTTGGTTGTTTTTGGAAATACCTCAATGTGCTCCTTGATTTTCATATTAGGTTTTCATATTAGATTACAGGCTGTCCTCACTAATTGTTCATATGTTTTCCCACAAAATCAGTGCACCCAAATTCATACATATCCCATGTGCTTTAAAAGACTGTGATCACGTGACCAATGCGCTGACGGCAGTGAACAAGGAGGCAGTCATGAGCACTTGTAAGAAGAGACTGAGACTTTTATTTTTTGGATTTGTAATAAATAACTATCCTAGCAAGGGAGACTCCACTGCTAACCCCACTGTTATTTAGGTTTACCAAAATTTAGGAGAAGGGACCAGGTCATAGATATATGATGCACTTTTAAGTTGACATACTGTTGTTTTGTTTTTTCTTTTGAGTGTATACATTTCACATTTTTACAACTGGAAAACGTGAAATCAAAAAGAATCACTTTAGACCTATGTTAATGAAAAAATAAAATTAAATTGTAAAACAATAACTTTTTTTCATTCCCACATATTTTTTTGTAAAAGCCACATAGAGCCACTGGAGAGGGACTAAAGGGCCACATGCAGCTCCAGAGCCACAGGCCTAAGCCTTAAGACACCCAGTCATGTTTCTTTTTCCTAAACCTAACCACAGTAACTTTTGTTGCCTAGACCTAACCTTCCTAACTATATGTTAATATATTACTGTACGTTAAGGATATAACGATTTGTGAGGCGCAAATTCATAGGAACTGTTCTATGAGAATCTGTTGTGGATAAACAGTTAGGATTGGCTAGACCAGGGCAAGGTCAGCTGGATATGTGTCAGAGTGGGTTAGGGTTAGTGAAGAATTTAAAATTCTACCACATGCACATTTTTACACTTTGGCACTTTCTATACATCCATACTGTATGTTTTTAATGTTACATGTTTTTCTGTGCATGCTGTGTTAACCAAGTAATGGCGCCATTTACTGAGCATGAGGTAGTGTGCCGTTTGTGTCGTGAATTGTAAAGTAAGGGTGTGGAGCTAAGTGGGAGGTAGTGGAAGGGTGTGTAGTGGGTTTGACTTTTTGTTTTGTACTCACACAATCTCAAAATAAGTTGGCTTGACGTAACCATAAAGCAGGATTTATACTTCTGCGTCCAATCGATGCTGTAGCTATGGCGTGGGCTCTGTGTAGAGCTGAGACACAAGTATAAATCCTGCTTAACTCTAATTTGCACAGGTATTGTAGTAAGAAACATAAGATAAGATAAGATAAGATAAGATAAGATAAGATAAGATAAGATAAGATAAGATAAGATAAGATAAGATAAGATAAGATAAGATAAGATAAGATAAGGTAAGGTAAGATAAGATCAGGTAAGATAAGATAAGATAAGATAAGATAAGATAAGATAAGATAAGATAAGATAAGAAGCTTTATTGTCATTGCAATAAATACAATGAAATTGTAGCAGCTACAATGTCCTTGTCATAAAAAAAAAAAAAAATTGCATCGTCGTCAGACGTTTGTCTTTTAGTGTTATCCCTTTTTATTCATCCAACAGCAATGTTGGAAAAATCCTGTTTGAGCAATTTTTGGTCAAAACTCCAGAGCCTAACTGTTTTTTCTTCCAGAAAGAAACTTTATATTTCTGTTTTCTCTCTTTTTTTCCACAAGACTTGGGGCTTAGTGCTTCAGAAAGACAGGAATATCTCAAAAGCATTGAGACATAAGCACTGTTGAAAGTAAAAAAAAAAGTGCAAACCTTATTCTTCAGGCTGAGGCCAATACAGTTAACCATTAATAACTTGTACAAACTATGCATCATGTATATCAGTAGCAGAGAAGCTCTCCTACCATGAATAATGGTACCATAAACACACTGTCAGAGTAAGAGAGCACACAGGCATGCAGAGTAGGCATGTTGGTCATATATTAGCCTGAGTACATAAAGGTTAACTGTCTGTCAGAGGTGAGCAAAGAGCGACTCATCCAGCCATCTTCTATTCACATTTTCCTTCCCTGTCTCTTAACTCTGCATCCCTGATGTGAGTGTCAGATGAGGTGAGAGAGGAAGATGATGGGCTTCGCTTCCTGCAAACACCCTCATCAGTGTGTTGCATCGATTGCATTAGTATCTCCTCCTCACCGATCAATGACTCTCTGTGCCGCGGCCTGAGTTGTGCTCAACATGCAGGATTTCACCTCACATCACATCATCACATCTCTCTGGCTTTTTATCAGCTGTTTTGTCTCCATCATGTATGACACGTCACGCTGATATACCATGACCTGTACTGAATGTGTAACTGTTGTGATGATAAAACGGAAATAAGAAAGTGGCACATTTTATGGCCTTTTTCTCGTCCTTTTTCTCTACTTATCCTCTTTCCTCAGGGGAGAGGAAAAGAACGGGACGATCAGGAATTACTGCAATAATTTGACCCTCAACTGAGAGAGGTTTCTCTGTCTTTCACGTACTCTTCATCTCTGTGACAGGGAGGCAGGTGTTACATGAAATAGAGAAGATGAGCTCAGTAGAGAGGCCTATTAGAAGCCAGCAGCAGGGGCTCAATTGAACAAATAGAAACACTGTGTTGTCTTGGTTTCTCATAGCCAACTGAACACAATCCTATCAAAGGATAAACATGCTAGCACACGTGTGTACATACAGGTATGGGGATGTGATCCGTAAATTAGTCTGGCTCGATTTCAAGAATTACTGAGTCAGAAATATGCATTCTAATGCTTCATTTTTTATATTGTATTTTCTTTTTTGGCTCCAAAAAAAAAAAAATAAAAAGTTCACCATAATTACTTTTTCTTTCAGATTCTACAGCAGATGTATTGTATCCGTCCTGTTATCCACTTGTCTTCAGTTTCATTTTTTACCTGTAAACTCACCAACCATAACAATCCCCACCTGCAGGTGACTCTAAATCATTTTTATCCTGACCTCCTTTTGCTCTGTATCTATAGCACCAACACAGTACTTACTGGACCGTATTGTATGCCATCTCTCCTCGTCCTCGTCCTCCTCCTACTTCTCTTCCTTCATCTGTCGACTTACTGTCACTGTCCCGCTCACCTTCTGGCGCTGGCATGTGTGCTGAAATCCTCAGAGCAACTTCCCCCTCCCTCCCTTCCCCTAACTCCCGCAAATTTATTAATATGATTTACATAAAGTTAAAGTTCTCCCAGCAGCCAAGAAGGCCGCTCTAAAATAAGCTGTGGTGGTGACAGAGCCAATGTGTTATGTGTGTCCTAGGCCCGGGGGGCTCCAGGGGCTGCTGGGTAGGGAACGTCGTGGAGGGTCCCTGGAGGGTGCTGGCCTGGAAATGACACAGAGTGAGGGAAGAGCCCCCGCACCCCAGAATCAGTCATCTCATCTGCAGGGGGAGAGGAGGAAGGACAAAGACGCATCGCCCCACCGCCGGGCACACACACACACACACACTCACCATGGGAAATGCATTCATGCTTTCTCTTTCACACACACACAGACACACCAACCAGAATATAATATTTCATGTGTGATTTTTAAATATGGCTTTAAAAAAGGATTATGCTGGGGATGATACGGGCGATTATGGTGTCAGGACATTAGGGGCACTTGATCTCTTCAGAGGTGCCCAACACACCAGTGTATTAATTTATCTAGCACATGGGTTTGCAAGGAAAAAAATTTAAATTTTGCAGCATTTAAAGCCTTCAAATTACAAAAACAGATACACATACACAGGCATTTTCTCCACTTACCTCTGATGGTATCTAACTCTGTAGACAGGTTAGGATTTAAGGGTGAATGTTGCTTTTATTTTCTCCAGAAACAGGAAAATTGTAGAAGAAATTTCTGCATAAAACTGTCACAAAAGGGGCTTAAAAAATACCACACTTCCAACACTCCACTCCTATAACAAAATATGTAGAGAAGCAGGGGCAGAGCAGGGGGTGGCTACTGGGGGCTACAGCCCCAAGTGTTTTCCCAAAAGCCCCAGATCTATGCTATTCCCCAAAGAAGTCTAATATAACTAAATAATATATCTATATCTATGTCTATGTCTATATCAAATGCAAAACAGTGCATATAGCTGATGTAAATGGGAAAAAAAATCCTCAGACTCCCCTTAGGTTTGCCCCAAATGTTTACAACATCTGGCTCATCCACTGTAGAAAACACAATTGAAAACACAAAAACATATTCCCTCAATTATTTGTTCACTCCTGATTTGAACGATGTGTTTTAATATCTTGCAGTAATTTCCTCAAGCAGTGTTTGATTTGACTTTTCTCTAATCATTCATCAGAGGGCAGTTTTTCGGCCCAGGACACACATGTGACTACCTGTGAGAACATGAAAAAAAAAAAAACTCTCAGAAAAACATCATAATGTGTGTGTTAATTATGTGTCTAGGTTTTGAGATTTCTGGATGGATTTCTGCCTCTTTCCCAATACAGTTGAAGTGAATGGAATTACCATTAATAATCATAATTAAAAAAAAAAAAGCCTTGTTTAGCCCTGGCTTTATATTGACTTTTGAGTTAAAAGGCCTATAGTCATGTTTAAGTCACCACCACGCTCTGCCCTCTGACAGGAAGACTGCAACAAAATCAATTGTTAACATGACCCAATAACCACCACATCTGTCCACGATGGGCTGAAAATAGTAGTGTGTGGTGTAGCTTACCTACCACAAGGTCAATATCTGCCCCCACCTGATGACAGCCAACTGATCTCAAACTACACTGACAGCTTTTTGATGGGATGATTTTTGAGAAACCGCCATCAAAGCCCCGGAGGTTTGGGCCAATAGCATGCGGGAAATACAATCCAGTGTAAAATGGGACAGAGGAGGTTTAAAAAAAAAAAAGGCCAAATCCCCCTAGAGGGACACACAGCACTCCAAGCTGTCTAAAGGGAGCTGAAACATGTGAAAATCAAGAGCTGTGGAAAGCATTTTGTGACAACCTACCAGAAGGCCTTTTTTTCTGATGAGGAATAAGTAATGCTAGAAATAACTCGGCATGGCCCGTGTTACTCCTCGCCATCACCCGGCACGGCTGTGAAATTACCCCAGTGTGTCTCATGAGCTGCATGACGATGAAAAGGCAAAATGTCAACACCTAGTTTTACCCGCAAATATTTAAGAAAACTGTGACCAAAGGAGAAGTCCTCGGAGAGAGGGAAAGAAACACAGAGAGGGGGGAATTAGCTGAAACATTCATGTAACATTTTCCCTGATGCTTCATCTTAATTACCGCCGTGCAAGCCATGCAAATCCGATTGGCCGTTTATGCCAGGAAATTCATAACCACAGTGCGATATTAATTACTCCGGTAGGATTCGTGCTATATTTGATATGCACGAGGCATAGCGGCCATTACCAGCCTTGTGTTTCAGCCTCAGCCCTGCGTGTCAGCGGTAATCAAATCTAAACGTTGACAACAACACATTCACCAATCAATATAGGATGGGAGGGATCCTTTGATGCTGGAATTTTAATCTCTTTTCTCTCATGTGTGTGTCTTAATCTGTGTCAATATCCTGTTAGCATCTCTCACACGCAACTCTATTAATTTCTCTCCGACGCTGCTCATTGGATTTCCTCATTCTTTTATGTTCCATTGTTCGTAAAGCCATTAGATTAAGTGGAGTCAAATGCAATTACAGCTCATGGTTGTTCAGTGAGAGCAACTATCTGCTGTATTTGAGGGAGGAATGGGCACAGGAGATATGGATGGTATACTGGGATTACCACATACTTTTCCCAGTACTCACAAAGCATGATCCTGGGAGTGAGATGAATGGGAAGACTGTGAAAACAGAATGAGGCAGTAAAGAGAGAAAACAGACGGGGAATGAAAGAGGGATGGCAGACAGAGAGAGGTAAGTGGCCTTTAACTTCATCAATGGAGCAACACTGACCTCTGCTGGCCCCTTTCTTGTCAGTGTTTGTTCCACACTTAAACTCCCCACCGGTGGCTTTAAAATTGCTTTCTTAAATCATCCAGCCATGTGAGTGAGAGGGAACATAGATCAAACACGCTGAGGAGTAGAAATAATAAGAAAAAAAACACAAAGCACTGTGCCAATTACTGGCTCAGGTTCTACATTGCTCTTATAAAAATGTAATCAATCACCCGCTCCAATGAGGGCCACCCACAATGAAGTCCACAGTTTAACGCCCCGCCTCCACAGCCACAGGAAAAGGTCACCGGGGGAGAGGTAACGGCGCGCTCCTGTTAATAACGCGGCTACAGTGCACACCTTTTAGTGAACTCGGAAATGAGAGAAACAGAGAGAGGAGCACAGAAGATGACAGGCAGGGTTTCACTCTCATCCATGTCCATGAAAACCATTCATCTTTCCCTTCAGGACCCCCTGGCACGACTCCATTCTCCTCTAAAGGCTTCAGTTGATTTTCAGACGGGCACCTAGGATGCCACCTCACGCTGGTAGCAGTTGGAGCGTGTTGGGGAGGAGAGAGGGGTTGCCCCCGGGGGTCCTCGAAGGCCCCAGACGCGCTCATTAACATCTCCAGCTATGTGGGGTTGCCAGGGACAACAAAGAGCAAGAGGCACCACAAGTGAAGAAAGACACACTGGTGTAAAAGCCCGTGCAGGCCGCGGTTTACTTTCATGCTGAACATATGACTCATAGGAATGCTTAAATGAGACAAATCCACAAGAACATGATGATGCAAACACACACACACACACTGTTTAATTTGACTATCCACATACTGTCTGTTTGTTCCACACACAAAAAAAAGATCCAGCTCATGAGCAAACAGCTATCAGAGACCTTTACAAAACCATACACCCTCTGCGTGTCTGTGTGTGTGTGTGTTCCTGTCTCACAGTCATCCTCTGCCTCGGCTAATGATGTACTGGCACGCACGATGTAGCTGCGTAGCCATTCACAGGGCTGGCATGAGTTAATGGCCCTGGCACCCCACGCCCACGGTAAAGTGATACATCCAACTGGCTTAGCGGCGCGCACACAGTCAGGACTGAACAGATGCCACTCATTTCCGTTGGCCAAAGTGACCCAGCAATCAGCTGGCTAAACACCTAAAAAATCTCAGCAAGCCAGTAATGAGAGGAATGAATGCTCTACTGGGTGACAGCGCAGCGTGGAGCCTCGCCACGGTGGCCGCATTTCTCTCCCCTACTTTCTGTTCGTCCTTTTTCTGCTCTTGCCAGTTTTAGAGCTGATCCTTTCTTAGCTGATATTTCGCTGACCCTCGCTCCGTCTCTGACCTCCTTCTCTTTTCTCATTTCCACTCTCTCATTCTGCCATTCTCTTTGTCTCATTTTCTGTCACACAAAACACTCAGTGGGTTTTTTTCTGCTCTGCAATCCTCTGGCTGGGCAGCGCTGGTGTGTGCGTGTACATGCCTGCCTCTGTGCATATGTGTGTGTTTGTGAGGCTGCTTGCTGATGCACTCTATGACATATTGAGGTAATAAAAAGCTCCTCTGCAGGGACGGCTGTGGCCCACTAATTAAACACCTCCTATGCGACCTTATTGCGGGCGCCAGTTGCCATAGAATCCGACAACATCTTCTGGGCCCTGCGTCAAACTGCATCTCCCATCTCTGAATCATAGGAAGGGGGGGAAAAGGGAGAGGAACGGAAGGATTGCAAGGTCATTACCTCAGAAAAACCAATTACTGTACATTGTACGCAAAATAATTTCCTCACGGAGGATGGAGGTACTGACTTACAAGGCTTGTTTGGACAGCTCTGAAAAAACATTCAGTCTGACCATTTTGGGAACAATGTGCTCATGATTTGCCAACGCAGATGTCATAACATTCACATGGTCAGGTGTTTCAGTTCTTTTGTTAAACTCATGAGCGGGAAAAAAAAGACTACCTGCTTAGTCATCTCTAATAATGAGAATATATTTACCTTACAGACAGTATTATGCATCTCTAATATGAAAACAGGTTTGCCACAGACAAAACCTCGGAGCAACTTCGTCATAGGCAGAGGGAGCACCAAGTCATTGTCTGGCAAGTCCTAAAGAGCCTAAACTTTATATTATATATATTGAATAATAGAAATCGTTAATGCTTTTTAAAAATTGTGTTTGGTGTTGTGTCATACTGCACTCCTTTTTCCTTTTATTTTTCTTTAGTTTTTGTACACCAACATAATTATATTTTCTATCATGTTTTCAAACTGCCGCTCAGTAACCTAACATCAACTTGACAGGACGCTGACGGATCAGTTCAAACAAGGTGGATCTGGGGAATTAAGTGTCGACTTGCTGCTGAACAAATAGCGTTAACGTTAGTTGATTCAGGGAATGAACAGATTCATGGCACACTTTTTAAATAACATACTCTTTTATCTTTGGGCTTGGGGTAAGGTCTCAAGTCACGGGTCATTGGTGGTCCAAGTCAGGTTGCAAGTCTTTTTTGATTTTGTCAACTTGAGTCTGAAGTCATCAAATTTGTTACTCGAGTCTGACTCAAGTCCAAGTCATGTGACTGGAGTCCATGTCATGTGACTGGAGTCCACACCTCTGGTAACAGGTGTCCTGTGCAGGTGAAAGCAGCAGCTCTCTGATAATCAGACTATTACATGATGACGAAAGAAAAAAGAAAAGAAAAAATGATCAGAAAACAAACTTCAATCAAGAATGGTGTGCTGGCTTCACCCAGTAAGAAACAACCCTGCAAAGATTTACCTAGCCTTTTCTCACGTAGAGCTTTCCCTCTGAGCGCACATAGAATCAAAGAAATCACAGCTCCAGGGAGGGAAATGTTACGACAAACTCCTTCTTGAATTAGTTAACCAGGGACTAATTTGCAGTGTCTCATTGGTTCTTTAATGTCTACTCCTGATGAGGCTGTTTCCACTGCTACTTTAATCATTAGATGTAATGTACACTGTAGCAGAATACACATGAGCAGCACAGTGGCTCAGCACAACACAGCATGGTCTGGTTTATATCTGACTGGGGCCTGTCTGTGTCAAGTTCTTTCCATGTTTTTTATTTTTTTCCACATGATCCACAGACATGCGCCTCAGGTGAGCTTGAGATTTGAATGTGTTTTACCTATGTTAGCCATGCAGGGTGTTTTCCTTGTCTACATATAGGGTCATAAGAGCTGCGCTGAAGAACAAGTTGTTCAATGTTCTGTGATGCATTTACAATGTGAAAAGACAAAAGTCTGGATGAATTTGACCTCTATAAAAAGGAACATATTCAAAAGTCTGAATGGTATTTTCTTAAATTTTGGCTGGCATGTACAGGGTTAATATTTACTGTCATACAAAAACCCAAGAATAACAAGAATGTGTGCAGCAAGGACTGAATGTTCTCCCTATGTTTCTATAATTGCAAGCGTGGGAGTGAGCATTCTTTTCTATAAACGTGAAGGTAGCAAATAAATGTAAAGGAAACACTGAGTCTGAGAGATGTGTGTGTGTGTGTGTGTGTGTGTGTGTGTGTGTGTTAGGGTCAGGCCTGCTGAATGAAGGTGTCCTCTGATTTGGTCCGTTGTGGGGCGGGGGTCAGCGCGACAGACGACTCAGCACCTGTCACCGGCCGAGTCCCACTCATCAGTCACCAGCTCCATATGCTGCCCATTAAAATGAGACATGTGGGCACTTGGCTGGCAGAGTCCACACACCTAGTGACCCTCTCCACATCTGTTGACAAAGCCTTAAACACATGCAGCACAGAGAAGGGGGAAAGGACAGCCGACAGGGGAGGGAAAGCAAAACGAAGCAGCGGTAACATTTACATGCAATGAGAATGACTTTTCTGGACACTAAAGTAAACTGGCCCTTGGTCGATGGGTCTAAAGGCCTTTGCATTTTTTGTATGGTTTTTTTTTAATACGTCATCTGATGGAAATCGCTACGTACAGAAACCTTGCACGCTGAGTCAGATGTGTTTTATTGTTCTATTCATTGCAAAAATTTGCATGACGAGACAAAATTCAAAGACACATTTGCTCCTTTGCTTCTCTCCTCTGGAGGAGGTGAAATAATAGGCCTACTGTGCGGCTGTTACGTAGATTCCACTTTCCTGTAAGCATCATCGTTACTATTGTCCATTTCTGGATAGACTGGAACATTCCAAGGACATTGCTTCCATATATATCCACTTTTTTCTCGCTGCCCCCCTGTCCACGTCTGCTCTGTTCCTTTCTTCTTACAGATGTATGTGCTCAGCAGTTATGCCACATTTTCATCAGAGCTTCTTGGTCAAAGTACTCAAACTCAGACAATCAAAACCTGTTCTGAAGAAAAACTGATGAAGAATGAAAGTTTTGGAGTCAGTGTTTCAACATGATGGACACAACGTGAGGTTATAGTTATTTTTCAACATGTGACAATTCTCAGTTACTCAGTTACCTCATGCTGCAATGCAAAGCCTTAATAATCCAATATTTAGTTTCCCACATCTGCAGAAATTTACACTGACAAGATTGTTGTTAGATTATTCTTCACCTGTTTGCTGTCAAGAGAGAAAAGAATCATTTCCTTTATGACGTTGGGATTGGCATTTCTTTGCCTTGCTAGAAGTAATTTACACTTACACTGGTCAGAAAAAAAAGAATGTTTTGTTAAAATGTTCGTTTCCTCAACTTTTTTTCAACTTATTATAAGGCTGGTGTTTATTCCACTGTCCTCTTACTGTCAACGGATCCTTTGAAATGACCAAAACACACAATGTATTAGCCTGTGTCTCATCTGACTTTCTTCCCCTGACTGTAGCACTCAGCCCTAAGCCTGTTCACTCCTACTGAAGATGTAAATCAGTGTAAAAACAGGTCTGACATATATACTTTCATTTAGAAAAAAGTTTAGCATTCCTAAAACAGCTGGGCATTGTAGTTTTTAGCAAACATCACTCAAAAAGAAGTTGATTGTGTATTTTTCCAGGGACTATTTTGAACTGCGGATTAATACACAGTGGTATTTCTGGCAGCAAAATGATGTATGTGGGATCCATTTGACTGTTTTAATAGTTTTTGATGTCTATGGCAGTCTATGGCACAGAGGTTTTATATAACACTAATAACAGTAACAAAAATTCAAGACAGAAAATCTTATTTAAAAAAAAAAACTTCTGCTGCCACCCAAATAAATGTAGACAAATGGGATATTGATTGAGGTGTTCATAGCATTTAAACATATTTTAGAAATGTCAAAGAGAGCTGTTTGTTTTTCCAGGAACTGTATTCAAATCTTCATAATTCACAGACCTGCATGTGAACAATTGGACTACTTTAAAGGTCTAGTGTGTCAGATTTAGTGGCATCTAGCAGTGAGGTTGTAACAACTGAAACTTCTTCCATGTGCCAAGTGTGTAGGAGAACTCGAAAATGTGAATGGCCCCATCTAGAGCCAGTGTTTGGTTTGTCCGTTCTGGGCTACTGTACAAACAACATGGCAGACTATGTAAAAAGAAGACCCCTTCTATATGTAGGCCTAGTTACAAACAACTCATTCTAAGGTCACAAAAACATGATTCTTTGCTTCAAGTGATTAGACAGTGATGAAAGCATAGTAATGAATATTATATTAAATTTCTGCCAATATATGTCCCTAAATCCTACACTGCTACATGCAACACAAGACACTTTACACACCACACGACTCTAGTTCCTCAAGAGCAAATTTTTGTATACAGTATTTTTGTCTTTCTAAATTGCAACTTTCTCGGCTTCACTTCATTTGTGCTTACTTTCTGTCTCAGTACATTAACCATTGCTACTAATGTTGGTGCACATTATTGAATACCATTTATTTTAGTTTTTTAAGTGTCCTTATGGCTCCATGCCTGTACTGCTGCTGTGACGCTTGAATTTCCCTGTGTGTCATCGATAACGTTTATCTTATCTTGCTTTCCACAAAGGAAAAAGCCCCTGTGGTGATGACATGTTACAGAGTAATGGTGGCATTGACTCTAGAAATACAAGTTCTGGGCAAAAAAAGCCCCAAACTGTTTGTGTGGCTCGATACTGCCAGGGGGAGGTAGGAAAGTATGTTATTTGTAATTTGAGTGAGTCTACCCTTTAAATGTTCTAGTCAAGACAACAGCATTAATTCTCAGTTGTAGGGTATAAAAGATGCATGTAAGCAGTTTAACCCAAATTAGACCTTTACTGGCCAGTAGCCAGAGTAAGGCCATGCATATAAGTGCAGCCTGAGACGGAGAAAGGGAGACATGAAATGAGGGAGCGTGAGTTCAAAGTGGAAGAGAATTCAGTCTCTATACCGACGATGCTGTTAAAAATTTGATGTAGGTGTGTGCGCATGCATGTGCATTTTGTTGCAAGTCAGCGTGCATTTGTGCACGTGTGATTGTAAGCTTAATATGCCTGTGTTTGTGTATGTGTGTAAATGCAGGGGAGTGTGCACTTGAGTGACTGTGTAAAAGAAATGTAGAGGGCATTCTCTTCAAACGGATGGTATTCAAAGAGCAGGGAGTTTCAAAAGGAGACAGCACTGAGGGCAGTCGGGTTTGAACTGTGTTTGTGCAAAGCAGTCTGAGTTTTAAAAAAAAAAGAAGAAAAAAAGGAATTCCTGAAGTGCATTGGCTGAGTTTTCTTGGAGGAGGACAGAATATTAGGAGAAATAAAGAGAAAGTGGTGGAGCCAGACAGACAGGGAGAAAGGGAGTTTACTAACCGACCAGAGTCGTGGACTGGAAGGCAAGAGGAAGAAAGTCAGGGAGAGAAAGAAAAAGAGAAAGCGCAGGACACATAGAGGGAGAACATTGGCCCGGGGCGCTGCTACGTGCTGCGCCTCCTTTCTCCCCTTTCTTCAGGAGACTCAGAGAGGAGGAAAGAAAAAAGAGAGGAGACGAGAAAGAACAAAAACCCACTTTCCATCCGTACCTATGGGAGCGCTGAAGCCGGCGGTGCCCCATATAGCTGGACCGATCTGACCTCAGCACCGCTGGAGTGATGGCTAGTGAATTACCATGTCAGTGGCCCGGTGCCCCTTCATGCCGGCTCCCTCACACACACATAATAAACACACTCCATCACCCGTTCGGCCCAACCACACCGCCCAAAGAGAGCATATTAATTATAGATGTACGTTAAATTACTTTCATTACCTCCCCTGCTCAGTGGACGGGACAGAGACAGGGATGATGGATGGAAAGGGGTTTGCTATACCTCCCCAAGTAGTAAACGCCCCCTCTTTTATTTTCTCTAACCCTTTTCCCGCCCTTTCATTCTTTATTTTGCAGCAACTCCTCCACATTTTAGGCTTCTCTCTCTCTCTCTCTTCGTCTCTCAGACGAGTGACTCTGTTTCTTGCTGTGACCAGGACTAGATAGCAGCAGAAAAGTGGGTAGTAGGTGGAGTAGTAGGGGTGCAAAGCTGTTCCCTAAAACAAACCCTTTATGTCTGAGGCTGATGAAGGAAGACTCCACTGATAACCAGGGAATAAGGCTTTAACTGCACATGGGAATCTACAGCAGAGAAAAGGATTATGGTGAAGGAGAGGTTTGAGAAGGACAACCACTAGTCTGCTAAAACTAGACAGATAAAAAGGCCAGGCTGATATCAGCTGATAATAGTTTGATGCAGATAAGGCAGTATTAGAGCATATGTCAGCCGACAAGTAACAAATAATTGCACTACAGAAACACCAAAGTAGGTTTTAGGTGTCCCCATTATTTAGTGTGTCCACCAGAGAGCACTGGGAAGCTGATATTTCACATGTAAAATGTCATGTTCACAAAGTTTCTGTGGAGCTTTTGATACATGTTTGATTATTCGCCAGTCCAAGCTGACAGTTCTGCAACTACAATCTTTTCAGGTCTACCTAAGTATAGTACTTAATATTTAATAGATGGGTTTTGTGTGGAGTATTTAAAGCTATAGTTCTATGTTTTGGAAAATACATATATTCTCTTTCCTGCTGAATGTCAGATGAGAAGATTAACACCACTCCCATGTCTGTCTTTCTGTCGAGCTACAGTACAGCCAGCAGCAGGACAGTTAGCACAAAGACTGGAAACAGAGGGAAACAGCTGTCCTTACTCTGTCTAAAGACCCAGACACACCAAATCGACTTCAAAGAGCAAACGGTGACAAAAGCCGACTGTTGCATCACCTTCCGTTGCCTGTCTCGGTCAAAAAGTTGCACGTGAACACATCACAAAGACTACAGCTGACTGCCAACCAGCACGCATGTTCTGCACCTGCATGAGAGGACATAACTCTCCATAGCAGCAGGTGATGGTAGTCTGTGTTCTTCATTAAAAAAGGGAAACCGGAGGAGCGACAGGATGGAAATAATAATCTAACCTAATATAACAAGTTAGTTTCAGTCTCACACCCTCTTAACTTCAGCCCTGTCTTTACTCTCCTTTCTTCCGTTTCTCTTCTCATGTGCTGAGCTGAACTGCCAATTAGAGGGACTTTATTCACCAACAGGCTCCACTGTCTCAGACGCTGATGCTAAATCATCTAGGAAAAAGCCAACAAGGGTAGGGTGTGGGATACACAGCAAAGACTAGGGCAGAGGACACTCACTGACAGTCCATCATTGACTGATGGACGACTGTCAGCTTGGTTGTCAGGGCCTTGAAGGTAAAAAATATCTGCCTACCTTTACCTCTAAAGCTAACTGAAGACCTGTTTCCACCAAACAAATTTGGTTTAGTACCTTTGTAACCAGAAGTAACCCTTCAGACATGGTACCTAAACCCTGGGTCTGCTTAGTGTTTCCACGGCAAACAGTAATAGGGTTTCCATCCACCTATTCTTATTCGAATTTTCAAAATAGCGAAAATAAACAATGGAAACGCTAGAAATTCTAAAAAAGGCCGAAAATTCACAAAAAAAGTTTTTACGCTTGGAGGGGGTGGATTTGTCTGCGTATCGATAAAAGGAAAGTACGACTTTTTGCTATGGAAACAGGTTTTGCGGATAAACGATGACTGGACCAGATACCACGTCACACGTCTGGACCGGATATCACGTCACACGTATACATTGTGGACACAAAAAAATGGCGGTGGACGATAAAGTAAGATATGTTTGGGGGAAGTCAGCACCTTATCTTTCGTCCACAGAACGAGGTGGCATTCTGTAATTTTCATAACAAAATAGAACAGGCTGCAGTGAGAGTCTCTCTTGATTAAATAGCATGTTTTTGCATTTAGTCCTTCTAAGGCAAGCTCAGGGGTTTAGTGTTGCCGGAGCCCACAAGAGCGATACCCCACGACCGCGCTGTACTGCTCGGTAGACATAGGGCTTAATTGTCACATGATATATGAGATTTACAGTAGAAGGATTTAGTAACCTTTGGACAAAGCCAGGTTAACTGTGTCAATCTGTTTCCAGTCTGTCTGCTAAGCTAACCGCCTAGCAGTTGAGGCAATGAGTGCTCCCATCGTTACAGGGAGAAGGGCTAAAGCATGAAGACCAGCAACAGTCAACCTTACAGTCATTTTTCTGCCTTTGTATATTCATTCACACTGGATTTTTTTTTTTATATTCAAGAAAAAATCTGAACGGTACACAGTTCAGGTGAAGTAATGCAGAAAAAAGTGTCTTGATAGTGGGAGAAATGTGAGCAGCAGGTAGAGATGTAGGGGTGATAAGTCATTGCCTTAAATTAAACCCTTTACGACTGATGTTGTTAAGGGAATATGATGCTGAAAACCTGCGAGTAAGGCTACAACTAAGTATATATATCGACATCGACCATACACAGTTCAGATGTAATCATGCAGAAGGCTGATTGTGAGTGAATGACGGCTCAACATATTATTTGTGGAACACGAATATCATGTTCTTCACTGGAACATGTAGTGACATTTCAGATGGTGCTTGATGAAACATACTATGTAAGCCCTGTTTGATGAACCTTTGCTTAGATGTTAATACTGACACTCCAATGGGAATCACATGACAGCAGACATGTACAAGTTCTAATGAAGACGTGGGAAATGTGGAAATAACACATCTCCAGTGCTATGGAGCATTATCCCTCAGTGTATTCCCTCAGCAAATAACTAGGCATCACATCTGTACTTCAAACCTAAAGGCCACTGTTGGATGCTCAGTGTGTGTGTGTGTGTGTGTGTGTGTGTGTGTGTGTGTGTGTGTGTGTGTGTGTGCACACTTGTCCTTGCTTCACTGTGTTCTGTAAGTTTGATCTCACTCTGGCGAGGGAAGCATTACATTGGTAGCCTGTGCTTGCTCAACACCCTGGGCCTATCTAATCTCTGCTGCTCTGAAACATCCCATTCAATTTCTTGTGCTGATAGATGCCAGTGCTCTTTGAGCCCTCTGGGAGCACATTCTTTCCTTCCCGCTTGTCTCCGACTCTTCGCTTGTGTAAGACCACTCTAGATTCATCAGGTCAGCCACCTATTGTAAACAACTGAGATCTGATTCATACAGATCCAAAGGTCAGGAGAAGGGCTGATAATCAACATCCAGACGCCAGGCTCTCGTCCGCACTCGCTGCACTCATGGAGGTAGATGCTGATGAACACGAAATGTTTGGTGCACACAGGCGGGATCTTTTCATGAAGAGTGATAACCAATTACAATCACGCACTCCCAAGTTGGCTACCAGTTTAACAAGATCTGACAGTTAGCTGAGAGCTGTCAATTAAGAGTTATCACATGGTGGCACATTCTAATTGTGATCCACAGTAAACGAAGACTTCACTTCTAAAAACAATCATTTGTCTATCAATTACTCAACCCATGTTAAATTTGTGAGGAAAACTTTTTCATCACATGCCTCCATGGAGAACAAAGAATCAGAAAACAGAGAAAATTCTTGATGAATTGAAGCAAAACTATATAAAAAGACGTGTTTACACACTCTCATACAAGTCATGCAGTATAATCCAAGTCTCATTTGCCCTGTCATCTTAGTCAGGCGCAGACAAATCTCTTCTGCTTCTGTATTCCATTGAAATCCTGCCTCCCAGCTCATTTATTGGCCAGGAGTTCTGCTGTCACTCATCTACACCTCTTGCTTCCATGGCGAAACGTGGTCCAGGTAATGCCAACCGACCCCTTTGCTAAATCCCATGCCTGGACGCAGACTGGCCAATCATAACGTAGCATTGGACCAGCTCAGACCAGGGTCTGACAACAACACAGCTGTGCTCCATTGACTCTAATGCAGTTGTATCAGATTTCCTTTATTTTCAGGCTGGTTTCGTGGATTTGGAGCTAAATGTTGTGCCTGGGGCACGTCGTGTATTAATGATACTCGTTACCTGGAGAGGTTGGAAGAAGATATACGTTTCCTACATGTTCCAAAACCAAAATCAAACCCTGAACAGTGTAGAGTTAGCTAGCTACTGAAGATATAGCCTACTGAATGTATACACATGCTGCTTTTGCTTTTAGTGATTATAACAGTGAAACAAATATCGACTCTGCTGTACAGGAACACTGTTTGACTTCCCCTAGAAATCCCTGCCCGTCCGGCGGCGAAGGTCCAGGTGCTAGCAGTGGCTTGGGTACAAAGCCAAACACCGTTCATCTGCACACACTGCGATGTCACACAGGTGGTTCAATATTGGCAAAGTTTCCCTTTATATTCATTGTCTTCTGTGTGGATCAGCAGTGATGTGGTGGTTCACTTTTACACTGTGATCTGTAGCCTATAGTTGGGCTTTAGCTTCTAACTATCTTTGTCTTTTTAACCTGTTGTTGCTGCTGAGTCAGTTTGACATCCTGGATATATCCTTCAAACACAGACTGTAGACCCCTCTGTCTGCTTCTCTCTGGAGTCACTGTTTCATTTTCCAAAAATATGATAATATTTCTTCAGGGAGTGCAGTTAGTTACAGTGTGGGCTCCATGCTCACTCCAAAAGCTTGTTGGACCCTTACAAAGGGGCAGAGCTTAGTGAAAGGGCAGTGTAGCTGGAACTACCACATTAGCAGTTTTGAGTATTTTGCCAGGTGTTTGCTTGGTGATAGATGTCTGTGTGTTAGTCCGTGGACAGATTATGTTGATGCAACAGCAGCAGACAGTGAGGGAGTAGAAAGTAAGGAAGGGGCCATTGGTCCCTCCTTCTTTACACCCCTAGCCCACATTCATTTTTAGTGGCTGATCACTGTATTTCACCCGGAGTGATCCCATCACAGGATGATCTCTTATTTGATATATTTTTGCTGTTGTTAAACACAGCCCCCTCTGCCTTCAGTTCATCAAGAACTTTCTGTTTTTGGATTCTTCATTTACTGTGGAGGCGTGCAAGAAAGATAAAGTTTCCCACATGAATTACGCATAACACGATTGAGTAATTGATACACAAATGATCATTTTGAGGTGGAGAGTATGAGTAAGTAACTCAATTACAGCTTTTCTTCTCATTTATGAACTCACTTCTTTTAAATTTGCAGACATGGATGCCACTTAGTGTGTTCAAGCTATATTGCAATGAAATTAAATTTTATTGCAGCGCCAGCACTCGTCCCACTGAGGTGTCTTTAGAAAGGCACTGAAACCCAAACTGCAATGGCTGTGAACACCAAAAGGAGGGGGAATATCCCTGCTGGGGGGGCTCATATTAATCTCATGTGACTTGTTGACAGCCGTATAACCTTGCAGCAGATATGAAATTACTACACAATAAGGCAAAATATCAAACTACCCTAAGGCATGGTATTCATAATTCTTGATATATATATATATATTTTTTTTTTGCTCCTCTGTATTTTTCAACTAGCATCGCCTAGTCATCTGACCAACAACTGTATCCTCTGGAGACCCAGAAGTCTTTTTTTTTTACCATCAAGCATGGAGGACAACGGTCATGAAGTTCAGAGAGAACACACACTGTAGGGGGGGCGGGCTGTAGAGGAGGGTCAGCAGGCCAGAGGGGAACAGGAGGTGAGAGGAAATATAATAATGATAAACAGATTTCCGGTCACAGCGCCCATCGCCTTGTCTCTGGGGTACCTTTCCACCTTGTCATGTCCAAAGACCTTGCCTAATACTCAGCGAAGGGACAGGAGATGGCACTAATGTGTGTGTATGTGTGTTTGCGCGTGCATTTCTAATTTATTGGCCCACTGATTTGCTGATGTGTGTGGGGCTGCATGCAGCTCGGAGCGCTAGCCTGGAACATCCGGGCCCTGCTTCATTAGGTGCTCACGCCCTTAAGCTGCTGACATTTCCAAACTTGTTCCCCAGTCTTCTAATTGTCGTGAAAAATTGGACACGGCCACCACCATTGAGAAGCTGCGTGGTAGGTCTTGCATTGACGGCTTTTCTCTTGTGTCTGAGTGTCATTTACCTCGCTGTTTGGATGTGGAATGCAAAAACTCTACAATAAGTGATGAAGGAAAAAAGACCAGACTATTCATTCTCCTCATTTGCTGAACAGAATCATCACTCGTAACAAATAGTTCTGACTTTACTGGTACAAGCCAAATTTCTGATATATGACAAAAACCTAACAGAATAAAAACAAATACAACACAGAGTGAAATGCATGGGGATTTTATAAAGTGTATGCAGTGTTTCGATGGTACATTGTACACAAGTGCAAACAAGATGTCAGAAGTTAAAATGCAGCTTTAATAATCAAACTAGTAAACTAAATCTTTCATTGAATTCTCTGGAATACAGAATCCAGAAAGCTGCCATCACCTTAAAATATAACCCTATAATATTTACATATAGGATTATTTTTGCCACTCAGTCCAATAAACACATTCATTCACATGCCCAAATACAGACAGCATCAAATCAATTAACAGTGCATGCAAATCCATTCTCGCCCAAATTACAAATGTCACTGCTAAATGTCAACACAAAATTATTACATTACTGTGGAACACACATCACAGTTTATGGTGTGTTTCAGCATAAATACTCAAATTAAATAAATACTGACAATTTAAAAAGACAGTATTTGCTTTAGAGAATGATAAAAGTCAATATCACACTTCAGGAAAAGGTTTTGTTACAGTTAAAGCATCCAGTTACACTTTTAATACTTCCATGTCTGTGCTGGCAGCTACTAGCCTGGAAACCAGGGTGCATTCAGCCCCAACGAAATGTAGCTCATTTAAACAAAAACATTGATTGCGTATGTTGTGTTACACCAGCATCACTGCCTTTTTAAAATTGGACAGGGTTTATATAAACATTGGGTAACACCTCTGACACACCAACCACACAAGAGAAAACATACCTCAAAGCCCATTACACAGCGTTTCACACCATTACGAGCTAACATGTTGTACAACCCAGAAACGACATTGTGTGATGTTGCACACTTTTTTCAGATTGAACGTAACCCGGACAGATCTGCAAACGCATATTGTATTTGCTCTGGCAGATGCATCCGGTTGATGGCAAAGGCATGACCCGCCCTACTCTGCCTTACTCTGCGTCTGATTGGCTCACCCCGAAATTCTTACCCCAGCCATAACCAATGTACTTTGCATGCCGAAACCTAACTAAACTAACCAATGAAGGCAAAGAGTCCTAGCTAATCAGAGGGAGAGTAGGAGGGGTCATGTCTTTGCCATCCAACCAAAAAAAAATTAGCCTTCCGTTTAAACAAATTTCCAGCCGACCTAGCCCACTTCGGGCCAATCACAGCTGTCAGTCTAATGTGGGGTGCATTTGATATGATGACTGACAGCTTGCAGGGCCTTCGGGCTTAAAGCAAAATATGTGATTGTGTCATTTTTGGCTCGCACACCCACCAGGGACACAACAGCGAGCATAAATCTCTATTGGACATTTAAAAGAAAAAAACAATGTGACCGAAGCTCAAATACTATCTTAAAGTTTTTTTGGCACACCCATTCACAGACATGCTGCTACACCAACATCGTCTGTTCACGTTTGTCCGTCGCAGCACTACGTCACATTCCGTTGTTGACTGGTTTGAGGTCTATACAGTTGTATCCAGAGATATTTTGGTCTACAGCCATTTACAACACCCACTGGAAGTAAAAAAAAAAAGAACTGAGAAGTTCCAGAATAATTATACAGTATTTGATGTGTAAAACAAATTGACAGTTTTATGATGTAAACACTGAAAGTGAAAAAAAATTCTCAAGGTTATGTACATTTCAACAAGAACAATTAAAATCTTCACATACAGATTACTCTGCAATGAACAGGTAGTAATTACAAAAAAAAGTGTTCGTTCACGATCATGTGAGAAAAAGAAGTTAACTGTTACTGCAAATATTTGCTCTCATATATTGAGGCTGTGTAAATTTTTAGCTTACAGCAAATTGTGAATTTCGTACATTCAGGGTAAATTTTTACTTATCCTGTTAAATATCTTTACACCTACTAAAAGCATGGGTTTAAAATTTGGTTCAGAGAGTCATGGTGCCCCGACAATAAATCCTACTGTCTGCTGATTGTCTGACTTTTCCTCAAGAGCATCACCATGCAGTTGATATTTGTGGTTGGATTGGCAATCAGTCCAACTACTGGATGGATACCATGAGAAGGAATTGTCAGGTGAACACCACCATCAGGGCAAACTCTAAAAATGTTTTTGTTGACAAAATACTTGCAAAACTAATGACATACCCATGAGCCTTGGCAGTACTTTGCATTTAGTGCTAATTAGCTAATGTTAGCATGAAAACACACTTCACTAAAGACGGGGAACATGGTAAACATGATACCTGATTAGCATTAGCACATTTAGCATTGTCATTGTGACAATGTTAGCATGCTGACATTAGCATTTCGCTCAAAACACTGCCGTGCCTTACAGCCTCTAAGAGCCTCTAGCATGACTTTAGGCTGATGGTCTTGTTGCTTGGTAAATTTGACTTCAACACTTAGTTATATATGATTTTTGTTTGACAGAGTGAAGGTTTTTACATTTGGCTTAGGGGGGAGAAAGTTGGTGTTTTGAAGCAAAATGCCATGAAGTGAAATAGAAAAAGATTTTGTGAATAAGTCATGGCAAACATAGCGCATGGGACTTATTTGTCACTCAAACGTCCACTGAAGATATTAAAGTACTGGCAAATGAAAACATCAGAGCAACAAGGAGACCGTAACCTTCCTCAAATACACGAAACAAACAAATGCCCTGTTTCCATCGTACTTTCTACATTGTTTTCACCATTTGAGATGTGACTAGCGCTCCTTTGTGTCATCTTGTTGCGCCTTCTTCTTCTTCTGCAGTGATTTTAGAGCACCTTACTGAAGAGTTCCACTTAATTCACATTTAATTTGGTGTTTTTGCCTTCTTCGATCATGGATCTTTCTAGACTCCGTTCTCTTTAGCTTCAGGTCCAGTCTGTGTCATCGCTGCCTCAGGGAGCGATTTCATCTCTGAGACACTCACCTGGCCCTCGTTCTGGTCTACAGTTTTTTGGTTTGGCTCTCTGTCCTTTGCCAGCTTCTCTCTTTCTAGCATCAGCAAGCGGGAGTTGCAGAGGTTCATGAAAAAGAGAAAGAGTCCACCAGTAGTGATCACTGTTCCACACATGAAGAAAAGGTACTTGTAGTCACGGAAGATGTCCACCAGTAAGCCTGTGTGGAGAAAGGCGAAAGGGTGCAAAGAAATTATATTTCAAACAAAGCGAGTGTCAGTTGTACCCATTTTATGCCACACTATGTCTAAGCAAAAACACACTTGGAAATGTTGTACACCATGACAAGCAAAACACAATCTATGTCACTGAATACTATCTTCATTCGACCGCTTTACAAGTTTGAAGGTGAAGAGCAAGACCAAACTCCGATTTGGCTTCTGTGAGTGTGTGCGCGAGGGAGTGAGAGCGAGCGGGGGCCAATTTGAGAAGAGCCATGTCGGAAATGACAGAGGGCCATTACACCCTTCCTGGCTCTCCCTGCATCTCTGGGAAGGCAATTTGGACGGCTGCTACCAAAACGAATCAGAAGAGAGGCCCATTCTCAGAGCCATAAATATCGAGCCCAAGTCTGCAGAAAAGTGACAAATGTAGTTTAGATCAGATTTAAGCCTCCAGGTTTTAGCCGCACCCAGACCCCCCGCCCCCTGCCTCCAGACACAGATCGATGGGCGAGTGTTGCTCTCTTTCTGTCTCAGCATGTATGACGTTCTGTCTGTCTGTCCATCTCACTATATTATTATCGTTCCTTTGTACCATTTTAGAGCCTTATTGATGCAGTGGAAGAGTGATTCAATACCTAAAACATTTTTAGAGGAAATACAATATCTGAATCATTTTCAAAAGGAATATGTTGTCTCAATGGCCCTAACAGACACCAAACAAACTTTCAATGAACTGAGTAAAAGAAGTCATTTGTTTTTTCTCTTTTCCTCGGCATCGGCATCAGCCAATAATGAAAACATACTTTGTGAAAATGGTTTAACCATTTGTTCATTATCATCAAAGAGAGTTTCTAATGACCTAGTTTTTATTTTACTCCTTTACAACCTTTAATGATTGGTAGATTCCAATACAAAAAAGTCCATATTTTCTGTAAGACTGTTCTTCCTTTAAAGTGTTATTGTATTGTATTGCGTTCCCAACTGGTGGGTCTCGGTTCAAAAGTGAGTTGCGGGTCCATTCTGAATGGACCGGAATTGACTTGCAACTTGTTGTTTCCTGCTGTAGAGTGAGTGACACAGCAAACTAGCTCGTCAACATGGCTAAATGGTAGTATAACACTGAATATATTCAACTGTGTGGACCTTGAACTAATGACTAAGGAGGAAATCTGAATGCCATGGCTGGACCAGTTGGGAACCACTGGTCTAAAGGAAATAAAAAAGATGAACAGAAATGTTTGTTGCTTCTGGAAATTAATGAATTGGGGCACACTTTAAATGACATACATTTAAATCTTTGGGCTTGGGGGAAAGTATCAAGTATCTTCAAGTCAAAAGGCTCAAGTCCAAATGAAGTCAAGAGTCATTGGTGTTAAAGTCAAAGTTGAGTTGCAAGTCTTTTTTGATTTTGTGGAGTCTAAAGTTATCAAATTTGTGACTGGAGTCTGACTCAATTCCAACATATGTGACTGAGTCCACCACTTTGCTCAACAGAAAGGTAAATCATTGCAAAGCAAGTTACAGTATCTTCAAAAGAGCATTGTCCTTGGCAGGTCTCTTTAAGTGCACCATTACCATCTTCACAGCAATGATGCTAACGTTTGTGCGTGTGCATGTACTGTGCCGTCCTACTCTAGGAGGGGTCACTTTGTATTTGGATCTCAATGCAGTTCTGTATCATCTGATTGATAGCACTCATCTGGTGTGCGTACGACAATGACCATCACCCTCATTAAGACAGCCCTTGATTGGCTGAGCGGTAATTAAGTCCATCTGGCATAGTCACCTCTTTCTTTTTTAATGTATTCACAGCTTAATTATGGCCCAGGTACAGGACTTCAATGAGAGTTTGAACTGAGCGTCATTAAACACCCAAAGCAAAAGGCTAATTACACCCACTTACCTCACTTCCTCCTAATTGGATTGACCCGGAGGTTTGGGGGAGCAGTAACAAGCGGACTAGTTAGGGGAGACATAACGATTGTGCCCTCTGGAGGAGAATGGTAGACGTGCAGGGAGGCACTTATTTACACTATTAAATGAGCGCCTCAGAACAGGGTCGCACCAGACAAACTGGGGGGCCTATAAATTTTCACCTCATTAAAACTCAGGTTGGAGGCAAAAGAAGCATTTGTCAGCTGGCCGATATGTACAGCTGATAAAGTCATGTGCAGCTACAGTACTGTGTCCTCAGTGTGTTTATGTAGGACACTAAACAGACCTCTCCAAGTGAACCTGAAAGTTGACATATTGATCAGTGCACAAGCTGAGCACTAAATAAGAGCTTTGACCATTTTAATTGTTTGTGTATTTCGTGTCCGACAGTTTTAAAGGCACATCTGTAAACAATACTAGCATTATGGTTGAAAAAGTTACTCTGTGTGCATGTAGGTCATGCAATGGTCAACAAAATGGGCTAAAACTCACAGGGGCCACAGTAACAGTTGAACTACAAGACAGCAAACAAGGACATTTTCCAGCATGTTGGAGTATAACTTAGAAGGTCAATTTCTTAATTAGTGTGACTGCAGCAAACTTTACATCTTACTGCAGGACACATTTGACTGCTCGGCATAGTCAGATTTTAATAAAATATTTATATAAGAATCCTTGATGAGTGCAATCAACTAAAGGTCCACTGTGAGCGATTTAGTGCCATCTGGTAGTGAGGTTGCAGAGCTGAAACTTCTCCCATAGGAGAACAATGGTGGCTGACGCAAAAACACGAATGGCCCTATCTAGAGCCACTGCCTGGTTTGTCTGTTAGGGGCTACTGTAGAACAACATGGTGGACTCTTAGGAAGAGGACCTGCTCTGTATGTAGATGCAAAAAGCTCACTGCATAATTTCTGCCAATTGATGTCCCCAAATCCTACACACTGGACCTTTAATTGACTTTTCTATTGCAATTTGTAAGTAATTTGGGATTGTGTGTGTGTGTGTGTGTGTGTGTGTGTGTATAACAAATAGAAGGTGTAAAGATACAGGGTGTATAACAGTATGTTGTACAGAATCAATCAGACTATTTAAGTCTATAAAATGTAACTGTCCAGCACAGTTTTCCAGAACGCAAGCTGATTCTTCAAATGTCTTGTTTTGTCCCACGAAAAGTCCAAACATATTCAGTTTACAATTAAATAAAACAGAAATAAACAGCAAATCCTCACAATTGAGAAATTGGAACTATGACATATTTTGTAGTTTTACTTAAAAAATGATTATCAAAATAGTTTCTTGGGATAATTAACTCATCAGCTAATTGTTACAGCTCTAAAACTTGATCAATGAGGAACAAACCTTTTAAACTTATTGTGCCAAACCTTCATTAACAAATCAAAGTGCTGTTGCTTGATAATTACATTTAAAAAAACAATTTAAGCTGTATAACAATCACTGCCTAACTTTAAAGAATGCAACAACACTGCAGGTGTGACTGCAGTTTGTTACACAATGTGTATCCAGCACAGCAAACATTTTTATTATTTCACAACAGAGTTGCTACCTCAGCTGAAAGCATTAAAACATTTACATTCAAGAAGAACTGATTTTCTACCTGCTGCTTTGGCAGCTGTTAACAGGCTCTGATAACCACAAATCAAAGTGCTTTTGTTCAGTTGATGACAAATTGTCACTAAAAACAATTTTCTGCGATGGCTCCTTTTTCAGAGGCAGTTACTGTCATTAGGTTCTATGCTTCTGTTTTTACTGAATCCAGAGAAGAATGTTTTACAGTGGTTTTCAAAAGTGCACTAATCTAGAAAATGGCAAGGAAGCAGAGGGAGTAAACAATATCCTTCTGATTACACAGTTATTTAGACCATGAAGGTAGCCGTCCAACACTTCAATCTACCGCCCTATCAGAGACAGAAGAATGCTGGAGATATAAGTCATCAGCTGAAAGGAACATTTTTGTATCCGATGGGCTGGTAAGCAAAAATAGCTGGTAGGTTGATGCTGAGCAATTCAAATATGTAAAGTGAGTCTGACCAGTTCTATAAATCCACACTAACAACATGGAATAAAGTGAGTCACTCAAATTGTGAATGAATATTGTCTCATTCATATGATCAAATAAAGACTAAAGATTTAATAAGATTCTTGACAACCAATGATCTCATCAAAGTAAGGTAAACTCTAGTGCACATGCCATTTAAAATCTATGGTTCATGATCAAAAACATCTAACATTCTCATAATAGGGTTTTTTTCTTGAAGGTGCACAGGGCTAGAGCTCTGCCTCTTATGGTATGTTCATGTTGAATGCAAAGCGAGTGTTTTGCGTGGCGAGATCACATACAAAGTCAATGCAAAGATGCACATAAATGTGTATTTGCACCAGGCAACACAAATGACAGCCAAAATACATGGGACACTGGTGTGACATGTCATGCAGGCGGGGCAGGGCAGGGCGGGGTTCTTAACCGCTACTCAGTCTCAGTCTTTGCAGCATGTGGTTACTGCCAGCTTCACAATATGTGTATTGAGTTTTGCTAAGTGAAAATGCCGTTGGTTACAGATGGTTTGGAAGCAGATAGGCTGAATTAATTAACTGGATTATTTTACCAACAGGATGCACTGATTTGATTGATTTAGCTAATGAAATGTAAAAACTCCAAGAAGGCTGTTGATGAGGTATTCATTTCAATCACTGTACTCAAATTGTACTCATTTTTTTTGCGCAGTTAGTTTAATTCAGTTTTTAATCTGTTGGATGGCATTTAAGTTGTGCGCAGAGAAAAAACAAAAAAATCAGACGCCCGATGATCAGCTTCTGTAGTCAGTGTAGCAGCTGCAATTGATCATAATGAATCTGCTGCAACAGATGTGTTGAGCTGTGTCTGTGTCCCATGTATTGCAGCCGTGACCCCAAGATGCTAAAGTCATGCAATTTGCATATCCACCATAGCTGAAAATTTTCAACTTGCGTGAGAAATTCGCACCACGCTGTGTCGGGAGAGCCTATCAGCTTTGAGTTCTAGTTGAGATTTTCCTGACAATGCAGAGAATCAGGAAAGGTTAGGACAAACAATGTCACCATCTGTAGGCACCTGCAGCTCTACCACTGATGGAGAGGGCTCAGGGATTAGCAAGCGTGGCCATACAACTGCATGCTAAGTTCTGAAAATTCTTAATTTTGACTTGTGTAAGCCATTTTTTCAGTTGGTCCTTAGGAAAATGCTCTTAGTAATTTAAGATGGTCTTTTATTGTGGAGAGTAAACAATGAAAGGAGTAAGGGGTGACACACTGCTGTGACAGTATAAAAGATAAAAAGTGTTGCCACCTTGGTTCATGTTGTTTCAGAGCAAAGAGCCTCCGTGTTCACATCACATCACCAGCTATCAGCTGTACTTTACTGCAAACCAAGTTAGCAGTTAGTTAGCACAACCATTAGCACAGTTGCTGAGTGTGAATATTCACCATTTGCAAAATACTCCAAAAACACTCCAGTGACTGTATTTGGCATAAAAATTCACTTCTCGTTCAGTGTGATCTCACCATTAGTCTGTCCTCCCAACATAATTTGGCTTTGATTGGATCACAGGCGCACACACATACACACAGAGAACATTTGTGAGACTGTTTATCTGTTGTTTCAATACCCTATATCCAGTATTGATCAGTAAATATAAAGGACACATGCAGACCTGGGCTGTTTAGCTTTGAGTTCCACATGTTCCAAAATTTGTATGGAGCAGCTTCTTAACAGTGGTAAACAACCATGACCAATTGCTACTTTTTTGTGCATCCTGAAACAGCCCCTCTTACTCATGTGATAATCCTGCTCTGTCTTACAGTAATGACACTGTAGCAGGCAGCTGAGCTCTACTGCAACACAATGCACAGCCCATGACTAAGACAGAGATAAACACACTGAGGGATCAAGAAAGAATTCCTCTTTGCTGTAATTCACTGCGTTGCCATATTGACAAAGGAGCTTGCGCCAAACTGGCCGTTTATTTCTGCTGTAGCAATGGGTTTTTTCAAGTGTGTGTTTGTATATACAGTATGTGTGCATTTTACACTTCCTCTTGACCCTTCAGTTGCAGAAAGGATCAGTGTGCGACAATCTAGAGTGCGCTGAAAATAAACACTTGTGTCTGGCTGATCCGATTCAACAATCATGACAAACACGGACAAGTGTTTTTCTGAGAGGCTTTGTTTTTTCACTGAGTCAGACTGATTCTGTCATGTGTGTAAATGGGATGGATTGTGAAGGCGTGTGTACAGTTACCTGCAGCAGGTGGTCCCAGTAGCATGGGGAAGCACTCGATGATGGTGACCAGTCCAACAGCACTGGGGAAGCGTTCATTTCCCATCAGGTCCATCAGACATTCAAAAATCAGGGCGAAAACCATGCCGAAACCAACGCCAAAAAATACTGCATAGACCACCAGGAAGGCATAGCTCTTGACGAGTGGGCACAGTAAGTGCCATGTGCCATTAAAAACCATGGCAAAGCCAAAGAAGTACTGGATTCTGGGCCTGACCAACTTGGTGTTGGCTATCAGGCCGGTGCCAGGCCGAACAATCATGTCCACAAAGCCCATAATAGAGAGCAGATAGGCTGCTGAGTACTCCTCTACGCCTACACTAATAGCATATGCTGGCAAAAACACAATGGGCGCATAGGCACCAAAGATGAACAGCACATTCCCAATGAGGTAAATGACGAAGCTTCTATCCCTGAAGAAGGTAAAATCCAAGAACTTCTTAACATTGCTCATACAGCTTTCTTTCAGCTTGGTTTTGCGTTTGATTGGCTGTTCCTCCACTTTCTTGTCTGGTGTACAAGAGGATGTCTTAGGAGATGCATTAACAGGCCTCATCAGGGCTCCAGCAACACAAATATTGAGCATCAAAGCCCCAAGGATAAAAAGACTTCCTCTCCAACCATACTTTTGCTGTAAAAATTGGTTGACCGGGGCCATCAGACACTGAAACACTGGACTCCCAGCCATGGCTATTCCGTTAGCTAAAGGGCGCTTGGCCAGGAAGTACTTGCTGATGATGGTGAGAGATGCGTTGAGGTTTAAGGAGAGTCCACAACCTGCATGCAGACAGATTGAAAAAGTCACATTTCAAAAATCCTCAGTAAGAAAACTCTCTTGAAGCTAAACTCCAAAGGGTACTCGCTAAATTAAATCAAGACTGATTCTGCTTGGTGCTCATTAAGGTTTCATCTCATTTCACTTCTGCTGGCTAAAATCTCATTACAGAATGCTGGAATTATTTCAGAAATAATTTCTCCATTTAAGTAGAAATAAATTGGAGAGCCAAGGTAATACATTCACTCCCTTGCTTTTTTTTTACCCCCCCACCAAAAAAAAAATCAGTTTAATAGCACCTTATTTTCCATGAAGATGAAGAGCTACAGGTAGATGGTTAGGGTGCTATATGCTCCCTTTCCAATGTCAATTTAATCATCTTCTCAGGTGCCATGATGAAGCTCAAGGAAAAAGTTTGTTTTTGTGTGTGTGTGTGTGTGTGTGTGTGTGTGTGTGTGTGTGTGTGTGTGTGTGTGTGTCCAAACAGAGGATTTATAAAAATTTAAATTTATAGAATAAAAGTATATTCAGCAATCTTGATTATACAATATTTTTATATCTACATTTAACACAGAAACACATTGTTTTGCATTGTTAAAAATAACAACACTTAACAAGCATGTGTCGTTATTTAATTGTTTTGTTGCTATTGTAATAGTTACATAACAAGTTACTCATCTTATTAGGTTTGTGAAGGTCACGATAATCTAAATCTAAGGACATATTTGGTCATCTAAACATTAGGCATCAAAAAGGGGCATCTTATTGTGTATTTGGCAGATCATTTCTTAATTAAGAAGACAGGGAGGTATATTGACAACAAATTAAATGTGTGAAGTGGATGAAATGCTAAAATTAAAATGTGAAAACTAACTTACAGATTTAGCTAAACTGTGTACATTGATTTCTGACCGATTGTGTAATTTGGTTTCATTTACTCTTATGTAGGAAAACTCAACTGTTTCTCAACCTCATCTCCATGTCTTTAGTGGTAGGGGGGGTTATCAGTACATAGTGTAAAGTCCATCAGCCAACTGGGGCCCCCAGAGTACTCTATTTAACTGTCACCTGCCTTTTTGACTATTTTGTGCTGCTTCATCACAATCCTTTAACTCCTTTAACGTCTGTCTTAGTGAGGCATGACAAGACATGCAATCCACCCCCCTCCAGGCAGGTACCCTATCCAACCAGTTAAGACTTGCTAATGCAGTGATAAGGACATGATCTCCTACAATACCAGTACCCTTAAAGTGATACTGATACCAGGAGAGTACTTTGATACCTAAAATGTAAATGGAGTGGCGTGTCGTAAAGCCATACTTTCAAATGTTTTGGTGCAATTTCGGCACGCTGTACTGCCAAATCCATCAAGTACACCACGCTCAACGTTGCCATACCACAGACTGAATGGTAGCTGCTGCTGGAGTGAGAGCTCCGTGCCAGGGACTATTGTGAGAGTTTGACCAGCCATGCACACAGTGACAGAGCTTACTGTTAGCATCACATGGCGAACAGGTGTAACTACAGTCGAGCTGGTTTGGTGTTAGTGTGAGTTGCTGGGACCGTTTTAACAGTTCAGAGTTGGGTGTCAGCTGCTGCTACTGTGTTAGCTTGTGCTAACCTGGCAGACGATGAACCAACCGTTGGCCTAAAGTAGAGCGGCAGAGACAGCAGCAACTGAAAGTTTGCTGAGCCGATGGGAAGTCAGGACGGTCCGGGATCAGACTCTGGCACAAAAAGGAACGAATGCAGGTATCTTTTGACTGGAGACATTTTGACACTACTTGGACCTGGTTTGTTTCGGTCACTTTTTAGGCCAGACACACCGCCACCTAGGATTTGAACCCAGACCTCCTACGGTTACAAACAACTCTCAGATAAACCATATGGAAGGGCTTTCCAAAGGGATGGCCTATCCCTGCACTCCATCACTTTACACTGCACAGCTGAAAAGTTTTTCACAAGTTTTAATGGCTAGTGTCACTATTACAGCTTTTTTTCCCTTTCTTGTCACACAATCAAAAAGTGTGAATCTTTCAGATCTTGAACATTAAAAAGCTGACTACACCTTTTATGAATCTACAACCTTGTCCAATGACAAAGCAGCTGACCTCCTAGAAAGGTGCAGACAGACTGCAAACAAAGACAATCAATTAAATCTGAAATCTCTGGCTAGGAGCTGTATATACAAGGAGAAGTACTTACTAAAAGCCTCTCACTGCGTGTGGGGTGTTTTTCAACCAAATGGTTATGTTTTTTCCTATGTGTGTGTATTTGTCTATGCATGTGTGTAGGCATATGTCTGCATGTTAGGTGCGCCAGGGCACAGGGGAGCAGAGCAGGGCACACACATGCCCCTGGGCACACACATGGCCCAGCCACTTGCTGGGCCTATTAATCCTTCACAGCAGTCCTTGGCAGGGTAATGAGCCTCGCAGGGTGGCAGGGAGCCCCCATGTGACGACCATGATCGGAGCCTACGGGAGAGTACAGAGGGCCACGGAAGACCATGCTCTCTGGGATCAGGGATGGTTCTATCTTAATTACCGTCCTGGTCCTGGTCCCGTTGGTGCTCTGACTGCACCCCAGGAGCTGGGGCCGATGCCCTGGGCCCTGACAATCAGCGCAGCAGCATAGTCAAGGGAAGCAGATCTGGCAACCTTGAGATTCTGAAAGGATATGAAAAGATGCAGACTTTCCCTACCACAGAGGGTCTTAACCAGGGCTGATGGGAATGGTAAGCAAAGTGGGATCCATATACTGGAAGTAGTTGGCTTATTCACGTGACTGCACACACATGGGCACCTTGTCTTAGTTTTGGGCTGTGATTAACTAATTGTCAATGGATTCTCAAGTCTATTGTGCGGGTCATAAAATCGACCAACCTGGCTAAAGCTTTTCAGGCTGCAGTGTGACAAGATATTGTAAAAAAGAAATCCAAGCAGTGTACCTCCAATGACACCAATGAAAAGGTAGAGGTAAACGATGGAGTTCCCAAAAGAGGCAATTGTCATAGAGACCCCACACATCAGTCCACCCAGTATGACTACTGGCCGGCTTCCAAAGCGCCCGACCAACACACTGCTCACTGGTCCTGCAAAGACAAAGAGAAAGACAGAGAGAGCCGTTCAGAATGAGCTTGTGTTACATCTCACAATATACAGTTAGTAGTTAGTAATTAATTTACCTAATGCTAGTAATCAAGCATTCACACAGCAGCACCAGTTCTGACACTAGGTCTAAACCAAGGGCAAAAGGACATCACAGCAAATGATGGAACACCTCCTCACTTATGCATCCACTGCGGCGCAACTTGGCGACTCATTATAGCCTCCCTATATGATGTAAAATGCTACAGTCAGTAATCAATCAGCAATTAAACAGCCTTTTATATGCTGTCAGTCTTCCCTTCATTCATAACCTTGCCTGAAAGAATGGCATTGCACCACCAGTCCTTCTGCAGCAAATCTTAATGAAAACTTCTTTCTTCTTCTTGCTATAACGACCAATTGTTTGAATATAGATTTATTTTATTCAATGCATATAGAAAAAATGGGGAGGGCATCAATCAAACCAATATATGGGCTGTCGTGATTATTGAAAACCTTAACATGCAGCAGCTTTTCAAGGCAGTGGTGGGAAGTGCTTCTGTGTGGATGGGGATAATTGAAAACAGCCCAGCGAGCTGTAAGAGGATTACATGTTTGGCAAACACCTACTGTCTTCAAGAGCATGTTTTCCATGGCTGATGATTAATTTCTCAGTGCATGAGGAAACAGATTTATTCTAAGAGGCAAAGTATGTTGTCTCAAAACAAATCTGTGTGAACAAATTTATGTTCTGAATTTTCTTCAAAAGTGGATATATTTGTATATCTAAGATTGTTACAACCAACCATGAAGGACTTACACGACCATATTCTTTATATTATATGTGAATTTCTAAATTTAGATATAATTACTCATAAAAGCATAGCTCTGGTTTAAAATGTTTCAACACAGTATCCACCCTTACAAATCGATATAAATCAATGCATGGACTTTTAGGGATTTAGCACCAAGCAAGGAGGCTGCAGGAGCCCACAGAAACTTTTAAGACCACATTAAACACAGTTTTGACCACCAACAACAGACTATAACATCTTAAATATATTTCGCATGCTTAGCTTTTTAAAGCTTCTGCAGTGCATTACAATACACTAGAGTCTGTTAGCATTGTGTACTGCCTACACACTAGTAATCTGATGTCATCAGGCTCCAGTGCAACAGAGCGGAGTTAACTCACAAATACACTAGGGATGGGAATCACCAGGGGATCCACGATACGATGTTATCACAATACTTAAGTCATGATACAGTCTTACTGCGATTATTTTTTTTTTATTGATATACTGAGTATTGAGATAAAATATACTGCGATTTATTACCATTTTTCAACTGTTAATTATGTCCCCACAGGAAAAGTTTGTCAACGTCTGTTTTATCTAATAAACTAAAGTTTTCAATCCATTCATCTCACTTCAGTCATTTTTTTTTTTTATATTTAGTTGACTTAAAAATTACTGATCATTATATACCAAAAGTTTAATTTGAATTTGTAATGTTAACAATTTATATAATTAAAAAAAATCTTGTGTGACGACAGTATATTGCCACACAAAAATATTGCAATACCATGCTGTATCAATGTCCACCTCCCCCACCCCAGCCCTAAAATACAATATAATTCCGAGATACAGGGCTGCAAATTAATCATTTTGGTGTCCAAATTTGCTCAAATGTCTTGTTTTTTTGTGACTAACAGTCCAAAACCCCCAAATATTCAGTGAACCGTAACAGTTTAAAGACGCACAGTAAACCCTCCCAATTTAGAGGCTGTGACCAGAAAACATTTGGCACTTTTGCTTAAAAAATGGTTTAAAGTAGAGATTGTGTTTTTCAGTTTGGGTAAGATATGGCACTGCAAGCAAACTTGGAGCTGTTCAGGCCAGCTAGCTGTCAGTGTCGTTCGACTCCATGAGGACAGGTCTTACCACAATATGTGGTCTCATTGGCTCAAAAAGCATTTGCACTTTGAGTTTTTGACTTTGTTCATGGATCTATATATCTCAAGAAAACTCTCAGACTGTATCAGCACTAGTCTGAAGTACAGTGTTGTACTCAGCACTCCTAGTAAACTACTATTCTTGTAACCACAGCAACTAGCTCTTTTAAAGATGGCTGCCCACTGACAAAAAAGTAAAATATTATCTAGGTTTCTAACAAGTCTAGGTTATGTTCAGGTTTGATTGCAGTGTCATATCTTGCCTGGGGTCAAAATCAAATGAACCACATTCATATTGTTAAGTGTTTTATCTCCACTTTGAACTCAACTTATCAATTCATCAGCTAATTGTTTCTGCTTTACATGAAAGAGAGGTTTGAGAGGAGGATAAAGACAAGCTGCCAACTTGCTGGGACGTCGCTGAGTAAATCACCCACTGTCAGAAATAATGTCCATTCACTAATATCACAACTAAGAGCTGAAATTTCACTTTAAAAATGTCCCTGTGTGTCCTTATGCCATCAACTCTAAACACCTAATAATGCTTATATGTATCTAGACATATATGTGTGTGTACAAATTAATCACTGAGTCACAATGAAGAGTTTTCATTCATTATTTAATCTCTCTTTCTCTGTCCATGGTGAGCTGTAAAGAACTGCCCTCAACTGTACCTGCTGTACTACTTTAACTACAGTACATGAAATAAAAATATCTCTCCCGCTGTTTATACAGTTAACCAGGTGCCTGCGGGGGTCAAAGATAGATCATCTCTCTCACTGTAGCTGTGTCACAATAGGGCATCTCCCGCACTACCACCATTTCTACTTCCATTACAACTTCATCATTCGGACTCCTTGAGTCAGAGGTTCTCTGAAAAGGCTGTCATGTCTCTCCCATGGGGCTCTGGTGTCAGACCCAAGTGTGCTGAACCTTCCTCTGATATATTCCCCCTGTCTCTCTCCTCCACTGGGTGACATTGCTGAGGCCTTGCCAAGGACAATATGATAAAACCCTGTGCCTGAGCCACAGTGGAGGGGAATATTTCACCAGTTGGGCCTCTCTAAGTTGAGTGCAGGTGAGTCACAAACCCAGTTGTCCTGTAACCTTGAAAGCTGCTACTGATATATTCACATAAAGCCTCTACGAGACTTTTATTTTGTCATATTTTGTTTCATCTAATGAGTCCACTGTGGAGATTCTCAGACTGCTGCTGGTTGTAAAAGCAGTGATGGGACATGTGTATCCTGTGTGACATGGGCCCAGGTGGTACTTTTCTGTTAGGCCACCAACACATCTCAAAAGTCTTGTATTATCCTAAAATTGCAGTCGACATTGTTGCTAAAATTCAGCCACTAAACCATTGATAGTACGTTGCATTAAGAACTATGCAATTTGTTTTGGTAGGTAATTAAAAGGTCTAATGCCTCCTTCATGGCTAATGAAAATTGTTTTACTAAACCACCAATGTTACTCTGTGGTAAAAACAATGACTGAGCTCAGACTTGACCCATGAGAGGAGAGATGTACCATGGATCGAACAACTCAGACCTTCCATTGTTTTCATGCATGTTTTATATCCGTCAACCAGTCATTATAGATCCAGTACAAGCTAGAGGGCACACAAAAGCACATGAGATACCAACAGGAACAAATCAAGATGAGGTTGTGTAGTGCCAACTATAACATATGTGAGGTAAGCAGTAGAAACACTGCCAATCCCATTAAAAACTAATCTACCAGGAATGTTGTTTATACGTATATTTGATTGGCTGACATAGCGCCTTTCCACTTGTCATTACATCTATTGAGTTTCAGCAGAAGTTGAGCCAGGTACAATTCCTTTGCCCAAACCCTCTGTGTTTGCACCCCGGGCAGTGGTAATGCACTGTTCGTATCGTACATATACTTATGAAATGCAATGCACCAAAATTCGTATACACCCCATGTACTCATGAGCAAAAAAATTGTGTATATCCCTTGAAATCGAGAAGGCCGCAATAGCTGAAGGAGGTAAAGAAGGAAATTGTAAAAAAGAGCTGAAGTCCGTGTAAGGAGATAACTTGGGGTGGTGGATGGGTCAAACAACACAGGACTCTCCTCCAGGAGACTGGTGTTTGGAACTGTGGAGGGCCAAGTGAACTTTCTGTTAAAGGTACATCATCACCATGCTTCTTTTCCTAAACCTAACCTATGTAACTTTACTTGCTTAAACCCAACCTTCATGACTTTACATAAGTACGTAACTTAACCTTAAGTACGCAACGTCATTCATGGGGCACTAATTTGTTAGATACCATATGAATTGTTGTATGTGCATTTTTCATAAGATGTCAAATGTTAGGCACCCCCATGGTGCATCAACAGAGGAGTCTCTTCAAATGAATGAAGAGGCTGCAATTTGTTGTATGTCATATGAGGTCACAATCCTTGTCAGGTCAAAAGATCACTAACAGGATTTGAAAGAAGTCAAAGACAAAAAACATGTCTACTACCCCAAGTTATGTATGACCTTTCTAAAATCTTAACTTCTGTCTTATGAAGACAGTTAAGAGTTTCATCTCCTAATAAAAAATTAAACAACTGTTTGGTTTAACTACTCACAGCTTAAACATTTTCAGACTGTGACGAGAGCCTATGAGTACTAACAGGCAATGCTAGGCTAAGAACGGTCAAAAGCCAAAAAACTTTGAGAACTACTTTGGACTAAGTAGTTCCTGGATGCTGACAACTGTTGTCTAGTGTGACAGTGCCATTACAGGCCTGAGTGTAGTTGCTTACAGTGCGCAGTCAATTGCAGTGTAACGTGAGAAAGGGGAAGCTTCTTCTGGCATCAAGCCATGTCAGCAAAACTCTTAGACCCTTTCACATCAAAATACTTACATACATTCTGCATAAACCTATATGTTGAAAGGACAAGCAGAACTACTCGTAAATGACTCAATGTAAACTTTTTCAGTGTGGCTAGTTAAATTTAAGTCACATGAGTAACACATGCTAACATCATTCCACTTATTAAGCTGCTTAACGCTATTTCTGTGTGTGCAGTAACTCATGTGAAGTCAGTTTATCAATTATCTATCTGGCCCAAATGACCATACAGCACAACAGTTGTGTTCTTTGTAAAGAAGCATGTCTGCAGTCAGCTGGCCATTAGCTTTAATCTTTGTGGTGTGTTCAAGTGCAACTTTCAAGAGAAGATGTGAGACGATTTCAGGGGTGTTTGATCAGCAGACCATTATCAGTGCTAGTTCTTGGAGGTGAACTTGGTGTATAAGAGCCCTAAGGGAACACAACACAATACAATACAAAAAAATATAGATTAAAAAAATAGCTCTAGCCCAGTCAACCTGCAGGCTGTTGTTTGCAGACCAATATAAAGGCTTTCTCTCGTTATGTAAAGGGTATTGATTTAGAGGTGTTGGCTACAGAACCTGTGATGGCTTCAAGGTATATGACACACTCACACTACACTAAATTCCATATAACTCTGCTGCAACTCTGAATTTGAAATTTATGGTACCCAGGTGGTTTACTGATATGGCATAAACAGTATCTGCTGATATTAGCAGACCACAGGTGCATATATGTAGGCCGAGGGGTGACAGAAAGCTGCAGTAAAGCAATGCCAAAGACATGTGTGGGGTAGCCTATAAACAGAGGTACCATTACATAGTTTGTCCACCAGAGATAACTGTTTTCAACTGAGAAATGTCCCCCTCAGTACATATCTTGGTTGAAGTTTTTAAATAAATATAACTTGCACGTATATGTAGTCTACATTCATATTATTTTTGGTGGCGTTTTTCTTCTCTCCTCCCAATGAATTAAAAGCCATCACATTTTCACAAACTGCATATAATCAAATAGAGGAACAATTCTCCTGGTAGATGTACTAAATAAGCCTTTGACATAATCACAAAAAAGACAACAGAATTGTTTTCTATTATGTAAAACCTATTTTGAACTGTGCTGCCCACAGGAGGAGCCCTTTTACTGAACAGGGTACTGTTGTATTAGGAAATGCAATGGATTTCTGATGTATGGGGACATAAAATGTGGCTGAAAATCAGCACACATCCTCCACACTACCCTATTCCATCTGGACAAGACAGGGACTTATGTGAGATTGCTGATACTGACTACAGTTCAGCATTTAACACCAGAGTTTCCTCCAGGCTCGTCTCGAAGCTCACAGAGCAGGGATTTAACACCTCACTGTGTACATGTGGATCCGTGACTTCCTGACAGACAGACCCCAGGTGGTGAGGTCAGGCGAGGACACCTCTTCCACCCTTATCTTTAACAGTGAGGCCCTTTTTACACAGAGATTGCACAATAGGGCCACAATGAAGTCCCTTCTTTATAATGCCTTAGCATTTTTATACAGAGCCAAACCACCGTGGCATCATGCCACCCCATTATGGGGTTTTTCACAGCATGCCAGCATCGCAGAGACAAAACAGGCGTGATGTGTAACACAACAGCCTCTAGTGTGACATAAAATATGCATTGGCAGCACTTAATAAACAATAACAATGGCATTAACATGGCAATAACAATCATTAACCACCCCTGTTACATGGTGGTTGATCTCACCCTCTGCTTGGAAGGTAAGCTCGCAGACCTCATTGTTTTCCCAATTAGAGTACATTTTTGGCCACTGTTCTTCTTTGAGTTAGGTGCTAACTGCTATCAGTTGTGTTTTAAATGTCCCAGCGGTGGATCTAACATATAACACACCGTAAAAATGTCACATCTGTCAAGTCAACTGTTCCATCCTGCCAGCTGTCCCTTTTACACAGATGTCATTTCAGTGCCAACTCCTGACACATTGAGGGCGCCCTGCAGGGAAACATCGCTGCCTGGTACAGAAACAGCAACAAACAGGGCCGTAAGTCCTTGCAAAGAGAGGTCTGTTCAGCTAAACATACTATAGGTGCTGCTCTAACCTGCCTAAAGGATATTTACACCATGTGCTGCAAGACTAAGGCTAAGAGAATCATTAAGGATTGCACCCAACAGCCTTTTCTCGCTGTTAAGGTCAGGAAGTAGGTAGCAAATACACCAGGCCAGCACCAAGAGGCTCAGGAAGAGCTTCTATCCTCAGGCCCAGTGTGACAAATACTGATTAAATGAACTCACCGCCTGCATACATGACAGCTAGCATGATGGAGGATATCCATGCTATTTCACTGTAGCTGGCCCCTAAATCCTCTTGGATCTCACTGAAGAAAATGGAGAGGACTTTGGATGTAGAGTATGCAAATCCAATGGAAATGTGGGCCGCAAACACCACCACCCAGCCCCAACCGCCATCCAGTGGTTTGTAGCCCAACTCATCTGCTGGAGGGGACATGTTCCTGTTCAGAGAGAGGAAAAACATACATGATATTGTATTATTAAAACAATAAAATATATGTTGTAACTTGAAACACTGAGTTGACTTATGTGTGCATATTAAAGCTGCAGTTGGTAGCTTTTTATGAAAAATAAAATACTGTCATTTTGCTCACACAGCACTAAATGACATAGATAATCGGTGGGTAAAAAAAAATCCTCTGCCAACTCTACTACTATTGCCTTGTGGCACTTCATGAACAAAAAACAACCGAGAGCTGAGGAGTCTCTAATGCAGCTGTCAATCATGTCAATCATTGCTAGTGATCTGCGATCAAACTGTCAAGGTGGCGCTGATCAAATATGAATCGAGATTCTTTACTGCATTGCCTATTTCTCACCTCAAATGTTTTCAGCAACAAATTTTAGTGAATTATTTGGCTACAAAATGAGAAAGTTGGTCCAGTAGGTTGGCAATTCTTGTTCTCTGAAAACATCTAAGGCAGTAAATAGGCAATGCAGAAACAGAATTTTAATTCATATTTGATTAGTGCTGTTTGGTTTGGCAGTTTGATGCACAGTGAGAGTGACTGACATGATTGACAGCTGCGTTAGAGACTCCTTGGCTCTGACTGGTTGTTTTCCATGAACTGCAGTACATTCTTCTGCCATTAAAAGCAAAAGAAACAGGAGCAGGGAAATGGGATTTTTTTTTTGCAAATTATTTGACTCATGTACTTCTTTCAAAATACAGTGTTAGTAACAGTAAATATTTTCACAAAAGTTACCAACTGCATCTTTAACCCTTTGAAACCTGGAGTGACATAATTTTTCTTGTGCTGCTTTCAGATATCTTTCATAAGAATTTAAACCTTCAAACCTTAAGCAAATTTGAGCAAAACATGGGAAAAAAGGCAATTAGCAACTTGATAAGAAATGTCACACAAATTGCAAAAATAAATAAATAGTTGGGTTTTTGTTTTTTGTTTTCCAGATTTTTTTAAAATTCATTTCAGGGAAAAAACTAGGTCATTTCTTTGTTTGTTTTAAACTTTCTTTTTTTCTAATTTTCTTGGTTTTAACTTTCTCTTTTTACTCATTTTCTCAATTTTTTGGGTCATTTCTTCTTTGGTTGCTCAATGCCTTCTTCCCATGTCTTCAAAAGAAATCAAGCCAATTTGCTCAGGTTTGAAAGCGTTAAAAAAAAGCTTAATAGTGTACCATAGACCAGTGGTTCACAACCACACATTATTATTCAACTGGGCCTATGCAAAAAGTTATGAATTAATTTTTAATTGACTTTATCAGTATGTTGTACAACCTATTTTCTAATCAAGAGGCAAACTCTACCTAAAAAATGAAATTTCACTTTAAAAAAAAATCTTCACAGGAGCCTATTTGTCACTGTTTGTGTGTGACACAACACATTATCTTACACTATCAACACTATTTCACTGTTATAAGTTTAAAATGAATCCTTGAATAATTCTGTTGATAAATATTTCATGAGTAATACTTGGTTGTCAATTGCTATTTAATATTAGTAAATAAAAAAACATGTATGTTGTGATAACACACGTTGTAGAATCTGTTGTGCAGAGATATTAATACAGGTGTGCCTTGACATTTTGGCTCACCCTTTGCTGTGCTTTGGGCATAACAAGTTTGAAAACCACTGCCATAAACAGTCATATTCAAATCCTGAAGTGACTGTACTCTTCAACAGTACCATGCCAACAAATAAGTTGCCAAAGTTTCAAATAAAAGTCTGAATATATCACATTCAAATTAACTGGCAGGTGTTTTAACACAACGGCTAATGCTACCAAACAGGTCAATCAAAGTGAGGCTGTGAAAGCTTTGTTTACATACAGTACATTACGGTTGTAAACACAAGAGAGGGCTATAACTGACCTAGCAACAATTTCAGTATGATAAGATGAAGATAAATATAGATAAATAAAGAGATAAACTAAGCTCTCAGTGCCATAGCTACTGCATGTAATAAACCTGTCATTCATATGGTCATATATCACTCACTGGGCCTTCACTTTAAAAAAGGCAAAGTTTTATACTATTGAGTTTCTAACTGCGAATATAAAGCTAATACGTGTCAGTGTGTATGTTTAATGAGGCTCACAGTGTTAATAAAAGCGGAACATATGTTTATAAACGCGGTAAAAAACAACTGAAGTTTCGGTTATTTGTGAAGTAGTGAGCCAGGCGGGAAATGTATGACTCCATTCACAAGTTACACTGCAACAAATAACAAATACAGACGCGTAAAGTTACCTCTCTTTGACCGTATGCTCACCAGCTTTGTTCCCAAACTAGTGCACGCGTCCACAGCTGTTACATGCGTCCAAGTCAGGCAAAAAACTAACTTTCAATGAAAGAAAAGCTCGTGTTTCTTTCCTCCTCCTCCTCACACAGTCTGCCGGGAGGATACTCCACACGTGGGCAATCACGGAAATCAATGACGCAACGTCACTTCTTAGTTAAACCGGTACGTTTCACAGCATTGAGGACACACACGCGTGGAAACATGATGTAGAGTCATACTTTACCTCTCACTGAGCGCCTCCGCAGCCCGTTTGTCTCTGCAGTCACTGATCAAAGTTTGAGCCTGCTGCTTTATTTGACGTGGATCACGTGTCACACTCACACAGATGGCCTTGGGGTTTCCTTCAGTTTTGACTAGTTTCAGGAGGATCAGTAGCAACAGAGCTGCCCCCACTCTCTGCGTGTTTTCACGTGTAGTCCTTTGTACACAAACTGAGCTCAGGCCTCTTAAAGTGCACCAAAAAGTGCATCAATAGAAAAGGGACCCAGTTTGTGTGTATGTGTTCACATAGGGGAGGACTCATTTCTCTTTCTGGTCAACTTCAGCTCTGATGGGACCTCAGTTCTCTTTCTGATCACACTGTAGCCTAAATATAATACTGATGTAGCTTTGTTTTTACTTTGACGTGGCACTGCAGTGCGGTTATGAGGCCCCTCACTTTCAGATTAACTTAAACCTTAGTGTTTCTGTGCTGTATCTGTTTGATGTATTCCACATTCCACATCTGCAGTATCTTCTAAAACTAATCCTCCTGCGTCCTTTGCCAGAGTTACAGGCTGATGTGGTTTCGTCTGTTTTTTCAGGCGTCCCAGTGCAACAGCATGTGATGTAGAGGGCTCAATACAATGGTAAAGAGCAAAGCGAGCCTGGAGTGCTTTGTGTTCACAAGGCAAAGATTAAGGGTGTTTTCACATGTAGGCCTCATAAAGTGCACCAACAGAAAAGCGACTCAGTTCTTTTTGTGTTAACATTCTCAGTTTATTTGCAAGAGGACTCTCTTTCTGGTCAACTCCAGCTCTGATGGGGCCTGAGTCCTCATTCTGTTCACACTACATGTAATACATACCGATGTAGTTTTGTTTTTACTTTGACGTGGCGCTGCAGTGTGGTTATGAAGCCCCTCGCTTTCAGATGAACTTACAACTGGAGGAGAACCATAGTGTTCTACATTCCACATCTGGAGACGTGCAGTATCTTCCATGGACTACTCCTACTACTCCTTGTCCTGCATACTTGTAACATTACAGGTTGATGTGGTTTGGCCTGTTTTTTCAGGTGTTCCAGTATAACAGCATGTGATCTAGAGAGCTCAATACGATGGCAAAGATCAAAGCAAACCTGAAGCACTTAATGTTCACAAGGCATAGGTTAAGTGTACTGCACTGTAGATTTGAAGCAAGCCCAACTCAGTTTGAGGGGTCTGAGTTCTCTTGGAGTGTTCACATAAGCGCAAACAATGCTGAGTCACTTAAGCCCTGTTTCCACCAAGCAGTACGGTTCAGTTCAGTTCGGTATGCTTTTTTTCTGTTTCCACTGTGAAAAGTTGTTGATGGTACCAGTGGAACTGTGGCGTACTGTCCCTATTTTTGGTCACCCTTCTGTTGGGGTACCAGCACACAGATCTGGTACTAAAAGGTGGAGCTGTGAACACTGCAGTCTGTTGATTGGTCAGGGCTGAGTTGTGGCTGGTTTTGAGGCTCATGTAACCACTGTTCATACTGTGGAGTTTTATTACTGTAACTATAAAATTAAAGGATGTTTTGCTGCCTCTCGCAGCAGCTGGAGTCTGAGAAAAAGTAACTTAATTCACTGGGCCAACTGCCAGCGACTTTTAAGGTGGAATGTTAAGTTGTAACATTACTCAACGCATTAGGTGATGATGTGAATCCATCGACACAGCTTTTATGTTTCTGTGACAAGTTTGACTATTACTTTAGTTTTTATATGACATACACTTCTACTAATGGGGATATTCTAATCCTCACTCTGAGTAAAAAAAAGCATCAGTGTCAGCAACACTAAACCCCCGAGCTTGCCTGAGAAGGACTAAATGCACAAATCGGCTGTTTTTAAATATCCCATGGAGAGAGACTCTCACTGCAGCCTGTTTTATTTTGTTCTGAAAATGTCGACGTGCAGCCTTGTTCCCTGGACGATAAATGAGGCGCAGACTTCCCTCTGTGACACCAGTAATGAGGAAATACAGTGAGACAACAACCCCACCCACATTTCAGAGAACTGTTTGCAGTGGAAACGCTAGGGTCTGCGTACCACGTCTGAAAGTGAAACAGGTAAAGTGTGAAAACACCCTCTGTCACAACATCCCACACAGCTGTTGAGTCAGTTCACAGCTGGTTTGTTGTCACCCAATACATGTCTACCTGTGACTGTGTTTAAAAAAAGCATACATTAACAATGGAGAATAGATGAAGACATTTTACTTTTAATAGTTTTATTTTCAAATTATGTGCAATGTGAATTTCACAGTTGAGCTCAACCACCACTATAACCCGAAACCCAAATCAGACAACCCAGCGAAAGAAAAGCATGAACACAATGGAATAGCACCCATAAGTGATGCAAGTAAATGACCAGAATGAGCTTTGTAATCGCAGCCCAAGGCCACCGACTCTCGAACACATAGAAAGCAGTTTTTTTTTAGCTTGTTGAACTACATGACTGGTGTTTGAAATGTGACGTAACAATGTAGTTACTTGATCTGTAATGCTTAGTTTCGGTGAGATGTTACAAAGAAATACTACTGTACTACTGAGGGGAAGAAAAAAAAATCAAAATGTAGCACTCGTGCGGGTAATCATTTTTTTCTCAACAGAGCAGGATTACTCTACCATAACTAAATAGGTAATTACATAAAGAAAAAAAAAACAGCCACTGGAGACAACAAAAAGAAAATCACATCTATTTTTTTTTCAAGTTATAAAAGAAACTGAAGATACGTTTAAAAAACTGTGCAAGTACAGCAAACCTATAGTACAGTATATTACACATAACAAAAACATTTAAATACAGTACTGTGTATCAGTAGAAATCCTGAGAGTTCTCCGTTCCTGGTTCTCAAATGGCCGTCTGTAGACATGTGGATGAAGCTCAAACCTCTCACACTTGATGAGGGCTGTTTTGAGGGCATTGTTCAAGCCAGGTCAATTACAAATCAGCTCCAAGTCAGTCAACAGTGGATCTTCTCTTAGAGAAGTTGCATCATATCCTCAAGTCCTTACTGAGTGTGACTCTTCTGGTATGAATTTCCATGTAAATCTCTTAGATGATTGCTATGTGGTTACTAAAACCTTTTTCTGAATAGAGGGGTATTCTTTGTTAAGATAAAATACAAGAGAAATGTGTAGTGCAAAGATGACACAGGAACCTGCATGAGGAAATTGACGGCACTGAAAATGTCACACTTTCACAGGGAACGCCACTCAGTGGTGGTATTAATTCTTCTATACAAGATTGTCAAAAAAAAAAAGAAAAAAAGAAAAGCAGCACCAACAATTTGTGTCCTCTGTGTGATGGCGTGTAAAGACGGATTCATGGCTGTTTGATGAATTAGCACACAACCCAAGCAACCCTCACATGTTCATAAAGTCTGCTTGTTCGGGAGGGTGCTTCGTAAAGTTTGCAGTTAAGGACTGCTGAAGTGGAGAGTGATTCAGTGCAACGCTGAGTAAGACTTTTCAGATATTCTTCATCACGAGGAAGAGTTTTTGATTCCGATGCCCCTTTTTCAAGCCACAGGCACATTGGCATCCCAAATGATCTGCACTAAATTACGCATCACTTCAAGCCTGCACCCATGCAACAGCCACACAATCATTGGAACTACTGTGATTTTCACAAGCAGAGACAAGCACACAAAACAATTAATGCACTTTTACTAAGGTAATATAACGGAATATAGCCTAATCACAGTTCCATGACTTATTGCTACCACAAGATTCTTTTCAATGTCCAGATCAACTATAACAAGACCTCAAATGCTTGTTTTGGCATTTAAGAGGAAGGCTCTTCCAACCTTTTTCCAAATGATTAGAATCCAATGTCGAAAAACAACCTCAACAGAGCTCAATGCTTTACTGAGCTTTTCACACAGTTGCTTAATCAACACTATGGCCTGAAATGTCCCTTTTCTCCTAATCAAACACATCTGAAGTTTCTGAGGTAAGCCTGTTAGTTGGTCTGAACGTTCCACTTAGTGTTGCCACAAATTTGACTCCGTCCTTATTTCTCCAATGTGGAGAGTGAGTACTCTAACATTTCACTTAAGTTGTCTTTCGCATGTGACATAAAATGGATGCCAACTCAAAAAAGTAGGAGGTATGAGCCCCCATGCAACTGGAATCTCAAACAAAAACTTAAAAATAGCTCGGAAGCCACACATAGTGTATTGTTTGACACACTGACGCACATGAAGGAAGAGGGGGCCTTAAAAATATCATACAAGCTTCAAAAACACTAATGTAAATCACAAGCACACTTCAAATTAAAACTCGTCTATAAAATAAGAGACTTGAGAACAGAATAGAAAAAAACAACAACACACACACACACACACACACACACACACATAAACCTCAGAGCCAGCAACCTACTAATGAGCTATGGTACTCATCTTACCCGTATGAATATATAGTTTATATAGTTATTTATATATATAGATTTTAACTTTACGCTGACACGTAGCATCCATAACTCCAGAGGGCACTTATATCTTGCCAATACCCCCATTCGCATGCTTATCATTTGTAAAAATCCTTACCTATATGTATCTAAAACAAAAATAGAACAACATGTCTCAACAACAAGCAAAAAATAGGATAATTGCACTTATGATTCATTGTACTGTTTTGTTAAACAAGCATCAGTGTGGGTAGTTGGTGCTGTCTGGAAAAAAAATACTGCAATCTTTAAAAGCACCCCCATTTTGATCATGTTAAACCAAAGTTTGAACGACTTAAGACTAAACCAAAAATGGTCCTTGTGGTGCAAACCCAAGGTAACACCAGGCACAAGGCAGGCAGGACCACACTACTCCCCTCTGCCTCACTGATTGGGTTCACAAAACCAGCTACCTCAAAGCACTTTCTGTAGACATTGTGGGTAAAGTTTGGCCACCACACATTCAAAATGGCGACCCAAATCCCAGAGGCGGTCAGGTGTCTCATAGACTTTGGTCCATACGTCTGCCTCGTCGTCATACTGGTAAAGGGAGTTCTTACGGCTGGTGCGAAACACATGCTCCTCCACCATGACCTGTGTGGCTCGTACAAACAGGTGCAGCTTGCCTTGCAGCAGCATGGCCTTTATATACGGGCTTGTGGCTTGGTCAAAGGGCAGATCTCTTTTACGGCTCCATGTGTTCTTCTCAATGTCGTAGACCTCCACGGTGAAGGTACGCTGGTGGTTCCTGCAGATGCCTGCAATGTAGTAAATGCAGTTCTTATGCAAGGCAGCCAGACCCTGACTCCGAGGGACACTCATCGGGGCAAGATGACTCCAATAGTCCTTCCGGGGATCGAAGCAGAAGAAATATTCACCTGCAGAAAACAAAAGAAATGTTATTTAGAGCTACTGTCAACTGCTTCAGCATATTTTGCAATATATTTGTTATAGAAATGTCAAATACCTTGTGTAATTTCAGAATACTCTGAATTAATGAGAAATATGACATTATCACAATCATTTTCAGTCCACTGAATATCACATAGTTTCACATTAGCAGCATTAACCCACCTTGGAGGACATAGATGCGGTCCCTGTACTCCACAGCGCTGTGAAACTCCATGGCCACTGGCATAGGACTGACTGCTGTCCAACAGTTGTCCCTGGCATCGTAGCACTCTACTGACTTTAATGCATTTCGCCCATCACCTTCATATACTCGGCCTCCCAGTGCGTACAGCTTCCCACAGCAGTGCACAAGCCTGCAGCCTATCCTCGCTCTTAGTAGAGGTGCACGTGGAAGCCACCGGTTACCTGCGTGTTCGTACTGCCAGAAGTCGCTCTCTGCTCGATGGTCTATGGACACTTCACTGTTGCTCGGTCTGTAACCTCCAGCAATGTAGATGTCATTCTCGGAGGACACCAAGATACCGACCTCCCGGAGATCATTGGGTGGTTTGCAGAGCTTGAACACCCTTCCTGTGGCTGTGTCCAGGCAAGGCACCGTCTGCTTCTTCCCTGAGTGTTTGTGAGCGGCGTCAAAGCAGATGACCATCTCAGAAGCAGTCATACCCAGGCGCTGTGGGCAACCATTGGTGCCAGTGAGCCGGGCTTTGGCCTCAGCAGGGTCCTTAGACAGGGATAGGGCACAAGCGAAGGGGGCAGGTATCCGACTGAGGAAGGCCTCATCCAGCAAGGGCAGACGGATGCATTGGGAAAAAACCTCAGCTAGGTGGGCCTCACGGCCAGACAGGTCATGCTCCAGCCAGCGTACAATACTCTCATAGACATGCTCTTCTTTCTCTACGTTGAGGTCATCATTGTTCAAAATGCTCACCAACTGGTCCTTGGTCATCTGGAGGAACTCTTGCTCCCATGATACACATAAGAACTACCACAAAGACATAAAATGTTTCAGTTTTTAGCAACCAAACACACTGGTCACAAAGAGAGTACTGATACAAGACCAGAACAAAGCAAAGTCTTTGAAAGAAACTGAATGTAAAGTGTTAACTCATATTATCACATGATTAAATCACAACACAAGTAACTATTTAGAAACAAATCCTGCACTCGTGTTAAACTGACCTTCTTGCGGATGTAGTCCTGTGAGCGTTCCCTCAACTCCTGATGTCCATAGGCATCAGCAAACATGAAGACCCCGATACAGTTCTGGGGGTCCAGTCTGCTGATCATGAACTGAGCACACTGGTCCTGCAGGGCAGGAATCTGAAAAATGCTGGCTGCAGTGAACAGGGCCTGGACATTTGACTCCGAGAGCGTGACCCTGGATGTGTAGGCATAGTCTAGGACGAGGTGCATGGATTCAGATTCCACCCCAACAATTCTGACCTCGCGCTGGCTGCTCTCTGTAAGGCCGCTAGTGAACATGGACCTGCGGGTGATGGTAGAAAAAAAACACAAATGCTTTAAACCATATTCATCAGTTCTCACACAACTACTGTATTATGATTCAAACATGTTAAAACTTTACAAAAAAAGTTTGATCTCATCATTTTAACATTTATCAGTTAACCTGTAGCGAAGCTGACTCTAGAACCAAATAATAATTAACTTGGAAAATAGAATCGTTTATCCAACATATCCCACCTAAAATACGGGCTGATTGCTGCAAGGACATTTCTGTGACAAGAGAAAGTCTTGCCATGGTCCACTTCTACAACGATGTCTGTGAGCTGTGCTTCATCATACAAGGCTTTGAGCTGCTGAAGGATGTTACAGGCATGAACAGCATCTACCCCGTTGTAGTTGGTGCTCGGAGGTGTCCCATTTTGTACTTGTAACAGCTTCCCTACCTCTGAACAACACAGCACAAAGAGAGAGAAAAGCATCAACATGACAGCACCTTTAGAAGGGATGGGGACAACACACATAAACACAGAGAGACCTGACCAGACACCTTTAAAATACAAGTTATTTGAAAGAGGGTCCTGAAATTCTAACAGGTAAACAGTGATTCCTGTTAACATTTTTAGACCTTTGATTCAATCACCTTTATGTAGTTGTGCATTCTAATAAAAAAAGAAAGAGATACATAGATTGATGACAACACCTGCACTGCTTTATACATTTCAACAGAATACAAGATGAGACAAATGACAGCAATTGAGATGATGCAAAGGTGACTATTTAAAATACTGACAATAATGTTTAAAATCTACACCATGCTAAAATAAAAGTGTCCAAAAGGTTTTTATTGTAAATTAATACTGCATGGGTTACCGAGACAGTGTGTTTATTAACTGAGAAAGGTACAGTAAATACTCTGGTCTCAAAATCAATGTTCATTTAGATATTATGAATTAAAGTGTATATGTGCCAAGAGCATATTTGGCCCAGTTATATTAATGACTGTGGCAACTACAAAAACGTATCATCTCCTTTACTGGTTTTTCCTACATCCTACTGGTTCTAACTTTGGTCCAAAGTTGCTCATGTCCTCACTGACCGACTCAACACACGGATAACATATGGGCCTATACACTCCCAGATTCAGTTCCCCTATAGTAGTATCTGCAAAGTAAACATGTTTCTTATCAAACGTATTTTGGCAAGTTAAACAAGTGTCAGCCCATCATCGTGCCTTCTGTGATGTTTAACCATCGCCTTATATTCTCAGCTGCTAAGAAACAAAAACTTTTTCAACAAATACCTCGTGTTTTACGACGCTAAGGACTTGACAGGACAAAGGCTCGGGGTGAGTGAATAGAAAACTACACTCTCGCCAGGTGGTAGCTAGCTCGCTAACATATCATATCATTGCCCGGTGCCTGCAGTTAAATGTGTGGGCAGCTAACTGGACTTTAAGGCAGCTGGACAAATACAAAGAATTTAATAGTTTGTAAAGGTTCGTCGGATTGTTTGGTAATCACGAAAAAAAAGCAATGCTCGCGGTTACGTTAGCTAGTTGACAAGCAAGCTTAACTTTTAGCAGACAGCTAGGCACTAAGCTAATGTTAGCAAGCTTTCTTTGACACAACATTGCAAGATATAAAGGGCGATAAAAACTCAAATGCATCCCAGCGTTTCAGTCCTAGAGAAACATAACAGTAGTTGTCGCAATACTCAGTGCACTGCTACTGATAGCAGCAAGTAAAACCAACACTTGTGTAATCTTTATCTCTTGTCATAAACAAGTGTTTACACAATCAGCTGTAGCAAGCTAACCGGCCGAAAGTTAGCCAGACAGCTAACATTAGCCGCATAGCGAGGCTAACGATAACCAACACTTTTGAGGAGTCGTTTAGAGCCTGACCTCTTTTAACGAGACTGCAACATGTCACGGCTCTTTCTACTAGTCTCTAAGACAATACCCCACGAACATATAAACACACGAATAATAACTTTACAAGGCGTTATTCAGGTCTGATTACCACACAAAACAATGAAGATTTTGCTAACCTCCACTGGCAGCCATTCTCTCCAGTCTATCTCGGGGCAGACCGAGAAACGTCAGTGAGAGCACAGCGGGGCCCCGGAAACAAGGATTAGCCAATCAGAGGAGGATCACGGATCTCACAGCCAATCACGTTCCTTTCATCTGAAAAAGGAAAAAAAGTTGATAGCCCTGTGAGCAAATTGTACACAGCAACGGAATCACACACTACACTGAATATAATCCAGCACAGAGTCACAGCAGCCCATTTAAACAGGTGGATACAGAGGGAAGCAGAGAGCAGAGGAGCACTCTGACTGAAGCAGTGTCCAGCTGGTCCAGCATACACACACTATTTGAGAAGAATCCATTTTCTTTGCATTTGTCCCTATGTTATAGGCGAAAATGTAAATAAAAATGGGATTAACACATTAGAGTATGCAACAAAATATAATCAAACTCATTCCTTCTGTAACAATTTTGTTATGTAGTAAAGTCAATAGCCTCTGGGACAGAAATAAGCCATTTCCACTTTTAATAATAAGTATGAAGTCAACCTACAGTTTCTTATGACAGTGTAGGCCTATAAAAGTAATTGAGAAAAACATTTTTTTTTGCAAAGAATACCCATCAAAATACTATCTTAATAGTTAGTTAGTTGTCTGAATGGAATAGAAAATGTTTATTGTCCACTTTTGCACGCAAAAGGCAAATAAGAAAAGAGAATTCCCTCACACTGTCCTATAACTTGCAATAAACTTTATTAAGCATGCAACGTTTCGTACCTTAGTAAAAGAACAAAGAACATTTCAAAACATATACATACTTTATAACACCTCCTCAGAGACCAGAATCAGAAGTCAGAATCAGAATCAGAAATACTTAATTATTCATTACAGTTGCTCCAATGCAAAGAAAAGAGAATTATAAAAAGTACGAATTAGAGTATGAAATAAAAGTATGTGAATGAAATAAAATAAAATAGAAATGAAATGCGCATTAAAATAAAAATAAAATGTGTTTTATGCTACAGTGTTTAACACAAGTACTTAAGATATAAAAATCAAAATATTAAAAATAAAATATTTATTGCCACTGTGCTGAGGCTGTAAGTGTGAAAATTGAACTACAAGATATACATCAGTAGGATAAAACAACAATAGAATTAGAGTAAACATAAGAAATATGTAGAGTTATGAGCATTGTCAAATTTATATATACATTCAAGAGGTGAAAAATATTGCACAGTTGAATAATTGCACTGAATATTGTGCCTGATGACTTATTGCCCCAAAAGATAACAATGAATTATAAATGCAGTTGGTGGAAAAAGTCCAAATGCCAGTCTACCATGAGCTGACATCATTATCAGTCTCACAGTCATATGTTTTAAATACTTATGAACTGTGCTGTTTTATAGTCAGAAAGTGATTTTTTTCCCCTATATTCATGTTTTTTCTATACTTACATATATTTAGTTTTTTCCAAGAAATGTTTTACTATGTCATTTTTACTATATTGTTGATTTTGGCTATTTGGTCTTTGTGCTGTGACTGCCTGCTTCTCATTTGGAGGTGTGTTTGTGAGGTGGCTAAAAAAAAATGAGGTGTTATTGTTATAGTTTTGCTCTGAAATTTACCATTAACCTGACTTTAGTGCTGACATGTTCTTGTGTACAAAATAATTATATTATTCAGTGTGTATACTGATGCAGTTGTTGCCCATTATTATCAAATTTGCTGGTGGGAGGTGCCTTCAGCTAAATACACACAGACTGTGGGACTGATTATGATGACAGCTCATGGTCTCTGATTGGCCAAACCTGAGCAGGCAATGCCTATATATGTTTTGAAATGTGTTTTGTGCTCTTACTTAACCTGAAGAACATCTAAGAATCTAAAAATCTGCTATTAAAAAGACGGATCAAATCACATCCAGACGGGACAAAAAGACATCCACATTAAAAGACAATACACAATAGAAGCTATATTAAAAGATGCACCAGGTACTTGATGGTGAAGATAGTTAGATAAGTAAATCTTTAAATCACCTGTGATAAATAATATTATATAAGCATTACTGTAATTCTATTAAACATCTCTTTGTTAGGCACTGGCCAATGTTGATTTGTGGTAACACATTTTGTAATACACAAGTTATGAATGTGCATGATCTTGCTTAAGTTTTAAAGGCCAACAAGAACCTTAAAGGGGAACTACGCCAACTATCAAAATTCATAGTCCTACATGTTACTCCTGAGGTCTATGACAGTCTAAGAATATTAGTAAACATGAACGACTCTCTCCCAAATCCAAAAACTGGAGTGCTAAAACTCAAATTTGTGATGTCATCAAGTATAAAGTCTGGAGCTGCTCCATAGATAATGAATGGTAAAAGATGTTCTACATGACACAGAGAGCAGACAGGGGAATGTTGTGAGTATATGGGAACATTTTCTGTTTCAGAACTGAGAACACTACAATAGAATAAAGCTCATTTGGGTATGAAAAAGAAAAAGAATCAGTGGGTTAACAAATCAGGCTCCCATTCATTGTCTATGGAGCAGCTCCAGACTTTGACATCGCAAGTTTGAGACTTACTTCCTCTGGCTTTAAAAGAGAGGACATCATGTTCACATGTATTGATTATATTTTCCCGGGCTATGGAAATAACATACTGGAACTTTTACTTTAAGTGGTGTTCCCCTTTAAATAGACATGCACAGCCTCTGTATGTAAAAAAATGTGTCACATGTTCTCCTCCATTCTGGGCAGTTGGGTTTGTTGATATGAGTTTAAAACCACATGGGTGAAAGTCTTCTGCACAGCTCAGTAATCTGTTGAGTTGCAGCTACTCATGATTTTTCAAAATTATTTTGTAAAATTCTTGTTTTAAGCCTGCATGTAATCATTTAGTCAGGCCAACATACTGCATGCATGCTGTCTGCTTTGGCTTGTGTGTTGTGAGTGCAAGATGTAGATCCCTTGTTATATGAGAGGCTCTGAATTAATCTGGCATGATGGGACATAAATCTGTTTACCTTATATGTATCTGAAAAGTAATCCCATATATATGAAGTATCCATGTACTGTGTATACCTGAATAAAAACTCAAAGATTAGTATCTACAGTTATCTCACCATCTTATCTTATTTTCCACATGGTAGCAGTGTGCTGGCTCTTTAAGTCAGAATCACACCTGGATGTATTTTCTTTGTAATGAAAAACAGGTTACATAACTCTATTTATTCAACCTTTTTGGGGGCTTGCATGCTGCTCTATGGCTTCAGGGATTGCTACCCACAACTCTTTGTTAGCATAGTGTGTTTGTTTGGCACAGTTGGCAAAAGCATGTTGGTGCCACTATGGTTCAGAGTTCAATATCCACTACAGGTCAATAAATGAAATTCCTTACAGAATGGATGGTGGTGTTTCCAAGGATGGATTTACAAGCATTTTTCCAAGGTGTCCACATTTTCAGAAGAGCTTAGTCTTGTTAATTTTGTAAACCAATGTGAAAGTGGTAAATGCCTGATTAAGCAGCTTTTCACGGCATACCCAAAGGCAATAAAACTAGAAACTGAAATGAAATTTAAATTTTGCCAAACTTGTTATATTCCCTGCATGTTTTCATATTTTTGTATAATTTATAAAACATCTCTTATTACACTTCTTATCATATTGCTGGCCATGAATTTCAGATCACACAGGATTATGTTTCCTTGAAAGGCTTAGTAAACATTACTGTAGTTCATATTTCTTAAAATTGAATAAATTGTGTTTAGGTGGGTTTATTCAGCCTGGCATCCTCGCGCTTACCTTGGTGAGGCAGGTGGATTTATCGAGCAGCAGGGTTAGGGACAGGGGATGGAAAATGCCCTAAGACTATTTCTTCTCTGAGTTTTTCTTTATCGTTTATTTTACATCAATTCTGTATTGTCTTCATCAGAACTAACGGTTACATACATCATAGGTTACATTTATAGGCTTATTTAACTGATTATCTGATTATTCTCACCTTTGAAATGACGTCCATCGTGGCTGACCTTTTTGCTTCGCTCTCCCGACACCACCGCTCCTTAGTATTGATATTAGCGTTAATATGTATGTTACATGTACAGTTCATGTATGCATCAGTGAGATACAGCAAGGAGGAACGTCTTGAATCCAGGATTTCTGTTTTAGGAAGTAGTTTGTTAGAATTGTAAGAGTTTTAGTGACGTCAAGAGGTGAGGGTTGCAGACTGCATTCAGCTGAAACTTCTCCTGGTTAGAATTCCTTTGATGTTCATTGTTCAGGAGGTTTTTAACCAGGAGCTGAATTATCCGCAAAGGTCTCCTACTCTCCAAAAGAACATTTATAAAACTGTGTGTAGGATTCATACTAAAAATGTACGTACGGACGAAAGCCAAAAATGGCATGCGCCAAAAAATACTCAACAGTTTCTACAGTCATTCTTCCACCTCACTATCTACATCACCAATTCCCCATCTCCAAAATGTTTGTAAGCATGAGTCAAAGTTTCTCCCGTAAAGTCTGTTTTTATAGATCACAACCTTTGCGTGGGAAATGGCGTACACCTCTTTCAGGCCTCATTTTGTTCGTACACAATGTTTATAAATGAGATCCCAGGTGATTAACATCGGTAAAAACATTGAAGGAAGCAGCTTTATGTTACAAATTAGTGTTTCTCCAACACTGTTAGCCCAGCTCCTGCTATGTGCGCTTACCTTTTTTCTCTGATAACTTAATGTGTGCACACCTTTTTTTTGATCCAGAAGTTAAGGAGTTTTTTACCAGAAGCCAGAATATCCGCCGAGGTCTCCTACCCTCCCAAACAAACGGACCTGATGATTTACACCTTTTTTCTCTGATAACTTGAGATCCAGTTGTTCAGGAGGATTTTAGCGGGAGCCAAATTATCTGCAAAGGTCTCTCTTTTTATATTTTTCATGCTGAAAAATCAGTGTTTTTCTGACGCTGTTTGTCACGGAGGGGCTGCTAACTATTGTGGCTGATGCAAAAATGTGAATGGCCTTATGTAAGTGTTTGGTTTGTCTGTTTTGGAGTACTGCAGAAACACTGCAGTGCAACATGACACACTCCATGGTTGAGAACCTGCTCCCCATGTAAATACAAACAGCTCATTTTAAGGTAACACAAACACAGATGATTTTTATTTTCAGGTGATATACACAAAAGAAAACATATTTATTACATTATATTCCACTTCTGCTAATATATCCTCCTAAAGTCTACACACTGGACCTTTAAATGCCATTTTATTTTTATTTTTTTGTGATTGAATTGTAAGTCTTGATGACACCAGACAATGGAGCAGTACTGACAAATATTCAGCCCACACATATTACAGTTCCATACCTTCAGACTATCGCCATGATACTTACAGTGGGTGTATTTTGTGAGGTAATGAAATATCCAGAGAAGAAGTGAGTCTTAGACCAACTTTTAATCATAATGGAAGTCAGTTACATGCCATAATACATCGACAGGTCAACAATATACCACAGCATTACACACTAGATGTATAGAACTTTTTTTTAACAGAAATAATCAAGTGTTATTAAATCTCTCTATCCAAATGGAAAATTTAAGATTAAATATTAATAGTTGCTATGAGAAACATGCATTTTTAATCCACCAATTAGGTCACACTTGAATGTTTCATTTAAATTCTCTATTATTATGTTGATTGCATATTTCAGGCTATTCACACAAACTGTCAACAATAATGAGGCAATGCCCTTTGTGGCGATGGCAGCTGATAATTCATTGCAATTTGAGCTCTCTATCAAAGTCGAGTCGGGCGTTTGGCTCGAGTGGCTCTTCTGACATTTACAGCACGTGGAGGCACCTGCAGCCTCATGCTGTCAAGAGAAATACACTAATTGCTGTTTATTGAACTGATTAGCATGTAATTTTTATGTTTTAAAATGTGCTGTTATTTAATGTCTGTTGCTCTTAATTTGGATTCATTTATTCATGGATTTGTAAGAATAATTACACAAGCCTGTCTGATGATGTTATTGTTTGGCATCACAAATTGTGGCTGTCGAACATCCAAAACATTAACCTGCTGCCTTCATTCTCTTTACCTGCTGGCAACCCAGAGCTCCACTGCTCTCAGTGCTCGTTCTTAGACTGAGAGTTTACCTGCTTTCACTGATTACACTTCAGCTAGTACCTCATCTCCTTTCAATGCTTTAAATTCAGACAACACTTCAGATCCTTTCAGGTCTGATATCTTTACTACATTGAACATCCCAGCTGATGTAGGGCGAGAGGCAGGGTACACCATGGACAGGTCGGCAGATTATCACGGGGCTGACACCTGCATGTCTTTGGACTGTGGGAGGAAGCTGGAGTACCCTGAGAAAACCCACGCTGACACAGGGAGAACATGCAAACTCTGCACAAGAGGGCTCCACCATTCCGGGTTCAAACCAGAAACCCTCTTGCTGTGAAGCGACAATGTACCGCACCACCGTGCTGCATATTTTTTTTTATTTTACCATTTCTACTCTTCTGTATTTGACCAGGGCGGCATGGTGGTGTGGTGGTCAGCACTGTCGCCTCACAGCAAGAGGGTTCCTGGTTCGATCCCGGGTGCGGGAGCCCTTCTGTGCAGAGTACTCCGGGTACTCCGGCTTCCTCCCACAGTCCAAAGACATGCAGGTTGGGGATAGGTTAATTGATGACTCTAAAATTGTCCGTAATTGTGAATGTGAGCATGAATGGTTGTCTGTCTCTATGTGTCAGCCCTGTGATAGTCTGGCGACCTGTCCAGGGTGTACCCTGCCTCTCGCCCAATGTCAGCTGGGATAGGCTCCAGGAAAAATATTTGGCTGTAGTTTTTAATGAATTTGTAAAACTTAACTTGAATAAATTAAGTGTAAATCAGTTAGTCATTAGTACTGATTATTGCTGTTTACTTACAAATGTTCAGAGAAGTTATTGCATGCTATTTTAGAAGTGACCTGGCTATCTGAGTAATACCGCTTGACGCAAGTACATAGTCAATTTGATCTTTTTTTCCTTTTACAAAGTAGTTTGAACTGCTTTTTCTAAGTAGCGTTAGTAAACCAAACTTCATTGATTTCCAGTTTGAAGCAATTGGTAGCTTACAAAGCTACTTTTCAGTACCTTTCTCAACACTGATTATCATAAGCATTAGCCATTAGAATTGTGTGACTTTTATGGTGTTTTTAAGATGTTTTCTGTAAACTGAAGACTTTTAAATACAATACATTCAACAAAAAGCATATAAGCATGTAGTCAGAGCCAACACTAACATGCCTTCCTATTTGCTGCATGCAAAAAAAGATTGTTGCAAACATGAAGGTACCGCCTTTACTCCAGTGCCATTATCATTGCTGTGCTGGAAATGCACTCTGTAACACTGCATAACACTGTAAAATGACAGAGGGGGAGACAAATAAAAGTACAACCGCAATCCACGCAATCGATTTCACTTTTTTTTTCCAATTTCTTCCCATTCAGCCACAGTGCGGCCTGTGAAATTGGGCCTACCTACTGTTGAATGAGAGAAAAAGGTTTCCTGGATTCACTGTTATTTGATGATAGCTCTGGTTTTCTGTTTACCCCTCCACAGATGTCCCTTTAGATACATTGGAACTGATCACCTGTTATCTGCACTTTTTACTTTATCCCCATCTAGCACAGAATTTTCTGGTCACAGCACTCTGAACGAGAGATTTATTATTATAGTGTGCACAATATTGATGCTGGTTAAGCCCGAAAAGCTGCAAGAATGGCTGTAACCAATGAAATTAGAAGAGGTGTTTCAAGAGAATATGTAGGAATAGATGGGATCGTCTTTTGCTGCTTACCTCAACTGCTGTTTGGTGTTTTTATTTTCTGAGTATAGCTGTCACTTTAAGGGTTTTAAGTGAAGTAAATGTGTATATACATAACTGTTGAAAATATGTGATACATCTAAATACTGGTATTGAATTACATTTCTGAGTGTTTGTGCTCTGTATAATATGTATATACACAAAGAAAGAGATCACATTTGTACTTAGTGTTCTCATTTTTAAGGCCCATCTTTGTCGTGAGCCTGTCTCTTGTAATCTCTTGGGAAGATGAGAGAGAGACAGTGCAGGGGGTTAAATGGTGGAGTCCCAGGTTGGCAGCGTTTGAATTGCAGAACAGACGAAGAAGAGGAGACAAGATGGGATGCATGAGGAAGAGGAGGCAGGGGGTGTAATTGTAGTTTAAATGTGTGTTTTTGTCAGAGATGGAGGTAATGGGTTATTATATGCTTCCGGAGGCCTGTATAAGAATGCCTGCCGATGATGTGAAGAGCCACGGGCTCCCCCACCCCGCCACTCAGGAGGAGACAAATAGGAGCACAATGGGAGGCTGCTGTAAATACAGACCTGGAGGCCCTTCTCCATGTTTAAAAAGTCAATTTCTTGTTCTTTTCCTCTGACTTTCTTTCTCACTAACCCCACCTAAAGGGCCTGATGAGCAGATGGTCTGAGTCTCCCCAAAAGCCCCTTTTTGCACAACCCCCCAACAGCAACTCAAACTGCTGACACAGTTGTTTGCTAATGATATCTGTTTAGCTGCATACCTCCAGATTAGGAGGTGTTTTTTCTCGTTTTGTTGAAGGCCTTTTGTTGACAGTGAATCCTGGAGTTATTTTTTAAAGGAATACCTCACCCCCCCCAAATGACAATTAGTATATCAATTACTCACCTCATGTTCATTCATTCATTCAAACCTTTATTTAAGACTCGGGAAATCAACTGAAGGAGACCCTCATTTTCAATGATGCTGAGCATGAACAAAGACATTAAAACAATTAATAGGCAAACAAAGAACCATCATGCATATCAGTTAAAACAAAAATGAAATCATACAAAACAACAATAGCAATAAATGAGCTCTAAAAGTAGAAATACAGGGTGATAAACATGCTAATGTGTAGATGCATAGTTAAAACATTTACACTCAATTAAAACAAGATCCGAAATAAGGCACTTAAACAGCAATAAGGGTGGCAGAGCGTCTAAGTTTAAGGTCTTTTGTAGATTATTCCATGTATAAGGTGCACACTGTAAGAGAATGACATTCGTCCTAGCTCAGTTATGAAGGAGTGTGAAGCATGTTACTTTGAAGATGTGAAGAAAGCTTTGGTGACCCCCTGGTGAATGACGAATCCAGAAACTGAGAAAATTCATGATCGGTTGAAGTCATGGGGGTCCACATTTAACAACAGCAAAACTACATCAAAATATCAGATTCCAAACTCTCACACAACTTGCACAGTATAATCCATCCAGTTGTATGCTCAGTACTTCCCAAACAGACGGCCCTTTACAACAGGGAACTGAAGTGCGAATGAAACTTATCTATGCTCTCTTAAAGCCAGACTCCACTGACAAAAAAACGTAATGTTACTTCGCTGAACATGGGAGCTGCTGGTCTACCACTGCCTCGATCAGTTAGTTTGTTTGTGTTATTGATTGACGTTGGTGTTTGAAAGGGTTAGTTTGGATTGGCCCGGGTGTTTTTGTCAATGGAGTCTGGCTTTGAAAAGGGCGTAGGTATGTTTTATTTTTACTTCAGTTTAGACCAATAAAGGCGTGTCTCAATTAGACGCCTTGTCTAGTTGCCAAGCAGTTCATTTTTATAGAAGTTGTTTGGATGTATAAAACCAGATTGTTGACTACCCACCTGAGCTAACATTAAGTTAGCTGTTTGGATCACATACATAAATATAAATGTTAAACTTTTGTCAATATAGAGATGCTACACATTATTAGCTTGGTTCATTTCATTTTACTAAAACCATGAGCAGCAGAGAAGACTCTAATTCATTCAGATTTACCTGCATGATGAAAAACAAGTGGTGACTCCCTTCTTCTGAAGCTGTCATAAAGTCATAAGTAATATTCATACTGGTTTAAATAAACAATTTGATCATATTTCCATCTTTGCTGAGTGTCAGCTTTGTGTAAAGTTTTGTGTGTCCCATAAAGACTCATGTCCAAAGATATGATGATACACATAGTGATAATTTGGAGGGGTGTATAATGTATTCCTTTAAATACTTACCGTCAAGGCAATAATTTGAGATTTTGGGAAATACACTTATTTTCTGTCTTGCTGAGAGTTAGATGAGAAGATTGATACCACTTTTGTGTCTGTTCACTAGTGTGAAGTCAAAGCCAGCAGCCATGTAGCTTAGCTTAGCATAAAGATTGGAAACAGAGGGAAACAGCCAGCCTGGCTCTTTAAAAAGGCAACAAAATCCACCTATAAGCGCAACAAAAACACAAAATTAATATTTTATAACTTCTTTAAAGGGCAATTCCAGTGTTCCGGGTTTTGAATTCAACTCAAAACAAGTCGATTGCTCAACGCGAATCTCAGGTGTTGTTGACGGAAGAGGGCTGACCATGGGCTGTGGACGACAGCTTTTGAGGAGAGGAGAGGAGGAGAAGAGGAGTCGGTAATCGACTTGTTTTGACTTAAATTCAAAATGGCGGCGACTGGAAAACTACCTCAAGGTACTGTCTTTGTAAACAGTCATTTTTAATAAACTATCTGTGCACTTACAAAGTTGTGAATGCTTCGTTTTAAATGGTAGGACCCTCGTTATACTACCAACGAAGTGTGGGGCTACTTTGAGCCTTGGCAGCTATTTCGTTTCATCTGGAGACATGCCCTGAGTGCTAGCGGCATCAGCCTTTTGGAGGAATCGGCTCAAAACAGCCTAGTTTAGAATGCATCGCATCAGCACGGTTTTGTACCCAATGCAAGATTCAAACTTGTGATCATGTACAATATTCCAAATCCATTTCACACCGCAATTCCCCTTTAAATTGATTTGGTACTTTAAAAACACTGCAATATGCCATTTAAATGCTGGACTATGTCTCAGCCATGAGCAGTTACTTTCTGGAGTCCCCCTCATACAGTAACCCTCTAGAAAATAAACAATGGCGTAATGTTTCTCTACAGAATAAGTAAACAAAATATTATATTTTAGTTAATGAGGTTAAAAGGTGCCTCTAGGGTATTTTACCTCTGGACAGACCCCTGGCTAGCTGTATTTGTTTCTATGTTTCCAATCATTGTTCTGAAACTAAGCTATCTTAATGCACTCTCTGTAGGCAAAGGACAGATGTGACAGTGGTATCAATCTTCTCATCTTACTTTCAGCAAGAAACTAACAAGGCTATTTATTAAGATGTCAAACTATATCTTTAAATAGCTTGGCAACATTTTGTCTAAATTGCATCAAACCTCATTTGAACCAAGTAGCCTAATAGAAAGGCATGAGACAGACATTTATATTTACAATTGACAACTCCAGCCTAGACACTGCCAAGAATTCTTCTAGATTGGGTTCATTTTAGGAAAGATAAGATTGTACAAATATCAGTCTTTTGGAAGCTGCCTGAGTATTATCCGGCCTGTTGCAATCATAGTGGGTGGTCCTATTATGTGGTGATAATAACCATTCATGCTTTCAGAGCTATCAGATGGAAGGCAAACTCGCGGGTTAGCAGAGATGAGCCTATAAAGGAAATGTTCTCTTTTCTTGTGTTGAAACTGTGCTGAGAATGTAACAGCACTGATAACACTGGATCAAAGCTCATGTGTTTTGATCTGTCTGCCAAAAACCACAGTGACTAGTAGGAAGCCGAGCTTCACATTGGCCCTAACTTTGGGGACAATTTCAGTGAGCTGCTGCTGGGTGACCGTGCATCGTCTGCCCTTCAAGTTGTAAAAGCAAACAAATAAGGCTGTGCTGCCTCCCACTGTGAGGTCGACTCATTTGTTCCACTTGTCCGGCTGATGGATTTGGTTTTATAAATTTTGGCTTTTTTTAGCCTCCCGCTAATTAGTTAAGGGAGAAAAAACACACGCACTCTACACATTTTGTCCAATTTGACAAGCCTCTTTTTTTTCTCCTTCTAAATCGTCCTCCTGTGGTCTTCTTCACAGACCTGTGCGTCCACAGCATGGTTGAGCTCTCTCTGTGTCAGGGTGAGCCAGAGTGGCCGGGGGGCTCAAGACACCCAGCGGGGAGGTCTGGGGCTCTAATAGCAGAATCGGATTAGAGGACTCCCCTGGTGTGTGCTGCCATGCACCCGTGTGTGAATGCTCTGCCTGTCATCAATATAGAGGCGGTGGCGCGGGGAGATCTATCAGCAAATCCGATTGCACGCAGAGAATTCTGAGGTCCCGGCAGAAAAGGCTGGGATGGGCTTTTTTTTCCCTCTCTCCCACTTTCCTTTTACATTATTTCAGGCCCCAGGAGAGAATTCTCCATCATGTCAATGTAATGTAGCACACAGAGGCAATCATGCAGCCTCTCTGGCCTCGGGGCTGCCTGCTCGGAGGAGAAAATGCAACTTTAGCACTTAATCATCTCACCCATAGCTGCCGCACCAGTCTATGGGAAGGTTTTCCACACAATATGAAACCAGATCCCTCATGGTGGGCATGCTGTTGTGCATCCCCCATGGTTGGGGGCTTTCAGCCCTCCATATCTCCCCTTCCCATTTGAAGATCAGCGAATTCTCCGCCTCAGACCTGTGCTTATGTGTCCATTCAGCCCATGCGGAAAAAGACCTCAGCTGGGTGCGATGTTACCTGCCGACACCTGCTGAAACATTTGGATTCATGAATCCCATCTCCTCGCTGAGGAGTGCACAGCAATCAGAGTCATTCTAGTGTGATCAATGCCGCGCCACTGAGGAAGACCATGCATGCCAGAGCAGAGTGATGTGGGGCTTTATTGATATTGGCTTACATGCATACCAGACATTACTGCTTCATGTTTCAAGGCCACAGAGTTCACGTTTGATAGGAAACAGATACAGTAAAGCTCTAAAGGAAAGCAAGAGACAGAAAAAAGTAGTAGTGTGTGTGCACATGCATAGAAATGAACAGGGAGGTGTGTGTATTATCAAGTGATTGATTGGCTGCACGTATGGCTCCAAGGGAAGACATAGGGAGAGGTCAAACAAGACTGTTCCAAATAGACCTGTCGGAATCAGCCTCGGGGAGGCCTAACTGGTTAGACAAGGGCGATACTTTTTTACCACAAGTGCCCTTGCTTTACTGTGCGTGGACTGGACAAGCCCATGTATTATTCACTGGTCTCACTGGGTGATAAATGGGAGCCCTCCATTCCAGAAGCAGTGGAATATTCACCAGTGCTTATCTCTTTTAATCCCATGACCGCAGGCCAAGTCACTGAATTAGTGGGCATGGCATAGCAGCGCAGCTTAAACTGCAGGGGCAAGGTTGTTTAACCAGGAGATTTATCCAAAAGCTATTTGTTTGATAAATAAGCCTGCTGATGTTAGCCGACAGTGTTTTTAGGACGTATTTAAAAGGAATGCATGTAGGATTTATGCTAAAGATGAATCGTAGTAATGGCCATACACTGTATATTTTCTGGAAACACATTCATTAATTTCTCCTCCTGGCTGCATTTGATGTACAATATGAAAGCAGAGCATTAGAGCTAATGGTTGTATTTTTAAACTGCGCCATCAAAACAAATGTTACGGCAATATGTTAATGAATAAATCACATCAAGCCACAGTCCTCTCAGTGATTTGTTTTTATTAGATTTCTTTTATTTGGGTTTATAAAAAACTCCACACTGTCAAATTATTGGAAGCGGGATTTTTTTTGGCACCTGTCATGACATGTTCCTAAAAACTGATCATCCTGACTGTTTTGTGTCTGTGTTGTTTTTATTTGATTTATTAATTTTGCTAAATGCCATTGAGTTGAATTACTGCCTTTCTTGTGCATGTGTGCATGTGTGTGTTTGCCCAGCCTGGTCTAACTCTAAAGGCGTCAAAACATGGCTGCTACTCTGCAGTAATTAGGGGTATTCTATCAGCTCCAGCTTTGATCTGTGGTGACGGAAACATGAAACCCAGGTAGTCAAAGGTATGTATTGGATTAAGTTAGAAAAAAAAAATCATGGTTTAGAAGAAATTTTTGCCAGAAATGGATGTAGATATTTTCAAAAACAAGCAACCACCCTGTTACTTATTTTGTCTCTCTGTGAAAGTTGGTGCAGGCTAATGAAGCTCTAGCTAAGGTTCGGTCTCACTCCATCCATTTTCTAACTGCTTATCCTCTGTGGCCAATTTAGAGTCACTAATTAACCTATCCCCAATCTGCATGTCTTTGGACTGTGGGAGGAAGCTGGAGTACCCGGAGAGAACCCACGCTGACACAGATAGACACATGCAAACTCTGCACAGAGGGATCGAACCAGGAACCCTCTTGTTGTGAGGCGACACCACCACCGTGCCGCCCCGGTTTCACTCCAAAGACGTCGAAATCCGACACTTGGGCAGTGGCTTGCTGCGTCAGAAACCAACAAAAAAAAAGCCGTCCTTTAACATTGGCATTACACATGGCTGGTTGCCGTTACCGTTATAGTTTAACGCCGCCCAGTTGCGTCAGGGGGAAACGCAGCGGGACAAGGATGAAAGTTAACCCAGGGTCTAATGCACCGTGACACTGAGTAGAACACCCCCTCGAGAGAATGAGTTTGCAGACTGCAAACTTCTCTGGTACTAGCGACTTCAGCGCTAACAGCCAGATAGCAAAATGCTGCTGCCTTGGGAGCCATAAGCCAACCACAATGAAAAAAGCCACTCATAACCACAAACAATGTTCAGCACAGCACCATGCTTCTTCAACAATACAAATAGGGTCCCTACACATAATACAAGGCATCAAACACTTGCTAGGTTTGCCTGGTTTGTATTTTTAAAAGACGAAAACAATACTCGCCCACTGTCCTCCAGCTGCTTCCTAGTTGTGGGAAAGCCCTAACAAGTCGATTACTGAATGCATCAGAGTTCGGCAGCTTGGAACTAAACGTCAATGGACTCCTTACTTTTCTACTGCATTCGGTGATAGGAGAAGAGTCTATCGCCTGTTTTTAAGCAGGTTTACTTACAGTTTATTAAAACTTTCACTTACGTGCAAATTTGGGTTGAACAAGGGTTTAAAGCTTTTAAATAAACACAGAGAAGAAAGTGTAAACTACAAGCACTTCCAGTGCTTGGGTAAACTTTCTCAGTTGCATTCCACCAGTGGTTTTAATACCCTCTGAGGCACAGGCCTAAACCATAACCCTTCAATGTAAACACAAACGTTGCAATATTTTGATGTACTTTTCTGCAGGATTTTCCTGTAGAGACCAAAACTTGTATTTCAGAAACAATTCCCCATTCTCCTCAGCCCCCTCCCTCCATTCTCAGCTCCACCGCAGTCATATCACAGCAATTTGGAAGAGGCAGAATCCTACAGTACAACTACACCACCAGCCTTTGTTTTCCCCCACACAGAAACTGGATGGCTGCCACGGAGCTTTCTAGAATACTAATGAGGGTGGTTAGCGAGTCAAAGTTACTGACCTGAGGTGTCGGGATAGAGCGCAGACCAAGGAGTGGTGGGGTTGAGTGCAGCCAGACACCGTCTGCCACAGTAAGACTGGAAATGTCAGAGTTTATTACCTCTGGCCTGGCTTGCCCTCAGTCGGTTGGGTGCTGATAGCGAGCTACACTCATGCCTCATTTGTCCTATTATGGGGATTTTTTTGGGACGATGAAGGGAAGCAAAGATTTTGTTACAGTACAATCACTGCAGCCGGAGTGAGATGTTTTCCATTATACCACACTTACTTCACACGGCTTTAGTTTTTTAACTGGTTGAGAAGCACACTATAGTTTCTAAGGGACATATTACCTGTCACGTTGACACAACTCCACCAGTCTATGTATGTGTGTGTGTAAGTGCTCTATAATTAGATGTTCAACCCCAGAAGAAGCCCCCCTCCCCTCCTCCTCCCCTCCCCTCCACATCAGGGATGAGCGTTGGTGGAGTTGTGGAGAAGGAGGATTTTGAACAGCCTCTGGAAGCGATGTCTCTCTTTCTCTCCGCTTCTCTCCGTCTTGGCTCATCTATCCCTTCACCTGCCCTCTTCTCGCTTGTTTTTTGTTTCATTTTGCCGCTGATTATGTTCCTGTCAGCCCGTATCTCCCATTTGCTCTGCCTATCGCTTCTCACTCTCCCAACTTTCCCAACTTAATTTAAATTCTGTTCCATCTTCTTCTCTCTCCCTCTCTACCTCTCTCCCCATCTCTCCACAGGTGGTGAGGCCAGAAAAAAACAGAAATAAAAGAAAGGGAACGATCCCCCCTTTTCTGCTCCCCATGCCCTTTCCATGAACATGGTGAGGGTTAGGCTTGTCAGGCAATTAATGTAGCTCCTACTAGTTATGAGGATCCTCTCCATTATAAACAAAGCCTATTCATGAGCTGGGAGATAACCCCTGCGCCTTCATTTGTATCAGGGGGAGAGTAATTACCCCCCATGCAACTAATCTATCTCTGCAGCCACTGATTCATCTTCTATGTGGCAACCTTTTTAAGGAGGCACCCCCCACTTTTGTCATTCCTTAATTCATGTTTCTGTGGAGCATTATAGATTACACAGAGAAATTCCATGAGTCTAAATTTGTGTCACTCTCCCAGCTGAGCAGAGGCCTGGCTTCTAGTCGACGCTGCATCATGAACGCTTCTAATTAGTGCAATGAATAGGCAGGGATGTAGTTAGATGTTGTATAAATATGTCATATTTATGACAGATTATGGGTGAAGGTGGTTGCCAGAAGAAAAATAAAAAAAATCGTATGTTTTATAGACAAAAAAAGTTGAAGCAAACATGCAAGAAAAAAACATATTTTAACTGAAGGAGCCCTAAAGGCAACATCAGGTTTTATACACATATTAAAAAAAGATTTTGTCTTTGTTTTATATGTGACTGCTCAAGTATCAAATTAAAACATATTTGGAGTTATAGTGGCAACAAAGAGTTATTGGATTCCTTTTTTTACTAATCTCGAAGTCCTACATCCTCATAATACATGTTCCCCACCTTCATAACTTCAAGTGTTTCCTTCATTTGTGTTTCCCAGTGACAGTATATTTGCCAAAAGTGCATTCTGATGGGTTCAAATTGAACAATTACTGAGCAAAAATGTTTGCAAGAAGCAGCTATTTGATAATGCCCAAACCAGCAAGGGCAGCTGAGTGGTTTTCTTTGGAAGAGCAACATTGCCATCTATCATTGAAAAACAGAAATGCAGGTACAAACACTGAGCGAGTTGCTGAAATCAGATGTTTTACAAGTCTTTAGATAGTCATAAAACACATCATGACTTTTTGACAGAATGCTAAAACAATGCCTGTGGACTGTTGTTTGTCTGCACACTGCTACAGTAGAGTAAAAGTTTAAATGTCAGATACAGTCAGTGGAAACACATGTAAATTGTGAAAATCAAGCAGGTTTAAAAAGATAGATAATCCCCCCAAAAATGCTTTTCTAGGGACAAAAAGAAGATAAAAAGTAGATCCAGTAGAAGCAGGCCAAACATGCTCCCTCCCTCCCATCACTCAGCCCTGACTGACATGCTGATGGTTTATTGACTGACATTCCTCATGCATATAATGCTGCCAGCATGGCCTTGGATGGGAATTCTCCACCGTCAACCTGAGATTTATTCCTCAAGCTTGCGCTCACGTAGTGTATTTGCATGGGATGCGGTGATGCTGCCACATTGTCGAATGATAATTCCGCTTTGCTGCCGGTCCCAAAAGTCCCACCGGTGCCTCGCGTGGATGTGATTTAATTTCTCCCGGCTAATTTAGTGAGGAGTGTAGTTTATTGAGTGGCCCGTCTGTCTGTGTGAGAGATTACAAGTGAAGGTGGTGCGGGTGATTAAACATGTGGCTGATGTGGCAGTGTGTTTGCTCTGTTGCTGGGATGAAGGCGGTGACATCAGAGCCTGTGTGATGCATGACCTTTCTTTTTTATTAGCACACATGCAAACATATAAAGTGCATCCATCCACACACACAGACACACTCAGCGAATGCCACAGGAGTGTGTCGTTATGACTGAGAGAGATGGCTTCTTTCTTAACCATAATTTCATGCATAATGTCACAGATCTGGACGCCGTGCAGCCACACTGTTCTCCCCTGAATCCTAATTCCACATTCAGATTGGTTTATTTCTGAGACGCCTCAGCGAATCATGCCCCTAATTAATCGGAATGATGCATCGATTCCAACTTCCTTCTTCCCTTTCCTGCGCAATTTTCAAGGGCTTATGAGGAATGCATGAGGAAACAGAAACACAATCAAAGCAGAGAAACTCCCCAGAAAAAGAGTACAGACTATGGCTATTTCAGATGTAGCATTTGATTACACTGCTGCGCGCAACTCACTATCACTTCTGCTGTGCTATAAATCTGCAGAATAGATATTTTAATCAGACTGCCTCTCCTGCACTCCTTTTCCTCCCTCCATCCTTTGCTCTTCAGCTCTAACAGCCCTTGACAGCTGGAGATGAAATAGAAATTTTGATATCAAACACCTACACAAAGGAGGGCTGACCTTTGATCAGCACGCCGTTTGATGTTGTGACATGAAATTTGCATCATGGGAGCCCGGGCAGCGGACGCAACGGCAAAGGGCTAATGCCAGAGCCCTGTCAGGGAGCTGCGAAGGTCAAGGGCCTATTAGGAAGGAACAAGCCCTCTAATCCCACACAAGGGCCCTGCACAGCATTTGATGTTCAATACACAGAAATAGAATAGAAAATTGAGCCCTGAGAACAGAGCAGTGACAGTAAGAGTATTCATTAGGTATTAGCCCATGAGTGAACAGGGAGGAAAGGGCATTATGGAATTATTATTAGATATGATACTGTGTTTAGAGCAAGACATTCATAACCCCTGCTGGTCGAACAAGATGATACTATAACAGGCCTCTTGCTGAAAGAAAAATCTCCTCATTTGATGCCCCCAATTTGTTAAACTGTCCGTAAAGTATTCTGTAACTGCCAAGCAGCTCCTTGCCAGAAATCAAATGGACATCCTCTCTCAGGTTTATGGTGGTGCGGGCCACTTTAGAGCATATGGCACGCTCCATCTGAACGGTGTCTATTGATCTGTGGACAGGTGGATCAGTGGAGCTCTGAAGCTGTTTAATTATTCAAACTGGCACGTCATTTTTCATGCTCGGTGCTGTTATAGAAGACCAAAAATAAACCTGTCACTCCCACTGTCCATCTCTCATCTGGCCATCAGCTTGCAGCCTCATTACCTGCACAGGACAGGTGAGGGGAGGGAAGGAAGGAGAGGAGAGGACGGAGGAGAGGGGAGAGGCGAGCGCACACATTTACACGTACATACTTTCTATCTGTCTCGCTCGCTCTCTTACACACACACACACACACACGCACACACTATTAAACAGGTCTGCACCACCATGTCAGACAATCATTTGATCTCATTTCAGGCAATATCATCATCTTTCCTCTGTCCTGTAATCAATATTTCAGTTACACTTTTGGTCCCACTTTCAAAGTGCAGTCATGATACATTGCAAAAGGTTTTGAAATACAGTGAAGACAGTGGTTTGTTTGGTTAATTTATGATAGTTACTCTCTGACAAATTGGATGTACATCCCTGAAGTGTGTCATTACTGTGTTACAGGCTCCCCCAGTCGTTCCTGTAAAATTCCGGCAGTCATTTACACATGTCTGTGTGATCATAAACCGATGAGATATCACAGCCCACTTAGTCCAATAAAAATCTCAAATAGGTCTTTTAAGTGAGCGTGCCGTGAGACAGCTTAACCTGCATTTAAAGTCTGTAAAAGTACAGGCTATGAGCCAAACTACTTAGTATGCATACTTTCCTGATACATGAATATATTCTGCCAATTAACAGCATTCATATTTTCATATCTGAGGTTGCACGATTTAATTTATGGTAACTTACTGTAACAGGCTAAAGTTCAGCTCCGCTTTACACCTAAAGGGTGATATTTTAAGGTGCTGATCTGAGATTAATTCATAAATAATTTAAAAGAAGAGGTGAAATTTAAGCCTTATAATTAACACTGTATCTGCCAGGTCACTAATCTTTAATGCCGACACAAATGTAAGTGAGTACATTATATTTAGTGACAAGGTTACTGAAAAGATATAGTGTAATAATACAATTTAAAGAAAACACACTGAAATTATTGTGCTTAAAACTGTCTTCATGACAACTTTATTAGCCTACCATCCTAAAATGGAACCTCAGCAGTAGGCTGATGTTTTAGTTTTTAGTTTTAATTTGAAACAATGAGCCAACATTAGGACAATTTATTACAAACTAGCTATGATAAAACTAGCATTAGATATATTACATTCACCAGTCTTTCCTTTCATGCGCGATGCTTGTGAATGAACATGGTGGCTGTCAATTTCGTCAACATGCATGTCTGCCCAAGCCTGGACGTTTAAAGTAAAAGATATTGAATACCAAAACAGGACTAGGAGCTTGTTTATACCTGGTCTTAACTGTGATCTGAACACAAGTGGACAAATCTCTGTTCACACACCTGTGTCCACTCTAGCTGAACACTTGTGTTCAGACTTTGTTACTGCCTACGTCATTTAAGCTAGAAGGTCAAACAGCCCCGCGCACAGTCATTACCTCCACATTTGCTAGCTGCTTGCTAGCATGCTTTATAGTCACGTTAGCAGTTTTGTCGGTACAGCTGAAGATAACACTGTCAGCAGCATTCAACATGTCTCCTTCCATTGAGCAAAACGACAACTTAAACACATAACTCAATATAAAGTGGGGAATTTATAGTGTTGGGCCCTTGTTACCAAAACAACCACAATGTCCTGCACTGATGACAAAGTCCTTGTCCAGGTGAGGACAGGCCCACATTAGTGTTTACGCTACAAAAAAGATGTGGTCAAATGTGTCCCAGACCAGCTCAGCAAGCACTTTGAGTGATTTGGTGTTTTGGTGGTTGCTTGCACTTGCATGTAGCGTTGTCCGCTTGTGATGGGATCACCCAAGATGCATGTTATTACCAGGTATAAACAGCCGATTAGAGTCTCCAGCCGTACGAGCAGCTCTGTGAGGTTATGTTTAGGCACAATAATTCTTTGAGCTAAATCATAGACTGTAGATAAAGAAGTATGACATGACAGCCTCCCAAAAGTGAAGCCAAAACATCTTGATCACCCCCTAGTGGCTGGCTGCAGTATAGGTCATATACAGCACCCGCCCCTTGCACGTTAGCGGATGGGACATGGACAAAACTAAAAGATCAAAGTACAGGTCAAATTAAGTTTTCCCAAAGATGGTTTCTTTAATTTAATGTAGGCCTTATCACGCTGATGTATGTTCAAATGTTTATTGGTTTTAATATGTTATTTGATGCTATAAAAAAAGGTGGTTGATAGACTTAAGGGCCAATCAGTGTGCTTGCGGTCAGTGGTGCTACTCACAATTGGTAGGACTGATGTGTGGACAGGAACTCAATACCACAGAGATCTCTACTGCGCAGACTCTGGCTCCAAATGATGTCACCAGAGCAAGATGGCAGCAGCCATAATCGGGATATTTTGGCTTCATTTTTGTACAGTATATGAGAAAGTGGAGATCATAGATTTATAATAATACCTAGATATCAGATGCCAAGATGGTGCCTATTGATTCCAATGAAATTCCTGGCTGGGTGCATACATCAAAAAAAAGTTTTTAGCTTCTGGGTTTACCTCTGTATTATGCTGGCCCACTGAATATGCACAGGAGCGTTTCTCCTGCTGGCTCCACCCATGAGTTTCGGCTCAGCTCATAGACCTTACATTGTGATGTCATCACAAAATTTTAAACATGCTTTCCTCGGCTTGAGAAAAGTTATACTAACATGAAACCTGCAGTTGGAGGAGTCCTGTCATGTTTTACAAATGTCTCTTTTATAATGGTGGCCTATGGTAGAAATCCTTTTTGGGCTGCAGGGGAATTTTTCGCTGCAATCCCATGACTGGCCACTGGGAAAAATTAGAGGCAAGGCTGAGCAGCATTCTTGGGGGCCTTGTGGAGATGCATCGTCCATCTTTATATACAGTCTATGAGCTAAATGCTAAACTCAGCATATTGACATGGCTAAATGACAAAGCTAACATGATGATGTTCAGCAGATAATGTTTAACATGTTCACCATCTTAGTTTAGTTTGTTGGCATACTCACATCACAAATCGGGCTACTGTCCATGGTACAGGCAGGCACTCCAAAAATGCTGACTGTAGTTAAAGATCCTTTATTGACACATTGATAAACCAATACGTTTCATCAAGGTATGACCCTGATTATGACTAAAGAGATGACTAATGAAGACTCTCTAGTTGAAACACGTTGGTTTATCCATGTGTCAATAAAGGATTTTAACTACAGTCAGAGTGCCTCGGATGTATTTTTGGACTGCCTGCCTGTACCATGGACTTTCACACTGAGTGAACTGGCCTGTCCTTAAAGAGCACCTGACTTTTTACAATTAACTACACAGTGCCTTACCCAGAGCAGCACTCCCTGTTTTTTCCTCACTGGACAAATTTAATTTGGACAGGATGGCACTTGATGAAAAGTTAAGGGATCAACAAAGCCATTACAATTCATCCTGAGATGAGAAGTAATATCTGTACCAAATTTCAACTCATCCAGTTGCTGTTGAGACATTTCACTCAAAACCATAAATGTCAGCCGCATGGCGGCTTTAGAAGAAAAGTCAGGGGATCGCCAAAATCAATAGGATAAATTGTCCCTTGAGCAATGACCCTTACATGACCAAAATCTCTCATAACTCTTCACTCTACGACGGCCTAACACAAGAGTCTGGATGCAAATGACATCATAGCATACATACTATACTATACAACAATAATTATTTGTAGGATGAGGCCCTCACAGATTACACTATTAAAGGAATACTTATCCCACAAAATGGCCGTGTGTTATCATTCTTCTTGTATGCCTCCACGTTGAGCAAAGAATCCACAGAAGGCGAACAATACTCGTGAATAGAAGACATCAGAATCCGCATTTATAAGTAACAGCAGCAAAACTATGTCAAAACATCCATTTATAAACCCTCACACAACTCGTGCAGTATAATCCTAGACTCAAGTAGCGCGCCCTGAGCGTGCCTGAGCTGTAGGCAGGCACTGAACACTGAACACCAACTGGATATATGAGACTTCGATTATACAGCATAAGTTGTGTGATACCTCTTTTCTGCCAAAATTAGCATGTGTACATGGGTTTTGTTATCATGGATAAACCTGCTGAAAATAGGCTATAGACTCCTTTAACCATTGCCAGTAGACCAGAGCTGTGAATATGTATCTGCAGCAGACCAGCATGCCTTTCTGTGTGTGGGTTTTTTTTAGTTTTTTTTTTTTTTTTATGTGTCACGTTCGACATCACGGACAGGCCAGAGAACAGGTAAACAGCGGAGAGAAGCATGGAGGCCAATAGAAACTTTGTGGTCTCTCTTTCAAAGTCGGTGCAGACTAATTTGGATCGATGATTTAGCGCTGCTTGAACTGAGACAGACAGTATTTTGGGCTGGCGTGTCATTGCATCTCGCTGATAAAGGAGCCAAAATAAACGTGTTCACCGGGGTGTTGTGTTCCCAACAATGTTGATTATTAGGTGATAAATACCCATGCGTACTGCAGAGTTATTTGACCCGGGTATGAATGCTGATTGAAACCTTTCCCATTGCATTGAAGAGCCAGATGTTAGTGGGTGTTAGTGTTTTTTTGTGCAGTATTAAAGGGGCTTGGGAGTTTGTAAATGGATGTTTTGATGTAGTTTCGCTGTTGTTAAATGCAGACCTTGATTAATTTAATTCATGAAGAATGTTAAGTTTTTTAGGATCCTCACTTTACCCTGCAGGCATGCGAGAAAAATAAAGTTTTCTTTGCAAATACAATGTAACACAGGAAGAGTAATTCATATACAAATGGTCACTTTGCGGGTGAACTACTCCTTTAAATATGTCATACAGACATTTTGTTATTAAATTCACAGTTCATAACATTATCTTGCATTTTCCTGAGGATACTGATTCATTTCCCATCATCAGTAACACCCAGCAAGTGTTTTAGACAAACTGCTTAATGATTTAATCCTACTGCACACTGTACCATTACACTCATGGTAAAATGTATCAAGCACTTATATTATGACTTATTACTGAGCTGCACTGGCACCACAAACACTTCCTATATAACCTTTGGCATTTACTCGCTGTAATAATGTAATAACCCCTCAGAAAAAGTCAGCAATCATTCCACCGAGGACACACATCCACTCCTGATGAATCACATCAGGTCAGAGATCAAGAACCTTTCTCACTTGGAGACATTCTTCTTTATGAGTCCTAATAATCTCCCCGGAGTGATGGAAAAAGCCCAAATATGGTCCGCTGTATCGCATTACCTCACTCACCATATTTCCTGACACCAGTATGAGGTAAGACTTTTCAGGTCAGATGTTTTCAAGACTCAGGAGTTTTGCTGGCCTGATCAATAATTTTGTTCTCTCTAATTATCTCACCATTGCACTCATTAATTACACTTTCAAGGCTCATTTCCAGTGTTGGCCACAGATGCCCGTTCTGTGGGAGCATCCAGAGAGGTGAGGGCGAGAGGAGGGGCGGCGGCGGAGGAGAGAGCGAGGCCCTGATTAATACTCAGTCTCTCTGTCTAAGGTTGGCTGCCACTCGCAGGGGGTAAAATGCGAGTGCTCTGTCATCTGAGACTTCACCAAGTGGGAGACAAACGAGGTCTTTGGCGGCCAAATCGATAAGTTCCTCTGATGAGCCAAATTTAGAGAGTGCTGCTTCTGCTTTGAAGTAATCCACTAACACCACGGTGGAAGACTTTTCCAGAGAACTTCCTGTGTAGCCTTGTTTTAAGGATGCGTAACATATATGTCGAGGAAAATTAGAGAGAGCTCACTTATATCAGTGTCTACCTTAAAGTTATTCTCAACATCAGCTTGTTAGATTGGCACGCAGTCTCACACAGACGTTCATGGTTCCCAGAGACAATGACCAATGACTCTGGTGATCCCCTGACTTTTCCTCTAGCACCACCTTGAGGGTGACATTTGTGGTTTCAAGGGAGTTATCTCTACAACCTTTGGATGGATCGTCATGAAATTTGGAGCAGATATTAATGTCTGCCTCTGGATAAATTGTAATTACTTTGGTGAGTCCCTGAGTTTTCATTAAGCGTTATCATCAGGTGAAAATTTTAATTTGTTCAATATGTTGGTTTATGACCAAATACCTACAGAACCAATGACATTCTCATCAGCCTCAGATGTACTTTACAGAGGTGGGACCAAGTCATTGTTTTGCAAGTCACAAGTAAGTCTCAAGTCATTGCACTCAAGTCCCAAGTCAGGACTGACAAGTCCCAAGCTGGGAATAGTGTTAACATTAGTTGACTCAAGAAATGTGGCACACTTTTTGAACGACATACTTTAATTTTGGGCTTTGGGGAAGGTATCAAGTATTCTCAAGTCAAAAGGTTCAAGTCAAAGCAAAGTCAAGTTAAAGTCCAAGTCAAGTGGCAAGTCGTTTCTGATTTTGTCAAGTCTATAGTAATCAAATTTGTGCCTCGATTCTGACTTGAGTCTACCCCTCTGGTACTTTGTGTTTAGTGCCAATTAGCAAAAGTTAACATGCTAACATGCTAAACTAAGTCTTACTATTATATTACACCAGCTAAACATTAGCATGTCAACATTTCAGACTTTCCTCACTACCCCTCTAAACTATGTAACGCTTTCACCTTCTCAACACTACTGTCTAGACTTCTAACTGGAAACAACAGAATTCCTCGATGTTTATTCAGTGGATAAAAGACCGATGAGTGTTTGCACCTACAGAGAAAATAAGATACTCAAGAATGACAGGGAAAACATTTCTGAACCTTTTTCATTTCTTTGATACCTGGTAAGTTCTCCTCTCTTACATAAAACTGTATTGTTTATATTGTGTCTTAAAAATATGTCAGCTATGAGAAATACTTATAGTGTTTGTTTTCCTCTTATTTATTCCAGCCTCATATTCATTGTATTTCCTGTTTGTATAAGTGCTTTTGCACCTATTTTTGCTTTTGAATATTTATATTGAACTCTGTTGGTTGCCCTTTTTTGTTTATTTTTTTCCATATGTTGTTTGTTTGTTGGTCTGTTCACTTTTTTTTTAACTTTTTGTAAGGTATACTGTGCAGGATTTTTCTAGAAAGAAAGAAAGAAAAGAAACTGTGTAGACTCATAAAAAGTAATATCTCTCAATCATCACTTATGAGGTTTGTGGCGATGTCTCTATCTGCAGAGACTCTGCCCTCTGCCTGTGTTTTCTTATTTTCTCCTCACTTCGCTGTGTTCAGGATGTTCCTGGGCACAGCGCGCAGGTGAGGTCAGGGCTTAATAAAAAGTTAGCGTGCACGTGCACATTGCAGCCTCACAGAGCCAGTAACATGGCTGCAGACTTTGCCCTGTTACAATAACAAATAGAATTCATGTATCTATGTTAAACTACATCTATGATAGCTACTTTCTGAACCAGGAGGAAGCAAAGACAGTTAGTCTGTCCATCTGTGTTCTGTCATTGGCCTTCAACTGAATCCCTCCCTCATTCATTCATCATTTCTGCGTTTTCCTATTCTCTAGAATTAATATGTAAATATAAAAAAAAAACCCTGTCAGTCCTGTTTTTTCATTGGAGGAACAAATGATGGAATAAGTTTGGCTGCTAGCAAATCCAGAGTGATGTGTGACGTTGCTAAATGTGATCACTACCTTGCCAACCTCTCCATCTGTCCAGGACGCGAGGGTTGCCAGATTGGCTGAATAATTTCACCAGACCCAAACAGCTGTCAGCTCCCATCTACGGCACGTTCCCATGACAACACCTGGATACAGTGGGAGAAGAAGTGAAGAAGCTGACATTACCATGACAAGATTAGAAAAATGAGGTGACAGCGCTTGTATCGTGGTGATTTTTGATTAGTGTTGTTAATGTGTGAGTTGGAATATTAATCGTGTGACTCCCTTCCCTCGACGACACCGTTTGCTTCTCTGCAGAGCGAACTGTGAGATACATGTACCAGAGTGCAGTGTCAGCCACAAAATATTATTTTCTCGCTGACAGAGCTCTGACTCACTTGTCTCATGCTAATTATCATATTATTATGGTTAGCGATTAGGTGTGAATCCACCAGGGGGCAGACAGAGGTCAGTATTAGTTATACATTCAGCACCTAATGTCCTCCTCTGAATAACCTGAGCAAAGCATCAACTGGTCAGAGCTCATCTGAAAACACACTGAGAGGTCCGGCACACTGATGCCATCTGCTGTCTGTTCCCCCAAAACTGGATTTTAATAAGATATGACCAGAAAGCACTGTTAAGTTTCAGAGCGTTGTTGAATTTTCTTACATATATTGATTAACAGTGTCGCTTGTCCACACTCTGATATATGTAAGATGCTCTCAGATCTCAGAATTTCAATAATGAAATAAGTGTTAAAGGGACAGTTCCACCCAAAATCAAAAATACATTTTTTCCTCGTACCTGTGGTACAGTTTTTCAGTCTAGATTGTTTTGGTGTGAGTTGTTGAGAGTTGGAGATATCAGCTGTAGAGATGTCTGCCTTCTCTGAAATATAATGGAACTAGATGGCACTCAGCTTGTGCTGCTCAAAGTGCCAAAAACTTACATTTGAAAAACTCAACAGCATTGTCTCTTTCCAGAAATCATGACACAGTAACTCATGATCATTCACAGACCTTGTTGTGAGCAGTTTCATGTAGGAACTATTTTCTTTCTATTAAACTACATCCACCAAATGTATCACTGCGTAGAATGAAGCAAGATTTAAACATTAACGCTGTCCTCCTCAGCTTAGCTGTAATGTTAGCTAGCTCAGAGGTGCTACATGAGCTATCAGTAGATGCACGCTTTCCTCTGCATGGTGATACGTGTAGTTCAGTAGAAAGAAAATAGTTCCTCATGAAACTGCTCACAACAAGGTCTGCGGATTATCTTGAGTGACCTGAGGTCTCATTTACAAACATTGTGTATGCACAAAACACGGCCAAAAAGAGGCGTATGCAACTTCCCACGCAAAAGTTGTGATCTATAAAAACAGACTTGAGGGGAGAAACTTTGACCCATGCTTACAAACATCTTGGAGACAGGAAATTGGTGACACAGTTGTTAAGGTGGAAGCCCGACTGTAGAAATGATCACATATTTTTTGGCACACGCCGTTTTTGGCTTTTGTCTGTACATACATTTTTAGCATGGATCCTACGCATTGTTTTACAATGTATTATTAAATATATGATAATAAAAATACCTTCTTTTTTGCCTTTAAGCGCCATTAAGTTCTACTAAACTAAGAGAGAAGGCAGACATCACTACGGCCAATATCTCCAACACTCTGCACTCACAGCACTACAGGTAAGAGGCAAAAAAGTGATTTGTATCTGCTCCAAACTTTAATGGGTTCTTCCTTGGCCCGTGTTACACCCTTCCACCAAGTTTCATGAAAATCGGGCCAGTAGTTTTCTGTAAACCTGCTGACAAACAAACAAACCAAAGTGAAAACATAACCTCCTTGGCCGAGGTAATAGGCAATACTTTGCAATGCATTGCAAGTGTTGGTCAGACTGCTGCATGGCATACATATGGATGCATTCTGAAAACCATATAATCGTTTGGCGGCAGAGAGGGCATGTGAGATAGAGGCTGTTAAACTGAAATATAAGTGCTTTGGCATGTGGACGGAGGGAGGGGCGAAGAAGAAATGGGGAGAAGAGGAAAAAGTGGAAGAGGAGGAAGAGGAGGAGGGTTTGGAGAGGAGAACCAGCTGGGGTTGTACCTTGAGTCAGGATACAGCTGCAAGCACAGTGGCGTGTATGGAGGCTTAGGCCAGGCCAGGCCTAAACATGGAGCAGTTTCACGCCTCAGCTGCAGAGAAGTCAACTGGGAAACAGGGGGCTAATAAAGAGACTGGGAGCAGATGATTTTCTGCTTTTGCAGAGCCCCCTACACAAGTCTGTTTTAAAGGTGTTGGACTCCATCTGTATGTACTGTACGAATCTGTGGATATGTCTGAGCTTATTCTGTTCTATTTTTTTCTTTTACAGCAGCATATGGTAAAAGACAAGGGCCTGATCCTGACCATGACAACAGAAAACAGATGGCTCTCTGTCATCCAGCAGTACTGCACAAACAGGTACGACTCTCCCAACCTGAGAGGTCCAATAAAACCAGACAGCCTTTGGCAAACATTGTTGGTTGTGACCGTTTTGAGATTATCTGAGGAAATTCATGTCATATTAAATAGATTTTACATTGCACAAGTGATTATTATGCTGTCTGATTTTGCAGACATTCTGGCTCGGTTCACTGGTCAGACTTTGAGGTGCTCTCTTCCTCCACAAGGGGGCAAACTCTCTCCAATATTTGCATGTAGGCCCATGGAGTCATGAATACAGTGCGCTGCAGTTACTCAAACCACAGATCTGTCTTGTAAGTATGACAGAAGTGGCATAATTGTTTGGCTCAAGTATTCAAGTTTGAGGCTGGCCTGCAGTTTGAGTCTGTTGTTCAAACAAGGCTTTAAAGCACAGCGACTCCTTTTTTTCTTCAAAGGCATGCATGCCTTTCCTTTCACCTCGGAAATTAATTTCCCACCCTGATATACAAACTTGGCCGTTTCATCCCCTTTTCAGTGATTTTTTTTTTCTTGCCCGAGGCAGGAAACGAACACAGGAGGTTTTGTGCTGCACCGTGGTGGGGGTTGAGACCCCCCACCCCTCCCAGCGACTCAACTTGATGTTGGGAGATGAGACGGGAAACAGGTGTCACCCATGACCTTCAGTGCTCAAACACTACAGGCCTCACAATCAGGGACGCTCTGAGGGGGGGACGGAGCGGGGGGGTCTCCTCACAAGCTACTTTACCATTTCTCCTCTCATCGTTCTCTTTCTCACTGACAAATATTAGGTAACTCCACACTCCCACGTTTGTCATCGAAGATTATTCCCATCAGAGTCCATGAGCGTACAGGATTGTGTGTTTAACATCAATGCCGCATTGCCCAGTTACACTGCGTTTCTCTTGTGCTCACCCCGATCTCACCTCAACTCAGAAAGATGACCCCTCAGACAAAGACAGGAACACAAAGTAATAACCTCTAAATCCCAAAGACTGGCTTATGTGAAGCCGGAGACGATTGGGAAGTCTGCCGTTGAGAGGGATAGATGTGGGAGCTGGCGGTTTCTGTGTCCTCAGCGTGTCTGTCAGCGCTGCTCCTATCGCCCACTCTGTTTTCCTCATAAGAAAAAGATTAATTCTGCAGATTATCAAGCTTCAATAAAGTACTTACTGTTAACCAGTAGCTGGAAGAAGCTGATGCCTTGTCCAGGCGTGCACGATGGGCGGTCAAACAGAGGTAAAGGACACAGTAGACACATATACACCTTTCATAAATCTGAACAGTGTTTTTTACTCCACCTGTGGACACAACAACATAAAGTGTCTCAGATTTAGGAGGGCGAAAAAGCAGAAAAACTTTATGTATAAAGCCATAAAACAAATAAACTGACCCCCAGACCAAAGATGGTATATATCCAAAATTTCAAAATTTTGTCTCTGTGTCTCAGTTTTTCCTTACCTCGCTCATATTTGAGGAGCATTTTTACCTACCAAAAACAAACAATAATTTATAATGAATTTTATTTTATTTATTTTTTCACAAGAAACATCTTAAACATCTGACGGGTCAAATCAAAACTTATGGCGGGCCAACTTTGGCCTACAGGCCCCACTGTGGGAAACCCTGCGAAAGGGCTGTTGCAGGAATTTTAAGAACACACTACAAATTCTAATTAGCGAGTAACAATCTGACAAACAGCCATAAAAGGAATATAAGGGTCACTTCTGATGAGGGAAAAGTCTCCGCATGACTTGTCCTCATGCTGAAAGAGTAAGCCACCTCACATTATCCTAGATGATCCTCAATAAGTCACCCAGTTATTCTTTGACACATAAACAAACCCTCCTTAAAGGCATTTTTTTCTTGATTCCAGCTCCACTTAGCCTGTATTTCACGTGAACAGCTGTATGTCATGGCTTTATGGCCATTATCTCACCACAGACATGACCATAGAAATCCCTCACCATTTGTCTATAGAAGGGCGCCTGTTTATGGACTAATGGTTATCCTGGTTGTGTGTCTATGGCATGAGCCTGACAGCCAACTGTTTGACACTGAGGCCACAGAGACAGATGGCAACCAAATGCCTTTTATTGCCTGCCTTTACCACTTGTGTGTCCCGATCACATCAGTCATGAACACTGCAGGGACTACATGACATGAAGCTCTCTCTCGCTCTCTCTCAATCTACAAAGCTCCCCGGGCCGTCAGCCTATCAGATCAAAACCGATGCTGTGATACAATCAGTGATTTATGCCTTTCATATTTAAACCTGCTGCATTCTGCGTGCACCATTTCTTCTGTATTCATGTGTGTGTGTGTGTGTGTGTGTGTGTGTATCTGCGTGCACACATGCTGTGTGTGTACATATGGTAAATGTTTGCGTGTATGTGTGTGTTTGTGCTTTAGAGTGTCATATTGCCACGCTATGTGCTGACACAGCGCCTAGAGCTACAAGTCGCACCTGGTGTGTGAGAGCAGTTCACCAGCTGCTGATGCTTGAGTGTCAGATGCACACGCACACACACACACACACACACACACACACACACACACACACACACACACATTCATTCTGTATGGACACAACTGTATGTTTGTTCGTTCCATTCCTTACACATGTGTGCATGCACACAAACGCCCCTGCATTCACATATGCTCCTTCGTGTCACGCATGGCATATAATGCATGAATGCATATATCTATGTTCACAAGTGCAACAAAGAATGACACGCACTGCAATGACATGTGGAACGCAGTTCCTCCTGGGACTAAATGAACCTGAATGCACTATGTGACACCCTTCTGCAGGCTGGTCTAAAACACGTTCAATGCATTTTAAAAGTGATCTGTAAAATCTTTATCTAAGGAGAATTTCACTAATCGGAAAAGGAGTAAGATGCATATGCATATACTTACAGTGCCTGCTTGTAATGTAGTCTACAATGTACAAATACAAATATTGAATGTCTTACTTGCCTTAGTAGCCATACTTTCATATAAAACTGAGATATAATCACCTTTAAATTAATAGTTTGAAATATAATGATATCATAATGACATTATTATTATTATTAGGGCCCGAGCACGTACCGTGCGAGGACCCTATTGTTTTCCTTAGGATTATTATTATTATTATTATTATTATTATTATTATTATTATTATTATTATTATTATTTTTTTCCGCGACTTTAAACGCATTTTTGGGGGCTTTAACATATTCAAAAACTCACCAAATTTGGCATGCACATTCGTCTTGGCGAAAATTTATGTGTACGCAAAATTTAAAAGATGCCCGTTGCAAAATGGCGAAATGGCGCCCCCTAGAAAATTTCAATCGGCTCCCACCGGCAGCCCGTTTGACCAAATTCCACGAAATTCGGGGAGGTCGTGTATCATCCCAAGACGCACGAAAATGCGCAGTTGGACTTTTTTCTAAAACCAACAGGAAGCCGGCTATTTTGATTTGAATATTCATTTTTTTACCGATTTTGGCGATTTCCAAGAAATCTCTCAGAGCTATCTCCTCCTACACGGTTCATTGGATCGGCTTCAAATTTGGCGTGCTGGAACTAGACCACTTGATGATCAAAAGTTATCATACGATTTTCCCTACGTTAAACGGTTTGGCCGTCAGGTGGCGGTGAAGTTTGACGTCTCGCCAAAAAAACCCCCCAAAAAACAAAAGTGCTATTACTTGGGCATGAAAAGTCCGATCGGCACAAAACTTGCTGAGTATGATCGTAGTCCGGCCTTCATCACGCCAACATCAAAAAATTCCCCCGTTCTCAAAGCGCCCCCTGCTGGCGACAGGAAAAGCGATGTTTTAGACTTTGAGGTGCTACTCTCAGCACGTTCAGTATATCCAACTCAAAATTGGTCAGAAAGGCCTCCACACGTTGGTAATGCTACATGATGAAGATTTGTGAAGTTTCGCCGAACGGCGTTCCGCCCACAGGGCGGCGAAGTCAACGGTTCGCCAAAACGCAGTTAAGTGGCCTTAACTTCAGTGTCCTTGGTCATATCTGCCTGAAACTTCACATGTGTGTTAACAGTCCAGCCCTGAACATGTGATATGAATTTCGTTGATGGGCGTGGCCAAATGGCTTGGCCACACCCTTTAAACATCAGCCCCTACGGCACGTTTCACCGACATGTATGAAAATTGGTACACATATGTATCACATCCAGACGCACAAAAAAGCCTCTTGGACCCATTGGCTACACCCAACAGGAAGTCAGCCATTTTGAATTTGACGTCAGATTGGGCGATTCGCACTCCTCGTACTTTTTCTATCTCCTCCTACATGATTCATCGGATCGGCTTCAAATTTGGCGTGCATCAACTAGACCACTTGATGATCAAAAGTTATCATACGATTTTCCCTATGTTAAACGGTTTGGCCGTCAGGTGGCGGCGAAGTTTGACGTCTTGCCAAAAAAAACCCAAAAAACAAAAGTGCTATTACTTGGGCATGATAAGTCCGATCGGCACAAAACTTGCTGGGTATGATCGTAGTCCGGCCTTCATCACGCCAACATCAAAAATTCCCCCCTTCTCAAAGTGCCCCCTGCTGGCGACAGGAAAAGCGATGTTTTAGACTTTGAGGTGCTACTCTCAGCACGTTCAGTATATCCAACTCAAAATTGGTCAGAAAGGCCTCAACACGTTGGTAATGCTACATGATGAAGATTTGTGACGTATCGCCGAACGGCGTTCCGCCCACAGGGCGGCGAAGTCAACGGTTCGCCAAAACGCAGTTAAGTGGCCTTAACTTCAGTGTCCTTGGTCATATCTGCCTGAAACTTTACATGTGTGTTAACAGTCCAGCCCTGAACATGTGATATGATGGGCGTGGCCAAATGGCTTGGCCACACCCACACGTTTCACTGACATGCATGAAAATTGGTACACATATGTATCACATCCAGACGCACAAAAAAGTCTCTTGGACCCGTTGGCCAAACCCAACAGGAAGTCGGCCATTTTGAATTTAATGGTCATTTTTGGCGTTTTCCACGTGTTGTATTTTAATGAACTCCACCTACAGGATGCATCAGAACAACTTCAAAATCATTGTGTGCCATCTAGACAAAAGTGTAATCAAAACTTATTAGCAGATTTTTGCATCGTGAAACGGTTTGGCCGTCAGGTGGCGGCGAAGTTTGATGTCTCGCCATAAAACACGAAATTAGTATAACTTTGGCATACATTGTCCATTCTTCACCAAACTTCACATGTTTGTTAACAGTCCAGACCTGAATGTATAGTATGAGTTTCATCAATAAGCGTGGCCGTATGGCTTGGCCACGCCCCTTAAAGTGCAGCGTCCCCCATAACAACTTTCACCGACGTGCACGAAAATCAGTATGCACATGTATCGTGTCCAGACTCACAAAAAAGCCTCTTGCACATATAGGCCACACCCGACAGGAAGTCGGCCATTTTGAAATTTACAGTCATTTTTGGCGTTTTCCACGTGTTGTATTTTAATGATCTCCTCCTCCAGAAATGAATCAATTAACTCCAAAACTGGTGTGTACCATCTACACAAGTGTGTGATCAAAACAGATTAAGAGAATTGCTCAGCATGGAACGGTGTGGCTGTGACATGGCGTCGACACTTGATGTCTCACCATGAAACGCGATATTGCTATAACATGGGATCTAATGGTCGAATCTGCTCCAAACTTCACATGTATGATAATAGTCCTGGCATGAACACACCCACATGACGCTCAGGAGTCAGAGTCATAGCACCACCCAGTGGAGACGGGAAGTCGCAACGCATTGGTTCCTACACTGTCCGAAGGAGGCGAACATTCAGCACCTCGTCTGCCGGTCGACCTCTGGCGACACGGTGGCGGCCGCGCCAGGCCCCGAGTTGCGTGGGGTGCGAGGGCCCGCTCAACGCTGCTTGCAGCTTTAATTATTATTATTATTGTTATTGTTATTATTATTATTGACTTGCTTGCTGATACCATTACACCCGTCACCCCTTCCACTTAGCCCTTACCCCTCCATTTTGTGCATTCAGATCTAAAAGTAGGGTGGCCCAATTCTTGTTGGGATAGGAGGTTAGGGCAAAGTGTTAGGGAGGCATGGCCATCCAAACTTAAGTTGATCAGAGGCACACTTCAAACGAAAGATGAGAAATCATCAGCAAATGGCTGCACAAACACCAAGAGGAACCCACAAATGTTATTGCGGCTACCAAATAAGTTCAAAATAGCCGCCCACAAATGGGAGATATGATGACTCACTGTTTGATGATCCAGGTACTTTGGTTGGTTTTAGAGTTGACTCATTTGCAGGGTGTATTGAGAGTTGCAAGATGATGCTATGAATTGATTGTCTTGACTGTCGCATTCAAAATAAATAAAAGGAAACTCCCCAAATAAACAGGCCTTTACAAAAACAGTTCAACTCAATTGAGTATTAAACAATCAACAAATCAAACAATAAAAACTAAGATTAACCAAAAACCCAACTGATAACAAGACTGTAACCCCGTGGCATCTTCTGCGCTCCATGCTTGATTAAAGATTCCTGAGATGCCAGGTCAGGTGGTGCATTAGAGTGACTCAAAAAATAATAGGAAAGTAGGACTTGCTAGAAATAGCTCTAAGAAAAGTATTTTCTTGGTGAAAATCATGAAGACAAGCCCACTGTCGTAGTTTAATGTTGTTTCCATGTATTAAAAAAACGCTAGTATGCCAATGTTTTGGTAGCAAGCTAGGCTGGTTAGCGAATGTTAAATTGTCACTGTTGATTTGTGCATGACAGGCCCACATTTTCACCAATTTTTATGTCGCATTCCCTCCATTTGATGGCATATGACAACACACCGTCATTCTGAAGATGTTAAACACCACCGCTTGGTCATTGATTTCTGCGTCAGAAACCGACAGAAAAAAGGGGATATGTCAGTATGATATGCCGCTGCTGTTAGACGGTGTTGGTTAATAACGCCACCTGACAGCGTCAATTTTAAAACACCACCAGACAACAATGGTATTCAAGGGCCTGGAAAGTCCCTATAGGGTTGTTTGAGGGGGTGGTGGATGAGTCCAGGCACTGCGGACTTTTACCCAGGAGGCTGGTGTTCACTTCCAGTATAAATGTAGAGTCAACCCATGATGTTTTTTCTAAACCTAACCACGTGTGCTTGTTACACAGTGAAATGAACATAAATACGTGGTGCATTACAAACATTGTACATTTATAAGCATCTAACGAGCAGGAACTGTACTGCAGTCACAATGTAACAGGCACAAATTGACACAGCCTCCCAGAACGTCAACAACAGACACACCCAGGATACCTTGTGTGTAATATGCAGACATAAAAGTCAAGACCAAGTGGTAATATGTGACAAGCTGGGGGTGAAAATATGTTGGGGCCTGAAATTTAAGTAAAGTCCAGCAGTGCAGTTGCTGCACTTGTTACCGCTCTTCTATTATCATGGCAGACGGGTTGCTAACGTTAGCCTACAGAACATAGATTGTTGCCTGGTAATGAAGCAGTATTTTTTTTTTAATTTGTTGACTTGTTTGATCGATTGATAACATGAAACTTAAGTTGTAGCCCACACAAGACTAACCACCACTGAAGACTAAGAATATTTGCAATGTCTGGAAACACTCGTCATGTCTGTTTACATAACTGTCAGCATGAAAAGGATGTGTCAAGGTCTTGAGGGGTTGTCCCATGTCCCATTCCCACTTGAGAGGCATCCCAATCTCATCTTTATCTAAAAAGTGTATTTATTTGGTGTAACGCGCTTTGTGGACTAATCTCTTCTCAGAGAATTTACAGTACCTGTTGACTGCAAAAATGTATTCGTGTTGTAAACGATTGATAGACTCAGTGTGGAATTATTTCATTCTCCCACTCAGTAAACAGTGGGTAGGTACACTTTAACAGTGCCTTTGACATTGTGAATTATCCACAGCTCAGCCCTCGTAATTCTTAACTTGGTCATGTTCCTCTGGCTGTTTACTTTGTCCCAGCCTAGAGCCAAGCCACAAGTGTTGAGGTTTGTACCCGTGCACACAGCTCTCCACTGATAGCACGTCAAGGGACTTCACACATTGTCCTGACTGCTTCAAACAAGACACGTAAGATCAAAGACTGTCTAGACTCATAACCACCGCGGGGCCGTGTTGTGTGTCAGAGCACTATGCGGAGTCGCCTGACATTTTGTCGAGATAAAACAGGCACGTCATGATCTTGAATCAAACAGCAATTTGCCCAAAGTGTGTGGCTGAAGTTGGAGATAAGGAATCAAAGTTGAGCTGGCACCAGTTGAGCCACCGTTGGGGCTTGAGAGGTGACGCTAGCAGAGCTACTATCACTTTCTTCCAATACAGGCTAATCTAATCAGTTATATTACAGTAAAGACAGACTGGAGGTGAAGCAGTATAGACGCCAGAGGCCCAACACTCCAGAGATTAAACTCACAGCAGACGAGACTGGAGACAGTCTATGGTAAGGACTTTAGAGTGAAAGCGCTTTCACTGCACGTACATGAGAGATTACAGCTATTTGCAGAGGATCTACTTGTGTTTTCTGTATTTTACAGCTTTATATAATTGCTTACACAGACTTGTTTTTTTAACTGAAAAGGTGCCTCTTTTCTAACAACTGCATAAAACGCTTAAATAGCAGGCCTGTTTTTCTCCAAAGGAATTTCCTCCATGCTCAGCTCTTGTTGACACATATTTGTTTGTGGTGGGGCAGGGAGGAGAGAGGAGGGCGAGGTGAGAGGCAAGGAAACCATCATACCCCCTTCTGAGATGGACAAGCCCCTATTATCCCCTCATCCACCCCCCCTTCTCCTTCTCTGAGTGGGGGCTCATAATTGGACCTTTGTGCTGTGTGTGAATTCTTCGCCTGCACACACTTTCCCAGACTGTGTCCGGCCACCAAACAGATGGGGTCTGTATGCAGAGGACACACACACACACACTGCCCACAAACATCCACGCACACACACACACACACACACAGTGCGTCGGTCCACGGGACATGTCACACACCCATGCCAGACCCTTCTCATGCCCCATTAATAAAAAAAAGCAGCACAATAACAAGAGAAGGAGCTGGAGGAGTCCTCGGCCCCTGCAAAGGAGGCCTTGCACCCCTGAATCCCCGGGTCTGAACCCACAGAACATTCAATAATGTTTTTGTAACTGGGACGTTTGAAGTCATTGAGGGAGAATGCATCATTTTGGGGAAAAGGGGGAGAGAGAAAGGCAATGGCCAAAGGTCTATTGTTTGGCCTTTCCTTGCCTTTGTTCACATTATTGAACATTTTGTCAAGTAGCATGGCTTAGAAGAAAGCAACATATTGCCAAGGCAACCAGAGCCTGTAATTGTCTGTTAGTACTTTAGAGCTTGCAGCTGCACAGGCTCTTCTTTGCCTGTTTTGGCCATTGGTAATAATGGTAAGGAGAGGGAGTATAAGGCAGGGGGTGGTGTGTGTGTGTGTGTGTGTGTGTGTGTGTGTGTGGTGATGGGGGGCCTCCCACTTTTTCCATCTTTTACAAGCATCGAGCTTTTCCCTCCTTTCGTCCTCCTCTTTCTCCGCACCTACTTTCGTATTTCTTCAGGTTGTTTCTGCCACTCACTCACTTTCCCACCTCATGGCCGACTTTGTCAGCAGCTCTGTCACATGCCCTCTTTACTCTTTTCACTCATTCTGTCATTCACTCCCCTTGTGTTTCACTCGCCCCCCCTCCCTCTCTCTTTCTGTCAGGTACCTGCGCATGTGACGAGATAACCATGCGCTGTACAGCCGATTTGCTCCATAAGTCAGCCACTTGTTAGGCTGTCGGATCTGCTTCGTTTGGACACTCCTATCCATCAGCAAACAAGCTCTGCGATCCATATCTCCTGAGCCACGCTGAGCCTATTTTGTGTCAGCGCAGTGGCAGGAATAACGCCACCTTTTCATAGTAAATGCCTGTGTTGTGATTGTTAAAGACAAGAGAGTATGATTTATGTCCCAAGACAGATATCACATGGCAGTAAATTGTTGATTTGTATGAAAGAGACAGAGACGGATTATAGAGCAGAGCTAAGAAGAGGGTGTTTGTAGCCGTGTGTGTTTAAATGCACATCTCCATGGGTGTCTGTGTTAACCTGTCTATGTGTCACCTTAGGTCTTATGAGAAATAGGAAACAGCTTCCAGCGCCTCGCAAAAAAACATGCCCGCTTCCCGCCATTTAAGAGCAGGACAAACTGGAACAGAGCACTTTCACAATTCAAAGCAAACAAACTTGATGGATTCTGGCAGGGATTTCCTCCAAATCAATAGTCATGCTTTTTCAGATTGGAATGTAGCTGGAACATCTGCTGCCTGAGGTCCGACCAACAGGTGCTGCAGAGCGGCACAGTGTCGTGAGAACACAGGGCCCGCTGGGAGCAGGGCAAGGCCAGGTGCTCCAGAGCCGTGTTCATCTGCGGGGGGAATCCGCTTTATTAAACCAAGCAGAACTGTAAACTTGATCCAGGACAGAGCAGAGTTTAACACAGGGCCAGCTCGCCCACGCAGGCCAACATTGCCTCACGAGGCTCTGCACGGACAGGAGAAGAGTTACTCGCCAAGCCTCTTCCATCTCCTTCATATCCCTGTCTGTCACAACAACCGCCGTTGATGCAAAGCAAGCAAAAAAAAGATGTCTAATTTACAGTTTTTGTCGGAAACATGCAGAGGAAAAATACTGAAATATCTGAAGGAAAATAGTTTTGTCTGGCTACATCGTCTGCATACTAGGGGGAAATTTACAGAGGGAAAACTATTCAGGGAAAAAAAAAACTGAAACGATACTTCACCCAGAAATGTTTGTTTTACCCATTTTGGCGGTATTGACATAGCTGTTCCTTCGTTCCGGCCTGTCCTGTCCTTTCACAAACACACCCAGCCAACCTTGTCGCTGCAAGCCTTCACCACGGCAACGAGCCCAGAGGAATTGATGATTTTCAACACTTCACCTTCAATGAGTGTGTAGATAGCTGACGATGAGGATTGCAAGGTGTGTCTACGTCAAAGAAAAGCCTATTACACACAAAAATAAGATTAAAAACAGCCTTATTGTGGAATTTTTTTAGGATCAGATGAAATTTTCCCCTGAAAGTAGTGATTTTCACGCAACCCTGACAACTGCTTGTTCGTCCACAACTCAGTATTTAGACATGCTGTGCAAATCCTTTTTGTTAATTTGGATTTGGTGCCAGAAATGTGGTGTGATATTTCACTGAGAGGGGAGAATTGTAAAGTCCAGCTGTTGGGTTTGACAGCTTTAGGGCACAGCTGGTCTTGGTCTGTTCATGTGTGTGTGGTGTGGGTGGGTGTGGCTGAAATGCACATGCAATTGTGCATTACTTATCCAGTGGCTCATATCCGTTAAGACCATTCACTTTAATTGTGTTAAATTGTTAATAGCTGGTGTAATGAAGTATGATATTCACCAATTAATGATGCCGCATGTGCAAGATTGAGACGTGCCAGAAAGAGTCGTGATGAGGTGTGAAATATTAGTGAGATGAAGATATAAAATCACTGAACATGTAATTATGAATATTTGATTTACCCGGTAAGATTTGGAAGATTGATTCAATCTTTTCTAACCATGTTTGTCATCGACCCTTCCTCCCGTGGCTCCGACCTATGGGACTCCAGTGGACGGATGGAGGGAAGGAGGAAGGATAAGTAAGGGAAGGAGTCCTGTCCCCCGGGTGTGGTGGGGAGTTAGATGAGCCTCGGCTGTAACCCCACAGGGATCAAAGGCAGCACAGTCAGACCCAAACACCGTCCTCTCCTCTCCTCCCGTCTCCTCTTCTCTCCCCTCTCCTCTCCCCCATTGTTCTCGCCTCTCCTTCTTATCTGATCGGGCATCCACTCACTCCTATTTGCAATTCTAATGAAAATCAGACACCTGCCCTGCCAACCTTCGCCCCTCTCTGCAGATCCCTGCCACAACAACAAGGAGAAAAAGACACAGAAGAAAAGAGGCACAGAGAAAAGCAAGTGAGGGGAAGAGAGTGGGAGAGAGCCCCTATCAGAAGAGGGATATTATGTTACTGCTGGCCTGGTAGATTGGATTGTCAGATGGCCCGATGAGGGGAGAAAAAAAATGGTCTCTTTCATTCTGGGTTGCTACGACAGAGGTCTTCTCACACAATGAAAGAATCACGATATGATGTTGGCTGGCGGACTAGCCGAGGGACCTAATCACCCCCACGGGAGGTCTAACATCAGGGTGATCCTAGCCTCCGTCATCTCCCTCCATGATGGGTAAAGAGATGGGAGCTTCTAACGGTGGTGATGTTATGAAGTCCATAAGGGTTGCAAAGCCATCAGCACTGATATGCATCGACAAATAGAAAAGGAGCTTGTTCTTCAGTTTGGCCCAGCCTTCAGATATCACCTCCAGAGTGTCATTTCAATTGTGTCCCCTTAAAGCTTTATTTATGAGCTGGTATCAGTCAGGGTGAATGTGCACCATATAATGTTACAGAACATGTAATACTAGTTAAAGACAGTGTTCGCTCTGAACAAGAGTTTACTGTGTATTCTCCCTCATTCCCCTTACCTCATCTATCACAGCACACAATCTGCACCTCTCACTGGCCCTCACTTGCTGATAGCCAAAGGTTGAGAGTATCAGCGGCCCTAAATGGGGCCTTTAACAGCCAGCAGACTAAAGAGAGGAAAAGAAGCAGGTGGGGAAGGAGGGAGGTCAGCACGATGCTATCAGTCCATTACAGACCCCCGAGGACAAAAGCAGCTTCTCTCCCTTTCAGTCTGGCCTAGTTGTGGCCAATGTAAGGGCCACTACGCTCCACATATGGGTACCCACACAAAGAGGCCTTGATGCAGGTGTCAAGAGGTGCCAGTCATTTTGACTGGTCTGTGTGCTGAGTTCAACCCTTGTTTTAGGTTACTTTCTACTAAGGGACAAAGCAGCAGAGGCCCCCAAAGGCTAGGCCTTCTTCTACCTTGGCCATTCAAAAGAAAAACCATTTTGAAGTAGACCACCCTACATGTGAGGTGGATGGTGTACTAGAATTTAGATATTGTTTGGATTTAGATCTTGTGACATTTGGCATTTGCTGTAATAGGAAAGCATTTGTAGTAGCCACAAAAAACTACATTTTATTATTGTCCAGCCTTGACTATAACTTGCCTCTGAAGCTACATCCACACTAATACATTTCCATTTTAAAATGGCCTCCATACACACAAACGTTGTAGTGCCATTTCAGAAATGATCTTCAACCACACTAAAATGCCTGAAAACACATATCACATGACTATTCACGTACACTGGGCATGCGCATGCCAGAGTAAACAGGAAGCAGATTGTCCACCCTGCGGTTGGTTGTTTAGTTGCAGAAAATACTACAGAGGAAGAACAGCAGTAGCGAAAAGACCAGACATTTCTTTGCTCAGACTGTCAATAAGGTGGAACCTGTCCTGAAAGTAATACATTAGCATAAGGCGGTTGAGGGAACCCGGCCTCACTCTCAACTCGTCTAATACTGACGCTTGGTCAGTGGCCCTCGGTGTCAGATACCAACGCACAGAGGTACCCTTTAGCAGCGGGATGAGACGCATTGGGTGACATCATTTTTTGAAGGTCTGAGGAACTATCCTAGTTCAGTCAGGACCACTTTAGTCAAAGAAAACTTTATTTCCATTTGCAGTATTTTATTTGGAGATATGGCTCTGTTGTGGGGCCTTTCTGCCTTTCCTAGGCCTACCGAAAAGCCTCTTCCATGCACCTACACGGAAAGCCTTAGGCAGAGAGAGCACACCTCTCTGCTCCTCCACGTGCAAACAAGGAAAGAGAGCAAACATCCCTGCCCTTCCATGCGCCTACATGGAAAGCCAAAGGCAGGGAGAGCAACAGCAAAGACCACCCGGAACAGAACAGAGCAGCATCAATGACAAACAGAAATGACACTGATAGGTCAGACACAGCATGAAAAGGAGGAGCTGGGGTGGAGGCAGATTGTAAAGCAGCTTGCAGAGGAAGCAGCAACAGTAGGCAGGCCAGAGCAGTTTAAATAGGGCGCCCTGAATGAGATTTGTAAATTGGTTGCATAGAAAGAAATCGTGTGATCTATCATCTGACTCCCTTCATCAATCAGCTGCTCCATCAGTTGATTGGCTGTTTGAGATCAGCTGATGTAGCTGGGATGAAAGCTAAGCCTGACATCGTGCCTGCAAAGGGTGGGCAGGAGGGGAGTGGGTTGAACAAACTCCAAACTTACACACAGGAGACCGCTGTTCATTACCCTTGTGAAACCAAAAATCAAACGCGCTATTTTAACAACACTGTAATGTGCTAGTATGTGTAGCACACTACACTAGTGACGTCTGTCATGTAACGTTTGTGATATTTTTGACGTTACATTCCGTTAATAACAAACATACTTATTTTACGCCAAACCATGATGTTTTTTCTAAATCTAACTACGCAATTTTGTTGCCTAAACATAAGGAAGTAAACATAATGATAAGGTTTTTTAAACTTGTATAAATTTTACTAGCAAAACTGTACATGAAAATGGAAGTTTACTCTTAAGATAAACAACGCGTATAAGAGGCAGAAATTGACGTGCTATCCCTGAACATCCAGAACTGATGCTGAGGGGTCCCTACAGCATCATAGTACATAGACACATTGTACTACAGACCAATCATTGGTATTTAATGAGCTGGGAGTGAGAATGTATTGGTTAAGACAGTAGAAAACACAGATTGGAAGTCACTGCAAAAGAAAATACAGCTACAGTGCGGGTGTCTGCATCATTAGTTTCATAACTCTCTGTTTCTACTAGTCCAGACTAAAACTTAATTCTGTAGTATTAGAATAAATCAATGTCAGCATTAGTTTCAAAAACTGTCATCTTAGGTGTTCGGAAACACTGCAGTAGTGTGGGCACTAGGCATAAACGGAGCAAAAGTTATGAGACTTAAAATGAATATGTATTGGTGTGGATGTGGCCTTAGTTTGTCCCCTTCCCAGTAATCCCAGTGCTGCTTTGCTGGGACAGAGAGAAATGTTTTTGTGTGGGGGGGCCTAGGGGACAGCTAAGAAAAAACAACACACACCTGTTTCTCCCCTTTTAACGCCTTCCCCACTCCCTCCCCTTGGAGCAGCCACAGGCGCACGGAGAGTGGATTGTACCGGTGCTTAATCCAGACGGGCGAGGACAGTGGTATTGTCACCCATTTAGAGGGTGCCGGGGACACGTGGCTCACCCTTTAGCACGCTTGAGGGAGTATGGGTGAAGGCAGGCTGCGGGCCGCAGTGGCAGGTGCTGTGACGGATGTCCCGTGGAGTGCCAAAGCAAATACAGGAAGGCGAGGTGGGGTCAGGGTGGGGCAGTCAGAAGGGTAGAGCGGGTATGGGGAGATTAGTGTGCCATGGCCCTGCCCTTTAGAGAGAGGAGTAGGGGAGGGAGTGTTGGGGAGGTGTGGGCAGTGAAAAAGAGAGGTGTCAGGACACAGGGTCACATTCTGCTGCATCATGGCTGTGTTCAAGCAAGGTGCCGAATGAATGACCTCAGAAAAGAGTTCAGAATGAAATAATGCAGGAGAGAAAATGAGAAATGTCCAACTCAGCTTTCATTTCTCAGCCAAACAAGGAGGCAGTGTTTGAAGGGCAATCAACTCTTCATCCACTTGTAAGACAACTTTGAAGTCCAGCTCCAACTTGCAGCAGCAGCAGCAGCAGCAGCAGTGGGAGGAAGTATGAATCAGGTAGAGTTTCACTTGCCTCATGTCCTCTAATGGCCCACCCAATCACCAGGACATGAGCATTACACAGAACATGTGCACAGGAAGCCTGGAGGTATTGCTGTTACACAACAGAAACTGGATACGCCTTGTTCGCTAACCTTGGGTCCCTGTCCTGCCCTCAGCCCCCCCTTGTACCATTATGAGGGCGACGAAAGAAGGGCAGAGAGAATGTGTGAGCTTCAACCTATTCTGGACCGAACACTGGTGGGCAGCTCCACTGGCTGTAAGGACATATCTGTGGATGAAAGGTTGCATGGAGGCTGTGGAGAGTTTGCATCGTTAGCCAAATGTTCCAGACACATCTGAAAAGGTCTTTAATGTTACCATGGCAATGACATATAGTCATGCTCCCACTTTAACGCTAGAGAAGCCAAAGGTTAGCCTGCAGGCTGTGACTTTGATCAGGCTGATCGCGGGGCCTAAACAGCCTCTGTCTGTCTGACCTGGGCTTTTGAGAGTGAGCCTGATAGGCCAAAGCTGGACATAGAGCCCAAAATGGATGGAGGAAATAACCTAATCGCAATGGTGCAAAATACAAAGCGTTCTCTACTGGTTAAACACCATTGCAAAGGCAGTCATCACAGGGGGAAATGAGAGTAGCAGTTGGCAATATAACTTCCTGTTGCCTTGACCTGACCATGAATCTCAGGGAGCCTCTCGCTCCAGTAAAACATTGTTTTTTTTAACCTGCCTGCTGTCATAGAGGGGGGTGAGATTCCAATCATACTTATCAATCTTTATTCGAAGGCATTAATTGTGTTGCGCTCATTTGTACACAAAGTGAGTAAAAAAAAGATTTCCATAACTTTTCCATATGAATTTACTACATTTCCATGACTTTATTTAAGTAGATTAATGTCCTCCTGAGACCTGAACTGTTGTTTGGTATGCATTTTTAATTTCTCCTAACTATTTGGGATTTGTAGGACCTGATAAGTATAACAATCTAAATATTGTCAACAATAAGTCCCAATGTCTTCAAACGAGACAATAATTAGTCCCAATGTCTTCAAACTAGTACTTTGTAATTAACAACATCTTAGCTTTTTACCTTTGCTAAAGCTGATAAAGTTTGTATGGCATATCAAACTACAGATGTTTTTAATTATAAATAAACAAGTTTCAACCATTAAATTGAATCAGGTTTTATGTCAGGGTCGGCTGCAGACTGACTTGGCAGAGATGGCTTGCCGTCTGGATTAGTGTATTGTGGTTCTGCTTCCACTAGATGGCACAAAAAAGTGTCCAAGAATGAGGACAACGGGTCTAAAGTAAGCAGAATGAAGTATAAGGTCCATTAAGTCATTTTCTATAACCGCTTATCGCGTTGGGGGTCTCGGGGGGGCTCAAGCCTATCCCAGCTGACATTGGGCAAGAGGCGAGGTACACCATGGACAGGTCACCAGACTATCACAGTGCTGACACATAGAGACAGACAACCATTCACACGTTCACTCCTATTGGTATTTAGAGTCACCAATTAACCTGTATGTCTTTGGACTATGGGAGGAAGCCGGAGTACCCAGAGAAAACCCACGCTGACATGGGGAGAACATGCAAACTCTGCACAGAAGAGTTCTAACACCCCCAGTATAAGGTCCAATAAACTCAAATGAGGACACAAGGTCTCAGGAGGATATGGGTAGGCCCAGTAATACAGCCATACATTATTAAACATGCACTTCCCAAGCATTTTCAGCTAAGCAAACTGTTAGCACTTGCTAACTTTACTCGCTTGTTAGACACATCTGCCACCAACTAGCTGAACATGCCTGTAGACCAGACCAGACTTCACAAAACATCAAGGCCACGCCCCTTTTGGGGGATAGAAAGCTGAAGATCATATAGATGTCAATGCAATTCAATGTGTGTTTGGATTAGACTTTTGACACATCTGTATGCACTGATGCCTTGTTAAACAAAAGTTTGTTTTACATACATATCTAATAATTGTTTTGCAACCTTGCCTGAACCTGAGCATTCATGATACCTTAACAAATTAAAGTTGATCGCCGATATGTCCTTTCAGGTTTCCCTGATTCAATCAAATACATGTATTTGAATGAATCACCAGGTGTCAGTAGGCCAAGTGCTGTCTGTGAATAAACAACTTTTTATTAGCCAACAGTTTGATCTACAGGCTGAGACTTATTTGAAGATGACAGCCTGATGCTACTGCACAGTATGACTGTACTGCAGCAGCCTCCCACTCAAGCTAATGTTAGCTATCCATCAGCAGTAACTGTCACCACCATCGTTTAGTGACTTACCACAATGACAACGAATGTTCACGCATCTTATGAGCCTCAAATCTCAGTGTGAAAGTCTTGATTAAACCGCTACGCAATGGCTTTTCAACATTTTCTTGTTTATCTCCTAATGTGACAGCGCATTTCTTTCAAGGGAAGGGGGCGTGGCCTTGACAATGATGTGATGATGGTCTGGTTTATGTGTCTTATGTGATACGTTTCAACAGTCATGCAGTGCAGCACTAGATCTTAAATTTGTTATACAAGGAGCATACTTTTTATGAAAATAGTTTAAGCATACTCTTAATTCCAAACAATTTCCAGGCCTGGAAAACCGTTTTTCTGGTTTCCTAATATTTCCAGGTTTAGCTGACCATGGGAACACGGAAAGTTCCTTGTTGCATAAAATGTCAGTGATTGTTTGATTGTGCAAGAACAGTGTTACAGACACTGTTCGACAACCTGACAAGCACTTCACTGAAGCAAACTGATGCCCTTACTCTATCTTGTATAATTTTTCATTATGCTTCCACAGCGTACTGTTCCAAAACCAGGGCAGAGATGTCTAGTCAACCAAGCAGTACATGAGCGGTAAACATGAGCCGAGGAATGTCTGATAGAAGTTCAGAGGTCAGAGCGAAGCATGCCTTGGCAGGGACAGAGGGACATAGCCACCTGGTCATCTGGGTTAATTATAAATGTAGCAGGCCGCAAGGGGGGAAGATGAGCTGGACAGCTGTCTCTCCAGACACACATATAAACACACACACATTCAGGATCACAGCCCATATGCATGGTCCGCTCCGCTGAGCACCAGATCCCAGGGGCCCGTCGTGGCTGAAAAGCCCTCCGCCGCAGCCAGGTGGAACTGGGGAAAAGTTCACCATCACAGCCGCCAAACTCTTTTCACTCTCTCTCTCTCTCTCTCTCTCTCCCCGTCTCTGTTTCTCTCTTAGAGCCTCCCACGGAAATACAAGATGAAGTATGTTCCTTGGATTCGTCTGCTGTAATTCTCTGGTATTCTCATGACTATCCTGATAGGAAATAGACCTTAGAGGGCCTTTGGAACAGAGAAATTACTGATTTATCAGGAGTTAGACATTGTTGATTGGGTGATGAAATGAGCAGAGTGCAGATCAATGCTCGAGGGGTGACATTCTTATTATTCATGCTTTATGAATTTGAAAAATTCAGTCTTTTGTCTCGAGGGTAACTCCATGCAAGTGTACGGAGAATTTGTTCAGTAATATATTTGATGACAAGGCTGTACCTCTTTGTCCCCAGACCGCAGTCACAGATAAACAAACACTGAAGATGTTCATAAGTGGGCCTACTCCATTCAAATAGCAATTTGTCACCGCCTCCCCTTAGCTGCACCCATGGGGCTCTGCGCTAATAGGCTGTGCTTGGTTTAATTGTGAAATAAGTGTTTCTCCGTGCACAGGCAGGAATCTGAAACCCCATAGGTGCGAGTGCGAGACACACACCAGCACACACACAGTTTGATTGTGACACAATAAGAGTCGCACAGCAACCAAGAGAGGATGCAGAGGTTCTGACACAGAGGAGAGAAGAGGAGGAAAAAAAGCAAAGCGACGGGAGAAGATGAGAAATGGTAAAGGTGAAAGGGGGGAAAAGTGATGGATAGGGATACGTGTTAAAGAGACACCAAGAGAGTGAGATATATGAAATTGAAAATCAAGCAAGAAATGGAGAAGGGGTGATCATTTGCCAAAGAGACTGATACCAGCCGTATGTCTTCCTCACAGGTTATGAAACCAGACACGTGTCGGATTATGAATATCAGTCACATTCAGCACCTGTGTTTTTAACTTGATAATATTTCACCCGGCTGAGTGTTGATGGAGGTAAAATGATAAGGCTGATTATTTTTTGCTGATCTTGTGCATAAAGCGACGTGCTGCTCCAGACATCAGACACTGAAAAATTATCCTGTGGTCCCAGCTGATAGCAAGTTACATGAAATATGTCTTGGTTTCCTCTGCCAGATACAAGAGATCTAGAAAGCAGACAAACCAGTGTTGAGTTTGAGCTTTTGTGGAGGCATTGTCCAAAAAAGCGCTGACAGCACAGAAACAGGCCTCCCTATGAAAGAGCTTTACTGTATGCAAGTGTCCAGTCACTGGAAAAGCCATTGCAGTAAAGTGGAGGAGTAATCCTGGCAGAGCCTGTCTTTTCACTTAGGAAACCCATAAGAATCCAAGCCCTGAGCAGAATGCCTCCCCTGACGCCCATATCTGAGATAGCAAAGACGGCACTAGGGCCACTGTGTTTGAAATAAACACAAAGCCTGTGTCCGCTGGGCACAATAAGACTGATGCTGGCTTAATCACTCTCATGGCAACAAGGGAATGCTTTCTTTACAATGCAAACAAGTGTGTGTGAGTGCTACGTGTGTTTGAGGTTTCATGCAAATGGAGTTGCACATTTGTAGGATGCACGAGAGCTTCCTCGTTCAAGGACATGTCACATCAGTATAATACCCTTCCTCTAACCTTGTTGTAGCATGAATGCCAAATCGTAAAAAGGGAAAACCCACTATTCATTTCCACCATTAATTTTGTGATTGTCATACCAATCCACTTCTTACGGAGTCCAATCCATAAGGCTCAGCACACTTCACTCTAATGTTGTTTGTCAGATCCAAGCAGAGGAACATCCTTAGCCTTTCATTTTCCCAACCGCACAATGACAGCTGGAGGCAATCTGCTATGCATCAACCATGCCAACCGTCGTCTTCTCACAGGCATCTGCCTTTGAGAAACGACAATGTCACCTGTCACTCACGAGCACCATTAAACCAATCAGGCCCACAGGAGATCTGATTAGGTAAGGCCTGCCAGCATTTAACTCACTAAGAAAATGAGATGCCCTGCTGTTGTTCCTGCTTATCACGGTTGAAACTCTGCAGTCAACAGCACACAGAAGTTGGCCAGAAAGACAAGATGGATAGGATGTCTCAGGTAGAGATGCGGTCTGATAGAAATGTTTCATGGATGCATGAACTGACTCTGAAATGTATGTGGTTTTGTTAAATTGTGCAGTAAGTATTCAGAGAGGATCAATAAAGCAATTTACTTGATGGTAAAATAATTTGCTCTATGACTGCTGAGCGTCATCATTCTTGTTTCTTGTATGTTTGCCAATTTTAGCAACAGTATGAAAGTGCAGCAAGATGAACTGAAGAGTCTGTCCTTCAACTCAGCACAAATACAGTTTGTCCTGCTTACGTTGTCACTTGTAACTGAACCAGAACTTTGAACTTCTGAATGTGAAATGACACTTTAAATTGTCAAGTCCTTAAAGCAGCTGTATACAACATTAAGAGCATATCTATGATTCAGAGTCTGCTTCAAGTTGTCTGCACAGAGTTCTCAACATGGAGGTGGCTGAGTCAGTGGCTAGCAGCTAATGGTGCTAACAGCATGAACTGTGCTAACAGCGACGACAATGCTGACAGAGCTAACGGTGTTAACCTGAGGGGATGAGGGTAGGGCAGGGGGGACTGGAGGGTGGGCGCTACACTTCTACGATGACATTGTGGAATGGCAGAGCAGCGGCAATGAGCTGGCTGGATACACGCATGGGGGACTAACATGCACGTATAGCCAGACCAAACAGTTAAACTTGGGGTGCAGCACACTCAGAGACAGTGCATGACTTCATTCTCTGCTCAGGACTTCTTTACTCCACTATATCTTTACATGGCAGCCATTTTAATGCTCTGAATACTGTATACAGCTCCTTTAAAGGGCACAATAAAAATAGTTTAATACATAACTTTGAAAACGAGCCCTTTACTTGTGTCACGTCTCAGTCCGAGACACAACTTTCTCTGGTCCGAGAAGCTGGCCTCGCTCCCCTGTCACCAAGCTACAGCATCCAGCCAGAGCCAAACAAAGCAAAAGTGCCGATCAGCTGCAAGTTGAGCCCAGCTGTTGCTGGGGCTGGGAGACATGGAGCAGAGAGTAGGGTGGGGTGGCGACTAAATGTCCAGCGCAGGGAGAAGGGAAGGGGCGGCGGTAAGGTGGCGGCGGCAGTGGGAGTGCAGAAAGGGAATACAGGGGATGGAAGGGATCAGGCTGGAGTGTTGGATGAGGGATCAGGTGATGTTTGGCCAAGGCCTGAGGAAGTATCATATGCGACACCTTCATGCGAGAAGGTTACTCTGGGCTGAGGCAGCCTCCTGGACCACAGGCCTCAGGAAAAGCTGACGGATACACATACACAAGTCCACACAGATGGATACACACACATGCACTCTCACACACACTGTGCTCACATTCACACACAAATATTCAAAGACGAAGGCAAGCACCGAATCACATTCTCAGCAGAAGTCCCGTTTGCCAGCACACACACTCATTGATTAATCCATATGGGCTAGCACAAACACAGCAGCTTCTAACAGCTGAGTGGTGAAATTGGAGGGCTCCACCCAAACAAAGCTTTGCAGGTCACAATCAGTTCAATAGTCTGCTGTCCCTCACAGGGCCTTGGGACCACAGGAACTCTGCACCACATGCAAAATCCTAAGCAATCATTTATAATCTCATCAAACATCAGACATTACAGTCACGTGATCGCAAATATTTAAGCAGGAAATAAGATAATATAAAGCAGACGTCTCTCAGAAGATCATCGAAACATTTGGCATATCAAAAAGATAAGCTTTCCATATGATGCAGGAAGCATTCCTAATTCTATGAGGATGAAAGAATCCCATTAATCTTGAATGTCGGGCCACAGGCATCCATCATTATGCCAAAAGATGAAAAGGACACTTTCTATTTTATCTATACATCGATCATTCTTTCATCCATCTGTCCACATTGAATCAGCTTTAGCATTTAACTTGTGCATTTATTACAAAGATAATTCTGCTGAGCTGCAGAAACCCTTTCTTTCCCCTCGGTCGAAGTGTCCAATCAGCAGGTGGTGGTCTGGCGATTGACATCTGAGCGAGATGTGATCACAGATAGCCCTCCCTCTCTATTCCACCTGGAGCTGGCGCGGCGCTCGTGACTGACAGCTCTGCTCTTAATAATTCATCTGGCCCTGGGTGTCTGAAGGTCAGGAGATCATCTGCTTGGGCTTGGGGCGCTGAGGAGAGGTGGCACTGTCATCAAATATTTATTGACCTGCTGTACTCCCAATACACTCTCAAAATACACAATCTCTCTCCGCTAAACACAGCACAGATTTCGCACCCAGCAGCTTCAGCAGCAGCAACGGCACTGATACTGTTTGACTGTGTGTAAGAGTTGCTGGTTGTGGAAGTGGTGGTACAAAGGAGTGTGGTTATGAGTGTGTGTGTGTGTTGGTTTGCTTAGTGAGCATATGGATTATGAGTCAGTGAACAGACGTTAATGCTGATGAGCTGGTGTGTTATCCTGGTTTAATTGTAGAGCCAGATGGAAAATAGCTTTGAATGCACTCGACATTACAATGCTGATAATCCAATCATAGGGTAATACCATGAGCTGAATCGCACGTACTGGAGAAAGAAATTACAGTATTTGTCAATCTGCAATCTGACTTTTCTCATATTTTTGTCCATTAGTGCGGTTGGTCATTACAGCTTACTCACTGCCTCCTCTGTAGAGAAACTGGGAATTGTGGACTCCAGCAAGAATGGCGTCACTTGTGGCAAGGAGAATGTTCCTCCTCCAGCATTTTAAGAAACCTGAGTGTAACAGAGATCATTGTCCATGAAAATCTCTGCAGATGTTAGTTGTAACAATCTGTATAGTAAATCCACTCCCTTTTTAACTGCCTAACTCATGCCAGCCCAGTTACCAGAATAAATGTAGGCCTTGTCCGTATCTGCAAACCACGAATATGTTACATTTGTACATTTCATGACGTAGTTTAGATTACATGTATCCAAGCTGAGTTTTTTATCAGGAGGAGGTGATGGTGGATGGTGTGACACTTAGGCAAGGCCGCTGCCAAGCAGCAGACAGCAGCAGACCACGTGCAAGAACAAAAGCAGGTATTTTTTAACATGATGTAGGAACATTTCCAGTTGTGTTTGTTGCAACAAAAGGGGGTATTTGAGGTTGGAACATTTCCAGCTGTGTTTGAAGCAACAAAAGTGGGTATTTTTTAACATGAGGTCGGGACATTTCCAGTTGTGTTGCAGCGATATAAATGGGTATTTGAGGCTGGCACATTTACAGCTGTGTTTGTAGCAACAGGAGTGAGCATATTTTAACATGAAGCTGGGACATTTGCTGCTGTGTTTGTAGCAATAAAAGTAGATATTTTTTAACATGATGTAGGAACATTTCCAGCTGTGTTTGTTGCAACAAAAGTGAGTATTTGAGGTTGGGACATTTCCAGCCATGTTTGTAGCCACAAAAATAGGTATTTTCGAATGTAAGGTAGGGACATTTCCAGCTGTGTTTGTAGTGACAAAAGTGGATATTTTTTACATTAGGTTGGGACATTTCCAGTTGTGTTTGTAGCAATACAAGTGGGTATTTGAGTTTGGGACATTTACAGCTGTGTTTGTAGCAACAGGAGTGGGCATTTTTTCACATGAAGCTGGGGCATTTCCAGCTGTGTTTGCAGCAACAAAAGTGGGTATTTGAGCTGGGACATTTCCCGCTGTGTTTGCAGCAACAAAAGTTAGTATTCTTTAAAATGAGATTGGAATATTTCCAGCTGTGTTTGTAGAGATAAAAGTAGGTATTTTTTACATTAGGTTGGGACATTTCCAGTTGTGTTTGTAGCAATACAAGTGGGTATTTGGGTTTGGGACATTTACAGCTGTGTTTGTAGCAACAGGAGAGGGCATTTTTTAACATGAAACTGCGACATTTCCAGCTGTGTTTTCAGTGACAGAAATGGGTATTTTTTACATGAGGTTAAGACATTTCCAGCTGTGTTTGTAGCAATAAAAGTAGGTATTTTTTATGAGGTTGGGGCATTTCCAGCTCGGTTGGGACATTTCCAGCCATGTTTGTAGCTACAAAAATAGGTATTTTTTAATGTAAGGTTGGGACATTTCCAGCTGTGTTTGTCATGACAAAAGTGGGTATTTTTTAACATGAGGCTGGGACATTTTCACTTGTGATTTATGAAAATATCTTGCATGCATTCACACAGCGAACAACACATTAAAAAGTCCATATACCAGCCGCATCAGTTGTCAATTTAATATTTTTTTACTGAAAGTAGAACAAATCTCTGAAAAGCTGTAGCCAATCATCTGACCCATTGCAACCCAGAAAGTCACATTTCTGGTTCCAATTCAGAGCAAAGTGCTGTTCATATGAAATATTTTGTGAGCAGAAAGAACCTCCATATGTGGACATGTCTCCACCAGTCAAGCCCAGCAGCTGCAGAGACGCCAGCAGAACTGATGACCTAATGCTAGTCCTGCTTCATCATGATCACTCCTGAAAGAACACACAAACACACACACACACTCACGCACACTGAAATACACATCCCCTCTCTGAAGCCAAGGCATTACGCTCCACTCACTCCCAGATTTCAGGCAGGTGCTGCTGTTGTTTGTCGGAGCGCTTGGCAGTACAGTCTTGGATTGCAGCATTTCGGTGCATCTGTATCAGCTTGATACGAGCAATTACGTGTTCCTAGTGGTATGCTGCAGACCTAACTCACAGGGCCTAACTGTTCCAGTACAAGGTTTCTCAATCTGAATGGGGAGTCTATGAATGTTTTATGCCTCTTAGAGAATGACTGTTTGCACATGACGAAATGGTTTTCTAACTGCTTTCTATATCTTTGTGTTTGTGTGCACTTGTGTAAGCATCTGCATTCTGTTATGTGAGTGTGTGGCCGTTCCTGCGGTTAAACCACATCACCAAGGTGTGAAGGAAAATAGTGTGTTTCCTCGAGGTTTCCGAGAATAAGCCACGCAGCAACATTTCGAGGCTCTGCCGTTGCTCGTAAATTTGCATATCACACATTAACAAACCAAACTGAGGGAGTCAGGGCACGGAGAGAATACTGATACACTCAGGTGTGTGACTGGAGTGAGTGTGTGGTTGTGTGTCTCTAACAGTTACACTGTGCACGTAAGAAGTTTCCATTGTAAATTACAAAGTTGATTATTTATTTTATTCATGAGGTAAGACAGGGATTGTTTATCATGCAGTAGGTGAGTGAATATCTGCCTCAGATTGAGTGTACTCATGCGTGAGTGTGAAGTAATTTTCTCCCGGTTAGAGGCTGATGAGTTGCGCATGTTTGACTAGAGGCGTGCACATTGGAGGTGGATGTGTCCACGATGACACAGTTGGTGTAGAGCCAGAGAAAGAAAGAAATAAATGGACAGCAGAAGAAAGGAGAAGGTATACTCAGTCCAGATTTCTTGTGTTCACAAACACAGCCTACCTCAGTAAACCTCTGGGGGTGCACATCTGTACAGTTTTAATACCTTTGATCAGCTCTTCAAGTTGTGTATAGTTATTTACCCATTAACATCAACCAGCACAGCTCTGCTCACACCTTATATTTAAATATTTTCAAGGCACAATTTAGATGTTATTAACTAGTTTGCAACATGCACATGGCGCAGTGTGATTTAATGTGCTGTAATTTTATATCCAGGCTGTAAAATTTGCATCTCTGCAACTCTCTTACATTATTAAGTCAGATTAATGAATCAGAAACGTTAAATTGCATAGCTGGTGATGTATTGTACTTCATATTTGGCACCCTGCTGCAGATGCCACAGTTACATTAATTAGCTTGATGAATACACTAGAAAACAAACAAATGAGCAACCAAAATAAAATGATTTGCAATGTACAGAAATAGCTAGCTGTTACATGCAATCTGCATGCAAAAATGTCTTTTTATTAACAGATGCTCAAATTACAGTGCAGGAGCAGTTCATAAATTGTGCCAGGTTTCTATTTGTGTATTTGAAAATATTATTTTTAAAAAGAAAACGTAAAAGGACAAATATACTTATCCAAAAACATTAAACATTCGAATAGAGACAAAATGCAAAAACCAAACCAAACAAACACACACACACACACACACACACAAAGAAAGACATGTTTAAATGAAATATAAATATGTATAAATATGAAATATATACAGAGAGGATGTACTAAAGCTTAATCCTATGACATTTTAGCATACAAATATATATCAATAAATTCACCAGTGGATCAGAATTGATCAAAGTTGGGAATGAAAAACAAGACTATATAATGAAATCAACATAAATCCAAAGAAGGCAGAATGTTAATAAAGGGACCCCAAATTTTCTGAAAGGTTCAAGGTTTTTTTTTTTACATTATATAATATTTTTTCAGGTGTGCAGTAAGAGGCAAGTTCATTAATCCAGTGTCTTGGGGATGGTGAAAGAATCCAATATATTTTTAATTGCTCTCAGACAAATAGGACTTATTTCAAGACCGTTCATGACTCCAACTGAATATTGCTAAAGTGCCTGTCTATTGTCTGATTTATTTGTAAATATCACTGTAATTGGATGTAAAAATTCCTGACTCAAATGCAACTAATAACTTGACTCCTTCCTAATTTGAAATTCTTGTTACTGTTGACAGCTGTCACATTTCCTATGGTCCACTTACAGTAAACATACACACATATGTATGGTAATAAAAGAGGTGAATGAGGAGGAGTCTTCATTTGTTTTCTGTGGGTGTTTTTATGGGAATGTGGAGTTTGTAGATCAGTTTAAGGAGTACCTATGGTTTGTATGTTCCACATTTTATCATTACTGTGTCATGCACATGCACTGTGGGACTTACAACACTAGCGCACAGTGGTGTAAATCATTCCTTTTTCATCATGCAGTCTGCTTGTATACGTAGCGGTATACATATAATTAATGTGTTCAATTTCTGTACTTGTTTTTCATTCTGAAATTCCTGCAAAACTGCCAAGACAGATATCAGTCACGCAGCTTTTGTCAGCCTCCCAAAAATCTAACAAATTGCCTCTGCATTCAGGTGTCCAAAGAGCAAGCATGACAAACGACTGCACATTGTGTGAGGATCTATGGAAGATATGAGCAGTTGTGTTGGAGCTCAACGGATGGAGCCACAGGTGTTAAACAGTTAAGCGCTTTAGCTGCTCCGGGGGAAAAGATGTTATTGAACCAGGAAGGCTTCTCAAACAGTCCCCTCTCTGCAGGGCAACTCAAAGCCCAGGGGTCAAAGGTCAGCGTGAGCAGCGATGGAAGCCATTTGTTTGGTTGTCATGGCTCAACAGGTGAGCCCCTGGGTGGGGGACCAGGCTTCTCAAAACATCTCACCCGGCAAGGAAAAAAAATAGCACCACAGGCTCAATATCAGGAATGTCCACCACACACGGTCACTCACTCACCACACACGTCACAACAACCCGTGTTTACCCTTATTCCATCCCGTGTTCACACTGCTGTGTTTGCTTTGAGGGGAGGCTGCCCCGAAAAATGCTGAAGCAGAGAGAAGGAAAAAAAATGGAAAGAATAACCAGGGCCACCATCGGTGCACAGCTCAGTGTTTGTTTTTGTTTGAATGTCACAGGGTCGAGTTTTTTTTTTTCGCTGAGGGAGACACCAGAGCTGCACCTGTGCTACAAGTGCCTTCGGACTGGTAGCTGCCCTCCAGCTGGGTTGTTTTGCATAGGATCCAGCCTAATCATCACATTGGACATGTTGCTGCACACATTCCTCCTCCCTTCAGTCTATTGTACAAACTGTGTGGCCAGTGAAGCATTTTCTATAGAAGCTGCACAGCTCATTTATACAGCTTTTGGGTGACTTCCATGTCTTCACAATGAGGCCTGATTGCTCGTTGGCCACAATGATTTAAAGCTAATTTGAAACTGTGTCCCACATTTATGGCCAAATGGTTTTGTGTGAATGGTTGCAGTGTCCAAGTTAATGTCCATAAAATGGAGCACATAAAGTCTCACAAGTCTAACAAGTAGACCAGCAGTAATAGAAGATAACTAAATACACTTAGTCAAGTACTGTTTTTAAAAGATTAAGAGTTTACTTAAAAAATATTTAAGCTGTAAATTGTAATAGATTACATAATTCAACTGTATACTTAGAAATTAGCAAACTGGCGCTTGCATGTTAGTACACCAACAATCTCAAAACAATCAGCTATCGGTCTGATGACAATATGCCTCTGATGACGTGAGCCAATATTTTGGGCTAATTCAGTGTAGCCAGCGGATATCTGAACCAAGACTTCTGTGCACCAGTCATTTCAGCTAATCTATATAAACAGATATCTGCATATGAATGCAGATAATTCTTAAAAAAAAAAGCTAGTATAATGTTAACTTGTTATCAGACTTGGCAATGGGTTCCAAGATTGCATTTCAACCTATGTTTTGGCCTCTCCACACAGACTGACGAACCTACTTTGTATTACGATCTGACTTTCAGAGTGTGTTAGTGTTTTTTGAGCTCATTGTTTTGTACTGAGGGCCAGGAACTTCACTGTTTTGGTTCAGTCTCTGCTCTCATCAACATATCTGAAGAGGCAACATGCTTTTTTTTTTTTTACGCAAAAAAGCTCTAATAAATACACTGTCCACGACCTGCCCAGCACCAAACAGCAGACAAAGGTGGAGAGACGTGGAGACTGAACCCACACTAAAAAGAAAGCCCATATAGGTCTTACTTTCATCACATAAACTATAAATAACTATAAAATGATTAAATTAAATGAATAATTTCTTATTTTCTTTGGTATTTTTGTCATATACAGATGGATACTATTTATGTTGATGTTGTCCAGTGTTGAGTCTCTGTTTAATCATGTAACCAGACAATATGTGCACAGTAGCATGCACTAGGGCCTATCATAATAGCGTGCACTGGGGCCCATTGTAACTACCTTACGCAACTGTCATGGTGAAAAGGTAGCTGAGCCAGAGGGTGTATGGTTAGTGACATGAGATTGGTTAGTGGCTGAAAGACTGAGCTCACGAATACAAGCAGCCAAAATGAGTTTCCTCCACATGATGGTTGGGCTCGGCCTCAGAGATAAGGTAAAGAGCTCAGACATCCAGTGGGGGGGCTCGCTCGAGAGTAGAGCCACTGCTTCTTTGTATCGAAAGGGGCCAGTTAAGATGGTTTAGGCATCAGATCAGGATGCCTCCTGGGCACCTCGCATTAAAGATTTTTTGGGCACATCCAACTGGTAGGAGGCCCCGAGGGAGACCCAGAACATGCTGGGGGGATTATATATGTCATCTGGCCTGGGAACGCCCGGGATCCCACAGGAGGGGCTGGAAAGTGTTGCAGGTCTGGTAAGACCTGCTAAGATGGATGGATGGATGGAGGAACGGATGGATGGATTTATCAAGTCATATACTCAGTACTTCCCAAACATAAGCATCTTTGCTAAAACATTACTCTTTAATACACTGCCTCATAAACAGTGCAGGTGCGGAACTCGTTTGTGTGTAAGACTGTTTGCATGGAAGTGTTTTAATAGTAATGTTTTAATGAAAACAGCATGTTTTTAGGAAGCACTAAGCATTGTCCAAGAGTTTGTTTACAAATGTTTTGATATAGTTTTGCTTTTGTTAAATGTGGTCCCCTATGACTTCAATTCATTAAGAATTTTCTCTGTATTTAATTATTTTTTCACCGTGGATGCATTCAAGAAAAGTTTTCTTCATGAATTAAGCATAACACAGGATGAGAAACTGATACAAAAAAGATTGTCTGAGAAGTGAAGTATTCCTTTAAGTCAAATTCTAAATGCTGGACTTTTTTGTAATAGAGTATTTTTTTGTAGAATTGCTACTTAACTCAACGATCTGAACACTCGATCCACTTCTGACTACCAGCTTTAAAGACACCATATAGGATGCCTAATGGTTAACTCAACATAGCCTGTTCTTTCAGACAGCGGATCAGTCTGCTAACAAGCATGAAGTTACGGTTCGAAGCCGAACACGACAGCGCATTAGATGAATTATCAGAAGGGGCCGTGACTATTTCAAAGCTGTAAAAACAAGCCGGTACACATGAAAACATCTGTTGTGTGTGTTAGTGAGAGGGAGAGTGAAAAATATACCAATTTCAGACCAAGAAAAATACAAGGAACGTCGTCATCTCAATTTTCCAGCAGTCCCCGGGCTCAGCAGCACATATGCAAGCGAACACACACACACACACACACACACACACACACAGATGTCCTGTGTCGTCCCGTCTTGATGGGCTCTGCAATAGAGATAATTATGTTTAAATGCAGCCATTTAAAGATAAATGAGCAATAGTAAGTAATGATGGCTTATTTCCCATCTGTCTGTGCATCGCTCGGCAGCCGAGTGTTGTGAATGAACAGAACTCCTTCACAGCCTCAATTTATCTCACCCGCTACAAGCATGTAATACCAAGCAGTTCAGAGGCATAAAACCATCTCCACTACGATTAGAAAATTCTCACCCTGAAACAGAAAGATAGTTATTTCACGCTAAATAACATAGAACAAACAGGAATGAAAAACAGAATCTGGGTCTGTGTTCCACAACAGTCTTCCTGGTTCTGACTCACAGGCCTGTAAGCCAGATAGTGAGAGAAGAGTGTTTAAGGAGGACTTAATGCTTTGCAGGTTGATTGAAACCAGGCCATTGACATGCAGGAGAGTGTTGTTGGGTGATTGAAAAAGCAACTGTGGCTAGGGAAAATAAAAGAAGGTCCCGGGCTGAGGGAGGGAGGCCCTGAAAAACATCCTGCACGCACTCTAACAGAAACTTTACAGCGTCTCCCAAGAAAGAGCGTGGGAGAAAATGGCCGCCTGGAGCCTCAGCCGCCTGCGTCAAAGCCGTATTCTGTTTTTGTTTGTCTTGGTTTCATCTCTTTTATTGTCCGCTTCCTCCGAATCTTTTTCCCTCGTTCTCTTTTTCTTTTGTTCTCATGCACACAAACACACACACCAAACAAGTCTAGGGCATGCAGGTGTGAGGGTTGTGTAAGCAACTTATCCCAGGTGCAGATCAAATGTTTCTGCTATGACAGACGCCGCGCTGCATTTCCACATTCCAATACATTATTAACCCTCTGTTTCATTCTACTGTTTGCAAAGTCAGCCTCTGAAGGGCAGATTCAAACATTTGATACATCTGCTGTTTATGTCATATGATACAGAGACTTCAAAGATTTTTGACAAGGTTAAGCTGACTGTAAAATCAGTTTGGACAAAGAATGAAAAGCACTTGCTTTTTTGGAGGTCAGTTAAGTTTGAGTGAAGCCTGTTCTCACCCACACCCAATCAAACCCTGCACTTGGCATGCAGTTGGAAAGCAGACAAAATTATCGTTTGGTGAAGTGAGGTGAAATATGTGCACAGAGCATGACGGGCAGCTTTTTTGTCGGCTGAAGCCTGACCTGCATTTAGAGGAGCAGACCACATTTTGATTGATAATCTTCTAAAGAGGAAATAGATCGAAGAGGTAAGCTTGGCACAGACACATAGACTCCCATCTGACAGTGTCTTCCACATGAGCCCATATAACTGTCACCAGATGCACAGTTTTCATTATACCCTGTGGAGTTATGATGACAAACTGGCACTAGGAGGGATAACTGTCTCAGTTTAACAGGGAACAGTAAAAGGCAATATTTTTCATAAATTCACAGGTGAAGCAAACTTTTTTTTTGTGGGCGTCTGGGATCAATTTTCTGTCTGGTGTGGATTAAAATCAGCATTTTCATTTTTAGCCAGCATCTATGGCTGGTCTGTTGGTCGCTCAGTTTGACACTTTGGTCCACGCTAAAATTTCGTACAGACGTTCATAGTGCCTAGAGGATGAATCACAATGACGTTTGTGATCTCCTGCCCTTTCTTTTATCGCTACATCTACTAGATGAATTGACACAGCATTTTATACAGACATTTATGCCTCCCAGACATTGAATCCTATTGACTTTGGAGATCCCCCAGCTTTACTTCTAGCGCCACCATGAGGTTACCATTTGAGGTTTTGAGTGAAATTTTGCTGTCAAATATATGTCAAAATTTATTTAGCATAGTGTTAGTTCAGGCAGGACATGATGTCAAGCTCAGCTCACAACCCAGCTGCCTTATTTAAACTGCTCTGGCCTGCCTACTGTTGCTGCTTCCTCTGCAAGCCGCTTTGCAACCCGCCTCCACCCCAGCTCCTCCTTTTCATGCTGTCTCTGACTTATCAATGTCATTTCTGTTTGTCATTGATGCTGCTCTGTTCTGTTCACGGGGGGGGTCTTTGCTGCTGCCCTCCCTGCCTTACGCTTTCCATGTAGGCACATGGAAGGGCAGAGAGGTTTGCTCCCTCTGCCTTAAGGCTTTCTGTGTAGGTGCTTGGAAGAGGCTTTCTGCATAGGCCCTAGGAAAGGCATAGAGGCCCCACAACAGAGCCATACCGCCAAATATCATACTGCAAATGTAAATAAAGTTTTCTTTGACTAAAGTGTTCCTGACTGAACTGAAGTTCCCATCAGCTTCAGCTGTAATTTGTTTATAGAGCTAATTAGCAAATGTTGGCTTGCAAAAATGCTAAACTAACCAACATTTCTACTGCATGACATAGCATGGCATGGCTTTGCTCAACTCTGCTCTTTATTGGTTTTTTGGTTTTCCATAAGCAAAAGCTGTGGATGGTACCTAGTGGGACATCTTGCACAAACCCACTATTTTTAAATAACCAAGCTACATCAATAGGATCTGCAATTTTTTATTCGCTTGACCCACATTTTTTTAAAATGGCAGCATGCAAAACTAGGCTGTACACCATGCCATGCAACTGATGAAGTGCAAATGTTCCTCTGTTTGGTTGCCGATTAAAGGATCCAGCAAGTGTCATGTTGAAGATGAGGTCACGGCAGTTTCACAGTGCGTTACTATGGTGATCAGCTGAGAATTTCACCTAAACAGAGGGGAACTATCTGCAGTGAGAAACGAAATAGAGAAAACAAGCTGGTACCAAAAGTGAGTATAGTCTCGGCTAGCTGAACCATGAAGTAGAAATGAGGCATAAGGTGGTGAACTTGGTAAAAAATTGTACCTGCCAAACATCAGCATGTTAGCATCGTCATTGTGCATGTGTTGCCATGGTAGCATTAGCACCTAGCCCAAAGCACCACTGTGCCTTATAAATCAAGCCTACAGGAAAGGCTGTAGACTCTAAAAGACTTGTGTAAAAGTCTATCTCCTACCCTTCTCCACACGTTTCTTCAACAGCTGGTACAGGCTTCAGTAATCTTTCCAATCAGGCAGGCATTTCCTGTCTGATCAACTGTTACAAAAAGAGGGAAGAGGAATAAAGCCACTAATGGAGAGGGGGTGGAGAAAACCTAGAGGAAACAGCGTTGGTGTCATTACTGTAGTGGACTGTCCGTGTCTGCAGGCACGCACACACATATTCACACCTGCAAATGGGTCAGTAACCTGCAGACCAAATGTTCATTCACATGCCTGCATGTACAGTATGCATTCATGCATGTTGACATATACACACACATAACGGCGAGGGCATGTGGAGAAACACAATATGGCAAGCATGCATGTCCATAGAAACCTGAAAGACAGCTAAACTAAACAGACTGACGCTAACTTTGGAATCACACTTTTAAACAATATTATGTAAGCCCCAAATAAATGTCTGTTTTAATTAATTTTCACTCCATCTAATTCGATCCAGCTAAATATGACATTTTAAGTAGGGGAGGCCCTATTCCAAACAGGTCCAAGATGAAATCTGAGATGAGTGTGTTTAATCCAAGACAATCAATCTTCTCCACTCAATGACTGCCAGACTTCAGCGCTCCGCATCTCACCTCAGCCACGAGTTTGATTTCCACTGCAAATTTCCTGTTATGGTCATGTTTTAATCAACCTTGGTGTGTTTGACTTGGAAGCTTCTCACAGGTGTCAAGAAATGGATTATTCTGAGGACGCAGTCTGACTGCTCCCCGCATGAGGTGAACTATCCAGCAGAGGCCGATGCACTTGAAATATTTGATTATTTTCACAGGATTTGTGTTTTAAAAGAACAAAATACAGGTGCACTGAGTATTGCTCTGCTGTGCTGCTTTTTACTGTTTATTAAATCATCATTGTAACATTCTTATTGTTTATATTATAGTGCATTTTAGACCTTTTTTAGACCCTTGCTATCGGTCTAAACATGAGTGATTTAAAGAAGGAGAGCAGGATATAAACAAGACACTGAGAGAGAGACAGAGAGACAAATTGTGAGTGTCTGGTTGGAGTTAGACATGCGGAACTGCGGTGCATCTGCCTTGTCACGCTCCTGGCCTCAAACTGCCTGAGGTGCCCACGCTAAATAAGCACAACAAATTTCGCACAGGATGGGGCAGGTGTGTGTGTGTGTGTGTGTGTGTGTGCGTTTGGAATGGGGAACATCAGGCAAGTCTGACACGTAGCAGCACCTTACCGGCGAAAAACTAATCACCTCGTCATGTCTGGAGTGCAAAAGGTGAAATTGATCTGCAGGAGTTAAGTCAAGATGGAAGAGATCCAGACTTGTGTGAACGACAATCTGTCGCTGTCAGCGGTTGTAATGAGCTAATGAGGAATAAATGCAACCTGTTGAATGACTTCAGCGGTAAAATAAAGTGATGTTTATAACACCAGTCTCAGATGTCCATATCTCATTATTAACTTGATTTCGATGTCTCTCCTCCTCCACACATCCCGACATCTGCTGTGTGCTCATAGTTACAGTACATATTGAGCAACCCAGAACCACCGTGGAACGTCTAATTCATGGGTGCTTTGTGGCTTTTTTTGCATCACGCCAAATGCTACCAGCCAGTAGAGGATTCAGTTTTGGGGTCTGGCATATGGAAGACATTGTCAAGATGTTGTGTAATGCTAGATGCTAAATTATCACATTTGATGGCATGGCAAATTGGATTTTGCAAACTCATTTTGTGGAGCATTTCAAATTTGTCAAGGTGCTGAGGAATGTTAATTTGCACCGCATGGCTGATTCTTATTTTTGGTTTTTGGATGATAGTTTTATGATTCAATCTAATGAGTTTTCCTGTCTTTGAATTTGACATGTCCAATGACTTATCTGTGTTTGTGTGTGTAAGAGAGAGAGTATGCTCATCCATGCACATGCTCATAGGTTGTGTGTCCATGTACTGTATGAGTGTGTGTGTGTGTGTATTTGTATATATTTTGGCTCTGCATGTAAAGCCCTGTAAGTTCAGTACACTCTGTTTGATTTCTTGAACTCCAGCATTCCTCCAGCGCCAGCTCCAAAGACTAAAGTAGAGGTACACGCTAAAATGTTATGAGTGTCCATCGGGAGCTTTCCAGCTGGATGCAACAACCCTGACAGCTTCTAGCTCTGCTTTCGCTCCACTTTATCTCCAGTGTTTGCTCTTTTACGGGGGAGAAAACATTAGCAGAGGGAAATCTCACTTTTCCTTTCACTCATTCTTTGAGTCTCTTTCCCTCATGCATTTGTCTTGTTGTTTAACTTTGACATTGTTTCAGGGAGGAAGACGCAGAGGCTTGCAGGCCTCAGAGCTTAGCTGTGTGGCAAGAGGTCCCCCGCGCTGTAAAGGAACTGGACGTACATCAGAAGCAGCGAACATCTGCTAGGTAGTTTAAAACTGGCTGAAATTCAGGAAAGCTCAAAAGGCCTTTTGTTATTGTCTTCTCGTTTTCCAATAAACAGATGCAGATAAATGGATATTTTCAATACGCTATAAATCATTCTCACCTACTTCACAATTTAATACTCAGAGAAACCAGACTGTAAAAGTGCAATTTGTCATCAGACTTCTTCCTAGCCTTAAAAAATTCCTGGAAGTTTTTTTGTTTTTTTTTAAATTGAGGCCAAAATACTAAGAAATACAATAAAGTGCCACAACTGGAAAATCTTGCTCAAGATATATTCAGGATATGTTTTGATAAAATCCTGTTTATTACGCTCCATATTTTAAAAAGTTTAAAGACACTCTATTCAGTCAGTTTATACAGGCGAGAGATTAGGAACTTGCCAATTAAGCAGTATGAGTTATAGCCCACAGCCCCGGGGCTGAGTCACCACTGTGAATGGTGAGCTTCTAATGAAGCCTAAGTAGAAAATGGTGAAGACTTTGTCTCTGCGGTTTTTAAATGTTTAATGCCCCGTGGAATCCTGAATGTAAAAGCCAAGCGTGTGTAATTTTCTTAATTTTTACTTTGGAGGTGAGGTAGACACTCGCGCCCTCTGCAATCCCTGCAAAGAATTTCACACATATCCTGCATTCCCGCACAGCCCGGCGTAGAAGGCAGGCACACACACACACATTCAACCACACACACACATGCACACAGCCTTCAGCACTGCTCTGTGGGTCTTAAGTGTGCATAACATGGCAGCCATTATCCTATTAGCAGCAGCAGAGGCCTGGGGGCAGGCAGGGGGGAAGAAAGGAGCGAAGAAACTGGCATCAAAAAGAGGTACAGTCAACAGAAGGACAGCAGCCCGTGGGTAAGAGGAGGGAGGCAGATACTGGTAAGGAAGGAAAAAGAAGAGAGCAAGGGAGGAAAACAAGCTGACATAAGCTTAGCAGCTGTGGCTACAGCAGTGCTGCATTACTGTTAGGACTGTGGAAATGAGAAGAGCTAAGAGATGGAGGTGTGTAAGAGAAGAGACACAAAGAGATGGCTTGAAGATGACTGAACTTTAAAGGCCCAGACACACCAAACCACATCGAAGAACCAGTGGTGACGGAGGATGACTGTTGCGTCGCGTTGCCTGTGTCTCAGCCAAAAAGTTACACATAAACAAACCGCAAAGACTACAGCTGACTGCTAACTGGCATGTACATTCTGCACCTGCGTGAGAGGAAATAACTCTCCACAGCAGCAGCCGGTAGTAGTCTGTATTCTTCAGTAAATAAAGGGAAACCGGAAGACCAACAGGACGGACTCAAGAGACTAGTTAGCCTCTTAGAATATTAATGCATATTATTATTAGTGTATTAGCGAACAATTACACAAACAAATACGAACCGTTTTTGCTGAAGAGCTCTGTGGCTAAAAAAAATAATCTTACCTAAAGTAACAAGCTTGTTTCAATCTCATGCCCTCTGGATTTTGGTCGTTTGTTTGCTTTCTTCACTTGTGTTTCTCCTCTGCACAGTGCTGACCTACCAGTCAGTGATTTAATTCGCCAACGGGCTCCGCTGTCTCCGATGCCGATTCAACATGCTAAACTGGCTTTAAAAAAAGCTGACAAGGGCTGACTAGTGCCAATGGTGTGGGACACACAGCCAAAACTAGGGCGACAGACGCTCACTGAGGGCTGACCATCGACTTGGTGTGTCCCTTAAAATGATTCCAATAACAGCACCACAACCAGGATATGTCCACAAAAAAAGCACTTGGATGAAAGCACTGGGAGACCTGCTGCATGAATATCATTAGTACTTCACTAGATGTGTATTTGAAAGCTCTTTAAAGTACTTATTTTCTGTTTGAGCTTTAGCAAGGGCCCTGCCAAGCTTGATTTGGCCAGCAGCCGCAGATCCCAGCTCCAAAGTCAATCTCCCCTTTGAACTGCCCAAATAATTGACTTCTCCAAGCGCTTCATTATAACATGCTAATTTCCATTATGATTGATTAAACCAAGCTGCTCTTCTTCTCTGTCACAGACCAACCCTGAGAGCTCTGCGCACAGTGGGGGCATAACGATGGGCTTATGCAAACTCTGTACCCTTTCTCCTCCTAATTACTCCTCCACTTCCCCCCTCCTCCTTTTTTTTCTTCCTTCCTTCCCTCCCTAACTTCCATTCCTCACTTTCTCTCTCCGTATTCAGCTACCCTGTCCGGGCTCCTTTCACAAAGTCTCTATTGAAGCCAGGGGAAAAAGGCTCAGCAGCAGCAGCTGGCCACTCTTTTCTCCAGGGCAGGTATAGAGGGGCTGGGAGCTCTCTGCATGATCGAGCCCCACTCCTCCAGCTCCATTCAGCTCCGCTTTTGCCTCCGCTATTCACCGAGGCCCTACTTTGTCAGGAGCAAGGGAGCACAGAGAAAAAGGAGGGATCACCCTTTTCTGTCTTTGTACTCCACATAGCTATACAAGCGTCTCCAAAGCCCCTGCTAATGAGTTGGCCTCCGCAGTGTTGTGAGTGGAGAGAGAAGCAGGTTTGTGAAAGAGAAAAGGTTTGATTAATGCAAGTTCATTCTCCCCGCGGACGGAGCGTCAGTCTTAGTGTTCATTAGCCTACTGGGTGGTTTTGCTTCTAGAGTACGTTTTGTGTTGGGTATGCCTGCTTTAGAATATTTATAGGGAGAGCTCACCAATTAAAAGATTTTTATTTAATGTGCAAGTGCAAATGCAGTGAACTGTTTTATTGAATCACAGTAATTTGTGTGGTTCTGAGGAAAAACTCAAAGCAGTCCTCGAAAAAAAAAGCGTGTTTCCCTGAACCTTTCCTCTTTTCTCAGGGGCTGGTAAACACACACACAAGCACACACCCACTGCAGCATCAGTTAACACACCATCTAATTGCCATTTCTCCACAGTTAATAATGCACTTAAGATAATGTAATGATGCTGAATGAATTGCTCGTAAACATATACAACGCTCACCAAGGGAGAGGCCATATGGTCCACCATGCAGTAAATGAGTATCCGGTTTCTTCAAATAAATTGAATTTTCCACCTCTGGCCTGTGGTGCCATTGAGTGTGTTTGAAGACCTAATTGAATTTAGGCTGGCGGACCGTTCTGATTTAGCTGGCTAATTAAAGCACTCAGTGGATGTCTAAACGCTGGGCCTATGTGTAACCAACCATGAAATGTGACAGGTCAAAGGTAGGTCTGGTGATTTTATATTTCACGGGTTTCAAAGAAGTAATTTTTAGAGTTCAGTGTTAAACACTAGGGTGGAAAATGCCTTTTTTAATACAAGCTTTTAGAGCAAAAACATGCATGGTTGACTACAGAGAAAGGGCACTGGGTTCAATAATTCTAGCAGATAATTATATTCTATGCAACAATAAAAGCGGTGTCTAAACCCCTTCAGACACTGAAGACAGAGCAAGAGGGAGAAACAAAGACAAAAGAGAGAATGAGATCCCTTCTTGGTACAAATGCATTCACACTAAAAACACAGAAACAAAGAGTGCTGGCAGACAAAAAAGCTGTTTGGCTGCTGCAGCCGTGCAACACAGAAGTCACCTTTCAAAGACTGAAACAAGCACATTCCTCGCCTCGCTCAGAACAAAAACTGTTCCAGGCCATCGCTTCTTTTATGAAATATTCTATTGACAAGGCCTATTAAAACAACCATAGCCAAATACACAAGAGAGTCACCCTTCCCCACCCTGCCTGTCAAAAGAATCTGTAAACCAACAAGCCACGGCTTCAACTTTGTCTTTGCAGGGTGAGGATGTGAGCAATGTAGACACAAGTAAACACCTGTTGAAAGGACGTGGAAACTAACTGCCATTTTGGCCCTACTTTCAACAATGCATACCTTCATTGCAGCTGACACTGTGGCTTGAAGTGTAAGCATAACAGACAGGGCGAGCACCTCTGGCCACGCCTACCTCGTGATGGAACAGGTTAGGGAGCTGGTATGGTTTGTCTCTAATCGCTCGCCGTTGGGCCGCCAAGCTGCGAGCCTTACCTACTGACAGAAACTTGGCACAGCACGGTCTGATTCACTCTCGTCATTAAACAAACACTGATGAGAAATGTAAATGTTAGCACACACTTTCATTATAGATAAAAAAAATAATACAGGGAGAAGAAAAGCCAGAGCTGTTGTTTGGACACCTGCAGGTCCTGTGGCTGTGTTGAATACTAACAGCCACACCACAGTTGAGCCTGCTGTATTCATCATTTCGTTTTCACCTCCTCTATTAACAACTGTTTAGTTCATGACCTGGGTGAGATATCTGTTCATCAAATAAATCAATCACTCCTTACAATTAGTTATTTTAATTAGCTCTGTTAAGGAGGTTAAGTTTTCGCTTTGGTTTGTTTATTTGTTTGTCTGCAGGATTATGGAAAAAAGCCGATTTTCATGAAACTTGGTGGGGAGGGTGCAGCATGAGCCAAAGATGACCCAGTTATGTTTTGGAGTAAATCCAAATCACAGGGCAGGTACAGAAACTCTTCTTCGCTGTCATTAATATTGCTAGATAAGGCAGTTGGCCTTGGTGGAGGTCTGCGTGTAATATTAAGTGTAATATTGAGGTTTAACCATAGACTGTATAAAAGTAATGGACGTGGCCGCCATGACGTCATCCATTTGTGGACTCCGGTTTTGAAGCTTCGAGTTTGCATTTTGGCTATCACCTTCAATTTGTGGAGCCAGAAGTGATCATACTGGGACAAAAGGGTGGAGCTGTGGAGGAGCGAGGGGTGAATCTGACTGAGAGCCCCAGGACACTATCCATAGACACCTGTCCCTAAAAGTGGCCCGCCCTTAATTATGTGTAACCTTAGGGCTTAATAAAATTTACAGTTGTCATGAGTGGGGAAAGTTTCAGCTAAGGCTATAGCTAAAGCCAAAAGTGTTTTTGTACCAGTTTTGTTTCTTTCAGCTGTAAAGCTGTGCATTTTAACATGGGGGTCTATGGGGATTGACTCACATCTGGAGCCAGCCTCAAGTGGCCATTAGAAGAACTGCAAGTTTTAGCACTTCTACACTGGTTTTATTTTTCTTCCGTGTAGGTTGCCGCTTGGGTTTAACAAGTAGTCAGCCTACATTTTGGAGGTATTAACTGAGCATCACCAACGGGCTTAACTTTAGCCTTGTGAGTGCACGCCAGAAGTCCTGTCCTCATAGTACAGCTGCATTGCGTAGTTTACACATCTTCCAACTCTGAACAAAAGCAGGTGATTCCTGAATGCAAGCTTAACAGCGAATAGTGTTAGCAAGCCATCCAAGAGCACATAAATTACCCTGTGCCATGGTCATAGGTAATCATTTGTCATTTTGACTGGTTGCCAAACCAAGATGAAGGGTTTTATCTGATATGAGTCTGTCAGAGGGCAGACGCCAAAAAGAGAGACAGTGGGGGGAAAGGAAGAGGTAGTGGTGGGCTGCTGACTGTGTGTGTGGACCAAAGATGATAACCCTCAGCCCTGAAGCATTTTGGCAAATACTGGCTGTATATATTCGTTAACTAAATTAACTGACATCAACAGCAAGCTCAGTGCATGGCTGATGACACATGAGCAATGGCTCCAACTATGCTGTTAGTGTGAGCAATGCTGTTGGGTTCAGGTAAGGTTCATATGCTGGTTGTTGGTAGTAACCAAAGGCATTCAGGTTGTGTTAGTAGCTGGTACAGCTATAAGGCTTAGAGGAAATGAAAGCCATTGACCTTTAACAAATCCTTTTACGAGCACTACCTATATGCCGGGACACCAGGAGTAGCTTTTCTCTCCCCTTGCCCATGAGTACTATCATGCTGCATATTCTCCTTTCACATTCTCTTTTTCTCTACATCTGTCTATGCTTTTCCCCTCTTCACTCATGCTCCCTACTGTGTAGGCCACGCATCACGCCACTTAGCAGGCAGCCTGGTATCGACAGAAATGCCCAAACCGTTCCTGCTTCCTATTAGCAAAGCATCTCCACGCTCCTGCAACACCCGTTAGCCATCCAGTCCCAGTATGATGAGTTGGCCGGGTTTCACGCCTCTCCGTTTTATTGTTGATGAATAGCTGCAGCAGATGGTTTCTTATCTTTGAAGATTCCAGTAAGACGAGCGTGATGAATCGCTCCAGGCCTTACGCATTCATCGGCCCTCTCAACATCATCCACCACTGACGCAATCACGTTACCCCTCTGGCACCAAAAAAAAAAGTGAAATGTGAACAATATGTAGTTGACTCTTCAAGTACACCTATGAAGCTACTGCTTTCACTTTTCTCATACCAGCCCCCAAATCTTTAGATATGTCTGCAGTGACACGTTCACTCCAGTCCAGCTGTGTAAACGGCAATATGGTTGGTGTTAAAAACATCTATACAAAAGGGGCTCATCTGGTGCAGTCATTATCCTCTTTACAACGCACTCTCATGACAGACTCACGTCCACTCGTCTCATCAGTCACAACTTCACACAGCAGCACACAGGAGAATGGGTGCTGGGTGAGTATGTAGTGCAGACCAGTTATGGTAGCAAAGGCTGTTAATGCTTTCCTTACTATGTGAATTCTTTGTAGGGCTCTCTGTTTCTCAGATTATAAATCAATCCATACCTGGGGAGAAATCTCCCTCAGGATGGTGCCATGTGAATCATCTGAGCCCTAGATTTTTGCACATATGCTGCAAAGTGCCATAAATATATCGCAGAATAACTTGAAAACAGTTATAGAATAAAAAAAATGTGCATGCTCAGAAACATTTTTAAAAATGAAGTCAACAGGTGTGTAAAAAAATGTTTTTCTCTAACGTTATTATTTTGCTGTGGCAACACATGAAGATTGGTACCAGCTATTATTGTTTGATGCAGAACATCGGTAAGACACTGCCAGATAGCGTTTGCCATCAGTCGAAATAAATGTCTATTTTCAAAACAAAATTTTGAGATTTTATTTTTCAAAAAGCATCTGATTATAGATCACATTTTGCTCATTCATTTTATCAGATTTTGCCAGTGGAAACTGGTTTGCACTAACTAGGCTAAATTACAAAGACGGCATGCTACAAACTTAGCTTACCGTCACATTTCTAATGACGGACCCTTTAACCTGAGCTTGGCGTATTGGTCAAAATTTTTAACCTGGTATTTGCCTGCTGCATACGTAAAGTTATTTGTGTGCCAAGTCATCCAGAGCAGGTCATCCACCAAATAAATCACATTAAAAGACGTGTCAACAGTCCTCTTAAAATAGACCCCCAAAGTACCTGGTCCACATACCCTATCTGTCGAAGGAACATCAAAATGCAGGGTTGGAGCATACTCGGGATGGCTGCAATTGTAGACCTCCTGTCGCTTGTAAGCTTGTACTGTAGATATGTACAGGGCACAGAAGGCCTTACTATTAGGCACGGAATCCAATACTATGCATACAACTTTGGGATTCAATATTTCCATAGCTTTATAAATGTAAAGTGGGCACATGGTGAGAGAAACATGAAAACATTATGAAATGAATAATGCTTCATACCACATATTGCAGTGAAAGTACAACAGCTTTACTTTCCACATATTTACACTGCACAAAATCTTATCACACCAAATCTTTATATCAAAGCAACCATGATTTGTTTATCCCTGTGCTTAAATAATACAACTATACATCAGTCATACATGCTCTATGACAAGATACAAGAGACTTTTTTATGTATTTTAAACATATTCGTGTCAAATGCACTTATGTTTTATGTGATTGATAGACATTTGACCAAGTTATACTTAGGGTAGCTAAGAGGGTATTCTTTTTAGAGATGTATTACAGCTCCAAACAATTCTCAAGTGTCAAACTAATAGGATTTCAGGACATATCTTTAGAAATTGGTTGTCCTCCATTACTCAGTTTTCCATTACCAGTGAAGTCATGTTTTAACAGGGTCTCATTTCTCAGATATTTTCCTCGCTTCTAAGAGCTGGAGGCCTCACCTGTAGGCTTCTGTGCTCACTCACACACACATGATGCAATGTGAAACCTTCGCCTATTCACTGGAAAAGGAACGAGGAACTGTGCCACTAAACTGCCTGCAGTGCTGCAGGTGTGAATATCTGTGTCCGTGCTACCGTGATTAATAGCAATGAAATCTGGGACTTCGCCCAACACGAAGCGATCACAATAGCTCTGACAAAGTCAATCAATACGGTCTGTCAGTGCCAGGAAAAAAAATGTGATGAGAAAAAGTGTTTGTGGGGCCAGGAGGCTGACAGGACCACTGATTTATCACAGATGTGCATTTCTGAGACAACGGGTGAACATGACTACAACATTTGGGAAGAATTTTGTGCTATCATGTGGCCATTATAGGGCAAACTCTCATGGTGAAAAGATCAGTGTGGATGCACAAAACACACAGACATGCATGAATGGGTGTGCCCTGCATACATAAGTACACACCTAGTTTGCACACAGTCATGCACACAGATGCTCGGGCACACCTGCGCAAAACTTTTGCATAATACTCATAGACAGTGGTGAAAGATGTACTCAGATCCTTCACTTAGTAAAAATGCATTGCAAAAACATAAATACGCCACATTACAAGTAAAAGTCCTGCCTTCAGAACTTTGCCAATTTACCACCAGTAAAATGTGTCAAAGTATTCAATAGTAAAAAATAGTCATTATGTTGAATGGTCTCATGGTAGAAATGGAGCCAGTTTTAACTTGTCTACTTCACATACTGCTGGACAGTGGTGAAATGTAACTAAATACATTTACTGAATTACAGCACTTAATTACAGTACAAGGTACTTGCACATGAGTTTTTTCATTTCATGCCACTTTATACTTGTACTCTACATTTTTGAGGAAAATATTGTAGTTGTTCCTCCACTATAACTTTGTGAAAGCTGTAGTTACCAGTTACTTTACAGATAGAGATTATCAATAGAAAATGTTTAAAAAAAACATATGAATTACAATGTATTAATATAAATTAAGCTACCCACTACTATGCAATTAAAAAATCAACCTCAATTTCATGCAATTAAAAAAAACAGCCCCACCTTTACCAGCTGCAACATTAGCAATTCTTATGCATTATTGCATCAATAATTTTAATGCAGTAATTTAATACATGTCATTCTGAAATGGGCACTTCCGCATAATGAGTACTTTCCCTTACTATATATATTTTTTATTACTTTTACTCTGGAAAAAAATTGAATGCATGACTTTAACTTGTAACAGAGTGTTTCTACTCTGTGGTGTTGTTACTTATGTTTAGTAAAAGATCAGAATACTTCCTCCACCCTTGCTGTTAGGAAATGAAACCTATGCTTTGTATCAAAAGAATTGCAAAGCAAACAAAGTTAAGTATTTGCAAGTAACACATTGAACTGTTTTAAATTGATAATACTTAAGTTAAGTACAAGTACCAAAGTAGAAGTACCCAACTTAAGTACCATACCTCAGTAGAAGTACTTATTTAGTGTGCACCACTGCTCAGGTGCACACACCTAACAAGACATATTGTCATCTCCAGCTGTTATGTTATTTTACAGAGCATTTTAAGTTGTAGAGGGGAATGGAGGCTCTCATCAAGGGAAAATATGGCAGCTACACCTTTTTTGGGATACAGACACACACTCTCTCACACACACCTGACCATCTCTTAACAGTTTAACAAAACATGTGAACAAAGTTTTCATAATGTGGCACAGTGAAGTGTTGTTAGATGTTATTAATACATGTGTTTGTTCACAGAGCTCATGAGTGCGGTTAAAATCAATTTGTTGGGACACACCTATAAATACAATAGTCACTGATGGCAGTATTAATAAAGGTAATAGTAGAATTAGGCCAAGTTAACACCAGTTGCTTTCTCCTTGAAATTCCCTGCATGACGCGTGGAGGAAATGTATCGCACTGTTTACTACTTCCTCTCTTTACTTTTACATGTAAATCTTGATTTATGTCTCACTAACAAACACTTTAAATTGAATTGTTATGGCATTCAAACCAATTATGTTATTATGGCTTGTTATAATGCGATTACAGAGCCTGATCCCAGTGATTGTCTCTTTAAGAAGCAGTGAGAGTGAGAGGAGGTGGTGCGGTTTCACACCCCGGGGTGGGAAACATGGGCGGGGCCAGCAGCCGCTGACTGACAGCCGCTCACAGGCTCTGCAGCTAAGCGTCGCACGGAGGGCCCGTATCCACCAATCAGGTTCGGCCTTGGCCCGCCCATCAAACCGCAGCAGCCAATCGCGGCAGGGCAGGGGAGGATCATGGAATCGCTGTTGTGCATCCAACGTGGGACTACGGAGCGAGCAGCCAGAAAAAAAGGAAAAGTAACTCAAGAAAGGAAAAAACTCATGGTGGTGGTACACGGTCGGAAGGAGGGGGGACTCTATTTTGCTATTAATCGGATCGTCGAGATTTCGTGACCACAGACTGCACCTGATAAGCTGTCGGCTGACTTCTTCTGGAAGGTACTGCGTGTATTTCAAAGTTGGATTTAACCGACTGCAGCAGCGGTGAAGTGCTGGGGAGATTTGGACGATATGCAGCGCTCGGCTTGAGACACCAGCGCTGGAGTTTTTCAGCACCATCCCTGCGGGTCTTAACTTATTTACTACATCTTCAACTTTGTAGTGGACATTTTCCAACACCGTCAGGTCACCGTGTAGCCGGGTTGCTAAGTTTTAAACAGTGTTTGCTGCTGCTCCGTTGATCAACAGTTATTTTGAGAGCTACCCGGGCGCGCTGTGTCCTTTAAAATTGTTGCATGTTTTCAAACATGTCACCAAAAACAGCTAGCCTGTCGAGAAAGTAGTGTTTAGCCGTTTAAGAAAACACTCTTGAAACTTAAATTTAACTTGAGGCGACGTACAAGTTCACCGTAACCTACTTTTTGCTGGTTAATCTGTGAATCACCTTTGATTTTTAGCCCGCGTCGGACACCAGAGGAGAAAGTTGGACTGGAAACTTGTGTCCTAAATGACTGTTACTGGGATGGAAAAGGTTTTCACTGCACCACAGCTGTTTGTACTAGCCTCTGTAGTACAAGAAGACAGTTAATGTGCCGTAAAAGGCATTCAGTTTCTCCGAAGCTACATTAATATTACAGTTTGTGGGTACGAGGAGAGAGCTCAGCGGCCGCGCTATTAAAACTGGATACAAAATGGCGGCGTCCCTGGGACGATTTGGATATGTTTCTCGTTGTGTTTTTTATTTAATTTTGTCGCTCGGACTGTTCATCAGTTGTGGATTGAGTTCAGACTTGCCGTGTGCCCAGAACTGTACCTGCAACGGAGATTCAGTGGACTGTAGTAACCTGGAGCTGACAGCTACGCCTCTGGACCTTCCAGTCCGGACTGTTTCCTTGTAAGTAAAGCGCTTAGTTGCCCTAGCCTATTTATTGACCAGCCCATAACGGGGTGACAGTGTTTGTAAAGAAAAAGAAAGTGCATAATAGCATGTACACTTGCTTATCAAAGCCACAATAAATTGCTAGTAGGCAGTGGACTCATGCTGACACGGGTTTCTCACAAGGAATCCCGTCTGAGAAGATTTTAGTGGTTATGATTTAAGTTGCATAATTGTCCATGAAGTGTAACAGAAAGTGTGAAGCCAGCTGTTGTGTTCATTTCTTTTTCATAACAAGAACTTTCAGTGAATGAGATTTGAGAGTAATATTTAACTTTTTCTAATTTTTCTGGGGACCCCCTGTTACCTCACTAAAGTCCCCTGGAGGTCCCTGCACCCCTCTCTGGAAACTACTGGAACAACAAACCACCAGCACTGTCTGCTCAGACAGTCCTGACACATCACATTGTAACGTGATTAGGATTGTGGGTGCATCATGAATCAAGTTTTCACCCCTTCTTTCACAACAGGCGAAACTGTTTCTTAATCTAGGTTGACAGTAGGCCAAATGTAGTAATCTAGTATTTATTCTGATGCAATTTATAAATTACACATTACTTTTAACTTTAGACTGGTATTTCCATTCATTTATAGCACTGTAACAGGTGTAATACTGACTGCAAGAAGAGGTACAAGTGGACATCAGTTATTAAGGGGTAAAACGCCTTGCTCAAGGGCACATAGCGATATTGTGGATAATCAAAAGAGGCCTTTGCATTGTGTCTTTAATTTATCCTATTAGTTTGAAAACTTTTCTAAATGTGTCAGACTTTAACTGCCCCTCAAAACACCTTTCTCTATTTATTAAATTCCCAGATTCCCACATTAAGTAACTTTACCTTAAAAGTGGATTAACTTCCATAAACATTACAGGCCACGACTTATCAGAAAGTTATGATGTCTTTCACAGTTTGTAGATGATGCTAGACACCCATTTTAGTGTATTAATCTAAAAATAAATTTGTGTTTCCAATGTAAGAATGAACAAAGGTCCCCTCAGGCTGAGTAAACAAATAGACCCAAACATGTCATAATAAATAAACATCTGCTTTATTCAGTCAGATTTATGACAAGTATTACCATAATTCCTTTTTCTGTGTTTCTAGCAATAGTTCACAAATTGAATTTCTTGCAAATTAAGCATTGGTTCCTCAGGGAAAGGCTGACAACAGTTGAAACCCTGTCTGCCAGCGCATTCAGGAAATGAGCCAATTTGGGACATATTTTATGGAACATCCCCCGATGTTTAGGGACCTTCAGCACTTATCAAACTGAATGACACAATTTATCTACAGACAACACTACTCTCTGTCTCCCCAATCAACATTTTGGCTCTCACCTCAATATATGGCAGCCGCTGTGTCCACTGGTGATTGTGAATCCCCAGTGACAATCTGGCGTCTTGTTACAGAATTTTCAGGATCTGTTTGTGTGTGTGTGTGTGTGTGTTTTGCTGGGAACTTGGGGTTAAAGACCAAAGACCCAAAGAGTCCTCTGGCTCCCAGGTTCCTGTGTTGGGCATTTTATCTTCCCATGGGAAGTGAGGAATGCAACTTTTAAAAAGTCCTCTAAAAACATGAATAACGGCACTTGTGCCGGGGTAGCCTCATTGCCCTGAAGCACCACTTAGCCAAGTTCAAGTGCAGACGCTGTTTATCATGCAAGTACGCAGACACACACTGCTCCTCCTGTACTCATAGACAAAGGACAACTACTGCGGGACAAATGTCCCATCTGAAACAGCTGCTCCAAACCTTTTGGTTTCTGTAAAGATAGGGTCCTGCATGAGCCCTGTCTCGCTCAAGTCTACTTTTGTTATCTCGGCCAAACCTTATCGGTCAAGATTTAAGGACCCGCAATCTTGTTGTTTCAAAGGGAACGGCTTTATGGCTTTGAATTATCTTTTAAAACACCTAGGTTGCATATTTCCACACCACTTGAGATAGTCACATTATGTTGGCAGGTAACTCAAAGGGAACCAGCTCTGTTCCTCTGGGGTCTGTAAATGAGCCAGATTAGCAGATGATTACTGTAAACCCAAAGAGACAAGTATGGACAATTTCACTTGTGGCCCAGTTTGATCCCATTATAAAGTACCATACGCCAAGCCCTGTCCACTTGAGTGGCTGAAATTACTTTTTGTGTTTTGGGTTGAAAGTTATTTTAGTCTCTCAGTGCTGCCTGTGCGCAAGAATGTGTGTGTGCTGCCTGTGGGTGTATGCTATTCACAGACAAAAGGAAAACTGTAGTACTGTTGAAAATGACAAGTTGAAAATTATAGTACAGAGCAACAATAAGAGCTTTTTCCTGCCAATAGAGCTGACTGAGAGTGTCGGTGTGCACATTGCCTTGGTCTTAAACAAAGTGCGTTTGCCCATATATCTTCAGACGTCTGAGCTGAGTGAAATCAGTGTGGAATTGACTGTCTCTGTTATGTTTACCCCAGGGAGGGAGCAGCAGCAGTAGTGTTGATAGGGAGGACAGTATTTGTGGGTGTCAGTAGCGCAAGTCACCTAGGCCAGTTTTCCTCCCTCTCTCTACCGTATAACTCAGAAGTAAGGCTCAAAAGAAAATCTCAATAACCTGAAACACCTGTAGCATCTGACTTAAAGAAGTAGCTTGAACACATGCGACTGCAGTTGTTAATAAACAAGGACCCCCCCAGTTTGTCATACTGGTGTGTATATTTTGTACAACTACTTACAGACGTTGAGCCTGACTTGCCCTATGTTCCGCTTTGCTGTCTATAGAATTATGGTAGTTCAAGCAGAGAGGATTAATCCAGCTTAAAATGAATTGAGATTTCCCACCCTTTTGTGTGGGTGAAGGAGGATTGCACCGTCATGTATATGCTACAATTATCTTTATACTGGCTCTTGAATTGGGATTACAGTGATGAACACAGCAGTCGTACCTCAGGTCATGCATTTATACAGCAGCTCACAGAGGGAAGTTCTTAAGGAGAGTCATTGCATTTCTGGATGGAGGAGCGTTGCAGAGCTTCTAGGAGATTTGTGCCAGTGCCAAATTATACTGCTCACACTCTGTGGTAGAAGTAGAAATATAAAATGCTAACTTTTTTATTTATTTATTTTTTTAATTTTAGAATAACCATAAGTTTTCTCTTTAAACAGTTTTGTCTAGCATGTGTTGCTGTGACAGAAAAAGTACCCACTCCACCTTCTTATTTAATATGTGTGCATAAACAAAAGGGAGTTCTGGCTATCCCATAATGAAAACGCAACATTGAAGTCTGAGCTTTAAGGCAAAAATGTATATCTAGCTTTTAGCTGTGCAGAGATAGCATCTGATGCTGTCACAAGTGACACTGTCTTCTCTTCTTTTTGTCATTTCTGAAATTATTGTAATTCCCTCAAATGTGCTAAATCCACAACTTTATAACTACAAAACATTAGCAATAATTTCAAATAAGTGGTGCGGGTTCCTCATTATGCACACTCACCTCCTGCTCTGAGGTAGCACTCACTTCCAGAGCACTGTTTTGGAGTAATCTCGGAAACCTTGATGAATATGTGTCCAGGGGAGATGGGTGGCTAGAGGGTAGGTGCTGGCAGTTTATCCATCAGTTTCAGTCCTAGAAGTCCAGTGGCTTTAAGTGAAGAAAAAAAAAAGCCTTAATGCTTTCCACTTGTCAAAATAATCTCCCTTCAGGACCCTGATTTTAATTGTCCCCCTTGAGAAAGTAGCCTGATGAAGAATCAAGGAAGCAAACATGTTGACACATCCTGGCAGAGCAGATTGAGGAAAACAAGGAGAGATGATGAGGGATAGAGGGGGCGTGGGTAGGATGTGTGGTTGACTAGGTGTGGAGCATAAAAACGTTTACTACAGTGTATTAAGAATAATTGCAGTATTAATAAATTGATAATATATTGCCACATCAATTGCTTACTAATGTGTCCCACCCCTGTGATCACAGGTTTTCAGGGGTGAACACTGATTTAGTGTCTTTAAAGCCTCTGCAGTCATAAATTGGTATGTCAAACATATCCTTTGCTGTTTCACATCAGTGTTTCTAACATTTAACAAACTGACCACCAGTCTCTGATGTCTGTCCATTCTTTCTGATTGATGAATAGCCTAATTACATTCAAAGCAAGTTCACTCTCACACAGTCACATCTTCCCTCTTAGGAGTGGTGCCTTATCTTATTTGCAGCCAGGGTAATGTGTATAAAAAGCACTTTTGCCCACAGTGCCACCAGCGTAATGGGATTTTGCAAGTAAATAAAAGCATGAAGATTACTAATTTTGCTGGCTGAGATTGCTGTGGTTGGATAGAGATAAAGCAGATACATGTCTGTTTGCCAGCGTCTTTCCGTTTTCTCTCATGTGAGATTGTAAAATCCTTTTTGTTTTTTATTGTTACAGAAAGCTGCAGTTCTTTTATAGGGTTTGTCTTTTATTTCCATTCGTTAAAGTTGAATTCTTGCATCACCAACTTGCAGCAGCTCTGTTGAAAAGCAAGAAGACGTCTGATCTTGAATAGTCTTCTTTGTGACCCGCCATTTCCCAAGTGGTTTACCAAGTTTCCCAATGTGTTGGCCATAATGCTTGGTTTACACCAAACGTACCTCCGCGACTCAATCCAAAGCGGTGGCCTTAAACCTCACAGTACAGCCTTATTGGTAAACACCACCCCCAATAGTTGGTTTTGGCTTCTGCCCTCAGGAAATGGGTTTGTGTTGGTGGTTTCCCTGACAGGGGCTGGGAGCTCAGCTCAGCTGGCTGTGGACTGGTCGGCAGAGGGTGGGGCTGCAGATCACCTGGCCTGGGGGAATATGAGGGGAGGTTGGTAGACATTTTCCGCCCACTGCATGGAAGTGTTTTGTCAATGTCACGGTCTGCTGCTGCTGCCTTCGGGCTGGTTCCACTAGTTGGTGAAAGTCCTGTCAGTGGTCAGAAACCTCAACCACTGTCACACATGTTGTAACACACTCAGAAAACCCAGAGGAAATGAAACATTACAGGACTGTCTGCTGCGTATGTCACTTACTATCAGACACAGCTCCCTTATTTTTAGGTGGTGTTTTACCTCATCTAACCTATTAATAAGCACAGTAGGACTATTCTTTCCTTTGCTACCGTGCTTCTATCAGTGCTGTTTTTACTGTTAGTGTGTTTAAAGTTACTTGATAGTAAACTGCAGAAAGGCTTCTTCTATTGCTAAAACAGGTGAACATTTCAGCAGTTGGAGCAGAGATGCAGCAGCAGCTCTCAGCAGGGCTGAGCCCCTTGTGGTTTCTAGGGCATTTCTCGCTACGCAGCCTTGTAATCTTGTGGTATTGGGAGTGATTATACCAAGTTTGTTTATTGTCATAGTTTCCTTAGCCTTGTGACTTCCATGTCCTCTTGTGGATATTTTAAAGTCAAACCGGAGCGCTTGGAAGGGTTTAGGCAGATATTATCATTGGCACTGATTTTTATCAGCTGCTCTTCACTTTTTCCTCCCTTATCAGGCTGCATGGTGTTAAGCTGGGTAGTAAAAGCACAGGGAGTTCCTATATGGAAATTTAAAGCAAGCAGCAATCTATTTTTTATCGTAAATCATTCTTTTTTAACCAATTGAGATGATTCATGCTAAACATTAGCTGTGGACAAATTAGGAAGGAACAGCTAAGGTTGAGCCCTAACTCTCATAACAACAGATAAAGTCTGACATTAACATGAAGATATGGAGTGAGCTCATGGCCTCGCACTGGTTTTAATGACAATCAAACAGCTGCTGCCACAAGTCATTCTACAGGAATCCAGTCAGCAGAATAGATGGCCCTTTTGTGAAGACACTTTAGGGCGCCAAGTTTTTTTTTTCCACCTTTCCCCCTCTCCCCTGAAGTCGGTGTCTACAAAGTGGGCTTGATCGATGAATCATCTGTGAATTCTCTACATCTGGTAAGAGTTTGGAAATCTGGAGAAGATGTTAGAAGAAAAAAAAGCGTGACTTGGACAGAGAGGGAGAGGTACCGCGCAAGTGAAGCAGCTTCTTCCCAAAAAACAGGCAGTCCTTCGAGGAGTGGAGCTTTGAGTGTTAAGTTGGGCCAAACATTTTTTAGTCTCTGTACTTTCTGATACTGTAGAAAAGAGAGAGCATTAGAGCTCCACTGTCTAGACACACGCATATTCCCATGCACTTAGAGTCCACTATTTAGACACTTATTTCACCACTGGCTGGACTGTAATTATTGCTGAATTTTGCTCTGCTAGTAAAATAAACAATAAGAAGGGAAAAAATTGACTAATGATCCTGTCTTTTTCTTTGCTTTGAAGTTGGGAGCGTAAGGTCAGCTGTCTGCATAGTACTTAAACAATAGCCCCACTAAAGAGACATACATTATTTATGTTATTCTTTCAGATTAATTGGGGACGCTCATTTCCTTTTACTCATAATCAAGTAGTCTGGCGCCATTTATAACAAATTACATTGTTCTCACGCTAGAATCCAGTGTTAAATGCAAGAGCATGATCCTGTATGTGTGTGTGTGTGTGTGTGTGGACAACGTGTGCACATACATGTATGTGGTATGTACAGCGTGAGTGTTATTGTGCTTCTCATCTGGAGTGTCCACGCTGGCGTCGTTGGGCCCGGCCCGTGGGTTCACGCAGTGCCTCGGGCTAGTGCAGACCCTTTTTCACAACCTTCTCCCTGTTTGTTTGGAGTACCCCGCTCCATCCCCTCCTGCATCAGCCCCAAACCAGCAGCATGAAGAATGGCGGTGCACATGGCCCCAAGATGTGGCCCGCCTTCCTGCCTCGGAAAACTTCAGAAACTGAGTCACGCTCCTAGCCTCACTGATTTCAAAGGCTGGAGCAACTTCTTTGTTGAGTTGTGTGTGCGTGTGGGGGGGGCGGTGGGAATCTGTAATGCAAATGGTGAAATATGCTGATCCCGTCAGCGCTGCATTTCTCTGATCTTACACCTGAGTTCCCCTCACCCTCTCAAAGATCTTGCACTTGCTGCTGTTTTGCTCAGTTCATGGCATTTATCATCATTATTGTTATTGCAAATCTTGTTTGTCGGCTTATTCTTTTAACCTTGTCAAAGTTGATAAGATATTGTTCTGCCAGTTTCCTTCCTCTGTTTGACTGCTGTGTGAAATGGTGGCCTGGAGCTGGTGTTAGCTTTGTGTACACTCTCACTGCAGTTGCCTGGCTATAAACTGACCCTTAATGACAGGAAGAGTGGTGTGTGTGTGTGTGTGTGTGTATGTGTGTGTCTGGCCCTCCGACACTCAGGTTATTATTTGACCAGTTTTATGATGCTCTGAAATCGACCACATTAAAGGGCCTTTGTCTCCCAGCTGGACTACAGAAGGCTCATCACTGACATCACTTCACACTTTCACTGAGCAAAGTTCACGCTGCATTTATCTATGATAGAAATAGGGAAAGATAATGATGATGTATCTCTGTATGTGTAAGTCCCTGCTCTTTTTCTCCCCTCCCCATATCGCCTCTCTCCCACACACAGACTGTGTGCTGACTTACAAGCATAGTGTCATATGCTATGACATCACTCCTGTACTCCCAGCTTTTCCTCTACTCCCACAGCACCCATAACACAGCTATTTTTTAAAGCCTTTTAATGAGTTTTATATGTCAGATCAGCTACATGGTCCAGCAATGACGGTCTACTGCAGGCGCTGAGCCCTATTTTTCTTCCTTAGACAGTTTGCTTAGTCAGGCGAGCCTTTTATGAGTTTATCACTTCGTCTTTTCAAGACTTCTTTTTCCAAGTCGGCTCAGACTGAAGCTAATGTTTCAGTTTGCTTACGTAAATTTCCAGTAGTTGGCTGATTATCGGTTGATCTATCAGTTTTTATTGTTAAGCCTATAAAAAGTAGAACAAAACAAATGCCCGTCCAAAGTTACCAAGGTCACAAGTAACATTTGTTAAACAGAAAATCCAAAAAGCCAAGATTATACATATTTATTTATGAGGGAGAAAGGCAGTGTACCTCATGTCTGGCTAAACAACTACTTTTCATACTTGATGAGTGAATCAATGATTTAAAGAGGTTCAATCTAAAAATTTTGGAGTCAGAACTAGCAACTGCTTCAGGGCAACAGGTGGTTGATTACTTATTTGTATCATTACCATTTGTCTTTTTAGTGGTATTATTGTCTTGCAGGCTTGTGTTTTAAAATCAAGCTGTGTTCCATGGAGAAGGCTTTTCCTCCTGATATTTACCAGTTTCTCAGTGTTTGTGGTTATTGTTGGTGTTTGGGTTGTGGCGGCAGGGTGGGGTTGGAAGGTGGGAGTGTAATTGCTCCTCCTTATCCCAGGCCAGCCCTCTTTCCAGCTGCCCTCTTGTTTCGTGTCTCCGACTCTGCTGACAGAAAAGAGGTCATGCTGACCTTTGTACTCACTGATGACCAGCAGTTTGCTAGAACACAGTTGAAGTGTTGGCCGGCGCTGAGAGCAGATGCTTAATGTAACATGGGGCCTGTTTTTTATATTTGTAATATCATATTTGTAACAGTTTAAACTTGAATGACTTCAGGGAACTTTTATGTTAAATGGAGGCTGGCGTGCGCCGCCAGAATTATCATAGACCGTAACTGTGGTTAGTAATGATTTTTTGATTAAGTGATCCATTATTTACAAAGTGATAAATTAAAATTGAAATGATACTTGTAAAACAACTGTTAGTGTAGGAGTAATAACATGATTATTCTATTTAATTGTCTTCTTAAACCATAAATAATTTAATAAGATTTTTAAATTAGATTATGGCTGTAGTGCACCGTTCAACACAGCTTGAATCCAGTGGGAAAGTAAGTATTTGGCTCAACATGCAGCCTTGAATTATCACACACTTTCTTTGGTTAAGTACCTGGCAGAGAGAGCTTTTGATTTTGATCCTGCTGACTAATGTCAAACAGTCCTGCCCATTTGAATAAACTAGTTGTACCAAACAAAGGAATGCTGTGTTTGAAGCATTAAGGCACACTCCTTTGTAGTGCTTGCCATGGTTAATCTCAGCAACTATTCCTATCTCAACTATACATCCTTTTTCGGCTGGTTGAATTATATGACGTGAACCTATGGAGATAGTTGTGCCATCGGGGGTTTGTTCTTTGCAGCTAGTGTAGAGATTTTTGACACATTATTTGGAATGTTCTCGTTCTTCTCACTATATTTGTTTCTGCTGGTGTTGGTGTCTACATTTCTCAAAGTCAAAAACTCTAATGACTTCAAGGCCTCTTCCAGAAACAGCATGATTGTAAGGTCACTTTCTGGAAAGCATTAACCACACTTAGCACTGGAGTCCCCCTACAACCCCTCCTTCCACAGGAGAGAGGTGGGGGAGAGAGAGGAAGAGGGAGGGAAACCAGCGTTATCACCATCGCTTCATACAGTAGGTGTTAAAACGCTGTGAAACTTATCTAATCTGATAGTCAAGAAAATAAATGTGGCTGAGAATGAGATGGAGAGAAAAAGCCTCAGTTGTGTAAACACCGTCGGTGACTGAGAGAGAAGCACATGCATGCTTGTGTACTCGCACAAAGGGCCCGTTTTGTTTGTTGCTGTGGCCTTTAGCACCAGTACGGCAGGTTTAGCCCTCAAACGTGACTTGCTTTTTTTTCCCTAGTCATCGCTTTGTGCTGTTTTTCCCTGTTATTTATTTTAATCTTTGAGTTTCCTGCATATGAATTTGCACAGCCAGTTTCCTCCATCTCAAAATGCTGAAAGCTGTGTGGAGGTGGCGTTCTTGGATAAATCTTTATTTGCTGTAATGCAAGGTTCACTAGCAAAATCTCTTGACTCGTTTTGTGCCAAAAGCAGGTTGATAAAAGCTACTGATTGCTCTTCCAGATGACAGCGCTTTCCCAAGTTCATCTTGTCTGAGCCGTGTCTGTGTGTGTGTGTGTGTGTGTATGTGTGTTGGCTGAATATATGTACCTCCAGGCAGAGGCAGCCCATAGGAAAGCTGTGCGATTTTTCACTTAGCTTCACCATAACGAGGTAATTGCCTCCTGTTGCAGGGGATGGCAATTTAGCGATCTGGGCCGCGATGGGAGGTGCCCCAGTAAATGATCATAACGTAGACACACATGCACACCTCCCTGTCAGGCCTGTGCCTGGAGGGCAGACACATGCTCTGCTATTATCTCGTCACACACACACAGGCAGGGAGAACGATTTGGGGAGGGAGACTGTCATTATCTGCAATCAAGCATAGAAGACAAGAAAGGGAAATCTGTAAAGTGAGATGGAGATTGAGATTGATAGGCATAAATACTATTAAAAAGTGTGTATGATGTAAGACAATTACAGTCTTTTATTCTGATATTGACCCAGCCTCTGCTCGTCAGCTTTCTTAATTATCTAGTCCTACTGTCTCTAAATTAAGAATCAATAAAATAAAGTAACAGCGTCGCACACACCGGCTTTTTAAGGCCACGGTGGGACAAGAGGGTGAGGAATGTGTTGCATCAGGTAAAAGTGTCCCCAGTGTCTGGGAACAAGCAGCCATCCCTCGGCAGGCCTGTGAAACATTCCTGGGCCGTCTCTCACGTCTGGACAGAGGGATGGAGGGGCGGGAGGCAGGCGGCTCGGAGCTGTGGGCTCCCTTTGTCTCGTCTGGCCTAACCCCACCACAAAAACACAAACAGCGCTCTCACTGCAGCCTCCTCTCTGCCAACAGGGCAGGCCGTGTGCCAGCCAGGCAGGAGGTGTGTGACAGAGATAGCACTTGTTTATGCGTGAAATAAATTTGATTCATATGGCGTGGGAAGCTCAATCTGAAATGCAGATGTGGGTTAGGTGCACTTTGCCCCCACCTTCTCACTCGCTCCCTGATGGTGGTAACGCTATATCGCTGGACAAATCACTCCGTAATAAGCCTCTGTACAAGTCAAGTGCCAGCTATTAAATACACTGTTAGCCTAAAGTGCAAATTGACTGCTGCAGATGAATGGCCTGTGGGTTATGTTTGGAAAGTGAGCCAGGAGAGAGAGACACTCTGTATCGATAGTATTGATCTGGCCCTCCTTGAAGGCCGGCTGAATGGATGTACTGCAGTGTTTTCAGGCATACTTAATATGGACGGATGAGGCTGTTTGTCAAATGGGGGAAATAATTGTTGTTATTGATCAAGATCCTTATTTGAACCACTGAAAAATGGCTATGACAAATACAATAAAAGTTCTGAAAAAAATTGTTGCACTGCTGATGTTTTGAACTGTTGTCCTTCCCTGTCTGCTATTACGCATATTATGGTCTGAACAACTTTTTTTATTTACATCTTCTTTTCTTTTTCCAGAAATCTTGGCCACAACAAGCTGACCACCATCGATATTGAAGCTTTTGAAAGCCTTCCCAACTTGAGAGAGCTGTAAGTAATCACTGACAGAACACTCACACATATACTTTCCATAGAGTGCTGTGGGAATAAGTCCTAAAATCCAAAAATGAGTAAGCGTTTTTTCACTTCTGGTTTCCTGGTTTCGAAGTCAATGGGTTTTTGTTTAAATGCCTGAAGTAAGGTCTGTGGTTAACGCAGGCTTAGGATATTTTTACTTTTTGTTCTACTACATAAATTCCCCACTCTTTAATTTTTTAAGCTTTTACCAGTCTTACAAAAGCGGTAGCTAACAAGTGGCTTAATGAGACTATAGAGGTTATCAGGGACATAAACCGTGATCCAGGCCGAACTTGGCTCTAAAGCCTTGTGGAGCTAACTGTGATGTATTTTGTTAATGGCCCAGTTTGGCTCACAGAACGTAGACTGTGGGTACAAAGCCTATCAATGACCGCCTATCTCAGACAGTAACACTCTTCCTTCTTTAAATCCCTGTCTCTACTTGAAACTAGTCTTCGTCCTAGTCATAGCCAGACCTAGAACCACACTTTGTTTTAGCTTTGTGTGTGAAACAACAACTTCCGAGCTAGTCCCCTTCACACTAAAACACCTTTAAATGTTTTATATGGCTTTTTCTTTTGTGGGATTTAGCCATTCTGTTCACAGCACTTGCCTATTTACCAAAGTAAGTTCCCTCCTGACACTATTTTGCAAGGGCATCTTAGTGCCACCAGAAACATTTGTGATTGGTTTAAAGAAATACAAACAACCCAGAGTGTTTTTTGGGTTCAGCCAGACCTTTTTCCAGTGCTGGTACAGGGCAAGAGAGCTGTGGCTATGCTAGACTATTAATAACCTAACGTTAGCATTTTACCTCTGCGATTGCCTGCAGGGCGAATTTCCTGCAGTAATCCAAAGTCTGATGAAAAATCAAATTGGCATTTTGTCGAGGGAGCTAGGGTGATGCTTACTTCCTGGTTGATCTACAAAAAAACAAAATCCCTGTAGCACTCTGTTGAGGCTACCAACAGGGAACACCTGAATACTTTGTTATGGACTTCCCTAAATGTGTGTATGGCCTCGTTAAAGTCTCTTTTGTGTTTAAACTGATCATCTACGAATGTGGCTTGGTCCTTTTTTTTTTTTTTTTTTAATCCATGACCGTCAGTTGTGATTTGTTTTTATCAATGACTTCATTCTGACTAACGTCCATGGTTGCCACTCTACTTCCTAGTAGCATCCTCGTATGTGTTTCCTTGAACTAAGTCCAATTGAGAATAAAGTGGTGGTTTTCTATATTAAGCCTCCCCTCCACCACCCGATACTGTGGCCAACGCTGGCCTTGTAAATATTTTATATGGTGAGGAGAGGGCTTGGCTCTGTGTCACTCAGCGCCAGTACACAAGACACATACACACACACACACAAGCTAACTGGTGATACACACACTGGTGACATCTTTGGCAGGCCGGCCGGCCAGTCATACGCTCCTCGACATCTGTTTTACTCCCGTGTTATTTTTGGTTTTTAAAAGGATGACTTGCTACTTGTGCTGCGGCAGACGTGACAAGTTGTGTTTGAAATCTTTTTGATTTATACAAGGTTTGATTGAACTTATCCTCATGTGATGATGGAGCATGAGATGCCCCAGTGACAATGTGGCATCTCAGCTAGCATGTAGATTTTGCTTGGAAATTACAAGTACAGCTTCACAAACATTTTAGTGTGGCTTTAGTTTCACACAGGCTCAAGTTTTGTTTCTTAATTTGAGTTTTAATCACACTTTACATTTTAATGACACTACAAAGACCAAATAAAACCACCACACAAACACAACACAGTACAGTACAAAAACACAAAGACAGTTAGTCAGAGATTACAGACTAAAATACGTCAATATAATGAGCTTGCTTAGGAGATCATTGTATCACCACTTCTGTCTTGAGAGGGTTTCTGCCTTTTACGTAGAAGGTTCAGAGTCTTATTCATTGTACTGGCTTATCTTTAACATTCAAAACAATCCATAAACGAAATTATATGCCTCTTGTCTGTATATTCTTTGAGTTACCATGGTCCATCTAAAACATCTCTATAAAGCTCCTGTAGGGCTGAGGCTGCATGCTCCATCATTATAAGCTCTATAAAATACTTCAGCTAATTATTCAAACAAAAACAAATTAATTTCTATATTTTCCAGTTCATAAAGATGATCCTTTTTACAGAAGGTAATGCCAATGTTAACAGATGTTGTATTATTTCAGATTTTACATCATCCTCTTTAATTCCCAGCAAACACACATCTGGGCACATTTAGCATTAAACGTAGCATATTTTTGACTCTTTCCTACAATGTTATTTTTTTCTGGGCAGTGCCACAGCATAAGAATTTGTGTTTTTATTTATTTTCCTCATTACTTAAATTATTTCCTGTGCTCCTCTATTTTTTTCACTTTGGAAATGTCTGACTTGAAAAAATGCCTCTGTTGAGTCCTCTAACCTCATAACAACACATCATTCATGTGTCTCTGTTTTTCTTCAGGGCGCACATTTGTTCTCTCACTCACTACTGTGTGTATTTGTCACTTTCAGGCGGCTGGACCACAATGAGCTGACCTCCATACCAGATTTAGGACAGGCTGCTTCCAAGATTGTATCTCTCTACCTGTGAGTACCGCCCCATTTATTGCTTAACACAGTACCAGAATTATCTCGCTCTCTGTTACTGTATTCGGAGGTCAATGGCCTCTTTGAAATGCTCCTGAAATAGTCTCTTGACACCCGTGGAGGATGCATATGGCTCTGCATCTCAGAAGTAATACTGCATTAATGTAAAGCTATCCATGATTGTGACTCTTATTAAATTAAACTAGATTAAAAAATCCTCGCAGCACTTGAGCTCTGTTGGCATAAATATGGAGCACTGTCTTGAGCGATTAGTATGTGGTCAAGTAACTGACTAGTCTGATTAGCCGGCCATGTGGTCTTGTCTACAGTGAGCGGTGCTGGCTGCTCGGAGTGTCAGCATGTATATAGTTCCAGCTTGGTTGCTCTCAGTTGTGAAACTGTGCCTGTGGGGACTGCCTGCACTGGCATCTCACTGGAGATTTACTGCCCTATTTGGGAAGGGCGTGTGTGCGCTTGTGTATGTCACGAACGTGAGCTCGGTAGTCAATCAACAGTTTCATTTTTACACAGTTGAGGGAAATTCATGGCGAGAAAGTGGTAGTTTGATAACTTCATACAAGTTGCAGTTTGGAAGCCAGTAAATGCAACCGCTGGGGGAAATGCACAGACATATATCATGTTAAATATTATGGTTATGTTATTACATGTTAAGTTCACAGTACCTTTTTAGTTTTAAGATACATTTCAGGAAGTAAACTAATATAACCGAGGTACTGTCACTAAATGGTTAACAGCATACTTAGACGAGCCAGACCTCATTATTCGTTCCGCGCTTTTATTTAAGTCTTCAATGTTATCTCAGTACCAACAATTTTCTGTGTTACTATGATGCTTGAGAATGTCTGAAGGAATGTGAGGCACACAAAACAAACACAGTGCAATGAAAGGCTTTCTAAGGTTACACCAAAATAAGCCTAAGATAAAAATCAAAAACTGAAGCTGATATGAAAGCTTGTTACAATTCTTAAAACAAGATAAATGGCAATGCCTCTTGGTTTCCAATTATACACAAACACACGCACACACACACACACCCTCACATACACACATAGTGACTGTTCAGCCCGTATCATCTGTTGGGTGGACCGTTTTTTTCCAGCGTGCCATAGTTTTTTCCCCTTGTGTGACCAGGGAACATTCTTAAGTCTCACTCAACCTGAAACAAGAAAATTTAAACCCTCTAAGCTAGCTCTGGAGCTAACAGTTAGCTTGACTCTGAGTACAAGCTTTCACACCTTGCTAGCATGCCGGCTGATGCCTGATGGTAAAGTGCGCAGCTGCTGCTTCCTGTAATATTGGTCATGCCCATATTATTTTTGGTGGTAAGCTTTTTGGAAGTCACACCTTCTCCTCCTTCGTGTGTCATCTGCCTGTTTCTCAACATTTATCATGATGCATTGACACATCACATTATTTCTGTAATCTGTGGGGGTGGAATTTTAAGTTTGAGTAAGCAGCTCTGACATCTCTCTGTTAAAATGTGTCGTGTTTCTGACAAGTTTGGTCTAATGTTATTGTGTGCTGCTGTGTTTTTTATCAGTCTGGATTTATGGGCTTTAGCACAAACTCTTGTTGACTTTGCCTGTCATACAAAATGGATTGGGGCAAGTTCACCTTTACTTACACAAACTGTGCCGAGTCGCAGCCCTCCAAATGATCGGGGTGTCTTTTTTTGGCCTGACTTGAAGCCTGTTGCTAGGGGAAGGCCTGTAGGCCTGATGGGAGTGTAGGCTGGAGGGAGGGTCGGATCTTTACAAAGCCACACAGCTGAAGTGAAGGCCTGCTGAAGCACTTGCAGCTGCAGCTGTCAGTCACATGGCTTACAGTAAAATGGGTGACAGTGAGAAGGGGAGGAAGGATGAGAAAATAGGGAGGGAGGAACGGATGGGGGATGTGAATAGTGTCAGATCAGGGTGACATCACCACGTATCGAAAGAGGAATGGTTAAGGAGAAGTAGCGGAGGAGGCAGTAGGAGGGTACGGAGAGGCAAAGGAAGGAAAAAAAAGAGAAGCAAGAGGTGAGCTCATGCTTAGGGTTATTCCCAAAAGTAAATCCAATGTGCTCCATCTCCCTTGCCAACCACCAAGCACTCTGGAGTGTGAGAGTTTCTGTGTATGAGCCCTGGCAGAGGCAGCAGTACATACTGCAGGGCAGTGTTCCTGTGCCATTGGTTGAGATCGTCTGGAATGTCGTCTGACTACAAGTTTGTGTGAGACAGTGGTTTACGCGCACGCACACACAGACAAGCAAATGGACTGAGAATCTGTCTTCAGCCACTCATCCAACAGTAAACTCAAAAAGGCTGAGAGCCCATTGTATGTGGTTGCTACTGTCTGACTGCCTCAGAGTCCATCAGAGTGTATCAGTTTGCTAGTTGCTGACAAGAGTTGCACCGTCTGATGGAACTGACAAAGTGAATGATGTTTGAAAAATGACACCCATAAAATAGCTAATGTAAATGGGAAGTTTCCAGGATTTCTGGCATTATTTATTTTTCAGTCAAGTTTACACCGTGCAGTGTTGGACAAACTAAGTACTAGGGAAACTACTCTTATTTTTTATTTTAATTACTGCCATTATTCCACTATGCCACACGCTGGACCGAATGGTTGCACAGTATTTACTATTGGGATGTAGAGAAAGCAAAAGTTTGTCAGCAGAAACACAAAAGCAGGCAACAGATGAACAGTTTTTACCTTTTGAATTAGGATTTAAACAAGCTTATTTTTCATTTGTTATAGTGAATACTGCTTTAACATTTTCATGTGAATTCAGCAACTGTCAAGATTGCTGACGATTAACTTTTGCCACGATAACCATCAGACTGTGTCATCTTATCAGCACAAGGCTATTTGGAGCTATCTGATTCAGAATCTTGGAAAGGTTGCACTTATGAAGAACATGGTGACTTATTTCTGTAGAAGTATGTTATACAATTAGTAACAAGTACAGTAATCTTGAAATAAAAAAAGGAACAAGACAGGTTAGGTGTGTTGGCCGGAGTGCTTCCTCTGCTCTTTCTCTTTTCTTATTTCTGTAATCCTTTGCTTGGTTGAATGGTGACTTTTCTTTTGTCTTTCCTCTGCTTCCTGTACCTTTCATCCCCTTCCTTTCACTGACATGCCTGCACTTTAAACTTTCTTCGGTCCATCACTTGGTGAAATGTCCATCAACCAATCACACCGGATGCATCTTAACCAGAACAATATTTCAGTTAAAACGAAAGTCACCTTATCACGTAGGAGCTCTTAATGAACCAACCAAAGACCATATGCCGAGCTCCCACGGTCCCACAGTGCACTTGGCGAGCCCACCGGCATCCCGCAGCCTCCCAGAATGCCACAGCGGGATGGCAAAAAAAAGAAGCCACAAAAAGTTTTAAAAACACAGTGTCAGAGTGACAGCAGAGCAGCACAAACTTTCCCATTGTGCTCATCGCCTGCCCAGTCAACATCAAAGGGGTCCTTTAAAACAGCTCAGGAGAGAAATCATATGGCCCGCTGGATGATCTGATTTTAAAATAATTCTCCTTTTGTCCCGACCGCCAGCTTCAAACGTTACGGGATGGGCCAAACAGTCGCCCCCAGAGATGACACTGGAAACGGTAGAATGGGCTCGCTAGTGTAAACCGTGGATGCACTTTCCATACATCAAAAGAAGTGTCAAAATGAGCCGGGCTCATGATAATCAGATGGTCAATGGGGCAGGGTAATGAGATTTGGAATTAAGTGGAATCAAGGCGAATAAGACCCCTGGACATCAAAGGGAACAAGAGAGAGCCCAGCTCCTCTTTATCAGAAATGTCACCGGCCGTATGATAATCAGTTTTTATAAACGCTACTATTGTATGTGTGGACTTCAAACAAGTTGAGCGCCGGGGCTTTATCTGTCTCTCACACGCAGCTGGGCTCTGACTGTGGGAGGGAGAGAGGGAGGGAGGGAGGGAGGGAGGAGAGGGAATTTGGTTTGAGTGGTGGAAGGAGAATAGGGCGAGAGAAAGAGTGAGAGAGGTCAACCTCTCCCACCAGTTTGAGACTGATCTGTTTTTCCCATCAAAGGTCACCAGCTGTTGACCCCACCTCACCCCTTCATTCTCCCCCTTCCTTTCTCCTCCCCCATTCCTTTCCTCCCTCCTTTGCTCAGGCTCACTGTAGCCACTGTCTGTTGCTCTCTTCCATGTGTGTGTCTGTTATTTGTGTTGTGTGTTTGCCCAGGCGTGCTTGCATGGCTCATCTTTAACCATTTCTGCCACTGTTTATTCAGGTGGGCCGCTGTGGTGTGACCCCTCCTCCTCTTAGACACCAATAAATGTGTGTGTGTGTGTGTGTGTGTGTGTGTGTGTGTGTGTGTGTGTGTGTGTGTGTGTGTGTGTGTGTCCATCTGCTGGCTGAAGGCTAGAAAGGAAGCAGGAAGGAGGGACTGACCTTGTTTTGACGAGTTTGACTGGTGGAACACCTGCTCTCTCTCTCTGGCTCTTTCTGTCAAACACACACACACACGCACACACACACCTTCCTAAAAAGTTGAGCTGTCAGAAATCCTGGGCTTTAAAACTATACTTGGTAACTTTTTATGAAAATAACTTTGTGTCATAATTGCCAAAACTGTCACTATACTCTGAGAGAAGTATGCAAGACAGATAGTTTGTGAAAAAAATCATGTCCCGTCTCCTCTTCCTTCTGCCACTAATGGCATTCGCTAGAATTGACCGCAGCGCACCAGAAACAACCAGTCAGAGCCAAGGATTTTCTTATGCAGCAGTCAGTTATGTTAATTACGGCTTTTAAACTGCTGTCAAATTATCAAGCTAGACAGCGCCGGTCAAATGTGAGTCAAGATCTTGTCACTGCGTTGCAAATGTCTCAACTCAAATGTGTAGCAAGTGTAGCAAGTTGGATGTCTGTGTGTTCTGCATAATGTATAAATTTGTGTATGTTTGCAGTGGATTAGAGCTATGTTTGGGTTTCTTATGTGTGCCCTGTGGCTAGGGATGGGCACCAGAGCTCGGTACTAAATGGGCCCCTGGGCTAAATTATTAAAGGCCATAGTATCGATAAGCTCCGGCGCTGCTCTCAGTTTAAGTTTTGCTTCTCTTTAATCCAGATTCTAGTCAGTAGTTCCCACTCCTTTGTCCTTTGGCCACAGTTTCTTGAGTATCATGCAGCTATCTCTCCATTCCATCACACACTGAAGTACTCTGAACTCCCCCTTCAAGTGGCTCTGGTTGATCACCCGAGCCCCATCTATCTAATAGATTTTGCGTCTAAGCTCAGCAGAGAAGCACAGGTGTCCTTGGAATTGTTTAAAGAAGGCCAGCCTCTGTTGGGAAGCTCTTAAAGTACACATTTTGTGGTGGATGAAGACCACTTTGTTCTGTGTACTCTGCTCTCTTTGTGCCTGAGAGTGGGTTTAGGGAAGGCGAGGGATTTTGAGTGTCTTCCTTGGGCAATGGGAAAAGGACACCAAAGCTGAGCACGGTGATATATTTCAAGAAGGTGACATGGACACTTTGGGTAGAGCTTGAGGTCTGTGAGTAGGATTTTCAGCCACACCTAATGCCTTTTGTATGTGTCTTTCTTTTCCAGACATCATAATAAGATCCGCACTATAGACGGCAGGCGTACCAGAGAGCTGGCTTCTGTGGAAACCCTGGACCTGAGCAATAATGACATCACCGAGCTTCGAGGGCACTGCTTTCCTGCAGGCCTCCAAATCAGAGACCTGTAAGTACAATCTCTTAGTATTACTGTGGCACGTAACACACCAATGCTAAAAAATGTAAAAATAAAATAAAATAAGATGAAACTTTACTGTTCCCTGTGGGGAAATAAGGTTTTTACAGCAGTCAGTATTGGTAGACAAATAAAATAAAACCTACAAAATCCCAAACGTTTGTATCCAAAGTTGCATAGTGTGTTTTAATGAAAACATATGGGGGAAATTACAGCATACAAGAAGTATGTAAAATAACTTGTGTCAGACAAAAGCAGGGGCATTCATAAACACGTTTGAGGTTTGTTACAAATCTCTTATGTCCACATGTGCTGTTTCTACATTCAGGTACCTGAGCAACAACAAGATTAGCATGCTGGAGCTCGGAGCTCTGGACCACCTGGGCTCTACTCTACAGGTCCTGAGACTGAGCCGAAACCGCATCAGCCAGATCCCCGTGAGAGCCTTCCAGCTCCCAAGGCTCACCCAGCTGTGAGTACCACTGGATTCCATCAGTTTAACGGCACAGTTAGCGTGATGACAAGGTTGTGTTTTGATCTGTCAGAAAAGGTTCGACCTGCAAAAACAATATATTTTTAACATTTAGGCTGAAAATGAACGAGTTTCCCAGTTGTAGCCTTTGGAGACGTTACAGAATTGAAAAGTATTAAGAGTTTAAATGAGGTCTGTAGTGTCTGTTGACCAAGCACTGTGCGTCTAACATTTGAAACGTTATTAGTGTGAGCTATTTCTCAAGGGGCGGATAAGGTCTGACTAGGTAAACACCAGAGCCATATTATCGGTGATTTATTGCCTTCTTCCATATCCCCAAAGTGGTTAGTTCATTCCCCACACCGTGCTCCATTATCTTCGTCAAACCTCCCTCAAGCACAACAGTGAGGTTGGACCTATTTGTAGCTCAACGCCTCCATTCTGGAGAGTGAAGGGACTCGTGTATTTAGCGTGGCTTCAGTAGTTTCTCCAGGTGCCTTTTGTTGGACAGGTGGTCCCAGTTACACTGAATCTATACATGCTAGTGGTGATGCACATCAGACACAAAAGAACCTGTGTGGATGTTTATCTTTGCTAACCTGAGGGCTTTTATAGCCTTCACATACACACACACAAACCAAATGTACAGATTACTTGTGACATACAGAGACATCTCAGGACTCAGATGCAAAATTAAAAAAAAACACGGTGGTGTCTTAAAATGTTATACCTACATTTAGTATCCCTATAATTTCACAGGGTCATAACCTGACCCTTGTTTGTAAGCCTGTGGGTATACAGTGCTGGCCTCATGCCACAGGTGGAAAGGACACCACTAAGGAATGCCTGTTAAGCTGGGGGTTTGTTAACTACAGAATACTCTAACTGAAGCGTGCCGGCTACAGGATTCTTTGGCTTTGACTTCAGTGTGATGGATGCTGTGGTTTTCCTGCTTTGAAATGTGGGGAACATTTTGACAGAGTTTACAAAGTATGGTTAAGTGCCTCACTGATTTTACTCCCATGATCAGTCATTACATTTGTTTTGTTTGTCTGTCCGTCCACCCTGCAGTGAGCTGAACAGGAACCGTATTCGTCAGGTGGAGGGTCTGACCTTCCAGGGTCTGTCCAGCTTGGAGGTACTCAAGCTGCAAAGAAACAGCATCAGCAAACTGACTGACGGGGCCTTCTGGGACCTGGCCAAGATGAAAGTGCTGTATGTTAACAAACTCAAAAAGCAGCAATACATAAACAAAATAATACATTTACATGAAATTTGCAGAGTCGTATATAGCCCTTTTTACTAAGTTACTGACTATTACTGGACTACTCACCTACCAAACCTTATAAGAATAAAATATTTTTGTACTTACTGGAACTTTCGCACTATCCGAGCTGCAATTTTAACACATTACTTTAATGACACACAAAATAACACAGTAATGATCACAAATTGCATTGCAATTTCTTAGAAACGCTGCAGCAGATTTAGTCATTTCAGGGCGTAATAATTACTCCCAAACTCCTGACATCCTGTTGCCTGTAAACCGTTGTGTTTAAGATCCTTAAATTCCTACTTCCTGATAATACTTGTTTTTCTTGCAGTCACTTGGACTACAACAGCCTGACAGAGGTGAACAGTGGCTCCCTGTACGGCCTTACGTCCCTTCAACAGTTATTCCTCAGTAACAACTCTATAGCCCGCATCAACCCTGATGGATGGAAGTTCTGCCAGAAGCTACGGGAACTGTGAGTACTGGTATTTAAATTAACATGAGCAGTCAAACTCGTGTTCCATATGTCCTCTTCGGCAGACAGTGGTTTAAGTTGTTAAACCTGGGATGACAGCCACGGTGGAAGAGAGTCAAAGTCAACAAAGAAAATAAGTTGAGCATAGTTTAATTAGGAAAAAAAAGTTCTATCTTTAAAACGTAACAACTGCAAAGTGAAATTTTACTTTTAAAATCTTCTCCATCTTTCTCTGGGGATCTAAACCACTTGTCCTATAGCCTGAGAATTCAACACTCCCCACCCCCAACCATATCATCCATCTACCTTCCCCAGGGTTAAATGACATTGTGCTTTAACACTCAATACGCTATGCTATTCTCAGAATAAGCCTGTTTATCCCATAATTAGAGCTGGGCTCAACAGCACTCAAGCCCTTTGACAAGAGGTTTTGTACTCAGCTCTGAAGCGCAGAGGTTTGGCAAACCGGCGTGTAATCCTCTACCGGTTGTGTTGTGGTAATTACACTAAAGGATCGCCTTCACGGCCTTTGTCTACCGAGTGAGGAGTTATTATCCGAGAGTCCTTCCTGTTCTGTTGACATGACAGTCGTATTGCTGCTGTAAAGTGCTTTGCTCAGCTGAGGCGTTGCTAACTGCGAGGTGCCCTGGGGTATCTGTGGCGCGGCTGGCGCCTATGTTTGTTTATGAGTAACAGTCAGATGGGATAAAGAGGTAGATGGTGTTCACGTTAGGTTTGCTCTGTGTATGTCAATGCCGTTTCCTGTGCGCACGTCTACGAATGACAAATTGCTCCCAGCGCCATCCCTGAATCGTCCTCCCGGCGCTGCACCAGTCAGCGGTTATATGATTTTTATTATCTAGAGTTATGATAACCCCTGTGACTAATAGAAGAGAGTGACTCGTCTTTATGAGGAGCCCGTTATTGCATTCCCAATGGGCCAGGGCTGAGCTGGTCATCAGGGAGAATCTCTGCACACATGACTGGTCAAGCAAACCTGAGGCCTGGCCGCAGAGACAGACAGCGAGGGCCACAGCGAGGGCAATGAAATGCACAATACTGCCATTGACTGCTGTTCGAAAGATACCATTATGGAATTTATTGTCATTTATAATAAGATTAATCAAGAGGTATTATATGCAAACTATGAAAAACATTCTTAAAATAAGTTATACGTCTGTCTTTTTACTTGTTTCTCATGGAAATCAATATACCAAATTCCCCTAAAGTCAGGTGTCATCTTGTTTTTAGCAGAATATTCTTTCTTTCCAAATTCCTAAAACAAGTAAAAATGCCTGGAAAATCTTTTACTGTTCTTATCCAATTTGGATTTCCTCCAGCCTTGTAAGAAAAACAGATCTGATGGCTAGATATGAACATAAGTAACATTTTCAGTGCTGCAGTACACATGAGTGACAGTGTATTCCCCTGGGGTTTACCACATGCTCAAGTAGGCTTATAAATGGAGGTTGTAGACATGTAAAGTTCCGACCAAGAATCTCTTTTCTTCCCCGTCAACGGTTAGGACCACAGCTGAGCTCTAAGGTCTGCTAAGCCCATTCTCTGTTAACATCTTGTGGTGAAGAAAAAGGCACAATGGAAAAACGCATCACAGAGTGGCAAATAGACATTGAATCAGCCATGAAATTTAAGTATAATGATGTCGCGAGCTGCCTCAGCGTCCTGCCAACCTGTCATCTCCTTCCAGACCTCACACAGAACATTTCTCCCTTCCCCTTTTTTCCCCTCTTTCCCTCCATCTCCATGTCTGCCTCTGTCCTCCTTTCTGTCTGTCTCACACTCTCTTTTTCTCTCCAGGAATCTGTCGTATAACAACTTGACTCGTCTGGATGAAGGCAGTCTGGCTGTGCTGGGGGATCTCCACACTCTCCGTCTGGGCCACAACTCCATCAGCCACATCACCGAGGGAGCCTTCAGAGGCCTCAAGGCTGTACGCATCCTGTAAGTACTACTCAACGCCCCCCCGGCCGCCATTACCAAGCCCCTCTAACATCCCACTCATTACGGTTTTACCCCTGCTGACGATAAGGCTAAGATGTGTCACTTGGGAGCAGTGAAAGCTGAGATGTTTAATATTGGTTTCGCCTCTGTGATATTTGATATTTAGGTTACATAGTCCCTTCATTTGACTTCAGCAAAGCAGGAGTTGTTTACTTTTCAAGACGGGTTTGATCTCATTTGCATTCATGGGTTGTTTTTACTTAAAAGAGGTGTTCATGCATCACTATTGTCTTGGTTTCTGTGGCAACTCTTTATTTTCCTGTGTCTTTTCCCACTTTGTTCATTTTGTCTGGTTTTGTTTGGGGGTTTTGTTTTCTCTTGAACAAACTTGGATCTAAAACTGTTCCATGTCGCTCACCTCCCTCGAGATCCTTCCCCTCTCTCATGAATAAAGACAGAGGTTTCTTTTCCCGCCGATCCACCTTTTGCACAAAAAGCCCAAACAGGCCGAAAGGAAGAAAAGGAGGGAATGAAAGGGAGAAAGTCAGGGGATAAATCCAGGAGAAAGACTTGGGGGTCTTGGTTCCTAACCAAGGTCCTTTTGGCTGTGCCTCTTCCTAGTGAGAGAGCCAGAGAGGGGAGTTGTGCCAGAGCTCGCTAGACAAGCTCTCTCTCACAGCAGGGTGACAAGCCAAGGCACACAAGGCCTCTCTCTGCTGGCACACCGGGTGCTAGATAACTAGCTACAGAGGGAAATAGAGGGTGGGATAGGGAGCTGAGCTTGTGACTGCCATATCTCAGCCCTTTTCTCATGTTTTCGTTTCTTGTCTTGATTTGCTCACTTTATTTCTTTTGGCTTTACCATTTTTAAAGCACACTTAATGCCCATTTCTTCCCCTCTGTTATCCTAAGTGCATTCTGTCATCTCTACACGTAATGTCCAATACACACACTATATCTGTCCAGATTTTTGCATGATCTTTTCTCTCTTGTATCACTCTTGCGCTCTGTGTCTTTGAGGCAGGCCTAATCTAATCAGTGGAGGGGAGGACAGGCATAGGCAGGGTCCTGAAAAGGAGCTGGGGGAGCTTTAATTGGGCCTGCGCTGCTGGTCATGCTGGCATGGGGCTGGAGCCTGCATCGGGGTGTGAAAGCTCCAAACAAGCCAGTCTGCCCTCTAATGCGGCCACGGGGGTCGTTGGCTCATCGGGGCCCCCCCCTTCTCCATGCCCGGTCTCTCTGCTCTACAGCCCCCACCACTGGCCTTGCTTTAACAAGGCAACGGCCATTCACATGCAGCCAGCCAGAAAGAGTAGGAAATTGGCAGCCCCTGTCCAGTCCGACTAAGACAGCGGCCAATGGAGTCTGAAAAGAACCAGAGGGGGATAAGGGATGCTTGGAAAGCAAAGGGGGGAGGAGTGGAGGGTGCTATTGTGGAGGGTGTGGCTGACCATCAACCTCAAAGGCCTTTCTCAAGTTTGAAAGAAAGTATTTTTATGGTTCAGAGGAGTCCTCCGACTCTGTTGTTTTTCTTTTCGATTACCATGCGGAGAGGTGGAGCGGTGGCTCCTCTGCAGCAGTGGCTTCGCCTACAGAGGTAGTTCTTTAGACCCTGCGAAAGGAAATGACGTGCATTCAACAAGTGTTTGGAAACCCCCGAATGCTTTAAAAGAAACCCTTTTCTTCTTTTCTCTTTTTATTCTTTTCAATCCATTTTGTCTTTGCCTAGCCACGGCTCCTAACCTTATTAAGGCTCTTGGCTTCAGTTTTGGCTGTGCCATACCTGCCGCCATCGGACGAACGGACCCAACTGTTTGGCCTCTTGCAAAGGCATTGTGTTCCCGCCAATCTCTCCATGCCGTCATGAATTATACATGCGTTTCCCCGTGCTGATTTCTGCTTCAACACACCAACGCACATGTACACATACTCGCATGCACACTCCTTCTCCACCCCTCTAAGGAAAGAATGCGCTTGGTTGGCAGAGCAGAGCGGCAGAGGGGCTCTTAAGGCCAGGTGCAGAGGGGGGAGGATGATGTGGGGAGGGAGCAAGAGAGCGAGGGAGGGAGGGAGTGTGGGCAAAGGGGTAACCCGTGACTTCCAGACCAGCCTCTGCCAGGGCTGTGAAACGCTTCAGCGCTGGCAGACCCTGTCCTTGTTCTCCTCCCTCCCTCCTTCCATCTCTCTTATCCCCCTCTTTTCTCTCATTCTCCACAGGGAGCTGGACCATAATGACATCTCGGGCACAATAGAGGACACCAACGGGGCCTTCTCTGGATTGGACAGCCTCAACAAGCTGTGAGTGTCTCCCCTCGTTCTTTCTTTCAATTCCCTCCACCTCTCCTCCTCTGTCAACCCCTCCTTTTCATCCCTCTGTCCCGAACCTGCCACTGATTCTGGGGTTCTCTCTGCTGTTCTACAGAAACAGAAGTGAGCTTTCTCATTTTTTAATCCAAAAGTTTCCTCCCAAATCCCACTCACCCTTTATGGCTAAGTTTAGCTTGTTCAATTTAAGGCCACAGAGTTTGAGTTATCCGTCCCCTCAGGATCCCACACTTCACTTGGTAGGGAAGTGTTCGCACCGAGCGATGACTTATAGGGCCCCTCTTCTATTTTTTTACAAGGCATGTTCATGAAACATCGAAGGCAATTTTATACTCCTTTCATCCTGTGGAAGCTCAGGCCAGTTCAATCTGGCTTTCATCTCAGGATTTTTCTGTAGCTTTATGGCCAAATTGGGTTCTCTTTGCTGCTAATGGTTCAAGGAGGAGATAGAGTGAATCATTTTTTTTTTATATGTGTCTTTTTTTCGTGATTACTCATCAGTGTTTTCATCAAGGCAGCTAGTAAAAAGTTCAATGTAGAAAGTTGGCAAGATGAGAAATTAGAGCGGACGAGGAGTTTCTGGCACTGAGCAGGCAATCATCAACCCGCAGGATGAAAAGATGATGTCCAGCCAAGATGGTTCCCAGTGTGAGCACCGCTGAAAGAGAAAGAACGGGAGAAAGAGAGGGAGAAAGGGCTTTTCTTCGAGCTGGCAGGGGTTCGCTCCCCAATAGGCTTACTTCTATTTCTCCTCCATGCCTCCGCTCCTCTCGTCCCCTCTTTCCCAGTCCCCGTTGTTAGGAACTGAGAGAGGGTAAAATTGAGGGCTGCATTCAGTCATCAACATCAAACGCCTCGCACGCCCCGCCCTCTGACCCTGCCCTTTTTGTCACGGCGTTGGCGGAAGCGGCCCGCTGCATCCCAACGCTGGCAAAGTGAGCCATGGGAAAAAGAGATGCAGAAAAGAGAAAGAAGGGGTGAAACATCAAAGTGTACACCACACACACTGGGCTTCCTTAAAGCAGCTTGTGAAAGCCGCCACATGGGAGGAAAGTAGGTCTTACAGATCAAACCAGGAAAAAATGATGAGCAGATCTTGCATTTTATTTGTTTCGATAGCCGAATCTAATTACGTTAAGATAAAAGTTGCAAAGCAGCGCTCTTATCGTCCCTGTGACAAGACAGCCGTTTGTTTGTGTGTACATGTGGATGAGTTCAAACACCGGGGTCTTCATTGTGAACCAGCCAGCCGTGTCTCCTCTTCCTGTGAAGTGAGGGCTACAACAGGAGAAGAACAAGGGAGGGTAGGTGGCTGTGGGGAGAGGGTGGAAGAGGAGATTAGGACCCCAAATCAGAGGGAACAGCAACTCACTTCTCAGCTCAAACCAGGCTTGACAGGCACAGACACACACTCACATGGTTAAACGTGTGTTCTTACAAGCTCTGTAGGGGAAAAGAGCCACCACGCACACACACACATAAACACACAGCCCTACCTGGTCATTGCTATTGAATTCTAATAAAGATAAAAGTGGTCTTTGAAGAGCAACCCCCCTAAGCCCCCCCCAATCCCCACACTCCAACCCCATCCAATCTCCCTCACCCTTCCTCCTGGCTAATCTCCACACAGTTCAGATTTCCAATACCTCAGTCCCCCCTCGCTCTTATCAGATTCAGCCTTGCTAATTGTGCTTTCTCTCCCTCTCTTGCCCTCTCTTTTCACTTCCCCCTTCCTCACCCCCTTTATCCCTCTCTCCCCTCTCTCTTCATCTATCGACACCCTTCATGTTTGGAAACGGCAGGACTCTGTTTGGAAACAAGATCAAGTCGGTCGCCAAGAAAGCCTTCTCTGGCCTGGAGACCCTGGAACACCTGTGAGTATCCCACAATGCTTGGCTGCCCCTCCTCCTCCCAGCTAGTGAGAGAGAGTAAGAAGGAGAGGGTGGAGTGTAGGGTGGTGGGGGGGGGTTGCCAAAAGTAGCTGGCAGAGAGCAGGCTGCTAGCAATTTAATAGCGTCTTTGTAAAAGGAGAAGACAGAGGCTTTTGCGAGCGCCCAGCTGCTTCTCTCTCGTTAGCCTAGCACAATCTCAACTTTGGCCTTTTTTTTTCCTGCCTCTGCGCAGGAACAAAGTTATTGAGCATATGGCCAACTCCGCATAAGAAATGGAATTCCTATAAGCTCTTTCACAGGCGTTTGTCAAATGAGGGCAGGGCGGGATGGAAAAGCTGGCTCGTATCCTAAGACATACAGGCCTTAATATTTCCACCTTGGTTAAAAGTCAGATCCTTGCTAATGAAAGTGTGTGTGCGGCTGTAATGTGTACACAGCTGATGAGACGATGTGTAAATGTCCCAACAGGAACTTGGGAGAGAATGCTATTCGTTCCATCCAGCCTGATGCCTTCAGTAAAATGAAGAACCTCAAAACACTGTAAGTTTCATTCAACCCTACACATGCAGAATCAGCCAACAGCCTCCAATTGGACTGAAACCCACTCCCTCTGTGATTCTGGCACCTACACACACTATCACAAAACACATATTCACTTACAGGTGCAATAGATGTGACACGTACCACATGTACTTACCGCTCTCCTCTACAGTCTCATTCAGAGCGACAGCTTCCTGTGTGACTGCCAGCTCCACTGGCTGCCCGACTGGTTGGTGACACGTGGTCTGCAGGCCGGTGTCAACGCCACCTGCGCCCACCCGGAGAGCCTGAAGGGCACTAGCATCTTCCAGGCTCCGTCCAACAGCTTTGTGTGTGGTGAGTTATGTGTGCGCTTAATCCATGTTTATGTGGGCGGGTGTGTTGTGCAAGAGGCTTTCACGGCCCAAATGAGCTGCACTGACAGCTTGGCGCTCTTCTGTTATTTACATAGTTGCACATATTTGTTTGTGTGGTGTTTTTGTTTAGCTTTGCATTTGAACTCAGATATGCTAATGGCTTCTTATGTGAGTTTTATTTGCCTCTTTTACAGCGATTTATGCATAGCGAGCAGACACCTACTGAGAGACATTTGTGATGTTTGATGTTGGACTGTGATTTATGTGTCCAACTCACTTTGTCTTTTCTTTTTATCTCGTCCCTCCAATAACTGTCTTCACTCTGGGCTCCTTTTTATTCTTTTTATCCATTGCCTTTTCTCACTGTCTTTCTTCGTTCTCCACTTTCAGACGACCTTCCAAAGCCCCAAATCACCGTGCAGCCAGAAACTTCAGTGACGGTACTCGGGAGCGACGTGCGTCTCACATGTACGGCAGCGAGCAGCAGCTCCTCCCCTATGACCTTTGCGTGGCGTAAAGACCAGGAGCTGCTTCGCCACGCTGAGACGGAAAACTATGCCCACGTGCGCGCTGACCACCAAGGCACAACATCTGATGCACCAGGCGCAGGCGGAGGTGTGATGGAGTACACCACCATCTTGCACCTGCGGCATGTCACCTTTGCACACGAGGGCCGTTACCAGTGCATCATCACCAACCACTTTGGCTCCACCTACTCCAGCAAGGCCCGCCTTATCGTCAATGGTAGGTTGTTAGTAAAGGACTAATTCATTATTATGGCTGACTGTATTTGGAATAAAGAGGAATAACAGAGGTCTGGTGTCAAAACAAGATTAAGAGAATAACGCACTCCATATATCTGATACGTATGTGATTACATCATCTCCGCCGAATAAAATGCCTGTTTATGTTTCACTTATCTGAGAATCAATTGTCCCGTTTGTCAGAGGAGCGATTGAGATTAGTGGCCATGCTGAGTTCTCCTCTTTCACTTGAATAAAGTCTTCTCTTTCTCGCTCAGCCTTCATCTCTCCCAGGATGGTATTCGGAACAAATTGATTTATCTGCATGTCAGCGCTAACAGGGGCCATCTCCTCTGCGCTCTGTCACTCTGCTTTTTCTGCAAGTGGAGAGTATTTATCTTGAGTTTGGTTCCCTGCCCAACTCTGCGTCAGACCACTGCCGCTTCTTTCCTTTGTAGTTTAACTGCAGAATTTTTGTCCGTTGCTCTGGCGTGCACATGCATGCAACAGTTACCTAGAGAGGTTAGAGTCATGGGCTCGTGCCTGGAAGTTCGAATGCCAGCACCAGCTGTGAGAGCGTGGGTAGAATTGAGTGTGTAATGCTCTCCAATCCTGAACAACTGGTGTTCTTAGCAGGATCAGCATGCAGGTGTGAAAGTGTGGAGCTGTATCTCTGGAAATTCATGAAGGTTAAAGATGTCAATGCCGTCTCTTCTGTCCACAGTTCTCCCATCCTTTGTGAAGACTCCCAGGGACAGCACCATCAGGACGGGCCACACAGCGAGGCTGGAGTGCGCCGCTGAGGGGCACCCAGCACCACAGATCGCCTGGCAGAAGGACGGTGGCACGGATTTCCCCGCTGCCCGGGAGCGCCGAATGCATGTCATGCCTGACGACGACGTGTTCTTCATCATGGACGTCAAGCCGGAGGACATGGGCGTGTACAGCTGCACTGCCAAAAACACAGCGGGCACCGTCTCTGCCAACGCCACCCTCACCGTGTTAGGTAAGAGTTGCATATTCCTACAATAATTCTTCCTTTTTAGTTTAGCTGGGCTAATATCGGCTCATATTTGACTTGTGTAACCCAGTGTTGATAATTTTCCCACATCCCCAAGAACGAGCTCTTGTAAATAGCTTGGCACTCAGTTGGGAATTGGTCAGTCTGAGGCCGCAGAATGAAAGGCTTTATATTTTTCTTTTCTCGGCAGCTGTGGCCGTGCTGCAGGTCAATGGCCAAAGGTCACAGTTGGGGGTCAAAGGGGGGATGGTGGGGAAGCAAGCGGGACTCACAGAGGGGTGTTTGTTAGGCATTCCCACCCCCCCTTCTCCTCGCTCGGTGGGAGGGACAGTCATGGCTGCTTCACTGCAGGCCTCAGTGCTCCCAGTTTATTGGCTGTTTTACACTGTTAAATCAAACAAAACGGAGCTGCTCTCCTATAACCATCTCAGGACATAGATCATCTTTGTCCTTTGTCTTTGAACTGAGCAAAGCCGTCCCTTGTTGAACAGAGCTAAAGAAAAAAAGAAGTGTTGGGGGATTTCTTTGCAAACACATAACAGTTACAAGCCTCAAATTTCCCCTAAAGAGATCAGAAGCAACAGTTTCTATATTTAACACGGTCAGACTGGTAGAGGCGGTATTGTAGTGACGCATATGCATATTGTGCGACTTGTCGGAGACTTGTTAGAATTCACAGCAGCTCAAGCTGAGCGCTAATCCACTCAACAATGTAAAATATTGAAGCAAGCAACCATGCCTCTCGGCTGAATCTGTGATGTTTGGGTTTGAGAGACGGAGGGGAAGGAGAGGGGGGGTGGCTGCAGTCGAGGGGCCCCTGTCTGGAAAAGAGTGGCGAGGGAGAAAAATGGGAGCCAAAGAAGAGCTGGAATGGTGGAGTCAGGAGAGTGTGGGGGAAGGTAGGCGAGGAAGATTGTAGAGAAAAGAAAGAGGGGGAGGGTGGTAGAGAGAGAGAGAGGGGGATTGATGGAGATGGAGAAAGTATTGATAGAAGAGAGAGGCGACTGAAGTGGGTTAAGTGAGATCTCTTAATCTGTGTATGTCCCACTGTGAGGGGAAGTGCTCAGTCTGAGAGGAGAGGCCTACCTTAACACACACTCATACACACACATTCAGTCCGGTGTGCTCCATTCAGCAGAAGGTGAAGTTGCCGGGGAAACACTGAAAACATTGTTCTGGAGAGGATCCTGTCCCGAGAGAAACCTTGTTTGTGCTGTAATTAAAATGTATGATGGAGTAAACTGATTTCAGATCTGTCAGCATTACAGATTATGACCTCAGATGTATGACTAGGATTGTTAGATGACACTGTCATGAGATAAGCTTTCAGTGGTCGGATATCCAACTCAGAACATCACACTTTGTGCTCAGTCTCTCCAGCTGACTCACCAGCCTGTAATCAATACTGTGAACAAGCAGAGCTGAAGCAGAAACCTGAGAACAGAAACTTTGATGCCACAGAACAACAATAGAACAACAGAAATCTCTGACCTCAGGAATCCTGGAGTCTGCAAACTTTTAATTAGAAATGTACCTCTCCTCTGCTCCACAGAAACACCCCATCTTGCTCAGGACTTGGAGGACCACAGCGTGGTGGTCGGTGACACGGTGGCCCTGCAGTGTAAGGCCCTGGGCAGTCCACCGCCCCGCATCACTTGGCTGCGAAACGACCAGCCGCTGCGCCCCTCCGACAGGCACCACTTCACCCCGGGGAACCAGCTGCTGGTCATCGGCTCTGCCTCGCTGGAGGACGCCGGCCGCTACACCTGCCTCATGTCCAACACCCTGGGTACGGAGCGTGCTCACAGCCAGCTGGTGGTGACCCAGCGCCGCAGCGCCTGCACGCCGCCAGCGGGGCCGAGCACGGTCACTATAGGGATCATAGTCATCGCTGTGGTGACGAGTATTGTGGTGACGTCGCTGGTGTGGGTGTGCATCATCTACCAGACCAGGAAGAAGAGCGAGGAGTGCAGTGTCACCAACACAGGTGAATTTTGATCTCCTCTGTCCTGTTGTTAGGGCAAAAATAGTAAGAAGGAACTTTAGGCAATCTAAGAGGGTCTATGGGAAAAAAAGTACGGTACATACTCATATATCCATCGCAGTCTGTAGCATGATATTTGAGCTCTGCTGCTGTAACTTTGTGATGTAGTTTTAACTTTTAAGGGCCTACTGTTGTGTGTGATTGATTGATGATAGTCATTCTGTCAGCTGTGAGTTGTCGTCTGTCTGTGGCTCAGTCAGTATGATGAATCTTCCGCTGTGCAGAGGATTGTGGGTCAGAGAAGTCAGAAAAGCTTGCTGACTTGCATACTGCAAAATGTGACTGGGTGCAGTACATCCTTGTATATCTGGCGTACTAATTAGTATGGCAGTGTGGGGGTTAGAACGCACCTATTGATTCAGCTCTAGTGTCACAGTATCCACAGCCCTGGTTGTAATGTCTTGTGTTCGCCTCTTTCATTTCTCTCAGATGAGACAATAGTCCCTCCAGACGTACCCAGCTACCTCTCCTCCCAGGGCACGCTGTCCGAGCGGCAGGATGTGTGTATCCGCGTGGAGGCCGGCGGTGGGTCTCAGCCCAACGGACACATCGTAGACACCGCAGGTACCCGACAGCTCAGCCTGTAAAATGTTTGTGCTCCCCAGCAGTTTCTCCCACTTCCCATAAAGCAAAGCTGGTGCTGTTGCATAACGATGAAAGAAACACCGCTGTCTGCGAAGGCCTGCTCAGCATCAGAAATAATTTCAGCAGACACCCTAACCACAGTGTTGACACACAGTTGTTGATTTTCTGTCTCCAAATCATTTATTTTCTCTCTCCGTACTGGCCTGCAGGTTTCGACGGCGCAGTAGTGTGTACAGATTGTATGGAGAACGGAAGCAGCTACTCCAAAGACTCTGACTACCTGACACACGGGTTCAGCCACGCTGGAGGCATAGAGTACCAACAACACTCTGTTCCCCCGCCCCACTCTCACTGTCATCCAGGGGAGCTGCATGACGCAGGGCCACACTCAACCCCGCTCTGCAACGGGACCCCCAACGGGATCAGAAAGGACTTTCAAGGATCCACATTTCCCAAAAACCACAATACGTTACAGCTGAACCAGCATGATAGAAAAGGTAACAGTCAGTGTAATGTACTTTGAATATACCTGAAGAAATTTTGTGGCCCTCAGGACCTGCTCTGCAACTGCTAACAAATGCCAGCAGCTTTATCCCATAGACAAAAACACTAATTCACCCAGTAAGCTTTTAAAGCCTGAAACTGTCCCTGTTTTTCTGTGTCATTAATATCAGGTGATGAGAAACTATTTAGGAATCCTTGTCAAGGCAAATTCCTTTGAACGTGATTGCTGATGGATCGGCTCCTTCCAGAATTTGACAGTGTATCATAGTTGCACGCCCAGAGCCCCTCAGGATATCTCTCTGAAAACACTGTAAAAAAAAAAGCACTGAGTTCTCACTGCTGCCAAACTCCTTGCAGTTGCACGTCTGGGCCTGTTGTAGGATTCAGACTCTTTAGAGAGGAGTAATACCAGTGGAATTGGCCTCCAAATACCAATTCTCACCTCCACATGTCAACGCAGCCCCATGCATACATTCCACTGCCTCTGTATCCTAAAGCTGAATGCATATTTGTCTGCATACATGCCACGTCACTGACTTTGCCTGTTTCTCTTTCTTTGTTCATCAGTGAGCAGAGCGGGACAAACGCCGGCGTGCTCCCCGTCACAGGAGGACTCCTTCCACAAGCCAGTGAAGCTGGCCGGCGTGACGAGCCGCGGCCGTCTGGACAGTGACTGTGAGCCTGAGCTCAGGCAGACTCTGCTGTCCAATGGACACACCCTCAGAGCCTCTCAGAATGAGAGCGCCCCCCTAAGGAGAGCCAGCGACTAGCAGGCGCTCCATCCAGCCCAAAAGTGGACTCGCAGTAGCTGAGAGGACTTTTAAAAAAAATTTTTTGCACTGGGAAATAAACTGCTACCTCATATCGAGGCGATTGATCCTGAGCCTCCTGGATCTGGACTGAACGGGAGCACCAGGAGGGTGAGAGGCAGGGGGCATCCGGAGTTTGAAGGTGGAGCTTGTGTGGGTGGCGTCCCATCTGAGCGTTATCAGCTGTACATAGTTAAAAACCTTCCTTTGGGAGGTGACCAATAAAAATTCTAGCTCCAAAAAATGTGACTTGCATTTGAAGCATGTAAATGTAGGGAATCTTGTACAGTATATGTATGTGCAGGGGGAAAAAGAGAAATATACCTTTGGACATTTGACTGTACATAAGAGTTTTCTTATATTATATATTATATAACTTTTACAAAAGAGTATTTGAATTTATGTGCATGACAAAGAAAGGAGTGATGGTATTTTTATTTTTCTTCAAAAACAAAAAAAACAGCCTTTTTCAGCTTTTACCAACATTCAGCTGCGGTGCCTTAATGCATGATCAAAGAAAACTCATCTTGTAATAGCATTTATCAAGAGACTTTTTGTGAGAGATACTGGTACACTCTTTATAGCAAACAAAACAAACACTTGATTGCACTTGAATGTTTTTTTTTTTGTCCTTTTTTTTTTGACAAACGCTGCCAACCATGGCCTTACAGAAACACAGTTCACATTCATTGTTAATGTATGAAGGAAGAGCTTTGATGTCAGTTATTTTGGTACGTCAGATGGTTCAGGCTGGGATATTTGTGGGCGGTCAGTTAAAGCACTTTTTTGTAATCAACGTCATAAACAAGCAGATTGTGTACATGATATCTGCCAACAGGAATGCAGCATCCTCCTCTATGCGAGGAGACATTCCACTTATTTTGACACGGTAAAGTCGACAGTACATACTGCACCATTAAGGCTCTTCCACCTGTTTCACAATACAACATGTTACTGCGAAGCTGCTCCGGGAGAAAATATTCTTCTCTTTACTCTGATTAGTTTCTTTATTTGTCCAAGAAAGTGACTTTGGCACATGTTCGCAACCAAATGTGGTCAAACTCAGGCCAACAGCTGCTTTTATAAGCTGTTAAAGCCAGGTAATGATCTCTCAGTATGGACGTGGGACACCTGCCATGTGTTCTTGGTCACATCCATTACGAAATACAGCTACGTGCACTCCAGCACTGACATTTAATTGGCTGAACGCTTAATTATACCATTCTTATGCTATGAATTTACAAAAGATTGAGAATCAGGGAGAATGATGTTTTATTGTGTTACTGCTGTAATGTGCCTCAACATCCACCGTTGTGCATTCGCAGGCAAACGGCCAGTATTCTGCCTCTGTCACATCCCCCCACAGTGTAACAATAACTTTCTCATCATCGCTACAGTTGAATAATGTCTGAGGTAATCAAAGGTTCATGCTGTGAACAGTTGGGCAGCTTGTGAAATAACCAAACGTTGAGGATTAATGCAGTCAGACGCTCCCCGACTGTCACAATCCCTGGATACACTGGGTCAGGATTCAGTCAAAGTAGTTACATTGTCTAATGTATGCATGCGTTTTCGCCCTCGTCTGAACTGCGTTCTGTTACCAGTGGCCTTATCAAGGTAAACCGGAGGACACGCTCCTCTGGTTACACCTGATAGCACCTATCACAGATGATTTTACCAGCAAGACCAATCACAGATCCCTGCTGGAAAACCAATCCCAGTGTAGCAGGTAAAAGGGACAAGAGGGAGAGAGGTGCAGTTCAATGTTGACAGTAATTTATTGAAACAAACTGTCCGAATCCATTGTACCAATGTCAAAGCTGAAACCGTGAAGTGTCTAACATGGCATTGAAGTGTCTAATAAAATCACATTTTGCTATTAATGCAAGTGTTTTGTGTGTTTTATTGTAACAGAACAAAAGGAGTGACAACAGAGTCGCTAACAGCTGAGTTAGCATTTAGCGGCGCTCGCATGTCACCGTGGTTATGGAGAAGCCATCAATTCATGGAGAATGCACCAAGACGTGAAATCCAGAGACCTTGATCTTCAAAGCAGTGAAGTACCTTGTGCCTGCACCCCAAACACACACACACGTACACGGACACGCACAAAGCTAATCTTCCAACCAGGAATGTGTCCTGGCTCCCTGAAGCTCCAAAGACAGCAGGCATATTTTTTCCTTCTGCGGGCTGTTTAAAATATTTGCTATTGAGTCCGGGCTGAGTGAGGGTCAGTGGCTGGCCAGAATGTGCATTCCAGATGGATGTTTGTCACCGTGTGATTGACATGCTACCGGCCATGGCCTCCACCAATCACACTTCGGCCATTGTTGTCCAACAGCCTAGTGACAAGCAGCATGACAAACAGTCCCACCTGTGAGGCCATCCGTCTCCTGACAGGATTTACCAAGTCTTCAGTTTTACCTCCGCAGCGACTGCAAGGACACTGCCTGAGCTAACTCGCAGAATACAAGGAGAACTCTGATGCTATGGCTCAACTGTTCCTGCATATCAGACGTATATGAGTGATTTATTCTTGTAATAAGTCATCTTCAATACCTGTGTGTGTATATTTGAAAAAGGGAACATGAGTGGAGAGTGGACATCATCTCGAACAGCTGGCTGGTGCAGGAGAGGCATCTTTTTACTGTGGCTACACAGCAGAACACGTGTCTTATCAACTATTACATAAATCCCTGAGTAATCCCATAATTCAGTAGTTATTTAATTCCTACCTTTGCTGCATCACAGCTCTGTACTGTTATGCAATTATTAGTTAGCTTCTTTATACTTTTATACTATCGTCATAACTACTAATAAATTGCTAGTTTAAATAAATCGCAACAAAAACATTTAACCCCACTTACCCCATTTGATCTTGCCGTACAGATCATTTTGGTATTAAGAGCTGTTATCTCAGACACTTGTAAAATAAAACAAAACCATGTGCACAGCTGGATACCACAAGTGGAATACACCCTTAGGTTTGCTCACTTCTTTTATACGGGCAATTCCTAGAAAACTGATTTAATTAATCTGTCTAAAATTTCAATAATTAAATGGACCTGACTATATTAAAAGGAACTGAATAAATATGAGTGCATTCAATTTATTCTATAGATAAAAGACTGGTTTTCCAGGTTGCATAACAAACTGCTAGTTAAAATGACCTTTTATCCTAACTCAGAGTAGCGGTGTCTTTTAGTGCCACACCTTCTCTGTGCAGGATAAAGAAAAATGAATAGACTCATACAGAAGTAATCTCTCTAAATCATCATTTATGACCTACTAGCGATGTGTGGCTGTGTATTTATCTGCAGAGACTCTGCCTTCCAGAGCTGCAACTAACGATTATTTGCAACGTTATTTAGTCTGTTGGTTATTTTATCGATCAATCGACTAGTTGTTTTGTCTATAAAATGTGGATCAGTGTTTCCTAAAGCCCACAGTGATGTTCTTAAATGATTTCTCCACAACCCAAAGATATTCAGTTTACTGTCACAGAGGAGTAAAGAAACTAGGAAATAGTTACATTTACGAAGACACGGTCAGAAATTTTTTCTTCTTTTTTTTTAAAAGTCCTTAACTTGATTAACTGATTATCAAATTAGTTGGTGATTAATTAAATAGTTTACAACTGATAGATCCTTAGACTAATCCTTGCAGCTCTCTTATTGACTTCTTCTTGTCTGTGCTCAGGATGTCTATAGGTGTGTACCCACGCAGCACTCAGGTGAGGTTGGGTCTTCATAAAAGCCACAGCATGGAAAAACCCAAATTTAGTGAGGCAAAAACGCCAAATGAGAGTGAGTTTGGGGTTGGCTTATACTTTCACTTTTGCTGACATGCATGTTGATAAGCAGTAACCGACAATCTCACATAATATAACTGGGCCATGCTAACTGTTTCCAAATGCTTCCAGTTTCTGTGCTAAGCTAAGCTAACAGGATGCTAGCTGTAGCTTCATACAGAGTGATATCAACCCATTTTGACTCAAGGCAAGAAAGCAAACAAATAACTCTTTGTAGTTAAAGTTGAATTGTGAGAACAACCTGGATCTTTTCACTCTACGTATCTTCGTTGAATTAAACTAAAGCTACTGTACCACCATAAAGAAATCGCTCCTTACAGCCTCTTTATGACAAGAGCTTAAATGTCGAATCAATCAACCATCCAATCAGGCTAACTACCTAATAAAAACATTTCACAATAAACACATGATACACCCCAAACTGTGATACAAGAGCTCGTGCAGGACACCTGAGGCTGCTAATAAAACCGCAGCCTTGTTAATTTAACAAAGTGCTCTGTTGTAGGCATCTTAAGTATAAAATTAAAGCTCCAGCAGGTGGATGAGCTCAGTTGTGCTCCAGCGGGAATGGAACAATGATGAGATATATTACTGCGTCTACCCCCAGTGGGTCTTTAACACAGGTGGCCTGGCTGAGCAGAGAAAATATGGATAAAACACTAAAATGATGGTGAAACAGCAGAGAGGAAGCTTTACAGGAGCAGCCTGCAGGGACCCAAATCACCACACCTCACCTCAAAGCATAAAAAGAGACAGTCTTTAATACCATAACTCACTGATTCACACACACACATTGAACAGTAAAGATGCTTCATTGCTAGTTTTGTGCGCAGGGTGCGGCTCCAGTTCACCAAACCAGGAGTGTGAGCTCAGGCTGCTAAACTCAGGGCACTGATGAGCAGGAATGCAGCGCTCCAGGTAATGCGATCAGGCCCGTGGACGACTCTCCTCCCCCATCCCGAGCACCAGGTGTTCCCTGCTTCTCGGGGCCCAGCAGCATGGAGGCACAGGGGGCCACCAGGGGACGAGGGTGCTACTTTCAGAGGTGCTTCTCCTGCTGTTGCTCCACTACGTCAGGGCTCAGGACAGTCACAGAGGACGAGCTGCTATAGCAAAGAGCGGCGGACCTTCTCATAGGCGCCCAGGAAGATGAAGCCGCCCACACTGATGAAGGTTATCCTCGGTATGCTGCCCGCAAACAGACTGTAGAGAGAGAGGAGGCAGAGCGAAACATGTTATCAATTCTGTCATAACTAATAATACAAATTAAAGAGAATGAGTACTTACGAGACATTTTGATTTTGCTAAATCAGTGTCCTACCAAGGACAAACCATCTTTATTAAGAGCAGTGCACAGTGACTCTTCGGAATCGACTCTTTGGATATTAACTGGGTAGGTATTTGGCTTTCAATTTTGGGATTCAGATATTTGTTTTCTTTTTGTTGTTGTTTTTTTTGCTGTTTTTAGGGTTCTGTGTCCAACAATCAACCACTGCTGCTGTTCGATGCAGCCCTGAATCTCCAGTCAGTTTAATGTCTGTGCAGTTAGCACGAGCTAACACAGCAGCGGCTGATAACATCCGACACTCAACTGTTAAATGGTCCCACCAAACTCACACTGACACGGAAATGTCTTGACTGCGTCTGATGATTTTTACTGATTGAAACAAAGTTCCTTGAAAATTTGAGTGATTTCAGAATAACTAACAGTCTTAATTAGAGAAAAAAGAACAGCCTTTTGGGGTTTTAAAGCTTAATTCATGACTAGTTTAAGTCTGACCAGATCCTTACTAAGCTAAAGCCATGTAGACAAATGTGTCTGTCATGTTTGCTGGATGTGTCATGTTCTGCACAAAATGTCTGGAATTTGTTAAGTCTGCCACATGCACACACCTCATCTACAGGGAACACTTACAAGTACATTTCGTTTTGTACTTGGAAATCATTTTTCCAAAGTGTGTCTGCTGCAGCTTTAATTATCTGCATGAAGAAACGCTGTGAACAGAGCTGAGAGCAGCTCAGACTGTATCAGGTATCGCCCCACTGATCGACAGTATCTGTGAATGATTTACGGCGCCTTCGTGGAAGCAGGGCCCCGCGTTCGGGTGCAGAGGGTCCATGGGAGCGGGTTGAGCATGAGGCCTTGTTGGTGGAGCTTTACAGAGAAGGAGAGGGGCCCAAGTTACAGCGACTGAGGCCCAACAAGAAGCTGTTGACGTTGCGGGGGTCAGAGGATGTGATGAGCCATGAGAGAGCACCCGTCTCCCAAGAACCATCCCCCCTCTCCCACCCTCCCCGCGACACACAGCTGTTTTTGGGATTAGGCTTCGAGCCCCCACCCTGAGGCCTCCCTGGAGCCCCCCCCCCCCTCCTCTTTCTCTCTCTCTCTGCATGACTGATGGCCGGATGACATCCACACATGTCCCTCTGCTGTCCATCCATCCATTTCTCTCTGTCTCTGTCCAGCGACAGCCCCCTCAGCTGGCTCAGTTGTTGGGGGATTTCTCCTCCGTCTCCTTTTCTTGCTGCGTCATCCACTTCTCAGACACGTGCTCACTTCATCCCATCCTGTTCGTCTGCCTTTCCATGTCTCTCCTTTTATTTTCCCCATTTCTCTCCGCCTGTCTCTCCCTTGCCGTGTATTTGCCTACCAACACCTTCCGTCTGCCAATACGCCCCCGCGCTCACATGGTCTGGCCCCGTCCGAGCCAGATGTAACGGATGAAGAGTATTGTGTTTGTGGATGTGTGCCTGGGCGTGTGTGAGGAGAAACGTCCATGCACGCAAAATGTCTGTGTGCATTCATCATCTGCGTGGGTGTTTGTGTGTTAGTACCTGCGTCTCTGTCCATTTAGACTTTTGGAAAAAAACTTTTGAAATGTCACAAAATTGGATTTGGTTTCCGTCAGCTGAGCTCGAGCAGATACTGTTAAGAGGCTTCTTGAATAAGCACAGGTGTTACTAATAACATTAACAATGACTCCGTTGTAGTTGAGTGTCCCAGTACGACATGACAGCGTAAAAGTGAGCACAATGTCAAGACCCTGAAGCCACAGCAGCTAAGCAGCTATCATTATTTCTTACACACATACTGTGACATGTCATAAAGAGGCAGATACATATACAGCTACAACATTCACAGAAAAATCGGAAAAGTTTTGCAAAGCTGCTAACTCATGCACCAAAACAACCACACAGAGACCTTCTTGAAGAGGTGGTCTATGGCTTTTTACCAGGCTGGGAGTGTCTGATGCAACTGAGCTGCAGTTTGATCCATACTGAGGACTGTAAGGCAGAATATCTCGGCCTCTGCTGCTTCGTTTTTCACCATTGTTCTGTTAATCTGTCATTTCAGTCTGTCTCTAAACTTTATACAAGTGCAATACTAAATCACTGAAATGTTCCTTTAAGAATAATGCAATCACTTATGACAGAACATTCATACAGGCAGTCACTTTTCTTTCTTTACGTGCTATATATTTCTATATCACATTTTGGCATCTTGGATTTTTCTTGGTTTCAGTGCGTTACTCTCTATGATCTTTTGCAATGATGCATGTAATTTTCTCCTGACAATCAAGAAAGACGTTGACTTTGCTCCAGAAAAAGCCAGTAAGCAGACCTTCAGTTAAGGTTTTGACACTTTCAATTTGCCTCAGAGGGCTTTACAACATAGGACATCCCTCTGTCCTATGGACCCTCACAGTGGATCAGGAAAAACTCTCCAAAAAACCCCTTTAACAGGGAAAAAAAAATGGTAGAAATGTCAGGAAGAGTAACTGAGGAGGGATCCCTCTTCCAGGATGGACAGATGAGCAACAGATACAGTCATCCGTATGACAAAATGATACATAAAGTTTTGGGTCACAGACTCACTGCTTCACTTTTGTGAACTGCAAAGCTGTACAAGGTGTCAAGCATGTCAGGGATCTCTCAGCCATCCCAACTATTCACACGACTCCACGTTTCAGAATGCCCCAGCTGGGATCGAGTGTTTCTGAAAAGTCAGCCAGTGAAGGGTTAGTTGTGTGAGACACAAGAATCCAATTGTGTTTGTGTAAGCACGGACTGGTGTAAAGGCTCCAAATAAACGCTGAGACATTACTCAGAGGTTGTCGTCCTGCCCTTCAGCGTGCTCTTTCCATCTCAACACAGCTTTTCTATCACCATCTGCTGAAACATGAGCCGCAGGCCCGCTGCAGGGAACTACTCAGCATTACTCACACAACAATATTACATATGATATCTGAGGCTGATCAAAATCCAAGCAAAGAGACAAAATCGTGTACACGGAGCAGCTGGACAGCTAAACAACAACACAGTAGACACAACACGTCCTCACATATTCCACTCTGTCTTCTCATGTGATGGTCCTGATTGTCAGCAGTGTGAGGAATGAACTAATTTTAAACTCAACGCTCTTGTTTTGTCTCAGCTCTTGACTACTGTTACACTTCCTGTCTGGGATCAGGCCCACCTGTGGGCTCTGAGACGTCAGAGCATAGCCAGGAGCTCAAATATTCCCCCTCGGCTCCCCCGGGTGCTCTGACTCACCCTGACATCACAGCCTGGCCAGCCACTGAGAGCTGTCATCCCACTACCGTCAGCCAATCACCTCTCCTGGGGAATTGAACTAAATATAGTTTCAAGGCACGACAGGAGAGTACAGAAGAACAGTGGTGAACTCAAAGAAAATTTCTTGGCTGCAGTTTAGAATGTTGGTGCTCTTGAAGAAGAGCAGGGGGGAAATCTTCATCTGTATGTGGGAGCAAATATCTGGCACTTGTGTTGGAGTGGGGACGATACTAAAGTTATATAAGAAATTGCCTTTATTAGTTATGCAGCTTTCCCGTAAGATGAATTCAAAAGTCAGAGATCAGTTGTAACATGTGAGCGTCTTTAACAGTGCTGAGGAAGATACATCAGTTTGATGCTTAACACATTCCTTCAGTAGGGGGGGGTCTACTTGTATTTCTGGGACAGAAGGTGAATAATAATAACAAAAGTCAAGCTAAAAACAGATGTTACAGCACTTTTCCTAAAACCCAACTCACACAGAGTTCCTAAAGCTTAAGGTAAGTTAGATTTTTTAAGGCTTTTTTAAATGCCACTCGGACTGAAGTATAAGACCAATCTTACAACAACCAAAACTGAAGGAAAAAAAAAACATAAACTAACATCAATTACTTATGGTTAGAGACAAGGGACAGTTTAGCCCAAATGTTTATTGTAACATAAATCATGGCTTATTTTGGGAAATACCTAGTGCTTCTTGGCTTTTTTTGTGTTTGTGTTTTTCACTCTACACGTGGTATTCCACTGCCTTGTTTGCCATCATGCCAAGTTTGGAAAAACTTTTTGCATAAAATACACAGAGCCTCATACACAGAGATATTTGCATTAAGAGTTTTAAAAGACTGATTTAAGACATTTTAATACCAATTAAAGGTCTAGTTTGTAGGATTTAGTGACATCTAGCAGTGAGGTTTATAGAGGTGAAACTTTTCCCATGTGCCAAGCGTTTAGGGGAGCTATGATGGCTAACACAGAAGTGTGAGTGGCCCTATCTTGAGCCAGTGTCCATTCTGGGCTACTGTAGAAACAACATGGCAGACTCAGTGGAAGAGGACCTGCTCTGTATGTAAATATGAACAGCTCATTCTAAGGTAACAAAAACACAGCAATTATTTTTTCAGTTTATTATAACCTCATGAAAACATTCCTTCATTCATTCACTTCCTGTAACCACTTATCCTGTTGGGGGTCATTGGGGTGCTGGAGCCTATCCCAGCTGACACTGGGCGAGAGGCGGGGTACACCCTGGACAGGTCACCAGACTATCACAGGGCTGACACATAGAGACAGACAACCATTCACACTCACATTCACACCTACGGCCAATAGTCACCAGTTAACCTGCATGTCTTTGGACTGTGGGAGGAAGCCGGAGTACCTGGAGAAAACCCACGCTGACACAGGGAGAACATGCAAACTCCACACAGAGGGGCTTCCTGACCCTGGGTTCGAACCCTCTTGCTGTGAGGTGACAGTGCTAACCACTGTACTGCAGATGTCCCCTCATCCCACACACTGGACCTTTAAGGCCTTATTTTTGGAGTTAATGAACTCAATGCCTTTTAAGACTTGTTAAGGATCCGTGGGAACCCTGACACACACACAGTGTGGGACACAGGCTGTGTATGTGGCACCTGGCCTGTTCTTTAGGCACACTTCACATCTCTGCCAGAAATACACCTTTATAAGTCTACTAATACTCTGTATTTTCCCCATTGTTAAAAGTGCCCAAATTGCTCAACTTAACTTGTTACGGTAAAGAACAAAGATTCCCGATGCCATAAAAGCACAATTACGGTTTACCCCAATCTTCTAGAGTCTCCGCTTTGTTGTGTGTATGCGGTACAAACATGTCATTTGTTTACTTTTCCTCCATTTTGGTTTACATGAGGCACAAAGCAGACACAGCCAGGACATGTTACTTATTAGTCTTTGTTTTGACATAATTCCTGGTGCAGTTTGGTTACTGGGGGGAGGCCCGGTGTGAGCTCCACTGCTCTCTGCTAACCCGGGGTCTCTGGGGCATGGCACACACATGGAAGCACTTTAGAGCTTCACTACACTGCAATTGGGCCTATTACCATAATTACAGCTTTAAAGCCCCAGCAATTTGTATCAGGCATGCACCAGCGCAACCACCAGGCCTTTGGCCCTGCAGAGCAACAGCCCCCCCTTTTTACTTTCTACACACTTTCCTTTGTGTCTGCGTTTCATTCTGTCGTCTCATTCTTTTAGTTGCTCTCTTTCTTCTCAATCTCCACCTTCTCTGGTTACATCAATATCAGGGGAGAAAAGGATTTTTCAGGAGTTCATCGTGTTATACAGCTTATGGTGCGTGCTCTCCGGGCTGCACACCAGGAGTGAGTTTTGCAGCTGGTCCCAGAGGATAGTTGGAGGAGATAGAGAAGGATGGAAAGAGAGAAAAACATCAAAGGTTGCTGTGTGGTGCAGAGGTGGGGGATTGGCATCAAAGAGCTCCCCTGTACATTACCACTTGGTTACTGTTGCAGCTGGGAGAGTGGGATTTGGGCTTTTCCATAGGGGCCTGCCAACTATCACCTCATCGAGATCATGCAGTAGTCTCAAACATGATCTTTATTAAAATTGAAGTCTTGCTTATTACTGATGCCTGAAAGCAGTTTGTAGGGAATCACCCTTGGCTCACATTAAACACAAAGCTGAAATGTAATTTGTCTCTGATTGGATTCCAGCACTGCAGCCTACACAAACAAACAATAACACAGCGGTTTGTGTTTGCGAGTGTGTGTGTGTGAGACACAGAGAGAGGGAGAGATGTCCCACTGGTGTTTGGCCCGGTCCCAAACCAAATCTGTTATGAGCATCAAGCCGAGGTGCATCCTAACTAAATGATGGCGGCTTGTACACAAGCGGGCCTATTATTCAGCGTGGCTGAGGGTTTGTTTTAGCGCTGGCAGCCCTCTGCGGCCCCATTAGACCTGGCCTTTTGTCCGGTGTGCATCATAAACACATCAAAACACTCAAATAAACCCTTCCACTTGGCCCCTGTAACACCTTAATCGATAGGACGGTACAGCGAGTGGGCAGGAAAAGCTTTTATACATCTAATTCTTCAGCTGCGGCTGTAAATTCACGTCCCACCAAGAGCAGCGACTCTATCATCAAACTTGATTACGTGAGGGATCAGGCCGAGTTAAATCAAATCATGTAAAATAAGAGGTTTTTAAAGGGCTGGGATAAAACGGTTTGTAGAAAGAGGCTGCTCGGTTTCAAACAATCACGATGGCCTTTGAATGTTTCTCTGAAATGAAGACGCACGCTCACCCTGAAAGACCTTGGCTCCTCCACACGTAGTAGAGCACCTGCGGGATGTTGCCTTTCGCTGTGGTCGACCCGGCCTGGAGAGAAAGAGAGAGAAAAAATAGAGGTGTGATGACGGATGGATCGTCTCCTTCACTTCCTGCTCCTCCAACAGACACCCTGTTTAGTCTTCCTCAGCTGAGCTTCCTTCAGCTCCCCCCTCCCTATTTTCATTCCTCCATCTCTCCCTCCGTTTCTCCTTCTGGACAGCTGTGTCAAGCGAAGGTGACACCTCCAACACCCACCCAGGCACCCGCTCGGGTACACACCCAGCCGTTTGCCCACCCAAAAACACACTCAACGAGTTCTCCTTGTCTCCCTCCACGCCCGTCAGTCTAGAACTTTTATTTACACAATACGAGCTTAGCCGGCCAGAGAGTTTTTAATCCATCACTGTGGAGTGGCTGAGGGGTAGGAGAGCTGCAGGATCGGGCCAGTCGGGGTTAAGTGAGGGTGGGTGGTGGCGGCCGGGAGGAGAGAGAAACAGAAAGAAGCAGTTGGGGAGAGGAGGGAGCAGGAGTGTGTGTGAAGGTGCGTGCACGGCAATCTAAGTTACAGCTACACTGAGCATGTAGGAAACAGTCTGCGGCATCCGCTGTAAATTGTGACTCCCAGATCTGCTGGAACCAGAGGAAGATTCCCACATTTTATTCATGTGAGGAGGAAAAAAAAACACCCGTATTCCTTATGTTTCTGTTGGAGACAGGTGGCTGAGAAATGACTCTCCCCTCTCCTCGTCTGACAAGTTTTCTTTTCCTTTACCGCTGTGGAATGGTGGAAGGAGGGAATGGAGGAAGAGGGTGTCCAAAACACACACACACGTACACACACAGACACACACACACACAGTTCCTGTGTAGCTTATGCTGACAGACAAAAATATCTTCATGCAGCTCAATCTATACGTTTCTGCTTGTGTTGGCCTGCTGCTTTGTCATCTGAGTTTCTTACAATCATGTGTGAGCAGTGAAAAGATGAGCTCTGTGTCTGCATCTACACTCATTCATGCATTAAAATGGACAACAGTGATGGCTGTTCAACAAGGCGTTAGACCACACCAGCCTGACATTGGCTCCTGTGTTTGCCACGGTTGGTTCCAGTGGAGGTTAGCGAACATGACATTGATGGCAGCGGTGTGGTGCGCCGGCAGGAAACATGCCAGCCTAAGGAGAAGAGCAGTGTTGTACAGTAGCAGCGTAGGAGGTGTGCAGCAGCAGTGTGGTGTGCCAGGCACGTTGCCAGTGCTGCAGCCAGGGCGGTATGGCAGGAGTCCTACCCTGGAGGGGCTTTACACGTCCAGCTGTGCTCTGGACATCCGCCCGCTACGGCCTCGTCCACGCCAGGCTGCGTACTGTACAACACCGTTCTTTCATTCTGCGGATCGTGGAGAAGAAAGAACCTTCTCCTCTGCTGCTGTGGTGACGGAAACTAATGTGACAAGTTCCAACACCCACATTTCCTCCGCTTCGTCCAATCCAAACGGTCCATACCCATCAACACCAGCCCTGCTCCTTCTCTGACTCTGTTTCACTTTCCTGCCTGGGCTTGTCATCTTTTGTGGGAGTTTGTAGAACTAAACCAAACTTCAGTCTGACACAGGTTTAAAAAATGACATGTTACCTTTATAAGGTGAAGCACTTCAGGTGGAAATGGAAATTTTAACTTGGATAAGTTAACTTTGACACAGAATATGCTGCTTTTTTCAATCCCATGGCCTCATAGCATACACAATTTTGATGGCTTGCTGCTTTTCTTTGTCATGTGTGATAGTAAATTTAGTATCTTTGGATTTTACACTGTAAGTTAGTGAAAAGAAGACATCTCAAAATGTCAGCTTGGGCATTAGAAAACTGTGATTTTTCCCTATTTGGAAACATTTTTGAGACTAAACACTTAATCATAAATTCAGAAAAAAATCTCCAGCTCAAAAATCATCAAAAATAAAAATAAATATTTGTTGCAGCCTTAATTTGTATACCAGCTCAGTCAAATATGGATGGAAAAAGACGGTTTTACAACTACTATCAAGTAACACATCCCCATTTTTCCCTGTAATACTTTCTAACATGAAAAATGAACATGACCACCAAATTTGGCACACAGCTTTTGTTAATAACAAATGAAAAATATGGTTAATGGTTAATATTCATCAAGTCAGAATATATTGTCCATTCATTGACTCTCTCAAAGATAAATAATTGTTAATTATGAATGTCTATCTTTGACCTGTACTCTTGTAATACCTGACTATGAAACATCTTGAAAATGTTTTACAAACAAGTTTTACTGCATATACAGTGACTGGCAGCTCCTTCTTTTTCCTTTTTCTTTATAGTCTGTTGTTTATTAGGCTAGTCTGTTTATATTTCACCCAAATACAAAACCAAAACATTTTAAATAAATATATATATCTTCTAGTGCTGTCAAAAATATCTATTTATCAATACATATAGATTCTGAATATTTGAAACAGTTTCAATACTCATTGATACACCAATACCAGCTGTGCTTTGTCTCTCTTTCTTATTGTTAATGTTTCCTAGTCATTCTGCTGCTCTCTGCTACTAACCAAGAAAAGTTGTTGCCATCATGTTATATTTTTATTAAATTTTTAAAAAAAAAAAAGGAAGCTTTTGATGCTGTTTTTAACCATGGTTTTAAAAGATACACCGCACACAAGTGTACAGAACTATATATGGAGTCTGCTAAGCACATGAGCACCCTGCTGCTGACTGGATTCAGTGCAGCTGCAGCCTTGTTTAGAGCACCTGGGTAGGACTATTATACCAGTGGTTCCCAGCTGGTGGGTCGCGGGTCCATTCTGAATGGACCGCAAGTGACTTGAAAACGTGTCAAGTATGTAAAAAAAACTCATTTTAGTTTTTGAAGTGCAGTGAATTTCTGGTCCAAGGCTGTTATTTTGAGGTGCCGTTTCCGAGAAAGTGACTAACAGACAGCTACTTGACAGAAACAGCAAACTAGCTTGGTGACATGGCCAAATGCAAGTATGACGCTGAGTGTATTAAACTGTGTGGACCTTTAACTAATGACTAAGGAGAAATCAGGACCCTGTGGCTGGACCAGTTGGGAGACACTGTATTGTACAACAAACCTTACGCCATGGGAGAAACGTGTTGTTTGTAACATTTCAAGAGAGGACTAAATGAAAAGGAGAAGCAATCCAGCCCTCTTGTGTGCACTAAATCTGCTTATTTGCTGTCAATATTTTCATTTTGTCATGTCTAGTTAGCTCACATGTAGCTGTAAATAATCAAATAACATAAGCAAAAGAAAAACCTGACAAACTACTGCAATTACAAACTACTAAATGATCCACAGAATGAAATGTAAACACACGCTGCAGGAATGAGTGGAATTTTATAGCTTACTTTAATGTAATTATATTAATATCAAAACAGTTTGCACCTTAATGGATTTTAAACACAGCCATCTCAAGTTTTATGGCAGCAACACTCTGAATTGTACACAGGTGTGTCATTCTGGCTTTTATTTTGTTGAATATCCAGTAAATACATAGCGCTGCGGAGTTATCAGCTGTTAACGCCATCACAGTAGAGCCTATTAAGTTTCATTCCAGTGTTTTTCCAGCTTACCTGTGGTGCCGTAAGTGAATGAAAAACTTGGCCTTATAAAGTTATAACTGAACATCGTTGAGGCAGCGCAGGCCAAGTCCTCTGCTGGTGGTAAATTACAGCAGCTGCATTTCAAATAATGTTTACAGGAAGCTTTTGTACTGTGCTGTTCCACCTACAGCCAACGGCTTCTCGCAAGAGATCAAGACTGTCTGAGTGTTTTGTTAATTCCAGTATCTCATTAGTTAGGATGGGGGGGGACTGAGGAATGGAACACTGTGTCTTCTCCAAGGACAGTGTGTGTGTGTGTAATTGTGGGGGGGCTGATTGGGGTAACTCTGAACTCACTACCCTTTACACACACACAGGACACAGTGAGGGAAGCCAGACGTACGGTTAGAGTGAGCCAGAAGTGAGAGAGGAGGTGGAGGGAGGGTGGAAGAGGAGGGACACCACTATACAGAGACAGAGAGAGAGGGAGAGACGGGGACTGTGTGAGAGGACAGACAGAGTAGAGGAGCGAACAGGAGGGACACTGGCCTTCTGGTTCACCTCTCAGTGACAAGCAGCCCTGAGATGGAAATTCCTCTGGAGCAGCAACAAGTCCTCACTCTAACACTAACCATGTACCCAAACATGTCTCCCCAACACTGTCCATAGTCCAGATCAGATGATAGATGGGTGTGTATGTCTCACTACTGTCCCGGTGCTACCTCGGCCCGCTCCGTCCTGTGTGCGGACACTGTTGAAATTTGCTCAGCTCTCTGCCTGCGAGGCATCACCTGACAGCAGTGTTTAAAAGTCGCTGCCAGAGGAGGTGGTGCGCCCTGTGTGTGTGTGTCTGAGTGTGTATACCTTTGCGAGCATGATCCTGGTCTTCGCCACGTCAAGAGGAGTGGTAACAAATGCCGCTACCGCACCTACAAAAAGACACACGCACACATTTAGCAAAGTGCAAACATAAAAGGCCCTCTCTCTGCTCTCAGAAGAGTCTTTAAATATTGAAAATAAACCCATAAAAATGCCCAATTACTTAACCACAGATACAGTAACGTATTAATTCAGCAATAAATAGTGGAACTCTTGGCCCTGCGCTCCATTAAGTTCATAAAAATGATAATATTCCCCATCTGAGACCTTTCCCGTTATTAGACCACAAAAACCAGACAGACACACTTCTATTCCCACCGCCCCCCCCCTCTTACTGCCTCATCCAAGCCACACCTTCCACCGAGCTATACACACTGGCTCTTCCAACACACTCAGGCACAGACATACACACACCCAGCTGTAAGAACAAGCCAGAAAAAAAGACACATTTGGATACATTCAGACTCACATAAACACAGAAGTGACAGACACATATGTACATATTCAACACACACACGCACACAGCACACACACACACACACTTCCCTCCAATAAGTTTTATAGACAAGTTACACCCTGACTTCCCTCCATCCCTCCAAGTTGGAAGCTGGATGGACGTCGCGATCCAGAGGTGTCCCCACTGAGCCGCAGTGTGTGTCTAAGTGAGAAGCTGTGTGTACGAGTGTGTGTGTGTGTCACTCCGCCACAAACATAGCAACTGCTCTCAGTAAACATATCCATATGGGCCACCGAGGAGCAATGTGACTGTAAGTGAGCTGAGGGATACAGGAAAGCATTAGGATCAGTGTGGTGTAACACACCGTTACATTTTACAAGTTACGCTGGCTCATTATGAGACTGGGTTTCAATGATTTCTCCCTGCTTGAGCGGATAAAACTCAATTTTCTGCAAGGATAAAAAACACACAGCCTTCTTACTGTGGCCTGTTTTGTAATATTCCTGGATAGCAGTAAAAGGATGCATTATCCCAACAAATCTTACACACGGCTGAATCGGAGGATCTAAATTTGGCTGGGAGAGCCATGTGATGTGATGAAGGTTAGACGCAAATCAGACGGTGATGTAATCTCGTCTCGAGCTAGGTTGTTTTTTTTAGGGGGTTCAAACTGGGTCAAGTCCGTCGTAAGTCAGTGCAGGGTACAAGTGGAGATATTTGGGATGATTAAAGGCGCCTGTGTGAGCATTTCCAGTGTCAAACAGATTATGTACGAGTGAAGGAGAGAGTGTGAAGCGCGATGTAAGTGGAAGTGACTGAAACTTGAGGATCCCTCTTGGACAGCAGCTCGGTCGCAGAGGGACGTGAACTTGATTCCTAGCCTGGACCCACACCCCCCAATACTCCTACCCAACCCCACCCCACGCTGCTACCCCCTGCCCCTCTTTCCTCCTATCCTTTTGGCTTTGATTTCTGTTAATCCTTTAGATTGCTTATTTTTCAATATTTTTTCCTTTATATCCCATTAAACACTTCTGTCAGTATACTGGCTGTGTAAGCTGTCTGATTGTTTTGAGCTGGTTACTCTAATACTACACATCTATGTGTCACTGTTCAACGTTTGTTTATTCACATGCCTAGTCAAGTGGGCATGTGAAAAAACTCTTGCTCTTGCTAACTCTTAAGCCTTCTACTCTTGCTACAGTATTACATCACAATGTGCCTGCAAACAGGACTCTTAAATGTGGGCGGGGTTGTTGTCACTCACTGTATTTCATTATTATCAGTGACACAGATGGAAATTGGCAGATCACTTATCACCCACAGAACGAAGCTGCGCTCCGACATTTTGTGAAAAAAAATAAAACAGGCTGCAGTGAGAGTCTCTTTCCTTGGGATATTTCAAAATAGTGGGTTTGTGTATTTAGTCCTTCTCAGGCAAGCTCAGGGGTTTAGTGACGCCTGAGCCCACAGGAACAACGCTTTGCAACGCATTTTTTTTTCCCTCCATACCATACTGCTCGGTGGAAATGGGATTTTTTTGATTCTTCATGGGAAAAGTTCTTGCTAATGTACGTTACAGTCACTCCCCTGTTGCAATGACAGTGCAGAGACTCCGAGATACTGAAGACCTGGAAACACTGACCAATCGAATGAGAGCTCTTTCTGGAGGGAAGCTTAAAGAGACAGGAGTTGTATGGAGGGTAAATACAGGTGATCGAGCACGTACAGTATGAGGAATATTAAGAGTTTTTTGACCATTAAAGCATGTAAACATGTTCTAATAAAAACCTTAAATACAAATATGACACTGAAAAGGAGCACAATAGGTCATCTTTAATAATTTGTTTGCCAGCTGCCCGACTGGGCAAGTTACTAGATGCACTAGCTCGACGTGACATTTTAGGTGCCCTGTGCGATCAGGCAGCCCTTACTGTTGAGCCCTGTATGTCCATATTTATTAACAGTTATTCAATTATCATTGAGAGTTTAATCTTTGTTAGCTTTACAAAAGCTTCAACCCATCTAATGTGAGAAGAAATACCCTATCTGACAACTTTAAAACATGTGTGAGGACTCTTCTCCTGACACACAGTCCACTCTGTTCCTTATCTCTTGAGCCTTTTATGTCCTTCCTCTTCATGTCTCAGTCTGTCGCCCACTCACCCGAGTCTTCTGTCTACTCTGTCTCTTGTCCTGTTCTGATGTCTTTTCCTCTTTCTCTTCTTCTTCCCATCGTAGACTGAGTCCAGGGCGGAGTGGCGCAGGGCCACATCTCAGCTCCTTGGGGTGCTGTTTCCTCATCCCCTCTTCTCTTCTTCACCTCCATCTCCATGTCTCCGTGGCCCCTGGAGAAGCTAACCTCAGTCTTCCTGTCCTGTCTGGCATGTTGTAGCGTCGTAAGAGTTATGGACTGGAATTGTCCAACAAGTGCTCCACGGGCCGGTCTGCAGAACTGTTCTTCTGAAAATATGTATTTTGATTGTGGTTCTGCCTTTTCATCGCGAGAAAGGTGAAGACTGAGTGGAAAGATGGATGATGTGACATATTTCTTTTTCAGAGCTACAATACTGAAGGTACATGCTATGTTGCTACAGGCCCCTCCTGGAGTTAAAGTATTCTCTCTGGTTACAGTGATACTGTACCGCACATGGCAAAATGAGTTTTGAGTTTTGAGTAAATGTAGTAAGTGTTTTTTCTTTGTGTAAGTGTGTGTGTGTGTATACACATCTAAAAGGAGGTAAAATGTGATGGAACAAAAGACCAACTGAGTTAAATGTGCTGCACACCCACACAGGTGTTTTCACTTACTCTGACTGATTAGACCTCAGCTTGGAGGTGGGAGGAGCAACGCTCAGGATTACGTGATGCAACTAGACTCAATGAACCAATAAGAGTTGATTGATGTAAGAGATGCTGTAACTTGTCCCGCCATGACAGACGCATCCAAACCAACAGCAGAGTCAGGGAGACGCCAATCACCTATGAAGCCCTAAGAAGAGGTCTAATCAAGCATATTAAGTACAAACACCTGTGAGGGTTTAAAGGCGGGTATGTAGAGGCTTTAAGGCCCAAAGGAAAGCGATAAATGACACGGCTCATTTAATGCGTGTCAACTGGTGGTCTTGCAGCGCACTACAGGCATCAGACGTAAAATGCAAATTCCATAGAACCTGCAGTATTTAAGGAAAAGGTCACTCTTTAGGCAAAATATCAGTGTATTAAAATACCCCCACAAATTTTCCATACATTTCTATGCACATTATATGAAATTCCAACATGATATGTAGGCTGACACGTGTTTGTAAGGGACCATCCATCTCCTTTCATCTTTTTTTTTTCTTCCAGGTATTTTTGAGTCACATATAGCACAAATTTTAAAGGAGAAGTCCAGTATTTTGCACTTTGAGCCCCATTCCTGGTTGTTTATGATGAAATAGAGTGGTTAAGACCAAAATCTTGACGATTGCTCCTTCTCTGACAATTTGAGAGAATTTGGCTTTCCCCTGCCTGGCTTAACAATGCTGTCTATAACCATGTGTAAATCTGTCCTAAAACCACCTTTAGACATTCGTTTTCAAAGCCATGAAACTCACCGAGTGGTCAGTGGTGTTCGTTGATGTTCCCACATAAAAATCGTAGCAAACTGTGGTTTCCATCCGTGTTTTCACTATTCATCTGGATTAGGGAACTATTTTTTCAGCTGCCTCACACCCATGTGCAAACTTCCGCTTCATCGTTCATTTGACCCTGAAGTGTTATACACTCCAGCCCACTTGATGGCGATAATGCTCCTTTATGTGAGTGTCGCCAACCGGCAGGAAACCATTGCAAGGTAATGGAACACAGAAAAGAAGCAGAAGAAGAAGGTTGGCATTGCGTTCAAAGGCACCGACTGCGAAGGTTGTTTACAAGCGAGTAATAATGGGCAAGTTTTGTGTGGTCAGCGACTGCAGGAGAATTCCTCCGAAGAGGAGGAGCGCACACAGCACTGTTGATCCGGCACTTTCACTGAGCTAAAAGACTACAATGACTACAACCTTGTCGTAAACGTAAAAACAGAAAATCAATGCATGGACAAAATGTCAAATAAATCATCACAGAAGCCACAGTTTGCTATGATTTTTATGTGGGAACATCAAGGAACACCACTGACCACTCGGTGAGTTTCATGGCTTTGAAAACAAACGTTTAAGGTGGTTTTAGGACAGATTTACACATGGCCATAGACAGCATTGTTAAGCCAGGCAGGGGAAAGCCAAATTCTCTCAAATTGTCAGAGAAGGAGCAAGCATCAAGATTTTGGTCTTAACCACTCTATTTCATCATAAACAACCCAGGAATGGGGCTCAAAGTGCAAAATACCGGACTTCTCCTTTAAGTATCTGACATGTGTCAACACAACAGTTAAGATCTGTAGAAGGATAGCTGTTGGTAGTGGTGGTTGTTTTTGATTAGCATTGCAGAATAACAATTGTATTGTTCAGAAAATTTTAAGATAAGCTAACGGAGCTAACGTCAGCTGTATGCTGTTGTCCAAAACTGTTGTGTGTTCTTGCTGCACATCCTTCTCTCTGTCTCTCCTCTCTGCCTCACTGACTTTTGTCACTGGGTCCTCATTTCAAAATCAAAACAAGGTTGGAGAAGGGGCGTCAAAGCAGCTTGACACGCCTCATGAAACCGTTAGCCATTTAAAACAATAGGTATGCTTCAAAACGTCAGACACTTTCAGTGCATTTGGGCCTTTAAAATCAATATTATTATTGATTTATTCCTTATTTCCCATGGTTTTGACTTTTAAGCAACTTCTACAATTACATAAATAAATTAATAAAAGTTAGTTAGACTGCAAGTAACTGGCTATGTTAGCCTTACGCACGATCTGTATTTGCATTGGACTTAATTTAATCACCTTACACTGTAACACCTACACTGTAAACCACCTAAATTTGTACAACCATAACAAGCATATCTACTGTAGCAATAGCTCTCTGTAGTAGCTCTGTGAGTTGTTGCGATAAAATTCATGCAAGTTGGATCAGCCTGTGATTTCAATTTTTGACTGTTGCACCTTTCAGTGCGATTTTAAATCCAATGGGTTGTTATGTCATTTTGTTCTCAACAAATTATCCAGTATACATCGGTTAAGACTTTTATCTTGAATAATTTGTTAATGAAGATTTAATGTATGACTTAGGTGTTCCCTTAATTGTTTTGAGTGGTGTTTATGTCCTGAACCTTAGCTTGTGACCACCTTTGTCAACCTACTTTTGTTAATCAGACAAAGGCAACCAGAATCAGTAAAAGAAAACGTCATTAAAACTCTGCACACCCCATAGAAGTTTTTCTTTCTTAAAAAGATTAACTACTCTGAACTATCTTGCAAATAGTATTAATATCCATCTCCAAACAACACTTCTTAGTAAGCAAAGTGCTCAGGGATCAGATAGGACAGTGTCTTTATCCGTGATAAGGGTGACACTGGGCTGTGGTCTTGTCTTGGGTTTGTCAGACCTTTATCTTGAAATGGAAACACAAAATCATCTGTCATAGAATTGTGCTCATATTCAAGATTTTTAACATTGACAACCACTGAATCTCTTTGACCTCAGCTTCCAGTCAGTGCCTTGTTTTTATCTTGCGTGTTTTATAATCTGAAAGAATTCTCTCTGGTTGTTGTCTTTTCCTTTCTCCTATTAGTCTTGTTTTCAGTCCACTCCCCTTCCCCTCTTTCACTCCTTTCCTGCGCCTTTCTCTCTCCCTCTCTCTTAAACCACTTCAGGCCCCAGTGCTCAGGAGGTCGCGCAGCTGCAGGGGCCCATACCCAGGACCCGGCCCCTCTCATCCCTGCTCACTCCTCCCTCTGTTGTCTGTCTCTCCCCTGATACTCATCCAGGCTAAGACAGAACCATAAAAGTCTGCTATGGTATGATTTTCGTTGGCTAAAGGGCTTGAGAACTGTCATAATGGGACTTTTTTAAGACAAGGCAGACTCAAGGATTCACTGATTGCCAATTTAGCACTGTAAGAAAGAAATGTTTAAGAAAAAAAAGGCTAGGATTGCCTGTTTTGACTTCCCCCCGTCCATTCTTCTCTTCTCTGCTCTGATCTGCTGTTCAGGCGAGGATGGGATTTGCCAGCTGAGCTCACCTTTGTGGAATCTTTCAAGAATGTGGCTTTCGGTAAACTTGTCCTGCCCTCGTGGCCATCTATTCACCTATCTACTTATCCATCCATCCATCGATTTAACCATCCATCCATCCCTCCCTTCCTTCTTCCACCCCCTCCTCCCTCTCCGCTTCTTTCCCAAAGCAGCAAATAATCCCCTGCACCTGCAAAAGCTCCGCACACTGCAGCCTGCCAAGAGTAGAGCGTGTGACCTTGCCTCCATGACCACAGAGTCTGGGAGAAAGACAGGGAAATGTCGAGAGAGAAAAGAGAGTGTTGTCGATAGAGGAGGATGATGAAAGAGCGAGAAAAGGGGAGAAAGAGGGGAGAGAAACAAAGAGAGAGAAGATTGTTGTTAGTGTAGATATCAGACACATTGAGAACACATTGTGAACCTTGGTCTGGTCTGGGGTCCAGGCCCGCGGCTGGGAACCGCGCTCTCCGGCTATTTTTGTGTTGCCTTTTCTCCCCAGTGATGTCATGCTACTTGTTTCCCAAGAACTGGGACGGGACAAGAGGGAGGCATGAGAATATGCTGCAGCGCTCCCACTCCATCATCTTTACACATTCTGTCCAGATGCCATCAGATGCTGAAGTACAGTAGGTCAGCACATGTTCACATATCACACGCACATATCAACACAAGCTTTTATTTGTTAACATTTATGTACTGAAGCACTAAAATATACAAATTTAATTAATAGAGTCACATAAATATACACTATACAACAGGGATCTCAGATTACAGTGAGGCCACAGCCAGGTTGTCCTATCCAAATGGGACCATTTAAACACCCCATAGAAAAAAGGAAACACTCCATACACTCATAGGCTGCACTCATAGTGCACTGTATTGCATGTTTAGCAGTGTAATAAAGCTTCAGATTGTATTTCTGGTGAACGGCATCTCGGAGCGGCAGTAAATTACATACAAAAAATAATTAGCTGTCCACTCCTCTTGAAACTGTCCACACCCCTGGTTAACTTTTCTTCGAGGCTTAAAACTTTAAGTTGACAACTTAGCACTTAAATGCAGCTTACCTGATGTTAGACATGAAACAAAGACGATTTTTGTGCACCAGTCTTTAAAGGAATACTTCCCCCCTAAGTGACCATTTGTTTATCAATTATTCACCCTGTGTTACGTTGCATTTATGTAGAAAACTTTGTTTTTCTTCCAGCCTTTATGGAGAAAGTTCTTGATAAAGTAAAGTAAACAGGTCTGTGTTTAACAACAGCAAAACTATATCAAAAAATTATTCAAAACTCTCACACAAGTCATGCAGTATAGAGTCTCATTGGTTCAGTTGTAGTGCTGTACATCACATGTATTTTCGCTAAAACCCTTTTATTTAAAACTAGAATGGAAGTAGGGGTGTGCCATATCATCTTGTTCACAATAATACCAGTATGATTTTTAACATCATATGAAAAATTCATATTGTGACACTCGCAATATTTCAACTTGTTGACATAATGACGTCATACTGTTACCCACGACAACAACAACCATGGCTGAAAGTGAAATTACCAACCGAAATTATTACCGACACCGTGGTGGTTCCAAAAAGAGGAGCAGCTTCAGTAGTGTGGAACAAACTGTGGCATCCTGAATGCTTCATGAACAGCCCCGGACTTCTCAGACTTTGTAGCAAGTTACAGCTCAGAGGGAACTCATTCAGCGGCTCCTCTGGCTGCAGCACAGCGTCTCTCTCTCTCTCTCTCTCTCCTCTCTCGCAGTGCACATGGGAGTCGGTGTCATCAAGTGATTTTGTCATAAACCTTTGGTAATGTAAACCTACGTGATGCTCACAGCTGGACAAAAACACTACATATATGTGAATGTGCAGTAGTTATCATAGCATAACAGCCTGTCACAGGTTACAGCGTGATGATTAGAGGAGAAATGTCAGAGCATAAAAGTCCAGGTGGAAACAAAAAAAAAAACAAAAAGAGAAGGAAACCCCCTTTTGTTTGTATATATAGATCCCAGGGGACATTTTTTTAAATATTTGGGAGCTGTTTAAATGTGTAATTTGTGATAGATTTTCTTTTGTTGTACTATTAATATTGTTACAGAATCTGAATCTCACTCTGAGCTACTGTTGTTGTTCACAAACTAAAGAAATGAGAGATCTTTTTTTTCTAGTTCTTACAGAATATTTGAAGGCAAACTGTAAAAAAAAACATGTAAAACTATATCACTTATTTTGCTGCAATTCTATGTTCTTGAATAAATAATATAACTTTTGTTTTTACTAATTAATCATATCGTTATCCCAAAAATACCATGAAATATTGTGATATTATTTTAGGGCCATATCGCCCCCCTAAATTCTCTGTTTTGGGATTCTTTGTTCACCATGGAGGTGAGTGAGAAAAACAAAGTTGTCTTCGTGAATTCAACGTAACACAGGGTGAGTAATTAATATACAACTCATCATTTGGGGGGTAAAATATTCCTTGATCCTTGCTAAAAAAAAACTGCCCTACAGTCGGATCTGTTCTGGTTGTGTGGCAGCCCTGCCAGTTTATTAAGATTCTGTCAAATGCGAGCACTGTCTGTGTCTGAAAACACTCACATCACAGGACTACTTGCCTAAATGCAACTGGCTACTGAGTGAAACCACCTGATGTTTTTGTTTTGAGAATGAACCCTTTGTCTCTTTTTCTCCCCTCGACTTGTTTCACCAAGCGATGAGGAGACAGACTATGCAAGGTTAGTCTTTGTATAAAATGCGTGTGGACAGCTGGGCTGCCTCGGGCGCTGCAAGGTATGATTACTTCTCAGGGAGAGCAATTGAGCAACAGCATGGAGCGATTACTAATATTTTCTTTGTCCATTCCCCCCCTGCGAGTTAAATCGGCTGCATGTTATCTCATTCCCCTCCTATCTCACACACATGTGGACATCACAAAAACCATGTGTGCGTGCACAACACATGCAAACACAAACAAGTAAACACAGAGAGAAAGACAGAGAGCAGAAGAAACTGGCGGACAGTGTGAGCGAGCTCAGGATGTGTCATGTGTATTCCATTAGAGGGCAGATTAAAAAGGAGATTTTGTTTTCCACATCAAAGGCCTCGCGCTGGGGGATTCCTCTGTGTCTCTCTCCCTCTCCGAGTCCCTCCATCCCTTCCTCTTTGTTTCATGAATAAATAATAAGGGGTAAACCTGGGAAAACATACTTTTTGACCTCTGAACCCTCGTGTCACGGTCAGAGTTTGCACCTGGACGACTTCCCACAGGAAAGAGGTGGTAGGTCTGTGTGTACGCGAGTGTGTCAGTGAATCACGTATGTGTGGGCAGACAGCATTTTAGACGTGAATCCCATTGGTTAAATTTGAGTTCCCATCATGCCTTTTGACGCAAAAATTCCTTGAATGTTCTGTGGCTGTCTCTTGGTGTTCAATCATAACCTAAACGTGTTACACCCTCCTGTTTTGCTAATGTTGTTTTTGAGGTCAGAACAGATGGGATACTGTAAGTCTTACTCTGCAGTTGCTGTTGGGAAAAACAACTGAGTGTAAACCACACTATGATGAAATGAATGTGTGAAATAACAGTGAGAATTACTCACATGGTGTGAAAAATAAATCTCCACGCAGTGAACAATGTGTTAAAATTATTTCATATTGTGTGACTTGCCTGGTTATAAAATTCCCTGACTTTTCCTGCCTGCAATATGCCTCTCCATGATAGCCCAGAAATTCAAGAACGACTTGAACTGAATGCACTCTGCGAAAGGATTTGTCTGCTTACTCCTCTTCCAACAGGCCTACAGCAGTTGCTTGGTTTTCTCCATTTTCCTCTTTCTGATTCTCTCACTGACAGCTGTGCTGGCTCGGTGTGAAATAAAAAGAAAAAGGCCATAACGCAGCACATTACTATCCCACAAAGCAGATGGAAGATCTTGCCACACACATGCACTCACTCTCAGATTCCTTCGCTCTGGCATTTTTCAAAATAAATCACGTTATTCTTGATTATCAAAAGCCTCTCAACATGTTGGTGGTCACTCTAAAGGAATGGCAGTAAAAATCTGTTTGGTTGCATGTACGGTTTTTCCTTCTCCTCTCTTGACTAGTCAGCTCGGCAGCCGAGGAAAGGCCTCATTAACGATTCAGAGCACCATGTTAACACAGAGGATACATATGGGAGGACTGGGAGCCAATGGATGGAGGAGAGGACAAGGAGAAAGAGGAGAGGAAGAAGAGAGAGTCCAGATTCCAGCAGTTGAGCTCTCCGCCAACGGACGTGTCCAGATGGCCTGGAGAGAGAGGGCCTTTGACTGAGGGACAAAGAGACACTTGTGAACGACAAAGTCTAACTCTCGCAAACGCACAGACGCATGCACATACATATGCACACACAGCTGTGAAGTGTATTGTTCGTCTCGGCCCGGGCCGTTAGCTCCTAACATTGATGGAATGTTTGACTGTCCGCCGCCTCTCGCGCCCTTGAGACATGATGTCACTCCAACAAAACGCCGTCTTTTCAAAGAGAAACAGCTTTTTATGTGTTCAGGGCCACACAATGAAAAGAGAGAGCGGGCGAGGAGGGAGAAAAAGATATTAAGAGAGAGAGAGAGGAAGTAAGATGAAAAAGAGACAGATATGCAGGATTGGATATGCTTGTGATAAATTGAAAGCCGGTTTGATGGTAGTCGTGACAACCCATTAAAGCTGGGCGTAAAGTCCCATTTTCGCCTGCCACAATGATACAGGGGAATGCAGAGGGTGAGCCCGCTGTAAATGTGTCAGAGCGTAAGCGCGCTATTATAGCTTTACTACGGATTTATCACTGGGAATAATTACTGTAAATGATGGTGCTGAGGAATGGTGGAGAGTGGAGGGGTGAAACAGATGGATGAAAAAGAGAACGAGCAAATAAAGTCAATAAGACAAACATTTATGGAAAGATCTGATACATACCTTTAAATATTCCCAAAGTGGAAACTGCACCAGCGAGAACGGGATCTGAAAAAGAAGCAGACAGAGTTTTAATCATCGGGATTATGTCAGCGTTACGTTTTGATTTTCTGGAGGTTCAGGTTTCATCTTTAACCTCCAATCTCCTGCACTTGTCATTCCTGCCACCTTTCTCTGTTTCCTCTCACTCGTCTGACTGCTCCCTTGTTCCTTCTCACTGCTGATGATTAATGAATGAGACGGGCTGTGGTCTGGCAGTGTTGCATGAATAGATGGATAGACGGACGGATGGAGCAAACTTGGAAAGAGGAATAGAGGGATGGAGGGAGAGGCTCTGATGGTTGGGGTGCGCATGCTGCCACTGGAAATACTAAATCGGCTCAGGCAGGAAGTTACAGCGGGAGGAAATCGACAGCAGTGCCAAGGCAAGGGGCAAATGACACACAGTCAGACCACACACACACAGACACGCTCACTCACTCTAACATACAGCGGCATGCAGACACATGCACAGAAATGGGCATACGTTACACAGACACCTACAGAAAGACAGCACTAATTTACACAGACATGTATATTCAATGACACCCCCCTGTTCGAGTCCCAGAATTAGCTGCAGAGCAAGCAACCTTCACTTTCACAGTGGTGAGTGGTGAATTTACTGCTCACAACAACCTACTACGATACAAGTTCTAGCCATAGGTGTAGATTTCAGGGGGGACGCAGGGGACACATTCCCCTCAAAATTTAGAACCTGCACTTTTTTCCCCCCTAATAAAAACAGGAAAGTAGCAGAGGACTTTTATTTTGACAACATTAAAGACATTTACACCTTAAATTGATGCAGAAAAGGCAAAAATTGCTGCATGAAAATTCACAAGAATGTGGGGAATTAAGCGTTTGACCCTCAAAATATTCGGCAGAGGACTTTCAGCCTACAATTTCAGACGTGTCCCTCCAAATGTTGAAACAAAACCTACAGCCTTATCTCTAGTTTTTGTTTCATATCTAGTGTCAGCAAAAAAATGTTGCACATTTCAGATTCGTCATTGGCATAGTTAGCATGTATTAGCTCGGAGGGCTAACTTAGCTTGTTTACTACGTATATTCTGCGCTTATTGCTGTCACCCTGAACGCCTCACCAAGCCCTGTTCAAATTCCCATGCTTAATATGACACAGTCTCTTGATATCTAGTGTCTTGATATCTGGTGCCGGTAAAAAATGTTTCAAAAAACATTTCCGGTCCATCGTTAGCACCATTAGCTTGTTTACTTTATTACATGAATGCTGCTGTTACACTGAACATCCCACTGAGCCCCATTCAAAACTTAAAACTTTATATGGAAAAACAGGAACCACTAATATTCGTATTGAGCAGCCAATCCGATTTGACAGACATAATTCTGAGTTGTTTACAGCCCTTATATATTCTCTTATTTACTTTGAGGGACACATTGCAAACAGACAGACAGACAGACACACACACACACACACACACACACACACACACACACACACACACACACATGTATCCTGTCATCTTGCGCTGCAGGAATGGCAGAGCAGGACAGGAAGGAAGAGAAGGAACAAAAACAAAACCAAAGAGAGAAATAAATAAAGTGACACTGACTCATGTCATCGGTCTTTGATCACAGCAACAAGAGGATCATTCATCCATCTGCACCACCTCCTTTAACATGTTCCATCAGACTACGTTAGCACATCGGTAAAAGCCGAAGCGATCCAACTCTGAGTCAGCCGGAGCACAAAGACAATACATGAACTGTGTTTATGCTTCTTAATGAGCTTATTAAGCACTTAGTCCAAATGAACTGACCTCATATATAAACACTCTGAAGTGGAATAATTTAAAAGGTGTGTGCTGCATCTGCTCTCTGAGAGCTGAAAACACATCTTTTAAGATCTTTATAATGACTTAGAGTTTTATTGAAGGTCATTTTAAAAACAAAAGTAAAGACATTAAACTTTAAGAATGAGTGTAAATTCAACTGAACACAGCAAATTAAGTGTTTGAAATGAACTAATAAAAGACCCGATGTCCGCTTGTATTAAAAAGAATTATGACAAATAAAAAAATATATTAGTGTATTACTAAGCCGTGACATTAAGGAAAATAAAGTCACCTATCATGTCTAGTGAGTAAATATTTAAATAGTCTAATGCAACCAAGGTCTGCAGAAGACCATCTCTGAACCAACAACACATCGGACCTTGAAGCAGATGGGCTACAGCAGCAGAAGACCACACCAGGTGCCACTCCTGTCAGCTAACAACAGGAAACTGAGGCTACAGTTCACACAGGCTCAACTAAATTGGACAATAGGATTTTGGTAAAACATTGCCTGGTCTGATGAGTCTGGATTTCTGCTGCAACATTCAGATGGTAGGGTCAGAATTTGGTGTCAACAACATGAAAGCATGGATCCATCCTGCCTTGTATCAACGGTTCAGGCTGCTGGTGGTGATGTAATGGTGTGGGGGATATTTTCTGGGCACACTTTGGGCCCCTTAGTACCAACTGAGCATGGCTTAAACACCACAGCCTACCTGAGTATTGTTGCTGACCGTGTCCATCCCTTTATGACCACAGTGTACCCATCTTCTGATGGCTACTTCCAGCAGGATAACGCACCATGTCACAAAGCTCACATCATCTCAAACTGGTTTCTTGAACATGACAATGAGTTCTCTGTACTCCAATGGCCTCCACAGTCACCAGATCTCAGTCTAATAGAGCACCTTTGGGATGTGGTGGAATGAGAGATTCACATCATGGATGTGCAGCCGACAAATCTGCAGCAACTGAGTGATGCTATCATGTCAATATGGACCAAAATTTGGATGCTTACAAGTCAAGCATCAGATGCTTTAGTCTTTGTATTTTTCAAAAGGCATACTTTACTTTCACTACAGAAAAGGATCTGTGGATGTAAAAATCAGTGAGTTTTACCCTGTTTTCACACAAGTTTGGCTGAAGGTGCTGCAGTGTAAACCTCCCCAAACCAAATAAAGAGCAAGAGAGAGCTGTGGATGTTCCAGTTTTAGCAGGTAAATATATAGTCTACAAATACAGCATTCAGAAATATAAATTATTTATTAAATGCTCTTCAGCCCAATCCAACAATCAATAGTTGCTTGATAAAGCGAGTCCAGTACATGGAACTAACAGAGCTGTTCCGGTGGAAACTCTTTGAGCTCATCTGGTCTTTCTGTAAATACAGGAGCAAATTCTCTCAGTCCATGGAGATGATCAGAAACCTGTATCTGATGTAGGTCTGGTATCAAGCCCTCTCAAAGTGGAGCGTTATACCATAAGGAGTGAGTACACCTCTGTTTTCCAACTGTGGTGAGACGATAGAGCTTAAAAAAGGAATAAAAGTGCACCTGTCTTTTATTGCCATCCCGATGAATTCTATATATTTTTTTTTTTTTCAGGCCAGGAGGAGAGACGAGAGAAAATGGAGGCAGGTGTTGAGGTAATAACCACTATTATATAAGCAGAACATCTACTGGTATCAGCAAAAACAAACTAAGAGTGAAAGTAAGTGAATCTATGCAGAGAGTTGTTTCATATTCATACTTGACTATTTTTCTTTTTTGAGTAATTTCCTAAATCCCCTGGTCTGCTGAACAGGAAGAGACCTCTGTGGATAATTCAGCTCCCGGTAAAAACCTCCTGAACAATGAACGAAGAAGAAATGAGGAGTAGTTTCAGCTGGTTTTAATCTGCAGACCTCTCTACTAGATGCCACAAAATCCTCCTGAATCTTACACACAGGACCTTTAAGTAATGCTTCACAATATTTATCAATAATTATTATTTTAAATCAGCTTGAAATGCAGTAAAAGGAGCTTAAAGAGAGGTGGCAAAAGACTGGAGAACTCCTTCAACTGCAACGACTGGAGAGAGGGGGAAGGAGAGGTTGGTTGTGCAGAGGATCTGGAAAGACTGATCCACCAATGATTTATGACTTGGTTTGACACCCCTGGCACACTGAGTGTGTGTGTGTGTGTGTGTGTGTGTGTGTGTGTGTGTGTGTGTGTGTGTGTGTGTGTGTGTGTGTGTGTGTGTGTGTGTGTGTGTGTGTGTGTGTGAGAGAGAGAGTGTGTGTGTAGCCTAGCAGAGATGAAACGTCTGAAAACCACATGTGGCCTGATTAAAATTGATAAGCCATTTATAGTTAAGGGAGGGCTGAGGGCGCTCACACTCACTCTTTCTCACACGCACTCACACACACACACACGCACACACTTAAAGCGTGTATGAACCTGAGCAGATGTGGTATAGGGCAGAATCCAACTGTGTGTTTGTTTATTTGAGATATAAAATCAGATGTAGAGGGTGGAGGACGTGTGAGCTAATCACTGTTGTTATTTTTTCCAGTTCAAACTGATTCCCACTCGTCTCACATCAACAAGCTCTGACCTACCAGTGCAATACTTTAACCTGATGTTGGTGTAGCGAAGGAGGGAGACGACAGACATGATAAATCTCTCAGCTGAATGAGAAATGAAGACAGGTAGAGACGGAAAGAGAAGTGGTGAAGAAAGGAGATAGGACGTGTAATCTGTCTCTTCCTCCCTCTCTTTCCCTTTCTTAAACCAGAGCATCACCCCTCTGTGAACATCCCAATCAAACATCAAGTCTTTTCATTTTCTATCCAGCTCAGAAATGCGTGCAGCGTGTTACCTGCTGTGGAATGAATTTCGCCACAACTTCAATCCTTGTGTCACTGCTCTGACTTGCTCTAAAAACACAAGCAAGATTTTTCAAAACAGCCCAGGGGAGCAAGTTGCTCTTGCTATTGTTTTTAAGGTGGGGTAACCTTGGAGATAGACTTGTGCATCATCATTGCACCTGATAGACGGAGTATTGCTCATAACCTCCCTGACCCTGCAGTTTGGAGCGAAGATAGATCATTTGAACACAGAGATGTGCTGCCAAAGGGGGATGAAATACTCTTCAGCACTTTGTCCACTCCAGGTATATCTCTATGACCTGATCAAGAGATTTATGTAAGCTACACCACTCACAGCTGCTTTTATTTTGAAATTCCATCTACCATTCAAAGGAAAATTGACATTTTTCATGAAATGGGTGTAAACATTCATAAGAGGAGAAAGACAAATCCTCGCATGACATACCAGTAATGCAAAGTAACTCTATGAGCAGCCATTTCAACATCTCATGCACAGATAGAGAATCCAGCACTGTGGGAACTGAAATGTTCAATCTTTGTCTGACTCCTCGGGCAAATCAGCTAATCTCTGCACAGCATCAGAGATCTGAGAAAACAGTTCTTAAGGATTAATGTGCGACAGTTATTAGTCAATGGTATCATTGTGCAAGTGCCTTGAGGTGCAATACCTCCCCTCCACCCAATCACTGTCTTGCTCAGCCAAGGGACAGATAATGATCAATATCAATAAATATTTCAATTAAAGAAACATCTATCTGAGTATAAGTTTACTTTAGCTCATTTCTAATGAAGACTTAATTAAGTTTTCTCATGAAGTGTAAACATCTTAGTAGACACAGCAGAAAATATACGTAATTTCATCAGAAATGACTCGGACTTGAGGAATTTCATCACAATGAACATGAAATCATTTGCTTTTCGTTTCCTCCAATTGTATGTTGTCTTACTTGTGAAGATCTATGACTGAAACTCTGCACTTTGCATACTGTGCGTGCAGCCTGTTGCAGCTGCTCCTGCTCATTTTCTTATTTTTTAAAACGTAACCCACCCATCCTTATATTTTGCTTGAAAATGAACCAAAGTTTATCACTTTTCTAAAACTGGACAGGATGGTTAAAACATTTTTAAATCTCATTTTGCATATAGAACACTAGAGGTGTTTTGTCACATGAGCATGTTTCAATTCAATTTTTGTATTAACTATCAAGAAAATACCGTACAGTGTGTCATTTTAGCCGTGGCAAATGTATACATGTAGGTCAATAGCGAGTTAGGGGTTCAGTATATTGCTTAGGGACACTGTGAGGGACCACCTGGTTGTAACTGGTTGCAGGTGCTGGGCTAGAAGTCAAAAGGGGACATTTTCTCTAACCATTAGGCCAGTGGGAGAACTGAATGGTTTTAATATTCTAGAGTTACAAAGTGGTCTGCCACAAGTGTTGAGGGCACATTTAGACCTGAGCTATGTTATGGTAGACTAGCACAGAGCCACGCAGACAGCCAGGGTCGTGCCACGCTAGACTAGCATGAAGGCAGCCGGCAGCATAAAATCCAGACTGCTGCATGCTGCTAACTGCTGACTCTGTCTCGTCCCCCTGCCTAGTAAAATGCCTCAGCTACCATGGCCTATTCAGCGCCCTGAAGCCAAGCCAAACTCGCTGCGTGAGCATATGTGAGTGTGAGTGTAGATGATGGCCTCTCACAAGCAGACAGGACTTCATAAATCTCAGTAAAACAATGGAGAACAGATATCCGTTAGCATCACCAGGACATAAACTATCAGGATCCCACAATTACACCATCAAAATGTTTGCAAGGCAAAGAAGGGAGAGCATGTTTGAGTCTTGTTTGAGTGTATCATTTTACTGACTAAATGTGTAGCTGTTATTTAAATGATGGGTTAGCCGAGGAAATCACTACTCTCCAGGCAGAGCAGCAGTGATGTTTATGTCCATTGAAAACGACTGAGGTTTTCCTCTGCCTGCCAAAACTTTACTAGCTCACTCAGCTCCAGCTTGAGCCAATCAGCACACTTCCATGGCCATGTGAGCAGTAACCGAATCATAACGATAACCAGGGAGACGAACACACCCAGTGCGTTTAACACGTTGTTGAGGTCTGTGAACATGACCTATCGCTTGACATAAAAATCTTGACACAAAACACACACACTCAAGTAACAGAGGAATGAGAGTCCACTTCTCGAGCTAAGGAATAGGGAGGTTTACAGTTGCAAAAATGTAAACAATGTAGATTTGGTCAGCCATGCCAGAGGCTCAACAACTATTGGATAGATTGCAGGTAAAATCTTTTAGACATTCATGGTCCCCAGAGGATGAATCCTGACTTTTCCCTCAGCAGCATCTGCACATTCCTGGTTCAGAGTGAAATGTTTTGACAACTGGGATGCATTACCCAATGAAGGTACTTGTCATGCAAAAATGTCAAACAATGGACAATGACAATAAAGGTTGTGAACTACTAAAGCCCTGTTTCCACCGAACATTTTCAGTATGGTACCTTTGGAACCAAAAGTAACCCTTCAGACATGGTACCTAGACCTTACGTCAGTTTTGGATTTCCCCTGCAAACAGTACCATTAAATGTGGGCGGGGCTGTTGTCACTCACTGCTCTGTCCAGCACACTGTATTTCCTCATAGATGGAATGTCTGCACCTTGTTTATCGTCCACAGGATGAGGTTGCACACCGACATTTTCAGATCAAAAAAAGAACAGGCTGCAGTGAGAGTCTCTCGATGGGATAGTTAACATTAGCGGATTTGTGCATTTAGTCCCTCTCAGGCAAGCGCAGAGGTTTAGTGTTGCTGTAGCCCACAGCTCTCGTGACAAAATTAACATATATGTAATTCTTAAAATTTGAAGATCAACTCATTACTAAAAGGCTGTGCCATCCAAGACAGACAAAAAACAACCAAAGTAATGGTCAGAGTGGTCCTATTGAAATTTAAAGTGTGCTGATGGATCCACGTCATGAACTCATGCATTGAGTAACATTACAAGTTGACGTGCCACCTTAAAAGTTTACGGCAGTCAGCCAAGTGAATTAAGTTTTTTTCCTCTCAGACTACAGCTGCTGCAAGAGGCAGCAAAACATCATTTTATTTTAAAGCTACAGTTCACTAATGTAAAAATTGGCACAGTTGAACAGAGGTTACAAAACCAGCCACAACTCAGCCCTGAGCAGAGAGACCGTCCTGCTATTGACCAATCAACGGACTGCAGTGTTCACAGCTCCACCTTTTAGTACCAGATCTGTGTGCTAGGTACCCCAACAGAAGGGTGACCAAAACTGGAGTTGCTATGGAACAGTTGCATTGGTACCATCCACAACTTTTCACAATGGAAACAGAAAAAATGTGTACCGAACTGAACTGAACTGTACCGTACTGCTCGGTAGAAACGAGGCTAAACATTACAGCTCTATGCTCCTGGAAGAGTGATGGTGATAGACATGTATGCACAAGCATCTTTTATTCGCTGAATCTGTTTCCAATGCATTTAGTCACATTTACCTTTTATTGATGCACCAACTATTCCACCTCCTCCGTGCAGTATTTCAAGATTTTTTTTTATTTTGGCATTTCCACTCAGTTTTTTAAAAGCAAATTGAAAATGCGCATAAAAAATGATGATGGAAACATGAAGTATATAGTATAGGTAGAACTGTACCCGACTTATTATGTCCACATCTCTCTCATCCAGCCCTAACAGGGGTATTTTAAGGATAAGACCTTTTTTTGATTAGGCAAAAAAATCATCTGTCCAATTGGACCAGACCCTGTACTGAGTACTTTTTATCTGTTTCATTCTGTACTATGCTTTGCTAAAATGAGCAGCGAGCCTTAGATAAATCTTCTGTTAACACAATTGTAAGGTCCTCTGTTTCTGCTTCTAGCGTCAACCCTAAAATCTCTGGCCCTAATAATACATCTGGCTGTCTAAACTACTGCATGTATTTCTCCTCACTATCTGCTTCAAACCTCCATTAAATACTTCCTCCTCCTTCCTACTGACCACTCACTTCCTCTGATGTGCCGTGGCGTCTTGCTGCACCCCAAAGCAAATAGAGAGGATCACAATGGTAACGTCTGACGTTGGAGCTACATTTGCCATTGTATACCTGTTTTTGATAAAAATCGTGCCAAAGTATGACTCTGCAACTTGGCCACAGAGTAAAAACTGTGCTCCAGGAGCTCAGCAGCATCTGCTCCCAAAGCCCACAAACATCTGTGTCATCCAGCTGGCCTCCAGGGAGCGGATTCCACTGCTGGGAAACACATGACCAGCTCTCACACAGACCTGCTATCCTGCATGTGTGTGTCTGCATTTTTGTATGAATATGTCGGCATGCTTAATTATATTTCCGCTGGTGTGTGTGTGTGTGTGTGTGTGTGTGTGTGTGTGTGTGTGTGTGTGTCTGAAGAGCTGGATTTAATGTTTACTGGCTGACACATTTTGTCACTGATCAAAGGTGACAGTGCCACTTGCTGTGACTGTCAGGTACTATATTATAGGAATATGGAGATTGCGTCTGCTGTGTCACTCTGCTGACAGTGCTCCAGTGTGTGTGTGTATGTGTATGTGTGTGTATATGCGTCCTTGCCAACTGTATTAAGGCTAACTTTATTAGTATTCAGAGAGGCTTCAGGCTGTCACAGGTCCTTAGGCACTCAGCGGAGGGCAGGAAAAACACATGTCAAAATATATTCACATTGAGCCTGATTGCAGGCAAGCCAGTTGGCTGCAATTTGACAAATGACATTTAATAGGTCATACTGGAGCCTCTGCATACTGATGAGCATTTAGAGAGAGAGAGAAAGAGTAAGGAAGATGGATATTAAGATGGAGAGACAAGCAGACAAATTTATAGATGGCCAAACCAACAGATGAGACATTATTCATCTTTTCCAGCAGATTCCTTTCCAACCTCATCCCTTAATGTTTGCAGTTTTCCTACTTTAAAACATCTACCTGCTGCTTCTGCTGTGGAACGGCTCTCCAAAACCAACTTCACAGAAAACCAACATTCAGATTTCCAACAAAATGTAATTTATCTCAGCATGTCTGATATTTAACGTGATATCGTACCACTGAGATAGTTTAACAATAACAGCGCACTAGATTCAAGATTACTGTATGACAAAAAAAAAAGGTTGGCTGGGGGGTTTTTGTTAAAACCAGCAGCAACAGGATAACTTAAACAAACATTTGGTGAATCATTTGACTACCACTGTAAACTCTAATCTTGTGACTAACATTACTTGACCACTGCTTGATGTTATTTTAACAGAAAACTCTCACTGGCAACAAACAAAGAAGACTAAGGGGGGTTTCAGACTGAAAAGGGCCCTGCGTTCAAACATCACGGGGGTTTGCATTGATGGTGGGGTTGGTGTCTAAGGTACCAGTGAGACAATGAAAAACAATGCAGGAAATCTAGCTCTGAAAAGTTATAATGATGGCAACTATTTTATCTTTCATCATGACGATTGCAAGGTAAACCGCAGAAGGTCAGCGTCTAAACGCGGCCTAAGGGCTCATACGGAAATAGATCTGCTCCTTTTAAACGTTGTAACCGTCACTGCCAACAAACTTCCACGCGTCCTTTATGTTGACATAGATACATCAGCAAGAAGTTCTTTAAAACAAACATGGCGAAGGTGGAGGAGGTCGTAATAATGTGCCTTTTTTAGAGTTGTAGAGGGTGGCGGTCTATGAGGCCACTAAATGCATCGCAACATGTGGACTGGAGAATTCTTTTCATTATATTACTTAGATCTTTTCCTTCATTTTTTAAGTGTCTTTTTCACGTCTAAAGTCAGGTTTCGCTTGAAATACACTGCACTGCCCCCACAAATTCTAGTGGTACAGCTCCGTTTCATCCATGTTCTTGAGCTTTCAGAAAACGTGCACAGATACAGGCGAAATTAAGAAAGAGTACACAACACAGCAACAAAAACCCTTCTGTTTTCATGCCTTCATGCCTTTAAGGGTCATTGAAACTGATAATAATTATGATATATAATAACAATATGTGTGTAATGCAGTGGTGCCATGAAACCATGATACTTTTTGAAAAGGTTACTGAACCATGAAAATGTCATACCATTGCAACCCTTGAGTGTACAATCATGCTATATGACTCTGTGCTGTTGTACTTGGGCACAGCAATGCTCAGGCTAAATGCTAACATCAACATGTGCACCATCTTAGTTTGGGGCGTTAGCATACGGATGTTTGCTGATTACAGCTGAGGCTGCTGAGAATATCAATAGTTTAATAGTTTTGCAGGTATGTAGATACAAACCAAAGTTTGGGATGAATTAAAAGCACAAGATGTTTACCAAAGTTTTTACAACTTATTGTCAGCTAAGCATGACTGTGTAATAAATTTAATGACAATCCATTTAAAAGTTATTGAGACATTTAGCTGAAAACCACAAACCACAAAGAAACCTGCTAGTTGTGCTGGTGGAAAAGCCAGTGAATCATCACAGTCATGATCTCTCATCATCTGGGCACCATGGATATCTGTAACTAATTTCACTGCAACCCATCCAATAGTTGTTAGGATATTTGAGTCTACACCAAAGTAATGGATCAACTTTGCCATCCACAGAGCCACGCCACTAGTGTAGGCTAAAAATGGACTCAGATTTAAACACAACCTGCCATTTTCTGTGGCAAGTGAATAAAAAAACTCAACAAACACAAATCAGTTCATTTGTGATTCTTAATGTGACTCTGAAAAGCATGCCAGTTTTCACAACAATAGTTTACATTTAATGGCATTGTTTACTGTCATTACGATGACAAAAATGACGCCCTCCCAAGATTTTACTGCTGCATTATGAAATCCCAGACACAAATAACAGTATTCAGAAAAACCACTACTCGCGCTCTAACTCAGTCAAGACACTGTGGTGCAATCTGGAACCCAACAACTTACGCACTCTGCTCTGTTCTTGCCACCAGATGTGGAGCGAATGAGCAAAAGAGCAAATGATTCATGAGCCAGAGAAGTCTGCTGGATCCTCTGTTAGTATTTGATACTGATGACCATTCCAAATCCATTTGGCAAAACCTCCCACGCCCGTGGATTTGGAATTTACCAAATGTACCATTTCAAATAAGACCATGTGTACTCTCTCAAATTCAATTTATACGCAAAATAAAATCAACAATGGCTCCTTTTAAATGTTTAAGTAGTCATTTTAAGAAATGGTGAGTCACTTAAGAGGTCAGGTTGAAACTAGAGCAACAGTTTAACCCGTTGCTCTTTTGTTTTACTCTGTGCCTTACAGCAGAAGCTGCATCAGTCTCAGTATTCCGCTTGCAATGTGAAACTATTTCTGTACTAGTAAAGTACATCCTGTAGACCTGAACTTTGTTTGCAAAAGCGCCCAACGCTGTCCTCTAACAGTCAGACAAAGAATAAATGAGATTTAATTTTTATCAGAGAAGAGCTTTTGAGAGAAAGCAGATGGGAGTCAGATGGTGAAGCGATCAACAGCAGCCTTATTCAAAGTGAGAAATCACTGTGGGCCATGTGAAGACCAAAAGACACACACAAAAAAATCATACGGAGCAGCCAGGCGGAGCAAAGCCCCGGGTCTAAGTCCACATTTATTACCTGCTAATGCAACAGGGCTGTAAGCTGGATTCACTTGCCAAAGTCATACACAAAAACATTCGGACACACCCACATTCCATCTGCCGTGTGTCACCAAAGTATGAAGAGGAACTGACTGTGGTGACACGCTGATAACAAATAGACGCAGATCAGATTTTAATATGTTGAAAGCTGATAAAGTCATTAATCATGGCAGAGAGGCAGGTGGTGTTGGACACCTCTATATGTGACTGTGCCAAGTGTTCAACCTCAGTCTTAGAAAGTCACCGAGCGGGAAGAAGCCAGACCTGTTTGTCTGTCAGTTGAAGGATGATCTGGATGTAAATATGGAGACGGAGAACACGCACACAGGAGCACACGCAAGCACAAATACAAAAACAAGCATGAAAAACTGCACAGCTGAGTACATGCCAGAGAAAGCACGCACAGACACACACACACACACACACACACACACACACACACACACACACATACACTCAGGCGTGTTGCTGGTTACTGCCTTTCTAATGAAGTATGACAGATATGAGATAAGGACGCATGTTGCAATACCCTGAGCTCTGAGTAAACGGTGACTGGGGGGCAGCAATTATTTCCCTAAAACAACTCCAGCTGGACTGTTTTGGAATACCCTTCTCAGGCCAGGGGATAAAATTAATATGTATATATTTTTTAAGATAAACTTTAAGACATAGACAATATATATCATGATATGGCAAATTTATATATATACATAAATAAATAGCAATTAAGTGTGTTCCTCAGTCATGAGTTACATCAAAAATGTCTAGAAGCACAAATAAAATAAAAACTTCACACTTAATGTTCATGTCAGATGTACTTTATTTTAATGAAGCAGAGTCATTCACAAATGTAATTTCCCTGCAAAAGTTCAGTCAGATTTAAGTGACGTTTTCAACATTACGAAAAAAAAAGAGTTATCTGTTAAAGATGTCATTCTATATTTTGAATGCAAAATGTTATTTTAAAGAAACTGTTAAATGGGAACAGCAGCGATTCATCTGAAAGCACGTCCATATTTCTATATTTTTATTCCTTGAGACCTTAAATACATAGATATATATTCTAAAATTACATAAACACAATAAATATATATAAACACTTGTGCTATAAATGCTATTGAATTTTTCTAAATATGTATATTTTCTCCTTTGCTGTTGTATTGTATTATTTATATATGTTATAATTTTAATTATTTATATTTATATTATTTATATTTTTTGTTTCTATTTACTTTTGTTATGAAAAAAAAAAAAAAAAAACTCTTCCTGTTAGCTGTTAATCATAGCTTCTTTAAAATGATAATTTTGACCAAAAAAATGCTGTCACACTATATTATGATGTGATATCAGGTGGTCTTCATATGATTCCACTGAAAGTCAACAAATGATATTATCACATTGCCAGGTGTAGTAATTATATAAACCTATGTCACAACACGGGTGTATATTGAAACACAACTAGTAGCAGTAAATTAGGCTGCACTAGCCTACTGAATTTTCCAACATCGTCCCTCTTTTAAACATACACGGGTTGTTAATTGTTTCCCTACTTTGGGCGGCTCTATGTTATGTTTCTAAACACTGGACACGAGTTATGCGCGCACGTATGAGCTAATATCACACCTAGTTACTGCAGTGACAACACACGTTACACTCGGCAGTGACGCTGCAAAAACCCTGGCTAAACATCAAAACACAGGAGGAATTTGTGTGTGTACAGTCGAATAAGAGAACAGAGAGTAGGTGTGTGTGTGTGTGTGTGTGTGTGTGTGGCACCTAAGCACACCTCAGGGACAGAGGGGTTCAGGGCCTTTTAAATAAATAAACAAACACATAAATAAAGTCAATCGATAGAGGGAGCCTGATCCGGCACTCCGGGCCTGTGTTTGGCCTCTCACTTCATAAGAGAGGCCTGGGGGAGAGACAGAGGGAGGAGGGAGGGGACAGAGGGGGAAACTGAGAGTGCCAGAGAGAGAGAGGGAGAGGGAAAAGGTTGGATTACTTCTCTCTTGGTGGTTGTATAGTGCTGGTTAGTGGAAGCCAAGGTCTGCTCTCCCTATAACAGAAAACAGACCCCCATATGCACACACACACACACACACACACACACACACACACACACCTGTCTTTACACTCCCCTGAGGCACAATTCACACAAATCATACGCCTATCCAAACTTAAACCTATAACACATACAAAGCATAACTCCCCTTGTGCTCAGTGCAGTTCCTCAAAACCTAAATTTGTCACAGATTAGAGAGCGTTGGAGGCCACGCAGTTGTGAGCATCCTGCAGCATGAGCACGTGTCCCTTTAAGGCCCATACTGAGTAACTATGAGGAGTGTTCTGCCTTAAGCGACTGGCAATCACTCATCCCAACCTTTCCAGCTCCCCGGCGCTGTAAAAACTAGAACGAGAGTGAGTGCACTTGCTGAAGAATTCCATCTGACAGTTTTGAATGCCAAGGGCAGCGTGGAGTGTGTGTGTATGTTTAAACAAGCCAAACTAGGGAGAGGTTTGAGCGCCCGGCACATCTCCCGCGAGCAAATCAAATCGCACCTGGCCCCCGTTCCCATGAGCCGCCGCAGCCCGGCGAACGTCGGCACAGGGCAGTAATATTCCCGACAAATTAAGACTTGTTCTGAGGTGGAGAGGGAGGGAGGGAGAGGAGCAGGAGGAAAGAGGGAGGAGAGGTGGTGGTGGTGGTGGTGGTGTGGGGGGGAAACAGTGTGCTGGCATAGATTCAAGAGAGCAATTCCATCGACATGAGAGAAATGCTTCCCAGAAACTCTGAATAATATTTATGTTGTGCTAGTGATTTTTTTCTTCCTCCCACCTGTGTGCAGCTTGTTGCTTCAAAATGGAGACGCCTGATACAGCAGAACAGGCAACGGCACGAAAGAGAAAAACACAAACGTCCTTATCAACAAACACCTGATGCTTCTTTTTCTCCGCAGCCTTTAATGAAGGGATGTGAAGCATAACTGGCTGCTAATCAGACACTGTAGCAAAGCAGGAACATTCTCATGCGATATAAAACATAAAATGCTCCACATTATTATTAATACACTGGAAAAACACCCTCACGGTGAGTATTTCAACATGGGGGAAACATGCTGTGCTAAGATGTAATATATTGGTTATATATCAACCCCAATGAAAGACTTCACTGGGTTAAAAACACGACAGTTTGGATCTGTCACAGCCACTGACGGATGACATCAACAGCAGAGTGCATGCTAGCCAATGACTGGTAGAGTGGTGTGACACAGGATGCCCTGAGGGTCGGCCAATTAGCTGCTGACAGGAAGAGAGATGTATGGCTGCCTGAGGATCTGGCTGAGGCTGGGAGTGAGACGTGGGAGAGCAGACTGAGAGAAAATGTGTTAAGCATGGGAGAGGTTGAAGGTGCAGGGTTAGCCTAGCTACACAGCTGGCTGAGAAGCATGGAGGCTACTGAGCAGCATATTTCTTGGTTGGAGAACACTGGAGCTTAAAGAGAGACATATATTTTTAACTTCACATGTCTTCCTGGACCCTGTTACCCGAGACTTGACCCGGGACCCGTACAGATTCAGGTACATGTTTTATTATGGTCACCCAGGTCTGGGTTGGGTCCCATTCTACTGCTGCAGATCCCGCGTCTGTTACTGTGTAACACGTGAGTGGATCCAAGAAGATCGGCACTGATCACAAGATAAATACACAAGTGCTTTGTGTGTAACTTGCGTGACGATTAGGCTGACTTAGGATCAGATTACAAGAGCGAAAGTAAGGTGAGAAAATCGTTCGAGCAGCAGCACCATCAAGCTGGAGGCGCAGCGGAGGAAAGATGGATCCCCTCTTCACTGAGGTGAAAGAGAAGGTAAAAGAACATGAATGCAAAGGGGTCAAACTTAGCAGCACCTCTTCTGTCTGGGCCTCCTTGATGTGATTGTGGACAAAGACGACAAGAGTGTAGGTGCTGTTAAATGTGCTACGTGTCGCAGACTTTTACGTTTGTGTTGCAGGGTATCAGAGGAGGATACAGTCAGGTGCGCAGGTACTTTTTAAATCCCTGAGCCAAGGAAATTAAGGCGTTACAGCAGCTCATATCACAACAAGAAGAACAAAAAAAGCAACAACAGAATAAAACAAAGTAAAGATGAACATCTGAAACAAAAACAGTAAGTTGCATCCAACATGATGAACACTTTTAGCAGCAGAGCAGCATTCTTAGTAGCAATTTTGATTACTGGGTTTGTTGGGTCCATAAAATAGACCTAAGACTCTTGGGTCTCTTTACTCTCCAACATGCACTGGGTCAGGTTTTAAAAAAATTATCGGGTAATTGGATCTCAGAACAACTTTCCCAGGTCCATAAGGATCCATAAGAGTCATAATACTTTGCTATGCTGTGTGGTTCTCTGAAATGGAGATGTATCAGCAGGCACATTTTTGGCAAAAGTCAGTAAATGAAAAATGTTCCAACTTCCTGTTTCAGCTGCTACCCGTAGCAGTGTGGGTAGCAGGTAGCGAGGGAGCAAGTGTGGGACTGTCTTTTGTAATTGTGCTTTTTTGTGATTATAGAGAAACTATTCATAAGTGTGGACAATTTCTAACCTAACTCTGTTGTGTAAGCCAATGCAAGAGGACTTATGAGTGTGTGCAAGACTGGCGCTTTAATCTTGCTATAAGACAAACTGAAAGGAACAACAGGAGAAACATGGTTATTTACACAAGCTACAGACACTGGGGAACCAATATGAAGCCTTGGTGGACAGAAAATCAACAGCAGTGCTCGAGTGAGCCAATAGCAAAGGTAACCTGACAAATTCAAAGTGACAGAGCCAGCAGCAAACAAACTAGCTGGGATAACTTAGCCAAAATGGCACTCACAGTTCTCATCAACAGCACCAACCCATCGTGGTGTTGTTAACTTTACCACAGGCCGCATATTTCTGTCAGATTCTACAGCAGATAGCAGCACAAAGGAAATCTAACTGTAGGAGACAAGCAGTATGTACAAAAACAAGAGAGCTCTTAACTACTGAGTAAGTGAGTGTGCAACCAAACATGACTGTATAAAAGAATGTCATTCCTTGAGCTCCCATGACTGCTAGCACGTTAGCAAAGATTAGCTGCTAATGTCAGCCAGATGATCTGACCCTGCCCATCACACACAAATGTAGTACAAGTGTTTTGTATTTTAAACGTACATGCAAAATCATCAGGCAAAACATTTGCATGCTGATAGTGGTTTACTGTAAATGTACATTGTCGTTCAAGGGATGAGTAGTGGGTATTTTATGAACCGTTAGAAAGCAGCTGAAAGTTGGTTGTATGTGTTTTTCCCAGCAATATATTTGAAGTGTGTTTGTGTCCGTAAATACAGGTAACACTGAAGACAGTTAAACAGCCTCTGTAATGATGTGCAAGTTTCTCTTGAAAGGAAAGAACATAAGAGAGAGTAAAGCAGGCAGGAAGGTCCAGAATAAGGCTGCTTGCTTTGATATCTCCAGCATGGCACACACACATGCCCGTATGAAAACACATATGGCAAGGGTGAAGACACACACGCACACACACTATGTTCTCTGGGAGCAGTGCCCACAGCAATAAAACACAGCGCAGATTCATTCCAGCCAACTGATCACTGCCTGACGGCCAACTGAAATGTTTCTCACTAACAGAAACACATCTTATCAGCTGGGAATCAGATAAGAACAGCAGCAGCACAGCTGGAAATAACAGAATCTCCATATTGAGAGAAGTGTATACTGGCAGTGACGCAGCCTCTTTGAAATCGCACACACAGAAAGATGAGTTAGTCAAACAAAACCTTGCATGGGCCTGATCAGTCTGTTGCAGGCCTCGACAAAAGGCTGCACAACATAAAGCTGCACTTTCATTAGGGACTATAACAAACACTAGCCATTTATGGACAAGACATCTAAACTGCCTCACTATGTTTTCCAGCTTGTCATCAAGTCGTTGATTTTTTTTTTTTTTTCATAAAGTAGCACAGCCCTTGCACCAATATTTAATCTCTGGGCTCTTCAATTTGAGAAACTGAGATACTAAGAAAGCAGAACATTCAGACTATATAGTCATTTCATGATTTTCCACTTCATTTTTAATCCAAAACAGTCCTCTCATTTAACTTTGTTTGGTGACTGGCCTCTCTGACATTAATTTCTGCTGACACCATGGATCTGTTAGCCATCATACAGACATTATTAGTTAAGGATCTTACATTTTATGTTGGTGATGTCGGAGTTCTTATGAGTGGTCTTCTTTATTTTGTTTAGCCAATGTAGTGATAATTGCTCACAATAAAAAGGCTTTTGTTTCAAGTAAAATTCATCCTCTTTCACAACAAATTTTCTAACATTCCCTCCAATATCTGCCAAGTTATTAATCTGAAAATCAAAACTGACAACCTCATGGTGAGGCTAGATGAAAGTTAAGAGATCACTGAAGTCAGCAGGATTCATCTTCAGGGAACCATGGGTATCTGTACAAAATTTCATGCCAATCCATCCGATAGTTGTTGAAATATTGCAGTCTGGACCAAAGTGTTGGACCTGTCTGATCACTACCATCCCTAGGGCCAAGCCTCTGGGGCTGATACATGTGCTGGAGAGACTTCATTAATTTAACGATGGTCTTTTACAAGAAGAATACCCCTTTGTTTGGTAAAGACCTTCTCATTGTTGGCACCAAACATGTACAAAAAAATGTGAATTCTTGCATTAATCTGACATGGTTTGAATTACTGTTGTGGTATAACAAGCACAAATATTCAACCGTGTAATCCCCTTGGCACACATAAACAGCAGCTCCAGCTTGGACTGCTGATGAGTGTTGAATTATGAATCTGTTTGAACTCCTAACCTCTGCTGGGGTTGAGCGAGGTGAAAGCTCGTGGTGCCAGCGACACTTTATATTGCTTTTTCTCCATGAGACATTAAGCAGTGACATCGCAGGCGTGACCCTTGACATTCAGGTGGTCTGTTCCAGATGCTGTCAGGGTTCTTACAGCTCCTAAAACATCAAATTCAAGCACTTATCAAGAACTTTCCAGGCACAATTCCATCGACTATAAAGACCCAGCACAGCATAGTTTGAAACATGGATCAAGGTTTCATCGGGCCGTGTGGATGTCCAGCAGATCTTTATCACTTTCCAGCCATAGCTGAGGTTTCGCTTAATGTTTGCCTTCTTCCTTGCTTGCGGCTATTTATCCTGCAACATCTGACTTCAATTACTCATACACATACGTGACCGTCACACTTTGTCGAAGCAGGTGGCATGTATAACAATGACACAAGTGCAGGAGATTATTTACTAACGCTAAGTAAAGGACTTATCGGAAGAACTTCAATATCTACTCCTACACAAATATATGAATTCAAGTACTTCCGATGACCCATGTCTATTTATTTCTATTGTCAGAAACTTTCAGGGCCTTGATTTTTTTCTCAAATTCACAATTTTCAAGGATTTCAGGGGCAAGCTTCTACACCAAGTCAAGTAACTGCATGATGAGTTGATTTAAAAAGTGACGGAAGTCTTTTCCCAAAGGTCAAATTAATTACAGAACGCTGCTCAACAATTTTAATGCCTATTTAAGTTCATTTAAGTATTGACGTCTAATGTAGAGCCCACTATTAATCTACGCAAGGAAACAGATAAACAGACACACAAGTAAGGAGTAAGCAGATAGATATTTGCCTCCCATCAGTCATTTCTTCATAGCTATAAAAGGTATCAATCTAGTTATTTACAGTCAGCTGAAAAATAAATGATGCACAATGGCTTGAAGTTGCTTGAGAGGCAGGAATGTAATTAGGAATTTAATTAGGCCTAAATTAAGGAAGGTGTTACCTCACTGAAATCTGCAGGAGTAACAGGTCTTCAAATTACTATTTTTACCAGGTTGATTAATTCTACATGTAGGTGATTTTATTATTCTTTAATTAAGCTAAATAAAACCTTTAAGAGCTACTTAGTTTTAAATTTCTTGCTTTTGGCAGCTGTTTAAGGTTAAAATAACCGATTGCCTAAACACCTGTCCATTATATTCTCTCTTTTAGTATTATAAAGGTGGACAAGAGCCTCTCAAGGGCACTGACGGAGCGTCCACCAGAGTCAAGCAGACTCTTCCACCTGAGGCCCAGGACAAGATAGATCCCACTATGAGAAGTCTTACTCCCACCATATGCTCCAACAGCACAAATGGAGAGTCCACCAGGGTCAAGCAGACTCTTGACAGAAGACGCCATGCTCTGGCGGAACATAGCCCTTCCTACTAAGGGGAATGGGAGATTAATCCAGTCTGTATCACTTCTCTGTATTAATGATTTACTGTTTGCATTAAGATTCCAGGGGTTCAAACAGCTTTCCAACTTTATGCAAAGGGCCAGACAGCCTTGGTCCCAAAGGAAAGAGGACAAGAGTGGACTTAAAAGGTGGGCAGGCAAACAGAGACGTCGTCATGGTTGTCATGCCACAAAGAAGGAAAGAGCAAGAGGAAGAAACAGAAGAGGTAGAGGAACACTGGTAGGTTCTCTAACGGCAACACACGAAGCTGGCTGAATTTTATTTGTCTTTATCACAGGCATTACAGCCTGAATTTACATTTTACTGCTGATATGAAAGTGCTTGTATCAATTTATAATCAGGGCAGACACCCAAACTGCTCTGTTCACACTGTGACTACGATCAAGGAGCAAGAAGGTAAAGCATGACAGATGGGGCACTGGCAGTTGCAGATATGTTTTTTTATAGCGACACACAAACACTTGGGACTCATTTATTTTCACAGATTGCCACAAAACATCTTTAGATCGTGTCTAGAATAAACTAAAAGTGTGATGGCTCAGCCATTACATGGAAATACAATTTCAATTTGACACCTCTGTGTGTTACATGAAATGGAAACTTGGATGTTTTCACACTCAGGTTTGGTTTTGATTATCAGGCTGCTTGTAGCTTGGGGACTTGTCATTTGAGTGTTGTTGCTTTATACTTTTTTAAAGTTTAATGTATAATAATAAGCTCTGTGTCACTCCAGATGTTCTCAACAAAGGGAGCAAAATGGGCCGCATTTCAGAAGACAGAGGAATGCACAGAGGATGTGTCAGAGCGAGGGGAAGGATCTGACTGTACACTGTAGCGACATCTCGTAGACAGCCTGTCATTCAAGATGCTCCGCCCTTAAATATGTGTAACTTTACGTCTTAATAAAATGTAAATACAAACAGGCTCGAAATACACACACAGGGCTGCCCCGACTAGTTGGGGGTTCAAAGCCTTGCTCAAGGGCACCTCGGCAGTGGCCAGGACGCGAGCTGGCACCTCTCCAGCTACCAGTCCACGCTCCATTTTGGTCCAGATGGGGACTTGAACCAGGCACCCTCCAGTTCCCAACTCAAGCTCCTACAGACTGAGCTACTGCTGCCCCATACTTTAATCTGGAGGTTACTGGACCATCAGATTTGAGAAGTCAAGTTTATGCAGGTTTTTGTTCCTATCAGAAACCCAATGAGCCTATGTCACTGATGAGTATACGTTGATGAGCCGTTGCTAGTAATGTCCTATTGAGTCTTAAGAACTGCTGCTGGCAAGATGATGCTTGTGACTGAGGAAAAGGGTGTAGACACATGCCTGGCTGGGTGGTGCGGGAGCAGGTGCTACTTCTGGAGAGCCTCATATGACTGTCTGGGAAAAAGGGCACTTATGCAACAGGAAGTCTGACAAAATACAAAACAGTCCTGCAAATCGGAATGAGATTTAAAAATGTGACTCGTTGTATGAAAAGTATTTGTATTTACACTCCAAGACCCAAATGAATTCACAGAGGTTTATATTTTACATTGAACTGAAAGTTACTGTAAATGCACTGAAATGAGGAATGAGGCTGCCTGGTTTCGGAAAGGAGGGGGGAAAAGGAGGATGTGCACCGTTACTTCTCATGAAAGAGAAGAGGAGCTGTAATTACAGGGTACTTCCCCGTGTCTGGCTATTGCACAGCGCTGATTTATCCTCCTTCCACTCCCTAAAATCTCACTCTCTCCTGTCACTCCAGGATAAAGTGAAAATGAGACGTTACTGTTATTTAGAGTGGATCTGATTGAAGGTTTAGCTCGTGTAAAGGTTCTTCATTCATAATAGACTGATTGACTGAGATGGGATTACAGTATTTAGGAAGTTAGGGTATTATGTCAGTTTTAATGCCTGCTAAACTCAAGTGGAACAGGTGTCCAACTCAAACAAAATCTACATTGCAAGCATTGCTGTCAGGGGAATAATGCATCACACTCAGTCTTGTGTACTGGCACCAGAGTCCAACATGCAGGAGCATACTCTTGACACTTATTTCCTTCCACATGACATCCAAACCACTGCTGTCCCTTTCCTCTCCGCTCCAGACCAACTACCCCCCTCCGTTAAATACCCTCCCACCCTCAGTCCCTCGCCAGGCAGTTGGGGCTGTGTGTTATTAGAAACACATGTGGAGAACCAAAGGTTTTCTGCTTGGATTGAGACAAACATGCGTAAAGTTGTGGGAAGCAAACATAGCCCCAAGACCGGGAGAGAGAAACGCTGACAAACACAGCCACCGTGGACATGTCCACAGCACTCACACATACAGCAGAGGGGAGAGGAATAAAAACAACTATAGCTGTCAAAAACAACGGTGTCTTTTCTTTCCTGGAAAAAATGTCTGGCAGTAGGTATTAGCAATAAGTCTCCGCACAGAAATGCACAGAGAATCCCTGCGTTACGAATTATAGCCACAATGATGGATTTTTGAGTGGATTGAAGAGCTCAATAGGGACAAACGTACTTAACATAAGTGTGTGATCCATGGCTCTCAGTGGCACAGACTTTCAATGCATCATCCTCAACAGGGAGCCGCAGAAAGCTCTGCACTGTCCCCCGGCCAAGTCAGCACTGAGCAGAGAGCACATGTGGGGGTCTGACAGAATGGCAACTAACTCCTTAAGCACATCCGACTGTAGAAGTCATTAATAAGACCACGTGTTGATCTTAGGAAGGTTCCTGAGGTTTAGTCGGATTTGCAGCAAAAGCCGCCGTGCCAATGTCCACCCCAGGGGGACTGCATGTATGAGGGGGATGTAGTATAGGTGCATGGGCCAGCGTGGCTGTCGATGAGGCACAGAAAAAAAAAGAAAAAGGGTGAAGATACAATTGTATTCACACAACTACACTAATGTGAATGACAGGTGCAACCAGTCGCTGCGAATAGGAGCCCATCCATCCGTCATCCAGAGTGGCAGTAGGAGTAAACCATTAATCTCTGGTGTGACGTGTGTGGTAAAGTGATAGAGATCATTCACTGACAAAGAGGAATCGTTCTCTGTGGTTTAAGAAGGCCATCACTCTTCTAACAAGGGTCGGCTCGACCTGCAAACAACTCGAACGGAGGCGGCATTCAAAAGTGATCTTCCATACCTCAAGCAGGTAGACAGATAGTGATTCATCAGAGTAATAAATACTGTACATGAGGCTGAGATCTCTCTATATCTGTGTTTGGCTGCCTTTGGATTCCTGTGAAGGAAGTGCCAAAAGTAGCTATGTTCTACACCACACAATAGATTCAACATACCTACAGTTAATGGCTGATGGTCTTTTATTGTTTCTCCTCAACACTAGAACAGTCAAACACACACCATTCTTCTTTGTTTGCTGCTGCCTTTTATTAAAGTCAAATAATTCATTTCTTGACATTTTAACTTGAATTCTTGTCATTTATACCCACCTTATTCTACTTTTTCTGTTATCTTGGCTCTTTGATGACTGTTTTTAATTGTATTTTAATGTCCTTTTATGATGTGTTTCTTTGGCACTTTGTCTCAATCATGCCCGCAGGAAGTGGGCTGGGCTTTGAAGACAACTTTTGTTGTGGCCATATAGTGGAATTACACCGTCATCTGATGCCTGTGGCCCAAAAAGACTTCTTCCCATGGACTTGCATCACAAAAGAGACGTCTGTAAATCAGTGAATACATTTTTTTGAACATCACAGTCCCTGTGAAATGAGTCAATCATGTCAGGATTTGATTCATTAGGTCCTGTAATATTTGTAAAGTCCAGAAGAGCAGCATGATTGAATCATCTTCATCTCATTCAAGTTGGCAGAGCTCTAAACCAGAAGTAGCCAGCTCGGCCAGCAGAAGTCTCTAGTGCGCCTGCTCTGTGGGCCAACAGTGCAGAAACATTGCCAATTATCCAGGTTATTTTATATACAGCAGTCTAACTATTTTGCTTCATGCACCACTAAGCAACTTTATTGAAATGATTAGGTCCTCACCTCTATATCTGTATCCTGTTCTCTTTATACATCCACGGTCTCCATACTTTTAATGTTTTGTGTAAAGCACTTTTAATTGCCCTGTCACTGAAATGTGTTATATAAATAAACTTGCCTAGCCTTCTTTAGGTCAAGTCGTGCCAAGGGTCAGATCTACAGAGGTCAACGGGACTCTTAAGCTGCTCGTTGATCACAGTGTAAACAGATAAGGTAGCACCAGTAGCTCAAATTCTTCAAAACATTCACCTCCAGCCTTGAAACCAATAGACCCAAACTCCGTTTTATTAGCAGTTCCTCTACTGGCTTGCAGAGACTGATAAAAATCTTATTCTATAACAGCGTAATTGCAAACAGCTACAAATTAAAAATGGCTCTTACAAACAGTCCGTGATTTAAAAAAACAGTCGTCTCACTGGTAGTCCTTATATTTCATTTTTGACAGACAGTTTAATATTTTCCTTGGTTTCATTTCTCTTTTTTTCCAGTGTGATCTTGTGACTTTTTCCACTTCATTTAATCCAGTCTTGTTAAACTTTTTGAGGTGTTGAAGCCATTTAGAGGAGTTGCTGTGTTGTCTGGCTCTGGGAGACCAATGGCAGCTGCTCTGACGAGGTCCAACTCTAAACACAAAGCAGGAGGAAGCCTCCGCTCCTTCACACGTGTCCCACAAATCCTGCCTTTACATATGTAGAGGAAAATAAACACTTTTTGCTTCCCCTGCCCTGTCTTTCTTCTCTCTTTCTGCTCTGTCTCTTCTCTGCTCTGTCTTAGTCATATGAGGGTGTATAAACATGAGCCTCTGTGGATCAGCGCGCACAGAGACAGGATATGAGAGTGATTCCCCTCACCTCTCCCTTTTGAACCTGCGTCACAGACAGTGAAAAGTGGCTCCTTTCCAAAAACAGGGCCACGCGGGGGTCAGCTCCGCTCTGCTCAGCTGCATGCCTGTTGATACAGTTTCAAGCTCAGCATCCCAGCAGAGGAAGCAGATACCCCTCACTGCACTGTATGGACTCATTATAACTCAATCATAACTCAATGTTCACATTTCAACAACTGCACTCTCATCGCACGGTTGTGATTGTGATACACACAAACATGCAAAGACACAGAGTTCCACCTTTTAAAAGCTGAATCCAGCATGACTGCAGCTGAGCGGGGAGGGGTAAACAACAAGAGAAATCAGACACATTAAAGTAGAGCTTCACTGAGACGCCCAAGGGGCAAAAGGGCTTAGCTAAGATAAGGAAAATGAGAGCAAGAGAATGTGGTAGAGGGCTAGTGTGCGCTGAAACAATTAGCTCATCAACACAAATTCTTATGCAACTATTTCAACAATCGTTTAACATTACAGAGAACTGAATATCTTTGGGTTCTGGATTGATAATCAGACTAAAAAAAGCAATTTATAGACATAATCTTGCGTTTCTAAAAAACGCCCTCTGCAAATTTCAGAGCATATGAGTTTTGGGGACACGGATCTCAATGGTGCTAACTCCATAAACAGCACTAAACAAGGCAACAGTGCTGACAGAGCTAACGGTGTTAACCAGGGAGAGCAAAAGTGTGGGTGCTACGCTTCCGCAATGCTGTCATCCCAGTATTAGCACCAACTGCCATATGAGCACAGTGCAAAGGGGCGGCAATGAGCTAGCCAGTGGGATACAAACATGCACTAACCTACACACGCAGTCGGACCAGCTTACTACAGTACAGGGAAGCTCGGATCGCAACACACGCAGAGGTAGTGTGATGTCATAGCAGTTAGCTGATATATTAGTGCTCTGAATGTCACTTACAGAACCTTAGTAATGGTTGCCATTCTTAACTATTTTCTAATGTTTTCTAGTCCAAATGAGTAATCCAAAAAAAAAGTAGTTAGTTGCAGCCTTAGTCAATTGACAGAATTTTAATTGATATCTACTTTTCTATGTAATTTTCTATCTAACTGATTAATTACTTGTCATTTTTAAGCAAAAATGCCAATAAACATCAATGGTTCCAGCTACTCAGTGGTGAATATTTGTTGTTCTTCTTGGGCTTTCATGATATTAAACACAATGTATTTGAGTTTTGGACTGTTAATCTGGTAATACAAACAGTCTGTATATTTCAATTTGGGCTCCAAGAAGCTGCTGGCCATTTTTTACATTTTATGGACTGAACTATTAGTCAATAACTAAACAATCTACAGTTTACTTTAGTTTAGTTTGAATGGTCTTTCCATTCAAATGTGTGGTAGATATCACGCTCTAACCACCATCATCAAAAGATGTTTTGGAAAATTGGCGTTCATCCCTCCAGTAGAGCTCCAAAATCTGATGAGCAGCACTGAAGCTGGTCTGGGGGCTTATTCGTGGCCTAAAACATTTCACTTCCGTCTTCCTTTAATTTGTCACCCACCCATCCGTAGCTTAAAGTCAGCCCTGTACATGCTTTTAAACTGATCATTAAAAAAACTTAAAGTCAGCTCTAGATCAGGACCTGACTGCAGAAATCCCAAAGGTGGAGCGATGCAATTTGGCCTGTTGGTAGTAGTTAAAACCCAATTGAGCAAGTCTTTCGCTACAGCTAAACCCCCTGATGGAGGAAGCAGAGAGGGGATCAACTAGGGATGAAGAGCAGAAGGATAAAGAGGAAGCAGAGATGTGTTGGGGAGGAGCCTGGATGGAGAGGTGTTTCATAATCTCTACCGCCAGATCTTGTACCTCTGGTTGCCAGGTCCCAGCTGTTGGGGTGGAGAAACTTAAAGGCTGATTCAGAGACTGGCTGAGGAAAAATACACATAACACCGGTAAAGGGAAGAACGGGAACACGTTCTTCATCGGTGGACTGCTCAGTCTCATTTAGCTAGCTCAATTACCTTCCTTGTCCGTGTGCTTCCCCACTTAAATGTGTGAAAATGAATTTAGATAAAGTGGCTTTCAGACTGAGTAGGTGAAAGAGCCCAAGTGTGAGAGATATATGTAGTGTGGCCGTATGCTAGACGATGTTCAAGGCTCTTCAGTCGACTGTGTCAGACACTGTCAGCTTCACTTACACCTATCCCTCCACAGCCCCCATACCACCACATTACTAAATTACTATCTAATAACCCATCTCAGGCTCATTACTCAAACTCGAATTGGAGCAGTTCAGATCAAATCTGAGATCACCTCACAGCACTTTAGATCAGAAAAATACAGGGCTCGCCATTAAAAAAAAGCCATCATTTTCAGTGCAGTGACTGCTCCTCATAAATGTCATAAAGCTGGATTGGTGTGATGGGGGAGCAGAGAGACAGGAAAAGAGAGGGGGGGGGAGTACAGAGGGAGTGGGGAGAGGAGTGAAGGGAGAGAAAGTCTGGCACACACATCTAAGGCTGTGATAATCTTAGCATGCCATCTAGTGGTGAACGGTGGTAATATCCAAAAGGAGAAACCTGGGGTGTCCCGTTTGAGGTTGACAGTAAGGGATCCTGTCAAAATGACAGGCAGATGTCTAAATATAAGTAGAGTCTGTGTTAATTGTGCTTTCATAAATGAATACAAATCAACACCCAGACAACATGTACAGATGGTATCTGGGACTTAAAGGTCCAGTGTGCAGGATTTAGGGGAAATATTGGCAGAAATGGAATACAATAGGTATGTTTTCTTTAGTGTATAATCACTTAATAACAAGAACTGTGTTTTCATTACCTCAAAATCAGCCATTTATATCTACACAGGGGGCGGGTCCTCATCCACGAAGTCCGCCATGTTGCACTGCTATGTTTTTACAGTAGCCTAGAACAGACAAACCGAACACTGCCTCTAGATAGGGCCATTCGTGTTTTTTCGTTTTCACATCAGCTACCATAGTTAGCAGCCCCTCTGTAACAAGCAGCACCAGAAAAACACAGATTTTGTCAGCATGAAACTGCTTTATTCAGTGTTTTTACTAAATCACTGGGTCTGTCAGTTTTGAAAAGGGAGAGACCTCTGCAGATAATTCGGCTGCCTGTAAAAACCTCCTGAACATCTGGATCTTTGCTTATCAGAGAAAGACGTAGGCACACATTAGCAGATGTTGGGCTAGCAGTCCATCAGCAGCGAGCTGAACAGTGTCAGAGAAACACTGATTTGTAATATGAGACTGCTGTATTCTGTTTTTTTACCACTTTTAGTCAACAGGTCTGTCTGTTTTGGAGGGAAAGAGACCTCTGCGAATAATGTGGCTCCAGCTAAACACCTGGATCAGACAAAAGTGAGCACACATTAAGCTATCAGAGACAACAGGTGAGCACACATAAACAGGTGCTGGGTAGGGGCCCATTGATGAGGAGCCAAACAGCATTGAAACTGTTTTATTCAGTGTTTTTACAGATTTAAATCACCTTGTTTTGGAGAGGATGAGACCTCTGTGGACATTTCAGCTCCTGGTACAAACCTCCTGAACAATGAACACAGAAGGAATTCTAACTGGGAGAAGTTTCAGCTGGTTGCAATCTGCAATCCTCACCTCCTGAGGCCGCTGAATCCTACGCACTGTTCCTTTAAGACAAGTGTACTTTTACTTAAAATCCTGAACAAAGTCTTGCTGATGTTCATTAATAAGCTCTTGTTTTTTCAGAGTTGAATAAAGTCATTTTTCACAGCACAATTTTATTCACCACAATCTGAATCTCATTGATTTCATGCTCTATTCAGCTGGAACCCAAAGGTGCCGACACAGCAGACAATTTGACAGTTTCTTTTAAGGAGAGAGTCGACCACAGTAAAGATTAATGTGGTGCAAAAGAAAAAAGACTGTAATGCCTATTAGTCAATAGTCCAGTTATGGTGTTTAAATAAAACTTAGGGTATTGTTTGAGCATGTTGTGTAAAAACCACAATAACTGTTTAAAACTTGTTCTGGAGGGTATGATGGTCTGGATGTGTGCTCCAATGTGAACCGGATCACCATATCAGTCACACCTCTGCTCCACCGTCCAAATCCAGGCCCAGCCTCCCCATTGTGGCCAAGTCTCACACATCCTGCACTAATGTGATATCATGCCCATCAGAAATGCCTTCTGAACCTTAATGAATATATAGCACAGAGAGGACCCCAATTAGTGGGCCAGCAAGGAGGGGAGGCGCCACGCCATACCACATAAACAAACTTATCTTGACAGGGTCGCTTGTCCAAAGGAGGGAGATAGGCGGATAGCGAAGAAGGCCGAGAGAAAATGAATTACCTTCCTGACACACGTCAAAGCCAATCACCGCGGAGCATCCCTTGCCGTTCCCGCGCCCCAAATCCCTGCCGCCACCGTTGCGTTTCATCTGCCAGTGTTAGTATGCACACAGGCCGTGCGCCAGCCTCCAAATGTATTCATTTATTCAGAGCCCCTCGGAGAAATCACAGTGTCTTGTTGTCCTTTTTTTCCCCGGCTGTCCAGATGGAATTTGCGTGAATAACATCAGTTTAGTGAGGCAGAAAATAAGTACAGGCTAGCACAGCGGAGGGGACTAGATTACACTCTCACCCACCTCCCCAAAAAAAGGATGGAAAGACAAGTGTCACCTTCATATACTTCTTTCTCCCTCTCTGCCTACCTTTCTCATTTTCTTTTCCAGTTGAATTGAAACTCATCAGGTGGGGGGAGCGCTTAAAGTGAGAGATCTATACAGCTTTTGCTACAATTATTTTGTGTTATCATGCACTGCAGGTGCAATTAAACAGAAGATCATGAATCAAAGAACTGGAGCGGCTTTTTCATTACAAAAAGGTGAGCGGCCATCAAGGGAGTGCAGCCCAATGCTCATTCATCCGTGTTTTGTTTTGCATTTATAACGCAACTAATTGCATTAATTAATCAGATGTACTTCTAGTAGGAGGGAGAGCATCTTGCACAAGTAATTGAATGAGATGGAAAAAAAACTGTAAATCAATATTTCCAACCTCAGTAAAGCCCGGGAGAAATTAAAACGTCTTCAGTCAGAAGAGTGGAAAGCCTCAATATTCGTCCAGCCTATCAAAAAGAATTCACTACACAGCCTTCAAGGAGCCCCGTAATTGTCTTTGGTAAAAACGCTTGAAATTGATTTCAGTAGAATCTGTGAGATGTGCTTGGCAATTGCCTGGAACATAACCGGTATTATTAGTCATTTGGTAGTGATCACTATCACCGGTGGATGGCAGACAGACTAACTGAGATAAAAGAATGAAGAGGTGAGAGAGAGAAAAACTGAATTAATCCTACCTCTCGGAGAACCGTACTCCCGTATCCTCTGTACAAGCCTCGGACACCCTGCTCGGAGTAAAGAGAAAATGTTCACAAATACACGTTTATTACAATCACAGACATTTACTTGATTTTAATTTGATTAAAAAATGTTTTCCTTTAAAAAATCCTGAACATTTACTGAGCATAAAAAAGTATTACAACGTAGTTATTTTAAAAGTAGCTAGGTTCAATATTTCACAACACTGACCATATGAAAATATTTTCAAATTAACTTGTAAAGTCTCGATTCAGAGGGAAAAAAGAATAATCTACCTTATTACAACTTAGCTCTCATTTTTCGTACATTTGGGCCTCATTTCTACCACTTGTGATGACATTTTACTCAATAAACGAGGTGCTGAGAGCTGGGTTAGGGGTAAGATGTCAGCAAGCTCAAACCAAACCACTTGTCGGATGGTCTAACAGCCTCTGAACCCCCCATCCCACCTTTGAATGTCAGACTGGGGCAGCTGTATCTGACAATGACTGTAATTTCCAAAACCAACAATCTGATTCATGCCAGCCGAATGCAGCAACTGGCTGAGAAAGTAGGAAAGGTTTTATCTAGCGCTCTCTTTTTTATTCTTTACTCAACTACCTCTGTCACTTTTATGTAGAAAACTAAGTGCAAAACCTGTTGTACAGGAAAGATTGTCCAAAAGTATGCAATGTTATCCTCATATTTGAATGAGTGTTGCCTTTTGGAACAGCTATGAACACTTGCTTTCAGACATGGCTGCATGTCATATGAACTTGTTGAATTTGAGTATACCCAAACCTTTAATGTTTTGTGTGCTGGTTTGGGTTGGGTTTGCTGCCCCAACTGACTCCTTTTTCAGCAATGTCACCTCTCAGATCTCAGCAAATACGACCTGGGTAGTATCACGGTATTACGATATACCAAGGTATTAAGAAATCCCTGTCAAAAATACAGACATTCCTTCTATTAAATTCATGAAATCACTTCATGGAATGTGTGTAGATTTGCACATAAAAAAACTGATGCATGCCGAAATACATAGTAAATCTCCTTCTGCAAACAGTTTACACACAAATTTGTTTTGCTAACATTTCATGAATGAGACTCATTGTATGTGGTGCACAGCACGTGCCACCAGAGGTCATCTCCAGTGATGGAAGAGGCAGCTGAGCTGTGAGACATGGTGACTGCAACAGGTGGAAATGGAATAACATTACAGGACTGTAAGCAGCCACAACAGCAGAAGAAACTGTGGGAAAAAACAGCGTGTTTTCACATCTAACTCACTGAATGAAGGGTTTATTTGAAGTTTTATTTTGTTGCTGTCCAGTTTAAATAAATTGAGTTATGAGTTAAAGGCAATTAAGCTAACGTTTGTCTTAATTCAGTGAAACAGAGAAACCTGACTTCAGAGTGAGTGTGGTTGCATTTCTCTGTTGAATAAAGAAAAAAGGTGTAAGAATATTACTTTCTTTTTTTCCCAGACATTACTTCTGGGCCCTTTTTGCCTTTATTGATGGGACAAAAGAAGATCAGCAAGGGAGTGGGAATGAAATGCAAAAACACAGGTTGCAATTGAACCCGAGCTGCTGCAAAGGATTCGACCTATATGTGGCGCACATTGTACCAGGTGAGCTGGGTCACCCCAGAATATTACATTTCTTGACATTTTGTGAGTTTATATTGTTCATTTATTAGACTTAAAAAAAAGCTAAGACAGCTTGCAGAACATAGCTAACTCAGTGATGGGGTGTGTGGGGGGGGTGCTGCACATTAACACTGTCATATACCGTATACCACAGTGAAATTTCAGTAAGGTATGAAGGTATGACACAGTGTTATCATCAGGTATGATTGTCAAACCCATAAAAAAAATCTAAGTTAAAATAAACCACAGTTAGGTGGTGCCCTTGACTGCCATGTACCTCTTCTCTGAGTGTAGCCAGCAGCATGTGGTAGGTGGTGGATGAAGGAGAAGCCTGGGTCCTCTGTTTGACCACCTCTGTAGGCACCCTGATCAGACACGCCACCTACAGGATGAAAAGAGCATGGGTAAACAGACCAGCCAGATACTGGTCAATGGTGTTGCCTGAATAAAAACTCAATCTACAGTGTTGTGCATCCTTCTAAATGGCCTTTGATATCCACATTGTGCTAAACTGCAGGCGCACACACACCACTCTCCCAGGTGCCCTTTTGCTGTACATGATACTAGCCTGTGTGTCTTTCTGCGTGGCAGGTGGCCATGATATGGCACAGCCTGAGGAGAGCAATTACAGCGAGCTGGCAGGCTAACGAGTGCTTTAGTTAGCATCCAATCTTGCCAATTAACAAACCCGTACACACAGCAGACATGACATCTGAGCAACAGGTAAAAAGGTCATCAGGCTGACTGTGTATCTGTGTCCAAAGAACATGCGCTTCCATCAAACACACCGATAGATCTAGACACACATGCACACCTCAGTAACCACACTCCCCGCTACAAGTTCCAACCCATCCACCATATGTCAACAAAAATATGGACTGCCAACAGCTAGTGAAGATAGACATGAATATTTATGCTTCATAACTCCCATCGCCCTAAAGGCAGGCAGGCAGGCAGGCACAGCTGCCCACCTGGCGACTTGATTTCCTATTTATCCTGCATTGGAGCAGAAATACCGGCTAACGGCAAGCAATCTTACAGAGCGATTGGTGAGCCGCCCCCTTGCTGCGACTCCCCTTGGTCATACAGATGCCAGTCTGCCGGTGCCACCCTCGCCACAGCAACGTGATGTGGGAAGGGGAGCAAAGAGAAAGAGCGATGTAGGCACTGCAATGAAGATAAAATGCACCTATTCCTGTTTTGCTCCTTCTCTATTCAGCTATTCATACTGATTTAGCATTTGGGCACCATCAGAAGTTTTAAAGGTGACGGGCCCTGGAGGATAAGGCTCTATTGCGAGGGGGAGAAGGCGACTCCGACAGCTGTTGGAGGGCTCACGTCTGTCAGCTGCTCGTCTCCTCTGCCAGACACCAAGGACGCAAGAACGTGAATATATGTGGAGCAGAAAAGGAGAAAGGATAAGTCAGCAGTCAAGGAAGTCAAGTGAAATCACAGACTGAGCTGAAGATTTTACAAACATAACATGTGGATCTGTCCATGGACAGTTCTGGCTCTTCTTGATCATTATTTGGTGCATTTCTCAGCTTTGTTTTGACCTTTACTGTTTCGCTTTCGCTGCAGGCAAATGCCAGTTCTTATACACAATGAGCACATAAACCTCATTCTCTGTACATAAGAGCAAAAACAAAAGACATGAATGAGCGTCTATGAAGAATTCAGGGCAGTTCTTATTGGTATTTCAGGTGAGTGTGACCATAGTTTAGCTGCAACCTCATCATGGTGCAACAGTACCACCAAGTGGCCGCACGCTCACCTGCATCACCTCCCTACGATAACTAAGCTGGCTGCATCCTTCTCAGAGATCTCATTTGCCCTCCCTTTGGTCATGTTACCATTTCTAATACATTGTACATCATGTTTTCCCCAAACCAATTCTCCAAAGGACCAGAATAAGGCAGCTAAATAGAAAGAAAGTGGCTATGACAAGTAATTACTGATGTAATTGGATGGGGGGCCTGGAGTTGAGACGGCCTTTCCTCTCCTGTCACTGCAGAGGGGGAGGCAGAATGAGCCGGAGATTATACCAAATAAATTAGGGACATTGTTTATTTGGGAGTAATTTGCACGCCTAGGGGTGGGGAGAATGATGTTGAGTGGATAGAAGATAAAGTACACAGCCTCTAAGGCCATTTCAGATCTCTGAAAACAGCCGAAAATGTGGGAACAATGGTGATGAATCAGGGCATGATAAAATGCGGCTGGGGCTTAAAAAGGATAATAGAGGCATATCCTGTGTTGAGACACAGAGGTATGTCACCACATTTTGAAAGAGAATACAAACAAAAGAAAGATTTAAGTAGGTGTCTCTCATTACAAGTCAGACTTGTTTCCTCACGTTACGGGGAGGGCTGTAGGCGGAAGGCTGGCAGGATGACAGACGTCTGTTTCTTCACCTACTTTGCTTGCCCTTCATTCTCAATGCTTCCCTCTGGCGTGTGAACTTATTATAAACCCATTGGCAGTCTTTTAAATTCCTGCCACCATTCATCTTTATTTACAAGGTGTTGGATTCGTCAAGCAGCGTTAATTAGGAGGCTGCCTGTCTGTGATTGGAGCCTTTCAGTTTCCCTTGGCCTGTTGTTGTTAATCCAAATGACAGAGCGTGTTTTCAATTTCCAGCACTGGCCGCCAAACAACAAGGTAAGACGCTGGCGCTCAATCGTGGGCGAACCACAGTAAGGAATGGGAAATTAGCAGAGACTCACAGCACATTATGGGCATAGCCAGCGAATCAATCCCCAGATTGAGTCATTACATGCCTCCGTCCTCCCCTCCTTTGCTACATCCTTCTTTTACCGCTCAGGACACAGTGGTCAGTCCATCAGGAGAAGGATTACCATTTGGCACCATAAAGAGACAACAGGTATGAAAAACATACAGGCATCAACAACTGTTATGGGCCTCAATTATTTGGATTTATTTGTCAGTAAAATACGCTGCATTCAATACCAAAACAGTTTGCCAAAGAGGAACTGCTGCGGTCACACATATAAACAACTTAGAAAAATGTCCCCAACTTTTTTAACAAAGCCCAAACCAATAAACAAATAACTCCAGCAGAAAAATGTGCCGAGCAACTTAATCTCTTACTTAAAACGTCTCTTTAGGGATTAAATGGTTATCAGCTTAATGATAAACAGCGGTAAAATGCCCAACGGTTGGCACTATGGTTTCATTAAAGCCCTGTTGGACTGCCGCACTTTGAAAAACTTCACCCAAAACCAGTGGTCTACTACTACTGGTCCCTTTTTAAATGCTACTGGTCCCATTTAAATAAGTGCAGAGTGCTGCTAATTTTATTTGTAGTTTTTTATATGAAATAATTATTTCAGTTTGAATATCAGTACTTTTTCAGCACATTTTAACAATACCGTCATAATACTGATAACCGTGATAATTTTGGTCACAACAGTTGTGATAAGAAATTTTCATAGCGCCTCATCTGTAGCCTCCATTGATCACGGTGCAATAAGTGGAACTAAATATGCTATAAAAACCCTGCTATATCTGCTCTTATGCTAATCTATAGTGGAAAATAGTGCCCTCCAACTCAACGTCATATCAAATATGATACAGAAAAGCCCATGTAGACAACAGTGCCATGATATGTACCACATTCCCATGACTTTTCTGGGATTTTGATCACACGCCCAGTCCCTGAAACGCATCATAGAACCAACAGAGACTGAAATTCGGGTCGACAAAGGAAGGAAGGAAGAGATGGAAGAAAAAAGGTCATGAAGAAAAGGGAAGAGAGGAGGACACTGAGTGTCTCCAACTTTGAAACAACAGCCAATAAATCACAGAGCGTGGCGCTGCTCGAAGGCGATGCATGGATTATTTCTCAGTGCCAAGTTAAGTGGCTGCCAGTTTCTACCCTCAAAACTCCTCCCTCCTGCTCCCTCCTTCGCACTGTCCCCCCATCTTGTCATGTCACACTGTATTTTCCAGTACATCCTCCCACAGACGTGTGGTGGAGAGGTGGTGGCGGTGGCGGGGGTTTATAGATGCGAGAGAAACCCGCCGCCTGGCCTTGACAAATGAGCTTTCAGGGCAGACGTCGAGCGAATGGGAATGAAGATAAATCTGATCTAATGGCTGGATAACAGCCTGCTAGAGCCTGACAGACGCCATCAGCTTACACATTCTTTATGGGAGCGTCCCACAACCGCAGTCACACAAACACCGGGACGCCTCTGGCAGGGGGAGATTTCTCTCATTGTCTTGACCCTCTCTGGGTCTTTCTATCTACAACTTATGACCGTCCTTCTCTCTGTCCTCACCTGTCTCCGTCTATCCTGCTTCTGTTTACAAGTTAAGCTCAGCTTGAAGTAGGTTAACATTCGAAAAAGGCATTGGTTGTGACATTTGAAGTGAGGATGCTACGATCATACTTTTTTAATCCTGATGCCGATACCTGGGCTTTGTGTTTGGGTCGATACCGAGAACTGATGCGATACCAGCTCTGTGTCTCACTGTGTGGAAGTGACTGTGATCACTTTATTTGTGAGAGGCAACATCATATCTGATATCTGGCTTAAACATTGCTTTCCTAACTTTATAAAAGAATGTAATGAATAAATAAATAGATATAACTTTCCTGAATTGTTATTTATTATTAAAATTGTGCACCAGCAAATTGGTAAAAAATGTTCAAAATTAAATGAAGCAACAAATTGGTCAAAATTTAAACAAGGATTGAAAATCCAGTATAAAACAATAGAATACAATGAAGACGAAATGTAAACACTGAATCACAATCAAGTCACGAACCAGTGCAAACAAACTTGATTAATACTAAATCGAAATCGAAATTCTTTGTAGATGTTTAGTGGGCATAGCAATTTAAACTGCACTTAATAAATAATATAGCCACTGATCAGCCCCATGGTCACACATCACCAATCTGGCTATCAGAGTGAGTATCGGCTCATTATCCAAAATCCGTGTCAGAGTCAGTGCATCCCTACTTTGATCCTGACCATCAAACAGCTGCTGTAGATTTCTGCATTATATCTATATTCTTTAAAGTCTATATTTCACCACCTGTGACACTGAATGTAAAAAAGGACCTACTGATGTCTTGAACTTCATACTTTAAAATCATGATTCCTGTAACTTATAATTCCTTTTCACATCTGGCGATTACTGTGATGAGTCTTGTTCTTACTGTATAGGCTCACCCAGTCCCCCACTCTCCTGGATGAACATCTGTTAGACCGAAGGCTCGACTATAAAGGTAAAAATTGCTCCGATTTAAGTGTGTATAAGTGCTCTCTTTCCTTTCTTTCTATTCCCATCTCATACTTAATGCAGTATAAATTCCGAGCTGCATCTCCCTCCGGTATGATCATAATACACTCTGACTGAAGTCCACATCTAGTAAGTTTGTGCCAAGTCAAGCGCATCATCCATAGAGGGAGGCTTGGGGATAGGATTAGCAAAGCAATAAGTCCCATAAAGCTTCTGTTGTGAATGTTGCTGAGTGGAAACAGTTGGTAAAACACAACTAAATGGACTCCTGGGGAAAGGATCATGGGCTGATGAAGGGGTGGAATGGGGAAGTCGGACAAGGACTAAATAACAAGTTGCTTCTTCTTCTTTAAGTTCCTGTGTGTCAAAGCCTGCCCAGCTGATCCCAGCAAGTGAGAGACAAGCAGGTGGAAAGGCAGCAGAGAAACACGAGGAAAACAAGTGACCCCGTCTTGTACTGGCAGGATTGAGCATATCACGCAGAGTGGAAGATGAAACATAATGCCAACGAAAATCTGTTTCGAGTTTGCAGTCATGTTGACAATGTGGTTAAGAATTCAGATTTAGACTGAGGGAGGAAGATCTCAGTGTGTACCTTAGTGCCTGTGTGATTTGAATATAGCCAAATAAAAGAACTTATAGTGCCAAATGAAGCTGTCTGCCACCAAAAACACACTCTGCACTCAAATATTAAAAAACACATGTAGATGAGGAGGCAGGCAGGTAAGATAGCTGTCTTCTTTAAGAGCATTAGAGGGACTCAAAGGAGTAATAGTGGCTTAAACCTGGAGGATACAAACACTGACCTGAGCAGGTACCTTACAGATAGAGTCTGATCTCCTCTCAATCCTCAACCATGTGGAGTGGCCATTTTGAAAATGCCCTCTACAGCATTTCAGTCATTTCAGTGATGTGAGATTCAAGTTCTACTCATCATAAGGCAAAACTTGAAAGACTTTGAAGAGATAAAACCTACTCAGACAGAACTACAAAACAGCTGCAAAACAAAACTAGAAGGTCACTCGGAGAGCGCAGACCTCCGTCAAGGCCAAATGCTCTATCTTGCAATGTAAACAAAAGTGATGAATACCGTAGTTTGTGTATTCGCACCACGAGTCAGATCTGCTCCAAAATTGAATTGGTTCTTCATTGGCCTATGCTACACCCTACCACCAAGTGTCATTAAAAATCAGGCCAGTATTTTTACCCAGAATCCTGCAGACAAACAAACGGAACCAAAAATATAACCTCATTGTCAGACAAAATGACACACTTTACTATGGTATGCAAAAAACCAGCATACAATAGGTGGAGACAAAACTAATTATGCAGCTATCAATTATTTCGTTATTTTTTTTGATAATTATTTAGTCTATAAAATTTGTGGAAGTTGTTTTAAAGGTATACTATGCAGGGTTACTGTCTGTAAACACGCTCGACAGCAAAAGTCAAAGTCAAAGCCAAACCCAGGTTCACTCTTGTTTGGCGTTTCCTCTCGCTGTATTTCCTTTCTTGGGCATCGTCTTGGATGCATGCTGCTTACAGTCTGGCACCTGTGGCCAATTCACAAACATTCTGAGAATACCCTCAGAGAGCTTCTGACTCGGCCTAAAAATTTCTAACAAGGAGTCCTAGCTTGGGAGTGATTTAGGAAAGTTCTCAGAGCATCTCTGAGCAAGGAAAGGACAGAAACTTTTACCGTAGTAAGGAGGTGTGTTTGACCACATTGCTAGGTAGGATGCATTCTTTTCACAGATGTGATTTGTTAGCCTGCAAGTTGTGGACACCCAGTGGACATAAAATTAACTGCGTCACATTATGGGACTGTGAAGGTGTTGTCACTGTCTGTGTGATCACTCTGCTGATGGAAGACTGAGACAGACCCAAGCAATCACTGCTGCACTGTTGCATTCTTGTGATCACTTTATTTCTGGCATTATATCAGTATTGCATCGGGTGGGAGATGAGAGCGAATCTAGAATGAGATTGACCACAAACATTATCCCAGCCCCATCCGATCTGTAGCATTTCATTAACTCACTGTCATCCAGCGTTTAGAGAGTATTTCTACCTCTTTGTCTTTGCACCAGTTTCTCCTCTGATTAAAAAACTCTTAAGCACCCTAAAAGTCCTCCTCTCTGCTTCTAACAGTTTTTCACCTTAGGGGGCTCTCTTTAGAGCTAAAATGGTTTGTGAGTAACTTTTTTCTTTACCAAGATCTAGTCTTAACTTTAAGGGGAAATTCTTGGACAACAGCATAATTCTAAAAATGTTGTCACTACAAGCAACTCTTTGTGAATACAGGCCCCTGGTTGCTATGTTTATATAAGGTCCAGACATCACCTGAGTGCTGTGGGAGTGCACACCGATAAACGTCCTGAATACAGAAAATACCAAGTACGTACAAAAGAAAGTACAGTCAGAGGACAGCGTCTCTGCAGATTAATACATGACCACCAACTTCAAATAGGTCATAAATGATCATTGAGAGGTATTACTTATGTATGTGTCCAGACATTATTTCTTAGGAAAATCCTGCATAGTATATCTTGATTAATGGCCCCCACAATTTTTCAAATTGTCTGTCTGTACTTTCCAAAGTCAAAACACATTCCATTTACAATAAAATAAAAGAGAGAAAGGCAGAGCATCCTGCTGATTTGATTCCTTTTCTATCAATCGACCAAATTGTTTCAGCACCAGCTATAACAAGTGTATCGTACCCTCGTGGCCAAAACTCAGTCAAGCTTGTAAGAACCTCAGTGCAATAACTTTTAATTAAAAATCCTTAGCAGTGACTGAGGAGGCATAGAATCATATGGCAGCGATTGCATCATAGTGCGGGTGTTTAGGCCCTGCATAGCACTCGGGGCAGCACTAGGGTAGGCCTTTCATGGCTAAGCCTGAAGATTACTCTCTTTGAACAAGACGTATCCAGTTGCCAGAATGCAGTGGGATACCGCCCCTGCTCTGCTCAGCTCCGCTCCGAGGATTTGTGCCTTTGATGTGCTCAAATCCAGAACAGCGGGGAAGGGGTTAAAGGTAGCCGCAACCTCAGCCTCACCTTTCACATTCATTTGGACTGTGCCATAGACAAAAAGGGCTCATGTTGTTAATAGCTAACCTCCTCCAGTATCTGCAATAACTGTGACACTGATAAAAGAGGATAAAAACAACTTTTATTGAATTTGTGCTAATGTAGGAGTCACATGTGTCCTCTTCTCAACCCTGTGAGACACCGAGAGGCAGATAAACTCAAGCACAGTGAACACCCTCCCATGTGGAATAATCCCATTTCGTAAACATGCAAAACTTGGCTAAATTACATCCATCCAAAAGCCATGAATACTAAAAACCTAGTATTTTGAAGAAAGCTGCAGTGGTATAGCAGGGGGGCATTCCTCTTTCCATTCCCCCCATCCCTCTACCCCTCTCTATGCCAATGTGAATACGCGTGGCCCCCATATGGCTCATATTCTGCGGTTCACTGCGAGTGATTTGGACAGGATGGACTGAGGAAATTGCGCTGCTCCTTGTTGGTTTCAAGCCCGATTTCCCCAGACTAAATTGGCAGAGTCTGAGGGCCTGAGCTGGGAAAATAGATGAGTAAATAGGCAGTAATGAGATCTTATTTGGGGAGAAATGCTGGGACAGTCCTGAGGAAGCCCCCTTAACTCTCCCAGCTGGACCCCGGGGCCTACAGCCAAAACCGCATACTCACCCTCCCCACCCCCTACTGCCCCGTTGGTCTGAGCAATATGAAAGGCAATAACGTTAGCAGACATGCCGGTGGTGTTCATTTGGGACTTACAGTGGTGGGAAAGAAACAAAGAGGAATGAGCAACAACAAGTGCGCAACACAGCTGGCCGTCTAAGAAGGGAACGACTACGAATGAATTAGGCCTACGCAAATAAACATGACTTCAAAGTGCACTGGCAGAGTGAAAACGGAAAGCAAAAGTTGGGAGAATAAGGGACAGGAGGACTTACTATTTCTCCCAGGGAGGCGGCCAGCATGTGAGTGACAGGTGCCACGTGTGGTGCTGCTAGCAGTCCGCCAGCGCCGAGCAGGGACTTTGTGCATTCGTAGGTGACAAAGAAAGCAGCGGCTGAAACCAAGCATAACCACAGCCATTTAAGGCCCATTAGTCAACCAGCATACAGCAATTAATATCCCTCACTACCACTGACAGGGGAGAAACTGAGGTGTGAGCGTGTGTGTGTATGTGTGCGCCTGTCTGCATGTACAATAGGGGTAAAAGCAGAGAAAGTTACTTGTGTGTCATGCCGATAGAGCTCAGTTCTTTCTTACTCCAACTATTCACATAAATGAATTCTGCAAAAGTGTTACATTTATTTGCAAACTGCAGAAAACAAGCTGGATTATAAACAAACTAACATATGACTCCAACATCTCATCTTTATCAGTCTCTCTCTGATGCTCACTAAAAGGGCTTGGGCTAAGTCATACTGACTCATTAAACAGTAAACAGACGTATGCAGCTGTTTGACTGAGTCATCTATTGGTTATCAAATACCAGTGCTTCTATTTACACACACTAATGCCCAAATAGAGTAGTGTAAATCCACAGGGATACTTAAAATATTTTTGTGTTTCTAACTTCTTCCAATCTGTGTTCTACTTGGAAATGTAGCCGAAATAACAGACAGACTCGGTGTATTTACAGTTATAGAGGTTGGTTTATGGATGCAATGCTGTGCTGAAACTGACACTCAAGTATTGGACATGTTGAATCTTCTAACTTGCAGATGATCTGCTCCCCACAGTAGGGCTGATCAGGATTTTTGCTGAGAGCAGTCTTGCCACAAAGCATTCCTGGTTAGGCAGCTACATCTAAACCATTTAAAGAGGAGCCTCGGAGCATCAATCATGGTTGGGCTTCAGCAAATTACCCAGACTCTAATAAAATGATGTCCTCAGAAAAGTCAGCTTTAAAATCCTGATCCTCATTATCCTTGTCATTGTGCGTTATCATACGTTAATTTCCTCAAAAGCAAGAAACAGGAGAGTCTGTGAGGATGATCTCGTCAAGAAATAAGTAATGAACGGGACTTTGCCACCGCTTAAAATGATTTCATGAGGCTGTAAGCTGAGTGTATGTCTGAAGCTGCAATACAAGCAAAGAAATAAAACTAATTTGACTGTGAACTACTAAACTGATGCAGCCAGAAGCCAACAGATACCCACAAAGTGACACTCTAACTCATTTTCACTGAGCTGTGACTTCAAGCAAGGAAACAAATAAATGAATGTGTAACAGCTAACAGAGGCTCTTAACACCCAACTCAAGTTACTTTTTGGATATTATGATCAACACAGCACAACTTTAGGTCTGAGAATGACCCGACACAAAGATGGATCTTAGTTGCTTGGTATGAACATCTATTACAAACAACAGTCAACCTTCACATCATATATCCAGCCATCACAATGAGCGTCATACCATTGGGGAAGGAGCCGACAGCAGCAGATGGGACTCCGGCATAGATGCCCCTGAAGCCCCCTGCCTTGTAGAAGCCTTGCTGACTCTGCAGTCTTGTCTTAATGGTGTCCAGGGGGAAGAGGGTCAGATCCACACACGTCCCCTGCACAGCCCCCTGCCTGGAGAGACAATCACTTTGTGAGACATAATCCTACAATGCACACTCAATAACACCAGCAGGGGAAGACATATTCAGATCTTTTACTTCAACTAGCATTCATTTATTTTTTTAGGCCACTTGGGGATCATGCAACAAGCTGTAAACACAACACTGACGTATTACCATCTTATTCAAATATCCAGCAGACACAGAGCAAGTTTAGAAATAATTTGGAGTCTTGTTTTTGGCCACCTGATGTATATAATTTCAATATTCACTCTCCATTTAGCTCTGTTTTGATCTACACCAACTCCAGGGGGAAACATCAGCCTCTTTAGCTGCTAAATGTTCCACTAAGGTAAAAGTTAAATGGACTGCACTTGTATTCCTACCACTCAAAGCGCTTTAACATTCACCCATTCACACACACATTCATACACTGCTACCATACAAGCTGCCACCTGCTACTCAGTAACCATTCACTCTCACTCTCACACCACTGGGCGCAATTTAGGGTTCGATACTTCGACATGCTTCCACATGTGGGCTGTATGAGCCAGGGATCGAGCCGGGAATCTTCTGATTAGTGGATGACCCGCTCTAGCTCCGAGCCACCCCTATGTTCACCAGCTAGTTGCTAACTTGGTCTATCTGCTGTTTGATGCTGGCCAGGTAGTGTACAGTGGGTTCATTTGAGCTTTGTTGCTGGAAACATCTATCTCCAGCTGGCTGCTGTAAGCGATGCTGAAGTGGGCGGTCAGGGTGAACCATAAAAGTAAAGATGCAGGCCGTACAACCAAAACAATGAAGTGCTTTATCAGTTACAGAAACAGAAGGAGTAACCCAGTAAAAAACACAATATTTTCAGTTAAATGTGGTTATGCTGTCTTTTTATTGCGTGACATTTTTTCTATTATCATTAATGCATTAATGTGTGAGTGTCATTTTATTGTTGCAGCTAGGTCAGGGTGGAGCAAATTTTACCTACTTTATATACTGATGCGTCAGTTTAATCTATAGTAAAGCATCATAGTTTATAAACTGATCCTAATGTTTTGTATTTACAATCATTGTTGGCAGTAAAGGAGACGGAAATGTCAATAAAATGAACTCTCAAATAAATGTAGTGGAGAAACAAGGTGGAGTAAGAACTACAGTATTTAATTCTGAAATGTAGCCAAGTATAAGCATAAAGTGATAATGACAGCTGCACTCAATGAGACGAGCTCACTTAATTTACAGACAGCAAGAAGTCAAAATGTTCTCCAGCCTTCATCAGTGGACTCCATCAGTGGGCACTGATGATTCATCAGAAAACATTTTGTATTTTTTCTTTAAATAAAGTGGCCTATTGTCACTGAGCACAACCTCGCTCTGTCTTCCTTAATTAATGTAACAAGGATAATCAACCAATGTCTCTGAGTGCACTGAAAACTCTACACATAGGAAAACTTAAGTATGAGTCCCTCAAAAATGTACTCAAATGCAGTGCAAATCTGTGCTTACTATGTATTAGTATTTACTTTCTATCACAGTGTTGGGTGAAAATGAATGAGCAAATCTTTTTGGTGGACTCTTTTGAGTGTCCAGAATGTACTGGGTAGGGTAGCAGCAGTATACTGTGAAACCGCATCCTGTTGTATGAAAATTGACTGCTATCATAGCATGTACATTTGCTTATATTCAGCATGGGGAAAAAATGCAACTGCATGGACAATCTCACCTGCGTGTGCACATCTATCTACTTTACTCCTCCACTGATTTTCTGAATTTTAACACAAACTTCATCACAAAAATGTTTCAATTTTAATAAAGCATTTGCTCAAAATAAAAAAAAAAAAACGTTTTCATTTCTTTAAGGGTCATTGTTACTGAAGATAATATTACAATAATTGTCTTATACCACGTATGGTGATACTGTGAAACCATGATATTTTCTGATATGGTTATCATACTGTGAAAATCACATACTGTTGCAACCCTAAAACCAGGGGAAATGGACGTCTGCTGTTTTCCCAGTAAGAACAACAAATTGATGCAGTCTATTTAATTACTGTAACATCTGCTGGGTTTAAATAGCCTGTCTGCATACAAGTGGGATGCTGAATCATTGCATTTAAGTGAGCAGTTTGTCTTTATTAATATAAAACGTGTCCATGCAGTCACAGAGACACTGATACCAAATTTTTAAAAGTTTTGAAAGGTTCAACATTTACATGTATAAACTTGAAGGGACTGAGACTGTGAAAATAACTGGCCTGCCTATCACTATTCTATCCCTGTGAACCACTATAAAACATGACATTACATAGATTAAAGAGGGGACTACACACACACACATCTTTCTACCACACATGCCATGAAAAACATGACACATAATTTAGCATAGATATAACATTTTGAATTAAGGACAGTCCTTTGCTCTTCAGTCTCTCATTATAGCCAATTTTCAGTTCCCTAAACACTTGAACAGCAAAGGGAGCAGTCACACACCCTGTGACACACGTCTTCTCTTACTAACCTGATTACACCTCGGTAGTTCCCTCTTTAACCAGAAAATAAGACACTGTTGAAGTCTTGGTTTGTCATTTATAAATGGCACGTTTGTACAAAGGTACCCCGCCCCCTGGGTCGTGCACACAGACAGTTACCCCACACAGAGAGATGCTCTTATCCACAGTAACCAACGTTACATGGAGCTGCTTCTATCTACAGCAAAATCATCTGCAGTAAGACTGTTTGTCTAGCTTTATTTATGATACTACTCATAATAACTTAGTTAGCTACCTCCCGTAATATCACACCAATGTATTATTTTGTATTTTTCGAGCTCGTGTAATCTTAGTCGCTGAGCTAAGGACACCAACCGCCAGTTAGGCTTTAAAATGACATTAAATGTTATGAAATTAGAAGTCAGCTGACAGAAATATTAACATGCAGCATGATAATTTGCACAAAAATTGCCAACTTACCACCAGGGAAGCGACAAACTCTCGTCTCTCCATGCTCCGCTCTCAAAACCTTATCATTCCAGTCGTGCCGCTAGAAAACATGTAACTGTTGAGCATGTTTGACACAGACTGTCATCAAAACATGCCTGCTGTCAAGGACGCTGCCATATTGGTTAAATAACTTCCGCATGGCGTCATGACGCATGGTAATCACGTGACGTCGAACGCTGTTCAGTGGGAAGATTTTGTGTCACTTCAGTAAATCAAGTTAAATCCTATACTCTACTGGGTTTAATGGTACTGAGACTTTAGGCATCAGCGTGCAGGCATCTAGGGGTTTGTGTGTAGAAACTGCAAAGTAAAACACTGTAAAAATAAAAGAATATAAATACATAAAAAGAATAAAAGACATTATTATAAAGAATACCCAGATGTTGACACACAGTACCTCATTGTGCATTAGTCATAGAGATAATAATGGTGAGTTAAAAATATGCGCCTTTTAATGTAGCCAAAAACTGGACTTTTAAACATATAGTTATTTAAAATTAAATTGTCCAAAATGGTTGGTAAACTGTTTTGTAGCCTGAAGTAAAAAACTGGCGTTGCAGGCTTCTTAGTAAAAAAAAAACAAAAACAAACAAACAAAAAAACAATAATTATTATAATAATAATAGTGGTACAGAAATAGGATGAAGTCAGGTAATTTGTGACATCAGATAAAAATGGGAAAAACAAAGTTTCACATCTTTGGCTCTTTAAATATTAGCAGCCAGTCAACAAACATTTTATTGCATTGTTTCCATAAACGTCCTCTATGTGAAACAATAATTTTCACTGATCTGAGACTAATAGTATGCGCAGAACAAAGAGTCAAAATATTACTGGTAAAGTCAGGTAAAATTAGACAAAGAAAATTAAGCTAAATTAGGACATTCAAAAGTGACATCAGTATGTTTTCAGGCTACTAGTTGCCATAATATCACAAGGTATGCTATTGTTGCCGCCCTGTCATATTACAGACATTTTTTAGCGTTTTTGTCGCTTAAAAACTATGAAAGATGATGCGGTGAGTCCATGTCAGCAAGAGTACTCCAGAATTTGCCATCATTGTTACATGCATGCTCGTTCATTGTTGACCATATGGCATGAAAGAAACAGGCAGTAAAAGAGCAGGGAAAACATGGCGAAAAAAGTTGGACAATCTTTTTTAACAAATAAGTCATTTAATGAATGAATGACCGAATTGGTAAATAGATTTAATTATTTAAAAACAAACACATATGACTGTCCCATTTCACCTGATCATGTCATCAGGGAGAAGTACGGGTGCTTGATGTGGTCGAAGGCCTAAAATTTCTATATCATTTTACCTGTCAACATATTTTCTCAATAGAGAAATAACAGAGAACCATAACAACTTGTTAAAGTAACACTCAGAGGTAGTCTTCAGAGTTTTCGGTGGTTTTCTTGGTAATCTACCAAAAAGTGTCTCAAATTACCAACTTCATATTTGGTTCATTAGTTCCAAATGCTGGACCGTTGCACCTGGTTGGCTACTGTGTTGATGTACAGGCTATTTGATTAAGAAGCTCTCAAACTTACCTTCTTAACATTACAGAAGGATGTAATGCCACAGGTTAGCAACAAGTAAAAAAGTAAGAAAAAGAAACGGGTGAGCAAAACAATCAAAGATGCAGACTCTGACTGTATTTCCTCTCCAGACTAGGAGAGTGATGTCACCATTCCGTTGTCTGTAATGGTGTTTGAATGAGTAAATGAAACGCCACGTCAACAAAGACTCAAACACAAGGTGCACAAGATACTTTTTGACAAGGTAAATTTGCATGTTGAACTTGACCTGCAAGACTGATGGAGCCAAAACACTTTAACTGGTTCCATAAGTTTCAGTGGAACCAATAAGATACCTGGTGCAAGTGTAACTGTGCCTTAAGTGGACTGGTGTTGCTTTGATTAGTCCCCACTGTGGTGACTAGCCCTATACTTCAGCCGCTACTGGTTGCTTATTGGCTGAATTGTTTTGACATGTACTCAGAAACTACTCCCAGTCTTTACCAATGCTGTATATCATCATATGTTTACTTTCCTTTTTTTCATGCTGACAAAGCGCTCTGAGAGAACTACCCTTTCCTTTGACTACTGTCTGTGTGGATGTCAGGATTAGAGGCAGACTAAGTCATGGAGGCACTAGGACCTGCTTCCTGCTTCACCCTAAACGCTTCTCCTAGAAGATTCACCCATCATCATCATCATCATCATCATGACCAGACTGACAGGACTCATCTCAGGAGGGCTTCTGATGATGAGTTCTTTTTCACTATAACGAAATGGCAGAAAATAAGAGTCTTTGATTTAAACTTCTATAATATCTCCAGATCTGCTTTACAGCTCCGGCAAGCCAGTAAAGCAAAAAGAAGTAGAGGATGAAGAATGAAGGCAGAAGAACGAGCTGAGGACACAAAGTCACATTTTTGAACAGTAGAAAAATATTTGTAATCTTAATGTTTTAATTTGACCCAAATATGATATTATTGATTGGAATGACACAATGCGTTTTCATTTATATGAAAAAAAAAGCTGTGTTTTTGTGACCTACCTTCACACACCATCCCATAACTGTGAGCCCTTATATTCTTGCGTCTCACCTCTCCCTTGTGATCCCATTGACTGAGTGTGCTCAGGTGAGTGTGTTCTTTTCCAGTGACACGCCGACTGGGTTATTTATGGGCTGCTGTCAGCCAGGCAGCGCCTCCTATTAGGGAAGAGCAGGCGAGGGGCCACCACCTCTTTATTCAGCCCGGACCCAATGATGTCTGGGCTGAGTGCGCCCAGTTTGAAGCTCGGTGCCCGTCATCCATCTTGTTGAAGCGGGTCTCACAGGGATCCCATTGGATGTGAGCCCCAGCTGGATCTGGACCGGGCTGCTGTCTCGGCTGTCTCGATCTGTATTAGGCTTTGAGGACGGCGGTAGCATCACTTACACACTGCCTCTCACACTTTTATTGTCTTGATGCAGCACTTCATAAGATAGACTTCAGACTGTATTTCACTGTGTGTGTAAGGCCTCTCTGTTGCTGTTTCAGGCATGTTATTTCACCATGTTTTACTACACTGAACATATGCAGTGCTTATTTACTGTGACACTGTCAATATGCTGGTGCTTATACATTGAAGTCCATCCCTGAGGAAGACTTTGTCCCTCACTTCAGTCAATACAGCGCATTAATTCTACACCATACCTGAAATTGATTTTTTTTCCTTTCAGGTTGTTGTCGAGAAGCTTGCAGTGTCCAGAGTCCTGTCTGTTCCGTCATGTAAAGCCATTTATCACCCTGTCACAGCATGTCCTTGGTTATTGGGATTTTTGTCATTTGTACTCCAAATGCTGTATTCTTGTAAGTCTCACTGGGCTGTTTGCAAACCGTAAGGTGGCATTAAAAATGTAGAAGTTTCTTAACAAGACTGGACTGCCTGGGAGCAGTTTTTCAATAAGTGTGTTACTCCTGAATGATTTTCATGGAGCTTATGCACTAATCTTATGTACAAGATGCTTGTCAGCCTCACCTAATGTGTTCCTTGGTGACTTCAGCCAGTTACACGTCAGGAGTGAAGCCTTCAGTCTGAGGCCGAGAAGTACCGCAAGCAGAAACTGGTCTGCACCTATGGCTTTTTGATGAAAGCCCTGCGATCAGTGGGTAAATTTATCCATAGAAGTTCATGTAAAAGCTGGCTGGATGAGAGTCGGAGTGTTCAGTTACCCCTGTGTAAGGTCAATGAGAAGCACCCGGAGTCTGGGCAGATTTGCAGGGAGCACCATTGATCTTGACCCACTCAGAGTATGATCTCAGAGATAAAAGGGAGGAGACGAGAGGGGAACTTATTCACTGTCAGCCACAAGTCAGCAAAGGGCAATTCTAGCCCGCAGGCTGTCTTTGAAAAACTGAAGGGCAAAAGCGCGGAGGATTAAGCCACGATGTGGTGAGGGAGAGAAATGTAAGCAGCCATAAGGGTTATTGTAATAACAGAGCTAACATCTATTGGTTTCACTCTCTTTTAGAGGCATGTGTGTTAGATGACAGCCGGGATGAACTCGGAGGCAAAAGGTTATGCGGTTTGCACAGGTGAGAGGGTGTTCAGAGTTCCACCTGAAGTTTTTAGACACCTTTTCTGCCTCTGTGTGTGTGCGTCTATGCGTGCGTGCGTGTGTGTTTTTCAGACAAGGCAGATTGCTTACATTTGAATTCTTTAAATGAATTTTCATTACCTTCATTTTAAAGCCCCATGTTGCTCCTTCGGACACCGTTATGGACCAACAACTTTTTTTTCTTGTGTGTAATTTGAGAAAGCACCATCTGTAATGGTCATTATTTGTGAGCTGAGAGGAACACACATCTTGAGTCTGACACGGTGATGTTATTCATGAGACAGGGTGGTCGAGCAGCGCGGTAAACTTCAGCCCAAACATAACTCCTGCTCATTAGCCAGCCTAACATTTGCATCATTAGGACACCACAACAGCAGGGGTAGGAGGAAATGCGACTAAGCGCCTTTCATATAACTCTTTGTTTTTACTCTCAGGATGATAGGCTACATGAGTCTGTGACAGGGAGGGGGGAGAGCAGGAGGGAGGGGAGGGTGGGAGTGATGCTCCAAAACGAAGGGAGGAGGGTGGTGACAGGAGGAGAGGAAGGAGGGAGGTGAGATAAAGGGAGTAAAGGAGAAGAGAAAGGTTAGAGAGAAAGAGGAGAATAAAAGAACATTCATTATAAATTCACTGAATCGACAAGCTGTCAGGCTGCGCTGCCGTCCATGTAGCGTATAAGCCTCTGCTGCACTATTGACTCCTACGTCACACCCAAAACTTCTCTCTCCCTTTCTCACCTTTGGCTGCATCCATATCACCTGTTTGTGTTCCACGCTATCTGCTCTCTGGATTGACCCCCGAGAGCCAGGCAAAGCCGTGTCATCATCCCATCTTCCCCTTTTCCTTTCTCCCCCTTTGGCCTCTCATCCCTACTGGGCCACCAGTGAAATATGAGCAGCCTGTAGCATATTGATCCCATGCCTAGCTCCTGCCTAAAGATAGATAGATCACAGACAAGGCAAAGTACTCCTGATGCCTCCTCCTCCTCTGCAGCAGCAGCAGCAGCAGCAGCAGCAGCAGTGCCAATGGCTTCACTGGCTGATATTGATCGCAGTGATCAATTTCACCACAATGCACACTGATGGATTCTGTGCCACTGTTGTCGTCGACCCAGTGAGGGCAGGTGAGCTGAGGGAAGGGCTGTCACATAAGCTGAACTGTGATGGCATTCGATTGGTCAGGATGTGTGTAATCACCCCTGTGTTACAGCTGTCCAGAGGCAGTGGCCACAACAGAAGCTGTCAGGACCTCTCTCACACACTGACAGAATCACTGAAGATAAAGTTTTAGAAGTCGCTGGTCAAATGTTGATTTTGACACAGTTTAGATACATTCTAATGTTCATGGGTTTATTTGCTTGTACTACAGAGCATTGTAATGATCTTTGTGAAGGCCCAATCACATGTCTTCTTCCTGGTTGCTCCTCCCCAAACCATTTCATTTTACAGCTTTTTTAAAAATTGAATATAAGTGAGATAAACAGCTCTAAATTATTAAGATAACCATGCTGACTTTATTTATCAGTTATTAAGATCTTTAGGTCTTCCTTATTAATTTCTTGTGTTTGATTAAAACTTCTGACCTAATGTGTGTTTTTCAATAAAAATTCTGTTTATAGCTACACTAGCAGCGTAGTAAATGTGATGGCCATGTTGGTCTGTCAGTTTGTTTACATATCAACTTAACGCTCTAGTGCACGGGGTCAGCAACATTTACTACTAAAAGAGCCATTTTTGGCCAAAAAAGCTCTCAGATAATCTGCCTAGAGCCACAAAACATATTTAAGCTTTATAATGCAGGTCTAAAGTCACCCATTAACATAACTAATAGGTCTAAATGAGCATTAATTGATCAGGTTTTACCACAAGGTGACTTCTCTACCGTGGGCTATTTATGATTGTTTGGTACTTTAACTTTGCGGTGCTGGTGCTAAAAGCAAACAAATATGTCCATGCACTGTTAAAGTCCCTTTTTTTTTTACGTGGAATCCATAGTGAGCCTTTTTGCCAAAGTGACAGGGAGCAACTGGAGAGGAGCGGAAGAGCAGCATGTGGCTCCAGAGCCATAGGTGGCCTATCCCTAGGCTAGTGTGTAGGAGAACTTCCGTGGCCGACACGAGATCGTGAACAGCCATATCTTAGAACCAGTGTTTGGTTTGTCCATTCTGGCCGACTGTAGAAAGAACCCAACAAACTCTGTGGGAGAGGACCTGCTCAGATGTAGATATAAACAGCTCAATCTGAGGTAACAAAAACACACTGATTCTTAGTTTCAGGTTATTATAAATGAATGAAAACATAGTTATGAATATTATATTCCATTTCTGCCAATATTTCTCCCTAAATCCTACACACTGGACTTTTAAACCAGAAAATTAACCCCTTACCATCAGTTCAATTTCAATTTGTCCAATACTTTTAGTAAATACCTACAAAACGTATCGTGTTTCATGATAATTATCAAATGTTAGCATGCTAACACGCTAAAATAAGATGGTGAACATGGTAAATAGTATAGCCTGCTAAAGCTGCTGTTAGCATTCAAATGTTAGCATGTGGCACAAAGCTGAGTCCTGAAGTCTCACAACCAGCAGGTCAAGGCCAGCTTTTAGGGACATACAAGCAGGGGTTTTAAAAAGTGGGCCTCTCATCTACACCCAACTGTGTGGGGGGGGTTCCTATACATTTTTATACTTCCAGGTGGGGTCATCTGTACCCTTTGACCCCCCTCTGATGGCGGGCCTGAGCAGGGCTAACAAGTTTTAGCCTGGTTGCTTGTTGTTCATACTTCTAGCTGTACAGTATGATACATAAATATTACCATTTGAGATACTGTATGAAAATAATTTTAATAAATGCATAAATATAAAAGCTACAGACAAAGTTATTAAATACAAATTCAAACACATTTTTAAAGAATATACTGCATGTAAATTATGTCTGTTTATCTGTGGCAGAATGTTGTGCAGGCCTTAATGCAGAACATGTGGTGTCTTTTTTATTAATTTTTCAAAAATGTGTCTGAGAGTAAGTGTGATCCGAGACAAAAACAAGCCAACAGGTTGAATCCTCTCTGAAGAAATGTGCTGACTGGTGTAAAAGCAGGAAAAATGAACAGCCAGTCTCCCCACAGAGAGCAACTTACACAAAATTATCTCAAAGGGGATACAGTATCTATTCATCACAACTAGTGTGGCTGACTTTCTCCCTCCGCTGGTATTAACTGACTGGCCTTTCGCTGCCTTGGTTCCTAGTCACAGATGGCACTTGCATTTGTCATGGCCTAAGTGCTGAGGAGGAGAAGGTGAGAGCGCCCAAACAACAATACTTCACAAAGAGCTGCAGAATGAATCATGGGGGCTTTGTTTGCAGCATCCTGTGCCCTTTGATAAATCACTTCACCGAGTCTCACTTCTTTAGAATTCACCATATAGCTGCTTTTTGCATTTTCTATTAAAAACGCACTTTTCTACCCTATGCATTACTCAGTCAATAGGTGATGGTCTGATGGGGAAGACTGGGGGATGGTTCTGCATGGCTGATCAAACAACATCGTTTAAAGTACAAAAAAAAAAAAAAGCTTGAACACCAAAATCTAAATTTTCTTTGACTCTTTCTTCTTCTTTGTGTAGCATAATATGCTCCTTTACCATTAGAGAACATTTTCGTGTGACGTGAGTCACACACACCTCGTTGACTCCACTAATGCCATTCTGTTTTTGTGTCTGCAGTGACAGATATCCCTGCCAAGCCTGATTGCCGTCTAGTGGCTGATGCCCCAGTGCTGCTTTAACGATCCACAAAGCCTCACACAACACTGTACAGCTTTGTCATGCATGACTTTGTCCCTTTTAAGACTCTCTCTGTCATACACACACTTAAAAGTGACATTTGCACGCACTGTCTTTCCTGTATTTTGCCTAGTGTGACTCCATGGTGGTCTGTGAACTGAAGCAGCTCTGGATGAGTGCTTATAATTGGCACCAAAGAGCTTCTTTTGAGCAAGGAGCAAGTTTTTAATACTTTGGAATCATGTGGGACAATGCACCCAGTTTGGATTATTGCACCACCATTCACTCAGTTGGGACAGTGTCATCCACTGTGTGGAGCAGCCCCCTAACGCTTGCCACCGAAAAGTTTCGGGAAGCAGCTGTGCACTGTTTGTGCTCTTTATCGGAAGTTAGGAAGTTACCCAGATGTGCATTTGCCAAACAACCCTGTGACTCATCATCCTTGAGGTCTTTCTCTTGAAGAACAGGTGTGTCAAGCTGTAATGGGCCAGTTACTAATTATTAGATGCAGACCATAGGACCATAGACTGTATGAAAGAAGTGGACATAACCACTGCGACACCACCCATTGGTTTGTGGACTCCCATTTTGAAGCCTAGAGTTTGCCATTTTGGCCGTCACCATCTTGGTTTTTTAAAGCCAGGTGTGACCATATTTGGACAAGAGGGCGGAGCTGTGGACTCCACCCTGAGAACCCTGAGGTCACCACTGTAGTAGCGACTTGTCAATCACAAGGTAGCCACGCCCCTAAAGCATACCCTGCCTTATCATCAATTTCACTCTCAATGGGACCGTCATTTACAAGATAAAGATCATGCTTTTTTGAAGAAGACTTGAAACTAGCAACTGAGACCATAAACTCATCAGGAAGTCTTAACTGAGGTAATAAATCAAGTAAAAAGCAGGAGTATTTTCACATAGACGACAATACAATTGGACTTCATTTAGCAACCTGTGGAGTTGCCCCCTGCTGGCCATTAGAAAAAATGCAGGTTTGAGACACTTCACTGGCTTCACTTCTTAGACCTGGAGATCCTAGGACAGGACACCAAAATGGAAAAGGGCACATTTGGTAAGAGTGTTATCCCTGCTTATACTCAACTAATACATATTAATACAAAAGTCAAACTCGTCTTTAATTGTGTTCATTGTGTGTTTTATCTTTTGTTGGTGGGGCACACTATTAGATTTAAAATACTAGTTACCAGTTGCCTCTGAGCAAGGGAAACAAAGCGAGAATGGAAGAAGCAAAAACTATTTAAGAGGTGCTGTATTATTTACATAATATTATCAGTGCATTTCATTTTTAAACATCACCGTTATTGTCAGTTCTGGTGTGCTGCTACACCCCTTTAACAGTCTTGATGATCCTCCTATCATTTTTATTTTGACCACACACAGCTAAAACTTCACCCCTGGCGCACTAAGTGTAATTTCTACTACTACACCTCAGAGTGTACATCTCAGTCAATATCCACCTGTGTCATCATGCGGGTCTGAGAGCTCACAGTTGCTGTGTGGCCTGCCAATAGCCTGCACTGTACTAAAGGCTTCTGCAGCACAGGGACCAGATGTGAACAAGAAGATTTCATCTTCGCTGGCAGTCATTCCCCTCAGGCAGCTGCAGATGGATCAATAACACAACCCACCACCACCACCACCACAATCTCAGCCAGATTGAGAAGTCTTCGAGTGGCTCTTGTGGCAAAAGCATGTACAGATCTATTGGGTTGGTATGGATCGATTCAGAACATGCACATAAAATGAGAGAGGAGGACAGGGATAGTGTGTGTTGTGTGTGTGTGTGTGTGTGTGTGTGTCTTTCCATCTACTATTGTATGTGTTAACTGCACGGGGGCATCTCTATCACCTCCTCTGTAGGTCAATGAAGATGGAGGAGCTGCATTACAGTAAAATATGCACAAACATGCTTTGCAACCCAGCCCTAGCTGCTCTGCCTGCGGAGCCTAATAGCAATATGGATCTGTTCTCCTGTGCTCCCTGTCACACTGACATTTGATTCATCCCTTCACGAGCTGATACACTGGCCCCGATGCAGCATCAGCGTGACACACTGACATGTTGTGACGCTTTCAGTCGCAGGAGAACTCTGACAAATGGTTACCGTGAATGTGAAAACTGTTTTTCACGCCGCTTGAAAACTCGTAAAGGAGACCTATTATCTGAGCACAACAGGAGCGATGACACTGTAAACATTAGCATGGCCCTCTCCTCACAGCATTCACCTTCAGGTTACATTGGAGAACTTTCTGAGGGCCTGGAAATTAGAGTGTCATCCAAACTGTGATAGTGATCAACTCCACGCCCTGACGCAGACCACGATTATGATTCAGCAACATAAATGTTACATCAGATTGTCCTCTGCTTGCAAATGATGACCTTTCAAACAGCAAAGAGTGAGCACTGAGGGAGAAGCTAACCTTTAGAGTTGAATAACATCTGGACAGCTTGGGCTGCTCTGCCGCGGTGTCAGAGTGCCACCTAGTGGTCAAATGGTCCACTGAAATTCTACTTTGCCACTTGGATATTGTTTGATGAGGCAATCTGGAGTAGAGTCATCAGATACACATTGCATCTCACATTTTGGGAGATAATTGTGTAATGATATAAACAAAAATTAACATTTTACAGCAAAACATGTCTAATTTGATTGAGCCACTCTTACAGACAAACTATTACTGCATGTGGCTTCATTAACCCTGCATTCATTATTCATATTCTTCCAATTTATCAGTTGTCAAGAATTATATATTGTTCCTTTCCATCTTCAACACATGGGAACGTTCCCATCAAGCATCGGTAGGAAGAAAGTCTATCGGGACCAATGTACTTGATTGTGTGATAATAACCCATTAACATGCTAATTTCACAATTCATCTTTGTCATAATTGCCTCCATCAATATAAACTGAGACTGTGCTGCCTTCATTTGTAGGGCATAGTTTTAAATTTCTTTAAATGGCTGTTGGGATTAATAATGGGTGTCAAAAGTTAGTTGCAAAAGAGCACAATGTAGGTCACTGTCTTTTCTCTTATTTAGATAAGATTCATGACTGAGGTAGCTAACGTTACAGTTCAGCCAGAGGAGGACGCCATTCATGTTTTCATCTCGCTGTTACGAGCACAAGCCTCTCATCCGTCAATGCACGCTGGCAGACGTCTCTACAGCTGATACTTCCAACACTCTGCAACTCTCAATAAAACAACCTAGACTGATAAATAGCACTACAGGTGAGAGAAAAAATAGGAATTTCGAATTTTAAATACAGCAGTGGAAACACCTTTGTTTTCCAATTCTTCTTACATTTATGGCAAAGCAAGGGGGCATGTAACCCTTTTTGACCCATCCTGGAGCTCAACTACCAACCTACAGATGACAGTGACCACCTTGTTTTCCTGTTTACCTGACCTCCCTCTCCAGGGCACATCACAGCGTGTATGCTCATAAGAATCACTGATCATGACGGCTTTTCTATAATCTTTGACCTCCAGATGATTAAAGTGAGCTTCAGTTTGCTGTATACATCACTTCTTTTAAATAGTTTCATCAACATTCATGCAGCTCTTGCACAGAATACACCTCATTAGGTACCAGCCTCCTGCTGAATACTGCTTCCTGTCTCCTAGTCAAGTCGAATGAGTCAGACAAAACAGCCCCTTCACTGGGATTAAACTTTGCCATTAATCTCAAACTATTAATATCAAAGCAAGCCTCATGCTTACTGTGCAGCTGAAAATTGAAATGTTGCAACTTCTCCTGTTCTGATGTAATCCTGGCAAAGTTCACCTTAAGATTTTTGCACTGTTAGTGAGTTTGACTTTTCATCAGATGCAGAATGTATAGCTATAGATAAGACAAGATAAGATCATCCTTCATTAGTCCCACAGCGAGGAAATCTGCATTTTTACAGCAGCAAAACAAGAAGCATCAGTAAAAAAGCACGGAGTAAATTTGTTGATTTGACTTGATGACAATAGCTTCGATAAAACATACAAGATGTCAAACATTAGTACTTCCAGTAACGTGAAGCCACTACTAGAGAGCAAAGAGGAAAGTTGAGGTCACAGCTCTCCGGGGACTCCAGAGCTGCTCAGGAGCTTATCAGACTTGAAATCTTGGATCCTTATCTGGGTGTCCAAGGCAGTAGTCCACTCAGTAAAAGCAAAATGAAGATACATGTCTCTAAGCCTCTACCCAGGTGCACATGGCTGTAGGATGACTGACTTGAAGGGATAGTCCAGATTTTCTGAAGAGGGGCTGTGTAGGGTACTTATCCATAGATAGTAGATTACGTACAGCAGATGTTAGTTGGCATGTCCCCAGTTAGGAGAAGCAGGCTGGAGTCCGACATGGAATCTGAGCAACTGACTGCTGTGGAGGGGTCAGCAATAAAACGTATTTTACCCAACTACAAAAAGTCCCACCTAAACAAATTAATATCAGTTTAAGTGTACGCTGTATTTATAATATTTCATTACTTTCCCTTAATGTCAGACAGTTATTTCTACTTGGAAAATTAAGCTGTTATATTGCTCTCTTCAAAGCCAGACTCTATTAAGGAAAAACAGTGATTTAACACTGCTTCACACAGGAGCTGCTGGTCTACTGCTGCATCCATCAGTTAGTTAGTTTAGGTTACTGTGTGACTCCTTATGAGGGTTAGTTGAGATTCACCAAAGTCACACAATTACAAAAAACTAACACACTGATTGAAGCAGAGGCAGACCAGCAGCTCAGTCTGACCACTGTGTTCAGCGAGCTAAAATTATTGTTTTTGTCAATGGAGTCTGGTGGCTTTGACGAGAGTATAGATGGGGAACTGAAAGTGTTAACAACCTCACAGTCCAAACAGGCTGTCTGACCGAAAGGTGAAGCGATAAAAGTACTTTCAATTTAGCGTAGTGGGGTGTTTTTTCAGGTGGCTGAAGTCGGTCTTGTTGCTGCCCCCTGTCCACAGCAGTGCATCCTGCAGATGCCTGCATCTCCAAAGCAGGGGCAACTGATTTGTTTATGCAAAATAACTACATTCATTACTAAAGTTTTGTTGAACTTATAATTGTAAGTACATGTGCCACTGTGTGTGCTTGTGTGTGTGTGTGTCCCTCAGCTTCAATGAACATTCCCCCATCATGCATATGTTAAACATATTTAACAATAGATGTTTTAAGTGATTAAATATAATGATAAAGATCATGCCTCCGATTCAAGCTCATCTGAATATTTGATTGGTTGCAATCAACTCCTGTCCTGAATTGACAGCGATCAATTTGAGGGTCACAGCCAGCTAATATCAAAATTCTGCTGACAAACCAATTCCCCGGCCTCCATTATGCATACTGATGGATTTTTAAATCATTGAAGAGGAAGAGTGTGTGTTAGAGGCCATTTTGCATGTATCATTTACCAGAAAATGATCTATCCTGTCAGCACGGTGAACTAACTGTCTCATTTAGAGTTACTTTTACTTTATTTGAGTACCATTAACTTTTCTTTATGCACCATATTTCAGAGTGAAATACTGTGCTTTTATAGTCCACTACATTGTACTGGTTATTTTGCTGATTAAAATTTTAGGTAAAATAAATAAATGGTAAGCATAGGGACTGTTTCTTATTTATGAGCAGGGAGGGGGGTGGTGCAAAAAAAAGGAAGGCTTGTCAAATCATTTTTCTAAGCACTGGGGAAGGGCTTATGTTTTTCATTTTTGGCTTAGAGGAGGGGCATACAAATTGAAATGGTTGTGTTATTATTTATTATTATATTTTTAATTAAATAATTTAATTTATTTTAATTAAATTTTTAAAGGAAAAATTCCAAACACGTTTTCTTTGAAAAGAAAACATGTCTGCTGATTTTTAAAGATTATTTTTTGGCATTTTTGGCTTTATCAGACGGATGTCATGCAGCAAAGGGCCAGAGTTGGAACTGAACCCACAGCTGCTGCATCAAGGACACAGCCTTTGTACACAGGGTGCCCACTCTACCAGGTGAGCTGGTGTGCACCCCAAACATGCCAGTTTTTACAGAAAGCATGACTTCCAAATCCAAGGGTTTGGAAGTCATGTTTTCTTTAAAAAATCACCAAAATTCCACCATTTATCATGGCCAGAAACTGTAAAAAGCAGAAGTTAATGTTGGATTTCTAAATTTCCAACGGTCCTTGAACACATTATGTGGGACAAACACTTTGGTCCGCAAAAAACAGAATCAAATTCAGGCCTAACATAGCAATATTTCATCAAAATCACTATATTCTATGTGTCTCATTTAAAGTCTGGCCAAAAACCAACTGTTTGCACTAACCAACCATCAAACCCAAGAGTGAAAACCAAGGCTTTTTTTTGTAACTCCAGGACTTCATTTTCAACTTTTACTTACTTTCAAACATCAAAGGGTAAAAAAGTCTAATTAATTTATGGTGAGGGAAGGTCGTGCATTTTCTGCCAGTCACTCAGGGAGGCTCAAAGAAAAATATTTTAGCTTCAGGAAGGGTCAAAAAAAAAAAAAAAAAAGAAGAGTCACGCCCCAGCTGCCCCCCTCTTCTTCTCTGAACTTTCATATTGGTTATGAGATAGACGTCCAAAAAGTTACTATGTGTATGTGTAGCAAAACATTTTATGTATTTATTTATATCACATGACCCCTTAGATATATCTTGTGATCCTTTAAAGAGGTCCCCAGGTTGGGGGGCACTGACGTAACAATCCAGCTGTGAATAAAGTAGATAAACTAGCTCCACCTCAGCGAACTACAACAGCAAAATGCTGCTTACACACTGCTGCATCAGCATTTTAACAACCCAATAATGTCAGATATGATCATGTATCAGTCATTGAGAGCATTTAACTGCAGAACCCAAGCTTTACTTTGAAACTTTAGTACATTAAATGCAGGACTTTTACTTTTTACGCTGTGGTATTTGTACATTTGCTCAAGTAAATGATTTGAATACCTCCTCCACCACTTCACCTTACCAACCTGCCAATAAATGCATGACTGATCTTCACCAAATGAAATCCTGAGATCAGGTCAGGACACAGCTAGTTGAATTGTGCATGTAATTAGATGACACTAGTATTATTAACTCTACTGAACGAGGCAAGGGCCCATTAAGTTAAACGGCTTGTTTTCAAGCATCACAAATTAGTGTTAATAGCTTGGACAGTAAACATGGCTAATTACACTCCACCAGTACATTTCCTCCAATGTTATCTTGTTCCACTGAGGGATTGCCGTTTGTCTTTCCATCCTAATTGGTCTCCTCATCATCTCTCATCTTAGGAAACTGCTGCCACCTAATTTTCCCAATGGTAATGTTCCCAGATGCCTGCAGGCCTACTGAAAATGACTCCCGTGATGTGTTTAATGATTACTGAATATGCTAGGCACTCTGCAGTGGTCGGATATGAGCAATCAACACGAGAGGCTATAGATATATTAGAAATTGCCAGTGGCGGTGCAATTATGCTTGGCAATAATAACAAATGCTTGCAGTCAGGTCATTTGGTAAAACTGTAACAGACATTACTTGATAGCAAAAGGATTTTGCACTTTTTTTCCCCCCTGAAGAAAACAGTTTTTCAGTTTTTACATGAGACATATTGCAATACCTAAAATAGCCAGCAGAGGGGGCACATGTCATTCTGTTGCAGTGTGAGAACTGGATGACACAAGGGATCTTTGACCTCAGGATGTCAGGATATCAAACTGTGAATCCACTTGAAACACATGCATCATACATCCTGTGCAAGCATAGAGTGCCTTCCGGTGTCACGCACAGCCTCCATGCTAAACACTCACTTTTGGACAAGGAGAACAAAATTCTCGATCCAGTGACAAGATTGTTCTGACCCTAACTTGATCTTCTTCCATCAGGCCAGTCATAAATCTCCATGCCAGTCACTGAAGACCCTTAATAAGAAGGAAGCAGTTTTTTGGTTGAGGAGAACGCACACAAAAGTTAGGAGTAATGAATGAGAGCTGTGGATTAACAGCCCTTTGCCAGAATAAAATGATGACATACGGAGGGTAGATATTTTGTAATTTTAAAACTGACCTGTGGGATTATAAACAAATCAGCAATGATGACACGAAACGTTTCAGGACAGAAAGGTATGAAGCTACGAGTAAACAGTGGGAGAACAGGCTGGCAGCAAAGTAATAAAAGGTGAGATGAAAACAAGATCAAATTTGGTAAAAGCTGCTGCAGGAGCAGAAAGAGTGAGAAAGTTGGCCTAAAGTTGTGAAGGATGGGGAGCGATTTTTTATGCTGCGCCTGTGGCTAATGGAGTCAGATAATGGCTAGTCCCCTGCTTTCATCCCAGCTCCAGGTTGTTTAATTAGATCAAACGCTGATAAATGAGTCTTGACTTTCAAATGAGCTTCTCAAAGGGTTGGAGGTGGAGAGATCTCTATCCACGCTGATAATAAAGTTGGCCCGACTCTGCAATTCATCAGGGAGTCTGTACAAGACTGGGATGGATTCATTCATAAACACGTGCTTTCTGCCTCGTACACACAGATACAGATGCAAAACTTAAAGATGTAATCAAGGCATTTGCCAGCACATACAGTGTGTGTTCCACTGCATGTGGAGCAGCAAACTTCATGTAGGAAGTGTTTTCCTGATCATCAAAATGTATCTCTGTATCATAGTTTCATGGATGGAACTTTTCCTCGAACATTGCCTCATAATACCGTAGGCATTTAATCTGTCTCTCTTTCTCCGCTCACCTCCCATCTCTGCCAGGGGTCTAATCCTCTGTGACTAATAGGCTGGATATGAGGATTATTTTTTACCTGCCCAGAGACACAGTAAAAGAGAGGCAGAGTGGGAGAGATGAATGGATATGTAGAAAGCTGATCTTTTTTAATGGTATGACAAAGTCGTCACCATCCTGCTCCTGAGCTTCAGAGTCAGTTTGAGCATTCACAGGCTGGAAAAGAGTCTGAAAGTCATGATGCTCTCATGTTGCAGTCACATAAATGGTGTGCCGACTAAGAACTTTCTCAGGCTTTATTTACAGTATGAGCTGCAGGGTCTAACTCAAAGTATAGACACACTGATGAAGGCATATAAACTAAGTTCAGTGATATTTCTCAGTGTATGAAGAGACTAATCAGTCTGATCTCTGATCCACTTTCCACTGATCCACTGCTCAGTTCAAACTATCACATATATTTAAGCTGTATTTCACATCTCTGTTCTTCTGATAATAAGAAAGCCATGCAGTTTGATGTGCTTAATCCATCAGCCATCTCAAAAATGCAACCGAAATAACCCCTGAGTTTTGTTTCACATTTTAAAGTTAACAGGACAAAGCAATGCAGCTCTCTGTAGCCTCCTATGAACTGAGGTCCAAATCAAAAAAGGAGCGACAGGTATGACTGAGCACACACAGTTTAATCCACAAAACTACTTTGCTTTGCATTATTTAACAAGACAGCCATGCTAGCAGCATGCTGAACGCTAACATCAGCATGGTAATGTGCACATGGTGACGAGGCTCACATGCTGATATTAAGGAGGCTAGGTTATGTTTACTGTATTCACCGTCTGGGGCGGCAGTTGCTCAGTCCATAGGAACCTGAGTTGGGAACCAAAGGATTGCTGGTTCAAGTCTTCATCCGGACCAAATATGCAGCATGGACTGTTAGCTAGAGAGGTCCCTGGGCACCACCAAGGCCCCAACCCCCAGCTGCCAGGGGTAACCGTCCAGTGGGCAGCCCCTTCACTCCAACGTCCCCTCACATATAGGTCCTGTTTGTGCATGTGTGTGTATTTTAGGCCTGTGTGTATATGACAACTGAGTGGAAAAAACTGAATTCCCCCTCTTCTTCTTCTCAGTTTAGCATGTTAGCATGCTAACATTTGCTAATCAGTATAAACACAAACTACAGGTTAGGCTACATTAGTTTTGCAGGTAGTCCTCAAACTATTCCAGAAATAGAAGTTTTGGACAGATGATGGCGCTAGAGGAAAAGTCAGAGGATCACCAAAGTCATTGAGATACATTGTCTAGGAGCCATGAGTGTCTGCAAGAACCTTCGTTGCAGTCCATCCAATAGGCCTAGCTGCTGAGGTTCTCCTTGTGGATTTTAAATCTACTCTGGCTAAACTGCACAGTTTCACTCTAACCACTGACAGCTCCAAAGTCCGTCCATCCCCTCAGGTTAAGAGTCTGGGTGTCAATCACCTTCGCCCATCACTCACACCTCAGAGCGCTGCTATCCTCGTTAATTCTTTGGTTACATCTCATATTGATTATTGCAATTCTGTCCTCTTTGGTCTTCCTCTCAAGTGTCTTCATAAACTCCAGTTGGTCCAGTATTCAGCCGCCTGTACCATAACCAGAACCCCCTCCACAGATCACTCCTGTTCTCCAGCAGCTTCACTGGCTTCCTGTTGAATATCGCATCAATTTCAAGATTTGGCTTCTCGCCTTTAAGGCCCTTCATGATCAAGCTTCTTCCTATCTGTCTGAGCTCCTTCATATCTACACACCCTTCCGTACTCTTAGATCCTCTTCTGCAATCCAATTCACATCACCATCTGCCCGCTTGGCTACCATGGGTTCAGCCGCTCACACCTTTTCAAGCTGGTATATTCAGTCTAATTTAATTGTGACACACATATTGAGTCTTGCACTGATGATGATTTTATACCTAATATTTATAATTAAGATTTTTGTCTGGTCATTTTATTAACGTTCATTGTATGTTACAGAATTGTTTGATTTTATGATCTATGGATACATTGCTGCTTGTTTTTTTAACTGTGTCTTGGAAGGTGTCCTTGAGTGCTTTGAAAGGCACCTATAAATAAAATGCATTATTATTATTGTTGAGATATTTCAGTTTGGACTAAACACTCTGAAACAGACTGGTATTATCTCTGGCCATGCCACTTGCATGGCTAAAACCTCTTCTCAACCCATCTAAAGAGCTCTATGATCGCTTTTCTTTTCTTAACTCTTGTCATCGGTCATGTGGAGGATCTCCTTACGGCAGACAGCATCTCATTGGTCACCAATTTTGCATGCTCCAAGAACCAATTTGAATATTCAAAAGCACAAAGTGTGTTGGTAAAACTTTCTCATGCTCTCTCGCCGTATGGTTCACTCCTTTGATTTCAAGGGCTTTGGCTCGTTAAGATTGCATCAGCGGATAATCAGATTGTCCAAAGAATGAGCCAGTTCAGCTTTACGTCTGAGACTGATAGGATACAATAAAGCTAATCTTATTAAACAACTTCTATAGTAAATATATGCAGTGATCCTCCCTCGACTGGTTCACATTGTAATCCTATCAAAAGGCTGCGGACAAAGAGGAGAATGTGGTCCTCTTTCACCAATCTGTCAAGCTGTATTGTCCCAGGCAGATCCACTAATGTATTTCCACTTGAGAGAGTGCTGTTGGGGTTTGGGATAACTTGTCTTCAAAATAAGGCAAAATAATAGCCATTAGATTGGAGAGTTATTCAGCCAGAGAGGTAATTTCTTCAGGATATTAGCATATGATTACTCTCAGATTGTGCACTGTGTGGCAGCAGATGGCAGCACTGTAATTTTGCACTTCAAGAAATCATAGGGTTTGTGTTGCTGTAGTGTCTCATTCGCAGTGTCTCATCCAGGATTGGGATGCACCAGCTTTTTGTAAATCCAGTCATAAATTTGTGTGTAGTCCTTCATACTTAAGAAACTAGAGAAGGGCTTTGCAGACAGCAGTTATCAATAGAGATGCACATTTCATTATGTGTGCTGATTACTGTTGGTCCTTCTTAGGCGTATAGTGACCATTAGTTTGTAGACTACTAAATCGTTTGCACTATTTAAATGTAAGGCGTCTTAACGAGCAAAGACTTTTGTAATGTTTATCGGCTGCTAGCAAACTTCTGTCCCATCTGAAGTAATCAACTACTTAAACAGGAAGTCTCTGTAGCATTACAAACTGTAACATAACCTCCAAAATTCTCAGTTTTATAGCTAGTATTCATACAATTTTAAATGAGTTAGAAATATTAGATTGCAATTACATTAACCCAGCTGGTTGTACTTGGTGATTCTTCTCATGTTTTGATTATGAAAATCCCGTACATGGCTCTTGGTCAGCTTCACACTTTATTAGTAACACTAACATTTCAGTTCTCCTGGACCTTCGTCAAGAGTGTTCAACACCACTACTTCCAACACTGAGCTTAATAGAAACTGCTCCACCCATTTCACAGATGTGCACAGGTGTGAGGAAATGAATCAGCTGTGGGTGTGTTTCTCAATAATTGACAACAGCCTGTGCACCATATGTCACATATCCCACAAACGACAGAACAAGGGAACAAGAAAAACATAGGATAAATCTAGAAATCTCAAGCTCCTTACACACTACAGGCGATTTACAAGATAATTTACAAAAATATTGATCTTTCATAAATCATTCAAAAAGTTCAGCATTGTATACTCTTATGCCGTGTATCATGTATTGGTCTTGTGAGATCCCCAGATCCATTATAGCATGACATGCCATGGTATCTCATCCTTTAATCCTTTGGGACATAGAGTTTGCAGATTAGATATCCAGGATACTTCTCTTCTACTAAGTATTTCTTCAATGTTACCACCTCTCACTGGCAAAGTACCTTTTTCAATGCACTGGAACCTAAATGATTGATTGTTTTCATCACTATTAAACCACAGTCTTTAACTCTTCTGTCTAAACAGGTAATATTTAGCAAACTAACATAAGCTTCGTCAGTTGCACCCAAGCAGCAACCTTGTGTGGGAGATGAGTATCATATTTAGTCTGAATGTCAGAATGTCAGCTTAATGACTCATAGAGAGAGGTATTTGCCAAAGTATTATTTAAACTGTTCATCTGTGTTTAAATTAATTTTGTCATTACAAGCCAGAAATCATCTGTAAACTAGATGCTTTTTTGAAGAATGTCCTTCCTTTGTTGAAGTAATATTGGTTGTACTTCAGCCACTCCATGTGCCATTGCTTTTTTTTTATTGTATGCAATGTTTGTACTCGATACCATGTTATATGGTTGTGAGTCAAATAAATGAAATGAAATGAAAATTGAAGCCGACACTAAGTGACAAAACCTGGCCACTTGAGGCTGAATCCAGAAGCCAGTCAATCCCCATAGACCCCCATGTTAAAATACCCAAACACGTTTACAGCAAAAAATGGGTTTAATTTTTGTATCTTTCAGTCGTTTAATTTTTTAACGCTTGATAGGCTGTCTGGGAGGCGTCACCACAGTCTATCATCAGATCCACCCCTCGCTCCTCACATCTTCACCCTCTCGTCCAAATATGGTCACTATTTGCTCCAAAAAACAAGGTGGCGACGGCCAGCAGTCGACAAACCAATAGGTGGCGTCACAGATTTACGTCCATTATTTTTATACAGTCAGTGGTTGACCTGATAGCGACTTAACTGGTTACACCAGGCAGTTACTGGATTTTAATATTCAGTCAAAACAATCTCTATGCAAGTCTCTGTGGTGCAGAACTTTTTACTTAAGCGATGTGTAAACCTTCAGTCAACACTTACATTATACAGTAACAAAGCTAAGTTTGAACCTGCTTGCAGCTGCTGCAACTGTCTGCTTGGGCACAAATGAAAACAAAGCACACTGGTGGCCATGAAAAGTAAAAAGCCCAGCATCCACTCACATTTTCACCTGACCACATACAGTAAAAAATACACTGTATGACCCCTTGCATTACAATAATTTCCATGTCACAGAGGAATTGCTCTGCGCTGTGCGTATCCACAAAGATGACCAGTCTGACAGTAAATGCAGTCCTCAGGGATCTCATTTATTCTGCTTCTCTCGAGTTTTCACCATGTCTTGGGAATATCAATTGCTTACTGGATTCTTCCTTACACATATATGTGCAGTATATATGGAATAATTCTGTTTTATGAATGACAGAGTACATAGAGCACATAGCATTTTGTTTACCTCTTCAACCTGTCTGCTCACATCTGGATGCAAAGCCTTTTTGGTTAAAGGTGGGCAGGCGTATTTTTTATGAGAGTCTCACACATAGACACGCACACAAACACATAAAAGCAGGTGCACACATTTACAGAAAGACATAAAATGACTTGACATAGTGCTCACACACAGCAGCCTTTCCCACACATCCATTACATGTCTGTTGTTTGTCTTTCACTGCCTCCGCCCTGCCTTGTTCACTCAAGGGTGGAGTGCCTGAGATTGCGTGTTGGTTTGTGTGTGAGTGTGAGAGTGTGAGAGTGTGCGTGTGTCAGAGGGATTAATATCAGTAATGGCGACAAAGAGCATTTATTTGCCCATATGTTGAGCGGCCACTTTAACACTGATAGCTGGGGGATGGGGCTACAACAGGAAGAAACCGAAGTAGTAAATCAGAGGAGAGGCACTACGGGGATGTGTGAGTACTGACCACTCATCTAGAAAGAGAGAGAGAGATGGGACGGATGCTGCCAAGAGGTTATTACATAAACCACATAATCTCCCGTCCCGGCCCCAGTGGCACTGTGTAAGCCTCAGGGCCGGGAGGTGTTAAAGGTAGTTTATGAGCATGTTTATGGAGATCGATATGTGTAAGCTGCAGTGGCGGGGGACCGGGTGCAAAGGCATCAGTGAGATTGCTGTTTTGTCTGGAGGCAGCAGCCTCACGGTAAGGCTGTTTGAAAACTTCTGCTTGGTCTGCCTAGAATGAAGTATGATACACGGTGTCCAACAAGTTTTACAGTTCAGGTGCTACTGGAGCACCCCCAACAGGGAAACTAAAAAGTTGGATAAGCTCTTGAGAGTCATAAGATAACCTCACTGTGTGTAAGAATAGATCAATCATTTGAAATAAATACCATGGTTATTATGGTTAAATGAAACTAATATAAAATCTAAAACTAAGTGTGAGAAACATTTTAGTCGACTGAAATAAAAATAAAATCTACACTTCATATGCTTAATCAACTAAATATTTCAACTTGTCATCTGATATCCACCCACTGCAGTTAGTGTGAAAATGATGCGTTCAAGTGTCATTAGATGTGCAGAACACATGTGCCGTCACTTTAAATATGTAACACAAACTGCAGCCTAACTAGCCAGGAAAAAAAGAAAAGCCAAGGTACAGAGAGAACAAGGAAATTAAATGAGCAGTGAGGCAATAGCCAAAAAAAGTGTAACAAAGCACCAGGTATTGTGAATGCAAAACCGAGAATAGCCTGGATGGGTCTATAACACTGGCTTTGGAAGTGCTTGTTAGAGACTCCATCTGTGTCAGTACAAGGCTAATGACCAACAGCTTATTTAAAATTGCCCATGCTGGCATCAGAGCTACAGGGTGGGTGGTGGTGCTGGACTGGGTGTGGATAAGGGGCCCAGATTGGGAAAATTTTGTCACCCTGTCGACAATTTCTAATGGCTGCACTGGGTGCTGCGTACAGTGCGTCTATCAAAGCTTTTTTTTTTTACTAAAAACAGCTGCCTGCTGCAACTAAAGACAAGACTGAGACAGTGAGACTGACAAACAGTAACGCTGAGGACTGTAAAACCAAAATAACTTGCTAAAAGACACTAAAGTGCTCTGTAAAGCTGACGGAAACAAAGTTAGCTGACAAGTGCTTGTGTGTTTGTTTCTTTGAGCAACCATTTTCATATCACATGTAATCATTTGATTCATTGTTAATGTGAAAAATGATTAGTTGAATAATTGAATTGACTGGTGTAGCTTTAAAGAAAATAAACATTTTCCCATATATCGGCAGAATGTGTCTACACCACTGCTTCTTAAGCGGTGTGCTGTGATGCCAATCTAGGCGTGCCGTGGGATGTTGTGATAACCTCATGTTATTATTGTAATATTCATCTGGGCCTATACAAAAAATTATGAATGAATTTTTATTTTATCAGTATGTTGTGTGCATCCATTTCCTGATGAAGAGGCAAACTTGAACTAAAAAATGTAATTTGATTTTAAAAAAAAACACACACACATCATGATTAACCTATTTGTTGTTGTTTGCATGTGAGAGTTATAAATGTGTGACACATCAAAAGCCCTGATTGGCAGCCAGTGGGAGGGGTGATAGCATCTACAAGAAGAAAGCCATGAGTGGGACAATGGATTGCTTTCTTTCTTCTTGTATAGGGCAAATTACAACAAAGCACCAACAAAGACGAAAAACACCAAAAGAGAAGAGAAAAAAAACTGTCAGGAGACAATATCACTAAGGTTACCCGTCTTATTTTATCTTATTTTTAAGCGATTGTGCACTGATATGATTACAGGTGTGCCTTGAGATTTTGGCTCGCCCTTTGGTGTGTCATGAGCAGAAAGAGTTTGAAAACCACTGGTCTACACACATCGATGACAGCTTAATATCTCACACACCATGTTATGAGATATAAATTCTATTCCAGCCGTGTACCCTGCATTATTATCAGATAAAGCACTTCTCTTACTCCCCATGATAAAAGGCCAAACAAAGATGACCTCAGGTCATGTCAAAAATATTTTCAGCACAGCCACAAATTTACTTTAGCAGCACGAAATCTTCCCTCTGGGTCAAAGAGCTGTGGCTTTTGCTGGCCTCATTATTTTGTACTGACGAAATAACAACAATCACACACGGGGAGAAAACCACCAAGGAAGAGATGATGAGATACCAGTTCCCCCCTCAAAGATGCCTGCAGAGTTTGCAATGCAGACACAGTGTTGTGCTTTAATTAAGTAACTCACTTTTTCCTAACTGGACTTCTTCACTCTTGCCCTCGGTGTGCTCCCACTTTTACTAACACTCTTTCACACCTTGATGCAGAAGCTGTCTTCTGGGTTTGTGTGCCACTGGGGCTAACTTCTAGTCTACATAGATTCCTTCCCCAGGGATCCCAAAACTGATAATGAGAGTGCCGTTCCTGCAAGAAACAGTCGAGACAACTTGCCTCACAGCAATAATGCAGTCTCTCACATTCTCATGGTGAAGAACCTTGACCTAAACAACACACAGACACACACACATCCTGTCTGTGCATATTTATATTCATGTAAGTACACAAAGGATTCCATAACCAAAGCCATTGTCTCTCTGCGTACGTGATAAACTACACTCCATCCTCTCCTGTTATATGAATCTACCAGCACACAGACACACACACATTGCACACGCCTGAGTCAGTGCTGCAGCGGTGCCACTTTGGATCACAGTGAAAAGCCAAAGATGACCTGCAGCTTTGGAGCCCATGGCAGAGAGACAGCCTCTGAGGGAGGCGGCTTCCTGCTGAGGACAGTAAACGCAGCACGGCACAGTGACAGAGCAGAGGATCCCGCTCAGCTCAGAGTTCTCCCAACCCACAGAGCTGCTCACACTTTACTGCCTGCTCACTGAGTCGGATCACTTTGTTTCCAGAGTCACACAGAAACAAGAAGGTTGTGTGTGTGTGTGTGTTGCTTTTAAGGGTGCGTGCACCCTCTGGTACAAGTACGCCTGTGCATGTCTCTGGTTAGAGTGCATTTCAGAGCCGTGTAAACTTTAACACTTTTGAAAAGAGCAAAACATAAAATATTTAAACACAGTTGAGTCAATGTGAACATAAATTTCTTTGCAGCCCCTTTGTGGTGTTGTTTAATCGTGCCATTAGAAAAGTGAAGACCAACATTACAGTTTTCACTCTTTAAAATAATTGTCAGCCTTGAAGAGTTTGGTGAGTTAACCTCTTTGTGTATGTGGGTATGTATGGATATAAATAAATAAATATGCATAAATGTATGTGTATAAATATTGCATATATGTACACAGTTATGTGTATGTGCACCATTATACTAGACTTCTTCATTTTCCTTTTTTCTCAATCTTTTCTTTCTTTTTATTATCATTATTAATATTATTTTTCTTGATTTTCTTTACCTACTTATTACTGTTATTTTTACGCTTTATACAGACATTGTAGGAATGCTTTAAGTATTTAAAACAACAAGTGTAAATGTACATTACCTCCTGCACTCCTCCGATAATGTATAAAAAATAAAAAAAAATTCTCCCTTTAACACACTCATTATTAATTTATTCTAATATGCGTGTTCACAGTCGACGCTGGCTGATCAGTTGGGGTGTTATTAATATACTGATGATGTTTAAATACAACAATGCAGCAGCACAGACTCCACACCATCATACAAAGCTTCCCATTCACCAACACGAGAATGGGGGGGACGTTGTATGCAACCGTGTTGGATGTAATGATTTGTTAGATAAGATACCTCTTCATTTACATAACAAGTGAACCTCCATAATCTCTATCGCAGCCAAGGGTGTCATTTTATGTTGGGGACATAAGGGAGACAAAATGGTGTGTTTTTAGGCAATGTAATGAGGGGACTGTTATGAGGTCATTTTGAGCATCAAACACCTAATTTTCTCTATTCCGGTACATTTGTATGCGCTGCTTTTTGGTGAAAATGTCTTTATTTATGTGGAGGAAAATACAAAATTCAGGCAGCAGGTGACAATTCAAAATATTAAATGAATAATGGAATATAATGCAGTAAGGCTCTCAGGCCCTTTGTATTGCTCTCAAATATTTATCCTCCTGTTACCTCCACTGAGTCAGCACACACATTTACGCACATGTCCTCTTTCATTTGAAGTAACCTCTTTAAATGTGCACGCTGCACCTATCTAGTTTAATGGTTAAGTCATTTATTAATTCAATTTTAGTAATGTATAAACCCCTGGACTTTAATAGCTCATATGTGTTGAAAGAGAGAGATAGAAAACTTGGACAAGACGGATTTCTTTAGGTTACTGATTAGCTGATACACATTTTTGGGGTCATTTTAAAATCAGTGTGATGAGGGTTTTTTTTTCTCTGATGTAACTTTTTGGCCAATGCACATTTGTTTCTTCTTGTATGATATGTTTTCTAATTGTGGGGACATGTCCCCAGCATCCTCAGTGTAAATGAGAGGAGCAAATGAAGAGCTATCATCTATTTCTAAATGGTTTCAGATGAACAAACTCTCTGTCAAAATAAAAAAATTAAAAATATAACAAAGACAAAATTTTCATAAAGAATATTGAATTAATGCAGGTTCCTTACATTAAATTTCTAGGGGTCGTAATAGATGAAAAAATTGGAAATACCATATTGAACTTGTCTGTAAAAACACGATGAAATCAGTTGGTATCTTACATAGAGTTTGTTCACTGGTCGATCATTCCTGTACTTTAACTTTTTACTGTAGCTTAATCTACCCTCATATTATGTTATATTGCTTGGGCCGCCACATGTCCCACTTAACTCAATAAGAAATCTCTAATTCAAAAGACATTTTTGAGAGTGACAAGCTTTGCTTTTATCAATTTTTAATGTGAACATATACCGGACTTGTTTATTCATGTATAAATATGTATATACTGAACTAAACTTAACTGAACTTAACTGAACTTAACTGAACTGAACTTAACTTAACTTAACTTAACTTAACTTAACTTAACTTAACTTAACTTAACTTAACTTAACTTAACTAAATTATACCTATAATCATAGCAAAGCTTTTAATATAGCTATCTTTTGAGAGGCTTTAAAACTACTTGTAGTCTCAGTTATGAATCACAGCAGCTCTGGTCAGCTTGTATTCACATCAGTCACAGTGGATTCCAGTAGTGACAAAAAGTATTAAAAGTGTCTGTAGAAACTTCTCACATCACTCCTACAACATAATCCACCTCTCAGCAACATATGCTCCGTATATTCCAAACAGTCATATTTTCCCCTAAAATATTGTTAAATGCACCGTTTCCATCTCAAACCTCACGCACGACCTTTCTATATTTCTTTATGTGCCCGTATATTTTCCACAGGGATACCCTGAATGCAAGGATAAATGATATGCTTTAAAGTCAACACATTTGAAGGCCCTCTTTTGTTGGGAGCTCTGTTTTGAATTATTGTTCACTTCCTGACTGCTCACTTCCCCTGCAGTTGAATGTTCTCCCAGGCTAGTCTCCCTGCCTCTCCGTGTGAAACCTTATACAGCCTTGACATACATAAGTGGAGCATAGTAACAACACGGCACTCCCGGGCCCTGTGGCCCTCGCCCTACTGGCCCACAGCCGCTCTCTCAGGGGGACAATCCGCCCCAATCTCCCCCTACATCTCCTGGACTTCTGCCAAGGCTTTATTCAACAAGGGAATAGAGGAAGCAAACTCCGACTGGTGAGGAAGGCCCAGATGAGAACATTACCTCTCCCTAGATATGTCAGCAAAAATTAAAGACAGACTCACTGATTTAAAACTGCATCTATACAGGATCTAAGGTTGAAGACCATGTAAGTACAAAATGTGCTGTATAAGTTTAAAGGAGCTGGTGGAGGGCAGAAAACAGCGAAAAGAAGAGTGAATATTGTGACCAGAAACATGACTCCGAAGTGATGTTGCTCTGTGTCTGCTGAGAGTGTAATAGGCAACAGTTGTGTTCATAGACTGTGTGTAAAGATGGATGACATGACAGCTCCCAAAAGTGAAGCCACCGTCTCGATCACCCCCTGGCGGCAGGTCGTTTCTGTCAATTTATTTAGGTCATATTATGTTGATGAACGTTCAAGTGTTTATTTTTCTGATAAGTTTGGTTATAACCAAGTGGCAACCTCCGGGGCTGAAAAATAAAGTGCCAAAAACTGCAGTTCCTCAAATGGCCACTTGAGGCTGGCCTCAGAAGCCAGTCGGTTGCCATGGACACCCATGTTAAAATGCCCAACTTTACAGCAGAAATAAACATGTTTACAGCCTGGGACAAGAAACAGTTTTGGTCTTCAAAGCTAATTTCCTGTTTCTGATAAACTAATACATTTACATTCTATTAAGGCTTCAGCTTACGCATATTAAGGGCGGGGCTGCTACTCAGTCAGATCCATCCCTCACTCCTCTACAGTTCCAGCCTCTTGTCCAAATATAGTCACCTTTGGCTCCAAACATGCCAACATGCTCCACAAACCAGTGGGAGATGTCACAGCAGCTCCACCCATTATCTTACACAGTCTATAGTTATTTTTATGTACAGTTACTGATGGTGTTTACAGCTTCCCCTGCTGTCAACAGGTGGTCAAGAAATCTGTTAATACTGCTCCATGAAAAAACATCATGCTTCACTTATTAAGTGACATGACAAATGTTAAAAATATAATTTGTACAGCAGGGACGTAAGAAAATTCCGACAGGCCCCAGTGCACACGATTATGACCAGCCCTGGTGCACTCTATCATACATGTATTATCTTGACACAAATAGAGACTTGACATTGGACAACATCAACAATCATCATCATATATCTGACAAAAATATTAAAGGAAGTAAGAAATGTAATTAAATATTTTTATAGTATATTTGTACTTTTTAAAGCTTATAAGGAAAAAGGCATATACGTTTGTTATTGACCATTAAAAAAATAAAATAATAAAGAAATCATGACGCAGATGGGTTTGTCTTCTTGGGGACATATATAGCAAATGGATAATATTCTTTTTTTAATCATTTATTTTTGATCACAGGAATATTTCTAAGCTGCTCTCTCTACTGGCAACAAAAAGCTCCATGCCTGTTAAACTTACAGTGGGATATAGCTTATAAGGTAGTAGTTGTAGTTGACCTTATTATTGTAAGGTGTTCCAGCCTCTTGTGCATGGCACAGTGTTGCACTGTCTGGTTATTGTTTTGAATCATTCAAAAATGACACCAATCGCTAAAAATACAAGCCAGACACTTTGTGTATGATGTTTTGACACAGCAGTACATGGCTTCATTATCATCATCAACAACAACAAACACAGTGCCCCAGACTGTGAACCCATGACAGCAATTGTTTTTGTCATGTTGACTCCACCTTCCTGTAATCAGCGTTGGGTTCAGGCACAAAGCGGGTCTCTGTGCTGCACTGCGGACGGAGGATGGTTGGAGCGCCACGCAGTGCTGCAGACAGGTCAGCTGGCTGTGAGAGGAGCCAGGGTCATGTCGGCCTGTTGATGCATTTGTTCATCTGTTCGCCTCTGTTTATGCTTTCTGTCTTATCAATTATTTACTATGAATATTTTTGTCAACAAATCTGTTGGTGTAGCTGCTCGCCTGTTTCTGGGTTGCTATTGTCAGTCTCCCTGAGTAAGGGGCCAGATATATATTCATGCTGTCATTAACTAATGTAAGAGATAAGATTGTTTCCTTGTGTTAAATGAATGTAATCAAGTGATAAAATATTTGCATATAAGTGCACGAGTGCATGTACGCCACATATTTTACATCTCTACATTTTCATAATCAGGAAGTCTGAGTGAAATGGATTTTATGCATTCAATCATCAAGCACACACAGTGTGTCAGTATCACTCAGATTGTGATCAGCCCCTACAACAGAGCACACCTGATAACTCATAAACTTTGTGGCTTTTATAGCGCACAGAACAGATGTAGCTGTACTGTATCAGTTTCCACTGCTACAGAACAAAGGGCTTTGTTGGGTGTTTGATGGAGCGGGTCCATTCTGCTTGAGTTAGTGAGAGGGAAACCACCTGCACTCCGACAGAAGGGCCCATGTGCTTCCTCAACTCGTGTTTAATACTCACTCAGGCAAACCTGTTCTGTGCCCTGGCTGAAATCATGCCAGTTTAGGAATGCTTAAAACCCAGAACAAATATTTTCAGTCGTGACCCTGACCTTCCAGCCAATCAGTCTACTGCAGTTCTATGGAAAAGTAAAAGGGGCCTAAATGCTTTCATAGTCAACACCCAAATGTCTTTCCCACCGCTTGAGAAAACAAGAGTTGAATCGTAGCGACTGCAGGAAACAAACTAAAAGTCACTGAGAGGCTGGGCCTGGTTAACTTGTGTCACACGCCAACAAAGATTTGCTGAGATCCAAAAATGTGTCAAATAAATTTATGAATGAAAAGGAATCCACTTATTATACTGGCACAAACTTATAATCAAAATTATCACAGCGGACAAAGAAAAGTGCGGTCAAGAAAAAATATGGCGACCCACTCACCCTCTCTCTCAAACCCAAAAATCCCCCCACAAAGGTTAAAATGAGATGTTCATATAGATTATGAGTTTCACAGCCCAGATACATGGGACCCAACTTTTCCAATAACTGCAATCACAAAAAATAAATTATAATATCCCATAAGAGGGGTCGCGTTTAACAAAAGCAAAACCTTATCAAAACATCCGTTTAAGAACTCTCACACAACTGCTTCAGTATAATCCAGGTCCCATTTATCCAGTCATGTCGCTCAGTACTTCACAAACAGACAGCCCTGTCTGATGGGTAACTGAACTGATCATGAAACTTGTCTTTGCTATCTTTAACCCAGACTCCATTGACAAAAACAGTAATTTTACCTTGCCGAACACAGGAGCTACTGGTCTACCACTGCCTGGATTGGTTAGCTTGTTTTATGTTATTGCAAGGCTTTGGTGAATCTGAATAAACCATTTAAAACACAGAAGTCACAGAATAACACAAACAAACTAACTGATCAAAGCAGCAATAGACCACCAGCTCCCATAATCAGTGTGGTAAAATAGCTGTTTTTGTCACTGTAGTCTGGCTTTGAAGAGAGGCATGTGAGAAAAATGTTTTCTTTACAAATTCAACTTAACACGGAGTGAAGTTTTGATAAACAAATGGTCATTTAAGGGGTGAAGTATTCCTTTAAGGCCTCCTGGTCCAACCACAGGAAATTACCATTAACGACACACTGTGAAAAGAAAATATAGGGACAGTTATGTTTTGTATGCTTTGGATCCCATCCAGATTCCACTGGTTTCCCTGTTAAGTCAGCAGGAACGCTGCAAAAAGCTTTGTGCACGTGTTTTAAAATGGTTCACTGGCTTTGTGAAGTAGGAAAAGATACAGGACATCAGTAACAGTGTTAAACTTACAGATTTATTTCCAAAAAATCATCATAAGGAGGATATCAGGTATGTTTTGCAAGAAAGCTGATACCAAAATATAGCACAACCATGTGGAGTGAAATGTAAAATCAGCAGGGCAGCTACTGTACCTCAAAGGCCACTGTACAATGTTCAAAACACATTTTAAGCTATCACTCAATTCCAATCAAGTTCCCACCAAATCCAAACAGAGCAGGGAATGGAGTCACGCCTGATGTGGTGAGGAATTTGCCAAGGCCACTGCTACCCCCCATCCCCCAACCCCATTGTGTGCTTTGGTCTTTCGTCATGCCAAGCAACCCAGCTAGGTCAAGCAAACAAAGGAGCACCTGGACACAAAAGCCGCCTTGTTTGCCACTGTGTGACAGCAGCATGACAGGTATTTCAAGGCTGACCCTGACAACAGGCCGCTGGAGAGCTGCTTTGAAGTCACTGACAGCGTGATTTTATTCCACAGTCTGTCAGCACCGGCGGCCCACGTGAAAACTGTAACCATGTTAGATTGTTCGATCGAACAAACGCAGTGCTCTTGATTCTTAATGGTATGTTCAACAACTGCAGCTACATTCAGAGTAACAGCATCAGGCTTGAAAGCATTGTTTCTCTGGTCTCTTGCTGTTGTTTGAAGTCTGTTCCTGGCTGTTGTTGACGGCTGTGGTGGGAACTGAAACTATAACCCTGCCTGCCAGTGATGTCAGAGTTTATCAGAAATAATTTCACCACTTTTCCACCAAATTAGCTCTGGTTGTTGAACCAGCTCCAGTCAGGACTCTTGGGATCTTGGTGCTATCTATAGAGGACCAGCTGTGTTTCCACCTGTTTTGAGTGAGACCATTGTAGTCAAAGCTGTTCTATCACCAGAGGGCATTGCATAATGCACAGCATACGTAAACAGTAGTTGCAAGAAGACAGATCGCACTGATTACCTGCGAGCTTTTGTTCTGTCATCACAGATATTTGTTTTTATCCAACAAACAAGCACGGACTAACCCACTTGACTTCTCCATCCTCTCTTTCCAACCTGTAGAATGGGATATACCCTCTGAGTTTGTCACAGTTTGTACATCAGGTCAAAGAAATGCTCCTTTTTTTGGTTCCAACTTGAAAAAAAAAAAAACTTTTTGGGTTGCAAACCAATTAATTTTTGGTAAAAATGTTCAGAATGGTTCATAATTATATGCACAAACTGGAACAGAACCAGTTTCATGTTGGAGGAAAAGGAGTTTCTTCATACTTCATGCTCTATTTTCTATAACATCAACCACTGGAGATCATCAAGATTTTCAGCTGATGCTAAATGATTCAGAAAACTTGTTTTCTCCATCAGCTTCTCATTGTGATTCCTAGTGTCCTATATGAACTCAAAACAATTTGAAAAAGTTGGATAGCATTTTGTTTTACTCACACAAAGACCCCATTTACACTTGATGCGTCTTGGGCGGATCAGAGAGCTATCTGCTCTCACAACAGCTAAGTGTAAATGCATCCAAGAAGCATTCAAGACCAACTCCACGTGATGTTTGAGACACAATCTAGCCAGATGTTGAAAAGGTGTATATGTATCCATATCTCCAAGATGCCTATCTGTACTCCTCCTCTAATGAGTAGATGTCAATCAAATGTGATCAAACCACGTCCACACAGTCCCAAGTAGATTATCTCAAATATTATATATATAAAACTTTAAGTTTGATTAATGCTAATTTGACTATATGTACCTGAGCAGAACTTAAGTGAGACAGTAAAGCCTGAGCAGCACTGTAAACCCAAACTGTGGGACCTAGCAAAGCTGGCGGGCTAACAACAGCCGTCCACAAAGTTGTACATTACACAGTTTCCTGTCAAAACCCTCCCTGTCATTACTCTTCCTCACTCACTCCAGCCATCTCTCCTCCTCCTCTGCTAGATTTACTTTGTCATGTAGTTATAAAATAAGAACACACTCTTACAGTAATACACTTGTTGCCAGTAAACAAACAATATTTCAATCACAGGTTTTATCAATTTCAAAGGTCAATCCCACCCTCCCTTTCAATTTGATTGAACTCAATGTTAAAAAGGTGAGTCAATCTGGAACTGTCACTGTATGTCTTGCCCAGTTCATCATTGAAATAAATAGTCAGGCAGCACAGTTAAAGAGCAACTTCATCAATACTCAAAAACTAAAACTGGGAAAGTAACAACACCAAAGAGGGATGTGTCCCATCAGCAACAACAGGAGTGGTGGTGTGTGCCTCTGGCCTTCAGAATAAAAGCAAATATTTTATTTGCAAATAAAAGTTTAAATAAAATAGATAGAAAACACTTTCAGAAAAAAACAATCAAAAATAAAATGTCCAAATTATCCTCCCCTTTATCCTGTTAGGGGTCTCGGGGGGACTGGAGTCTATTCCAGCTGATACTGTGCAAGAGGCGTGTCCACCCTGGACAGGTCACCAGATTATTGCAGGGCTGACACATAGAGATAGACAACCATTCACACTCACATTCACACCTACGGCCACTTTAGAGTCACCAGTTTACCTAACTTGCATGTCTCTGGACTGTGGGAGGAGAAAACATGCAAACTCTGCACAGAGGCGCTCCCCCAGCCCGGGTTTAAACCAGAAACCTTGTTGCTGTGAGGCAACAATGCTAACCACTGCACCACCATCCTGCCAATGTGCACAATGTCATGTGAAATTCAATTTTTAATGCTCAGAAAATGTGTTTAACTAATCCATACACTTCTGTACACTTTATATGTTGGTGTCAGGATACAGTACAGGCCAACAGGAGCCTTTTCGACACTAAATTTAGTTGTTTTTGTGCCAAACTTAAGGACTTCAAAAGACATTATTGTTGTCGATATAAACATTTATAAAACTTTTTTGATTTTATTATATATAATTAGAAAAACATGGGTTTTATTAGATCATGTCGCACAGCTCCTTTGAAAATATTGCCTCATGGTACTCCTACAGTGATTCAATTAATTCTAACTGATTCCATCAATTCTCTGAGCAGCTGTGATGGAAACACACTGCTATGTAGAAAAGACAGCAAAAGAGGCAGAGAAACAGTGCGAGGGGAAAGAGGTGGAGGAGAGCCGTCTCATGTGGCCTGGCCGAGCATCTTCAAGTAATCACATCTGAAATCAGGAAGAAACGCAAAGCAGTTGCTCAAGGCAAGAAGGAGAACACAGAGGGTGAGCGGGGCGGCTCATATGGTCCTAACATGAACCATCCATCTGTGAATACAGCACACAGTCCTATTCCACAGCCCTTCATTTAGTCTTTTTATTAATTCATGCCTCTTGTGGTGCCTTTTATTGTGCTGAGAATAAACTCTGAGACAGAAAATATCAAAGCAGAAACAGTGATGATTGATCATCTCCATTAGATGACAGTAGAAGTCGTCCCTTTTAAAACACAGGAGAACATGGAACATGTCATGTAGAGCACATCATCAGCTCGTACAGCTGGGCTCTAACCCTAAAATGTCCACTTGACTTGCTTCTGTTTTATTCCAGGCTGTGTGGCTGTGGAGTTGGCGTGGGAGTCTGTAGCAGAGCACCAAGAAAGAACCCTGCTCTGTTCAGACATTGTGTTGTGTTGCTTTGAATTATTCAGTTTTGCTTTAACATGGCACATGTGACCTCACCCAGTCATACCCAGCTAATCATGATGTATTATCATCATCTCTCCCTCTCTTTGCTCTTTCTTTTATCTTTTCTTACTCCCTTTCCGGGCTCTTCTTGACTAAGAGGTTCAAATTGAAAGATTCAGAGATGAAAGCTCTAAAGTGTGGAGTCGCACTTCTCGGAAGTGAAGAGTTTGGAGGATGTGTGCAAGAGCTAAGTAACTTAATAGTTTCCAGTCTTAATGCAGCAATTTAAGGTAAAACTCTAATGTGAAATGTTTCAGTTTGTGTTAGTGCAGCTAGCACAGAGTGAAGAGCAATGAATGGCATTTGTATTTTGCTTTCAGTTTTTAATAACTTACTTTTTGGTCACTTAGAGCAAAAACAAACTTTGGGCACAACACTGATCACATTTTGCTGATGTTGTGAATATGTTAAACAAATAGTTGCCTATATTCACATCCAACAGACATGGTGCAACAATAGCCTTTATTTGGAATCTTGGTTTTGGCCATCAGGCAAATGAAAATCCTATATTAACCTCCTTTTAACTCTGTCTTTGGTCTCCACCAACCCCTGAGGAAAAGATCTGTCTTTTTAGCTGCTAAATGCGGCGCTACATTCAGTAGCTCGATACCAAGTGTGTCAGTCTACCTTTTGATGCAGAGCAGGAAGTATACAGTTTTGGGTGGGTTTCACTCAGCCATAAATGAAGGAAGCAAAAAGTGTATGTATGAAACAAAAGTATTGGTTGGCTGATGTATCTGCAATGTGCCTGAGGTCAAAAGGTCAACAAACTAAATGAGTTAACGGGGAGACAATTAACTATTAACTGTAAACTATGAAGTGTTACAAGTGTGTCACAGACACTTAACCTGTTGAGATCCCCCGTCTGTTCCAATGGATATTACTTTTCTAGGATGTCTAGGTCTATGATTACTGTCATCTGACTTCACCTAAATCCACAGACTTATTTCATGAGTTGTCTAAAAGGCAATTACAGTGTTCTAGATCATCTTAAGTGGACTGCAGTGGAGCCACGCCCCCTTTTTTAACAAGCAAGCCCGACCGTGAGGGAAGGGGGAAGAGCAAGGCACATTAAAGTCTATTAATCACATTGTTAAAGTAGATAATCTGTGTAAAAAGTAAACATGAGATCTTACTTTGCTTATCCAAGTCAAAAAAATCATATGAGAGATTTAGAGCTTTTACTGTAATCATCCATTGTGTGGGGGATGTAAATGTCACTTGGAAATACTGTTTAAACGGGGAAAACTGTTCTGATATGACTTTCTAAAAAAACAATCAGATTATAATGCGTTTTATTTGTTATGTACACACAATACTCATCTCAGGAGGTTTTCAACATATAGTTTTCAGAAGGTACTTCAGAAATAAAGGACATTTTAAGTCGTGATGATGAATACAATGCAAAATATATATGCAATGTGTTTTAAAGCATCGTGTTATTCACTGATATGAGTTAATCATTCATGAAAAATAAATAATGTCAAGACTTTTGTTTAAAAAGGGTCAAATAACAGCATTTATTGTCATTTTTCATATTAGGTGAAAGGAGTATTTTATTTTATTTTATTTTATTTTATTTTATTTTATTTTATTTTATTTTATGGTATTTTATTTTATTTTTGCTAATGATTTATGAGTGCATTTAGAATAGGAAACCACCATTACAATATTTTTTTTTAATGTTTGGGACATAATTGGGTTTTGAACAGGTGACACCAGCTGAGAGGCTGCAGGTGCGGCTGTGACATGCAGAAAACAGCTGCCTACTGTGACCATAAGCAACACTATGAGAGTGCTGAGAGTGAAACAAATTCCGTAAAGTTATAGGCCAGAAAAAAAAAAATGATGAGCTGAACGTTGCCAAAAATCTCTAACAAGCTAAGAAGTGGAGAGGGTGATAAAGAAAAGGTAAAAAAAATAGAGTGATAATTCTGTGGGTTCATAACTAAAAATGACCCCTTTCACATTACACAGAATAATTATTGCTGACATTTAAATATGTATATTTCCAGATCTTTACAGCTATGACACAGTGCTTGCTGGAAAGTGGCATTTTGATTCGTCGATCCAGACTCTTAGAGGCCACCTGTGAAGATAACTGTTGAAGCTAATGTATGTGCAAATTATGTAGTTCCATGCTGTTATGCTGAAACACATCTGCATGCAACTTCACTGTTCATCAAAATTTAATGTCTGTTATGACACTGTAGTGTAAGCGAGATTGAAATAAAACCGAATGTTGCTTGTTGAGGATTATTAAGCATTTGCATACTTACTGTGGATACAAAAAAATAACAGGGCATCGAGCAAAACTTCTAATTTGTTATGTAAACAAATGTCTACCAGTCTTCATCTGAATACAGTCAATCCCCTCCCTGAGGCTCTGGAAATGCAGATAAAAAAAAAAAAGATACTTAACTGTGCTCAGCTGCCAGTCCAAAAAAGGAGATGATCCTCTCTGGGTTCCCGCTGACGGGAGGAGCTTTGGAGGGCAGTTCGGCGCACTCCTGACACGATGACCCATATGTCACACGTCTGAAGGCATCAGACGGTAGTGCTGAGAGATGTACTGAGTGCTGCAGGGTGACAGTGAGTGAGCTTTCTTGTATTCAGAGTGTTTAAGAAGATGCTTATTCGTGTGTTGACCTGAGTGATTAGGTGCATTTGTTATAGCAACAGAGCAAACATACAGCACTTCCATATGATATTAGGACAGGCCAGGTCAAAATGCATCCAAATAATAAATACAAGTAAATGTAAAGATGACACATTCCTTTAAATCTTTGGGATACTATAAAGATATAAAGTATTTTGAGCTAAGAGAGTATGATGGGGCAGGCTGTTCAGTGCTACATCAAAGTTATGGAGGAGCCAAACATTCACAGCATCCAGATCCAGCTGAAGTTTTATTGCTTGGGATCACAGCCAGCTCTAAGAATGTGCTGACGTGAATTTAGGCAGCTAAATATGCTGAATAATGTGTATAATTCTTTCAATGTCTCATTCCTGTCCTGGCCCTTAGTTGGAGCTCCAGCCTCTGCTGCTCACTCCTGATGCATGGTGGCGCCCCCAGAATTTTTTGATAAGCGGGGGCAGATGGGTCCACTGAAAATCTTGAAATGGCACACTAAAACCAAAAGCCATGGCTGGATTTCAATAATTCTCTATGCTGTTGAAGTGCTATTGAAAACTATGTTAATATGCGAGTCAATGAATCGCATACTGCTATACTTTGGTGCCTTATATTACTATTAATGTTACTAAGTATCTGATGTGCATAGACTAATATCAGTACAGTTCACATTTTGAGCTGCAAGACAATCCTTTTTTTATGTGTGATGTATCTATACATGTTAGGTGATTTACTGTTTTTCAAACAGGCTGGTCGCCCCTTTCCTTAAAAAGACAAACATACAGCTTTCATTGGAAGTAGTGCATTGATTGTAAGGAACAAATCATTTACTGGGAACAAGCCCTCTCAAGTTTGGAGGAGACTTTTGGGTACCCATAGAACCAAATTTTATTCAGATATCACGCAACGAGTTCAAGTGTAGCCTAACATTGGAGTGTTATAGACCCTTTGAGGGCTGACGTCACAATGACGTAAAGTCACACTCACGATCCCGGAGAGTGTGTTACCTAACACGGTGCGTTCATAAATTGAGTCTGAGGCTCTACACTAAAATGAGAGCTCTGTTGGGCGAAAAACGGAGCGTCATATTTCTATGTGAATTAACAAGCGCTTAAGTTAATCACACATTCATTCCATTCGGCGCCCTGCTGCTGAGTGCTGAGAGAGCGCTCCGCCACTCCGCGAGTGTGGTGCTCTGGATAACTGAACGGTTTATTTCAACAGTCCAGTTTGTGCCAGAGCACTCGGCACTCGGAATGAGTATTTCTGAATGCAGCACTCATATCATCTTCCTCCATTGTCTAAAACAAGCCAACAGAACTTGCTAGCTAGCGCTAGCTAAAGTCTGTGGAGCACTGTTTTGCCTCCAGCTAAGCCCCGCTTACCAAAAAGTGTTAAACTGTTTACTAACAGTAAAAGGGTCTATTTAGCCCCCTTCTTTTATAAGCTATGCTGAAATGGTTGGCGCCAGTGGATACCTTAGTTTGACTAGTGTCACAAGATACCATTAGATTTAGATGGGGGGGGGGATCATGGTCCCCCTTGGCCCCACCTTGGGGGCACCACTGCTGATGCAGATTTTAAAAACAGAACAAAACTCTCTCCAGAGGATTTCAGTACAGTAGAGTTTACAGTAAAATAGAGTCCTAACTATACCAAGTACCTCATTAGTCCTAGTTATGAAAGCCCCCTCCCTGTCATTGGCTGTCAGGCACAGTCACATAATCTGATGGCCTTTTTGTGCTGAGCCATTCATCCTTAATCTTCCAGGGCAACACTGAGCTTTGCAGCGCTGCTTTAGTTAAAAGAAGGATTTCGCTCCCCCCCCACTCTCACTCTCTCTCTTTCCCTCTTACGCTTTGTGGATATTATGATGAATGAGGCATTATCAGGGCACAGAGGTAAAGTAGATTAAAGTGACATCTAAAGCAGAAAAATGACCCTCCTCATTTACAGAGCCCGTGTTAAGTGATGAGCACAGATAAGTCATGGGTCAGCGAACATGACTCGAGCAAAATTCGTTTGTTATACAACGCGAGGGCCACTCAGGGGAGTTATGCTATGATGCACCGATAGGCCTCGGATATGAAAACGTTCATATGGTTTTAATGACTTATGAATGATGCACACGCTGCCTTTCAGATGTGCGAAATGGCGCATCAATACGATCTCACGCCACAGATAATATGAGGTCGTGTGTGGCCTGCAGGTTGGATATAGGATTACACACATAGGCTGCATATGCACAGCAATGTTAGGTTTTCTCCTATCAAAACACAGTTTGTGTCTCTTGATGTAGAGGATGGTGCAACGATGGCTCTCAACAGTCTGATCTCATTCATCAAAGCATGAGCTGGGATAGACGTGTCCTAAAAAACTTTACAGACTTCTGGTTTTACATCTACACAGACCCATTAGAGTTTCTAAGAATTAAAAAGAAATAGGGAGCTGGGTTAAATATTTAAACAAAGTTCAGTTGCATGTCATTTGATATACAAAAAGTCTGCAAAGATAGCAAAAACATGAAAGATTGAGATGGGAAATGTCAGAGGGAAAGCTGTGGAAGTTTCCAAACAGGAGGAAGCTTTGAGGTATGACTCGTAGGAAAGGGAGATATGTTCCTTCCAGGATGGATGTGTTAAAAGGTCAGGTGTCAGCCCACATCACATTATACAGTCCTCTCTTTTCCTACACCCCTGACAGTCACGATTAATTTAAAGCATCATTTCCTCTGACTCTTTCCTTCTTTCTTTTATCTGTCAATCTCCCAACACTTTGTTTTGTGTCTTCTTTTCTTCCTGCAATCCTGAAATTATTGAGTGACATAGGTCTTAATGCACATATAAGCTGGTTTGTCAACTAACAATCAACAAAAACAAATCATTTCTCAAGCCGTTAAATTCATGTTGAATTTAACATCCATCCATCTTCTAACCACGTATCCTCTTGAGGGGTATCTCACCCTGGACAGATCACCAGACTATCGTTAGTCTATCGTTAACCTATCCCCAACCTGCATGTCTTTGGACTGTGGGAGGAAGCTGGAGTACCCAGAGAAAACCCACAGTGAAAATGCTAACATGCTGATTTTTTGGCAGGTTTAATGTTTACCATGTTTGCCATTTTGTTTTAGTGTGTAAGAATGCTAACATTAGCTAATTAGTCCTTAACACAAAGTAAAGCTGAGGGTGGTTGGAGTGTTAGTTTTGCAGGTATTTGGTCATAAATCAAAGTATTGGATACACTTCGACATGGTTATGTTGATAAATGAAAAGCCAGAGTATCACCAAAGTAAGTAGGATGCATCATCATCGAGAACTATAACCTCTGTACCAAATTTTGTGCCGCCTTCTGTATATAGTACAGTAGCTGTTCTTCCATATGCAGTTCTTCATATTTTGTTCACACCAAAACAAGTATTCAAAGTCTATCCTTGCCAGCTCATCCAGCATTTTATTCACATGAACAATATCTCAAATAGCATGTCTGACCTTGTCAACATGATTAGCTTATATGATAAATCCTATTGTATGAGCTTTGTTCCTTTATTAATGACTCAGTGAACAACATTCCTTTCATTGACATTTTATCACACAGAAACCAGTCTGTCAAGAAGTATTATATAACTGCATACAGTATGTCAGTTAATCATTTGAAGTAGAATAATAATGCTCCTTGATAATTACTTCATATATTCCATATTTAGTCCCTTTAAAGGGGAGCACCACCTAAATTAAGAATCCCAGTTTGTTATTATCACGGCTTAGGACAGTTCAGTCAATATTTGTGAGCATGAGCTCCTCTCTCTCTTAAAGCCAGAAACCAGAGAAGGAAATCTCAAGCTTGTGATGTCATGGACTGTAAAGTCTGGGGCTGCTCCACAGACAATGAATGGGCGCATGATTTTGTGGAACCACATGATGTTTGTTTTCTTTTTTTATACCAAAATGAGCTTTATTGTATTGTAGTGTTCTCAGCTCTAAAACAGAAAATGTACTCATATACCCAGAACATTCCTCTGGCTGCTCTCGGTGTCATCTGGAAAATCTTTCTCAATTCATTGTCTATGGAGCAGCTCCAGACTTTACAGCACAAATCTGAGTTTTAGCACTCCAGTTTTTGGATTTGGGAGAGAGTTGTTCATGTTTACTAGTATCTATAGACTGTCTTAGACCAGAGGATTAACATGTATGCACAGTTCCTATTTGATGCACATCTTTTTCTGCCAAGTTTTTGCATTAGTCAATCATAATATATGTACAATTAAAATCATAGATCATCTGAGCCGAATGACACAGCCATGTATTTGTCTGAGGGATGAGATGACCTCATTAACCAAGCATGTCCCAGAGTGTTCTGAAAATCTTTCACACGCTTGCTATCATGACAGGCACTTGGGCTGACTGCTAGTGAAATACATCAGCATGTATGGGCTCTTACCTACTTGTAAGTACTGCAGGTGTGAATATTGGGACAGACCCTGATGCTTACATCACATTACACAACTTAAAATCAGAAGTGATGGATGGGTCAGTCACTGTGTACATCATGAAAGCTACTAATGGTGGAGGACTGCCAGAGTGTAGCACCAAAGTCATCTGAGTGCAGCTGTCATATTTGACGGCTACATTATTACTGTTGGCCATTAAGTTCACTCTGTCATAAGTTGTCAGCGGTGCCACCAGGCGCATCAGGCAGAGTGAATGGAAATGGTGGCTAATAATAGTTCATGATAAACAAACCATTCTTACCCAGGTCTTCCTCATTACGTATGCTGTCATAACACAGCGGCACAATGGCAGAAAGTGATAATGTGAAAGCACCGCTTTAATGAGAGCTCTCCGTGACAAGGTCCTGACTTTTCCATACAACTCCTCAAGATCGACACTGACATTTATTGCACACGCTGTGGGGTTGGGTTTAATATGTAGATCCCGTAGTGCTGTATAATATTACATGAGTGACACTGGAGATGTTTTATAAACTAAAATGTATGGTTGTAAAAAGACAGTATTTTGATTGTAATGTCAACATGCACTACGTGTAATAATGTCTACCAAACCAGACCAGGCTAGCGTATGTACTGCATGCAGTGTGGTTTGATCCATGTGGATAAAACACAACATGCAGCTGAGTCTGTGTGCCTATCTACTGTTTGTATGAACATGCAGAGATTTGCATTTATTAATATGTGCAAGAGAGTGAACGACAGGCAGAGAGAACACGACAGTGAAATACAGAGAGGCAGCAAACGCTAGCAAGAAAACGTTGACACATACAGACTGATGGATGGGAGGAAAGGGAATAGGAAATTTTGGGCCCGTGGCAGTGTGTCTGCCTCTGTCGATCTGATTTGGGTGACACCGTGTGACAGGAAGCTGGCAGAGGAGCTGGGTGACCCCTTCCATACTGGAGGTCACGATGGAAGTGACTGGCACATATTCACATCCAAACACACACACAAATGCACACACACATCAAACCAAGCGTCTAAGTCTAGAACCTCTTCTACCCTTTACTTCTGATTAGCCCTAAAACTACTAATAGTGGATTTCAGGCTGGCATAATGCTGGTGTTAACCCTTACATGGCCAATACAGCTTACATTAAATTCGAGCATTAACCCAGAGACATCAGGAACTGGTAATGAACCTTTGTCTGGTGAGTTAAATCAAGGCAAGACTTCTAACATCTTCAGCAGTGATCCCAGGCCAAGAGAAGAATTTAGCCATTCCCTGTTACCTTGAAAACAAGATGAAGAGTCCTCAGCTATGCCAGTGTCTCTGTGAGGCTGTACTCGAGCTAAATGGTAACACCAGCATGCTATTATACACACAATAGCAATGCTAACAAGCTGATGTTTAGCATTTTGTAAAACAAAATATTGGACAAACAGATATTCTGATTGATGGTGGCACTAGAGAAATAAGTGTTAGTTAAACAGACTATTAGAATTTTTCCTGTAGAGGACATGAATGTCCATACTACATTTCATGGCAATCCATCCAGTAAGTGCTAAAACATTTGTCGACACCACAAATGTTAACCTTATTATAGCAGTGAGAGAAATGTTGGAAGATCACTAAAGTCATTAGAAAACATCATCCTCTGCAAACCATGGATGTCTGTGCAAAAATATGCAACGTCTTTCAGTAGATGTTGAGATATTTCACTTAATATGTGAGGAATGTGAGCTGATGGCACTGGAGGAAAAGTCAGGAGATAATCAAAGTCAGCAGGATTCATCCTCTGGCGACCATGAATATCTGTACAAAAGTGTAATGGCAATTCATTCCATAGTTGCCAAGACATGGTCAAAACCACAAATCTTAACCTGGTGGCACTAAATGAAATGCTGAGGGATCACTAAAGTCAGTAGGATACATCATCTGGGGACAATAAATGGCTGCACAAAAACATGTGCAATGTCACCAAGTAGATATTTCATTGATTATAATGAAAACTGTGACCTGCTGTTGGCGCTAGAGGAAAAGTCAAGGGATTGCCACAGTCAGAAGAATTCATCCTCTGAGGACCATGAATGTCTGTACAAAATTTTGCGCTGTCTTTAAGTAGATGTTGAGATATATCACTGAATATATGGAAACTGTGACCTGATTGTGCTGGAGGAAAAGTCAGGGGATCACCAAAGTCAGAATAGATTCATCCTCTGGTGACCATGAATATCTGTACAAAAATGGAATGGCAATCCATCCAATTGTTGCCAAAACAATTGTCAAAATTGGAGGATCACTAAAGTCAGTGGGATGCATTATCTGGGGACCATGAATGTTGGCACAAACATCTGTGCAAAATCTCTAAATAGATTTTGAGACACCTTTTACTGATTATGAGGAAAATGCGACGTGCTTGGGTCTGTACAAAAATTGTGCAAAGTCTTTGAGTAGATGTGACCCATTGGTGGTGCTAGAGGAAAAGTCAGGGGATCTTCAGAGTCAGTAGAATTCATCCTCTGAGGACCATGAATGTCTCAGCGAAAATGTGTTGTTTTTTTTAAATATATATTGAGATATTTCACTATATACATAAAAACTGTGAATTGATAGCATTAGAGAAAAGTCAGGGATCACCAAAGTCAGCAGAATTCATCCTCTGGTGACTATGAATATGTGTACAAAAATGTAACGGTAAGTCATCCAACAGCTGTTAAGATATTTCTGTCTGGATTAAAGCCACTAGCGTGGCTAAAAACAATAAAATAAAGCTAACTTTGCTGTATGGGAAACTAGTATGTCTGATTCTTGCTGCTCATCAGATCATGACGTGAGTGTGGCAGGTATGTCCATCACTGCCTTTCCCTACACTGAGTTGTTTTTCTTTTATCAGAAGGTTGGAACCACTGAAGGATAACTCCCACTAGGACAGGAGCTCTTTCGTGTCTTGTACTGTTTAATAGCTTACCTCTGGTTAATGTATTTTTCATAGGATAGTTAGAAATGCAGTGTTAGTACTGTTTAGTTTCATGGTGCTTCGTAGATAAATGAAGAAGATGTTCATAATTTATTACACTTGTGTCTTGGGTTATGTTTTAAGTACTTTTCTATATTAATGTTTATTGTTCATCAATTGCCTGCAAAGAGAATTTCCCTCGGAGCTAACAGCAATGAACTGAACACAATATTAAACATGCATTTTATGTATGAGCAGCTGATGAAGATTGTTGTACTTTTTCATCTTAAAAGTGCACTTACTATTTCCCGTCCCATCCAGGCCAATGGTTTTTCCTCCCAAGAGACCAGGAGTACTTTCACTGTTATTTTTAGGTTGAGAAAAGCTCATCTGCTGTTCCCAAGGTGAGAGGCCTGGCCCATCTGATCCCATCAAGCAGTGTATTCATCTCTGCTGTCTTAGCCCGCTGTCTAGCTGACTGTCCATCTGTATCAGTGTCTTTATTATCTTGCTTTCATTATTTCTTGGATCATAAACATGCTTTACAGTTATGGCCTATTCTTTTTTCTTTCTCTCGTTCTATTCATTACTCACCAATCATCTCTTTCTCTCATCACTTGAACAGTAGAGAAAATGAGTTGTAATTGTAATGACTGTAAACCGATGACTTTGCCAACAAGTCATTTTTCCAGTGGAAATAGAGTTGCATCGCTACAGTCCAAATCCTTCTGCAGCTTCTTTGATTCACAGAATATGAGTATGATGTCAGGGATACAACAAATTCTGTTGGCATTTCTGTGTCAGGGCCAAACACACACAGAGGGGAGGTTTCACCCACACATGAAAACATGGTGAACCACCAGTCTATCCTGAAATGCAAGAATCCAGTCAGGCACGATCACAGGTGTAGCCATTGTCTGCCTGGGTCATTACCACATCAGCATTTCAGTCAGAGCCGTCATCTCAAGTATGACATGACATCTTCTTCGAGTATCAGCTGAAATAATGACAATTCCTTGACAAAAAATCATCACAGAGACACAATATTAGCAATATTAAAGCCTGACAAAGACATCACAACACATTTTACATTTATTAATTGTATTTTAATGAGAAGTTTATTTCAGCTGCATAGTTTGAATAGACTGAAGTAAACACACAATGACACCCGTCTCTAATTTAGGGAAGCCAAAAGCTCTTTTATGTAAAAGGGTACAGCCAAGATAGCCCTTTCGGCCCTGAGCAGCACGCATGCGTTCATATTGCTGCCTTCACGTACTCGTTGTAGACTCCGTCATCTGATATTCAAATTTAATACTGTGTCTCAAGCCAATACCATGCTGATTCAGTAAATTAACCTCTAGGCCATATACCAGTATAACTGTTGCACTGTTTAGGAGCAACTCTGAAAAAATAGACACAGTATATTGATTTGTCAGGACATTATATAAGGCAGGCTTTGAAAGACCTCAGTAAAGTTTTTATTTAGATTTGCATCACATGACAAATGAGTGATTAAAATATATAGGCTGTGTCAATGGATGTAAAGGTTACTTATTGTTGTCTGAGCTGTTGTAGCATTTAATAAAAGGAGATGTATGCTGTCATTTTAAGTAACCTAGGCAGTAATTCATTTAGCATTTACAGTGTAAATGCATCAAACATGGTTAATGCATTGTAATTTGATAGAGTTTATAATGAGGCTATTTTTATGATTATAATTAATTTTCTTTTTTTATTTAGGTGTCATGCCTCTTTTGGCCCACATGGGATTACTTGACACAGTTTTCTTTATATATATATATATATTTTTTTTTTTTTCAATTGTATGTAGTTTACAATGAGGCTATTTGAGTCTCAGATTTATGATTCTTTTAGCTTTTTTTTTTTTTTTTTTTTTTTTAATTAAGTGTCATGCTTCTTTCGCCCATCCCACATGGGATTAGTGGACACAGTTTTTTTTTTTTTTTTTAAATAACCATTTCCGGTCTTGCATGTAAAAAAAATAATTCATGATACACGTAAAAAAGAAACAGAAATAATAAATACGTAAATGAATTCAAAATGTATCATATTAAAATTTAAAAAAAGCATAAATAAGCTATAAATACATTTTTAGAATATATTAACATATGTCAAAATTTAAGAGATTATAGGAAATCCCCGCCCCTGTTTTACTTATATTACAGTGATAACTCTTTTTAAGCAGTAAGTATACGCACATGCTGTTGGGTCGTCCATGTGAGCGTGGCTGCAACCTTCCGACAGCACTTGAACGCAGCACGAACAGCAACACATTCCCAGCGCCTCAGCAGAGCCCAGACTGGGAATGAGACTCAGCTAAAGTACACGGGAGCGTCGTACCTGGTCTAACGAGCCGAGGACGGTGTCACCCACCCAAAAAGTCACGGTGGGACACGGAGAGAAAAGAGTGCAGTTGCCTTGAACTGGAGAAAGGAAAGAAACACCATTAAAAGTGAGTTTCTAAGAACAACAGAGAGGATTTAATAAGTGGACACGAGACGTGAGTGGAGCCGTGGCAGATGTAAGATGACATCGATAAAGGTGGATTAAACTGCGGGGATGTTAAAGGAATGATATCTGCACAGTAAGGAGTGACTCCAGAGCCTACAGGAATGGCTTGATTTGTCACCCCGGGTGAGCGGTGGGACGATACTGTCAGAGGCACCCATGTTTCAGTGGAAGAGAAAGAAAGTTTGCTGCGCTTCACTCGGACACAAGTCTACTTTCTGAGAGGCACCGCTGCTGTGACTATTTCTCACCCCAGTGGCAGAGCCCGCCAGTTTTGGTGAACGGCTCAGAACTGTTCACAATGTCCAAACCCGTGCTAAAGAAAAACCACTGGACCTCCAGAGTGAACGAGTGCGCCATCTCCAAAGATGCCCGTGGTGAGCTGAACGTGCCACTGCGCGGCGGAGCGGAGAACGGGGAGTTCGCCTACATCGGGCAAGTTAACGAGGATGCCGTGGTTTACAAAAATGGAAAGATAAATGAAGGAGAACTGCTGCTGGAGGTGGAGAACCTCTCCATCTCGGGATTACCCTTGTACGACGTACAGACAGTGATAAAGAACTGCAAAGGTCCCGTCAGGTTGAAAACAGTCAGGCAAGGTAAGCACTGGAGGAGGCAGCGGCACACGCAGAACCCCATTCAACGTTTCGCCCTTTTATGTTGCACAGTCCTAAAAAATGACAAGGACTGATTTTTTTGGTTTTTTACTGAAACATAAAAAAGCACTCCTCAATTCGGCGTATATAAAAATATACAATTACACTTACAAGTTTAGAAAAAAGGAAATCTTAAGTTGGCTTTTCTTCCAGAGAGGTGATGTGTAGGTATCTTAACGTTGGTAATATATTGAAATAAGTTCTTCCAGGAAGTGTTGATTTATCCAGCTGAAAAGTGCGTGACAAAACTTAAAGAAGTCGTGATATTGTACACCTGTCGATGAGCATGGCCGCGCTAAATTGGCAGATTTTTGAACGGAGTTTGGCGTGGAGTTTTTCTATGTTTGAAAAAAGCTACCTGTCGGGCCCGGGGGATTGAAACAACACAGGTTCTCAGATATTGTTTATTCAGCCTCCCTTTTTGTTCTCTTTGCCAACTGTTTGAAACGGCTCACGTGTTAAGAAACTATTAAACACAGTTCAGCACCTGAAATAGTCATATCCTTGGGGCTGACACTCATCTTGTTACTTTAAAGAGATTGTAGCTAATCAGTGACATCATTAGGAGGCCTGTAGGAATACATACATAAGCATATGCAAGAATCAATTTACCCATCATTTTGAGTAAGTTAGGCACATTATAATAAAGCAGTGATCATAAATTTATACAGCTGGCTTGGGTCTCTCTTGGCAGTGTCAGGGCTCTACAGTATCAGTACAGTCCTCAAACAGGCTAGACTGGCGACACTTCTCGAGCACCCAACAGGAATGGGAACATCATTCACCTGAGAGAAATGCGAACATCAGGCCAGTGTGGCTGGTCTGGCTAGTTCATGGTCAGCTTGACTCAGCAGGGCTGGGCAGTTTGACACTGAGCCTCTCTGACAGGCTCCCAGCGTGGCGAAGCAGACCGCTGAAGGGATGCTCAGAGCCAGCCTGGGCCACACTGACTTCCTGCAGAGACAGACAAAAGAGCAGCAACTCTTCAAGGACAATTTCACATATTTAGAACCTGTGAACGCTCGCAGCAATATTGGTTGGGTCTGCTCAGAAGTGGCACCATGCCTTTTAAAAGGTGCTACATGTGGAACTACTGCATTAACTTCAGGACAGTATTATCATTATCATACCCTTTTATTTAGACTACAGAGAATTTTGTGCCACTGCATTGTCTTTGACATCATTTTGGTACAAACCATAAAGAATGCACAATACTTTCAGTGTATAAAACAGGAAAAAAATCCACAATATCAATGTAAAATGAAGGAGAAACCTTCAGTGTAAATATCCTCTCTGGCATGGGGAGCATCGGGGCTAATGGAAAACGTCGTCCAGCTCTGATGAGGTCCTGCTTTGTGATTGTGGATTTGTTTATCTCTCAAATCACCTGATGTCGTCTCTGTTTGGAATGAAAGTCCTCAGAGCTTTCACTTGAGTTTCACAATTTCAAAGAATTCTTTATGTAGCTCCTTTGTATGTCACGCAGTTCAAATTACTTCGAATAGTGAAATTTGCAACAGCCTTAATTAAGTGTGAGCACAAACACAGCAAGGTAAAGTTAAAGAAAGTCCTGCACACAAGTGTTTTCACTTATTGGCTTATTACACTTGTACTTATGTTGCCTTCAAATACAACTTGTGAGCTCGTGTTTACAATGGGGGACGTCGTGTACACGATATACTTGGCGTTCAGGTGTTTAGAGTCTTGAGAACATTGTTGCTAGGCAACAGTGATGGTATGCATCTAGAAGCCACCAAGGCTAACAATTTAGTAAGCTAGTGAGTGGGTAACATAGTGCAGAAAATGCACAGGCATCGTCAGTGAGGAGCAAGATGAGGCCGATTAGAGTGTCACATTTTCTATAGAGAGAGACAGAGAAAAACTATACAAGTAAAATTGCAATATGTTAGTCAGTTAACGCTGCTGCCTTCAAATGGAACTCAAGAGCTTGTGTCTATGAAATAAGTAGTCGTGTACACGATGTGCTTGGGATTTAAGTGGGAACACTGCTGCTAGGCAACGGCAACATCAATGCGTTTGCCCTTGTCGTCGAGCTAGGTTGCTCGACGACTAAGTAGTCTGCTAAGTAGCTGTCCGTTCAACATTTTCTTTAAACATATAAAATGCAAAAAAAGATCCTCTATATTACTAAAATTAAAAGCATATTGTCACATGGACTCTTCTTGTGAACTCGATAAACATTTAAAGGCAGAATTATGTCGCAGACAGGTGGAGCTACGCTGGTTATTATGCGATGTCACTGAACTTAGTAGGCCATTTTTACAGCAGACATTTTTGTCATGTCATGGTAGGAATAGCCCAGGTGTTCCTAATAACAATAATGATGGCTCTGTTATATTCAGTTGTCCCAGTGAGGCGTGACCGTGAGCCAGCAGGCAAAACAGAAGTACCATCGTTAATGGTACTGTTTACACCTGTGCTTTCCTTCCTGTCACAGGTTTAAATGACTTCTGTGAAAAAGGCCTTAGTAATAATGACGGTGTATGCTGTCTGCCATGACTAATGCAACAAAGCTAACAGAACAGGTAGGAAGATGTCAGTTATTTTAATCGGTAAACTCCCACACAGTCATGAGAGGAAGTCTAATCTGGCAAAATAAGTGAAAACACCGGTGCGGTTAAATCATGCAGAGGTTTTAAATCACTATGAAAGCGCTGCTATTGTTTAGTAGCTTCCTGGTGATTCGTAATTGTGACAGGTGCTGCTGGTAGCTCACCTTCTCCCATTCAGTGACTGCAGGGGTAGAGTGTTCTGATAAAAGTCTTGCTGCAGGAGAAAACAGCAGCGAACAAATCACAGCGCCAAGCGTTGGACATCTTTTTAAAAATGTTTGAGTGCTGGATACAGAAGCCTTTATTGAATCTTTTTTTATTGTGGAGCATGTGAATGGAAAACTGTCTGGTCGTTTTAATTAGCAGTCATGTAAATACTTTGAGGGAATCACGAGTGTGAATTCGGGTCTTGTGACATCGCCAGTTTTGATTATGAATCCCTTGTCCTTTTTGCAGTTTGTAGTGACTTCAGACAATAGGAGGAAACTCTTTTCTCACTTTGAACCAATGAGAAGTCTCAGGGCTCTCAGCTTCCCCCTTTTTTCCAGGACCCATCTGGGGATGTCGGGTGTCACCGCCATACAACGTCACATGATCAGATTCCATTTCAAGTTTTTAATAATTCACGCTGTCTGGGAATTTCCCCTCCCTAATCAGCCTTAATTGGGAAAATATGCTTGGCAACAAGGGCCATCTGTAAAATCTAAGTGACCTAATTTTACCCGGAGCTTGTGCCATTTTCTCACTTTAATCAAGTGGGATGTGTGGAGAGGTACTGCTGCAGTGTCTTGGCTCTCTGATCTTTACAAAGCATTTGCTGCCGTCGACTGCCAACCGTATAAAGAGACGTGTTGAAAAGTGTCAGGTCGGGACCTTCATCACTTTATTCAGACTGGTTAGCACACACTCTCACACACACACACACACACAGTGGCGCTTCCAGTCTGAGCTGATAAAAGGCAGTGACCAGTTCTGCTGCAGAGATTGTATTGTTTACTTTGGGTATCAGTGAAAAAGTACAGGACACACACAATTCACTGCAGAGTTCACACACACCCTGTGCACTGCTGCTGAGTCCAAGCCACGAGAAGTCCACTTCACTGTGTATTGATCGGGCAGAAGCTGTGGGAAAATAACTGGATTATGTAATTATGGAGTATTACATACAAACACAGACATGCACTCTCACTCCTCAGCCTTTTAAAAGCCTAATGCAGTTCCATGTTTAATACCATGATGACAGAAACAGTGCGCCGTGTTTGCAAACAGGAATTCACATAATGATGCAGACTTGTCAATCTGATAAACACTGGAACTTTTTATGGATAATCGTCTTAAGAAGATGACCCAGTGGTCCACATATGCAAAACCATCACTGTGTAACACTATAGCTAACACACACAGCGGTGCACAAACACACGCTTGTACAAACACACCATCACAACAGAGAGGTTTCAGATTGAGAGCAGATTAGTGTCATGCTCTCTCTGGTGTTAGTACACATGTTGGGTGTGTTAATAATCAGGGAAGCTTCTATGATAGTGTGTATGTGTGTGTGTTCTTGCACTTATTTTTCATTTAAACAGAAAGATGGCGGCTATTAACGGTTTAAAGCTGCTTTTACACTGCCTTGCAGTAACCTCCCTGACATCTGCACACCTGCAGGAGTGTTCCCCCCCAAAAGCAAAGTGTTTTAAAAGCAGCTGCTGCCGCTACGCTCCACCGCTGTGATAACAGGCAGGTGCTTTTTGGTGGACACTGGCAGAAGTCCAAGCTAGCGTACCGTAGCAAGACAACAGGAATCACTAAAATTACCAATTACCAAGAAACATAAGACCAAGTGGTGTAAAAATAGATGGCAAATGCTGCTTTGTTTCATTTATCCTAACAGTGGTTTGTATATCTGCAGTCCAAGGTCTTCAGGTTTCCCATTTTGAGTGATGAATACAGACTACTGCCACCTGCTGGTATGGAGAGTTATTTCCTCTCACATAGGCGCAGAACTTGCACGCTAGTTGGCCATTGACTGTAGTTTGTGCACTGTTTAAGTGCCGACACGAGGCGATGCAAGTCGTCACAGCTCGCTCTTTGATGCCAGTTTGGTGTGTTTAGAGAAGATTAGAGCTGTTATTCACTTTAAGGTTTAGGGTTATCTGTGTGTTGGTAGTGTCAGCACACAAAGCTCTTCAAAAGCATTGTAAAACAAATGTGTGTGTGTGACTGTGTGTGTTTTGTGGACATGAAAAATGGCACAGTGGCCCAGAGTTCATGGGTTTCCCCAGGCAGGAGGTATGCTGTGTGTGGGTCGCCCTGCAGGATTTGCTGCATGTGACCACGCTCACACACATGCGCCAGAAATTTGAATCCTCTTCACGTAAAACTAACAGTCGCTCTCACACACCAATCTGGAATTGAGGAACCACAGCTTCGGAAGAGTGTATTTCTTCCCAAGCTGCATTATATTGTAAAGCTGGTGTGATGAACGAGGGCTTCACTAGCTATAAATTTCTGGAAGTAGGAAATATTCTCCCTTTCATGACGCTGGTGCGAGTCGCTAACCAGGGCTGCTCAAATTTACAACAGCGTGTTACTGCATTAACTCGGAGCTTTCTGTGTGTATGTGTGAGTGTTTCTGGCAGGCATTGCATATGGAAGTGTTTATTTCCTTTCTCTCAGCAGGAAGTTGGACAGCCCTCCTCGCCCCAACCGTTCTTCCACCTTTGTATTTTCTGACAGCGGTGGAACGACTTCACTTCCTCCCTCATAGCAGGCTTTAGGAAAGATCTCTGGCTTCAATTTTAGGGTGTGTGTTTATGTCTATGTGAGTGTGTGTGTGTGTGTAGGGGGGGGGGGTCACATGTGTACAGTATAAGCATCTTGCCTACTTTGAGCTGAATTTGTGTTTATGTGTGTCGGTGCTCAGCTTAAGCTCTGCACTTAAATACAGTGAAGGGACACTCAGTTACCAACTAAATAGACCATGAAATGCTGCCTCACTAATGCAGCGCTTTTTGTAATCCCACTAAAGAGGTACATATGCACATGTGCGCAGCCTTTTCTCTTGTTTACTGAAGAATGGTCTTTGTTTTCCTAATTAGCTCAAGTGAAGGTTGTTGCATTGAGTGTGAATGGGAATTGGTCACACTTGGCACTTGCAGTTACACACTCTGTCAGAGGAAGAGAAAGGCCAACTAATTTACGATAGTGAGTTTAGTAGGGCGGGGGAAGGCAGAGAGGCAGTTCCCTTCCCTTTCCTTTGAAGACTCCTCTTATCCAGTGTCCTCAAATTGTATACACGCACAGCAGAGGAGTGTGTATTTCTCAGAAACGTGTCAAAATGTAGACACGCTCAAGAAAAGTTCCTGAAGAGAGTCCTGATTAGAACAAAGAGAAACTGTCTGTTAGGTCTTTGGACATCAATTGACTACATGACATTATGAATTGCTGTTTTTGTGAATGACCTTTACTAAGTGGAAATCAAAGCTTCTGCATAGATGTCTAAAGCAGCTGATATGTTTTATAGCTGTAACCCTAACCCATGAAAAGCTGAGCTCCTTATGAGTGTCAGAACACACAGGGAAATTAAAGCCCTGAGCTTAATATCAGTCTGCTTTGGTTCAGTACCTAAGGTATCTGTTAACCTAGCCAAAGTGTAGAATGAGTTGACAAATCTACTCAAATTATTCCCACACTGTCAGTCTGAGCGCTTGGTTAGCATAATCCCCCAGCTGGGAGGTACGATGATGCTCAGTGTTAGCAACATTAACCTTCAATCTCGGAGCAGGTGAACGTCTTAATCAAAGACTTAGCATTAAGATCCTGAAAATATGCACGTTGTTTCAGCTGCTTAAAAGAGCAGCACTCAGAGCGTATCTCTGATTCAGGTTCTCAACATCGAGGTGGCTGAGCCGGTGGCGAGCAGCTAGAGGTGCTAACAAGGGCAACAGTGCTGACAGAGCTACCATTGTTACCTGGGGTGAAACCAGAGGGTAGGTGCTACGCTTCCACACCCCAGCCGCCCCAATATAAGCAGTAACCTCCGCATGAGTGCAGTGCAGAGTGGAGGGGATTAGCTAGCCAGTGGGATACACACACAGGCTCACATGCACTAACATGCACACACAGCCGGACTGGCCACTGCAACATTGGACAGAGAAGCTCAGTTTTAACACACACACACACAGGTTGTGTGGCCTTGTGCTCTGCTCAGGATGGCATTACTTCACTATATTCACCCCTTCATTAGGATGATCTTAACAAGCTACTTTTCTTTGATTGTCGCTCTCCATTGCCTCTGTTGAAGCCTTGCTAAGCTGAGCTCACAGTTCAAACGGCTCTGAACCAATGTCTTTGTCTGTGTTTGAATGCATTTTTTGAATTTGTGAGGTGGGCGTGTTCCAGCTAAAACATGGTGTTAAGTTGCTGTTCAATCTTTACGGCACCAAAACCTTCTCAGGTTTAAAGCCTGTTGTTTAGTCAGAACCAGAGCCCCCCCCCCTTTGAGCAGTAGCTGAGTGGTGAAATATTGTACCGAGACACCAACCACTTCAGAAGTGGCTGACGCTTCACAGTCTCTCTGCCAGCCCTCACTGTGCTCACAGTCTTTATAGTGTTTGAGCATAGGCAGCTCTGTTCTGTGTCATGTGTTAAGTCAGGAATGGGATCATATGCCTGCAGATAGCAGTGGTGTGTGTGCGCATGTATTTGCGCGTGTTTGCATGTCAGACGGGCCAACATGGCCAAGTCTTTCTGTCAGCTCTGCTGCAGTTAAACTCAGATGAGATGTGGTTGTGCCTGCAGCGGGCGGACTACGAAGCAAAGTGATGGGATTGGTACTGGCTGTGGGCATCATTAATATGGCTGAGACTGGACCCAAGTGGATGTGCCCGAGAAAAATGCTGCCAGTCTGTTGAAAAGTTGAAGGTTTTTCATTTTTTAGTTCAGCAGAGACTTCTGCACTAAGACTTAAGTGCATGTGCATTTTTAACTCCACCTCATGTGTCTGTATCATGTTGCAGCATATTTGACTTTTAGAGACACAAGATAGTAAAAACACACATGGAAACTTACATGAAGTTAATGTGGTGTCGTTAAAGCTAATCGTCAGCTTGTTATCTTCCTAGTTGTGGTTGCACCCGCAAAAATCTATACTTTATCTCTCAGGCTCCTCAAGATATAAAGGCCTTTCTTCCCCAGTCTGCGTCCTTCTTTTCTTTACCTTTAATTACGTTCTGGTTGAGGCCTTTGGGGTCTGTTTACACAAATCCCATTAATGTAAAGTCTTTGGGAGGCTTACTCACGCACATTCATGTGCACACACAGACAAAACAAGGGAGTATCTACAGGTTTAGAGAATAGTCTAGCCCTGATTAAGAGGATTTAGACACGAGTCTGTCTGTTTGTCCGCGACAGTGAGCACACACACACACACACACACACACACACACAGGCCCCAAACTCCTGGGGTCTTCTTGCAATGGCAATTATGCTGCACACAACAATGCCTCGTTGAACCACGCTGCCTTATTCCTCCTCCTCCTCCTCATCTTTCCTCGCTCTATTCATCTCGTCTGCTCTCTTTATCTCTCCCTTCTCAAGTCTTCATCTATTCTCTCCGCACTCATTGTCGACCGAGTATGGGAATTGTGACTGCAGCCCACTCTGACGGAGTCCCCCACCCTGTCCTTTTCCTGCTTAAGCCCTAATGAAAAGAATCGTTCCAACAGGTCACTTCACAGCAGTTATGGATGATGGTGTGTGCAGCAAAGCATTGAAGACAGCTTTACGTGGGTGGTAGTCACGGTGAAGGGAGAGTGTGCTGGATTATGGGTAAAAAGATTTAGCTGAGCAAGAGCTAAAGTAAGGAAGACATATTGGTAACACGTGTTAAGGTTTTTGGTGAGGGAATGACCACTGACTTGTGTGATGAATTATCTCTTGGTGAACCAGCAGCAGTGGTGTTCTTCCCCGAAGTATTTTAGTAATTAATGCACACGTAGACAGGAAGAGTTGGATTCAACATGTCTGTGTGATAATTGCAGCTGGGGCTAGCAGTCAGTTAGCTTAGCTTAGCATAAAAACATGGTGAAACAGCTAGCTCTGTATAAGCTCCCTTATTAATACGCTATATCTCATTCTGTATGAAAACTAAAGCATAAAAACATCAATTTGCCATTTTATACAGACTGATGGCCCCAGAGCAGTTGCCAGGCAACCAGTCGGACAGGTAGTTAATGCTTCCAGCCAAGAAATAGTCTCATTAAATGGTTAATTTGTATGTCCATTTTCCAAAATGTTGAACTATTCCTTTACTCTTCCTGAGTAAACATCAGTGGATTGCTATTAATTTAGGAACCTGCTGTGCTGTCACAAAAATGACCTGGCGAGCAATGTTTATGAAATCTGAAACATATTTGTGCATGTGATATTCTTGTGTATGCACAGTTTTTACATAACCGACTGTTAAAAAGGTGCCTGCAGTTCCTCCATCTGGAAATATCAGCCTATGTGATGGTGACCAGCACTGAGGCATCCTTGATGGAGAAAGCATGTGTGTGCTGCGGTTAACTGGAAGCCTTCAGGACACCAAATGGCTTTGGTAATCTCTTATGATGACAGGGGAGATATGGTTGTGTCATCAGCTTCGCAGGTGGCCTCCGAGTGCTCAGCAGCTAAGGGCCAAGTGACACTGTGTCTTAACGGCTATCGCGACGATCTGATATCCCCGTGTCGGACTGCGTGGCTCTGCGTGATGCATCAGCCGCGCTTGTGCGTACCCTAAGGCTGGGCACTCACCGCATGACTCCATCACCACAGATCCCTGTACCACTCACATTAAGGTCTGTTGTTTCCAGTCGTTTCATGGCTCTTCAACTTAGTGGTGCACACACTAAACGATTCCATACATGCTGGAGACCCCACACAACAGATTCTTTGGTCAATGAAAAACGCAGAACGTGACTTTAGTTTTTAAGTAATTGTGCTGAAATAAGAAGGAGTGGTGTATACTCACTGTGCCAGAAGAGAACAAAAGAAGTGAGCAAGAGGCCAGTGTGGGAGAAGAGTAGTTCTTTGTATAACTTAATGTTCATGTTGCATATTTAGCATTGTCAGGGCAGGGTTTATTATTTTAGGCTACAGTAATATCACTTTTTGTAATCCACATGGTTTCAATTAAATATTGCTGCTAACCCTTCTGAGAAAATTTAGGGTTCGGTGAAAGCAGAATTGGTTCACATCTTGGCATTTTGTCTCCAAAAGTTAAAACAGGCTGTTATTTGTAAGTTAAATTGACTTTTGGAAGAACTTTTTAGGGGCAAAACAATAAGAATGCAGGCAAACCTACTCCTCCATGATGACTGAAACCGATAATGAGGCCAAATGTGATTGTTTGGTCGTAGTAACTGGGATCAGACACAATTTAATGTTCTTGAAAGTTGAATTGAGACAAATAATTTGCAAATTTCATGAAGCCAAAGTGTTTGCAAACAGCCTTTAAAAGCACAGCTCAGCTCTGGGACGGGTTTGCTGCTTTGATTGTTTTGGTAGCACCATGGCAGCACAAAATCACGCTGTCCCACTGTGTGCGCTTGTGCGTCTGATGGTGTAACATAAAGGTCAGTATGTACACGAGCGCTTAAAGGTCAGCACTTATACTGTATGTGTACTACAACAGGGAAACTTTGTCCTCATTTTTCACAGGCAGAGGCACTCATCATTTGCAGCACAAGCTTCATTAAACCAGTACAGTGAGGAAAATGTGACAGCTTTCCGATAGAATCTTAATTAGACAAGCAGAGACTAATTAGCAAAGACAGGGAAAGGATTGAGTCTTAATTAAGAGGTCACTGGTGTCCACCTCCTCTCTTCACTGTTGGCATCAGTCACAGATGTTAATGTCTGGTCTCCTGAAGTGATGTCTGTTTATGTGACATCTCCTCCACCCCCCTATATGTCAGTGTCATCAGTTGACCCCCGTTTGTTCTCTAACTTTACAGGTTCCGTAAGTTCAGACTGGGTTCCACATATCCAGCCTGAACACAAACATTTGCTGACATTAAAAGCAAGACAAAAACTTAATGTAAATAATACTGTATACTGTAATAATACTGACTCAAGTTTCTCTCTGTCTGTCAGTGTAGCCCTTTTTTTCTTTTAATCAAAGCTGGTAAATGTGCCTGATGATAGCCTAGATCTTAAAAGTTTAAGCTAGTATTACAGCAGTTTACTCTATATGTAAATTTTCCACACACTGACTACTGACTTTCACATGATTATGATAATCCTCCTCCTTTAAGAAGAAGATATTGTACATCACCACCATGACTCTCTTATTTTGCCACCAGCCCCTCACGTCTCCATCCTCAATGAATTTGACATTAAGTTAAATCCACTTTAGATTCAAACTCGCTCCAACAGTATTTACTATTAAGTAGAATTAGCGCAGTGTTCTGATGAAAGCTGAACTTACAAGAAAGAAGTCCATTTGCTTTAATAATTCAAGAACTCATATCACACATGCATATGACATACCAGCCAAACGTATGGGAGACCAGGCTTAACCACTTTGCAATCTGCTGACAGTACAGAAGCTTAAAGGAACACTTCACCCCCTAAATAGTAATTTGTAAATCAATTACTCACCATGTGTCACTTTGAATTTGTGAAGAAATTTTTTTTTTTTCACGTCTCTGGTGAACAAAGATCCCCAAAACTGAGAAAATTCCCAATGAATTAAAGTCATAGGGGTCCATGTTCAAAACATCAGTTTACAAACTCTCACGCAATTTATGCAGTATCATCCAAGTTTCATTTATCTAGTACTTCCCAAACAGACAGTCCTTTTCAATGGGGACTAGTAGTGACATTGAAACCTATTTTGCTCTCTTCAAAGCCGAACTCCATTGACAAAAACAGATATTTTACCTTGCTTAACACGAGAGCTGCTGGTCTACCACTTCCTTCATTAGTTGGTATGTGTCCTTATGTGACTTGGTGTTTTGAAAGGGTTAGTTTGGATTCAACAAAGACACAAACTATCGATGGAGACAGTGGTAGACTGACAGCTCTTGTATTCAGCGAGGTAAAATTACTGTTTTTGTTGATTGAGGCTGGCCTTGAAAAGAGCATAGATAACATTTACTCTCAGGTTAGTTCTCTGTCGGAGAGGGCTGTTTGGGAAGTACTGAGCATATGACTGGAATGAGACTTGGCTTATACTGCTGGAGTTATGTGAGAGTTTGTAAAGAAATGTTTTGATACAGTTTTTCTCTTATCAATGCGGCCCCTACTGCTTCAGTTCATCAAGAATTTTCTAAGTTTTTAGACACTTTGCTCACTGGAGGCATGCGAGACAGTGTTTTCTTCATAAATTCAACATAACATAGTGTGAGTAATTGATATACAAATTGTCATTTTGGGGGTGAAGTGTTCCTTTAATGGGGCCTTGACTGTGTTGGACTCAATGACTCAGTCCTAATCTGTTGTGGCTTCACTACAATATTCCTGTAGGTGATTACAGTTTTGTTGTAGTATCCCTCTGAAATGTTTATGGGATATTTTTTATGTAACCAGTCTAGTTTCTGTCCTTCTCTGATCTTATATAGACTTAACACCATAGAATAGTGGCGTTACTAATTTAAATTGCTTCTCTGTGCCTCAGTGAACAAATGTTGTGAGACAGACAAGCTTGGCTTTATTCTCAAGATTTAATTTTTTAAGCAGAAACACCCATTTCTCACATAAATGTGGTAAACAAATTCCAACGCCAGCCACTCTTGACTTTGTAGTTGTAATTAAAGCAAAACACAGGCCTCAGAAAAACTTCCACTTGTCTATTCAGAAAAGCAGTACTCTCAGTTTTTGGTAACCAAATCAGCACCCTAATCTAGTCTGAAATCACATCTCCCACTCCACAGTGTTAAAGCCTTGCATGTTCATCACAAAGGTACACTGGTGTGGGCTTGTGGACCACGTGTCACCGCTTGTAGTGTTCACCGTGACGAGCCTAATCTGATACCCATATGGAAATAGTGCCGTACAGCAGGATTATGAGTTGACACAGACTCTGCAGGCCTTGTCATCACGCCTGTATTTTCAGTTTATCTAATGACCGCTCAGCAGCACGTTGACTGACTGTCGTCGGTCTTGATGGAGGCTTTGACGAGCTGAGGTTTACCACACATAGCATACTGTTGATGCTATTTACAAGACTTTCATGTGGGCATCATGTGATTTTTTAGCTGTGTGTTGGGTCAAATGAGCAGGATTGTGTGGGCTGGGTCTGAATTCCATTTGTCACTTGGTAATGCCACACTGCTATCGCTGCAGCTTTAGATGTACACACACACACACACACATGGGCAGACATACACTTGCATGTAAAGTTAAATCCATAATCCATGCCCTTTGGATAAACGTGTAAGCTTATTGCTTGCAATTTTTTTCCTCTAAGTTTGCATGCAGGGATACACACACACACTCTCTCACACACATGCACACACTCCTGCTTCTCTGCACTCTGTACTGTTCAGGAATGCTCTGTTTACATAGCTGGAGCTGGCCAAGATTAGTATTTTAGTCTCTCAGGTGTCTGCTGTGTGTCACTGACAGTTATTTTATAGGCCCCGGTATGGCTCGTAGTCAAGCAAATGCTGCTGCACCTTGCCCAAAACTTCTCTCTGCTGGATTTATAGGAGGACACAATGGTCCAGAGACCTCAGGGAAGTTTAGCACAATCACTGAAATACACTTCAGAATTAACGTCATTTATTTCTATTGGAAACGTTGTGGAAAAAATTGTGGCTGCGTTAAAAAAAATTATAGAATTTTTCACTTGGTCTGTTATCAGCTTGTCTGAAACGTTGCGACTCTGATGAATGCATATCCTCAGCATACACTCTTACTTTTTCAGCCCTATACTTGCCCACCTGACATCATTTGTGAGTGCTACAGATACGATTGGGATAGTTTTTACAACTGTGACTGCAGACAGCCTATCAAATCCCACTGTGTGCCGCAAGTGAGGGGCACACTGATGGCCGAGCAGAATGCATCTTTCTCCCCGCTTGTGAATTGAATCTCCCTAGCCCAGCCAACTGCATCATTGTAAAAGGAATGTGCAACATCAGCACGCCTTTTTATATGATCTCTTTCTCCCTCTCAGACCTCCACTCCCCCTTCTCCTTCTCTCTCTTTGATGTTCCCGCTCGATGCACCTTGCCATGAAATGACAGTTCCTGTACCGGTGATGTATTGCACCAATCTGTTTAACACATTGAGAATCACCTATTTTCTTAAAAACTCATTGGCGCAAATAGGCAGAAGATTGCTGTCGAACACAGACGTCCCTTCATGACCTCAAGCTCTACTGGGCTCCAGAGCTAATAAATTAGACAAGAAATCTAATTTCCCTGTGGGGCTCTTAGGATCCGAGCGCTCACAGACACACTGTTTCTTTTCAGGGGCGGTTGATTTCTATTCTTCTTGATGTAAATGGGCTGATAAGGGGACAGCTGGAACTGGATTGTGGCCTAGTTGCTTGCTGAGTCACAGTGGACAAGTAGTACACTCTTTCTGTCACACTGACTGAGGGTTTTTTTAGCAGTGCACATGACAGGCCTGTTTCAGTTGTCTCCTCGCAGCTGGAGATACTGTTGTTGTGAGAGGGGAGTTTATTACAAGTGTTGAGTTGTTGTTGGTCCCAAGAGTCTCAAGGGCCACTGAAAGCACCACACACTTTTTAAACAATGTTATCACAGAAAGCAGCTGGAAAACTGGAGTGGGAATGACTGTGATAAGAGGAGTAATTTTCAGCATTGTCATATGTTACTGAGCTCTGCTGTTGAGTTCTTGTCTCCATTCTGAAGGGGCTTTTTGTTGTTGTTCAGCTTTCCTTTAGATTCATTCTCACTATCTCTGACTCTCCGTTGCTCCCACTCTAATTCCTGTGTGTCACTTCCTCAATCCATTGTGTTGGCTCTGTCCACCACGCTCTTTGTTCTGGCTGAGGTGCAGAGGTACTCTGGACATTTCCTGCTTTGTAGAGCAGAGTCCGGGACATGGTTGTGACACCGTTGGGAAATTGAGAACATGCTGAGTAGTCTAACAGGTCTCGGCGTATTGAAACCTTTTTCAGGGGGTGTGTTTCATCCTCAGTGTTCAAATATGAACGAGCCAATCAGATGTACTGTGCTGATAAAACTTGTCAGCTGGTGACTCTAATCACTGGGTCATCATCTGAAACCCGACTCCTGCCATCTGTTAGTTTGTTTAAAGATAATAAAATGATGCGAGTCGTGGATTTGTTTGGTTTATTATTCATGTTCAACCTCCCCTTCTCTACCATCAAACCACAATGAGTCTCATTGGTCTATCTGACTCATCTCCTCAGAACATTTAAAGGCACAGTTACCCTAAACTACTGAATGTTAAGAGTGAGTTTCATTTCTCCCTGCATTGTGACTGTAAAATTATCAGTGTAAAAATGATTGAACTTACTGTTAGTCCCCTGAAATGTATCTTGCATCAGTAAACTCTGCTTTATAGTCCGACTAGAACAGGATTTTGCGGCTGTTGCTGATACCGATATTTAGGACATCTAATAATGACAAGGTGTTTTTTTAAAGACTTTTTGGGATTTTGCCTTTATTAGATAGGAAGGCAGGGGACAGGGGATGACATGCAGCAGAGGGCCGGGGTTTGAATTGAACCTGCGGCCGCTGCGGTATGGACATGGCCTTTGTACATGGGGCGCCCACTCTACCACAAGAACCAGTAGCAACCCAATGTGTTGCTGTTTCTAAATTCCCCTAAACCTTGTTCTTCTTTTCTCTACTGCAATTTATTCTTACTTATCAGCTGATATACATACTGATACAGATATGACTAGAGTAAGCTAGTATCAGCCGATATATCAGCCTGGGCACTTAATGTTTTAGCTCTACCTTGTTTCATGTACATGAAAAAACCACCCGAAAACAAGTGCAGCTTGACATTACACACCAACAGCTGTGGATTCGGTTGCATTGCTTTGAGTTCAGCATCTGTCATTTGCAGATACTTTGTCATTTTTGGCAGAGAGAGAGACATGAGATGTCAACTGCAATTTATTTCAAAATCTGTACTCCTTGACATTACAACTCAGTCAAATCTGAACACACTGACATGACAAACATGTTTTTAAATTCAGTGTGACTAACACCTTCTTAGGATATCGTTATCTCAGATGTCCACATATAGACGTCCATAAATCTGCTTAGAAATCATAGAAAATGACACTGATTATAACTACAGAACTTGTCTGGGAATCTCTGTGTTTTTATGTTTTCTTCAGTATCAAAGTAAACTCAGAGATAACTGTCTGTACATCCATGGGTACATGCCAAACAGGAGCTGCTAAGAGCTAATTTGGCATACCTTTAATGGTCCCAATTTGCCAAAATCCTAACAAATATAGGCAAAAAAAGGTCTCAAGTGGCAGTCAACACCTAACTAACTCCATGGCAAGATAATGTCTTCTGTTTACATCCCTTAAAGCCCCCAAATTATTGGAACTGTTGCTCCAAAATGTAGAGCAACAAAGTTAGACAAGGAATGATAAGGAGCTAAAAAATCCATTAATGAACTTTGTTCAGCATTCTTTGAATGCCCCTATCAACACAGTTTCTACATTCCTGAAACATTTTTTCCAGAAGAATCTCCCACAATTTCCATTTTGTCTTCCAAAGGATTTAAGACAAACAGTAACCTGCAGTGAAAAGACCCCACCCATGCTGCCAGTGAGTCTGTGTTTATTAGCTCCGCGTGGCCCCAGTCAGTTCATTGTCCTTTTGGTTGGAATGGTTGGAATCCTATACAGCCAGTTGGGGCAGTTTAGCTGTCTATCGTCATGTCTCTGGTTTGTTGTCAGTTAACAGCACAAGAACATGCCAGTGTCAGGCACTCTGTGAGTTGTTTCAAACAGAAGTGGAACATATGGAAGCATGAATGAATGGTTTGAGTTGAGTTGTTTGCATTGTGACAGCCACAGGAGCACACAGACAGACAGACTCTGTAGGGTGAAGTAGCATTTCTTAATTGGTAGGTGTGGACTTGTGACGCAAAGGTAGATTCATTGATAGGGATGCAATTTTCTGAATCAGTTGTTGGTCATGTTAATGATGAGAAACTGACTAATCACCTGAGAAAGCAGTTATGTCATCTCTTCTAACGTGTGTGTGTAAGTGTGTGTCGACACCTGCTAATCCGGTCGGACAGGTCGGGGTGAAACTACAGCATACCTCCGCTGCACCTGTCAGCGCTGGGCGGCGCTTGGTGGCAAAATGCATCATGAGAGCCGAATAAAGATAAGAGATCAGAAGCTGCTGTGCTTCCTGGATATGTGACCACGCCCTCAAACGTCTTTATTTGTTTACTAGGGCCCTTGTTTCCTCACTGGTGAATGCAAATTCCCCCGAGCATCTCAAATGTAAATTTCCCAGAGCCACTGAAGCCTCTCCGGACGCAATATTTGAATTGTCTCGTCCACTTGAAAGTGTCAGACCTGCGTACTCACTGTAGCTGGCACTTAAAAGAGATTGATTGTCTCTGTACAGATCGGGCTGATGTGTCTTTACCCTGGTTAAATGCCACACTTGAGCGCTCTCTATCCCTTCACCCTTATCCCCTCTGTTCATCTCGAGAGTGTAAACATCATGTCTGAGGTGATTGGTGTCAGGTGACCTTTGGTTGTCACGGCAACGGGGTCCTAAATCCCAAGGCGCCGGTCATCTCCAGGGGCTTGGCTGATTACTAAATAAAATCTTCCCAGACACACACACACACACACACACACACACACACACACACACACACAGACTTGGAAAGCGGTAGATAAACAGTGGTGGGGAGAGGAGAAGCTTTTAGTCTCATGATGTTGCAGGCAGATAACTTTGTTTAGCTGTCTGAGTACGGACAGACCACATTCCTGCTGTCTCTCTGCACAGACGGAGAGGTACGACAGCATTGTTGTCCACATCTGGTTGGAGTTGAGCCACTCGGTGGTGTGCTGGACACTTGTGTTATTTTGTTTAACATGGATGTGAAAAACAGAATTATTGAATTCCATTCACTGGTAGGTCACAGTACAGTAACTTAAAGTTATCATATCCTGGAGTTTAACGGTCTTGTCTTAACAATTGTTAATAATTAAAAGTCAAAATCAGATTTATTAGTAAAATAGAGTTTATATGTCCTTCTACTCATGTTATAAATCCAAACAGAGCTGCAACGATCAGTTAGTTAATTGATCAAGCGTCAATCTGTAACTATTTTGCTAATCAATTTATCATTGAAGTAGGTTTTTATGTAAAAATGCCACAAACATTTATTAGTCCCAGGCTCTCAAAAGTGAGAATTTGTCTTACATTATAATATATTTATATTTTGGGGTTTCAGAGTTTTGTTAAGACAAAACAAGACAGTTGTTGTTGGCTCATAGAAATTCCAATGTGTATTTTTCACTAGGGCTGAGCAATGCGGAGAAAATCAAATAACACAATATTTTGACCAAAAACTTCAACATTGATACTGCGTTCACAAAATATTTACACAATGAGATTTCTGAAAAATAATAATCAGTAATGTGGATATAATGACTAACTGGGTAAAGACAAATAATAGAACAGTCTGGTAAGTTGAGAAAATTACATAACTTTACTGTAATTCAGCCTTTAAAGCCAGGAAAAGACAACACTGATATTGATATAACATTGATATACTGCCTAGCCCTATTTTCCAGTGTTTTCTGATGTTCGATGGACCAAACAACAAATTGATTCATCACAACAAAAGAATCAACGGAGGATTAATAGATAACAAAATATATTGTTAGTTGCAGCCCTTAAGTCAAATGAGCTTTACAGGAGCAGATACAGCCTTCCGCTACTTCATTCAGATTTTCTAGCGTAATAAGACTCTCCTTCCAGTCCTCTCAGTTGTGAATAGAAACATGTAGTTTCACCAGAAAGCTCTAGGAAGTGGATTCATCAGTACTCTCCTGCACCTTTGCCCTCTCAGATAAGCTATATTCTGGCTGCTCTTCAGTCCCAGCTTCTACTAATCTATGGCACGCAGAAGAGAGAAAGAAGGCCGAGGGATTAGCAAGACAAACTGTCTGATTATGACTTACTTTAGTCATTATACACGTACAATATTTTTATCGAGCTTCAGCAGTAAGGTGCAGTTATCCCTGAAGATAATACTGTATCGTTTGTGAAATTTAGTAGTTTTGTCATTATGCAGAACCTTGAAAAATATTGATGTTAGTAACAATTTTCGATAAAATGGGGAGAATTTTTTATTGTGGGCAAACTATTGAATGACAGTGCCAGCTTTTCTTGGCCTAGTTAGTAGCAGAGAACAGCAGAATGACTGTAGTAAACATTAACAATAAGACAGAGCGAGAAAGTACAGCTGGTTCCAGTGTATCGATGCTGCAGAAAATGATTATTGTAACTATTTCAAATATTCAGAATTGATGTGTATCGATAAATCAGTATTTAAGTCAACACTGCAAAGAGGGAGACACAAGTGTAACAAATACATGTTGTACTTAATGTACACGTAATGTACACTGCAGGATGTAAGTGAGTCCCAAGTTTACTTTAGAGAGATGAATGGCAGCAGAGAAATATGGGAACGAAGCATTAATCTTTCCACAGGAAAATTGTTGCTTGGAAGGTAGTTATATTTGTACGCAGTTTTAAACAAATGATGTCATAGCTTTGCTCCACATTGTAAAAAGAGAGCAGAGGAAAAATGCGTTGCTTTGTTCTCTAAGTATCCAGACTCCTGACCACAGGCTGTGTGTGTGTGTGTGTGTGTGTGTGTGTGTGTGGTGGGTGGGTGTGTGTGTGTGTGTGTGCTTGCAACTCTGCACTCTGCACTGGCATACATGCTTGTGTGTGGTCTAAATACAGCTCTTACTGTTGCCCAAATCATTGTGCGCCAAAAGGCACAAACAAGGTCATAAAAGTGACTTTGTATTGTCGCTCTAAACATAGACCTGCCTTTATATTTTGATACCGTTTTCCACAGGCGATTGTGTCTTTGTTGGATGTGAGTCAGCAATGGATCTGTATTCAGCTACTGTTTGCTCCTGAAATGTCAACCCTAGGCAGTATTTTTGTCATTAACTCGTGCCTTGGCTACATGTCATTGTTCTTAATGGACGAGGGTTATTTAAAGTCTGCAGATTTAGCCATGCTGGCTACTTTGGTATAGTCATTGTAGATTTCTTTTTCCATTAGGCGGTCATAGTTCACAGTGTCAGTGACCTCTGCAAGGCAGAAATATAAGCAACTTACGTTTAGGGGGTTCAGTGCTGTGCGTCTAAACGTGGCCCAGTAAATGTCGGGGAAATCGCCCATCCAAACTGTGATCCTGGCTTAACCTCCACTCTCTCTTTTTGGCAGCTAGAAGGCACACACACACACACACACATACACACACACCAACCCTGCTACACATTTCCCATCTGCCTGACACTCAGATGAATGAATTAGAGCAGACACAGGACGAGAGGCTAGATCTGTGTTTTTTTAGTGTGTGTGTGTGTGTACCTGCTCATCTGGTCTGTTTCTCTGACTTGTTTCTGCCCTGCTAAGCGCCAGCTGTACAGGGAGGTATTTCTGTCTACCTGACTGTGGAAAGAGCGCTCAGCACCACAGCCTAGGTCAACCATTGAGCCATCACTCAGTTTAGCAGGATGAATGACAGGCAGAGGACAATGTAGGTCTGACTGAGGCGTAGGATGTGTTCGTGTTAATCACTGACATACAGTATCTTGTATAACAGAGGGTCTGTGTTTATTTTGAAATTTGAGCCAAACACTTCAGATTCCTGGCCGACCGATCGGTCTAGCTTTAACGGATGATGATCTGTTCACATGGCGAAGTTGTCTTCCTCCAGCTGTTCCAACTGCAAACTAACAACATCTGTTAGCGTTAATATGACATGTAGACTGCAAACAGCAGTATAATAATAGGATCTCATAAACCTAAAGATCCAAAGTGAGTTACTGCCTGTGTTTTCATGCTTGGCTTCAGTTGCACAGACCAGCCCAACTCCACTGATGCTGCAGTGCACTCATCAGTCTGAGATGACACACTATAGCAGCCTCTCCTTTTGTGGTTGAATTTATTTTATATGCAAGTCAATTTTTGTTCATTGCATAAAGTAAAATACCAAGCGAAGATTACGAGGGTCTCCGCCTTGAGTCGTGGGAACCAGAAGAACGAGAAGAAATTACCTCATTTTGCTCTCATTAGCATTTTAGCTCACACCCATCCTAACTTAATTTTACTCTCTTTCGATTTCTCTCTCTGGGGATCTCTTTTTCCTCCTTCTCTGATAGAAGAGAATACGTTGTGGGTCATAAAATCTGGGTGTGTGTAGTTTCTTCCAGACAACCGTGGTTGGCTTGACACGGCCTTACAGAGTCGAAGGAGCCCTGAGGAGCTGGGGAGAAAACTGGCGGGGCTTTTGCACCAACCAAGCCCCTTCCCTCCCCTCCCCTGAGACTCATTCCAGCGTTCAAACTGAAATCAATCCTCTTCCCTGTCGCTCTGCACCCCTCCTCCTCTCATCTCATCTCCCTCATTCTCCCTCCGTTTCAGTCACCTCCTCTTGTCCTCCATCCTTTTCCCCAAGCCCATATTGCCAGGAATCCAATTACATCACACGAGGGTAGACCCAGTCTAATGCTACTGCTGTTCTCCCGTTTCAATCCCTTGCTTCTTAAACTTCTCCCTGTCTCTCATTTATTCTTCATACTTCTTCTCCCAGAGGGTAAATGAAGATCCACCACCCCCTGGGCATTTGGCCCCAGGCGTGTCACTCTGTCCTGGGTCAGTGTCACCTCATGGCTCCTCCTCTCCGGGCTGTGGGTGCCTGGCTTTCTTTGCGTTCCCACACTAAACAGTGGCTGTGTTGACATTGTTCAAGTGATGCCGTCACGTTTTTCTGACACACAGCAGGTGAAGCATGAATGAGAACAAGGTCAGAGCAAGGCCATGGATGGGGGATGATGGCAGTGGTGATAATGGGAGAAAAGGTTGAGGCACTTGACAGCATGGTGTTATGGGTTGTTTGAATTTTTTTATTATTAAAAAAAACCCCAGAAATTATGTTTTGAGACTGTGGCAAGAAAATGATGTATTTTTGAAAATCAATAGTATTGATATTCACAGTGTCTGACAGACCTAAATGGCCGAATAAATTATCTTTACTTGAACTCAGAAAAAGCATGTTATATGTTTTTATGTGACAGCAATATTGCAGGGGTGGTAGGTGGTGTATATTCCATGTTTGTGTCTTCGTGTGAGTGTGTGTGTGTCTGTGTGTGTGTGTTTGTCTGACATTGCTGGCTGAATCATTAAGCTGTCGGGATCCTCCAACAGAAGGCAGCAGATATTACCTCCATATTTCATGTCAGGAGGAATGGACGTGCCCCGCCAGTCCCACTGTCTAATCAGCCCAAAGTGGACTGTGCCAATAATCAGCAGCCACAAATCACCGTCATTTCCTGTTTTGGGGCGAGGTGTGTCACTGTTGTTGTTATTGCGTTCTTTTTCTCACAAATACCGCCAGGTCTTTCCATCTGCAGCATGCTGCGTAGGTTGTGGCAGCATGCTAATAATGGATAGGAGGAGTGGCAGTGAGAGATAATGTGTACATGTGTGCTGTTTATATGTGATTCTGTTCCCTCAGGTGTACATGAGTTGTAGGAAAAACTCAAATGGTTTTGTACTTACAGAGCATTTCTAGCTCTATTTTAAATGTTTTTTTTTTAACTTCTGCCCGAACATTTAAAAGGTCAGCATTAATTGCATAGAAAGTTGAAGCTATAAGGTTGTCTCGAGCTAATATGCAAGAATGTGCCTGGAGCTGTTTGTTGAAGACTGCTATTTTGTTCATACTGGGGATAATGAGGTGGAATCCAAATTCTGTGCGAGCATTCTGCCACAACAGTTACAGACTGAAGCTCCTCTCTGTGTGTGGATATTATACAAGACACCATAAGAAATCATGAAAAGAAAGCTGTGATGCAGGCTGTTCCTTCTTAATTCGGAGCTGTCAGACATCTGAATTGGATGGGCTTCATTGATTTTAATACAGGCCTACTTTTTGATAAGCTGCATTATGTGGAAAAATACACAAAGTAAATTGAGAACTGGGAAAGTTGTTGCTGTTACATGGCTTAGAGTGGGTTCAAGGGATTGAAAAAAAATTCTCCCCCAAGATCCCTGATTATCATCTTTAAACACCAGGTGTCACTTCCTCAGAGTTCAAGAGCAAGGGCTTATTTTATGATTTATTTAGTACTAGATATGGCAGAGACAGTAGGAGAAATCCATTGAAGAAGGAGGGATTTGTAAACCAATAACAGCCTGGATGGACGCGCTAATTACTGTCCGTTTTCCAGCACAATGCAATGATGCAGTGCCACAAAATACTGTCCCTCTCTGTCCAAGCAACTCTCAAACATTGTTCCAGTTAGTCAGCACTGAACAAAAGACAGAATAAGTAAAAAACAAGTAATAACTGTAAGACACTGGCCTGCATGCTTCTTTCTGCTGTTTACTAACCCTGTTTTTGAGTGTGTTTGTGGTGCCAAATGTGACACACCAGTAGAAAAAACAAAAAAACAAAAAGGCCTACCCATATGTTTTTAAATTGTCTACTGGCAATGGTAAAGCAATCTGTCACATAGTTTTGGTGGGTTTTCCCGTTTTTAAGTGACCCACATATACATGCTAATTTTGGTGGAAAAATGGTAAAGAGATGAAGAGTGGGCTACAGTTCACACCCCCATATTTCTTTGTCATTTTTCAAATTGCATGGTGCAATGGCACAGTGGTGCAGTGGTTAGCTTTGTTGCCTCACAGCAAGAGGGATGAAGAAGGTGGTTCAGAACCGGGTGGGGGAGCCCTTCTGTGTGGAGTTTGCATGCTCTCCCTGTGTCAGCTTGGGTTTTCTGCGGGTACTCTGGCTTCCTCCCACAGTCCAAAGACATGCTGGTTAGGTTAATTGGTGACTCTAAATTACCCGTAGGTGTAAATGTGAGCGTGATTGGTTGTCTGTCTACGTGTCAACTCTGCAATAGTCTGGCAGCCTGTCCAGGGTGTACCCCGCCTCTCACCCAGTGGCAGCTGGGATAGGCTCCAGTGCCCCCACAACCCCTCACAGGATAAAGTGGTTATGGAAAAACGAACAAATGTTTTTTTCAAACTTGTATTCTTCACATGAAGTGACATCACTTGAGGTAATTTCCCAGCAGCTCCCTCTAAATTTAAAAAGGCTTTGTACTACTTTCCACATGTTCAGCTTTACTCCCCAGTGTCTGCAAACAGACCTTGATGTGTAAAATTGGTGGAGTTCCCCTTTAAGAGGCCTCACTTTTGCATCACCAAGCAACAGTGTCATTCTTACTCTTCTTGCTTTGTCTACATGTGAAACACACAGCTGAATGCAACAAGCTCATGCACCCTTTCTCCTGTAGTGGTGTGTGAATGTGGCTGGTGGCAAAAAAACTTCAGTACAACTTCATCACACAAAAAAACACAGAGCGCAGTGAAAATTGAAAATCACAGGTTGATGATACACAGTACAAGAGAGTGTCTGAGGTAGGATTTTTGCTGTAATCCCTTTGTTTGTGAGTGTGATCTTGTGTGTGTGCGTGTGTCTGTGTGTGTGATGGATACGCTGCATGCTCAATCGTGTCAGATGCTGGTGCTCGACTGTAATAATGACTCCCTCCCACTGCTATGAAGGAGGAGTGTAAACACACTCAAACAAACCCTCCTCCTCATCCATCTCCTCTCTAACCTCATCTTAAGCTATGGTGCCCAACAAAGTAGATAAATTTAGCAAATTTAAAATATTTCTTCCGTATGGTAAACCGGTTGTTAACAGCAACAACAGGTTTGAAGCTGCTTAAAATGGCATGGACAGACATGCACGTTAACAGCTTGTCATGAAGTTCCCCGTCAGCTCTTCTGTCCTGACACTTCATCATTTCATCACACTGAGATCCTGCATTAAAGAGACATCAGAACTTGATGTCAGTCTTCGCAAAGGAATAAAGTTGCTCGGTACAGCAGACAGGTAGAAAAATACACTCCTGCTTCATACCTCGACTTTCAGTTCTGCCCCTGTAAACTGTGAGCAGAGCAGACTGAGCACGGTGACTGGCACAGCCCTTCATAAAGCTCCTCAGCCCCTTAGGCAGCATGCTAATGTAAACGCTGTGCTCTGCTGCCCCTGTTTTAATCACAACCATATGCCTTGCATTCCTCCCCCCCGGGACCCGGACCCCGGTTCTGCCTACAGTCAGCCAGCAATACGACAGCCACTCTGTTAGCGAGCTTGTAGAGTTGCTCAGCTGAAACACCTCATATCAGCAGACAGCCTTTTAAATATTATATTTCAGTGGAGTTCATATCACACCTGAGGAGGCAGGACACTAGCAGTTGTTAAAGCAAACTCGTGGTCAGACTTGTCAGAACCAGCTGCAGAGCGGCAGGAAGATGGATGAATAATGCACTCGGCTTCTTCATATTGCAGCCGTGGTATCTCTAAGTAAGACGTTTAACCCCAACATCTGACCCGACAGTAGGAGATGAATGGGCAGATTCTTGGTGTTAATATCCATGCTGGCTTACTAACCAGTTTTACAAAGAGAGTAGGAATTTTCCCAAAACATTTTGTCTGGACAAGTTTTTTTTTATTGTGTTGTCCTTTCTTACATCTTACTCCATAAGGTGACTTCCCTCTTACACAACCATACACTCACACTGATCTCCCACTACTGATGGTGTGGATGTGACTGACAATAAAGTCTATCTATCTATCTATCTATCTGTCTATCCATCCGTCTGTCTATCCATCCATCCATCCGAATTGAGCTTTGAGGTAAATGCTAATGTCATTTATGCCAAAAGTATTGGATGCCTTTTTGTGCCACTTGATAAAAGGCCAAGGATCACCAAAGTGTTTCAGGCTAGAGCTGGGTATCATTTAAAAAATGACGATACCAATACCAATAACAATACCAGTACCAGTATCCTTCTCGTGATACCAATACCAACAGACTACCTAATCTGATACCTTTTTTTTCTACTTGATTCGATGCCCATCACGTAAAAGGAAACATCCTGTTAACTACTTTTATGACTGCAAGCAAAACCGTTGATAAAGTCTTTTTTTCTAGACCCGTGTACAAAAAGGATTGAATGCAGGTATCATTTGACTGGAGATATTACTTAGTACTGGGTTATTTTGGTCAATACCTAAAAGGTATCAAGTACCGATAACCAGCCCATTCATTCATCCTCTAGAACAGTGGTTCCTAAGTGGTGGGTCATAGTCCAAAAGTGGGTCGCGGGCTCATTGTTAATGGACCGCAACTGAATCGCAACCATGTCAAGTTTGTAAAAGACACACTTTATTTTTAGGTACAGTAAAAAAAAAGTATCACAGAGCTTTTATTTTGAAGTACCGTTTTCTGCTGTAGAGTGAACGACCAACGGACAACTACTTAACAGAGACAGCAAAGTAGCTCAGCGACATGGCCAAACCCAAGTATGACACTGGATGTGTTAAACTGTGTGGACCTCGAACTAACGACTAAGGAGAAATCTGGACTCCATGTCTGGACCAGTTGGGAGCCTCTGCTCTAGAAAATATAATTGTCAGAACGTGTGCCAAATCATTTTGTATATTGTAGAGATATTTCTCTGGACAAGTAGGATTTGTCCCTGCAGAGATCATTCATCCATTAGTGTTTGAGATATTTCAGTCTGGACCAACCTGACTGGCCAACTGACATTGCCATTCCTAGAATAAATGTTGAAATTATGCTATTCTCGCTAACACAAGGAGCAGAAATAACAGCACATTAGAAGCTTAATGAAGAATTTAAAGTATTTAATACAGACCCATTAATTTGCTGCAAAGTGGAACCTGGACAGAAAGGCAAAAGCTCCCTGAGGTAAATTTGTGATTTGGGATATTGGGCTGTATAATTAGAAATGACTCGACTTGACAAGGTTGGTCCTTGAATTAGGTATTCTTCCTCTGGTAATGTTACCTTGCATGATTAAAAGCACCTCATCGCTGAATATTGTTGCCTTGAAAGGGCCTCATTTTCTGGGTGCTCCACTTCGTTCCAAGCATTGCCATGTAACAGTGAACGTCCGTATGTATTTGGAGCTTGTGATACTAAGCCCTTGTGTCCCTCTTTAGTGTGGCTCGCTGATAGTAGGAAAATTGTATTGCATTGTTTTATGTGTGACTGATGGGCTGATAAATTGCTGCTCCATCTGGCCCCTATCTCACTGCTCAATTAGAGAGGGGGGTTATCTGAGGACACAAAGCAACACACCACTGCGGCAGGCAGATGGTGACTTGGTGTGTGTTTGTCTCATCTGACACTACCTGTGTCTTATGCATAATCATTCTCTCCCTCCCTCCCATCCACGCTCTTTTTTTATCTACCCTAGTTTTCCGGTTGGTCTTCTCCTGTCGTCTATTCGCTCGCGCCCAATCGCTCATGTCCGCCTGACGTTTCACACTTTTCCTCTGCTTTGTCTTCGGAGGCTGTGATGGATTGTTTGTGCTGGGCCGATAGCTTTGCATTCATCACCCCTGCTGGCTGATTTGACAAACATGATTTTTTCACTGTCTATCAATAAACTAGGTTTTGTTTTGCTGCAGACAACCACCTAACCTAAATAAGAACCTAAATAAGGTGTACTCATGGCCTTAATATACTGTGTGTTTTCATTTCTGTAGAAGACAGGCATGACCCGAGGCTTCATGTACGACCACTGGGGAATAGAACAAGATACATTTGTTAACTTTGATGTAAAAAGAGGCCAGTCAGGTCCAGTTTGGCAGAGTGAAACAGAGAGGATGATGAATAGAAAAACGAGTGTGTGTATGTGTATGACGAGAGACGTGCTTACTGAATGCTACGTATGCGGTTGGACCTGCTCAGTTGGATTGTGGGTGGTCTGATGTCATCTTTCACACATGCAGCCAGTTTCTGCCTTCATGTTGCACAGCCCAGCTTCAGTTTTAGTGCACATACACAGTATTTAATTCCCTATCTGATTGTTCTTTGATCTTCCATCACATCTACTGTTGAGGCACTTGGAGAGCGCTTTCAAGGCCCCTTTTTTCTCTTCCACTCCTCGGGACTCTGGGAAAAAATAGCTGTACAAACAACAGATGTGCGCTCTGATCCCAGGCCACCACTTCCATTTTAAAGGAATGGTATGTTCTCAACCCTTTGACACAAAAGGAGATATCCTGAAAGAACACTGGTGGTCTTTTGTTCAGCTGCCGGTTATCAGCTCTCCTTCATGTGTCAGAGTGCTGATGGAAACTTCCTATCCCAAGTCACCTTTCAGATTTTTGGTTTGATTCTTGTCATAGGATCATGCCTATAGCCCTTCCCACTGTGACACTGTACTGAGCGGGCATGTGTTTGTGTACGAATGCTTGCACACACTCCCAGCCACCATCAAGTATCCCATACAGGTTCAGTCACAGTAGACTTGCTGAGGAGACAGAAAAAGTGTCTGATCTCTGCCTGTATTCCCACACCGCACAGAAACAAGCAATCTTTTCTGGACAAGATCTGGTGAAGGTAAGAACCTTCCGTTGGCTCTTTCCCGATGAAAATGCCATCTCAGCTGAATAAGAACTCTTAAAAGTTGTATTTGTCATCCTCTAACAATCACAGCTTTAATAGCCGGCCTCAGGTAGGGCATGTTTTTCACTTGCTGCTTATGATGCTTTCTAAGTATTGTGCGGGGACAAGCACCACTCTGCTAAGAGAAATCTCTCCACTTTGCTATTATTACACGAATCAAGGCAGTGTGGGAATGTTTCAGAAATAGGGGCCTCACTGTAATATATTCTTTATGAGGGCTTTATTGCTAGTCATTTTGCTGAAGTTGATGTAATTGTTGGAGTGGGCTTCTGAAGTGCTGAAAGGTAGAGAAACTTTTGCTTCACCATCCTATATTTATGGTAGGATGGTAGTGGCAGTTTTTTCTAATGTGAATGTTGCATGCTTTTTCTGCACCTCTGCTCAGCAAGCTTGGTGTATGTGTGCAGATCTGTGATATGTCATGTGGAAATGTAGGTGTACAGGAACAGTGAGTACAGCATGTACTTATCATGTCCCATAACCTGTATCTCTTTTATTGTCTTATGTGGACTGGGAGGAATGAAAAGAGGGGCAAACAAGGGATGCACCGATTTATCAGTGGCACATTGGTATCGCCTGATATTCGCCTTGTTGACTGCCATCATCGTCTACTGGCAAATAAGATGGCGTTCACTGATGGCAGTAGCCTTTTTTCTCAGCAATTTTGAATAGGCTAAAAGCAGGGCTCCAGACTTTTGGCGCTCTGTTGCTTTGGGGATGGGGATAGAAAAATTCCGTCGGGACGAAAGGATGCAGTAAACTCACTTGACATGTCAGGGGACACACCCTCGTGTTTCCCTGAAAATGCTACACTGTGACAAACAAATCCGAGTTGACAACGGCAGGAGTGGTGGAGCCTATCCCAACTGACATTGCCCCGACGAAGAATATTCCTAGACGACCAATAGTCGTCATTTAGGGCCATTAGTCGACTGGTTGCCTGCATGTTTACAATATTAATTTAATTATTAAAGTATATAATTTGGGCGGGGCAACACAATGGTTTGAGTTGAAGTGTGAGAAAGAATAGTATCAGTAACATTGTTAACACAGTGCTACATTACAGAGAAATACAAAACCGTACTAATGCACCTTCATTAATATAGGCCTATATTGTATCTACAAGTGCACGTCACACACTGAGCGAGCCGCCTGTTAATGACGCTGTCGGCGAAGCAGTAATGATTGTGCTGAGTGGCTAATGGACATGTAGCTACTGACATGTTTCAGATGATACATCATGTTTGTAGTCGAGGAATGATGGACAAATGTTTGCCTGTAGAGTTTACACATCACCTTGGGTTCATTCTTCACCTTCTCAAAATGATCCCACACTTTGGATTTCCTGTCCAAGATGTTATTAACTAGCCTGTGTAATAACCGCAGGTACCAGCCCTGTAAATTAAGGCGACTCCTGTCTGAATAGTTTCACGTTTGTTTGTTGTTGTTTTTTTGTCTGCGATGAAGCGACCAATGAAATCTTGCCGACTAATGACCTTTCTGATTGACTAACGTTTGGTCGACTATGAGGAGGCAGTCCTACACCCTGGACAGGTTGCCAGACAGTCATAGAAAGACAACCATTCATGCTCACATTCATGCTTACAGGCACTTTACAGACACCAATGAACCTAACCTGATGTTTCTCAGTCCACTGGGTGTTTTTCTGCCTCGAGAAGAAAACTGAAACAAGGAAAGAACAGAGGTGTAAAGCATTGCTGGGATGAGTGGTAGCCTTTATCTCACAACAGTGGTATTTTGTTGTGCTCGTAAACTCAGACCACATTCCCCATAAAGCCAGTTGCTGTTTCTTGCAAAGATGATGTTGCTACTTTTGCCTCATCTTTCTCCCTGCCACATGAACTTTATTGTTTAACAGAAGAAAAAAGCAGTTTTTGTTGTTTGTGCCAAACCAGCAGTTTTTTTTGTCATAAGTAACTCTGCACATTTCCTCACAAAATCCAAACTGGGAGCACAGAATATTAAATGCAGTTCAAAGGCTAGTAATAATCTGCCCAGTTTTATCGCTAATGGTCTTTCTTTTTTTATGCTCATCATGCTAATGCCTCCTAGATAATTTAACAGTTTAATGGTAAATTGCTACACGTAGGAAGTTGAAAGTTAGAACACACTTCTTGCTGAGCTTGTCTCAGTGTGGGGGGCAGCAGAGGCTGGCCAGCTGCTTTGTCCCAGTGGTGGCTGCAGCAGCATGCAGCCATATGGTGCCTCAGCCTCTCTGTAATCACTGGACCAGTGGAGGAGACGAGGATGGAAAAAGGACTGTGAGAAAGAGTCGGCGGACGTGTCGGCGTAATGTTTCTGTCAATTCCAATTCATGTTTTGAAAGATCTCCAGACTGGTCATCTGAACTGCAGTGAAAAGGGCCATAAACACTTTAGTCTCCACATATAATTTTTTTATCACCGCATATTGAACTCTTCTTTCCCTTCACCGCGCTTCCACGCATTCTTTTTGACGACTGTGTCATTGGCAGTGCATGGCATATTATTCCAGCTGTGCTTTAGCTGCAGTGCTGGCAGCAGCTCGAGGCGTTCAGTCAGGCTGAGGTCAGGAGTGGGTTACCACCACCATGTATAAAACTCAGAGGTGGTGTGTGTGGTGTGTGTCCCACTGTAAGATGATCCAGTAATTGATCCCACTCCTCTTTGCTTTATGGAGACATGATTACTTCAGAGGCACATGAAGGGAGTGATGTAATGCAAAGAGAGATGTGGTCATTATGGAGGTTGATTGTGCCACAGTGTGTGTTGTCAGAAGCAATAAGGAAAGGGTTGCCTTATCATTAACTTTGTGTTAATGCTTCCCACTGATGTTCATTTTAACACTGGACGTGTTTGTATATGCGTTGATGAATGAGAGTGTGAGCCCACGGTGCTTCAGCACACCACAGATGGATCATCTACACCTATACCCTTGCTGAAACCACAAGGCCGGCGACCCGCCCCTCAGCTGTGTCCCCCAGAGTTCTGGTTGCTATGATACGGAGAGGCGGGGCTCGAGCCGGGATGGATGTTACCGATCTTGGAGGTGGCTCCATGTGAAATTGATGACATGGGGAGCTCAGCAGCCGGGGGCCACTGCATGCTATCAACTCACACATGTACACACACAGGAAAGTCTATAGGAACAGATGTCACAGCACAAACAAATAACAAATCAATAGCTAACCCTATAGCTTTCACAAGCGTCTGTGTCCACGTTTGTTTATCTTCGCATATATTCAGTGACCACACAACAAGAAACTATGGTATAAATAGTGCCAACTCAACTCTACGAACAAGGGCTGCAGTATGTGTTGGTGCTGTGATGGATTGCCTTGTATTTGAAGGTGTTTCTAACATCTCCCATGCGTGTAAATGTGGGTAAAAAAAATATTGGAAACACATTTAAGTACAGTGCAATCCAATACAAGGCCATCATGACCCAGGGTTGAGTCGACACAGAAAATGAAGCTTAAAAAGTTTTACAAAGCTAGTATTGCACAGCTGTTACATTGGATTGCACTACATTATAAATTATATTATTCATTTTTAAGGTCAGTGAGTTTTTATGTTGTTTGTTCTTATGCGTGATATTTACACTGCAGCGAAATTGGAACAGCAGCAGAATAAAAACTCCATCTCTCCTCCTCTCCAAAATGTAATTAGAGGAGTTGAGAGCAGAAATGTCATGGCTATTGATCAGAGAGAGTGGGGGCAAAAAAGCACTGGCCGGTCCCCATGTTTAACGACTAATTAAAGGGCCTCATTAGGAGGGGCAGGGGCTGGGGGTTGATTGTCTGCAGGGCAGAGACGAGTCCAGCCCCGGTCATCTGGCCCAAAGCGGAGCTCTGCACTCGTTTGTGGAATGTGAGGGATTTGCATAGAGGCGAATGAGCATGTCAGCAGCTGGCGCGGAGAACTCTGTGGTCAGCAGCAGGTTAACTTAGAGACACACAAACACAAAAGAGCATACTTCTGAGTTTATAGCCGCGTGTTTACAAGCTCGTATCGACTTACACTCGTTTGTGAGCTGCGAATCCCCGTGCAATCTTGAAGCAGGGGATCAGGAATCTTGACTTTGCATGCATTTTCTGGGAGAATGAACGTCGGCCAAACTTGTCATCTCTCATCTTGACATGGATCCTTCTCCTTGAAGGCCATCGTTGGATTTGTTTTGCTCCGTCTTCAACCCCCTCAGCTCTTGATTCCTGACAAACTGTCTTTTTTTTACTAGTATTTTTATTTAGATCATGTGACTACCCAGCTCATTTGGCTGGCTGTCCTGCAGTGCCCCCCTTAGTGCATGTACATTTCTCTTGAGATTGCCAGACAGACAAGCAGCTTCTCACATCATTAAGGGAGTTTGTGTAATGATTTGTTTATAGGGCGTTATCTGTTCACATAGCTCACCCAACACATACGCAATCTGATTGTGTTGTGTGTTTGTTTACTCAGAAAAACTGGAATTCCATTAAATAATTTAAAATGCATCGCCTTAAAAACTATGAAACAGTTTGTTACTTTTCATTTTCTTTGCTATATCTGTGCGAAATTATCAGGAGACCTCTCTGTATGCTGTGGCAGAAGAAAACAATATTTCATCAGACCAAGTAATAAGGCTGCGTTCAGCAGGTTGCAAAAGCAATACATCTGTATCAGATTTAGAGCTTTAACTGAGGTCACAGAGCAATGATGCAGGCACATGCTGCGTTGTGTTGCAGTGGGCTCTTGTGTTGCCCTGGCGCTGTGAGTCGTGATTAGTCGGGTGCCAGCCATCCTCACCGCAGAGCAACTGCATCTTTGTGCGCTTCCCACCTTCATTTCTTAGCCAATCAAATGCGGCCTTTCACGTTCGTGATTTATGCAAATAAGCAATAAGGTGACAATAAAGGAGTCTTCTGTTATCTAGGCATCTGAAAATAGATAATGTTAGCAAGCAGAGGGCTGCACAGAGCCAAGGGGAATATAAACAACAGCTTTGTCAGTGTTGTGCTTTTAATATTGAGGCATTGCACTTTTATTAATTTTTAAGGAACTTTTTTCCCCTTCTAAGATGTAGAGTACATCCAGAGTGAGACGTCAGAGTGACAAATGTTGTCCAAGCAGCACCTGAGTTAGCACTCACTCGCTATTGATTTTCCAACTTTTTACTTCACAAATCTATCTGTGAGACTGTTTGCAGGTCAGCCTCCTGGCATGGCGGACTGAAATCAAAGCTAACTTTATTTACTGCCCAGCTTTCAAACTTTGACAGCAACTTTTTTTTTGTCCTCACAGCACTTTCTCTACCTCACCTTTCAATCAGTTATGTGTTTACAGCTGCAGAGTGTTCCAGGCGCCTGAGGTGTTTTTATGGTAACACCAGCACCTAAAAGCTAGCAATAATGGCTCAGGTTTTATAAACTGATTCATCTGTGCTCCAGAGGAGATGTTTTTTTTTTTTTTTTTTTTACAGTTGTGTGTACTCAAAACTAAAGTCAGACTACATGGTTATCCAAGCGCTGAGGTGGGCCGGTCAAGATGAGGAGACATAGTGGAGGAAAAATGCATCTTAGCTAAGGTTTCCCAGATGCAGGTCAGTCTACTTCCCTTTTGCGCCAGATATTACTCACTAACAAGCAAGAGGCATTGCAGTGCAGCTCTGCAGATGCAGGCAGAATGTTGCGCGAGGGCTCGGAGGCTCCAGGCTGACTTTGAAGCTAATTCAATAGTGTGTTCTCCTCTGCTCTGGCGCATAATAAGATTGGAACACAGTCATTTGGTCCTTTGATTAAAGTGTCCAATCAAATGGAGGTTATCAGGAGACAGATTCCTCCGGCACCGACTGTAATGGAGAGCTTTATCGCCGTCTTTGTCATTATTGTTTCCTTAATTGCAAACGATGCCGGTGTTCGTCTTGGTAGACCTCTTTGAGCATCCCAAATAATGGGACGTGATAGCACCAATAGCGAGTTGAGAATACTAATTAAATAGCCTGGGGTTTCAAGTCTTTCCACATTTTTCCAAGTTCAGTAATTAAATAACTTTACAGCGAGTGGAACAGTAACTATGTTCTTTCTTTCGATCACAAAGAAGCCTTGTTTAGAGTTTGATGGGGCCACAGGTGGCCAAGAAACAGCAGAGAATATTTACTGAAAAGACTGTTTTGTCAGAGATATTCTCCACTCTATAAAAACTTGAGTTTGTTGCACTGGGAAGCTGACATTTCAATGGTGCAGACCAAAAAGATGTCCTCATCCAAAGCAGAAATAAATGTTCCATCACCTATTGGTCCATCTGTTCTTTCACAACACCACCACCAGCCAGTAGGAGTTTCAGAGAAGCCAGTAGATGTTTGTATTGGCTCAACCTGGCTTTAACCACAGCTCAAAAGGCCAACAGCAGCTTTCATTGGTCAAGCATCATCGAGGCTCCACAGGGTGATGTGTAGCATATCTTTCAGTATGCAGTTTCACTGTGGCCACATAGAGATGCTAGGATTCACATTATTTCATGCTTGTGAATCTCAGAAAAAACCATGCATGCATTTTTCTGGATCTTAATATAACGCGTCTGCTTTTTAAATTTCCCATCCTCTGATACATGAAAGCCCTGTTATGGATGGTACATATAAATTAGAAGCTTACAAGGTTAGAATCCAATGTTGTGGTGTTGCTCATAATTCAAATTCCAAAGGTGTTAGGTCTCTCTCACTCTGTGTAATTGAGGCTCCTGAGGCAGCATTGAATGGCCCGCTGGGCGACTTTTAAAAAAAGCAGCAGCAGCAATGATTGAGATGAATTCAGTATGCCATTTATTCATGTTCAGTATGTTTTTCCTCCATTTATTTCTTTGGCTTTCCTCACTTGACATCCACACATATTTAGGCATGTCATCATGACTCGAACTTCAGTACCAAGTTGATTCAAAAGTTTTGAAAACGTGGAGATACTGTACTTGTTCTCCTCCAATACCGTGTGCACAGTGAATGCAAATCCTCCACACCTGGCGGGGCAGCATAAAGGTTTTCGAGTGTTCTAGTCTGTCATTAAATGCCAAAGGAGAAGGAGAATCCTTACTCGTGACTCGTGAAAGAAGGCAACAAATCGCCTTGTCAAAAATGATTTTTTTTTAATTTCCCCTATGCTACAAACGGTAGCACGGTGGCACGGTGATGCAGTGGTTAGCGTTGTCGCCTCACAGCAAGAGGGTTCCTAGTTTGAACCTGTGGTGGGGGGTTTGAACCCTGGGTTGGGGGAGCCCTTCTCTGCGGAGTTTGCATGTTCTCCCTGTGTCAGCGTGGGTTCTCTCCAGGGTGCTCCAGCTTCCTCCCACAGTCCAAAGACTGCAGGTTAATTGGTGACTCTAAATTGTCCATAGGTGTGAATGTGAGTGTGAATGGTTGTCTGTCTCTATGTGTCAGCCCTGTGATAGTCTGGTGACCTGTCCAGGGTGTACCCTGCCTCTCACCCAATGTCAGCTTTGATAGGCTCCAGCTTCCCTGCGACCCCCAACAGGATAAGCGCTTACGGCAAATGAATGAATGAATGCATGAACATGCTGCAAACGCCACCAGCATGATGAGGCACTGGGTGTCTATACTGTGCTGAGTGCTGCATGTATTTTTTTTTCTGGCTCGCCAAGAGTTGAAAAATGTTCAGCTGCGCTCATCACTGTCACTTTTCACCCAGCTGTCTAATCACAGTGGAGAAGGGGCGTAGCAAATAGCCTATTGCAAAGACAAGCTGTCACATCTTACATGTAGCGCTGAAACAATGGAGAAGAAATATGTTAATATACTATTGGCTATATACTGTATTAGTGTATGTTTTCCTTTAAAGTTTAATTTAAGTGCTTTTAATAAAGGAACGTTTAAGTACATGACTTTCATTATTTTGGTCTTTTTACCATGGTACAAATTGGGTATTGGAAATACCGGAATTTCACTGGTATTGGTATCGCTATTTAAATTTGTGGTATCATGACATGCCTGCTCATATTGTCTTTGCTGTCTTTTACTTTGGCTGGATCTCTTGTATGGCCTCATCTTTAAATTGCCTAAGATACAGTCCACTTACATGCATTCTTGTACACTGAACATCATGATTTCTGTTTCTTCTAACTCCTAGTTCATTTTTCTTCTCTTTCTATAATACCCTATTCCCCAGCGTCGAGCCCCCGCAGCATGCCAGCCTAACCTCTCTCCTTATACATCTCGATTAGTCATTGATTTTTTTCCACTGCACATCTGTTGGCTCCAGCCTAATTTACGTTCTCTGATGACCTTTTTACCTCAGCGAAGCCCCCGCAGCTACATTGTTAGCATAGATCTGCTAGCCAAGTATGAGGCTGATGGCCTAATGTGGTCGGCGCTGAGTGATGACTAACATTAAGACCTGTGTGCTGCCTTTTTTCTTTGGAGTGGAGCAATGATGGAGACCACAGGACTGCAGGTTTTTATTTCCCCAGCTGTAGTTTAAAGGACTACATCAGGATTTTTCCATACTGAGGACCACTTACTAAAAATGATGCATTTCATGTAATTTGGTTTAACTTTATATTTTCACATTCTGCTCAGCTGTGGTTCAAAGTGTGATTTGAGGTAGCAATATACAAAAAACACTGATGTTGTCCTTAAAGTTGAACTTCCACCAAATTAAACTTGGTCAATATGCATTTACATTAATTATCTGCATCTTTTTCATTAAGGAATCTCTCTAATGTCTCTGTAATGATTCAATCTACACCCAGATAATGAAAGCTTTTATGTTTACTGATTAAAAGTTGGTGTGTTGTCGGTCTTTCCTTGGAAATATACTTTAGAGTGCAAGAAGCAAAGCAATGACAAAAAGAATTAAGTATTTAGTTTGGTACAACCTGGCTGGACAGCCCAAGAAAACAAGTCTAAGGAAAAGGAAATGGGGACTAAAGTTTAATTGCAAAGTGAGTTCTTGGAAGTGCACTGCAGAAATAATAAAGCATTGACAGACATTAATGTTGCCAAATAAGAAAGAGGATCTGAAATATTACATCTTTACAATGTTAAAGTCTGATTTAACAAGACATTTGGATAATTTCAAGCATTGCCATTTGTTGATGTCATGGAGTTGGAGATTTGGTGAAGAGGGGAAGGCACAGAGAGGCAGAGTATAACGTAGCTCTCATGGTATGCATCGCTATGTGCTTGTACAGTACACATGCAAATTATGACCACATGCTCCAACCTTCCGTTGTATACATTATATGATTTTAATTTTACCCAGTGTTTTATTAAAAGCAGTTGTGTGTAATTCCTGAATTACAACAGTATGTCTTTCTCATGTTACTATGTGAAGCATATTCACCTTCGCAAAACACAAGGTAGATTCATGCAGGCTGTCTGAAGCCACTTCCTTCAGATGTATGATCTTAGTTGGATGGGGAAAAATCACACTGTGCTTAAAACACAGCTTTTGTTTCACTGCAGTGTATAACTTTAACTTAGTATGTGTAGTAAATATTCTCTTTTAACTTTTGACTTTTAAACATCAGTGTAATATGTGGCACTGTTCATTCAAGCACCAGTGTTTGGGTCATTTTACAACACACTTTCATGTTAAGCCATTACACTACATTACAGCCATAACTGAGCTTGTACTGTGCACAGTGAGGGATCAGCGTACAGTACTGTACATTAACTGTGGGGCCTTTTGCCAAAATCTCTGCAAGTTTCTCTGCATGTGTTCTGAATAAAAATGTCAGCCGCTGACTTGTCTTTGTTAATAAAACTTCCCCACCAAGACCTGGAGATGTGAAAATGACATCATTTTGGAGCTGCACTCCACAAGCAGTTGTGACTGGTTCATGTGTCACAGTGGTGAAGCTTTGTGGTTGTGCCAGTTGCACAGGATGTAATCAAAGTTAACTTACTGTAAGTTATGCCCGCTGCATCAGAGCAGTGCACAGGGCAGCGCTGGTTGGGGCACGTCGTATAACGTACAGTACCTGTGAGACGATGAAACACCAAGTCCAGTTAGAGTAACAGATTAATGTCCGAGCTCCTCTGCGTCGGCACCCCAGACTGCACCATTCAAATTAATTAGATGGCTGTGTTGACTGTTCTGCTGTAAGGAAACTCTGCTGCAGCTGACTGGAAATTATCATGTTTATCTCTCTATTAACATGGAAAATAAACTGCACCAGTACAGGGAGACGATCCCGTATGACCTTCCATCAGTTTGTACTCGGGTATTTAGCTTCACTGTTAATAATCCTCAGTCCTTGACCCTTGTCGGCCCATTTTAGTGTTTGCTAGACTGTGAGTTTGAACATGGTTTTCTAAATTGTTTAAATATTCTTCTCACACTCAGGTCGAAGAAATTATTTAATCAATTTGTCTGCCGAGCTGAAAATGTTAAGGAAACTGCAGTTTGGTGTAGACCTTTCAGCGCCCTGGTCCATTTGTCACAGATTAATGTTCTCATGGAGCTGTGTTGAGAACAAAAACGTTTCATTGTGTTCTTTCTTTGATACCCAAAGAGCGTCTCCGTGTACCTGCTCAGTTTCTCTGTCTTGTAATCCTTTTTGACCTCTGCCCTCCTCCATGCAGACTCCATCCAGTCTGACCTCTCTTCTCCCTCAACACACCCGTACTCCACTCCCTTACAGCTTTATCTTTAGTTCTTCTAGCTTGGAAGGTTTGTGGGAATCTGGAGGTGGGGAGGGGGCACAGAGGCCATCGTGCTGTTGTCTTGCTGATGCTTAATTAATCACTCGCCAAGATTCCTGCACGCTCCCACAAACCCTGCTGTGTTCACCCTGACTTGTAGATCCATTTATCAGTCCATCTCTGAGTTACTGAGCTGCTGCTGCTGTGGGCTGTTAAACACTCCAAGTCATTGCCAGTTCAAGAACTCATTTATGTCATTACAGATACGCTACAAGGTTTTAGCTAAGTGATCGTCAATCGGCCAAATGTCCTTTTAATGGCAGGAAGCTGCTTTTGAAGAATGCCATAAAGGACATATACTGTATGAGCAATTAAATATGAATTTTCAGGTATATGTGAGGAGCTGACTTTAGTTGTTAATTTGACTGCATATGGATCTGCTTTGAGTTTGAATGAGTTCTTGAAACACAGTAATCCCCCTGTTCATCCAGTGTATTTCACTGGGACAAGGTCAAACATATGCACTCCTCCTGATGTTGTTAATTCCAACTGTTCCTCACATGATGTGCCAGGAGACACTCCCTCATATTTCTTAAAAAGTTCTCAGTCTTTATAACTCTTAAGGGAAATTGCTCGCGGAAATTCCTCCAAACGGCTGAATGGATTTTTGTTTTATCACCATGTTGCTTCTTTTCTTTTAAGAACAGAGTCCCACTATGTTGCGTCAGCCCATTGGTTCCCAATCTTTTTTAATTTGTGACCCTTTGAAGAGGATCTATGCGAAATTCAGAGCATATGAGTTGTCAGCCAATGGCTCTCAACATGGAGGTGGCTAAGATGATTGCCAGCAGCTAACGGTGCTTACTCCATACACTGTTTCCCACAGAAGTAGAATCTATGTGTGGTAGTAGCTGATGCTGGACGGAGGTGGGGGTGAGGGTGTGTATGTGTGTCCCCTCTTTAAATTTGTAGTTTTTTGCAGATCTGTGAATGCAATGCAGGCGTAGCTCTTCATCAGTTTATTTATTCCTCAGCATGACTTTGTGGAGTTTGACTGATAATTGATCAGTCGTCCTACCTTAGCTGATCAGATCAGATGAATGGATGAGAGGAGCAGCTGCTGCAGAGGCATGTCCAAGTGAATTTTTAGAATCAACAAAATGAATGGTAAAGTTTCACTTTCACTATGTCTGGCGTTCTGCTGCTCCGTTTGTGCCCAGAGTACGCCCTGTGCTCCAATACTAGTGCAATAAATAACTGAAGCGCTCCTAATGAACGGTCCCACTCCAAAAATAGACATTTACTATGTGGCGTCAGATGTTAATATTGTGGCGGGCTGCTGCAAATAAATGAATGTGCGGGAAACGCTGCCATAAAAAGCACTGAACGACAACAATGCTAACAGAGCTAATTGTGCTAACTAGGGTGTAACTGGAGAGTGGGAGCTACACTTTTACGACAAAGCTGTCCCGATATCGTCTATAAGTGCTGTATGAGCACAGTGCAAAGTGGCGGCGATACGCTAGTCAGTGGGATACACACATGCACTAACATGCACGCCCAGCCGGACTGGCTTACCACAACAAAGAACAGAGAAGTCTGGATTACAACACACGGTGGTAGCGTGACTTCATTCTCTGCTCATGATGCCATTATTACACTATATCTTTACATAGCAAATAGTGGTTTGCTGATATATTAATGCACTGAATATCACGTATAGAACCTTTTATATGAGGTCGTGACTTATTTTTAACCCTTAACACATGTTGCATTCGAGATTGTTTCCTTTGAAGAAATTTTTGAGCATTGAGCATTTCACAAGAAAACAAGCGAGGATTAGGGAGAGGTAGTAGTAGTAGTAGTAGTAGTAGTCATTATCCCAGTAATCATCTGCTGATAACCAGGTTGGGATCTACATTGTTAGGGCATATTTTCCTCCATATTCAATAGACCCAATAAGAAGTGCTTGAGCATATTCTGAAGGTGAAAGGAAAGATGCTGCAGCCTTGTTGCTAAAGCTGACAACATGATTGCTTTGGATGACTGACTATTGTCAGCTGGAGTTTGTAGGCGAGGGGTTAAGTTGGACGTTCATTCAGTTGTTTGGAGAGCTGTTTCTAGTTCAGCAGCCTTGCGTACAGACTCCCCTGCAGGGGGAGTGAGAACGGGGCAGGGGACGGGCTGGGTATTATAAAAGGTGGGGGTCTGCAGTTGACTAATTGTTGGTGCATGACTCTCACTCTCTCCATCTCCGTCATTCTGCGTCAACTTGCCTCAGAGTGCTTCTCTCCTCAGTCGTCTGGAATGCACACTTTGTCATGCACGCATGCACAGATGAGGGCTGCAGAAGGAGTTATCCACACACACGCACACACATGTACCCACACCTCTTCTACCTCCTGGGGGAGTCAAACCCAAATCATTAAGTTTATCCGCTCCCCTCTTAGTGTTTGCTTTTCCTACATTTATGTCATCAGGCGCGATTTCCCCTCGGAGTCCCCTGCAGTCTTCCTCCGTAAAGTGCTGCTATTGACTTCAGCCCTGGTTAGCTGTAATGGGGGGACTGCATGCTGTGAGGTTATGGAATCCTCTGTGTGTCCTGCGGTCCTGCACGGCTCACTAAAAAGAAATGGTGAGAACTTTTGTAATGGTTAGGGAGGTTGATTCTCTCGCAGGCACCCACAGTAAAAAATGGATGAGTTTCCTGCCCTGAGTTCACAATGTGCTGGTCTTGCAGTTTTGTGTTTCCATGAATATTTGACAATATGTTGGGTTATAGGAACACTGGTATCTCTTAATATAATATAGTACTGTATGCCTACTGTCCTGTGAGGGTACTGCTTTAATTAGCTGTTGGCTGAAAGCTTTTTTGCCCATCTGGTATTGCTGAAAACTCAGTATATGACCTCTGTGAAGAAAGCCAGAGGGTTTGTAGTTGGTGTTTCATAGCTGGAAACTATCTGCATTCTTTATACTGATTGATCTGCTTTGGATTAGTCATATTACGAGCATAGCGTACGTCACTATGTTGGAACTGTAATCAGTGGATCACAATGTTTTTGTGTGTAAACATCACAGGTTTATAAGAATGTAGTGTATTTACGTTGATATTTAAGTTTTTGCAGATGTCACACAGAGTATTTACTATGACTTACGTCAGCACATGACGGAGCTGTTTGGGTTGGGTGGAGTATATCACATGAGCTTCTGATAGACAGCACATTAGGCCCTTTGAAACCACCCTGTACACTTTAAGTTGGTCACACAATCAGCTAATGACAATGTATCGCTTATTTTTGTGACATTTTTGATCATCAGTAAATTAGTAGTGAAACCCTGCATGTTAATTTATGCAAATGTTTGGGATGTGGCCAGGAATAGAAGAGCAGTCTTATCGATTGGGGCACTGTTGTAGAGGTTCAGTCTTTATTGTCGACTAGAAACGATTAAAATGCAATCTTCTTCATTCAAACCAAGCAAAAGCCAAGTTTTACACTAATTCTGTCATTAACTTAACCTTATGAAAACATGATTTAAGTACAGATTTCCGTGTCATTGCAGGGGAGCAATCATAAAAAGCCAGTATAAGTTTCAGTGTAAAAGGAATTAATACTGCCTATAATTAACCAACCAGGCTAACATTTGTTTCCTCTGCCAACGAGGGTTTAGTTTTCAATCCAGTTTCAGTGTAATGACGTTTGGTGGAAAGTTTGGCTGTGGGCCATCGTTAGTTTTGGTTTGGATCCAGGACTGTTTGAAAAGGCTTTTATAGCACTGAGATGGTGCATTGCTTAAACATCTTTATTTTCTCATGAACTGCTGCTCTTCCTTGATCAAATCAGATACATGTAGCCTATGACTGCTTATCACTGTGCGTGTCTGATGCAGAGCTGAAACTGGATGCAGATTAAAAATGTCAAAACTTTGTACGTTAGTAGAATAACAGTTTTAGGAGATTGATCTGCATTGGTCCAGATAATGATTATTTTTACTAGCCATTAATCAGCCACTTATTTTCTTGATACATCATTAGGTCTATAACTTGTCGATAGTGAGATGTGCCCATCACAGTTTCCCAGAGCCCAAGATGTCACTTTCAAATTACTTGTAATTACTTGGACGATGAAAACCGGAAGAGCTGTTAATAGATTGTCAAAATAGTTGCTGGTAAATTTTCTGTCAGTTTACTAATCCTTTAGGCTCTCGTGGAGTTCTGTGCTCTCTTAAGTGCTTTCTGGTGTCCACTGACATTTTCCTCGGCGCTTCACAGGTACATCAATTTTGATCACACTAAAGGTGGTAAACATTACCTGAAAGATTGGGAAAACTAATCTCTTTCAACACACGAGTGAGATAAACCAAATCGTTCCATAAAATTGGGTTGTAGGCGTGTGAGTGTCAGCTGCAATGATTGCATGATTTAAGCAGACAGGTTAAGTAGCTTAGAGGCTAAGGGTTTGTTTAGATAGCTTATTAGCGAGTGTTTTTTTTTTTTTATGTTTTATCTCATTGGGATTTTTTTTACAAACATGGCAGTGAGTATTTGTATTCATTGTTTTCATATTTATAGAAAGATACATTTTAATTGCCACAGATGATCTTCAGCAAACGCCTTCCAATCCAATAATCAAACTGAGCAGCTGCATTATGCAAGTATCACTAACTGAACCTTTGAAAAGGGTTGATTACAATGATTCCAAGAACAAAACACCAGCAAATAGACTCCACCACCACCACTGGAAAATGAGTTCATTTGGATTGTGTGTGAAAAAAAATCTAAATTATCTTAACTATGATGGTGCATTAAAACCTAACTCCTCAGTGCCTTCATGTACTCACCTCATTGGCCCTCCATTCTCTTAACTGTAGCCATATATTACGCTTTGTGTTTGTCTTTGTTGGTCACGTGAGGGCTGAATTAACCAAGCTGCTGAAGATCTCCTATTCTCTCTGCTAGGAGAGAGCACACTGCCTCACCGTGCTCTCTGCTTCACCTCCCATCACTCACACTGCCATCTCCTGCACAAGTCCTTTAGTGGATTTAGGGGTTAGCCACACCTCGCTGCATTCACCCCTTTCAATGAGCTGTCACTGATTGAAGCTCATTTGCATATAAATGGACAACTAATTCTCTCCTCCTTAATCGTGCTTGGTTGAAAGATTTGAACACAAAAGAAAACAGCTTTTGCAAAGTTTTAGACACGTCTCCACATTTGACCTCTAATTAAAGTCTTTTTTTTTTTGCTAATATAAACTTTAAGAAGTGCCTGTTCTTGGGTCTGCATCTACGTCTGATAATGCAGATAATGTGATTGCACTAATGGAGGGAGTCCAGGCAGGCCATCCTAGTTTGCGGTGCTATCTCTGTTTGTTTTCCTCTCTTGTCTTTTCTGGGTATTTCTGTCTTTCTCCATCTCTCTCCTCCAAAGTGCATGGCAAAGATCTCATTTGGGGACAGATGGATCTCCCTTTTGCTCTCTCTAGACTGTTTCCACTCTGCTCCTCTTATCTCCGTCCATCGAAGGCAGCAGGAGGGGGCAAGGGGTACAGTAAATGGAGGCTGGTAAAGGAGAACCACAAGACTCCTCTCCTCTCCTCTCCTCTCCTCTCCTCTCCTCTCCTCTCCTCTCCTCTCCTCTCCTCTCCTCTCCTCTCCTCTCCTCTCCTCTCCTCTCACCCCCCCTCCCCTCCCTGACATCCTCCCTCCCCTCCTCTCTGAGTCATATCCTCCCCACATTCCTTCTCCTCTTTCCTCCTCTTGTTCCTTACCCAATATCCTCTGGGTCTCTGTCCAAACTATTTTTGTTTCATTTCTTGTAAACAAGTTTTTTTCCCTACATGCTTAGCACCATTTTGACTTAATTCCAAGCATTGTAGTAGTGTTTTTGAACTCATTTGTAATTGTGAGGGATGGCTATCTGTATGCAGTAACTATCAGCTATTTATGGGTACAAACAATCACCACATGATACAAAAACACGCTGGCTCTGTAGTGATGGAGCATTCATTCAGAGACGTTCACATTTGTTTTGCACTCACATGCCAAGTTCTTCACATAAGCTAACTTTTGCGCTTTGATCCAAATATATATTTATATTTTTGCAGTACTAATACTTCTTATGACATTGCTAATGTACATATAATTTGCCAAAGTAAGCTGAACTACTTATACAGTATAAATAACACAACTTTTGAGAACAGGAGCTTGTAAGCCTATTTAAAGTAGCTGCCCATCACTGCAGCTCTTCGTAAATCCCTAAATAACTTTTTAGTAAGTACTAGCTAGTTTCAGACCAGGGATTTATTAAATCAGGTTGCATCATGGTCACAACCTGGCTCTTAAGGGCAAAAAAAAATGGGAGACACACAATTTCAAAGATTAGATTTCATAATTTATTTAACAAAAGTAACTAAAGTGTCAGCAGTGTAGGGACTGTGTAAACAGTGAGAATGTTATGCATAAAATAAACAACAGGGAGACTAACCCAGGAGGAACTAACACAGTCACATAACTAGAGGGATGCCTGCAGGAAGAGAGAACGAGAGAGTATGAGGAACAGATACTAGACTTTATAGAGTGGGAGAACCAGGCCCAGGTGTTAGCAGAGGGCACTAATAATGACCACATTGTGAACCAAACAGTGAGGTGAATTATAAGAACACTGGCAACAACAGCAGAGGTCATCGCATCATTAAAACGTATGGACTGTCTTTGTTAGTAAAGACTTTAGTAATGTGTAAATCACTTGCTAGGAAACATCTGTGGTGCCATCCAATCAAAAGCAATCAACAGTGTTACAACGAAGTCACTGTAGCATCACAAGCGGGAACATAACATCCAGATACAACAGATTTAAGGGGGCAAAGGCTATATTACACTTAACTGCAAATACCTTCTAAATTTAGGGGTGAATGTTTTATTTATAGCTGCATACAGGTAGAAATATGTGTTTCAGAATTAGTATTATATGAGCAGGACATATCTGATTATGTCAACTAACTGTCATTTTGGTGTATTTTAGTTAGCATGTTAATTTTGGGGGAAATTTAAGATCTTCCTCACATCTTACACCCTCTGCATGCCACTCTGGAGTCCTATCAGAACACATTCAGCCGTAAACTGAGACCACAGAGGAGCATTACGGAACACCACAGGAGATCATTTCTATTTGTGGCCATCAAACTGTGTAACTCTTCTTCCTTCTGTAGGGAGGAGAGCTGAATTAAAGGACACTGACGGCAATATTAACCTAAATTAGTTGCACTCGTACATTATATTATGCACATTACTGTCAATATAGTGTAATATCATTTTCTCAGTCGTATGTAACAGTACTTCTCGCTGTTGTAACATTGATTAGCAGGTGCTTTTTCCACCATTTTAGTTCATTTTTAGTAACTCTTGTACTTGTACATACTCCTGTTGTTACTCTATTAGGCATTGCTTTATGCTTCTGCTCCTAGAAAACACCTCTATCTTGTATATTTGTATATTCTGCCAGATATTTAATACTTTTTTGTTCTAAAGCTGGGCAGTGAGTGACCCTGACCCAGGGAACCCTACTGGTTGTCTGGTCGGTACTGGTTGTTAATCGTTATAATTGTGGTTACTGTACTTAGTGTTACTGTAATTTGAAGCATTCTCTGGCACAAGTGTTTCCCTCAGGATAAATAAAGTTCTATTGAATTGAGTTGAATTGAATTATATGATTATTAAACTGCATTTAAATCAAGTATCAGGTCAAATCAGTGGTGTGGTCTGTATCCCATTCCCTCTTTTTTCTCTTTACTCTGAACGTGTATTATATTAGGGCTAACGCTAGATTTGTTAGTTATTTGCTATGAAACAGTTACACCTGGCAGTTAGTGCGCATTCTTAATAACAACTACCTCTACATATTAATTTGGTAATGAGTACATCTCCATCTTGTAAACACTGAAGTTATAACTAGGCTAAGTTTGAACTTGTGAACAGCTGGTGCAGCCAGATCCTGATGTTCTCTGCTACATCGCTGTGTTCTTCCAGTGAGGGAGAGAGCGATGGAGGGAGCAACCATGGGATGACGGTGTTGCATAAAGGCTGACCGTTCACTCTGCCCCCGTCCTGTCAGCCAGCAGCTGGAGCTGACACTGGTACTAACAACAGAGCTTCTCTCTCTTTCCCTCTTACACACACTTTAAACACAGCTAGAATCCCACAACTTCTCATTACCACATTTTCAGCTGCATCAGCAAGACTAAAAAAAACTGAGGCAGAAGCTGAATGTGTGTGTGTGTGGGTATGGGTGTGTGTTTGAGAGAGAGAGAAAAGGGGTGGTGTTATTCCTGTGGTCTGATGGTTGTAGCTCCCTGTGAGTGGAGGGCTGTGCTGTGTACTGAGCCTGACCTGTCTGTGTAGAGTCTACAGAACAGAAATAGAGTGAGAGTAGAACAGATATTCCTATTCAGTTAATCACAGCAGGATGGTCAGACGGCAGCCATTTTTATGTCTATTGTTGAAAATCACAAAGAGCTGTGCTTATGAACTGACTTGCGGCAAATCGTGAACTCACTGAGGTGAGATTTTGCAGTAATGACCAAATGAGCATGAATACCTAACCTTAAACTGCTGCTACTAGGTGATGGTGCTCTACAGGTTGCTGTTGCCCTTTAAAGTGCAAATAAAACGGCATTTCGAGAGTATCTAGCTGTAGTGTCACAGAGTTTTTCAGTGAAACACGATAGGCAGGTAGGATACAACTTTGGAAGGAATTGATTTGACCATTGAAGTAAGCGTGTCATAACAATGAGGCCCAGGCAGTGTAACCAGATCTCCAAAAGGTGTGCTGGGCTTTGAAGCCAATTTTCGTAGTGGCCAAATACTGTAGTAGCACTGCAATTTCCGGAGTCCGTCATGTGATGGCATTGAGCCCAATATGACTTTTTCCCATAGAATTTCATCGGGAAAGAGACGTCAATTAATCAGTGGATACACATGAATTGACTAGTTCCACAATCAAGATGTAATCCATTCATGCCGTGCTGACGTGTTGTCACCATGACAGCTAACAACAATCACCATTACCTTTTGAACTTGACAAATGACCAAACAAACAGTTTAATTTCCGTTCTACTCTCATTCTGTTTCTATGTTCTGCGCCGTCTACACTGTAGATGGTAGTTAAGGTGAGCTGAGGACATAACGCCTCTTTTTCAAAAATAGCAGTGTGGCCTTAGAAAACACACACTCCACATTCTCTCAGTGGCTGAGTACCTGACCATGGCTGCCCTGTTGTGATAAAACAATAATACTGTAGTTTGTCTGTATTGAACATTTATGTAACATGATCAGTACTGTTCTCGTTGTGCGTGGGAAGCCCTTCACTTTAATGCAGCTTTTCAATAAAACTCCAAACCACTGACCGACCAGCTCAGTGAGAAAGAAGAGGCCTCGTGTCTGACAGCGTGTGGCGAACGGTCTAATAACTGACCTCTCGCAGTTTGTGGTTGTCTCTCATCTTTCCCTCATCACTCTCTCCGTCCATTTGATTATTCCTCTAGATTAGCTCGTCAGTGTCACCCGCCCCCTTACTCTCCTAACGTCTACTCCTCTTTCTCGCTCCTCCATCGCTTCTCTCTCAGTTTGCCTCTCTCATTACGAGTCAGCATCATTTTCTGGGCTTTACCTGCACACAGTTGCTGGGGGATTTAGTTTCTTACAGCGGGAGGTGGCTTCCCCTCCAAAACAATGATTAATGATACACAGTTTCTGAGTAGGCAGAAATGGCAAGCACGCCCCAGTTTTGAAGAATATTAATTGCATCAACAAGCGTTCACTCACAAACAGTCATTACCTCCTCTCATCGACAAGGCTCTTGGCTTTACCTGTCAGATGTTTCTCTCTGGTCTTTTTTATTCACTCTGTCTCAGTGGATGTGATGTGTGAGACGTGTCAGCTGTCTGCTTTTTCGGAAGAGTTATGTTGACAGATTGAGCATGCTGCTAAAATCATTGCCCATTGTCTGGGGACTTTTCCCAAGTGTCACTCCACCTGAAATCATACTCAGAGTTGTGGAGGGTGCTTTTTGTTAAGGGGGACATTATAAATAAACTGGTAAACAGGGAGACAGACTCGCCAGTCACTGTCACTGTGGATACTTGTAGACACCTTGCTCATCCAGCTGTCCAAATTACGTTATGTGCTGTTTACTTTAAGTATTTAAAGCTGCACTAATCAGTATTTGTGCATGAGTAATGGGTCAAATGACTGTGTAATGTGAAAGGGTTTGCTCATAGTGACAAACTTGAGGACAGTCATCACCTAGGTTTGCAGGGCCCTTTAGCTCTACAGAGGTTTTTAGCGTCTTTAAGCTCATTGTTTTGGTTTTATGACCCACAACTTGAATGTTCTGGTTCAGTCTCACACCTCTGATCGGCACCACCAGCAGAAGGCAGCTGTTTTCAGCCATAAAATTCTGATAAAGCCACTCTGTACTACCTGCCCAGCGTCTAATGACAGGCAGACAAAGTAAACAACTAGCTGGTAAACACAGTGGAGCATTTCGCAGCTAAAGAGACAGTTACTTGCTGCATAAGTCAGTGGAGATTAACTTAAGTGGCTATAACACTTCTCTAAATGTCTGCTGGATGTGTAAATAGACAACTGTTTGCTAACGTTTTCACCTTAGGGGGATAATATGTTGATGTTCACCATCCTGACGAACAATGAGCATGTGCTATACAGTAGATCTTTATTCTAAATTGGTGGGTGGATGTATGTAAATAAGTAAAACTTACGATTAAGAGGCACACAGTGATGCGTACAATTTATATTAAAACTCATTCAAATACATCAGGAAAAGGTAGTGTGAGAAAAATTGTTTACATTTTTGTGCATAGCCAAAATAAGGTTTGCAAAATAGCCAGAATTTGAATATATTTGACATTTTCTTGCTTTCTCTGGCATGCACGCTTTGGTTTAGAGTTTGAGAGGTCAACACATGCACACTTGCTGTCCATGTGTGTTAAAATCCCCCTCCACTCTGCGCTAACTAGCTTGGTCCCCCTTTATGTTGATCCCTCTAAGTGAACGTACAGACAGAGGCAGGGTGGATACGATGGGGGTGCAGTGGAGTGAATGTCTCAATTTTTTCACACACCTTTTCTTAGCATGTAAGTGTTTGTTTCAGCATCAAATGACGTTCTAGTGATTCAAAGTGGAAGGTACTGTGATGTTTATTTTTATCATTACCTTGCAGACACCTGTCACATTTGCACACATGTCCTCTGACCCAAACAGATTGCAGCGCAGCGTAAACAGACATGCACTAGTTTCAAGCCCATGCTCTTGGTTGGAATAATCCCACAGAAACATGTGTCATGTGAACACCTTTGAAAAGCAGGGCGAGACCTCAGTGAAGCTCAGAATAATTGCATTTTCTTTCTGACTGTGTTTGACTTTTTGGATGGAAATTCAAGAGAGACGGGTTGCTTTCCTTAAGTTTTGTTCACTAAAGTATGTGGCAGCTGACATTTGCATGTGTGATGCACAGACTCTGTGCAGCTTAACATTTATTTGTACATAAACATATGTGTATCCCCCCATCCCCCTCTCTTTTTTATGTGACTTTGGGTGCATATGTCAGACTGTGTATTGCAGTCTTTTATTAGTGCGGGTGCGTCTTGGTGTCTTTCTTTAGCTTTTATGAGCTGAGAATATTGCTGAGTTACACCTCTCCATTTGCCCAGCCAGCCTCTAAGGTAAACACGTCTGTAAGCCTCAGCAGCCTCAGCTCTGTGTAATGTTAGCTTTGGGTCTGGCTCTCGCACATTTCTTGAGTTAACGCTAAGGCTTCTGACTGTTGCCCGAGACTTAGCATGAGCACTAACATCAACACCATGAGCCCTTACCACCTCATTAAAACAAAGTCAATTTCCACCCGCGACCCACATTTTCATCTGCGACTCCCGAGGCTCGCCAGGACCTGCGGTGACGGGATGTTGTGATGGTGTTTAGTGCAGAACCAGTAAAGTATTTGTCTTGGGTTACCTTGGCTAGTTTCTCACACACTCAGAGGATTTGTAATAGGATCCTAATCACCTATTCCCCTTTAAATTCTAAAAGAAATTGTGCTGTGAAAACAGTGGAAGCTTTAGTTGTGCCCATGTGCATCGTCTCAGTTTATGGCGTTCTGTTTAACCTTTGTTTACTTCAGCAGATTTGCTGAAAGTGGCCTTTTCTGGGAATTTTACAAGAGCTTACAGAGATGCAAGCAGTCTTCCAGTAGTCGATGTTGTCTGTGAAAGCTGCTCCAAGGTTCCATTTGTCAATGTCAGCAAATCAGTGTGTTGGGGCAAAATGCATGTAGATTGTGCAGTGTATTGATCCTGAATTTTAGGAAACTCTCGATCAATGCGCTGCACAACTGATCTCAATTTTATGTTGTTTCAGATCCAGTTTGTCACTTACTTGATTCGCTCTCGGGCAGTTTATATTCCCTTTATTTTTTGTGTATATTTTATTCTAAGCCACAGCAGCAACATGGCTGTATTGATGGCAATGGTGGTCAGTCGGTCACTCGAATTGAGATAGTCAGTCTGTCTTAGTAACTGCTGGATGAATTGCATTGACATTTTGCACAGACACTCGAGGTGCCCAGAGGCTGAATCCTGATGATTCAAATGATTCCCCGACACCACAAATGCCACCATGAGGTTGGAATTTGTGGTTTTACAGAAATGTCTCAACAACTTTTGGATAAATGGTTTGGCAGTAACACCTTAAGTGACTCCTTAAAAGAGCTTTATCAAAGATTCATATCTACGATTTAGAGACTCAGCCTGGATTGTCTGCACACGGCTCTCAACATGGAGGTGGACTGAGCCGGCGGCAAGCAACTCAACTCAATAAACAGTGCTAACAACAGCAACAGTGCTGACAGAGCTGACGGTGTTAGCAAAAAGCCTTGCAGTTATCAGTGGTATAGCGCAGTGCAGAGTGGTGTTAATGAGCTAGCTAGTGGAATACACACACACAGGGACTCACATGCACTGTCATGCACTCCTGGATAGACCGTCTAACACAACAAAGAACAGAGCAGCTTGGAATACAATACACACAGAGGGAGCATGACTTTGTTCTCTACTCTGCACGCCATCACTCCAATGTATCTTTACATAGCAAATAGTGATTTTGCACTGAATGTTGTGTACAGAACTTTTAACTTTCCATGTACCGTCAAAATTTTAATGATTTATGATGAAACACCTGACTAGTGGCATTACCGTCATTTTTAATAAGCAAATATTAGGATGCTTACATGATGAACTAAGATTGTGAACAAATGTAAACATTATACCTGTTAAACATCTACATGTTAACACTGCATTAGCAAGTTAGCACCTAGCTCAAAGCGAGTTAAGCAAGTTAATGCTAGCATGTCGTTACCAAAAATACATGCCTCGAATGGTTATGATTTTCATGTAAACCAAGCTGATATTCACAGCAGAGTTTCTAACGTGTGTTTCCCTTTTCTTCTCTTTTTTCCTCTCTCCTTTATGGTCCTGGTTTTCTTGATGTTGCATGACAATGATGATGACTGTTCTTCCATCACTCCTTCAGGTAAGAAATTTGGTACACATGTAATGTGAAGAATGTTGAACCTCTGTCTCGCACACCATGAAAATTGTTGTTGTACAGCAAATCACTCCTCGCCCACCTGCTATGACAGCAGCAAAGATGTAGAAATTCCATCATTCCACAAATTGTAAACCAAACAGCAGAGGAAGTCATGAAAATGAGGGATGAGGCAGATATTTCCGCACTGCTGTCTGTTCAGTGGGGGTTTAAAATAACATTTGAACAGTGGATGTCTGCATACCAGAAGCCTGATGGCAGTGGAAGCAGTGATACAGCAAGGTGTCGAGGCGGACAGGTGGAGAGTCTTCAGTATCACACACATATAAAATCACAGAGGCTTAAGTCGGATGGAATTTTCTCTCTTGGCGATGTAAAAATGACGACATCTTTTTTTCCCTCACCCATTTAACGGCCCACAATCCCTTGAGCCCCGAGCCTCCACCGCAACCAGGCTCGCTGTGTCACTGCTACTGACGTTTAGTACATTTTCCATTCCATCCCTCTGATCTCCTAAAAATCCAGAGCCATGGTGAGGATCCAGCCTTCACAGCTCACCAAAGGACCGTAGATAATAAAGCTAACGTGAAACGGCAGCATGATAAAGCTCACAGGGGGGAGGTCTTCTGAGGGAAAAGATGATATTTTCATCTATTTTAACTCATGGATATGCCACTTGTGGACATATCTATAGTGTTTTGAATGCATACATTTTTACCGTGGAAGACCCCGGTGAGCCACCTGTCATCTGTACTCATAGGGGCGAGGAGAGCAGACAGAAAGACAGACACAACTGACATCTGTTCAACACTTGAAGTGAAGGCGAATAAAGTACATTGACGTGCTTATAAAGTGAATGCACATTTAGGTGGCTGGCGTCACTGAGGATTGAACCATAGCATTGGTTGTGCATTGCTACACAGGTAGTTAAATGTCAGTCAATGTCAGGCTTATGTAACTCTGCAAAAAGGGAAAAATCCATCCTTTGATACTCTTCCATACCATTGATCTTTGATGATCCAGTATGGCCAGCAGAGTATTGATGTGGTGACATGTTGCCTTAACTGACCTCATGTATTCCTGTAATCACATCATTTTTATTTCAGTAACTGAACGCCTCAGCATCTTATAATTACTGGTGGCAGCTCTTGTCTTTGTCGTCTTGAGAAGACGTGTAATGAATAGTGTTACCAATAGATCTGGAGTCAGAAAAAGAGCCCGTATTCAGAGTGAATGAATTTAAATCAATCCGCTAAGTGAAGCCTGAGAAACACTTGACAATGTGATTGACATCTACAGTCTCTATGAAGTTGCTTGGGTGGTCCCGTTCATTCAGTGACTTTGGCTAAGTGTGAGCTGGTGGAGCTCCTGCATGTATGTGTGTGTATGTGTGTGAGGAGGGCGTTCCTGTCCACTCAGCACATTCCCCCCCTGGGTGGTGGGGGCACATCTGTGGCACACTCCCTGCCCTGGCGCCCCGCCAGGCCTCCATGCCTTCCTCCTCCCCTCGCTCCCTTTTCCTTTCCTCTGTTTTTGCCTGTCCCTCCCCTCTTTGTGGCTGCGTCTGCCCTGTTTTCTCCCGCTTGTACATTTCCCTCACCATCCTCTGTGTTTCCCCTCTCCTCTTATGCCATCATCCTCCCAGTCTCCCTCTTTCTAAATCATTCTCTTGCTCTATGCTACTTCCTGTCTCTTCCAGGAGGTGCACGTGGGTCTGACATTTGATCAAAAGTTACCTTCAACATGCAATGACAGATATCTGTGCTACAGTTGTGCTCATACATGAAATTGGAAGACTTGGAGGACTGAATCAAACTCCAAAAATGCTGGATCCCAGTTTTAAATTCAGGCTCTCTGTTTAAAACAGAAGCTGAAACCAAAATAATCCTTATGACATCATCAGGGTTATTTTCTCAGACTTGTAAAAGCTCCCGTCTGAGCCACAGAAGACGTTATACAACTGTTTTCACAGGCTGAGTAGCAACACCCCATGATAAGTCACTAAAAATTTACCTTCATGTGTAAAATCAGTGGAGTTCCTCATAAATATAGAACAGTTAATAGCCCAAATTTAGCTTCCGATTTAGCAAGTTATTGATGAAAATCAATGCTTTTGTGTCTTGAATTTACAGCCCTCCTTCTATCACTACAGCTTTCCCTCTGGCCTCTTTCTTCCTCACCTCTCATCCCCACCTGCCTCCATCTACCTCCAACGGAGCTCATACACCATTGCGAGTCACAAAGTAAAACTTAAACTCAGGCTGGTGCTCTCAAAGTTGCAGCTGAGGCGTGGAACTCCATGCCTTCCTGCACACAGTTCACCAAATGACCAAATTTCTCCTCTTGATTACTGATGAATGCCTGACAAAAAAAAGCTGCTTTATCGTTCAGGATGCTCATTTTTTTTACACATCTGCTCGTGACAGGAGTGGCGACTGGTTAGCACATAAGGATTCAAAACACTTGGCCCACATCATTTCCCTTTATATTTAAATGACATACAGTCGTACTGTAAGTGTGGGTGATGGCCTTTAATCAGGCACCAAAAACATGGAGGTTGTAGATAATGTGTCTGTGTTAAAACAGTTTGGGAGTAGGCTGGTGTGTGAGGCTCACTGCGCCTTGTCTAAGTGGGATAAAATTGCAGTGTGATGTGACTCAGGAACTGTGGGAAAGGTTGGTAAAAGTAGAGACAAATGGAAACAGACTTCCGACTTGACCTCCATTATCACTTGCAACTGTCACACACACACACGCACAGAATGTAATAGACTGTCTGCACGGAGGAGTGGTTCAATAGTCTGTCTGCTGTAGAGAGTGGGTCCGTTGTCATGTAGTGGGCAACGTTTGTTCACTGTGTGTTTACCTCTTTGTTCTGCTGAGTATCAGTTGTCACAGTGAAAGATGGAGCTCTTAACTTTCTTTGTCTGTGTTGGTTTGTCCCAAAGCAAAAGACCTGGGGCATGAAACTCTGTAGATTCAAAGCTAAACATTGTGTGTATGCACAAAGGCAGAAATTATGTAAAATTGACTGTTTTGTTAAATGTTAAACTCTGCCTTATTTTTAACTTTCACACTTAAGCAGTGGTTCCCAACTGGTGGGTGGTGGTCCCAAAGTGGGTCGCAGGTCCATTCTGAATAGACTGCAAGGGTTTCAAGTTTGTAAAAAACACACTTTATTTTCAAGCACATTGAATCTTTGGCACAGAGCTTTTATTTTGAAGTGCTATTTCCTGCTGTAGAGTGAGCCACTGGACAGAGACAGCAAGCCAGCTCGACGACACGGCCAAACACAAGTATGACGCCAAATTTATTAAACTGTGTGGACCTTGATCTAATGACTGAGGAGAAATCTGGACCCGGTGGCTGGACCACTTGGGAGCCACTGCTCTAAAGACCTGTGTGTACACATTGACTGAAGTACACACGAGGTGTGGACATTCCTCCGTTATTAACACCAGTTTATGTGTGGGACAGTGTTTTTTTTTGTGTGTACACATTGTTTATACATCTTTCCCCTGGTGTTTCAGCCACATGTTTGTGAGTTTGGATACAGTCGCGCATGGCTATGTTCAGGCACATGATCATGTACAATGTGAGCTGCTGACAGTGATTACTGGCTGCAGGTTCCCAGCCAGCTGATCCCCTGTCTGTGTGTCTGTCTGGAGAATAGGCATGCCCTGCTCTACTCTCTGCCTCATCCTCGTCTTTGGCTGAAATTCTCCCATGACTCAGTGGCACACTGCTCTGTGCTACTCTCTGCTCTTACCAGGCTGCGTATGAATATGTCATTCAGCCCAAATATAGGTTCAAACAATTTAATGGCACAGTTTTACTTCTTGAAAGAAGCACTGCTTTCCATGCTGTGACACTGTTAGGGAGCACAGAGGGAGGTGTGTCTGTCCGTCAGTGAGTCGTCACCACGGTTTGGAAGGAAACCTCTGTGGTGGATTAAGGCTGTGAACTGGCGGCCCAGAGTCCTCAGACCTGGGCGCGCTCCAACATGAGCCTCCGTCATAATACGGTGGCGACAGTGTGTTGAGAAAGAGTCGAGCATGTTTGCGAGTAGATTCTGCACATTCTCTCACATGTGCGTGTGGGTGTGTTCACTTGGATCGGCTTTATATGAGCGAGCTGAGCAACCCAGTTACACACACACAATTATCGCCCTCCAACTCACACAAAGCTCTTCTCATGGTTCACTGGTCTTCATCTCGCTCATCATGTTAGGACACTGTGGATAACTATAGCTCATATCAAAATATGCGTGTGCTTCTGGTCACAGGGAGTGAACACACACACAGCACATGGCACAATACACGCATACAGCCGTACATGGACATATGCACTTGCAAGGCATGCATGTAAAGACAATGTGGAGTAACTGATACATTAAATCATCTCCATGTAGACGCTCAGGCTGTTTCCAGGTTCATCAAGTGTGTGTGTGTAAGGAGTATTGCTTACAACATGGATTGTAGATGACTGGGTGCATGCAACCTATTCACATGTCAAATGAATCTCATTGTGTTGAGGTGTGGAGGGGGAGGTTTGTCTTGGACAGATTTGTGTTTATTCATTTATATATTTTTATGATGCATGTTTTTTTTTGTTGTTTTTTTTTTTTTTACTTTGGGTGTGTAGTCTTGTTTATACCGAGTGCACCATTTATATTTATCTGCCCCTGCTGGTTGTAAGTTAGTGTTACAACTGTGTGTGACCCTGTGTGTGTGTGTTTGTGCCTGCCTCCATGTCTGGCCTGGAGTCAGCTGTTAAGGGATGCAGCGCTGGATGAGCGTTGCCTGATGCTGACCCAGAAACGACTGTAGACGTAAGCAGCAGTGACTGCTGCCCCATTAGCCCACAACCCTGAATCAAACACAGCTTTCAATGTAAGTGTGTGTGTGCACTAGGGTTAAACAACATGGCAAAATAATCTTATTGCAATTTTTTAAGACCAATATTGCAAATGCGATTTTTTTTTTTTCTAGTTCATTATCTTCTGTATCATTCACTATACACAGGCAGTAAATCATTTTATACTAAGATGTAATGATGCATAAATTAAATCTTTATTTAGCTCTTAAATTGTAAAAACCTTCAGTCACGGTATAATATTATTACTTGTAACTTCAAGCCTTGTAAAAATGTTTTATGACCATAATGATTTAAATAAAATCTGAAAAACAACAGCAACAGTACAACAGAAGTGGTGTGAACATTAATATATGAAAAATAATTGTGGCTCTTACTGATCTCCAGTCAGTTATAGTAACAAATCATACTAATTAAAGTACACATTGGCAGGCTCTACAGGTCTAAACATGTTTAGATAACTCAAAGCTGTGTTGTAAACATGTTCTTAACCGTTCCTGCTTCAGCCTCCAGGCTGTGGTCGGGAATTTAACAAGATGTCCTTTAATATTGTCACAATACCAGAAATTGAAACTTCTTACGATACTAGTATGAAAAACTAAACTCTTTTGATACTACAGCAAAAAAAAGGTCTTGGGCACACAAAGTAGGATTTTTTTCTTTATTTTTAACGACCTGCACACAGGGCTGGAACAGAGAAAGTCCCTGAACATTTTTTTTCTTCTTAAAGCTGTTGGATGTATTTTAACGGAGATCGTATTATTTCAAACACCTGCTATCGAAAAAGTATTTAAGTATCAATTTGCATATGTCACATTGAGAATAGTGCAGTGTGTGTGCATGTGAAGCCCATGTTCCTTTTGCAGATTGAAAATTGCATCCTGTTACATCGCAATTTATCGTTAAGCCCTGGTGTGTACTTGTGTGCATGCTTTTGAATTGACGTTTTCTTTATTTTGATAGTTTCTTCTCTGTAGCAAGAGCAGAAAACCTGGAGTGTAATTGCTGCTGCTGATGATTGTGCATTGAAAGTATTGTTGAAAGCGTCTCCTGATTTCACATGACCCACAGTGCTGGTGATGATGATGGACAAAGTTGGAAATGAAACCTGCGTTTGAATTCAGTGTTCATGTAGTCCTGTCAGACGTGATGAATAGAAGCACCTTTAAGTGTTTTCTTCCCTCTACCTCCATTTCTGCTTGTTTCCTGTGTTAGTGTGCACATGTGTGTGTTTGTGCATTCCCATCCTGTTTCTAAAATTAGATCAGCGAGCAGATGTGGTGTGTTTGAGCGTCCCTTTTGTATGCATGTGTTGCCAAATGTATTCATCCGCATTAGCGAGGCTGTATGTCTGTGGCAGTGCGTTCACACAACATCTTGAGCGCGTCTTGAGTCAGCAGTGTAACAGGGTGACGCGGGCAGGAAAGTGGGTCAGTCATGCCCTCTCCAGGCATGAGGGAGACGGACGGACGGATGGATGGATTGAAGAAGATGACAGCAGCTCAAGGGGTGTGGACGAGGGAAGGAAATAAGGATTTTAAGGCTGCACGGGGGGGTTAAGTAAGGAATTACATAAGAAGGGAAGAAGCAAAGGAAAAGGATGAGAGAGACTTCAGACCTTGGGATGAAAATGAGAGAACTGCAAAAAGTGGTGGAAAATACTGGAATATAAAGTAGTCAACTCAAGGCTGAGAGGCACAGAAAGCGGTACAAAAAAAAAAAATCATAGTGCAGCCTTGAGCTGACTCGATTAGCCGAGAAAAACTGTTGGATGTTGCTGTAATGTAAGCTCATAATAAGACAGATTATTTAGTATATCACATTATTGTGTAGGTGCTTTATACAGCAGTTTTAAAACAGCAATAACGGCTTTAATGCTGACATGATTAGTCAGTACATCTTTTAGTAAATCAAGGGAAAATTATTCACCAGCAATTTTTAAAAATATTTTTTTACTTAAGTCATTTATAGAGCAAAAACACTTAACAGTCACTAACCTCTTAAATGTGAGGATTAACTGCTCTCTCTATTCTGTGTCATTTTAAATTGAATATTTTGGGGATCTGGATTGTTTTTCAGACAAAACAGGCAATTTGAAGACAATATTTTGGACTCGAGGAAATTTTGATGAGCCTTTAACCTTTTAAAACCTCAGCAAATTGGCTCGATTTCTTTCAAAAACACGGAAAGAAAGCAATGAGCAACTAAGAAGGAAATGGCCCCAAAAAATAAAAAATAAAAAATAGTTTAAAGAGAAAATTAAAAACTGGAAAATTAGTAAAAATAAATAAATAAATAAAATAAAATAAAATAAAATAAAATAAAAAGATAGAAAGTAAAAAAACAAACTTGCAATGACCTGGAAAAAGTGCTTGAAATTCATTAAAAGAATAGTTTTTTCCTAGCTTTTTTCTTTTCCCCCCTTTTTTTTTTCTTCAATAATTTTCTGAGATTTCTTACCAAGTTGCTCACTGCCTTTTTCCCCACGTTTGTGAAAGAAACTGCACCAATTTGCTCACGGTTCAAACATTTAAATACTTAAGAAAGGTGTGTGAAAGCAGCACAAGAGAAGTGTTGTCTCTCCAGGTTTCAAAGGGTTAATACTGTTTTTTAACATTATGTAGAATAAATGATCAATGATGTAGAAAAACATGCTTGTGCAACCTACTGGAAAGTTGAAATTATCATGTGCAAAAAGTTTCAGTAAAGTTACTTTTCCTCTGTAAAACTAATATCTCACTGTAAAGGGTGTAGGTTTGTTTCAACATTTGGGGGGTGTACATTTGAAACGGGGGGTTTGGGCATCCTCAGCTTGATTATTTTGAACATCAAACACTTAATTTTCTGCATTCTGTCATTTTTATGCAACGATTTGTGGCTTTTATTTATCAATTCATGTTGTAAATGTCTTTAATTCAGTCAAAATAAAAGTCCTCTGCTACTTTCATGTTGTTTTGGGTTGGAGGGTGTGGTTGGAGGACAAATGCACATGTTCTAAATATTGAGGGGGATGAAATCTACACCTGTGGTTACCTTGATGCAAGATCTGTGTTTAAATCAGCTAAAAAATTGAGTTGATCTGTGTAGGCAGCAGTGGTAGTCAGCTTCATTATAAAGGATCACACTTACACACACACACCTACAACTACATCAGCAAGGTCTCCCAGTAATCAGTATAAGCATACACACACTCACAGAGTGCACGCTGTCCCTCATACTTAATGATCCTGAGTGACATATGCCCCCTGGTGGCAGAGTTAATGAGCTTGCCCTGGTTAATCATAGAGAATAACTGACTCTTCCCCATGTGGCCAATTAGAAGCCAGGAAATCTGTGATGAAGACACAGAGTCCCAACAGCTGGTCGTACAGTTGTAGACAGACAGGAGGAACGTGCTTTGCTCCGGGTCTGTCTCGAATATGAATACACCTTCAAGAAACCTCCCACGTCGTCTGTCTCTGGTTCGTCTTCTCGCTTAAATCTTTCATTTATTCTTTATTACCGTCTATTTTCCTGTTTTTTCCTCTTTTGTTTAACCTCTCCGGTCTCTGTCCATACGCCCCCCTCGCTTTTATGTACATCTCGTCTGCCTTTAATTCATCCATCTCCCCTCCTGTTGTTTATGTTATCCCTCCCTCCCTCACCCTCTCCTGCCCTCCCTCCCCGGCTGTGACCAGTGGTTGGTCTGTCAGTACAGTGTTCACCCACTGTGGGCCTGGGGTGACTTAGCACACTGCCTCTGATTACACCCCAGCAGTCGCCCATTTATCTTGCCGTGAAATGGAATAGGGGTGGAGAGGGGCCAGGAGATATTATGGTAATACATCTCACCACTGTAAAAGGCCTAATAAACTTGGAAATTTTCAGCTTAGTCATACGTTTATATAGTCATTCATTTGTAGCTGTGGTAGTAATTTGCTGATGGTCTTTCCTTGACTTTTATTTTAGTGTGACATATTTGTCCCGGATTGCTTTGTTTAACTGCCTCACTTTGTAGCTGTATTTTAACTCTGATCATTTGAAGTGACTGTGCAGAGGCTCTGTCGTCTGTTATCTTGTTACATAACTTGATTTTAATGACAGAAGACATGACATTTAGATTTATACATCATGTTACGTCTGAGGTGAACCTCGCCAACGTTACACATGGCTCTGGAGGAGGTTTCCAAAGTTTGAAAATATAATCCTGATGATGTCTCAACGGGGTTATCCCATGTTGTGGGTGAGATTAGAGTTAGAAAGTCGTGGGCATTTACTAGGCTTGAAGTGTCTAATGAAAGCCATTGCACTGCATGATGGGAAATGTAGGACCTAGCATTTTTTTAGTTTGACCCAAACCACACACTAAACATCAGAATATCTTTGACTTTTTTCCCCCTAATGTTTCGCTCCCAACTCCCTCATCTTTATGCAAGATAAGTTGGTGGAAGAGCCCTTTAAAACAAATGTAAAAGCATTTTCTGTTGTGTAAATGGGTACGTAATTGATTAGTTATGTATATGTATGTATATATGTTTTATATGTTTGTATGATACATCTTGCATACATGGCTTCATAACTTATATTTGACAATAAATACAGTATATTAACATTGCAGTGGGGGCTCTAATTTTAGATCAACATGAGACATTTGTCAAGTAAAGTAAGTAAGTCAGGTAAAAAATGACGTAGGGCTTTCTGAACTACTAGCTTGACTGGGCAAGTTAAAAAATAAATAAATAAATAAAATTAAACCCTCTACTTGAATATAGGACTATTATTTTAATGGTAATTATAATATAAATACATTTTATTTAAGAGATGCCTTTCGAAACACTCAAGATCACCTTACAGAGAATAAAATAACACACAGAATAAGAGATTTTTATTATTGATTATTTTTTTAAATAATCAAATAGTTGTTTGGTATATAAAATGTTAGAAAATAGTAAAGATAATTGTCGTCAGTTGTTTTGTTTTGTCCACAACCCAAAGATATTCAGTTTACTGTCATAGAGTAGTAAAAAAAAAAAAAAGAAAGCAGCCAACCAAAAACACATTTAAGAGGCTGGAATCAGAGAATTACTCAGACCAATTAAACAATTATCAAATTAGTTGCATATTAATTTAATAGTAGACAACTAATTGATTAATCGTCGCAGCTCTAAATCATTCAGATCATCAAACCAAGAAGGAATTATTCTATTTTCTAAATGGATTTGATGCTTTAATCAGAGAAACGCTGCCCTGCTGCTTTTATTTATGGTCGACTTCTCGTGACTGGCTTTTCTTTTTGCTGACACACGCCTCTTTGCTTACGTTTGAACATGAAGAGCACTTTGCTAAATGACAGCTGAAGTGTGTGAAGGTTTAATCTTTCAGTGTCCCAGGATCCTCTTATCAGTGTCTAAATGTCTTCCCTGTACACACACTCCCTGTGGCCTCTGCTGTAACGTTTCTCACTGACTGTAAACATTATTTTTTGGTCGTAGAGTCATTCCTTTAAAATGATTACGTTTCTCTGCACCCTGTTCATCATTGTTATTCTCACTTTGTGTTTTTTTATACTCTCATACTAATGTTTACCGTCTTTGTGTAAAAGTGCTGATCTGCCCTCTTAGCCTGGGGCCTGTTTTAAAATCTGGGAGCCAATCAGCTGTCCTGTCACAGGAGACTAATACTCCCATTGGTCTTGAAATGCTGCCTGTCAATGAGGAGTGGCCATGATGGAGAGATAATTACCTCCAAAATTCATGTGTCTCACTGGCTTATACATCAGTCAGTCAATAATCACATCATTAGCGGGGCAAATCTCGGCCTTAGAGAATTTTTGCATCAGTGAGACCTGGAATTCACTATGTTTTTCCAAGTTTTGTAAAGATGTAGCTGGATGTGGAGGAGCTCATAGTGGTCAGTTTGTACCTTTGTTTTTCATATTTCTGGACTTTAATTATTAGTGCTGACAATCTCATCGACTGCAATACTTGTTGACAATAAATGCAAAACCCTCCTTGTGTGTCAGGGGATGATGGATCCTCTAATTCACGAGCCTCTCTGGAGGAATTGAAGAGGCTCGCACTGTAGGTATCATCACAAGAATATTAATAACACAGAGAACTTGTATTATTCTGTGCAGCACCAGCAAATCATAATGCAGGTGCTGAATTATTGTTTATAGTGTCGGAGTCCTTGGCTAGCGGATGCTGGTGTTTGCCAAATTAGATAGGTGCTCATGTTGTGCAATTAATGAACTTGACAAATACCCGCACAAGAAGAAAAATACATGTAAAAAAATGTAATCTACTGCATACACATGTACACATGTAAAAGGCCCATGCCTGTGCTCCTCTCAATCCACTCTCAGATTGCAGCAGGGAAATTGACGCCTCTGCTGCAGCCCTTTTGCTGCCCTACGTGCTGAAATGAATCCTCTGAGGATTTCTTTTTCCCCGTGTGGAGGACCACGATCAATGAAAGCAATCTGGAACATAGTAAACAGGCAAGCAGCTCCAGACTCACAACCATATAGACAGGATTGACAGCGCATCAGAGATTTAACCCTGGCCGTCTTGGTGTTTTCCTATCTCGACTCAACAAGGAGCACATGTCAAAGGATAAAAATGAGTTTTTGTTGTTCCACAGCTGTGCTGACAAGAGTCTACAAGGTTCTGTGTCTGCGCAGCTTTGACTCCAGTGTGAGCCGGAGTGGTTGCCATTGGTCATGTGCTTAATTTGAGGCCCACACATACCGGCAGCTCAGGGAATTTACAGAAACACGTTATTGAACAGCTAAGATATTGAATTCTTCATGTTTTTCCACTCTCTTTGGGTGGATAATGATTTCTGAAGCAGTTTATGTAACAATCTCACAAAAAGCTCTAATTCAGGTCCTGTTAATGATCAGGAATGGATATGGTTCACGATAGGCTTTGCGGTGTTTTAGTTCATACCGTTAGCTTTATCCAGATACATTAATTCAGTATCTAAGTGCATTTCTTCTCAGTTCAGAGCTTCCAAGCCTAATACAAGCATTTATTGAAAAGCTGCTTGTCCCTGTCACAAGGGGCTAGGAAAAAGAAGCGCTTTCATTCATGTGTGCATTTGCAAGACAGAGTGTGTGTGAGTACAGCAGTATCTATGTTGCCACATGACTGTTAGAACAATATTGGTATATCTGAGGCCATTAGAAATCATCCCTCACATGCAGCAGCATAGAGAGACCATCACATAAACCAGGATGCTGGAGAAGCTGTCAACTCAAACACAGATCTCATAACAAGTGGGATATTAAGACCTGTGATGATATTCAGGTCATTTTTAAGCCTTTGACTTGAATGACCTTCTTCTTCTTCTTCTTCTTCTTCTTCTTCTTCTTCTTCTTCTTCTTCTTCTTCTTCTTCTTCTTCTTCTTCTTCTTATTATTGTTGTTGTTATTATTACTACTTATTTATTTATCTATTTACTGTATTTAATTTATATATTTATTTATTTATTTAAAAACTCAATAAAAAAGACTGTTTAAAAAAAAAGAAAAAAAACAACAGTCTTAAATTTGAATTTCTGAGGACTTGCCAAAGACATTTGACCTAAATGAATTTATTCTTCTCTAAATGTCTTTTTGTAAAAATGAGTCAAGCTCCTCTGGGTGAAAGTTTTTCTTATGTTACAAATCTTTAAAACCTACCATCAACCCTAATACAGTACTCTGTTTTTACCCTGTGCTACTTGCACTGTTGTCCTGTTGGCAAAAGGTAGATTTATCTCTCTCACTCTATACACCATATTCCTACATTAATCTACCTCTGCACAGGACTACACATATACTACTTACCTTCATACTGACATGCAATGCTTAAATAAAAAAAAGATGATTTGTCCAAAAATCAGTCTTAAATTTGGTTATAAATTGTCTTGAAAAAGTCTTAAAAAGCATTAAATGTAAATATCTGACACCATTAGGCACCCTGCATGCGGTTTTTTTTTTTTTTGGTATTCAAGTCTTCAAAGTAAAATGCCTCACATTACACAGGGGAGCACATTTATCCTAAAAGCCCTGATACATTTGTGAGTATATCAGTGATGCTCATTATCGGTTTCTGTGAGGCAGAGCTTTCCTTTGTTTTTGTAATATCCTGTCAGTCCAGATGGGGGCAGCAGACTATGACTGGCTGCGACCATCACCACCCTCACCACAGTCTATACTCATCTGGCAGCTGTTGCTATGGATACAGAGCCCGGCCATTGCTGCGTGATGCAAGCCACATCTAATAGAGGAACATAGGGGGTAGTGTTGAGCTCAGAGACAGGGATGTTCACAGAGACACACACACACACACACACACACACACACACACACACACACACACACAGTTGTCTGCTCAGTGAATTTGAGAGATTGGCCTCCACATCTCTGCAGTATGGTTTGGGACTTCTGATTCAAAGGGATACTAAATATAATGCTGTTTTGTCAACTGCCTTTTAAAAGTAGCTCATAGAGAAGGTATTCTTTGCATTTGCATTTTCTCTAGGATCATTCTCATCTGGCTGCAGTGTGGGTCAGTCATCATACGTAAACTTTGCTGGTGTCGACAGATCCAACTGTGGTGGTTTAGCCATCAGTCATCACCTGGACCTGCGCTTACCAAGCTCAGGATAAAGATAAAACCCCTAATGACTGGTCAAGGGTCAGATTGACTTCTCTACATGCCCCCTAATGATTATGACATATGGTTAAGCTCTGATCAGCGGTGATGAACATGTTAATTGTAGATTGCTGCTGCTGGTTGAAACAATTAAATGGTGATTAGCCCTGATTATCTGATTAACTAGAGCCAAGGATGGACTGCTCACTTAAGAGTTGATTACTTGAGACATGACTTTGGACAGCCTCTGTATGTCTCACAGCTAAATTTAACTTGTAGTAGGTCATGTTTGAATGGCACAAATCCATTTGACTTTAAAGCCCACTTCTTTACTATGTCCCACTTTGGAGTAACTAAATTTAGCAATAAACAGCCCACTGAAAGAAGACTTTATTCTAATCATAGCCTCTGCCTGGCAACATGTCCTTTGATGTTAAAAAGACAATTGAAGAGAGGGAAGGAAAAAAAAGTTGTTTGTTACCTTGTATGCCAGACTGTTTGTGTATTCTACATCGATACAACACTCAGTGCCCAGCCAAACATGGTGGTGCTGCCAAATCTGACTTGGCTAAGTGTAAAACAGGCTGGCACCCTGGCATATGACTGTGTTTTCTGCTTTGTCACTTAGACTGGTGCTTTGTGTTAAGAGGGTGACTGTGTCTACCATTGCCCAGTGTGCTGACTGAAGTCGGAACATTTCTTAGATGCCTCAGCATAAAGAGCTTTTCAAATAGGATGATTTGTGTCAGGGCAGATCATGCACTGTAATGTTTACCAATGCTACCTGTAAATAGAAACTAGTACACATGACATTCCTCTGTGTTTCCTACAACCCTGAATGTACAGGCTTTTGTGGCTGTCTCAAAGCTAAACAAAGAGTCTACGGCCATGCTAGCAGCTCTGTGATGCTTTGGTGCTTTGAGCTAAATGCTAAAGTCAGCATGCTAAAATGTTCACAATGATGATATTGGGGCCAATATTCGATTGAGATATCGGATCGGTGCATCCCTAGTCAAGGGTACAGGTATTGGTTACAGGTATTGTAAAGTTTTTAGATGATACACAGACCTAAAGCTTGCTGATGTCAACCATGTTTACATCTTCGTTTTGTGTGTCAGCATGCTAACATTTGTTGCCAGGTAAACACAAAGAACAGTTGATAGGAGTGTGGTTTCTTTTAAGACAAAATATTGGACATCTTTGAATTTTTACCCAACGATGGCACCAGTTGGAAAGTTAAGGCAATCTGCACAATACATCCAACACTTGTGGAGACATTTCACTAAAAACCACAAATGTCAAGCTCATGGTTTACATCTGTGGTCCCTGATGCTAGAGGGACAGTCAGATCTGAAAGTCAGGGGAAGGTCAGATGATCACCTTAGTCAGAAGTTTACATGTATGTCTGTACAACTGTTTGTGCCATTTCATCCAGTAGATGTTCAGATACTTCATTGGATAAGTGAAAAACTTTGAACTTTGAAGAGAAGAAGTCAGGGCATCATTAAAACCACCTGGATTTATGAATGTCTGTTCCAAATTTCATAGCAATCTATCCAGTAGTAGTTGGAATCCTTCGCAAAACTAAATGTCAAAACTCCACAATTGTAAATGCATATCCTGCCTGTAAGTTATGAGCAGTAATTTAAGGGAAACCCAGATCCTCTTTCTCATGTGAATGTTCCTCTGAAACTACACATACAGCATGCAAAACTTCCATTACTTGGCTTCTTCCAGTGAAGTAATGAAGTGTAAGTAAGCTTAGATTTTGGCCTGAGCCCAGGTCTTGAATCGACAACCCCGGCTTCTCTCCTACAGTACACACAAGTAAGATTAATTTCAGGAATGTCGGGTCATATAAAGAAATCTATGTAGCATTAATGTAGCTGTAGGTTTTGAATATCAAGCAAGTTACCGGGGCTCTCCACTATGTAATGGCACCGCTTGTCTGGAGCATGAAGGGCCTGCACAACTCCGTGACTCCTGCCATTTCCAAATCAGCAGAAATCGGTCAAACCTTTCCTTTCCCACTACGAGCAGGCGGATCGAGTTTCAGTGAAGTTTGGTTTTTCCATGCTGTGAATACAGATGTCAACTGCTAGCGGAGGGTCTGGCTGGTGCCATGTCTGGCTCTGCATGTCTGAGCAGGGCCTTGGCTGGCTGATCAGAGCTGAGGGGTGCAGGGGTGGGCTCACTGGGAGATGCTTGGAAAGTAGTGGAGCTTTTCACATTTTGGCTGTGTCTGAAACTCTTTTGATGTGTTGTGTGGCTTATTCTGATGTTCTTTGTGTGTGACACATTCTGCCTCTCTCTCCCTCCCTTTCATAAACCCCTTCTCCCCCACTTCCCTTCTGCCATGGATTGCGTGTCTCCTGCTCAAAATCTTGCTTGTTTTAGGGGGCTTATGGAAAATCTACAACAGGTGGGCTGTGTTTGAAGGATATGTCTTTTCTAATTATCTGTTTGCAGAGGGATTTGGGCGGGTGGCCGCTGGGCCAAATGTTTTCCCAACCAAGCCCTGCTGCCTGCGTACCCGCCATTCTTGCCCATGAGTCAACTGTATTTAGATAGTCAACCAATTAAACAATGAACTAGACACATGGTCAGCCACCTGGAGTTGGTCATGAGTTGTACATCTAAGCTGTGCTATACAATATTTGAATGATGTTGATATTGAACATAGGGAGTAAATGACTCCACTATGAGGCCTAATAAATCTCAGCTATAAAAGGAACAGTTTATATTTTAGACATCTCGAGTAAAGCTGTGTATCCGCAGATATCTGGCGAAATGATGCGTATCACGATACAGGGGTTACGATTCAATATATTATGGTGTATTGCAATACTGTTAGCAAGGCGATATTTTAGATTTTTTAAAGCTACTTATAGGAAAACTGTTGCAGTTTGAAGAACACACCACCGCTGTTAGCGTCACCACTCTATTAATGATAAATGTAAAAACTGCTAGTGGTTTGAGAATTGATACAGTATCACAAGAGATAATATCGCAGTACTCAAGTGTCAGCTCATCCAAGTCTTGGATCAGTACAGTTCCTTTTGTTTGCCATCAGGGCCAGCAAGCCTTGTCATCACAGTATCAAAACAAAGCGAGGCACCAGAGTAGCAGTTAATGGGCTTATGGTGTTAACATACTCGCCATTGGTTTGACGGCGCTGACTAGATGCCTTAAAGGATTAAATAGAGGTGAGTAGTGATCTTCTTGACCCTCTCCTACAAGAGATGGATGACAGATTGCTGGTAAAGCATCCACAGAATATTGATCTCTAAGACAACACAGTGGACTGTAGTTGTACTTTGGTTGGATCAACCCAGACCCGGTTCGGAGCCAACCAAAAGACTGAAATCCACACATTGTGGGTGCACTTAAGGAGAGTGGTTTTAAAGTAGTCTGCTGTTATTTTAACTAGTGTAGAGGAAAAAGAAAAGAGAAAGGAAGTGTGGTGGAAAGGTATTTGACCTCAGACCAGAAACAACATATTGTGTTGGGTAGCCGCAAAATGAGTTTGAGTTGACTCCCAGACCTCATGCATACTTTGGTCCCAGCCAACACCTCAGCACAGGCCAGTGAAAAGCTAGTGGTCAGTTATCTTCCACTCCTGGTGAGGGCATTGAGGACACTCTTTGCATTGTGTGCAAATACTTAAACTGTCCGGTATGCGTGACCTAATAATCCACAAACTGTAGCACTAGGCAAACAGCTTCCTAAATCCATCATCATTTTAATGTCAGGTGTTGGTCCCAACCTGGTCCATGTCAGTACTGGTCATCGGTTGTGATTTGTTTTCAGACACTTACAATTAAATAGATTCACACCAGTTACTGATCAGTAGACAACCTGATATTCCCTGTCAGCACTTCATGACTGCAAAGTGGCCCAAAACAGTGGGAGGACAGATAGCGCTATCTACTGAATCAACACGTCCCTAAGTGATTACCTTCCCCTCATTCATCAGTGCAGCAGTTTGTTCAGGGCCCGTCATTCACACTGCTCTGCCTTTGAAGGATCTATGCTCATTTTCATTAAAACAATGTTGTTTTCATCAAGATAAGCACGCACAAAGAGAGAGTGAGGGGAAGACAGAATCTACAGAACCGGATTAAAGCTTATGTAATAGCTCCTTGAGGTGCTGTTGCTTGCACGCCAGTGATCAACCAACCACCCAGGAGGCCTGAGTTAACTTTCTTAAACACTGTTCACATTTTCCACTGTACAAAATTAACTTTTTTATTACTCTTTTCTTTTTCTTAAGTTCTGGCTCATTTGTAAGTGCTAAGAGCGTTTTACCAAACAAAATAGTTTAATTACATAATACATATAAAGCACATAGCCAGCCAGTCAATGTCATTTCTTTTTTTTAATTTGCCAGCCTCCCTTTATTTTAATGGATGAAACTCATCAAACTTGCCCCAACCTGTAAAGCTTACTCATCTCTGTCACGACTCACAATAATCAGTCTTATTAGTTAACTTGGCTTTTTAATGAACATTTCACAATGTTATAACTAGCTCAAGGGTCAGACTGTATGACATAGCTTGCCGTTGTAAACTCATGTACCATGTGGCGTAGTACTACTTGCCCTTAAACAGGCCAGTTTGATCACCATTAAAAACAAGCCCTCGTTCTGTGACCAGAGATGCTAAAGATGCTTCTGTGACCAAAAATTATCCGGCAATTTTAAAGCTTGGCCCATACCAGGGTATAAAAGACTGAATGTCTTGGCCTCTGCTTAATCAATTTTGACAATTCTGTTTACAATCTTTTTCTTGCAAGTTCCCCAATTTCCTGAAACAGCAATAATAAGATCGATGCAGTGCCTCTTTAACAATACCAGGGAAAATATGAGCAATGATACAGTGCGGTGATGCCAGAATTGGTGAAGATGTGACTTAAGGGGTATACTCTGCAGGGAAATGAGACAAATGTTTGTGAAGTTGGCGAGCAAATTATAAGATTGTAGCTATTCCTTAGGACTTTGTGTAGGACCTACCTGTTGTTATCAGCGCCTGAATCCTCCTCAGCTCTCATCTCTTCCTTTGTGGCCCCCTTTGGTAGATCTTTTTGTGTTTTTCATGTTACAGATTTCAGAATCCAAAACTCAGACAGGGTCACACAGCCAATTGGGGGTCTGCTTGCGAGGAATGCCCATTGCTCTCCAGTAACTGGTGTGTACAGGAGCCCCTCAGGGTGTGCATTAGGCTCTCTGTTGGCTCGAGCGTTAGCTTGTGACCGGTTGTGAGGATTACAACCCAGTGATATGGGACAGGGCCAGGAGCAGCTTAGACGGTGGGGCGAAGACATAACCTTTCCTCTCAGACTGTTTACCAAACGGCCACAGTGTCTGTGAGTCTAATTATGGTTCATCAAATACGCTACTCATTACTTCAGTGAAATATGTTTGGAGACATGGGCCTGGGTTCACTAAAGTTGTCATGAGTCGTCCCAGCTGGCCACCAGTGTCTTTAGACATTGATATTTGGTTGAATTTAAGTTGGCTGACCAATATTAAATGTCAGGACAATGTCTAATGCCAGCGTTAATTTGACGTACAATGCTGACGTCTCATTCCAACGTCATCTTGACGTCATTGTAGTTGTAAGGTATGGCGAACAAAGCCCAACCTCTGCAAAGCGTCATAATGTTAGCACACAGTGTGGCATTTTAACGTTGTTAGACATTTAAAATATCTTTTCAACCAAAGTTTACCATCTGTCCGATGTAAAAGTCCAGCACCTTTCTGACCTCATATTGACATGTAGTGCCAGCTGGGATAAGAAGGAACTTCACAAGACATTTCTGAGAAGCTTCGGGGCATCGGTAGCTTAGTGGATAGTGCCACAGCCGCAGCGGCTGCAGGTTCGAGTCCGGCCTGCGCCCCCTTGCTGCATGTAATACCCCAGCTCTCTCTCTCTCTCCCCAATTCACACTGTTCTAGCCAATAAAGGCACAAAGGCCAAAAACATAATCTGAAAAAAAAAAGACATTTCTGAGAAGCCTAATCTGCTTTGCATAAAACAAATTTTACTCTCTAACAATAAAATACAGTAAAATGTAAAATTATCTAGAAATATTTATCTTAAATGAAAATATGAATTTATTTGAATCCAGTTCATCCATTTTTTTTTAATTAGGAAGATGTAAATCCTTGTCTTAGAGAACTGTCATTTCAGGTTTTAAACATCACAGTACATGTTTTTCCTGAAAACATTTGTAAAGTTGGATTTCCACCAGGGTTGCATATTGACATTTTAATAGCAGTGTGAGCCTGACAGCTTCTAAACCAGACGCTGACAATCTGATAAGTAGTAATGTGACCATTTTACATCTCACCCACTCTTGTTACTAATGTTGATATTGAATGACAGACATCTTGGGTCACATTAAAATAAAAAGCAGTCATATCATGTCTGTGGGATGTGCATGTTGTGATTTAATTGTATTTTCATTGTATGAACCTACAATCATTCTGCCACCCAGTGCAGAATGCTCTTCTGTACTATGCTAACAATCTCAATCATCTTATTAAACACACACACACACACACACGCACACATACAGACACATACACACAGTTTCCATGGAAACAGGATCCAGGGCCTTTTATGACTGGTTGTTTGCCCAAGACAACTAAAAATGGTCTCAGCAGCAGCTATGCAAAGATGGGAGATAAATCATTTGGATAATAAATAATTGAACATGTTACCTAACATAGAACGTGATAAGATGTTTGTTGTTGCCTGAAGGGGTATTATTATTGAATTTAGATCACGGTTTTGTCATATTCATCAGGTAAATTCCCTCATTTTTCTTTTTGTCTGACATCATAATGTACATCGCCACTCATTCTTTCTGGTATGTTGTCATACAGTTGGTGCTGCATTTGCAGACGCATAGCACTGCCTGTAATGTGGACACTCACTGTAATGGCCACACATACACACATTCAGAATCAAACACACACATACGAACACTTTCCAGCCGCGCTGCCCTTCAGTAGCCTAATGTGTGTCTGAGGTCCAGATGGCGTAGCAGTAGGAGGGCTGATTCACAGTGCTAGCCGTAGTGCTAGCAGTCTTAGTTTTGGCTAGCCCTGACTGGTTGGAGAGGGATAGTCTGCAGCCAGCTACCCCTCTGAGTGACAATGGCAAGTGTACAATTCACGGCTATGCTACTCAGCATCTAGCTTTGCCGTGGTTGTAGGATAAACTTGTGTATTTCTTTCTGTGGGAGCCAAACTGTGTGGCCGTTTGACACTTCACTGTGAATTATTAAAGCGTCATTTCCACTCTTGTGATATTCTCATGTCTGCTCGCCTTATTTTTTTAACTGTTTTGATGCAGTTACCACATGCTTCCCTGTTTGTGTCCACAATGACAGGAAGTAAGCTGAACAAGGACCTGAAGCATTACTTGAGCCAGCGCTTCCAGAAATCCTCGCCCGACCACGAACTGCAGCAGACCATCCGAGACAACCTCTACCGTCACGCCGTGCCTTGTGAGTCCACTTTACCCTGTTCTTGTGTTTTTTACCTGCTGCTCTACTGTCCTCTCCATTTCCTGGCTTTTATATGAGCCATTCTTTCAGTTCCTGTTGATATGCTGGCTTTACACACTTCCCACTAAACATCGTTGTGGCTCCAAAGAGTGTCATTTATTTTGTGAATTTTGTCATGAAAAACCCCCTCGGGTGAGGTCAGTGTAAGCCACTGTCTTGGCTCTGGACATGATCAGTTTTAGATCCATGTAATGATTGTGAGTGTAAGTGCCTCACACAGACATTTTGGATGGTTTTCTAAATAAGCCTGATTATTTCAGTCTGATCCTCAGATAGTTCCAGTTGCATTTTGACCAATATTGGCCGTGCAGTTAGCCAAACTGATGACTTCATATCCTCCTTGGAACTAACCTCATGTTGATCAGTTTTATCACACATCATCCCACTTCATCCCAAAACGGACATCTCCGCCTGCCTCACAAGCTGATAACAAGCAGTGAGTTGATACAAAATCGGCCACCCTCCATCCATTCAGTCAGCACGGTGTTTGCTTCACTAATATTGTCTGATCACTTAGAGGAAACGTCTGGTGACTCCACAGTGAACAGTCTGGTAGTTATCTCATGTCCAGGGGATCAATAGCTCCAGTAATTATGGGCGCTGCAGCTTCATCTCAGTCCCTCACCCTCTATCAGTAACCAGTATCTCCTCTGCCAGAGCTTGCTGTGTAATCCAGGAATAGAGGCCCGTGTCTTTGACTTTTTTTCCTCCTGACTGTCGATATAGCAAAGATCTAAAAAGCACATTTGTTTTTTGATGCTGCATATTTCTCTTGTAGCTGCTGCTGCTCAAAAGCTGGAGCAGATATTTGAAGTGTTTTATTCTTCTCCACTATGAAAAACAACCCTTGAAGATGCCGTTGGTGGTAAGGATGTGGCATTGTAGCAGTAACAGCATAATAGTGGAGTGATAAAGGCGAAAACTGTGCAACTCCCTTTGTGAGGGAGAGGGTGGGGGTGGAGGAGGAGGGGCGGGGTACAGATAAGACAGGAAGATGGTTAGACACCATACTGCATGATACCAATCCTGTGTTATCCCTGATTTTAATTTTTATTTTACCTTTACTTAACCAAAAAAAACCTCGAGACCAAAAAATCTTCTTTTCAACAGTGTCCTGGCCAAGACACGCAGCAACATAAGTTACAGACAGACAGCATAGAACAAAAATAATCTGTACAGCTCTAAAACAAGCAATATAAAACACAAAATAAGATTACTGCAAAGAAAATGAAAAAAGTATGTTAAAATATACTATAAGTGAACCAAACAGCAACATGATTACAAAGACCAGCTAAGACACACCATTAAGTTAGCAGGAGATTGTGTATAACACAGTGCCTTGAAATGGCCCAGAGGAACCCATGAGTGCAACTTTAAGTCCTTCTGCAGAAGAATCCACGCTTGGTACAGACAATAAGAACATGTTTTGTGAATGAGCATATCCATTTTCAAGTTTTGGCTTAATGTACACACATAAACATTATGGAAGTGAGCCAACTATAGCTTTGTAAACCAAAGAATGCCAATGAAAAAGTCTGCGAAATTGTAAGGGGAAGACAGCCAATCCAAGCATACAAGATACAGTGATGAGTTAGTGGCTTACAGTTGGTAGTAAATCTCAATGCACCATGGAAATCAACATCATGAACCAATCAGAGCCAGGCTCATCATGGTCATAATACTGGAGTTGGAAAACCCCACCAGCTTTGGACACAGTATGCCTCACTTTTGAAGATGGACAGAGCGGAAAAGACAAAACAAGTAGAAATGACTGCTGTATGCAAGTTCCACATATCTTTTTTTTCTACTATCTTTATAGCCTTTTAATAATTACTGAGTACAAGTATTTGCAGCTGTGGTGCAGCAGCCTCATGTCTTTACAAGTATCTGTAGATTCCACAACTGCTCATTAGACATATAACATAATTTCATACATTCCACAATAAACACATATTTGTAGTATCAAAATTAAATTCTGTGTAAGCAAACTTGATCAAAACTTAAAGCAGCCTTTTTTGTCGGTAATTACTTCCCACTTTCTCCATCACCATACATTTTTCGAAGCATATTGGATTTTGTTTTTTTTTGTTTTTCAGTTAATTTCAGACTTGAAGCCCCTCTCATTTCTCCCAACCCATGTTTTTCCCTTAATGGTTCTCATCCGGTGGCTTTTCAATTAGTTTATTCGCGGCCCTCTCACGCAAATTACTATCTGTATTCAGGGGGCTTGTTTAAGGGACTTTATCTGCATTACCTCCACTGCCATATGTCAGCCAGACACTGGTGGAGGATGGGGGTCTGGCCATAATGGCCATTTTAATCACTGAGTGGTCTATGGCACAGTAGTAAAAACCATGGTGTTGTTAGGAGTAAACAAAGCATGAAGGTGTTCCCCAGGCCTTATGTTTTATAGGACTGTTAATTTTTTGTTGTCACACACTCTTAGAGGAGTGTGAGACTCTCACTGGAATATTAAATTTACAAATAATGTGCCGCAGCTTAATTTTTTACTTGGTGTTATGGGAGGACATGTTACAGTAGACACAGTTCATTAATAAGAACTCTCCTCTGCCCTTCACACTCACAGAATTATACAAGACCAACACAGCTATTGTATAGGACAGAATTTTTATGTATTGAGAGGTAAGGCATGAGCGAGATGGATTTGCCGTGACTGTTTTGGCCTGTGATTGTGAGAGGTCAGTGTGTGTCCATGTTGACGTATGTCCAAAGGTTGTTTGAAGCACAGTCCATGTGCGTGTGTAGGTGTAGGTGTGATTAATGCACAGTGAGCAGGTGGGGAAACAGATGGAGAAGTGTGTGGATGTTGGGGCTTTTCCTGCCTCTAATTCAGGCAAAGTGGCAACTTGGCTCAACCAACCCTTCTTTACATTCACATGACTCCTCCTGGTACACAATATTATAAACAACAATCAATTTAACTATATTAATTTGAGCCGAATTCACACGTTATTGGTGAGGTTGACTAAAATAAGAAAATAAAGCAATGCAGGGCTTGAAATATCATGTGCATGTGCATGGAAGTGCACGTAAAACTGTCATTCTCTCTCATACGTCCACTTTCTCACACAGTGAAAACAAGTCTATAACCAATAATGCTGCAGTGTGAAAAGAGGACACTAAGAGCATGCGGACAGACAAGACCACTGTGGTCCAGTAAGCTGCTTCTTGGATTTTCCTGCTGTTACTATGCCAGTACTTGGAGCAGCCAACCGGACAGAGAAAGACTTGTATTATGGCAACAATTTATCACACATCATGTAGTGAATAAGTCTTGCTGAATATGTAACGTCACCAATGAAGTGCTAATATGATAAAAACTGTTTGTGTATCAGGTGTGCTAAGAAGCTCAATGGATTTATACCAAAAATTTTCCTACGACTACATACCAATACATGCAAAAAGGTTTGACTGTACATTACTGTTCATGGAAAGTCAGCACAAATGATATTGACATACATTATAAATGCCCTCATCTTCAAACTCTTATAAATTAACCAAATGTTTTCCTTCAGCGGTTTCCTGAAATTTTCAATGTAATCTCATAGCTCTTAGAGGTCCTCATATTTGAACTGTCATAAGGAAAACAAACTGATGCAGTGGTCAGTGTTGGATTTCTTTGAGCTGCGGTTGTGGTGGTAGTGCTGAGGAGAAGGAGAAATACACCAAATGGTGCAGTAAAAGCATTTTGGTGTGTACTGTTAAAAGTTAAATGCACCAGTGCATGTACACAGAAAGAAAACATATTTTGAGCCCTACATTTTTGGCTTTGGTCAACAGGTCACAACTGAAAATACTGGTTGTTTCTCAGCTGTGTCGTAGCAGCAGTTGGAGAAATACTTTATGCAACAGTAATATTTAAATTCTAAACCCATTTTTGCAAATTGAAAGCTTGTATGTAGAATATTATTTCAATTGATATGAGTAACAAAAGAAGCAATGGGCATTATCCTCACTGGCTTCCCACCCATGAGTGTGCCACATCCATGCTTCCATTCCCAAGAGGGTAAAATATAAAAAATAGCTAACATATATACTATATGTTGGTTATAAATAGACAGTTGGAGAAATAACTACCACAAAGCAAAAGCAAAACTACACTTAAGTGGTGTTGTTACAATACTAGAGCATTACTGTAGAACAAATAACAGACTAAATAACAGGTGCCTTCGATTTTTAATGAATTATACAAAAAGAAATTGCAATTTTCACCTGCTCTCGCAATTTCATTGCAAAAAAAAAATACTTAAAATGTTGAAACACACATTGCAATTTCTTTCAGGAAAGCTGCAGTGAAATCAGGCATGTTAGATCGCAACAATGCCAAAATAAAAATTCCTGTGCAGTCATCGAAGGACTGAAATATTTAGACATGTATCAATAAATCAATATTTTTGACAACACTACACTGGAGAATCAGTTTATATTTATATGGCAGCGAAGTTCAACAGAGCTGTCCACCTTTAGGTAGATCTTTTAACACGCACCAGTTTCATGAGGTTTGTTGTAAACACACACTCGTCTCCTCTCTCACATCTCCAAAAAGCCAGTTGTTCCCATAACCCTGTTAAAATTTGAAGCACAGCACTCTCACCCTCCCCCATCTGCTGAGGCGTCCGTCGGCTTCCCTTGTGGTCACCCCATCCGCGCGTTCAGCATTCCCAATCTCCCATTATCCCCACCAACCCTCCATCCACCCCCCCCTCTATCCTGCTCTCATTCCTGACCCCCCCAACTCATGGCACCGCTGCCTCTCCTCCTCTCGCCGCCACTGCTGCTCCCTCTTCCCCTCTGTACAGCTTTTCCTCCCTCTCTGCTCATTTTTCCTGCCAGTTGATCGGAGCAGTGGCAAGAAGAAGAAGAGACTTGTGCCTGATTTTAAAGCTCAGCAGTCTGTGTCTACGAGCCTTGAAAAGGGAGCTCTGGTCTCTCCTGCATCTAGGCAAGTAGCAGTATTGTCTGCTGTGGTTGTTGTGATGCTGATGGCTTGGTGTTCGCTTCTCAAATGAGCGAGGGTCTGCAGAGGGGTCGTGTTCACATGCGTGTGTGTGATGAATTGCGGGGCTAGCGGCACAGACGATTTGACGACCCGTATATAGGCTAAGAGGACGGCTCGGAGGGAGGTGGGGGCTGAAGCCGCGGGGATGGAGATGGGGGTGGGGTGGAGTTTGGGTGTGGGAGGGGGGACAAGAAGGGGGGATGGGTGGAGAGGAGAGAGAGGGAATGGAGAGATGCAAAAACCCCCTCTCACACTCAAATAAACGCTGGCTGTAGCTAGCCAGTCAAGCTAACATAAACATACATGTATGACTTGTGGTTGTATGGGACTTCACTGTGCCATCTGATTTGGGCAGGTTCCTGCCTGTGTGTGTGTGTCTACAGTTTATACAAAAGCAGCATCTCTGGGGCTGGTGTGGTTGCATCCACAGATGCAATCACGCTGTGTCACCTGAACAAAAGAAATTCTCTCACTCACTGTGCCATTCCTAAACAGCAGAAGGTGGTAAATAGAGACGGGGGAAAGAAAGCGAAAGGAAGATTTAGAACTTGACACTCTCTTGGCTTTGTTGACTTTCATCAGGCAGGGAGATGATGCGTGTCAGTCAGATACTCTGTGTGTGTCCACTGTTTGCCACGCAATACACAGGGGATGTTGTTTTTGTCAGGGCTAGGTAAGCACATTTGCACATGTCTTTGTAATGACAGATCCTTCCTGTCATACCAGTTCTCAGCTGAATTACACTATCACAAAGCCAAGTTTGCTTTACTCCACACTGGACTTCATGCTACAGCTGATGATTGCCACAGTTGGGTGCAACCTTTTCATTGAAACAGTAACTGCAGACTTGGGAGTAGTTGATAAAACATGGACTGACTCTCTGTTGACCTCAGTGGACATTGTTAAAGTAAGGAAGCACTCTCAAGTAGCATGTTGCTAACTCTTGTTAGGCCACTAACACGTTATGGCGTCAACTTGTTTTTCTTCATAAATGGTTATGTATATATTATTATGTGGTTGTTATTAGCCCGTAGATACAATATCTATGCCTATTGCCATGGCAAACACACCCATGGATGCTAGATACCATTACTTAGAGCTTACACTTGTTTCGGTCTCCCATACATATATAGGTAGAGAGTAAGCATTTGGCTGCTGAGCTAAAGATAAGGGATATGCCGACCTGTTGCCTTGTTGCTCCGGCATGAATCAGAAGACTTTCACTCGGTCAATATCTTTCTTAGATTGCGGTCTCACACCTGGTCCGAATCGTCTCTCTGAATTACTTTGGCATGCCCCCTTTTAGATTAACAAAGGCTCTACGCCTAAGTAAGCCCAGCCTATCTAGCCTGAGAGACACAAAGGTTAGCCAATGTGGAGGCCGTGCAGGATCGCCAGTAGGGCAGTGTGCTGTGACACTATATTCTATTTAAATTAAAGGAATAGTTTGATGTTTGGGGAGTACGCGCATTCATTTTCTTGGCAAGAGTTAAGATACCTGTCCCATATCTGTCTGTTAAATATGAAGCTAAAACTAGGAGCATCATGACTAAGTGGATTTCACCGATGTCAAATTTCTTTAAGGTATATATTTGGTGCACGTTGGATAGGCTAAGTTAACCTAATATGTATTGTGATATACGTTAAAATCTTCCCTCCTATTTTGGCTATCCTTCCCCTGTAAATGTATTTGAAATTATGCCATTTGGAACGGACGAGAAACCAAAGGCCGTACCCGTATCAGTTGGATTACATTTTGTTTAGGGGATCCCAGCATGCTGCAGGTTGATCAGTGGGAGGTTGTGAAGGAAACAATAAGAGCTGAACTGATGCTGGTGGGGATTTTTTTTGAATAGCTAACAGCATTAGGACAATTCAAAGGAATGCTGTCAACCAGAGAGTGAAGGATGGGTGGAGACCCCCAAATTCATAGCCCCCACTGCCCCACCCACCCACACTCACTCAGTCACTGACACTGTTGCATGCAAATGTAGGACGGTAGTTTAAGCAAATTATGCCTTTGCCTCAGTACAGGCAGTATAGGATGTTTTTCTAAATGTGGATGCTTTGTGCCTCTCTGCGTCTGAGTCTGTTTGGACAAATGGGAGAAAGTTCATTTCCATTTATAGAAATGGTGGCTCATACTGTGTTTCCTAACCTGTTATAGGAGTTGGCAGATAATGACGCCTTTTAGTCTGACGAGGACACAATTAACTGTGTACAATGTCAATATATTATATATTACATAATTCTAACAATAAATATACAGTCTGGCTGTACTAAAAGACTCAAATAAAGACACAAAGTTAATAGTGAATAGCAAGATGTGTGACTAATAGTTTGTCTCCCATATGACTAATATGAAAGGAGTCTTCTTTTGTATGTCTGTCCTTCGATTTTCTCAACAACTGTTGATCCAATCAACTTCAAACTTGGCAAGTGTGTTGCTGAGGACCCAAGAAAGTGCAGTGCGAAGTGCAGGCTATTGAGAAGACATATTTATGTAGTAGTGCATTATAGAGGGTGGCACAGGAGTAGATTTTTACTTCTGTCCAATCCCACTCCCACAAAAAATCTCCTGCCCTGTCCCGATACTGTGTTATGTTTTTTTTGTTTTTTTTAAATAGAAAATAGCATATTTATATCAGAACTGAATAATTCATCCCCATTCAGGTTAGCGGAGGGCTAAACCAGAAGTTAGCTGCTCAGCCCGCAGAAGTCTGTAGTGTGCCTGCTATATGGGCCCCACAGTGCAGATAATCTGGGCAATTTCGCAATTTCCTACCGGGGACATCAACATTTTTTGGCCTTATGCGCCACTGAGCAACTTCCATCAAAATGAGTGAGCCCTGCATCTGTTGCTGTATCCAGTTCTCTTTATACATCTATGGCTACAGTTCATTCAATAATAGTTTCAGAGAGACCTGAGCCATTACACTGCAGCAAACTCTTAACATTTCAAGCTCCAGAAATGTAACTTTCAAAATGAACACTTTCGTCTCCAAAATTGTCCCAAACAGCTAGCCGTTAGCTAGCCACTGCTACTGGGGTGCAACTACGTCATGGCAGCTGTTCTGCTCATGACCCAGTGAAGCTCAGTGTTGAGTGTAAAGTTGTTTCGATGAGCAGCAGTAACAGCAGACTGGCATTTAACCTGTTCTGACCAGGCAGGTTTTGACTGGGCACTGCATTAGTTCATATCAATAAGCACGGACAAAATATTAGAAATACCTCTTAGTATAAAGAAATACAGTAAAACAGCACAAACTAAACCCTCTAAAATGATCATAAAGTGGAAACAGCACCTCTAAAAAACAATTTCAAGTCAGACTGAACATTATAATCATTATTATCTTGAATAAATGTTTCATTGGCTTCATTGGTTTTAGCTAGATGTACGTAAACAACTGGGAACTGTGTGTTTCAGTGCTGACAAATAATTTTTTAGGACTTACAAAACCTGACACTGCTGAGGTAACAAGTGCTGTGTCAAGAATCCAAACCATATTTTATACTATAAGCTGTATACTGTACACATACTAGTTGCAGTTACAGTAATAAATTGGCTATAGTGCGCTGTTCTTGTAGTAGATAATACAAGAAGTGCTGTGCAGCATATCTGTTAGCCTCAAGTGTGACCTCTAAAAGCTACTGCCAATGTAAAATTTGGAAAAATAGCAAAGAGAAAGCTAAATTTTGTCCACGGATTTAACACTTCATTCTGGATGTGTCTGGGAATTTCTCACCACCGCCTACTATTTGTCAATTTTTTTCCAGCTGCGAGATACTCCTCTATTTCATATGCATGTTGCATTGTGGAACAAAAGTGTCCATCAACACCACACTAAAAAAATCAAGTATATTTAGTATGCATACCAACTACTTTGAGTCTTCTTTTCCTGTGAATTCCAGCTTAGACTTAGTACAAAGTAAGGATTTGGGATGCATTTAAGGGGTATCTGACAGAGAATGGCACATCACATGACCTTTGACCTTCCTCCCTTTTTGCGTTTTCTCACTGCTGTTACCCAACCCCCTCCTCTGACCATAGAGCATAACAAAAGAATCCTGCACTTGGAGAGCTGCCTTTTTTTTAACGTGTGCATGCACAGATGTGTACCAGTTGGTCAGTTTGACTCAGCATAATCAGTTTTTTGTCAGTCCATATTTTATGTTGAGTCCTAAAACCTTTCATCTCCATCTTGTGGGATTCTTTCATAGTTGGCTCACTCTCACTGACACTGCAGTGGGTTTGTGTTACTATCCCTTGTGTACCCTTTATCTACCAGAGTTGTAACACTTGTAATATTGTAGAAATTGTGCATAACTGTTGTGTCTGACATGTAAATTTATACAGCTCCAGCGTTATTCCAGTCCATGCCTTCCTGCCCACTTGTCACAGATCTCAGCTCTGTCTATTCCACCTTCAGGATTCTTCCCCTGACTCCTGTCCCCCTCACATGCTGGTCAAGGATGAGTTGTCTGGAACTTGTTAAACACCCAGAGCATGTGTACGAGTTTGTGTGTGTAAGGACATCAGTGTCTGGGGAAGCACAAAAAGAACCAGAGGTGTGGGGAGAGAAAAAGAGGAGTTGGGATCTGCGAGAGCAAGAAAGAATGGGGTGAACAGCCAAGAGGAGGGGAGGGAGTGAGGAGAGACACAGAGAGAGACGGAGAGAGAGAGCTAGAAGGGGGAGGTGGGCGGGTGCATGTGGGTGCCTGCGAGACGGGAGACAGCGGGGCTCAGTCAGTGTGAGAGAGAGAGAGAGAGAGAGAGAGACAGAAGCCCAACATTGGTGTGTGTGTGTGTGTGTGTGTGAGGGTATGAGACGGAGCGCATTATAAGCCAATGTGTGGATGCTGCTTAGCTTAGCTCCCATTAGCTTAGCATCACAAAGCCAAAGCTGGACAGAGGACAGACGCATGGGAGGAGGAAGGAGAGGGTGGAAAGGAGAAGGAAATGTGAATCTGCACTGGTTTTTCCTTCACTCATCTACACCTGATTGGATTTTTTTTTTTTTTTTTTTGCTCCCTCTGTCTCCTGTCGACGTGGTGTTGTTCTGTGGACTGTAAGGGGAAGGAGAAGAAGCCCCCCTCACAGGCTCCCTAACTGAGGTATTTTGTTTTGTTTCATTTTGAGAGGGGACGCTGAGGGTTGCTGTGATTTAATGGTTTGAGGGGGTTGGGATGGAGAGAGATGGAGAGGCAGGCGGTGAGGATGGCTGTGCATCAGGCGGAAGACATCAGGAGCAGAGCGAGGGAGACGAGGCACATCGCTGGCAGTAATGGAGGCTGATGTGTTGTGGTCAAACGGAAGCTGTGTGTGTCTGTCTGCGTCTGTCTGTCTCAGGTATGCGTGGCGTCTGTGTGTGTTTTGTCTGTGCCCTGGTTTGATGCCCGTGTGTGTGTGTGTGTGTGTGTGTGTGTGTGTGTGTGTGTGTATGTGTGTAAAGTGTCACTTCCCGGGTGTGTGTATGTACAGTATGTGTGTTTGTGGTGGAAGCGCTCCAGCTCTGCGATGGCTGTATTAAGGCTATGTGATCTGTTGACATGCTTGATCATATTGGAAGCCATTACCTCCAGCAGCAAACTGCTGCCTGTCTGTTTGTCTGTCTGGAGCTTCCAGGATGCTAAGATTAGCTTCTGCCTCTCCTTCATCCTCCCTCTTTCTTTCTTTCTCTCCCTCTCGATCCATCTCGTGTCTGGATGACCCCCCCCCTCATCTCTATCCCTCCATCCCTACTCCCTCCCCGCCCCTCTAAATGTATCGTTTTAAAGCCTCTCTTTTCCATTTCCATGTTGCTGTAGGTAGCTTGCCCATGGTGCTTTTTTCTGGGTGGAATAAAAAAGACAAAGGCCGGCTCTGTGTGTGTGCGGGGGGCATTTTCAGGCAGGTTTCTGGCTGATTTAGCTTCACACTGCAATACTGGCCCTTCAGGTTTTTTGTTTCTTATTCTAATCTCTCCCTCTCTTCCCTTCCCCCGGCCCTCAGACCTCTGTATGGGAATCATTTAGAGCTGAAAGCATTGCTTATGAAGGGGAAAAAATGGAGCACGTCACAGGTCCAGAGAAAGGCCTGTTTTGATCTCATTGTGGTGTGGTGTGTGTGTGTGTGTGTGTGTGTGTGTGTGTGTGTATGTGTGTGAGTCGTCTCTTCATTGCGAGCCTCTTTCTGCCAGCCGGAGCAGTGAAAACACCCTCCCCCCCGACACAAAACACTCCATACCAAATGAAAGGCATCCGTTCCAGTCGTTGAAAAACCATCTCTAAAACTGCACCCCTTCAACATTTAATTCCCTGCCACCACCACATGGGGAGGGCTGAGATTTTTGGGGGCTTGAAGAATCAGGTGGGATGGCTGGGGTGTCCGTAAGGCTGGATGATAGACTGTAACACCTCCTCCTCCCCACATAACTCAAACGTAAAATAAAAAGCCAGAATGTAGCTAGAAACGTGAGGACTGGAAAATGCTGGTATCTGCGGCCTGTGCTTTTGGTTGGATTAACCCTTTACTGGGACAGATGGCTTCATCCCCCTGCCGAGCTGACAAACCCCAGTCAGCTCGTCACCCCTCCTGCATGTGTGTTTGTGTCTGTGTGTATTTCACCAAAAAAAAAAAAAAAAAGCACTGGCAGACAAGCTGTGGCGAAGATGGTGGATGGATCTGTTTTGGTTTTGGAATATGACGGCAGTCTGCTAGCCCTCCCCTTGTGTTGGTGTGTGTGTGTGTGTGCATGTGCATACAGTCGCGTGTGTCTTGAAAATTATCCATGAAGACATGCCTCAGTATCTTCTTGGAAAATGTGGACTAGCTGGCTAGCTTGACATCAGAGCATGTTTATTGTGGAGATTTAGAGGAATGCTTCTGTAATAGCTTCTGCACGACAGTTGGGTCTATGAATGTTGCCAGATTTTCAAGGCAGGGCCAGCATCCATGTTTTGTATCTATTAACATCCACCAGCTACATACAATATTCTTTATATGGCCACTTATTTCAGCAAGGCAGATGCTTCAGTAAACCCTATGTAACCAGCCAAATAAAGTCAGTTTGACACACTGTGTCTGCCAGATTGCAGCAGAAAAATTAGATGTGACTGTATGGTATTTACCTACATGCTTAAAGTGTGTTACCTCCATTAATGTCCTCCTGAGTTTATCCTGACTGCCATAAGCCGAAAACCATGCAGAGTAAACATATTTATGTGTAATTTACCGAGAGACTGTGGTACATTGTGATTTTACACAGCTCTGTGGCGTGCTTTCTGTGTAGAAAATATAATAGATGGCATACATGCAATGAGTTTGACTTGAAAGTGAAATGACTGGACTCTTTGAAAGACGTACAGCGGGCTAATTCAATCCACTACTAGGTCTGCCTTTAATGTAACACAGTCATCACATTTCATTTCAAAGCAGCATGATTCAGTGCACGGGGCAATTTCGTTTTCACTTAATACAGGCAAGACTAAGGGAAAGAATTTGCCTGCTATATGTTAAGGCACCTATCTTTATTAAAGATGGAGTCAGTGCTGTTAGCCTGCATATCACATTGGCCCACTGCTTCACCCCTTTGCTCCACTTTCTCACGTGAGACGTGCACAGACTACGGACAGGAGGGAAATGAGGGATGCAGACGTCGTGCCTCAGTTATACTGAAGCAGAATAAGCCAGACTGTAACCTTTCTTGACTTCTGTAACTGATTTCTCATACTACTGATACTGGTTTGTTTTATTCAACATTTCAAACGTTTTCATGCTTAAGTTGATTGTTTAGTTAAAGATAAATTATGCAGAATTTTCCTAAAAAAAAAATCAATGTATTGACTTATACTAAAGTAATCCCTCTCAGTCAACACTTATGACCCAGTTGCAGTGTATAGTGTTGGATTTATCTGCAGAGGCCCTGCCTTCTGCCTGCATTTTCTTATGTTATTTTTATTTTGCTGTGGTCAGGATGTACATAGGCACAGCCAACAGGTGAGGTCATAACTTTAGAAAACAGTAGTGACCATCTGACATACTGTAAGCAGCAGGTATCCAGGAGGACGCTATGAGAATTGCAGACACAGCACCGAAAAATGCAAATATAGCAAATGAGAGTGAATCAAGTATTGGCTTTCACTTTCCTTTTTGGTGGTGATATTGTTTACAAACAGTAGCCAACAATTCTTGCATAGTATACCTGTTAAAAGGAAATCCAAGTCTGTTTACAGTAGTGTAGAGTCAGAAGGAAGTGACCTTACCAGACCTCTGTAGCCTGCTCCTCATCTCTGTTTGAGCTCCAGGCTACATTAGCCGACTCTAGCACAACACACCTGAATCTCCAGCCAAACTGTTTGCAGTCAGGTTGCATCATGGGTATTGTAGGCTCCAAGTTTTGACAAGGGACAATGAATGGAATATAAAAGATAGTATTTTCAGTTCTGCATTGATCCATCATGAGTTCATCGTAACAATGTTACAAGGCCCACTTGGCCAGTAGATCAGAGTCTTACTGGTTCCCTATGTATTTCAATTGAAGCCACCAAAAAAAATCCCTTAATTTCCCTTAATTTTGGTGATATTTTTATACATAATATGTACAAAAGGCTAATTCCCTTTTAGATTTGTTTTTTCTTTCGTTATTGACACACAATGTCGATAGAGAAAATTGTACAAAACATACCACAGTCACTGTTTTCCACTCAGGAGTATTGCTGCAAGTAAAGAGCCCTTTTCTCTTTCATAGCCTTGTAAGTTTCTTCTGCTGACATTCTTTAGAGGACCGATTAGAGGCTAAGGCAGAATGAGAGTACATCCCATCATGCATTTTGCCTTCACAACATATATTTCAGCGAATCATGATGCCTTTCATTGGTCACGAATCTTGAAAACGATGATATCTTCTAAAACGCTCTCATGTCACACCCTGATTGGCTGTTACTAGGCCGAGGCCATTGGCCCATTGGTTATGTCGGACTCTGATAAGAGTGCACTGTTATGTAGATCATAATCAATGTGGCATTTAAGGGTTTATTCAGGTAATCAGTGGATGGTAGGACATAATAATATTCACAGTAGTATACAGTATATTCAGTGTTTTTCTCATTGGCACCCTCTCCCAAACATTTGACTCCTCTTTAACTTTATGTAAAACATCAGAGAATCCTCATTATTCTTCACATCTGGATTTTGCTATCACTGGTCACTTAAATGAGTGTGGCAGCCAAGAGGAATGAAGCAGCAGTTATTCAGTGTACTTCTGGATTACATGACATCATCAACATCATCGGCAAAATGGAGTTTGGGCTTTTTGGAATGGACGGAGTCGGCGGCTTGAGAAAAACCACAGTTGTCCTCCAGTCAAACCCCAAAGCAGGAACAGTTTTGCCCGGCCACACAGGCAGTCGTCACATCTGCCAAATGTACTGGAGACAGAGAAAAACACAAATGAGCAGATCAGAGGCTGGGTGGAGGAGTCTGTGGTATTAACTTCCTTAATATTCTTTGTATGAAAGACGAGAGGAGATGAATAGTGGCTTAAAGATTAAAAGAGAGAGTTGCTGGTGTTACGGATTTGAGGGACTGGAACAAATGAGAGGAGCAGTGAAAGAGAGAACAAAGAAAACATGGACAGAAAGGAAAGAGTGGAGAAGTGAAGGAGAGATGGAAGGGGAGGGAGGCAGGGGTAGCGAGCACCACAAGTTGCCTGTGCTATCCACTGGGTCATGCTCATGAAAATTTTAATCAAGCTTTGCAGATAACAGCTTCTCCTCTAACCTAGCACATACATTTAAGTCTGTGTTTGTCAATGATTCATGTGTTCTATCCATTGTAGAAAAAACAAAAACTCCCCCAAAACACTGTCAGAGTTTGTGAGTGCTGCCATTGTTACCATGTCAGTCGCAAACTGCTTAAAATGCACTCTTTCAAATAACTCCTGTCCTGACTGACCTGAATGGCAGCACACAAGCCGAGTAAGAATAGCTGAGCCTATTAATAGAACAATTATGATAATGAATCATTGCCAAACACATTTATGATGGCCTACTTTTCACTCATGGCACTGATCAGTTCACCGTGGTGAATACATTGAAACAAATAATCTTTTTTTCCCACTTGCTTTGTTTATGTGCTATTTTTAATCCTGCATTTCAAATTGCCCAAGAAATGAATCAACAACGATCTGATTTATAGGCGTTTTCCACCTTACTGTGCGCGTCGTTTCTCTGAACCCTCTGACTTTTGAAGACAATTTGTATCTAGGTCATACTGAAGTCTGTGTATCTGTTGGTGTAGTGTGGGCATACTCTAAAGGCCTGCCTCAAATGGAAAGATGGATTGTGATGGAAAAGACTTATTTGGTGTTTGAGATACTTTGAAGTTTTCAGTCCAGAGTCAAAATATTTGTCTTTTGCGTCTCAGTGTGTTTAAAATGATTAAATTCTTTCACTTAAACTGAATTATCTTAGTCCTCTTAGGGTATGTAGACATGTTTTTATGAAGCAGAGCTTTCAGGCACGTCCTTAATGTCACTGTTTGGGAAGGTGTGTTTTCTTGAGAGCCTGTCTAACTCGTTTTGTCAGGTCACCTGACTTCCTCATGTGAGGTAATTCCAGGTTTAACTGGCTGGGCTACAGGGCAATAAGCACCTTATCTTCAGTGGTTCATGATGAGGAATAAAATAAGTGTAATCTGCTGCAACGATCAGATTCCATAACAGTATTTTTGACTTCAAGCATTTTGAGTCTACTTGTAACCTGTCATAAACATCATTATGCTGGATGGATGCTGCAAAACTGTGCTAATCCATGCACAGAAATAGCTGCAGTGTGCTCAGAATTGCAAAACATAACCTTACAGTGTGAAATCCAGGGTATGTGTGCATTAACCCAATTGGTCTTGCTTTTCTAACTGATGATGCGGTTATGTCATCAGCAGTGGCACGCCGACATGTGTGAGGCAGTCAGTGTGAGTGGTGCAGAGTAGGTGAACATTGATCACTGTCAGTTTCAAGCAAAGAGGTTTTCTGAACCATTTTACCCTCAAGTTTACTTTGGATCCTTGGTATGGCAATCACTGTGTCCATGCTCTCAGACACTGTTTGTGTTATTTCAGTATCTCAGTATGGTTTCTCTTTTCAATTCAGGATTTAGCCATTAGCGCGGCCACAAAATAGTTACTCTGTGGCCATCAAAAATCCCCTGTAGGTGGCCCCTTTTAGACCACCAAGGTTATCAGGCTTCTCTGGAGAATGACACTGTGTGTGTCAATGAGAACACATGTCTAAAAAAAGGTTAAATAAAATCAAATCCCTGTACTGCGAGCCTACAGTTCCACAAACATGCCGACTCATTCACACCTTTTAGGTCAATATTCTGTGTAAACAGAAAAACATTACTCGTCATCAGTGTTTCAGTTTACAAGTGACCGTGTTACCTGGTGACACTTAGCCGAATGCGTCATGACTGCTCGTAGTAATGGCGGCTGTTGAAAACACAAACAGAACTTGGAAACGGATGGTAAATGGACCTGCATTTGCATAGCGCCTTCCTAGTCTTACAACCACTCAAAGTACTTTTACACAAAGTGTCACATTCACCCATTCACACAAGGTGTCACCTGTCACGCTCTCATCTCATTGGGAGCAATTTAGGGTTCAGTGTCTTGCCCAAGGATACTTCGACCTGCGGATCGGAGGGGACTAGGGATCAAACAGTCTATCTTCCGATCAGTGGTCAACATACTCCTGAGCAACAGCTGCCCATGTAGGTATCCTTGTAAAAGCCTTCGTTTCCTTTTAATCAAGTTTAAATTCATACTCATATTTGTTGATTATCTATTCTGTGCCAACCATTTACATAAGGTACAGGGACACATTGGGCTGAAAGTCACCGCTTGACACGGTCACTTGTTAAACCAAAACACTTGCTAGCCGCGGGTATGTCTGGGCCACTGAAGTATGGGTTTACTAAGCCTACTAAAACTGCTAACATGATCCTCACAGAAGAACCAGAAACACAAAAGGCAGACGATGGGCGGTGGCTGTGTCTCAGGAGGTAGAGCGGACCGTCCAGTAATCGATCCCAGGCTCCTCCTTTCAGCATGTTGAAGTATCTTTGGGGAAGATACTGAACCCCTCGTTGCTCCTGGCGGGGTGTGAGTGTGTGTAAGCTTAGTAGCAGTGTGGTACTATGGTAGCCTCGACCATCAGTATGTGAATGTGTGAATGAATGGGTGAATGCAAATCTATACTGTAAAAGTGCTTTAAGTGGTCAGAGGACTGGGAAGGCACTGTACAAGTGCAAGTCCATTCACCATTTACAATGGTACATGAAAAAATTGGATGAGAACAAAACAGTTGAAAGTATGTATTATAGGTTTCCAATGCTTTTTGTGTTGTTTTAATGCAGACAGGGAGAGTGTGTGTGAGGCTGAGTCATGGAGGGGGGGCAAAAAAGATTGAGACTGAGATCTGTAAAGAGAAACCATATCTTTACAAAAAACTTGAGTTATCAATTTAAAAAACATATTTTGTTTTGTTCATGTCTTTTCATTTATTGAAGTGTCATAGTTAAGGAACGTTGTGTTACGTTGCATTAAATTGCCTCTTCTGTATTGCTTTTACATATATATATGTATATATATTTAGGCCACCAAAAATGTACTTTGGCCATCAAATCCAGGTGCTTGGCGGCCCATGGGGCCAGTGTTTGAAAATATTAGCGTAATACTATCCCCCTCGGGGCCTCATCCAAGTTTTGTAGACACATCTGTCTGTCTGTATTTTCTTTGCTCATGCATATTGACAAAATTAAGTCTTGGGTGGAGCAATCTTTTAGTGATAAACCTCTCACAGTCTTCAAGCCCTGGGGTCACAGCAAGGTCCTCCTTCTTGTTTGTCTAGCAAACATAAAATAGAAAAAACCTATATAAGTTGGATATTTTGCGGCTACAGCTGACTGATGTGGAACCAGTTTTCACAGTCTGAACAGTGACACTCAAGGATATTTGGACACATTCACTTGGATCTCTATTTTATTTGGTACAACCAGCATATATGTTCCCTCTTTCTTTCCTAAAGCTTTGTGGATGTTTCGGAGTCCGCAAAAAGAGAAAGAAACCTGGCACTAATATGAAAGAAGTATTTCAGTCTGGCTCACTTGCGTCTTTCAAACTAAAGAAATCGGTAAGATTTAAGCAAGATGAAGAAAGACTTATAAAAACTGTCAAACTACACCACCAAACTGGATCTGATGACGATCTCAAGCAAGACAGCTTCTCACCTCCAAGCTCGAATTCCAAAGTCGTCCAAGGAGTCAAGCCCAACATTGTCCTTGTGGAGGGAATTAAATGTAGGTCACAGCTAAAATGCAAGGCCAGGCCTGGGGGATATGCGGGCCCGGGGTGCTCTATTGCTCTGGGGGAACGCAAGCGTAGGAAATAAACAGATTTTTCACACATGGTTATTTTTAGAAGCTGGGTTGTGGCTGTGTGCATGCCTGTACAGCCTCCTTTTGCGTTTTCATGTGTTTTGATGCCATTGTGTTTAAAAAAAGATGGCTAATTTTAATACCATGTGTTTTCCTCTGTCATTTAAACTCAGTTGTTGCCAAGCTGAGCACATTTTCCTCTCGCCTGCTAGCATTTCTGTTCTGTCCTCCTCCGGAAAAATCTAGCACGCTTGAAGTGATCATAATTTACCTCTCAAGCTTACAGCCTGTTGTTGAAGATGTTTCAGTGATGCATAATTGAATAATGTAGTCATTTTGGTCTTTCATATAATGTCATTGTACTCTCAAATCTAATCTTAGTGTCATCCTCTGCCCTCACAAATGTCAGCAACCTTAGTCTGAGTCTATCCTGCCACTAGAAGGGCAGATGCTCCCTTAAAATAGTCTGACATCAATTAAATATAGATGAGGTGCTTGGATTTGTCTGCCAGTGAGCATTAGTTGTGCTTGGAGAGGGAAGAGGTGAAGATCTTCCATATATTAAGTGCATTAGAGCAATCTGTTTTGTTTTACAGGTATTTAAAACATGGGGTCTATGTCAGGATTTGCACGTGGGTGGTTTGTAAGACATACAAACACATTTATGTCTAATTTATTCCCATAAAGGTAGCGTAAGAGGCTCACTATTGTTCTGCATAAGGTAGAGAGGTGACCCATTGATACAATATATAGTGAAAGAAGGAAATTAATGTCTGTGCTGTAAAGTCTTATGCGGAGGCTTTCTAGGAGAGCTAGTGATAAATAGGGGTGGGCAATCTGGCCAAAATCCTCTATCACAGTGTATGTGATTATGCATCATGGTAATATCACCATGGAGTACTTGTTCTGTAAATTCAATTAAGGAATGGTTTAACATAACTATATCTTACTTCATCACATTTGATTATTTTCTTCAAAACCTCATGAGACACTTAAGGTAAAAATGAAAGACTTAAAACAGTAGGGGAGAGTAGGGACGAAAGCTTTAGGGGTGCAGTTGCAACACAGACCTTATATCTATTTATTTAAAAAATCCGGAACTTACCGGGACGTCCGCAGGAGGTATTTCCCCCTCTTGAGTCCACAGCGGAATATCAACCTAATCAGATCACTTTTGCCAGTTTCAGGAGAAAAGTTAATTTCTCACTCATTAAGCCAAAAAAGAAAACTGAAGAGTTTTTCATTTTTGAGGTATTTTACGTTGTTAAAGACTGTAAATGTTTATCATTTTGTTAGACCCATTCATGAGCTAAGTAACAGTGAAAGGTTTAAGTCATCATGCTAGCCTATCTTTGGTGCTGGCTAGGGGGAAGTTGACAGAGACGGGGGAGGGTTGAAAGTAACATGGTGTGACTGTCCCTGGTGTTAATGAGAGAAACATGCTGAATTTGGGGACTCAGTTCACAGGATAGGTAAATATTTTTAGTCTAATGTTATTAAGAGAAAATGGTGATTATATGTGAAGATGAGTCTGACGCATTGGACCAATTTCATACAACTGCAACATCAAACATGGTAAATTGATTTAAGAGTAACAGTCATTTGTTTGGAGGACGAGTGTTTTATATGCCAGAAATATTAAATTTGCACTTGTTTTGTGGTAGACTTATCAGCCGTACTTTTGTCCAGCACCTGTGCTTCTGTCATCCCAGCAGAGGGGTGCAAAAGTAACAATGCACAGTGTCAACTCCCAGTCTGATTACGTCCAACTCATTCATCCAGAATTTTTTTAAAAGGGCGGGTCTTGGTTAACAACATGTGTATGTTGTTCACAGTGAAATATGATTGCTCTAAATAAATGCATCTCTTTGCAAAGAGGGAAATACTAAAGTTATACTTTTATCCCTGCTCCCTCCTAAAACTAATATTCTTTCAAATGGAAGCTTTGAGGTTTCAGTTGTTAGAGGCTTCTGTATTTACGATTTCAGTCTTCTCGATGTCCGCCCAAATCAAGTTATCTCCCGAGGCAGATTTCGAGATCACACAAGAATCCAACCCTGATTTGCTACATAGCCTGCCCTAAATGGCTCCCAAAGATAAATGGTGTTACTAAATCTCTACTGGTGGACATTGCTGTCATTGGATGGTTCATATCGTCATGTTGCCAAACACTATTTATAGATACTGATCTTTTAATTGATTTTTTAAAATCATCTTTTCTCTGATAACTGACTGGAATAACTAGCAATTCACTATTGATGTTTGCATGTGGCTTTCAATATGGCAACACAAACCAAGAAGCTATTGTCTTTGTTGTTGCTTTTGAACCAAGATATGAACCCTTTAACACCAACGTTGAGTCGATTCTGTTGAGATGATAGAAAGGAGACAATTTGATATTGATCCTGTGTAAGCTGAGTGACAGTGTAGACACACAGGGAAAGGCCAAGGTCACAGCGAGGGTTGTGACCAGTTGCTGTCATGTATTGATTGTGGTTTGAAAGACATCACGGTGTAACTGGATGCTCTCTGTAGTTGATAAGCCCAAACCAGAGAAGCTGTGTGGAGTGGATGACGCTTTTGATTGACAGTGCCAAGGTCACAGTGACACCAAAGTGGCCCCTATCAGTTTTTTTAAATGTTAAAATTGTGTCGCAAGCCAATTATTTTTACATTTAATTACGTCAGTTTCATTTATACCTTTCAACAGATACACTACATGTGTAATTTTAATCTATGTACGATCTAATTAGTGTATTTAAAGGTGCATTTATCAATTTTTGACCACTACGCATCAGAAAACTCTGAAAACAACTCGTAGAATCAAAGCCCTGAAATATAACCTGTTTGTCAAGCACTTATGACTTAAGTGTAAGCAAACAGTTACCTACTTGAAGACACAGAACAACATGAGCATGCCACTGGAAGCTTTTTTCTAGCCCAGCTAAAAATGCAATTCTACTATTCACTTCACTTTTAGCTCTGGTTTAGTCCACCTATGTTGCTGTCTTGCGCTCTCAGGATATTTGACTAGCTTCACCAAGGGCTGGTTTACCTTGGCTCTTTGCTCATGCTGGACAGGTTGTGTACACTCTGCCGGCTTGATCTTGTTTTCTTGTAACATCTGAGTACAGTGAATGGAGAGCCGTTAGAAGCAACTTTACAGTCTGAAATACTGACCAAATAAACAGCACTGAGCTGCAAAGAGCTGCATGGTTGTGTGCTGATTTTCACTGGGATTATGAGTACTAGTAAACCTTTTCAGAGCATAGGAAGTCACTTGATTGAATGTATTCATTGATAATGTCACTGAATAGAGCTTTGGATGTGTGTGAATATGCACTGATGTTAGCCATATAAAGCAACATTATGCTTTGGACTTAAGTTCAGGTAAAAAGGAGTCAGTGTGGCTAAGAAATCCTTTCACAAGTACTAATAACCATTGCTCAAAATGTAATGGGGAGGAAGTCAGCCTATACAAAGCTTTACTCACAATCAGTGGTTACTTTTACAATTCAACAAAAGGGTAGTAGAGATATCAGTAAATGAGGGAGAGCACCGACAACAAAACTGCTGATTGTTCTTTTTCAGGACTTTTATTTTTTCATTCCCAGTGATACTGGCTGAAAGATTAGATCTGCATACAAACATTTATATCAGTACAGAACCACAGAAAACCTATACAAATGTTATAATCTACTGTTATGTAAGAGCCTTTTTACAGTGACATAGGGTATTTCATTGGCCATGGTGCACAAAGGTATTTAAAAAGAGACTGCTTAAACCTAACACACATGTGCTAAGGTAAAACATCAATTATATAACTGTAATAAATACCCATGCATACTGTCATGCATACATTAAACATTGCATCATTCATACTAAGTGCCTGATAGTCCTTGATGTAAAACTCTAAGTCTTTTCATAACCCCTTTTCCACTGACATGCAATGAGTTCTGTTTCGGTTTGAAGCAGTTGAAGCATTTTGACAAAATGCTGAATTACAAACCATGACCACATCAGTGGCCGTGTCATATTCTGGTGAAGTCAAGTCGGAAACTGTCAAAAAAAATGGTATGCAGTGGTCTCATAAATAGTTGGTCCATGCTTGTTATTTGGATAAAAACAAATATCTATAACAGAACAAAAGCTTTCAGGTATTGAATGTGATCCGCCATCTTGTTACTACTGTTCGCTTATGTTGTGCATTGTGCAATACCCCTCACTGATTAAACATCTTTGATTACAGTGGTTCCGAATAAAACTGATGGATAGCACCGAGGTTCCAAGAATCACGAATGGAGCCGGTTCAAGAACTAGAGCTGATCTGGTGTCAGTGCTCTCCCTTACAGCACAGAGGATAGTGGTAGCTATGTGGAGGTAGAGGGGGACAGCGGAAAGGGCTGGTTTGTTATTTTAGCGAGAAAAGTAGTTGATAGGGAGGTCAGTGAGTTCAAAAGCTTAACAGCTTGGGGATAGACGCTGTTTCTGTGCCTTGCTGTTCCTGCTGGGGGGCTATGGAAGCTTCTACCAGATGGTAGAGGGATGGATACATTGTTGATGGATGAGAGGAATCCTTGATGATATGTGGATGCAGAGCAGTATGAATTATGTTTTCTGTTGTCCTCATTATATGCTGGTGTGAGCTGAGGTCTGAAGTGTTGCAGGACCCATACCAGATACTGAGTTTGTGACTCTAATGGTGCCTCTGTAGAATGTAGACAAGATCAGGGCTGGGAGTCTGCCTGTCTCAGATGCTGCAAGAAGTGGAGCCATGGAACTTTGTTAGCCAGGGAGGGTGGGATGTATAGGTCCAGGTAAGATTCTCAGTGATAAAGAAACTTTATATTCCTGAGTTTGAAAACAACAGAAGTGCTGAGGTGGGGTTTGGTCACTGTAAAAAAAAAATCACTGTAAGAAACAAATTATCTTTGCGCCTGTCCACTGGCTACCCTACCACAGAACAGCAGATAGCCATGGGCTCGGCACGCATCCCTGCCCTCAGTGTGTTGGTATCAGAGATGTTGATTGGGACCCAAACAAGACTGTGGAGTGCTGAGACTTAGCTTAGACAGCTGGAGCAATAACACATATGTAGGGATCTAATGAGAAGGACAGACTGAATTTTATGTGGTCCATGACTCGTCGCCTCAAGCAGTTCATTATGACTACTGTGAGAAACACAAGGCAGTATTTCTTGGGACTGTAATCCTGTTGACTTCTTCAACACAGGAATGATCGTAGGAAAAACACCATGCATTAAAAATTTCACAAAATACATGAAGCATTGTGCTAATTTTGCCTTGCAAGCTTTGAGACATGGGAGAAAATGTCTGTTGCTGTGATGAACTTTTCTAAGTACTCTGTTGCAACACACCCACAAGAATGCTGGAGTCTCATTCAAAGCTATTTCTCACTGGCCAAGTGTCTATTTTGGCCACATTAATGCTTGGATATTTAAATGTCAGACCAAACAATGACAGACATTTAGAGAACAAAGAAAATGCAATAATATCAAGTTTAAAATGAAATTACATAAATAACATCAGGATGGCAGCACTCTCAGAAGAGAGGGATAAACAGTATATATGAGGAGTAGGGTTCTGTAGTCACATTTTGTGGCATAGCTGTGATGTGGTTAACCCTAACTACAACATAGAGATAAGTAACTGTAGACACAGAGCAGAGGTGCTGAACACTAAAGCCAGGTTTATACTTCTGCATTGAATCTGTGCCAAATCTACGGCGTAGGCTTGGCGTAGATGTGCACTATGTGCTGTAGCCTGATGTGCACCTCCCAAGAGATGTGACTACACTACTTACAGCGACACAGACCTGTTTATTTATTTTTATTTTATATATAAGAAAGAACTAATTGGGAAGACTATAACCCCCCACAAAATAGCTGTGAAGTCTTGTGTGTGATTTACCCTAGCTTTAAATGAGCAGAGGAAAAGTCTGCTAGCTGCTAGGCTAATGTAAGATGCTATAGGCTTATACCAATAACATTAGCATGTTGTATTTGTGGGGTGAACATGTTCAGCAAAAGACAGATGTTCTGTCTGTGAACTTTGTGAGTTATATTTAAGCCGGATTTTGTACTTTTGTTAAATGTTGTCTCTATTAAGCCATATTTTATACACATATTATGTGTGTTAGTTGAATCAGTAAAACTTAACTGCACCTCAAAGACACCCTACACAGTGGCACAGAAACCCTACCACCAACTAGTGTTTAGGTGGTTTAATTGCAGGGTGACATAGACATACCAGCGCGCAAGTACAGATGCTCACAACGGCTTATGCCACTTGCGTAGCTACAGCACGGGTCTGCGTAGAGCCCACGCACAACTATAATTCAGCCTTAAATTGCTCTTCTCATTGTGGGGGTCTAATCTGGACACCATAGGTGGTTCACAGCATGGACGGGACAGTTCTCCCACTGTGGCTGTTATAGTAATGAAACTTTGTGTGTGTGTGTGTGTGTGTGTGTGTGTGTGCGTGTCGCAGGGGAGATGGGTGTATAAAGCTCCATTAAGTGATTACCCTCCACCCACAGCTCTCGTTTAGCCCCAGACCATGCCATTTGTTGGCCACGCACCTCCTCCCCAGTGTAAGTGTGTGTATGTGTGCGCGTGTGTGTGCGTGAGTGTATGTGTGTGTACATGTGTATGTGCTGGCAGGCAGGGGGTGGAACAGCTGCTGATTGTAACAGAAGGTGTTTCCTTTCCAGCCCCTTTTTGTACCATTACAAGCCAAAGCATGTTTGCCATTCACATACACACGAGCCATAGCACCCCTCTGTGACTGTTGGTATCTGAGTCAACCCTCTGCTGGATTGCCAGAGGGAAGAGGTGGCTCAGCATTGTGTGAGGGGACAGGCAAGATCATAGACATACAGAGAGGGGAACAGACCCAGTGATTATTTGCGGTTATTTAGAGCTCCATATGTTCAAACATGAAACTACAAAAATCTTTGCACACAAAGCAGTTAAGCGTCATCTGTGGAAATTAAGCAGGCCATACATGCTATTTTTTAGCAACACTCAACTTAATATTCATGTAGTCAACCCTCACCAAGCATAAATACAGATTTTACACACAGCACTAGGGTTTTTTCTGGTGTTTTTAGAGTTCAACCCAAAAGCATTCTGGTCTGTAGCCAGCACTCTATGCAGTATTAAATCTTAACTTTCCAAATATCCCAAATTAGTATTCTACATACATGATGGTTTCCCATAATGCCTTCTTTTGTTCAGCAGTAGAGATATTGCACTCTGGCTCCCAACTGTCTGTTTCCCCTCTATAGAGAATCAAATAATGCTAGACTAATTGGCTTGCTAGTTAACATTTGCAACAGCGCTGACAGCAAACATGAGCTTTGAATATTTTCCTGTGCTGTGTAAAGGGGGTGGACACAATAATGTGAACACCTGCAAAATGCATCGTGATCTAATATAAAGTAAAGCCTTCCAGCAGATACTGCCTCTGTGAAGAGGAGTAATGTTTGGTGCTTGTTGAGACTTTGCTGCTTTTAGTCTGACATTTGTTTGAGGATGGGATTGAAGTGAAATATGGTGTATTAGATAAGGTAGCAGAAGTGATACAGGCACTGCACTAAAAAGGTATAATGTAAATAATGTATATGCTTTATTTGTTCTATTCATATGCCTATCTGCTTGATGACTTCTGCTCTACCCTGCAGTGGTTGAGAACATGTTGACTAAGGGAATAGATGGCTGGCTCTTGAGAAGAAGAATGTCTTGAAGGACAGTGTTTTACAACGTTAGCTGTGAGTGTATACTACTGTGGCAACATAAAAAAAGATGAGGTTTAAGGTTGAATACTCAAGGTAAACTAATGCTAAGCTATTAGGCTGCTGCTTCATAAATATTGCCTTTTAATCCCCAGCCCTGTAAGCAACCTGTGTAATCAGTTTAATAAGTATACCAACTTATTTAGAGTGAGGTCATTGCAGTTCATGTAATTGTTAACACTGGAAGTGTTTTTCTCACTCTACAATTTTATTCTCTGTCGATATGTCTCCATTCTTTCCAGCCTTCTCCCACTCTCATTTTTCTTGCGCATGCATCATTTATGCTTTCTCATACGGACCAGGCCTTTGAGTCATACCGCTGTGGTACTTCATATTTCTGTCATGGAACTGAAAAGGGAGTTGTGAAGCCAGAGCAGACCGTGTAGAAGACTGCATCATCAGTGGAGGACAAACTTCCCCACATTACCTCCCCACATCTCTCTCTCTCTACTATCGTATCCTTCCTGGGTTGTCCCTAGCAACAGCAGAGACCCAGTGGCATGATGTATGTAGACACAAAAATTACCTCCCTTTTTCTTTTCTTTGTTGTTCTTTTTGAAGAACATTCAGTCCCAGAGCATTTATGTTTGTGTGTTATACAGTTACGGGCTACAGTACATTTTTTGCTGTGGTTTTTTTGGGCATGCGTGCATGTGTTTTGATGCAGCAGTAGTGGCTCTCAGCTCCCTGCGCTTCAGTACGACTGCCAATATCTCAACACTTGTTTCCTTGATCATCTCCTTGAATTGCTAATGATGAGTTTTTTTGTTTTTTTTGTACAACGCCCACCCACCCATCTCAGCTGGTGAAGATGTTGAAGCCGTTAAACCATGAGCCAGCCAGCACTAGACGAACACCCTCACAGCAAATCACCAAGGCTTCATTGTATGTGCCAGTGGCTGGATTATGCTAACTCTTAGCTTTGGAGGTCTCACTTCTTCTTTTTCTTCATTTTAGTTGTTGTTGGGCTCATCCCAGCCTAACTCCAGGCAGGAGTCTCTATACCCGACTCTCAGTCCCAACCTGTCTTTCCTTCTCACTCTATTTCACAGCTTGGTCAATGGAGCTATTGTGGGGAGGGGGTATTGAATTAATTAGGCCTATAGCGATGACAGTGTCTCACCCTTGGGTCAGAGCCAAGGCTGTGCTTTTCTATCCCTTTTGAAACACTGGTCACAATTCCACTTCCTATTTGGTTTTCTAAGAGCAGCAGCATCTAAATAGAGTCCAATCAATGGCCACTTTTGTGTGGGAAGTGAACTGACAGTCGGCTGAACGCGCGGGCTCGGCTGAGGACTCTCCAAGGTTGACGTTCTGTAAAAGACTCGGTGCTTGGGAATGAGCGGACTGACTGTTTGTTTGATAGACTTCAGAGGGCATTTGTTTGACTCTAGATCAATTTCCTCTTGCTGCTCGAGCGTCTGGTCACAAATAGTGGAGTTTGAAAGTTTGTGTGCACTAAAGTATGAATGCTAGTGATGTACAGGAAGATTTGCCCTCTCTGTGTGCCCTTTACAGTAGATGAAACCTAAAAGAAAATGTAGTGCAGGGGATGTGGAAGCTGGGTGAACGAACAGATGCATGTCAAGAATATTTTGTGTGAGAGGTTCAGTGACTTCAGAGTAGGGCTGGACGACTAATCAAATTTTATTTTCAATTACGATTTTGGCTTCCAATGATTATAAAAACAAAATAAATGAGATAAAATGATGATTGTGTTGCATTTTATTTCACAGGGATACTCTTGTTTTGTCTTGTTATACATCTAGTGCACCCCTTTCCTTTACAGCAATGTGCTGAGTGTTGCCATCTTGATAACTTTTTCGCGAGATTTAACGACTTTTCAGACACCTCTAGTGACTTAATTTCTAAAAAGTGACAAGTGAAAAATGTAGTGACTTAATCAGACCATTTGGGAATAAGTAAGAAATATATTTAAATACATGATATTCTCATTCTTTCTCATGCATGCTTGCTTATCTGCCAACAGCACGGGGTCTATCCTCTTGCACCATGTTTATATTTCTATATTATTTTTTAAATTTGTTTTTCAGGTGAATTATATTTAAGAAGAGTTTAAGAAAATCCACTTCAGTAAATGCATGTTTCCAAAGTCCATTAGTAACTGTGTTAAGTAATCCTGATCTCAATATTGACCAAAATAATTATGATTATGATTTTTGCCATAACTGAGCAGCCCTACTTCAGACATAACAACATGCATGACCTTCTACATGCACTGTATGCTTGCGTGAGTGTAATGCATGCTTGCTTGAGTTAGGATCTGTACATCTGTGATTTATCACCAGTGTCACTGAACGTGGCTGCAGTGGGAGCCTCTTCCCCTATCCCCACACATCTATTTTTACCAGCTTATTGCTTACCAACCCACTGGAGACAGAGTGATTGGGAGATAAGACGGATAGATCAAGAGATGGAAGAGAGGGGAAGGGTAGGTAGCAAAGAAGGGAAAGCCCTCGGTTGTCGGCAAACAGATGTCTGTCAGAGCAAGATGAGAAAGATTATTTGCCATGAGCTCTGTCTGGATACTTACATTTATTCCATTTTTCAAGTCACTGACAGAATAGTTTTCTTTTTGTAATTGGATACAGTGAATGCAGTAGAGTGAAGCAGCTAGCAAGAAAACTCAGACAAAAGTGTGGAAATGTGCACTCGTGAGGCAAAGATTGAATGACTGAAGACAGCAAAGAAAGCAGACAGTTTAAAGGGGACCCTTTATGCTTTTCCTTATTGTCTATCAAAGTTTCAAATGATGAGGTAGACATATGCAAAAGCCATACCTGTGAGCAAATACCTCAGGCTTCAGATTGTTCTGAATACTGTTTCAGCTACAGCTGGTGACACATTTCTTTTTAAGGTCATCTGCTCCAGGCACGCTACTGCAGGTGTTTACATTATGTAGCCTACACTGCTACATGTAGCTACGTGCTAACGTCAAGAAAACACGTAGCCTAATCTTGAATTTCTCCCCAATTCCAGATCATATTGTTGCTTGAACAGGTCTGATTGTATTTCAAAGCTTTTATTGGGGATTTTTAATGATATAAAGTGCTGCTATTCCCCGTTACGGCTGCAAGACCTTGTAACTCTGACCAGAGCAGACTGGGCTTTTATATGAGGGGGGCGCTAAAAGGAGCGTCTTAGGCAGAAGGTGAACACAGGTGATCCAGCACAGACAGTACGCGGAAAAGAATGTGTTTTTGACCGTTAAAGCATGTAAACATGTTCTAGTATAAACCCAAAATACAAGTATGAACCTGAAAATTTGCATATATTTAAAAAAGAAGACAGTATGGCTTCTATCGTCTGTTAAATTTGCAGTGTTGTCATCTCACTGTTGTCTCAGCTGTATAGCTGTTTACCATTGATACCACACTGGCCAACTGTCAGCAGTCATTAAAGACAAGTGCTAGAATCTCACAGGCCACATGCCAAGCCACACACACATACACATTCACACACACATACTCCCATTTCCCCCCACATATGGCAGGATCCCACTGAGGTGCTACTACAGTACCTCACACTCTACCTCAGTGTGAAAGAAGATCATGACAAACAATGGAGTCTTTTCAGAGCGCTATCACGTTATATGTGATTTTTACCAGTATTAAAATTGCTCATGTTGTATAGCATTGTCTCACAGACACTGTATATCCTCTGTCTCATTTGCTTGAAATCCTGGAAATTTGGAAAGTGACAGTAAGAATAAATGGCAGAAAAATCCGTTTTCAGATGCCTTGTCTTGAAAAAAACAACTTATCTGAGTAAGTGTAAGAAATGTAATGAATACTAAGATGAGGGCAATGCTTCCAGTAAATTATTACACACCAGCTGCCGCTATAGATTTAAGATTGATTATTTGTTATTCATTCTAATTTGCTAACTCCGACCCTGTCTCTGATTTGTTGCCCAGGTACAACCCGCGCCCCACGTGAAGGAGAAGTTCCTGGTGTGGACTACAACTTCCTCTCAGTGGAGGACTTCCTGGAGTTAGAGAAGAGTGGGACCCTGTTGGAGATAGGAACGTATGACGGTAAATTAAAAAACGACACATTTGGTTTGGTGTATTGTGTGTGGATAGAAATTTGTAGGGGTTTGTTTTATAGGTCTCGGATTTCTGGAACATCAACAGTAAACCTCAGTGGTGCTTCAAACAAAGCTTGCTGACTAGAGCTGCAGCGATTTAACAAATTAGTTGTCAGCTATCAAATGGATCACCAACTAGTTTGATAATCAATTAATTGGTTTAAGAAATTTAAAAAGAATCTAAATTCTTTGTCTCCAGCCTCTTAAATGTGAATATTTTCTTGTTTCTTTACTCCTGTATGACAGTTAACTGAATATCTTTGGCTTCTGGACAAAACAAGACATTTTAGGACGTCATCTTGGGCTTCGGGAAACACCGATTGAAATTTTCATCATTTTCTGACATTATTTAGCGTAAACAACTAATGGAGTGATGGAGAAAATAACCAACAGATGACTTGACAATGAAAACAATTGTTAGTTGCAACCCTATTGCTGGCATAAACATACAGTGGGGAGTTCTCAGACACAACTTTCCCTTTTGTTCTCTCTGTGTTGCTTAAATTGTCGAATGGCATTGAACCTGACTTTGGACAGGTGTGCCAGCTTGTATGGCAGAAAATAACCAAATCCCTCTGTCCCTCCAGCCAGCTCGTAAACTCGCTCACCTATGGTACATCGTCAGCAAGCAGGCATGTTGTGTCCCTGTCCAGGCCGATCAGCTTGCTTCTGGACAGGTGCACCTGCTAGCACAGCAGGAGGGAAGCATGTCTCCTCTCTGCCTCCAGCTGGCGCTCAAAACATGCCCGCCCCCGCTACAGCCAAGTTTTGGTGTCAGTCCCTATGAGTCAAAGAGTACACTCCTCACTCTAGATTCTGTTTACGTTGACATCCAACAATCACATTGAAAGACAGATGTACTCATGTCGGAGCAGATCGTCTCCTCAGTACGTCAGTGCGATAAAGCAGGAGGACATGTTGTAGGAGATTTGTCTCTAATAGAAAAATTCTTGTTCTCTTGCGTTTTGGTATGTACCGCAATTGCTATTGTCAGCCAGCCTGCAACATGTTTACCCCCCATCCCAGGAAGCTCATGGACATACTGGAAAACAGCAGCTGAAGTAGAAGTAGCTCGGAAAAGTTTGTTTTAAAGTTGAAGAGGTTGCTGTCAAAATCTTGCTCTGTTTTTCATGTAAGCAACATCACAAAGGTATATTCATGAAAAATTGATGCTGGCGGGTGTTGGAGTGGGACTGGGCAGTGTCGACAGTGATACAGACACACATAAAGGTCAGGTCGAAAGTCTGTGGGTTGTAATGAGCGATTACAACACAGCTGTAATCCCAGCATACCTATTATCCAATGTTGTCCTTTATATTTACCTCGTCATCAAGTATGTGCTCCTTTCTAGCTGCCAAAACTAAAAAAAATCTGTGTATGATGGTGGAATAAGTTGTCTGATCTTGGAAGGTTTTAATAACCCTTTCCCAGTGCAATGATCACCCTGCCTACTAACATTTGAGTTCACACAGTGTATAAACTCAGAGATAGTTCCTGATGCTTCTGTAAACATTCTCTGAACATTAGACATTCAAATCAAAGCAAAATTATTATTCTGTATCAAACAACTTCCCGCCGGTGAAAAGGCATTTGTTTAGATGCTGCAGTTTATTGCACAGCGGGATAAACTGTACCATCTAAACGGATGCATTTTCCATTTTCTACTTGTTGGAGAAAAAAATTACAACATTTTTCCCACATGCTGGCCATCCAAAAAGAAGAAAGCTTAAAGAATGAGAAACTTGTAAAAAACAGTCACCTACTCTTTGCAGCAAAGCTAAAAAATTAATTTCAGTGATCATGACACAGAGTATGTGTCACATACAGCACACAACACTGTGCTGATAAACACAACACGCTACTGACACGCTGGAAGGACTGAAAACAACAACACCACCACGTAACACCTCCATTCAGTCAGATAATGTTTAATTAAGTGTCTGTTGTGTTCACTTAGCTTGTTCACTGTTCCATAACAATGGATTTCCCTCTGACGACAAGCCAGGAGGAGCAAACAAGGCCAATGGGCTTCTGACTGGCAACTAGCTCACTCACTTCCAATGATGACCTTATGAAGGAAATCAGAAACTTTCAAATATCTTTCAGTATGCTTTAAATAAGCTAATTTTGGGCATGTTGTTAGACTGCCAAAATCCTAGCCAGCTAGACTTAAAGATGGGGCATGAAGCTGGTGCCCTTTTTACTCAGAGATCCTGAAATACTGCTGCAATGAAGACACTTCATTATGCTGCTTTGCTTTTTTACACAGAGCCAAACAACGGCAGCATAGTGTCAGCCTAATGTGTGACTTTAAATAGCATGCTGATGCTCCAGAAGCAAAAGTTGGGCAGCACTTTCGAAACAATAACAATAGCATTTACATGACAATGACAATTATTTACTATCCCTGTAATATGGCGGTTGATCGTGTCCTCTTGTCTTTGTGGACATTTTTTTGTTGCGGTTCTTTCTTCTATGAGTTAGCTGCTAACTGCTGACATCTGATTTTTAAGGGTGTTTTCACACCTGCCCTGTTTGGTTTGGTTCAATCAATCTCAAGTTCATTTGCCCTCTAATCGGGGTTCGTTTGGGCAGGTGTGAACACAGTCAGGTGCGCACCAGAACAACCGGATCGAGACCTTCTTGAAGAGGTGGTCAGTTTCTCTGTGGTGAGAACGTGTTCCGACCTCGATCCGAACCAACTGCAGCCACATTAAGATTGTTTGGGTTAAAAAGCGTGAGCATGTTACAGTCCTGGAGGATTATGAATGTGTGGCTCCTCCTGTACTGCCTTAATATGCACATTCGGTGCATCCAGTGCATCAAAACATTGTTTTCTAGTTGGAGCCGCGCCTCGTTTTCAAACTGTATGGTTTGCCTAGAATGAACAATGACAGCAATGTAGTACACAATGACCAGCGCTAAAATCAACCCGCGTAGCTGTCCCTCCATTGTGACATTAGAAAGTGTCGCATTAATCTTGCAAGTGTATAAGGCATTTTATCAGGTCCACTTGTAAATGCTGCCGTGAGAACATGAATCAACTCTAGGCAATCATGCAACTTTGTAAAAAAATTAGTCCCTGATTCAGACCAAAGTAAGCAAGCTCTAGGTCTGAAAGCATTCTAAATCTCCCTGTGATGGGTTGTACACATAACACATTCTCAAAACATTACATTGATTCTATCCTGCCAGCTCACACTTTATACAGACATCAATCCGGCTCTGCTGCTACCTCCACTGCCTGCGTAAAGACGAGACAGCTCCATCCCCACATTCCGCCATCGTACATTTTATACAGAACGGTGAAGCAGAATATTGGTGCAACATTCCCATCTTTAACAGTCTGTATAGAAGGGGCTATCGAGAGGAAAGTGATGACACGAGATCAGAGGGAGGACGTTCCGTGCTCTATTTTGTTGTCACCCAACCACTACAAATAATAAGGAGGCTGGATCCTGGGTAGCATTTCAGTCAGGTGCGATTGACTCACAATCCAAAGTTTTTCTGCAGTATCAGCTTGCAATTCAGTTTGAAATCTGAGATGACGTTATGTTTGCCAAACACAAAATACTGTTTTTGACTATATGAAGAAGAAACTGAAAGATTACTAAATTACCAAATAAGTTGTTCAAACCAGTTTCCACTTTATGTGTGGAATGAACTCTGGTGGTGTGTAAGCGACAGACGTGTGAAAGCATCCCCACACCTGAATATTTCCATCATCATGTCGGACTGTAGGTTTTATGTTCTGCTGTAATACCTCTCCAACTGAAACTGTAAACTTCAAGCTATGAATCATCAGAGGACAGGCCTATCTTTCAGTCTTCAACAGTAAAAAATATCTTATGTTTTGATGGAGGAATTCAATAATACCATTTTTTGTTGGTACTTTAGACTCATGTTGAAGGTTTGGACAGAATTTATTATTCAAAGACTATTTTGAAAGCTGCTAATAAATCCTTTTCATAGAAAACATGACAGTTTTTATTAATGTTATCAGTTACACCTGTGCTTTTCCTGCTATGAAATGCCAAAAATGTCTGCTGTGAAAAAGGTCTTTTTCCCATTGAAGTTGTAGTTTGCCAATTTATCTTTTGACTGTAATTTCACCACCTGGATGAGAACATTTTTTTTCATTCCCTTAATTTTTTGGATGCCAGTGCCATCCTGTCACATTAAGATGTTGGCTTTATACTCTAGTCTTCAGATGGTACAGTCTCCTTAGGTCCGCCTGGTCTAACTTTGGATGAGAGTGAGTCGGTCTGTCAAAAAAATTCAGTTCTGCGTGTTTTGTTCTCTCGCCTTTGAAACTGTCAGTTTATCTGAAATGTGGCACTGGCACTGGAGGACAATTTGGCTGCAAACTGCTTCACAAAATGTCTTCAGACAATTTTATGAACTACTTGGAAGAAAGCTACCACTGCACTTGTGTGTCCAAATACAAAACTCAGTGTCATGGTATCAACTCGGACGCACAAAATATCCAATTACTTGAGTTGCAATAGTAAGATGTAAAACATACTTTAGTTTGTGCAAAGTTAGACAAAATAGTCTGAACTTTAGTGGGTTAAACAAGAAAGAAATTAAGCTTTGCTTCAGGAATTCAGATTTTCCCACAGACAACTAAGTCTCTCTATTTGCATACAAAGGCTACACACACACACACACACACACCCTTTGACCCCTCCTACTGAAATGCCCCTTTTTTCTCCGTCTTTTTTTAATCCCTCCCACCCCTGCCTCCTTCTCTCGTTGCCTAGGTAACTATTATGGGACGCCCAAGCCACCGGTGCAGCCCCCCGGTGGGAAAGTGATTAGCAGTAGCGGTAGCGGCGGTGATGCCCCACTGCCAGACGGGCTCAGCGGTAGCCTGCCGGGCTCGCAGCACTCCACTCCCCGACGCACGAAGTCCTACAATGACATGCACAATGCTGGAATAGTGCCTGGAGAGCAGCAGCAGGAGGACGACGAGGACCTTCCTGACATGAACAGTAGCTTTACAGGTATGTACAGGCCAGGGGACAGGGGGCAGAGGAGAGTGCAGAAGGCGTGGTATGTGTATGGGTAATGAGAGAAGAGGACTTCCTAACAGGTTTTGGCTGATGCTTGTGTCACAAGGACCACTGGAAGAGCACAGTTTAGACACTGTGAGTCTGCCACACTAAAGCCTTCAAAATGAGGATGTCAGTTGTGGAATAAAGCGATCAGGCATGTCGTTCAACATGATGTTAAGTCATAAAAGTGGGAGCCAAAAGCAGAATATTAATCAAACTTCTCAAATGTAAAGATTTTCTTGCTTGTCTCCTTTTAACGTTGTATATTTAAGAGGCACTCTTCTCCTTTACACATTGTGCTAACTTTACTTTTAATGAAGAATCCTCCTCAACTTGTGAAAGCATTTGTTTAATGTATTCAGTGACTCTCAAACACGCTCAAGTCTAAGAAAATAACCCTGATGATGATGTAACAGAACTTACACTTACGCACCTCAGGGTTTAAAAGGCATGGATGTTTACCAGTCAGGTAAGTTCTAATATAGTATACATTATCCGGTTGGAGTCTGGACTCATGAAGGGGATTAAAGTTAGGGTACAAAATTAGCACCATTTATTAGCCAAAAAAATTCAATCTATTTAGTGGCTGGTAAAATTTGAGCACTCACTCACCATCTTGCCATTGGAAAAAAAAGTTACATTTTCACCCTGTATAAAAATCTAAATACTAAATAGCTTTTATGTAGTTGTTGAGACAAAACAAGTAATTTTAGGACATCACAAAAGACTGTTGTGTCTTGTATTTGACGTTTGTCCTTTGTGACATCAAATGATGAATCTGAAGTTATTTAATAGGCGAATTATGACAACGGAAGCAGCCCACCACATTCAGAACATATTAAAAAATACACTGAAAATGTATCACTCGGACCACACACTAGTGAAATGCACTGTGAATTCTAAACCCCCCAGATACAGTTGTTTAAAGTCTGTACTCAGACCGGGCTCTGAAAAAGCCTGCACAGTCCTTTTTTCTTGCTGTTTGGTTGAGCACAGATGTGCATTTTTTCTGTCGAGCAGCTTCATACTGTGAGTACGGAGGTGAAATCCAATAACAAGCGGCAAACTCGAGGCACATTTGAAACACATTCTGAAGCCAGGTGTTAACAGCAGTCTGTCTCAACTGGATTTAGGCACAATTTTCATTTATTTAGATACAAAATACCAGGCCGGAACAGACCTCAAGGCTGGTGCTACACTCTAAACTAAATTAAATTTGGCTTTCTCGCACAGGTAACAGCCAATGTGAAGTGCCACATTTGGCTTTGGTCAACACAGTGCGTACAGCTTGTTTCACTGCATTTCCACACAGGTTTTTACACCTTCTCACAAATCTGCCTGTAATCAATCGACAACCATCATGTGACCAGCTGCACGCCACTTATTGTTGGTTTGTTTTCATTTCTTTTTATTAGCTGTAGTTGTATGTAAACTCGTTTTGCAGAACTCGATCATGACTCACATGCTCCTTTAGCTGGTGTGGACACCTTTAATACAAACAGACGTGAAGCCAGTGAACACACAGGCAGTTGCTTGCGGAGCCGCCTCCTACAGCAGCCTGAGAACATGCTGTGTTCTGTTTATTTTGGAGTATAACACTAGAATGCGATCCTGCTTTCTGCAGCTCTGTTTGGAGGGAGAGAAAAACAGAATCTTAAGTTGCGATGGTCAAAGTGGGAGGGGATGCAAGTGAAGAGAGAAGGTAGCAGGACGTTAAATAGAAAGAGGGAGTGGCTGGGAAAGGGGCAAAGTGGGCAAGTCTGAAAAGGATTGGACAGAGTGAGGAAGAGAAGCGACGGAGGATTGTGTTTTGTGAAGGAGGATAAGCTCAGAAAATGAAGTAGTAGGAGAAAGAGCACGAAGGAGGTGAAGAGAGAGCGGCAGAGAGAGCGTTTTGGTGTGGTGAGGGGCTGCAGAATACAAGAGCTTCTTTGATTGGTGAGTAAGTGGTCTCTGGGTTTGACTACATCTGCCTGTATCTATGCGTCCAAAAATGTAAAATAGTGCCATCTGGCTGCAAGCAGCAGAGGGTGGATGACTGAGCAACCTCCATTTTTGAAAGGATCCTTAATGAAATCATTAGCACTGGTCGGTCATTTGTGTTTGTGAATTAGTGGGAGGTTTTATTTGATTAATTAGAAATGTTTGGAAGCATGATGCTGACACCAGTGCAGCTTTTTAAAGGGTCTCTCTTAGTGATGATTTTGAATAATATTACAGTTTTTTCTGTCTCTTCTTGTGTGTTAGTAGGTCAGTAGGCATTGTGAAGAGGTTGACTCAGCCCTAAAGCTGTTTCTGCCATGTGTTTTTAGAAGGTGGGACCAAAAGTTGTTTATTCGCCGTCTGTGATTGTGAGCTATGAGGGTGCCCGTCAAGTGTGAGTGTGAAAATGAGATAACAGGAAACTAGGTGATAGCACTTCAGAGGCCATGGTTTTAGGTGTGAACTGCCCACTCAGCAGCCTTTAACTGAAGTAAATGTCTGTGTGGCTGTGGCTGTAACTCAGCAGAGTAACTGTGATTTTAGTCAAAAACTAGGCTTTCTAAAAACTATTGAACTACTCTCATCATGGAAATGTTTGGACCGCAGAGTTGAAAGAGATTTTTCATTAATGTGGAACATTTTAGAAAAACAGTGACAGCAAAATTGTAATTCCTTTCCATTTTTTCTTAATCGCCAAACATGTTTTTCTTCATACATTACAGTCGATCATGTTCTGGCTGAAACCTGTGCTGTATCTCATGCTTCTTAGAGATAAACTAATCTCATCCAGGGAGGCTTTGAAGCAGTGCAAGCAACTGTAGCAATCGAAAACTATTTTTGGTTGATATTTTTTGGTTGATGATGTTTTGAGGCTCCTCTTGTGACAGCCAAATTGTTTCCACAGCTACTTTTTGTTCCTGAATGTGTCCCCAGCACCATCTAACCAAAATGTTTTTAACACCAAGCTGTGTCCGCCTTACATCCCTCAGGAGATTCTAGTGAATTCGACGAGCTTCATAACTCAGTGCGCCCCTTCCCCGCCCGCCAGAGTGATCCGCCCTACGTTGAGAGAACCCCCTCACCAGCGGCCACCACGGAGAGCACTCAGCAGTCACACTCTCACCTGAGCCATCCTCCCCCGGAGGATCCGCTGGGACCTCTGCCTGAAAACTGGGAGATGGCCTACACCGAGAACGGGGAGGTCTACTTTATAGAGTAAGTAACGCAAGACATTTACACTCACAATGCAGTATGCCAGTGTTCACTTCTGGGTGGATGCTGCTGTAGCTGGACTAAAGCCTTTGTCACACATAATTCCTTGTAAATGCAATGCTAGCGATTTTCACCATTCACACATGCACTGCGTTAAAGAGTGTTTTCATCTTGCGCCTTTTCACACATGCTGTGGTAGTGCTGGATTAGATAGACCAAGGGACAGTCCAGCAACTGCCAAAAAGCTCAACAGATGAAGACGAATATGGGCTAAGGCTGGATGTGTGTGTATGCGGTGGAAGACCTCTCTTATTATTTTCAGGAGCATGGCAAACGACAAGCTGTTATTGTCCAGTGCCAATGTTCTTGTGGTGTATTTAAGGGGGAGCATTACCCAAGTTAAGAATTCCAATATGTTATTTTAGGAGTCTAGGAAAGTTCAAACAATATTTGTGAACATACTACTCTCCTTCAAAGCCAGAAACCAGAGAAGTCTCAAACTTGAGATATCGTAGAATATAAAGTCTGGAGCTGCTCCACAGACAATGAGTGGAAGCCAGGTTTTGTGGACCCACTGAATGTTTTTTCTTTTATACCCAAATGAGCTTTATTCCGTTGTATTGTTCTCAGTCCTGAAACAGAAAATGTATCGTTCCCCCGGGTACTCTCAGTGTCATCTAGAATATCAGTTCATTTTCTATAGAGTGGCTCCAGACTTCACACTTGACAGCATCACAAATTTGAGTTTTAGCACTCTACTTTTTGGATTTGGGAAAGAGTTGTTCATGTTTACTAATATTTTTGGACTGTCTTAGACCATAGGAATAACATGTATGACTTTTGAAAATGGGTGTCGTTCCCCTTTAATATTGAACAGGTTTTTCGTGATCTTCTTAAATCAGAAACACACATCAGCAGAGTTACTCAATCCACATGAAAGCATCTTTCGTCAGACGGACATAACCCTTTACATGCTAGTCCCTGCAGTGTTACTGCATCTTTCACAACACAGCTGTACCGGCGTTTTTCCTGAATTGTTACTCGTTCTTAAGGTGGAAAATTGGCAGTACAGATTTCCCCGAATATCGATCCATGCGTCTATTAAAACATGACGCCATGCAGGAAATGTTCCTGAGCATTTCGTGGATAGACTGCATGTGAGAAAGAGGCTTTAGTCATCGTGCAAGCTCCATTTAACAGCCTAGAGCCTAACTTACATTTTTAATTAGAAATAAATATTATGCAGTTTGCTCACAACAGCTTCCAAGTTCCAGTTTGTAATCAGACATCAGGTATAGACACAAACTTTTTCAGGCTTTTATATGATTAACTATTCAGTTTGTCGTTTTAAATCCGTGATTCTACTTAATATGATATACATCATGCTGTTGTGGACATCAATTAAAAGCTTTAGAAAATGTGAAATTGTAGTAGACATGAAAGTTCTACAGCACTGTGCTGAGTACAGTGAGGTGAGTCTGTAATAAGGGACCTTGTCAGATTCTGTTGTCCATTTATAAAGATAGTCCAGGTTCAGTGATTTATAGAAGACTCTTATTCTCTGCTTTACAGACTGCAGCTTTTGTCCACCCAAAAGCTGTAGTCATTTATTGAAGTCAGCAGTGGAAGAGCTTTTCTTCTTTGTGTTTTCTGTGGGGTGTACAAAATTGTTCTGAAGGAACTGATTTTACCTGTTAACTTTTATCAATATCACTACCACATCCGCCTCAACCTCTTACTCCAGCATCTCTTGACAAGTGCAGTTTGACATAACTGTCCCTGAGTTCATGATAAACCAGGGAGTCTTTATCTAATCATCTCTCTTGCTACTTGCCAGATTTAAGGACATTTAAGGATTTTCCCCGTTATTTCTATCAACTCAAGCTCATTTTATATGTGTTTATTTTCTTTTTTAGCCACAATACAAAGACGACCTCCTGGATAGACCCTCGGTGCCTGGACAAGCCTCAGAAACCCCTGGAAGAATGTGAAGATGATGGTATGTTCATTTTTGAGCTTGATTACCAATGAGATTATGTGTGTTTTTGTAAAATCCTACATGTGTTACACTGTTTTCAAGCACAAACTCATTGTTTAGCACAACATTGATCCGGGCCAAAGGCATTCCTTGACTTTTAAGTATCTCTTTTTTGTTGTTTTACAAGATAAGAAACGTGGTTCTTGCATTATTAGACGACGTTTAGAAACAGACACATGTTCATGAGTAAATTAAAGTTAACTAGTCAGCTATCCATGTATACAGATTCTAGTTTCCCAGCTAGATGACTTGAATCATGAGTTAGAAAACACCAAATATCTTCTCTCACCTATTTCACAATGCTTTGATAACCACAGATGTTTATACCAGAGTAGCGGTTCCCCCAGCAGCCTTAAGGTGTCAGTGTTGGGTCACGAAAAAATGGCGAGCAGTCATTGGGTGGCACTGCTCTGCTGTGCTCTTTCTTTCAGCTGTTTGTCAGAGCAAGATGCCCCACAGCTTCAAGGAATTCACTGCATCATTCGCATCATGTAGCTCAAATAAGTAATGCCCTCGCTGACCCACACTGTGGCGTCGCGCCTGCTCTCAGATGTTTAACACACATTTGAAACCATGAAATGCAAACACAGGAAAAAAATGCGTTCCATTCTGCTCATGAGGTCGTGTCATTTTTACAGTAATTTCTTTTCCCTTTGTAAGATATATTACAAGCCACAAAATGAGTTGTGATAACAGTATTTAGGTTGAAATTCTTCCGCAGCGCTGCTGTCTCAAACCACACACAGAGATCTAGTTATTAGGGGGAGAGCATGCCTTGTGATTCTTGTCACACTGAGGCTGAGGCTCTGGTGTTGATTAACTCTCAGATGTAGTTGACTGACTCACAGATGTGCACCTTTTCTCCTCTCTACCCCCTCCTCTTTCCCTCTAACAACGATCCTGTGCTGCCGTGTCCGTCCTGCTGAGCAGAAGGGGTACACACAGAGGAGCTGGACAATGATCTAGGTAGGTTCTTCTGTCATCTGTCACACACCCCTGCTGGTACACACATACTGTATATACTGTACACTCACAATCCCACCAACAGTGTCACCCTGGTTTTGCACACATCAGATTTATTGTTGCAATTCAAAAAGTTTCAGATGAATTTATAAAAAGACAAGTGAAGTCACGGCAGTTAATAGTGCACATCTACATAATGGCATGCACAGCAGCCACCACCAGTGGCTCATAGAGTCATTTGACAGTTGGCGAGAGATGCCATGAAAATGACTCTAATCATCTAGAAATGACACATCATGCCACGCTGACAGAGATGTGACCTTTACCTTGCCTATTCTCACTATGCAGCTTTGATTTTTAACCAACACACACTGTGTGATCAGAAAACCGCTCTTCAACACAACTGTCAACTTACCCACATGCCACCAGCGAAGCAGACACACTCGCACACCGGCAGAACGTCATTTCATACATAAGAGGCGAGGGCTGATCCGAGGAAGATTGTTATAATGATGATTTCCTAATGGGTGTCTGTCTGAGCCAGACGGCAACAGGCCCTTTTTTTCCTGAGGCCCATCAGTGCACTAACTAGCCTATCAGACACAGCAGCGCAACCACTTGTGCAGGATAAATGGTGTCTGGAGACTGTGCCCTGCCCCGATATGCACCAGTAATGAATGATGTCATTCTATCAGGGGAGCTATCTGATTAATGATTATAGTAGCCCTTGCATGTTTTGATATGACCTGAAAGTACAATGACATACAGGGACAAAAATTAGAAATACACACATTTCACATTAAAGTTCCTCTTCTTCTGGTGGACCACCATGGGACCTGATGCTGCCTTCCTTTAACCTTGGAAGTCGGAGATCGGAGCTGGGAATGACGTCACACCTGAGCTGATCACGTTAGAGTACAACAAAGCCGGAAAAACAGATGTTGTCAGCAATACCAGTTAAAACAACGTGTTAGACTGTGTTTTGCGAGTATAAACGCTGTGGCAACATGTGCACAGTTAGAAGGTGGACAGGACTGTGTGTGTGCGACTGGTTTAATGAGACACAAATGAGAAGAAGTGCCAATAAACAGTAGATTACTACAGCGTTCACTACTGTTGATGCACAGAGCAGCCATCTTCGATCTCGAGGTCAGGGTTGGTGAGATTCAGCTGACTTTCCAAGGCGGAAATCCAACTTCAGGGGGCATTTCAGTCAAAACTTCCACTGGGAACTTGGAAATCCTGACTTCCTAGTGCAAATGGAACACACAATAAGGTCCCATGGGGAACATCGGAAGGGGACAGACTTTGCCTCTCTTTTCTTTTGTCTTTTTGTATAATTTGGAAAAACACTGTGCCGTATTGCTGTTGACAAGCGACAGAATAAAACTTCTTTTAGCTTGACTGTCACCAGTTTCAGTTTTGTAAAATGAGATTTGAAAGGTTTTCAGTCGCTTCAGGGTCACAGACTTACTCAAGAACTCTATTTGAGTATCGGAGTCAAGTATATTTTTTCATCATCTGCTTAAGCTGCAGTAATCAATATTGTTTTATATTAACATTAAGTCAGATGACTGAATGTCTATGAAGGGGTCACCTGCAGAACAATATCACACTACTTTTAGACTCCTTGAAACGTGTATTTTCCAGCAGCAGCAGCAGGCAGCTGTTTGCAGCAAACAACAGTCAAAGCAGGAGACAGGCAGAGCTCGCGTCCAATAAAAGTTGATGCCGTACTGTGATGGTAAACCAGCCATCTTGTGGGCTTCAGTCTTGTTAGCAGCTCCCTTCGTTGAGCATCTTAAACAGCTGCCACGTTGTGAACATCAGATCACACAAGTCCAGAAGACAGCCCTCGACTGGATGAGCATGTTCAATAATTATTGATCACCATGATCCAATACAGGTGGGCAAAGGAAGGCAATTAACTTCAGTTCTCTGAGGGGGAGCAGACTCAAGCAGTTTGTGAGTGCGCGGCACACACACACACACACACACACACACACACACACTCACACACATACACAAAGCGCCTCTGTAATACATGCTTACTCAAGAGAAATCAATCACAGCACTGTATCAAGAGAATGAGATGCAAATAGTTAAACATGTAATTCATCATGCTTGACTCCCTCTTGAATTCACAATATGTTCTGCAAGGTGGGATGTGGGAAGAGAGACACAGTGTGAGAAGAAAACACCGCTTAATGAGTGACAGATTTCTTTCTCTTTGTCTTTCTCATTTGCGTTTCCACTCACTGAAATGTATGCCACATTGTTGAGATGGTTGCAGCACCAAATGTCCTCTCTGCTCTCTCTCACACACACACACACACACACACTCGCTTCACACATACACCGACACACAGGTGCTCCTCCAGGAGCGGAACTAGTGCAGTGTGAAATCAAGTGGGTGATTAAAATTTTGCACGAGGCGATGCGGGACTGCATTCCATTTAACGTTCCAGTTCAAAAATCTGAATGATAATTCACCATGCCCGCTTTGTGGGTTCACCCTGTACAACAACGCTAACGCTGTAACCTTGCAGTCCCTTTTAGCTGCATGTGCTTTTTGTGTTAGCTGCGTTTAGCAGGTGCAGAATATATGGAATTATAGCAACTGGAGCTGCTAGCGAGCATCAAATTGACTCTGATTGCAGATTTGTCTGTGGTGGTTCTAAATCAGTTTTGCTTATAAGTCATGGATACCTGCTCTGACAAACTGTAATCTGTAGCTGTGTGTGTCATGTACATACAATTTAAACATTAACATCTGGCTTACATTTCTTTGCATCTGCTGCTGACTCCACTCCAACCAAGTGCCCTCCTCATTAGAAAGCAGAGGGAGGCTCTCCAAGTTGGATGATTGTAATTACCATCTACTTGCACACAGGGCGAGGCTTAATTGGCTGAGGGTAATGATATGTAAAACTGATACATCACAGGAGAGGATTATTGGACAATCTGTGTTTGTAGCCAATTAGAAGCCTCTGACATTATCTATGTGGAGGCCAGCCAATAATCAATGCTGCTGTAATCAAATGGCTCTGTTGGCGATAACAGCATCACTTTCTCTGGCAACAACTGTAGAAATACAGCAAGATTGCACCATCGGGCAATTACACACTGTTGAAGTGGGCCCGGTCATATTCATATCTTTGCCTAATCAGCACTGATTACGATGAATTTCACTTTTACTTTCTGTAAAAGTTTGCAGAGTGTCTGCACATGTGTGGTAGCGCCACTGTGAGAGAGCAGCAGCAGCTTTCACTGCCACTTCCTTTAATCAAGTAGGTTTCAGTCAAGTCGAGGCGCCATCTGAGTCCACGAAGGGTGACCTATGTAAGGACAACCTCAAACAGGGAGACCACAGCCACACTACTACTGTGTTCAGCCAAGGACAGGAATCTTTTCACTATGCAGGCATTAAATTGATTAGAAATGTGCGTCTTTGCTTATTTTTCAGGGGTGAGGTTTGGGGGTAGAAGGGCAGGCATACATGCACACAGATACATGAAGGCGCCCGCCTACTGCATGTAAACGGGTGTATTAAAATAAGGGAACTTTACTTAGGTCTTGAGGAGCTGCAGTGTGAATTCATGGGCAAACTGAAACCTTTACTGTACATTTACTAACACTTAAAAACTGCTAATATCTCCTCCTCTCCGATCGCCAAGACCTCCCTTTATATCTCACTAGACCACACACTCGCTTCACATTGAGCTATTCCCTCAGACAAACATGATACGTGAGGTAGTGAAGTTGATACAGTAACCAGTGGGCGTGCGTGTATGTTTTCATGTGTCTTTTATTGAAGGTTATGGATTAGAATTTTCGGTGAACTTCAAGCGTCAATCAAAATGAAAAACATTTTACAGCCTGTAGCTCTGTTTTTATGTAGCAGTTACAAGTGACTTTTCAAAATGGGTCTTTCTGTTGTGCACTCCACCAAAGGGGCAAACCGCGTGTTTATTTTACCTGCCGCTGCCACCAGTTTACATGCATTTGGCAGTTGCAAGTGCTTATTTCAGACCCTGTCTTTGTCACTGTTATGAGGAAAAGAAAAGGTAGAATAAAAAAAAAGTTCTCAATTTTCTCTGCATGTTTTCAGGCTCTTTTTTAATCATGTGTGTTTATACAATGATTTCAAAGCCTGGATTATTCCTAGTCCCCACTCCCTCCCAGTTTGCCCCTCTTTCTTTCTTTTACCTGTCTTTCCTCCCTTGCTTTTTTCCTTCCCGTCCTCTCTGTGACCCCATCACCACTCCTTTGTCCCACCTCCTTTCATCTCTCCATCTCTCCATTCATCCATCCATCTCTGCCCAGGGGGGTCTTGCTCTGTTCTTATCTGATGTGTGGAAATGTCAGCAGTGTGAGGGGACAAGGAGAGGGGGGTGATGCAGACAGCCTGTGAAGCTGTTGAGTCACTCTGGCCCTGGAGACTGACTGACAGGCAGACACAATGGAGAGGCAAAAGGTCTCTACTGGCCGTGCCTCTAATGGCTCAATACATGGCCCCCAGCAGCTTCACAGCCTCCAGTTTTCCTCCTTTCCTCTTTCTCGCTCACTTGTCCTCTTCTTTCTCTTCTGTTTTTATAGAACTTCCACCAGGATGGGAGAAAATAGACGATCCAGTGTATGGGGTCTACTATGTTGAGTAAGTAACGTACAGTATGTACAGGCACCCAGCACCACACGGGAACACTCCAATGCAAATACATTCGCGCAGACAGGAAAGACAAAATGGCCTTGCATTTTTCATCTTGCACATAAATTGAAATGCTGTCACACGTTTTCATTTAATCAAAAGCAACCATTGACCTTACTGTAAATATGAGCAAATCTAATGTATGTACAGTTCTGCTATAAGACATCACAGACAGATTTCGCTGCAGCTATTTTGGTCTTTTGTGTACTGGAAAATGTAGGCCATTTTGTTTGTGTCATTATCATTTGGGAAAACATGCGGCGAGTGTGTGTGTTTGTGTGTGGGTGTGTGCTTGTGGGTGTGTGTGTGTGTGCATATGTGTGCATCTCATCTTGTGTGTGCCCCTGGGCCTCAGCATTAATACGAATATGTTTCATGCGTTTTTGATGTTGTTCAAAGCAGCACCTGGGGGCTCAAGGCTGTGGCATTTCAATTTTTCCCCCCTCTTTGTCTCTGCAATATTTAGGCTTTTTTTCCTAATATACATTATTCACTGTTTCCTTCATTTGCTGTACAATGTGGTGCTTTCAGGTGTAATTTCTCGGTGCTGGTAGGTTAGTGGGAAACCTCCCAGGGTTGGTGTGTGATGTGAAAGTCTGTTTGTAGCCTCTGTGAATTAAGCCATCATCAAAGTGGGATTTATTTGATGTGATTTGTGGGCGTGATTGTGTCACATGTGTGTCAGAGAGGGGTGTGAGTATAGATGGATGCATGCATATTGTGCCACTGTGTATTAATCAAAGCTTATCGCCATGTGTTCCCCTCCCTGTCCTGACCCTATCTCTCTCTTCTATTACCTTATCCTCTCCTGTATGTGTGTTTTCCCTCCCTGCTGCGCTCCACTTTCCCTGCTGATATTTACCTCTTGTCCTACATCCTGTTTTCTATTCTTATTTTCTGTTCCTATTACTCATTCCTCCCGTCCTTCACATCTTATTCCACAACCTCCATCTGCTCGTTCCTCCATCCACCGTCCCAAAGTCATATCAACAGGAAGACCCAGTATGAGAATCCAGTGTTGGAGGCTAAGAGGCGCAGGCAGCTGGAACAGCAGCAGCCTCAGCAGCCTCAGCCCCAAAGCCAGCAGCCACCCGAAGGTGAGCGCTACATCCGAGGTTCGTTCACAAGCCCCGACCAAGGGCGTCATTTCCTTTCTTTCTATTCATGTGAGTGACTGGGTTGTCTGCATATGTCTCTGTATGTGTGTGTGTGAGACTGTGTCTTTATAGCAACTATTGCTACAGTGTTACTTGATGTTGCTGCTGCCTTATGATTTGCTAAGTGCCCTTCCATAAAGACATAACTATTATTTGCGGCTGTTCCATGCAGCCTTTTTGAAGTTAATTTCTGTTTTCTGTGTTGCGTTCTGACACTTGTTTGTTGCAATAACCTGAAAGCTTTTTTCTCTTGATGAACACAGGTAAGTTTGTCTTCAACTGAAAACGATCTGCTTGCTAAAGAGAGCCTCTTCCCTAATTCCTGTCGCTTAATAAAGCACTAAATGCTACCAGTAATAACAGTGACGATTTAGCTCGCACAGCTGCCAAAACACAACTAATTGGGAACCTTTGGTTGGTCCTGCTTCCTGTCTTCAACCTTATGCATTCACAGGACGCCCCGCAGAGAGATTAATTGTAAATGCAGGCTGGCCCACATGGGAACTCTCCTATCCCGCTGCACCTTCTGCTCAGTCAGCAGAAATCATTCGATTCCATTCGATTACCTGCTGATTTTTCCTCCATCTGAAAGCTCAGTCTCTCTTCAAAAAACTCAGAGCCATCAAGCTTGGTTTTTACCTATTCTTTTCACTTCTGCATTGATCCTACCTCACTGTTAAGAATATTAATGAAGGTTGTAGTCTGATCGGTGCCGTGATGCCGTAACAAGGTGATTAATCAAAGATGGTAGCCAATATGAGGAAATGGGCTGCTCTATTTTCACACACCTCCTTTTTTATTCAGTAGGGAGATGTGAAACAGTGTTTAAAGCTTCATGAAGTTTGTGCGACCTGTTTCACCTGAGTTAACATGTTATCTGAAACTGTAATCTAGGTTTAAAGGGACAGTTCACCCCAAAATCAAAAACGCATGTTTTTCGATTACCTATGGTGCTGTTTATCAGTCTGGATTGTTTTGGTGTGAGCTGCAGAGTGTTGGAGATGTCAGCTGTAGAGACGTCCACCTTATGAATATAATGAAACTAGGTGGCACTCAGCTTGTGGTGCTCAAAGCGCCAAAAAATAAAAAATACATTTGATAATCTCAGCAGCAATGTCTCTTTCCAGAAGTCATGACCCAGTTGCTCAAGATAATCCACAGATATTGTTGTGAGCAGTTTCTCGCAGGGACTATTTTCATTCACCCAAATTCACCCACTAACCACATCACCGCACAGAACGCAGTGTGCTAGCTCACCGCTAGCACTACTAAGCTAGCTTATGTTACAGCTCATAAACATGAGCCTGACGTCCATGAGTAGATGCATCCTTTCTTCTGCATGGTTGTGTGGTAGAAAGAAAATAGTTCCTACGTAAAACTGCCCACAACAAGGTCTGTGGAGTATCTTGAGTAACCAGGTCATGATTTCTGGAAAGAGACATTGCTGTTGAGATTATCAAATGTATTTTTTGGCACTTTGAGCACCATCTAGTTCCATTATATTCGAGAGAGGGCAGACATCTCTACAGCCGATATCTCCAACAAAGGGAAATATATGTATTTTTGATTTTGGGAAGGACTGTCCCTCAAGCAGGCTGCCTTGGTAGTCAGAGTTTTTTTTAACCACTTCCATTCCCCTGTTGCTCTGTGGGAAGGTTTTGTAACTGAATCTCAGGCAGACACCATACCAGGAGATGTATCATTTTCACAGAGAATTTTCCAGACTATTCCTTCACAAGTTCCTCTTGCGTCATAGAGAGCAAAATGGCCTTTTTCCCAAACACCCAGCACAGTAGGCCATGTTGTCCCAGAGCCCTTAGCCCCAGTTTCTTCCACAAGTAGGGCAGCTGTGCACCTGTCTAGACCCCATCTAGAGAACATGTGCCTCTTGCTGTTGCAGAATGGATCGAGGACTCGGCGTTGGCAGGGGCCCCGCTGGCCAGCTATGCTGCCAACCATCAGGAGACCTACAGGGACCCTGGGACAGGACCTCCAGCGCCCAACGCGATGGGACAAAAACGTAAGTTCTTGTGTGTATAGAACTCGAATCATAAAAACAGAATAACTCATTAACTTTCCTGTTTTCTATGCTGTGTTACCCAGAGCGACTTATTATGAGTTAAACCAAATTCAGCTCTTACAGTGTAGTCTGTTTTCCTGAGCCAGCGCCTCAGGCTGCGTTTGAGTTTTAATGATGGAGGACCAGAAATGAATTGACACTATAAATCTGCTCTCTGTATACATTTCATCATATATTCTTATTAAGTAAAATTAATTTGTCTTCATCTGGTATGTACAGTAGAATACATTTTTCCAATAGAGCACTCCAGGCAGTGTTTGTATTATTTTAACCGACAAACTGAACATGACTCCGCCAAGTACAGTTTTATTTTATATACGTTTTCCCTCTGTGTTTACCGTGGCCACATGTTGCTTCTCCTGGAACCTCCGTTATGCCGTTCCATTCTCTGGATCAAATAATGGTCTGATTTCACCCACCATTTAGCGATACACACACCTACAGACACAGTGTCTCGCCGTTACTGTGTGTTTCCTTCTCCTGGTTGCCAGCTCCTTTTATACCAGCCTCCCACTAGCAGCTTGTCTAATTAGCACAGCCATGGCGGAGAATTAACTGCCTCACCCCGTCTCTCCCTCTTACTCTCCCTTGCCGCTCTGTGGGACGTCTTTTCCTTTTTGCCTCATCAATCTCTTTATGTTATAGCTCACATTCGCCGTCTTGCTGGCTATTGTTTTGTCTCCCGCCACTCGCTGCTTTGGTTCTGTTGTTGTTTATGTCCATCTTTCTTTCTTTCTAATTCACTCTCTATCTCTCTGCTACTCTGTTCCGTCCTAGGTCTTCACATTCCTCCAGAGAAAGGCGTCATTTCATATCTCTTTATCCAACTCCCCACTTTCATGTTTCTCCTGCTTCCTGGTCTGTTCTAACATCTCTGGATCCCTTGTGGATAAAGCTGCCATCTATGTTCACAGTTTTGTTACATCTCTCCTGTTCTGAAAAATGCTATTCAAAGGCGCTGCACACACAGACACGCACGCCAGAGGAAAAAAAAAACACAAACACAAGGACACTAACTGACTCCAAGGGTAATGCATTTTTCATTGAATACATAAACTGTACCACGAGCATAACCTAATGTGGTGCTGCTGGTCACTAAGCACACATTCCTCTGTGATCCCTTCTCTTTAATGCACACTTCTCCATCTCTTTCTCCCTGTTCACTTTCATTCCTTCCTTCACCTCTGCCATCATTTCCATACTCATTTGCGTGAAGTCATTTTCTGTAGTACGTGGCTCACATTATGTCCGTTAATAGACTGTTAGAGTTCGGCCTGCTCCTGTTGTTCCTCGTTCCTCACATTCTCGACAGTGACGACTGCGGATGACTACCTCACTCAAGTTTTTGATTTAGACTGATTCCATCTCATATCTTTCTTCATTTTGTCCTTAATGCCCGATAATGAGGTAGAGAAAGCAAGAAGCACAAGGATGGCTGAGTAATTGGGTTTAGATTGTTCTCATGACTTAAGACCACTGTGAAATGTGTTTCGTGGATATCTGTGTTAATTAAACCCCGACAGCCAGTGTTGAATGATAGAGATATCTTGTTTGCAAGAGCCATTCACCGAGGCACAGCGCTCTCTCATACAAATGCTTTTGTCATGTGACCTTCATGCGTTGACTCCTACTGGCATTTGATTTTATTACTTAAAAAGTCTGGCACCTCTCTGTTAAATCTTTATTACAAAGCATTAAAGTATCAAGCATTACTTGATTTGCACCATGTTCAATTTAATAAAATATATGTTGTCATAACTAGCACCACATTCAATCCCAGAATCGAGGGTGGTTTGAATTGATTGGGATTTTACACTGGAAATTACCCCCGTTTTCTAACACATGCAGCCTCACTTGCTTTTTCGATTCCCTTAATCAGCCTGTTTTGATTGATGTTTCGTCATCACCAAACCATAGTCAATAACCATTACTCTAAAGCTCCTTTCCCACTTAACAAAAAGCTCACTAACATCAGGCTTTTGTCTTTAGCGGGAAAGGTTACAATCAGCATTCACTCCTGGGACTAATAACTCTGTAGGAGTTGCAAGTATTTATCAGTTCCTGCTCTCATCGGCAACGAGAGAAACATAACATTCTGGTGGAAAAGCTAATTTTCGACCCTTTTTTGCACGACCATTGGTAACTTCAGCGACTCTTGGCCACAATTCCATCCATCTGCATCCAAGCAGCGCTTAAACATTGTTCCAAATTAGTCAGCAAGGCGTTTGAAAGAGAGACTGATCAAGTAACAGATATAAAAAAAAAAAGAATTAATTGCCATTGCATTTTCACTGGCCTCCATGCTGCTTTCTACAGTTTACTAACCTATTTATTGGCACATTTATTATGTCAAACATGACCAAAAAAAAGACAGAAAGGCATATTCGTCTAACGGCGGGGAAATGAGTGTTTCGTCTGTTTTAGCAGGTTTTGCTGCATTTAAACAACCTGCATATACGCACAAATTTTGGTGGAAAAAAAGGTATAATTTTTTATGTGGTTGCAGTGATCATGAAGAGTAAAGGTTAGTTCCACGTCTTTTAAGGAGGACCTTTTTTTTTGCCAGTGAGCAAAAAGCATTTTTCTGAAGCCCAGATTCAGCATATTGCCAGGGCGAGAACAGTCTTTAGTGTTTTTAGTGAGGTGCAAACGGGAACCCAAAGCTCCTCATTTGATTTTGTGCTGTTTCATCAATGTGTCAGAAAGATCTAAACTTAATTGTCTGTGTTTGTGTGTACAGGAGGGAAGCCTTTCTTTACTCGGAACCGATCTGAGCTGAAGGGGACTTTCATCAATACCAAGCTGAAAAAGAGTCGTCGGGGGTTCGGTTTCACTGTTGTGGGAGGCGACGAGCCAGACGAGTTCCTGCAGATCAAGAGCCTGGTCCTAGATGGACCGGCTGCCCTAGACGGCAAAATGGAGACAGGTTGGTGTATTAAATTTATAATGGGCTACTGCTTTTGAATTTTGATTAATTTAATTATCTGAATGCTAATTGTGTATGATAAAGGAAGCTAAAACTTATCAAATAACAGAGCTTTGACAAATGCATATCTTACATGCAAACTAAAACTAACTTCTCCGTCTTCTCCAACTCTAAGGTGATGTAATTGTAAGCGTCAACGACACATGTGTGCTAGGCTACACCCATGCCCAAGTTGTGAAGATCTTCCAGTCCATCCCAATTGGCTCCATGGTCAACTTGGAGCTGTGCCGCGGCTACCCGCTGCCATTCGACCCCGATGACCCCAACACTAGCCTGGTTACCTCAGTGGCCATTCTCGACAACAAAGAGCCCATCATTGTCAACGGGCAGGAGGCCACCAACAGCTACGACTCGCCGTCCAGCCACGGCAGTCAGAACAACAACAACGGGTCAACCAACGGAGGGGCACCCCTCAACGGCCTCCCCCGGCCCCACAGCCCCTCAGCGGAGGTGGCCTCCGATACCTCTTCCCAGCACGGCTACCCCAGCGACGTGGTCACCCTGGCCTCATCCATCGCAACACAACCAGAGCTCATCACTGTACACATGGAGAAAGGAGACAAGGGCTTCGGCTTCACCATTGCCGACAGTCCCGGAGGCGGAGGACAGAGAGTGAAGCAGATCGTGGACTACCCGCGCTGCCGCGGCCTCAAAGAGGGCGACATCATCGTGGAGGTGAACAAGAGAAACGTGCAGAGCATGTCTCACAACCAGGTGGTCGACCTGCTCAGCAAGTGTCCTAAAGGCAGCGAGGTCACCATGCTGGTGCAGAGAGGTGAGTGGAGGCTGATCCGTCCTCATGCATGCTTATATTGTCTCAGTGAATCTGTCATCGGTATTGTATCTGATGAGAGCAGATGGACATGAGGAAGATGGAGGGAACAGGTGTCAAGTCATACGGCGGTTTCTGATTTATGTGCCCATATGTTGAAGTATTGCAAAACAAAACAAACCTTTCCCATGAATCTGCTCAATGCTGTTGACAAAAAATAATAGGCTTCTGCCTTACAGGCTGTCCCGGCTCACAGAGAGCTCTTTTATTGACACGCATATTTATTTATTCATGTAAATAGAGGTTGGAAGCAAAGAAGAAATTGCAAAAAAATGGCAAAGATAGAGGGACTATTTGGAAGGAGAAAGGGAGCCGCAGAGAAAGTTGCAATATCATTTGAGGACGTGGCTCTGAAAGGGAAGTGGGAAGACAGAGTGAGGTGTTTACACTGAACAGCATTGACAGTCAGAACATTATAGCTGTCTTGAAATGGAAGGGAGGCAGAGGGAAGGAAAAGTTAAAAGGGGAGATGAAGGAACTCTGATAAGAAGGGTAAACATGGGAGAGTGAGATTTAGATGGTGTTTCAGGTCAGAGAGTCTGAACACTCTCTGTCTCTGCCCAGGTTCTTATGCGCTCCCCTCTGTTTCTGTCTGCTGTGTTTGTTGGTTGTCAAACACGTCTAGTTTATTTTAGGCTTTTAGTGTATTCCCATGTTAAGTGAGTCGCTTTAAAGATGCCACCAAAATTGTGCTGGCGCGCCTTTTATCTGCCCACCAGGCTATCTGGCTTGGCATGAGCTGAAATCATTTTGCTTGCTAACATACATTTTCAGTGTTAGTTGGTCAGTGCCAATGCTGCGAATAAAGTGCACCTGCATGCCTCTATTCACCATGCACCACCCTGCTTTTGTCGTGGTTTCTGATTGAAAATCACTGTCGCACTGAAGCACTAAATGGAAACAAAGCAACTGTGAATGAAGGATAAAACTGAAATGATTGAATTTTGGTATTTTCCCTCCAATCCCCCTCAGACTCGCAGACCTCCAGAGCTCTAAACGCACTGTGTGATACAAGTAATTGGACTATTTTCTCTGTCAGACTGTCCATAGCTTGCATTGGGGCTTATTAATTCAAGTCACTGAAAGGTTTTTTGTGTGTTTTGCACACGCGCAGTTTATCTCCTCTGTAGGGTTAAGTGCTCAGAACTGTCGAGGGAAATTGGTCAGATGAATGGTGGCCAAGTCACATTGTAGTCTCGCATTGACTCCCCGTCTTCCTCCGTCTCGCTCTTTACGTGTGTGACTCCGTCTCAATTTGTATCTGCTTCTCTCTCTCCATGTTGTCACGCTGTCTCTTTGTCTCGCTTCTCGACACACACCCACACTCCAAACGCACGCAGCCCAAACCGTTCCACCCCCCTCCCCTCGCTGGCTTTCGCTAATGAGTAGCATTTCTTCATCATGCAAGTGAACACAAGCCCATAAAGTGATACAGCCTCATCATGGGCAGGGTGCTTAATGTGCTGTCAATAAAACAGAAGGCAGTTTAGCTGGTCTTGTGTAAACGCTGTGACTGGCTTTGATGGCCACAGAGAGAAAGATATGACTGCGATAGAAGGAACGGCACTGAGCTAAAGACAAAGGTATGGATAATGATAATGCATATGGGGCTTTGCAATTGAACCATCATCACTAAATGGCTTTTATGTTTGGTACAAAGGATGCCAGTCAGGGGAGAAACACACAAACACAGGAAACAAATATGAAATCCAGTCTGATACACAGTGTCTCATAGACGGACCTGCCCTTCTGCTGCTTCATGCAGAGAACAACAGAAGTTTGCTCACTGCACATTTAAGAATTAAGTGCTGCCTACTGTATGTTTTACAAAGATCCTTTCTGATGAAGAGCCTAATGGCTCCAACATCATAACACAGACAGTAATTAGTGAGCCCAATTACAAATTAGACTAGCACAGTGTGTCAACTTCTTTTTTTATTTGTCCCTCACCAGAGCTGGCTATGAAACCTCCCTGTTTTTTGGTACCGATTGAAAATGTGTCCGTAGCACTTTACATATCAAAAGCCGTCAAGTCCCAAAGCCTGGCATTGAGGCCTCGGTCAAATTCATACTCCCTCTCTTTTTTTTTTTTTAGTACTAGTTTTTTGATCAGACACCTTAGATATAAATACTTTGCTATTTTAAACTGTATTTTATTCAGGCTTTTACCGCTGCTTGTGCTTCCAAAACATTTGTTTGGCTTCTTTGTTAAATGAACAAAAGGCTTTTGTAGAAAAGTAGCAAAGCTCCATCACACTGATAGCAGTATTGAACATTTTTGAATAATACCCAGCCCTATCTAGATTTTGGACATGTGAGAACTCAATTTCTTGTCGTCATGAACAACTAAAATGATTTTGCTCTGGGGCTGCAACTATTTCCTGTTACTGATTCATTTATTTTTCCTATAAATCGATGAAATTGCTTTGTTTATAAAATGTAACATTACTAGTTTCCTGAGTGAAGGTGACGTCTTTATGTTTTGTTTTATCCAATCAATGGTAAGTTTCTAATAATAGAAAACAGACATAAAGAAGCAGATTCTTTTTCACATTGGAGAAACAGGGACTAGATAATAACTGGTATTTCTGCATGATAAATGACCGCAATGATTAGGGTAATCAACAGAATTTTTAAAGATTTTCAGGCAAAGGACCTCTCGACTAATCGACTGGACTATTCATTGTTTTGGTTCAGTCTTTAACCCCACATTATCCCTCAGATATGACATCAGGGCTCTGCGTAACACTAATAATACAACCTCAAATCACAGAGATGCTGATTCACGTTGGACTAATATTATGGCCTCTGTGGTTGTGGAAATATGGTAATTTACAGTTGAATTTTTACTCGACAAATTACCAACATGGCATACATGACACAGGATTAAGATCACAGACATCCTGCACAGTTATTACATATTACTAGAGGTCCCCAGGGAACACTGGTCCTGTGCGATCAGGGCTCTTATCATTTTATCTGATGGCCAGTGTATATAGTATATGCAAATAAAAATCATTTATGTAGACCATAGGTGGTGTTACAAATAAAATGCATAAATTTAGTGAATAAATTAGTTACAAGCTATATTTACAGAGGACTAGTACCAGGTGACCTCATATCATGTGATTTGGAAATCTCCTCCCACGTCTGTTTTTGCGGCACATTAACACGGGATAAATGAAATCTATGGTCTGTGTTTTACTCAAATTTACTGACATTATGCCCCCAATATAATGCACGCAGTCGTTTTGTAACAGCACTAACAGAGATGTACAGTATTTTTTTCCTTTTTCTTTTCTCAAATGTGGGTTAAACAAAGAGAGACGATTCTGCCACACACTGTCATGTGTTATCCATCTCATCATATTTCGAGATTTTGCTCTTCTGATGGCTTTGAGCTTGCTTTTTCTGCAAATGGGTCTCCATGCTGTGCAGTGAGATGAGCCTCCTGCGTCCAAAGTGCTGTCAAAACTTTTATTTATAATTGCCAGCACAGCCTCCATAATTCAAACCCGAGAAAGAAGTAGAAATAAGGCGCAGAGAAAGCAAAAAACTGAATACAACTACAAATAACTGTGATGGCAGTGTGACTGGGACTAATATTATCACATGACCTCTGTGTTTGTAGAAATATAGTAGGTAATTTGCGTTGGATATTTGACTCGACAAATTACGGATATGGCAGATTCCTATGCAGTTAAGATCACAGATGACCTCTGCAATTACTACACATTAACAGATGTCCCCAGGTAATACTAGTCCCATGCTAATAGGGCTAAAGAGATCAGATACCATGGTTACTCTACACCATCAAAGCTTCATGGACACATACATGCTGAGCGTATTGCTTTGTATGTCTTCCTCCCACTGAATTCCCACACATTTTGTGCCCTTCAGATTTCCCCATATTGAATGATGAATGTGTTTACATCTCACTTTTTTTTCTCCACATGTCAATGCCTCAGCCACACTGCACCATTCACATGTCATACGTGTCTGACATATATACACACACAGTTGCACTCATGAGAACATAAACCAAGGTTCTCGATATGGTGCCTTAATTACTCTCCTGCTCTTGCTCTCCTCACTGCTCTCTCACTCTGGCTCACTCCACCAGTAGCGGCAAGGCACACTGGTCTCTAATTGGGGTCCTGATGTCAGCTTTGCTTATCATACACATACATCTTTTTCTCTCCTGTGCGCTCTTTTACTCTCCCTCTCCTTCCATCTATCAAGAATCTGTTCCTCCCTCAGCAAACACCACTTGTGCGTGTACGTACACATCCACACACACACGCACTCGCTGTCAGTCTCAACTCAAACAGTCATGCATACGATTATGGATTCGAGGCAGAACGAGCTTGGTACAGTGTTAATTGGTGGAGATCCACCCCTCCTCCAAACCTCCAAACCTCCATCCCGCCTCTGTTTCCATTCCCCCACTGTCAGTATGAAGATTCACACCCGCTCGCCCACATGAAGATGGGGAACCAATCCCCGAGGACCAGTGCGCAGAGATTCGCACTTGTTAAGGCAGCTGTGTGCAACAGCATGCCCCCTCACCTCTCTCCCACTGCCTTTCTCTCCGTGCATTAACATGTGCACGAGTCAGCTGGTGTGAGAATGTGAGCATGTGTTTTTAAGCCACAGTGTGCTTAATGTTGGGGGGGATGAGACTGTGATTCATGAATCTCAGTGGGAAAAACTTGGCAATGGGAATCTCATTTACTTTCATCCTTTTTGTCTGAGTTAAGTTACGATGACTATGAATGATTTTTTTTTTTTTACCCTTTTTGGTCCAGTTGACACATGCAGAGGAAAGAACCGCCCACAGGTCAGAGTATCAGGTTGTGAGACTCTGACAGTGTTTCATAAACTATGCTCACAAGCCACAGAGGTTTTACCGGCATTTTGTACAGAGATATACAGCCTATAAGCACATGGGGCATGATTTATTGCTTCAATCAGCTCTGTGTTTCGTGATACATTGTTCTTTCATTTGTCTAATTACACTGCTCTAATGTGCTCATTTTCCCCTGCCTGTCTTCTCCTGCCCTCACTGATGCGCTGACATAATTCATTTTGGCCCCTGATGTCTTGCTGGAGCACAGACGCTAATTTCCTCTCCCCTGTTCCCTTTAAAAAGGTGTAAATGTTACAGGGTCTGTCGGGACGCATACACCTGCTGTACAGCCTTTTGTCAGCGAAAACCTGTTTGGGTGTCGAAATTCTGAAACACAGGCTTTCAGTAGCCTCGCAGCTCGTGTCATTATTTAGCTATAGAAAAATGAAGCCCATTTGTCCCAGCATGGATGTAGAGTTGAGCTATACCCTTTTTTTCTTTACCTGTTTGTAAGGCCTGGCAGGTGCTGCACTGAATGCAAAGGTAATTTGTGCTTGGTTGGCAGTAACTGCTAGTAGCCAGTAAAGGAATGGAAGGAAAGACAGCCAATGAATGGGTGAGGAGAAAGGAGGAGAACGGTGGATGGAAGCATGTCAGAGGATCATGGATGAAGAAAGAGCAGCACGGAAAACCCCCATGATGCTCTGCCCTCTCTCTCTTCTCCTCTCTCTCCCCACTTCATGACTCATCAATCAATAGTGACACATTAGTCCCCGCTGGGCAATCAGGCCTCGCACTCCTCTTCTCTTCAGAATGAGAGATGGACCTTTTCTCTCCTCCCACGTAGCCAGCGGACGGACAAATGGCAGGTTGAGGGAATAACACAGGCAAGAGGTGTTAAACTATTTTGCAAATGTCAGTGTATTTGATGAACCCCTCCGCTGCACACTCACTTGCCTTATCTCCTTTGAATAAATGAGAATCTAAATACCCAAACAAATGTCAGGGACCTCAGATTATCTGCATGGCTACTTGTAAACCTCCTGAGAGCATTCATCTACAAAGCATCCATAGTATTAAAGCACAAAAGGGTGTATTTCCTCTTGTTTAGGTTTGTTTGCCTTTCCTCTCATTGCCTTTAAGTGCACTTTGAAGGGGATTTATTGTACCCTTGAAGACAGACAGTGGGTTGAAATGTGTGTTTTCCTTTGTTTTTTCCACGGGCGTGCGGCTTAAAGAGTGTAAAAGCACTGAGAGGATCTTTGCCACGGTAGATAGCTCCTATTGGCATAATGTCAGGCAAGTGAGCAGACAGCTTGTAAATGCCTCCTGTCAAAAAGCACTCCACAGACTAGTGTTCTTTGAGGACACACACTGATAGGCACGAACGCAATTACGTGAACTTACATAACCCACATAAACAAACTCGCAGTTACCGGCATGTACATTCACAAGGCCGCCATAATGTGGACAGTCTTGTGCACACCCATTAGAAAGAGATAAACGTTGATGATGGGTCCCAGCGCAGACCAAAGCAGGAAATCAATTCACTGTATGGGCAGGAAGCGTCGTATTTTTGCCCACTTCGCATTAAAAATTCTGCTGACTGGCACCATAACGAACAGCATTGCAGTCCTGAAAAGCAATGATGGGGGGGGAGCGGCCTGCCCGCTAGGTGCCCACGATTCACCTCGTCTTACTTCTGGTTTGCCGGAGGCTTGTGCCTGTGAATCACTGCTTGTTGCACAGGGACAAGGTGAGCCTCTGTCTCCCTCAACCCCCACCCATCTCCCATGTCTTCACACCTCCATAGCTATTGGGCGAGTTGTAAATCTCCACCGTTGCACCATCCTTTGTTTCTATGACAATGCTTTGCACATAATCTGCACTGGGGTCTCCTCTGGATGGATGTGTGCAGCTGTGGGAGGAGGGGATTTCACCTCTGCTTTTGAAAAGCCATGGAAGGCTCAATATAGTGGAAAAACACTCTGAGGTGTTACTATTTTTTGTCATAAGCACCACAGCCTTACTTGCAAGAAAAATGTTCCATCCAATTTTTTTTTTACTTTTGCATGCATGCTCTCCTGGTCATCTTTGCTATCCAGTTAGTCACATTGGTCCGCTCCTGTCACATTTAATTTCACTGTTTACACACACACACATAGAGAAAGCTAAATAAAGCTGTACTCTGCAGGGCTGTCACATCCTGGCTGCTGATGTACACAGCTGATGTGAGCCTTTCACTCCTTGGAGACCGTCTGTCAGTTCCCCACGGTCACCAGGCACTGTCGCCACGGTGACAGATGGACCTGCCTGTTGGAAGCCATCACTCCTAGCCGCGATCTACCAACACGTATGCACACATACACGCGCTCGCGCACTGTGGACAGACAACATAATCTGCTTAATAATGGCTTCCGTTTAGTGACTGCTGTGCTGCCAGGTTGTTGCAACAGTTCCCATTTGTTGAAGGGAGATGTACAGTCGAGGGTACAGTCCCTCTTGTCAGCCTGAACCCAGTTCAGCTAAATGCAATTAATCCAAACCTCCTCTGGGAGCTATTTTTGCAGAATTCATCTCTACAGTGCACAGCTCTTTAACTCTGTGTGTCGGTGCCTCCACCATATTTTATTTCCCCGTGTTTGCAAAAGACTCCACCGTGCATTGTCGTCTTGCACCCAAACTGTTGGACCTTAATCAGCTGTGCGGAGCTGTCACACAGAGGAAAACAAGTTGTGTTCGCTGAGTTTTTCCTTAGGCGGTGAAACAACATGACTGTTATTCTGTCAGGCTCAATAAAAACTTTTCCGCTGCAACCCTCAAATATACCGGACACTTTATTATTTTGGCCTCATTGAGATTCACAATAATCAGTTAATATATCATTAATCATAAAAACTACACATCATACAAATTTAGTGCCCCGTAGGTTGAGCAGTCCGTCATTACTCACTGTTGATAATGTATTTTCTGCCACAAATTTTAAGATTTAGTGAGCAGAATAAAATGAGATGTAGGGGGAGCCCACAGCAGTCCTGGTCCATTATTTGAGAGCTGGAGGCGCGGAGAATTTAGTCGACACTCTCTCACTCAGGCTTTCAGTGCGCAGGCCAGCCGAGATCGCCCACCTGTCCAAAACCGCTCTTTCCTCCCTCTTGTATGTAATTAGTACTGGAGGTTGGCCCAAACACCCACAATACCTTTTGATCTGGGGGCTTCAAACACACTGTGGTGCTTCACACACAGATGAAAAAAAAAAGAACTGCTTCTGCCTACTGTGGAGCGTTAACCTGCTCACGGCTTCGTCTTCTTTGACTTTAATTTGTTTATAGATATTTGTCAAAGGGCGTCAAGGCCTCGCAGTTAGGATGAGCTCAGTGTCTCTGAAAATCTCATTTGGTAATATTACATTTACAGTAAAACGTATAGATCCAAGGTGAAATTTGAAAGAAAGCACAGTGCGTTTTGAAGACCTGAATCGACCTGGGTCTGTTTTTCGTTTCCACGGGTGTGTCTGATCGAACAGCCTGGAGAGAGAGCGCGCTGAGAGACACTGACGGACAGCAGCAGGAGATCAGTTGCAGTGGATAGATGAAGGATAATCAAACACCATCCTGACACTTTGACTGACAGCATGCTTAGCCCAGAGAGAATACCTCGGGATTGACAGTGTGCATCTGCGTCCGCGTCGCGATTTATGCGCTCCTGAATGAATGATTCCTATTGATTGAAAAAAACGGGGGTGAAAAGGGGAGAGGGACGAGGGGAAGGATGGAGGGGGAGGAGAGGAAGGAGAGGAGAAAAAAAAATCTGCAGACGCAACACAGTTGGAGCTGTCAGTTGTGAATTAACCCAGATGTCTGAGAGATAAAGAAGACAAGAGCGCGTGTGTGTGTGTGTTTGTGTGTGAGATCTTATCCTCTCTGTTTCCCTAAAGGATTGACACACAATAGTGGCCCATTTTCTTAGATCAGACGCCGCCTAGCCTCACTCATGCTTTACATGTGTTACACACCCCTATTGTATGTCAGAGGTGTGTGTGGTTCGTACTCCACCCTTTGTTGAATTTTGAATATTATAGAGGTAAATACGCACCACAAGTCTTGCATTTCCTCTTTGTTTCATCCATTCCCTCTCCCACTCTCATTTCCATAACTTCACACAACTGTTTATTTCATGCAGAGCCGAGGGAGGGAGGGACTGAGGGAGGGGGAGAGGGCAGTGATGTGCTTAAGGAGCAAATTTCCCTGGCTAGATCCAGGCTGTGTTAGCATTTTAGTCACCCGTCAGTCTTTCTTTGTGTGCTTCTCCACGATAATGATATTTCCGCGATGATATTTCTGGTCACTGCTCACTCAAGCAGAACCTCGTCTGTCATACCTTTTAAGCACACTTCGATTTGTGTCAGGGAGCGCCGCTCATAGCCGCCTGATGCCCGTGTGTTGTGTGTGTGTGTGTGTGTGCAGTTGCGTGGATGTTTACCAGCATGTGGGGGTGGGAGGGAGACTGAGATGGAGGGGAGAGAGAAAGAGGAAGAGGGAGGGTGGGTGATGATGCTGAGGGAAGAAAAGGGAGGGAGGACAGTGTGCAGTGAGGTGAGAGAGAGAGAGAGAGAAAGGGAAAAAAAGGAAAAGGCAGCAGGAAAGGGAGAGACGGGGAGGACGCTGCAACTGCCTATAGATGCTGGAGCCTTCGACAGCGGAGCGCGGCGCTCAGCGGACACAGGAAGATGGTCTCAGTAAGAGGGGAACTGACGGTTGCCTATAATTTAATGTTCAGTATCTTGGACTCCTTCTCCATGGGTAATGCTACGGACAGGAACTCCAGAGCACAGCTCGCTTTTCTCCTCTCTACTCATCTCTCTTTATTCTCTGGCTTAGTTGCTCTCCAGGATTCTGTCCTCTCCTCTTAAACTCTCACTTTCCTCCCTCAAACACACACTCACTCACATGCGTGCGCCGCCGTCGGGTAGCCAGGCTCTAGCGAGCGCAGGGTTAGCCCTTGGGGCTGGCCCCAGTCTTCCGCTGCACCAGTCAAGCCAAGCGCTGGCCGCGGCAGTGATGCAGATAGATCGCGCTGGCTGCCCCCCCCTCCACCCACCTCCCCTCCCTTCCTCCTCAAACCCCAGCCGCGGATGGGCGAGCAAAGGAACCAAGCAGGGAAAGAGAGGAAAGGAGGGAGAAGGAGACGAGGGATAGATGAGCACTGTTGTGATATTGTTTTGGAGTCTACATTATCTCTTTTTTTTCTTTTCTTTTTTTTTTTGCATTCTTCTTTTTTCTAAACATGGATGATGCATTAAAACTATATTTGTAACCTTCTCCTTTTTTCTGTTTTCCCATTTCTGTCTGGCTTCACAGGGGTGGCACCTGCAAAGAAGAGCCCCAAACTGGTAAGTTGTTGGGTTTTTTTTCTATTTGTTTCTCCTCTCCCATCCATCCTTCACTCTTCTGTCCTCCATGGTGTATCTGTCAGATGGATATTTGGCTCACTTTCCCCGCCTCTCCTCTCCTACCTCATCTCTCTCTCTCCAAGGTGTAACTTGTGCTGATGTTCTGGGTCTGTTTGTAGACATGGGATGCTGTGCTGTGCGGGGGTGGATCCCTGTAGCTTCACATCAGCGCCCCCCCCTCCTCCTCTCTGGCGGGGGCTGGGACGAGGGGCTTTGATGCACAGCGTGAGCTGGGTTGCTAACGCGCTGATGATCGCATCGTGCAGGGTGCTAAGCTTGCAGTGTGAGAGTTGAATGTGGGATCACAGCTGAGAGTCGGCCTCATCCTGTGATATCTGCTGCATTAACCGAGGGACCCTATTGACTGTGTCTCACTGAACGTGTGTTTGTCAATTTTGTTTTGCAGGATGATTTTGAGCTGGCTCCTCCATACAGAGATTACACTAGGAGGGTATGTGATGTTGTCGAGATGGGGTGAAAGTTTTGGGGGATGAGGTGTGGTGGTATTGGTGCTGGGTATGTAATGAGTTTGATAATAATGGTGATGGTATAGCATTTTTATAGCAGATAACAGCAGTGATAAATTGAGGATGATAATAGAGTTAATGCATGATGTTTTAAAATTAGGTTTGGTGGCTAATGTGCAACAAAACACTTGAAGGATGACTGCTCATGCTGTGATGCATCGAGACACTGAACCTAAGCGTGGCCTGATGGTGGCAAAGGAGGAATTGAGCTGAGTCTGAGGAAGCAGCAAGGATTTGTTTTCATTGCCTCAGCCCTCCCTGCCTCCCTCCTTCCCATCTCCTGTCTCCTTAATAAGTTATTGGAGCAGCAGAAACCAATGTATTAGACCAGTCCCGGAGCACAGAGGGAGAACACAATGACTGCAGAAGGTCAAATCTAATAGATCCATCAAGAACAAGAGATTTGTTTTCATTTGATTGGGGAATAGGATTTGGAATTTGTATACATCAAACTGAGAGAGAAACAAACAAACAAAAAACATGCTGCCTCATTGGCTAATGGAGGCACCATTTTGTTTGATGGAATGAAAGTGACCAAAAAATCATTTTGCGGTCAGGAGGAAGCATCAGTCCTGAGGTCTGACTTTAGCACCTAACACGGCCTGCATTTGTGACTAATTATAGGAATGCATTGATTTTTATTTCACCACACAAGCCTGTGAGGTTACACTGGGTAGAGTAAGCATTCCAGCTGGATCCACGGTTATTTGCCAAAGCGTCAAGCTTCTTTTATGTCTAACAAGGATGATGAATATAAACATGAATTGCAGAGGTGTATCGGGCTGATTCAGGGAGTAATGAGTCTTGAATTTATTGAAGACACGGCTGCACTTTGAAGGCCAAACACTTTGATATTTGAGAACAGATGAGCCGCTTGCCTCCGCCCCTTCCTGGTGTATTTTCGTCCACCACATCCGAAGTACTGGGAGGTCACATGACGTGATGAGACTGAACTGCTGTCATTTTCTCTTATTGTCTCAAAATATCTTGCTTTCGTTCTCCGTCTGTAACCCTTTCCCTTCGCTGGTTCCTTTTTTTGAAAATCTGCAGAGTAATGGTGAAGGCGAGACTGTAAAGACAGATATTGTGACAAGGGTCATGGAAAGGATTTTTACTTGTACTTGAGCTCAGGATTGTATGTGCTTTACCCTGCTCAAGCACTGCTCCCTTCAAATCCTCGAGCAGGTGCTTAAGTGCCCATGTTATTGAGGGGCCAGTGGCAATTTATGGGGAGTTTTACATTTCTGGCTTCACCAGTAAAACCCTCCCTTCGTTTCAAACCCCACGAGTGCTTTATTCACTGTGAATATCTCTCCATATGCAGCAGGGGATGCAGTTCCTTGTTAATACATTCCACTCTGTTAAACAAAAGGAATAGGCAATGTAACCTCGTAAGCTGAGCTACAGTTGTTTCTCCCACAGCTGAATGACTTAATCATGAGAAACCATTGAGGTCTTTTTTTTCTCTCTTTGCTAAAATAATTCCCTGAATAAAACAGGTTGATTGTTCTTTGTGCTGAATGGCAACACAACAATGCTTGAGAGAATGTAAACCATTATACACTTAAGGTTCTGCTCCCTTTTAACCTAAGGAGCAGAGATCATTAATCTTTCACATCTCTAACCCAAAATTCTTCTGTATTCTTTAATCTTCATCCCTCTTGTCTTTTACACTGCTGAGCGTGCAGTAGTTTCTTTTTTTTTGTCTCTACCAGCCTGTCAGTGCTCAGCTCAGCCTCTGTGCTCACAGGTGTACCGACACAGCTGACTTTCAATTGTCAAATGATATTGATCTGCTTCTTCAACAGCAATTGTCGAGAAAGGACAGTCAGAACAGCTCCCAGCATAGTGTTTCCAGCCACCGGAGCACCCACACAGACTCTCCCGTGCACCCGTCCCTGGCGCCCCCTCTCAGCGAGAGCATCGCTCCCCCGCCCCCCTCTCAGCCCCTGCCAGGCCTGCCACCCCAGGACTCCCCAGCAGACGGGACCATCCAAAGAAAACCGGACCCCTTTAAGATCTGGGCGCAGTCCAGGAGCATGTATGAAAGTAGGCGTAAGTATATACATTTTTGGTGGCGGTTGGATGAGGGGCTGCATGGGGCTGGTGGCTCAGTGGAGACCCTTGGTGTGTTTAAATGGTACTGCACGTTTTGGAGCAAGATTTGGGATAAGAGATAAGTCTTGTGCATGTAAGTAACGGGTTAATGGTCACATATATTCACACAGAAGTAAGAATGGAAATAGAAGTTAAGTTAAGTTAATGATATGTAACTTTTTAAAAGTGTAATTAAAAGACTAGTTCAGAATTCGCTGTCTTGAGAAGATCGATACCGCTCGCATATCTGTGCACTAAATGTTCAGCTAGAATCAGCAGGCAGTTAGCTTAGCTTAGCTTAGCTTAGCTCAGACAGGAAGCAGACGGAAGCAGCCAGCCTGGTTTTGCTCAGTGCAGTTTTTACATTTCTGCTTGTGTGCAAATTTAACTAACGAGATATGGCAGGAAGATTTGTTTTACTCTGTAGGCCAGGTCAGCCATTTCCCTTTGCTTCCAGTCTTTGTGCTAAGCTAAGCTAAGCTAATCACCTGCTGGTTCTGTCTTTCTATTTAAAGGCACAGTTTGCAATTCTAGAGTTGATTTTCGAGTGTCATTATCAGATCGTCAATTATGCTTTGGGTTGACAGGTAGTCCAACTACCAACCCAGAGCACTGGTATTTGACAACCTGGGAATAAGACTAAGCAATCGATGATCTTTGTCCAGAATTGCACACTGCACCTTTAACATACACACATGGGAGTAATATCAATCTTCTCATCTAACTCACAGCAAGAAGAAAGCGAATAAATGTATTTCCCGAAATGTTGAGTTCTTCCCTTTAAAGCAGTTCTTCAAAGCTACAAAGTTAGCATTGATTTCTGACAAGTATCCAAGGGCTAGTAGTCTCCCACATGTTCTTTGTCCAGTCATTTAAAAGCTACTACTGTAGATGCCACCGTGGTCCAATTGTCGACACTGCCACCATTGACACACTTTTACACTAGACTTCCCTTAAGAGACACGTGGGCGTATAATTAGCAGCAATAGTGGAGTGCATGTCAGTGGATTGCATATCCCCCCCTCCTCCTTGTCTAGCCTTGCTAAAGCGGGGGGATAGCTCCAATTAAAAAGAATAACCCTCAGATCGGCTGTCAAGTAAAAAAAAACAGGAGTGGAAGAGAAAAAACAGGAGTCTGTAAGGGCTGAGAAACCTTAACATCTAATCACTTTCCCAGGCACCACTTGTCAAGGATTTTCATTATTTAGATGCCTATGAAAAAGAATGTGAAGAGAAGGGCTGAGCGTGGGCTAGTAGTGCAGATGCCTGTTGGCAAGCTGCCGCGAAGGGCTGAGAGGACAATAGTGTTTGATTTGAAAAAGGAAATAGTAATGGAGAGTGGAAGAAACCAAGAGGAAGGGGGAGATTATGTCGGCACACCTGTCGTAAGGTGATGGAGTCTCAACAGGGGTTTTCTAAATTGCCTGAGCCAGTGTGCTCAGTGCAAATGGGAGGACTACAAAGAAAGCACAAAGGATAACGAAGAGGGAAGTGACAGAAACATTGAAATGGGACGTGAAAGAGAAATGTTAAGAGAAAGGTCAAGCTTTAGGAGATCAAGGGATTCCGAGCAATAGCAAAGTAGAGAGGAGCACAGAGAAAATGACAGGGGGGACAGCTGACCTGTACCAGCAGGTGTAAATCCTCCACTTCCTCACGCCGCATTGAGCTCTCAGCCTAAAATCCTGCTCTGTGCACCCCATAGGGCTCAGGCCTGGGCTACAGCAGAGACATTTCTCTACGCAACATTCGCTGTAATGAAAAGTTCTGCTGAGATCAAGGTCTTTAAACACACCATGTGGTGAACGATTTCCATTTGCAGAAAAATTCCCCCCAAAAAACTCGCAAAGCATTTACCTGCTCTAAAATATCTGGGCCAGAGAGGATAGGAAACTCACTTGTGCTTTATGGGCCTTCATTTTGATATGTTCCCAATTTAATTTCCTCACTGTTCGAAACGTCAGTGCTCGTTATTTGCAGTCCATGCCCATAGCTCGGCACAGGTCTGTCCATCTTTGTAAAATATTGATCGATTCACGCCCAATTGCCTCACTGCTGGGATCACTTATGGATCTGTTAATCGACAGGAGCAGGGTGTAACTGTGCAGTTGACCCCACAGAGTGCAGGTGCGGATTGCGACAGTTACCCTATGACTCTTCCTCTCCCAGTTCCTCCACAGTTACATTGTGATAGATTGGATGAGATAGCTTCATTCCGCAGGGATTTTAAACTGTTGACTGAAGGAACAGATTGGGAGCAGGCTGTTTGTGCCTTCTGCCACCCCACCGCCTCTTAGTGGCTTTAGTGGCCTTGGCAGTGGTGGCCTGTGTTGGAGCAAAAGGAAATCTCCTTGGGAGTTTGCTCAGAGGTGCATGTTTGTCAGTCCGTACAACACAGCTGCGACCATACAAATGCATGCACATAACATGAATATGTGGCTAAGGTGTACACACACATTAGAGTGAGAGTGAGAGGTTTTTTGTTGGGTTTTTTTTCTAAGAATTGGAATCACGATACTCAGTGAAAGTTTTTTTCTTCTGTTACCGAGGCAAATTATTGCTATTTGCGCTATTGAATTTCTTGTTAGTAAAAGTTTCCTACAAAGAAACAAAGCAAATGGACTTTTGTTAAAATACCAATTCAGTTAACAACATATCTCCCACAAATAATTCCACACCTTTCCCATCAGTAGTAGTAGCAGTACAAAATATTGGAGGGAAAAAGGTGAGCAAAGGAGCTGGAAAGATGATTGATTCATTGCCCTCCCACTCCTCCTCACAATCCTCCCCCAACAGCACCGTCCCACGTGTCACGACTCACTGCCAATTCTCTCGCTTCTTTCTCTATTGCTAACCACTTGCTCTGTTGCCGCGCTGTGCAAACACATTAGAACTGTGCTGTTATGGCGAGCTAAAGTTAGCTGAGATGCTAGCAGAGGCGAGTTCTGTTATTTACGTATGTTGGCAAAGGCATGACCCGCCCTACTCTGCCTTACTCTGCCTAGGATTTGCTTACCCTAAACTCTGGATATCTTTGATATAGCTTACATTTATTTACAGTAACGTCAGTGCAAGTTAGAAAAGCCATAGGCCAGGCTTGTGTCCGCCTCTCACTTAACCACGACCAAAGATTAGATACTCTTTGTCTTTGCAGCGACCCAGCCTGACCTCGCAGTTAGCTTCATGGCAAATTTGATTATTTGACTGTTAGCAAAGCGGTAGATTCAGGAAGAGTCTGTCAACCTTGAAGTGCAGTGTGTGTGCCGCAGCGGTGACATATTATCAATGCTCGTTCTAAATATGCAACTCTCCAAAGGAAATATAGCAGAATCATTGTCCTTCAGTAATGAGACTGTGTACATGCCTTAATCAAAGTTACAATCTTTAATGATCAATCGTGCAGCCCTGTGACACTTAACGCAAAAGAAGCTAATGTGTACACTAAGATAACCCCCCTCGCATCTCTACTGATACATTAACCATGAGCTGTCATTTGCTGTTTTATAGAACAGCACCTTTCTAGTGACTTACACACACTTGCTTTTTTCTCTCTTGTGCATAGGAGTGGAGTGTGAACAAGCCGTACTCCGCTCAATAATATATAGCCTATTAGAGCATGTAGTAGAGCCTGTGTTTAGTGTGAAGTGCTCGCCAACATATGGAGGAGTAGAAATGGAGTTCCATGTCACTTTTTAAAGAAACAGTGGAGTCCATTCAAATAGTAACGTCCAGTGTGTGGAAACGTCACTGTGAATGCTTTAAAAAGCCCAAAGAAAATAAAAGTGTGCTATTTCAGACATCAGAGTGGAATTTCACCCTGATCATTTCTAATTATGGCAGCAATGAATGAGGGTGCTCTGAATTGTTTTGGCAGCCTGTCTGGCTTGTGACAGTTTATTTAAGCTCTATACCTATGCTCTTTACCCAAAATAGATCCTTTTTATCTTTTGATGGATCAGTTGTTTGTTCTTTCCCCAAAGCCTCCAGACAGATTGTTGTGCAAAGTGCTATCTTAGTGACAAAGCTCGGAACAGTTGGGAGGATGAATATTTGCATGTTGACATAAGCAGGCGGGTGGTTTGATTCCCAGAGAACAATGGGTGCATCCATTATGGCCATACCTTTGTCTGCAGTCCTTTTTATCATAAAGCTTGAGCATGAAATCTTGACTATATACTGTAGGGTGATATGGAGGGACTCTGCTATATGGCTGATGGCATGCTGGTGCTGAGCTCTTCCTGTACTGGTGCAGTGCACAGGAAGTCCCCTGGGCTGGCTGTTGGTATTAATGCAGGGATATTAATGGTGCTCTGTTGATTTTACAGTTCCAGACTTCCAAGAGCAGGACATTTTCCTGTGGAGGAAGGACACGGGGTTCGGCTTCAGGATCCTCGGAGGCAATGAGCCAGGAGAGCCGGTGAGTCTCTCTCACACTCTTCTGTCTTTCACAGCCTATTGTCTCCAGTTTGCTTATCAATTTCAATATTTGTGTGAGATGTTTAAACTAGACCTGACAGGATTCAGTAACCTGATTGATGAAATGGACGCTCTCTTCCCAGTGTTAGTCTGAGCAGCATCTATAGGGTCTGTTTTTCTATTTCTCTGCCTCCTGTGCTGAGTTTCTTATCAGCTTCATATCAGTGATTTTTACAACACAGTTTCTCTTTGATCTGGCCAATGTAAAAAGAAAACCACCCATCTCGCAAACACCACTTTTTTCTTTCCTTTCTTAAAGAGGCAAAATTGTTTGTTCTTGTTCACTGGCCTGCAGTGCGTTTTTTAAAGGAAAAAGAAATAATGATTTACCTTGGAGCTGGGGTGACTACTGTAGCAGGCTGGGAGGAAGAGTAAAGGTTTAAATTGGAGCAGACCTGTATTTCATGCCAACTTAATGCCTGCTATAAAAGAGGGGACATCTCTTTATTATTTGATATATACATGATGAATACAGCAGTACATTTATCTCGATCTGTTTATCATCTACATTTGTTCACACAGTCTCACAAGTCTCCTCCATCTGCTTTGTGTTTCAGATCTACATCGGACACATAGTGAAGTATGGTGCGGCAGACGAGGACGGACGCCTGCGATCCGGCGATGAGCTGATATGCGTGGACGGCACAGCAGTGGTGGGCAAGTCTCACCAACTGGTAGTGCAACTGATGCAGCAGGCTGCCAAACAGGGCCACGTCAACCTCACTGTGCGACGCAAAACCAACTACGCCGGTAAGAGGGGAGAGGGAGCAACTTAGCCTCCTCTTCCACCAAATAAGCTCTGGTCAAACTGTTTCTGTTCAGGGCTCTCTGTACCTTGGTGCTATCTAGCGAACCAGCCTGCGTCTCCACCAGTTTTGAGTAGAACCATTGTAATCAAAGATGTGTAATGAACCAAAGGCGTTTCTCAATGCACAATGGAAATAAGCAGCTGAAGCAAAATGGTGGATTATGTTATTACCTGCAAACTTTGGTTCTGCTATTATAGATATTTGTTTTACCCAAAAAACAAGCATGGATTAACCCTTTTTCTGACTGTTGACTTCTACATTGTTGCTGTCTCCATCCTCTCTTTCCAACCTTTAGAGGATGACACACCCACTGATGTTGTCACAGTCATTTTTCAAAATGCTCTGAATGGTTTAAAATGGCGGAAATAGGGGTATCAGAGACCTGCTGGCAGGTTCAGAGAAGTTGGCATTCAACAATCCCTCTATAGATGGATAGATACTTATTGATTTAATAAAATTCTCCATTTCCTTGTAGTTGCTGTTAACACATTAAAGCATGTCTGAAATAGTTTCATATTTTATCAGCAGCGTATTTAATGATTCAATGAATCCATTTTCCAACCAGTATCATATTTCCTCATTTGTATCTGACTCTGTTATATGATTACAGCCTCTGCTGTTACAGTTTTCAGTTGCCGAGAAGCACTTTACATTGCCAAGGGCCCCATTTATACCATTTATATTTAGCGCAATTCCATCAGGGGCCCGGGGACGTGCTTGCTATGTGCAGGGCTTGCCTTCCTCTGTAATAGTCTGGGTGTGTAACGGTTGGAAGAGCTCAGTCGCTACAGCGAGCAAACGCCCCCACCCATTTCACCGTTCTGCTCAGCTCCACCCTGCTCTTCAGCAGGCGATAAAGAAAGGGCCATAAATATGATGGAGAGGGTGGTCAACCTTCGGCCCGATGACAGCGGCCAGACATTAGTGCATTGCTGCTCCCCGTCTGCCTCAGAGCATCGACAATATGAGGCGCCTTCCGTGAGCAGCTGCACAGGAAATGAAATGTGGAATGAAATGTCCAGATACAACGGGCAGGCCGCGTCTTTAGTCCATCTTTTGTTCAAAACAGATCAGAGGAGAGATTGTTGGAGAGGCTCTTCTGCCCAAGCTGTCTTGCCAGCTTGTCTTTTTATCATATCAGCATAAACTAGCTGTGTTCGGAGAGAAAACTGCTCGTGTTTATTTACAATCTTTTTTATTCTTTTTAGATTGTACAGATGATGTAACATTTTGCTGTGTTGTCATATCTTGCCTTATTATGCAGCGATCTCTTACTCTGCTTTTTCTCCTCTATTATCTCCTGAACTTGTTATGTAACACTGTCTGGCCTAATACTTATCTGTTTCTCTTCATTCTCTCGTGTCATCTCCTGAATCTGTTCTGTCTCACCTCCCTGTCCACAATTTGTTCCTCTTTATCCCATCCATAAATCTTTCTCCTCTCTTGTGATTCACACCGTTTCCTCTCTCACCTTCACTGTGTATCTGCGTCTTTCTCACCTTGTCCTCCTCCTGCCATCTCTAGTTAAAGCAGAGGGAGATGTGCCTCCATCGCCGGCATCCTCCCACCACAGCAGCACCCAGGCGCCCAGCCTGACGGAGGAGATAGGGAAGCGTACCCCGCAGGGCAGCCAGAACTCCCTCAATACTGTCAGCTCCGGCAGCGGCTCCACCTCCGGCATCGGCAGCGGAGGAGGGGGCGGAGGGGCAGGAGGCAGCGGTAACGCTGTGATCGCTTCAGCAGTCCCCATCACCTCCTCTCAGCCCCCCAATGTCATCTCCAACGCCTCCTCCACCTTGCAGCCCTATGACGTGGAGATCCGCCGTGGCGAGAATGAAGGATTCGGTTTTGTCATCGTCTCCTCGGTGTCGCGGCCCGAAGCTGGCACCACATTCGGTAAGAGATGCCAGCCTTTTCTGTGTTTTAAAAGTTACAAAACATCTTCAGGCACACAGTTGTTGATTGTACATGCAAATATTGCCAAAAACAGTTCCACTCAGCAAAACATGAAACACACTCTGGCTTCTCCTCATCACTGGGGCCTTTTATCTTCCTATCTTCTTTATGGGCTGCTTTTGTATCATCCATAAAACCGCTGAACACTAAATAGCCTGACAACCAGCACCGATTCTGGCTATTTACAGTCCCACCGGATCAATACCAACACTCTTCAAAGAAGTGGTTCTTCTTTCTCATTTTCGTCTGAGCCTGTCAGACCAAGACACTGAAACCCTTTCTTCGCCTGCAGCTGCTGCTACACTCGCACAAGGCTTTCATAATTGATCACAAGTGAAGTGGGTCTTACATAAGGCATTTGTATTATTCAGCTGAACTTAAATGGCTTCTGCCGAGCAGGTTGGCACTAAAAGCCTAATGACAACATAATGAGAATGAGTTCTGCGAGCAAGATAAATAGGGGAAGTGATCGGTGTGAATAATATTTATTTATTTTACAACGCAACATCAGAGACTCAATATCCTCTTGTCTACATTTTTAGGTTATTTTGCATCACTTAGCGGATAGAGGCATAATTGTATCATTGAAACTCAGATGTGACAGTGTTTACTGTTTGATCTCACGCATCCGCATATAAAGCTGTTCAAATTGACTCCACTTTGCTTTTTTTTTTTTTCAAACTAGTAGTGTCTTTTCTATGCGGTGCACTCTTTGCCCTACTGCCATGGCTTTCTGCCTACACCACTATGGCATTCCACTCTTCTCTGTGCTCTTATCTCTGTCAGTGTGGGTGGACTCAAAAGGCCTGAAAAATGCTCAACTTTCCAGGTTGGCTTACAAAGTGCCAATGCTCCTTTTTCGCAGGCCAGAGTAGAACGCATGGGCCTGCAGATAAGCTTTATTTGATTTGACCTGACATATAAAATCTAACGGAAACCCATTGGTTACTTGAAACCAGTCCACACATACTGTTAGTATTTGGAAAAGCACTTTATATCGCTCAGAAATGCTACAGCACCTTAGTCATTCTTTTTTTTTTCTCTCTGTCAACTACTTTTCCACTCAATATTTTACAGCTAGATTCAGTTAGAAAGACAGGAAGAGGTCAGGGTTAGACAAGTTTGTAGTGGAATAAAAGAGAGGAAGGCTGTTGAAGGGAAGAAATTGGAAGAGATTGAAAGGAAGGAGTGATTGCACGCTCTTTTTCTCTGCAGTGACTGATGTCAGACTGCAGACAGAGAGGGAGAGGGAGGGCGGGAGGGAGGAGGAGAAACAGAGACCTCAGGGTAGTTGGTGAGATGTCAGCTCTGATGTATGTTTGTCGTCCCCAACTTTCTGCAGGTGCAGGTGTTTGGGATGCAGACAACACAACACAGTTTTTTTTCATTATTAGCTTTCTGCTGCCGAGAGACTCTCATGCAAATATAATAATGATACCCATTTCAGAAATTTGGTGGCGGAACAGCTTTACGTTTACGAGGAGGATGAGGCGAAGAGGAGGGAAGATGAACATATTGGAAATTAGTTTTTTTTCCAATGATCACTTAAAGAAAAGGTCTCAGCAGTACAGTTAAACAGATTCTCTTATTTCTTTGCAGAGCACACATTTGCCCTTCTTTGCCAACGCTTGCATTATGTTCTGCCGTTTTTTTCTGATCAGCTTCTCTCAGTGACTGTGGCTCGGCTGGCTGTTGGCTGTCGGTGAATTAACCCTTAACCTTCTGATCCTCTTTTTCTACTCCTTTCCCCCTTTCCCATTTCCTTTCCCTTCTCTCTCCAAACACACACATACACACAAAATCACACATCTCAACATGTCAATGGTGACCATAGCTGGCAATGCATGTGTGGCCATGCCCCACAAAATAGGGCGCATCATCGAGGGGAGCCCAGCAGACCGCTGCGGGAAGCTGAAAGTCGGCGACCGAATCCTGGCCGTGAACGGGTGCTCCATCACCAACAAGTCCCACTCTGACATCGTCAACCTCATCAAGGAGGCCGGGAACACCGTCACACTACGCATCATTCCCGGAGACGGTGAGTAGATAATGACAGTCAAGGACTCCACTTTACATAGTCGTTAAATATCGTCTGAGATTTTATTTGTTTAATAGCCTCGATTCACTTGATAAACTGTTGCCAAAATGGGGACCCAGCAACCTCAGGGTCCTTAAAGGTGCCTTCAAGGTCCTTGCAACAGCGTAGGATATTGCCAACGAGCACATTCTGACAATACCCCACTCAGTCAGTGGCTCTCAGCCAAAAATTCATATTTCACCAAACTATTAAGAGCTTGTTCGTGAAGGTTGTCCAAGTAGGACTGCCAAATTTTGCAACCACACAGTCATCAACTATTGTTAGTATTATTTAGTCGTCTGAGTACATCTGAAGAGCAAGACAAGTCATCACTTTCCTGAGTGGTTATTATGTATGCACTGTAGTGTTATATAAAGCTTGCAGTTTCCTCACTTGCTTTCAAAGTGACTGGAACACCCCCGCAGTGTTGACAGAACTGCTTCTTTGGGGTATTTGGGAACTTTCCTAGTCTTTGCATTTTTGCCTTTGGCATGCCCGCACTTTTAACTGATAGATAGGTGTGTGTGTGTGTGTGTGTGTGTGTGTGTGTGTGTGTGTGTGGTGTGTGTGTGTGTGTGTGTGTGTGTGTGTGTGGGTGTGTGTGAGAGGGAGAGAGGGAGATGCAAACCTTCCTCTGTATATGTAGGTGTGTCTTTTTTGTCAAAGTGGTTTTAAGGAAAAGTTTGTGCACACTGTATGTTGTGTGGTGCAGCTGAGAGCTCTCGCTACATTGTGCTGACAGATCACCCTGGCATGCTTCACAAATGCTGTTTAATTAAGTGTATGTGTGTGTGCGAGGAAGGCGATACTCCCTGTCAACCTGCGCACTGCTAGAAATTGGAGCTATTTGTCCGCCGCTCGTTGCTTTTTCCGGCTCACTTCTTATGGATGAAGAGGTTTTTTTTTTTTCTTTTTTTCCCCGCGAAGCGCTTGATGAGAACAGTGAGCCAAAATTGCTCTGCCAAGAAGACACAGAGAGCAAGAGAGAAGGCGTCGGAGAGAAATAACTGGATATGCTTTATCGGAAAGTTCTGGTTTGTGTTTATGTGCATGTGTCAAACAAACAGATGCCGTCTGACACGGAGACAGAGAGAGTGACAGGAAAAGATTGTGGCTTGTGTTTCTAAGTTGTGTCTCTGAGTGACTGTTCTCTCAGCCTCTGTTTACACATGACTGAGCATGCCTATTTTTGTGTGGATCAATCTTGTCTAAACTTTCTGACATGAATACATCACAAGAGGTTCTTCCAAGGTGAAGTCAGGTTCAGCTCCTTTACATTGAGCTCGCCTCTCCCCTGTGTGGGAACACAGACGGAGTTTTGTAGCGACTGATGCTCGACACTTCTGCAGTGACAAGGAAAACAGGAACTCTTCCTGCTGGTGCACAGTAATGCATGCACAGACAGCTAATGCCTTCATCAAAGCTTGTGTCTCTGCAGCATAGACTTGAGGCGCGCAGACCAAGCTCACCTCATTGCTTCCTATTGTGTATGAGAAGGGAGACAGACGTGCCTGAGGTGATATGATGTGCCTTTTTTTTATAGCAAAAGCTGGGGTATATTGTGTAGTACAGCCCTCCCACCTCTCTTATCTGTTCTCCCTCTCTCTCCCTGTCCACTCCTCTTTCTCTTTCCCTCTCCTGAATTTCTCATTTTGATTGTACCTGCTCTCCTTCCCAGCTCGGTCTGGGAGGGCATATTGCCAGGGCCAGAGACAAATTACAGAAACAGCTCAGTGCTTTTTCTTTGCTCTGTGAATGTTTTTAAGCGAGTGAGGAGAAAAGAGGCGGTGGGTCGCGAGCGGAACGGAAAGACAGAGAGAAACGGAGCTTATTCGATTTAATTTCCAGACAGAAAACAGTTGGAGGAGAGATAAATGGAGAGAGGCAGCAGAATGGAAGGAGTGGGTTATGCAAATGAGCAGATGGAGGGGCGAATCGGGTTTACGGGGACAAATTTGAGGCTGTGAAAGTGAAAAATGAGCAACAGAAAATATGTGAGATTGCAACACAGTTCGCGGTTGATGCCAGAAATTCTTTCGGGTGGATTTTTTGCAGCACGGACGTCGTGCTGAGCGCCAAGCTGAAACGATCATCACACACTCACATACATCCAGAACCAGAAGGTTCTCGCCCCACCCACACTGCAGCTTGACTGGTTGACTTTGTGCCTCTTGGGCATCGGGCAATCGAAGAGTTAAGCCAACAGGCTCTAAGGGGACTGGTGGAGGTGGAGGAGATGAATAGATGAGAGGGGAACGGACCGTGAGAGGAATAGTGAGTAGGGGACTCAGAAGAGAGTGGAGAGTTGTAATCAAATCAAGTATACCTGTAAATAGCCAAGAAAGAATAGGTTGTTAAGGAGAAGAGAGGTTTCTTTATGTAGCAGGAGTAACGTAATGGTCTGTTTTTGTCGTTGGCGCCCAGCGTGATTCATTGATAACACAAAATGAGTGAATCAGTGTTGAGATAAAAGACAGAATAACCAGGAGCTTTTATGTCCCCAGTGGCTGCGAGTGTGCATGTTTCCTGTTTGACAGTTCACAGGCAGACAGAAGGAGCTTCAGTCTACAGTGAGATGAACACCTTTTGGAAAAGAAACACAGTTTCACCACAACGAAACTATTGAATTCACAAATATAAACTGCTGTATTATTCTGGTGCCCCGGATCTTGGCTAAGTGATGGAGGAAGCCTGGAGGCTGGTGGAGCTCGTGATGGTCCCTGTGGGTCAGCTAATGTTTGTAGCTGACAGCTGCTAAATCTGCACCACTGTTCACACTGAAAAATGAAAGTGTTCCATGTGTGAAATATGAATTTAATCCTATTACAAAGAGTCTTCCAGGACTCCAGAGACACTTCTATTGGAGTATTTTTATAGAAATTATAATGTATTAGATTAGAAGCTGTATGAAAAAAAGCAAATGTCAATAAAATGTGCTCAGTGTAGCGAGAAGGTTTTTATATTTGCATGAGGAAGAAAGGTTCTCGGGCTGTGTGAAAAATCAAAGCCTTACACTGGTTAACATGAAAAGCAATTACTTTTCTCTCCCTTCTCAGAGTCGTCAAATGCATCTTTGTTGACCAATGCAGAGAAGATCGCCACTATAACCACCACTCACACACCTCAGCAACAGGCTGCACCTGAGGCCAGGTAAGGAGTTTTTGTAAAGTTCAATCCTTTAAAATGGCAGTAAAATGTTGGGGTTTTTTTTCGAGCAAGTGTCAAAAATATGTAGATTAAATTCATACCAAACTTCCTGAAATATGTTCCATCAGTGATTTTATAATATTTGACACCGTCTGTGCTTACACCTGTTCTCAGTGGTCAGATCCTATGACGCATTAGGGACGGATTATGGTTGCATTGACACCTGTACTTACAGCTGTCCACTTGTAAACTGATCACCTAAGACACATGTTAATGCCAGGTGTAAACAGGGTCACTGACTGCTATCTCTCTGCCTCAGGAACAACACCAAACCAAAACAGGAATCGTTTGAATTCAAAGCACCACAAGGCCCTCCTCCCCAACCCCCGACACAAGTCTCAGCTCAGGTAAGGAAGGACGCTCCAGTCATCATTTCACCAGTCGCTTCATTCATACATCCGTCCATTGCACGTCTCCATCAAACAACCCAGCAATCTATCCATCTGTGCTGTCAACTTCCTCCCCACATCCACATTTGTCTTTTCATACATCCATCCAGCTGGTTATTGCACCCATTCCTCCTCTGTCCCTTCATGCATCAACCGATTCACACCCACCCACCCACCTTCCCAAGGACAAGCAAAGTGCATTTTTATTTATTTATTATTCCTTTTTCGTCTGCCTGCTGGCGTTATCGGAGTCCCTGCATTAAGGAAAGCCTGTTTGCTTTCAAAGTAACCCCTCAGTCCACTGTGTTCACTGCTGAATTAATCTGGCGGTGTGGTGATGGCTCGCACAGATAGCATTGATCCCTCAGCAGAGGAGATTAGGAGGGCGTGAAGACAGGAGCTGCTGTGGCTGTCTGCCTGTCCTTGTGGTGCCCGGCCCCTCTCTCCTTCTCTCTGTCTCTCTCTATCTGTGCCCTCTCTCTTTGTCCACCCAGAGCCCAAGGCATCAATAATTCAGCATCCTTACACCTGAGCATATGCATGTACACACATACACACACATACAGGCACACACACACATACACACAGTCTGGCACACCTTTTAAATAGGTGTGACTTTCCTGAAGGTGGCATTTGTCCCATGCTCCCGAAATAGGAGCCCACTTCAAAGGACACACACACACACACTTCAAATCTGAATCACAAACCTTGATGCAAATGTCTTTCTCCCTCCCTCCCTCTCTTTGTGTGTGTGTGTGTGTGTGTGTGTGTGTGTGTGTGTGTGGTCCATCTCCATCAGGATGCTGAGTTCTACTCAGTGGACCTGGAGCGAGACAACAAAGGCTTTGGCTTCAGCCTGCGGGGAGGCAGAGAATACAACATGGACCTATACGTGCTGAGGCTAGCTGAGGACGGAGCGGCCGTCCGTAACGGAAAGATGAGGGTATGGATACAGTGTACTAACAGCATTCACACACCAAAACATCAGCCATGTTTTCCAAATATAAAGAGCTGTCTAGACACATAGAAGATGCCACAGGCTTGGCTTGTCATGTCTTTTTTTCTCAGGAAATTTCATATCAGAAGAGTTTTGTTGTTAAAGGGATAGTTCGCACCTTTTGGAAGTGAGGTTGTATCCATAGTCAGTGTATTATACACAATAGAGGACAGTTGCCCCCAGTTTAGAAAAGCTGACAGGAGTACCGACACAGAAGCTTAGTAATACACTGCTTTGAATGGGGAGTGGCATCAAAAAAAAGTCCCACGTAAAAAAAATCAATATTAGTTATAAGTATATGCTATATTTAGAATGTTTTCACTGCTTTACCTTGCTATCAGAATACCTTTTTTAGCTTCCATGTTGGTAGTCCTGTCTGCTTCTCCAAACTCAGGGCTCGCTCACTGTCATCTACTGTAGGAATGACACTGACCGTAGATTAGATCCTCATACAACCCCACTTAAAAAAATCTGAAATATCCCTTTAAGGGAGCACTTTCAGCTTGCACATTTCAGTTTACTTGTCCTAGGAAGTGAAACCAATACTCAGCCTCTGCTAACAGTTGTATTAAGTCTTCTGTGCCTCTGGAGGAGTGTTCTAAGATTTAAGAGGTTTCAGATGGTGTCTTCAGGGTTAGCTGTGCCTGGGTGTGGAGACTGCTATTTTATGACACAAAGTCTGCTTTACAAACTTGGTCTGTAGAGTTTGAAAGTCTAATGAAAGGAGCTAATGACTTGCAATTATGGGAATTGTAGGATCCAGTATTTTTGGAGCTTGAGCATGTAAAAGTCAGGAACTCTGAGCCTTAACTACATTGATTTTTCTTTTTGAATGTGTCTCTCACACGTCTCCCAACTTTGTGGGAGCGCAGTGCTAATTTGCTGCTTTAACATTATATTGACTTATAAATATTTTATATTTTTCTGTGTACTCTTGTGTCCCTTGAAAATGAGACCTCAGTCTCAATGGGACTTTATTAAATAAAGGTTATATGCAGCTGTGATAGCAGTGATCATTATGTAACTGGAATATCTGCAAATGAGTTACAGCAACATTAAGCTGCATTCTTCCATCCATCCAAAAGAACCCCTGGGGTTTTTGTCCATTTGGGCTGTTTTGGCTGAGTAACATACCTGAGGGATTTCTTGATCAGGCCAGTACTTGCATGTGATCTCTGTAAATGTCAACAAACAGTAAGAAGGAGATAGTGAGGGATAATAGGACTCCAGCATTACAGTATGTATGAGCTGTGTGAGAGCCGTTTGCATGTGTCTCCAAGATGTCAACTTTTTATAAGCTAAGAAAAACTGCCTTGTCTCCAGCTTTGTAACAGTGCATTTTTCAGATAATCCAACGGGGTTTTTAAGTGGTTTATTTCATTTAAGAAGCTGGAGAATTCTCTCAACCTACAAAGGAACACTTAATCCTCCAGTTTGCCCGAAAAAAATCACCAAAATTGAAGATATGGGGTTTGGACAGCGTCTCAGATTTCCACACAATTTTCTCAAAAGCGATTGTGTTTCAACTGTTGTTATGTGCTGATTCTGATATGATCATTTCCAGCTTCCAGGTGCAGTTTAAGCCTGTGTTGATTACCAAGGGGGGGCTGATGATACCGCCTCATAGACTTAACAGCCATCAGAATAATATTATCTATCAATATAATTGCTTGTGCATAATGTACCCCCCAATTACTGTAAGCTATGCTTCACTGAATATAAACACAGTCGCCTCCAGGCTTGGGCAAGTAAAAGGTTCATTGTGTGAGTGCAATACCAAAACAGAAGGAAAACGCTGCAGAGTCATGGAGCATATCTGCACACAAAAGATGTTCCATTTTAATTAATTAAATAGCTAATAATGTGGCGTTCATACATGCTGCAAAAGCTGTCAGGAAACTGTAATATTTAACCTTTAATGTGATTAATTGCACAGTTAGTAGCACTTCCCCTGAGCTGCTTGATTGAATATACACTGTGGGGTTAATTGATTCTCCCCTATGTGTTTGCATGTACGACATATGCAGAGAGCCTGTTGGCAAATACTGTATGTATATGTGAGCTATAGGGTGTATGTGTTACCATGCTGCAGTTGGGAAGTGTGGCTGTGCATGTATTAGCACATTGCCTACATGCATATATGAATATATACATTTGTGTTTGTGCACCCTATTAGCAGAGATATTAATAGCAGCAGCTCTGTGAGGCAGAGAGAGGTGTCAGTGAGAGATCCATACTCTGCCAGAGAGGAATTCCCTCGGCGCAGACAGCACTGTCAGATAACTTGAGGCGTGGAGGCAAAGAATCGGGAAGCAAAAAGTGTTTCTTCTAGCTCCTGTTTTTCCCCCTCTCTCTCTCGTTTTCCTCTCTCAGCGTCACAGTTGCTGCTTTTTGACGCAATTTGCCCTCTCTGGAAACTGTTGATTTAAAAAAAAAAAAAAAAGATACTGTTATGCGGTTTACCATTTGGAGGATCGATGTGTAACGTCTCCTCAATCTGTCCTCCCTTTCCTTCCCTTCTGCTGTCACCGTGTCCCTTTGAACCTTCGTGCCTCTCATCTTTCCTCTTGTGTACTTTCTCCCCCACTGTCACTTGTTTTCTGCATTTTGTCTTGCACTGCTGTCTCCTCTCCTTCTTCTGGCTTTTGCTGTCTCTCCTTTTCCCCCTCTGATTTACCTCCTCTCCCCTCCATCTTCACCTGTCACTCTGTCACTCTTCTGTGCCTCCCACCTGTCACTTCCTCCCTCTCTTCTCCTCTCCTTCCTCTTCCACAGGTCGGCGATGAAATCTTGGAGATCAATGGAGAGAGCACCAAGGGCATGAAGCACGCGCGAGCCATCGAGCTCATCAAGAGTGGAGGTCGACGCGTCCATCTGGTGCTCAAGAGGGGTGATGGCTCTGTGCCTGAATATGGTGGGTCAATCTACGAAAACATTCCCTTCTCCCCCATCTTCACGCCCTGAGCCACGGGACACCCAGTGGACGGTTGGTGGGTCGAAGGGGAAAGAACTATATAACCCTCCCAGGACCCTTCACCCATCCCTGGGGCAAACCCATCAGGGAGGGGGAAGGGGTTGGTTGGTCTTGGGTCTCTTTCTGGTGGAGGTCACTACTGGGCTTTGGGATTTTGGGGGGAGAAGCAGGAGTGGCGCTTGCTCCTCTGGGTGCTGTTGCCCCCCTCCTGCTGTCACCTGCTCTCAGTTTCCATGTCATCCCGCTGTCACTTTTCACCTTCTGGCCACTGAGCAAAAGCACTCTGCTGGGACTTTACAGAAAGGTGGTGGGTCTGATTTCAGTGTTACATGAAAACAGAAACTGTTTACAGGGTCTGAATGACCAGAGTAGTGAAAAATCAGTGTTGGTTGTGAGTAAGAAGTATTACTGAGGGCTCCAAATCCTCATTAAACTCTAATTTAGTGCTAAGAGGAAAAGAAAACTTGATCCAGTGCATCCCGTGATAAAAATGGGACATCTCGCAGCTTCGGTTAGGACGTGACACAAACTTATTTATGATATTTATTGAAGGTGAATGTAAGCTACTGAACTCTTAAGGGTTTTAAGTGAGAACTGTATTAAGAAGAAAAGGCAGTCTGATGCTTTTTTTTGCCATTTCAAAGAGGAAAATCTCACTATACTGTGCTTGACATTACTCACTAATCCATGGATTTTATTTGCACCCACTGTTAATGTCATTGAAAAGCTGTGACGATAGGAACTCCACCCATCCCCATTCAAAAAGAAAAAGAGTCGCTCCAATTATATAGACGTTTTGTACAGTGATGAAAAGAATAGAGGCATTTTTACAAGTATTTTTGTTCCGTGTACAGAGCCATGATCGAAGCCACATATTAATGGATAAAAGTCTATTGCTGCATGAAACTTGTCAAAAGTGTAAATTGGATTTTTTTTTTTTTTTCCTTTTGTCTATTTTCCATAATATTTATGGAACGTTTCTTTTTTTAACCGTATTGACAGTTTTGATTGATAGTCACGAGTCATCATAAATGCTTTGTTTTTGTTTTTTTTTTATTTGTTTTTGAGTGGAGATACATTTGCCTGTCTTCTTGAAAAGTTCGTCAATGTAATTTTATTTGCGCTAAGAATGTGCTGTCTTAACCTGCACCGATATGACATCATGTGAACTTGTATATTTTGGATCATTGTTTGTACTTTTTAGTTGGCACCACCTTTGACAGTCTTGCCAGTATTTCTTTATGATTTCTGTCAGCAATGTAAAACTGCTTCATACGCTGTTGTTGTGGGTGTGCGAGTCTCACTGTCTTTATTTTTTGGGTTTTGGGTTTCTGCTGCTTCTGTGTCCACATGTTCAGGTGTGTGTGGGTTTAATGTGTCTGAGCGTGTGCGTGTGAGTGCGTGTGTGGACTTTTCTCTGTAACTGATGGGTTCCACTGAAGGGTTTGGGCAATTTCCTGGACTGTCTCTTTATTCTGAATGACTCAATGATCAAATAAACACTTTTTTTTTCATTGAAAAATCAACACAATAATTCTCCTTTTCTTCCTTCAAGTTGGCTCCAAGAGATCTAAACCCTGTGCTTTTCTCTTTCTTTTTCTTTTTTTTTTTTATATCTTTCCTTCTTCCCGTATTGCGCTGGGCTCTTGTCTTCCTTCAGGGATGGTCGCTCCCATTCTCACTGCATGTATGAGAAATGACAAGATGGGGGAGGCCTCTGTCCTCCAAAATCAGACCACGGTTTGTAACTGTCCTCCCCTGTCGTCTGGCTCTCCCTCCTACTTCCTGTCTTTCTTTCTCTCTGTCTTGCTCTTTCTCCATCCTGAAATGTGTGTGGTGTGGCCTCAACTCACCCATGCCCATGCTCTCTACTCCATACATACAAATCCATCCACCCAAAATACATTGCCAGTGCCGCCGCTGCCGTAGCCGCTGTTATGGATACTTTATGCATATGTGTGCACCAGTTACATTTAACCTTTGGCCATCACGTCTGAAGGTGAAACACAGATTGTGAGTTTGTTCTTGTCAATCAGTTTAGATATTCACACTAATTTAGACCATCCAAGAAGATCCCAGATATGTATTTACAAGTAGAACTGAGTAGAATTACTGTAAGGTTTAATCTTAAGATTCTGATAAACAAAGCAATGTGGTGGCTGCATATGTCAATGATTTAGTGAGATTAATTGGATGAATTTCTTAAAGGGACAACTCATCCCAAAATCACTAACACATTTTCTTCTTACCTGTAGTGCTATCTATCAATCAAGACTGGTCCAGTGTGAGTTGCCAAGTGTTGGAGATTACGGCCGTAGAGATGTCTGCCTGCTCTCACAGATAATGGAAATTGATGGCACTCAGCTTGTGGTGCTCAAAGCACCAAAAAAAAAAAGGTTACTCAAAATAATCCACAGACCTAGCTGTGAGCAGCCTCATGAAGGAACTATTTTCTTTCTAACAAACAACACCTGCCAGCTGCTGTATCACTGCGCAGAGAGAAGCATGAATCTGCAGCAAGCTCACCTAGCATCACTGATCTAACTTAACGCTACAGCTCAGTCGAGTAGGACGTCATTAATGTTTACATCTCATGCTGTCACAGACCTCTAATCCATGAGTAGATGCACGCTTCCTTTTGCACAGTGATACAGTTGGCAGGTGTAGAGACACTTTGAGCACCACAAGCCGAGTGCCATCTAGTTCAGTTTGATAGCAGAGAAGGCAGACATCTCTACGGCTGTTGTCTCCAACATTTGGCAACACACGCCAAGGGGTAAGAGGAAAAGTTTGTATTTTTGATTTTGGGGTGAACTGTCCCTTTAAGGTAACAAAGGCAAAATTGATGTAAAATTGTGCAGGACATGTAGTTGTTCTTGTCTTGGTAAAATGCCGCCTAATCTGCAGCCGCTTATTGTGCAGCACAGCAGTACTTTTCGGATCTCATCTTGAGCATTTTATTTGGTTTACAAGTGTCTAAGGCATCATGACAGCGCATGAAAGAGCATGGCTAATCAGTACAGTCAAGCAGCATCATCAACATGCAGCACATTGACACTGACTGTAACCAGCGTCCAGTCCAGCCGCCTGACCGGCCCAGTCCCATTCTGCTTCAGAGAGGTGACCCCAGGTACACCTGGCAACAGGTTTGTTGTGGGTAACAAGTCCCTTCGAGCACTGGCTGCCTTTGTGTCACTGCCTTTTATTCTCATGAGTAAGCTACACTAATGTTTTACCATTGGCTGTCGCTGTGCCATCTAACAACGAGCCATCTTTGCTGGCATTAACATCAGTTTGGCTTCCATTGGAAATGTTCTCAGCTTCATGTCTGAGTGATTCAGCATGGTTAATGTGAAAGCAGACAGGAGATTTCAGAGTCTAGATGCATGTTTGATCCCCGTGCCCTCGTCTGTATCTCACACTGTGTTACAGACGGCAGCCCCAACGACAGCATCGCAGCCAACCCAGCCTCAGGGTTACAAAACGCTGCGGAAGTGAGCACCCTGCCCCCAAACAACGCGCCATCGGAGTCAAGCTACCCACCAGAACCCCAACAATCATCCCGGAGCAAGAAGGAGCCGACCCGCCACTCTACCGGCACCGGCAAGCACCACCATTCCAAACACCGCCACCGCTCCCCCAACAAGAGAACCAGCAAGGGGAAAAAGTCCACGGGGAAGGGCGTGTACAAGCTGTTCAAAAAGAAGGATGATAAGGGAAGTGATGGCCACCGCCACCATTCCAGCGGGCACCACCGTAGTCGCCATCGTTCACCTGACAAGGGGCACAGCCGGTCACGCAGTGCAGACAACACCTTGGATAGCCGCCACGGGGGACATCGCCACCGCTCCCCCGACAGACGCCACGGTCACCACTCCTCCTCTCATCACCGCCACCGCTCGCCCTACCGCTCACCATACCGCTCTCCTTACCGCTCACCTCGCCGCTCACCTCACCGCCACTCGCCTCGCCGCCACAGGTCCCCCCACCGCTCTCGGCACCACTCCCCCACCAGACGCCACGCCCATTCCTCTGAACCCTACCGCCGGCACGCCTCCCCAGACGGCCAAGGTCGCAACAACGAGAAGCCCAATGTTGAAGAGGCCGTATTGAATGAGCCACCCAAGACTCCTGAACTCAGCTTCCCTCTTGAGGACAGCATCCTCCGTGAGCCCCCAGCCCTGGATCGCCTGAATAAGGAGGCCACGCTACCACCACTGCGCAGGGATGAGCGCCTGCACGGGGAGGACAGTCTGCTGGCGAGAGCCTCCTCCATGGAGAGAGCCTACAGGGGGGACAGCCTGCTGAGGGACGTGGCATCCCGCGGCCAGAGAGACGTCTTCGGAGACACCACCTTACCCAGAGTGCGCACCCCCGACTCAGATTCAGCTTACAAGAGGTACAGCTCGCTGCTGAGGGGGCGCTCACCTGAGAGGACGGACAGGCGTGGGCGCTACAGCCGAGATAGTTCCCCTGAGCCACAGTACCGAGCCCGCAGCCTGGGACGAGACATCTCCCCGTTCAGGAGCTCCAGAAGGGACGACTCGGAGGACGAAGAGGACGATGACAATTTTGTAGCGGCTAAGGTGAGAGAGTACTACAGCACGCTCAAGACCAACACCAGTCGCACATCCACCCTCCCTGAGCCCAAGAAGACCTACAAGGACAACCCCAAAGACCTGAGCATCTGAATGGACGGCTGTCAGCCAGTCACAGCCACTACCCACAAACACCTCAAGTACTCACTCACATTACCACTTGGTTCTACAGAAACACACCCAGTTGTGAACACACACACATGCATAGATACACACACCAGACAAGACACACACTCACACACACACACACACATTATGTAACAATGTTGAGTTACTAACAAGACAGTGATTCCAAAATGACTTTTGAAAGCTGTTTTTTTTTCTTTCTTTTTTTAATTGTATGTTTTTTTTTCTTGTTTTTTTGTTTAAGCATTCTACATTTACAGTAACTCAGACTTTTCCAGAAAATGTAAAACCATAAAAAACAATGATGTGCCTAACAGTTCCATTAACGAGCAACATTTTGTTTTTGATTTGATAAGTGACGGGCATTTTGTGCCGCACTGTCAGATGATGAAATGTATGTACTTTTCCACGAGGATCCCATGGAAGTACCGCGCACCTGGATCACTGTAACCGGTGCTCACAATGATGCTGTGCATGTCTTTAACCGGTTTCAATGTCTCTTCTCTCTCTTTCTCTCTCTCTTATTCTCTCTGTCTCTTATTCTTTCTCTTCTTCTCTCTCACGCCTTCATTCTTTCTCTCTCTCTCTCTCTCTCCCCAGTGCCACTGTTTTTTAGACATTTGACCAGACTATAGCACAAGCCTGCATTTGTTTGTATATTTTTGACAGTTTGCAGTATGTGTACATTCAGAGGTGATCATTTTAAATGAATGAAGGGAAAATTAAAAGTTAAACTATGATGATGATGATGATGATGATGAAGATGATGATGATGATGATGTTAAAATAAAATAATATATTCAATGAATAAAAAGGTGTGTGGTTGTTTTGGTTCGGTCTCTTCAGAATCATTTTGGGATTTGATTTTAATCAATCTTGAAAAAGAGATTTTTAATCTCAGTGAGGCTTTTACCTGGTTAAATAAGATATACATATAGAGAGAGAGAGAGACAGAGAGAAAGAGAGATAATTAAGGTTCATTTTAACAATACAAACATAGATTGTAAAGGGTCGTTCAAACCAAGAACAGAAACTATAGCAATAACTGCAAATATATTGTGTCAAAGAAGCTGTGTGTAGGTTTAGCAGGATTTAGTGGCATGATTTAGCAGTGAGGATTGCGGATTTCAACCAGCTTAAACTTCTCCACAGGTAGATTTCCCTTAGTGTTCATTGCTCAGGAGGTTTTTACTGGGAGCCGAATTAGTCTCAGGGGCCTCTTCCTCTCCAAAAGAAACAGACCAGTTGATTAAAACAGGTAAAAACCCTGAAAAAAGCAGTTTCACGTTACAAATCAGTGTTTCTCCAATGCTGTTTGGCACGTTAGAGACGGGCTGTTAGCCTAGTACCTGCTAATGTGTGCTGACCTTTTCTCTAAAACTTAACATGCAGATGTTCAGGAGGGTTTTACTGGGAGCCGAATTATCTGCTGAGGACTCTTCCTCTCCAAAACAAATGCACCAGGTAATTAAAACAGGTAACAACACTAATTAAAGCAGTTTTATGTTACAAATCAGTGTTTCTTCAAGGCTGTTTGGTATGTCAGGCAGCTGGCCTAGCACCTGCAAATGTGTGTTGAACTTTTCTCTCTCAAGCTTAAGATGCAGACGTTCAGGAGGTTTTCAACCAGGTGCCTGAATTATCTGCAGAGGTCCCCTCTCACAAAGAGACCTGGTGATATAAACTGGTAAAACATCGAATAGCCAAATCCAGAGCGGCCCCCTATGTAGATATAAACACAACAGCTCATTCTAAGGTAGAGAAAAAGGCGATTACACACATGCTAATTATTATATTTATGCCAAAATATCCCCCTTGACCTGGACATTTAAGAATCATTATAACTCAAGTAGATGGTCACACTCTACACCACTAGTCCACACCACAACTATACAGATGACAACAGTTGCTGACACCATTGTCGTGATCACTTTCTGAGCAATTTCATGAACAATAGAAACACTGTCATTAACCCTTTTCCTAAGCTGCCAACAGAGCTGGAGGGTGCAGCGCATGCTTGGCGCCACTGTTTGCAGAGAGTTATTGTTCATCAGTGTGGATGCTCACATCGTTAAAGATATCGTTCTTGGTGTGGACGGCACTTAAGTGCCAAAGAAAGGCAGATATTGGGTGGCAGGTAGAAAGTGTATCCTAAGAGTCTGTAGAGTACTGAGCTGTCATCATTTGGGCAAACAAAAGAGTGGGGAAGCTGACATTGTTATCTAAGGCCTCTCAAAAGTGTGTGTGTGTGTGTATGTGTGTGAGTGTGTGTATGTGTGTGGAGATAAAGTCTTTGAAGAAAAGTAAAGCAAAGAGCTTCCATCCTTTCACAACATCAAAGCCTGGATAGACCAGTCTTGAATAATGTTCCTGCACTCCTCCTCTCACTGCTTACTTTGATTTGTGTCTTTTCTATGCCCCATTTCTCCCGTTGTCCTCAACACTCCTTCCTCCTCTTCCTGTATCCACTCAAAGATTTTTTCATCTGATAGAGAACAGACAGCAGAGAAGCTGCGTCCCTATTACAGGACAGTGACAGCAGTGGGTGGATGATGACGCCAAGGGAGGGTCTGTGTTGTGTCCTTTTTTCCCCCCTCCCAGAAACAACAATGGAAGGGGGGGAGATAAGAGAGGAAACAGCAGAGAACAGAGTGGTCACTCCTGGTGACCTGTGAATGCCAGCAGGGATTTACTACTGCAGATAAATGAAATATGTTGTCTGGCAGTGCTTGATGCTGAGCTACTGAGACAGATGAGGCACAGCATGTTTTTGCAGCTGCTGCATTCAGTCTAAAATACACAAGAAAATCGCTGTCATTTTAGCTTTTATCATCATATTTACTGACACTAGCATGGAGATATTCAGCATGGCATCTATGTCTACTAATTATATTATAATATCTGCTGAGGTTGTATTTACCTTCCTGCTTCAACATGCAGAGAACTGTGAATATTTTCTGAGCTTTCATCATATGAAGTTTCTTCCAGTTTCTATAACACATGCCAAGGTACTTAATACCATATGTTCAAAAGTATGCATTCAAGATTACCCCATGGACACAATCTGTGCAGCTCATAAGAGGAAATGGGAAGCAGAGATGAAGCATCACGATCAAACAGTTACATATCAGAGCTTTTTTTGGCCCAGTTTCTCTGCAATTCAACAGGGCCTCAATGCATTTTACTCCTTTTGATGCAATGATCTGAAAGTGTTTTTACATGCGTACATTTAAGGATCTGGCGTCCTGCCCTATACGGGACTGATGCACTGCAATTTATTTTAAAGATTATTAATTACAGAAGTGTTACATTTTATCATAAATCAATACCTATAATTGTCTATAATTTAAATTTTGTATTATTTTTTGGCACAATTAGGTCAATTTTTAATTTGTGTAAGACTGAGGTCTCATTCAGGACATGCCGCCGTCTACAAAGAGACATAAAGGAGATGTTTGTACCCTGCAAACACTTCTCCTTTCTCTCTCCTCTCTTACAGTGAAGGGGAGGCAGCTCCTAAATAATGGATGCAATCCACTTTCCAGCAGCGAAACACTCTCCTCCCCTCTCTTTAAATCTCTCTCTCCATCTTTAACAGGACACACTCCACTCCTTCTCATCATCAAATGCAGGAACAGAGCTCCATGTTTTATTGCTTGCGCGACCCCAGAAATGATTAACAGCCCGTGTCTGGTGACAATTCATCATGTCAGTGCCAGGCAGGAGGAAGAGACGGTAATGAAAAGTCCAATAACAACATGCCTACAGCCCAGCGCGGCGACAAGCCTGCAGGGTCAAGCCTCCATTCTCCCATCAGCTCGGCTCCAGGTGCTCTCGCTCCGACCTTGGAGACCCTCTGCTCCCCTGTTGCCATGGAAACACCGATGCAACGGGCTCTCTCCTCAAGCTGACTGGAGCAGACAAGAGTTGTAGATGCGTAAACAAGGCTGAGGGAGAAAAGTAAATGAAAAGAAAACAAGAGTGCAGGGTTATTTTGGGCTGTGTGCTCAAGATGCTTTCACTCAGAAGAGAGAAAGTTTCTAAATCCTGAAGTTACTTCTCTCTGAGGAGGCTCAGCATCCTATATAACAAGCCTCTTTAAGTTCCCAATGCTGTCATGTTACGGACATTCACGCTGCAGCCAGGTAGTTGCTGTTCTTTGTCCTAATACTGTTTCTGTCTCATGCTCGGCTTTGCACGGAAATCGGCCTTCGAGGGGAGAGAGGCGTGGTGGAGGAGTGTGTTGTGGCTGCTCAAAGGGCATTTCATGTGGTGTGTGTTTTTCTTATCACAGTTACAGTAACAGAGCCTAATAGGATATGGTGCATGTACATGCAACGCTTGAGGCTATTGTGGTGGATGGTTTTATTAAGTAGAGAAATGACTGCAGCCTCCTGCAGTTGTCACACTCATCAATCAGCAGCTGTTAGAAAGAAATCTGCAGACGCTGTGCCTCATAAGATTAGAGTCAGTCCTTTTTAATTAAATTGTGCCTTTTCTGTCTTCAGTTGAAGCCATCCAGGTTTTTATTATATCCCAGTGCTAACTTGCTAGATATCTTTGGAAAAGGAAAGATCCCAAAAGAACTTGATTGTTTTATTTTGTCTTAACAGCCTGTAGTTTTTTGTGCTTGATTCAAATTCCCTCAGATTAAACAAATAAGAGACATCTTACCTAATACTCCTGTTAGAGCTCTTAGACATTTATTTGTATCTATGTGTAATTACACCTCCAGACACTAGATGGAGCATTCACCTTGAGGGAAGACTTTTCTTTTCTACACCTGCGCAATATTTTAGGTCATGATAGCAGCGTCATTCGGTAGATGGCGATGTCAGTCTGTCCATCAGTCGGTGCACCACTTTCGTCTTTAACCGCCTGGAAAATGCGAGGTCGGCCGCAAGGCGTTACTTTTGTGCCCTTTTTGTGGCAGGCTTTCAAGAGCGCAGTTCACCAGAAATCCTGAATGCAGAGCTGATCGTCTTCCTGGCACTGTTTATACGTGTGTGGGCATATTGTCAGTTTGACAAATGTAAAACTCTGGTAGCCCTGCACTAAACTGACCAACTTTTCTCCATATTTATCACAGACTGATACTTAGCCGGAAGGCGAAGCTTCGATTTAGTGGTCCATCTACGTCCCAACCCTCACCTATAGGTCACGAGCTCTGGGTAGTGACCAAAAGAATGAGATTGCGGATACAAGTGGCCGAAATGAGTGTCCTCCGTGGAGTGTCTGGGCTCAGCCTTAGAGGAGCTCGGACATCCAGAGGGAGCTCAGAGTAGAGCAGCTGTTCCTTTGTGTCGAAAGGGGTCAGTTGAGGTGGTTTGGGCATCTGATCAGGATGCCTCCTGGGCGCCTCCAATTAGAGGTGTTTCAGGCACGTCCCACTGGTAGGAGGCCGCGGGGTAGACCCAGAACACGCTGGAGGGATTACATATCTCATCTGGTCTGGGAACGCCTCGGGGTCCTCCAGGAGGAGCTGGAAAGTGTTGCTGGGGGAGAGTGATGTCTGGGGTGCTTTGCTCGGCCTGCTGCCCCAGCGACCCGGCCCTGGATAAGCGGATGAAAATGGATGGATGGATGGATGATATTTACAGGAGAAGGGAAAGACATGTGTCCACTGTGATTGGTTGTTCCTCATCAAATGCAATGTGCGCTGCCGCGTTCCAAAAGTTGAACTCGGTTTATCTCAAAGCACAGCTGTCGTCCCAAATGGACGCTTGGGAACGCATGCGCACCGTGATGGCGTTGCTCTGGCAGCAATGAATTTGAAAGCGCAAAAAACGCAGCATGTATACGGCCCCTAAAAGTGAAGCTAATACATCTTGATCGCCCCCTGGTGGCTAGCTGCAGTACAGGTCATAAACCCTGCCCTCCTCATGTTAGCAGAGGAGACATGGGCCAAACTAAAAGATCAAATCAGTTTTTTCCAAAGACGATTTCTGTAATTTCAGGTAATTCCTATCAGGCTGATGCTGGTTAAACATTTGTTTTTTTGTTAACTTTGATGGCAATGAGATTTATGGTTCTATAGAGAGAGGGCGTGATGTCATGGTTGACAGCTGTGTGTGTCAGTTTGTGTGGGTGTATGGGCAGGAACTTACCACGGCTTCCGATGGTCGACTGCTATACTGCGTGGACTCTGGCTCCAAATGACATCATCAGCATAAAATGGCAGCGGCTGTATCCGTGGTACTTTGGCTTCACTTTTGTACAGTAGCAGTGGAGACATGTCATCCATCTTTATATACAGTCATTGGTTCAGTCTGAAATATCTCAACTACTGGATGGGTTGCTGTGAATGTGTGCACAGACTTGCTGAGTTTGGTGATCCCCTGACCTCTACTCTACCACCACCATGAGGCTGTCATCTTGGTTTTGAGTGAAATTTCTTGACAGCTACTGAATGGATTGCTGTAAAACATGTTGTGAATATTTCAGCATTCATAGGATGAACTGAAATTACTCTACTAACTTTTTGTTTTGTTCTGCCATCAGGATAGTATTTCTTGGTTCTAAAAGATATGTCAGAAACTTCACAATAGATTACCATGACTTCACTTCAATCACTCATGATGTCCATGACAATGTCACCGTGGTTATACCATGGATATATAAAACCTGTCTTTTATAAAACCTAAACCTTTATTTCTTATGAAAAGATATCTTACATTTTCAAGGGCATTTACCAGCAAACCCATTTCACAAGAAAGGCCCTTGAATGCTCTCTGACATCAAGTGCATCACATGTACAAAAGCAAACACAAAATAAAGAAAGAAAAGGAAGAAAAGAACCCACACACACACGCTGAAGCTAATGATAGGCAGGGATAGGGATCCATATGAAAACTCTTAACAGCAGGCTGCAAGCTGTTTTTCTCAAAGCAGTTTTAACTGCTTTTTGTTTTGGGGGGTGTTACATTGAGAGAATGTAGGCCAGTATTTGAACTTATTGCTACAGAAAATAAAGCATGGTTTCTTATCTGTGAACTTATATCTCTGGATCTGGAATTTGGCCATTATTATGATACGATTTATTGTGTGCACATGAGTGGGCGTTGGTTGTATCTGCTACACATCAGCATGTTAATATGACATCACTGTGGCACATGTCAGCGCACTGTTAGCATTTAGCTCAAAGCAGCTCTACGCCCATGAATAGTTTGCTAACAAGGCTGTAGACTTGTGTTATTGTTCTCTATACTTGTGTCCTTTTTTATTAACAGTGTTAAAAATTAGTTGCACTGGTGTCAATCATAGTGACAATGCCAGAGAACTGTTAACCAACATTCATTCCTCTCTAGGCTACTAAAGAGTGGTTTTGCATCTTTTAGCTCAAAGTGTTTTGCTTAGTCGCAGGAGGCAGCTGCTTTTGGTTTAAAAAGATCTAATAAACCAACTGTATGATCCCTGGCTGGAACCAAACGGCACACAAACAGCATTAGCAACTAGCTGGTGATAGCGGCATGGTGGTGCAGTGGTTGGCATTGTCACGTCACAGCAAAAGGGTTCCTGTTTTTCAACCTGGGGTGGGGGAGCCCTTCTGTTTAGAGTTTGCATGTTCTCCTCGTGTTTCCTCCCACAGTCCGAAGACATGCAGGTTAATTGGTGACTTTAAATTTGCCATAGGTGTGAAAGTGAGCATGAATGCTTGTCTGTCTCTATAAGCCCTGTGATAGTTTGACCTGTCCAGGGTGTACCCCTTCTCTCGCCCAATATCAACTGGGATAAGCTCCAATCTGACCCCTAACAGGATATGGTGTTGCCAAAATGAATGAATGAATGAATGGTGGCAGTGGAGGCCAAAAGATGAGTGACTGCTGGATTTACATTCATCACGTGGCCAAAAACACAACTCCACATGATCGCTAATGTTACGTACTCCATGTCTGCGGGATGTCTAAATAGACTCCTTTTTGTAAACGTGTTTGCAATATCAGTGATGAGCCTACAGCTTGTTGCTGCTTTCCACAGCTGGTGACAGTAGGAAACCTGCAGGTGTTACTAATAACATTAACAAAGGCTCTGTTCTACTCATGTTACCAAATAAGCCGTGACAATGAGGCAGCATGCACAATACCAGGACTCTGAATCCTAAGCATTAATTTTATTATTTACGCCTGTGTTTTTCCCACTGTGGCGTGCTAAAGTGTCTTTAGTAAAACAGACAGGTGATGCAGGTCTGAGGAGAGTAAGTGTACACAGGAGTCTGTATTTGGTTTATTTGAAAAGAAGTGGATCCATGTACTGTGCAGCTAACCGCTTGGTGAGTTACAAAATAAATTTGACCTTCTTAATGGAAAAATCTGATATTTTATTTCAAGCATGCGCCAGAGGCAAGTCACATTCAGTAGAAGTCCTTTAGCGGCAGCTTAGGTCACCCAAAGGTGACTTGCGACTTGATCTAAGTTCCAGAGGTGGCTCTTTAAGTGGAGGGTTTATGTCCCCACAATGCCTGCCGCAGCCACTCCTTCAGAGACGTCAAGACTGTGAACTTTTGCCTGCCCCTGAGGAGTGTCACTCCTGGCTTCCCTTCACTGTTGAAATGTGTGCGTGTATGCGTGTCTAACGAGTAAAGAAGCAAATCCCCTACTTGTGCTGTGTGTGGTGTGCAGATTGAAGTGTTTTTCTTCTCATCAGGTCTCAACAACTTAATCCTTGATCCCGTTTCATGCATACGGTGCTCCTGATCAAAGGCAAATTACAGCACACCTCATGGTAAGAATAATGCTGTTTTAAGAGTGACTCATGCACTCTTAGAAAAAAAAATGGCGCTCGGAAAGCTGCCATGTACTGAACCGATGAAATAGTTATACTGTCATAAGAAATGCATGCAGTAAGGTCGCCTTTGCCTGTTGCACTGTTGAATGATTCATTTCAAACTTTGTGTGAGGCCGTTTGGTCATGGTTACTCCAAGACCAAGATAGCATCCAGACCCTCTGATCAGTGTTTTGTATTCTAAACTTTTTCAAACAAAGTGAAAAACCTTCAGTTCTTCCAACAATGTAGAAACTCATTGCAGCGTCCTTGTTCTGCCTGTAAGGATTACTCACTCTCACTCTTACAGAGTGAGCAAATGAAGGCACTGCTGTTAACTTTTTAAAAGCAGGTGTTTTGAGAAAATTTGATGGTGTGGTCACTGAGCATCAAGGACAAAGATGATGCTTGCTCCACAACACAGTGTGGTCACCATGCAGTGGCGAAACTGCTTGTCCAGATCTAAAGTATATCAGAGAATAGTAGAGAACAAGGTCTTTGCAAGGACACAAGGTTCATGTAGATAGGTCCAAAGCTGCTGCCCTGGTGGGTTAAGATATATCTCGCAGCACTGGCATATATCACCCATAGACTGTACAAAATAATGGACTTAGCCTCCAGGTCTGAAAAATAGAGTTGATGCGCCTGTGCCTTAAACTTGCATTGTTTCTGATGGCCAGCAGAGGGCGGCACCACTGGTTGCAAAAAGAAGTCTCATTGTGTAGAAGTCTGCGAGAAAATGACCCGACCTCTCACTTGATTTATTACCTTAGTAACATTTTGCTCACGAGTTTATGGTCTCAGTTGCTTGTTTCAAGTCTTCTTAAATACAGCATGATGTTCATTTTGTAAATTATGGTCCCACTTAGAGTAAAACAGAGGGAGAGTCACCAATTAATCTAACCTGCATGTCTTTGAATTGTGGGAGGAAGCCGGAGTACCTGGAGAAAACCCACGCTGACACGGGGAGAGCACAGATGAGAACATGCAACCTCCACACAGGAGGGGAGCCCACATAGAAGGGGACCCCCAGGTTTTGAACCCCCCACCCTGGGTTCAAATTTGCTGTGAGGTGACATTACTAACCACTGCACCACTGTGCACCCAATTAATATCACACTTAACGTGAAGTAGTGATGCACCTTGCTAACCTAGCTAACTAGCACTAGCCTTAGCATTAGGGTTCTCAGTCTGATCCACCCCTCGCTCCTCCTCATCTCCGCCCTTGTAGCCAAATATGGTCACATCTGCCTCCATAAATGGCCAAAATGCCAAACTCAAGGCTTTAGAGCTGTAGTCCACAAACCAATGGGTGACATCACGGTGACTATGTCCACTTTCTTTTTTTACTGTCTACAGTAGCACCCAGCAGACTAGGAAGGCCACAGCCATGCGGTCACCACTATGCAGGTGACCATGCACTTAGCCCTTTGGGTGGTGTTCTTATCAAATGTCATTGTCAGGTTCTTTAAAACGTGACCATTACCATTACTTAACTTTTATCAGTGGTGATTTTTGTACCGAAGACAACAACAGTCCTCTAACCTGAGGTAAGCACTTAGGAGTTTTCTTTCCTAATTCTTTATTTTATAAAATGTAGCATGAGAGTCATAGGCGGATTATGAGACAATGGGCCAAAGATATAAAAAAGGCCCTACTGCCTCTCCTACAAAGGAGCCAGACAGACTTTTTTTTAGTGGTTTTGCTTAATTTTTTCTTGATGATTTTCTCTTTGTTATCGGTATGCTTCTTTTTGTGGTTTTGTCTTTTTTTAAGTAAAGTGTCCCTTTGCACTTCCTCTGTGGTGTTTTTATGTCTCTACATTGTCCCTGGTGGTCATTTTGAGTCTCTTTCTCGGTACATGTTAATTTTAGTGAGAGTTTGCATGTTAAGGCCTTGCTCAGGTCACTGCCCTCGTCTCATTAGTTCATATGTACAGTAATCAAGAGCATAACAATGTAATGTGTGTGCTATCACTGTGTAATCCACACTGTGTGTCGATGCTGTCATCAAACTCAGAGAGGAAATCAGTCGTGTGTTCAGCGCGGGTCTACAGGCAAACACGCTTCAAAGATCTGCTTTCCTTTCAGCATCATTTCTTTTTTTAGATTTTGACAATGTCAGGTTAAATATTGATGCTCTGATGTTGCTTCAAAGGAGTCATGGCGGGAGGAAGGGGGTGTGTTACTTTGGCAACATACAAAAGGAGTATTGAGATTTTTTAAGTGGGTGAGGAATTTTGGAAAAGACAAAAGAGAGATCTAAACTTGTCTTACTTTACTTCAGCAGTTATAATAGTTTTACTATACGCCCAAACATAAAATACCTCCAAAGGCAGAGTCAAATGGGATTTAGACAAGATTTATTAATACATAAATGTGACGCACTAGTTCTGAGTATTATATAAATGCAAAGACACAGTGGGTTGTGGACCTTGGATAAAAGCACTCGCAGTTCAAATGATGTGGACTGAATTTACAACTACCAAATGTTTTGCGTGACGCTACACCTCAAGGCCGAATTATCTTATGCATGCACTGATACAAACACCTGCACTGCATTAGTAGTCAGACAAAACCAAATGTGGATCAGACAACATTTTGTGAAAATCAATATCACTGTGTCTATAAATGAATTCCCTGCGTAACCTCCATACATAAATGAAAACCTCCTGACACATTTTCTGAATGCACAACCTGCTTCATAAATATTTATATTTGACAAAGGAAAAAAATGTTAATGTTTCAACTGCAAAGAGAGTATGAGTATCAGTGTTGTGGTCTGAATGCACAAAGTGAACCTTTCCCTATGCATTTGATATATATGCATCATATCATGCAGCAGCAGTAGCTTGTTGTGATGAATATTATATGAATAAGAATATACTGTAAGGAGGAAATCATTAACAGCTGATCTCAGTCTGGCTGCCTTTTATTTTGCCAATGGGCATTTAAATCGGACAATTAAATGGAATAAAAAATATATGTGATTAAACTATAATTTCTTATTTTAAAGTCTAGCAGAACAAACGCCATTGGCTGAGTGTGGCCAATAACATTAAGGTTAAACTGTGGCAGGACCGTTGTCTTTGGCTCACAGGGGTTTGGGAAATGGCTGGTGGTTGTAAACAGAGTGAGCACTGCTGCAGACAGCTGCTGCAGGCTCCTCAGAGATGTTAATAAATATTTGGCCCAGTGGCTCTGATAGATGTTGACGGTGCCAACTGGTTTCCCACTGGGGGTCTTAGTGATGTGATGTTGGTATTTAAAGGTATGCAGGAATTGTCACACTGCAAGGTGCTATTGTAGGAATGTTACATTTATTGCAAAGAAAAGCCAGATACTTTAGCAAGCTAACTAAGCTAACCAAAGGTATCATCGAAGATTGTCTCCCCGTCGATATATGTTTCCCCCCTACCTAAACCTGAGCCAAACTATTAGCTTTGACCCGAACGACCCAGGGGGGCACTACACATTAACAGGAGGAAAACACTGTTTGACGGGAACACATTTCAAAATAAAACCGGCACCTACCTGTCCAACAGAAAACAGGCCAACTTCACTTTACTTTTCATTCTCATCCTCTCCTTCAGTGCTCACCTGAAAAGGTGAAACCTCAGATTCACGCTTTAGAATGACCTTTGTCCGCTTGGTGTTTTGCTGCGTTGTATTTACAGGTTTTTTAGCACTGTGGTCACAAGTGCTATATCGTAGACAACTGGACTTGCCTGAGTTTCTTGAAGACATTTTGCCTCTCATGCAAGAGGCTTCTTCAATTCTAACGAACTGGTGCAGAGTCCCAAGCTTTAAACTCTGGGTCCAGGTGGTGTTGTTAGGGATCTAACCCTAACAACACACAAGATGGCTGGGTGGGTCAATGACTCACATGTGACCTTAAAGGGTAAGTCCAGTATTTTGCACTTTGAGCCCCATTCCTGGGTTGTTTATGATGAAATAGAGTGGTTAAGACCAAAATCTTGATGATTGCTCCTTCTCTGACAATTGGAGAGAATTTGGCTTTCCCCTGCCTGGCTTAACAATGCTGTCTATGGCCATGTGTAAATCTGTCCTAAAACCACCTTAAACGTTTGTTTTCAAAGCCATGAAACTCACAGAGTGGTCAGTGGTGTTCGTTGATGTTCCCACATAAAAATCCATCCGTGTTTTCACTATTCATCATGATTGTGGAACTATTTTTTTCAGCTGCCTCACACCCGTGTGTAAACTTCCCGCTTGATCGTTTGTTGTGACCCTGAAGCGTTATACACTCCAGCCCACTTGATGGCGATAACGCTCCTTTACGTGAGTGTTGCCAACCGGCAGGAAACCATTGCAATGTAATGGGACACAGAAAAGAAGCAGAAGAAGAAGGCTGGCGTTGTGTTCAAAGGCATCGTACTGCGAAGGTTGTTTATAAGCGAGTAATAATGGGCAAGTTTTGTATGGTCAGTTTTGTATGGAAGAGGAGGAGCGCACACAGCACTGTTGAGCCGGCACTTTCGCTGAGCTAAAAGACTACAATGAATACAACCTTGTCGTAAACGTAAAAATAGAAAATCAATGCATGGACAAAATGTCAAATAAATCATCACAGAAACCACAGTTTGCTACGATTTTTATGTGGGAACATCAACGAACACCACTGACCACTCGGTGAGTTTCATGGCTTTGAAAACGAATGTTTAAGGTGGTTTTAGGACAGATTTACACATGGCCATAGACAGCATTGTTAAGCCAGGTAGGGGAAAGCCAAATTCTTGATTTTGGTCTTAACCACTCTGTTTCATCATAAACAACCAAGGAATGGGGCTCAAAGTGCAAAATACTGGACTTATCCTTTAACGACTCTGTAGGGGTTCACACCCACACAGAGTTTAAAGCTGGCGACTCTGCACCAGTCCCTTAGAAGTGAAGAATCCTCTTGGATGAGAGGTGAAACATCCTCAAGAAACTTAAGCAAGTGCAGCTGCCTATGATAGAGCACTCATAATTACCATGACTTGGATGACTGAGAATCTTCACCGACATTTTGGCACTGTGTTCATGATTTCATAGCTTCCCCTTGGATGTGTGCTGCTTACAGTCACCTGCAAGCTGTTATTGACTGGGGGTTATTTATTGATTTATATACTTAATTGTTTGTTTGATAGGGACAGAGCATGATAATAAACATCAGTATAAAGATAAGAGATGTGAACATGTCAGAGTTAGCAAAAATGCTAATTTACATTCGTAGTCCCTTGGCAGGTACGCTAACAAAAACAGAAACATTACAAGTAACAATATACAGAAACAAATATACAATACACAAGTAGAAAAATACAAAATACGTTGAACAGCATTTCAAGTTAAAAGTGATCACAGTTCTGCACACCACTGCCCAACGTTTGCAGCCCGGGACTGTTCTGAATACAGCAAAAGAAAATACAAAAATTCAGGCGGAGTCTCTGCAGATAAAAACACTGCTACACATGTCTACTGGGTCATTAGTGATGATACAGAGGGATTACTTTTGTTTGAGTCTATACTTTGTTTTTTTAGGAAAACCCTGTATAGTATACCTTTAAAAAAGCCATCTTCTTGATTTACAGGCCTTTCTGTGAGAGAGCTCTTACCAAGCGGGCCGATGCTTCTGTAATTGGTCCCTTGACTGGGAGAGCAACTCTGATTGGCTACAGAAGTAAAGAGAGTAAAAGCTCTCTGGTAGTTTGACCGGGCTGATGTACGGGACTCAGCTGAAGAGGGTTCATGAGTGGATGAGTACTGCTTCTCTTTTCCATCGATGACAAGGCAGAAGAGGAGAGGCTGAATCCTGAATGAGCTCCCAGAATACTTTCATCACACCTCAAAGAAGAGAGGCAGGTTCGGGACACAAAACCAGGAAGTTTTAGATCTGTTGAAAAAACAGTAGGGTGTAATTGAATTGAACCTAAATGAGTGTATAATAGACGCTGCAATAATCAGGTTAGTCTGAGTATTTAAAATTAGAGCCTGATAATTACACAGCAGTGATAGGAGTTAAGGTAAACACTTCAGGTAGAATGAATGTATTCATGTATTGAAATGACTGACATTGACTGATGTTCTGTAAAAACTGAAGTGCAGACAAAAAAATATACTTTAATCAATATGTATTTTAATAAGGAGCCATTATTAGGTAAGTCATCTTTACTACAGATGACTTATTACAGGTTACAACAAGGAGGGTGTTCATTCTGGCAATCACAACTTGACTGATTAGCTGAATAAATTGCTTAGAAATATTTGTCATTTTCGTCAGCAGTATTTGTAGTGTAATGACTCGACGTTTGTGAGTAATGTGTTTTTGTCTAAATGTTAACGTCTTGTGTCGCCATTATTTACGCCCCATGGCCAGTGGAAGGTTGCCATGGTTTCCATTATATAACCGTGTGCCTTGAGAAAAACAAATAGTAATATCCTTCACACTTAATTATTTCCACTCATTCCGCTGTGATTTTTGTTGCATAATTTAAGGGGCTACAATTATTTTACACTGCGGACAAATTTATTACCTCCGCCGAGGAGGTTATGTTTTTGTTTGGGTTTGTTTGTCTATTTGTCAGCAGGATTACAGAAAAACTACCGGCTCGATTTTCATGAAACTAGGTAGAAGGGTTTAACATGGGCCAAGGATGAACCTAATAAATTCTGGAGCAGATCCAAATCCTGGGGAGGATACATAAATTATTTTTCACTTTTGGTAACATCACAAGAAAGAGAACACTTGGCCTTGACGAAAGTCTGCGCTCTTCAAATGCCCTTCTAGTTAAGTATTACAGGTCACAAACATTAAATGACAGTGTCTATATCAACATGTTCTCATCCCAACTCATCAAATATCACCACTTGGACTTCATGTGGTCTTCATGACGTGCTAGATATACATCTGTGTCTGTTGTTGACCTTGCACGATGCTGTGTCAGGTTACACTTGTTACATGCTTTGTGTCTTTTCAAAATACACCTCTGTTTTCATCGGAAATGTACAGTTTCTCTTTAGATGCATTCAGTCTTTTTCAAATAAGCTTACAAGATCAGTAAAGCGGGATTTATACTAATGCGTTGAATCAATGCTGTACCTACAGCATAGGCTCTGCTTTACTTTAATTTCACCGATAAGAAACAATAAATTGTGAAGACAATAAAGCTCCAACAAAATAGCATTTATGTCTTGTGTGTAATTTATCCTGGCTTCATATGAGTAGAGGAAATCTCTGTTAGTTGCTAAGCTAATTCATACAATGTAAAATGCCATAGGCTTGTGCTAATAATGTTAGCATGTTATATTTGTTTGGAAAACGTGTTTGGTATAAGACAGTTGTTCTGTCAGGTGAACCTTATGAGCTATAATGGAGCCAAAATTTGTAACGTTACCTTTGTTAAATGTTGCCATTGTCCCTGGCTTCATATGAGTAGAGGAAAAGTCCGCTAGCTGCAAAGCTAATTTATACAATGTAAAATGCCATAGGCTTGTGCTAAAAACATTAGCATGTTGTATTTGTGGGGGAAATGTGTCCAGCTAAAGACAAGTGTTTGTCTGTGAATGCTGCAAGTTATAGTGAAGCTGATTTGTTTACATGTGTTGTTGCTATTAAGCCATATTGAAGGTGTGTTTTAGGTCTGTTTTAAATCAGCTAAACTTTGCAGCACCCCCCTGCCAACTAGTTTTTTGGAGGTGTAACTGCAGAGTGACACAGACACACCACCGCACAACTATAAATGCTCACAACTGTGTAGGCCATGTGCATTAGGCTATGGTGTAAGCTCTGCATAGAGCTTATTCACAAGTATAAATCCGCCTTCACAAACCGTGTGTTCTGCAACTAAAGCCTGTAGTTAGGTTTAGAAAAAAAAACATCATGGTTTGGTTCTACATTCACACAGGAAGCGAGCAGCAGCCACAGGTGAAAGACTCATCCACTTCTCCTCCTACCCACCCTTTAGGGACTTCCAAGCTCCTTATATTGAGTTGTTACCAGCAGCATGTCCAACTGACACCGTCTGGCAGCGTTTTATACCACATTTAAATACCACTGCAAAATGTTCCTTTTTGCATCGTGTCTCATGCCAAAATCACTGACAAAGCAGCAGTATTTGACAAGATGGGAATGAGAAGGGGTTGTCCTCAAAGACACACTATCTTCTTCTTCATGTCCTCGGGACAAAATGTCAAGATTCCTTCATATGTGTCAGTATTGATTTTGACCACTGACTTTCAGTTCACTTCATCCAAATTTATGGAGGTGTGTTATTAAATCATGGGATTGTCCCTTTAACACAGAAAAGCCATGTTTGAAAAACAGTAACTTTGATGAACAGAACTAAATAATAAAGATCTTTCTTCCAGAAAGCTATAACTACAACAAAAACTTATGGAATTAGCCCATCAGATTGGATGCTGTGGTTGTTGCTGGACACTGTATGTGAACTGGAAAATAACACAGTTGTCCTAAACACAAAAACAGAACATAAAATGCACATTCTATCACATTTATAAAGGAATAACATGCCTGATTTTTGTAAAATGCATTTCTATTTATGTGAAATCATATGATATTTAGCATCATGTTGCTTTATGAAGCAAATATAATGCAGTAGATGCCTGTTTGTTTTATTTGCTTTATAGTAAATGCAGTTAGGAACCAATGTCAGTGTAGAGAAGATTTACTGTCATCTAAATTACAGATAAAAAAAATGCATGTGTTTGTGTTATAGCAGCTCATATTGGAGCACAGTAATCAGGTACTGTGTGTGTCCCACAGTGTCATCTTGTGGCCAGTTTAAGACCTCACACTCTCGCTCTCTGACATCAACACTGTCTTGGAGCTGTGAGGACAGTTCACAGAGTCAACATACCACTTCCTGTAGCAGACGTACCGTCACCTCCCGTGCTATAACTCACAGCCTTGAGTGTGACTGATGCTCTAAAATGAGAGCAATCTGCTGTTTTCCGCCCTCATTCCCCCATTATAAAGCAGTGAGTTTCCTGCCAGGGTGTCACACATTCAACATCTGAGGCCAAGGACTCTGTCAGAGAGAGACGGATCAATATGTCACCATAGGAATTTGTGTGTGGATGTTTGTGTGTATTTGTCGTTGTCAGGGTCAGGAGGAGATGATGGTCTGAAGCTTCTTTGTTCGTGGTATTGATTGAGTCTAGCAGACAGTGAGCTGATGTCACGCAGCAGCATTCTGGCTCAGGGTCGGTCACGTTGAGGTAAAACGCCCTCTACTGTTGTTTGGATGACACAGGTTAAGAGGTTTACGCAATAAGGTTGAATTCTTTGCTAAAAATACTTTTGATTGAATAGATCTTTTTCGGGGAGCTAGAAAGTGTATCTAAATGTGAGTAATGCTTCTTCCATATTTCAGATTTTTATCCCCCCTGTATCTCAAAGAATAGGCCTATGCACCATCTTGAAATATTGAATAAGCACTAAACTTCCGAGTGATTTATCACGTACTGGAGATGAGTGGATAACTCTTATCAGCGGAGTCGAGCGCACTTAGCTAGCTTTTTTCGAAGGGAGCTCTGTGTACCTCTGAACACACATTCTCCTACTGCAGAGAGTTTTGTAAGGCCTGTGAGACTGACAGATGATTTAGTGAGTGATATAAAAAGTCTCCCAGCAAGGACGCAGAAAAGATGGGAGGCCCTGCGTGGGCCGATTCAGTGTTTACTACATGACTCATGTCCCTCCCTATAAGCTGCACGCCTGTCCGACAAACACGCTCGCACACAAACAACACATGGTTTGCTTTCAAGTTTCAGTTACTGCCTGACCACCGCATGATGCGTTCTTGCACAGCCCTTTATGCATCACTACATCAAAGTACCAGTTCATCTATAGCATGGCGGAGCTAAAGACAGGCTGCAGGGGCTGGACAGTCATCAGCAAAAAAACAGCACAGAAATATGCTGAGCCGACACAAGTTAAGTGTTTTCTCATGGCCCCTTTTCACGATCATTTTCCTCTTTTAACAGCAGCTTCTCTGTTATAACCACACTGCAGGAGCTGCACAAGCTATAGTTAACAACAAAGATTTGTGTTGAGCTACAGCTTCTATTAGAGAGCACTGTACAACACAATGAGGTTGTGTTGCTATGTAAACTCCACACAGAGTCAACAAAACATTATACTATTGTTGAAATTAACTGGCTTAATTCAGTCCCAAATGTGTGGCTTTGGCATATATAATTGAGCCGCGACATTATCTAATGTACACAAACTGAATTGCTTTTGCAGGGCAGGGCACACACACATAGTCGATCTCCACCGCAGGGGGAATTGCAAGGAGATCCACACAGCATGCTAATAAGCCTGCAGTCAGCCAAGAAAAACACAAATCAGATATACATCTGCGTTTTGACCTCGCCACTAGCCTGTAGCAGAAAACAAAGTCGAAATAATGAAAGGTACATTTGGAATAAACATTTCCACAAACAATGGCGTTTTGTGTGGCCTGATTATTGTCAGCATGCCCGAGCTGTGGAGAACACAGTCTGCTGGACTTTTGTTTTGTGCACAGCACTCAGATCTATCGTGGAACCAAACAGTCCTGAGACTCGTCATGCTCTCTGTTTGAGGGCTTCTTCTTTGTTGCAGTAAAACAAAGGCTGTTTAGCCTCTTGAACAAAGATAGGCACGCTTTGGGTTGACTGTGGTGGTTGTAAACTTCCTGTTTGTTGCAGTGAACTGGTGTGGAGCGGCTGACCAGAGGAAACTGGCTGCTTTGGAGTGGGCATGCAAAGGCGGTTATTATAGAAACCCAGGCTACATCGCTAACAAAGTAGACTGCTACAGCTGGAAAGGTCTTGTGATGCTGAAGTGATGTTGTGTTGTAAGATGGGAGCTGTGGAGTCAGCCTGCTAAGTCTTCCAAATTTATTTTATTTTTATTAGTTTTCTTTTTTTTATTACCACTTGGAGGCAGCGCAACAAACTGTGAACACAACACTGACATATTACTACCTCATACAGTTAATATGGCGAACATGTTAGCAAACAGATGGCGCTCTGTGTTGCATTCAGCAGATTCTGAACAAAGTCAGTATTCATTTAGTCATATTTCCGAACATTTAATAAATACAGGTACAATATTCGTTACAATTTTAGCTCAGTTTTGTTCTCTACCATCCCCTGAGGGAAATCTCCAGCTCCTTAGCTGTTAAATGCTCTACAGTTATATGTACTTACAGTATATGTTCTACAGTAGCCCAGAATAGTCAAATCAAACACTGGCTCTGGATGAGGCCATTCACATATTTTGCGTTCAGCACCACCTTAGCTCTCCTACACGCTTGGACAAACAGGGTAAAATGATATTGATAGAGAGGTATTTCTTTTGCAAACTCAACACTAGATGCCACTAAATCCCACACACTGGACCTTTATATGCGTCAAATGACAGGAAACACAACTCCAAATAAGTTCTAGTGTTGCTCTTTGTCAGCTGGGTGTCAGTAGGCAACTGTTTGATTCTTGGCACTGACATTATAAGATGATAACATGTCAGATGTGTGTGATGTTTAGGTTGTTGTGGAGTTCTGTCCCCTAGTGGTAAAATATGTTAAAGGCAGCTTTAAATAATTTATGGTTTGGCATCAGTTGCCTTCTTTAAACCAATTCTGTATCCTAAAGCCTCTCACCTATATGTGATAATTGCACCTCAGCTTTTCTTAGCATGGACAAAAATAAATCAATTCAGTTTTAATTTCCTAGAAAGAAGCAGGTTTGAGTCCTCAAGGGGGAATAAATGAGTCCAGATTTAGAGGTAAGACACTGCAGTTACCTGACATTCCTCATTAATCTTCCCTTCCTTTCCTGTCTCTCCAGCCGCTGAGGACATCCTCAATCACTGTGATTTGTGAGACCAGTGCTGCAAACAGCACAATCCATGAGGTTGTATCTCAATGACAAATGTCCTTGAATACATGATGTGTGGTATTTCATGCTATGTCTTTGACACCTCTGAGCAGCAATTTTCCACAGCGAGAAGGGGACAAAGACGATCAAAGACACCAGCTGATCTGTTGGTCTCTTTATTTTTCTCATTGGATTAAAAGAGTGGAATTACCATCAGTGGTAAATAGACTGTCAGAGGCCCACAGGCCCTGTAAAAATACATGACACACCAGCTGGGAGACCACAGAGTAAGTGCACATTTACTGCCAAGTTTATCATTATTATGAGCCTGTTTTATCACCTGAGACTCCAGCAGAACAGTTTCTGCGATTTACCTAATGCTAATCTTACAAGGAAAACCCTTGTGGTGTTGCTGTAGAGGCACAGTAATAAAGCACACAGCGGGGAGACAGAGGCAGTGATGGAGATAAAGAAAAAGCAAATGTAATATTTTAGGCCCCTTAAGGGAAGCCATTGCCACAAAGTAAAGTTTCCGTGTAGTGCATTTGAAGATACAGAAGCTTCCTACAGGAAGACGACTTGTGTCAAAGGGGTGGAAGATAACTGGAAAAAGAGGGGGGATACTTTTGACCATAAATCGTGACTGATCTTTTTCAGCTGGGAAACATTAAAAACTTCATGTACAAAGACAGGAAGAACAAACAGGAGGGTTTCCAGCCTCAGTTTACTAGTTTGTGTCATGAGCCAAAAAAGATTTGATTCATAGGATGTTCTTTTGAGTAATAAAACTTTAACAAATGATGAAATACACCTGCACTGAGGCATGCGCACTGGGTGGGAGTCAATGTGTGTCAAGTGTTGAGCCAGGTCGGCAGGCCCGGTGAGTGTTTGTCTGTTCCTTCCATGAATTCTTCCCTGTTCCGTATCGCATCCTCTGAGGGTAAGTGTGAGTAAGCACGTGTATGTCCAGGATGTGACGTCGCACAGCGAAGGGGATGAATGAAGATTGTGAAAGCGTGGGTGTGTGAGCTACTCTAGGGAAGGGAAAGGTGACCTCCCATCACACCCGTACACCCCACCCTGTCCTGGACAATGCAGGGGGTGGTGGGCTTGTGATTAATAGCAGAGAACATGGCTGTGTCATACCTGGAGCGGCCGGATGGGTTGTGTAAAATGTCTGTGAGCTTGGACGTGGACTTCCCCATGAAGTCTGACTGGAAAACGCATCCTGGAAGGACCCTTGGAGCCACAAGACCGGGGTGGGAGGGGGCAGGACAGGGCTAATTTATAAATCCTGATTCCAAAAATAGAGAGAGACTGCATGTTTTGATTAAAACTCTGTCTTGAATTCTCTTCTTTTAACAGTATTCTTTGGGTAAACTGAGGCCATCTACATCTTTATCATGTTTTTAAAAAAGCTGAGCTGGCTGGTGCCTCAGCGGAGACTGAGGGGCAGAGCTGACCAGCAGTCTCAAGGAAGTGACAGCCTCCCTGGGCAGCATGACACAGTATGTAGTAAGAGAGGGTCACACAGCGGGACAAGGGATGTCAACCACACTAGTTCTGTGGGAAAACAGCACTGAGCATGCTCGGCGACCCCTGTTGACCAGCCTCTCCGCAGTCTGATGGGGATTTCTCCGGAGAGGGACCCCAGAGGACGCTCCACTGCTTCGCCTGCTGTGCAGAAAAAATAGAAAATCACACAGAAAATCACAGTCTCTCTTGTCACACAGTATTTTCATGTTTAACTCACAAATGAAACAGAGATTTTGTAAGTTTAAGAGCATGTGTGCGTGATTACGTAGATGCCTACTGTCTGCATTATTATTTATGATCCCCTTGTATTGTGTTTATTTGTCAAACCTTCTGTGTCTGCGTGTGCCGAACATTAAGTTCTGTACAAAGATGATAATAAACTTGTGGTGTCTCTTCCCAGACTCACAGAGTGAATCCTCCGTTCTTAAAGCGTGCGCGCAACCCTACGTCTGCCCAGATTTTTCCCGCCCATATTTCACCCCTGCTGACGTAGCGGGCCTGTGAACGCTCTCTGGCACTCGAGTGCTTTGACGTCTGCTGTATTCAGGAGTTTACAACAGTCCTCTGGGTATTGCTGCTGTTACAGAGTCTGACTCAAGAACAGCATCAATGCGACGTCACTGTAAAGTAGCCATCAGAGCTACTGTTTTACATGTGGGTTATTTTAACATGGTGTTCTATCTGAGGTTTGACTCAGACTCCCAGCTAGACGTTGTTCTCTTTACTTATTTATGGGAAATTTTGAATAAAAACACATTGACTTTTTGTATTAAAATTTAATGAACTTGAACTGGATTCCTTTACATTTTTAATATAAAGCAAAAAGATATTTATTAGAGTGGATATTTGAAAAAAATCAGTCTTGAGAAAGATAAATGAAGGAAGCAGCTGAGGAAAAATTGATGAAACCTCTCAACTGTAAAACATGCACTAACTTGAGTATTTTGAGTGTACAAATGTGCTCCATCTTTTCCTACACACACCCTGACACACACACACATTCATCTCGCATTTGTGTATTCGGGCAAGTCGCCCCTGCGCGCCACTGGCTGACCCTTTAACTGACCTCTGTCTGCCAGTGATGATGTCAGACACAGAGGTCACCAGGGGTTATCACAGCCGGCTATCAGAGCAGTTTGGGCCTTGAGTGTTTGAACGCTCCCACCAGCGTGACAGTGGTCAAATAAGCCACTCCATGCTAACTCAGCATCCCCCTACACACACACACACACACACACACACACATGGGATGAAGTTGCCCTTGAGCACTAGCAGAGCTCCAGATTCTGACTTAACCCCAAATGTTTTTTGTGTGGCAAGTCTGTAGGGGACATTAGGCTTTACGCTCTACAAAGCTTTTTTATGTGACCTTTGACCTTAATGATCTGTAGCTCCAGTGATGGGGCCCTCTAAAGATGTAAGTGAGCTCTCTGCAGAGTTCATGATGTTTGCCAGGAGCCCTCAGATGTTATGGTAAACTTGGGGCATCAGGAGTCTGGATTAACAGACCGTTTGCAGTCCCTCCCTCTTCAACATTATCCTTATTCCTGCTGTTTAGCATTGCTTCATTCGGTAAGATGTTGACGAACGAATTCTCATTTACAGCCTGGGAGGATAGCAGCAGATTTTATATCTGAGAGCAACTCGGTAAAAACACAGCCTTGAGGAGTTCGTTGCTTAACAGCTGCACAGGAGCGTACGTGCTGATGGTTTTATTCACATCCACCTTCAGATGGTTTTAATCTCCCATTACAGACTTGGTTTTCACCATTAGGTGAGAAAAACATGACCAAAAACATCAACCCTGAATGATTAGGTTTATCTTAACGCATTGTGACTCTCAGTTGGATAGCATTATATTTGGCAACTTCTTGCAATGTTGAAAAGAATTGGGCCCATATAGATGGAGAGAAATTGAATAGATTAAATATATATATGATTGCATTTAGTAATGAATAAATTTTTGTGTCCTGGAACAAAAACGTAATAAAATCTATTCACTGAGAATACTTGTTATTATTAAAGGTGCAGTACGCAATTTTGGAGACTGATGATTCATTCCCAGGATGTCAAACACTGACCCTTTGGGTTGGTAGTCAGACTGAACCACAGACATTAGAATCAACAATCTTTCCTCAGAATCACATACAGCACCTTTAAGGAGAGTTCTTTGTTTTGTCAAATGATGCCCAAAGCTTACACAATATCTTACACAATTCTACTTTTATTACTAAAGGAAAAAAACTCAGTTAAGTGAGCAAGGAAGTTTATTCTTGAACGTGGAAACAGTTCAACAATTTAAATTGATTCAGTTCTCGTGTAACATAAGCAAGGGACTTTGATCATGTGACCACACAGAGAGTTGATTGAAAGCTCTATAAAAGCTAGTAAGTGAATAATTTAACAAATCCTCAAACAACAGTTTGTGTGTCTTACAAAAATGCACATACAACAGTTTGTATGATATCTATGATTAGTGCCCCAAGAATGACATTGAATATTCAATGCTAAGTTATGTGCTGAATGTAAAGTTACACAGGTTAGGTGTAAGAAAAAAACATGGTGATAATAGCATCTTAAAATGACTCCAGGTTCATTTGGTCTCACACAGTTCCAAACACCAGCCTCCTGGGGGAAAGCCCTGTTTGTTTGATCCATCCACCACCCCAACCTGTCTCCTTTGAGGACTTTTGGTCTTTATACTACTTCCTTCATGTGATCATGTGATCCAGCCTTCACGATAATGTGGGTTATACACAAATTACTGTCTCATGATCACGTAGGGTTATATATATATACAGCCCTGAACAAGTTACTAGTTAACATTATTTTTGTCAAACTAAGAGGCTCATTCCTCACTCCAGTCCTGAATCAAAACCATCTCTGTCGTATTCACATCCTAAAACTTCATTATTTAAACACAATTATCGTAACCTCAACTCACTTTGCTATGAGTGCATCAATGCCAAAGGAATTCTATAACAGCGCTGTGTAAAAGCTCAGGAGGTTTTTCTCAGTACTATTAGAGGAGAGATCTATTGTGAATAAAAATTATGGTTTTTCATGAACTTTATAAAATTTGTCTAACAACAGTCCTTAGCCTGCAGGCAGGGCTAAGGACAGAATTCTTGAAATACTGAGGTCATAAGTCCAAAGTCCTCAAACCACCAACCAAAATCTATCTGTAGTGTTTAAAAGCACAAAATTCCCATTTCATTAATCAATGTAACAGTTAAAACATATTTTCTATTAATTTTGTCTCCTCATGAGCTGCTACCTGGATGCGATTTTGTTGGAGGATAGGCCTACTAACTTTCTTTCACTTATGTTTGTTTTTTGCATGTAACAGTCAAACCTAGCCTAAAAAGATTAGAATTAGCCCCAACAATGCCAGAACCCAACATCTGTGTAATCTTAGAATGTAATGACAATATAATTTCTGCACATTTCCAGAAATATGCAAAATGTCTGAGAGTCTGCGTCCTCAATGGTTACCACAGCATAAACCCATTTACTGTAGGCGCACAGTTCAATGATGCTAACAAGCATCTCCACTTTCACTGCATTCGTAGTTCTGCTCCATCTCATGATGTCTGATCCCTTGAACCACATAGCCATTTCCAGCACCATCGTTTCTGTTCCCTTTTCATGTCTTTTTGTCTTCTGCAAACCTGGCAGGAAAGGTAGGGCAGAGAGGCGGAAAAAAAGAAGGTGAAACAGAGATCATCTCATCTTTTCCTTTTATCCAGCTGTCGGGCTGTTAATTAGATGGGAGAGTGTTTTGATGAAGGCGCATTCCCTGGATGTTCAAGCTATCAGCTTGGTACAATGGGGCCAGGAGCACAAGCCATAGGGGGTGAGTGGGAGGCTGTGTGTGTGTGTCTGAGGCCGTGTGTGTATGTACATGTGTATATGCAGGGGGATCTGAAGCCCTGTGAGATTGAAGACAGAGACCCAGAGAGCAGGGAGGAGATGGGGGAGGTAGAGCCGTGATCAGAGTGAGAACTCTGGGTGAATTTACAACATTATTTCCCTCTTTTTTTTCAATTTTCCCTCATTCTTCCTCTCTTCCTTCTCTGCATTAGCTGCGGCTTAATATTTCTGCGTAATGTTATCTAGGATCAAAATTGCTGCCTGGCTACCTTTCCCTTCACCAGTTGACTTTTAAGCCTACATATGCTCTCATTTAATCTCTTCTCATAAAATGACACCTGTACATTTGTCTTTGCTCTTTTTATTAGGCATATGGTGTGAACACTTGTCTCTTATTTTCAGCCATAAGGTATGAGGAGGTTTAATGAAAAGAAGACTTGGTTGAGAAGCTCTTTGAAGGTGTGAAAGATCTGTCTATAAACCTCCGATCTGTTCAGTCACAGGCATGGCCACTGACTCTTAGTAGCAACCAGCCACTTCAAAGTTTTAAATGATTGTCAGAGAGGATGAGAAGACAATAAAACAAATATTGTTTTATATTCACAGTTGACTTTGTAGAAAAATTGGACATTTTGGCAAGTACACTTGCAGAGAATTAGATGAGACGACTGACACCACTCATATTTGTCTGTTAGTTTTGAAGGTACAGCCAAAGAGCTTTGCTTAGCATGAAGACTGGAAGCAGGTGGGGAAAGCTAGCCTACCAGTACCTCCAAAGCTCACTAATTAACACGTCACCTCTTTCTTTGTTTAATACATACAAAAATCAAAGTGTAAAAACAACAGGTGACAGATCTTTCAGGGATTATTTGTTGGCCAGATGCTAGCCAGGTAGCTACCTCAGACTCCAGGAGGTTGTTGCCACTGTAAATCCACAACCTGTCCTTTTTACACTTTGATTTTTGTACAAGTGAAACAAACACAATTGTCTTTATTAGTTAGATTTAGAACTGCTAAGAGGTGAATTTTGTTTGCACAAAGGCTAGGTGTTTCCCTCTGCTTCCTGTCTCCATGCTTAGTTAAGCTAGCAAGATGCTGCCTCCAGCTTGATATTTATTGTAAAGATATGGGCATGATATCAATGTTCTTATCTAACTCTGGACAATAAATGCATTTTCTAAGGTTGTCAAACTATTTCTCAGGTGCACACCAAAACAACCAGACCAAGACCTTTTTAAAGAGGTGGTCTCAGCCCAGTTACAAATGAACTCTGCTTCGTTTGGGTTATACAAGCGTGAGCATGTTACAGTCCTGGAGGATTATTAAAGTGCACCTCCTCCTGTACTGCCTTAATATGTGCATTCAGTCCATCCAATGCATCAAAACTTTGTTTTCTAGTTGGAGCCGCGCCTCGTTTTCAAACTGTATAGTATACAAGGACTAGCACTAAAATCAACCGGCGTAGTTGTCCCTCCACTGTGACATTATAAAGTGTCGCATTTATCTTGCAAGTGTACTCTTCTTCAAAGATTTGTTTACTTCCTGGATTTTTCCCACATGGAAATTCTGACCAATCAAGAGCAGCTTTCTCACGCAAGGCATTTGATCTCTAGGCAATTATGCAACTTTATGACAAAGTTAGTCCCTGATTCAGACCAAAGCAAGTGAACTCTAGGTCTGAAAGCACCCTAAAGGTGCTTGTTTTTGCCTCTGATTTGATCAGATAATTATTCTTAGATCCCTTTTGTTTAACCAGAAACTGTCCTGAAATTGCCATCACCAAACCCACCAGACTCCATTTAGTTTAACGGTAATTTTAGCGTGCATAGAGCCAGAATATTTTCACATCTAACTCGATGCACTGAGGTTTTATTTTAATAAACTAGTGTGGATGATTGTTTGAACAATAGAAAGATGATCCAAGATGGTTTTTGTGAGTTTTACTTTGTTTCTGTCGACTTTAAATGTTGTGTGTTTTACAATGATAAAATAACGGTTTATTTAAATGGAGTCTGGTGAGTTTGGCGATGGCCATTTTGGGTCTGTTTGTGGTTAAACAAAAATGATCTTACACTTTCACCATAAAAGGTCTCTGTAGGGATGCTTTACACTATGTTTTCAGACACTTAAAATAATAAAGGCTCGTGATCGGTCTCTCTGTTGCTTTGTCAGGCCCTAACTTATCTAGACATCCCCTTCCTCTGATTCTGTCTCTCATTCTCTCTCTCTAGGTGGCCTTGTCTTGTCAATGAAGCCAACCACAGCCGCATGCAGGCAGACCCAGTAAATCGCCAATTCTCCCATTACAGGCCATGTTTCTTGTTTCTCATCATCCAGTCTGCCTGGCTTCCTTATCAGCCTACAGAGCTTTTCATCTGTATCTCTGGTCCTCTGCCACGCCACCAGGTTCTCGTTTAGCCTCCCACCCTGGGAGCGAAGCTGTTTAGAGGAATTATCTTTCATCTTTGTGGGTGGACATTTGGATCTGGGAGGAAACAATGTCTGAGACTGTAGGTTAGACATACTAGTCATTAGATCACACAAGAGTATATTGGAATATCTGAAAGAGTCACTTCTACATCTACTTGAAACCCTGCTCTCTCCATCAGTCATTTAATAGGATTAGTAGATTTCAAATGACCTGACAAAACTTTCCACATCTTTGTGGTTGTACCATGTGTGTTTGTGCAGAGGGTTGAGGTTGGCTTTTTTTGCTCCCACTCCACACTGGGTTTCAGAAGGAAGTGTTTAGTGGTAAGATCCAGATTTTAGACAAGGCTAAGCTAAGGATTTGAAACCAGGTTTTGTGAAGAGAACATGGAAAAATCTGTGGGACTATTGTACTGGCGCTGCAGCCCAGAGTGTACAGCCGATGCTTGGGACTTACGAGCTCTCTTTAGTGCTTGGTGACTGAAACCTGCTGTTGGAGACAAAAGGCCTCGGCTTTGGCCCTCATCTGCCCCCAGCTGAGGGACTCGGCGGGCACTAATTCTCCTCTGTCAACCCCTGTCAACCCCTGCTCATTACACCACTTACTGGGAAACCTCTGGTGTATACCTCGGCACAAAAAATGGGACAATACCTTTGTGGAATGCGAAATAACAACAATGCACTGTGGGAATATTACACAGGGGCTGAGAAAGGAGGAGGACTGTTCATTAGAAATAAGAGCTTTGCGGTGCTTCCTGCCAGTGTTGAAAACCTGTGGGGACTTTTTTCTGTCAAGTTTTGTAGGCAAAAATGTCTTGCTGATTGGTGGGGTCAGTAGAAACACACTTAGCATTTACATTTCAGCATCATATCACTAAAATGTTGTATGTGTACAAGGTGTCACAGTGCTGGTGCATTCCATGTTCCTGTTCCCGATAAGCCATCCTGTGCCCGCCCCTGCCGCCGCCAACTTGTAGTCTGAACTGTAATGGGGCTAACACTTTCACCAGCCACAAACTCTTGTCGTCACTTCTCTCCTTGTACAATCAGCGCTGTCTGCTCCGTAAGCCCTTGATGAAAAACAGCTCAGTAAGACCTGAGCTGCCAGGTGACGCCTGTCATCAGGTACTTTCACGCAGATTTAGGAGAGCAGGAAAATGACTGCTTGTGTGATTGTCTATCACTTAATAATACAAACAATCTCTCAAGTAGCTACTTTCTTCTCATCCCCCACTCCTCCCCTCCACTTTCCTCAACCCAGACTGCTCATTTCACAGACTCAGCAGTTCCAGTTTGTTTGTGTCTGTGACCCCAAGCTGTGTCCGCATGTTCGCAGCATTTGCGTGTGCTTCAGCATGTGTGTTTTCATACGCTCTCTCCCTCTCTCTCGCTGCAGATGCACACAGAATGGTAGTTGTGCGTCTCCGTCTCTGGTTGAGTTTGGAGGCCATATTTGTGGCTTTACCTCCCTGCTGCGTTTGCAGGACTTTGAAGCTGAGTCTGGGGAACGAGAGATGATCTCTGATCTGACTCCTCTCTTTTTTCCCCCTCCCTACTCCTTTTTTACTCCTGTTCTAACGCTCCCCACAAGATGCAGCTGGTCTGTGAGCTCATTCCTCCTCCAGCCGTGCTGTAAATAAACCTACTTCTCCTCGCTGCTCTTCCTCACACTTCCTAGATCTATCTCGCTCCTTTCCCTTCTTATCTTCCTTAAGGAACATGTCTTTCTCCCTTGTTGCTGATTTGTCTGACAAGATGTCAACAGACCCGGAGAACAAGGTTTCACACACTTTAGAAGTGGATATCACTGAAATAAACCGAGGTAATGATGTGAAGTCGGCTTCAGATCATTAATGCTTCAGCCTACATATTTAAGGTGCATACTGAAAATGTAAAAGGTAACAGGAAAAGGTTGTAAACAGCACTCATACACCCCTGTATATAACTGTAACTAGTACAAAATTTCAGAAATCCTCTCCATGCTGAGAGTTGAACTTGCAAAGATGTGTGTGAATCAAACTGCTCTCTTTGCCAACAAATTGAACATTGAACAGTCCCATTAATGACACACTCCAGTGACGCACATCTTGTATATATCACATTCCTTGCTGGGTCATGGTGCATTGAACTTGAAACTTGATTTGTCTGCGGTCACATCCATATCCATGATGATTCTATGCAAACCATATTTTTCTGTTTATCTTCATGAGTATTAGACAGAGCTGCTCTTGTCTCAGAGTCCTCTTGAGTGATTATTTATTGGTATAATTATGGGTGGTGTTGGTCACCATGGTCAGAGATGTTAAATCTTTCTGCTGTAACACAGCCTGGTGAAGGGAAACATAAATCTCTGTGTAAAGACAAGCAGAACACAGTTGTTATAGGGTCCAAACACACCAAGTTGAATTTAAAAAACAAATGGCGATGAAGGACGAGTGTTGCGTTGCCTCACATCGCTTGTGTCTCTGCCAAAAAGTTGCACTGAACACAGCAAAGACTACAGCCAGCAGCCAACTAGCATTCACGCTCTACGCCTGCATCAGAGGAAGTAACTCTTCATAACAGCAGGTCGGTGGAAGTCTGTATTCATAATCCAAGAAGCGAAACCTTAAGACCAACAGGACGGACTCAAGACGCTAGTTAGCCAGTTAGCACAACCCAGTGTGGAAGAAATCATATTCACAGTGCACTAGCAAACCAGAACACAAACAATCATGAATCTGTCTCTGATGCCAATTCAGCATGTTGAATCAGCCTCAAGAAAAAGCGTGGGGGCAGTCTAGTGCCAACGACTTGGGACGCACTGCAAAAAAAAAAGGGAGTCAGATCTTCACAGATGGCCTGACATTGACCAACAGCCGACCGTTGGCTTGGTGTGTCATTGCGCTTGTTGTTTGCCTGAATGTTGTTGTTGTTGTTGTATAAGCAAGGCTATCTGTAGTCTGTGTAAAGGTCGCACACAGTAGAAAATACTTTCTTCACAATGGCCAGTGTACAGGCTCTCACAAGCCTCCATGCCTGACCTTGAACTTCATTTCAGGCATGTGTCACATACCTCCACCTATGTTAGTGAAAGCCAGATTCTGCTGCTCTAACACAATGCAGCAGCCTCGAGCGAGGCCAGGAAGGAAGAATTAGTAACACATCCTCCACACGAAAGCCCCGGCCCCAGGTCGTCATATCGTTACACATAACACATCCGTTTATTCAATTAAGCCTGGTTAATTTATCACCGCCAGTCACAGGGCTTCATGTGCTTTTCCACACTCTCTGGCTCACTAATATTCAGGCATGTTTGTTCACATGGCCCACCAACAATGATGAGGTAAGCACACTTGATTCCTCAAAAAGGTGCTGTGAGACTTAAACACGTTGGCAAAGGAAAGATTGATTGAAGATGCGCTCTTGTTCAGCGTGGTCTTTTGACCTCATCGAGGATGTTCTCTTTGAGTGTTGCAGACAGATAAAATGCATTGGCGGTTTGAGGTTGGTGGACTGCGGCTCTTCTGGCACAGTTTAAATCCCAGTGTCTCCTCTGCGCTCTCACAGTGAGAGGCACAACTGTGGTCATGCTTCTCCCAACATGAAAGGATAAGCCTAATTAAAACATCTTAATTACAAAACTAGATACAGCCGTCCTGAAGTGGGGGGAACATGCTGGAGTTCAGCACAAACTCTTTCACCCATCCCCTGAGGACAATTGTTGGCATCAATAATCCTGAAAAATAAAAAGCTCAGATTTTTGTGCTTGTTTGATGCTTGGAAAAGTTTTCTGGATCTATCTCTTTGAAGATCAGTCAACATGCCAATAACAAATTGGCTTGTAAAGGTTTGTGGTTGTGGTTTTGGTAATATTTGCAAACACATGCATGCACGCAGGCTGAACAGTCCCTGAATCACATATGTATTGATGCATTTGTAAAGGAAGTCGGGCTTTCTGTTAAAAAATGTGTGGAATTCAATGATTGGCAGAGGGTTTGATAATAACAGAATAGCTGCCCATACTCATTTTGAGGTTGTAAACACATGAAGCTCTATGAAATGCCTTGCATATCTACAACAAACCATCTTGGCTTTGCAAAAAATGGAGCTAAAGGTCGAGTCTAAATCATAGACAGTTTGATTGGTACCAGGCGATAACAAACAAGACTGTCAGGATTCCACCAGGCCCCTTCAACACTTGCCTTTCATCTTCCCGTCAGTGTGATTAGTGGAGTTTCAACCGAGCTCGTAACAAGCCTGTTTGTTTTGCGATTTCTGGTCTTCTTGTCTTGTGTTTAATGTTAGAATGTTACCTCAAATAAAAGTCTTGTAATGAATTGTTACCAGTAACACAAAAGTGTGTAAGATCCCTTGGAGACTGTGCGAGGGAGTTGCAGGCTGATAAATGAGGGCAGATGCAGAGTTAATATTAGCATGTGGTCTGATCATCCACCTGGCCATGAGGCCATTGACCAGACATATCAAATGGAAGGGAAACAGGAAAAGGAGAACCAGTGTATATCAAACAGAACTAGACTATTTAGTCTATTCCATAACTTCCCAAGGACTTATTGATAACACTGAGCACTGAGGCAGAAACCACAGCATTATTGGAAACAGGGCCAGAGGTTAAAGTTGTCGACAGTGTGTGTGTGTTTCTGTCTATTCGTGTAGTGCTTGCAGGCTTGTTTACATGTATTCTTTCGGTGACATTCTTGTCTCTACTTTACTGTTGTGATGATTAGAGTTGACAGATCTTGTGTTAGACTGTGCCAAACCGAAATCCTCTGCAGTGACAGAGTGAAGAGAGTTTAGGTAGAGTATTGTTATGTAACATCATCTGTACGTCAGCCTTGTTTTTAACCAGGAAGATGATGGTGATGATGATGCATTCCTGCTGTCACCAGTGTCACACAGATTTCACCCTACACAACAGAGTAAGTTATTCGTCACTGCCTTCCAGAAGAATCCATATGACAGTTAACAAAATAATTCTATTTGCTACGTCCATATGATTTGATTAAGTTTAGGCAACTAAAACTTTGAGGGCCCTGACGAACCAAGCTGACAGTCATCTGTTGGTCAATGTCGGGCCGTCAGTGAGCATCTGTTGCTATAGTTGTGGTGGCATGTTCCGCACCCTTGGCAATAGTCGGCCAACATCAGCTTTTGTTCAGCTCTTTCAGCATGTTGAATAGGTGTTAGAGATGGCTGAGCCTGTTTGTGACTGAAATCAATCTGATTTGCAGTTCAGCTTAGCATAAGAGAAGAGAAATAGAAGTGAGGAAAGTAAACAAATAGTTAAAGTCAAGAGGGCGTGAGATCGTAACAAACATATATATTAGGTAAGACTGCGTTTTTAACTATTCAGCTCTTTATCAGAGATGTTTCATAGTCGTTTGTGTTCTTTTTTGTTGGTACAGAATAAATATCATTTGCTCTTTTAACATTGGGCAGCATTGTTAATGTGCTAACTGGCTAACTAGCGTCTTTAATTTGTCCTGTTGGTCTCACAGTTTCGCTTTTTTATTGACAGACTGCCACTGTCTACTGATGTGGAGAGTTATTTCCTCTCACACAGGGGCAGAATGCACCTGTGAGTTGGCCGTTGGCTTCAGTCTTTGCGGTGTGTTCAGGTGCAACTATCAGGCTGAGACACAGGCGATGTGAGGCGACGCAACAGTCTGGCTTTGTCGCCACTAGTTCTTAGATGTCGGCTCGATTCGTCTGAGCCTCAAGGATGTAGGAAAGTTCAAGAATTGTGGTCAGAGTAAAAACAACAACAAAGCTGACTGTGTCCAAGTCAGACATTTTCTGTGCCCAACTTCCCACCTTCACCTCCACTGAAATAGCATCATGTTGCTTTCACGTTTTGCTTATGCCAGGGATCAGACCAAACAATATATGTCTGATAACTGCCTAATCTGACAGATGAGGGACATCAAAAAAGAGCATCAGATATAATAGTTGCCTCTTATTTCCATTTAGTAAAGACAACATCCCAGCAAATCCTCCAACTGTGATAACTAAATACATAGTTTATAATTGTCCTGCAGGAAAACAGAGCGAGTAAATTCTGATCTAATGCCTCAAACAGCAGAAAGACAACATTTTTCAAGGCCTTGCAAAACTGTTACAAATCATATCTGCAAGAATAAAACTGGATCAATCAAAACTCTCTGTTAGTAGAAAATGGGAGCCAAACCAGGTCTCCTGTTTCTAAAGTTTGATCTTTTGTCTACAGTTTTCCTCTGGTAGGGCAGTCTCCTAGTTTGACAACTTTAAGATTAACTACGTGATGATGACCCATAGGAGCACAGAGCACTCTTAAGTGCACAACTGAACACAGCAAAGTGAAGAAGAGGTTATGTTATCGGTGCTGTCAGGTGAAACTTTGAAGCTGGTCCTCGCCACAGCTGTATGATTTCACTGTACATCACAGAAGTTGTGGAAAAATGTAGGACTGGTCTGGGTCTCTGCCATTACACTGCAAGAATTTATGACTCTATTGCCCCATATGATCATCTTGAAAGGCAAAAATATCATGTTTTCTGACCCTGGCATTACAGTCATTTTTTGCACAGCCACAATAGGTAGTAAAGTCAGTAAAGCCATTGTGGTAAAAACAGCACACAGCAGTTTTGTAAAGCATTCAACCTCCACCAGTAACAACTGGGAGGTTAACTACCACTACTAAGTGTTTCTGTAACCTCAAGTTGTTTTTGTATAAGGCCAGTAAACTATATTTTCTGTGCTTTCCGTGTTTTTGTGGGTGTTAAGTGGTGACACAACACATAATCTGTCACAACTCTGACACAAATCAGAGTGTTTCTGCTTTCTCAGACTTTCTCAACATCTTGATGTAAAGCCGCAGACTGCTTTATAAAAAACACGTTCTTGTTGACAAGCATGTGAATAACTCCAACTCCATTATTGGCTGTGAAAGTTACCATGGGTGGCATCATAATGTCGAGACTTCAGATCTCAAAATGCAGCCTTTAGCCTACAATGAATAGTCTGTATTGTGGGAATGGCTGTAATGACAGTATGATTGATTGTTAGGAGAAAAATGGGAACCAATACTGGGTGTTTTTGAAGTCTTTGCTCCTATAAATAAAATCAACATTCAACACATAAAACCACACAACTAAAACAAGTGTTGCAGAAAGGCCAAGCTGCCTTTCAACTCGTCTGTCGAATCATCTTTCTAAATATGACTGTCTGACCTGCTCTACACTGTTATTATGAACAAATCAGTGTCCAAATCCTTCACAGAAATGGAATAATATTTCTTCCCTAAGCTGTTTGTTGATTCTGTCTTAAAAAATAATGATGTTTGCACTCCTGTACTTGACTCGTGACAGAAATCTAAAATGTCTAAATCTCTACAAACAGATATCTGCATATGTATGCAGAATCTGTAGACACGATTTAACTGCTGCATTTTTGTGCTCTTTGGATGGTCCCATTTCCCAAATTGGGAAGTCGTTCCTCCAACTTTGGCGTGTTCCTGAGCCTTCAGTTGTGATGTGGAAACACATGGACGCTACAAAGATGAAGTGCTGTATTTTATTGCCCAGAGCATTCAAACAGTGCATTAATAACAGTTTGAAGCTTTATATTTGCCCCAGAATGCACCAGTACATTCCCTAAAACTACTAAAATATTGCTTTGCCTGACTAATGCTTTTCTAATCAAGGTTACAACTTAATATCATATCACAATTACATCTGAGCAAAAAAATTAACATGTTATATGTGAATTAGTTTATTACCATCAACCAAACATTTATTTTCATCCATGTTTTTGCATATATAGGATGTCAACTCAACAAGTCGTTATTCCGACTTGAGGGGGCATTCACATTCTTTTTTCAGTCGGGAACAAATTTTTCCGATTATTCTTACACCTCTTGAATGCAGGGTTATATTGCAAGCGTTCTGTTTTCCATTTGTAGTCCATTTATGGTCCAAGTAGTACTGACCAGTACCGTTTGAGCAGGCTTTGGTTGCATGCAGGTTAACAGTTCATGAAGAGAGCACAAGAGGTGGAACACATTGACCAAAATCAAATTTATCTGCATTCATATGCAGATATCTGTTTATGGAAATCAGCTGAAATGTCGTCTAAAGTTGCTAATCGAACTGTAAACAATGACAGGCACATGTAAATGGAAATCTTTGCCTGGTTATCTACTGTCTTCATCGGATCTAAATATCGGCTGTTACTTCCAGAGGCTTTATTGTCGTCAAACTGAGATCGGATTTGTCTTAATGCCACAAATGTTACCCATCCATCTTTGTCTTTAAAATGTTGGTGCCGTAAAATCGTATCACTCATTTGGAGCCAGTCTCAAATTGATGCTAAAGTCTATCATATCCCACACCAGTGGAATGTAATTAACTACATTTACTCAAATATTGTGGCAAATGACCTTACAATTTTTTCTTTATCTCTCCTTGTCTCCCTCCTATGGTCATCCCCTCCTGCCTGCTTGCCATCCTTCCATCTTTCCTTCTTTTCCTTTCAACTGATCTTATTTATTGTATTTACATACGAACACTAACCCAAAACTTTATGGCACATTAACCATACTGAGATCCAAAACAGTGGAAGACAAGAAAGCAGTTGCATATAAAGAGTTTCAGACAAACAAGCAATGCCGTCATCCTCCTTCTTTCTCAAAATACATCTAAAAATCCACAGTAAATAAGTAAAGTACGGTATTTGGGCAGTAAATCTGTGTGTTTGTATGTCAGTCAGGACGGGATTGCACAGACTTGTTTTCTTGCAGATTTGGTTTCCTGTAGTGCTTCTCTTGCATGTCAGAGGAGTCAAAGCAGAGAAAATAGAGGGAAAGATATTTTACAAAGAGATGATGGTGTGTCTACAGGGTTTTGAACTTGGAAAAACAAAAAAATCACAGTCAGCTGGTCAACGCTATTGCAACACAAGAGGGACAATATTGCAGGGTTTTGCAAACCCTGGATTATGTTAAATGATAACTGAATTTTTATATCCGATGTCAGTTTAATGCTAAACAAACATGTATAGTATGCAGGAACCTACAGCATGAGAGAGAGCATAGCGACATCATTAAGACATGGTCACCAATGGTAACCAGTCTCTTGTTTTGAAGGACTTTCCCAGAGATTACAACCAGAGCCAGAATCGTATTAATGTTGAACTTCAGTTAAATCCCCTATTCTTTTTGTGGATTTGTAGACGTTCACATCTCTCTGTAGTGGCACAGCCAGTTTTACTCCCCTGGGTGCTCTCAATCCTGAATGGCTGTGCCTCCATAATTTCTTGTTTTAGTGTGACCCACCATATGGCCCAGCTCTTTTACACTTATGAGCTCATCTCAGGTCCATTTGCAGCTTTCCTAGAAACATGGCTATTGGAACATTGTACTGTGGTGTCTCTGTCTCACACACACACCCCTCCCAGACACACTATCTCCCTGAGAATGACAACAAAGCAAAACATGTTGCTCATAGAGATTAGCATTCTTGCTCTTTGATGATTTAAACTCAGGTCAAACTACATTTATCAGCCATGTTAGGTGGTGTATTTTGGTGTGTATCCCCCTAAACTATCATTTCCCTTTGTATAGACTTTTTTGAGAAAGTATCATTAAGAAAATCTGGAGCACTTGAAACAGATGTTTGACAAAGTTCTTTTAAGGGCACCGCTGGTTAACTCTATGATAACATTCAGTGACACAACAGTAAGTCATTCTGTCCAGTGTTTACTGTCTGTTTTTATAGATTGTAGCCCAAGCAAAGAGATGTTCATAGGCAAATAGCCTGATAATTATAGAGAGAAGAACAATTCATTTTGTGTCTATGGTTTGCACGCTCTTTGTCTCATCAGAGAGAAAAAAAATATCTTGCATCTCCAAGATTCTTCCAAGAAAATCCTGATACTCATAAACAAAAGAGTTTGCGGAGCACATCTGGACTTCCCTCAGATTAAACATCCCGAATGTGACCTGAGCTGGAAACGATTTGTTCACCGGCAGTGTCGTCACTCCTGCCAAGAGGCAAGGGGGTGGAGTGGGGATAGTGGTGGTGTTTGGGCGGCGGCGGGGGGGCAGTGGGTGATGATTCCTGTGAAAGGATATGGGGAGTATACAGAGCTCCTCTAGTCTTAAGATTTGGTTGTGTAGTAGTGTGATACATGGTTGTGTTTGAAGATGTAATCTCCCATTTGATTTCCATTCAGCGGGCAGGATGGGAGGGTGCCGGGTCCCTGCTCCCTTGGGTTACTACATCCAACCCATATCAGGGTCAGGCCGACTCTCTTATAAACACTGATTAAAACTCTGGAAATGGCTGCCTGGCTCAAAGCTCGTGCTGACAAGATCCAGCAGGATGAAGCGACACTAAGGAAGACGAGCCATAAGTGAAATTAAATTCAAGTAAAGTAATGTACATCTGTCCTGATTTTAACCCAAGCCCACTTTGTGAGTCTTTTTACAGCGTATGTGATCTGAAATAAAACCATTATTCTCTCCTCTTTACCTCTGTCAGCTCCTCTGCTTATTTTATAGTCTTTACGTCTGCGAAAGAGAATGACGTGTCATATATTGTTAACATCGTCAAAGCTTTCAGTGCATGGCCGTGCTTATCTCAGCATCTAAAACAGATGCCAAGGGTTAAGAGGGCACTGCTGAGTTGATTTCAGCAGTTTTATGACAACCAGATAGAGAGAGGAAAGGAGACTGATGTCAGTATCTGCAGCCCCACATGGGGCCTGTATGGAAAATACTCATGGGTCACATTACAGCACACAATAACACAAGAATGAGATGTGCGGTTTCATCTGGCAGCATTCATTTTCTCCTGTTTTCTTGTTTAAACATAATGATTAACTTTTATTTTGCAATGTTAGACCTCTGGTTAAAAAATACTTTCTCATCTGTTGGAATGTTGGAATTACTGCTGGTATATTTTATGTAAAATGATCAGAGAAAAAAAAGGCATTAATGACATTTTTGTCTATGTTGGGCATTGTCTCTGTATCATAACCACAGTAAAATTTTTCCAACAGAGGCAGACCTAAAACATATGGCCATTCGACGAATCCATGGTTTTGTTCAAAGCACACCAAGAGCTTTTCCAGAGTGATTCCATTGGAAGTGTGGGGGAAAAAAATCTCTGGAAGAGCTCATAAATGAACATTTGAAAACTGTAATTAGAGCATCCTCTGTGGCAGCAGCAGTGTCACGATACACAAGTGCTGTTTGTGATCTCCTCGCCAAACTTGAGCAGAATTTCTGAATGAATGAAGCATGAAAACATCAGAATAAATCTGTTAAAGCTGATATAACCAAGGCAGAATGATAATATATTATTAGGGGAATATTCAAATATGCTCAAAATGTCCCCCCAGTGTGATAAAAAAAAAAAATGTAAATAAAAAATGCTATACTATTAAAGGCAATCATGTACTACCATGCAAAATAATCATTAGCAAATGTAATTACAGTTATTATCCTTCTGAGACCCTGTGTCTTCATATGACAACATCACATTTTGCCACTTGACCTTATACTTCATTCTACTTAACTTAGATCTGTTGTCCTCGTTTGTGGACACTTTTTTGTACCACCTAGTGGTAGTAAGAGCACAGTACACTAATCCATGTTTAAAAAAAAAGAGACACACAAAAGTAAACAAGGCCCAAAACCTGATCAAATGTTGTAGTTGATACCTGTTTATTTATGACTAATAATGTTTGTAGTTTGATATGACAACAAATGACCAATTTTATAATGACAGTTAATTTGAAAGTACTAGTTTGAGGACACTGGGACTTTATTGCTGTCTCGTTTGAAGACACTGGGACTTAATTATCATTGACAATGTTTAGTTTTTATACTTATCAGGTCCCACTGATCCCAAATAAAAGATTGTGTCTTAGGAGGTTATTAATATCAGTTCTAGTAATAAGGGGTTCTTCAGCTTTGCATGTGGTTTGTCAAAATGGTGTTGCTGTGCCCCAGCAGAAGCTTGACCGCTGTAGGTAGGTACAATCCCTGCCAAATACTGTACTGTCTCACTCTCTCTGTCCTTTTAAATGTTTTTAAAAGTTAAAAAATTAGAATGTTATATGAGCTTTTGTGGATTTAGTTCCCCTCAATGTTGACTCCATGGCTACGGCCCTGGATTTCACTGATATATATTTTTTTCTTGTCTGAGGGAAGCAGAGCAAGCTGGGTAATCTTAGGGGGGATGTTGGGCTGGCTCATAACTGCCCTTTACCCTGCAGGGCACTTAGTGGCTGCCTTATCAGATAAAAACCAAAGCTGAAGGAATCATCAGGTTAAAAGCTTTGAACTAATGAGATGGAAATGATGTAATGAGAATCATCTGTTGCTTATTTGACGGCCCGGTGTAGCCACTTGGGCTCTGCGAGGTGTGCGGAGTAGAGTTTGCAAACTGTGGTGAGCCATGCTCCAAATGCCTGCAAATAGTCAGCAGTTGTGAAATTCACTGTTGTCTATTTAGCTTTGATTAGCAACTATTACAGCATTACGAGACTGATAATTCTGCACTGTATTTCAAGAGGTCTTTACTGACACTGTCCAGTTAACTGGAGTCTGTTTAATGCAGAACAGCAGCGTCTCCTCCTCAGACCCCCCCTAACTTGGCAAACAAGTCAGAAATAATAGTGCCTTTTTGTTTAATGAAAGTGGCCTTTTGTAAAGCCCACTCCAGAATAAGGAATGACATGTTTATGCTTCTGCCATTTTAATATGACACAATTATATGCTGGCTTTATTGAAATACTCCCTGATTTCAACAGTGCTGGAGGAATTTGGCCACAGCATCATGTTGTTATACTGCATGCAGTCATTTCGTGAGTTTGAATTGTTTTGTTGTGGTTTTGGAGTAATTCTCCATTTGAGTAAGACAAAATGACAGGGTTGGTAATTTTGGACTCAAGGTCCAAGTTTCTATACTGTGATCTTTTAAATGAATAAATAGTGCAGCCGTTGGATTCAAGAAGCGATTGAAATGATTGTGATTGTTACTTAAACAGTATAAAGAGTGGCAAGAGATCTGCAGCCAAGTCAACTGCTAGAAAAATCCTGTTTTGTTTGAGGTCGTCTGTCAGTTCTTATTGTTCCCCAGCCTCTGAGGATCGTCAGTTAATAGCTGCCTTTTCTTTCATAACTGCCAGAGAAGATATACTTTTTTATGAATGGACGAGAGAGTATATGTGTTTATATGTGGAGACAGACCTTCTGTTGGTGACTGTAGCGGCTCGGATTTGTGCGAATCCCCCAGTGTCAGGTGTTGCAGTGGCAGCAGCACCTGGTCTAACCTGTTTAATGGTAGGCACAGAAAGTTTGCTAATTTAGCAACAGGTCGGGGTTGTCCGGTTCCCTGGAGCTGGGATTTGCGCCGGCTGGATTCGGGTTACTGTAGCCTCTGACTGTAGGACAGTCTGTGGAGCTGCTGCCCACTCTCCTCTATCGCAATAGTCTGTTAGTCGTGGCGGGATGTGAGGTGAAGGTCATACTGTAATTTGAGGCTCTCACTAACGTCAGCTACATAAACGTGAACTTGAACCCAAAACTTGAAACGTTTATTGCTGACACATTGTTCTATTTTGTTTATTGTCAGACTCTTTTTAGACTCTGTTCTCGATAAGTCTGTCTTGCTTTTTTGGGTTGCTTTGTTGCATTTGTTGCCAACACTGGACTAGGAACTTTTGACTGGTCAAAGTCTATCATCACGACCTAGATTTTCTGAAGCCTCAGAGCCAAGAGGAGGTGCAGAAGTCTATTGTTCTCTCAGACAGCTTGAATTATTTTATGTTTATCAAAGATTATTTAACTTTATGTAATTTTTGCACAATGAAGCCAAAATTAAACTGCCTACCTGAGCTTTAAGTGCTGTTTGTGAGATTTTGGTGCATGATAAACTTGAACTAACGCAAGAATGGAGGACAGTGAAACAAACTGACGCCCTCTTCACCTCCACACTTACAGCTCTGTTAGAAAACTGTCCACAGTTGGTCTGAGGGTACATTTTGTGCCATTCTGTGTAGCGCTTTTGTTGAACACAACGCACATGAAATCCATTTTCTTGGTTGAATATACAAAACCTTCACATTCTCTTTTGTTTTTCCACGATCCGCTCAACTTTATGGTCACGCATTAAAAGTAATAGGAGTACGAGCCATGGTAAAGCATATACATAAATTGGCTGGTAAATATGCCGTTGCCTTTGCCTGAGGCTTCTGCTTGAGCCAGTCGCACAGCTGGATGAAACTAACACAGTTTTATGTACAGCATACATTATTATTTGCAGAGACCAACCTTTGTATTTAGTGTGGACATCATTTATTCTGCACCACTCCAGGTTTAAGTTAATGAGAGATTTTCATGCTGTTACAAGCTGCAGAAAGATGGCACTTGTCCTGTCAAATGGGATTTCCGCTGTTTTTCCCATTGTCTTTCACTTCTACTTTCTCTCCCTCCCACTTTCATTCTTTCCTTTTCTCCTTTCATCTGCAAACTGAGACTTCCCAGAGCACGCTCAGTATCTGAAGTGAAGATTAGGAACACCCTTGTTGGCTATTGTCCTGCAGCCCATCAGAACTGCGGCAGTGAGCTACTGAAACATTTCATACCTAAAGAGATGGGGCTGTTGTTGAAGCGCCCTGGAGGTTAAACACTCATCATATTCCCCCAGCACCACCGCCCACCATCCTAATCAGCTGCCATGACTCCCCGTCATGTAGATACTAAGGATGGGTCATTGGGTTAAATAGATGGAAAGCAGGAAAGAAATAATGACAGAAAGGAATAGCAAGAAAGCACGAAATAGAAATCTGAAAATTGACCTTGACCATCCATACGCCTTAGCTTTTTGGAAAAAAAAAACAGACCTTGATTTTGAAAGAGAGAGGACTTTCTCAAACATCAAAAAGAGATGCTAATTGCCATGAGTGGAACCCATAAAAAGGTTTTATGGGTCGAAGTAATTCTGTCCACAGCAGGACGACAGAATGAATGAATTCTTTGTTGAGGTCCATACAGTATATGAATCCACTTTATTTGTGCCTGTCCTCTTTCCTCAGGCCATGTAGAGAGCAGAGCAGTTGCAGATGGCTTATTTCAGGAAACCACGGGCCCAAAAGGATCCCTCTCTGCTGTGCATTTAGTATACAAACTACAAAGGCAGGCTGCGGTCAGCACACCCTTGTGAAAGGGGCTAAAATAGTGTCAGCAGGATGTCCAACAGACTGCAGGCAAGCAGAGGAGAGAGCACAACACACGGAGAGGGGAACACACTCTGTGTACGTTACTGAGTCACCTTCTTCTTTAATGAATGGGAGTTACAGAAATAAGACATAAATATTTGCTCTTATAGACAAACATCATTCCAATATCATTGTCATTGATGATGGATGTATTCAAAGGTATTTCTGATGAGCAACGATTGTCATTGTTTGATCATAGCTGTGCAACTGTACTTAGGCACAACAGGTCTGTCAAACTTTAAGTTTCTCAGCTTGCCATAAGAATGCTTACTGGGCTCCAATAAGAGCAATATTCACTTTAGAAAGTGTTTGGTGGTCTTTTTTTATGCCGCATTCACATGGAATTAGGCAATGGATATCTCTGGATATCACTTTAGTGGACAAGAGTAACATTAGAAGAGGTTGGCAGACAATGGTTGACAGCCGACCGCATTGCCATTTGAAGTTAAAATATTTTAATTTTTTGCCGTCCTCTGCAACAGATTTTACAGATGTTCCATAGCTCCCTCACACAAAGTCATAACATGGTCAATCTGGACAATTACTGGATAATGCTAGAAAAATTGCATAAATAATAAACACCAAATTATTTTATTTAAAATATTTTACTCCATTCTTTGTAAACAATACAGCATCACCATTGCAACATAACATCATGAATGTTTCGTTTTACCATCCCACCATTCCACTGGACTGTTTGTTTTTCCCTTGCTGTCGAGAAGGTGTTATCCATCTGCCGTCTACGTCTGCCTAATTCCACATGAATGATGGCTTTTCAAAAACTAAAACACTTAAACTAAACTGAAAACACAAAAGCAAAAGTGTAAGGATTGGACTGAAGAGTGTGTTTGTCTGTTGTAATATAAGGCAGTACAATCCCAGTCTCACTCTGAAGTCACTGAAATCTGGCACTCAGATGCAGTATCAGACACTGACGAAAAAGCTGTCCTATAATGACGGCATGATACGCCATCGGTCGCCATTATACTTTACTGGTGCTCTGCGGTGTTGGGGAGACATGGCGGGACAAGAATAAAAGTGAAGGCGGCAAAAGTCTGAGTGGGGCAGGTGGGAGGTGTGGTGGGTGGGTCCAACAAACACTGACTTTCACCCAGGAGAGCAGTGTTTGCGTCCTGTAAGATTCCAAAGCCAAACATAATTTTTCCTTAACCCAACCGCGTGCGTTGGAGGAAACAAAATTTGTGTTGCTGCAATGACGTTGTGCGTTTATTTTGAAAGAGACTGTATGTAAAGGTAAATTTCCTGTGGAAATGGAAGTGTATTTTGAAAGAAGACAATGCATGTAACAGATGTAACTTGACATTTTGTCCCAGAATGTCAACAACCAGCACACCCAGGGTACCTTGCACATCGTATCTGGACGTGGAAAGTCCATGACCAAACGTCAATATGTTACGAGATCAGAGTGAGAATGTGAACAACAAACTAATCCAGCATAATGTTTTGATCTGAACAGGGTTTTGTTAGAAAGAAATCATGTTTTCATTAATTTTCTAATGGGGCTAACAAGCAGCTCTGCAGTACAGGTACAAAGGTGCTCCTCTATTTGTACATTTACATGCACTTTTAGCCTTAGCTTTAGCTTTTAGCATGACATCAGCTATGTAGCCATCAAATGCATACCCTTTTTTAACAAGTCTGATGGAAACATGAAAAAGTGAGACAGAGTTTTTGTATTTTTAACTTGCTAGCATAAATAAGCTAGCATTAGCTGACAGAATCTGCAGGGACAGTTGTCATTTTGCAAAAAATGAGAATCTGCTTCTGGCAACTCTAAAATAAAAAATCACTATAGATTTCAATAGTAGATTAGCAGTCGCTATTATTGTGAACTGCATGTGTGCCATGTTGAAATGAAAGGCTAACAGGTGCAGTAACAGTGACTGACTAGATGCGATGTTAATGATGACTGTTGAACAGCCTCATTGGGAGAAGCAGAGGATATTGGGCGCAGGGGCATTTTGACAGTAGCTTTTGAGGGAAATCATCTTTCACTTACCAAATTGATTTTATCTTACTTGTGAATTGGTTTCTGTCAACAGTCTGCTTCTCCCAGCTTATGGATTATGGAAGTCTTATGGTCCAAAATACCTCCATTCTCAGAGGGTTTCACACTAAACTGTGTAAATTGGTTTGTGTCAGAGTTGTTGCTCATGATTACACAGTGTAGGTTCAAATTTACCACTCATGTTTTGCCAATAACCTCGTCCAGTTGTTGCTGTCTCTGAGCTCGATGTTGTGAAAGTCCAGCTGTGCAGAAATGTTACCATTCCACACTGATTAGAAGCCAGCCCATGTCTCATACCACCATTCGTTGATTGCAGTATATCTCTATGGAGGGGTCAAGCCTTTGATTATCACACTGTAGAGATATTTTCAGATGAGGTATGTTACTTATGAAAAGACTTACTCTTTTACCGACTAATCTCAAAAACAGAGCCCTGCTCCTCCTACACAGGCAACAATGCAGCTTTCTGCCTCTGCTAACTTGGTAGAATCACATGCTGTTTTTAACTTTTAGCTTTGTTTTTGTGTCAAAGTTGGCATTCCTGTAATATTAAAACATTCTTGTACAGTTGTTTTCCAGCCCTGACCTGAAAGGATGTGATTAACAATGAGGTGCCATGAGAGACGGATGAAATTTTCCACCATTTTGACTCTCTTGACACTACTTTGACTCCTCCATGCCTCCAAAGCACCCTTTGTTCTGCTTGTTTATGAGGCATTTCTGCACATAAACGAGTGCTAGGACTTTATATATTTATATATATCTTTGATTCTCTTAAAGACCCATATGTTTTACTTTGATACACATTAAATTAGGTGAGGATGTGTTATGTCTTGCACAATCATGTGTGACAATACTGTGTTTAAGTTAAAGGGCAATTCACACTATTTCAAAATGTCTGGACTGGATTTTATTCTAGTAGATCGCTGACCCCTCTTACTCAACTACAAAAATAAGACGGATCTTTCTAACAGTGCTGTGACTCGGGTTAAATTACCACCCAAACATTTGAACAGAGGTGTGGCAGAGAATTCAAGTCCCACGGGCAACTCAAATGAGGTGAGAACAAACTCCAAACTAATGTGTGATGATGTGACCTCAGCCGTGGGACGCCAGGACTTAAACTGGATCAAAACTCAACCTCACCGTGACCCAAGTGGGAGTAAATGTGAAAAACAGGATAGTAAGAGCAGAGTAGATCGAGTGTGAGCAGCGCTGTTGGTTTGCTTGCCTTCCCCCATGTGTGTGTGTGTGCAGGCTCGTGTTATGAGAAGGATGAAAACTCAGTGATATAGTTCACAGACACTAGACATTTTTCTTAAATTGCATGAGCTACACAGGCCATAGTGGAATATCAAAAATGTCCCAAAGCCAGAGTACGGTTTCTGTGGTCTAACACTTTTTATTGTAAACATCTTTAGACTTTATATACAGTGTGGCTGTGAATCAATAACTTCTTACATTTCTCAGCAGAGCAGTACTGTCTACAGTACCCAATTTCCTCCATAGACTAGTGCCCTCACTTCTGACTGAGAAATGACTGTTTCCTGGAAATGTATTCTAAAGGAATCCTAGCCATCTGTCATGGGATATTTCCTGTACCTCTGAAGCCATCCATCCCTAAACAGAAACGTACACAAGAAGAGGCACACTGTGGTTTAAATGGCCAAAGGCTCGTGAACAGCAAGGGGCGTGTAACACCTTTGGTGTTTTCAGCACAAATCTTCATTTATAAAACAGTTTGAACGGGACACAAACAAAGGGGGCCTTGGTAGACCCAGAAAATGAATGATTATTCAAGTTAATGCTACAGCATCTGTAGGGGTTTATATCTGTTTATTTGTGCTCTGCTGTTTCCCTTCCCGGCAAAAGGGAATTCACTGCTGACTTGCAGGTTTTCATTGTTGGACTGTCTTATAAGCACCTGAATGCACCTAAGCTAGAGTCAAACCTGTTACTTTTTCAGACACCTTGCTAAACTTGCTAAACAAACATAAACATTTGTTGGCCCAGAGAGCTCCATGCAATGCAAATTAAGAAAACACATGCAGACAGACACAACACAAGCAAATTGAGAAACATCTTTACAAATGTGACAACACACCAGCGCATCAATTTGACGACACGTGCTGCATTTAGAAAAAGTTCTGCAAAGAAATGCACTGCAAGAATCTCACAAAACAACAGAAGCTTTTTCCAGCAATACACATGGCTGGGCCATGCAGCGCTAGTTGCCGTTTGTGAATTATGAAGTTTTTGAAAATCAGCCATCCGTCAGTGGTGTTTGAAAATGACTTGAAATTCAAGCATTTTTGGCAATTTTAACCTTGTGATAGCATGATTTAGATACTGCAGATACAATATCTGAATCATACAATCACAATAGCTGACTTCAGTAACTTCACATGTCACAAACACTGGCAAAACCAAGCATATCCCAGTGGTGTGCATCTCTTTTATGTCCTCTGGAAACAGTTTCCATTGTGTTTGAGCTTCTCACAGTGTCTTACTGTGATTCCAGAACCTTTTCAAAATGCTGCAAGTTGTCAAGCTGGTAAAAATGTTTCTTTATTTGCTTGTGTTTTCTTATTTTGAAGTGCATTGGTCTCAGGGCCACTGTGCAAACAGACAGATGGGTGAAAACTTGAGCTGCTTCCAATATTATTAAACGTGACATAGCTGACCATCCCTACAGATCAAGAAATCTTTCATGTAACTCCCTGCTGTTGAGACATGGAAATGAATTTGTTGTTTTGATTAGCCCTGTTTCCTCTGAAAAATGTTAGATTTTCGAATCAATTAATATGTTGACTTTAAAATGTTCCAAAATGACACAGCCACTAATTATCGTGACTTTGAAGAACTTATGTAGCAAAAAGAATTAAAAACATATCAGAGTGCAAGCTGTTCCAAATTTCAAATAAGTGATTAAAAAATGCAACCAGCTGATGGAGAACATTGATGTACTCCCCCAGTTTGTCTCCCGCTTTCACAGTCAGAAGACGTCCCGTAGCAAGCAGGCTTATGAAATTAAAATCCAGATTTTCTCAGCATGGTATGCTCAAATGATTTGGGGTGATGACAAGTGCAACCACAGCAATTGTCATTTAGCCACTGTGCGACTAAAAAATATAGCTTAGACATATTAAAAGTCATATTGCAGCTCTATTCGCAGCGTCTGTCAGGCTGAATAAGTTCAGTGCAGGTACTACAGTAGGTATTTTTGAACATTAGTGTGACTGACGTAATTTAATTCTAAGGTGGACAGGTTGTGTTATGTGTGTTCAGCTACATGGCAAATCAATCATGGATGTACGGCTGCACAAACAATATCTACACCATGCTTTTCATTCTGTTTGAAAGGAGCCTGAAATGATTATGGAGGTGACTCACACCAACATCCGCTTATGGAGTCAATATGACAAGGCCAGACAAAGCCAACATGGAAATACCTACTTCTTATTTCACCTTATGTGTAAACAACTAACTGTATACTTTCTTAAGGATTTTGTTAGGTTTCATAATTATAGTATAGCATACACCATACGTGTTGTTTTGGGTTGTACAACCAGCTTCCTGTGGGTGATACATATTGTGAAAAACAGCTCATCTGTTCCTTGTTCTTGTGGCTGGAAGTAACACGTAAACTGTGCTATTTTTCCACCAGGATTTTCCTACAAACAAAACTTATGCCAAAAAACAAATTTAAAAGATGAATGAAACTGTATAGCTGTGTAACCTTTCCTTGCTGAATTAATATAAAGTACAATTTCAAAGAGCATAAGCTGTGCTTCAGTTTAAATTTGTTTCTGTTGCATTACTTATTTATGTGGTAATGCAACCCCGAGACTTATTCCTGTGTGTACATATTTTGGGCTTTCCACAGCACATACTGTATGCTGTCAGTCAAAGCCGTCACAGTCATTACTTGGTGCCATTCACCCTGCTGTGTTAAAACCATAATACGATTATTGATTCATTAAATCAGATTTGGTGAAAAATCATTTCTTTGTTGAGTGATAATCCTAAGTGGCTTCTGAAAGATTAGATTGAGACAGACAGTGAGCTCTGACCAGTGAAACAGACCCTCTGTTTGGCTACAGCAATGGAAATATTTCAGGTGATACTTTTGAAATCATTTTTTCAATTGTTGGAATAGCACAGCATGGACAACCGTAACATTATTTAAAGTGTTTTGCTTTGTAGAGTGGGCATACATCTTAAATATATCACCTAATGATGACAGATTTCTGTCTGCAGCGGAAGACAGTCATAATTTTACACTTTTTTTCCCCCTTTTTTCCATTTTTAAACCACCTTTGTGTTATTGCACGCCTTCTTGCGGTAAAGATCCCACCCCCCCCTCACATCCAGCTGGGGTCCTGGTGCATACTGCTGTGCGCCTGTCAGCTATAGTGAGCTCGCTGGCTCCTCTTGGTCCCAGACGACCCATTTACACAGTGACCCTGCCAGCAGGACCCGGGCCAGCCTATTCTACAAGCCCTGACAGCCATTAAATAGAGTCCTTGACCCAGAACACTAAACTATATCTAATATGACAAAGGGGTAGATGGAGTAGAGGAGAAATAGATCTCACCATACAGTGATGTGTGGCTTGAGGATGTAAAGATCCCAGCTCTGTTACTAAAACTGTATTACAGTGCATACAGTTTCAAGTGTCAATCGATTGGCCACAAAGGTCAAAGGCAAAATTGTTCTTTCACTCCAGCTATTATTTTTGCATTGCCATCTGCCTTCATGCATTTCTCTTACATCTCATGTGATTACTTCATTTGATGTACAAAGAGACAATGTCACTTCGACATGTCCATGCATGAAAACCAATACGTAGTAAAAGAAAAAGCACATGTGTTTTGGATTAACATCTCCTCATACGTAAGTAAGCCTATTCTACCCGTACCCTTATTAAACATGTCTCTTAAGTACTGCAAGGAACAGCTGGAGAGAAAGAACGAGAGGATCCCGCCTGTGGAATCTTAAATAAATGTGTGTTTTCAGCAGAGGGATAATCTTACTCCTCCCCATACATCCCCTCATTCCCCTCTTTTGTTCTAGGCTCCGTTTATCACTCCAGCTGTGCTGTGTCCATACAAAAAGTCAGGTGGTTACAGGGTGTCACGACATCTTTTTTTTTTCACTTTCTCTTGCAGCTGAGAGTGATTAGGTCATCACGCTGTCCTTTTGTTATGCACAGAGTGCCAAGTGAGCTGACGAGGGAACGTGCTGGGGCCCGGGTAAGACTGCATGACATCAGGACCCTGAGAAACAAGATCACTACTACATAATATCATTATTACGGTGAGTCAGACTGGGAGAGGTGGATTGCACACCTCATACCACTGCTAGCTATGCCTCCAGCAGTGCCCTCCCCATTCCACCCTCACCAACTGCAGCCCCTGCCCTCCGCCAAGAGCACTCAACATAATGATGTTATGAAAGAATACATGCCCTTCTACAAAGTTTTAGTGGAGAGAGAATGAGTCACTGAGCCTAGTCTTCTCTAAACAAAGGAGTTTGTGGAATCACTGAGAGCTTTTTGGAACTCAGAGGGCCATTGAGGTTGGTTTGCCTCAGTGTGTGGCATACATTATGTCACACTGGTATCCAGGCGATGCTACTCTACACCTCTGGTGACTTCTTCCTCCTCTCTTCTGAGGGTCTGATTAATTTGGTCTCTGGCACGAAGTCTATTGTTGCCATTCCACAGAGAGCCAGAGAATCTGGGAAGCATTCTGATTTTGGAGGGACCCGCTGACAGCTGCTGTGCTACTTGGGCAGGGTCCAGACCCCTATCTTGTGGTCTGTGAAAGCTCCTCCAAAGCACTAATTGCACTTCAGATGTTGAGCGTTGTTTTCACTCAGCTCTCACACAACGTAAACTTGCCCAGGACCATCCTAAAAGTCCATTTACAGAATCACCTCTCCTCCCTGGCAAAGCTCTCATCGCCTGCTGTCTGCTGTTGCCAATTTAAAGAGTGCAGGCATGTCACATAGCTTGATGTTTGAACATGTGCGCCCATTTGTAGGTCTATATATTTCTGTAGAGTTGTACCCGAACATCTGCAGGTATAAGAAAGACATGTGTCTCTGTGTCTCTGTGTCTCTGGATGTTTACCCAATTACTGTAGGTTCCAAGTGGTCCAATGCTAAAAGACGTAATAAGTTTGCAGCCACAGAAATGATATTTTGTCTCATTTGCTGAAACATTTGCTGCAGGACTCACTTGTTACAATGTATTATTCACTCACACACACACACACACACACACACACACACACACACACACACACACATACGCTCAAAGTGTCAAAGTAATCTTGATCAGCGTACGACATTAGAATGCAGACAGCTTAACCGTTAAACTTTTGCTGTGCTGTGTGAGCAAATGCTCTAAAGTAATTATAAGAGAAAGTTATTTCCATTCAGCAACCCGAAACAAAAGTTGACAGTGCCCATGAAATCACAAAATATTGTATTAGATTTACCAAGCCAACATGTTTTGTAAGAAAGCCTGAAAATATTTTGAAACTGTGCAGACATAGGCCTACATTTGGGTTCCTTTTTCACATAACTGGGGAACCGACATCATTAATGGCTTGGCAAAACAGATTGCATAATTAAGTTACAGTATACATAATGTGTCCATTTTTTAACCCAGTCTCACTCCAAAGTCGTCGAACTGTGGCACTTGAGCAGTGAATTCTTGCATCAGACACCGACGAAAAGAGCCGTCCTTTAATGTCGGCATGACACCCAGCCAGTTGCCGTTATAGTTTAACAGCAGCAGGCGGCGTTAGGAGGAAACACAGTAGGACAAGAACATAAGCAAAGGCAGTGAAAGTCCGAATAGGGTAGAAGGGTGGTAGATGGGTCCAACAAACACAGATTTTCACCTGGGAGAGCAGTGTTCGCGTCCTGTAAGATTATAAAGCCAAACCCTGTTCTTTTCCCCTAAACCTAACCATGTGTTTTGGTGCCTAAACCTAACCACCAAAACATTAATTTGTGTTGTACCAACATAGTGCATTTATTTTGAAAGAGAATGTATGTAAAAGGTAAATCTCCTGTGAAGACAGAGGTGTTTTTTTAAAGAAGACAATGCATCTAACGGGCAAAACTTGACACAGTGTCACAGAACATCAACAACCAATGCACCGAGGGTACCTTGCACGTTGTATCTGGACATGGAAAGTCGGAGTGAGAATGTATTGCCATTTCTCTGTCTTTTCTTGCAGTATGCCAATAGCATTTGCTCTATCGGTGGCAAACGGTCCAACACTTTGGTCCAGACTGAAATATCTCAACAACTACCACTAATTAAATGGATTCCCATGAAATGTACAGACCTTCATGGTCCCCAGAGGATGTATCCTTCTGATTTTTGTGATCCTCTGACTTCTTTTTCTGATGCAACCATGAGGTTGACATCCCTGGCTTTGTGTGAAATGTCTCAAAAGCTTATGCATAGATTGACATGAAATTTAATGTACAGATTCATATTATAAATTGTAATCACTTTGGTGATCCCTTAACTTTTAATTCAGTGTCATCATCAGGTCAACCTTTGAATCCATCCAATACTTTGGTTATGACCAAATACCTGCAAAACTTACACCTTCAGCTACTAGTATTAATTAGCAAAATGTTAGCATGCTAACATGTTGAGCTAATGGCGAACACAGAAAACAATAAACTTGCTCAAGGTCAGCATCTTAGCATTGCATGGATGTATTATTAGATGTAGGTAAGGGACCTCAAGACAGCACCTCTTTAGCCCAATTACAATTCCTTTCTTGGCGCATGTGCTAATAAAATTTATAGCTTCCAAATTTACTTATGGTATAAGCGGCCCACAAAAAATGTGCAGTAGCGTTTCTCCTGCTTGAACCTACCTGAGAGTTCCCACTCAGCTCTTAGACTTAATATTGTGATGATACCGTGGATTTTAAATCACTTTTATCAGCACGAGGAAAGTTTTACAAGTATAAAACCTTCATGGTTAAAAAATTTGTAATAGAAAAAGTCATAAATGACCTTGTTTCCAGTTTGAGGTGTCCCGTAAACAGTTTTACAAATGTCTCTTTTACAGTTTCTTTGGAAAATGCTTTTTGGGCCACAGGGGATTTTTCTGCTGATATAGCGTGAGTAGCCAATGGGAATAAATTGAAAGCAAGACTGAGGGCCTTAAGCATTGTAATTGTGAGCATGCTGACGTTAGCATTTAGCTCAAAGCACGGCTGCGCCTAAGTACAGACAGCTTCACAAAGCTGCTAGCGTGGCTGCCGTCCACCAGTTGGAAAAATTCCTTTCGTTGTCATTTGTCTGTGATTAGAATGCAACTTCTTGTTTTAATTACGTATGACTTTTATTTTCCACTTCAGTGCATAAAATTTTTCTCCCATAGTGTCCATCGTGTACCCTTAATCGTGTGTTGAGCAACACCACAACACAACTGGCTTCAACTTGCTAAATGGTCTGAACATTATAAACTGCTTGTGCGCTCTCCAACTCACCACACATGGATATTGCCTTGTAATGAAGACAAGTTCACCGGGCCAAGAAAGTCTGCTGGGGTGGGGGCTGAGGGAGACATAGAGTGAAACGAGATTTTGAAAGCTCCACAATTAAAGCGTATCTCTTTGAAACCCCGGGCCAGGCTTTGCTACTTCATTCAAGCTTTCCGCTCCCTAACGGCCTATTATCTGATCTGGAGGGGAAGTGAAGTTTACACTGCTGATAGCAGCTCTGAATGATGCTGCCTGCGCACAACTCAGGAAGGGTGACTCTGATGACCTCAATGACCATCCATTGAGAACACACACACACAGATACAAACGCACACACTCACAGCTGACGTGACTGCTCCATTGAGAAACATGGAAAAAGGTCCTGGCCACATGCCGCAGTTAAAGGCGGAGGAGTCCCTTTTTTAAAGTATTCTCATTGCCCCATGTCAGCACTGGCTTCATGGAGTCAAACGGCCATTAACTGAGAAACCTGACATAGTTATTCTTACTTTGAAATGAGGGGTGTCTGTTACAACTATACAGTGACTACAATTTAAGAGCTGATTTCATTTAAGAGTTAAAGTTCCACTTCCACAAGTTGTATTCGCTGTACATCAGAACGCTGCCTCAGCGTAATTTCTCCCAACTGTTTTTACTTACCTGTGACCTCTGGGCTGTTAAAATGTTTTATGGAGACTTCTGGGAAAGGGGCTAATTGTGAATGAAAGGTTGTGTTTAAATGGGTTTGTGACCTACAGCTGCCCATGTTAACATTTTAGTTGTACCCTGAGGATGAATTTTCAAATAACAGGAAGAATAAGCGGCTCCTGTGCAAAGGTTAGCAGCTTTGGGGGTTCTTATTTTTCATCACATTGGCTATTCCGAGGAGTGTTTGTGGTTCATTATGACCGCTGTTGTCAAATGCTAACATTTCAGTAACCTTATGATCATATCTAATTAGTTCCATTGTACTGGAAAATAAGTGCTAACTGTTACAAATTGCAGGGTGGCCCATGGATGTTTAGCTGCTGATGTTTTATGTGAACACCAAAAATCATGATTATAAGACTTGGTGTGAAATTTATTGAAATGATGCTCTCTCTGAAAAATGATTATGACTCTTTGCAGCACCACAGGCCTGCACATGTAATGACCATAATGACAGAGGCGACAGAGCTTTTTGGCCTGTTTTTGCTCAGTAAGGATCCTGCGGGCAAACATCATCCTCACTTTATATTTTTGGATACCACAGGCATTTCATATGAGGCTTTTGTTTTAGGCACCTGCAAATCCAAGTCAGCCTCCTAAATGGCGGTGCGTGTTGATTGTGCACAACAAATGAGCTGTAAAGTAGTGTGCCAGCTGTTAGCATTTATCACCACATACGGTCATGTGGGGGAAACATCCACAGATGCCTGAAGTGACGTGACTCCGAGTGGAGTGAAGACGTGGAGGCCAACTGAGTACAGCTCAAAACAGAGGTGCTGGCGATGTTCATGCACTGCAAAGATGTTATTTAGTTCCAGTCTTTGTATTTCAAGACATTTCTCAAAAAAATATGTATGTATTCTTTTTAAAGCTTGTTTTACTGGAAAAATCTTGCGTAAGATCCAGACACTTATTTTCTACATAATGTTTAATGTTTAATATAAACTAACTGTCATAGCTTCAAATAAATCTAAAAATTGCTTACTATCTGTCATGAGTGTTCGTAGTGTATTGAAAATATGTTATGGTTGTGTGCTACTGCTATCATTAAGAACAAGACTACCTTTAGTAATCAATGTTTTCCTCATTTGTCAGACTGTGAGTCAGGGAATAGGTCAAGCTTTATCTTCAAGACATCACTCATAATGTGTGTTTACAATAGCATGATCTTAGTGTGTTAGTATGACATTTATTCATATTTTCAGACCCACTTATGCTATCCCAGCATGCACTGCTCAGACTTTATGGCTATTAATGTGAACCCTGGTTTTGCAGAGTGGGTACCATAAACCACCGAGCACCCTGCTGCTCAGTACTGTTATAGTTTTACACAATAGATATGTTATCTCATTCATCCAGGTACTATCCAAAATTATCCACTCACTGTTTAACCAAACTGTGTCTTCAGTTAAGTTTGAGCACAACCGTTATTTAACTGTTTTTTCACAGGTGGGGAATAAGTGTTTTAACAGCTGTAGACTGAACTACGGGACAGTAAAGACTTGAAACTGTAAAATAATTGCAGCATATGTTGTAGTTACTGATGGAGTACAGACTGCTGCAATACAGCTTCTGGCCACTAGTGGCAGCACTGAGTGTAATAGTGTAAACAGTGAGTGAGAAAATCCCGCGCCATCTTTGATTTAACATCCGTTAATACATCAACAGGACATAGCCACCTGTTTTCTGTCAGCCACTCCACACACCTTTATACAAAGTACAAGTCACTGGAAGCCTGTCAACTTTCTGGTGAGTTATTATTTTCTTCTTCCTGTAACAACTGAGTAACTAAAATGTTTGTTTTCTGTGACACGGGGACGATAAAGTTGTCTTTTGCAAGGTCTAGCCAGCAAAGCTGTCTTTAACTAAAGGTTGCTAAGCTAACGTTAGCAACTTACTAATGTGTCTCCAGTGTGTCTTTCTTCAGTATGTCAAATGACTTTTCTGTTGGCTTATAATACAAGTTTTATCCTCCCAACATCGTAACGCTATGTCAGAATAACGTCAATCTTTTAAGTGGTCAAGAAGTGTGAAATGTCATGTTAGATGTGGCTAACGTTAGCCTGAAAAGATGCTAACGGTCAAATAAAGTCTTTCTGTCAGTATAGAGCTAAATCACCTTGGCAATATTTAGTTCATATCTTTAACTTTACACCAGAAAATGTTTCAGTGATAAACAGTAATAAATGTATCTCAGGTAATGTTAAACTTAAAATTTAGAGCATACAGTATAAGTGGTTGTGGCTAGTTTAAGAGTTAAGGCTCTAACTGTTGCTGAGCTGAAGTCTTTGAAAAGCACCAAATAGTTGAATTTACACAAAAATGTCTTAGATATTTGATTTATTCAGGTAATTAATTTATTTTACCAACGTATTGTATGTTACTCGACCTTTTGAAATATATTTACAAGACATTAAATATGATATGTTGCCCTGCATTGTTGAAATGTAATGTATTTTTCACTTTTGAATTGTATTTGTCTTATATAAGGGCTTACATGTACCATGTCATAGCAGGAAAAGCGCAGGTGCAATTCATAATATTAACTGATGTCTGTATTCCATGTAGGTTTCTCAGTTCCAGGATGCAGGTACTGTTAATGCTCACACACAAGCCTGGCTTGCAGGGGTACTTAAATGCAACAGAGTTGTCAATAACAGTATGAGTTGCACCTGTGCTCTTTTTGCTGTGACAGGTCTAAATGTCTGCTGGGAGAAATGCCTAAAATTCTCGGGCATACATATTCATATTTCCGTTGTGCCTGGGTATGTCTGGTTGACATTGTTAATTAGGGTTTAAAAAATATGGTTATTTATTGGCCAGTGGCCATTAATATAACACAGACACACAACAGTAGCGTTTTATTTATTTATTTATTTTTATGTATTTATTTTTAATAACTGATACCACAGTGTGCACTGAATGGGACTTTTTGGAGTTGCAAATTAAACTCAGTGGTCCCTGGTGAACAAACTACGCGGTGGAGAAACTGTTGCTAAACTACCTCAAACAGATTTCTGTCCTGTTCGGACGTCATGGCCAATACAATTACACCGGTATCTCTGTAATGAGCTAATAGGCAGTTTAATGGTCTGGCTCTAGTGTGTATGCCTATTTAAAATACATTAGAAAAAATCGCAGAACAAGTTTATTCTGTCTGTAGTTCTGTGTCTACGTGTATTGCGGGGGTTTTCACGAATGAGGCAGGAGGCAGACTGGATAGCCCACTCTTTGATCCTCCACATAACAAAGGCACCTACAAAGGCTTCCATGCAGCCTGTTGCATTGTTCTGCTGAGGAGGCTATAGCTCATAAAACCATTACCATTATCCCTACACAATACCTTTTCCAGCACCTACTTAAGACCTCAGATCACTACTGTATGTGGCCACGCTGCTTGCCAGTTTGCATTTTGTCACCCTATGATCCCATGAACGTCTAAGTATACAGCCATACCCAGATTATCTTGCTTGTGGCCCCAGGGCAGGCATTTCCTATATGGGCCCCACCTCACTGTCATGGTCACCGATCTGCTCTGCACACTGTGCAACTGCCCACCCCTCTGTAACCTGGTTAACCCAAAGCTGTTGAAAGTATGTGAGCGTGTCAGTATTTTTATAATAGTGAAAGTTTACGGTGGAATCACCCCATAAATGTGTGTACTTCATGACATCACTTCATTGAGACACTTCATGGTCACTGTGGTGTCCTGAGTATGGATCCTGTACAGGCTGGTGTTAAGTTAGAATTGTAAAGGACAGCCCCAAAACACTTGTGAACAACCCAGTCATCGATCATATCACATCATCCAAAGTTGACACATGTGACCACTTGTGTCACTACAGTATTTAACGGGAGTGGCTTCACTGTAGCACCAGTGTACCTTGCCTGGCTGATCCCGCCCCTAGCTGGGGAGAAAGCTGGTGCACAGGCTTGCAGCGGAGCCCATCGCAGTTGACTGTTTGAGCAGCCCACCCCTCTCTCTGCAGTATGCATGTTTGCCAGGGACTCGCGTTCACGTCCCTGCAGTGTACTTCACCGGCCAGAGACCATCTACTGAAGAGTCGAGGATAGGCCTAATAAAATTGGATGTGGCAGGCGGACCGGAGGCGGAAAGCCCGGAGTGACCGGAGGAATACAGTATTACTACAGGACTACAGGCTGCCGCTCTCCTCTGAACGTGGACAATCATGCATGTGCTCTTCTGGGGCTTGGGGTTCCTACTATTCCCTGATTTCTTGAATGTAGTCGCATCTACGGGGAAATTGCTCTTGAATTCAAGCACAGGTAAAGTATGCCGCTCTGACAACCCCCGCGTTTTCCCTCATGGAGTTATTTTCCAACACTGAGGGCAGAGAATGAATGAGTTTTGAATTCAGCCAAGCACATGACTTGCAGCGCTTTCTAGATACCTAAAGTTCACTGACTGATTATCATTTCTTCGCAGTGCTGTTAAAAACAACAGATTTTTCAGGAAAGAAGACACTGATATGTAAATAGTAATCTAACGATGAACACATCTGGGCTCTCTGATTTGTACTGATGCCATTGGACTGCTACTTAATCCTTAATTGCATTGTTGTTCTTCTGCCTTTATTCCCCAGTAAAAGAGGAGATCGGCGCTTATGAGATTGTAACACCGGTGCGAGTGAATGAAGCCGGTGACAAGTTTCCAACCAGTGTGCACTTCAAGAGGAAAAGACGAAGTTTGGACGAGAGCACCGGCAATACTACGGATCACTGGGCCTCGCCAAATATTCACTACAGGATATCTGCTTTCGGACAGCATTATCACCTCAACCTCACGCTGGATTCGGGATTTATCGCACCTCTCTACACTGTGACAGTACTTGGAGTGCCCCGAGGAGATAACATAACGGATTTTGCAACAGACGGAGAGGTGGAGGAGGAGGACACGGAGTTAAGGCACTGCTTCTATAAAGGACTTGTGAATGCACAAGCAGAACACGCCGCGGTCATCAGTTTGTGCTCCGGACTGGTGAGTTTTTACGCACGGTTAGACTCGTCGTGCATGTGATGACTTTACGACCGGGTGTTTTACTTTTCCACCATGGGTATTTAGGGGCCATTATTGCTTATACAAGACTCGTAAAGCTGCCTCACCATTAGCTCAGAGAAAAATCAATTTTGTAAACACATTGCTGGTGCATACTTTGCGCGCAACCCGATTATTGTATTGATCGTGCAAATATCAAGCATAACATACATTATTGCGCGTATTAACATGTTAATATTTAGGAAAGAATTCAAAACGGCACATATCCCAGTAAACAAAAAAAGTGGTATAAACATATTGGTCACAGTTAAGTGAAGCTTAAGCTCATTTATAAAACAATTTAAGAAAAAAAAGCAGTGCTTGACTTGTTGACGCTTAAATTTGTAGTAGGACTCTGTCGTGTTGTAGTAACTGTCAAAATAGTTAACAACTGTGCTGACATGTAAGAGTCCACAGTTAACTGCGTGTAGTCAAGTTTAATGATCACTCCGCTCTAAATCTTACTTCCATGCCTCTCTCTTGTCTCCCGTTTGTCGGTGACGTCTTTACGCACGCTAGTACAGCGGGAGTACGGGTGGTACCGACGTCATCACAAATTGGTCCCACTCCCAGGCTTGCTGAAGCATGAGTTTTGGAGTGGAGCAAAAGTGCAGTCTGAGTTTATACATAAAAGCCACAGTGAGGTGACAGATATGAGTAAGTGGGCCATTTCTTCCCAAATGACAAATCAAATTAAAAATGCTCTGAATGCTCTGTAGAGAGCTTCAGGGAGTTGAGTTGACATTTATGGAGCATATCTTAATATTTATTCAAGACCTCTGAGGGCACATTTGTTCTAAATCAGGCAATACTGCTGATGGCCTCAATCTCTGTACATCCTGATGTGATACTTGTTTTCTTGTAGGGAGATTCTCTTTTGCCTTGCCAATTCCCCAGGTCAATCAAAGTGCAGGTCCTAGCATAGTAATGGGAAGAGTGTTTTGCTCAAGGGAATGAAAGGAAGGAAGGAAGCTTCTCCTTGTGCCCTCTTGCTGAAGAACAATCTACCCTGCGGCACATTTTAGCACATGCAGAAGATGTTCTTGTTTTTCTCGTGATAATATTTTCATACTTTATTATCAGGGATTAAAAATATGACTTGTGCCAAGCATAAGTTTCCAAACTTGAATCAGCCTCCAGGGCAGCCATGATGATTCTCCACAGCCAATAAGCAACAAGTAAAATGTGCTTGGGTTGGCATGTGCCCTATCTGGAGCATCATAGACCTCCAAGTTAGGCAGTCACCCTAAACGTGCCATGTGAAATACATAAAACAAGGCTTTCAACAAGCATGCCAAGAGCCTACGGTCTCACTGTTTTCCTGATAGGCATCACAGGTCTCACTCTAATTTCCCTCCTGTTTTGAGACCATTCTTACATGCGTGCAAATTCACTTATTTCACCTTTTTATGAATGCCTTTGGGTCCCTGCATTGCTTATTTTCTTGAACTAATAGTAAATGAGCCGCATTCTGCTGTTTCTTGCTATGAATAATTTGTAAGTAAAACATACATTTCATTAAAGTGTTAAGGCAGTTCACTGATTTGCAAAAATATCTTTGAATTAGATATTACCCATGGTCCTGTCTGTGTAGATTTTACGCGGTCTCCCTATGTTTGCCTATGTGATTGCTGTAAAAGAATTAAGTATTTACAGAAAATGGATGAATGGAGTCTAACTGGTATGTATTTCTTTCTGTCATCCAGCTTGGCACTTTCAGGTCTCCACAAGGGGAATATTTTGTGGAGCCCCTACACAGCTATCAAGGAGAACACTATGAAGAGGAACACACAAAACCTCATATTGTATACAGGAAGAGTGCACCCAAGAAACAGACATCTGGGGAGGACTCAGCTTGTGACACTTCAGGTATGGTGTACCACATGATGGGTATGCGTGCATGCACGTTACATAAACAAGGTCATTACAAATGTACACATCGATACAGAAAGCACAAACACACAGAGATGCAACCTTAATGCCTCTACACGTACACTTGCAAACACAAACATGCACAACTACTGTATGTGCAACCAGTGTTAATCCAGACCTCACCACTGAGGTGGCCAATCAGCAGAATTAAATATCTGCTCCAGCCAGCTGTCACCCAGTGTCTCCTTTCTAGCTAACCAGCACACTGCTGCTTCTGAGCATGGACCTTTTCTGTATGTGTAAAAAAACAAACGACAACAAAAAAGTGTGTATGTGGTTGGTTCGTGTGCATATATGTGCTTTAAAGTGTTGTCATGGGATACATGTGGACTGTGTGTAGAGAATTGGCTATTTGTGTGTCTGTATGTGCATGCATTATGTGACCTTTAAATTGGTTCCCACGGACGTAAGCAGACGTTATCATTGCATTATCCTCACGTCTCCCCTATCAGCTGTAACAGGAACGGATTACGTAATAATAACTGAGCTTATTGAGCAATTGCAGTAATTGTATCATGATACTGTAGAGTCGTACGGCACTTATCTGGTTAAAACAAGGAAAACCTTTTGAGTGTGTCTGGATATTAAAACGCAAAGATTAAAATGAAAGACATTGGCTCTGAAAAGCTGCATACTTTACTGTAAAATCATAGAAAAATGGAAGAAAAATAAGAGGGAAGGGAAATGAAGGGAAAGGCAGATCATAATTGGATGAATAGCATTATATGTTTAACCATTCAGTTGTGCTAGGCTATATATTGTGATTATATATGGTAATGAAATGGCACCGTGAGTAGGCTACAAATAGAAATGAACGATGGAATTAAAGTCAGCGTATGGTGTGAAACTATCTAGGCTGACATATCATGTCATAGCCTGCACAGCGCAGCGCCTACAGCTGCAGCACAGTAGTGAGGACGCTTTCCAACTCTCACACAGGAAAAATCATTTGGAAGTTCACCCTTGTATCATTCCATCTCAGTTTACTGGCTGAACTTCCTGTTGACTCTTGTACTTCCTCCTCCTCTTTGATAAGAAAGTTGGGTAGACCCACTGCCATGGACATGCAGTGTAAATTGTATAGCAGAACAGTCATGCCACTTGAAACTATCACACGATAAAAGTTAGAAAATAAATCTAGAAATACTTTCTCTTTGTCTGCTGGACATCTTTCTGCAGATGTTTGGTTTCACTGTGTAAATAACTGTTTGTGTGTGCTTTGTATTTTGTGTGTGTTTTTCTTTTGGTCAGTTCTGTAATACAGTATGTGTGTGTATGTGTATGATATCATAGCCTGGAGGAACATAATTTTGACTAGGAGCCATTTGTGGCCAAGAATAATTCATCCTTGCACAAAGTTCCATTGTTACCTTGTAAGTTTTGAAGTAGAGCAAATTGTTCTTTTTCGATCATAAATCGTGCATACTGAAAGCAGAGCCACTAATATGATGCAGTCCAGCATACTGTTGTTTAGGTAGTGATGCATTGCTGGTGGTCCAGGAAGGGTGATCTGCATGTGATGAGGAAGTGAAAAAAAAGACTGGCATTCAGCAGTTTTGTTGCCATGTCATGATTAAAATCAGAATTAATTCCCCTCAGTGCTAAGAGGTTTTGCTGGCCAGTTGTTGAACTGCCTTCTTTTGGTGTGTGCACTGCAGTTTGTGTTCCATTTTTTTATGGCTGGGTGCCAGGTTTACCTAGTCTGAACTCTTTGCCCTCCTCTCTCCCCTCTCCTGAAAGAGTCGGGAGAGGGAAAAAAAGGCATTCCAGGCAGCGTTCATTTGTCAACCCACTCTTTGAGCAACAATAAACAAAAGAGAGAAAAGAGGCAGCAACTTATTTTAACAATACTGACTTCCAGACAGCCGACTTACCTCATTTATCTCCACCTTTAAAGACCACCATGACACACTGTCACAACAAACTTTGATTCATACCTTGTCTGTTTTTCTGATTGAATGTATTTCTTGTCCCTTCATCTTTGTATATTTACACATGCTCCATTCCTTCTGACTTCTCTTTCTAGGGCACAAACACAGACATAAGAGACACAAGCTTAAGAGAAGGCCAGTGGCTGGGGTGACCACTGTGTCCAATGCAGCCCCTGTGGTCAGCGCTGGTATATTCAGTGACGTGGAGTCACTGGGTGCCAGCTTGGCCAGCAATGCTTTGCTCAGATCAGAGAGCGGCAGTGCTAGCGCTAGACCATCAAATGATAGCAGCGGTGACTCAGGACCTCACAGGAGATCAAAGCGCTTCCTCTCCTACCCGCGCTTTGTTGAAGTCATGCTGGTGGCCGACAGCAAAATGGTGGAGCATCACGGCAGCAACCTACAGCACTACATACTCACATTAATGTCCATCGTAAGTCCCCCTCTGTCTTCATGACTGTGAGTAGAGAATGTTTGGTTCGTAGAGGCGGTTGGCTGGGAGACGGAAGTGTTTTTATGTGTGTATGTATATACTGTGTACATATATGGCCAGAAAGTAGCTCCATGTGTGCATGTTTGTGCAATAAATGTATGTACCTGTTCTGCTGTGCTTCAAGTCAGTCAGTTGGCCTTTGGAGGAGGGCCATGGGAGGGAAAAGGGCAGCCTAGGGCAGGGGTAAACACCACTTTCAAACGGCCAGGGGGAAGAGAGGGCAGCTTGAGGTAGAGCCTGCCTGACAGCTTTGATGAATGTTAAAAATAAGCTCAGGTATGTCACATAGACCGCATACTCTTGGCCACTTCAAATACCAGCTTCCGCAGGCGTCTGGGGCCGACAGTCCTCAGGGGGAGGCTGAGATGACCTATATTCTGTTCTTGGCAAAGCTTGCCTTCTCCGCAGGGGCTCAGGCCATTATCAACTTGATCTTCCAATCAACCAAATTCCCCAGTACTTGCTTGAAAGTGCAGGAAGGCAGTCCATGATAGAGTTACCAGTAGATATACTGTGTCACATTTCACCTGGGTTGAAGGAATACTTCACCCACAAAATGATGACTTGTATGTTAATTACTTACCATGTGTTATGTTGAATTTGTAGACTAAACTGTTTTCCTTGCACACGTCCACGGTAAACGAAGACTCCAAAAACGATAACCATATTAGAACACACATTTGTAACTCTCACACAACTCATGGAGTATTTATCCAGCTGTACGCTCAGTACCTCCCAAACATGCATTTTTGCTAAAACCTAACATTTAAAACACTTCCACATATGAATAGCGCACCTGAGCAAGCGCATGTATTTGAACTCTGTTCATGCATTCCTTTGAGTAGAATTCAAACGCACGTGCTTGCCCAGGTGCGCTACTCGTCTGTGCATGAGACTATTTTTGCTGAAGTTTTTTGAATAGTGAGGTTTTACCGAAAATGCATGTGTTTGCATGCATGTGCGCGAGTTTTGTGGGAGTTCGTAAGCGGATGTTTTGATATAATTCTGCTGTTGGTAAATGTGATCCGTATGACTTTTTAAATTCATCAAGAATGTCCACCTTTTTTGGATTTTTTTGTTCACCATGCAGGCATGCATGAAAACAGCTTTCTTCATGGAATCAATGCAACGTGGAGCAATTAATATACAAATGATCCTTTTGTGGGTGAAATACTGATTTGAATCTGTGAACATACTGTAATGTGTTGATCCTGGTAGTAAAACTAGGACTGAGCTCATGATTTGTTTCCTTTATTCAGGTATCGTCTATCTACAAGGACCCCAGCATTGGCAACCTGATCAACATTGTAATTGTAAAGCTAGTCATAATAAACAATGAGCAGGTAAGACTGCTAGATTTGTTTAAATCTCCATACGCACACACTTAGAACAAGTATGTGGTGTGTATATTTATCAGTGAAGTTATACCTTCTCTGTGTGTGTCCTCAGGATGGTCCAGTCATTTCATTCAATGCACAGACCACTTTAAAGAACTTCTGCATTTGGCAGCAGAGCCAGAACATCCTGGATGATAACCACCATTCCCATCACGACACTGCCATCCTGATCACCAGGTGCAAGAAAAATGTGAAGTTATCAAACTGTTTGCTGAATGCACTTTGAACAGTTTTTAGGTCTTTCAAACAACGAAATATCCCATGAACCAAATGACATTGTGTTATTGGAGAATCAGCTGCATCAAAGAGATACATTAAATGGGGTCCAGATGCCTGATGAATGGAACTGCTGTTTAAAAATTAACCTAAATAAGGAGGATCCCCGTAAGGTTAAGGAAGTGTTCTTTTGTACAGAGCCACTGACCGTGACTCATTATCTGTGTCTTCACCACAGGCAGGACATCTGCAGAGCAAGGGATAAGTGTGACACCTTAGGTAAGTGGATATGTTTTTTAATGTGCCAATAAACTTGCAACCATTAACCATTATATACTGTACTTCATATGTCGCTGGTGGTATGGTGATGATGGAAAATTGGTCAAACTGAACTGAGTCTCTTTCTTCCTGTTTTTAAGGGCTTGCGGAGTTGGGGACGGTGTGTGATCCATACAGGAGCTGCAGCATCAGCGAGGACAATGGACTCAGCACTGCATTCACCATTGCCCATGAACTTGGCCATGTGTAAGCACAGCATGCTTCAGCTTATTGTTTACCTTAGGTGCTGTCATTACTCCTAGTTAAGTGAAAGTTTTGGCTCCAGTGAGACACTGGTAGAGCTTCAGAAGTCTTTCTAGGAACCCACGCATGCCTACCAGCAGATGGGGATCAAGGAATCCTGCATGTTTGAACAACACAACAGCTGTACATTCCTTTTTGTTTTCCCAGTAATTTCTGATGCTTTGGTGTGTTTCTGATCATATCTCCTAATTTTTGCCTGCTTTTAATATGGAGAAGAAAGAAAAAAGACAGTTTGTAAATTAGATTCTCACGGGTTCGAATTTACCAAAGGATTGTGTGGCTTTTGTGGCTGCTAAACCTGCACGAATAAAACAAAAGAAGCTGTGTAATTCTTAAAGCACCAGCAAAGGGTGGAACAGACCCCTAACTGCGCTGCCGAGCAAATAGCGTCATGGTGCTCCTGTGCTATTTGTACATACTTAAATGAGGTAATATACATACAATTGGTGCAAAATTGTCCTTTTTCTATGCAAATGAGTCTCATTGCAAAAACATTTCTGTTCACAAAGACCTGCACTAATAGCCACACACAGTTACAGTGAAATTATTTATGTCTTCAGGGAGTTGGTGGTAACTGAAGCACACTGGCAGACTGGGATATTATATCTGAAATACATTTTCTTTCTGTCACATTTAAATTCCTCTCCTAAGGTTTTAAAGAATCACTATGCACCTCATGTCAGGACCTGTAGCTGTAGCAGTCTTAAAATTTCAGTTTTTCTCTGTGTCGTTGTTCTGTCGCCTGTGTTCTTGGTGCAAATGCAGCATTTATGCTTTTCAAAATGGACAATTGCAATCAGACACAAAAAAGGCAAATTGCACTCAGCTGCAAAACTTTTTTGGGCGTATTTGGGCTGTAATGTTTCAAGCACATTATCTTTTGTGAATGGGATCTTGAGATGCGGTAGATAACGATTTCAAGTGATGTGTAATTCATGGTGCTATCAGTAGCTGCAGTCTATTCTTTGAATTTGCCCCTCAGAATTGAGGTCAAACTCTGCACTGTCCAACATCCTGAGTCAGCCAGAGCTAGGGGGGGGGTTACAGTGACTGTTACAGACCTCATCATATCTTACAAATGCTCCTTCTAACCACTAAACAAAAGGTGGGATTGTTCAATTTCACGTTTATCCGCGTCAAGTGGTGACAACTTATTTGACGACTGCTTAGCCCCAGAGCTCAGTGTTATATGGTACCTGTCAGGTTGGGGTTGAGTAGCTCAGAGGGAGGGCAACGGGCAGTTTGGTGCTGTACTTATCCACCACCTGCTAGGATCTTACTTGCTCACCCAGCAGGAGCTTGATTGCTTCTCTTATACTCACTGTGCTGTGAGTTTCACATCTGAATTTTTCCTCGATGTCTTATAACCCAGTCTTTATATAATTTAATATTGTGCTAGTTTTATTCCAAATTCCCCACAAGCTGGAAATACAAATGCTCTGTATCATTTTCAGCTGTAACTGTGAATGGGTCTCCCAAAGCCAATATCACAGGGACAGCGGAAATATAGAATCAATGTTTAAATTTAAAACATGTGCTCGAACAAATGAAACACACTGAAGCACAAAACAAAAGCACAAAACTAGCATTTTTCAATTGGAGTCTGATCGATGTTGATTTGGCGGAATACTAACATATTAAAACTTAAAAGTCCCAGTCAGAAGTAATATAGAGGCTTTCGTCACCCTGATACTGGCTTTTGTTACATTAATGTTTGCCAAACATTGCTCTTATACAGCAGTACATTTGCATGATATAAACTATAACCAACAGAATCATTACTAGAAGGAGGAAAGAACTTCCCTTGTTGACGTGACATATTTTATGATAGCTTAACATGTTTTTTGTTTTCTCTCTGCAGGTTCAACATGCCTCACGACGACAGTAACAAGTGTAAAGAGGATGGAGTTAAGATTCAGCAACATGTGATGGCTCCCACTCTTAACTACAACACAAACCCTTGGATGTGGTCCAAGTGTAGCAGGAAGTACATCACAGAGTTCCTTGAGTATGTCATACGTTTTTCTTTAGGATAGTTACGAACATGCATGTAGATTATGTTTGTCTACTGTTTTTACTAAGAAGTTTCTGAACTCAAACAGCCTGAAATCAAATAGGATATGCAGCGTAGTAAGGTCAAGTAAAATAACTGTACACTTTAACTTTATGTTTTTTTCTAAAGACATTTTTATTTTAAGCCTCTGGCCAAATACTGTATTTATAAAACAGTATCACAGAGAGTTCACAGAAATATTTCCTTAAACATACAAACACACACACACAGAGTGCAGTGTACGTACACTGAATGCAGTTTTTTCCACTTTTGGCAGCAACAGTCAAATGTTTAGGCTCAAATACAAATAAACTGTCATCATTTCTCAGGGCTGTTTCAGCCTCTAGTCTCTTCTCTTCCTAAGGCTCCTCATCCTGCTGAGCTGCTGGGATAGTATCTGGCAAATAACCAAAATCCCTTTCCATACCCCCAACTGTCCAGAGTTCTCCCTGCATCCCCAACTCTTGAGATCACCACCACTTACTACATATAGCTGAGTGAACACAAACAGAAACCTGTCAAGATAGTGAGCAAGCTGTGTTTACAGTAGGGGCTCTATATATGTACAGAAAAATGACCTCTCCGGCTGTACTGAGTGTGTTTTCTGTCTGTTTGTGTCTCTTGTTTCTCCCTTTTTTCTTTAAGTCATTTTATTTTTATTTCTTAATAGCACAGGATATGGTGAGTGCTTGCTCGACGAGCCCGTTTCTAGGCCGTACAGTCTCTCGCAGCAGCTGCCTGGACGGATATACAATGTCAATAAACAGTGTGAATTGATATTTGGGCCAGGAACGCAGGTGTGCCCTTATATGGTAAGTGGAGTCAGTGCGCGAATCTAAACTGTCATGTTGCACATGTGGGAAGCCTCTTGTGTTATGATCATGTGCTGCAGAGGATCTCAGCTGAATTTCAAGCCATTAAAGTCACTTGCTCTATTTATCTTCATACTGATAGTTACAAGCAAACAAAAACGCATTTTATTAACGCGTAAAGCGTGATCTCTCAGCGCCCATAAATTCTGTTAAGACACGAAAACAAGAGGCACTTGAATCTGACTTGAATCATCACATCAAACCATCCAGATGTCTTGTTGAATTTTAAATGAATACTGCAGAAATGTCTTCAAAATAGGTGTGACACCCTTAAGCAGTGTGGAATAGTTTTCTTGGCTTGTGTTTTCTGGCCAGACAGAAAGGTCTAGAAAGCCACTGACTGAGAAACACCTGGCTAATGAGATGACTGATACAGCAAAGTTACTGTATGGAGTCACCTTCTGGCATAATATTTTATAATATGCGATAAATTGCATGTCTGCCAACTCGAGTCCATATATTAAGAGTTGTCTACAGTGATGCTAATGATATGACATTTACATGCCCTGTATTTTTCTGTAAAAATGTCTCATGGTTAACACTCTGTGTGTGTTTCTTAGACTCAGTGTCGGAGGCTGTGGTGCACCAGTCCAGAGGGTGCCCAGCGGGGCTGCAGGACTCAGCACATGCCGTGGGCAGACGGCACTGACTGCTCCCCTGGAAAGGTAAGTGTGATGTGGAAATGAACACAGATGCTTAGAGCAGGGTGCTATTTAAAGGAGCATCTGGAAGTAAAATTCAATACTTTAAGTATTTTTTTTTTTTTTATGATAAAAAAGTGTCAGGAGCAAGAAGTAAGAAATCAAACTGTATTTTGTTAAAAGTTACAATTTTTTTAATACTCCATGGAATTGCCACAATTTATCCATCACATTATGGTTTATTACTCATATGGTTCTGTGTTATGATCTGACAATCCTTGCCGCATTTCCTTGTTTTGATCTAACAACTTTTCCACTGACTCATGACCATAAAATTGTTCACAGGCGTTGTGTGCAAAATAACAAAAGAAAACAAGTTTCCAAACACTTCCCAAGAATTTACTCACTATCGACACATATGTAAACTCTAGTAATTGAACATGGCTCTCATGCAAGTAGGTGACATGAAGTTGTGAATGATGGAGTTTTCTCTCTGGGCGACTCTCTTAGTGCAGCTTTTAATTAGGACTTTCTCACTAACCCCTTGCTTCCTGCCACTAAGACTGAGAGAACATAAAAGCGACATGAAGTCCAAAGACGCTCAGATACACACACATGTTGAAACCTTTTCATGTTTACACCAACCTCTCATCCCATGCCATGCAGTACACCAGACTAAACACTTAAACTGGAATCTATTTGTTGAACAGTGTAAGATTATCCTCCTGTTATGAGCTGAGATATATTTATTGACTGTGTGCGTGACGTTTTCTTGTCCTCTGTCCAGCCAGATCCAGCCATGGAATATCTTTTCAGTTCCTAGTTTTTCCATTTGCATCACAGTCTAATTTCTCCCAGATTAGCATCAAAGCACGGGAGAACAGATAGATGTGTTGCCAGTTCTATGGATAAGATTTCATATGCTCACTCTGGCTGTTGCTCTCCCTTTTTGTCTTTTTCTTCTACTTCCTCTTACTTTTCTTTCACTCGCTTACCTCATTTTCTCCCTCTGCTCCAATTCCTGCACATTCATTCATCTGACTTATTTCTTTTCTGTTTCTCTCATTGCAGCACTGCAAACATGGCCTGTGTATAGCCAAAGAGCATGATGCCACACCTGTGGAGGGGGCATGGGGAGTTTGGAGCCCTTTTGGTACCTGTTCGCGGACATGCGGCGGGGGCATCAAGATCGCCGTGCGTGAATGCAACCGACCCGTGTGAGCAGTCCCTCTCTTTGTAGTCATGCATGCCTACTGGACCTTGTCTCCATCTTAGCTGCCAAAGTCAATGTTCCATAGATCAAGCCTCCTTAAGGGAATTCTTTCCATAGCGAGTGTTCATCAAGACAGGTCCTCTGATGGCAGGTCTTGCAGGGTTGTTTCCTGGTAAATAAAGAGATCACACAAGTATCTTTGAATGTTGCCTTTCATCCGAGATTAAAAGACTGATTAATGATGATAATGACTTTGAACCCGAAAACAATACTTATAGCATACCCTAGGTGTGTGATGGTGAGCAATAGGATGAAAAGGAGAAACGGGCAGATAGATAAATGTTTGAATCTGTGGAAGAAAAGGGAGAGATGCTTACGAAAGCATGTAGGTAAGATATTTGCTAAATTAAACCAATGATTGGTCCATTCACTTCCTCAATCTTGCTTCCAGGCCCAGGAACGGAGGAATGTATTGTGTGGGTCGCCGCATGAAGTTTCGTTCCTGTAATTCTGAGCCCTGCTCCAAGCAGAAGAAGGACTTCAGGGAGGAGCAATGTGCGGCTTTTGATGGCAGGCACTTCAACATCAACGGTCTACCTCCTAATGTCCGCTGGGTGCCCAAGTACAGCGGAAGTAAGAATCCATCTTTTGTTTAGTCAATGCATCCTGCTTGCTCTTTTTGTCAGTCTTGTTTTATTTGTGCATAGTAGACATGATGTAAGTTTGACATGTATTGGTATTAAGCGTGTATCTCTCTCTCTATTTCTTTGTCAGTCCTGATGAAGGACAGGTGTAAGCTGTTCTGCAGGGTGGCAGGCAGCACGGCCTACTATCAGCTCAGGGACAGGGTCATTGATGGCACGCCGTGCGGACCCGATACCAACGACATCTGTGTCCAGGGCCTGTGCAGGGTGAGGTTCCTAACTCTCATTAACTTTACAACACTCAGCCGCATGGTTCAAATGTATGTGTATAACTAATCCTGTAATCATAACAAACGGTGAGCATTCTTCACAGTTACTGTGTGATGTGAATATAATCCATTTTCAAAAAGCATTTCAATCCTTTGCCAAACCAGAGTGTGTTTATTTCCTCAGACCTGTGACAGATAGAGTTTTAGTTTGAAAGCTTGATTACTAACATACCATACACATCAATATGCTTGAAAGAAGCAGTGGGTTGCTTTGTGTACACTCTAAACCACACACAGTGTTTTGGTTAGATTGTGGTTTGGTGAGTTCTCTTCCTGGCCTTGGCAAGTGGATTTTGATCCATGTTGTGGTACTGAAGCTAAGCTCTTCATCCTTTACAGAAAATCAAAAATTTATCTTGCTAAAACCAGTTACAAGCAGAGCTCATGCCATTTCCTAGTGTGGTGTTTTAAAGGAAATTTATTTCAGATGGGCGTCTGTGAAAATGGCAATAACTCAATGAGTCCTTATGTAAGCATTTTAAGGGTCACTGGGTTTGATTTTTTTCTTTCATAATCAGTATTTCATCAAGAAATAAAAAATAAAAGCCAACTAGAGAGCCATTTATCTGACATGTAAATATTGCAGTGTTGATCTTTTGCCAAGCAACTGGAATTAAAGAAAGTCTTTATTTTGTTTTGGAAAGTCAGTCTTTCTCTCTTTCATCCCCCATCTGATCTTCTATCTTGCTTTTTAACTTCTGTTCCACTTTTTCCTCTTTTTGTCCCTTTTCTACCGCTACCATTTTTATTACTCCTGACATTTTCTTATTTCATATTTCATCCTTCCCTTCTACCTCTTTACTGTGCAGCAAGCGGGCTGTGACCATGTATTGAACTCCAAAGCCAGGAGGGACAAGTGTGGCGTGTGTGGAGGTGACAACTCTTCCTGCAAAACTGTGGCAGGCACCTTCAACATCGTCCGCTATGGTGAGCTATAGCCTCTTTTATTACACCATCATTTCACTTTTGGCAAGTATAGAAGACAGCAGCTCTTGTTATATTGCCTTAACACATTTTTATAGAGCGTAGTTGTCACAGTAAGTTGTACTGAGAGTGGGGCTCACTTTATATCATAGGCACAAACTGGTTTTGTGAAAAATATTGATGTATTCATACATATTGAATATCTGAAACTGTTTCAATACTAATTTTCCGCAGTATTGGTACACTTGTACCAGCTGCACTTTCTTGCTCTCTCTTATTACTAATGTTAACTACAGTCAAGGACAGAGAGTCATTATTGTCATACAGCCTTATTATATATATGTTTTTAATGAAAACTTTAAAGTGTAGGCCCCCATTGTCAGTTATTTTCATGGTGTCGAAAATTGTATTGAATATCACTGTTTTTCAGAGTGTTATGTCATAGTTATATATTCCAGCATCATGACAACACTTGTATAGACAACAGTGTACTAATGAGCTAAACACATTACTCATGCTATTTGCAGGCTATAATGAAGTTGTGCGAATACCCAGTGGTGCTACAAATATAGATGTACGTCAACACAGCTACTCAGGGAAACCGGAGGATGACAACTACCTCGGTAAGACATCCAACATTTTCATTCATTCATTCATTTATTCATTTATTATTTGTCACCTGTTATCCTCATTCACCACTTTACTTAAAAGAAACTGCTGTTAATATTTTCATTGTATTCCACACTTTCATAAATACATCCATTTCTAAAGCAATGTGCTGTTGAGAGCCTCTGTGTTTTGTCTCTGCCTGCCAGTCTATGTTATTGACAGTGTTCAGTTTTTAGTATAAGGTCATGTACTGCAGACCTAAGGAGTTGGCATATAGTATGCATGCTAACACGTTAATGAGCCAGAACTAGGCCTGTGGGTACCATTCCAGCAAGGTCAGATAGTTTATAAGTATTTGCATCTCGTGTGTGTGTGCAGCTGTGTATTTTCTTTGGTTCTGTAAATGCATGTCTGTCTGTACCATATGCCTGTTTGGATATGGATGCTTTGTCAGCTATTAGTGTACATGTCATGTTGGCATGAGCATGCTAATACTTGAGCTCAGATAGCCCTCTGGCTATCATTCCACCAAGGTCAACAAATATGTGTCTGTATGTTTAGTGTGTATGTCTGCATAGTGCTGTTTTTTTTCTTCTGATCATCAGCCATTTGGACTTGATTAGATGCCACCACATAAACTTCTGATCATGGTTTTTCAGTTGTCGCCCTTTATTGTGAGTGTATATTTGTCTGTATTTGTTTATGGCAGTTATTAGGGGCCCAAAGTGGAGATGATTTTGCCGGAATGAGGGCCGCTCTCCACGGTCACATTAGTGTAATGTGTGAAATGGCGAGGAAAGTAAAGGCAGGAAATTAGCTCCATAATCGCATTAGGGTGAATGAGTGCAGCAGACTGGCTGTTGAACAGAACAGGATGCCCCTGGATGGGACTTTTACAGGAACAGATGATTATTTTACCCCAATAAGACTTAACTGCTGCCGACTGCATGTGCCTTACTGTAAATGAAAATGTGAGCCACACTGTTGCTGAGCTGCCCTGTCACATGCAATTGTTCACTTTTGCTTGTTTCTCTCCTTAGAATGATCAATTTCACAAAACATTACATTTACTTTCCTTAATTTTTCTGCAGTTGTTACGTGTCAATTAAGAAAGGCCGAAGTAAAAGGCCTATTTTTTACATTCCAAACTTTTATTAAGGTATTCAAATGAAGTTTCGAATGTCTGTCATCATATTTTATGATGTTTCCACTCATCACCCTAAAAATATATTTTAAAAATCCGAACACATTTAAAATTCTCAAGTGGAAAAAAGTGTTTCATCATTTTTATTAAATCAGCTTTATTCAGTGACTATAACGTGTCAGTTTCGTCAAGATAAATACATTTAGGCAGCAGGCTAATCCGATAAGGGCATAGAATAATGATGAAATAATAAACATGCCCTTAGGCTTATAGCAACATTATGCACCGACAGAAAAATCCTATGCAGCCACTACTAAAATCTTATTCTATAATAGTATAATACTAATAATATTAGTGTAGCCTACTCTTTATCTGTACTTGTGCAGAAATAATGGGTTTAAACAGAATAAATGGATATGCAATAAATAAAAAAGCTATGCAGCATTTGAAAACTGAAAGCTTTAAACTATTCAGTGTAGCCCTACACTTAAGCAAGGATAATTCAATCTTGCATTCTGTCACTCTGTCTCAGTGGGATCAAGCACAGTAAGTGTTTTCTGTCTCTCTGCAGCCATATCAAATAGCCGTGGAGAGTTCCTGCTTAATGGAGAGTTTGTGGTCAGCATGTTCAAAAGGGAAATCAAAGTAGGAAATGCCATCATCGAGTACAGTGGTTCTGACCATGTCATTGAGAGGATCAACTGTACTGACCGCATCGAGGAGGAGATCATTGTCCAGGTAAACTGTCCTTGTCATGATAGCTTAGTGTGCCATGCAAAAAATGCAGAGCAAGACTGATTTAGAAGCAGTGGCATAAGTGAAATTTGTGCCACTTAAACTTAAATGCTTGACTTCTAAAAGTATTTTTTTTTACTTACAGATGTGGACAATCCATCATGTTTAAAACTCATAATTATTGTATTTTAATGCATATCGTCTGCATTTTCCCCAGGTGCTGTCTGTGGGGAACCTTTACAACCCAGATGTCAGGTACTCCTTTAACATCCCCATAGAAGACAAACCTCAGCAGTTCTTCTGGGATGCCTATGGGCCCTGGCAGGAGTGCAGCCGCCTGTGCCAAGGTGAGGGGGAGGCACAAGGGGTTGGCACAGTGAGGTGATGGGAGTGGTCAATGATAAATGGTGTGGTGAGAGTAAAGATGAGATGGAACACAGAGAGGAGACGTGGGAACCACTGAGCCAGGGGCATAGGAGAGAGAGGATTGTCTGGCTAAACTTGACAGCTTCATGCTAGACATAAACGGTTTGGAACAAGTGATTAAAGTTCAACCTCATAGTATGCTGGGTCAGATTATCTTCTTTGACATGACCCTGGGTATGTCGGAGTACGTAGGCGTGCAGAGGCGGATCGCAGGTAAACTCTAAAACCTGTGTGTAATGACTCAAACACTTTGTCTGAGAATTTTGTTCTCCACTTTTTGACACTGCGCTGCTTGAACAACCAACAGTAAATTCCAAAGAGAAAACCAATGAGTTCACACAGCGGGATAAATAGATAACATGTAAAGCCCTCAGCACCTTTTGATTTTCCAATTTATGCGGCTTTTCTGGCAGCCTGGAACACACGAAGCTCTCACAGCACTGAGCTGCAAAACTTGGTAACATGAGGTACTGATAGAGAATCTATTTCCTGCAGCCACATGAGGTTTAAATCTCTCTCCCCTGCACAGTTGGTGCGCTGTGATTCAGTGCAGGGATGTCAACACAAGAGCCAAGGTGAAGCTCACACTCTGCTGCTGGTAGTCATTGCGATCCTATCATGATCTGTATTGTACTTGAACGAGCTGTTGCACTGACTGAGACAACTACTAGCAGGTCTTACAGAAGCTGAGGCCAGGCAGTGTAAGGTAGTGGGGTTTTGTTTGAGGATGGACTTACAAAACCTTAGACTGCAGCTCATACATTTTTGCATATTCACTTGTGTCTTTCTAATCAAAGAACAACATACAAATGGGGCAAAATAAGTTCTTCATTTAAAACCTAAATAGCCAACAATTTTTTGAAAAGGAATACTTCACCTTTCCAAATGATCATTTGTTTTTCAAATACTCACCCACTGTCATGTTAAATTTTGGGAAGAAGACTTTGGTGTTGTTATTTTTTTGCATGCCTCCATGGTGAATGAAAAATCCCAAAACAGAGAAAATGCTTGATGGACTGAAGTCATAGCGACCGCATGGAACAACCACAAAACCAAATCAAAACATCCGTTCACAAACTCTCACACAACTCGTGCAGTGTAATTCAAGTCTCATTGATCCAATTATATGCTCAGTATTTTTGCGTTAATAGGACCCGTATGTATGTAGATAAGCGCTTTCTAAGGTAACAAAAACACAACAATTCTTAATTTTAGGTGATTATAAACTAATGAAAAAAAAAACAAATATGAATATAATATACAATATCTGCTAATATATCTCCCTAAATCCCACATACTCGACCTTTAAATATTATGGTTTTAGTGAAAATGCATGTGTTTGGGAAGGAATGAGCCTACAAAATGAGACTTGAATTTTGCTGCCAGAGTGTGAGAGTTTGTAAACAGATGTTTTGATACAGTTTTGCTGTTGTTACACATGACCTGCTTTTACCACAATTCATCAAGAATTTTCCCAGTTTTTGGATTCTTTCACTATGGTGGCATGCAAGAATTCAGCTTAACACGGGTGAGTAACTGATATACAAATGATCACTGGGAGGGGGGGTGAAGTATTCCTTTACATCATTAATGGTGGAGGTAACAAAAACTAGTCATCTGTGCAGTATTCCAGTGTAAAACTTGTATATGGTGCTTAAGAATTCAAGAGAAACCTTGACTTTTTAATTTTTTTAAATTCTTAACTTGCATCATTATGTCTTCATAGGAGAGCGCAAGCGGAAGATTCTGTGTAGCAGAGAGTCAGACAGGGTGGTGGTGTCAGACCAGAGGTGTCACGGTACAGCCAGACCTGCTGTCATCACTGAGCCCTGTAACACTGAGTGTGAACTCAGGTTTGTACTAACAGTTCAAACTGCTTTTAATACCTCTATGAACCAAACAATAACTTTTTTCTCAAAACACTGACAAGGATTTCCCCCATCACCCACAACACAGGTGGCATGTTGCTCGTAAGAGTGAGTGCACAGCTCAGTGCGGCCTGGGATATCGCACCCTGGAAATATACTGTGCCAAAATCAGCCGTACAGATGGTAAAACGCAGAAGGTTGATGACCGCTACTGTAGTAGTCAGCGCAAACCTGATGACAAGGAAGGTTGCCATGGAGACTGTAACCCTGGTGGCTGGGAGTACTCGCCTTGGTCAGAGGTAAGATTGTTGTAGGAAGCGTGTGGTTTGTGTGTGAGCATAATCCAGATGTTTATCAAAGTTTATCACAGGTTTTGTATATGTGTTTACACTCACTTATGTTCAAACACTTGTGCTGCAGTGCTCCAAGAGCTGTGGTGGAGGCACCCGCCGTCGAGGGGCAGTGTGTCGAAAGGCAGCTGAGGCTGGCGGTGATGAGAGCAAATGCAGTCAAAGGGACAAGATGACCGTCCAACCCTGCAATGAATTCCTCTGTCCACAATGGAAGACTGGCGACTGGTCTGAGGTCAGTTCAGCTCTTATAGTGCTCTCCTGCCCTTAGAGGAAGAACAGTCTGATATTTACTGGTCACATATAGTGGACTGAGGAGATGATAGCATATACACTTCATGTTTACATTAAAATTTTAATTTACAATCACATACATAGAAAAAACATCTGAAGAGGAATGATGACTATGTCATCTGTGAGTTTCTGTTTAAGCATACATTTACATATGGCTTGTGCATATTCATTTTTCTGTGAGGAAGACTTCCTGCTGTTTATGAAGCTGTGTTTAGTCGATAAAAAGAAAAACTGTTTAAGTACTGTAGTTTTAAGCCAGCAAAGTTCTGGGTCAAATATAAAATCCCAGTGTTGACTGTGCATGTCTCAGCTTTGGAAAACTTTCTCCCTTCCTTCAGTATAGTGAGTGGTTGGGAAATCGCTGATTGTAGGGTGAGATTGTACTTAACTGCTGTACAGTTTATACATTGTAGCGAGGAGCTTGCAAGGCTTTGGGCTGCATTCCAGGAATATTTCAGATCTCCCATGTGGTGCTGATAAATACAAACATATACACTGCACTGTACTCAAACATAAATAGACACTCTGGCCCCGTCTTTTGGGCCCTTCCAACCGCTTTTTGTTCTAAATCTGCATATCCTGCTTTTCACAACACAAAGGGATCTTCATCTGTCATGAACTGGAATTCCAGCAGCCTCAATGCCTGACAACAATCAGTGCTCACTGTATATGTATCTATCTCTAAAACCTGAAATGTTTTCCTTTCAGTGCCTGGTGACATGTGGGAAAGGCTATAAGCACCGTCAGACATGGTGTCAGTTTGGTGAGGACCGGTTAGATGATCGCTTTTGTGGCTCATCTAAACCTGAATCGGTGCAGACGTGCCAGCAGCAGGAGTGTGCCTCTTGGCAGGTTGGACCATGGGGACAGGTGAGTGTTAATAATAGTGTGTAGTTCACACTATACCCTGTTCAAGGTGGTCAAAAATGGACCATTTGTGATTAAGAAAAAATCATTTGTTGGTATCGAGGGTATGTACTAACACAGCAGTTGAACAAATCCAGGGGCATACCTACTTTAAAGGTATACTATGCAGGATTTTCCTAAAAACGATGCACAGACTCATAAAGTATTAAACTTTCAATCATCACGTATGATCCACTTGAAGTGTGTGGCGTTGTATTTATCTGTAGAGACTCTGCAGTGTGCAGGTAAGGTCAGGACTAGGGATGCCCCCTGAGACCCACTTCTAAATGGGAGCTGGTTTAAGATTATTAAAACCCAGAGCATTGACAAGGTTTATTAAGCAACTAATATCAGCATCGCTAACGAACATGACGTAAGTCTGCAGAAACGCAGTTCTCAAAAGTTTGGCTAGCAGCCCTCCATCCTTATCCACTGCAAGTAATGTTAGCAATGCCATACAGAGTTTGCTATGCTAATAAGTTAGAACAAAGAAAAAGCTAATAAATGAGAGCTAATTGTTTAGCTACAAATGTCTCTGAACCTGGGGTTGGCTTTCAGTTTCGCAGTTAGTGATAACTGCTACATAGTATACATTTTAATGATGTTAATTAATCAATTTATATTCCAGAACAGGTGAAACAGCAGATCACCCCATTTGGTCTATGTTTGAAATTGCACTGTTAGTCTCATAGGGACATCGGGTGTTCTTTTCGATGATTGGTCAGTTATTCTCATAAGATAAAATAATTTGAATCATACAGTGCAATACTGTATTGTACATCTGTGCTTGATATGAGTCTTATATCAGAAAATGGTTGTGTTTTAATTGGAGGCTATTTCAGATGTCTTGATCCACAGCCACTGCTTTCGTGTATACGTATAGAAGTCTACCCAGTTGATGGGAAGCAGCACAGAGGCTGACGTTTATAATTACTGTTGTGTCTCTGGTGAATTCTCCTCTGATGTAAACCGAGGGGAGGACACAGATAAGCTAAGCTCTTCATTTAGCACTGTCCCTTTTTCTTTCGCCTGTTTATACACAGAGGACATCCTGCTAAAGTACATATACAAAAGCTATTGATGATGTGGGTGGGCGTGTTCTTCTACAAAAGCATTATGTAGGGTTATGCGTACAGTATATAGTGTCACTGTGTGCAGGGCAGGCTCAGTCTCATTTGTGTGTGTGCACAGAGAACTGAACACCCAAAAATTTGAGATATTTTTGTGCCCCCCATCAGAGGATGTGTGCACGTTAAGGTATATTTGAAGTCGTTTAATGAAGCGTGGTCAAATGGTTGTTGAAGTTGCCGCCACACAAGTTTGACCCTGTTTCACTAGAGGCAGTGAGGCAGAAGGGAGCGTGGGGCAGTATCCTCTGACTTGGCTACAGTGGAAAGAAGACAAGTACAATGTATATGAGCATATAGGTTCCTCATGTATTTGATCTTGAGACTCTTATCTGCTTCAAGCTTTGATCTTAGGATGTTTGTCAGAAGAGTGCAGGGGTAAAAGAATCCTTTTTATTTGCCAACCCTGGTTTACAGTTCTTTTTATTTGTTTGTGTGTGGGAGTTGTTGTTTTGGCTCAGATGAACTGTCTGTTTTTTGCTTGCCTTGCTTGCCGATTTCTCTTTGGCTCAGTGTTGCTAATGTTCCCCCACCACTCCTTTTTTTCCCTCTTTGAACCCAGTGCACTACCTCGTGTGGGCCAGGCTACCAGATGCGAGCGGTGAAGTGTGTAGTTGGCTCTTATGGTGCTGTCATGGATGACACTGAATGTAATGCTGCCACCCGACCCACTGACACCCAGGTAAGGAGGGCATGCTCTTCCTTCTCTCCTTGCATCCTTTCTCCCTCTCTGACCCTCTCTTCCTTCAGCTTCTCACTACTGTCCACAATCTCTTTACCTATTCCTCACTCTTAGAGCAATAGTTGTTCCATGACTGAGTCTCAAACTGATTCATGCTGTGAGGAGAGAGGAAAGCATCCACGTTCATGCACGCTGACACTCAAAACACACACAGACAAACACACATTTCATTTCCACCTGGTCTCAATAAAGCTATGTTGTCTGATCTAGTCTGGACTAGAGGGAAAGACAGAGGGGGAGGTTATACCGACCTCACTATCCCCACATTGAGACACACAACTCTCAGATAGAATCCCCAAAAGAAAGCCCAAATGTTTTACAGTGTTGTTCTGCAGAACACTCTTATCTTCATTATGTAAGAGACACTAAAGTCTGGCAGAGGGCATGTTTGTCTCTCTTCAAAGTATTTGCTCTTAGTTTGAATCTTGCCCATACCTTCACTTTAAAACATCCCTTAGTTGTACTACAGACCTAGTTGCTCTAGTTGGAAAGGATTTTACAGTTTTATAAAGTTTGTTCCTATATACTCTACCCACTGGTTATGAAGGCTGAGAAAGGTTTATATGTGGAATTGTTTTTGATGTCTAACTGTGCTAGTGCATGTGTTTGTTAAGTGTTACACACACATACACACAAAGAGACACAGGAACACCAAAGAAACCTATTTTGAGCTGAATGAGAGTTTTGTTTGGTTAGCGTGGGGCGTAAACCCATTTCAGAGGGCTGAGCATGCACACTCAGTGTGAGGCCCCCCTCTAGTCGCAGCGGCTCTTAATTCCGGTGCCTGGGCCGACAGAGCCAGTGACCCTGAAGCAGTCGCCCCACCTCGTTGTGATTCTAACCAGCCAGCCATGAAGTGGGCCACCAGCCGCCAGTCCCACCAGCCACCAAGCAGGGCTTAGAGAAAGGACAGATAGATGGATGGAGGTCTGAGTACAAGAAGGAGAGAGGTGGAGGCAAGAGATGCTTTGCTCGATACCTTCACCTATAGATTGTATAGACACTGAACAGTTGTGAACACTGCTTGGGTTTGTAAGTTACAAACGCCTTAAAGCTGTAATATATATATGCATACACATTAACTCATATGATCATCACAAGATCATATTCTATCAGTTCATATGTAAAATGTGAGTGCAACAGGAAGTGTGCGTAGAGCTACTTTAAGCGCTACCATGAGGGCTATTTGCTTCCATCAGAGGGCAGAGTGTGGAATGTGGAGCCTGCTCAGTGCCTATGCAACCTGATTAAGGCCCTCATTCCTAGAGACTGGGGGTCAGAGGGCACCAGAGGGCATGGGGGAAAACGAGGAAAGGGCGGAAGGTGAGGGACAAGGGGGTGGATTAGGGGTGGGGTTTACAACCACGCCAGCATGGGCATTGGAGCCCTGAATACCACTCCACTATGACCTGTTATGACAGGGATCAGGGCTTTATGCTGAGTGGCTTACTGCCACAATCCATAGTTTTAACTGACGGGGCGGACCCTGTTAATGTTGTTTTGGTAAGGTGGGGGGAAAGGGTTGATGGGAAACACAACTGCTCCCAAACGTAGAGCTGAAGGAATATAGTTTAAGTTGTTAACGACTGTCCCATGTTGAAGGAGCTATCTCTGATATTCATGGTATTTTGTGGTCAGGGACAGATGTTGTTACAGTTTATTCATTTTGTTAATCACTGCATGAATGGGTGTATGTGTCCTCCCTTCCACAGGACTGTGAACTGGCCCAGTGTCCCAGCAGCCACCCTGTTCCCCCAGGGACTAAAGTCCCCTCCCACCAGGGCCACAAAACCCAGTGGCGCTTTGGTTCCTGGACCCAGGTTGGTAGTCCTGTCACATCTTCAATTTGTTTGTCTTCTTGTTGGTTTCCTGCTTCTTAACCTTTCTCCTTTGCACAACAGTGTAGTGCCAGCTGTGGCAAAGGGACACGTATGCGCTACGTGAGTTGCCGTGACAACCAAGGTGGTGTGGCAGAGGAGTCGGCGTGCGCCCACCTGCCAAAACCCCCTGCCAGAGAAGTGTGCTCAGTGGTGGCCTGCGGACAGTGGAAAGTGCTGGAATGGACAGTGGTAAGAAAACTGCTTGTCATCCTTAATTGTGTTTCTATCTGACCCAGTTAAACATTATATCAAAGTTACAATTTAAAGTTGCTGTAGCTAAATGTATTTAAGCCCACCCAATGCTGTGGGAGGCCGTTTCAAATAAGCAGAAATTAGGAAAAGAGTTTTTCCTATTGAATCAGAAAACATTTTCCCTCAAATCTGCATCTTGTTATATGGACAGACTGTTGATTAACTTAAACTGTGTGCTGTCAATATCGCCATCCAGATGTTTTTCTTGCTGCAACGTTTATTTATTTCAGCATACTCTAAATTATTTTTCACCCACACTGACAATTAGTGTTTCCACACGCTATGTAGATGTTTGTGTGAGCAACGATGTGGAGACAGGGTGGCAGCTGGAAGGCAAGTGTGTATCGAGGCCTGGAATAAGGTTACAGAAGGAGAGTGTGTGTGAGACAGAGAGAATTGGAGAGAGGCAAAAGTTCCTGGAGCTGCAAGATGCAAGGGGCTGCAGTGAGGGGCTCCAGTCTTGTTTACAGATGTTTCTCATCAGAGTCCTGATGATACAGTACAGCCAGACTGCAGGTCTGGTCACCATACACACACACACACACACACACACACACACAGAAACACATACACCCACACCACCAAGCCAAAGATACTCATTGACCCCCCAAAAGGAAATAGTTCATCCCAAGGCCAAAAAAGATTTCAGAGGCCTATCCCAGTACACACACACACGCACACACACACACACACGCACACACGCACACATACACACACATACACACTAGATTTACTAACCCAAAGCAAAATAGCCTTCTTTGTCCTGCAGTGACAGAACACTGTAAGATGACAGAGTTTTGTTATTGTTCTCAGGACAGGTACAGCCTATTGTATGTTATCCAACAGCTTCATTTAGTATCACATCATATACATGGACTTACTGTATGTAAAACCATCTGACAGTATCTAAAATCATATGAAATCCATAACATTGTGACAGAGCAGTATAAACCTCTGGACAGTGTAATCCCAGGAGAGGTTTTAGAGTCGACAGCTGTTGCATAAGTATAATAGATCACCTTGTGCAAGACAGAAAGTGGACTCTGCGAGGGAGGAGCTGAGTGAGACACCATTAGTGCTTGGCAGAAGATCCATGCCTTGTGTTACTTTCCTAAAAAGAAAGATATGTGTACATGGGTCCTTTAAGGAGATACTGTGTTGTGAGCCAGTGCCAGACCTGCGGCTGTTTGCTACATGCCATGCTTAACTGGAATTAGAGCTGTGTCGGAATCCTCAACACTAAGTCAAGCTTGCTTTCAGCTGGTGTTGTACACTGGCAGGAATGAGCCTTGTTGTTTTTAAGGCCCAGCTGAGGTGTAGAGGGTTCCCAATTTGGTGGCATCAAGATTCCATCTTCATGTAGGTGACGTAGTTTTGCTTATGGCCATCAGCAGACCTTGGAATGATAGGTTTCCAATCGAATGTCAGCTGGAAATGGGGGCAACACTTCCATATCTGAGGCAATAGAAAATGGGTCACCAAATTGGGAGTTGTTTGCTGCCCTCCAGTGAGAGGATTCAAGTATGTTAAGGTCTTGAGATCTACAGTTATATACAGGATATATGCAGCAGCCCCAGTCATTCAGATATTGTTCCATACCAACATGGAAAAAGGGAAGCTGACCCTGAGGGTGAAACTCTTCATTTCCCAGTTGAGTGTCACCTGTGGTTACAAATTTTGAGTAATGTTTCTTCTCTAAGATCTTTCAATACTTGGGAAGGATGATGAAAGTAAAAGACAGAGAAAGGCTTTCTCACCTTTATTTTGTCAGCCACACACATCACTTTCTCCGATGAAGATGCTTAGCCACTTGTAGCAGTGTGTTCTGCCCATGCATGTGGTGGTATTTGGAAGATATTCAAATACTAACTCAATCCCTCAGAGAGCAGAATTTACGGATGAGAAGGCTTGTGATCAGGGTAATCATATCGTAACCCCATAGATATGATATGTGTCTATGTCTATGTCTATATAGTCTATGTCAGTGTGTCAAACCTCTGTAAAATGCAGGATAAAGAGACAGAGGTGATGATTCATGTCAATAGCAAGTGGGTTAGCTGCTAACTGCTATCAGCAGCTTTTTGAATTTCCCGCACACATAATACGTCATCAAAACGTCACGCCCATCTTGTCTGTCCGGCTGTCGATTTGGCTCTGTTACTGCCTCCACTACTGGATTAAAGGCAAGACAACTCTGTTGTCCAATTCCATGATTGTACGTTTTATACAGAACAGCAAGGCAGAATAACAGCACCTCATTCTCACCTTGGACAGGCTAATCTTTTTCCCAGGTCCTTGCCTCTCTTTATGCAATAATAACTATTTATACTCCCGAAAGATCTCTTTATCCACCGTATGTTTGTGCGTGTGTTTTCAGTGCTCAGTAACCTGTGGCCAGGGGAAGACGACACGGCAGGTACTGTGCGTCAACTTCAGTGACCAAGAAGTGAATGCTAGTGAGTGTGACCCAGACGATCGTCCTACCACAGAGCAGGACTGTGCTATGTCTCAATGCCCGTCCCGCTCCAGTGACTCCCGACCTTTCCCGTCCTCACCAAATGCCAGCAACAGGAACAACCTGCCCCGCAGCCAATCCCACCAATGGCGGACTGGACCCTGGGGCGCGGTAAGGCATCTCACACACAGCAGAACACAGTGCTCAACATGCCATTTCTCTGTATGTTCAACAAGATCCACAGCTGTAACTGTGGAGTTCTAGAGAAAATTTGGGGAAAAGTGGGAAAATGAGACATGTACAAATGTGGCCTCATAGACTGAACAAATAGTGAGCCCACACAGGATTAAAGGAAAGTTTGATATTTTGGAAAATACGCTTATTTACTTCATTTGCAAGGACAGTTAATTTAGGAGATAGATACCACGTTCATGTCTGAACAGTAAACATGATACTATAGCCAGTAGCTGGTTAGCACCAGGCTAGTTGTTTCCGGTCTTTGTGCTAAGGTAAGCTAACCAGCTTCTGGCTGTAGCTTTAAATTTACCATACTGACTTGAGAGTGGTTTAGATCTTCACATAGCTCACAGCAGGAAGGTTAAGTGTAGTTCATTTTAATGTTTTAACAATACCAGGATTTTAAACTCCGACACAATACTAGTTTAAAAAAACACTACTTGATACCTCTTTTGATACCATGGCAAAAACAAAAAAAGTCCTAGGCACACAAAATAGGATACATATATATTCTTTTTTTTTATATTAACAACCTGCACACAGTGCTGGTCCAGAAAATGTCACTGAACTCATACCAACACGTTTGTAATATACAAGCCTTGGATTAAAAAAAAATCTGATGGTAGATATAGAGCTGTGGTGCTTTTGATTTTTCAAATATGTAATTAACAGAGATCATGTAGAGATGCACTGACCGATGCAATTTTCATCCTCTCTAAGACCTATAATTCACAGCATACACAACATTTGTGTAACTTTTCTTTAATGTGTCAAATTACAGGATTGTATAGTTTTAAACACGTGGTATCAAAAAATGTAATAAGAGCCCTTACTAAATTTGTCCCTTGTGTTGCAGGGACTTGGGGTGGTTTAAGTACTAATGTATATTGTTAAGTCCAGCAATTTGTAAGAAAGTAGAAAGTTTGTGAACTAGTCATTTACTTTCTACAATGTGTTTGTTTGACTGATGCAGACTTTGACAAACACTCATTTAGGCCCAGCTCTCTTTTTTCAAACAAAGCCTTAGTTCATGATGTAACGACACAGGATAGCGTGACCCAAGAGCCAAAGACTGTCCCCCCCATGGATCTCTTTCTTTGTATTGTTCAGCTGTTCTTTTAAAAACTGTGTTAGTGATAATCTCTGTCCAGAAATAACTCTGACCTTTAAATAATTCTGGGAAGTGATTAAAGCTATTTCTGGTGACTCTTCCTGCCTCTGTCCTGAGGATATGTATTTTAATATAGCAGCAGACGTGGTCAGTCATTTGACATGAGATGTCTCTTGTTCTCTGAAAGAGTGGGGGCTTTGTGTGCACACAGTATACACCTCATAGTGGACATTGATTTGTGACGTGTACTTTTTGCATTTACCAAACTAAGGATTTTTTTTATGTACTTGACGACATATTGATTTAATATTTTGCAGCTGGGGGTTTAGCTTTAGTATGTGTGTGTGCGTCATCATGTCTAAAGGAGATGTAAATAACATACGGTATGCCCCCCTGGGACTTATTTACACCTCAACACTGAGCATCTGTTTGTGAGAACCATCTTTCTGACACTGTGCACTCTTCACTCTCTGTACAACAGTGCTCCAGCACATGTGCAGGAGGTTTCCAGCGGCGTGTAGTAGTGTGCCAGGATGAGAACGGCTACCCTGCCAACAGCTGTGAGGATCGCAGCCGGCCCAGTGAGCAGCGATCCTGTGAGTCAGGGCCATGTCCACAGTGGATCTATGGCAACTGGGGAGAGGTAAGACAGACACCACAGCTCTTGAGTCTCCTTGACAGATGTTGGTCTAGCTTAGAGAGAAAATTATAAACTGTGGGATGCTCATTTGTGTTAGAATAATTACTTAAATTGATGCAGAAGTTGCTTTGTGTGGAGGTTTGAAAATGCATTACAAATCAGCTAAGACTTAGAATTACATTCTCCATGCTTTACACAAGACAGATCTGTTTTCACCTGGAAAAATGGCCCTAGTGTTTTTTCCCCATTCCTATCTGTATAACACAACCTCGCCTCCTGCTGTCTTCAGTGCACCAAGCCGTGTGGAGGTGGGATCAAGACGAGGCTGGTGGTGTGTCAGCGTCCAAACGGCGAGCGTTTCAATGATCTGAGCTGCGAGATCCATGACAAGCCACCAGATCGTGAGCAGTGCAATACTCAGCCGTGCCCGTCTAGCCCTCACTGGAGCACAGACCCATGGAGCTCGGTACGCTCATAAAAAATACTCTATACCTTGTTTTTCAACCTCACATTTTTTTCACCTGTGGTCTTACTCTTTCACAAACAGTCTTAAAGGGGCTTTGACTTTGGTGCTTTTGCACTGGAGAAATCACACTCCCATTTCTCTACTTTTACTTTTAACCTCCTCCACTTCCTGCTCCCTCTCTGGTGCCTGCGATTGGTCAACGTTTCCTCAAGACATTCGGAAAGTTAATTTCTGTTGTGCTTAAATGGCAAAGACAAGCTCACCTGCAATATGCCAAAAAAGTACTGTCAAAAAAACTTCAGTGACAGCTGTGACCACAAGAACATTTTTGTCAGTCCTAGTTACCATAAAACTGTTGTTGAGCCTTGTATTAGTACATGAAAAATTCAGGATCACTTTGTATCACAATCAAAGTTAGTTTTGTAAAATATTGTTTTTAAAGATAATTTATTAAGATATTTTTTTCCTTTTTATCTTTTGTATATAGCATTAACTTTTAAAAGTGATTTATTTTGTGTCTTAGCTCTTTGTATTCGCACATTTAGCCAATCTTTGTTCATATGCAAATACTGATGAATGTTTTTGTATATCAGGAATATACAGTACGATGCCTTGTTCTTTTATTATCCAAAGAATGGCCCATAATCCAAATATGTGGTGCTACACAATGTAGTCGATGTTCTGTTATGAACTTTAAAAACTTACATAGGACTGTATTTGGGCTGTGTACTATATATATACATCTTTGTACTATATATATCTTTGAAATGGCTATTGTATCAAGAATTCAATTTGTCTCAAGGCACATGTGTTTTTTTAGAGAAGTTACTAATCTTATTTAGACACTTTATTTTACAGTTTATGTATTTACCCTCTGCTATCAAACAAACAGTGGTGTTGCCCTACAATGACATTGACGCATGAATATGTTGACTCAAAAGTTCCTAAAACGTCCAGTATCAGTAGTAAACACCAGCAAACAGCAGCTGTACTAGCACTGTAAAATAAAATGTCTCACTGAGTTTGTGGTAATTAGTACTAATAGCCATTGTATTCCAGTTTGGCAGAGGGTTTTGACCCAGATTCACTTAGTGTGGCCAAAACAATAGGTTTAAAGCTCTCTGCTCCAAAGGTGCTTGATATGAGTGTATTTATATTGTGTTAGTTAATGTTTTCTTTGTACAGTAAGTACTTGGAGTTGCTAAATATGCTATGCTCAACAATACCTCATTTGGAACAAAACGCAACTCAACTAGCCATTAAACTATGATAACTTACACTACAGTGGTGCTTTGGCCAAACAAGGGAGATATAAGATATAGATATCAAAAATGAACCATCACGTTTTTGGTTGGTTAGGTGTTTATTGTGGCACGGTGCTTTTTGGTGCTGCCTTTTCTGTACTTTTTGTTTCTTTCCATGAGCAGTTAGAGGATTGATCAGACTGATCAGCTAAATGCAAAGTGTATCACAGATTTGACGAAATAATGTTGAATTGTTTTCGAATGTCCATCAAACAACTTGCTCAACCTTTTAAGAGAATGGGCTGTTAAAATGTCGTACTTTGAACACGTGATACCTGTGACCACAGGGGAAGTTAATAGTGTTTTGTATCCAGAGCTCTTACTCTGAGCCAACCTAATGTGTCTACCTCAGTCTCTGTTATGATTGCCCCCCTGCCGTATCTTTCTCTCCCTTGCACTGGAGGGATTTTGGCTGGCTAAGATTAAGCATGAGTTGTTGAGGCTACCCAGTGCAGTTGATGGTCCTAAACACAGATCCAGGGTGTGTGTCATCTCCCCACCTTGTAATACCCACCATCCTGTTGAGGACAGTGAAAACTGATCCAGAATCTGTGGTTAGGGGCAACTTTTGCCTGTAGCCCACCCAGTTGACTCCTCCTGGTCATAAATGTCTGTACTGACATCACACCTTATTTTAAGGGCCTGTTAACACAGCAGTGAGTACATTTTTTACCACACATCATTTACTAATGAGAACTATTGCTTGTAATGACTCCCACATGTGTGATCGTAAGGCAGCATAAAATCAAATCTAGGTTGAATCAGTGAAAGTAGAGCACAGTATCATTAACACGGCACATCCTATTATTCCTCTTTAGTTTCACTCTTCAGCCTTAGCAGTTTGACTCCTTGTGGTCAACCTCTCGGTGCAAATAGCAGTACAGATCAAACACCATATCAACAGGCTCTTGAAATAAGCATATTGTATGTCTCTTATTCACAAATGGCAGTATTAGTTTGTGTTTCAAGAAGATTTCTGTATATTTATGTAATTACTTGTATTTATTGTTACTTCATTATAATGTTATGTCAATATTTAATTTTTTTATGGATTTGTTGGATTTCTGTTCATTTCCAGAAAAGGTTACGATTAAAGTGAAGTAGAGGTACTATCAAAGGCTTTTTTCATTCTTATGTGAACAATTTATTTTGATAAAGATTACGGCCCAAAGTCAGCACATTTTTTCTAACGGTAAACTAACTACAAACAATATCCAAAACTGAGCAAACCTTATGCCTAAACCAATGGCCAGACAATACTTAGCTTCCCTCAACAACAGAAGACAGTCTCAGCTGCCACTCGGTTGACCAATGGTGAATGCTTATTTATGACCTTTGCATGGCCCTCGAGGATGGTCACACTCATTCATTCATCCTTTCATTCATTCATTCATTCATTTTGTATCTACAGTTTAAATGTTGTACAGCCCCTTTTCCCCTTAAAGGTTCTGTATGTGACATTCAGAGCATTAATACAACAGCAAATTACTGTTTGCCATGTAAACTTATTGTGGAGTAATGGCGTCCTGAGCAGTGAATGACATCATGCAACCTCCATGTGGACTGTAATCTGAGCATCTCTGTCGTTTCTTGTCGTAGACTGGTGCATGTGTGTATTCCACTGGCTAGCTTGTGGCCACCACTTTGCACTGTGCTCATATGAAGGTTACCGCTGATACTGGGACAGCATCGTCATGGAAGCGTGGCACCCAGCCTCCGGTCCCCCCCCCGGGTTAACACTATTAACTCTGTCACCTGTGTTGCCGTTCTTTAGTGCTGTTTATGTTTAGTGCTGCTAGCAGCTGCCTCAGCTACCTCTATGGTGAGAACCATGTCTAGATACCTTAAACTCTGCTCTGAATTTCACATCGAGCCCCCTTAACTTCACATGTTGCTCACTTGTACCTACATGTATGTAATGGTACATACTGCACTGGCACATAGTTTAAAATTTATGTTGTAAATTTTAAAGAATTATGCTGTGCATTGTGGGCCGTAATCTAAATTGTTACACCAACATTATTGTCACATGCAGTGAGCAGGTCACTGCAAAATGAGAAACAGGAAAAGGATAACTTGCAGCTCACAGGCAACTTAAACGGACTGGTAGTCCAAAAAAGTCAGAAACCAAGATATCTGATGCAAGTACCAACTTCTAACAACATTCATTAAGCCAATAGCTTCGCTGCTTGCAACATTGTAGTCCTGCTGCTAAGCCCTATAATGAAGTATTTAACTCAAGATTACCAACTCCTGCTTTATGGTAATTACAGTGTGTTTCAGGATAAGGAAGTGTCCTATATTATTTAGTGTTTTACCTTTGACTCCGGCTAAAAGATTTAACAAGAGGGGCCTGGCAAATAGCTTATCAAGCAGTCCTCCCCGCCAGCCTATTCAACGGGGTGTTTTTCCTGAATGAAAACGCACAAATCACTGAGCAATATCCTTGTTATTTTAAGTGGTCAGTGCCTCTGCTGACCTCTTTGAGCGATCGTGCTTTTACCGTCTGTGTCAGGAGTTCAAAGCTCGTACCATCAAGGTAAATCTTTGTCCTGTGAGACAATGCCTCAGTATACCTCCCATTTCATTTACTGTGTTCATTCACTCTTAATGCCTACCCCGGCTTTTTCTGGGACGCCTGGTGACGCGTGCTCTGCTATGAAGTTGCCAGCGCCCTTTGCCCCTTTCTGTCAGGCCCCTCTACTCCGGTCTAATGCAAGTTGATGACAGTGGACCAATATGGGGGCCAGTGACAGTGACTCGAATGGGGGGGGCAGTCAGCAAGACAATGCAGTGGTGTATTGGTGGGTCAAGGGTCACGTTTGATCTGGGGAGGGGCCCCTTCCCGGTTCATGCCATCAGCACAGACAGACTTCTGGGAAACTGCTGTGATCCGGGGGGAAAAAAACCCAACAAAACAGAGCTGAATAGGATTCCCAAACACTATGCTGACGTTGAAAACTGGTTTATTTAGAGGGGGGGTTTATTACTGATGCTTTGTCTGCCTATATTCGTACACCTAAAGCTGTATAATTTGAATGAAGTGTTTTGTATCTGCAGTTCTATGGATTGTAATCACCCTTTGTGCTGTGTTTAACAGGCAGCTCAAACAGATCAGACTTGTGATTGTTTAAATTCCATATAACATTATGCTGAATGGTAAACGCACGTATATAGCGCTTTTGTGCCTTAATGGGCAAAGTGCTTTACAGTTCTCATTTATACACATTGATGGAACTGCAATGCAAAGTGCTTGCCTGCTCATCGGGATCAACTTGGTTCAGTTGATTCTTCACTTTAACATGTGGAAAGGAGGAGCCAGGGATCGAACTACCCGCCCTGTGATATGTGGACTACCTGTTCTACCTCCTGTGAATAAAATTGGTGCAAATAATATTGTTCATATAGTGTATTTATTGTATGAAAGGTTAAGTTCATGTATGTGTGAGCAGTGATGTTTGTATTAGTGAACTGCTCTGGATAATTACAGAACCCCAGAGAACTTGTGGGCAAACTTAATGAATCCCGCATGAGGGGTTCATGTACTGATACACATGGTGTTTTAATTTGACCCATTTGCACTGATTCCCAAGGTATTCTGAGGGCATTGCAGCACATTACAACAGCAGGAAAGCCCTTGTAAAAAAGTATATAAACCTTTGGAGGAATGGCCTGATGTTCGAACAGAGAAGTGGCCTGGAGGAGCATCTTAAAATGCTTTCCTTTAATGACTTGAACCTTTACTGGAAAACCCAGTTTCCCTTGCGATGACCCACTTTCTCTCCACAGTTGATGTAAAAGAAATTTGTCACCTTAGACAGCGTTCATGTCAGGCAATAACATTGAAAATACGATCTCAATATTTGAACTTTAAATGACTTATTACATCAACCATAAGGTCACCCTGCCACTATTTGGAAGTGCTATCCCAAAGGCATATACCCAACACAAACAGTGTCATTTTTATTGAAATTTAATCACAACAATATGCACATAAGTTTCACACGACTCATTTTCTTTATTTCTTGGCAAAAAAACAAAGCTCAGTCACCATTTTATCATCTTTATTGATTGACAACAATAAATAACAAACAATAAATCTAGCATATTACATCCCACAATTAAAAAGGGGAATAAACATTTTATTAGCCCCCTCTTTTCGTGAGCCCTTCCTCCCCCCGAATGAGGTGAGAGGTCACAGCATGTTCCTGTCTAGTACAGTCCCTTGCTGCTCAGGACAGCACCACACGCTGGGCTGCATACTCGTTCAACTCTGAGCCTGTCGCTTCCCATCCATCCCCACATGCAACGCCCCCTTTGATTATCACAGCACAGTCCAGCCCTTCTCCACTCCCTCCTGTAATGTTGCTGTGTGTGTGTGTGTGTGTGTGTGTATGTGTGTCTGCCTGTCACATCGAGTTAGACTCCCAGTAACTCGGTGAACCCGGAGGTGAAACAAACTGCTGCCGGTTGATCGGGCACGCTTTGCCATTGGACCAGCTAACCACGTGGCACTGGTCTCATAACACTTTTTTTTTTTTTCCATGAAAAAACATCCACAAAGTGATCAACGTTAATCTGTTCAACAAACACTTGGCTTGTTTTTAAATAAAGCTTTGCTGACATCTACTTTTCATCATGCGGATTCAATTACGCCTAACATTTAACAAATGATGTGCATTACGAAACCCAATCATGCTGTTTGGAAAAAAACAGAATGATTGTATTGCAGTGTGTACTTGTTTCTTTACCAACACACTCTACACACAAAACTTACCTTCTGACCTTTTCACACGTTCTTCCCTTTGACATCCTGCAGTGCTCTGCCTCCTGTGGAAGAGGATTCAAGTCCCGTAAGGTGGGCTGTGTGACCGGGTCTGGCCGCCCCGTCCCAGAGGAAAACTGCCAACATCTGTCCCCCAAACCCAGAAAGCAAAAGCGCTGCAAAGGTGGACGATGTCCTAATTGGAAGACTGGCAACTGGGGAGAGGTAGGACTCTTTGACCCTGCTATAAAACACTCCTCCACCACTCTTGTTCTCACGCTGCCAGACATGTAAGCTTTTTTTTTCCCTCTCTCTCTCTCTCCACTGTAATGCTTACCAGCTTGCTGGCAAGTATGTGCATATGTGTGAAAACATCTGCAGCTAAACCTGACTGTGTTTATACACCATGCCAGGCCACTAACTAAGGCCGGGTGCTTTTACACATCACATGGTGGTTTGCAGCACAGGCCTGGGGCGGCTGCTAACAGGGGTTTTGAGGTAGCGTATGATGGGGCTACGACAGAAGAGTGACCCCCCTCCTTGACCCAAGCTTAAAGGAATAGTGCACCCACAAAATGATCAATTGTATATCAATTACGTAGTTATTCATAACTTTGTTTTTCTTGTATGCTTTTCAGGTGAACAAAAAAATCCAAAACCAGTGTAAATTCTTGATGAATTGAAGTATGAAGTATGTGTTTAACAACAGCAAAACTATATCAAAACATCCATTTACAAACTCACACAACTTGTGCAGTATAATCCAAGTTTAATTTCCACCAGTTCTACCATGAGGCAAATTGTGCTTTGTGATATTGGGCTTTAAGAATAAAACTGAATTGAACTTATTCAGTCGTATGTTTAGTACTTCCCAAACACATGCATTTTCACTGTAACATTACTATTAAAGAGTAGCGCGCCTGGGCAAGCATGTGCGTTTGAACTCTGCTTGCGCATACCAGTGAGCAGAATTAAAGCGCACACACTTTCCCAGGCGTGCTACTCATCTGTGCGTGAGACTGTTCATGTGAATTATGTTTTAAATAGTATTAAGTAGTATTATAAGTATTGAGCATATGACTGGTTAAACAAGACTTGAATTTTACTGTACGAGATGTTACGCTCGTACCTGTCGAGGCAGGCGAGAAAAAGTTTTCAGCGGAACACGATGTGGTTAATTGGTACACAAAGGATCATTTTGTGGGTCAAACATTCCTTTAACTGATGTTAAGTCCAGCCAGTGTTAATCCACCCCTCACATGTCTATATTTTCTTCCTCTCTCTGTCCTTTTTATCTGCCCTCTCACTGTTGCTCTTTCCCCCACTCCACTGATCACTTTTTCTTTCAAGCCCCCCTCCTCTCTTTCACTTTTCTTCCTCTGTATCTCCTGCTTCCCTAATGGGAACCACATTGCAAGTCTTTTCTTTGAATGTCCTACCAAAGCGGCAATCCACTAACGTCATCATGCCAGACACAATCACAACGAGCACCTGGGCTGCTGCTGGAGACCCCGTCTGGTGCCTGTTGGCTTTTTCTCTCCCTCTATTTTCTCTCCAGGTCTCTCTCTTTCTCTCTCACTCTTTTCTCGTGTACTCTTTCTCTGAATTCACCCCACTGGCCAAGAGTCCAAGCACAGAGCCACATCTGTGCTCCACACGTCAGAGAGGATGTACGTTTGCTCTAAACAGCTGTGGAGCGGGACACATGCCAGGGGAAAATGATACTCCACACGAGGCTCTTAGTCAAGTACAGCATGATTACCCATGATGCAGCAGGCTGCCTAGTGCTTCAACTGCTGAGATGATAACATACAGTGAAATATGCAAAGTTCATATGGTGAATATCAAATGTCACAATATTCTTTTAACAAATACCACAATATCAATATTGCAACGATACTGTAGGATTGATTATAGGTGTCCTTACAAAATATACAATGAGAATGATTATTTTGATTAAAAAAACATTAGTAATGTGGATATAATGACAAAGAGAGTAAAGACAAATAGAACAGCTAGAGCAGTCTGGTAAGTTCAGAAATTTACATCACTAATACAGCCTTAAAACAGTAAAAAACAGGCACTTATGATATCCAAAATCTAAAACGAAATATTTAGTCTCATTGCACAATATTGATATAATATATATTGTCCAGCCCTAGTTGTGTCACATATGTAGGGACATGTGGACGTGTCTGTAGCAGACTGGTGGAACCTCAGCTTGGTCATCTGCATGTGTTTATCACTTCTTGCTCCCTTAACCTGCAGAAATATAAACAGTTATGATGGTGGTCTCTCATGTACACGTACACAGAGACTCAAACATGTATCAGTCACACCTTTTGTCATAATGCACCCCAAAAAACCCTCAACTTCAAAGCTGTATCTATCATTATATATGACCATGACATTAACACTGATGCAGTGCTGGTTGTTTACAATCATAGTCTGTTTGAGAAGAGACACAAGAAAGGTAGTGTTAAATATCACCTCTAAACACATGACAGCAAAGTTTTAAACTAAAAAAATTAAATGTATGCATTGCTTGTATCGTGATTGTTTCAGTCATTTGAGTTAACGGCTGAAAAGAAGTAGAAGAAAACAAAATCATCACAGGGTGTCTACAGATATATCCATGTCAAATTCATGACATTTTAAACCTTTTAATACCAGCTTATATGGAATTTAAGACCAAGCCTGCAATGGAAATACACTTTATAGATATATATATGTGTGTGTGTGTGTGTGTGTGTGTGACATGAGTAAGCACTCTTTCCAAGTATAAACACACTGATGTCGGTTCAAAATAAACAGTACGGAAAAATGGCAACAGTTGGGTGAGTTACAGTTTACTGTGTTTGAAGTAAAAAGAAAACAAAATCTCATCGCTGTCATAAATACTATTTATTATTGCAATTCTTTGGTCTGTCCAATGATTGTAAACAGTCACTGGGTCTGTCAGACTGGAGGAATTTTCGTGGTAATGTGACCAAAAATATTTAAGACCCATCGAATCTGAATTTGAGTCTTTAAGGACGTGTAGACACCCTGCATCCCTCTCATTCTCTGTTTTCCACAGAAATGTGCTCTGTATTATAGCAGAGATGACAAGCTTTCATTACAAACATTCCTGCTGTAGCTTAGACACAGTTGCACCAAAAATACACTTTCCAGGCTCCAACTTGAATTTCTTGACATCTCTGTAAACAAAAACATCTATTATTATTGATTATAAAATCTAAACATGAACGTGGAGGTGCTGTTGCTCATTACATGTTTCCTCAATAGTACTTAACCCCAAGTCCTGTGTTTATATTGTTAAAATTACAGTATAAATGCAAATGTCTCGAACTTTTAAAGTAAAGGAAAGGAAAAAAAAAAATCACAGTAACCATTTACATCTGTTCAAATCTAATTCAGTATTGGCCACAGATGAAGGAACACAAAGTGCCATTAAATACAAATGAATAAATAACAATAAAATAAAATATATGGTGTTTACTAAAATAAATCTGTTTGAGTCATAAAGATAAAGTACCATAGTCAGCAAACAAATGAGAAATACCATCAGGTGATTGAACTCACAAGGCTTGTGTATCGCGATAGTCACAATATCACAGGAATAAAAGCTGATTCTTTGGTATGCAGTAAAACAACAAAGTTAAACAGAGTGATATGGGTTTAATAAACTTTTTTAAAGTACTTATCTGTGCCTCTTCCAGTGTTCAGCATCGTGTGGCGACGGCATCCAGCGACGGGAGGTGTTCTGCCAGGTCGGAGACCGACGCAGCCCGCAGGAGACCGGCTGCCCCCAGCGCTCCAGGCCGGCGTCCAGCCAGAGCTGCCGTGCGGCCGACTGCCCCTCTCGGTACCGGTGGAGAGAAGGAGACTGGCAGACGGTAAGCTGCCTGTGCAGAAAAGCACGGCAACCTGCTGAAACGGGTAGTTTTTACCACTTTGTCTCCAGCGGGCGAGGATGAATTTGCTCTGTCATATCTCAAGTATGAGTCGCTGCTGCAGTCAGAGGAGCTGCTGTCAGGAGGCCAGAGGGGAGGAGAGGAGGAGAGCAGGAGAGCTGCTGCATGGCCCTTATGAAAATCAGATGATCGGGCTTTTTTTTTTTTCAACACATCCAACGCCTCGTTGTAAATTGGATTATTCCGGTCTTAATTCTGATTGGCTAATGCACTTTTTAGTGGTCAAGTTAATGTAAGTAAAATAAAGGCCCATCAGTGAGGCATACGTGTCAAGTATCTTAATATTAACAAGCCTACTACATGTTGCTACTTACAAGTTAGGTTAAAGGCCATTAGACGAAGTAATTTTCTCAGTTAGCTTCTTGTCATGAGCAACATGAACAATATTTACTACCAGAGTTACAACAACTTTGGTTATTTCCTGAGATGTTGTTTTTTTATTTATATATTCTGTGCTCACACTGGTTTAAAGTGGCAGTGTCTCAGCTGAAAATAAGGGGGCTTTCACACCTGCCCTGTTTGGTTTGGTTCAATTGAACTCAAGTTCATTTGCACCCTAAGTGTGGTTCACTTGGGCAGGTGTGAACACAGCAATCACACTCAGGTGTGCACCAAAACAACCAGATCAAGACCTTCTTGAAGAGGTGGTCTTGGTCCGCTTGCAACTGAACTCTGGTGCGGTTCGTTTGTGGTGAGAACGTGTTCCAACCCCGATCCGAACCAACTGCAGCCGCATTAAGATTGTTTGGGTTAAACAAGCGTGAGCATGTTACAGTCCTGGCAGGATTATTAATGTGCGCCTCCTCCTGTACTGCCTTAATGCAGTATGCACTTTCAATGCATCCAATGCATCAAAACATTATTTTCTAGTTGGAGCCGCGCCTCGTTTTCAAAGTGTATGGTTTACCTAAAATGAACAATGACAGCAATATAGTCCACGATGAGCAGCGCTAAAATCAACCTGTATAGTTGTCCCTCCACTGTGACATTAGAAAGTGTCGCATTTAACTTTTAAGTGTACTCTTTTTCAACATTTTGTTAACTTACTGGAATTTCCCGGCATGGAAATTCTGATTAATCAAGAGTACTTTCTCATGCAAGGTGTTTCATCTTGTCGTCCCTGATTTGGACTAAAGCAAACGCACTCTAGTTCTGAAAGCACCCTAAAAGATGTAGCACACAGTTGTGCACCATTCAGGATTTAGCAATATTTGATCAAAATGTGATGGCAATTTTGGGGCACTTTGCTTAAGTTTTCCAAACACTGTCAATTAAATCTCATCAAACCATACTCAAACAGCCCTGGTGAAGCAGCTTGGCTGAGTTTTTGACTGTTCAGGTCGAGTGTGTAGGACTACGGGCAATATATTGGCAGAAATTGATTAGAATGTTAATGATAATGTTTTCATCGGTTTATAATCACCTGAAGTATTGTTGTGTTTTCATTAGAATAAGCCCTTTATATCTAAATACAGAGCAGGTCCTCCTCCACAGAGTCTGCTATGTTGTTCTACAGTAGCCCAGAATGGACAAACTAAACACTGGATCAGGCCATTTGTTTTTGCGTCAGCTGTTGTAGATCTACTACACACTTAGCACACGGTAGAAGTTTCAGTAGGCTGCAATATACAACCCCACCACTAGATGTCACTAAATCCTACACACTAGCCCTTTAAACTCTTATTATTAATACCTAACATTTCTTTGCTTATTTAGTCAACAATTTGTCTTTTGTTACAGACCCTTGCAGGGCCGGCATCACAATGATGTCAGTTTGTTAGCTGGAGGTAAAACTTGACTCTCCACCACAGGGCTGTAGGCTACATAGGAGTCTTAAAGTGTCATCTTGTTGTGTTATTGGGAGCCAGAATAGAAGAATCATGGCTCAAAACTTAAATTCTGTCGCATAGCAGCCAACAAAAATGAAGCTATGGTTAAATGCGATAAGACGAAAAAGACTGGACGGAGGCAATCATCAAAAATGTTCACATGTGAACACTTCATATCAGGTTAGGGAAAAAGTGTTTCCTGTTGTAGGGATGAATAATGTTATGTGTATTAAGGGTTATCATGTCCACCTAATCAGAAATTGGGGAGGTACTGTATTAAGAGGGATATTGGAATTTTCAGTATCACTAACTTTTCAGCGCATTAGCTAACATTAGTCCGAGTATACGCACAGTCCAGTTTGTGGCAGAGTGCACTCAGAATGAGTATTTCTGAATGCACTACTCGTATCATCTTCCTCCATTGTCTAAAACAAGCCAACAGAACTTGCTGGCTAGCACTGGCTAATGTCTGTGGAGAATTGTTTTGCCTCCAGCGAAGCCCCATCCACCAAAAACATCATACTGTTCATTTGAAATCACATCTACAGAGACATAAAAATAAAAAAAAATCATATCATAATTGAATATGAGTAAAAATCTGTTACCTGCTCTGCTTCACAGAACAGTCGAAGTTAAAAAGTCTTGCTGCTTGATATAAGTTTGCAGTCATACCTAGACTATATTTAATGGGTCCATTCCCGCTGAGTAACATTCAGCGAGTATCTATAGGTTAGAGGCTACAGATCCTTGTTGAGAGTTGGAGTTATTAGAACAGGCAGCTGCAGCAGGAGTTTCTTCTTCACTTTGTTCAAATGATGTTGAATCTGGGTCACTGAGCAGCATGAAACGTCTTCTCTGAAAGGAGAGTCTAATTAGTTCGGAGAAGTGTTTGGAGCTCCCCGCCTGGGTGTCCCAATTAACAGCTGGAGATAATTGCAACAGTTCACCTGGCATTGGTGAACACCCCTATGTGTTTTAAATATGTTGTACACCTTGAGTCCATCGCCACAAATCAGAGATGAGGTCTTTAATCAACATTTTACTTCTTTGCAAACATAACTTCTTTCTATAGGACTAACCTTGCTAGATTCAATTTTTTGTGCTTATATCTTTATTTACTGTCGATATTATCAAAGCATACTGAAACTCAGAGACCCCTGGACCTGTCATGCAGGTTCGTTTCATTCCTGCACAGTACAGAGGAACAGCTCACAATTGCAGTTCCAGGCATTTCAGTTGTTTGACAGTGTTGAACGTATTAAGAGTGATGAAGACCAGCTGGAGTTGGCTGCATTTGTAACAGCACAGTGTTTCTGACGCAAGTGGAAGGCTCCCTGAGCCATTGCTAAAATGTTTAGTGCTTAACTTGCCTCTCTTGCAGGTTGAATGTCGTAATGGTTGACTTACTTCATGGACCTGGATGCACTTAGACACGTCCAGGTGGTTCTGTGGCTCTGAACTTGCAGTCACGTACACCTTATCTAAGAACACCACTTTTGCCATTAAAAATATGTTTCCTCACCTTCTTGCTGAGATGTGGATGAAAAGATGTCTGTGTGTTAAATAGGATGCTTAAAGGGACATTTCTCCCCAAAATCAGATATACATCTTTCTCCTCTTACCTTCAGTGCTAGTTATCCGTCTAGATTGTTTTTGTGTCAGTTGCAGATTGTTGGAGATATCAGCTGTAGAGATGTCTGCCTTTTCTTACATATAATGGAACTAGATGGCACTCAGCTTGTGGTGAGGATTCCATTTATGTGTATATCTTGCTTTATCACAAGCACAAGCCTCTCGTTGATAAGTAGATAGCAGTGATACGGTAGACGGGTGTTGTCTGGGAGAAAGAAAATAGTTCCTCCATGAAACTGCTCACAACAAGGTCTGTGGAGTATCTTGAGTAACAGGGTCATGATTTCTGGAAAGAGACATTTTTCAAACATATTTTTTGGTGCTTTGAGCACCACAAGCCGAGTGCCATCTAGTTTCATTAGATTCGAGAGAAGGCAGACATCTCCACGGCTGATATCTCCAACACTTAGCAGCTCACACCAAAACAATCTATACTGATAAATAACACTACAGGTGGGAGGAAAAATATGTGTTTTTGAATTTTGTCCCTTTAGATCTGGAGATTGTAAGCTTAGCATATACACTCTAAGAAGGGGCAAAGTTTAAAGGAAAAAGAAATTATCTACTAGCGCCTTGGTAGTGTATGTTATTGTAGTGTATTTTGTTTGTTTAATACATAGAAAACAGGAATTTAAAAACCACAAGTTATGGCTTTACTGGGAGTTCCTGCCTGAAACGATTTTCTGTTGATTTCAGTCTTTATGCTAAGCCAAGCTAACTGTATCCTTGCTGTAGTTGGACAAAAAAGATAATAAGCAGGGATGTCCCGATAAAGTTTTTTTGCCCCCAATCCTGATCTGAGTCATTTAATACTGAGTATCTGCCAATACCAAGTCCTCATGCAATACCTCTATTATCCGAGACAAAACAGCTGCACAGTGCACACTTTAAGTACATCAAAGTTATTCGAATCAAATGTATATGATACAACTGAACAGCTCTGCAGTGCATTAAGGAAAAAAATCCCTGCATCCAAGACTATTCTCCAGTGTTTGTTGCCTTAGTGCAGCCTAAGTTACCTGACGGAACTGTGTTACACTGAGTGTTTATTTTCGTCACCTGTACATCTTTTGCACAGATTAGGTTACATTAATGAATTACTCATATTGGCTCCCAGAGCTTTTGTTGCAATTTGCAGTGGCATGAGGATGTGGTGGTTGTCGGTTCTGCACTGCTGTGTGTCTCTATTCTGCCTGCAATGAAACACCATGCACCATAAATGCCAGATACTCTCATATGGGGCTGAAATGAAATAAGCGATCATAATTTTGGTAGAAAACATAAATAAACAGTCTCATACTGAGTATTTGCTGTCGTTTATGGCGTGTGGTGTTTCGCTGTGGTCGAGGCTCAGCTCCTGCTCTTACACACACAGGGGAGCTCAGCGAGTGGAGAAGAGAAAGACATCAGATTGTTTCACATATGATGTGAAACAAAGAATCAGATCCTCTATATAACTCAATATAGCTGATCCTAATCATTTAAAAAAAATGCATTGAGCCGCCCCGATCATGATCTTTGAGATTGGATCAGGACATCACTATTAAAGAGCATATTTTCCAAAAGGTTGGACTATATATATCTCAATATATCTCAATCAGGAGAGAAACCCTCTTCCCCTATTTGAGAAAACAATAGGTCATCACTCTTCCGGTTCCCTCTGCCAGTTGTTTTTATTTCTTACCAAGAAATGTGCAGTGGCAAAAAAGGTGGCAGCAGAGGAAACCAGCATTCCCAACCTGTCTTATGTGGGTTGGAACCGTCTCAGTGTTCAGTGTTGGTATGAAAGGTAGAGTATGTAATTCTGTAATTTCTATGGATTATTATAACCTTACAGTAGATATTGATGTCTACCACCAGCCTTCTCAACCACGTTGTCTGCTGTTGGTAGTCACAGAGGTATTAGTCAAGGGCCTCAAGCAGCTCTGTTTAGAAAATCCATAGTATTTATATTGGGTCTTGTCTAATTTATGTTTTAACTGTGATGTGAGAGACTGATATAAATGAGTCAAACACAGGTGCACTGTACGAGTTTTATTATTTATTTAAAACATGGAGATGTCTGCCACTAAGAAAACAGCCCATTAATTTGTCAAAAGCATCTAGTGTGTTGTGATATTCTTGTCTTTTGGGCGACAGTGTGCAGTCACTTACTGCTAGTGAATTCCGGCTCTGACCTTTCATCGGACACATTGTTGGCATGGACTGTGAACTCTTTCAGGAGTTACAAGTTGTTAAATCTCATCTCAGGACTTGGCCATGTCCTCAGCTCAGGTTCATCTGCTCAACACTCAGTTCTTTCCTCCCAGCTCTTATCTACTGTTTTGACATCTTTACACTGCAGTGCCATGTGGTGAAGACACTGCTTCACAAGAAGACGCAAATCTCAGATTGCTGATCCTTTGCATTGAGAATTATTTATAATTCATACATTCAAAAGAAGAAAAGTTATTTGGCCTCAATTGCACTGCATCTATATATAGGAATATTGTAATGTTTCTCCTCAGACATGATTTACCATCTTTGTAAAAGTCCAGTGTCTGTCTTGTCTCTGCTACAGTGTAGTAAATCATGTGGAACGGGCCACCGACGACGAGCCTTGCAGTGCGTGGACCACAACCAGCAGGAGGTCCACGAGATGTACTGTGTGAATCAGATCAGACCTCCAGACATAGAAAGCTGTAACACCCATGCCTGTGAATTGATCTGGATCACAGGGGAATGGACTGAGGTGAGAGCCAAAGAAGCTGTGTGCCATTTAAATGATGTAGTCCCACTGAAGTCTATAGGATCTTACTTGTAAAAAATTCAGTTTGCTCTGAATAGGCAATACTTTACTCTTCCAAAAAAACTATTCATGCGAATCACCATCTTCAGATCCAGTGATGCGGAAATGACAGAAATCACCCATGTTTCCTGTGTGGAATACTGTTGTTATTTCATGCCGGTGATTTATTCTCTCCTCCAGTGCTCAGCCAGCTGTGGTCAGGGCTACCGCCAGCGTCTGATCTCCTGCAGCGAGGTGCATGTGGAGAATGACAACTATGAGTATGGCCATCAGTCTTTGTCCAACTGCCCCGGGACCCCCCCTGAGAGCTACATGCCTTGTAATTTGGACCCGTGCCCGCCGCCACAGGAGTGGAGGGTTGGAATCTGGGGACCGGTGAGCAAGTCTATGTTTCTAAATGTTGTCCAGGCATTCATCAATATTCTGTCTGGGGGCACATGCATGTTTCTTACTGTTGGTGTCCTGAATTCAACCATGAGATTTTTCGAAGAAAATCTTATAAAGACAGATTGTGAAGTGAATAAATGCAAGTTAAACAGGTCCTCTTTAGTTTTTGTGACAGATTGTAACAATTAGTTACAGCATTTTCTGCGGTCAACTCCTAACATGCACTTAAAACTGTTATGTGAATATTACAAATTGACCAGACGTGGATGGAAATGAGCATTAATCTGCGGTTTCTTTTGCTAAATTTGGATGTAAACTTGACTACAATTTTTGATTTTATGAAGTAGGCATTTTTTACGCAATCTTTTATGAGGTTTCACGGTTTCCTTGAACATAAATAACTTGCACATTGTACATTTTTAAAAGGGCTACCCTGAAAGATGAAAACTGCAGACATGACTGTCATACACAAGTTTTATTTTCACACTGTCATGGTTCTCGTCCTCCTCTCCAGTGTTCAGCGAGCTGTGGTGATGGTGTGATGGAGAGGACGGTGCAATGTGTGTCAGCAGACGGTCAGGAAAGCAGTAGGTGTTCTCAAGACGCCATGCCAGAGGCCAGGAAAGTCTGCAGAAATCCAAGCTGTGAGTCCTGCGAAAAAAACTGCTGCTCTTTTAACAAAGGTCACGGCTACCTGGGGTTAAGCACAGGCCAACTGAATGCATCCCAAATTCCAGTATTAGGTATGGCTTGAATCGAGGCGGTCATCTCAGAGAATCGGCCTTTAGTGAAATATTTATGATCCAAGGCTAACATCAAAGATTCACTGTCCAGTGTATTTACCCTCCTACTGTAGGATGGGACATCAAAGAGTGAGTGGCTTTTCGTTTTCTTTGATTCGACGCAGCGATTTGCCACACTTGACTTAACTCCTGAAATTTGTGTTTGCATGCGTGCACGTGTGTGTATAATGCCTGAGTGCCTGTCCTGTGTTAAATCTTTCCACAATACACCACTGTATATCTACTTATTTATACTTTTTTTGTGTCTCCAAGGCCGTCTGCCCTCTAGCTGTCAAGACATCCAGAGCACAAACGGCCCCCTCCCAGACAGCGAACACTTTCTCAGTATTCAAGGAAGAGCACTCAAAGTAAGATTATAGGTTCTTGTCTTACCCGAGAAATGCACAAACACACCATTTATGAAGTCATAACAGGTTTTATTTATAAACGTAGAGGGACAACTGACATTTCAGATGACTGAAACACTGACAGAACATTTTGTTTCTGTGTTGTGACTGCATAACAGTGCAAAGTGCTTAAAATTCATCTCTACTAGCTCGTGTCTTGGTGCTGCTGCTTGTACAAGGTTGCAGAAAGATGCAGCATATTTCATAACAGTCAGAGGAAATTCTTTCTCTGCCTTCAAAATGACTTTTAAGGACCAGTCAGCTCAGGTCATCTGGAGGGATTGTCTGCACTGTGCTCCTGTTTTTGCTGGGGCTTGTAATGGTAGTCGTAACATCTTCTATTCCACTCCTTTTCCTCACCTCTTCATCACCGTTATTGTTCCTAACTTCCCTATCTGCACCTTTTCCTCTAATTTCCTACTGTATTTTTTTCCTCTACCACCTCCATCTCTTTCGTTCACCCTTGGTTTCCTACTCCTCCTCTCTGGATACCACCTCTGCTTTTCCTTCTCTGCCTCCTCCTCCTCCGCCTTTTTCTCCTCAGGTCTACTGTGCAGGAATGCAGACAGAGACTCCACAGGAGTACATCACCTTGACGACCGGAGAAGGGGAGAATTTTTCGGAGATCTTTGGCTTCAGGTAAACAGCTAACAGGATAACATTGAGAATAGCCTGTATCATTACAAAATCCAGCTGACTCCTGGCAGTGTTTCTGTCTGTAAATGAAGAAATTCCATGAAAGTGTAAAACTGAGCTGAGGTATTCTGTGTTGTGTGTGTGTGTGTGTGTGTGTTGTGTGTGTGTGTGTGTGTGTGTTTTCCAGACTCAATGACCCCACCCAGTGTCCAGCCAATGACTCCAGAAGAGAGGATTGTGACTGTCGGAGAGACTACACCGCCGCCGGCATCACCACCTTCTCCAAAGTCCGCCTGGACCTCAACAAGATGAACATCATCAGTGAGTGGCTCAGATGGCACACACAAACACAAACACATACAACAGCATCCTGTGCCAGTGTTAACTCTACATTACTCTCAAATAAGAACCCCCTTTGCCATTTAATTATGTCCGTGCTCACGAGGGTTAATGGGCTCAAGATGTTTTCAAGGTTCATTTAAGCAACACACAATTACAAGGCTTGGGGGGATTAAATAGAACAGCTCTAAGTAGATGAAATTATACTGATATTGCCATTAGGCTGACCCTAAAACTAAGGCTAGATTTAGACCAGCTAAATAACACAAGTCATTATGGCAGAATGTAAGCTATCATTATAAAAGTTCATCTGAGGTCCTGTAGTAACAAATTCTAAGAAACAGACTTCCAGGAATATTTGTCAGATCTGACTTGATTAGCTCATTGGCTCATGTTGTTACTCAGCTACAGACTGGCAGTTTGCTGTCACCCGAGAAGGCAAGAGTGTTCCATTCGCTACAGCTGGAGACTGCTACAGTGCCGCACGCTGTCCACAGGTGAGAACAACAGCAGCAGCTGGTAATTACATGACATGAAGCGAAATTCCCTCCTTTTCACAGCAGACTGTAGAATTACCATAGCAGGAAAAGCACAAGTTTAACAACATTAATGATGGCTCAGGTCTTTTAAAGGGAAAATTCACCACTGTTTATATGGATGTCCAGCCAGGCCAGTGTTGATGGGAAATGTAGTCAATTAAAGCAATAAATTCCTCAGTGCTTGCTACTGACAGATACCAATTTCCCGACCAATGTGGAGCATTTCATCAGGAAAAAAGAGCATGCAGTGGTCTCATTAATAGTTGGTCCATGCTTGTTCCTGAATGGAAGCAGTTCAAGAACCAGAGCTAATTTGGTGGAAAAGGGGTTAAAGAAAGTGGAGTGTTCCTGCTGCCATAGCCGTGTCAGCAGTGCCTACATGGACTACTCTATAGCAATAATTTTATTTGTCAAAACGTAGTGTAGCCAAGGTTTATAGGTTCTGCCTATACCTCTGCAGGTAACAAAATAAAATCATGGAGATTCTGTAGTATGAACCAGAGCAGCAACACTCTTTATTATTTTTCCCTTTCTCCACAACAGTGCGTTAGCACCTAATTTTTTACCTTTCACAATAAAAGCCCAACTGAAATCACTCAGCATTTTGCCAAGAAGCAACTCAGCGAAGTATCTTACAATAGCATTAGATGGTAAAAATACTTGATGGCCATCTTTTCTTTTGGTCCTGCTAGTCTTGATTGTCTTTTTCAGTTTATCTTCTGGATCCTGAAGAAGGTCTTCAGCACACCTCTGTCCAAGTGAAGGGCAAAACATTCATTCATAGTAAAGCATACTCAGGCTCTGTCAAGGTTGGCATTAGAGACAATCTCCAACAAAAACTGCCTGCACTAAAATGCATTGCAGCAGACTGATTCAGTTTCTGATGGATGGCTTCACAGGGCAATCTGAACAAAGGCACCACCGGTCAGTGTTTGTTCTCGGCAGCTCAGGTTCTGGAGGGTCCCTGCCCTGCCATGTCCTCTGCACAGCGGCTGCTGCAGCTTTGGCCTCTTTTTGCTGTATTTCTTTGCTGTTCGTCTGGCTGGAATAAATATGGCTAAATGCCTGAGTCAGCCAAAAAGCTTCAAATGTATCCTCTTTCATAACGTCCTCTGTCCTCGTACTGTGGGAGGCCATTTTCACTGTTGGAAACATGGCTAGTTTGCAATACAAGCAAAGACAACAAGGAAGTTGTGTCTTTTAGAGCACACCCCCTGGCCACCTGGAGGCAAAAAGTTCTTCCTCCTTCCAACTACGACACTGTCACATCAAATGACAGCACTGCATGCAGGGACAAGAACAGATTTTGTTGCTGCGATCACCACTTTCTCAGTCAATATAGCATGCACTGAGGATTTTATTGCTTCATTGCTACATTTACCATCAAGCGTGATTAACTTCCACATTGAAGGTGACGAATTTTCCTTCAAGTGTCTTAGTAAGCTGTCCCAATTAGCCAGAGTGCCTCAGAAAAAACATGCATAAATGCTATGCAGTTGCTATTAGTGATATTAATTACACCTGTGCTCCTCCTGCTACAGTCTGATATGTAAAAATGTCTGTTGTTAAAAAAGCTTTGTCAGTATAACAAAATTCAATGGGATATGTTATTCATGTTCTGCCTCTGTTTCTATTTTTAGGGGCGGTTCAGGATCAACCTCTCAGGAACAGGTTTTAAGGTGGCTGAGGACACCTCGTGGATCTCCCAGGGCAACTATGCAGTGGCTAATATACGAAAATCACAGGTATTGGCAATATGTCCCATTAGTACATGTCCATTTTCTGGGAAAACTCCCCAAATTACAGCAAACTTCAATTAAACAGTGTGTGTTTGGTGAGGTCCTGGACACCTGGCTTGTTGAAATAGTTTAAATGTATTCTGTAACTATATATCAGTCGTTATTGTTAACTGTCCTCTGGCAAATCTTCAGCGCTTACCTATCTGTAATTCTTTACTTTACTGCCTCATCTTCTCTATTCCTTTCTGTCACCTCTTTTCCTCCATCCCTCCCTCCACTGTTTTTCCTCTCTGCATGTGCTCTTGGGATCAGAGCTCTAAGTGGGCATAGTCCCAAGTGGGCTCTGTATTCCCAGCTCCACTTCTCCCTATAAACTCAGTGAGAAAGGACCCTTATTGGGCAGCTGCTCTCTCTCAAGTGCCCCTACACCCTCCTCTTTTGAAATGGAGCTCAGGCTGGAAAGTGCATTTTGGTAAGGCGAAAACAGGAGGCAGTTGTGATGCCAAAAAGTGTTCACAGTCTGATTTCCATAGCCAGCATGCCGCTGTGGGCACTCGAGGCAGTTTAAATAAAGCCAGGTTGTGACAGTGGGACGGGGAGAGCACTCCAGAGGAGATCAGACAAACCACTCACTGCACGCTGTGGCTTTCATGTCGTGGGATAGTGCTTTCGGTGTACTCATCTGATGCAATTTCCTTTTTGTTGCTGGATGTTTGGACCAAACCGTTCATTATGCTGCATGTGATTACCCAATTCATACCTGGTGACAAACATGCGTGGTGGGCCTCAGTCTTTGTGTGCCTTATGAAAAAGAAAAGCTAATTTAGGAGTAACCACAACAACCCTCCCACAAATACCTTTCAAAATGATGTTTTTTTTCTCAACAGATCCCTCAAACTAACATCTGGTTTACACTGACAGTGATCAGTCACATGGGAAAATGTTCCTTTAACACAGGACAGAGAAATGCAAGCAAGCTGCGATCCTGAATAAAAAGTTATCTCCTATTCATATACATTTTTTGTATGTTTTTTTAATATTAAGCATCTCCCTTTAAAAGTATAATATACAGGAATTGTCAGTAAGTCTTTTTAACAGTATTGCCAGTTAAAGTGAAACTGAGGGCCAACCTCAGATTCACTCTTGTTTTGGAAAAACTTCTGTTTGCCTGGCATTTCTTGTTGCTATATTTACATTTTTCAGCCCTGTATCCACAGTTTTCGTAGCTTCCTTCGGATGCATGCTGCTTACAGGTTGACATTTTGTTGTTAACTCTTTATAGTCCCGGCTCCACCTGTGCATTGTGCCCAGGAACGTCCCAAACACAGCAAAATAAGAAGAAATTAGAAAAATACAGGCAGAGGGCGGAGTCTCTGCAGATAAATACACCACGGCACACATTTCTAGTGGGTCACAAGTGATGATCAAGATTACTTTTGTTGGAGTCCATTCCTTGTATTGTATCTTGCATAGGAGACCAATAAGAAACACCAGTAGAATCAGATATCAACTCTAACAACTGATGTTGTTCCTCTTGTGTCCACAGGATGGCAGCAGAGTGTCAGGAATATGTGGAGGCTACTGCGGTAAATGTACACCGTCCTCTGGCTCCAGTCTGCCTGTAACAGTGGAGTAGATCTAATACCATCAAACAGGTGCGAGATGCATTTTAAATATGACAACAATACTTTTTAATTATAAAAGGCACAATCTGTAATCAAAATGAAGATACGACTTCAGCCTCACCACCAAAATTGTAAACATATGCCTGGAATGATGCCGTAACTCCCCAACTAAACAACTAAATCTAAGATATCATTTATATTATTATTGTTTTTAATGCTCATTAGGGATGAACTACTCTAGTAATGCTTGTAAACAAAGGAATAAATCGGGCTTATTTTTCCAGTAAATGACAGTGGTCAAGTAAATATAAAATATTTTATATTGCAAAACTATATATGACAGCAACCCTCTTTTCTGTTCACTACACATCTTTCCTATGTCTGATTGTTGTACTACTCTGTAGGTTTATGAGGTTTTAATGAGGAAGTGACTGAGTGTTAATGATGTTTACATGTCTTTTTTTAGCATCTATGTCCATTCATCTCGGCAGTCCTCTTCAGGTCCTCATTGTGTCAAGACATCCCTCCTCTTTGGTGCTACAGCCAATTCAGAGATTAAACTCGCCCTGACCTCTTTTACTCCCGTGTGTGTATAGTGTAAATGAATCTGGTGTAAGTACTGTACATAGCAGGATACAAATGTCTTATTTATTGTACTCTCCATTTATTTTTATATTGTAATATAATTGAACTGTTTTGATGTCTATAGCGAACACCACACAGCTGCCATTTATCAGATTTTTGCCAGAATGTGCCTTCCAGTTTGGACATTTTCCATGTGGACATTTTCGTACTGTTGTCACTTCACACTGCATGTGTTACAGCCATATGTTCCTTTATAGTCCAGTTCATTAAGTTGGGTTTATTCCAGTGATGTTATTGTTGTGCTGGTCACCAGACCTGTTCATATTCAGCGAGGTGTCTCCAATCAGTGGGCTATTTTTATTTTTAACCTTTATCACTTCCGGCAGGATAAGCAGACACATACACAGGTGCCCAGTATAACTATAGTCTTGTTTTATACTGTGTGCCAACAAGCAGCTCCTTTAGGAAGACATTGTTGGTTTAGTGAAGAGAGAGTTTAGTGAATTTTCTAGTCAGATGTTATCAGTAAGTACAGCGATCCTTCTAGCTCTAAGTTGTAGGTATCTGTTGCTGTAAATTCAGTACTTCCAGTAACTGGGAGCCTTGCTCACCAGCCTCTCAGTACTTTTGATGTGTTGTATTTGTAGCCAATCATATTCAAAAGTGTGGATTATATACCAGCTGAATTGTGGTCAGGCTGCTCCACCTGCATCTCTCCAGCTGTCAGCTGCAGCTGCATGTCGTCCTCCAGCTGGACAGGAGAGAGGAAAGTGGAAAAAATAATAACACTCTGCAGGAAAAAGCCAGAGGCCTGTACTACAAAGAAGAATTTGTGGTTAGTGAGGTAACTTTAGACTTAATCCTGTGTTTTCAGGGATACGGGTTTATCATGCCAGACTTTCTACTTTCACTCTGGTTCTAAAATAGCATCTAACAAGAAGGACAGATCATTTACAACACTAAACACATAATGATGATTTTAGCTTCATTTTAATTGCGCTGAATTTATTTTATCCCCGGAGTGACAGCTGACAGTGTGGCTCATTTTTCACCGATTCCATCACAGCAGCTCAGAATAACATGAGACACCTGTGTGATGAGAACAGGAAATAAAAACAGAAGATTTTCTTTTAATTAGAAAACTAATTCACACACTGTTAATTGGCTCCCATGGTTTTTATTTGTATTAGGGTTATAAAGCCAGATGAGGAAAAGATATCTGAGGTATGTTGAGCTTGATTTGTCGTACAGGCCTCTGGTGTTTCTGCCATGACAGACACGCCTGCATTTGGAAAATACAGCCATATTGATGCTATAATTTCAAGTAGTTTTCTGAATGTGAAGAGGCTATCTGGGGATAATGTCAATTCAGCGTCCTTTAATTTTGTTCAAAATATAAGGTGTTTTCTGCCAATGAATGGCATAGTGTGCACTCTCTTTTTCAGTAAGACTGAATATGTGAACCTTTCTATGATACATACATCAGTATCAGTATCACTCTCAGTATGTTTCAATTTCAAAAAAGATCCATTCATGCTTCTTGCTGAGTTGAAACGATCACAGCTGCGTCCTCGTTGCAGGAGGACAGTGGGTATTGGAGAGCAACTGTGAGGCAGTTGAAGGGAATGATAATAATGTATGTCCCTAGAATGAAGTATGCTAATGTCGACAAAGAGTTGGTGTGGAGGTGGGATTCACAGGCCAGGCCTAGGGAGGAAGTGAGACGTTTACCCATGCACAAACACACTGTACACACACAAACACACTGGAACACATTACCGAATCACGAGGAGATGGTTGTACTGTAGGTTACAAGAACTGTAGAGATTACGCTGCCAGACATCAGAGAGAACCAAATTCCTTTGTGTTGTTGCATATCTCTCAGGTAGCGTGCAGTGACCAGGGAGAGCCATTAGCCTTTAGCTTTCACAGAACAGACAGGTTAGCTTATCTGGAGCAACTTGAAAGAAAGACTTCACCTCAGGCCAATGAAATTCCAGTCGACACTCCGGAGATATGATGCACTGGTTCGGCCCTGGAGACACCTCAAAAACTGCTGAGCCCACAGGCCCCGCAGCGTGATTTCTGTCCAGATGCTGCCTGTAAACTTTGCCTTCTGTACCTCACATTCTTCCCTCCAGCTTTGTTTTGTTTTTTATGAGTCTATCCAAACTGTACATACTGATGTGCTCCTGTGTGGAGCATTCTGACGTGTTGTTTTGTGACAATATCAGGGTACTTTTTGTGTATATGTATGTTTTTGTATCTCTTTTGCAGGTTTACACAGTTTTATGAGCATTTTTTTTCTGTTTCAGAAACATTGAAAGACACAGGAAGAATTCAGACAGTATTTAAAAGAACAGTGTGTAAGATCTAGGGGGATTTAGTGACATCTAGTGGCGAGGATTGCAGCTTGCAACCAGCTGAAACTTCTCCCAGTTAGGATTCCCTTGATGTTCATTGTTCAGGATGTTTTTACCGTGAGCTGAATTATCTGCAGAGGTCTCCTCCTCTCCAAAACAAGGTGATTAAAACTGCTAAAAAACACTGAATAAAGCAGTTTCACGTTACAAATCAGTGTTTCGCTGACACTGTTCAGCATGTCGGAGACGGCTGCTAGCCCAGCACCTGCTAATATGTACTCACCTTTTCTCTCAGATAGCTTAAGATCCAGATAATCAGAGGTTTTTACCGGGAGCTAAATTATATGCAGAGGTCTCTTCCTCTCCAAAACAGATGTTAAACTGGTAAAAACACTGCACAAAGCAGTTTCACATTAAAAAAATGAATGTTCTCTGGTGCTCTCATTGTGGAGGGGCTGCTAACTACCTGAAAACGCGAATGACCCTGTCTATAGCCAGTATTTGGTTTGTCCACTTTTGGCTACTGTAGAAACATGGTGGTGCCACATGGCAGACTCCGTGGATGAGGACCTTGCTCCCTATGACATAAACAGCTCAGTCTAAGGTAACAAAAACACACGATTTTTATTTTCGGGTGACGAAAGCACACCTAGTACACTATATTCAATTTCTGCCAATATAGCCCCCTAAATCCTACACACTGGACCTTTAAGCCTTCAGTGTGTGTAGGTAGATGTGCAGGGTGCATACTGTGCGTACAACTGTTGAAGAAGCCATATTTGCTTTTCTAAGCCTTTCTGTAAATGGTGCTATTTCTCAGCCTCACTGTATGTGATAATGTGCACACTTCAGCCAAAGGGAATTTCACAGTCTTTAACTGCCTCTATACGCGTATGAAATGATTTCTAAAGACACGGGGAAGTAAACATTTTGTGTCTTACTGACAGTTGCAACTGATAAATGCACTTCTCATTGTGAATGTCAGAAGTTAGTCAATAGAGTTCTCAGGTGTCATAAATGAAGGGATTATTATGATATTTAAGTGTATTTATCTTATTTTACACATTTGCCACATGTTTATCAGGTAACTGAAAATGTATTATTAAAGTTTAACAAAGTGTCATTATATTATGCTTTATTTTATATGCAAATATTTATTTTATCTTTTCTTTATGTGAATGTACATAGGCTTTGACCATAAATGACTATGAATTACCATTCAGTATGGCCATAAAATGAACCGTCTGGCAACACATTTCCTGTTTTGTGAATACGTTTATTTATATGTGTGTCATATCTAGATTGTATAAGCAGAGTTTGGTGCTGCCATATGAAAAGCATGATTTATGTATGAGATCAGATAAGCAATGATCAGGAGGAAATAAAATGCCTGACGCATGCCATGCTTGCCCGTCTGCTTTTCACACTAATATATCATTTTTACAGTTTGTCCTTGATGTACCATCCAGCTACAGCACCGGCTGTAAAAATCCCTAACACACAATAGTTAGATTAATACTCGGATCATAAAATTCTCACTCCATAGTGCTTCTGCTTAATTATGATTACACACCTTCCTCCATCATAACAGTCTGGCTCGTAACCTGACAGATGTGTTTTATGGATCTAATCTAAGCTCTGTCTGTATGCATAACAGTGAATTATCAGGCTATCCAGCAGGTGTCAAAACTGTTCTTCTTAAATAAATATAATCCACTGCTGAGCAGATTTCAGAAGACAAAGGAGCGAACGGGGAATGGCCTTTATCAAAGCCAGATTTTTTAAGACATTTCTTAAAAAATGCGCTGCTTTGAATAGTTGTATGTGTCTTAACGGGTTTTTCTTGTTTGTTTTTTTACAAAAAAATTCAATTACCTTGTTAAAAAAATCTTAAAATTACATCTAGGTCTTTTAACTCCTTCTACAAATGTTTGTTTTAAAACTTTAACTGTTTAACTGTATCGTGCTTCACTAAAAACTCTATTCTCAGTGTGCACTGGATGCTCAACACGCCTGTGTAAGTGCACATTGAAACGTGATTATCTTTTAAACTATTTAAACCCTGTTCTACATCCTCTTAAACTCAGATTTTTGTGACCACAGAGAAATTTACCCCTCAGCAAATGACATGACATTGAGTCTTCTGGTGTTGAACTCTGAGCAACATCATCTCACACAGTGAAAGTCAAACATTCAAACAAAGCAAACACATAATTGCTGCATATCGCCAGCATATTGAAATGTGTCCCCTCCTCAGTATTTATAATAATCAGTCATCAAATGGCTTCAAAAGCTGGAAGAAACGACAAAACACACTGAATGGTCGCTGAAGTCCTCCTGTTTCATGTTGGTTTCCATGTCAACCAGCAACTGTCAACAAAACTGTATTACTGCTGGTTTGTCATTGTAACAGGCTGAACAATGACCTGAGGCTGATGTTTCAGCATCATACAAACTATCTTTTACTTTAAGGCAACACTATGTAACTTTTGAAATAAATCAAACAATCTTCCTCAAAAGTTGAAAAATTGGATCGGATTGAACTTATAAAAGGCATCCTTGCTCAGCTCCACACATGCAGGAGTTTTGGTGCCATAGTTTTACTTGGTCTGATATGACCAGTAGGATACGGGGGCTCATATTGGAAAACTTTCGGTAGATGTTGTTGGATAACAGATGTTCTGATGTTATGAGATATTAAGATTGAATGATTTTCCGCAATGGGAGCATGTACAGTCGTCACTGTTTAACAAAAGTCAGTTTGGGGTGCAACTTCAGATGTAAAATGTTGTTGGCTTGTCTGTATGCAACTTAAGGTGGAGACAGACTGACAGACCTTTTCAACTTCCCCCCCTGAGTGTTTCTAAGTGTATTGTTGTTGCAAAGATAATGAGATTGCTTTCTATTTTCCTCAGAGCCTAGCAGCTAATCACACCCATACTTGGGAATCAATTATAAATATCAACACACTCACTTGTAAGCATTAACAAACAGCAATGAAAAAGAGTAATATAGTTAAATAAAGTACAAACTGGAAAAACATTGTTGCATTAATATCAACCACAACTAAAATACTGAAACTAAACCCCATGTTGCCAGACCTTTAACACAGCAGTTCCAGTTATGTCTCTTAGCTGCAACAATCTTTCACATAGTAATCTATAAACTATCAGAACAAAGTTTCAAGTTACTTTCATTTTCACAGCACTTTAAAAAGCAGAGCAGGTTTTTCACCAAAGTGCTTCACAAGGACAGATATAAATGTATACACACAGACATAACAGTGCACAGATGAGTTAAACAAGATTAAAATAAAACAAGTCTAAATAAAATTTAAACACAGAGAATCAGATTAAAAAAAGGTCAAGTACAATTAGAGAGTAAAAATGAATCTTTAGGTGCATCTTAAATGCATTAATAGACTCAGCCTGTCTAATGACCTCTGGCAGGCTATTTCAGAGTCGAGGAGCCACTATAGAAAAAGTTCTGTCCCCAGCCTAACTTCTCCACGAAGGGGCCACAGCCAACATGCCATGGTTGGTGGCTCTGTGTGGTCTGGTGGTGCTGTAAGGGGTAAGGAGCTCTGAGATATATGTAGGGGTGAGACTATGGAAAGACATATAGACAATTAGAGGAATTTTGAAGTGTATTGTGATGACTCTTTGTAGATTAGTGGGTGATAGGAAATGTCTAATTTTGGAAATGGTTCTGAGCTGGAAGAAACTGAACCTAACAACAGAATGTACCTGCCTGTTAAAACTCAGATCAACATCAAGTTTAACACCAAGGTTCTTAGCATGTGGTCTGATGTAGGCAGAGAGGTGATTGAGGTTCTGGGCGATAACAGCGGTATGATGTGGGGGGCCAAAGAGTAGGATCTCTGTCTTAGCCATATTTAACTGTAAGAAATTACAGTATGAGCCCACCAGTCTGAAATGCCCTGGAGACAGTTTTGTAACCTAGTTAAGTCTACTTGATTTGGAGAATTTAGGGGGAGGTAGATGTGAGTATCGTCTGCATAACTATGAAGAGAGATGTTATGAGACTGAATGATTTTCCCCAGTGGGAGCATGTACAGACCGAAAAGAAGAGGACTTAACTGAACCCTGTGGAACCCCGCATGAAACATTTGCAGGTGTGGAGGATGAGCTGCTAATAGAAACAGTGAATCGTCCAGTGAGCCAACCAAGGGCAGGCCCTGAAATACCAACCCAGCGTGTCAAGGTGTCCATGAGGATCTAAGATCTAAAAGGATTAAGATGGAGCATTTACCAGCATCCGCAGTAGGAGAGATGTCTCTGTACAATGTGTTCCCTGACTGGAATTTCTGTTACTGATACTGTTTTATTTAAAAAAAAAATAGGACAGAATCTTATTGAAAACAACCTTTTCTAAAACCTTAGATAAAATGGAAAGCTTGGAAATCGGCCTAAAATTACTTGAAATAGCCAAACAAGACCAGGCTTCTCAGGGAGTGGCTGGACTGCAGCATGCTGAAGACAAGATGGGACTGTACCTGTGGCTAGAGAACTGTTAAAAATCATCAGTATGGTTGGACCAATTGCTTCAAATGACTGTTTTAGGAGCTTTGTTGGAATTATATCAGTCTGACAACCTGTCAGCTTCATACCTGCAATTATGCCTTTAAGCAGGGGTAAAGTGACTGGGCAAGAATTATTAAAAGCAGGAGGGCTCTCAATTGCTTTTTGTAATGATGTCTGAGACGTATCTTGCTTTTGCATGTTTAACAGATGATTAGTACTTGATTTGAAGTTCCTTATATATGTCATAGCAGACATGTAGTCCATCTTTTGCCCACTTACGCTCTGCTGTCCGGCAGTCCCTTCGAATAGAGCGTGTGGACTCGTTCAGCCAGGGGTCTGCGTTGGCCTTCATAGTTCAGTTCTTCAAACGGTCGGTAGACAGACAGGACTTGTGAAAGAGGCCTATTAATTCATCAGTGTTTAAGCAGGTGGGGGAGGATTCAATAACAGAGACTGTGGAATCAGCACTATAGCTACTAGAAAACAGGTTGGGTGCAGTAGATTTATACAGAAGCAAGTTGGGGCAGGCAGTCTTGGTATAGACAGGGGAAACTCAGTATCAGATAAAACAACCCTGTGGTCAGACACACAGATGTTGGGTAGGACAAAACTGCTAAACAAGGGGACAAAAGACAGGAGTAGGTTGAGAGTATGACTCTTTATACATGTTGGGCAGGTCACAGACTGCACTGAGTTAAGAGAGCTCAATAAGATGTAAACAATTAATAGCCAATGTATTAGTGGGACAGGAAACATGAATTAAAATCTTGTCATGTTTTGACATAACAACTTGTAAGAGCTCAGAAGATTCACTAAGAAAGACTTTGTCGTGATATGGTAAGATAGGATAGTCCTTTATGTGTCCCATAAGTGGGGAACTTTCAACATTACAGCAGCAGAGGGTTAGTGCAAGTGAAATAAAAACACAAAGCAATATAACATAAGCAAAATGTAACACAGAGACAGACTGAATTATTGAACATTATTGACTGATGGGAAAGTATAGATATTCACACGGTTTAGCATATACTGATACTGCACTGGTATGATACATGAAGCATATGATACATACTGATATTTGGTGGTCTATAGACTAAGTAATTTACCATTTAGCACAAAATGTAAACATTCATTTTTATAGATCACAGCTACTCCACCAACGTGACCAGACAGCCTGGGTTGATAAGGATATGCATAATCAGGAGGTGTGGCTTCTATTAATGAAATCATATCTGTGTTTAGCCAAGTTTCTGTGATGAACATATCAAGCTAATTGGAGGAAACACCTCAGATCCAGTAGGGCAGATCTGGTTGGGGTTTGAAGAGCTGATTGGTTTAATGGCTATTCGGTTACTGTAACTGACACCTCTGTCCAAAATGTGTGACTTACCAAATTTGAATGCTTTCTGCATGCTACATTGTAGTAGCACTCATCATGTGGTCTATGTGTAGCTAAAACTCTGTTCTAGAAAAGCTCTCTTGGCTGTCATGAAAGTACGTTTGGCAGCAGAAGGAGCCAGTGGCAGGGACCAGAGATGACGGAGAGGCCAACTGGGGCAAAGAAGAAGAACAATTAGTGACCTGTGTGCAGTTTGGGGTTATTGAGGAGCACTTAGCGTTCAGTCAGGGAGCTGTAGTACAGTAAGTGCATGAAGAATGCTTGCTAAAAGTGCACATGTACCTCGGAAGGTAGGGTGGTTGCCGTCTCAAACTTGTAATACAATAGAAAGGCAAGCTTATTACACAGTGTTGTGCTCTCTAACATCAGTTAGTACTCTTTTGTAACTGGGGACAGCTACTGAGAGCTTCTGGGTTTCGCGGTATTTGACGCACTTCCTTTGTGCCGTAAACTGAGCCTTCATTTTCTGGGAGAATGTACCCTATGGCAGCCAGAACTGCATAGTGGAAACACAGCTTATGGGGAGCAAGTCTAAATGCAGATGGTGTCTTTATTCTACACCTATTACATTGGGCAATCAACATTTACTTCATAACATAATAGAGGCAAAGCAAGAGCTGTCTATTTCCACTTTAATAATAATTTAAGTAGGGATTCAAATGTTACGACTGACTGCAGGGCAGAGTGAATATGCTTTTCAGTATCTCTCACTAATTTACACAAGTGTACAAGATCTATATTTCATGTTGTTTTGCTAATCTCAGGTGAGCTGCAGCAATAGGATCTGACACATCATTTGGGGATTGATTCCTCAAATGTTCGTCAACAGTCTGAGTAAGCTGCTGTGTGAGAGTGGCTGTTATACGGGGGATAAGTGCAAGCGAGGAAAGGAAAGACAGGGAAGGAGAGTTGGGGAGACTGGAGCTTTCAACAGCTCCAGAGGGCTTGTCTAAACTTAAGGACGTGATTCAGAAGTAGATTTTCAAACATCCCATGGGTCAGTTTGTTGAAAAACTCTCCGCGTTTCCCTTCTCCTTTCTTGCTCACACATGAAAGCTGTGAGACAGCTCCTCTGTAGAGTAGCTAGCTGACAGCAGCGTGTCAGCAGGTTTGTATTACATCAGATATTCCTGAAAAAGAAAAGACAGACTTACAGGGAAATATTCCTCCAGATGTAGCCAAATGTAATCCAAAGAGCTGTGCCTCACTGCTCATAAATAGTTGCATCACTGTTGAAAGGTATGATGAATTCCTCCAAGCATGCTGCATGCAGGTTTAACATTACAAAGACAAGTGGCTTCTTGCTGTGAGACTGCATCGACTCCTCACTGCAGGTTTTCAGCAGCATATCTGATCAAAGTGACATCAGCACTTACTCTGTGTATAGGAACTCAGGTGAACCATAGTTTGGAAGACATTCATGTTTTCCATTACAAGAGATAATATGTCACGGTCACTGGTAATCTGACACATCTGATCTGTTGTGCAGATATTGATTGTGACTCAGAGACTAAGTGCACTGTGGCTCCTGTGGTATGAATTATAACGACCTTATAATCAGTGGTTCAAGCAGAAAAGGACATGGTTTATTTCAGTCCATGGCACCTGTCAAATAGCGTTAGATTCACCTTTAATGTGTATGTGACATCCATATAATGTGTGCTTATGTGTTTGTGTGGGTGGTTGAGAGTATCTGTCTCCATGGTGACCTGACAAGGGCATGTTATGTTAGACACTGTACATCAGCACATGTGTGCAGACTGTCAGGTGTTCAAGGCAGGAACATATAACCAGTACTTATGACACCTCAGAGGTAAGTGTTCTAACTAAGGACAAAAAGACAATTATAATCTGATTTGCGTGAATGAGTTTGTCCAGCCGTGCATGTGTGAATTATCTTTATTTATTCTTTGCTGCTTAAAACAGTAAATCTTTCTGGCTTGAAAAATTATATTTGTTTCATTGACATATTTTATTCTTAGAAGTTGGTAAAAATCTGAAACATGTTTGACATTTTTGAGCGGGATGGAATTAAAATAAATAAGTTAGAATATCTTAAATAAAACAAGTCGATCACTAAATATAACCAAAACATTTAGATAAATTATGTTGGTTGAACTTGATTTAGTTCATAAAAAACACTAATAAAACATAAAACATAAAATACTAATAGGATTTACTCAATAAAGCCAGAGTTGGAACTACTAAAAAAGTATGCAAATTGTTACCTTTATTTTATTTTATTTTACTTTATTTTTGGGATGAAAGCAGATGATAGCTATCAATTGGATTACAGTTTTGTTTTGTTTTTAAATAATGAGTACTAGGGATGTCCTATCTGAATTTGTGAACCCTGAAAATATATATAAATGCTGGGGGAAGTTTTTTCAATTGCGCAATTTTAAACAATTTCAACATTTCAAAACAGAGAATTCAGACCACATAAAATCAAATACATAGTTTTCAAAGCAAGATATTTGTGTGCTATGTATTCAATTGCATTTAATGTTCAATTTTATAGCATTCACAACGGTTATTTCAGGAATGAAATGACTTAGGTGTCTCATAAATATTATTTACTATCTCAAAACTACTAGAGAAGATATCCGGATCTCATAAGCATGAGATATTTTTCTTACTATTAGAAGAACTTTCTCTTCACTATGAAAAAGCAAATAATAATAATAATAATAATAATAATAATGATGAGATAAGGCCTCCATTTTTTTCTGTAATGCATTGTACATCCTTACAACGTTGAGCATTTAGTATTGAAAACATTTTTAGCCTTTATTTCCTTTCGTACAAAGACACTCATTTGGAGAGGGGAATATTAAACATATGTGTAAATATAACATCCACTCAGTTTATAGCTGTAACAAACTCAGTAGATTCATGGTTTGTATGGGAGCAGTGCAGGTAAAGTGCTTCACCTCAGTGTTCTTGTTGTTATTCTTTACTGGCCTGTAGTTTTTCCTCTCCTCTCGGTCCTTTACAGTGATCTGAGGCCCTCCTGCAGCTAAATGGCACCAACCACTGCCATCATTTACCTCCACTCACAGTGGAGTCTAAAAGCACACTGATATGTGTCCCTGGTAGAAAACATAGGTACTGTTATTGCTGACTGAGGAACAGAGTGATTCAGGAAGCAAAGAAGGGTTGCTGAAGCCAGCTTTTCTGACTGCTTTTAATGGTGCAAGAGGTTGCTGTCATCTCTAAGTGCTGTTAGGTGTGAGGACGTGTGTGTAGGTGCATGTCTGTGAAACAGACAGAGTGGCGTGGGTGGGAATGGGGAACAGGGAATATTTGACACCTGGTGTTGACAACACTAGCTCAGAAAACGGAGACAGAGGATATCAGATTTTTCCATTTGCAAAAACAGGTGATAAATACAATAAACATACACATGTACATACTCACAGACATCGCTGGAGTCTACTTTCCTGTGTATTCCCATATCTGTGTTCTGATGAGTGCAGTATGCAGCTAGTCTCACAGACCTTCCCACAAGGATTAGACCAAAGCAGCTGTAGGTTTCAGGCTGTACTAGACGTTCCCAACACTTCTGAACGTCATGTCCGCCACCTTCCAAGCAGCCACTCACTGAAGCCAAATCAGCCCTGACGGACTTCTGCAGGTCCAAAGTTCACAGGCGAGATATTTGAGATAATGCGATGCAAACTGCACGGCATCAGAAATCCAAGATTTATGGAGACTGCTGTTTTCCTCAATGACAAAATCTAAACAGCCCAATATGAGCTTCACTAACACTCACTGTTGACCGTACAACCAAAAAAGGAGATTTTACTCTGAGGAGTAGCATGCAAGCTGGTTTTGATTCTGCCACCAGTGTTTAAGCTTTTTTAAGACTTAATGAGGGGAGTTTTAAAGTCATGAGTCCCCAGGGTCAGCTCCCTCTGCCATCATTACCATCATCATTCCTCAAGGTAATCTAGGATGGCTTTGAACTCAGGCTTAGTAGTAAGCCTCAGGCCCACATGCACACACAAATAATGTGGATGCCCAGATACTGTATGTGTTTATCTGAATGTGGAATGACTGCATGTCCGTTTTGTGTGTGTGTGTTTTTCTTCTTTGCATTCCTCTCTGTTTGCTGCCATCATTTGACTCCAGACTGCTGATGTGTGACAAGGATGCTTTGTTTTTTAACTTCTATCCACCGATGCAACTGAGCGTCTCGGAGTAACAGGTCTGTCCTTGAGACAAAGCCGAGGACTCGCTGCTTTGTCTCAATTCATTTCAGGGCAGCAACATTTTTGTTTTGACACAGCAACACTTGCTGCTGCAGTTCTCTGTTGTTGTCGCTCCAAAGAAAAAAAAAAGTGAAAGAGAAAAGAGCAGAAAACTGATTTCAGCCTCACTTTCTTTTTGCTTCTGATAGATTGACAGATACAGGCTTTTAAAACTACAGTGTGACTTTTACATATAAATGAGCGACTGTTACATTCAAGTCTCTGCCAAATGAGCTGACACATTGCTGTTCAAGCATGTCACTGCAGGGGAAAGCTCTTTCTATTTCACAGTATACGAGAATTTTGGTTTCAGGGTGCTTTGGTGACTTTTACGTGCAGGTGCATTGAAGTGATGCGTTTTATGTCAACCAGCCAGATCTACAGGGGGGAGAGACCGTAAGTTTGTTTCACTGTCATTTTTGATGTTGATGACGTTGTCTTCTGATACTTTTGTGTTGACAGTTTGAAATAAATAATGGAAAGAAGGCCTGAGGGACCACAGATATAGGTAAGACCATAGCGATTAAGCAGCAGCTTGGAGTATGGCGGAAGCATCCAAGAAAAGTTTTACAGGAGTGGATGTGCAGTGCATTCAGAGGAAGGATTAAAATCAATAAACGACTCAAAGAGAGCGCTACTGGGGGCGGGAGGAATACTGGGAGCTCACCTGCAGGCATATGTCATAAGCACACGTCAACAGTGTTTGTGTAATTACTCTCTCTGCCAGAGGAGGGATATAAAGTTCATACTTCTACCACTTTTAATATTAATACATCCTCTTTGATGATGAGCACAAGTCTCAGTGAAAGATAGACTGATGCTTGAAAAATATTCATATAGAATCACATCAGTGTGTTGCATTAGAATCAGTTTATTTCTCCATACACAGCAAGTGTAATTTTGATCAGTCACACAAAAAAATACGACAATTAAAGTGGCACTAATTAGCTTCTATCTAACTAAGCAGTGACTATGTGTTTGGGTTGTCCAGCCACAATTTGACTATTTTGGTTCCCTCTTACAGATCTCATAGTGTTGTTTTCGGCCGCAGCAGGCAGCTCTTTCAGTGAAAAGCTGAACAAAGTGAAGAATTATCAGCTAAAGAGTCAGATTCTCTTCATTAGGAGTTAGAAACCAGAGCTAAACAGAGAGAGGTTATTATGGACACAAATATAATGTTGCTTTGTCTGCTACATGTGCAAACATGCAGTTGTTTGCTGACAAGTTCACCAACTTATATGGTGGTACATCAGTGTATCTCAATGTCAGTGTTGTGTTTACAGCTTGTTTCTACTCTATGATGAAATCAAAAGCTCCAGAAAAGCTACTGAATGGACCCTGTGGTGAGATTGTTGGCACTGTGGTGAGACGCTGTGTTGCTACATGGCTGGCTGTCGAAAAACTAGTCCAGGTATTACAGTCATTATGTTAGAATGAATTTTAGAAACGTCTTTTGATTTCAACCTTTACTTTATCAACTTAAAACACTGTTTGTCTTTGCAGAACAGGTACATTATTTTACAGTAGACTGCTCTATTATTTATTTTTCTAAGTGCTTTCTGGAGCTGTAGGCACAGGAAATTTCACTACCTGTTTAACTGTGTATGAATTTATGTGACATTTGATTTATGATTTCGTTTGTGATTATTTGTTGGACTCACTCTGCACAATTCACAATCTTTCAGTAACAAAGAAACTTCATTCTCCAACAATTCAGCAGGAAAATGTATTCGACGTCTGGGTTGTCTGTAGCAGTGGTTCTCAGATGGTGTGCCGCAGCACACTGGTGTACCGTGATGCAAATCCAGGTGTGCCCTTGTGATAACCACACATTATTATTATTATTATTGCAATATTCATACAAAAAGCTATGAATGAATTTTTATTTGACTGTATCAGTATGTTGTGCACAGTCATTTCTTAATAAAGAGGCAAACTCTGACTAAAAAAATGCAATTTAATTAAACCTAATTTAAAAAGAAATCTTATTGGGGAATATTTGTCACTGTTCGCACAAGAGAAAACGTGTGTGACACATCACATTATCTTACATTATTTCCCATTTAAATGTATGTGTTATTGGTGCTATGATGTAGTTTATAGAAGTTTAAAATGAATTCTTGAATCACTTGTCAATAAATATTTTATGAGTAATTTTAATTGTCAATTGTTATTTGATATTAGTAAATAAAAACAAACATTAATGTTGTGATAAGAGTGAAAACACGTGTTATAGAGGCTATTGTGCACAGATATACACTCACCTGCCACTTTATTAGGTACACCTTGTTAGTACGGGGTTGGAACCCTTTTCCCTCAGTACTGCCTTAATTCTTCATGACATAGATTCAACAAGGTGCTGGAAACGTTCCTCAGAGATTTTGGTCCATATTGACATGATAGCATCACACAGTTGCTGCAGATTTGTCGGCTGCACATCCATGATGAGAATCTCCCGTTCCACCACATCCCAAAGGTGCTCTATTGGACTGAGATCAGGTGACTGTGGAGGCCATTGGAGTACAGTGAACTCATTGTCATGTTCAAGAAACCAGTTTGAGATGATTTGAGCTTTGTGACATGGTGCGTTATCCTGCTGGAAGTAGCCGTCAGAAGATGGGTACACTGTGGTCATAAAGGGATGGACACGGTCAACAACAATACTCAGGTAGGCTGTGGTGTTTAAACCATGCTCAGTTGGTACTAAGGGGCCCAAAGTGTGCCAAGAAAATATCCCCCACACCATTACACCACCACCACCAGCCTGAACCGTTGATACAAGGCAGGATGGATCCATGCTTTCATGTTGTTGACACCAAATTCTGACCCTACCATCTGAATGTGGCAGCAGAAATCCAGACTCATCAGACCAGGCAATGTTTTTCCAATCTTCTATTGTCCAGTTTTGGTGAGCCTGTGTGAATTATAGCCTCAGTTTCCTGTTGTTAGCTGACAGGAGTGGCCTCCGGTGTGGTCATCTGCTGCTGTAGCCCATCTGCTTCAAGGTTCGATGTGTTGTTGGTTCAGAGATGGTCTTCTGCATACCATCTTGAACCAGTCTGGCCATTTTCCTCTGACCGTTTGCATCAAGACAACTGCAGCTCACTGGATATTTTCTCTATTTCGGACCATCCTCTGTAAACCCTAGAGATGGCTGTGTGTGAAAATCCCAGTAGATCTACAGTTTCTGAAATACTCAGACCAGCCTGTCTGGCACCAACAACCACGCCACATTCAAAGTCACTTAAATAATCTTTCTTCCTCAATCTGATGTTCGGGTTGAACTTCAGCAGGTCGTCTTGACCATGTCTACATGCCTTAAGCATTGAGCTGCTGCCACATGATTGGCTGATGAGCTATTTGCCTTAACGAGCAGTTGAACAGGTGTACCTAATAAAGTGGCTGGTGAGTGTAAATACAGGTGTGCCTTGAGATTTTGGCTCGGCCTTGGGTACAAAAAGTTTGAAAACCACTGGTCTATAGGCGGCTATGACCGTCATGCAGTCTTGTACCACTCCATTTAAAAAGAAAATGTATCCAATAAAGAGAAACCTATCCACAGATATGCATGTCATCCACCCCTACATTATCATGCATTCCTAAACTTAAGAGAGGCTGACGGAGCTGCATATGGGCTGTAGAGCACAGCCTTGAGCAAAATGTGTGTCTAGCACATCTTGGTATAAAGTGCCTGTGAGTCAGAGCTCTCGCACACTGAGGCTGTGTCACCGAAGCCTTTTCTCTAGTGATGAATGGTCGGCTCTTGCTGGAGAGAGTCAACACTGTCAGACCACAGGGAAGGAGAAAAACATCGGCCCATGGGGCAGATGGCAGACATTTCTTGTGAGGTGAATAGAGGTTAGGAATTAATCTGAACAAATGTGAGTTAAGAGATGCTGCGAGAGAGAAAGAGATGATACTAGAGAGCATGGGCATGAGTACATTGTAAGTGGGAACAGGAGGACAGGACACTGTGTTGTCCCTGGGTCAGGGCTGCATTATGTTACACTGTGACTCAGCAGTGACATCAACAAGTGAAAGTATTTTCTGAATGTATTCACCTTTTCAAACTGAATCTTTTGGCATTTACCTCCTCGCCTTGCAATTTATGGAGAATAATAGGAAACTGGTTATATAAAGCTAGACTGTGTGACGGAAAACATTTATTTCCTCAATGATTACAGGCTCTGTTATTTGCCTTGAGATTTTCTCAGACTGGACGTCATTACTCGCCCACACCGTCATCTAACCACTGCATCACTGTTTTTGTCCAAGTGTAATTACAGTTTGTCAGGGTTTTTTTTTTTCCAAAAGTATTTTTTCTAGTCCTCCATTGGCTGTGAGGAGAAAAAGGGTGGAGCTGCAATCCGGAACAGCTCCATTCATTAATGAGGCTGCTTAATAGGATAGGACTGCAGCCTGGGCTCGGTGCGTTTGGAAAAGTCGTGAGGACATTTGAACAAAAAAGCTCTGGTTTCCAGTTTCCTCTGTCACCAGTGTCCGCCTGTGCCTTCACTGTCCTGAGATCAGCCTGTCATGTTCAGCCGCAGCTATAAGAGGAGAGACTCCAGCAGATCGGTAGGTAGGCAAAACAAAGTTGGAGGTTTGATGTGGCGCACGTAGCGACTCGCTTTGCGCGCTAATGAATAAATACGCACGCGACTTGTGTTTGTTTGATGTGAAGTTTTCCCTGTTGTGTTTCTGCTGTCCTGTTGCTGAGGGCATCAACTTACATCTGCTCTGTGATGATAAGGCTGGCACGAGCCTCATTAACAACACAGCGTGCACCATGATGAAAGATAGCTCTGTTTAATAAAAGACATCAAGTGAGGTGTGATCAGAGAAAAAATATGTACTGCCTGTAGGTGTTTTGTAATTAGCTTTTTAAAAAAATATTATTTTAAATTGTGAACTGTAATTAATGCAGGTTACATAAAAAAAAAACTAAATTTAAAGGGGCAGTGCACCCCAGAATCAAAATACATTTTTTTCTCTTTCTTGTAGTGCTGTTTATTATCTGAACTATTTTGGCGTAAGTTGCCAAGTGTTGGAGATATCAGCCATAAAGATGTCTGCCTTCTCTCAAATATAATAGAACCATGGACCCTTTCACTGTTAGTAAACACTATAGCCCCTTTTACACTGCCAGATTTCCGCGAATGTTGGGCCGTTTTGCCGGCAAGCTGCGAGCGTTTAGACACACAGAGCCGGATTGGCGAGTTGATCCGAGGTGCCCAATTTTCCGCCTCGTAGGATAGTCATATTGGCGGAACGGTTTTGATTTTACAGAGCGAGGTGGCCTTCCGCCTCGGGAGGGGCTGTTGATGACTTGTGGGAGGACGCAAAGCAGAAGATGAGCAATTGGGGTGATAAAGAATGGCACGCCCTCCTTGCGCTCGCTAACGAGAAGGCCATTACGGGAACCGTGAAGGACGGGCCGATGTACGAGAGTATTGCCGAAGGACTGACCAGTACGTCACCGTTTACGTCACACGCTGAGCTGCATGTTCTGTTACTAGCTCACACCGCCCATTGCCTCGAAAAAGGTGCATTCTGTATAAACAAAAGTAGGCAGGCGGCATTTTGCTGCGCTCCCGATTTTGTTTTTATACTGCCAATGCGGAAAGAAGAGGGACTGGGCTTTCCTGCAAATTTGCACAATTCCTGTGTAAAAGAGGCTAGTATGACGTATTTTGGTGGGTGGGGCTTAGCTGGAGGCAAAACACTTCTCCACAGACATTAGTAAGCGCTGGCTAGCAGGTTCTCTTGGGTTGTTTTAGACTATGTAGGAAGATGATACAAGTGTTGCATTCAGGAATACTCTAGCACTGTAGCACTGTAGCACAAACTGGACCATTCACTCGTAAAGTCGTAACGCTGTCAGTTTGGAGCCATGACTCCCGACAATTTGAGACTCCTATGTAGCCTACAGCCCTGTGGTGGCGAGTCATGTTTTGGCCTCCAGCTGATAAAACGACATCATTGTGACATCAGCCCTGCAAGGGTCTATATGGCACTCAGCTTGTGGTGCTCAAAGTGCCAAAAAAAAACCTTAGAAAAACTCAGCAGCAATGTCTCTTTCCAGAAAACATGACCCAGTAACTCAAGATAATCAACATACCTTGTTGTGAGCAGTTTCATGTAGGAACTGTTTTCTTTCTTCATAATTAAACCCGCCGACTGTATCACCGCGCCGAAGGAAGCATCCACCCATGGAGAAGAGGCCCATGCTCGTGACAGTGCCAGATGTAAACATTAATGGCGTCTTCCTTGGCTTAGCTGTAACATTAGCTAGTTCAGCAGTGCACGGTGAGCAAGCAATAGATGCACACTGTCTTCTGCACATTGATACGGTAAGTAAATAGTTCCTACATGACATTGCACACAAGGTCTGTGGAGTGTCTAGAGTAACCAGGTCATGATTTCTGGAAAGAGACATTGCTGCTGAGTTTTTCAAATGTATTTTCGGGTGCTTTGAGCACCACAAGCTGAGTGCCATCTAGTTCCATTATATCTGAAAGAAGGCAGACATCTCTGCAGCTGACTTCTCCAACATTCTGCAACTCACACCAAAACAATCTAAATTGAATAGTAGCACTACAGTCAAGAGCAGAAATATGTTTTTTTTTTTATTATGGGCTGAACCATCCCTTTAAAATATGTGTTGAAGTGCCACATAATACTGTATGTTGTTGTGCTTTGAAAACTATATAGTCAGGTTTTGGAGGGATACAGCTGGTGAAGCAGCTCATGGAAGAAGTCACCACTTAGCTGCTGACATTCTGACATTTAGAGGCAGCAGTCTTTAAATGGACAACGCTGGTGCAAACTATGACCCATTGTCTTCTGTTCCTGTTTCTCCGAAGCTGAACCCTGCAGACGAGCCTCAGAGAGGACAGCCCTGTGTCAACTGTGGAGAACAGTGTCCTGGCTTTGCCCTGCATAAATGGAGGTAACAGCATTGCTTTACTTCATGCACCAGAATCACATTGATGCCCACACAGTCGGTTTCCTTTCCGTTGTGCAGATGTTTCCATGCCAAAGACAGCAGTGTATTTGATATGAAACCACTTTTTGTGATGAATTAATACATCGTGAGAATTATTTTCTGCCCTGGAAACATGACATGTAATCAGCCGAGAAAGCCAGCACCAATATGGCAAGGTAAAATACAGCGGCAGTATTTCTTCTGCACTCCTGAGGAACCCTTTCAGATACTTTGAATAGAATCAGCCATCCATACTGCTGTGAAGAAACCATTGTTCTGCCCCTGTGTGCTCTAAGATAATAGTTTTTACTGTAGAGACCATTCATGCAGCAGGAAGGATCCAAGCCTGCAGCCTCCACAGCCCCTCTGTCACAACCAGGAGGACGTACATTAACTTATGTTATGAAACAAACCATACATTGTAATAAGAAGCGATCCTGCTATGGAGTACAGGTGGTTCGGGTTAGTGTGTGAAAGAGTGTGACTAATGTGTGCAACTCTGTCTGAGGAATGCAGGACAAATAGCATCATATACTGTACATTTGAAGAGAGTGCTGAACACTGTTCGTTTATCTGTATCAGCTGATTCCTATTACCACTTATTGCTCAGTAACAAAGTCACTCTACTGGCAGTAGTGGTTTAAGAGAGATGTTGTGAGCTATGCTGGTGTCTCTGCTGTTTAGTGGCTGCTCAAGCTCATCTTGTGGAAACGACAAAACCTAAAGGCACATTATGTGCTGATTTACAAATCCTACATTGAAATCGTGGGACACAATAAGCTGCTTGACTTGGAGCACTGAGGATTATTTGGGGAAGAGAGGGCCGAAATTATAAGATCCACAAAACTGAGCAGCAGGAAGGAAGTACAGGTTTAATTCAGTTTTAATTTAATTTCCACCTACATGTCTTTATTCTGTAACACACCAGAATTACTCTTAATACCTCCATTTTCTCCAATTTCCTCCATAAGCACAGAATAAAGCACATAAAACTACAGTATTTTGGTTAAAGAAAGGTCAGCCAGGTTGGAGCCAGCTTATCCAAAGTTAACATGGCAGCCATGGATTCATCAGGCATTTTCCCGTGTAATGGGAATCCACAATAGAAGGGGAGGGTCTGAACCGTAAAGACCATCTTTGCTGTAAAGTAAACTATTACAGGGGCAACAGCGAGCTCAGGAATGCAGCCCTTAATTGCCTGTCTTTGCAGTCCCACAATAAAAAGTCAACTTTTTCCCCTCTGACAGACTGGGATAAAACCTTGTCAGTGGACACAGACTCAGGGAGCCTGACTTTTTGTGTCGAGGCAAAAGGCTGTTTTACAGCTCCAACAGGTCTTTGTTCCCGCGGAGGAAACTTGAAGAATTTCCTGTTGTTTTGTTGTCTTTTTCTCAGGCAAAAACAAATGTGTTTTCGTGCTGATTTAGCAAGGTAATGTAGTAATAGCATGTTTGAATGTGGTGGACTTTTAAGTGACCCTCGAGGTTAGAGATGTGGAGATGACAGGGGCAGGTGTGCAGATACTGTTCTCTGGTCACATACCGCATGCTTTTATCTGTTGCTCAGTTGACGAAAGCAAAACAACAGTTTCGAATGGATTTGGTTTCCTGATGTTGCCTAAATATAAAGAGTTGTTATAGTGCATGTGTATTGTATTCTCAAACTTGCATGCACTCAACAGGTGTGACTTATCTTTTGTCCTTCAACGGCATAATCTGTCTTTCAATTTTCAGATAGACTGCCAGAAAGTTTGATGCAGATATGCAAGAGAATGCATCCTAACGTTTTAGCACCACCATGAAGTCGACGCGTGGTTTTGAGTGAAAACTATCAGATGGACTGGCGTTAAAATTTGGTATAGACAGTCTTGTTTTCCCTGGATGAATTATCATAACGTTGGTTATCCCTTAACTTTCTATCTAGTGCCATTGTCTGGTCAAAATTTGAATTTGTCCAATACTAGTTTAGGACTAAATACCTGCAAAACTGATTACACTGTAGAGTGTGTATAGGCTGTAAGACTCTGAAGGTACGGTTTCCTCCTCGTTGGTGCGTCCCCCTCTCTCTGTGCTTCTCTAGGGCTGAAGAGGGGTGCTGAGACGCTCTAGTGAGGGTTTGAGGAATAGCTCGGGGGTTTTGGGGGGGACCTTAATTGCCTTTCTCCGCCGCAGCAGGGGTACCCAGCTGATTTCTGAGACTGTGAGCCGCTCGTTCTGCCTTGCTTAGGTATCTAGGACCCAGTGGAGTGTAGGCAAGGTGTGGTCCTCCCTCCATCATCCTGGTACTGTGCTGGAGTACCAGGGACATGAAACAAAAACGTAACTAAATTAAATGTATTTAACGTAAAAATTCTCTAAAACTCAGTGTTTTCTGAGGGATGACGCTGACACCCCCTGCTTTGATTCTGAAATCCTCCTTATCTTTGAGGTCTCTGGTTGGCAATTATGGGTAAAAGTATTTCACGAAAACAATTCAAACTAAAAAAAAAAGTAAAAAATAAAGTGACCCCTTGCAGTCTCCCAACTCTTGAGAACCTCTGTTGTAAAGCAACCATCCCCACATGGCGCTAAAGTTTGATTAACCGAGTTCATGCGCATAATGAAATCTGTATCAAGCTCTTGCAAGTAGGTCTTCTCACACCAGTTTTCCACCATTTCTCTGACATATAATTCACGCATGTTGGCAGACGTGTTGTTTGTCCTTCACAGAGAATGAATTTTAATTGAAGTTACAGTGAAGTTCCTGCGCTCCACCGCACAGCCCCACCGTTCACCACACTTTTAACATGTGTTTGTCTCAAAATTCACTGAAATATTGATGATTCTCTAAATATTCAAAAGATGAATATACAGTACAAGCACTGTTTTTCTCCCTTTCCTTTCTTCTCCTTCTTCCCCTCCTCTCCCGTACTGCCTTTGTATGAGATGTTTCCACTGAGCTAAACTCCCAGGGGTGTTTCGGCCTGCTCTTTTATAGTAAGTTGACTGAGTGTGTTGAGGCATTTACCATTCAGAGTCAAGTGAGGAGCCAGTCTAGTGCTGGGTATTTAAAATCACCCAGGCCTACCAAAACATTACCCTCAAAAATTTGCTGTACATGTTATTTGACTCAAATGCGAATGTGAAACGCAGTGGGCTGTGTCTGCAAACTTTAAAGTACAAAAAGTTCTTTCCTAGTGAAATGAGGATTGTCTGCACAGTGTTCAGTCTCATTCTTAGTTACGGAAGTTTTCCATGGAGCTGCTGCTTCTTTACAATGACAGAAAGTAAGCTCCTGAAACTGGAGGATGTGGAGGTGCAAATTTAAAGGCCGTTTTCTGAGATCTCTCTGGATAAGGTAGCGGAAGTTGCCGTGGAAAATGACACCGTGACTGCTCTGCTCACCCTGATGTAGGTAAAAAAAAAAAGTGGACAGGCGAAAGAAGAGCTTCTGTTACCTGCCTGCTTGTGTAACCCAGTAAGCTGAGTGGGCTGCTCTGGGCTAGTTGGGCATAGGAGTACATTTTCTTCGCACAACATACTCCTTCTTGAATTATTAATACCTGCCTTTGGCTCGATTGATTTTCCTTGTGCTAATGAGACTCATTACCAGGCTTATTAGCATGTGCCCTGAGTGTAAATGTGCTACCTGATCGGCCCGATCACATGACCCTCCTCTGCATGGTGTGTTAGAGCTGCGTGTAATGTGCGCTTAAAAGGTTACACTTGACCTGTTGGTAGGGTTAGGTCAGCCCAGACACCAGTCAGACTACAGATGAGGATTTATGCCATTAGATCTCGCCATTTGCTATTCCTTTATTTCCTTCGGCCAGCAGCACAACATAAAACTTCACTTAGAGCAACAAGTTTAGTTCAGGTTGCGAGAGCTGACTGGCACTCGACAAAGCACATCCTTGTATGCAGAAGGGCCTTAGCTGTAACTTTAGCTGTCTTAAAGCAGCAGAGGGGGGGTGGAAGAGGAGGAGAAAAGAGGATGGCTGCAGTAGAACAAGAGGGGCTGAGGTTGAGTTTTAACCCGGCCCTGAATGGCTTGCTGACGTCTGTCCCCTCGGTAACCCAGTCTGATCTGCATAACACAAGCAGGCCCCGCTATTCACTGTGTTAACAAGACGGCCTGGCAAATAAAACTGTCAGGGCGCCCAGGCATATGAAAGGCTGTTTCGGCAGAGAAGAAGAAGACTCAGTATGAGGTGAGGGGAGGGAGAGAGAAAAGGAGAATCCATTGGTGGTCGGTGCTTCACAATAGAAACTTAGCAGATTTATCACTGAAGCTACGTCTCTGTATTTGCATGGAGATGGTAAGCATCCTCGCTTGATCTCTTCCCGTGCTGAAAAACACTCCCTACCCTGCTGTCTTCGCTCTCTCCCTGGGCTTGTTTTGGAGCTGAAGGCAGCAGCAACATCTGTGATGGCGCTCGTACGGGTCAGGAGGCAAATGACTTGTTAAGCTGGGCCTTTTTATTGTGTAAATGGTGTGTTTTGTCTTTGTCATTTGGAGGAGATTCGTTTTGAAAGGGGTTATATTTTGACAGGATTGCAGGGTCATGTGATGTATGAGTGATGCTCACAGATAATGCAAACCCGGGGAGCTGTGAAGCCCTGATATAAATCATAGTTTGACCTTTGGGTTCTCAGACAGGGCTGGGCTCAACTTGTCGCTTTCCATCTTTCTTCTCTCACTCCGTTGGTCTTCTCTCTGGCCCTGTTTTCTCTCCAGCTTCTTCCTGTTTGCCATTTCACCTTGTTTTACCTTCATTTTATTCTGTCTGAATCACCCCATACGACACTGAGATAAATACACAAAAGACAGCATTTGATTTTACTATAATGGTTCAGACTTGGTGAAGATTAAGCATGGCGGTCACGGAGACAAAGATGGTCTACGCATGCAGCCGGCTGAGATCCTGAGGGGCCTGTCGGTCAGCTGCTGAATTCCAATGAAATCCCAGCATAAAAATTCAAGAGCTGGTCTGATGTGACACAAAAACACACACAGAGGTCAAAGCCACAGAAGGCACCGCGGCTGAATTCCAGTAGTATTCCTCATTTCCTCTTCCCCCGTGGTTAAGATTGGCCTGGGATTTTAATAACAAGCACAGGTAAAGAAACAATTGTTGTAAGCAAGCACACGATCCTGAGATATTGTCTGATTCGTCATTTTGAATGCACGCAGTGTTTCACTACACCGGGGAGGACGGTGCACTGTGATTCTGTGATATCATTTTATTAGAATTCATGCATGTATTCTCAAGCACCGATAACAACACTATTTATTGCTTTTCCAGGCAGAGTAGTTTACGCCTCTTCTGTTTGATTTGCTGCGATAGAGCGGCATTGTGTTGGCTGTTATGTTGGCTGGCTGAGTGTTTGTCGACCCTATCACGAGAGGAAATGATCCCCCTCATCTGGTTTAGATGCAGCTTGTAATTACACACATATGACACCTCTGGAGCAGATGCTGGAGCTGGAGACACAGAGAGTGTGCGTGTTTGAGGCTTTCAACTTCATGTCTAAAACAAATTTGGATGTGTCAGCAGAGAGCTTTAAGGCATAATAGCAGATAGAGTCATCTCATCCACCAGGTGGGTTCAGAGTGTGTAACAGGAGATCCTGCGAGGTGTTGGGTTGCTTATATGCTCTCTGCTTTTAACTGCATTAGTAACTTTCTGTAGCTCCTGTATTATTAGTATTGCACGCCCTGTTTGGCTGAAACCATGTCATTGAAGCTGCATGTGAAACTAAAATAATCTGGTGTAGTTGTGTTGTCAGTAGAATCTACTTCAGTTTTCTTTAGATTTGTCTTGTTAGTCTGTGGGAGAAACTGTCGTCCTTGTGTTGTCCCTGAACAACAGCACCACATGAGGTAATAGAGACGCCAAAGTGAGGGCTTGCCCTGTGGCCCCTATTTATTTATTTTTTTAATTCATACAAGGGTTGCAGTGGTAAACCTATTTTCACGCTTCATACAGTGCTATGAAAATTGACAGATATCATACCATTTACATTTGTTTATCTATATGGTACTGACAAAAAAGGCACCGGACAGAGAAACTCCACTTTATTTTATTTATTTATTTATTTACTTCAAAAAAGAGACTTTTTACACATTGTTCCATTTTAAAAAGTGGTTTCAGTGGTTTCTCTAGCTGCACTGTAATAAAGGCAATAAAAATCCAGTTTTTAAAAAAATATGAAGGGTTTTTATAACTAATAATAATAACAATAATTATAATGATAATTATAAAAATAATTTTGTGATACCAAATATAGTGAAACCAACATTTTTTCCAAGATGGTTACCTGTGAAAATCTCATATCGATGCAAACTTAATTCAAGCTGAGCTATTCAAAGGTCAGTGTGTCAGCTGGTGTTATAATTATTCCTGCCATTTAGACTGTGGCAGTTACATGATTTGTCAGTCTCTGTGCCGGCGTTAGCTGTGGCTGGAAGTGTTATATTTTCAGGTTGTCTGCTCATCTGTTGAATTCTTGTGAATGTATTATCTCAAGACCACCTCAAGGGTTTTTTTTTTTTTTTCAAATTTGGCACAAACATTCACTTGTACTCAGTGATAAACTGATTAGATTTTGGTGGTCAAAGGTAAAAGGTCAAGGTCACTGTGACCTTGCGCTCATTTCATTCTTGTCAATGCAAAAACTTAAGATTTCCTCAAATTTGGCATAAATGTCCGCCTGGATGAAATATGACCTGATAAGAATTTAGAGGTTGAAAGTCAAAGGTCAAGGTAAATGTGACCTTACAAAATATATTTTAGTTAAAACTCAAGAATTCTGATAATATTTGATATGATAATATTTCACAGGAAAGTGAAAGTGAAGACATTTTATATCCAAAAAGTCAAAGTTCAGCTTCACTGTGACATCATAACATTCTGCAAAAGCTTAGTAGCTTATAGCTTAGCTATTATTCAACATCATAGTGCAACAGCTGATACTGAATTGGTGACACTAGTCTCGGGTGACCTGCTTGAAACTGATCTTCTGCGCTGCCGGGGAAAGATGTGTGTGAAGCATCCATGTTTACAGACATGGATGTAAACTGTAACTGCGACTATTGTGCGGAGGCATACAACTGCGAGGTGGTCACTCTAGTTTTTAGTCTGTATATTTGACAGTATTATATTTTGTATCACATCCCATTGTGTTTGTGGATGTCTTGTTTGTAGAGGAGATTTGATGTTTCCAGTGCATCACCATGAAGGGAGAAGCTGCTTTTTTTTTAGTGTTAAATGAATAATGTTGTTTGTCTTATTAGAAATTCTCCATTAAAATGTCTGTCTCTCCATGATTGATCTGGCATTGATTTACACACAAAACTTTCAAAACATCAAATTAAAAAATTAAGTCCTGGTATGTGACATTAAGTAGGAGTGAGATGCTGTCGTAAGCTGTTTAAAGGAAGCTCTATTGTTCAGTCCCGAGCTGTTTTCCTCTCTGGTGGTGAAGCACACAACAGTGACCAGCAGGAGGCAAACATGTCCAGCTCAGACACACTGAACTCTAATAGCCACTTTGTCTCTAACAAGGTCACTCCTCAGATCCAAGATGAAATCTGTTGCACAAGAGACAGAAAATTAAATTTGAATCTGATTAAATTTGATTAAACAATCAGTAAGAGGTTAAGAGGAAAAGGAGACATGTCAAGAAAGCAAGTAAATAAATAAGTAGTGCGTCGGAATAGTAAATTGGGCTTATATAAAGTCATCCTTTCGTTCGTTTCTGTGGTGGCAACAAGGCCGCCGATCACATTTGTCAACAGAATGACATGAAACGATGAACCATAATACTGAGGTGCCACATTACGTGACTACTCTTAGGCTATGAAACAGGCACAAAACAAAAATAAGCATCCACATTATGATCCATAATCTATAATCTGAAAAAAAATTCTAAATACAGTATCTCTTTATTCCGCACAAAGTTCATTGCTGTACTTCAGCAGTTTTGAATAATTCTCTGTTATCTAATCAAACCCAACATATTCTCTTTCATGTAGTCTTAGCAGAGCTTTATTGTATAGCACAGCTGTGTAACTCTCTGTAATGTTTTCTGGCAGCTTCTGCAATAAAGCCAGCAGCTTTACTCTGATCCGCAGCTCCAGTATTCTCTCTGCTGCTCTTATCAAGGTCATCTCTAACAGGTGCTCATGCATTTGGATTAAGACTGATAGGCATCAGAAAAGTCCTCTTGGTCCCTCAAAGAAGATGGTATGTGTTTGTGGATGTGTGTGTTTCAAGCATAATATGCTTTCACGTGAGCTCATGCGTAAAGATAAGATAAACAGTGACTGATATTTAATCCCTCTCCTTTACCGACTATCTATGAAATCAGTCTGCTATGTTTCACTTGTTTAAAACCCTTCAAACTTGTATTCAGAGATGAACTGGTGCAAATAAAAGCATGCATGCAGGTCAGTAGCAGCGTTAAGTGATGTTTTTCTTTAAGCTTGACTAACTTCTTCACATGTCAGTCATTTTGCATGGATGAGCGACATGAGCACGATGGAATCAGATACTATCTGGCGATGAGAGTTCAGAGCGTGGATGACTGAATTAGGGGATTAGGATGCAAGTGGTCCATATGTAAATCCCACATTGTAAAACATAGTGTTCATTTTGAAACAGAAGGAAAGTAAAACTGCTGTCAGAGACAGAAAAAGAATATTGAAGTCATGAGTGCAGCAAAGGAGTAACATGAAGCTAAAGTTAGATGTAAAAACTCTGACTTTAAACACGTGATGCAGTTGCTGTAAATTAACACAACATGGTTGTAGCCTTGTACCGCTTGCAGCTAGTTTTCATTCTTCTCACATTAGCAAACCTCTGTGATTCTCCCCGGCCTGTGCGCCAGCGATGTTAATTCACCCAGATTTTTGCCCTGGTGCTGATCCATGCCTTAATGAAGGCTTAGCGTGCTAAGCTTCCTTTGAACTGTCACTGGAAATAAAGGGAGGCAGGCTCATTGCTGTCATATGCACAGCAAGTTAACATTTACTGTGCTCAGGCCTACAATTCCAACCCGCCCACCCCGGTAGAGAGTTCATTCATGTCATCCTGATCGTTTCTCCTGTTAGTTACTTCATGCACTTTGGCTGGTGGAATGTTCAGCTTTTGACTTCGGCTAACTGATATCATTGCTCGCTAAAGCTGCGCTCGTTGAACAAAAGCACATTTATTGCTGCAGTAGCTCAGGTGTTCATTTACTGCGTCGTGCTTAAAGCATTTGCTGCAAGCAATTCTAACAAACTATCAATCTACCGCTGCTTTTTCCATCTCTGTCACCCACATAAACACAGAGTGACTAAGAATGGTGTGAAACACGTTATCACTGGCCTCTTTTCAATTTATGTTAGAACACACACACAAACATACTCAAGCACACACCTGCTCAGTTCGCATCCACATCCTGTTGTGTAAGCTCTCTCCATGGTCTCCCACTAGGTACACAAGCTCTCAGCACTCTTAATAGCTACACACTAACTCCCGGGTAGCTTGAAAACACTTAGTGGAATAAATTCACCTTGGAATCATTAAAGCCTCTCTCAAATCAAACCCTGCTTGGGTGGTGGTAGTAGCGATGGTATAGAGTTGGAGGAGATGGATGTAGGGCTGCAACTAAAAATTATTTCGATTTGTGATTAAAGATAGTACCTATAAATTAAATCAGCAGTTGCTAGCATGTTGATTAGGGTATATAAGGTGTATAGGTATAATGTTTACCATCTTGGTTTAGGGTGCATACTAACACTAAACACAAAGTTCAGCTGAGGCTGCGAGGAATGTCATCAGTTTAACAGATATTTTGTCCAAAACTCAAATATTGGATGAACAGAGGATTTGACCTGGTGATGGTGCTAGATGAAAGGTCAAGGTATCAAACCTCGTACATATTAAATTTTCCTCTGGGGACCAAAAATGTCTTGATAAACGCATAGCAATCCACACAACAGTTGCCAGGATAATTCAGTGAAAACTGAAAAAGTCAGTGTGCCTGCAGTGCTACAGAAAATGTCTGGGAATCACCAAATTGAATAAAATACCTCATCTGGGAACCATGAATGTCTGTACAAAATTTTTTGAGCTTAAATAAAAGGGAACCAGAGGGAAAGTTAGAATGTATCCTCTGGGGACCTTGAATATCTTAAGGGGGCAGCTGTGGCTCAGGTAAAGCAGGTCGTCCACTAATCAGAAGATGAGTGGTTCGATCCCCGGCTCCTCCAGTCTGCATGTCGAAGTATCCTTGGGCAAGATACTGAATCCCAAATTGCTAGAAAGAAGACTAGAAAGGCGCTGTCAAAGCACAGGTCTACTTGCTTTAGCAAATTCCACAGCAATCTATCAATTCAACCTCAAAAGTGTGGGACTCAGCAAAGTCAGTAGGATTCATCTTCTTGTAGTGGCAATCCATCCAGGAGTTGTTTAGATATTTCAGCCTTGACCAAAGTGGTTGATCAACCGGCTGATGGACTCGAGACATGCCAGTAGCATGGCTTAAAACCAGAGATTGCATTTTAGGAACTGGACGTAGCAAGTCTTTGGATTTTTGTTCAATAAATGACCTTAACGTTTGGTTAGATGTTAATTTGTCAACGCAATTCAATCCAACAATAGATGGAAGATCAGATATCAGAAAACTGAAAGAGTGATAGACAAAGTAAATATTTCTTGCTATTTTGTTCTTTCTTCCCATACTTACCCTTTTTTACACCAATGCCACTTCTGTCTTTTAAAATTTCCCCAATGTATCTATTGTTTTCTCGGTGCTCGTTCATCTGATTCTGACATACCCTCTGTATCGCTGCCTCCACCTCAGCTCACTAACCCTACATCCCTGCGGCCCCCTCTGTCTTCCTCCCTGCATCCATCCACCCGTGCACCTCCTCATCTATCCAGTTTAAAGACTGCCAGCCCAGTGCAGCGTGGTTTAAGCACTGCACCACTTCAAAGACCTCTTTGATTCTCTCCTCCTCTTGTTTTATCCCCCTCCCTTTTCTCTCTGTCCAGCCACCTGTTCCCATCCGGGGGGGTAGTGGTGTGTGTAAAGTTAAAAAAAAAAAAAATCCCTGATCAGAGCCGTACCAGTGGTGAGGTTTCGGGCACACAGTCCTAGATGGATTTCAAGTGTTTGGAAGACTCAGTGGTGGTTATTTTGGAACAAGAGTGCTCTGTTTTATGTTTCAGATTGTAGCAGCCAACAGAGGTCAGCATTGTACAGCAGCAAAGTGTTGCAGTAGCCCGTCGACCTTCTATCATTGGTTCATGAACAGGCTGGAGTATGTGATGGTCAGAGTGACCAAGAGTGAATAAATGAATGGTAACAAATGCTCAGAGCTACTGTATGACACTGGACGGAGATCATTACTTTGTGTTTTTAGGTTAACCTCATAAGTTAGAGACATGCTGACAGGTTCTCTTTGACTTCCCCATTACTTTAATGACTTGTCCTATTTTCATTACAGACCCAAAATCCCAGTGGAACCCAAAGCCTCATTTGTCCAAACTCCAAAAGAGGAGCTTGATGACTCTGCAGTGTTAAATTATTTGATTGGTTTATTGATTTGGCGAGCCTACTGATTATTGGTTGGCCTAAGTGGCATATTGACCTGAGAGAATTGACTGTTTCTGTCTAATACTGAAGAAAGGGCCCAGACAGCCACTCCATCAGACTGCACCGAGGAGAAAACACAAGGCTTATTTGCTGTATTGATGGAGCATTTTTATACGGCAACACCAGATGTGTTAGCTGGAAAACAAACTGTAAAGTGTGTGTGTGTGTGTGTGTTTGCTAAATTGTACTTGGTTGTCCTTTTTACCAAACAAACTCTTTAATCTATCGTCACACATCATCTTAGCTTTGACCCTTCCTCTTAACCCCCATCTCTTTCCATCTCTTTCTCCGCCTTCCTCCCCCTGTCTGTCTGTCTCTGTTTGTGATTTGTCGTCATCTGAGGAGTGGGCGAGGTGTCGTCTTAGTTCTGCTCACAGCTCTGCATGAGTCAAAGCTGAATCTAATAGGCTGGATGAGCTGTGATGCTGTTCCTGCTTATGTTCAGCTGGTTCACCGACACTTTGTCTCTGTTGTGTGTGTTGTGTGTGTGTGTGTGTGTGTATGTAAGTATTAATAGCAGAGAGGCTCTTAAGTGAAGGCTGTAGCCCATGGATGAGAGAGTAGGCTGGCTCTCAGTGCCAAGCTGTACAGGTATCTATCAACCGATCTGGGTGCAGTGAGATGGAGGGGGGCAGGAAGCAGGAGATGAAAAAAGGCTCTGAAGCATGGCCAGCTTCCTCTGATAGAGGCCTGAAGTAACACACTGCTTCACTGAGACATTAGGGTCAGCACACACACAAACCAGGGAGAAAACAGTTGATTTTGGTTGTTCCAGGTGATGTTGAAGCGCTCATCTGAAATGATTCATGAAAATTTAGCATATATAGGCTATAGATCTGCTCCATCATGGCAGATACTGGATTTTTGAGGCCAATACCAATATCAATATTTGAGAGGTTAAAAAATCTGCTTGTGAAATCAGATTTTTTGCCACATGAGGCTCCAGGGACGGCAATGTCACCCCGGGGATTGGTGTGTTTTCTGCGTAACTTGGCAATCCCCTGACTTTTGGTTACGACTAGATGGTAAACCTAGATTTGCAAAACTGTAGCAAGTGGCTTCAGAATATTCTTGTCTTAGTGTGACAATACTTTGCTTAAGGTCTGGTTAGATTCAGACAAAAAAAGAACTAAGTTAAGATTAGGAAAAGATGATGGTTTTGGGTTAAAATGGTCTCCTGAAACATGGATCATGAAATCTCACTTTCACTAACCCTGCATCCCTGCAGCCCCCTCTGTCTTTCAGTTTTTGCGAATCTTGCGTTATGATCAAGGCCCACCTCTTATTCATTTGAATATTGTATTAACCATGGACTGGTGCAACATTTGGGACAGTTCGGTGATCCCCTCATTTTTCTTCTAGCGCCACCTTGAGGTTTACATTCGAAATTCTGAATAAAATGTCTTTGATGGATTGCCATGTAACCAATATTTATCCTCTCCTGAAGGACAAACTGTAATCACTTTGGTGATACCTCAGTTTTTCATCTGGCACCATCATCAAGTCAAAATCCAAACTTAGTGCTCACACACTAAACCTAGATGGTAAAGATGGTAAATATTATACCTGATGAACATCGGCATGTTAACTTTTTTCTGTGCTCATGTTAGCATGCTATCATTAGCATTTAGCTCAAAGCACCATTGTGCCCTAGTAAAATCTCTCAGTGTTGCTAGCATTTACTGCTGGAAAATAAACTTGTCAGTGCTGTCTGGTGAAACAATGGCATGAATGACACTGTTCCCTAAACTCCCTCAAACATATCTCTGACATTTCTGTACAGCAATTTATTTTTCTTACTGGCCTACTTGCACTAAGCTGTAACCCAACACGTCAGCTCGGACGAGCTGGTCCAGCTCTAGTTTCTGCATATTCCATTTTAAAAGTTAATTTTCTCAGGCTGTATTTCTCTGCTAATGTACAGTTCAGATCGAGGAAACAGATGGATAGATAACATAATGTGACGAAGGCTGAATTCAGCCACACAAAGCAGGTTTTCAAGGTGCATGCAGCAGCCAGTCCAGACAGGAGGATATGAAGTACCATGACATGTACTTTTAAGGCCTGCGTGCTGCATAGAGACAGCGTGGGCACAGACATTGAGTCATTTTGGATTAAGATGGATGGAAATGGGAGCCAGTAATGCAGACACCTGACAGAGTTACCTCAGATTGAAGCCATCATCACCCTCATTGTGCAAAATAATGTCTCTGTTGCTTCAGCTTAAAACTACTTAGAGCTCTGCTATTCTCTCTTTTTCTTTATCACTCATCTGGCCAAGTTTATTTGTACAGGTTGACTGGTTGCCAAGGCGATGAGTGTGCTGTAAGTTTGCTGCTGCCTTGACAACAGGCCAGACAAGTACTGCATTATCAGTATGACAATAGTAGCAGGACAAATAAGGATAGACAGAGCGAACACACGTAAGAGAGAAAGAGAGAACTGAGAAACAAAGAGGTTGCTGTTGCTCACTTGACGTCAGACTTAGATGAGTGTTTTTCTTTCTCCTTGTGGTCAGTAATACAGAGAAGCTAAGGCCTGTGTGGGCAGAGCTGATACCCAAAGAGAATTAACATTGTTTTTGAGGTTTTTATTGGCTGTGGTTCAATGACATGTTTTAATGTTCATGATCTGAAAGTTGTTTGAAAAGCTTTTTGACCCCTGCTAAGAATACAATTCTGGGAAACACTGCAGGCCCTTTTTTCTAATGAAAAGTGTCAAATTTAATTATGTTGAGTATCAAAATATCAGCATTCAGATGCTTCAGCCCAAACAAATCACAGTGTCCAGTTGAAGCACACATCATAACCTGGATTTGTTACGGTTATCTAAGTTATTTTACGTTATAGGTTCCAAACAGAGTGCTCATTTGTTTCTGTTTGATTGTTGATTTATTTTTGGCTTCACTCAAATAGATGCTCCAGTCAGCAGGAAAGTCTAGAGCTTTAATAGATACCACATAGTTTGCATTTCTGCCAGTGACATTTGATTGACTTCCCCCTGTGAAACATAAAACAGACACATGCGTTGAAAGAATCAAAACCAGACGTTTGTGGAGTGCAATACTTAGATATAGCATGTAAAGAAATGTCCCTGATTCATTCTTCGCTGAGTAGTGCGGCCCCAGGAGCGCTCGAGCTGTGGAGGTATGCCTTCCATTTGTAAAGTCTGAAAATCTTGTGAAACCAGAGAGCAGAGTAACTCACCAGCAAGGTATCATTCCATTGTAAACCCCCTCTGTGATTTATTTCTCAACCTGATACTCTTGTAGTTATGGCGAGCAGACAGACTGTAGCAATTCTTGAATTTGAAGCTGAAAGAGCTCAAATTAGCTTTGACTATGATTGTGATACCCAACACTGGAAACATGTAAGGCGTGGTAGGTTAGAGTTGGAAAAACTACATGTGCACCTGGAAATCTAATCAGAATGAGAGCCTGCAGCTTCACCTTTGGCTTGGTCCAGTTTATCACAAGATGATTCACATCAGCAGTGTGGCTGTATCACACATTAGTCTCAGGGGCTGATGGAACGCCAGTAATGTGCGATCACACTTTCTGTGCTCTCGGCAGCGTCCCAGACCGTCTCGTCAACCATCCCGTCGGTCACGTAACAGACCCGCATATAAACCCTGTGTTATCCTACTCAGCCATGACAGTGAATGTGACTTTGGTTAAGTGACAGCGTGACTGCAAAGTCCAGAGGCGGAAAGCAGAATGAGCTGATCTGTTGAATCAAAAGGCTGTTGTATGCATGTCAGAGGTCAGCTTTTAACCAGCAAATCCCCTTTTCTCCCATCTAATCCTCCGCCCTGGGGTTTTCCCACACCACAGGGCTCATCTCGGACCAACCAGACCGCAGACAGACAGGCGTGATGGCTCCTGATAGTTTCCACAAGCCACAGACAAACAACAACAAAGATCTTATGGCCTGCAGGTTTTGACAAATCCGGTGACCGCTTTGTGTGTTCCACCATCAAGCGCCGCCGTTACTGTGGTGGCAAGTGGTAGTGCCTCATGCTGCCTGCTGTCAGTGGCAGCAGAAGTTGTCAATTTCCTAAATTAACTCAGTAATCAATGACAAACTTTGGCATAACAAAATAATAGTTTTCTGTCCAAGTTTTTGGCTTCACTAGAATTACTGCTTCCTGGTTGTAAGCCTCTGCAAACACATCAAGTTGCAGTTACAGTTTACATCCATGTCTGTGAAAGAATGGATGCTTCACACACATCTTCCCCCAGCAGCACAGAAGATCTACACAATCAGCACAGCTTCAAGGCATCTGACCAAATGTCTCCCCTTCTGTTCCTGAGATATGATGTTGAGTAATGGCCAGAAAAGTGATCTGGCAAAACATTATGACGTCACAGGGAAGTTGACCTTTGACCTTTTGGATATAAAATATCATAATTTCTTAATTTTATCCTATTAGGCATTTGTGTGACGTTTCGTCATAATTAGAGTATGAATTCTTGAGTTATGGCCAAAAACATGTTTGATGAGGTCACAGTGAACTTGACCTTTGACCACCTAATTCAATTACATATATATATAATAATCAGTCTTGAGTCCAAGTGGATGTTTGTATCACATTTGAAAAAATTCCCTCAGGGTTTTCTTGAGATATTGCATTCACAGGAATGGGACGTACGGCGGATGGATGAACGAACAAACAAAAACAAAAAAATTGGCTGCTTGTGTGTGGAATATGATAGGCTGTTTATGAGTCAGGGAGGGAGCACACTTGGGGTTTGTTCATACAACCAAACTGCACATTTATTACGTGCTTTCCTGCCAGATAATGCATTGAAGTGAAAATATCAAACATTCTATCAGACATTTTTCATAGTGCTACTGACAAAGGGTCTATCACAGTACATATCGCTATTGTGTTTTTTAAGGATTTGTTTTTTGGGTCGGGCATTTTTGCCTTAATTTGATAGATGACAGTGTCGACAGGAAATGGAGGAGAAAGAGGGTATGACAAACAATAAAGGTCCCAAGGGGGGAATGGAACCTGAATGTTGCAATAATGTGGTATGGTTAGTAACCACTTTGCTACCAAAGCACTCCGCAGCTTTTGTTTTATAGCCCAGGCCTTCTTCCTATGTGAGGTAATGTGGTATCCTATAAAGAAAAGCAACACATTTGTGCCTTAGGAGCCTCTTACACCTTTCTGTTTACTGGTGGTATCATCAGTCCACATTTGCTCTAACAGAGAGTCAGCACTTTAGGCCTGTAAAGCTGACTGGACTTGCTTAGTCAGGGAGGCTTGTGATCTGCACTGTGTATCTCTGCATTCTTTAACAGTGAGCTTAGCCTCGCCTCAATTCTACCCCCTCTGTAAAATAAGGTGGCCTGGGGCGTACACAGTCTACATTACACGCTCACACACACACTGAATATTTCCCCCACAAACCGAATCGCTCATTTGGTGTGGAGATCAAAGACTCCAGTATTTATAAGTGGTCTTGGGGTGTAATTTGTTTCTCGTTTGATTCTGACGAGACCATTCCCCGTCTGCCCTTTTATTTATCTGTGTGTTTATTTATTTATCTGTTCAAACCAAACCTCTTCTTCCTCATTACAGCCGCTTTAATGTCCTATCCGAGCACACACTTAATTGACATATAATGAACGCCGTGCGAGCACATTGGGAGTGAAATGTAAATTGTTTGCCTGCAGCTCTGGTGATGAAACAGGAGGAAGACAGATTACCCGCAGTGTATGGAAAGTCCTGTCTCCTGTCATGTGGGAACACAGAGATCACACCGCCTGAGCTCGGGCCTGTATATTTTTTATGGCACATCTTAACTCCCATCTGGTCGGCTTATGAGACCCATGGCTTTGTTTGTTTGTTTATCATCTAATGTGTTTTAAGGCCGTTTTCATCTTCTTTGCCCTTTTATAAGCCGACGTTTGATCCGCATCTGTCACGGCCGTGCGTACTGATGCCCCATTTGTTTCCCGATCCGGTCTCCAGCCAGTCAGATGTAGCCTCTTGTCTCTGATTGACACATGAGAGTAAATGTCTTGTAATGACAATGGCGCTGGATAGGGATTGTTGACATAATGTGTTTGTGTGTGGGGGGATGTGGAGACAAATAGGAAATGTTTTGTCTCATTCACCTCTTATTTCAGCTTTCTAAATTGATATTGGCGTCCTCACGCAGGTGGCATACGGAGTGTGTGTGTAGAAGACATGTGGGAGGTGACAGGTATGGGCCAGTGTGTGTGACAGCAGGTGCTAAATGCTGGAGACTCTTTGTGTAACTAAGGGATGTCCTGAGGCAGGTGTGGCCCATGCAACACCTTAACACCTGTGGGTGTGTGTGTGTGCATGCTGCCACACGTGCCTGCCCGTGCTCGGCGGCGTACAAAGAATAGCCAAGGCATAGTTTAAACCTGTAATATTTAATAGCTTGCCACCTGAGCCAGAAAGCGTGCCTCAGTTTATGTCTTATTGTCAGATGGTGTTCAGCCCAAATATCCAGTCTCATGTTCCAAAGTGAGATGGGTGGGGTTGGGCACGGTTCACATCTGAACTGATACCAGTTCCTCTACCTGTAATTCAGTACTGGTACCCTACAGTAGATTCTTTTGGTACTTTACTTTCCCTGTTATAGCACAATGTAATTTTTGAACAAGCTGCAGGAGTGACACAGGAAACTAAAAAGCAAATCTGCTCCTCTGCTCTTTTCTCATCGCACATAGGGCTAATCTTCTGTCTGAAATGTATGTGTATATATGTGTGTCTGTGGGTTTCGCTTGTCTAGCAGTGATACTGGGCTACTACTCAAATAATCTAGAAAAGGAAATAGACCAGACGCCAAAACTATCACAACAGATCAGCACTGCAGTGATACTTGTTGGTCGCTGGGAAGCTGACGAGCAGCTGACTGAAGTGGCTGACGAAGCGGTTGCGGCAACGTGATTGGCTTCCGGGCTTTGTGGCACTCCCACCTCCTGCCTGATGTTGAACCCGTCAGCTCTTTGAAGTTCTGTTGCCGATGTTGTGTTGAAGACTGTTTCCCTGTCAATATGTGTTTCCTAAAGCTGAACTAAACCCTTCGGCCTAACCCTAACCACCGAGGGGGGCACTATGCATTGACACTATATTATACGACGGAGCAAACACTCCTGGCTGGCTACTAGGCTTTCGGGCACTTTGCGGCACATCCACCTCTTGTCTAAGCCTGGCGTTCGCAAACAAATGCACTCTGAGGTAGCAACACTTGACACCAATGGATTTAATGCAAATCAGTACTTGATAGTATTGACTTAATTCGGTCAGTACGCTTAAAAGTACTGAGTTTGGTACCCGACCCTAAAGATGGGATGGATGGCAGTTGGAGTCCAAGCATGTGTGCATTGTTTAAATGGTGTTTTTGTTTACCTGGACATGACACACTGACCTTGTTGTTCTCTAAATCGTGACCTTTATTATCAAGCCTGAAGAAAAAAATCATCAGTTACTGCTCGAGGCTCCCTCCTTTCTGTCTTTGTAGTTGTGTCTTGATTGTGTGTGTGTGGACATGTAGACAAGCCTGCACATTCATTCAGAGGACACACACACACACACACAGATGTCAAATTGATGAAATTTTAATTCTACTGCCTCACCATTTTTCACCCCTCTTTCTCTCTAGGTAAGCTGGTCACGTCTCAGTGTGTGTGAGGGGGCTGTTGAAGGTACGTTAGACGGGCTGCTCACTGAGTCCCAGCTCCACCTCTGGCCTGTTTGAATTGCAGATGCTCTAACTCAGACAAGCTGTGCTCCAAGTCCCTGAATAATGAATCCCGAGCACAAGGAGAATGGTTGATGGGAGCATGTGTGTGTCTGTTGTTGCTGGATTTCTGCTTGTTTCCTCGTGTGTGTGTGTGCCAGCTTTGATTAGTATGCTGTTGTGAGTGTTATGTTGCTGCTCTGGCAGAAGAAGCTGGCTCTCACTGCTGATGTTTCTGTCCAATAACACAACAACCTGTTGTTTTTATCCTTCAGTTTTTGGAGAGATTAGACAAATTAGATATAATGTGTTAATTAGTAAGCTTCAGAGGTGCTGCTTCCAGTTTCATATTGATTGTGTAGACATCAGGAAGTATAGATTTTTTCATCTAACTCTTGGCATGAAAACAAACAAGCACATTTCCCAAAATGTTGAACTACTTCCTAAAAGAGCAATTAAAAACTAGAGCTGCCTCTTGAAAGTCTGAGATTGGAGACCCCTCAGCTGACTGAGATTGCTTCATGTCAAGCAGTCTTTTTTTGTTTTGTTTACTAGTCAGTTTGCCATGCAGTGCACTTCTGGGGATGTTTTGGTCCCCGATTTTGCTGCAGAGTGAGTGCTCTTGACTTTCACGCTACTCTTTTGTACAAGCAGTTGCAGACGTGATGCAGCGGCACAGAGGAGGAGAAACTTTCCACCTGGTGAATTTACAGCTCATACTGCAGATTCTTAATACGACACAGTCTCTGGGTTTTGTTTGATATCTAGTGCTGGCAAAAAATGTTGCACAGTTCTGATCTGTCGTTAGAGCCATTAGCTTGTTTACTATATTACATGAATGCTGCTGTCACACTGAACATCCCTCTGAGCCCTATTTTAACTTTACGAGCACTTAACGAGCACCGTATTAAAGCCTATTTACCTGAAATCCTGAGTACAGAGCTGATCTTCTTCCAGGTGCTGTTTATAAGTGTGTAGGCATAAAGCTCTGACAGCCCGTCATCAAAATGATCAACTTTGCCATATTTACCACAGACTGATATTCACGGAAGAAGGGAAAGATATCTGTCGGCTGTGATTGGTTGGCTCTCGTCACATGACATGCGCGATGCGTGCTGCCCCATTCCAAAAGGTGAACTTGGTGTATCTCGGGCTGCAGCTGTCGCGCCCTGAAGAATAAGTGCTTGGGAATGCATGTGTGCCGCAACAGCGTCTACATTGAAAACGATGAATTTGAGGGCACAAAAAACACAGCATGTGTATGGCCCCTTAAACAGCCAAATCTGATTAGGCTGACATCATTTGGAGACGTGTACAGTCCTATTAAAAACACATAATTGAGTCATACTGTTGCACTGATTGCCGTTATTGCTAATAAACTCTATGGTTTACTTTGAGTCAACCCCACGCACACCATCCTGCTGCTATAAATTGTTCACCAAATGCATATTAGTCCCCAGAAAATTCACTCTTAACTCCAGTTTGAGTAGCATTTACTAAAAACTACGGTGAAACAACACATTAGTGAGCCACTTTCAAAAAAGTCCCATGAATGAACATGCTTAGGTGTGACTGGCAGAATGGGAAAATTGGAAAGAAGATAGAGACATAACTCACTGACTACATTTACATGCACAATGATTCTTATTCTGAATATGACAATATTTAAAAAAACTTAAAAAAAAAACCTTCTTTGACTATGATTCTGACAAAAAAAAGCAAAATGGCACGAGCAGCTCCAGCAGTCCCCCTTGCCATATTTTGAGGTGATAAATGACATGTTAGAGCACATTAATTAGAGTCTGCATGGCTGCATGTAAATGGGAATATTAGTGGAATATTTATTTTCATTAGCCATTGAAACAGCTTAGTAGGAATATTATCTTTTGGGGAATAATTTGTGCAGATAAACAGTCATTTTTTGTTTTGGTTGTTTCATGGGATTGTTGACATTAAGAAAAATGTGTATGTGTAGTTAACCTTAACGTTATTCTCCGTGTGTTGACTGAGTGGGACCTTGCCATTGTCCTCACTGGTTTAGCTTCTGAGCTAGTGGTGCATATTATTAGCACAGAGACTATATTCTGTCTGTCTGATTAATGATGTGGGACAACAGAAGGGAGAGTGAATGGGTCTGCTCCCCAAACACAATAGACCTTCACTGGACTGTCACTGAGACACACACACACACACACACGCACTCACACAAGTCATTTGCTCTCGCCTCAGTGCCTGCCTGCCTGATGCAATTGGATTTTTGGTTAGCCGACACCTGTGTGCTTCAGCAGGTTATAACGGGCGAGAGTGATAAAAAATGAAATGTGTGTGTGTTCTGCCAACTGCCTGAGACACCGAGAGACTTACCTATGCATATGGCTGTACATATAGACATCTAATCCTTAGAAGTCTGTCTGTACTGAATTGGAAATTCACCCCAGAGGGGACTGAATTATAATGTTGGTCGACATCGAGCTTCACAAGTCTCTGTGGAAGCGTCTGTGATGATAACTGCCTGACAGCTGCGAAGCATCCACAGAGCACTCCATGTATTTGGCAGGGCTCCCGGAGCGTGAGCGTGCTTGGCCTAAAAAGTTTACAGTCATGGTTGCACAACGGAGAAGAAACATCAATGCCTACACACGCTCATGTCGAGCATCACTTGTGTTGTAAGGAGATTCTGACCCCGCTGTTGCTTGGAAGTGTCAGTTTCATAACTGGTGAAATGGTGTTTTTATTGTAACTGCCATACCGTTACTGCCATGGCTTATTTTTATAGAGCTTAATTTTATGGTTGCACAATACGTGTGAAGCAATTTATGAGAACATCTGTCAGGCCGCTTTCCCAGAAGGCTTTGTGACTGATGAATTTATCTGATTATCATGATGGAGTTTATCTGTGTGTAACCACCAGTCAGTTAGGCATGTCGTTAATGTCCATCATTTAACCCGTCATCATTCAGTCCCTTATCTATGCAATCAGTAGGTTGCATTTTATTCTCCACTGTGTGATGCTTTCATTCTGTTATTGTTGTTGAGTTTTTTGGTTTAGGCATGCAATACAGTATGTAAAATAAGAAGAAGAAGCAGAACCAATGCCAGTCTGTCAATCACACATTTAGTTTAGTTAGTTTTTGTTTTGTTTGGTTGGTTGTTGTCAGTCCAGACTGACATCTACTGGATGGGTCGACAGTAAGGCAATCCAGGCATTCTGAAAAAATAGATAAATTAAGGAAGGAAATATTAAAATGCCTCTATTGTAGTGGCTAAATTATTAAAAGAGACAACATGTTTCAGCCACTGCAGGTCTTTGTCAGGCCTTTCAAAACATACAACACACCTATATAGTGGCAGGAACCAATCAGAGGCCGTCACATGACATAAAATACAGAGTGACATGAGATAAGATGCCCAGAAAAACTAAATATAAATACATACACACCTATTTTAACACATAGGCTGTGAGAAAAATGGTGAAGCTTGTAGAGCACAATGACAAATCACAAAACACATGAAGTCTACAGTCCTCATTGAGACCAGGATACTTTAAAGTATCCAGTTGAGGGATCCAAAACACTTCCCTTTGATTGAGTTTGTGTGTTGTATCTACTGGATAGTTGTCTATGAAATGAACAGACAGACAGGTATCCATGATCCCTGACTTTGGTGAACTCCTGACTTTTTGTTTAGCGTCACCATGAAGCTGATATTTGTGGTTTAGAGTGAAATCTTTTGCCAAATATTGGATGGATTGCCATGAAATTCGGCACCAACATCCATTCCCCCCTCAGGATGAATTGTAATAACTGCTGTGCTACTATCAGGTCAAAACCTGAATGGGTCCCATTGGTTTATGACTACATACCTAAAAAACTAAAGACATTCCCGTCAGCCTCAGCTATACTTTGTATTTAGTGCTAATTAGCAAGTGTTAGCATGTGAACATGTTAAACTAAGATGGTAAACATGGTGGTACAGTCAGTGCAGCCTCACAGAGCTGCTATAGCACAGCTGTAGGTTCTTCATCTTGTTTGTACATCTGTTGTCTTTTCATCTCAGTAATGCGAATAACTACGTTAAAGTAAATTTGTTTCGGGGTTAGGGTTAGGGTTAGGTTAGTTTTTATGGTTCAAATTCAAAATGTGCATGTAAGATAGATATAACTCCCCTGTTTTTTCCTGATCTATGAAAAATTGTGATTACAGGGTGTGAAACTGAAACATGTCAACACTGCAGCTTTCATTTTGGACCTTTTCTCTTTCCTATGTCTCTCTTTATTTGGCCCTTTACTTATTTTCTTGTCTCAGATATTTATAATTTGTAATTTATTTGATGGCTAGAGATCAGGAGGGGCACTCGTTCCCAACCTTTTTTGCCTTTTGACCCTTTAAAGCAAAGTAATGTCTACTTCTAACCCATTGTCACAGGCTTTATATGTCTTTGAGTTGCAGAATAAGCGATATTCCCTTCTTGGATTGGTACATGTGGACAGTTTTTATTTATTTTATTTAACCCATTTTTAACTAGGTAAGTCCCGTTGAGATCAACAATGTCTTTTTCAAGGGAGACCTGGCGAAGACATCAGTATACATAAAAGTTACTGGCCAAACAACGACACAATAAAAAACACAAAAGACATACAGTAACATGTAGAAATACACCTACACATTATGACAAGAACCAACCAATTTTAGATTTGACAATAAAAAGCAACAATGTAAGAGACATTATAAAAACAAAATATTCTCATCTTGTAATCCTGAGATTTGTTTTTAGAGTCTTTGGGGGTTCCAGTCCCCAAACAACTACGTTGGTAACTGGTAGTGTCTTTGTAGTTTTAATAAGTTAAAATATGACATGTTGTAGATGAAGCTATATTAGAAAGTATAATTCAGGAAGCTTAATGATGACTTCTCTAACACCACTTTAACACAACAATGTGTGTATGTGTGGGTTTCTGCTGTATTCAACTAAAAGTTGACTGTTGACTAATCTTCTGGCTGCCATCTGTTGTTTGACCTCCTCCTTATCGACACACAACCAGCCTCCACAGGTCCTGTGTTAGTGTGTGTGTGTGTGTGTGTGTGTGTGTGTGTGTGTGTGTGTGTGTGCGTGCGTGCGTGCGTGCGTGCGTGCGTGTGTGTGTTTGTGTGTGTGTGTGTGTCCATGCTCAATAATGTGTTATGTTTGTTTGTGTGTGCAGACCATGACTGTCAGTCAGCCATCATGGACCAGACGAGGGCAGGCGGTTTGGGGGGGTGTCATTAGTAAAGGCCCAGCATAGGCCTTGTTTAGGGTTAATAAGGTCGTGCTCCTGCCAAACGTGAACATGTGGGACTTATTTTAGTCCAGAGGTTAGCCTGGCAAAGGGGGGCGGCTAGTTTTGGGGTTCACTTGCTTAGTTGGCATCCGTCATGATCATATTTCAGAATGCTTTCATTCATTGATTTAAGGCTATGGTATCTAAGTCATTACAATTCAGGAAGTTGATTGAAATTCAGCCCATGAATCTGAAAAACCAGTATGAAGGAATAATGAACAATTGGCATTGAGATGATGGATTCCTCCTCAGGGTTTCAGTCAGGTTTATTGAATGAAAAAGCATCTCACTCCTATTTCATTAAGAGTTGTGGATTTCTTTACTGTTCATGTGTTGACTGACCCTCATAACACTTGACTTCCATCGACTTCCATCCAGACAAGAGAAGGGATGGAGAAAATCTGTTTATCTAGAAGTTTTTTTTATCTCTTTACTAAACTTGGTGCATTTGAGGAATATAAACCATTCTGATCAACAGCAGGATTCAAGATCTCAGGCAGTCTCACTCCATCTGCTACTCTGTAATTGTACTGTATATTGCACTATATGTCTTTCATTATCAAACAAGCCAAAGAAGGACTGTATGGTTTGCTGCATGACACTGCAATATGAAATACCCTTATTTGCTTTCTTGAGTTGGATGAGAAGTTCAGTACCACTCTACCAGCAGCAGCCAGATAGCTTAGCTTAGCAAAAAGATTGAAAACTGTGCAGAGTGTCAGACTTTGAAAGCCTCGGTGCCAAGCCGACCAGCTTCTCACAGACATGAGAAAACTATCGATTTTGTCATTACAGCAAGAAATTGAATAAAAGTGCTGGGCTCAACACTAACTTTTAAAAGTGGTTGCTAGACTGGCTAACAAAGAAAGGACAGCAGAGGAGATACCCACACACTGATACAGCTGGGCTGGACAGCCACAAAAAAGGTTCACAGGCTGAGATCAATGCAACAAAATGTCAATTTATTTAGAAATAGAGGGCTGATTAAAGTGTAAAAAATAAGAAAAAATAAATAAAAACAGCAGCAAATGTGTCAGTCCTTGGCTATCACCAGTGCGTTGATGATAGCGATTTCCATCGATCTATGCCTGTGAACCTTTTTTATGGCTGTCCAGTTGTATTGGTGTGCGGGTGTCTCCTCTGCCATCCTTTCTTGATTGACCATTGTACCAACGCACCCAAAATAAACTTTCTTGCTGTCCTAAGTAGGCGCAGTTTCACAGCAGCCCTAAGACTAGACTGGCTGACAGGTATCAATTTTTGGTTGCCAGACACTGAAAACATGGTTGTCTTTTTTGTCAACTTTTATTTTGAGTTATTAAGTTACAGATATACATCAACTTAATATAAAAATCTGACATAAAGGAATGTTTAAAAGCTTTATCACAGTGGTGAATCCAAACTGGTAGCAGATAGTGTTTTATCTGAGCACTGAGTCATAAATTCAGCTTTATATGTGTTGCCATTGTCGTTAAAACAGATGCCTGTGTAAATGCTCCAATGTATGTCTGATTCTGGTTCTTACTGTAACAGCAATATTTAAATGTCACTATTCAAACAAATTATATATTATAAAAAATATTTATTTTGGAGTGCACGTTGCACTGATGGCATTTAAGGCCAACAATTTCTCAGGTTGCCAATGGCAACATGCCAACATGGCAATTGTTACTGTCGAGCCTTTCAGCATTTCCCAAAACTACTCCTTTGGAGAAACATAGCTAATGCAAATGTTTCTATAGAGACCACAAGTACCCCTTTTTGACAGTCATGAGCTGGTTTGGCTTGGTTTGGCTTGGGCCATCAGCCCAGCACAGCAGGGATTTCCATTTCCATTACAACAGGGCTACCCCCTTGAAGGTGTGTCTTGAACTGATGATGGTTTCACTTGGGTGATGACGTTTAAAAGCACCACTAAACTCTCGTTTTTTTGTGTGTGTGTGTTTTTCCACAGCAGGGCAGGTAAAAGTAGTTTACCTGTTGGAGGTGAGCTGTTTGCAAAGGTACAGTAAGAGTCCGTTATCTGCAGCTCTTCATCTAACATCTCACTGTGACTGTTTCTACTGTCACTTTCCTCCTTGCCCTATTATTAGACTTGCTTTTATTGAAGAGAAGCCTCAAACTAAGTTTCGCTAATTCGGTGATAAACATATTTTAATTTCTTTAGAGTCTAAACAGTGAAAGTCCCCTGTTATTTTGTTATGTATAAACTTTTATTGTGAAGCAGCAAAATAAGGAAAATTTGAGTTTTGGAGCAGCAACTTCACTCAAATTTTAAAACGTCAGATAGCGAACATAAAACGGTCAAATAAAGTAGATATGAAAAGTAAAAACAGGATGTAGGAGACAAACGAAACTCCAAACCACAGAGATTCAGTTAAAAGCTACAAAAATACTGAGAGCTGAACAGAGACTTTTAAAAACATCTATCTCTATGAGCTCCTGCAGACAGAGGCGAGTAGAGTCTTGCAGCACACAGGCTTGTTTCGGAGGGAGAAGGGGTGTCGTCTGGGGTTGGCTGCAGTCGGCACCCGCTTGAGGTTTGGGCATCGCAGCTTTTGGACCTACTCGTGACAAGGTTCATCTCCGGCAAGGCTTGATGTGGCACTGCGCGTCTAAACTGACGCCACTAGTGGCAATAGAAAAAGGGTAAAAGGATCATGAGCTGCTCTGTGAGAAAGTGTTAAATGATGTGATCGATATGATATGGCCTTGAATTTGAGTGAATCTCAACCCAGCTGAACACCGATGGTCGATTTTGGGACAACATGTTCAACAGCGCTCTCTAACACCATCGTAAAAACACCAAAGAGACTGAGTGCCAAGTCGCTTTGAAGCTGCTCCGGTGGCCCCAAATCTTACTACAACACACATTTTGTTCTTTATTTAGATAACAGGAAAGAGCCAGCAGTTTATTTTGAGTAGGTGTGTAGTTTATTTAGATAGAAAGAAAGCTCCGGTGGGGTGTGATCTCAGGCCGGTAGCAGACACTAAATCACACAAACACCTCTGGCCAGTGGGCACACAACTTGAAACCCTTTGAAAGTGCTTGTTTCTCTGTTCTTGGTTTCAATATTATCTTGACTTCTAGCAGTTTGCCTAGATCCTGTATGGCGTGATTAATCACAGCCAGCCTCAGACTCAGTGCTCTGAGTGGGCAAGTTAACCTGACTATTAAAGTCCAGAGATGGAAACATTTTTATATTGTCTCATGGTCAGTGTGTCTATTAAGAGCAATCATCCCTGTTAGATAAAAAGCATCTTTAGGTGCTCAGCTTTTATAAAGATTGAGGTCAATAGTCTTTATGAGACATGTTTGCTCATCATCGTGCTGAAAAAAAGTATTTCTCCGCTTCAAATCGGTGTATTTTTACACCCACCCTGTTGCTGTTGTTCACTCTTTTTCCACTCTTGCGTCACTGCAGCTTGTTCTTCAACTCATCTCAGTGATATTTCTGACGGTCTTTGTGGCATGAGTCATCCCATTTCACTGCAATTTTGTCCTGAAATAGGTTTGAATTGCGACAGCATCAATTTTAGTCCTTTTGGGAGACAGGTTTTTAGCTCCGTAATGGAAAAAGGTTGCAGCAGAGTTGTGGTAGTGTGGAGGCAGGCATAATATGAGGTCCTGTCCTGAACTGCTGTGTGGGATGTGTACTGTTTGCTGTTGACAGCTTCTCTTCTACAAGTTCTTGTCTTTATGTCCTCTGAAGAAATCTTTCAATATAGTTTGTCAGTGAGAGGACATTGGCTGGTCAATGTATCCTCATACAATGGTTCATTGGATATCTAACGAATTAGCACCCAACTAATGGTGTGGTTACGATACTTACTTCATGTCAAGCACTTAAATTTACATAGGTTAGGGTAAGTAAAAGAGCATTATAAAGTGAGCTAGAGCAGGTTTTGGCAAGTCAAGGTATGTAGGTAAGGTTTAGGCAAAGAAACATGGTTGAGCATTGTCACGTTACGTACTCAATGTAAAGTATACAGCTCGGTTTAGGCAAGTAAAGTTATGTAGATTGGGTTTAGGGAATGAAAAATGGTTGGGCATCATAAAATTACCAAGGTTAGGTTTACGCAAGTCAACTTATGTAGGTTAGGTTAAGGAAAAGAGTGACGACTTACCTTTAAAATAACTCAAAGGTCACTTGGTTTCACATGGAACATGATCACCAGTCTCTTGGGAGAAAGTCCCGTGTTTGTTTGACCCATCCACCCCCCAACCTTCGGGGTGACAGTAGCTTAGTCCACAGGGTCTTGGGTTGGGAACTGGAGGGTCACTGGCTCAAGTCCCCACCCAGACCAAATATGGAGCATGGACTGGTAGCTGGAGAGGCGCCAGTTCACCCCTGAGGCACCACCAAGGTGCCCCTGAGCAAAGCACCAAACCCTCAACTTCCTAGTGCGCCTGGTCATGGGCAGCCCCCGCTTTAACATCTCCCCATTTAATGCATGTGTAGGTCCTGTTTGTGCGTGTGTGTGTGTATTTTGGGCCTGTGTGTACATGGCAAACAGAGTGAAAAGAAATTCATTTCTCCTCAGGGATTAATAATGTGTATCTTTTTTTTCCTCTTCTTTTCCAACCTTAGACTTACTTAGTCCTGTCATGCATTGGTCACGTAATCGCAGCCTTCCCGATTACATGGGTTATACATGGATTACTGGCTCATGATCACATGCGTTATACGTGATTTCTGGTGCATTACTTTCATATGTGTACGAGCAGTGCATGAGAACAACCTGGGCTGGTATAGAACTCTAAGACACCTGTAGAAGTAGATCGCTTAACACCACTTCTTCAGGCTTTGTTATGAATATGTTTCATTTAACAGGTTTCAAAGACAGAGGTGAAAGTAAAGATGTATTCATTTCCATTTTGGAAACACTATACAGAACATCCAGCCTTGACACAATAGCACTACAGTCCTGGCAGGTATGGACTGTTCCTCTCCGCATTGTTCAAATCCCACAGAGAGAGAAGCATCCAAGGCCGGTCCTGCTTGACACACCAGACTTCTCAGTGATTTGTGTGGTGTCTAATTTGTTCTCCATATGGTGCATACACATACATGCACACACATACATATTGGCTTATACTCCGTACACACTGACTCACACATACACATACACAAAGCCAACCCCACCCGCTATTTTATTCCATGTCTCTTCTTATGAGCTGCAGATATAAACTGGGCCACATGCGCCCTACATGCCTGTTACAGTGCAGTTTCTAAGGAAAGGCGCAGGTTGGCTGTCCCCATCAACTAGCATTAATCTGCTAGATTGGATTTAATGAGCCGCATGGGATTCATCTGCCATTCGGGCCTGTGTGTAGCTCTGCGCAGCGTACAGTCTCCTGGATAATGCAGGGTGCTGAGAGGGCTGGAAATGTAGGTGGGAAACAACATGGGGTTTCTGTGGATATCTGTTCTCTGCCAAAACCATGTTGCGTGTTGGCTTTATTAGAGCGTCACCTCTGATTTAACCACCTCAGAGGAGCGCTGGTTTGTCCGACCAGAGCACCTCACAGGGGTGGGGCTTTGATGTAGAGGAAATTAGGCTTGACTGGGAGACACCAGGGAGGAGAGGTCACATCATCACTGAATGAGTTTGAGAAGATGCAGAGGCAGGGCGTTTCAGCACGCTAAACCCGTGAGAGTTTCTTTTTTCCAGAGAAGAGAGGGAAGGAGCGGGAATGAGATGGTGAGAAAAAGTATGTGTGTATGTGTGGGTATCTGCTGGGTTTCCAGGTGGTGTGCAGAGATGATGACCTGTTGCACCACCACCAGAAGGAATGATTATTTTTCCACCCAGCAACACTTTGAAGTCCCTCTTTCTCTGTCTTCGTCCCTCTTTTTTCTACTGTTTTCACTTTCGCACTGATTTACATCTTCCTACCTTTGTAGTGCAAAAGGCAACCTCACTTTAATTTCAGCTAATGAGGGCTGAATTTTAGAAAGGGATATTTTTTTGGGATGAGGCAACCTTTTTCAGGTGAAAATTTGCAATGCAAGTGGTGTGGATAGTATCACTTGAAAAATAGGGCACCAAGATTAGATTATTTTTGGTTTGAAGGAGCTTTTTCTTCTACACCAACAGCTCACAGAAAGAGAAGTTAAAAAGTTGGCAAAATATTACCAATTAGAAAGTTATTGTAGTTTGACTAAACAATGAGTAAACGATCAAAGGACTTTCGTGCAGGCCTGTCGTTTTTCTTTCTTAACAGAGGAGGCTTGAGCTGTAAAGTGAAGAGTCGGGAGTCATAACAGCGAAGACTTTGTGAGTGGTGATTCAGGGAAAGGGTGAGAGTATGATAATACTTGATGACGAAAGTCTGCTATAAATGTCATGAGGACACATCCATCTATTAATCTATTGTATCTAGGTGTGAAGTCATTTGAATTTTTTCTGAAACCATTAGCTGTTTAACAGCAAGGGTATAGATGGTATAGATGCAGATGTGCCAGTTTTAGGATCCTGGTAAAGACCTGGGGCTGTGTTCACCAAAAAAGTGTCTTCACCGTTAGGAGAAGTAAATGGTGGCAGAAGTTGACAGCAGAGTTTCCTCTTAGGAGCAAAGCTGCTGAAAGTATCATTTATTAAGGGACAGAGAGAATGGGGCAGCTATTACCCCGTTGCCATGGATGACATCATGCTTCTGAATCAGTTAGCTCGCCAGGTCAGCAATGATTGGTTAACAGTCAGTGAATGTGAAATAAAATTATTATACACAGGAGCATGAAAAAGAACCAGATTGGATCAAATTTGATTACATTTCATAAGATTAGAAATTTTAAAAATGTAATAAAAAATGTAATTTGATGTACAATTTAACTTAAAAAAAAAAAAAATATATATATATATATATTTAGAAAGATTGATCTAATACGTTTAGATTTAAAAATTAAATGACTTAAAATGAAAAAGAAAAAAATTCACAGCAAAACAAGGAAAAAATCTAATTTGATTGTAAATCATGAGGCTTAAGGTTAAAAACTGCATTAAATGAGATTACAGTTATAATTCAGTCAACTGATGATTTGATTTAATTTTTCTACTTTTAGCCTTAAAGGATAGCTTGTGAAGATGTTCCCTGGGCTGTGGCCGAAATCACTCTCTCATTCAGTCATTGAATAATTCCTATGTAAAAGACACTACAGAGATTGCTCTATATGGCAGAAATTGTAAAATGATTAAGATTTCAGGCATAATATATCATAATTATTTTGTGTGTACAGTCATTCAATGGTAATTTCCGAGGCTATTAAATGTGAATTCCTGACCTTACCAGAGTTAATCTTTCAAAGTTTGGAAAGCTCCTCCAGAGCTGCAGGAGACATCAGACAGCTGCTCTCGCTCCTCAGGGCTCCTCAGGACGAAGAGAGAGTGTCCCTTTAATGATGGAAGACTGTACCTGAGTACGCTCAACCCTAGAGTCAAGTTTATTTTATTAATGTGAACACTGTGTATTGTACCTGGGCATGGTACGTCGATCTGTGCCTGGGACCACTTGAAAATGTGGTCTCGAGTTTTGTTCTTGTGTACTCGGATACAGTTCACATCAGGTGTGAAAGCCGACTGTACCAAAACAAAGAAGTGGACTGCTATTTAACACGAGCAGTTTAAAGCCTCCTACAGACCGTGAGATTTTAGCAATCTTATAAGTTTAGTGCAAGCTGCACTGTGCGACATGATCTACGGAACTTGGGTACGATATCAAGTTTGATGTATGCAGACTGTACCATGACAGTGCCTACTGAATCGCAGGCTATGACGTACATCCATCGACATCAATACGCAAGATCAAAACATTGCATGTGTCACCCATCTACACTGCTGTATTGGTAAGAGAAAAATGACCATAAACATGATTCAGGCTCTTGCTATAGCGACATTAATGTGTGGTGAAAAAGTCTGAAGAAGAGGAGGAGGAGGAGAATGTGGACGCGGTCGGAGCTGGGGAAAGAGGCCAACTTGACATGCCAGTTTTGCAACAAGAGCTGGAAGTGTATTTATTAGCATCTAATACCATTTAGCATTGTTGCGCTGATCGGTGCATCATTTAATGCTGCATTTCTGTCGTAACAGCAGTCGCACTGTGAGATTGTGACGCTGTCAGACTTTTATCCCAGGCTGTCTTTGATAGCAAGACCGTAACAACAGCCATCCTTGAACCTTTCTCACTGTGTGACATAGCACCATTGTTGTAGAGCCATGACCAAAGATATGGCTACATTTCTTTCACGTTAGTCATCTTCTTCTGGACAGTGTACAATGACAGTGTATTCTTTGCTTAACACAAGACAACTTAAAGAACTGTCTCATAGATGATGACACACTTGCACTCGGGTACGGAACATTACTAATGTGAGAGCTGAGCAGGAGGGGAGTTGAGGAGGGTACAATCGTACTTGAGCTTGGTACAAATAAATTATACCCAATATGAAAACGCCCTCAGTGGATTGAAAAGGTCTCTGTGCATGTTGGCTCACTGAGATGCTGCAGCTGAACAGAGCCAGTGTTAGGGTTATTAGTTCCACCTGTTTTTTTTCTGCCATAACATGTCGAAATGCAATGAAAAAGGCTTATATCAAATGTTTGCTGGTTTCATCTGCTCAAATAAGAACATTGGTCTCCTTAATTTCATCACGCTGCAAATTTAATAGCTTTGTTTTATAACCTAATTTTTTAGATTAAGAAAAAAGTAGATTAATCGATAACGAAAACACTCATTTGCAGGCCAAATACAATTACCGCACTCCTCTCTCCTCTGTTCTAATATGCTGCTTCTCATGAGATCTAATCAAGCATCCAATTTCTACCAGTGCCTCAAATCAAGTAATTAATTTAAGCTTCACTGTTTTTTTTTTTTACAGAGAAAAACAGTTCTCCTTATTTACCACTTTATTTTTTGCCTCTGCAAAGTCTTTGTTTGCTTTGTAGTGTTTCAGGCTGAAGATCATTCCACTGCTCGTGCAGGCTTTCTGTGGCCTGACGCAGCTCACATTTCATTTTTCTAACTGCCCCCAGTGTGTTTCATTACGTGCAATGTAACAAAAACAAAAAAATATTGATGGCAGTCATATTTCCATCAGCAGATTTTCATATGTTCCATTGTTTTGAGGTTTCCCAGTCAGTCTTATTTAATAAAGAACATTGTCCAATATACAGATGACACAAAGCAGTGTGCAGCGTGGCAGCGCTCCAGATTATGTTGGGTCTTTCTGGCCATTTGTATTTTCTCTGTGTCCGGGCTCGGCTGGGGCCGGGGCCGGCAGTTGACAGCAGATGATCCTTTCTTTAATGAGATTTTTTTTTCTCCCCTCTCTGTCTCGCTTCATGGCGCCACAAGGGAATCATTTTAGGCAGATAGAAGCCCTGAACCATGAACAGAAAAGGCCTGGACACAGATAGGACACCCGCGCTAAGACAGAGAGGGAGGGACGAGGAGAGGGAAGGAGGGGGGAATGAAAGGAGTGAATGGAAGAAGGGGAAAAATTTTCATCATTGTCATACACTGACAGATGCCTCCTCCTCTTCTCTTGGCCTAACGAGTATCAATCAAAGTCCTGCTGTTCACTTCAGGTATGAAAATCAACATGAAGTGACACCGTTTTTGTAGCTGACACATCAGCCGCAGTTTGCTGTTCATGAGTGTTGATTTGTTGGATGTTACATTGAACAGCTCATGACTATGCATAATTGATGTCTCTCATTTCAGCACTTTGTTATTATCTCTGTATGTCATGTACAGTACATTTCAGCTCCGTGGGTTGTCAAGGCGATGTTCAGAATTCATCTGAATTGATTTAGAGCAAGATCTTAGATTTATAACACATGTCACGCTCCATCCATGCACCCATCTATTATTCATTCATCATGCCTAGATTCAGTCAAGAGCTCATATACTTGGACTGTATTTACATCCATCCATCCATCCAACCATCCTTTATCTCCACTTGCATTTCAGGTTTAAGGAACCTGCTTGTTTTTCAATTGTAGGAGGAAACTTGAGCACATCTGTAAAGCTGGTATACCTACTGAAATTTGATTCGACCTTACATTGCCAAAATGGATGAGTGGTTGTCTTACCTGCCTCATATTCTTGAGTTATTTAATGTTATTCTGTCTCATTTTGGCTGGTGGGTGTGACCGTGTTGGCCATTCTCATGTCTCTAGGGGTGACAATGTTGGTTCATCTGTCATCCACCACTTTGGTCCACAATCAAATATCTCTACAACTGTTAGATGGATCGGTCATTTATTCATGTTCCCCAGAACAATGTGCCTTAATAGGTGTTTTCAGACCAAACTGTGTAGGGGGCTCCCTGAGCGGAGCTGCCCACTGGGGAGCTCCCAGGAGAACTACATACCTTCAAGGGATGGTTTTATGCTTGCATTTGCACCACTAAAAGTAACAGTGAAGCGATGTAGTAGACATCAAAAGTGACAACCTCAGCTATACTTTGTATTTAGTGTTAATTAGCAAATGTTAGCATGCTTACATATTAACTAAGATGATGAACATGGTAAACATTATCAGCATGCGCCCATATATGTAGAATATTGCATATACACGTCATCTTGAATTTTACCCAATGTACCTCTCACTACTGAGCTTCATGCATTTTCCACTCTAACAGAGTGGAAGAGTCTTTCTAATTAGAACCTAATTACCCAGAATGCATGTTAATACCAGATGCATTGGGGTCATTTATCTGTCCATTAATCTATATATCTATCTTACCGCCATCTAGCCATACAGGCAGCCAACCCCCACCCTCCATTGTGACTGATGACTTCTGCTCAGCCCCAGCAAATCATAATGAGCCCATCTGACAACCTTTATGGTGCCTTTTAGCCTGAAAGCAAAAGCACAATGGGAAGTCCCTCAATGGAAAAGCGAGTAAATTCACCGCAAATTACTTTCTTTATTGTTTACCAGAGAAAGTCTAGAGACAGTGGGAGGGATGGGGGAGGAGGGGGAGGTGTGCATAGTCAGGGGGTAAGAAGATGATATACAGGTAGTAGAGAAATTGCATAATGGACTGGTAACCACATCCTCACCGTTGTTACAATCCTACTGTGTGTGTTTGTTTGTGTGCTTGCTTGCATTGTAGCATGTGGGGTCTGACTTTGAGCCTGCTGCCCTCCCTGATCATTCCTTTGTTCCTCCTCTTTTCCACCCCTCTTCACGTCTCCCTCCCCATCTCTCTCGCAGCGTGGCTTCCTCAGAGAGAGGTTGATATATGACATCTGTTTGACTGGAATTGGATTGTGGACATCCCTAGTGGCACACGGAAATGCATCTCTGGTATTCTCTCCATGCGTTGTGCATCTGGATTGAGGGATGGGGCTGCAGAGAGGGAGGAAGGAGGAGGTTTGGATTGAAAAACAAATAACTAAAAATCACTCATGAAAGGGGACTCACTCATTTACCACTGGAATGGCTCCCTGAACTATTAAGAAATCCTTGACAGGGACAGCAGGAGAGGACAGAGAGGAGGAAAGCAGAGAAATATGGAAACGGAGAGTGTGAGAGAATCACTCAATGAGAAATGGAGGAAAAGTGAGGCCATAAAGAGAGAGGAAGGCCAACATCAAGCCTCGTTAAACTGACAGGCTGCTGCCAGAAAGCTTATTGCCTTGTTTCCATCTGAGTGATAGACCGTCTTAAACTCTTGTCTTCCTCCAGTATCCACTTTGACTCTGTTTCCTGTCTAAATGTACATCCACTGATAAGTAGAGGAATTAGGCACTTTAGCAGCTTTCTGTTAAAGCCACTAAAGAGAAAGGATTTCCTTTGTCACGGTGAAGTTATTGACCCCCTTTTTACTCGCTGTCTTCTGTTGAATGTTAAGTCAGAATACAGAGGATGTTCAGACCATATGCCTTGAAAGACTTATTGATGGGACAAGTGGCTTGGCTTCCTCACAGAGAGGCTGATCTAAGACATCTGGTTAACTGGAACTGGATTGTGCACATGAGGGGAATTCAAGGAAGAAGAACATTAGCTACTGCTAAGGGAATTTTGTGTAGTAATTTGCTTCACCTCCTCGTACTGAAGGATACTGTAGCTCCATTTTATTACAACTTAGGTCTAATTTTGTAGTTTTGGCCATAATTTTCTGTCAGTTACAACTCAAAAATTCCTACAGTAATTATAGTAAAACTTCACCCAAGTGTCTAATAGGATATAATAATGAAGTGATGACATTTTATATTCAAAAGGTTAAAGGTCAACTTCACTTTCACATCATAATATTTTGCATGAAACACTTTTCTAGCCATTACTCGATGTCATTACTGAGATACTTAATTGGTGAAACTAATCTTGAAACTGTGCTGACTGTGGAGATGTTCTGTGGCCAATGGAACCGTCACGATGTAATTATTTTGGTGAGCTGCACTTTGCCATTGGTTAGTCTGCTTTCAGCTCAAGTCAGCATGCTAACATAACAGTTAGCACTGTCGTTTAACAGGGAATGCTTTCCATGGTGAACATCCTATGCCGCTCCTCCACTGCATGTTGTAGATGGCAGCCTACCTGGTACCTTCTCTGGTACCATCTCGATTAAGGTTCCAAGCAAGCTGAGTTGATACTATAAGATGGAGTTAAAACACCTCAGACCAGTTCCCACCTACACTGAGGGGTAGGCGTCTATCCATTAGGGCTGTAGTCAACCAAAAAAAATCTTGGGCAACTGAAACTCTACCTACTCTTCAGCCTATCCATTGGTTGACAGGGGGAAAATAAGTCTGGACTTTATCTCTAGAATAACTAAATGGTCATGGTGCAGTGTGTGCACTCTATCTGGTAGCGTTGTGTGTCCACCAAAGATTTTTTTTCCTATCCAGCTAACACTTGCTCAGGGCAAGTAAACTCTGTGTTCAGGCAAATGGAATGCCTCAAGTGAAAAATAAATGCGATTTTCAATGTAGTATTATCTACAAAAATAAACTCTGCACTGTAACGGTTTTCCTCCTGAGTTGCCTGGGCAGGTTCATCTCACAATCAGGCTTTGAATGGGGAGAGATGAGAAGAATCTGACTTACTGAACACAACAGAAGGTAACTCAGGGGTCGATGATGTCATATACAACATGACGTTACTAACATTAGATATCTCTGTAACTCTGCGTGCGAGAGGGAGAGAGACTTACTGTTTTTAGTCCAGAAGATAACGTTAGCCATTCTGACGCTCCAGCGAGGGCTCTGGTGTGATTGTGTCCCTCTCGGAAGCTTTGTAATCCAGCCCTGAACTGCAGTGTCTTTTTGGAGACTTTACGAAAGAAATCCATAATGATAAATCCGACACTGAGTGTCTTCTGTGATTATTTATTTACTTCACAATTAAAAATGAGAGTTGAAAAGTGTTGAATAAAACTTTGGGTAAAAAAACTCTTGGGCTCGTCACTGTGATCAGCTGTCCAATCACAGTAGAGAAGGGGCGGGACAAATACAGACAAATACAACAGTCACAGAGGACATAACTGCTATTTCCAGCTTGGAAAAGAAATGCTATGGTGGACACATGGCCTTATTTAAGAAACCAATGAGAATTTGGTTGGACAAGAGCATATCGACCAACCAATCAACCAACCGACCAGAGGGTAACAGCCCTACAATTCACAGTGGAAAATGAAATAGGTAAAAGAACCTGTCACCAAAGGTGAATTGAGTCAAATAGAGATGAGATGAATCATGCACTGGAAAAGCAACAAAGTGCAGCTGAGGCTAATGAAACTGCCATTAGTTTTGCTGGTATTCAGTTATAAACCAGCCAACAGTTGTTGAAATGTTTCAGTCTGGACCAAAGTGGCGGACAACCAACTGAGCAGCACTGGTGTTTCTTGAGCCATGCACTGGCTAAAAGCAGTTCTAATAAAATTGGGAGCGCTGCACCTACAAACATTTATACAAAAGCTGCAGATTTGGAGCAACAATGACTGACCTTTTCCTCTTTTCCATTGAATAGATGATGGTCCAGTTAACACAACTTGTACAACACATGTGAAGTCTCCTCTGGACTTAAGTGGAAGGATCATTTCAAATTAGTCATCCATCTATTTACTGAGATGAATAGCTCAGAGGCAAACTTTGAGTCTGGACGACTGGTGTTTGTGTGCAGACACGCTGTGTTCAGATTATGGAGTGATGGGCCGTTAGCGGGTGCTATCTCATTTTCCATTTAATTTTCCCAACTTAAATCCCTCCCTGCCCCCCAATGCTCATCCTTAAACAGTGTCTGCATTATGCATGGGGCAGAAAGTGTATCATAGTAGATATGAAATATGCATGAGCCCCTGTGACTCCTCTCCACATCCCCTCATTCCCCCCCCTGCCCAAAGGAAGGAATCGTTTTGTGTTGTCTGATTGTGTTAGGGGCTAGGATCAATGAATTGTTCTTGTGTGTGTATGTGTGTGTGTGTGTTTATGCCGGTCTTGGTGGTTGTGTGTGACGTTTTCTCCAAATGGCAGCGGAAATGAAAAAAGAAAGATAGGTTGGCAGTGTGGTTGGTGGTGACAGAGAGAAGTACAGGATGAAAGAGTGGAAAGAAAATGGATATGGACTCAAAGGTCAGTGTACGATTTAAAAGAAGGACGAAGAAACCAAAGAGTGAAGTAAGAAGTAAAAAGACAGAGAAAACAAGGGCGACAGATCATCAAACAGAAGGAGACTCTTCTGGGGACTGTCAATAGAAGCAATATCTCCTGATTGATTGTGTCACTGTGTCACACAGAGCTGATCCCTGGAGACCTTGTGTGTGTGTGTGTGTGTGTGTGTGTGGAGGGAAGGGGTGGGGGGCTCAGGGCCTCAGCTGTTGTGAGAACAGGGGGCCACGCGCCTGTTTTGGAAACACTCCAGAAATCCCATATTGTGAAGCCACAGTCACCACAAAGGGAGCGCCTCCATTTTGTGGGGAATTTTTTGCTCCTCCACCCTGTTCTCAATTTAAGATTGTATTTGTTTGGGGCGCATGAGAGAACAAGGCGATGGTTTTTTAATGAGACTGGAGAGCAAAGCATGTGTTGTGTGTGTATGGTGAGAGGTTTAGTTTTGGAGTGTTACGCTTGGAGCCAGTTATTGAGTGAGGTTTCCCCCAGTTTTTCCCCCTCTGAGTTGTGAGGACTCGTCGTTAGGATTGGCATGGCATGAGGCTTTTCAGCCACAGTTCATCAATGTGGCTGCGGTGATAAACAAAGACAGCATCTCTCCCACGCACACCCACAGCTGTACACACACACACACACACAACCTGACACAGACGAACACGCTGTGCTCAGATGACACAAACTTTTGTGGAGAATTTTGCAGAAAACTAAAATCTGTTTAGAAATTTGTGGTTGGGTCATGAATTACAGCTTGAGCGAGAGATGCTTACGTCATTTAGGCGTTACTCAGAAAGTGGTGACTATCTTTGTGCATCACCATGACACACACAAATATGACCCCACACACAGATAATCCAAACAGGTCAGGGTTCACTCAGGTCATGGCCTAATCAGACATGGCTGGGTTAGGGCTTGTGTCTGATTTCATGATACCTCCTTTGTCTGTGATGAGATGGTGTTTAATTCCCAACATGAAAACCTACTGCAGATGGACTGTCTGCAATCACAGCCAGTGGTTGATTACTCAGCTAAGTGTGTGTGCATGAATGTGCGTGTGTGTGTGTCTGGTTTACTTTGTCTTTAGGACTCCTGCTGAGGAGTTCTCCTCAATGGCTGATGATGCAGTGACCCTGACCGGAATCTGATTCAGCAGGCTATTAACATTTTAGACATTTAACAGACTGTCTTCTCACAAACACAAACAGGTTTTCTAAAGTGTTTCGAGGACCTTTACTGCAAATTTGGCTGTTAAAGGACAGATTTGGCTGATCAAACCTCTCACAGTTCCTGTAGAGTTTCTTTAGCTGTTAGCCAGTTTGCTTGTGTACACTACTCTTACCTCTTCTTAAATATACAAAATAAATTCACACTATTAAATACAGTGTAAAAGTCTTTTTTAATATACTCTGCATCAGAGCTGTCAACAATTAATTGATTAGTTGTCAACTATTAAATTGCTCACTAACTAATTTTATAATCGATTTGATAGATTGGAGTAATTTTGGGGGGAAAAAAATGTCTTAAATATGAATATTTTTTGGATTCTTTACTCCTCTATGACAGTAAACTGAATATCTTTGTGAATAAACAAGACATTTGAGGGTGTTATCTTGGCCTCTGAGAAACACTGATCGACAATTTTCACAATTTTCTGACATTTTATTGATCAAACAACAAATCGATTAATCAAGAAAATAATTGACAGATAAAGCATCAATGAAAAGAATTGTTAGTTGTAGGCCCGCTCTGCATGACTTTAAAAATTGGTAATATAAACCAAATGAGAAAAAGAGTTCCATGAGTTGGGACCTCTGTACCTGAAAATTGGCCACTGCTTGAGAGTTGTCTGGGAAGTTGAAGATTAGATGACTGTCTGGTTGAGTAGGAATGAATCTGTGAATTAGTTTGAAAATAAGACGTGAAATGATCTGAAAGATTTTCCTTTTTTTGCACTCTGTCATGTACATGAAAGTACACATTTGGAAAATAATAATATCATAATTTGTAGGAAGCAGAGTTTCCAGAAAGAAAGGAGCTGCTTGGTAGGAAAGATTTGAGGAGGGGGTTGCAATTTTAATACTTTTTTTTTTTTTTGGAAAGAGAATATTTTACCAAGTTCTGTAGGAAATGTACACAACTCACTACTTGCAATATGAAAAAATATATATTAAAGAATGATAAAGGGCGTGAGCACATTTGTTGTCCACAAATAAATCATTTTTTTTTAATTATATCAATAAATGTTGACTGTTTTCTTGACATATTGAGTGTGTTCTCTCTGAATTCTGAGGAATTTAGTGGGATTTAAGGCATTACATTATTCCCAAGAGAGATGTTTCAGAATGAATCTTTATGGTACGTTTTTATATCTTAAATTTTTTAATATTTATTGACACATTGCTTGCTTTGAATCATTCTGCATATTCAGATAAACTAATGTTGTGTCATCAGGAAACATTGAGGGAAAACTATGTGAGGCACATTTGGTATAATTTACATAAATAAGAAATAATAGTGGTCTAAGAATGGACCCCTGGGGAACACTGCATTGTAATAGTGCTTTGTGAGAATGACAAGCCAGCATCCGTTCTCTGCAGCTTTGTGTTTTCATTGGGGCAACAAGAAAAGAACCCAGCAGTGGTGGAAACAGGAGAGACGCTTCTATGGTTTGATAATTGGCCAGAAGAATAATGTCTATTTTAGAGGTAGAGATCTTAAAGTGCTAACCCACCAGGTCCCAGATATCATTATGTGCAGTCATTGCTGTGATGCTTTTGTTTTGCACTTCCCAGTGAGTCCAGTGTCATGGCTCAGCATCCCTGTGTGCCAGAGGAGAACCCAGAGAAGCATATTAAAAAAATTAGATGAAGTATTTAATATCAATCAGCAGAAGTTTACATTTATTTATATAAAAATCTGACAGATAATTACTTTAACTATATAATTGTATTTTTCTTTTCCCTTTTCATTTTACTTGTAATAGTATAAATGTACTTCTTTATTCCCCTATCCCCCCTCTGAGAGGCACTGTATGAAATAACACATCAAGCTGAAATCTAGTTTCACTGTGTCACTGTGCAGACCTTTTTATATTCATTATTTGCACCCTTCATCCCTCATTTTCATAAAAAAGATGCAGTTATTATAACAAACTTATTGCAGCAAGTCTTTATCACCGGGCAGACAGCTGGTGTTTGCTCCATTTTAATGTGCTGTCTTCCTGTTTGGTTTGACTGACAGCTCTGACAGCGACTGTGCACACAGGTTATTAACTGGTGTGTACTCTGCTGGAGCTGGACCGGACAGTTTATGATGACACAGTGACTAACTGGGGAGACTATGAAAGTGTGTGGGAGTGTGTGTGAATGTGCCGTGAATAAATGTGTGTGTGTGTGTCCGCTGTTCCCCAGAGATTTAAGATCTATTGAGCGAATGAGAGGGGAGCAGATTGAAAGATGAGACAGAAAGAGAGAAGAAGGGATTAAAAGATACAGAGGGAACAGGACCCTTTATGAACTTAATGGCTTGATCTTCCTCCGCCTTGAGCTCATTCCCCTGTACATTGGAGGTGTGTGTGTGTGTGTGTGTGCGCACATGCAGCGATGCCTCTTCACTGTAAGCAGGAATTTTCATGGGCTTTACTTGTGCAAGTGAAACAGCTGGGTGTTGTGAAATCCAAGCCTTCCTCTAAGTAGAGGAATTGTCCCTCAAGAGCTCACTGAGGACGTAGTTAACTCCTGTAGCACTGTGTGTGTTTCTTTGTGTGTGTGTGTGTGTGTGTGTGTGTGTGTGTGTGTGTGTGTGTGTGTGTGTGTGTGTAGTTAAATGGTGACTGGCTATGGAGTTATTGTCAACAAAGACCTCTCCACTTTGGATCACTTTTTGCCCGTGCTTCTTTTCTTCCTTCCTTTTGTGTCCTTGCTTTTCCATTCCTCTCCCCTCCATTCCTCTTCTCCGTCCACGAGAAGCTCAAGCAGATCGGAAACAGCTGTGAAAATTATTCTGGTTAATAAGGGCCAATCTTGGCTTCTCAGTTAGTTGCGGTGCGATGCCTCAGACTTTGTTTTTCACGAAAAAAAAAGCACCCCGCCTCGAAAATCCTCTCAAAGTTTGCAGTGTTGTTTTAACTTTGGTCCCTTTGTTTGTATGTGTGTGTGTGTGTGTATGTGTGTGTGTCTCTCTACAGGGTTACCCATATGCAATGGATACCACAGGTTGTGCCAAAAGGCTGACTGCCAGGCCGGAGAGAAGAGAGGAGAAGAGCGGGTGCAAACTCCCTCTTCTCATCCCTCTCTATTTCAGTCCCTTGACTTCTCTCCCGGCCACACAGTCCATTTATTCTCCACACTCCCTCCTCATCCTTCTTTGTTTTTATTCTCCTTCAAACAAAAGCTCAGATATTTCAGTCTGTCTCTCGCCTCCTTCTTCTATTCCCTTTTTTATCCCCTTCCATCTTTCTCTCTCTCTTTCTGCATTGTTCTTGGCTGAGGTTCAGCTCGTGGTCTTCGGCCTCACCGCTCCTCTCATCACCCACCACACTGTCTGAGAGAGAAACGCAGCCAAGCCCATGGGCTGAGGGAACTGACAGCCAGAAACCATGAGCTGATGAGTTCACTGCCGAGCTGCGTGGACATCCCAGGTCACAAGACAAATTCCAGGCCTTTTTGTGGTTACATGTGATAAGCGTGGCATTGAAGAGGAGGCGCGTACCAAGACTTTTGCTTTCATAAAGCAGAGATTTCATTATTGCAAGCTTGTCTTTACCTTTTCATCCGAGATGATGCATTTCCATCTGAGGATTTCAGAGAAGGGAGTGTTTCTCTTACAACACAGACCGGCATTTTTATGCTGATCATTCTCTGCTCTGCCTGTAATTAGCCAAAGCCCATTTTCAGCATGACACAGTGACTTCACTATTGATTGAAATAGCTGCAGCTCTCTTTGTGCGACATCTACTTGCTTTCTGCAGCCGTCTCGTTCTTTGTTGCTCAGTAAGACTACCAAAGAAACCTTGATTCACACAGGTAGGCATGGCAACTGATGATTTTTGTACCTCTTTTCTCCACATTAGCATAGATTCCATCAAATTAATGTTCTGAGAAGGATCAGGCTTTTCAGGGAAAAACAGTTTCTGCTGTGTATAGACATAGTAATGATTCTGTGCCGACAGTTGGATCGTCTTTTATGTCTTTCTGCGGTATGCAGAGTAGTGCATGTCTGTGTCTGTTTCTAGACAAACCCTTACATTGATATGCGTACAATACCTTAACAACAATAGCCAAAGCTTTTTCAGATGCCATTAGATTTTGGAGCAACTTTCAGTATAAATTTTCATATTAACGAGGGAAAAAACGTTCTTCTTTAAACAAGCATTTTTTTAAGCTTATTCACACGTTAAGCAAACACGAAGCAACATTTTAACATTCATTAGGAGTCATGTTTGTGTCTGTCTATCTGTCTTTATCTTACCTGTTTTGTCCAGCAGCTCCTGGTCTTTTTATCACTTGGGAATTGAAAGAACAAGCAAGACCCACTGTTTGTTTGAGGTCATCCCATCTTGAAACACACAGGCATTGTAGCTTCAGCAAGACAGGAAGTTATGATGTCACTCGTGCGACTTCTATCCTCTTTCTAATTATGTGTTTTTACAGTCTTAGATTTCAACAATTGTACAACAAACTGTGACTTTCTTGACTGGCAAAATGATGTTTAAAATTGATAAATGTGTCATTCACGGTTCAAGCAGGATCAAAGAATTATTTGTCTGTTCTCCCCATTAACTACCGTACATATTTTTGCCAAAACAAGGTCCAATGGTGAGCCACCGGAGGAACATGTAGGAACACCTTTTGTTGTCACAGCAGTGTGTCATTATGTGATTCACACTTTCATATATACAGATGCGTGCAAGCATAAGAATTGATATGTGTGTACAGAATCAGCTGTCTGCTACTGTGCTTTATGGCTCTTCCTGGACACAATCAGCTTGTATTCATGGAGTGTTTTTGGCCGCCTCAGCTTTGCGCTCTGTATGCCTCTGGCCCTCTCTTCCCTCTCTCCGTGGGACTGTGGGATTGATTGATAACTTCATTTGTTCCTGAAGGGAAGAGGGGGATGAGTACATGACTTATCCTCTCTGTGTGGGGACGGAGGGGGCGTTTTTTGTTTTTTTTTCCTTTTCCTTTCCTCTTTCTGGACACACCTCAGGCCCTCTTCACGCACATTTTGTTTTTAACAATGACAAATGATGTAATTTTTTGAAAAGCATTAGGTCGGTCATTAGGAAAGTGTTTTTTTTTTTTTTTTTTCTGCTGAAGAGAGCTCTTGCATGCGGTCAGGTGGTGCCTGGTCATTCCTGCTATTTTCTTCAGTACAAATGGGACCAATTTTGCCTGGCACAGCGGGGTGATTCTCAGCATATTTGGGGCATGATGGTAAGCTTTTGTACCAGATTTGAGAGATGTGGACTGCAGCAGTTCAGTTTCCATAGTAGCAGGAAAGGAAACATGAGGCGTTGTGGCTTGTTGCCTGTAACTGATTTAATCTACATAAATGTTGTGAGACAGTGTGTGTCTTTAGGGCTGGTGACTGGCATCGTATAAGCATTATTTTCCAAGCCTGGGCGACTTTTTTGTTTGTCCTTGCATCTTTGTCTTGCTTTGTTTTTGTGTGTTTGTGTCTGTTCTTGTGAAATGTAAATGTTCTGTGAATACCTGCATGTCCTCAGCAGAAACAACACAAGTCTTTGTTGTCAGGTGTGGACAGGAGCCACCTCTCTTGGCTGCAGCGCTGTTTGTTCTCCAGAAATCCCTCAAGATTTACAGCTGTGAGTCTGGCCACCCCACACTCCTGAGAACAGTAGGTGCACAGTGTGAGCGCCACATAAGAAGTGATGACATTCTGCCCGCATCACATTCGCTGACGGTGCCAGAAACCTCGACCTCGGACTGTGCAGAGATAGATCACTCTTTCCTGTGTTCACTCTCTCCCTCACCGTTTCTCTTCCTGTATTTATTTGACATATGACTGGCAGGCAGGGATGGGGGGGAAACCTCCCTTCAGAGTCGTCCATTTTGGGCTATGGTTAGTTTAGGATTTGGCACCCAGAGACCCATTACAAGGTCGCAGTCAACTTGGGCTGATTTAAGTTATCCGCTGCTCACTGAATGTACATCAGTCCAACTTTTTACAGAAGAGAGCTTTTGGAAAGTGCTCTAGCAGATGTTTCCATAGACTGTTGCCCCTGTGGATTTAGAGGAGGGAGAGTAGACTGATTGACTGCTGAAGAGGGAATAATACACTCGTACTCTCTAAAAACGTAAAGATCAGTCATTGTACGACTGAAGATACCTAATTTGCATTAAAAATTAATTCAGTGAAATACAGTTTTTGCTCATGCACGCAGCATGTTTAAAGTACGATTTGAATGCCTTCAGGCTCAAATACTGAGCTACTGTGTGGAAAAGACAGGACGCAACATCAATCACTGTTTCACACAGTACTTCCAAAGTCTGCTCACTTGATAGGTTTATGTGCTACCACATAAATTAGAAACACGAGGAAGTTAGCCACACTAATTTTTGCAGCCTGTTAATGCAATAAGATATCAACATTATTTACATCAGTTCTTATGACTTGTCTCCTGGACTGCTTCTGCATATTTAACTTGAGAATCTACTTCTGGATTCAACTGTGCCACACAGGGATTCTTCATTTTTGGCTATTACGTGACAAATAAAGCTGTTTGCTAGTTTTCTTAAATAATAGTTTGGTCTAAGAAAATATCAAAAAGTATGAAAAAAAAATGGCAGCTCATAGCTAGCGCTGCAGGCCGCATTGCACCTCTGCTTTCTGTGTTTTTGGCGTAAAAAAAAAAAAAGCAGCAACATCTCACATTAGAGAAGCTAGACCCAGAGAATTTTTCATTTCTACTTTAATCCTAAGCAGTTATTGATAACCAAAAGTAGTTGATTACATTTTCTGTCGATCGACTATTGATTAATTAATGAAGTGTTGCAGCTCTAACCCACACAGTCATGTAAAATAACAAGAAATATACAAGGGATCAATCATCAAATTTCATTCTTGGCTTTTTAAATAATAGTATGACAAAACCAACTTGAGATCCACCAGGAGTTTGATCAGTTGTAGATGGATCTGTCGACATCCAAGCTTAGCTACTGTGTGTAATACAGCTGAAAACTCAAGATAATTCAAGTAAGTGGAATGAACTTTAATGCTTAATTTTTCAGCCAACACAGACCGGAAGTCATAAAAGTGAAATCGTAACAGCTACTGAGCTTGCATGCATCTAAGCAAACTCCATCCAGTGATGCTGACCATGTTGAAAGCTCTGGGAAAAAGTTTGCAACTGGTCTTTGAGTTGGGATTGTTCTGTCAGTTGAAAGAGGTCATTACTTCTGTAGAAATAGTGAAGCAAATTCTCTGCTGCTCCTTCTGTGTTATGTCTTGCTGCACATATCGTCCCATGACAGAGTTCCTACAGCCAGCTCTGAAGTCTCTGATATCAGAGCTTCTGAACCGTCTGAATCTCTTGTGATTACTTGCTTTGTAAGAATTTCTTAATTTACAGCTTTCATCCAGTAATTTAGCTTGGTCCTGACTCTGCAAGTTGCCGTAAACCTTCTTTCGTGTAAAGCCGACTCGGCTTCCTGTTCCCACATGATGTCAGCGCAGAAAACTGCCTGAACATTTACGGGTTAAGCGCATGTGGGGAAGGGGCTTAGGGGAAAAAATGCTGACTGCTGTTGACAGGCAGTGGGAGGGGTTAATGTTGTGGACTGTTTGCCCTCTCAGCAGCCAGCTTGGTGGTCACCCCTGATTGCATGCGTCTGTTGAAAAACTGTCGTCTTCTTACTTCCTCTTGGTCTTTTGCTCACACTCACCGCTCTCACCCTGCTGACCGTCTGCAGGCAGAACCGCTTCTCTCCTCCTCATCACCTCAGCTCAAGGCATCTGTTTCTTTTCCCTCCCCCCTCTCTCTCCCTCTCCAATCTGAGAGAGATGAAAACAGAATTTTTCAATTAGGGGGAGCCGTTGAAAGTGTTTGCTTCAGGCTGCCGCACTGCTGCTGCTCTCTGCCCCCCCTGAGATCCTCCTGTCGTTTAGTGTGTTTCTCCCCCCCTCCACCTCATTCCCAGCTCAGCCAGGGGGGAAGTGGGAAGTGGTGAGTAACTTTTAAAAATTTTCATCCTTTTCATTCAGCTGCTGATTTGTTCATGCTGCCTTCTGAGGCGCTGATTGGAGGAGAGGAGTTGTCTTTGGCAGGGAGTCAAGACTTTTCCCCTGGGTGGTGTAAATTCTGCAGTTTGACACCTTCGTTCAGGAGAGCTAATCCCCTCAGTGATTGGTTAGTTTTCTTAAGAACACTGTTGACTTATCTTGACGATTGAGACATAATGGAATGTTTTAATTTGGGGAGGGCATGCATACTGTAGCAATTTGGGCAATCTGGGGTCCGTGTGTGTTTCATGTCTGACTGTATCTGTGCTTTCACAAGTGTGAGAGTAATTTTAAGCGACTGTGCCGGCACGTTGGTGCGCAATCCCGCCTGTGAGATTTTTACAGTGAATTACGACTGACGAGTGACAACTGAGTAAAAGCGTCACTTGAATCTTGTCTTTCCGTTCCCCAGGGTGCTGCTTTGTTGGGCTGCCAACACAGTTGTCAGTAGTGGGTGGCGTTATCTTTAGACAAGGGAGAAAAAGATGGAAGTGAGAAAATATGTGTCAGGGGAGAAAGAAGGGGAAGAGAAATGGCTAAAGGTGTAGTGATGGATTGAGTTAGAGTGAGAGGGGAATAAAAAGCAAGTGAACGACAGAAGGGAGAAGAGGAAAAGGCAGTTGCCTTGTCATCTCAGCTGTTGCGATTTAAGTAGGCTGACAGCACAGAAATCTCCCAGCATCTCACAGCTGTGCGACATGCCTTCCCCTTTTTTATTTTTAACCCGGACACTTATATTAGGCTGCCAGGTCCAGGCAGCACGCAGACTGTTGTCTCCCAGACTCTGTATGTGTTTGGGTCTGCTTGTGCCAGAGGGGGTGTGTGCTTGGCCCCTGTGTCTTTTGTGTGACTGTATCAGCACATGCCTATATATGTCAGTGCCATGAGTTGCCAGACAAATCGAGGGCTCCTTTCCCTAAAGCCTCCAGTGTGTGTTCTTCCTCAAATCATGTCATATGTGACAAGTTTAAGAACAGTTTACATGTGTGAGATCCAGCGTTGGCTCAACAGTCTTTATTGACCGTGTGAGTGTGTCCGTAAATTGCCAGAGTGCATTCCACACAGACATGCTGCCAGCTCTGTTGATGGCACCCTTGTGTGAGTGGCTGGTAAAAGACTAACAAGGGGAGGGGGAAAAAAAAGATGCTTGGATTTAGAGCACAGCGAGTCCTGCAGTTTCCTGCGCTCCATGCAGCTCGCAGTGTCTCTGCACCTGGGCTGGAAGCACCCACCCACAGCGCCTGCACCTACAAGCAGAGGGCCTCCGCGTTGACTGATTTAAACCTGTTGCTAGGGAACGAATTGTGAATTTTGTGTATGTCTGTAGGAAAATCATATCATCAGTAGAATTACGAGATAAAATGGATTTGTTGACAGTTGTGGAAAGACCTGCCCTCTCATCCTCTTACCACTTCCTTCCCGACCTCAAGACAAACATCCCTCACTTCAAAGTTTCGCCGGAGTACAGAAAGATTTAAAATCTGCTGAGCTCACTAAAGCAGAAGGAAGATGTACGTTTCAGGGTCAGGGAGGGAGGGGGATGGAAAACAGAGGGATGAATGAATTAGCTTCTGCAAGTAGATCTTTAGTTGCTTCTCAGGCGGTGAGAGTGGCAATTGATTTGGTAAGTGAGTGGTCGGCTCACCACCCCCATTCTGCCTCCTGCTCCCCGACCCACTGCCTGCATTCGCGTGCTGTCAACCGATCGATGTCAAAGAGCTGGCTCACAGCGGTGTATCAACATAAAGCTGCATTGATCAGTTCCATTGATTTTAATCCTAATTATGCTTCATCATCTGAATCTCTAAAAAGGCTGTAATTGTGCCTCTCATTCGCTAGCTTCAGCAAAACACTTCCTTTTCTTCCTGTTTTTCAATATCACCATTATTTCCTTCTTTTTGTGCCATGAATTCTTTAATCATACCTCTCCTTGTTTGATCAGGATCAAATTTATTAAATGACAAAGTCCAGGATCTGTTATTGTGAAGATTACACTCTATTTTAACTCTGTATTCATGTTTTAGCTGTGAATTTTCACCTCCCACAATATTCTTCACATATTCAGAATGAGACGTCATCTCCTGGCAGTGTAGCGTAGTTCCTGCCTGGATGAAAGGACCATTTAAATAACAAGACTAAAACTCAACAGCTATGCTAGCTGTTAGACTCTTTTTGATATGATAGTGATGTATTTAGTGATAAACCAAAGTAATGGACAGATTTAAAATTGGACCTCATGCATTAGATGAGGGTTCAAAGCTATTACAATCCTGAAGGGGAGTGTTTTGGGGCTGCAGCTGTGGATTGTTTTAGTAATTAAAAAATCTACCGTTTAATCTATCAGTCTATTGAGTAATGTGGTAAACTGGTTTGGTTTTGCAATAGTGCACCATACAGAGTTTTAATCTTGTTTCAGCTTGAAATTATCCCAAACTCTGGACACTTTATGCCTCTGGCTTCTCTCGTCTCTCTTCACATCCCTCGCTATTTTCTCTTCCGTTAATTTGCCGTCCACGCCTTCAAATCACATCTTCCACTTTGAGCATGGATGTATGATTTAGAGGTATCTTCACTCGGTCCACAGCATAAGGGCGCAGTGCCACAGTAATAGTCATCCATGCAAAACACAGTGGCCTGCAGTTATGGATTAAACAAAGCAGAGACGCAGAGAATTTGCAGAGATGATTTTCAATAATTGAGTTGCTCAAGTTTCTCAAGGAACCTGTTCAGCCCCAGAATTTTTGTACCAATTGCCATGCCAATCTATCCAACTGTTATTGAGACATGTTACTCATAACCATGTCATTATTGTGGCACTAGAGGAAAAGTCACTACAATCAGTAGGATACATCATCTGAAAAGTTATTATTAATGTCTACAAAATCCTAGCTAATAAATGCTGAGATATTCAAAGGGTTAATGAAAATGTCCTGCAGCTACAGGAAAAGTGCAGAATCACCGAAATCAGTAGGATTCATCCTCTTGGGATCATCAATGTCTGTATACAATTTTATAGCAATCCATTCAGTAGTTGTTGAGATATTTTAGGCTGAACCCACAACAAGAGGGTTCCTGGTTTGAACCAGGGGTGGGGGAGCCCCTCCGTGTGGAGTTTGCATGTTCTTTTCTTTTCTCCGGGTACTCCGGCTTCCTCCCACAGTCCAAAGACATGCAGGTTAACTGGTGACTCTAAACTGGCTGTGGGTGTGAATGTGAGTGTTAAAGGTTGTCTGTCTCATTAGCCCCTTTTCCACTGCAGGAACTTTTTTCAATTACCCGGGTAATTGAAAAGCCTCGGAGCGTTTCCACCGAAATCACCCGGGTAAATAAAGTTCCCCCTACCCCCAAATTCCCCTGAATAAAACTACCTAGTAGCAGGGTAGGACTTTTCAGATTACCCGGAACTTTGAGGGGCGGGGCTGTGTGCTGAAGAATGCTGATTGGTGGAACACACGAAGCGTTCTGCACTTCCGCGTTAGTGTGGCTGCAGACTTTCTACAAATAAACATTTCTACCGTAGTATTGATAAGCGCTAACAGTATCGATTCTTTTAACGGCACTTTTACACATTTTGGTTTAATTCATTATCATCCTGCAGCCTCTGCTCTGCGCTCTGTGTCGGCGCTGAACACACACACACACACACGCATGGCTACATGCTACGGTAAGCAGTGAGCAGCTGAGTGGCGGTCTTTATGACTTTTAACTTAATGACTCAAGCTGACGGCAGCTACACTTGTTACTGTAAGTGGAATTAAATCTTAGCGAATAAGAAGCCAATAATTTATTAATAGATCATGTAGACAGTGATATTCAATATGCTCCGCCCACAGCCTCTCATCCACCGACACTAACGTTGTGTCTTACACGCTGATTTAGACAGCACGCTAGTTCGGCTAACAGCGAATTGTTACTAATAAGCTCAAATGACAGCTGTCTGTATGTAGACTAACTTAGTTTGACTCTTATCTTAAAATACTTTTAAACGTAGCTGCTGGCTCAGACAAACAGCCCGTCCTCTCTCTACCAGCACTAATGTTATGTTACCAGCCAACAAGCTGGCGGAGGGCACACGCTGAATAATCTACGTCATCAGCCTGATTTGAATACCTTTTCTGGAACTTTGAGGTGCGGTGGAAAGTGGTTACGGAAAAGGAATGAATGAACATTTGGGCTAATGTGGCCACATACAAGACTGTATCATTTTGAGATCACACAGAAAGTCTGAAGATGACTTTGGCGAGAGGAGACAGAAAACATGAGCCCCCTTGTGTATTTCGTCTGCTTCTTTTCCTCATCGTCCCTTCCCTTTTGTATCATCCTTCCTTGCTGTTTCCTATCTATGGATCGTGGGACCATAAAGAATCTGTACTTCATCTCTACCCAGTGCCAGACATCAACAGTCTCGGGACATTTACAGTAAGCTCTCAGGTTGGCCGTCTGAGGGATCAGACAGGATGAAACTTGAATGAAATAACAGAGTAACTGGGTAATTGGGTTGTGTCACAGTTATGACAGACTTAACGTGTGGGGGGAGTTTAACTGAAACAAAAGCTCTTTCAGCCCCGCTGAAGCGCTGAATGACTTCTGAAGGTCATTTCAAATAATAAGAAATACAAAAGCAGCAGCCTAATTTGAATTAAACAACAGATTGCAATTATAGTCTCTTGTGGACTTACATGTTTGAATCAGATCGGCCTGTTCTCAGATGTGTTGGAACACACACACACACACACACACACTGTAGATAGACCTCTGGAGACAACCAGAGGCGAAAAGTGCAGCCAGAAAAAGCCGGCTGCCACTCAACTCTGCCAAGCTCGGCCAGTGATAAGGTCGACCGCGGGGAGATGTCTGCACTCAGGACCTGTCCGTCAAACACAAGAGCCTGCTTCCCTCCCCTCTTCACAAGAGAGTGATGGGAGTGATTAGGGGGGAGGAGTGTGAGAGAGGAAGATGGAGAGACAGGGAGACAGATATAGAGTGGCCTGGGAATAAGAGGATTGAGGCAAATGAATAAAGAGAAAGGGAGTGGAGGAGGGTCGGAGAGAGAAAAATGGACCAGGACGGAATCCATGAAACCATGAAAGATTGGTAAAATGAGGAGGAAGTGGAAAACTGTAGAAGGACAAGGGGGGCGATGTCTACAAAGAATGTGACGATCTTGTCATGTGGCAGCCAAACCAACCACCCTTAACAACGCTCCTCACTGTAGCAGCATGTCGAAATTATCTCAGTTAAGCCATACAGAACAGCGTTCTCCATTTTCTTCCATCTCAACCACAACGTCACTCTCTGTTCTCATTTTCTTGCTGTTTACTGCCTGAAACCTTGATTAGGTTACAGAGATTAAGTCAATTACCATAAAAATCTCCTGGAAATCAAGTCATTGTCATGCTGAGACCCGGACGCAACAATAGCGCTTTGTTCAAGGTTCACAATGGAAAGCATTTTTTTGTAAACACATCCCTGATTCAAAAATGTAAAAAAATGGCCTTATAGCAGCAGCTTTTACAGGATGCATCAATTCGAGGTGACTGGGTGAGGAGTCGGAGCCTTCGGTATCCTCTAGTTGAACTTTTTCTGAACTTTTCTGCTGACGAAGAAGGAAATGGGCTTTTGCCCGTGCTGTATTTTCAACAGCGGATGGGCGCATCACTCTGAGTCATTTGTGTCCTTGATAACACATACACAAAGAGAGAAATATGTTCAGACTCGCTTCGTCTTTTTTCATTTTCTTTCCTCCGTCCTTTTCTCTCCCACGTGGAGTCATCAGTGATCAAAGAGGACCCAGATGTTTTTCTTAAACTATCTCCTTTCACCATCTCTTGACATTGTTGTGAAAGTGGCCCGAGTAGCGTTCATTTAGCTGAGAGCTGCCTCCGGTCCTGCAGCATTCATTACACGTGAAGAGATGGATTGGAGTTTCATGGGATGCGGAGCGGCCTTACATCTCTTGCGAGGGTTAATAAGGAAAATGAGACACACAGCTGAGCCGCAGCATTAGTGACAAGCTAATTTGATTTTGTTCCACACCTCCCATGTTTTTCCATCATGTTTGGTCAAGAACACAGAGCTCCCTAACAGCCTGACACACCACCTCTGTCTGTGGAAAAAAAAAAAAAGTTTCAGGGTGGAAAATTTGGCAGTGGAAATTCTTTGTTTTTGATCCATCTGCTGCATGCGCCACACAAAACAGAGCTATTTTTGGTTTCACAGCGAGCAGCGGAAGTGCCAGCTCTCACACAGTTCATTAAAGTCCTGATGGAGGATAATTATGAACTGAATCGCAGCAAGAGCAACGCTTTCTCATGCTAAGATGATGAGCATTTTCTCCATGTTTGCCGATTCATTGAGGTTTCCATCTTCATTTACTGTGTGTGGTTCTCACCTGGAAAGAGTGGCAAAGCGTGGCCATTTTTCAGGCTGTGTGAGGGCAGCTTCTCCGCTCTGACCTCAGCCAGTGAGCGCAGGGTCATGTGTTAATGTTTCAGTGTCATATGTCTTCTGCTCGGGTCACCCTGAGCTAGTCCCAGAGGTATGACTGCTATGTGGGATAAGAGTGGAGCAGGCTGTAGAGAAGTGCTTTGTGGACTGTATAACTGTCAGCTTGATCAGTGTCGTAGATGGCGAGCACGAGATAGGTAGAGACACATCAGTTATCTTCCCAAAGAGCATTGCTTTGGCTGCCTTTAATTTTTTTAATGATATGACTACATTTACGTGACTATGTATTAACTTCTCTTTGATTCTCTGTCTTTTAAAAATATGTCCGTATAACCATAAAATCCGAGAAGCTCACATGACAGTGGCACTATTTACGGTCATAACGTGGGCATGTGAGTTGGCATTGCTGGTTAGCTGCTGTGTGAACTTCTCCTCTGTCTCTATGGCGACGTGCAGAGAATTTAGACTCGTCTCTGCTCTCCTTTTATCCTTGTTTATAATGCCAAGTTGCCATAAATACAGGACTTCAGGGAGCACTTATGGTGATACACCCAGTTTGTGGGGCAACAAAAGCTTTAATTAGGCTGAATGCCAACCATATGGGACAGCAGGTAGGCTCCCCACTCGTGTGGTCCAAACACACACGCACACACACACACACACACACACACACACACACACATACACACACATATACACACACAGTACAGATTCAGAGGGTTATAGGAAAAGTACTGTTTTCTGTCTAAAAGGTAGATGGAGCTACAGGCAGAAGCCCATTGGCTTACCTTAGCATAAAGACTTGCAGCAGGGGGAAATGGCTCACCTGGCTCTGCCCAGAGTTCACAAATCTGCCTACCAACACTTGTACAGCTCACCAGTCAACATATTGGATGGCAATTTGTGGTTTCAGAGGAAGTGGTGTAACTATTTCTTGATGAAAAACAGTCTATTTTCTGTGACAACATGACTCTGGGAAGTCGCTGTGCCCGACTGTTGCCATGGATATATAAACAGACCTGGACACAGCATTGGAGGCAGGACCCTGTTTATTTCTATATTTCTAAGTTGTTCAGGGGTGCATAAAGCCAAAAAGGTTAAACTGACACCTATAAAATGACCCAGATGATCACCACTGCGTCTGCACTGTGTGGCCCGTAGAGTACTAGAGACTTACACCAGCCGAGCTTGCTACTTCCAGTTTAGCGCTCTGCCAACTTGATAGATAAAATGATTCAATAGTTCAGCTAGTTCAGATAGTTCATGCTCAAAAAAATGTATCCACTGATTTACAGACATCTTTTCAACAGAAAAAAAAAGTATTTTTGAGCCACAGGGAATCACGTGAAGGTGTAATTGCACTGTTTGTTGTGTTCAAAGCCTGGCACTTTGCATGGAGCCTGATTGTTGCTTGTTCACTATCAAAATTTCATCAATTCAGTCCAATAACGTTTGAAAAGTCTAGAAGAGCCGCACTATTACATCATTTAATCCCCATTTAAGTTAGCAGAGGGATGTAACCAGAAGTTAGCCGCTCAGCTGGTGGAGGTTAGCTGCTTGGCCTACGGAAGTCTGTAGTGTGCCTGCTCTGTGTGCCCGACAAAGCACAAGATCTGGGTCATTTTATACTCTGGAAGTCAAGCTTTTTTAGCGTCTTGCGCTACTGAGAAACTTTCATAGGAGTGAATGGGGGCCGACCTCCAATGCCGTGTCCAGTTGTCTTTTTACATCCATGACACACCCGATACTAAAATTAGCTCCTGCTATCATTGTCATCTATGTGGTTACTATGCTTACACTGCAAGCCACAGCAGCATGTACAAAAAAGTTCAACCATCATCAATAGCGAATAGTCCTGCATGAACACAGCTTTCTTTTTGGAAGTACCTTACAGTCAGAATAGATGGGACATGGGCGCAGCGTGACACCTCAGCCATGGCATGCCTGCAGCAGAGCGTGACTACTGTAATCAAGTGAAGCTGCCACACTGAACACGAAAGCTGTGTTTTCCTGCGTGGGCACCACACTGCTTAACCCTGTCTTTGCACAGCTGGACATTTTTCCACATCTGCACGCGGCTCCACGGCCCTCCAACAGGTAAAAGTTACATAGACCTGTGTAAAAAATGAGAGCAATCTGTTTAAAAATGATACAAATGAATACCTCATTTTACCAGAGGAGATGCGACGCTGTTAGAGGTGCTGAGGCAGCGTTTTTTAAACTCTGGATAGAGCCCTGCTAGCTGTTTGCTCTCGTCTTCCAGTTTCTATGCTAAGCTAGGCTAATAGCCTCCTGGCTCTAACCCTGTACTTAATGTACAGGAATGAGAGTGGTATCGACCCTCTCATTTAACTCTCAAAAAAAAGGAGTATTTCCCAGAATATCAACCCACTCCCTTAACACACACACACACACACACACAATTATGCCTCAGTGGTTCTCAGATCAGTTATGGGAGGAGGAGCAGGAGGAGTAACAGGAATGAAAAATGAGCCCAGTTTATGGGAAGAAGGAGAGAAAAGGGAGTGAGGAAGTTAATGAAAGCCTGGGAGGGTGGGTCAAGACAGAGGGACACTGAGGATTAGAGAGAGAGTTAATTAAAAAAGAGAAAGAGGGTATAGGGTGAAGCTTTAAAAAGGTAAGTAAAGTGAGAGCGGGGGAAACACTGGAGCGAAGCAAGCAGGCAGCAGAGTGAGGGGGGAAGTATCTGACCAGAGGAAAGAGGAGTAATAAACACAGAGGAACAGCACACTGAGGGAGGGAGGTGCAAGAGGTAGAGGAGATGCTGAGCGAGGGACCTGTGCAGCTGTAAGTAGAGAGGAGCGAGGGACGAGGTTGGAGGGAGGGGAAGGAGGAGGAGGAGAAGTAGGAGGAGGGGGGCTGAGAGCGGTGCCAAGCTGTCCCAGGGGTGATGAATGAGGCCATAATGAAGTATCTGTGCTCCTCTGAATCTGCCTCTGGCTGGAGAATAACCGCAGCCTTGGCACGGCCGCGAGACCCGCTCAATCATGCCAAGGAGAACACACACACACAGAAGTTTGGATGATCCACACACACACACACACACACACACACAGAGTTTGTGACAAGCCCCTGCATTGCAAAGCACACACACACATTTACACACAGGAACTTATGACAGATGATCTGTCTCTTCCTACCACGCACTGTATCCCCATCACACACACACACAAACGCACACATTTTTACCTTCGTTGTGTTTCTGTCTCTCCACCCAGACCAGGGGTGGCAGGAGTGTGGGTTTTGTAAAACAACCTATTGTTCAGCATGACAGGCTGGTAATGCACAAGACACAGTGTTTCTCCACAGACACAGACACACACACACAGCGAGTGATGGAAGTCAAGACAAATGGTAAATTCCTCCTCTGCAGTAAACAAGTCGTGCTGTCCTGCGGTTTCCGCCGCTGTCTCCAGTACACTGAGACGTCAGCCTGCCAGTTTGTCACTGGTGCACAAACAGTACATGCTCAGTGTGCAGGGAAGACAATGGCTAACAGTAAATGTGTCTCTCCTCCCCCCTTTGCATGTGTCCGTACATGCAGAGGCCAAACCACAGCGATATCCAAGTACTCGGATCAGTCAGTAAGGGCCTTAAGGATGAGAGTGACGAATGTCTATATGAACTCAGATGCAGATTTTTCAGCTCAAACAAACAGCAAACACTAAGTCAAACAGTCAGCCAGCACTGAAATTTTTCATGTGTTGCATTGCAACGATGCAACCAACCAAAGCCCAGCCAGGAAAAAAATATTTTTTTAAGTGAAATTCACAGCACTTTGATTTTTATCTTCACGTGGGTTAATGTCAACAAAGTGATGCACTTCAGAGGAATCTGAAAGTGTCATTTTCTAGCTGTGTCTCTGCGTGTGGTTGCCTGCCTCCTTGACTATGCTATGGCAGTATCTAGATGTAGACAGCTGAAACCTCTCGTTCACCCCCATGACACACAGCTCTCTGTAGAGAGCTACGATTAAACTGTTGATGTAATGATGTGTGGTCAGAATTACAAAGAATCTCTTCTTCTGAAAATGATCAGTTTGTATAGCCTTTTGTGCAGCGAGGCTATTTATGTGACTGTTAATGCTATATTATGCCAGCCTGTAAGTCCTGCGAATCAGGTATCTATAGTTAAAAGTGGATTTCTGCTCCCTTTCATTGATAGTGTTGCAGAGGGGAAGCTTTGAATTAGGAGGGAACAGCACTGGATGTACAGTAGAGCCTGAACTTTGCTGACAGGCAGTTTTTCACTGATCCCTCCCAAAAGACTGGAGCTGGGAGAGAGAAGGAGAACTGTGGTGGAAAGTAGGACAGGGACGATGGATCTCTCTCCCTCTCTCTGACTCTTCTCTTTGTATGTACCCACAGGATCTCTGTGTGTTTTTGTGTGTCTACTCATGTGCATGTGTTGTAAATGTGCTTGTGTATGCAGCATAAACAGCTCATGTTGAAGTGCAGCCTGGGATTCATTACCTGAAATCTAATGCCAGGTTCAGACTACACAATGTTTTTGTCTGTTGCGATGGTCACTGTGTCACATTAGGCAATTATAGAGTCATAAGTTCTTGGCCGAGAGACATGAGAGACTCGCGTTGGTCCCAAACCAATCAAAGCTTGCCGTCTTTCACGATGTGCATAATGTCATCAGAAAGGAGGTCTTAGGAACGGAGATCCAGGCACAAGATTGTAAACAAACAAAAGTGGTATTTATGATGCTGGCTGTCTTGTTCAGAAAAGCCCAAAAAAGGGAAGAAAAAACAACTGTGACTTTTCCTCTGTTTCACAGTTCCAGTTATCTGTTGCACCCGACACCCATTCTTGTTCCCAATCCAAGCCGTCACCCTACATCTACCCGGTTGTGCTATAATCAGGCTGACATCATCTAGCCTAACTCATCATAACTCTGTCTCCAGACGTATCCATTTTGAAATTAAAGTGACTACGTGACAGTAACGGTGTGTCTGATGCTGGATGTCCCGTCTCAGATCGACAGCCCTCCTAATGTGTCCTAGATGTGACACATGAATAGTTAACCCCCCTCTGTGGTATTGATGTAAAAAGCCATATGGACCCACAGTCAGGCTGATGCCTGCTCACACACCACCAGTTGGAGCAGGTTTCAGAGGATACCACCCCCTGACACTTCATCTAGCCCCCTGGCACCCGCCCACCATGCCAACCTGGCACAGTGGAGGCTGCTTGTCACGTTGGCTGGGTCTCTATATAGTATGATAATCAGGAGCAGGATCAGTAGAAGGTTTCTTATTGTTACATATTATTAATAGTCTGAGCTATTTCATCAATCTGATAAAAGAGAATATCTCATTGAGATTGAGAGGCTTACTATTCTGGTGTCTAAACTAATGATAAACTGCATGGAACACAGTAGAGTACAGTTTACTACTGTGGATCTCTTGCCTCTTTGAAATGATCCAATTTCCACATATCAACCATTAGGCAGCTTGCAGAATGATTTCTTAAACATCATGTGGACTGATGAGAAACTCTGTTTTCTTTACCGGGGTAAAGGATTATGAGAGCACAGGTCAGTCTCTGGTGGACAAAACCAATTTCTTGCTAAGACTGTCCTCCCAAGAGAAATGACAGTATCAGCTGTTGAGCAAGTGCCCAGTGATGACATATCACTGATGTTCGCCAGGACTTTGATACAGGAGATCGCTGTTTACTTCCTGTTTCTTACAGACAGTCAAACATGGTTTCTTTAAACCAAGACTATAATCATTCTGCAGCCTCAACAAAGTAGTTATTTTAACTCCAATCAAGGAACCTGTCAGCTATCGGTCCAATGGCAACAGGACAATGACCAATATTTCAGGGGTTCTGGATTGGCAAGTAGATACCCAGGCCAAGGCTTCCTCTTCTATTTTGGGTAATCTCTGTAAACAGATGTCTGCATATGAATGTAGATTAATGCAAAGGAAAAAAAGCTAAATCTTTATTAGATGATAGCCAGTGGGTCCTGAGATTGCATTTTAGTGCTCCACATGGACTTGTTACCTGCCGCTCCAACATGATTGGTAAATACTACTCTACAACCGCAAAAAGCTTCCAATTGCAAAATCTTGTACTGTTAGTTACAGATTCTGCATCCAAGTGGGCTAAATTATGCTGGTTTGAGTAGACAGTGTGTAAATTCAGACACTCAATCACACACTTTCACTTATTTCTGATAAAAGTAAAACATGTTGACGACAGTTGTTTCTTTCCACACTCAGCAGACACAGGGTAAAATTAGCATTCACTTGGAACTATGTTTCTGATCCTCCATTGAATTTATTTCCAACATTTACTCTCCTTTTAGCTCTGTTTTGCTCTCCACCAACTCCTGGGGGAATGATAAATGCTCCACTAGCTAGTTAGCTGGTACCGAACTTTGCCTGCCGTCTGTTGCTGGACAGGCTTATCATGTTCAGGGTGGTGGAGGTCACTGGAGTGATGGCTGTGTGTTTGTGTGTGTGTGTGTGTGTGTGTGGTGTATACTTTGGCTCCGCTTCATACAGACAGACAGCCTGTAGATTGGTCTGATTCCAAACAAGTCATCTTTCCAGCAAACCAGCCTACATACTGATCTCTGTAACTTGTTTCTCCTCCACTGCTGCAAGCTGTTCTTTTCCCTGCTTCATATCTTCATCTTCGGGATTTCTTTCCTACTTTCTTTGTGCTGTCTTGCCATCTTTGTTTCTGTCTCTCTGTAATTTGGCCACTAATGGTTTAGAAATTGATTCCCGGCAGTCTGTGATCCGTGTCTCCTCCTGCTATGTTTTGCCAAATCTATACAGAAAGGAATCCCACAAAGCAAACACACACACACACATACGCATAAATAGAGCCTGTGTGCCGTTGTCGCAGTGAATTGTTGAGGTTTTGTTGTGTCTCTTTTTCAGGGAGAGTATGCATGTTGGGTTGTGTTTGATTTGTGAAGCAGAAGGAGGGAGTGAGGGATCAACATCGGCAGCGATCAAATACAAAGGAATGTGGAGCAGAAGAATGGGGTGATGAGAGGAAATTATCTTGTTTGGTGGAAGGAAGATGAGGAGAGACTGACAGAGAGAGAGAGATGGAGAAAGTTGCTCGCGGGTGCAGCTGTAGAAAGACGTTTGTGAAACCTTTTTAAATAGAAATATTGCCTCTGTAACCTCCTGTGACATTACTGAGTTATTCCACATTTCCATAACTCCATATTGGAACACAGAAACAGAGAGACGTACGCTCCACAGTGCTTTCTCATTACAGAATTTGGCCACCAGTCTGGAGTTATTTGTTAGATTAGTTACATACTAACGCAACACTATCACATCCTCTCAGTTTCCTTATTCAGTTTCCATCACTTATTAAGAATTCCAAGTCAGGCTCCCAAAAGACGAAATCTGACAAATCAGTCTGGAAGCCTGCTTAATAATGAGTGAATAGTGCTGCCACTGTTGTTTTGGAGGACAGACTTTTTCTATGTGAATGTGTGTGTGTTCATGTGTGTGTGTGTAACCCCAACGGAGCGTGTAACATTAATGAGAGGGCCGGAGACAGGCCTTATCACCAGCTTTCCAGTCCTGGCCAGACCTTAATTAGCTCATAAATGCTTAGCGCAGACTTCGCTGCGGTGCTGCAGGGCCGAGCAAAGTTACACACACAAATACACACGAGTAGACAAAAGACATATGAATGCCTATACACTGACACAAAACTGAAATCTTCACCAGTATGTTGAGGGTAATATTTGGATGACTTTAAAACCAAATGGGTGTGTGTGTTTATATCATAAACTGTATATAGAGATGGAAATGCGTCTTCAATTCCTCCCACTGTACAAAAATGAAGCCAGAACATCCCAGAAATGGTCGGTGGCATCTTGCGCTGGTGATGTCATTGGAACAACAGTCTATGCAGTAGCAATCTCCGCGATATCGAGTACCTGTCCACACACCCGTCCAACTAATCGTGAGTAGAGCCATTGATCATGAGCTCACGGATTGGCACACAATGCTGTCAATCATGACGTCAAACCGCCTTTTTATAGCATCAAACACTTAGTTTAAAACCAAACTTATCAGAGACACAAACACTTGAACAAACATCAGCACGATCAGAACTACCTAAAATGACAGGAACTATCTTTGGGAAAAATGCATTTGACGTTTACTTTGAGTTTTTAGTTTTGCCCATGTCCCCTCCGCTAACATGTGAGGACAGGGTTTGTGACCTGTACTGCAGCCAGCCACCAGGGGGCAACTGAGATATTTTGGCTTCACTTTGGAGGAGCTGTCATGTCATCCATCTTTATATACAGTCTATGGTTCACATGTAAATGAATAAATGACCAAACAAATTACTGAATTTCTTCCATGTGTGAGGGCTAGAAAAAATGTTGCAGGTACTTAACACTGGTATTTGCGATGCACATGTTGTGTGTGTGTTTGTAAAGGCGCTTCTATGTACATGGATTAGCACCCTGCGGTCTAGCCTATCAGTGACCTGTAGCCCTCAGTGTTGAATTGTGAGCCCCATTATTATGTCTCAGACAGCAGATTTCACTCTCTGGAAAAAAAAAACAGTGATTTTCAGACCACCCCTGAATGTTCCCACAGTCTCTAACAGAGCCCAAACTGCAGATTAGATAACCCCAGTCCCTGTTTTGGAAGGCTCTTATCTTTATACACCCACTACTGTGTGACAAAACAGATTTCTTTTTAAAATAAAACTCAAAATGTTGCCTCTCTATCAGCTCTGTCCCTTTCCTCTTCCCTCTCTTTCTGTCTGCGTTTTCTCACGGTTGCAAAGTTCTTTTATAGTTGTACCTTTGTCCCTCACACACACACACACACACACACACACACACACACACACACATACACGAATGCTGGTGACATCGAGGTGTAAAAGCGGCCACTGCCTTTAACCCCCAGCCCCCACCCACAGAAGTCAAAAAGGGCCCCACTGTTTGCTTCAGGTCAATGTTAGTTAGTGGAGAAAGTTGGTTTTGCCCATCCCCCATCCAACCATCCATCCATCCAAGCCGGTGCCTGTTCCCGACCAAGAGGAGACCACAGCCATGAAACATACACACTGCCAGAAACTCAATGGTGTCTGTCTGCCTCTGCATCGTAAAACAGCACATAAAGTCAGAGGGGTTTGGGGGGGGGGGTGCGTGGGTCCTTTGAAGGTGGACAATGACCTCCAACTTGTTGCTTTCTGACAACCCCCCTTCTCAATATTCATACACACTTCCAAAACATCCCACTGCTGCAAAACACTTCCTGGGTGCACTTTTTGGGGCTTTTCCACACACGCATTGTCTTGGTTTGACTTGGTGCATCAGCCCAGTGTGGCAGGGATTTGAATCTCTGAACAACAGGGCTACGAAGGTGTGTCGCTAAGTCATCACTGAAATATTGACTTTGAAAAATGTTGATGAAGCCCATCTGACGTCACCGCTTGAAGGTGGTCAGGTGCTCTGGAGTAGGCCATCTTGGGCATGGCACATTAAGGCATGACTCAGCGTCTTTAAACTGGTAATAAGAACGCAAATCCATGCGGCATGGTTTGACCTGGCATGGCCAAAACTGCCAGTGGTAAAGTCCTATTAGTGTGCTTGGCTGGCTAAAAAAGATGAATATGTGTATGTGGTTATGAGAAATAATCACTGTGTGTTTTTTCGGGGAGTTTAACTTGTTTTTATTTTGCAGCCTGTCGACCTGCAGGAGGTTGTTGCCAGAGGCGACAGGGGCATCATGGAGATATTTGTTTGAGATTTAGTTTTTTGGTCATTAAAACGATCTCTCGTGGCCCTGTCTCTAATGTAATTGGAGCAGACCGCACCCCCCACACAGCGCTGCGTGTGGCTGAAGACCCCCATCTACAAGCATACAGAGATAATAGGAAACAGATTTAGCCTATTAATTAATCTGTATAATACAGTTAGACCCTCTGGTATCTGGCACACCAAGTTCCTCCCCTCCTCCAGACACACACACACACACACACACACACGTCAGAGTTCCCCTGTTCCTCATTGAATCTGTCAGTTATCTGTCCCGAAGTAACTGGAGGAATATTGCAGTGGGCTGCACGGCTCCAGCAGAGAAAATCAATGTTGCAAGGAACAAACATTGGTTGAACTCACTGCAAGACTCCCACAGAACACAGCTTTCATGTTTGGCTACAAGTCGATATATTGACAATTCACTTGTCGCTTCTCTCATTGGAGCCGCTGGAGTGTTTTGTGACAGAAAAGCTTCCTCCATTTGTCAGTGATTATCTTCTCCATCCCTCATTCTCCATCTCTACTTACATACATGTGTATCGGGCTGTGTGTGTGTGTACATGTGTGCTGCTGTGCAGCAGGCGGGTGGTCTTGGGAAATGAAAGACGTTGAGATGGAGCCACAGGGATGCGAATCTCTGCTTCTCAGTCATGTCCTTTATTTATCTTGACTGCGCTCTCTATCTCTCTCTCCTCTTGCAATTATCACAAAATCACGCACAATCACACTCAGACCATTTCTCTCACGTGCACCTGCAGGCACAAGCATGGCATATATCTCCCCTCCAAGCATCCTATTTAACCCGAATCTGTCACATTCCACACTAAACAAAGATGCAGCCACCTGGAGCTTTTTTAGATCAGACAGCTTCGCTCTTCAAAGTCAAAAACAAAAAGCAGAACCAACGTCAGAGCCAGCCGAGGCCCCACTGTGTCGAACACATCCTCCACTGCTGCTTGTTGAAGCACTGTCCTTCGTCTGCATTTTTCATCATTGCTGTTAACTGTTTGGTCGAATTCAGCACATGCCATACTTTGCTTATGTATCTTCCGATGCCAGATTTTATGTCTGCCTAGATATGACACATTAGCGACCACCTGCTTCCCGGCTTAATTGTTCACAATCTGTGCAGTGACAGAGTCCAATTCTGGTCGCTGTATCTCGATTAAATAAAAGGATATTTTTAGAATGAAAAAGTAATCCTGGCCTTTAGCCTGCTGCTCTGAACAGTTTGTTTCCGTGTTGTTGTTTTCAGCCCACCTCAGGTAAAGGGAACATGGCTACACGCCAGTGCAGTGCAGTTCAGATACTGTAGGTGCGGACTGGTAGTCAAAGTGCAGCACAGTTCCGCTTTAAAGTGGATTGCTGACAGATGGGACATGATATCACTTCCTTAGCAAGCAATATACTCGCCTCTGCATTTATGTGATGTACTTTTTTATTATTACATTTTTTTATGTTTTTGCAGCAGTGTCTCTGTAACCACCATAAAGAAGACTTAACGAAAGATGTCACTGCTGGAAAGACGGTCTTTTCATAAAACTGGGCTGTCTATGCAGGAGAAAGACACAAATACTTTTGACGTTGGTGCTAAGTGACCAGAGGAAATAGAGATAAAGGGCTGTGGCATTTGCTTTAGCTCAAGAGATAGAAAACTTACAACTACCAGAATGCACTGCGCCATGCTGGACCAATAAATTCTCCTGCTGGTGGGTGAAGTAGTTTGTTGTGGCTCATCTGAGTTTTCTACAATACAGGAAACAGTATGGCACCTACTTCCTGTTGACAAATTCTCAAATTACAGCTTCATTCATTCATTTCATTCATTCATTTTCCGTTACCATTTATACTGTTAGGGGTCGCGTGGTTGCTGGAGCCTATCCCAGCTGACATTGGGCGAGACCTAGGGTACACCCTGGACAGGTCACGAGATTATCACAGGGTTGACACATACAGACAGATAACTATTCACGCTCACATTCACACCTACGGGTAATTTAGAGTCACCAGCTAACCTGACTTGCATGTCTTTGGACTGTGGGAGGAAGCTGGAGTACCCAGAAAAAACCCACGCTGACTCAGGGAGAACATTCAAACTCTGCACAGAAGGGCTCCCCCACCCCGAGGTTTGAACCAGGAACACTCTTCTGTGAGGCGACAATGCTAACTATTTTATCACCATGCCGCCAATGCACTAAAATATTTTCCTGAAGACAATTTGGGGGGAAATAGGCAACACAGTAACAGAATCTTGGTTTATATTTGATCAGCACTGCCTAGTTTTACAGCTTGGTCTGAGTTTGAGAGAAAAAGAGAGGGGCTGGGCTGCCTCTCATTCTGCCTTTATACTCTTTGAGTTTGTGGTGGCGGCGGGCATAGAGAAACAAGGGAGTACAATCTGTAATTCAAGGAACAGCCCAGGCAGAGAATGAGCAGGGAGATCTGGGAAGATGGAGGGAAGTTAACCACAGCTCATTCACACATACTACCCACATTGTTATGATACAAAGTTGGTTAAAAATCCCTTGAAGGCTGCTGCATACTCGCTGCAGAAATTAAAGTTAGCAAAATTCCGTAGGAAAGAAAGTTTTGCTGTTTTGTTTTGCCAGATTTTCCTTGTACCCTGTCTGGGTGACTCTCAATCAATGTAGCTTTTTATTTAACTTGTTCCTCTGGTTTTAATACTGAAACTTTTTGCTAATTCTCTTTAATCAATACATTATGCCCTCTTACCTACTTAGACTCCACCTGGTTTCCTGGTCCAGCACAACTGAAGGGCAGCCATCACAGGATGGACATATGACCTACATTCTAAGTTTTTCATTCGACCTGCAAGACTCATGTTTAGTTACTTTTGATCATCATCTGTGATGTGAAAACATCACATTTGCACACAGGTCAAAGACATGAAAAGTGTGTGATCACAGTTCAGTAATAAAATTCTAACACACTGCGTGGCTGCTCTCAGCCAAAATATCATTCACACTGGGCAGCAGTGGAGGAAGCAGGTGCCAGCCTTGCCTTGTCCATCATCCTTCTCTATTTCCATTAATGATAGGTTGCAGTAATTTGCAGTAAGACTTGCTTTGTAAAAGTTAATAGCTTGCTGTGCTGTTTTTCTGTGTTTCTCTGTCTACACTTTGTTTTGAAAAAAAGATTCAAATCGGGGGCAAATGGTGATCTGAATTATTGATGCATAGGAGGCAGCCCTAGTCATTTTGCTGTGTTGTCATATTTGGTGTTTCCCTCCAATACAGCCGCGTCTCTCACATGTGAAATGTACAAAGGCAATTGAAATCGGCCATGTAATGTTTTAAATTCTGTCAACCTTTGCTGTCAGAGAACTGTCTTATTAGTTCGATAGTGACAGAAACACATTCACGAGCCTTGTCCTTGTCACCGTCATGATGTAATCTTTTTACCGTAGCTATGTGTCATACAGGACCAGATAACATATGATTCACTTGAACACACAGACACAACCACGCACACTAATTACACGCAGCAATGATCAGAGCCAACATCCGATTTAAGATGGAGATTTTTTTTTTGTATTCAAACATTTCATGTTTGAGTGCGTCATCTGAAGCTATTGCTTGCTGTTATCTTTCATTACAGCAGGCGTGTGACATCAGCTGCTGACGTTTGCATCGAGACAAAGTGGTTGGAGGTGAAAGAGCCTAAGGCTGTCCTTGAGCTCCTTCACCTTGTCAACTGTGAAATCTCACCTTGATGAGTAGTTGCAGTTATTTAAATGCAGTACTGCGTCAATGCCTTTTTATTCTCCTCTACTTCAACCCAGTCCGCATGAATCCAGTCCTTCAAAAATAAGGGAGAGGAGGCCATCTTTAATCAGGCATTTGAATGAAGAGCTTATATCTATTTATGGCAGAGCACAACTCCTTCAAATTTGCATCCAGTTCTTATCCCTGTAGGGTATATGGGAGGGTTAGGGGTACACAGACATGCATGCACACACACACACACTGAAATACACACACCCGTTCCCTGGTTGTGTGTGTGTGTGACCTCTGAGGTTTGGCTAAACAGTAGACCATGGTGGAGCTCTAAGTGGGTGCAGGCAGACCAGATGTGGCCGTCTAACCCCACAGACCTAACAAGTGGCTGCTTGGCCAGTAGCCTCACCGCCGCTCGCCTGCTTAGCATTCTGCCTAGAAAGCCAGTGGACACGGTAGCGAGCCACCAGTAGGGTGCTGACTCCAAACAGAGGCTGACTGAGGTTTTGCTCTGAGGTTTAGTCGAGGGCTGGGCGGGCCATCTTAAAGCTTCATGTTAACTAGGTTTATTAAAGCCATGTCTTTATGTCTTTGTTGGTTTGTGTGCAGCCCATTAGGATTTAATGTGGCTTTGGGTCAGTGGTAGACCCTGGCAGTCTTCATAAATTCATGCTGTTTTTGCTCATTATTAACAGTATGAAATTGTAATGTACTCAGAAATGTTTTGCAAGGAAATTATAGCTTTTTCCTCAGAGAAGACGAGTGCTGTAATGAATTACTGATGCAGTTTTAGTCTCTCGCTGAATTCTCAGATTTACATCTCACTATGCCACTAGCTCCTTTTGTCCAAGGCATGCAGTGTTTTTCTTACTGTTGTCTGTCGTAGCTGAAAAATAAAAACAAAACAAAACAAAAAACTCTTTTTGTGAGCATTCCAAGACAGAATGAACATCAATTCTGTATGGTCTCTGTGATAATTCATGCAGCAGCACAACAAAAAGAGAGTTATACTTAGATTTAAATGTAAGAGTGAATACAATCCCCAATTTTGGTGGTGTAGTGGAAAAATAATGTCATATTACTGTAGTGTTAGAGCTTCAGGGCTGTGGAATAATTAAAGGAACACCAATTTAAAAAATGTAATAAGGTGTATTATATATTTTTTTATTTAAAGGAGTATTTTTGGGAAATGTGCTCATTCATTTTCTTGCAGAACATTAGGTGTAGGCTCTCATGTCTGTCTTTTAAATATGAAACTAGAGCCATGAGACGGTTAGCTTAGCTTTAGCATAACATCGTGAAATGGGGAAACTGCAAGCCTGACTCTGTCCACGAAGGCCAAGAAATAGTCCGTAGTCCAGCATGTACTACATTTAAGTTTTCTTATCTAATAAACAGAGCAAAAATAGCTGTTTTACCCTGCTTACATTCCTTGTACTAAGCTAAGCTAACTGTCATGGTGGTAGCTTCATATTTACTGCACAGACATCAGAGCAGTATCAATCTTACCAGCTAAGCGTACTTCCCTAAATGTCAGACTATTTCTTTGAGAGCCCAACACTTGTCATGAACCTCTTTCAGCACCCACAATTCTCATTAGCTTCCTTTGCACTGCCTGTTCAAGGCAGGAATGTTGCGCTGTTATTCCGCCTTGCTGTTCTGTACATATAGTACAAACACAGAATGGGGGGACTGAGTTGTTCCGCCTTCACACTGGCAGAGGAGGTAGTAACAGTGCCGCATTGACGTCTGTGTAAAAAGTGTGAGCCAGAGGCACGGGACGGGTGGGACGTTTTGATGACATCTTATGTGTGTGATCCACCACAGGGAGATTTACAAAGCAACTGAAAATGTCCACAAGTCCGGGAGCTGCTTAACCCCCAAGCAGAGGACGAGATCAACCACCAAAATACGGGGATGATGGGCTAAATGACTGTTGTCACCATGTCATGCCATTGTCATGCATCTTTTGCTTCCTGAATTCTGGCATGCTATCTAAACTCACACACTGGGGCAGCATGATGCCAGTGTTGTTTGGTTCTGTGTAAAAAGCAAAGCTGGCGTAATGAGGGGACTTTGTTGTGACACTCATGGGGGAGATGTAAAAAGGGCCATTGTCCTCCTTCAGTTGAAGGTCATCACAGTGCCAAGTTAGCCAGGACTCCTCAAGTTGATGATCAGAGTTTGCAGGCCGACACAGGATCTTAAAAGTTTACCCAGCCTGCCGACCATGAGGGTGACAATTTTCACCCCTGTGCTCTAAAACAGTCATTTGCCGCTGGGAATTCTGGGAGTGTGAAGAGCCTGGTGGTGGCAGTGCTGCAATGGATTGTTTTTGCTTAGTAGTTTTGAGATCTTTCAGTTCTTTCCACTTCTATCTGAGGTTCTCTGCTCCTAAACCTCTGATTTCTTCCCTGTGTCCCCTCCCTCTTTACCCCCCCAGTCATTCTGTGTTAGCTCCTCACCGAAAAACTTTGCTTACCATGCTGAGGTCACAACAAACCAAACCATGAACAACGGGAATAAACTCCCATCAACAGATTACAGACTCAAGCGTGGCTTCGTTTCCAGAAATATGTAATACATTGCACATGAGTACTAAATGTGTCCCAGATGCGAGGGGTTCATGCGTTGTTCAGGCTGTGCTGTCTGCACCCTGAGATCTGTGCTATGTCATCAAAAATTGTGCTCGCTCACATCCGCTTCCCAACATTGGAGACATTTTTATAACCTATTGTTTATGTCTATACATCTATCTATTCATTTTCCTATTAAGATGTGGTGAAGCTTGTGATTATTCTCGCTTAAACTTGCTGACTCATCCACAGCATTGATCAGATTTTGTTTGAGAAAATGAAAGTCTGTCCCAAAAGGATCCATTGAAATAGTTGATTCTTGATTTTTATGTGTAATCAATAGAGTTCACGATGCATGGCGAAGTAGCGTCCTGAGCTGTTGGTAAGATCTGTGGCCTTTGGAGGATCAGATGGACATGCAGGGTCAGCTACAGCAGTTAAATGCAAAACAGCTGATGATCAATAGAGATCAGAGTCAGGTTGTCTCTAGGTCCCTGTGTTAAGGGGTCGGCTCGAATCTGGACGTCTGCTATTGGCCATATTGAGTGTGTAGGGACCACTCACAAGAGGAGTTGGTGATCTACTGGGGCTGGCTGTCTACCAGTGAATATGGCTGCCAGCTAGGAATAGGGATGGAAATCAAGAACCGGTTCCAGTTGAGAACTGGTTCTCAACTGGAATTGTTCGCCTCCGAGCTCATCAGTTCCTTTTGTCTATGCCGGAATATTTTTGTGACAGTTGCACATTGTAAAACAGTGACGTCAACTTAAACAGCTACACTGCTGCAAGCTTGCAACAAGAAGGAGTCATGGCGGAGAGGAAAGAGAAAGATGGCAAAACTGCTGCTACTAATGTCTGTAAAATGATTATTTCAAGTAAGAGTGGAAACAGCAGCAATATGTTGAAATGTTTTTCTACACAGCGTAGGCTTAAATTCTGGGAATGCCGTGACAATTTAGGCTTGAGTGCCACTGCTTCCCCACCAGGCAGCATGTCTGTTACCAAGGCTGAATATCAGGTTATAATAACACTACGGCCATGTGGCTTAGCAGTTATTTCTTTGATTAAAGAACCCTAAATAAAAACGAATGCTGTACAAATGATCTTTCATTACATCTACACTGTGTTCAGACACAATAAAATGGTTGCACTGATGCTGAAAATCTGTAAAGGCCTACTTTTTTCATACAGAAAACTGATCGGGAATAAAGAATCTAACGCATAAGCAGACTAGATAATGGCATTGGTAACAATAAAATCGTATCAATTCCCATTTCCAGCTAGGCACGTGGTCAGACTGAAATCACTCCCTATGCATTATATGTACTGATCGCAATCTTATTTGAGTGTTCAAATCCTGAGTGTGTAAATGTATGCTCTATATAGTGTTCTTAAAGCATCCCAACATAGCCAATGTGTGTCAGGCTAACTGTAGAGGGACTTACAAAGCAGACTCACAGACTCGAATAAAAGTTCAGGGCCTTAAATCAGGCTCAGGTCCATACACAGGTGATCAGTAACACAGGCAAAAGTATCCAAATCAACAGGCAAAAATGGTGGTCAATAGGCAAAAACAGTCAAAACACACTCAAAGAAACACTAGGAAAAATGCTTGAACTCTCACTCGAAGGTAAATACATTCTGGCAGCAAAGTAGGGGAAGTCAGTGACTTAAATACTCAAAGACAATGAGACACAGGTGAAACACATTAGGGCGGAGCAAGTTGTCACAAAGGAGGGAAACTTGACAGGACGAGAAGAGAGACTGGTTACCAAAATGAAACAGGAAGCACAGGGATGACAAATAAACATGAAGTCAGGGAGCTTGATGAATCATGACAGTGTGTCCTGAGGCTAGCTAGCATGTGAGCTACATTAACAAGCTGTTAATAGGACAGTAAAAGTTTACATGTACGACATAAATGTCCACAAAGCATGTTTCGTTTGTGGAGCTCTTTATGTCTGGAGGAGGTTCTGTTTTGACTCTCTGGCTCTCCGCTAACTCAGAGTTAACCTCTAAGATTCCTTTTTATGGGTCAAATTCAACTTAAAAAATGTGCTCAAATTTACCTCAGCCCCCCGAGTGAATCTGATTGCAGCAGTTCATTTGAAATGTATTGATTTTTTTCCCACAAAATTTTTTTAATAGCCAGTGTGAGCGGGCTGAAACTGATGGCCACAGGCAACTAATGGGACTCCCGTAAGTGTCTTAAAAATTCTGCCCATTTATTGGCTGATACTGCTGCGGCAGCCTCGAGTCTGTGGTCTGATCCATCATACACTCAATCTAAACAGTATCCTCCAAATGTGTCGCTGGGTGGTTTACATACAATGGGAGGTGAACAGCGATTAGACCAATCCATAGGTCAGATCCAGAGAATGCATGAATGTATTGGCATGTAGCTTGGCTGCAGATGGATGGGCTTGGTGTTACCATGTGCTCTCCCTCCCTGTCGTGTTTTTTTTTTTTTCTTCCTCATTGTGTTTCCCTCTCAAGCTTTGTCTCCCAAGCCCTCCTGCTTTTCACACTCCCTTTTATGTTTCCTTCTCTCTCTCTCGGTCTATCACCCATTGATGTTGCTTTTATGATCTGTTTTTATGATCTCTCTCTCTCTGTCTTTCTCTCTCAGCTAACCTCTTGGTGTGCTGCGGGGAAGGAATAGCGGACTGAGTGTGATTCATTCTGACGCCAGCATCAGTCTTGTGGCTGGCACAGTCTTGGCATGCAGATACACACACGCTAACACACACACACACACACACACACACACACACACACACACACACACAGCCTTTCCTGTCCAGAGTTTACTCTACTGGCTGGTACGCTGCCCCAGATACCAGAGAGAGGAGCCAGAGCAGGCACCAAACATACTTGAGCTTCAGTACTGTGATGTGATTAGACATGGAGGATATCGACTGCGCCTTTTCACAGATTAGCATGTCAGCCTCTGTTGTGCGACCCAGAGCTGTTGGGTTTGCATGGATTTTAGAGACAACAGTAGCTTGTAAAGACACTGATACGATTGTTTGGTTTTGTGTGTGAGGGAATGTGTCGTACATGTGCTTTTTGGTACGCACGTGCTCAGTGCATGACTGTACAGCACCGTGTGTTTGCACTATCTCTCTGTATGTTTCTGTCTGGCCACAACATGTGTTTATGTGGAGACATGTGGAGCCCAGCAAGAGAGGCGAGAAGAATGATACACAGTGATTAGCCGCTCCACGCGTCAGCAGCCAGCCACAGGGTTTTTTTTCTATCTGATGTCCATGAACTAGCTTCAAGTTAGCGAGCATGTGTGAGTATTCTTCAGGGAACTGATGCTGATGATCACTTATTTGTCATCCTTTTAACTCAAACCAGACTTTGGCTGCTACTTCTCCTGTGGTCTTTTACGTGTTCATGCCTCACACGCGTTGGAATCTGATGAAAAAACTGTGATGTTTCATCATCTTTATTGATAGTTTGATAGTTTGATCATGAGAATGAATGGCGTGTTTATGGCCAGTGACGCCTGTGCTGCTAATTCAGAGCCACCCACACATAAACGGAGCTGAGAGAGCAACAGCTTGTCTCTTTGAAAAAAAAAATACCACAGATAAAATGCTTTGAAAACATTTGACCTGGGTTTAGATAAGACCAGCGCTCTGTGCATACATGTTTGTGTACATATCATGTGTTCTTATTTCACGTGTATATGTGTCCTTGTTCTCGTGTCTGAATACTTGGCAGCCTTTCATATTCGTCGTTGCTCCTCCAGTTAGTCTGCGCCTTTTTGAACAGTGGCTTCATTGATGCTCAGGTCTTCTTATCCTTTGCTCTTGCCTTGGACAGTTTTAACCGATCCTACACTAACCTTACTGTTCCCCACTTTGTGTGTGTGTGTGTGTCCACGTGGAGGTCCATACATACCAAATAAGCACACAGTTTCATACATTCTTGCTCACATATGTGTGTTCATGCTCTGTAGCAGAAGTGTCTGTATGTTTTCTGCGTGAACATATGTGAATGTGTGAGAAACAGGCTGTGATGTCATATGTGGGTCAGCAGGAGGACATAATTGTGTCTGGAGCTCCACGGGTGGTGCGAGAGGTCTGTTTTCGGGCTCCTTGTGCCCGAGTGGCGCAACACAGAGGCCCGTCTGTGGCCCGGAGAACCTTAGGAGCGCCAGGAGCCCGCGGGGCGAATAAATACGCTGTGAAAAGCGTGTTAAGAGAGGTGTGAAAGAAATCGCAGGGCGAGACACTGGGTTTTGTGTGGAACAGCTCCCTCCCCCTCGCCACCACAGTACACATGCTCTCTCTTTCTTTCTCCCTCACACACACACTCACGCTTACACTTATTCTTTCATACACACCTCACATGGAGGTTCACAGTTCAAATAAACAGCGGCTCAAGCAGCAGGGCCGGGTCTGGTGTAAACAGCAGCGGGCCGGGGTGATTTAGTTTCTCTCAAGGCGCTGCTCTCTCTCTGCTTCCTAATGGGCCATGCTTTAAATGGGGAACATAGGGGAGCAGCAGTAAGTGGGGGATAAAATGGGTGAAGAAAAAGCTACAGATGGAGAAAGACTTCAATGTGACTGCCTTGTGAAGAAGTTTGCTGAGAGCTGCTATTTAAAACAAGCCCGCTGTCCTTTTAAAAAGGTACGAGAAGTGACAGATTGAAAGTCGGTCTTTGCTCAGAAATGTGCTCACTCTGAAAGTTTGACCTCGGTTTGATAAAAGTTGTTTAATGGGATTTGTCTGCGTGTGCAGATCGCTCAGTGTGACTCATTCCTCCTTCCGCGCTTTCTCCGCAGTCCTGTCTGTCCTTGTGTGTATATATGTGTGTTTGCTGCCTACAGTTCTAGCTCTCGGCAGCGATCAGTCAATAAAGCCCTGGGTTCACCGTCTCTATCAGCCCGTGATGAAACACACCGCCAGTCTGTCACGTCCTGAAATCGGCAATTTCTCTTCCAATCCATAATCTCCACAGGCCTTCAAGACCCTGTGGAGAGAGGGCTGTGGTGGCCTTATTGACATGGACATGGCGTTTTGTGTGCGTGTGTGTGTGTGACAGAGGGAGAGATCTGCTCATCATCCATCCCCCTTTGTTAGGGTAAACAGTGTAACAAGATGAAATAGGGGGGAAATTAAATTGCATGAACCTGACTGAGAGAAATCATTTCAAGATGAATTGCTGCTTTTGCAACAAATGCGGCCTTTGAAGAATTTGTGTAGGTTTTCAGATTACATTCTCTGTGGTTTTAGTAGTCTATTAGCTCAAGTGACTCAGGTTTTTTGCTGAGTCTGAATCCGATTTGAGTTTAATCCCCTTATTTCTTCTTTCAGATTCATCTGTTCATTATTTAGACACATGACCTCACCCAGAGATTATCTCTGTCTCTCTCATATAACTCATTTACTCCCCTTGTCCAATAGGCTATTTTATATAAACACAATCGCCCCATGAGATGTATATCTACTGACGCACTCTGAGCTGGATTACGGGGATGAGAAGGAGCAAATTGAAGGAGAGGCTGTCCCCTTCCACGCTTACAGTTCCATATAGACTCTAGTATGTTTAGGTATTATTATATCTGTATGTGTAAGTGAAACTTTCTGCTATGTGGCCACCTGTGAGGGCAGAAAAGTTACAGCAAAGAGAGCTGAAAACTACTTTCTCAATCGGCTTATTACTAAAAGCAATGTGGTCCTACATTGACTTCTATAAACAGATGCATGTATATGAATGAAGAATTTGTCAGCAACAGGACAAGATTTTGGTAGTCAAGTTTTGATCAGTCACGTCTGAGTGGCAAGTAAACAGTCTGTATCAAGAGACAGAATGCATTGGATGACTTGCAATCTCGAAACCCATTACCTATCGTCTGACAATGATTTCGCTTTTTATTAGCTTTTCTTTTTTATGCCTCTGCACCGGTGATGCTGGAAGCATTATGATTTTGAGTTGCCTGTGTGTCCATCTGTCTGTATGTCTGTCTGAACGTGATATCTCAACAACGCCTTGAGAGAATTTCTCAAATTTGGCACAAATGTCCACTTGGACGCAGTGATGAACTGATTAGATTTTGGTAGTCAAAGGTCAAGGTCAGCGTGACCTCACAAATATATTTTCTAGCTCTAACTCAAGAATTCATCCACAACATATGACAAAACAAATCATAAATGTCTAATAGGGTAAAATGATGAGGTGGTGACATTTCATATCATAAGGTCAAAGGTCAACTTCACTCTGACATCATAACGTTCTGCCAAAACACTTTTCTGGCCATTATTCAGCACCATACCTCAGGAACAGAAGGGGAGACATTTGGTCAGATACTGAATTGGTGATACTGTTCTTAGGTGTCCACCTTGAAACTGCAAAGAAGATGCATGTGAAGCATTCATGTTTCAGGATTTGTCAACTGTCATGGCTACATATGAGTCTGGACAGACATGGATGTAAACTGTGACTACAACTTGATGGGTTCACAGAGGAATACAACCATTAAGGAGTCATTTTAGTTTTTTAATTTATCTGCATCTGTTTATAGAGATCAGTTGAAATGACCTGTACGTGAAAGAAGACATCTTGGCCTGGATATCTGCTTGCTACAGCAGATATCAAAATACTGGCCATTGCCCCTAGAGGCTTACAGTTGTCAGAGTGATAGCCAGTGGGTCCTGAGACTGGTCCTACTTGAACACAGCATGAAAGTTAAACAACCCTTTTGCTTTTTTCCCGCATAAGAGTCCTCTGTGTTTTTGTCTGGGCTATTTTCACTGATTTAAACCAGGAGGGGCTCAGTTAGAAAAAGGTGATGTTACACACTGTCATGCACTAATCAGGAATTTGCTACATTTAAGTTTATCAAAATCTGATGAAGGCGTATTATTTGCTTTCATTGCCAGGCCACTGTCAGTCAACCATACTTAAAGAGCCCCGATCAAGCAGATTAGCTGAGTTTTATTGTGTATCTTTTAATTGTCTTCAAATGTTAACTTTGGTTGTTGCTTATTTACTGAATATCTAATGTTAAAACGACACACTGAAGACTTTAAGTGTGATCCAATTTTTTTTTAACCACCAGATAATTACAGGTGTTCAAACACAAAATGCATATGTTATATTTTTAGATTTTTATGTCCTTACAAGCCCAGTATCCTGTCAACCCTGTATGGGTACGCCTGTGTCTGTAGTCATAGATCAGTCTGTATGCGTGTGTATTGTCGTGAAGCAAAATCGCCCTTCAAGTTTCAGCTGCTAATTAAATGCTCCTCATGGAAAGACTGAAATGCTTTGAACAATGCCCTGCTGCTCTTCCCACCACAAACATGTTACCACTTGTAGCCGGTTCGAAGGTACAATATAAATAGGGCAAATTGAACCTGAGGGTATTCTCATAATTGACTATCATGACTCATGCTCTCTGTTGCTATTAATTATTTTACCCAAGGCCTCACACAAAAACACAGACCTGTTTTATGCTGGGAAAACTCAGACGTCCAGTTCATGTGTTGAAAGAATCTTTTTCCATCCAGTCGAATAGTGTTGGTAACAAATTGCAAACCAAACTTATGGTGTAGTTTTACATAAGCTCAGCTCCCTGCTCATGTACATTTTTCTAGTTTGTTCCAGAGTGGATCGAACGCCCTCAGGCCAAACTCTGTTTGATGGACTGATCCTGTCTGTCGCTGCTCTACCCACAAGTCCTCTAAAGCTAAATATTTAAACGCGGCATAGCTGAGTGTTGGGGTTTATTTAACTAAAAGTTTGGGCTAAAACCATTATGGGAGAACTCTGGAGAAAGTGGAGTTCAAACCTTCCCCTTGGCAGAGAATATTTTTTGCAAATACAGACTATGTTTACATCGCTAGGGCGAAGAGTTTTTGCAGTCTCCTTATTCCTCACCTTCTATTTGACTATTCAATGCCATGTTTCTCTGCTCATACCTGACAAACCTCTCTTTCTTTCTCTTTTACTTTTATCTCATGTTATCTCTAGATTTTAAATTCATGGAAGTACCCAAAACCTACTGAGCAGCAGGCCTGCTCCGGAGGCTTACCAGCCAAATACACATTCAACATGTGTTTCTTTTGTTGCACTTTCTCACCCCAACTGGATATGTTGGCTTTACCTGCCGTCTTTACAAAGAACAGCACGTACAAACCTTCAAACTCCACGTAAAGGCTTTTGTGTTGGCTCGCCCTCTGAAAATAAATGGTAAGATCATATATCAAGACTGCGGCTGCCACCCCGCAATTGTGGTCCGGCTAATGAGTATGCTAATATTCATTATTAATGATGGAACATCTGGTCAGTCGGCATGTGATTGTGGCCACGGGCGAGGGCTGCGAGATGATTTGTTGCAGAGAAAGCACCAGAAATAAAAAGTCAGAAGAGGTTTAGCTGATGGAGCGATGTAGTGAATGAAACAAAAACCCACACTGAGAGGGTGAGGGAGAGAGAGAGTCAGCAAATCAGTATCGACACCCACACCACTCATCTGGGTCATGATGACAAGGTGAGGAAGAGGAACATCAGTGGAGGCTGAATGAGAGAGTTGAGTCAGAGAAATGTGCTGCAGGGTGCTGAATGTGGGAGGTTCGGAGGTGGGTGGTTCATTCATGGAGCCACAAGATCATTCTGCATCAGAGCTGTGGCTTCATGTGTTGCTGTGAGAGAAATGAGAGATTTTTTTGTATCACTTCACAACATTTTTTTATGGAGATTACTTTTCAGCACAGATGGGAGGGTTGAGCACTCAGAAAGCTAGATCTCCCCTCCCAAATGTCTCTATATTTCTAAGGCACGAAGACAGGAATAATATTGTCAAAACTCATTTTTCACTGTCTCTTGTTTGCCATTCCTCATATCCCTCTGCGTCCGCTACAGTATTTCTTTACTTCCTAAACTGTTCCTCCCTCTTCATTTTTTTCAAACCAGCGCATGACCTAGTTATGTTTTGAATCAGAATCCACATGTACAGTACGGCTGAGAAAAGCTCATTGACAAACCGCCGTTGTTGGGCACAGCACGCTGGAAATTGAGCTGCGTCGCCCTGGAGAGCGCTGTCTACGTTGGAGATGGATGGTCTAATGGATAGACGAAGGTGGAGGGCTTGGAGTGTGTTTTTCCTCTGTGCTGAAGAGCCCTTGTGTAAGTGGGCCAGGAGGGGCAAAAAATAGCTCCAGTCCCCTTGAGGAGTCACTCCACAAGGTCACCTCCTTGCCCTGGGCCTTTATGCGTGAAACTGAGTGTCCATACTTTTTCTTTCTTCCCCCTTTCTCTCTCTTTTTCTTTCTCTCTGTCTCCCTCTGTTTTCCGCTCTGTGGCTTAATGGCTTACCCAGGCCTCTGCACCAGCAAGGTCTCTGCAGCAAGAGTTGAGTTTGTGTGCTAACGAACCCCCAAGCTAATTAGAATTTCAGCCAAGCTGGCTACTCTCCTCATTTCCTCGCCATTTCCCTCCCTTTGGACAAATACAATTTCACCCCTCAACCCGCGCAGAATTAATCCAGTTAATGTTCAACACGGGATGAATAATGGCCACTTATCTGCTGGGAACATGGGTTCAGAGGGGGCTCTTGGGTGGAGGACCCATAGTGAGCCCCTGGTCTCATGTCACACTAAATCTGCTTTCTGGGCAGAGTAGTTGAGCCAAAGTACTGCTAGTTCATTGTAGAGGGGAGGTCAGTGTGTCTTCAGAGTGACACAGCTCTCACTGAATGGGTTGGGAAAACCAGTGAACCTTTATACAAACTGTTTCCGCTTCTTTGTGACTGGATGCGAGTGTTCACATGAATCATTACACCCTTAATGTAGCAGAAGGACAGTTATCCAACAGCAGGTACGCAAACAAACCTATCAGGATTATCTGCGGTGGTTGGCAACAACTTCCACATCATCTCCAATGTGCCATTCACTGAGTTTAACACCCTGGTTGCTTGATTTGTTGGTCTGCAATTAAAGATTAACTCCATTCTGCTCCAGGATTTCTTTTTGGCTGGGTTGTGTTTGAAACAAACTGGCTCAAACAAAGACCACATTTGAAGGCTAAAGTGGTGATAGCTGCTCTGAATGGCCACACTTGGTGCTGGGGTGAAAATCCTCCAACAGTTAAACTTGGATTTATGGTGTTACACTCTGTTATACACAAGTGACAGAAATAATTGTGCAAAGAATCAAAAAAGAGCCTGAGAGAAGAAGTTCTTACTCTCCATTAATCCGCAAGCCAAAAAGGTGTACGAGAGGTGGCTTTAGACCATAGACTGTATGAAAGAAGTGGACGTAGCCGCTGTGGCATCACCCAGTGTTTTGTGGGTTACTGTTTTGAACAACACATTCTCACGTTTTGGTCATGGACTTTCCACATCCACATATGACGTACAAGGTACCCTGCGTGCATTGGTTGTTGATGTTCTGGGACAAAGTGTCAAATTCTCTTCTTTCAAGATACACTTCTATTTTCACAGGAAATTTAACGTTTACACACAGTATCTTTCAAAATAAATACACTCCATCGGTACAACACATTGAATTGACGATTTTTTCCCTTCCACAACAAACAGGCGTGGGTAGGTTTAGGCCACAAAAACACGTGGTTAGGTTTAGGAGAAAAGAACAGGGTTTGGCTTAAGAATCTTATGGGACACGAAGACCGCTCTCTTAGGTGAAAGTCGGTGTTTGTTGGACCTATCCACCCCCCTCCCACCTGCCCCATCCGGACTTTCGCTGCCTCAACTTTCATTTCTTGTCCCACTGCGTTTCCCACTGACACCGCCAGGCACTGTTAAACTGTAACAGCAACTGGCCACGTATCATACCAACGATAAAGGACACTTTTTTTCATTGGTTTCTGACGCTGCAAGTCTCAAGATTTCGACGACTTCAGAGTGAGACCAGGCTGGTTTTGAAATCTCTAGTTTGGCATTTTGGTTGTCGCAGTCTTGTTGTTTTGAAGCCATAATTGACCATATTTGGAAAGAGGGTGGAGCTGTGGAGTGAGGGGTGGAGGAGACCGCTGTGGTAGCGACTTGTCAATCACAAGGCAGCCAGGCCCTAAAGCATACTCTGCTTTATCGTCCATTTACTTTGAATAGGACTATAATTTGCTAAATGAACTTCATGCCATATTAAAGAAGACTTGAAACTAGTGACTGAGACCATAAACTCATTAGGAAAATGTTTACTAAGGTAATAAATCAAGTTAGATGTAGGGTCATTTTCTGAAAAGACTTCAATCTGACTTATTTTTGTATCCAGTGGAATCGCCCCCTGCTGGCCATTACGAAGAACACAAGTTTAAAACACCTTAGCACCGGCTTCACTTTCTAGACCCGGAGATAACCCCTTGGTTCAGATGCTGTTAAAGCATATTTATAGTTGTAAAGTAAGGGGTTACAGCATAGCTGCATCATGGCTACATGAGGCTTAGTGGTATCAACAGCAGGACTTTTGTTAACCCCCAGCGTCAAGCATAAATCCAGCTTTCAGCACTTTGACAAGCCTTTCTCTTTAAGGCATGCTTGCACCTCAGTACTTCCAGTTGTCTTCATTAAAGTTGTTCTTCAGTTTGATAACAATCTGCTTTGTGGCTCTGGAAACCTAATCTCAACCCATCTGTACACCTTTTACTTCTTTACGATTTATGTCTGATTTCCCAGAGCCTCAAAACTCCCAAACCTCAAAAATCCCCTCTGCTGCTCACTATACTTCTCATTGCCAAAGACAGGACTGGTTGTCAGAGGTTGACTGGTTGATATGGTTTGATTGTAAAAAATCATGGCTGCCACAGTTCTAGACCAGTAGATTAAAGGGCTGCAGCACAGTTCAGTAGCAAGCTGGGGATCTGATTCTGGGTGGTGTAAAGTTAGAAATTTGCCTAAGAAAACTCCTGCAGCAGTGGGATAGAAAAGCTATATGGGAGAGGAAGCTGGTTCTCTCCCTCCCTCCCAACATGTCTGAGCTATCAGCTGTTGGGGTGAGTCCCAGCTGCCTCGTGTGTTGACTCTAGAGTGATAGCCATCAGCATTTGCCACATGAAAGGAGAGGAGACTGGTGTTCCTAAAAAAGCAGATGAGAAATAAAGATGAGGAGGCCATGTTGGGATGTTGGCTACATTTCAAATCTAGATAAAGGCATAGATTTATCAGGAGTGTTTTTCTGACCGTATCATGCAGTATATAAATCAGTTCCTTTCCTGCTAAGATATGAATAATGTTCTTGTAGGATAAGACCCTTTGAGGCAGTACAACTTTCTTGCATACTTCAGATAGGGCTCCCGGCCCCGGGGGAACATGTATTTACAATATCGCTCATCCTGTCCTTTGATAGAGACAAAAACCTCTATATGCTTATGCATGCTTAGGAAGGGAGTAAACCTGTTTGGCTCACTGTCTAAAATTACCAAGCAGAGGCTGTTGGTGCATGCCAGGAGTCCGTGCAGGCAATGCTATCTGTGGCATGTCCCCCACGCTGGCCTCTATGCTTTTATTCAGTCCTCTCGTGGCATTTAAAACAGCACACTGCAGGTCGAGGAACAGTTTATTGGGGAAAAGGGAATGACTTATTGAGGTAAACGGCTGGCCCCAAACCAGTTGACCCATTCTGTGGTTGCTCCGAGCGGAGGACACTGTCACTTAGGGCTCCTCATAAAATCCTGTGGATAGGCCGTAAGTACAGCCTGAGCTGTAATTGATATTCTTGTGTTTGTAAAGGGGCCGCGATTATATGTTCTTATGTATGAGACCAAGTCATAGCGAGAGTCGCCCCGCCACGTGTGTGAGGAGAATCCAGGGCAGAAAGACGGCTTTCACGAAAAAGAAAAGCAGAGTCTGACTCCAGGGAAGCTGGAGGAACAGTTCCTGAAAGGAGAAAAGAGACTGCAGCACTGTCCTTAAAAACCGAGGAGGTCGTTTGGAGCTGCTGGCTGTTTTCAGCCGCAACAGCAAAATTCTTCCTCGTGCAGCTTTGCATATGTTATTTCAAAGCAAGCTTTTTTATATTGCTCTCCACATTTTCTTTACTTGTGTTTGGCCAACAGGCAGCAGCAGGGCACTTTGGGGAAAAAAAATATACACAAATCTTGATTTAATTACTTTCTAACCCACTTCCATCCATCCTCCAAGTTGCCTTTTGAAATCTTCCACAAATCTGTTCGGCTTTGATTGCCAGAAAACTTTTGGCTGTTTTTCCTTTTTCCTTGACACATTTTGCGTTACACAAATGAGGAGCATCAGTGGGACGTTGTTTAACACTCCTACTACTCATTGTAGGAGCTAAGTGAGGAGAAATAGCGTTACGCAGCTTATTGTCATGCAAGTGTTTGAGAGATTAGAGGGGAACCAAAATAGCTGAGATGGTGGCAGTCTGTTAGGGAACAAACTGCTGTTTATGTTGTTGCTAATAGCTGAGATAACTGACTCCACGTGGTGGTCATATTAATGAGTCCCATGCTTTAATTTCCTTGTGGTTGAATAAATTTTGGTCAGTTGTTTTTTTGATAATCATATCAATGTGTGAAGCAGACTTTATTTATCAAGCTCTTTTCAAAGCGTAAGTGACAACATGTGACTAGAAACTGGAGTAGAGACTACAGCATTTTGTGCTCATAATGACATAATACAAATGCATAGATAGTAAATATATATAATTATAGTCTATACTGTCCTCTGTTAATGAATCACTGGCAAAAAAGTCAGCCTAAAATAATAGCAGGCCCAATAAGTGCACTGGAGTTTTAAGATCCTTCTAAACTGGCTTCACATTTGTTTTTGATTCAGTGGATTTTCATTGGTCTGTAAGCCTTTTGTCCACTTCTTATGTTAAACACGGCTGTTGTGTTTACAGGGGGCTTACCTCCCCATTTCCCCATGCAGGTCAGCACCCTGCAGCTCCTCCCTCCTCCCTCTCCCTCATTCCCTCTCCTTGTCCCGGGCCAGTTGATTCAGGGAAGTGGTTTAATTCACATGCAAATCCCGCCAGAGCACCAGCCATTCACGCTGCTAATTACACCAGTGTTGGGACGCTGACTTGCTGACATCACACCAGGATATTAGCATGCAGGGAGGAGGGTGTGTGTGTGTGTGTGTGTGTGTGTGTGTGTGTGTGTGTGTGTGTGTGTGTGTGTGTGTGTGTGTCAAGTCAACCAGAGAGGGCCCCTAAGACAGGAAGTAAGCAACTTTGCCTTGAAACAAAAGCTCTGTACTATTAGAGGTCTTATTTAGCTATTAATTTCTACTCTTCTACTCTTTCTACATGATTAGAAGCCACTGGCTGTCTGGAAAGTCAGGAAAACACATCATTATGTAACTCAGGTTTATAAAGACTGTTTCTGGGCTGTCATGGTTGTGTAGGTTATCAAGTAGAGGACTAAAGGACAAGTGTAAAAGTTCATTATTAATCTCACATAGTGAGTCAATTTTATCATTAAAATAGCAGATAAGTAAAATCGAAATTCAAGATCCACTTAGTTTTTTCAAGAGCTTTTAACCACATCTTATGGTCTTCCTCAGCAGACTGAGTGTGTGTAGTTGTCACTGAGCTATTTCCATTGCAGCACACAGCTTTTGCATTCGCTCTTTTAATAGGTTAGAAAAAAGTTTTTAATTTAGTAAATTGTTTTTAGAGTTATTTAGTAAAACTAAATTTATTTGTTCATTTATTTAGTAACACTGGATGGTGCTTGGACTGTAAATAAACTGGGTTTATTAGTTATTTATTTATTTGGGTGGGTAATGGACTGGGGATAGTTGTATATTAGTTGTAAATAAATTTGGAAATTTGTTGAAATAATATATGAGTTAAAAAAAGAAATGTAAGAACGGGGTAGCGACATATAAATTTTACTTCCACCTACTCCTTTTCGGACACTGTTATCCTCGTCGTATTTGTTTTTTTATTACTATTTTATTTTTGGTTCGAAATAAAGTCATTCATCCATTCATTCAAAATAATGTCCCCAACCGTTTGACACTGGCGCTTTTCTTTTGAAAGGGCAAACCGGAAGTGATGGTGTAATTTATACCCACTTGACACCGGTTGAGGCTTAAAGCGCTGTTATTCAGTGGGTCAGTCAGCAGCGAGCAGACCGTCTCCAGCGCTCCGTGCTTTTTACGCAGCGAAAGTCCGCACGGATCTTCACCCAGAGCCCACAGCAGTAAGCTGAGCCCGCACCCGAAGAAGACTTCTGTCGTATTTATTTGGATTTCAAATATTTTTATCGGAGTCTGCGCTCTTGTTTGGATCTGTAAACGGGGATCTGGTTTTACGCACTTTAAGTTGGCTCCTCGTCTTCGCTTTCTCTTCGTTTGCTGAACTCCTGTGTGTGTTTGCGGAGAGCAGGGGGAGGTTGACAAAAGGCTTTTAAACGGAGGGGTTAAATGTAGCAGAGGGGTGCGGACACCACGCAGTGGGTGAGAGTGGGGTGTTTTCGTGGCAAAGCTGTGGCGTTGGAGTTGTGTGACACATTCTGCAATGAGGAAGACGTGTTTTGAAAGCCGCACCACCGCAACCAGCACCGAGGTCAGGGCTATGGCTTCCCTCCGCCGCAGTTTGTAAGAAGGTAAGCAGCACATTATTGATCGTGTTTATGTTGCATTCGGAGACGTTTGGGAGCGCGACGGACCATCCATGTTGGAGCTTTAAATGCGTAATGGAAAGGAGATTTGTATCACATATGCCTCTGTGTGAAATCGACTTCGCTTCCGACTTTAACCTATTTAAAATGTGTGCGTAAAGTACTAAATATTGAAGCAAGTTTGCTTTTTAACTAAGTTTTCACCTTCCCCTGGATTCCAGTAAGGGGCTTAAATCGCCCCTTTGCGCATTCATGACTTTAACCGGGTGTATTTGGATGTAAATAATACCCAAAGTGCAGAGTTGCCGGACTCTCACCGCAGCTCTCCCTCTATAGACGGGCTCTCAGCGGTTTATATCCCCCACCCAACCCCCTGTGGCGCAATGGTCAAGCTACTGTGCGCCTTCCAGCCAGAAAGTCTTTGTTGTTCAGAATCTGTGCCATACTCTTTATAGACTGCTTAGTGCACATAAAAAGAAACAGGCCTTAGTATAATATTTCATCTGTCTCCCCTCTAAATCAACTTGTTTTATGATGTTTCTCCAGCCAAGTGTTATTATGCTGTCATTATTTGAGTCTTCCTTCTTAAAGGCTGTTATTATTTCCTGAAGTTTGCTGCAAACTGCACTGGAAACAGGTGGCATAATCGCAGCTCCATGCCAGTTGTGTTAGGGAGAACATTATTAGACTCAATGCAGGCTAATTGACCTATTTAGATGGCTACTTTTTAGCAGTGTAAAGGGTCACTGGATTAGCACATGAATGGACCGACTGGGGGATAATGAATAATGTGGCTTCAGCAGCTGGCTGCAATATCATTGGGCTCCTTGGGTCTGAGAGCAGCCCAAACATTAACTGGACTGACAAGAGCCCCAAAGCCAAGTCAACATTATTTCTGACATCAGCAACTGCTTCTGGGAGAAAAAAATCAGCCCTGCACTGGTTGCTGGTTTTCCCAATGACAAGGAAGAAATGTCAACATAATATTCCAATAAAGTTCCTAGAAGGACCGACAGATTTCCTGAGACGTTTTCTTCAAAAATGCAGCACAAACCAGTAGACCAAAGCCTTTTAATATATGCTGTTGGTAAGAAAAAAATCTCCAGTGATTTGGTGCCGTGTTCCCAGAGTATGCCTGTGAAGTCTGTGCTGAGGTTGTCTTGGAAGCCTGTCCCTTCCATGACTCCCCAGCGTTCCCATCCAAAGTAGTGTCACTTTATGGAACAAGTCAACACTGAATGAATAAGTAATGTGATCCAGTCTCAAGTATGGTGTAGCTGCAGCTGAAAAGCATCCCGGTCTGATGTTACATATAAATAGCCTATAGTTCTCCTCTTTTTTCTCTCCACTTCCTGCACAAGTCCGTACCTTCAATTCTCAGAGAGCGATAATGTGGAAGTTAAGATACTCCGATACTCAAGATTTCCTTTTATTAAGTAACTAGTGTGAGTCAAGTTCCAAAAACACTGGCTCCTACGTATTCCATAATAAAACTCAACAGCAACTATGATTAGAAATCCCAAATGCCCACTTCTCTTCAACCCCACACCAGTTTGTTAAAAATGAACATTTCAAGGCCAATTCCAAGGCATGGGCACAATTAGTGGAGTCGTGAGTAGATTATGAGACAGCGGGCCCCTGGGCACAGCTGCGCAGAAGGCCCCACCACCTCCTTTTGTGGTAGTTTTGCCTCTTTATTGGAGTTTTGTGTCTCTTTGTGGTCATTTTGTGCAATTTGGGGTTTTTCGCGTGGTTTTTTTTCCGGCATTTTGTGTCTCTTTTTGGTTGTTTTGCCTGTTTCTATAGTTATCTTGTGTCTCTTTGCAGTTCTTTGCAACTCTGTGGTCATTTTGTGTCTCTCCCTGACGGACATTTTGCAGGTGAAGACTGTAATGAAATAGTCGTTGTGTTTAAGTAAACATGCAAAGATGCCTGTATGTTGCTGTCCATTAACAGTCGAGGAAACTCAGGTTGAGGCTAGTTGACCAGAGGCTAGCTGAAAAGAGAGCAACACTTTGGCTCTCTATAATTTGTTATGACAGGTGGATGCAGGCCTGCTCAGGAATGGGAGTGGAATGAGACGTCTGCTTCAAACTCTCCGAGGCTGTACTTCCTCGGGTGACTCTTGGATATGGTTGAATCAGATGGTTTTCTGAAGCGCGGGTTGAAAAGAGTCTCTAGTAACCATTAGGGTTACAACATTAGCCCTATTTTTTTGTTGTGTTTTGCAGAGACACGTTTGCTGAAAGATGTTCTGTCACCATTTTTACTATCTGACAATGATTTTGATACCTGAACTGATACCGAGATCCCATACCATGCCTCAAAAAAGCAGCTGTATATTTCTAACTGTTGGCTCAACCCCTTGTAAAACATGAACAAATAAGAACATAACTCATGGACTTAAAGTGCAGCAACACCTTAGTAAATAAAAGACATTTAAATGTTTACACAGTATGAACCAGAAGTGCAACAGCCCCTCAGTGTTCTGGAAATCAATTCTTCTGTGCTGCTCTGAAACAGTAGGTGCCAGATGCCGTGAGCATTACTTACTGTGCAGGCTACTGTTAGGGAGCAGCAACAAAGATTTGATATCCGTGAACAACTGCCATTTTATCCAGCTGTGAAACTACTTTAAAGTTTATTGATAAATTAAGTGGTATCAGACTGGTGTATAGACTTGCGTACTTGCAGATGCCCAATCCAGGCAGTATCGGAGCTCATTTCCGATACGAGTATTGATACTGGAACAACTTTTTAAGCACATTTACGTAAATGGTTTCGTTGATCTTAGACAGACAAGACAGCTTGTTTGACCAAACTTGCTCACTGAAGATCTCGCAGCAGTGCCCTAAAGCAATTGAACAAAGTCTATGTAACTGTCAGAGGGGCCTAACAGACTCTAGTTACGCATTAAAACTACACGTTACCAGGGTTACAAGCTAATCTAGAGCAGCAAGCCGATGATAATTAACCCGACACGGTGAATCATTGTCCACTGACATCATGGTCACAGGGATTACTATCCAACAACAATACCCCCCAGGTCTTGAACAAACCTCACACTCCAACCGACCAGTGATACATCAGCATTTACATCTCCCGGGGGATGAAAGCCCGGTCACGTTTGACTAAAGAACAAGCCTTTTAACTTCCTTCTCTTTACCTCGCAGTCATTTATGAGGCGTCGGTGATGCACTTGACTTGTATTACCAAAGTCGCCAAATCTCCCCTAATTGAAATCATGTAGATTACAAGGGGAAGCTCGGGGATTAAGTTTCAGCAGAGGGGAAATCCCAGGCATGTGCATGAAGCGTGTCGTAAATCATGAGGATAGAAGGGGAGGGAAGGAGCAACAGGCCCCTGTAGGCCTACAGTGTCTCTGCCAGCGCTGATGTGGGGAGATCAGATGTTTGTGAGGTGAATCACCGAAGGAAGGTCATCATCGCACATCTGGATTGAGAGAATGGGTCGAAGAGGTGCATTTCTCCATCGAGTCTCTGCCTTCAGACTGAACCCCACAGAGACTGTACAGGCAGAGTGTGGGGCAGGGACGTTAAAGTGTGTCCTTTCAGGAGGAATGCGGTGTGAAATGCTTTCCTTCAGCTCTGGCTATTTGTATACTCTTATCTCCAAGAGTCCCTCCTCACCCCAAGGCAGAAATAACCACCTGGCAGAATGTCAGAAGACTGGAAGAGGTGTCCGTACGAGCTTAATCCTCTCTGTCTTCACCTTTGGTGTCTTTGTCTTTCACTTTCAATCATCATCCTCGCTGCCTGTGTGTGTTGTTGTGGATGCACGCGTCTTTGTGTGTGTCAGCCAGTTAATCAGCTCTAAATTAGTAATGATGGTGAAGGTGCTGGGTTGTAATGAGGCAAGCTGTGTCGCCCCTGGCTATAGCATCATGCCGCTGGGACGGGGATTTACCAGTCGGCCTGCTTGACAGCTGCTTGATGACTTCGTCTGGCTGAGCCGTATCACTGCTCTGTTTATCATAACATTAATATTTATAACGATATCTGGCCACTTTTTGTGTAATATTTATGGAGTCAGTTTGTGAAGCCTGTGGCCTGCCCTACCACAATGACCGCAGAAGTTGCAGAGGTCTGCCTCTCTGCAGGGCGGCGTTGAAAGCTGGAGCTGACAGTAATAGGCTGTTAGGTTCCTCGCGGATGGCAAAGAATCTCAAGTGGTGATGGAGGATTCAACTTCAGGCTTATATTTTTGTAAGTTTTCTTTTTAAGGATCTCATGTCGTGTGACCAGTTGTGGCATGTCAGTGGGATGTTTTGCCTAGAGAGCGACAAGTATTTCCAACCCTTGGACGAGAAGTGTTCCTTTGAACAAGAGACAAGGTGAGACTTGGCCAGCTCTCCACATGGTGCTGTCTGCGCTCCAAGCACTTTATACTAACACATCCTCAGTTCGCCAAGCTGTCAGTCTGTCAAACAGTGTCCTCAGTGTCCTTAAGCTCCTCCGTAGGGCTGTCTGTCAGACGGGCAGGCATCCGTCTGGGAAGGTAATGGGATTGTCTCCCTGGTTTGGCCGCCTGAGGGGTAGAAAGGGTTAGTGGGATGCAACCTTTTGGCCACCCAGAGTTTTCTCTTCACAGAGGAGCTTATAGCTGTCAAGGACATGTGAATCTGTATGTATCCAGCGTCTTCTCCCATCTGAGCGCAGACCTGGTGAAGGCGGCCTAAATTTTAATTTTAATCCATGCATTCAGGTATATAACTCACATCCTTTCCTGCTTTTTTTTAAGACGTCTCACAAGCATGGCGTCATCCTCTGAGGAGTCATTCCTGTCTCTTAATCCCAATATTTTGTAAAACAACACTCCAGAATAGTTGTTTGAGTCTATGAAATATAACAAGTCTCTTTATTACTCTCTGGACACTACTGGAGATGAAAGAGTGGCTAGCAGGAGGAGTGTCAGCGTCAAATAACTCCCAACCATCTTTTCTGTGGAAAGTCACACATGGATACTTTCCATTTTATAGCTGGGTGGGTCCGCTTGACTAATGAGAGCGGAGCACTGTCCTGGCTAAGCATCTGCTAGTGTTTCTCGCTAACCTTGTGCATAGGGGAGTGTGTGTGTGTTAGTGTGTTTGTACAGTGCTGCTTTCCATCACTGTCATTGGCTGTATTCTGCTAATTTCCATAGCCTGTTTGTGATTATATCCTTGTTCTTGGTACCCCGGAGGATTGTTGAGCATTGTGTTTGTGGTACCTACATTCTACTGTGAGAGCTGCAGTGGGAAGCCTTGACCTCTGAACTGAGCGGAGTTCACATGCTTTACGGGTAGAGGTTCGGCAAACAGACTCCATGCGGTTTTGAACAAAAGTCAAGAGTTTCACATATTTTCACTTTATTATGTCTACAGACAAGGTTGGGTGACGGATTTTCCTTTTTTTACAGGTAGTCTGAGGTTGCCTTTGAAAGAAGCAATTTAGGTTATTTTTATTTTCTGTGATTAATGGCAGCTTCAGAGGCCCAAAGAGCAACTGCAGTATGACGTCTTGTTTCTGTTGAAACTCTATCACCCTAAATGTATCTCTGTTTACACAGTGATTTATTAAACTGAAGGTTTGTTTTCACCCCTAACAGTGGTGTATTCTGGGGTATAATGAGTTTAAGTGTAAGAAAGTTATTTGGAGGCCACAAATCACACTTTTCAACAGTGTAATTTAGGAGGTCAAATAACAACTGCTTTCATTTCTAATCTGAGTCTTATTCCATTAAACCTTTCATTTACACGTGCCTGTTGAACTCTAGTGTCGTCTACATACGACGTTGGCTTGACAGATGCTCTTTCTCTGTGTTTTTCCATGGTAGGAAGATCTGTGTGCACTGTAAGTGTCGCCGCGAGGAGCATGCTGTGACAGCCATGCCCGTAGAGATGGAGAAGACGGTCACCAAGCTGATGTACGACTTCCAGAGGAACTCCACCTCGGACGACGACTCCGGCTGTGCCCTGGAGGAGTACGCCTGGGTTCCACCTGGACTCAAACCTGAGCAGGTATTAGCATCTTAAACTCATCTGAGCCAACTTACAGTCAAACTGGACGGCACCACCGAGGTTTATGTCAGACATCTTGTGCAGTTTTGTCAGCTGTTGGCAATCAAGCAGGACTGTAGACATCACATAGTGACCCAACCTTCACGCCTCATCCACTGTGGTGTAAATAAATCTGAAGATACAGTTTGTGCACCCCAGAAACTTTGACTGTCCACAGTAAGACTGCATTCACACCAAATGAGGCGTTATAAAAATGCCACTCTTCCCATTAATCTCAATGTGAGTAGTGCATCTAGGCAGCAGCAGGGGGGCCATGGGGGATGGTGGGGAAAAAATGCAGCGGCTTGCAGCAAAAAGTTGAATCAACCAGTGTCATGCTGTGGTGGCCAATCACGTAACCTAGCTTTGTTTGTGTATGTGCGCACAAGCGGGTCTTTTGTATCAGTAAAGGTATTACAGAAATCAGAAATCATTTCACAGATCTTTTAAGCCATCATAAACAAACAGACCAAACACAAATCCGCAGTTGCTAAGATGGTGAGATTGGCTTTCTGTCGACCCTCCACTCCCCCACAAATGCACCATTTAAGTGACACTCCCACACCGCTGCACAACCCTGTGGCTAATCGCCACAAAGTCTGATTTGGTGTGAATGCACCTTAAGAGTCGAGAAAATGGTTCAGTTTAAGCATTTGAGCCTTGTTAGTGTTTGTTTGTTGTCCAACAGCAGGTGTTAACAACAGAGTGGTGCGTCAAGACTCTTAAAAATGGATCAAATGATAATGAGAGTCTTTGGATCACACAATCATCAAAAAGCTCTGATTTCACCGCACACACTACAATGAGAGTTCAGGGAGTTCAGATTTATACACACGTTTGGAGGTGTAGGATTCCAGTGATATGCACAGACAGATTTCTGTTATATAATTTTAAACATCCCAGTAGAGTGTTAACCTAATGAAAGTTCCTGTGTATGGTGTCACACCTCATGCCTATATTTTGTAATTGTTCAGTTAGAGCTGCACCTCACCGTATGATGGCTCACTAGTTATGCTGACTGCTCCTTCTGCAGGGTAATGGAGTAATGGATAACAAGGATTGTGTGGCTCCAGCAGTCAAATTAATCTCCAATTCATTCTGCCCGCAAACATGTTCAAATTGGGTTTCATCGCCCTCGCAGCCGCTAAGCTAAGCCTGAGCAATACACAAACGCATTAAATGGTCCCATGCATGTTGAAGAAAATCCTCTTTTACTATTCTCATTGAACCGTAGGTGTGCACATGTGGGAGGGTTTCCAGTTTTATAGGACAATAGAAGCGTTTATGGAAGCTGGTTTCATTTTGTTGATGAGCTGAAAGCAATGAACTGGTCAATACAATGTTAGCACAGCCCCCTGTTTTCACCTCCGAGGACTGAGCGCAGCTATTTTTCATCCCCCTCCAGGGTCACACATCTAACCCTGAAGTCAATTAGGTTCTCGTCTGGTGGTGATAGGACCTCAGGAACAGTCGGGTTAAATGAAAACTGGACTGTGCAGGATTGCATGAGCACAATACTAAACGACCTTGAAAATAGAGGGCTATTTTTGTATTTTGTGATAAAATAGTGGCTATTAAGAGCATTTCTAACAGCTGAGATGAAAAGTGTGTTTTAGCTACAGTGATTTCTATTTTCCCCAACCTGACGTCCAAGTCATTCAAGCTGTGGAAACATGTTGTGTGACCTCTCACAGAGAAGCGGAAGTACGCCTGATGTGGGGCTTTTCAACACCCAGCCTTCCTCTGCACGAGGTAGAGACAGAGTGAGAATAGAGGGAGATGGTAAACACAAAGCTAATCTCCAGGATCTAAACTGTGGGTTTAGGTTTCCCCGTAGGGAGCCGGGCTGTGTATGAGTCTGCTATTCAGCCAGCAGTGGTGTAAAGTCACTACTCTGTAACGAGAGATTTCAGACCAGGACTGCGGTATTCAATCAGATATACGTGAGGATTATGAGGGATAGCTCAGCACTTAGTTTGGAATGTTTAACTCTGCAGTGTGTGTTTGCAATTCTGTCAACAATCACTGAAATACAGACTCATAAAAAGAATATGAATCTTTATCACCAAACTCAGCCATTACTGAGTGTGCCGAGGAGATGTTATTGAGCTGCAGTGTGAAGGAGGGCCTGCCAATATTCTCTCCTCTTGCTCTCCTCTCTCCATCCTTCTCAAATAAAATTCTTCAATGTTGCCAAGTTACAGCTTTTCAAGGCCAAGAATGTTACTCAGCATTGGCCTGTATCTGGTGTTTTATTTTATTTTTTTCTCCATCACGTAGCGAGAGCTGCAGTCTAATGTGCAGATGCTACTCAGCATGTACCAGGGTCTGATTTAAATTTGCATTTGAACATCAAGTCTGCTCTTTCAGGCCGTTAACATGCAGGATATTTGAATGGAAATTCAATTCAAGGTTATTCATGCAAGCTAGAGGTGTTTCCAGGTTCTGAGAGAGACCCACATCTTTGATGTGGATAAATTACGAGCCAGTCTGAAAGGGACCTGAGGCCTGTTTGACCTGATCCAAAATGGACCTAAACACAATTAGACTCATTCCCGTCCGAGTTCAAGGACCAAGAAAAGTGTCAGCCCCTGACCTGATTACAGCCAGTAGCTGTGAACGGGAGATAAATGATAGAGCTATAAAAATGTTTTCACACACCACTAAATGATGATGTCAGACTAGATCTGATGAAAATTAATCAAACTAATTTCTATCCATGCTCGCAGCATGGTTCAAGAGAGGGAAATGTCTCAACCCTGTCCCAGACTAAAATATCTCAACACTAATGGAAGGACATATTAACTTTTTAACAGATCTTCATGGTCCCCAGAGGATTAAGTCTACGGAGCCATTTATTTTTAGATTATCCCGCATTAGATTTTGTGTTACCTCCCAATACTTTTGCGTTTTCTTGGAATAGTTTCCGTGTTCCCATGCAACATCGTCATATCATCTTCCTATGGCCTGAAGTTACTCAAGCTGAGGACAGGTGGCTTAATTCGTTTTAAGTTTACTTTCACTAATTACATAAACATGCATATTGAGCAGTAGTACTCTATCAGCATACCTAATGCCCAGTTCAAATTAAAATTCAATGATCCACACTGGGGCGTTGAGCTGGGAGCAGCTGAGCGGAAATAGACATATGGCTCAGAGGGAATGGAAGAAGTAAGAATTCTATATTTATTGGTAGAAAAGGCAAAAGATGGTGTTGCAGTGGTTAGCACTGTATCGACACAGCAAGAGGGTTCCTGGTTTGAATCCACCCTTGTGTGTGGAGTCTGTACACACAGTCCAAAGACGTGCAGGTTAGGTTAATAGGTGACTTTAAGTCGCCCATATGTGTAAATGTGAGCGTGAATTGTCTGTCTCTGTGTGTCAGCCCTGTGATAGTCTGGCAGCCTGTCCAGAGTGTACCCTGCCTCTCGCCCAATGACAGCTGAGTACACTGTACCAGGATACACAGTTACAGAAAACGAATTAATGAATAAAACAAAACATACTGCAAGGGAACATAAAAAAAATCTTGCTCGAACAGTGACTCAGGTGATCATCTGCCTTTTCCTCTAGCGCCACAATTTAATAATTGTGAACATTTTAACATGCTAATGTTCAGGGCCGCACCTGACTTGTATCAGATTTGGCTGTTCTATCCGAATATTTGACTATTTGTTATATTTTCTCCCCATATAGAGTTTGAGAGTTTGAATGGTGTTCAGGGGGACGTCCAGGGTCATGACAGTGATGTTCACGTAATATAGTAAACAAACTAACCAAGCTAACGACGGATTTGAAAATCTGCAGCAATATTTTTTGCTGGCACTAGATACCAAACAAAAGCCAAAGACTGAATCATATTATGCTGCTTCGGGACTTCTAAGTAGAAGGCAGAAGACAACAATATCTGCGAGCCTGCCCGAACAAAGCCTCTCGTCCTTTGAGCAGCTGCCTCTGTGTCTGCAGCTGCCTGTGCCAAAGAGCAGCATGACAGCAAGGAGCACTCACTCAATTTGTGGACCCAAACATCCCCAAGAGTACACTGCTCACTGACTTCAACTTGAAGGAAACAGTCGTCTGAGGGGTCTCTGACTTATGATTATAATCTCCAACTTTCAGGGGCAGCCCCTGTTAGCGCTGAGCATTGCTGTTCCTAAATACAACCTCATAGAATTGCCAGCTTGGCTGCAGACATTTAGTGCACTCAGTATAGCTTCCCTTTCGTGTTTAATTAACCGATCTCAGGGCCTTTTAACTTCCAAACACATTGAATGTGCTCCCACAACTGTGCTGACTGCAGTGCTGAGCCGTGGGCACATCTCAGCAAAGACGTGAGAAGAGAAGGACAGAGAATGAAAACACAGTCGTTAAATCGGCTCACTTCACTTATGAAAACACCATCTTTCCCACCATGTTTGGCTGTAGCTACCAGTGTTTTCTCAACAATATAATATCAATGTCCACTAACCACTGTAAAGTGGCTTGTTGAGAGAATGTTAGACTGGTGCCTGGTGGTGTCTTTTCCTCTGGCTGTCTGGCCATTAACAGCAATAGAAACCAGCTGTGTGAAGCGATCGCTCTTGTCACTCAGTTGCCTCAGTCCTACCATTTGCTTCAGCTTTTGAAAACACTCCTTTCGGTACAGTTAGAAATTCTGCCCTGTCTTTAGTTTCGTCTGCTTTCGATTACAGTTATTATCACAAGCTGCTCCTCCTGGCTCTCACTGCGACTGTGTCCATTACGTGCATGTAAGCGTGCGCGTGTGTATCTGTCCTTAGATCTTTTCCTCGGGGCAACGTGCCTTTCACCTCCAGATTGTAACCCTGTTGTTGTTGGAACCCTGTTTCGTAATTTATCACTAGCAAAATGTCTGTGTATGTGTGCATCTGGAAGCATAGGCGCTGTGTGATTTATCAGTGCTTGACCACAGTCAGTCTTTCATGCACTACCCTGAGATCCCCCTTGGCGTCCCGAGCCGTGCTGCTGGACACAGATCCCTTGTCCCTCGCCAACACCGGTGGAAGCCAACAAAAGCAGGGCAGAAAGAATTAGGTTACACTTAAAACAAGAGGTTCTGCTGTAAATTCATCCCCAACAACAAACATGTTTGTAGACTGTGACGTGACAGCACCAGGACAATTAACACCTAAAGATGTGAGAGTTGCTTTTAAGGTTTTTTTTTTTCAATTTTGGTCCCTCTGTACCAACACATGTCTGCGTTATTCAAGTTAATCTGTTTTTGTGTGACAGAGTCGGTGTTATTGCCAAGGACAAAGCTGATGGCTTCAAGTCAGTAGATCCATTCTGTAGACAGATGGGTCATTAAGATTGGCCTGACCTCGTCAGCAGGAATCGATCATGTTGTCTCTTTCTATATTCGTTATGTTTCCTGCTGTATTATTTTTGTTTCCATTTGACCAAATATGATCATGGTCATTCTTCTACTTCTACTCTCTCCTCATCCGTCTAACATATTCATCTTGTCTTTATTTCCCCTCACCACGCCTCTAATCCTCCTCCTCCTCTTTCTCCATCAAATCTCCATTTTAAATTCTGTGGCTTTCATGGTTTGCACCCCCTCCAGTCACATTCATATATGACCGCCTGACCCCTGTTATACCCCGGCCCCCTGTTACAGTGTAATAAAAAAGACTGCAATAAATAACCCGGAGATGACACTCATTGTCTGCCACTGTAATGTAAGGAATGTTTATAGCAATTTGAAATAGCCAGATTAGCATTAATCCTGCTGTCGCATACATTCCCGCACACACGCACTCCTAGATGCCTTAGTGGTAATCATGTGTGTGTGCATTTGACAGGTCAGCAATACATTCCCATGTCAATGTGCAAAGATGGAGAGGTGAGGTTCCATTAAGTCTCCGCTGGAGGGCCATAAATCAAAGTGATTTTAAGTGTGTGTGCGTGCGTTGTTCACTCTGAGTTGCAGATCCTGTTAATTTTGTACCCGCACAGTTGTACCTTTTAGTGCTGAAATGATTAATAGACAACATTAGAATAATAATTTAACCATTTTGTGTAATTTATCAAATACAAATGCTGAACATTTGCAGGTTGTAGCTTCTCCAAATGAAGATTTGTAGGTTTTTTCTGTCTCCTTTCCTTATAATCTGTATCTGTTGAGGCAGACAAAATAAGCAATTGGAAGAGAGAGTTTGGGAGCTCTTGACGTTCTGTAGCATTTAATAGACAAAATAATAAATCAAAAATAGTAACCGAGAGCTTTACTGACTGGCTGCAGCTCAAGTGTATTTTGGGTTTGTAGGTAGTTTACATGTTACAGGTATGTTGTTGTTCATCATCACTCTCACCCACCCTCCGTCTCTTTCTTAGGTCCACCAGTACTACAGCTCCCTGCCTGAGGACAAGGTGCCCTATGTGAACAGCCCTGGAGAGAAATACCGCATCAAACAGCTGCTCCATCAGCTCCCGCCCCACGACAATGAGGTGAGAGTCCAATCTGACCCCCTCCCCCACCACCTTTATCCATCCATCCATCTATCTACCCCTCCCTCCCCTCCCTCAGGGCGATACAGAGATAAGAGAGCGGAGAAGACAAACAGAAAAAAGGACTAAAGTCTGTCTTCTTAATGGACAGGAAAGAGATAGCAAACTGCTTCCTTTTTAAGTGGTTTACATAGATAAACCACAATTAATGTTGAGATATTAGTGTGATAAATATGTGGTAACATCACTAAGATCGGCACCCTTTAGCACCTCTACGTTAGCCTGATAATCAGACGGAGTTGCCATCTTTTTTCACTTCACTCAGCATGTTGGCTAAATTCTGTTTGAGAGGGGGCTTATTTTGTTTTGCAGGGAATTAAATCAGGGAAGCAGCGATAGCTGTTGCCAAGAGCAGTTAATTAATGATTTTGGGAGCCTGAGGTCATCGAACAGTTTAGATGCATACCACATAGCTGCAACATTTAGAGTCTGCAGCTGCAGACCCTTGTTGCATGTCATACCTCCCTCTCTCTCCCCTTATTTCTTGTTGGCCTCTATATTGTCAGCTTTTCCATGAAAGGCAAAATGGCAGAAATAATCCGAAGAAATATTTTATGATGTTGTTTCTGTAATTCGACTTAAAACAACTCCTAAAGCTGTGTGGCTCTCATCCACATTTGTGGCTATTTTGTGGCAGCTGTTCACGAATGTAGCTGCGTAGCTAGTTAGCGATGTAAGAAGATGATGTCACCATTCTTAGTCCCACCTATTAAAGTTTAATTGGTTGGTGTTGATGAGCATGACACCAGCCGTATTCGAATCAATGCAAACAGTGACTCAGAAATGACTCAGAGGACAATAGATAGAACCTATCTCAGTTTCTAGAAATGGAAAATAATGGAAATAATAAAATGCTCACCCTCCTCTTTGAAGCCAATTAGGAAAACTCTTGGCTAAAATAATATCTTTCAGTATTAATGAAATTGTCTTCATCATGAAATGCTTTCAGTAGTGACTGGAAATAAGTGCCTGCCTTTCATTGTAGCAGCAATACCAAAGTGTGACAGGTTTGACGATGCTATATGCGTTTAAAAAAACACAGACAACCACCTTAAACTCTCCGTGTTTGCATAACAGATCAATATTTACAAATGTGTATGTGTGTGTATGTGTGTGTGTCTAGGTACGCTACTGCAATGGTCTGGATGACGAGGAAAAGCGAGAACTGAAGCTTTTCAGTAACCAACGGAAACGGGAGAACCTGGGCCGTGGCAATGTCCGTCCATTCCCCGTGACGATGACGGGGGCAATCTGCGAACAGGTAGCTGAAAGAAATATTAAAAAAACATACATTTTTGTGCTGTTTCCCCCTGAGCAGGCGAGAGATATGGCGAGATCAAAGATGATCTGAAAGCCGCCCATCGTCCCACTTCTAAATGTCATTTCTGTGTTGCATCCCGTGACATGAGCAAATTAAGTGTGACGGGATCAAAGGTGTGTCATGTGGCCGGTGGAATGAAAGCGGTGAATTGTGTGACAGACATACGGAACAGTCTGCTGGCATTTCACGTCTTTGTAATGATGTATGAGAGGTGTTTTATGTTGACATATAAAGGGCAGAGAGCGTCTGCTTTATAACAACATTGTGACCTTGTCAGTCTCACCTCAAAGTGCTGCTCTTGAGAGGATCTTGAGGCGTTGTATGTATATGTCATGTCTCAGTTTCCCCCCTGCCATTACCAGCTGTCAACATAATATTTGTTTAAGACAAACAAGTAATGTCAACAGTTTGTTTGTCTTAAAACATAGCCTTGCACAATACCTCAGAGAACTAAGTTACAGTTAAACCTGCTCTAACTCCTCCTGAAAATATTTCAGTAGTGCTTCCTGTCCCATCAAATATTCAGTGTGTTGTTGACATCTATTCTTGTAGTGGTCTTACGGGACTACAGAGTGCAATGGAGAGTGTTCTTTTAACAATGAACTACCGCACTTCAGCATCCACTAGTTGTTTGTTACCATGCGTACAACTCAAGCAAAATGGAGCCACTCTCTGTTGTGTTGGTGCCCCCGGTGTATAGCTGCTTTATAGCTTGTGTTCACTCAGCAGACACACACACACACGATGAGGGAGCAGATTGTTGGGAGTGTGTGTATTGATTGAATCCCCCCTTCCCTTTGGCCTCCTTTCAGCAGTAGGCTCTGTTCCAGTTAGATAACCTGATTGTAACTCTCGCTCCGTCTCCATCTTCCCACCCCTCTAAATCTACTTTGCCTACCCGACCTTTCCCCCCTGCCTCCTTAGCACTCCCTCTCGTTTATCTTTCCGGCTTCTCTACCTTTACACCTCCGTGCTGATCTCGCTCTCCTTTCTATCCTCCCATATATCACTCAGTTTTTATTTTCGCCTTTGCCCCGCCAACGTCCTCCAGCAGTAATTCAACTTCCTCCCTGTGTCTGTGGCTGCCCTCCTCGGCCACACATGTAAACGCGCCCTCGTGCTCTCAGTTTAGTTCATGTCAAATTGTGTTAGAGACAGAGAATCCCTGATCCAGTACAGTTGATCTGTATCAGCGCCAATACTGATGTTATTGAAGATTCCGTGAGATGGGCACGCAAACTCCTTGGGAAGGTGGTACTTCTTGGAAGACTATGCATCTTCAGTTGTAGCACTGAAACCATTTATTTCTCATTAAAACATTGCCAAGTTTCTGCTTCTCATTTGTAAGGATGGGCTGCTTTTATTTGCCTTAAGTGAATATTTGGGTTTTGGACTGTTGGTTGGACAAAACAAGCAACAAGAACACTTAACCTTGGGTTTAAGGAATTTGTAAAGGGTATTTTCCAGTATTGCTGGCATTTTAAAGACCTACTAAGTCAACATAAATTGTTCAACAACCCCACCATTCTCCTCTTTCTATCCAGTCACTCTTCCTGTCTCTGGCAGCCCATCAACCTGTTTTAGACAGTCATTACTTCACAATAAGGAAGTAATGATACTTAATTGAGATTAATTTTAATCAGTGTTCCTCACAGGGGAACCAAAACAGTTTTGAGCTGTTCTGGACGAATGTCACATCACCATAGATTGCCTAGGAATTTAGTTACTGCTATAATTATATAGTAACAACACATAGTAAAAGAATTTATAGAATTACACAACTACAGAAACCCTTTAAAGAATATTGGTGTTGTTTTGTTTTGTTTTTTGGTTTTACATTTTGCCTTTAGTGGTTATTGACAGTGTAAAGGCCCAGACACACCAAACTGACATCAAAGAACTAGCGGCGACGAAGGTCAGCTGTTGAGTCGCCTCATGTTGCCTGTGTCTCGGCCAAAAAGTTGCACTTGAATGCAACAAAAGATTACAGCCGACAACCAAACCGCTAGAATGTTCTGCGTCTATGTGAGAGGCAATAACTCTCCACACCAGCAGGCGGCAGTAGTCTGTAGCCCTTTTTACATAGGAATTGTGCAAATTTGCAGGAAAGCCCAATCCGTCTTCTTTCTGCATTGGCAGTATAAAAACAAAATTGGGGAGTGCAGCAAATTGCTGCCTGCCTACTTTTGTTTATACAGAATGCGCCTTTTTCGGGGCAATGGGGGGCGTGAGCAAGTAACAAAACGTGTAGCTCAGCGTGTGACGTAAACAGTGACGTACCGATGAACGCCGCACCTGGTCAGTCCTTCAACGATTCTCTCGTACATCGGCCCGCCCTTCATGGTTCCCGTCATCTGACGGTTAATGGCCTCCTCATTAGCGAGGGCAAGGAGGGCGCGCAATTCTTTATCTCCCCAGTTGCTCATCTTCTGCTTTGCCTCTCCTTAGTGCTGCTAGATACTCATTCCTGCTATCAGCTGTTTCCTGTTTTGAAGTCCGCGCCAGTGGGTCGAACGTGCAACGTCATCAACAGCCCCTCCCGAGGCGGAAAGCCGCCTCGCTCTTTTTAGACCAAAACCGTTCCGCCAATATGACTACCCTACAAGGCGGAAAATTAGGCACCTCGGATCAACTCGCCAACCCAGCTCTGTGTGTCTTAATGCTCGCAGCTTGCCAGCAAAACAGCCCAACATTCGCGGAAAATCTGGCAGTGTAAAAGGGGCTTGTATTTGTCATTCAAAAACAGGAAACCAGGAGACCGACAGGACGGATTCAAGACACTAGTTAGCCAGTTAGCACATTAACAACACAGTCAGTGCTGAGATGGTCTGGGACACAGCACAAAAGGGCAACAGATGCTCACAGACAGATAATGAATAACACGCTGACCATTGGCTTGGTGCGTCATAGCCCTAAGAGGCAGACAGGAAAAATGGGGAGCATGAATGGTCCACCACTTGGATTTCAAGTTGAACTGCGAAAGCGTAGCACAGTTATATAATTTGTATATGGTATCAGCCACTGCTCAAATTTTAGGTATCAGAATTGTTATTGGAGAAGAAAAGTTGGATCTACGCCATAACATGTACTGATAAAAGCTGCATGGTGACAACCAATTACTCAGAAACTCTCTTCTTCTTCTTCCTCCACCTCTTTTCAGTGCGGAGGCCAGATAAACGGTGGCGACATTGCTGTATTTGCATCACGGGCAGGTCACGGCGTGTGTTGGCATCCAGCCTGCTTCGTGTGCAGCATGTGCAACGAGCTTCTAGTGGACCTCATCTACTTCTACCAGGACGGGAAGATCTACTGCGGCCGGCACCATGCTGAGAGGCTGAAGCCACGCTGCACAGCCTGTGATGAGGTAGACCCCCGTCACATGCACACACACACATGCCTGCACATTAATGATCATGTGTTGACACACTTATCACGGATAATACTGTGCCTGTAATGTCGGGCGATGTTGGTAGGGCTATCTAATAAGCCTTCACACACAGATTTTGCACATGTGCACGCCTACATCTACACTAGACTGCTGTCATATGACGCCCAGAAGCTTCCCAACACACACTGTCACAATTTAACACATGCAAAGGTTTTTCTGGTCTAATGGGGTCAGCTCTCAATATCCTGATCTCTCAACCATTAGCACTTACACTCCCTGCAAATGGGGACAAGGACACTGTTACTACTTAAAAGCACCCCGGTGTTTTAACAGCAGCGTAATTAAAAGTAAATGCACCATCTAGATTTCACCAAGTCCCCACACACATTAGCCTCCTACACAAGTCAGTGACAAAGAGGATGATCTAAGAGTACTAAGCTGCAGAGGGGAAAGTGGTGCGTATGGAGGGGGAGGGAGGGCAAGCCTTTGTCCTGTCATTCAGCGCGCAGTAATAACCCAACTGAGGTTTTACCTCCGAGGACCTATGATAAACGATACTCTTTCTTATCTCTCCTTTCTTAGATCATCCTTGCGGACGAGTGCACTGAGGCAGAGGGGCGTCACTGGCACATGAAGCACTTCTGCTGTTTCGAGTGCGAGACTGTGCTGGGGGGCCAGCGCTACATCATGAAGGAGGGACGGCCCTACTGCTGCTCCTGTTTCGAGTCCCTGTACGCTGAGTACTGTGACTCCTGCGGGGAACACATTGGTATGCTGCAGGGATTTATCACTGTTCATATAAACTGCATTAATCACCAACAGGTCATGCAAATGGAAAAAAATCCAATACTAAGTACATGGATACATGGAAAAATTAAGTGGAACATTATTGGGCTGCAAGTTTTTTTTTTATGGTTGAAAGAGTGACCTCATTTTTTCAGCAACGAGTAACACAGAGGAGAAAAGAGCCACAGTAGAGAGGATGTGGCCTGGTTTTTAGCAGTTTGTCACTGAATGACGTCATGGTCAGGCATTTGAAGCAGGGGCACATAGCAGAGGAACACACACACCTCAGCTTCCAGACCACAGGAATATATATAGTATACATCATGCAGCGTGAAACCCACCTGGGGAAAAGGCATGACTGTATCAAGAGACTTTTCAGGATCTGTTTTTTTACAGACACATGCACCAGGCGTCAGATAAATGCTAATTTAAACATCTCACAACCTGTAGTGTTAGAAGCAAACCCACTGAGAGGAGAAACTGGGGTATTTTTCAGCGGGAAAACTTCATATTAGCACCTCTTGGCCCCACGCCACCTCCTGTTAAAACTCTGCGTGTGTGTGAGTGCATCCCCCGACAGGATGCCCAGGTGTGATTTTGGCACATACCTCTCAGCAAATTTGCTCTGTAATTATTTGTTAGACAGGATATAGAAAAGTATTTGGCTAAAAAACACAACTGATTATAAATTGAAACCATCAGAAAACATGCTGGAACCAGATGGCAGCCATTAGCAAATAGCTGGTTTTCTCCCCCCTCCTGCATCAACTGCAAGCATACTCAAAATGCAATGTGTTTATACAATGCTGGGAAAGCTCCATAATGAGTTTGCCCCTAGGCGCAGTTAAGTTACAGCCTCCAGCTCCATTTTCTCGCTCAACAAGCAACTTCTAATGTGCCACTATTTGCACATAAAACAGCATTTTAAATAAAGACATTAAACATTTAATTTCAAGCTCTTTGGTAAAGCTTTGTATTTTAATTGTGCATTTGTACGCAAGGCCTCTGTCATTTTACATAAACCCATGTGTATTTTTCCCACAGGCATTGACCAAGGCCAGATGACATATGATGGGCAGCACTGGCACGCCACAGAGGGCTGCTTTTGCTGCGCCCGCTGTAAACGCTCCCTGCTGGGTCGGCCTTTCTTGCCCAAGCAGGGCCAAATCTTCTGCTCACGCTCCTGCAGTCTCGGAGAGGAGCCCAATGGCTCGGACTCTTCGGATTCGGCCTTCCAAAGCGCTCGCTCCACCAGAGAGTCCAGACGCAGCTCCAAGGCAGGGAAGAGTGGAGGAGGTGGAGTTCAGACTGACAGATTTTCAGGGGAGGTAGACCCTCTGTCTTTACAAATGGATCTTCTGAGTCTCTCCAGCCAAACACCCAGTTTGACTCGTGAGCCACCTGCCTGGCAGAGCCAAGAACAAGCAGGTGACGGTTATGATTACGATTCCCAATCAGACCCAACTGTCAACCCCACCCCTCTTCAGCTCCTCAGCCAGTGCAATGTCAGGACTGCCTATAACCCCGCCTGCTCTGGACCGAATAATCCACAGCAGGATCACAGGATCAAGGAGAACGGAGGTTTAAAGAGACCACCCATCTCAGCCATGAAGGGACATTCTCTGAATGAGATGTGGTTCCAACAGCCAGCTCCAGAGGAGTACTATCCCCCCAAACTGAGGACCCAAAAGAGCTTCACTGAAGTGTCCCATTGCTCTCAGCACCACAACGGCTTCTCCTCTGACAAGCGCTCCATCAGTTTACACGGCTTTCAAAGGGACAGAGAGGCGGGGCCTACAGCGGCAACCCAGGTGGCAAGAAGCAGGAACCCCATCAATGCACTTAACTTCACAGAGCAACTGACCCCTCTGGAGCAGACTCCAAGGGGATCCATGGAGTCCCTGGCCCTGTCCAATGCAACAGGTGGGTACGATGGTAGCTGTTAGACCTTTGCTTGGCCATATTGGCACGACAAGGGGAAGTTGTGTATTTAAGCATCTACTTAAATTCAATGGAATGACATTTAAGGCAAAGTTAACACTGTTTTCCTCTTTATTTCCCTGCAGGCAACTCCGCAGATGGAGGAGGAAAGCGTCAGGAGCATCTTTCTCGTTTCTCCATGCCAGACCTGAGCAAAGACTCTGGAATGAACGTGTCAGAGAAAAGCAACATGGACACCCTCAATTCCTCAGTGCAGTTTCGTAGCTCTGAGTCTATTCACAGCCTCACGGCTAATCAGCCCTACATGGAAATGGATCCTCCCAGGTCCGCCCAGTACCAGGTGCAGTACCGCGACCCCTCTGGCATGGGTGTAGGTATGGGCATGAATCATTTACCACCTGGCTTCACCTTCCAGGAGGAGGACAGGGTGAGTTTGGTGAGCAGCGCCAATGCTGCCCGCTTACCACCCATCAGTGAGCGCAGGATGGGTGGTGTCGGTGGTGGAAGGGGAGCCAGTATCCGGATAGACGCTCCGGATGATACTCCCCAGAGGCGCCGCCACCACCACCGCTCCCGGAGATCCCGTCGGTCTCGTTCAGAAAACGCTCTCAACTTGGTGGCAGAGCGAAGGGTGAGACCTCAAGAAAGACCACAGTTGTGTGTCCGTGAGGATTACGACCGTTTCCCGCCGCCAAGGAGCGCCAGGGACCAGTTCGGAATAGGAGGAGGAGGCGGAAGATACCAGCCCCAACCCTTCAGGCAGTGCCCCAGAACCACTTCAGACCTGACTCTTCAGAACCCTGGGGCCAGCCGACGCACTGGCTTGAACCAATACTCCTGGGATGATTATGATGATGATGGCTGGTGCTCCACTTGCTCTTCATCGTCCGAATCAGAGGATGAAGGGTACTTCCTGGGTGAGCCGATCCCCAGACCCATCCAGCTGCGCTACCTCAGCAACCAGGAGCTCGTCCATAAGTATAACAACGCAGGGATCGGAGGACCCAACCGCAGCGGGCAGTTACACACCCGCAAACGCAGAAAAAGCAAGAACTGCATTATCTCCTAACATCCTGTCGCCTGGTAACGGAAAAAACTCTTTGTCCAGCTTGTGTACACTAACATCTTCCATCTGGAACGAAAAAATAAATAAAACTCACAGTCCATTTATTCAGTGTTGTTGAGTGTTGAATATCAAGTGATTGAAAGTCAGTGATGAATTACAGTCGGTAAACAGTGAAAAAGCAACAGTGTTTGCATGTTTGTTCATTTTAATGTTTCGGAATATCTCCTGAGTATTAAGGCTAACAGTGACATGCGCAGTTCTATCAAGTCACAACATTTAACAAAAGCTGATGTGCAATTTTGTTTCTTTTTTTAATCATAACTTCATTTCCATGCAGCAAACAAGTGTGCAAGGTAGTCAGTTTGGTACAGTTTAGCTTTTCATGCAATGTGATTTAGACATAGGATATACTGTACTATTGTATTCAGTTCCTAGTATGTACATAGATAAATGAATTAATAATTTCACTTAAGTTAAGGAAGTCCATGTAAATATGGTTGTAAATGAGGCCTCACATATTTTTATATTTTGTATGGATAGAATCATTTATGTATTAAATATCTATGATGTAGAGATAGAAAATGATAAAAACAACTTATGCATGTTTTATTTGGCTGACCTGGTCCTGCATTTGGAATAAAGGAGTATTTCAGTGAGTGTTTTTGACTGACAGCTGCTGTTTCTCTCCAGAGGACGACCGCACGTGTCTGGTGTTCACGAGCGTGCACAACAGTCACCTTCTCCATCTGGTAAATGCATAAATGAATGACAATGTGGTGTAGAGGTTGATTAGGAGAGTCACCCTCCACTGGGTTGTTAGACGGTAATGGGTGCCATCACATTCCAACACACAGAGCTCCACTGTCCTGGAAACGGATGCCACTGAAGTTGTGGTTTATTGCATCAGCCTATGCAAGTTGGAAACAGCTGACAAAGGTCCAGGGATATGTAAGTATGTAAGGCATGCTACCAGGTTGGCTCTAGGGATGGCAGTGTGTGGGTACACCACTTTGGCTCAGATTGAAAAATCTCAACATTTGGAGGGACATTCATGACTCCCTGAGGATGAATCCTAATGACCTCAGTGATCACTTAACTTTTCCTGTAGGGCCAGTAGCAGGTCAGCTTTTCTCTTATTCTGTGAGATTTCTCAACATCTGCGAGACTGGCACAACATCCTGTAGTGTCCTCATATTGTTTGTGGTTTCAGATCAGAGATATTCCATCCCTCAGGATGACCAAATGACCAAATACCTTCAGAACTTTCAACATTCTGATCGACCTCAGTTGCACTTTTAGTGTTAATCAGCAAATGTTAGCATGCTAACATCTTAGCACTGTCATGTCATGCTTATATTAACACTTAGCTTGAAGCACCATTGCTCCCACTTACAGCCTCAGTTAGCTGCTAGCACAGCTGTAGCCTCTCAGTCTTGGCTACTTTTAAGGAACATGACAAATCCTTAACAAGTTGACCTCCCCTGTTCAAAGAGACAGGTCACTCCAAAATCATAAATACATATTTTTTCTGTTACCTGTAGTGCTATTTATCAGTCTAGTTTGTTTTTGGTGTGAGCTGCAGTGTTGGAGATATGGGCTGTAGAGATGTCTGCTTTCTCTCAAATGTAATGGAACTAGATGGCACTCAACAGCAATGTCTCTTTTCAGAAAACATGACCCAGTTACTCAAGATAATCCACAGACCTTCTTATGCATATTGCTTTGTAGGAAGTATTTTCTTTCTAACAAAGAGCCATCTAGTTTCATTTTATTTGAGAGAAGGCAGACATCTCTACAGCCGATGTCTCCAACACTTGGCAACTCACACCAAAAAAATCTGGACTGATAAATAGCACTACGAGTAAGAAGAAAAATATGTATTTTTGAACTGTGGGTGAACTGTCCCTTTAAATATTGGCATACAGTATAACAGGTTGTATCTGCAAGAGTTAAGTAGTGTCATACTGTAAATTGGATTGCCTCTGACGTCCATGTGGTCCTGGGATTACTGCAGCTAGCCCCCATAATCCACACAAACACGCACACACACACACACATATGTTTGGAACAAGGTGTGTGAACGCCAATCTCTTGATTAGAGGCATTCAAGCACTAATGCTGTTGACATGATTGGCACATTAGTACGTTTACTTCACCTAATCTCAACTTCCAAGGCGTGTGCACCAGTTTTCGTGTTTACTCTGGGACACTTGGATAACTCCCAGATGGGGAGGAAAAGAATCCTCATTTAGTCGGCCATGATACGACAAAACCAGCTGCACAAACATGAGATACATTATGTCAGACTGCTGATGGCCTGGTCCGTAAATGTGGACTTCCCCCCCTGCTTTTAGCAAGTCTTCAAACTACGGCTGCAGACTGTTACTCACATCAGCTGCGAGTTTGGATGAGTGTTACTGCAATCAGTGTCTCCAAGTGTAATGAGACATACAATAAAACACGCAGACTCCTGTCTTCAGTAATGTGGATATTGACCTTGACACATGAGCTTCGCTTACATCATCATTATCTTCGCCCATATTAGTTTGTTTCTTTATTAGTCCTGTGCCAGGCCTTAGCCCAAGCATGGGGTGTCTCCATGTGTTTAATTACACACAAATGAAGGCCATACAGCGAGGGGTGCCACAGATTGCAGCCATATGCTTCCCAGGCAGTGCCATATTCAAGGTGGTGGATGACGGGGAGATAATCCTCGAGTTGCATGGATGCTTCCAGTTGTGACGGTCATGTTGTCGCCCAAGCTGTGACTGCCAGCAAATTAGATCCATGAGTGGTTCAGGATTAACTTAATGCTCAAAGTCTGGTTATAATATTAAAATTATTGCTAGCAAGAGGAGGTTTTGTTGTTTTCTGATCATAGGGCTACCCATGAAACGAAGCTGCCTTTCTGTTCAATAAGTCCCAAATAAGAGACATGGTCCTTTTCAGCATAACATAATCATTTGATAAGCGAGACGCCTAGTCTGGTACAATGACAGTGTAACTTCCTGCCAGTATTATCTGTTTGAAGTCCTTTACCTGAACATTTTCACAGCCTATGGCTTTTATTTTTAACTTATTATATAATACAGTGATCATGTTCAGAAAATGGCACAGCACTCAGGACATTTAACGTCTTCAAATCTCAGCCTTATTCCTGCTTTTCTCCACTCTTTATTCTTCTTCACAACATGCCTGTCAAAAGGCACTTACAGTGTGCTTCATTTATACTGACAGTTGCATGATAAAATGTTGATATAAAACTTGCGTATTTTTATAAAGCGCAGGGGGGTTGTATGCAATTTAATCACAGGCGTTAATTACACCTAAAATAACCACCGAGCTCACTAATGGAGCTACGCAGCAGAAGCTCTGCCTGATCAGAGAATTAATGCAGCGTTCTGAACAGAATAAAACAACTGTTGCATGGAAACACGGTTCAGTGTTATTCATTGCAGGTTAATTTTAAGTTGGGTCTTAAATTTTTATTTTCAGTCTGAGAAGCAGCTGTCGGTTCAGATTGAAGCGTTGTTCAGGGACTCATTTACGATCCAGTAAAGTAAAACTAAGATTGTTCTCATTAGTCTTAAAGGTGTAAAACTGGCTGCAGTCTCATAATATGATACATGATAAAGTTGTTATATTACCACATTGTATCTCAGGATGTTCTATCACATTAACCAACTGAGGCAGCTGATTTTGTTTTTGTTTATTTTTTTACTTCCCTCAATAATGGTCCATTGAATCACATTGACTTCTCTGGCTTATTAAGGCCTGACAGAGCGCACAGTGTCTGAAGAACAGACAGCCATCTTTTGATTAACTCTGAGGTATGTGTCTACACAAGATAAACAATAAGCATCAGGTGATGAAGTGAAAACACACAGAGATCCTTTCCTTTTTGCTTTAACTTATCATTATGAAGTAAATGTTGTTTGGACAATGTGATGGCCATAGAATAATGATGACACCATCAGCGTTTAGATTGGTTCCTATGAGCCTTGCTTTCAGTATGCAACTCTGTCTTTTATTTATTTAATTAAAACGAGAAGAGGACAGAGCTTTTGTTTTCCCCGGTAGCTAACGGTAGTTATCCCAAGTTACCAAAGAGTATCTTAGTTCTTTGCAGTTACTATCCCTGGTAGTGGAAATGGCAGATAATGGAACAACTGAAAAGAGGCCCGCTGCTAGGCTCTGAGGAAAAAAGAAAGTGATCCGGTTGTCTTTGTGACAGCGGTGCCAAAGTTATACCACTTGGAAATTCTTCAATTCAAGGTTCGGACAAACTGGTGCTACAATAACGTGATATGCAAAAAAAAAAAAAAAGAAGAACAAAAACCAAGCTCCCTCTTTAAACTCCCTTAAATATAGATTATATGAGATTGTCACTTTGTTTAAGAAGAGTGTGAGTTAGCCATTAAAAAAGTTGTTTAGCTTGTTTTAACTTTGTAAAATCAGACATCTCTGAAGTAATCAGACACAATTTCACTGGAGACATGGAAAAAAATAATCATATCTATATCCTATCTCGATTTATAAACGTACAAAGTGTGCTTCTCGTGTGTAGTATCTGTGTATTGAAATCCACTTCATTTGGAAAATGTACAAGTTTAATTAACAGCCACACATGTTAGGTGCCTGTATATGTGTGTGTGTGTGTGTGTGTGTGTGTGTTAAGGCCCAGATGCACAGCTGTCATGAGTTGAAGCCGTTTGAGTTGTTTTGGGAGACTCTAAAAGCCATAATTACCGGTCCTTAAGAGCAGAACGGCTGCAAATTACAGCTGCGCTCTGAGCAAACTAAAATAGCCTGATTCAATTATTTACAAATGAAGAATGCCAATGGTGTGTTCTCGTGCACACAAAAACACACAGCCAGCTTGATCTCATAGGCATGCAAGCACACACGAACTCTCTCACCACACACACACACACATACTGGGCTGGTGAATAAGAGACGCGTGACAGGACTGACTGAGGCTTTACCAGCAGTCTCTCCTCCTTCAGCCACATCATGTGTGTTCAATTACCATGGCAAGAATGCACCAGAACAATGTCAACACATACGCAAATACAGATATCACAGTAAACTACAGTCTGACATTTAGATACATGAGCCAGACTGGGATCAGCTTTTTAAGCAAACGTAGCAGTTCTCCAAATTCATTATCAGTGTTTAGGAGGCTTTTTCGTCTTACCTGAGGGGGTTATATCCCTGATGCAATATCCGGACATGTCTAGTAGCTCGCTCCTCTCCTGAGGTGGATGTGTTAATATTATGTGACAGTAACCCTGTTGTCCATCTGCTACTTCTTTTCTCTTCTGATCAACCCCACTGTCTCAAAGGAATACTTCCCCCTCCAAATGACCATTTGTATATCAGTGACACACCCTGTGTTACGCGGCCTCCATAATGAACAAAGAATCCAAAAACACAGAAAATTCTTGCTTAACAACAGTAAAACTATATCAAAGCATCCTGTTACAAACTCTCACACAACTCGGCACTAGTTAGTTCAGATTCACAGTCACAAAATAACACACACTGCCTATCCAGGAAGTGGTAGACCAGCAGCTCCTGTGTTCAGCGAGGGAAAATGATTGTTTTTGCCAATGGAGGTAAGTTTAATCTGGTCTCACAGAAATATTTAAAGTGACCATGACCTGATAAACACCGCGTCATGTAGTGGTGGCACAAAATGTGTTGAAATTACTCGCTGGCGCTACGGAAACAGTTAGAATGGAAAGTCAGTTAGGATCCTTTGTCGTGGTGGACACACAATGTAACGCAATGGACAGTAGTTAATGTTACGACCCCACTGGAAGTATTAAGAGTGTGAAAGTCCATGTACAAAGGAGGTCGTATTGATGGATGGGTCAACAAACACCAGACACTCACTGCTGCTTGTGTCCCGAGTGAAACTAAAAGTGGACTTGTCCTAACTTCACGTTCTTTATGTACTTACATCAATTCATGATGAACTTACACATGTTATTTTAACCAAAAATGCAATCTTTTTCTAAACCTAACCAAGTTGTTTTTGTTCCTAAAGCCAGCTGTGCCACCACACGATGTGGGGTTCAGAGGTTGTGGTCATTTCATGTATTTCTTTGAGATCACATTGAGGCTGGCTCCAAAACACAGTAAATCCCCATAGACCGCCATGCTGAAATGCCCAACTTTACAGCAGAGACAAACATGTTTACAGCCCTTTACAGAACCGTTTTAGTTTCTAGTATGGCTAATTTCAACATCCATGACAACTGCATGGGGGGTGGTTTTGTATATAATGCCGCAGTTTACATTTTCTGTCTTTGAGGCATCGCTACACTGTCCCATCCCTTGCTCCTCCACAGCTCCAGCCTCTCATCAAAATGTGGTCACTTCTGGCTCCAAAAAAACAAGATGGCGACAGCCGAAATGCCAAACCCAAGGCTTCAGAAAAGGAGTCCACAAACCAACCGGTAATGTCACAGTAGCTACATAAATTTTAAAGTCTATGGGAAGTACTGACTACATATACGACACTGCATGAGTTGTGTGAGAGTTTGTAAATGGATGTTTTGATATAGTATTGCTGTTGTTATGACTTAAATTCATCAATCATTTTCTCCATTTTTCGTTCTTCGTTCACATTGGAGGCATGTAGTAAAAATAACGTTTTCTTCACAAATTCAGTGTAACATGGGGTGAGTATTTGACATATAAATGGTCATTTAGAGGGTGAAGTATTCCTTCATCTTCCTCCTTTCTTACTGCAAACCTGCATACCAGACCCAAAATGTAATTATCTCCAACAAGTTCCCTGTTGTTTTCATTCAAGCATCTCCCACTCGTGTGCTAAAAAAGACAGTGAATGATTAAGCAGTCAAGCACAGTATTAGACTTGTAGACCTTGACTAAACCCACTAATCTCAAAATGCATTCTCACCCACTTAAGCGTGACCTTTGCCCTTCCCCTGGCCTCAACTGTGACCGCTCAACACTTTGTATCCGACTAAGCTTCACCTCTCAAACTAATCCCTGTTCCAATAGACTTGTCTCCAAGTTTTTGCAAAGTTTTTTTCAAAAGCAATTAAATACTGTAAATAGGAATCATGAAACACACTCTGCACCATTAATTAGAGCTTATAATAAGTCTCTATGGGGCCCTCATTAGGCCTGATTGTTGTCTCTCAGCCACAGTGAGAGAAAATAACAATTCATTTTCAGTGTTTGCTCAGTCTGACACGTGGCACGGTGCAGTGATGCCATGTTTGGATTAATCCGCGGCTTCAATGGCCTGAGGGGCACCTCGCCACAATGGAGAATGGCATGCTGGGTACCTCGGTGTTGCGCTGCCAGAGGGCTCCGTCTGGTTCATGATATCAGCCCGCTCCACCCCTCCTCTCTGTGGCTCATTAACAAGCTCGGGTCCCGGGAGGGGTCCCATCTGTGTGACACCTGTACGAGATCCCCACCGATAGCAACATTTAACGCAGGACACTGTTCACATTTGTTCAAATGTTTCCCTCATGCAGATCACTTAAATGTCTATTCCCTCCATTTCCTGCCTTTTCTTCTTTCTCTTCCCCCACCTCTCTCTGTCTCTGTCCATATGTTTTTGCAGAGATGATGGATGGACCGATTAGTCCTTCAGCTGTAAATGAGGCAGAGAAGGTCTGTGATGTTGACTTTACAGCGACGCATTTTAACAAGACTTTCCAAGACCTACAAATTATCATTACACTTAGGATGATTTATATAAAGGCAAATGGACCTTTTTGTTTTACGACATTTGCAGTTGTAGCTGTAATAGATTAAAAATGTCTGAAGAAAGGGGACAGCATACATGAAAATGTTGACTTGAGAAGGTTTATAGGTTGTTTAACAAAAGTTTATTGAGTATTTTAAGTTGATCATATCCTCTACAGTGGCTTTACTCTCCAAAAAAGATGTTAAAGTTCTAAATCTTAAGGTCTTCTCATTTTTATGTATTTTGTGGTTCTATTGGCCCTTGTCAGCTTTTTTTTTGGCAGTTTCAGCAAGCTGAATCAGCGTCATATAGACGGTGGAGCCTGTCGGTGAATGAAATCACTCTGATTGGCAGTTCAGTTCAGTGCACACAGAATTAATTTTGCATACCTACACATAAGACAAACGCCTGTGCACACGTACATGTCACATGTCATCTGTTGCATTTCTGACAGAGAAGCTGCTCGAGGTGTGCTTTCAGCCTTCAGAAGTTCATGCATGTTTCATTTTGAACAGGTTTCTGGAACCTGTGTTGTGTATCACATCGACAGGACACAGACATACTGAAATTTTAGGTATTGTAACTTAGCTCCTGCTATATTTAGTAATGAGTCTTATTCCCATTGCAACACCTAGTTTGCCAGAAAAGGGGTCACCTTTAAACAGACTGTGGGCAGGTATGTGTCTCAATCCAGTGGTATTTGAAGAACAAGAAGGGGAAACACATGAGTTTTATTTTTAACTTCCTAAAAGAGCAAAGAGAGTACCTAACTTAAACCAATCTGAACAACAGAGTAAAAACCAAATGTAACCAAACCCAAATAAATATTGGAGACCAGTGTAGAGAGAGAAAAGCCGCATTCAAAAAATTTGTGACATTGCTGGCTTTATCTACTTGTAAATAATCAGTCAGCAGCAATCAGACCAGGTGAGACAAATTCTATCTGACGACCTGACTCCGCCCTCTGGACTCCTGCAGGGTGAGAACATGGAGGGGAAGCCTGTCCACCCAACACCAAGGCTCACCACAAGGTATTTCCCTTCTTGAATGACTCTCTTTTATGTGTAGCCTGGTGGCAGCCCTCTGAATGGTTGCCCCACAAGTGGATTAAATACAACAAAATAGCCACTGAGGATGAATATCAGTCTAACTATAGGTATTGTTAATGGTTATTATGAAGATGCCAACACAAAATTATCATGTAGCCATGTCTACAGAATACAGGGGTGAAATAAATTAACATATTAACTGCTCTATAAAATGTTGTTTTGACTTATAGCATCAAGAAAGGTTTCACTGGTGGAAATCGTCCTTCACTGAGGCCACTGACTAGCAATAGTGTGACCTGCTAATTCCCTTGACATCTGCTACTCATCCTCTTCCACTTAGACAAAGTAGATAATCTTCAGACACAATGGACAATTTAATCAGGTAGAATTTTTCGTGCATCCCGTGCACTGGCTGCCATTGTTTCCTTCAATAATCATATTCACATGGCTAACACAGAGCTGCGTGTGTGTGCCTATACACCGGAGAAATCAGCACAGTTGTTGCATGTCCAGAAATCATCCAAGTAGACTGATGTACACACTTGAGACTTATGAAACAGTGACTCATTTAATCTGTAATACATCCAACTGTGTTCACTCTCCTCTGATTTGCAGCGCTGCTAGTGAGCTCAGTGTTGCCAGGCGGAGAGACAGAAGAATAATGGCCCTCATTTCACCTTTTTTCTTTGCTATGCATGGGTTCACCACTGGAGGAGGATTTTTACTTTTTTTGGAGTCTCAGTGAAAGATATAAAAGGCCCAAGAATACCATTAGGCACTGTAAGAATGATGCTTTTAAAGCACGACCCAGAGCAGAGTCCTCTGACGTTAGTCTCTTTTGTGTCTTTCCATTAGACAAAAAAAAAAAAAAATCAAATAATATAAAGTTTCAGGGTACGATAGAGTGTCTTTTGCAAATATATGGAGTACTTACGTATTCTCAGGCAGAGACTCTGAGAGTACAAACAGTGCTTAATAAACCTTAGAAGTATTACATTCAAGTACTGCAATGTACTGAAAGCTACTGAATTACTGTCTGTACTCTGCTGAATCATGTGTGGTTTCCTTTTATAATGTCTGAAAGAGAAAATGTTAGATTGCTTTAATAATAAAAAAGAAAAATTAAGTCATAAAGGGGGACATAAAATTCAGAATGACTTGACATATTCTGACACAATGTGATGGAAAGGCAGGAGAGTTTATTCTTTTAAATTCTAAATTATAGTACTAACAGTAAATGCTATTATTTACTTTTACTCTGTCAGCTTCTTTCACCACCTTTATATGACTATGAAATGACATAAAACCACCTGTGGCAGTAGTGGGTTTAAATTCATCAGCCCTGGCTGCTTTAGGCTACAGTTACTGCGTGAAGGTTTGATCAGTGAGCTGCATCTCAGCAGAAGGTTAACATCGCCATCTGTTGATGAAACAGAGCCATTACATCTTTAAACTAAAGCCACGGAGACCTACACACACACGATATGCTGAATTCATATTCAGTGTGTTTTTCAAGAATGTTGACAGATCTATATGATGGTCTTGGTCAAGCTTTAAATTGGACCAACTGGACTTTTCTGCTTATCGTCTGTGCCATTATTTTTGACATTTTGCAACCACTAAAAACACAAGTTGGACACAGGGACTGGCCAGGTTTGCAAGAGTAAACCGTTCACGGTGGTTTCTCCCATTAATCCTCCAGTTAATCCTCCTCCAGTGTTAACAAGGCACAGCAGGACATCAGCACAGGATGATCGGCCAAGCCAAGACTCTGCCAATCACAGCTCCCATCCCCAAAGTGCTGAACTGTGGACAGAGTGTGTTTGGCAACTAATGAAGCCCCTGTGGCTGCTAGCAGCTGCTGGCTAGTGATAAGGAAGGGAGGACCTTCAAAGACTGTACATACCATATATATATATATATATATATATATATACATATATAATTATAGTCAGTGAGCTACTTGAAGAGCCCAGGGAGAGTGAGGAGGACTCACAGGCCAGGACTTGTAGTTTGCAGTATTCACACTAATGATGGAGGAAAGACTAATGACCACATGAGAGAAAGGCACATGGATAGTGGGAAAAATGGCCAGAGACAAAAACTGTCCTGTAGGCAATTCTGCTTCTAGTGTTCTTGTTGTAAGGGTGTAGAAACTGCTGACACAACGTGGTACATTAGCATAATGCATACTTATGTAAGAGGGCTATACATGGAACGCAATACACTATGTCCCTTAAAAGAGTGAAAAGAGCATGTAAAATACTTCAGTCTGAGTCAAATTCATCATCAGTCAAAGGTCCAGCGTAGGATTTGTGGGAACTTATAGACAATTTTAGGGCCAACGTCACACTGACATCATTTTATAAGCTGGAGGCAAAACAGGACTCTCCACCACAGGGCTGTAGGCTTCGAAGGAGTCTTAAGATGTCATCTTGTTGTGTTATTGGGAGCCAGAATAGAAGGAGTCATGGCTCAGAACTTACATTTTATTGAATACCAGCTGCCACTGCCCATCAACAAAAACAAAGACAACTATGGTTAAATGTGATAAGACGAAAGGAGGCGATCATCAAAAATGTTCACATGTGCACACTTCATATCAGGTTAGGGAAAATGTGTTTACTGTTGTATGGATGAATTACATTAAGTGTATTAAGGGTCATCGTGTCCATCTCATCAGAATATTAGATTTATCTGTAACTCTAACCTTTTGGCTTATTAGCTAACGTTAGCTTCGATAGTAAAACAAACTGGAGGAAACCATTCAAGTGTCGTCCTCCTTTGTAAGATCAGCATAGGGATCGACCACAAAGCCGTCCATCCCGCCTTCAGCAATCCTGTCAAATCATCCGTCCACTGAGTGAGAGCATACAGGTCGGCCAGTCCCCACCAAGCATTTTTCGGTCTAAAAGACGTCCAATAGACGTCTAATGGTCCTTAGACGTCTGGGCTAAAATCAGTCTACCACCGGTCTAATAATGAAAGTTTTTTAGCCGTCTAAGCTTAGACTAGCCCTCTAATAGGGTTAGGGTTAGGGTCTAAATCGAGTCTAAATCTAAACTACACTGTACATTGATCAATGACTGTTAAAAATGTTTTAATCCAACATTTGGCCATCATTTATACAACTTACAGTTGTTTTTTTATTTAATATTTAATAATTAATGGATTAAATTCTCTTGCCTAGATTCGGGCTAAAATATAGACCGATTATAGACGGGCGAATTTTGGTCTAAACTTAGACGAGACGTCTAATAGAAGTCTAAGGCTCAGTGGGTCTGTTGGTCATTATTTATTTATTCAAGTAACACTTGTGGTCCCAGAGAGTGTGTGACCTGACATGGTACATTCGTAAATTCAGTCTGAGGCTCTGCTGGTCAAAGAAACATAGCAACAGATAAGTTAATGACACTTTCACTCCACTCAGGGCTCTGCCGCTCCGTCTCCCCAGACAGAGTGTCCAGGGTGCACTGCTCTGGATGACCAAACAGTACATTCAGACAGCACTCCAAATTCACAAACAGTCCAGTTTGTGCCAGAGTGCGATCTAGCACACTCTACCTAGCACTAGCTAATGCTAGTGAAGAATTGTTTTGCCTCCAGCTAAGCCCCGCCCATCAAAAACATCACACTGTTTACTAACAGTAAAAGGGTCTATTGGCAGAAATGCTATGTTTTCTTTTGTGTATAATCACCTGAAAATAAGAGTCACCGTGTTTTTGTTATTATAGTATGAAGCATTTATCTCTGCATGCATGGGTCCTCTTCCATGGAGTCCGCCATGTTTCTACAGTAGCCCAGAACAGATAAATGAAACACTGGCTCTAGATAGGGCCAATCACGTTTTCATTTTGGCCACCATAGTTCTCCTACACAAAGGGAGAGGTTCCACTTCACTACTAAATGCCACAAAACCACACACTGGACCTTTAACAAGTGTCGCAGATGCTGTATACTTTTAAGTGAGACTATTGGAAGGATAAATAACATTCTTCCTATTACAAATGAATTCATGACTAATCAAACGTACTGTTGCTCAACTTAATACTCTCAGAGGTTTTGCTGCATTAGCCTTACTTGGTCTGATTTGAGCACTAGCTTATGGTGGTTAATGTTAGCTTGTCAGTTTAATGACTCTCCAATTGCACTACTGTTACAATACTATAGCATTTTAGCTTAATGCTAAACAGTAGTAATAGTTTAGCATTTAGCATCATCCAATAAAAGTCACCTGTAGCCGCTGCTGTTCAACACAAGTTGCATAGTCTGACTTTAAGACAGAATATGGTTTAAGAGTTAAAGAAACCAGCTGAAGCTGTGAGTGTGATGGCGATTAACATTGAGGTCGCCTACATGCCTCCAGAAAACAGCCACCCCCCCTCTGAGCTCACTCAGCTGGCCCTGAGGGAAACCAAAAGCAAAAAGAGAGAGAAAAGCGAGTTGTTTCACAATGTTGTGGGACAGTTTCCATTAATTTCATTCCCTGTTGTGGTCAAAGAACAGACAGCAGAATCCAAAGGGACCAAAGGGAGCAGCAGGATGATTTATTGCTGGAGAGCTGCAGGAAGGAAACCACTGACCTCTCAGTGACAAACATATTGCTGCTGCAGGTGCAGTTTTATCAGGTGTGGGTGCCTGAGTCTACCTTCATGACAGCACAGCTGCAGTGATCTAGAGGTGGTCGCTCTCCTTTTGCAAGTTTAGAGAAGAATACTTAGCTTAAAACTTAGCTTTATCTCAGCTTGAGGTGAGAGTGAAAATGATCAAAACAATTAATATTTTCATCAGTATATAATGACAAACTGCTCTTTAAAACTGTATGATAAACCTGTTCAGCTTTGGTTCTTCCGTCACTTAGATTGTAAAGGATGAGTATGAATTAGGAAAGAATGAAGAATAGACTTCTGTGATGGACTGCAGCTCTTCCACTGGGCCTGTTTTCACCTGTATAATGCAGTGTTTACTGACGGATGCAACTGAATAAAATACAAAGCATGAATGAGCCCTCACACCTTCCATTTACATGACTATCTGAAATTATACAGTAGGCTACACATGCCTAACATGCATTATGCTGCTGTGGACCAGCGGTTCCCAGCTGGTCCAGTCACAGGGTCCAGATTTCTCCTTAGTCATTTCAAGGTCCACACAGTGTTATATATTCAGTGTTTTACTTGTGTTTGGCCACGTCATCAAGCTAACTTGTTGTCTCCATCAAGTAGCTGTCTGTTAGTCACTCACTTTACAGTAGAAAATGGCATTTCAAAATAAAAGCCCTGTGATGGAAATTCACTGTCCTTCAAAATAAAGTTTGTTTTTTACAAAGTTGACACGTTTGCGAGTCACTTGCAGCCCATTCAGAATGGATCTGTGACCCACTTTTGGATCGCGACCCACCAGTTGGGAACCACTGGTATAAACCACACAATGTAAAATTCATGTAAATTGCCTCATGTTTTCATGTTCTACTTCCTGTTGCCTGTAGGTGGCGTAATTACTGTAACTCAATATTGGCATGTAGATGTCGTCAGGCTGGGACTCCTAAAATTAAATTTGGTGCAGATTGGGCAATATATGCTAAAGTTACAGCAAGATCTGGCTTCATGGTGAAACACATAAAATGGCTGCCACATCACAGCAATGCTGTTCCACGAAAACTTATAATTTTAAAAACCTTTCAACATTTAGGTCATAAGATTGTACTGACTGAATTTAAAGTCAGTGCGACTAATTCTCGAGGACTTGTACTTACAACAACTCTCTCCGAGGTGGACAACTGGCAATTGATTGGCAAATCTGGTGATTTCTGTTGTCATTTTCAACCATAACTGCAGCATTTTCATACATATAGTTAAACACTTTGCTCTAACTTATCTGATGTTTCTGCTGTGCTTATTTTACGTACTCATTTATTTTGCTGGTATTTTTTATAAACCAAATTGACTGGCACAAAGGCTGCAATGTACTGCTGTGGACAAGGGCTGCAGCAAACACAGGCTATTTTAGCCATCTAAAAAATCAGTATCAGTTTAAGTGTACACTATAGCTGAAATGTTTTCTCCCCTTTACCCTACACACTAACTGACCAAGGCAGCAGTAGACCAGTGGCTTCCTTGTCCCGTGAAGTAAAATTATTGTTTTGTCAGTGGGGTCTGATGGCTTTGATATAAGTGGCTAAAAACTAACTAACGGAGGTGGCATTTGCTCAGCACTGCTACATTTGATGTACATGACACAGGGTTTTTCTACCCAGAAGTTACTGTAATCAAACATTGTGATTCAGTCTCAACGCTTAAGTTGCTCATTAAATTCAAATGGCTGATTTCCTGTTGGGCTTAGGGCGTAGCCCCAAGAGGCTACATGTGCCCACTAAATTTCATACATTTAGGTGAAAAGTACCACGAAGGCTACTTTGTTGAAACTTTGTAGGGGTCGCTATCGAGTACTTTGTCACACCTGAGCAGGACGCCCATAAAATATAAACATTTTCATCACTTCTGATGTGTGTGCAAACTTTCCCTGAGTTTTCGAGCATCACTAGCACCAGTCAGTGCTTGTCCTTTTGGTCACACAGTCATTCATTAATCCGTCGACAGTTTGAAACATGACTTAACATAACTGCCTCATAACTTGGTCTCCATTATTTTTTCCTCGGAGAAAGATTTCCCACAGATGGTGATGGCTCTAAACTCCTCAGTGATCTCGAGCAGGGTTTTTCCTTTGGTCTCAGGCAGGAGGAAGAAGGTGTAAAGACAAGCCAGCAGGCACACACAGGCAAACAGCACAAAGCAGTACGAGTCCAGGGCATTCTGGGACAGAGGGAAACAAAGTATAAAGCATCAAAATGAACTTCATGTTTTCATGTTTCACGTCAAATGCCTAGATGGTTTTTGTTTTAAATACCTACTACACTCTAAAAGCCTGTCATCCCACCATTTAATCTTAATTTTAGTCAATGAAAAGAGCTGCTGTGATATACATAATATATCTCAATGTCAATGAATAAATCCTGTTCACCTTCAAAGCAACATTTACAGTGTAAGCTAAGTTTGTTGCTTATTGTGTTTGTTGCACTTACAATAAGGAATGGAAAGGCCAGGCTCAGTGCACCAAGGCACAACCAGCGTTGGATCCCCATGAGGACAAATGACGCCAGCCTGTCAGACTGGATGAAGATCTCATTGTGGAGAGAACTTGCAACTCCGCCTGGGTTGAACAAGAGAGATGACACAGGTGATTCACTTACTTTACTGTGCATGCAAACATCTTGTCTATGTAAACCAAGCTGCTGTAAGACACAAACCAGGTCCTCCGTTGAAGGAGATGATGGAGAGGATGATCAAAATAGCAGTAATGTATGGAACCCAGTAGCCTAAGTCCTGCATGGAGACAATATTATTTATGTGAATATTCTGCAATAAAAACAGAGCAGTCCAGAGCAATTATTTAATTGCTGCCCTAAAACACACACACACACACACACACACAGTTAGTTAGTGGGTCACAGGTAGACTTATTCAGTCTGAACGTCTGGTCAAGTGTGGCTTGACGAGGTGGGTTGCTAGTGCTAGCATCACAGTCTGTGCTATCTCAGACCTCTAGGTTTGCTGCTAAATGCTTTGTGTTGAGGTGACATTTCAGGCTTGAATACGCTGATGGTATGAATATTCCTCACTACAGATATTGCAGAGAATGGTGCCCCTATCAACAGTACCATCTGCGCATTTTCTTAAATGTTAATGTTCCCTTCACGGAGCCAAGCAGCGTCATCTCGTCTGCCTCTATCATGTGACAAAGCCACTTTGGTCTTCAGTGACGCAGTGGATCAAAGGGCACCACGAAACGCAATTAATCAGCGTTAATTTTTATTAACATGTTATTTTTTCTGAGACTAGTTAATAAAAATTAAAGCATTATTCATGTGTTGATCACCTGCCACAGGTAAAAGGTGATATGTGATGTAAACATTTTATTTACTGCAAAATTATTATTAACTGTTAAATGATTTCTTGATAAGGCCTTTACTAAAAATGACTTGACAAAACTGACTTTAGAGATCAAGGGGCAAAGGTGCAGGTGCTCAAGCACCCTCAGCCTCTCCCACTGCACATGCCTGGTTACACTCCTACACATGGGAGGTGACAGGAGCAATCTTAACAACTGTAAACCCATGTTCACACTGTGCTGCTTGGCAGGGGTCCTGCATTCTCTGGTAAATGATCAGTTGAAGGTCTATGTGTGTTTGTTGTACATATTGACCCCATGTCAGTCTGGTCTTTGAACAGAGCACAGTACTGCAACTGCTGTTACTTTGGTTGTAAATGTATCCACTTTAAAAAAGATTTAAAAAGCACTGCACGGCACTTTTCATCTATCCAAAGCATAAGATGCTGTAGACAACTGCCTGCTCTTGCAGAGGCTGCGTAATATTGGATTTGATATTAATGTATGTAATTGGTTCAGGAACTACTTTTCAGAGAGACAACAATCTGTTAAATTGGGAAGCTACCACTCTGAGATTTATCGGTAGCAAAAGTTGCTCCACAGTGTTCAATTTTAGGTCCAGTCCATTTTACTATTTATATCAACAATATTATTTCCTCTCTGGCAAACTGTCATGTCCATGTGTATGCAGATGACACAGTGCTGATTCTTTATATCGAGCAGTCAAAAACTTACAGAATTCCTTTAAAAAATTCTGCAGAGTGCTCTTAAAAAACTAAGACTTGTACTAAATGCTGATAAAACAAAGTCCATGCTGTTTTCAAGAGCTATAAACAATAATGACCTTAATAGTTTTACTCCACACAGATTTAGGATTGAGAGAATCCCAGAGAACAAATATCTCAGCATCTGGATTTTTGAATATTTTGGAATAACAAATACAGACTACTGTCGCCTGCTGGTGTGCAGAGTTATTTCCTCTCACGCAGGCACAGATCGTATTTGCTAGTTGACTGTTGGATGTAGTTTTTGTGGTGTGTCCACGTGCAACTTTTTGGCTGAGACATTGATGCTGAGAGGCAATGCGACAGTCAGCCTTTGTCGCCCCGAATTCTTTGATGACAGGTTGGTGTGTCTGGGCCTTTAAACCTCTAGACTCAGTCTATCACTAGTACAAATAAAGGTTGAATGAATGTATGAATGAATAGGTGAAATGACCCTTTACAGTACATTGCATATCTCCTGACATCCCACATGGTTACATCTGTGTTTAATTAAAGCTAACATGTTTACCTTCAAGTTGAGCGTGACAGTGATCATCACCATGATGGCAGACATGACACTGTAACCCCGCCAGAGCAACGGCTTCCTCCCTGTGTGCTCAATCAGCAGCCCCTGAGAGAGGAAGGGTTAAAATGAGAAATATGCCAAAAATTGTCATCTTTGCCAAAACACCTATCTCTCAAAACTTAAACTACAATGGCGACAACAGCAACAACAACATAAAACAACATTTTGAGGGTGGTTGTATGATTGTTCGTTAACCCAGCAATGACTCCACCAATCACTAATGTGCCTTTAGATCATTTGCTCTGCTGCTCCATGCTAACACTCCCCAACAGAGCTATCACAGGTGTTCAGGTCACTGTTCGACTATAATATGAATGAAAATGGAATACCACCATACAATGTTTGTTTTCTCTAAAGTCAAAGAATTGTGGGCAATAGTTTGCATAATGGACATAGCATTGAGAGGGTCTTGGAGTATGAATGCCGTGGTATCTGGCTAAATCAAAAAATGACATTTAAAATATATATTGTCCCACTTGCCAGCAAGCAGCAACAAAAAATGATTATTTGTACAGAACCAGAGCTAATTTTCCTGTGCTCAGTAGGAAGCAGATAAAGGAGGCTGTCTTCTTGTCCATGTTGGACAGAGGTGGGTCCAAGTCTTTGTTTTGCAAGTTACATGAAGTCACAAGTCTTTGGACTCAAGTCTCAAGCCAAGACAGGCAAGTTGCAAGTCCTGAACAAGTCATAATGTGCTCTCCATCTAATTTAATATAATTTTAACCAAATGATGATAATATATTACATTTACAAAAATCATCATTTTTTTAATACATTTATTTGTAAAAAAAAAAAAAAAAAAAAAAAAGGTTTTTGTGGAAATTCTTGCATCTCCGTCACTTTTGACTCGCACCTGATTTGCATACTGCAATTTATTTTTCCCATGAGCCAAACTATCTTTGTTATCTTTTTTTCCCAACTGTTGCTCAGTAATGTCAGTCAGTTCAATCAATTTTATTTATAAAGCCCAATATCACAAATCACAATTTGCCTCAGAGGGCTTTACAGCATACGACATCCCTCTGTCCTTTGGACCCTCCCCCCAAAAAAATCTTTAATGGGGAAAAAATGTAAGGGTGGTTCTTCACTGGGTTCAAAGTGGACTTTTCGACTTGCAGGGAGTGAACAATGTTAACGTCAGTTGATTTACAAAATGGAGGGAAAGAAATTGATTTGCGGTACAAATAGCTTACTTTTTAATTTTTTGGGGAAGGTATCAAGAGTTTTAAAGTCAAAACGCTCAAGTCCAAGTGAAGTCATGAGTCATTGTGAGTCATGAGTTGAGTTGCAAGTCTTATTGGTTTTGTCAAGTGGAATTCAAAGTCATCAAATTTGTGACTCAAGTCCAAACCTCTGGTCTTGGATTATGGTAATGTTATTTGTAGACGCTAGTTTCAGGCTATCACTCTGTGCTAAGATTTATTATCATTCAACCTTATTATACTAATGCATCTTGTATGAAAAGGTTGGCACTGTTTTACGTCCACTAAAAGTGCTTGTTTATGCCACTCACAGGCTCTGATTGTTATTATTTGGGTCTGACAACATTGTGGAAAGGATTCCTGCAGAGGTGGGTTACTTTGTTAAGGAGTAAGATTCTTTTTAACCAGAATCAGCCCTGAAATTGCTATCATCAAACCCACCAGACTCCATTTAAATAATCAATAAATGTATTTTTGTAAAACACACTTCCTTCAAAGTAGACAAGCAAAATAAAGATCATGAAAGCCATCTTTCTTTGTTTCTCCTCTGATCCAATAATCATCAACTCTGGTTCAGTTGACATAAACTCTTATTCGACCAGTTAGATGTCTGGTGTATTTGGGGATTGCGATTTCGAGTTTGTTTCTGGTTAACCGAAAAGGATCTAACTCTTTAACAAAGAGGCCTAACCCTGTAGGGATCCTTTCCATAATGTTGTCAGACACTAATAACAACAGTCTGAGCCTGTCAGTGGCAAAAACAAGCACTTTCAGTGGGCATAAATTGCTGGGGCTCAAGAATTAAATTGTAGCCTGATTTGCCGCTGCTGGCTGCAACTTCATGCCCAACACTGGACCAGTTTCAAAAAGTGTTGTTGCTGTCAACCACTTACACATAAAAACATGGGAAAACAGGGGCCAGGTTGAAAATACCAAAGTTACCAGTTAAATACACCGCCATGTGTTGGATATAGGCCACCTCTTACAGCCCAGGAAGTGAAGTAGACAATAAAGCAACATCTCTGTAGATGTGTAGAAGAAGAGCTCAGGCAAAGACTGAGGGATTTACTCACACAGGAGATGGAGGTGAGGATTTCAGTTACTCCAAGACCGACAGTGACATAGCGGATCATGTGTCTGGGTATACCTGCTTTCAGGAAGATGTCAAAAGAGAAGGTATTGATCTGGGAAGGAGAGAAGCATTCACTAGATTTTTAGAGGCTATTCATAGTGTGGATGTATGAAATAAGGCATGTTGGGGCGTCCACTGTATTCAGTAGATGCCCAAAATAAGTTCCATCCTCACCACAGACATGCCCGACAGCTGGTTGCAGCAGTAGATGAAGGAGATGGTGAAAAGCTGCCATCTCATAGTCCTGTCCCTCAGCAGCTGCAGAGTGCTTTTAAGTGGGGCTGCCTCAATAGCCGCCTGCTCAGCAAACATCTCGTCCATCTCCTCTTTGTAGTCACCTTGGCCCCACAGACTCTGGAGAGCTGGGGTGAGAAAGACCAGAGACACAGGCCCAAATATGTGCTTATATTAAAGACATTTAATATTAATTTATTATGGAGTGATAAGAGGAAGAAAACAGTCTGACAAATGATCCAAAATATGTTGGTAAACCACAACATACGCTGTCACTTGTATGCCACAAAATAACATTTCATTCCCAACATAACTAAGCTCTTTAGCAGTTAAGGGTGTTTTGTAGATAGTTCGCTCAACTTCAGATATTTCTCGTTGAATATTTTGTGTGTTTTTAACACTCAGACTGTAAAAGGCTGTTTTGATCAAGTAATCCATGAATATGGGGAAATATACCAACCTTTTATGCAAGCCTTTTCATCACCTTTCTCTATGAATAAGTATCTGGGAGCCTCAGGAAAAAAAGGCATCATTATAAGGTGAACCACAGAGAAAAATGTAGGGACAATGAGGACGATGTTCCACAGCTCCTCGCTACCGAGGATCTCACTGCAAAAAACAAAGGGAAGTGTTGTACTCCAGCATAGTTAAAATGTTTTCTTGTCCAGAAAATATTGGCATTGTACGTTTATAAAAACCATGAATACATTACATTTGCATGTTTCGTATGTATCATATCAGAGTTTTTAAAGTGATGTTGCATGAACTGAATTTGTCAGGAGGTGGAGTGTATGGTGGATGGTGGGACACCTATAAGTGAGACGCCTGCCAAGCTGCACACCACTGTTCAATACCAACAAACAACACTGCTTGCAATTCTGTGAGTCATGCTGTATTTCCAGTGGCTCCTTAGGGACAAAACATGCGAACAAACTCCGGTCTTTCACCCAGGAGCCCCCTGCGTGTTTGCCGTGTGAAACCAGAAGTCTATGGAGTTATTTTAGAAACAAGATAGTGTGCTAGTGTACTACACCAGTGACGTGTGTCACATGAGGCATGTCACGTGATGTGACATAACATTACACGTAACATAACGTTACTGTGATTATTTTAAGCCAAACCATGATGCTTTTTTCTAACCTAGGGACTTCTGTTGCCTAAACCTAAGAAAGTAAACCTAAAGATGCAATGTTTTATCAATGTTGTAAGCCACTTTATTAGGTACACCTTTTCAGCTGCTCATTAACGCAAATAGCTAATCAGCTAATCATGTGGCAGCAACTCAATGCATTTCGGCATGTAGACATGGTCAAGACGACCTGCTGAAGCTCAAACTGAGCATCAGAATGTGGAAGAAAGGTGATTTAAGTGACTTTGAATGTGACATGCTTGTTGGTGCCAGATGGGCCGGTCTACAGTAAGTATTTCCGAATATGCTGATTTACTGGAATTTTCATGCACAACCATCTCTAGGATGGTCCAATAAAGAGAAAATATCCAATGAGCAGCAGTTATCTGGGTGAAAACTCGAACTGGTTTCTTGAACATGACAATGAGTTCACTGTACTCCAATGGCCTCCACAGTCACCAGATCTCATGTGATCTGGGATGTGGTGGAATGAGAGATTCACATCATGGATGTGCAACTGACAAATCTGCAGCAACTGTGTGATGCTATCATGTCAATATGGACCAAAATCTCTGAGGAATGTTTCCAGCATCATGTTGAAGCCACAAAGAATTCAGGCAGTACTGAGGGAAAAGGGTTCAAACCCAGTACTAACAAAGGGTACCTAATAAAGTGGCAGGTGAGTGTAGATTGTATGTATGTAACCAGCAGAAACTATGCATTTCCTATGAAAATGGCACTTTATTTTGCAAAGACACACTGCATGTTAGGAGTCTACCTTGTGTGTCATATTTTGATGTGTTGTTTCACTGACAAAGCGGCGATATTTGATGAGTTGGGATGAGAATGTGTTGACGTTTTAGGTGCGAAAAAGCTGTTGTTTTTTTACAGAGACACGGTAATTAGGTTGCAAAATGAATAAGAGGCTGATGCCTTTGCATGGGTTCTCCACCTCATGAGGTGTCAATAATACTTTTTACGTTCAATATACACTGAGCTGTTTTATCCTAGAAAACAATCACATAGACTGCTGTCCTCTCGTATGTGTTGTGAAGTGGTTACCTCAGTCCAAAAACCTGTCCAGACAGTTTGCCAAGTGAAAAAGAGGTCGCTGCAGTCAGACACACTATCCCTCTCATCTTTTTAGGTGAGATTTCTCCCAGGTATACTGAATGGGTGTTGGATCCCAAACCTGCAGGTCATGACAGGATGTTAGTCAGTCAGGTAAATACATGATGTGTTGTATAAAATATATCCTGGTGGCTTACCTGTCGAGAAGCCATAGAGGATTCTTGCTACAATAACCATTTCATATGATTTGGCATCTTTACTTGCCACCATGATCCCTGCAGCAACAACGGCGGTAAAGCTGCTGCACATCATCGACTTTTTTCTGAAGAAGGAACACATCGTCTCAAATCTTTATAGGGTGACAGGCACTGAACACTGCATTAAGTCTCTCTTACTTACCTTCCCAGCTTGCTGGATATCGGTTTGACACTGACACTACCGATAAGTCCTCCGACAGCATATAAGGAAACGATGAGTGACCAGATCATGGTGATCGTCTGTGGAGATGGAGGCTCCTCATATCTGCTGTACCAGCTGCTGTTGATGAAGCGCTGAATGTGCTGCAAAGGGAGCATTTTAAAGGACATTTTGTAGCTTGAAAAAAGAGCTGATTTTACTTCTCACATTGAAACACACACTCTCTCAGCAGCCACTGGTGACTGCAGGTGAACATTTGGTGCAGGAGTTTGAGTTAACAAACAACAGACTGAACAACAATGCTGCAAGTCTCACCGGTGAGGGAGAACTCAGTCCACTGAGGTGGTAGCCATTTTGAAAGCTTCCTCCAATTCCCAAGATAATGATGAAGAACAGAGCATTACCCCGGGTCTACAAAGCAGAGTAAACACACAGACACAGATATGTCTAATATCACTCATTTTAACCTCCTTGATTTTTATAACGGCATGGTCTTCTTTTTGTGTTACTTCAAGATATCAAACTTTTAAATCAGAGCTATGCAAAAGGCAATGATGGAAGAAGTATTCCAGTGCTTTACTTAAATAAAAGTACTCATATCACACTCTGAAAATACTCCACTACAAGTAAACATCCCTCATTCAAAACCTTACTTAAAAGTGTGTAAATATTATCAGCAATATTTAGTTAAAATATCAAAAATAGAAGAACTCATCCTGTAGTGAAATGTTCTCTGACAGTGTCTTAAATTCACAAATTATTTTCTTGTATTAATATTACAACTGCATTAATGTTTATGTTGCATTTTACTGCTGTATATGTCTAAGATTGTACTAATTTTTATGTCTCTGACATACATGTCAGAGAAACAGCTCAATTTTCAGCTTTGTGACGAAACATTTTCCAGCTGATCCAAAAGGTTTTTTAAATACAGTTACACCTACATATGGTAAATCCTTCAGTTTATCAGATAAATTCAAATTATTTTTTGTTTGTTTTATTGTTTTTACTGGACAGGAAGGGTATGAAAAACTGTAATCTGAGTAATAATTAGTATAAAGGAGCATAAAGGAGAAAAACTCACGTAAAATACAAGTACCTCTAATTTGTACTTAAAGTACAGTTCAGTACTTGAGTAAATGGGCTTAAATGTATTCCCACCACGGTAATTTCCCACCTAAATCCTGTATTGGAATTACTGTGAATGTGAATGTGAGTGTGAATGGTTGTCTGTCTCTATGTGTCAGACCCGTGATAGTCTGGCGACCTGTCCAGGGTGAACCTCGCCTCTAGATTTTCGCCTCTTTTTCCCATTACAAAAATGGTGAAGAGGCAAATATTTTTTTGTAAAATCACACTAAATTGATAAGTAGCATTCAAAATATTCTCTAAACCTAATCATTCAGGATATCTTCAGTTATAATATTTAGTTTAGTGTACAGTGACAAGAATTCAAATATAGCAGTAAAAAAATACAGGCGTTTAAGCAGGCACGTGCACAGACAGACCTCAAGCTGGTGCTCAAGCACCTGCCCTTTTGGCCTCTGACAACGTAAGTACTCTTTTTACAAGACTTTTTTTTACAGTTTGTTGTAATAATTTTACATTTTAGTTTTTCATTTGGCCCATGGCATCAGTTATATGCCTGAGAACTACGTTTATTTCAAAGATAATTATAATAATTAGTGTGTGACTATTAAAAAGAAAATAGGAAGGGATGAAAATGTGGAGAGGCGGAGAACAAGCTGAGAGGAGGTGGAGACTGAAGTAAGGAGAGCACAGGAGAGAACGCTCTGAGCTCGAGTGTTGCAAATGAACACGGGCCTACATTGTAGTTTGGAGAGTAGATGGTATGTTTATTATGTTGTGTAGAGATGTGTTGATATTAGCTGGTTGTTTGTGTGGCAGCTGCTGCTAAGTGCAACTATTACAGGTAAATGTACTGTATATACTTACACCTCAGGAGCCCTTCAGGTGCCAGCAGACACGCAGAGACCTCCTGGCAGGACAGTGCCATTTTTTAACTTGAGCACAAAGAAATGTCCATGCACTGCACTGTGTTCAAGACATTGTCAGGGACAACAAGACAAAGTCTGGGACTTATTTTCAACATGGTGCCTGATCTTCCATCTGACCCTGGTGTATGGGAAAAATCATGTTTTGTTCAAAATGGAAAGCTCCACCTCCTGGAGCTCAGACACTGTAACACACTGCTTCACTTTCTCTCTCTCATGTTGAATGGTCTCTGAGGGTGCATCGTTTGTACTGAGCTCTTATCCAGTGTCTTATCTTACCTGCCAGTAAACACCCTGAGCTAGCATCAGTTAATGTTAATGCAAATGTTTGCTGACCTACCAGACACGCTAAGCCCTCATATATGTTTTGAAACTGTTAACTGCTTAAATCTGTTGCCGTTAATGTTTAACAACAAATGAACTGTAGTTTATGGAAGTCTTACACAGATGCTTTCTCTCCAGGGGGACATGGATTAGCTCTGTCTGACCCCTGTGATATGTTTTTACAGGCCCACAGCTCCGTCAGCCACCATCAGCTGGAGATGTGTGAGGAAAAGTGAGTTTCATTTTAGGTGACAGCAGAAGTTAAAATGATTTTATCTTCATTTGAACTTTGGAAGAAAGTCTATGGATTTTGTCCTCCATGTGGCATGTGTTACGTTTAAGAACAGGTTTACTTAAAGTAGCTCCCTTCAGACTCTGTCGTCTCATTTTGCAACTGCACATTCCTGACTATATCTGATGTTGTTGTGAATGCAGGTATTTTGTATAATATTCATAGTGCGTATGTGTATTTTATTTGATCTCATATTGTTTTATTCTGCGAACATGCATTGTACAGCTCGCACCTCATCCAGGGATTCACTGAGGAGACCACTGAGTGATGACATGTTACCAAAGGCCAGGATACCAGTGTACAATCAGAGGACATTGGGACGGTCCTCAAGGGTAAAATGGTGTCGCTAGATGAGGATAACTACATATGTGGCTGTCATTTTGTTTGAAGGTAAACTCAGCTGCAGCTTTCCATCACTCATGAAGCTATAAAGTAACACAGTCTCTGTCACCAGTGTGTAATGATGACAAAAACATACAGTATTGCATGTTCGCCATCTTGGATTATGGACAGTATCGCTCCCTCCATTGCGCTCATGGTGGACTCAATGTGTTTTTCATTCTAACAGCTTTGGACGTGCACTTTAGTTCATCTCACATGAACTTGGTTACCTCCCTCCTGCTTTTTCAGTGTTTTTGTTGATGTATCAGTTAGATATATGTAGCGTATATTGCTGAATTTTTATTCAGGGCTCTTACAAAGAGAGACATTTAACAGTGACATGATAGAATAAGAGGATGTAGATCAGAACTTGTATTTGCAATACTTAAATCTGTCTTTAATTATTGATTTAAACTGGGAAAAAATATTTGAATTTGAATTAAACATGCGATTGATGTGGGAATATTAGAATAACAGATATTGTTAGAGCTTAGTGATAAAATGGTATTGGAATAAAAGATAGATAGATTATTAAGGCATTGCGCGGGAGCAGTAAGAACACAGTGATATACATATCATCAGAAGAGAAAAAATATGTCTCAATAGAAAAATAAACCTTGGCATATACTGTAAAAATATGATGCAACTATAGAGTATATATAGAATATGCAATATGAGGAATATAGTATAATAAAGTAGGCCTATAAATATACTAAAATAAAAATACTAAAATACAAAAAAGGTATTATGATATTATTATAATTATTTATTGCACCCTGCAGAGGACAAACATTTGTTTTGTGCGAGCTCGGTGACTCATCCAAACCACAGTTTTAGCTGAGTCACTACACCTCGTCAGTTTCTGACTTATTCTTTAAACTCAACATTCAACACAGGAAATAGAGGGGCACTCAGCACAATCAGAGCTGAGCAAGAGAAGACACTGAACGTGCATAGATGTAGCTTATATGACATCTACCATGTAAAATAAATTAGGCTGAATCAAATTTTACATACTTAGTTTCAACACAAATACTGTGTGCAACCCATGTCCACGACTGAATTAAATAAATCCAATGTGTTTCTTTTATTTAGTGAAAAACCTCTTCATGCAAAACGACCACAACCTTATTTAGAGATGATACTTAGCAGCCTTGGTTTGACCATTTTCTTAAAGGCTTGTGGGTTCTGCACCTCCTTTATTACAAGGGGCAGTTTGTCACGCTGTCGCACCGGCATAGATAAAAGAAATATGTCATTTAAGAATGTAAGTAATATAATGAATATATCAGAAAGGTCTTACATGAGAAAATGCAATCTTAAAAGCATAGAGGATACACTAAATGAATCCTCTGAAACAAGGACCACTCTGTGTGTGACTGATCATGACGTAACAATATAAAATGCTTTCATCATATCAGTAACAGACATACTTGGATATTTAGAAACAACTGGTTTCCTAGTCTCATTTATTTTATTTGGTAAACATCATATTATCTACATCAATGTATATTTAGTGTCAAAATTAGGAATTTTCGTACCCCATTTCTATATCTTGCTTAAAAAAACATCATAAATTGCTTCTCTTGCTCAGCGCTGATTGTGCTGAGTGCCCCTCTATTTCCTGTGTTGAATGTCAAGTTTAAAGAATAAGTCAGAAACTGACGAGGGGTAATGACTCAGCTAAAATTGTTTTTTGGATGAGTCACCGAGCTCGCACAAACTCAGAAACAAATTTTTTTGACACAAATATATGATCTTATTAGTTCTAACACCATCTTTTCTGCTGTTCTGTGAACACTTATAAACACATATGTATATATGATATATGTATAATATATAAAATGATATTTACAATTCAATAAAATTCAGTAAAAGCCTACCAGCTGTTGGAGCAAGGTCTCCATTCTGTCTTTACTGGCATGGACCTTGTCCAGACTGCATGTCCTCTCTTCTTATGTATCTCAGGTTGGTTATTATTAACTTTACAGACTTTCTGGCTAAAAATTAAGTATCTAGCAAACCCCCTGCAATCCTGACAGAGACTTCACCTGTGTGTCATCAGATGTTACTGTGCAGGACAGCTGGTCTGATCAGGCTTGCTTTGGTCACAGTTAATGTATAATGGGTTGATTTAAAATATGTACACTCAGTCTGTCAAAGACTGAAATCAATCTTGATAATTTACATTCATAATTACATGACAAAACAAAGGGATTTCATTGATTTCACTATCAGAAGTTGTGGGTTTACATAATGCAGTGGTTCTCAAACTTTTCCTCTTGTGCCCCCCTTCAGAAGCTGAAAAAGTTAATGTCCCGACCCACAGTTTTTTTTTTTATATCAATCATTACCAATAACTGAGGAAGCAACTGATAGAAAAGGATCCCTGTTGAATTTTAGTGAAATAAAGGTCAACATGATCATGTCAGCAAACTCTTTTTTTCCCTACATAAAACACAATATTAACCTCAGTTATATGGCACCTTCAAAAACAGTGTACAAAATGAAGCAGAAGCAGAAGCAAGATACAGAGACAATATAACAACAGAAGCAAAACAGTGGAGCCAAATTAAAGCAAGACAAAAATTAGGTGAAATAAAACAGGAGATAAGACACAAAAACATGAGAAATAATACAAATGATTATAAGGAATAGAAATAAAAATGTAGCAATAAAATAAACACAATAAAAAGCAATAATAATAATAATAATAATAATAATAATATAGGGGGAATCAAAAGATAAACAAAAAGACAACATCATATAAAAAAACAAGTCTATAAAAATGAGTTTTAAGAAGCAATTTTAAAAGAATTCACTAATTCTGCTATTAAGCCGTTCCACAGCTGAGCGGCCCTGATGGATTTATTTTAAACATAAAACATATTCATTTAACCTTTTTTCACTCCATATTTTCCCCTGGCCATCCACGCCCCACCTGCATTGGCTCTATGCGTCTTCAGGAGGTCCCGCCCCACAGTTTGAGGACCACTAATGTAAAATGTTAAAGGATCGTACCAGTGTCATAGCACACTATTTTTTCTTTTAATCAGGTTTAAGATGTGTTTTTCTGTCTTTACTTAAAAACTTGTTCTTACCATTGAGGGTCATGGAGGGCTGAAGCATATTCCAGCACACACTGGTCAAGAAACAAGCATTCATACTGGCACCTGTGGGAATTTATCATTCAGAGTTTAGACCTGGCCTGTATGTCTTCGAATGGTGGAAGCATGCACACATGAGGATGAGGAACAAACTTTCAAAACACAGAAACAGTTTGAAAGAAACATCGCTAACCTTTGATCATGACGAGCAGGGCACACATGCTGTTCAAAAAGCCCAGAAAAGAAACAAACAAATAAAAATATACCAGGGAAATAATGAGGTAACATACATTGTAATTGCTGTAAATATAAAAACTAAGGCTGTGTCTTGATTCTATACAAGATGAGTATAAACAAAAGTCAACAAGTATGCACCTGACTGTGCTGTTGATGGAGACCACTGGCCCACAATACAACACACAAAGGAAACATGGCTGTTGCAAAACGATGACAGCACCAGAAAGATTTTAGAAAACAAATATCAAGTAAATCTACTTTTAAATAGGTATAAATAGGCCTAAATAGCAGTGGTATTTCTAAGATACAATTTGACTGACCTCCTTCAGAGCACATGTTGTGTAGAGTCCTCTTAGTATGACATGATAAGTAGGCCTATGTTTATTTCCTGTATAGTGTTTGACATACAGCAGAGCTGGGACATACTACAGTGTGCAGTGTTGACTTTGCCCTGGGTGTTGTTCGGGCTCACCTCCAGCAGAGGGCAGTAAACAATAACTTGGTCATTAACTGTCAGGCTGTGCTCCGCTCTTTCCTCCGCTCACTGACTGACGCTCCGCCGGAAGCAACACACTCCAGTGTTTTCCGTAGTCATCGCTGAGTAACGTTAGCTCCACAAAGAAAGGCTGCAGTTCGTGTCTTAGTTTCTATTTTTTGTACTAAAAATGCCGCTGGAAAACCTGGAGGAGGAGGGTCTGCCCAAGAACCCTGACCTGAGGATAGCACAGCTCAAGTTCCTGCTCACGATGGACGGACACCGACAGGATGCTAAAGTGAAGACCGAGCTGATGGACGCTATCAAAGCTAACAGTGAGTTAGCATGTCACTGTGCTCCGTGACTAACGATAGCCTCGAAAACCAAGTCACTGTAAACATGGTGCTGACATTATTGTACCAAACGTTACATACGTTTTGAACTGGGTGGATAAATATTCCATAATTACTAATACATTTCCTAAATGTATCCATATGAAACACGATGGTCATCTCGATGAACTAGCACGCTAGCTAACGCTGTTAGCAAGCGTCAGCTAGCCGACCATAAATCTGATGAAGCGTTGTTTGTCAAACTTTGTGCAATATTACTGTCATATTTTTCATACTTTCAAGTTCTGCTTTATTTATATAGCCTTCTAACTTACACGGGACAAAATAAAAGAGGCGCAATTTTAAAAATGAAATCTGCAGCCTTAATATTTTAGAGCAAAAGCAACTTAAAACTCAACTGGGTCGTAAATATGAAATGGAAAATCTATTGAACTGAGGGCTGTCATAGTCTTCACGTTAAACTGCCTTTGTTTTCCTTTGCTCCAGATATGGCTCCGTATTACGAGGGTCTGTGTAAGGACCTGAAGTGGCAGCTGGACAGTGACCTGTTGAGTAAGATGAAGAAGGCTAATGAGGAGGAGCTGAAGCGCCTGGATGATGTGCTGGAGGATGCAGAGAAGAACCTGGGAGAGAGCGAGATACGGGACGCCATGATGGCCAAAGCTGAATATCTCATCAGAATTGGAGACAAGGTAAGTCCTCCTCGGTGCACACAGAAAACATGAGTGAGTGTGCTTTCTGTGGTGTAATGTGCTGGAGTGAAAGTGTGATAAGTAACGCTGGCCACCTGTGGGAGTGTGTTTTTATTGTAGTATGTTTATCTAGTCTCTGACTGTTCGGCAGATATCATTGATGTGTCATAGTGAAGTGATCAGTGTTGAAAATAAACTTTATTTTCCATACTGGGTCTTAAAATCAGCTGTAAACCTCAATTAAGTCACATTCAATCAAAACTGTTAAGGAGCATTGCAGTTATGGGAACATTAAGACAGATTCTGGACCAGAAATCACTATATATCATGTGCTGCTCACTCATCTTACTATATCTTAATTGCTGTGTGGAGATCACCTATAAAAACACTGTACATACATTTCACTTATTACAAAAAAGCCATTAGGATAGTACATAATGTTGGATATAGGGACCACACGGACACTCTGTTGTGAAAGTCACATGCATTGTAATATGAGGACTTGGTTAAATTTAAAACAGTACAAAAAATGTACAAAGCAAGAAATAATCTAGGCAATATTCAAAAAATCTTTTGTGACAGGAAGGGGGGTATAATTTAAGAGGAAAATTAAATCTTAAAAACAATATGTTTGTACTATATTTCAGTGTGTAGGCTGGGTTTGTGGAATAGGTTAGATAAGGAGTTAAAGGGAGGCACATCTATAGAGCACTTAAAGAAGATGCATTTTTAGGAGGTAGGCAGACGAAGAGGGGTTATGCTGATGGGTTGGTTTATTTATCTGGGCTTGGTTGAGATGGGGTTTACATATTTAATATCTAAGACTTTATTTATCTATATTAATGGTTGTAAATTAGTTTGGGATAGTTGTTGACAGTTCCCTTTTTAAACGAGACATGAATAGAGAGAAGGGGGTGGGATTATATAATTGCACACTTCTTCCTACTCCTTTGTGAGCGTGTCTATTGATGTTTTGTTTGTTTTATTTTGTTTTTGCTTAAAATAAAGTCATTCATTCATTCATTAACCTGCCCCTGTGCCTGGTGGGTTTTAAATTCTACCAGCTACTCAATAGAGTACCATTGTTCTTTGGCTTGTGAATGAAGCAAATCTAGCAGCGACATGAATATTTTACCAGCAGTGGGTGGTGCTAATTTCCAGCCCTGTAAGTGACTAACAGGAGTTGGTCTGTAGACAACATTATTTGTTTTCAGACCACTAATACACAGCACACAATGACATAGGGTCGAACAGAAAAACAAAAATTGCTTTATTGATGCTGTATTTATGAAATAACTTTGGAGTTCGTGAAGCAAATCACTAGTTATATGCAACTTCATCATCAGCTTTACTGTCTAGACAAAATGATTACTTTAGCAAATCTTAAATCTCCAGTGTGTAGGATTTCGTGCAGGGTCAGCGACCTTTACTATCTAGAGAGCCGTTTTTGGCCAATAATAAATAAGTTTTCCTTCAAGATGTTTTCTTTTTTGGATTTGGAATCAGTAGCTAGAGACTTAAGACGAACCATCACTATTGAGATTTGGCAAATTTTAGGCAAAGGCACCAGGCTGTAGACTTATGATGGACATTGTTGAGGAGATGTTAAAACATTTTTTAAATTCAGTGTATAGGCTACACATTTATACAATTGGAAAATGTAAGGGCTACAACAATGATAAATGAATATTAAAATGTTAAAAAAAATAACTGTTACTCATTTCTATCTAATTTTGTCAAAGCCACAGGGAGCCACTGGAGAAGGGTTAAAGAGCCGCATGTGGCTCCTGAGCCGCAGGTTGTCTACCCCTGATTAGTGGCATCTGGCAGTGAGGTTGCAGAACTGAAGCTTCTCCCGTGTGCCAAGCCTGTAGGAGAACTATGGTGGCCGACGTGAAAACGTGAATGGCCCTGTCTAGAGCCAGTGTTCAGTTTGTCTGTTCTGGGCTACCATACAACAACATGGCGGACTCTGTGAAAGAGGACCCGCTCCATATGTAGATATAAACGGCTCATTCTAAGGTGACAAAAACACCGCAGTTCTTATTAACATGTGGTTATAATCTGATAAAAACATAGTTATTAATATTATATTTCATCTCTGCCAGTAGATGCTCCCAAGTCCTACACACTGGACCTTTAAGAGAGACACATGAAAAGGACAAATGCTCAGTACTGCAGCTTTTACACACGACACAGTGATACTCATCAACAAATAGAGGCTAAACCTAATAACCATATTAATATAAATAATACACAGAGATAATTTTAGACAATCTTTTGTTAATCTGTGAAAGATGTAACTAAGAAGCCATAAAGTCAGACTGAAGTAATGTTAGTTATCTGAAGGACTAAAATCTTTATTGCTGCCTTTCATTTTCTTTCAAGCATCATCACATTTAGTGGTAGATTACAACCTTTTGTACTGTGACTATTGTAGACAAGTACATTGTAGTACCAGAGCTGAAAAGATGCCTGTTTAAGTTAGTCTTATTTGTATAGCGTCAAATCATTAATCAACATTAATCACTGAATGTTGCTCTCTTAAAACGTTGGTAAATTCATACACTTTCCAGAGATTATATTTGTTTGATGTTGGTATTTGTGCCGGGTAATATCACAAACACTTCACCATGGTAATGCCAAGTATATTTTTAAAGTAACATATCACTCACTGATGTTTTTCCAAATCAATACTGCTTTGTGTCAGAGCCAAAATCCAAGCACTCTGCAGCATGATCACCAGTCGATGACTTCTGTTGCATTTCTTATGCTTTGTTTGCACTCTTAAATCCACTAAACATATTTTTAGGGCAGCAACTATGGATTATTTTCATTATTGATTAATCTGCACATTATTTTCTCAATTAATCTATTAATGGTTTTACCACTAAAATGTCAGAAAATAGATTTTTTGTGTAATTTCCCGTAGCCCAAGGTTGCGTCTTTAAATTGTACGCTTTATCTGAAATTCAAAGCTATTCAGTTTACTATCATGTATGACAAATAAAAACATCAAATTTGCACATTAAAAAAGCATAAAAATAGCAAATGTTGGCTTTTTGGCTTTAAAAAAAAATACTGAAATGATTGTTAAATTAAAGAAATAGTTGCCAAACGAATAGGAGCACCAAGAAAACCTGGAAAGAGGACAGACTACACAAACACACAAGAAACTGCAGCACATCAGTCAGCAGGGCAAACAAGGATTATAATTACTAGGCTTAAATGAAACATTGAGGCTGCGACCAGCCCTCCAGTGAAATGGTCGTGTTTGACCACCTAAGTTGTTACACAAATCTGAAGTAGCAGATTTATTTACAGTGTCTGCTACTGTCTTGTGCGTCCACAGGAGGGCGCCCTCACAGCCTTCAGGAAGACCTATGACAAGACAGTGGCTCTGGGTCACAGACTAGACATCGTCTTCTACCTGCTGAGGATCGGACTCTTCTACATGGACAGCGACCTCATCACACGCAACTCAGAGAAAGCCAAGAGGTAATTGCTCCGACGTGTTTGTTCTCAAACATCTCCACCAACAGTCTCTGTAATGTTTTCAGTACTCACCTCTCTGTGCACCTCTTTCCTCCGCAGCCTCATTGAAGAGGGCGGAGACTGGGACAGGAGGAATCGCCTGAAGGTCTACCAGGGACTGTACTGCGTGGCCATCAGGGACTTCAAGCAAGCTGCTGAGCTCTTCCTGGACACAGTGTCCACCTTCACCTCCTACGAGCTCATGGACTACAAGACCTTCGTCACCTACACAGTCTACGTGTGCATGATCGCCCTCAAAAGGCCTGACCTCCGTGAAAAGGTAAGAGACTGAGGTAATGGTGCTGGCATATCTTTTCAGACGCACACGTGTATGTTGCCAGTGTGACTGCAATGAAATGTGCTCCTCTTTAGGTAATAAAGGGAGCAGAGATCTTGGAGGTGCTGCACAGTCTGCCTTCTGTTCGCCAGTATCTCTTCTCCCTCTACGAGTGCAGCTACTCTGTCTTCTTCCAGTCTCTGGGTGAGGAAGCCTTTTCTTTTATTGACCCAAAAAACACTGAAAAACTGAAGAAACACTCATCTGGTCACTTGTAGAGTGTTATATTGGCTGTTTATCACAACAAACTTGTACAAGTCCCAGTGTGCTGGTTATTAATATGTTACAACATTTCTTGTCAGAAAAGGGTTTTACTCACAGCTGCTACTGTATTTTACTTCCTGTGCCACACTGTGAGACTCTGATAACGACTGTGAAACTTTGCTGTCTTTGTGCCACAGCCATGGTGGAGCAGGAGATGAAGAAGGACTGGCTCTTTGCCCCACACTACCGCTACTACGTGAGGGAGATGAGGATCCAGGCCTACAGCCAGCTGCTAGAGTCCTACCGCTCCCTTACCCTGGGCTACATGGCTGAGGCCTTTGGTGTCAGCACAGAGTTCATTGACCAGTGAGTACCTGTACACCATGTTCATACACCATGTATCTGGTGTACAAGATGCATCTTGTACACCAGTTGACCCTCAGTGTCATTGCACATTTTAGCTTTAGTTCCCTCCTCTAAATTTTAGAGCAGGGTGATGTTGGAGTGCATGTTCATACTTCTGCCCAGAAAAATCTTGTGAAGTGATCATGGGGGTTTTGGGGGGGCATTTTTTGAGCTGTAGGTTGGAAACTCAGTCCTGGAGTTATTGGCAATTCTATGAAGGGACTGTCAAAAGCTAAAGAAAGAAAACAGCATAGATTCTCGACAAAAGGGAACCAGTGAGTTTTATTAAAGCTTCCTGGGTGCATTAAAGGACATTTCCTGTCTTAATGCTAAGCTTAGCTCACAAGCTGCTGACTGTAGCCACACAGGCCTCCCTAAAACTTTGTATTTCACCATGGGGGCTTTGTCTTACATCCTCTGTCACACACAGTGTTGTGTGCCTGATGCACATTCTCGTCAGCTTGCTTTGGGTTTTCTCGTCACTTTTTTGCTAAGCTAACAAAACTGTAACCTAAAAAGATGTTTGTCTACGTAATCTTTGTGTCATCCCCAAATTTAAACCTTAAGGAGAACTCATGCCTAACTGACTTCAAAATAGAGATGATTTTTTAGGTTTTTTGTGATCATCGATTAACAAAGATGCACTTATATTTTTACTATTTACTGGCACAGCTGCAACTAACATTAGACTTCCCTGCAAATTTTCAAATGACTTTTATCTGACTGCTGATGTATTCTCAAAGTGACCATAACTTTATACTGCAAAACATGTACAACTTAATAGTGCTAAATTACACTGGGTCTCATTCGTGAAATGTGAGCAGAACGAATGTGTGTGTCAACTGTTGGCAGAAGGAAAGTAACGTGTATTTCGGCATTCATTAATATATAAGTGGCTCCAAACTTTTTGTAGGTACTAATAAAATCTACACCTGCTTCTGACTGCTCGTAGTGCATGTGTAAATAACACATAAATGTTGCTTGTCATTATTAGTATTGTGCTGTGCTGTGTTCACAATATGCAGATGCCTTTGAAACATGTTGAGGTTAAACATGACGAAAGATTAGAAATGTAATACATTTAGTTAAATTAGATGGCATTTAGCAGATTTGAGCTTCAGATTAGGTTTCTTAAAAACGTGAATGAGTTATTCAAATTGACTTAATTCAACACTGGAAAACGTTGTTCTCTGAATAAATAAAATAAAAAACAACACCCTCTGTACGCACAGCAGCACCAGACTGCATGTCATTTTTGTTTAATTTAATTATGAGAGATGCGACGGCCAATCGCTGACAAGCCGGAGCGTGCTGTCAATTTACGGTTGATTGGCATTCATGAATATACACACGTGCAGACGAGCAAATCCGAGTTTTCCGCAGCGTTCGTGAATCCAGAGTAGGTTTTTAATATGCAAATCTACCCAAAGATTTACTAACGTTTCATGAATGATCTGTCTATATGAATAAGCATATTTCCCCTAAGTTTAAGTATTCCTGTTATTGTAGGTACACCATGTGCTCAGGTTAATATTTTGAGGTGCATCATGTTATCACTGACTTTTGATCTAACTAAACTTTATCTCCTCTGTCCTCAGGGAACTGTCCCGATTCATAGCTGCTGGCCGTCTCCACTGTAAAATCGATAAAGTGAATGAGATTGTGGAAACCAATAGGTAATATCACTACTCCTCAAACCTCAGTACGTCCAGAAACACCTGAGGCACAACTCTAAATCTCTTCCTGTTCTTCTCTCCAGACCTGATAGCAAAAACTGGCAGTACCAAGAGACCATCAAGAAGGGAGACTTGCTGCTGAACAGAGTCCAGAAGTTGTCTCGAGTTATCAACATGTAACCACGGCGCCCATATTTTCATGCAAGGGAAGCTTGCATTGTTCTTCTTGGTATACCTGAAGCAGTAGTTTGTCTGACAAAGTGACTCTTATATTGTGTATATAATAAAATTTGTTTAACTGTTGCATTTCTCCAGGCTGTTTTTTTTTTGTATTTTAGGAAAGAGGCAGAGACATCATTTCATATAAATAGCAGTATAAATTATTTTATTTACAGAAACTTGTTACAAAACAAATATACTATACAATCTTTTTTTCTTTAAATATTAATTCTAACCTATGTTTTGTTCATGAATTACATAGCAGCCAATACATAAGTCCAGCTGAAAATGATTCTGATAATGTATACAAAAAAAATCTATACACGCTTTTACATAGTATGAATGGTGGATTTATTTTTCCCTCCCAAACACGAGCTGTATTCTCTCTCACTTTCACATTCCAAGTCTATGGTGCTAATAAAAAATGTTCCCATTTGCTGGAAACAATGTCAAGATGTCAGTCGAGTTTGAGGGTAAACAAAACACTTGATTGAAAGTTGGTTTTTTTGTGTGTGTGTTTTTTGTTTTTACATAAAAATCCCAGTAAACCAGAGGGGGCTGAAGCCACACACTGAGGCTAACAGAAAATCTCGACATCTTGTTTGGAAAACTCGGATACACTCCCCACCCCCCCCAAAAAACACAAACAACACTAAAGTGTTTCATACTGGGCAGCTGACAAGCTCAGGTTTTACCATATTTAGGGTTCATAGGCAGATTTAAAAGCAAACTCAAACACTTTGAACATTCAAGTAAGGTAAAACAACCCAAAGAATACTGTCCTCAAACAGTCAGGGTGAAACAAATTCAGGCACTTTCTTAATTTGATATTTCTTTTAAAAGCTGCGAAACTATTTCTTTAAAAGCTGTGATTCAAATTACTTGTTTGGCAACGATGATGCAAGCAGTTGGACTGTTTGAAGTGTTCCTCTTCCTTGCAATGATTGCTTAAGTCCCTTCAGCCTTTATAAAAACAAATGCGAGCGTTTCAGTCGTGAAATGTGTTTAAGGTCTACAAAGTGTGTGACTCAAGAGTCCATGGAAACCGGTTAGACAACGGGCACAGCTTCAAGCCTGCAGGACGTTTCAAAATCACAGGCTGATTGGGTCATAGAGTAACTTTTTCTGTGTTGATTCATAGGCAACATAAAATGTCTTGTAAAAGCACATGTGATTGAGACCTTGAAAAGTGAATAAAGGTATCCTCTGTCATACAGACGCATGCTACAGTGGCAACACTTCACCCTTTGTTCCTTAAAGGATCTCCGTACACGATTCATGAGATGCTTCAGCTTCTACATATAGGCGTATTGCATTATATAGACTTGGCAGTGAACCACTTCAAATAATCAAGTTCTCTGACTTTTCATCTTTTTTTAAATTTTTTTTTTACTAAATAAATAGTGACTTTTCTTTTAAAATTGTACCAAAAATTCAGCGTGTACGAAAAATGCCTGTGCAAAAATACATATTTCACTATGTACAATTTAACAAAATATGTATTCTCAAATAGGGATACTTCAATACTTGTTTGATACTCAGGCTACAAGAAAAAAAAAACAAAGCTAAATTAAAATTCTTTTAAAAAAAAAATTGTCTCCTCTACTTTTCCACACTGACATCAGTGGCGGTTCCATAAATCAACAGGTGTTGCCAAAAGTTTTAATAAGTCCCGTGAAGCCATCTCCATGAATCTCGCACTATAAAACCCGCTCCAGACCACTAAGCTAACATCCCGACGACATGGGCAAGTATTGCCTGATTTAAGACTCCATTTTTGACAAAGGAATAGAGTATAATGCCTGGTTACGCGTTCTACTGCGACAAATCTTCTCTCAACACGCACCAACATAGTGTTAACGGTGAGGCATTGAAACTGTAACATCCAGAGCTTGGGTAGTGGTTACACACAGGAGGGACAATCGAACCCACAGAAGACAGGTGACGTGCATAAAAGTTTGCTCCAGTTAAGACGTACCATACCTGATTCCCTATGTAGGAAAAATAAACATTACAATTCACATCTGCCCACGACAGCTGTGGATTCCACACAGCTGCATGGGTAAAAAGTAGGTAAGTTGTGGCAATAACAATACGAGTTTGCACAGATTTTCTTCATATCCACACAGGCAATGCACCATCACCGCTTCATGAGCAAGACTGCCCACCTTTTAGTTTAAAAAAAAAAGTAGTTGGCAAAGCTGACAGCAGCTTTTGGCTAGCCTTGTGGACAACTAAGCAGTGCCTGTGGAGAAAGTAGTTATTTAGTGCTGTTCACAGTTGGGGGTAGGTCTACTGTGGCGATCGTTTTGCACAATGAAAAGATTCAGAAAATTAACAGGTGTCCTCAGGACCGAGTTATCTCTCTGACAAAAGATTCAATCGAATGGGCACATCAGGCGTCCTTTTCACATTTGAAAGCACAACTTGTCTTCACCACGTCTACAAAGACTCTTTGTAGTTCAGTGTAAAAAGCTCATAGAAATCATAAAAAGGTAACACTTGCATAATTATTCTGGGTAATAAAAGAATTGACCAGATCGTCCCTACGGGCTCCTCTCGGGCTGCTGCGTGTAACCCGAGGTTACTCAAACGTGTCGCCGGAGAGAGTCACACTAACAGAAAGTGAAACAAGGTGATTGTGTGTTGTTTAAGGTGTTGCAAGTAACAGTTTGCTGCTCCTCCTGCTCTCCTTCCAAGGCTTCTGAGATCAGGCGCTGGGGGTGTAATTAAGTTGGAAATTCCAGTAGTCCAGCAGAATCTGACATGAGAAAAATACTCGTACACACGCTCACGCATTCGCACACTCATTCTTTTAACACACACGGAAGAGATCGACTTGTTGTGTCCCCAGTTGCTCAGCGTCACGACGGCAGCCCTTAACCTGAACCCAATGAGCTTTGAACCGCAGCTCAAGAGACCCATGGCTGTTGCTATTGTTCCTCCTACTTCAAGACAGGAAGACCTTCCAGAATACTGGGACAACACTCGCGTGGGGGAGGTCCTTGGCTCGCTCATTAGACCCCTGGCACTCCACGCTGTACACACAGTGCCATCGCACCCCCTACACGCACACACACTCACACACACACACACATGGCTTTGGGAGAAATAGTAAGGACCACATTGACTTCACTGGGCAGTCCAGATCATCTCCACCCTGAGGATTGTGGGAAGCTGAGAGTAATGTGGGTTTGATTTTAGAAGGCCTCGTGCAGTCCAGAGCAGCATGCGGACTGCTCCGGGCTATTCCCCGTCCGCCTGCCGGTTCCATACACAGAAGCCGGACACCGCTGTCAGGGACGAGCCTTTGGCTGGGGGAAGAGGGAGACAAAAAAATCAATGTCAAAATAATTGTTCAGTAATCTGTCCATATACTAGTCCTACACTAAAATATGAACGGCTTTCAACCCGCAAAACATTTAGGGCAGGTGTCACAGGTTGCGCTGGTGCAATTCACCTTTTTTGTACTTCACTATCTGACTTTAGCTGTTTGAGTTTAGGGCGGCTTGATTCTTCTCCATTTTTTCATATCATTCTGTAGCTTTTTCCGCTTTTTCTATTGTGCGTTTTTTGTCTACTTCTCCAAACTGGGAGCACATCAGCAGTCAGGTACGTTGACTGTGGTTCTATAAATGTGTTTATCCATTACAAATGCAGTCTTATATTAAATCTAACTGTGTCTTCATCTGGTGAATGAAAGGTTTAATAATAACAAAATGGCACCATCTTCCACCTCTAAGCTAACACTTTGCTCACTCTCCTATTAGAAAAAGACTGATAAGAACGCAGTTGTATCCGCCCTTTAACCTACAGAGCCCCTCTGAGGTCACAAGGTCAAAGAAAAAAAAATGTTAATGTGTAAATCTAATCTGGTTTTATATCAGAACACAAATTTGATGTTGTCCATGAGGTCGAAGATACTGAAAAAATGTTCTTTATCATTCTGTCTGTTGATGTCTGATTTATGGCTGTTACTGTAGAAATCATATTAATACATTTTAAGGCTCAAAATACCTCTCTAGCATGTGACTGCATGCTCATATTTTACCTGATGTGAGACAGTCTATTTCGGTGCTGTAAATATCATAGCTGGAATTATGGGTCTGTTTCATTTAAAGAGCTCAAAGTAAACACAGAAATAATAATTAAGTCAAGGGAATGGGGAAGGTTACACAAGAGATTTAGTGACATCTGTGTTTGTGTCACAGAAATGGGTTGAAAGACAAGAAGTTTAACTTTCTAACGCTACCAAAACATGTGTATTTAACGTTCGCAGACATCCAAAATTTGCTAGTAATACTGGATTAACTTTTAGTGTGCTGGTGTTTTTCATGGACAAATGTCCATGCGTTGAGCTACAGAAGCTAGTGGAACACAAGCTAGACTGAAGGTGACGTCCTTTATCTCTCAATATTCGCTTTATTCTCCATGTGGGGATGCAAGGGGTTGTACTGAACTGTACTGTTGTGCTCTACCAGGTGGTTAGCTGATAGAGTAAAAAACCCACCTGATGTAAATGGGAGTTGTTGGGTAGCCCTGGCGTCCCTGGAATGCTCCGCCCATGCTTCCCATGGATGTTGTTGATGGCAGGTGACTTGGCCACTTTGGGTCTACCTGGTCCTGGTCCAGGTCCCCCTCCTCCTCCTCCTCCCCCTCCTCCTCCTCCAAGCCCTCCTCCCCCACCTCCACTATTAATGCTGCTGGAGGCAGGAGAACTTTTGCGCTTCTTGCCCTCCAGGCGCCCATCTGAGGAGTGGTGGCTGAAGTTGGTGTGGTGGTCAGATGAGGATGAGGACTGGTGGTGGACAAAGGGTCCCAGGGAAAGGGTGGAGTCACTGCTGTTCATCACCACACTCATGCGCTTGATGGATTCTGCAGGGCTGCCCGAGGGAGGACCTCGTGCCGGCGGCCCCGAGGAGCCGCCTGCTGAGCCTCCAGAAGGCTCGGCCTTGAGGCTGAGCGAGTTGGTCCGCACAGTGGGGCCACAGTTAAGCCCCACGCTGTGGACTCCACTGTGAGAGAAAGATAATGATGATGAGGATGAAGGACCTAATGAGCCATGGTGGTAGGTGCTCCCTGAGCTGCCGACGTTTGCACAGTTCTTCTTGAAAGAGGAGGAGGAAGAAGAGTAGTTGGCATTAGAAGAGGAGGATTCAGAGGGGCCATGGGACGAAGAGAGAATAGAGCTGTTCTTCCTCTTCTTCCCCGAGCTGAAGCTAGTGTTGCTACTATTACTGTTGGCTCCACTGCTGCCCCCACCAGTGGAGTTGGGGATGACAGGTGTGGAGGAGCCAGACGAGATCTCCTTGGGCCTGAAGGATGACGACGACTTGGTAGTGCTGCTGCTGGAGGAACGGGACTTAAGCGCCCGGCCTGAGGCTAGGGAAGGAGCTGACGAAGAAGAGGATGAGGACGAGTGGGCTGAAGGCATCTGCGGCGACGAAGACACTTGTCGGGCCTGCGTAATGCCGTAGGCCGGGTGCTCAGCCCCGCCCTGTGGGGAGCTGCGGGCATTTAAGGTGGTCCCATAGGAGAGCACGGACTTGCCCTCGTAGGATTGGCTGTAAGGAGTCTGGGGCAAGGTGGCAGGGGGGCCCAGGAAGCCAGACGAGGGAGTGCTACCGTGAGAATTTGTGCTTGTCCTATGGGTAGGTGCAACGGAGGAGGAGTTCTCCAAGGCCAAGGGGATTTTCCTGCGACAAGGAATGATATTATTCATTAGCTATGACTTCTAATACGTCCAGACCGCAAAAGACAAGGAGGCTAATTATTATGTTCTTCAGCTAGGGCTGTAGTGGTGAAGGAATATCCCCCGCTGTGATTGGGAGTGGTTCAACAACATGACGTGTGGTATTACAACCATTTTTTGTTGTTTGTTGTTAAACTACTTAATTCATCCTGATTTCAGTGCTTTGTAAATAAGCTTTATTGTTAAGCTATTATTAGGGATATTGTTGCCTCTGTTAAATGACAAGGATGACAGTGTAACACAAATGTAATTATTATTAATTTCAGAAAATAGAACTGCAACAAATGATACAGTTTTCATAATAAATTCTGAGCAGGGCAGACTTACTTCCACATCTGAGAGTTGACATGCTTGTCCATCATTGAGGTTAGGGCACATCGGACTCTGTCCCATCGCCGGTCAAAGGAGTAACAGCCTCTCCCAAACAGTCGACTTCCAAATGTACAGTACTGGGAACAGAGAGGACGAAATATCAGTATGTGTCAATCATACAGAGCAAACAGAACTTTAAAATATCTGAAACAAATCATGTATTATCTTTGAAAATCTACAGTCCTTCCCAGTTCAACTACTATAACAAAAAAGACAGTTGTTTGTGGCTTATCAGAGACGAGTGACGGCTGGGTGCACTTACAGCTGCCGGTCGAGGGTGATAACCTGAATAGTGACAGTCCAGTTTGTCAGCGCTGTCCTCCCGCTCCTCGTTCTCACCCTCGTCACTGGAGGGTCGGGAAAACCCATCGGGGATAGTCTGGGCATGGTGTGGTGACTCGTGGACTACTGCAGGGTCTCCGGGGGTACCACCTCCGTGACTGCTGTTTAGTCTGGTGGAAAACAGTGCAACCGTGTGTCAATGTGTCAAATGCAAAACTGTAACTGTTTGTTTACCCTCTCCTCCCAGTGATGAAGGCCAGTTTGTGTGACGTCACTACACCTGATACATACATAGGAGACAAAACTAAATTCAGAAACAGATCTGGAGCAGGACTTACCGTGGAAGACCAGGGCTGTGAAATTTGGGCTTGCCGATTGGCAAAGGCTTAGTGGCGTCTGGGGCGGGGCCGTTGCCATGAGCGACCTGGTGGGTGTCATGGGCAGCGGCGAGGTGGGAGGAGGGGTGTGGGTCCCTGAGAGAGGGGTTTTGCTGGGAATGGGGTTGGTGGAGTTCTCTCTCCTTCTCCCGCTCCCTTGCTCTGTTCTTGTGCTCTGCCAGCAATGTGTCAAAGCGCTTCCTCCGCCCTGGCACCGCCCTCCGCTGGCTTAAGGAATGTGTCTGGTGGGACATTAGAGAGGTCAAAGGTCAGAGTTAATTTTCGGGAGATGGCTCTGTTTGGGTTCGAATCTAATAATGACACATTTTTTTAAATTTTGATTTGTACATGACAGATACATCTCTGAAAATGTTTGGGGATTTGGCACACGTTAGAACCACATAAATATGCGAGCTCATGTTTTTTTGCTCTGGCAGCTGTGTCTGGTCCCCCTCTGGTTTGGACAGATTTCCAGCAACTTGAGATCTGATAGGCCAATCACAACCGTTTATCTAACATGGGGCATGTTTGAGACAATGACTGTAAAGAGTGCGGCGTCAAGGCACTTTCAAAGACTAACAAGTCAATCAAAAATGGTTTTCATCTTTCCTGATTCAAATATTTTAGTAGAATACTACTATTTTAGTAGCTCATCTCTGCATGCTGTTTATCTGTTCATCCCTTAGCGCAAAGTTATAGTTTGTTACTTGGTTGCAGGACTATCCAATTGCATCCAGAGGCATTTTGGTCTGTGGCCATTGATAACACCCCTTGGAGGTCGAAAATAAACTGAGAGGTTCCAGGCTAATTCGCATTTGTGCTTTGCCATTCAATGATTGCCAAGGATGATTGTGACTATTTTCAACAATATTTTACATATTTATTATTGTCAACAAAATTCTATACAAAGCCAAAAATCAAGAATACATTGATCCTTATAACTAGTACTGTCTGTGTATCCAAAGTTAAATACTGTGTGTGCCAAAAGGCTCCATCCAAAACACTGTGGTTTATTTAGTCAAACAATTCAAACAGTCAAACAACAAAAATCTTGGTGCCAGAAACTAGCACATCAAATCTGTGGCAGAAAATAGTCCTTAACAAATGCAGTTTATTCCTGTTTGAGTAACTTTTACTAAAACCCACAGTGCCCAGCTGTTTTTGGGAGGTTAATTAGCCTTTTTCTTAAACTTGCTCACAAAATCATCCCAATTCCAACCTCCACAGAGGCAGTTTACTCTGTGATCCCATATATTAAGCTACACTCTGTAACACATGGAGTGCTAAGGTTGCTATGACTTCTGACAGTCATTTGCCATCACTACAACTGAACCAGTGACAGAGAGGCAGCTAGACCACCTTCTTTCTATACTGCAGGACGAACAACACTGAGACAGGAGCTACTGATGACTCAGCAGGTGTTGAAGTAAAATGAATAAAAAGTGGCATCTTGTGGAAGCTAATAAACCTAGCTTGCTAGTCTCCACATTCTGTAAGGAATACAAACTAAACAGCAGAAGAGGTCCTCCCACATGCTGAGAGTTGTAAAGCGACAGATGGATGAACTGCTAAATGTGCATAACCAGTGCTATATGGGATTGTTAAAACATGAGAGAAAAAAAACTTATGCATGTACATTTGCAGGCTACATAGAGCTATGTCGTGCTCCAGTCAGCGCCATACCACATAAGTTGAAAGAATGTCTAGAAATAGTGACACTCAAATGTCAGTCAGACGCTGCCACGGAAAACACAATGCTTAAGGGTCCAAAAAATGTTTCATTGTCTTTTGAAGAAATGGAAAAATATCCACTATAACTGCAGTATCTCTACAGTTTACAGTTAAGTGAGGATAATTAGAAACAAATAGCTCGCCTTTTGGGAATTGGTCTTTTAATGGGATTTGTGGACAATAAGATAAGACAGTAAGAACATCGCCTGTCTTTTATTTTCAAAGGTATACAGTCTACACACTCCAAGTGCACGGCACAAAGCAGAGAGAACAGTTACCTTGCATGTTAGGGATCTTGTGCATGGTTTCCGAGCTGTCATATCCACAACGCCACAGTGGATATCTGCATTGAACTCACGTTCTGAAGGCACAGGAGAAGAAAATGTTACTTACATGCATTGTGACAAATCACCTGCTCTGGTAACGTGCTAAGTTTGGCCTCAGCTTTTCAAGGTGATGTGTGTGACGTAATGACGACGGGCAGCTGTTTTAGTTGGTAACTTTTGAAGTGGTGTTTACTGGCAAACTTTAATGCCTGTGGTGTACAATGTGCCATATACTCTATATGTGTTTGTTGTGTCCGATTGTGAACAAATAAATTGATTTCTGATGTAAGGTCTTCACACAAGGGGATCCATTACCTTGTCATAAAAGTGACTAAGCAAGATTAGAGAAAACAAAGCATTTAGGGCAAAAACAGAATATGAGAAATAAAGTATTTAAATACTGTACAAATCAGACCTGCCAATACAAAATATTGGAGCAGTAGTCTCCCTCCATTTCCCCTCCAACTGACCTGTCACTTTCTTGTTAAGGTGGCGTCTGCTACTGGCACTGCTGCTGCTGTCCTGCTTCTTGTCTGAGAGGACTGAGAGGTGGCCCTTGCCGTTGGGAATCTGACCCGGGGCCAGTAATGGAGGCTTTGGTATGGAGGGACAGTTAAGGCCTGGTTTAAGGGCTGATGATGATGATGAGGAAGAGGAGGAGGAGGAGGTGGTGATGGTGGTAGTGTTGGAGCTCACAGTGGTGCTAGAGGAGGATGTAGAGGAGGATGAGGTGGTGGCTGGGGCAGATGGGGCCTGCACCAGCTTAGCTGACGAGTCCACCCTCAGATGCATCTTCTCCACCTTGACAGCCGGGGTGAGGCTGGAAGAGAAGGTTACAGAGATGAAGAGGGCAGCAAGGAGGAAGCTGAGAGTTAGAAACACGGAGCCGGTGAGAAACGCATGGTAAGAGACAGATGTGCACGTATGGAGGGGGCTGGGAGGACAAAACATAAATCTAACATGATCCATCATTTATCAAAGACTCGGGTTTAACAAAAAGCACAGGTGTCAAAATATACTGCTTTTCTCTGACAGATCGTGAACACAGATCCTGGCTGAAATGGAGATTTCGACAATAATGACAGCACGCTGCATTTACAACTCTCATTTAGATCGCAGCCTGTCAAATGAAAAGTTGACTTTTCAAAGAGAAGCCAGTGTTGAGGAAATATCATTATTAAAATAAGATTAAAAAAATAAAACTGTGCGAGGTGATGTGAACACTGGAGTTACGAGCTGGGAGAGTTCAGAATTAAATATGGTATCACATTTACATATTTGTGTTTGACTGATAATAATAGTGCAGTCACTTCTGGGTATGGATCAGGTCAAAAATGAACAATGTTGCCCTATTTTTTTTTAAGATATGGCATTTGTGGTATATGTAGCATTATTCAATGATATTCAGACATAATCATGACATTTTTAAGCAGAGTCATATTGACTAATAACAGCTGAGGAGCTGGCCAGTTACTGTAAAAATGATAAACTGTTGGTTATTCACATGTGACAGTGTTTTATTACCAGACTGATCATCCCCGGTGATACTATTGTCAGCTCTACACTTGAGCGCCTTGAGCCAACGTTATTGGACAATTTTTTAAGTCTGTCTTAAAATAGCAGTCCAGTTACCATGTGTACATTGAAACTGTTTTTGCTAGCTGTAATTGTTTCTCCTGTTCATACTGGCTATTGAAAGATTCCTCCCTTCTGTAGTTCCCCAAACTACAACAGAGTAACAGCTCCTCTCTAGTTAAATGAGCTGATCGTATCATGTCAATCGCCACTTAAACTTTCAATCAGGTCATATCAGCAGCTTAATCCTACTAATCTAAGTTTTGAACCAAGATCTTCAGTGTTTGGATCAAGTCTCTTGTGAAAAACAGGGGTGTGTCACAAAAAAGCAGGCTGCGGCAATTATTTGAAGGTGTCATATGTAAGGGATAATGGCTGCGCGTCGGATGGTTCTGGCCTTGAAGAGCATTATCATGCTTACACTATGGTCACTTGCCAAGGGAATAAATTAATACCATTCATTCATATTTTCACACATCTGCAATCAAAACAGTTTTTCACAAGCCATAGCTCAGTTTCCCTGTAAACACCTGAGGGTTTGACTAATACCTGAACAATGATTACCATCACATAATGTCCTTATGCTGTAGAAACACCGTTCACTACTACAGTTAACAGGACGAACCTTAGATACAACGTAGCAATGGGAGATACTTTAAGTCCGCTCAGCTGATAGAAGCCTTCGGCTCAATTATTAACCAGAGATCCAACGTTATGCTAGCAAGATTCAAAGTCATTAACACTGCATACAGTTGACAAACACTAAATATAATGTGTATGTTTAACAAAAAGATGAGCAAGCTCTCCAGCAACGTCACTGTACCCAAATCAATATTAAGATTTTCATGAACAAATGACAGGTCACGTGTAACTTCACTGTCAGCTGCAGCCTTGGTAGCAAGTTGAACAGCAAATTGTTTTAGTTCAGAGGGGCAGTGTACTTCTTGAAGCTTGTGTGTTACAGTCTCTATACTGTGGTGTTCAGAGGATGAGGCACTGACGGACTACACTCAGTGTTGGAAATAAATTATAAACAGAGGCTTTGACTGCATCCCTGTTGCTATGGTTATTCATTTTAATCACAGGCTGATGATATGTAGCCAGCACATTAACTTAAAACGGCTGACAAGAGAGTTTAACTAAAAATACTTGGTAGGTGTCCTACTTCAGGAATTAACAGACACCCTGCAGTCAATCAAAATTGAGTATTCACCCAGACCATGGTATAAATATATTTTATCAGCATTTAGGTAAATAAAAGTAATGGATCAGACGCTGTATTAGTAGATACCTGATATTAAAGGACTTTGATGTGGGCTGGAGAAACTTGACATTTATGTGCTGCATTGTTTCATATTTTATGAACAGCTGAAAAAAAAAAAACAGCTCCATTTTTTTCAAACTTTAAAAATGGCACAGAGGGGTGTTTCTTCTCCTGTAAAACCACTTCTGGTCGAGTGTAAATGAACAGTCACCAGAGAGCCTAATTACCAGGCAACAGCCAAGACTTACTTTTTGTTGCTTGGCCAAGTCACTTAATTAGTCAGTAAGCTACAACTGGGTACATTAACAGGAAACAGTTGTCATTACAGCCAGTGAAATCAGTCATCATTGACTTAAACGTCCTCTGTTGAATCTCTATTTTGATATAAAACAATGAATTGTTCAGCCCTTGTCTTGGTGTATATAGGCATATTGAACAACCCTAGCAACACACAACACTGCAAATGTTTCACTGTGGTACTTACATCTTGTCCGGCGTCCTGAAGTGTGTAAAGGGGGTTCTTCGCGGAGTGCCTGGCAGCTTCTCTTTGGCTGGTTTGAGGAGTTTGGGATTGGAGGAGGAGGAGGAGGACGCTGAAGAGGAGGATAAGCTGGATCCAGCGGTGGAAGGTCGGCTAAGGATGCCTCCACTCGCCACTCCAGCTACAGACCCCGAGACCAGCCCAGGCCCAAGTCCACTGCCGCTGCTCCGGTTCCTGCCCGACACGGGGAAGGGCGAGGTGGAGGCTGGCTTGCTGGCCGAACTGTGTCTTCTCTCTGGAGCGACAGTATAAAGCAGGCAGGCATTAAAGCATCATAATTAACTCAATTAGACGATCAGGATGAGGCCTCACAGAGCTTTGAGCAAACACGATAACAGGCTAATGTATATGAGTAAATGTGGCAATAATTGGACCATGAGTCAGGAGAAAAGGCACATGGGAACACTGAAATTTTCCTCTGACAGTAGTGAGCGGGTTACCTCGACAACAAATAAGCAGCACTTGTGATTCATGCCAACTCAGCCTGAAATAGAAGCAGCCAGCAGGTCAAGAACTTCATTTCCTGCCTGAGCTTCTAAGAACAGCTACTGAGCAAACTGATAAAAGGCAGCATGACAGCAGAAGAGGTTAGGGTAATACGGAGATGTGGATGGAAAGACAGAAATAGAAGGAAAAAAAAGCTCATCACTAAGAGCTTGCATCCAAAACTAAATATCTTCTCCTCTGTAAAAAAATGAAGTACACTACAGTTTCCAAACACCATCAAACATTGGTCTCTTGCGTGTGCACCCACAATAATCATAGAAGGGTTGGGTTTTCAAAGGAAGTGCTCGTCACATGCTATTTTTAGTAACAGCATACAACAAAATAACACACGCAAAATAATTTCATTGACATTAACCACCAAAGCAGAAACGACCCAAGAAAAAGGCAGGAGAGCGACTTCAAAGGCTTTTTTAATCCAGAAGTTACTGCAACTTGCACCACAGTCTAAGAGCCTGTTCAGACCTGCTATTAACATGTGCCTTGGGTGACTCGATCACAAATGGACAACTCTATGCATGTCTGTTTCCACCTGGCATTGTAATGCATCTCCACATGCGTCCCGAGTGACCATTTGTGATCAATTCTCACTTTCCTGCTCTATACAGACATAAACACGTACATTATTTCTGTTTGCAAAGAGCAAATGTTGTTTTTTAACTAGTGGGAGGTTTGTCGTGCTATGTGCACACTTACAGCCATTAATATCTAAAACAGAAAAACATATTTTGTTGTAGAACTGTGCGCATTGTATTTATTGCTCAGCCCCTCCTTGCCCCGCTCTCCCTCTCTCTGTTTACGATGAGACGATCGCACCCTGCAGTCCCTGCACCTCTCCAGTGCTACACACCTGCACAAACACAGTGACAGGGCTAACTAGTAGCAAAACACGACTAGTGTTACTGAACAGTTACTAATAAGAGGAGCTGTTTATGAGACGCTGCTGTATTAGCTCTTGCTAACCAGACAGACGTTGAACTGACCATTCACCAGCCCAGGAGGAAAGCGGCTCCGAAACAGTCTCTGACTGCTGCGTCTAACCTGCGTTGTGCCAGTGACAGAAAGTTTGAATCGGATAAGCAAGGACATCAGCTGAGTAGGTGGTCCTTTAATGTAGCCCAGGACACACTGGCACAGACACTGCTGAAAAAATGTGCCATTTGGTGCATTTACACCTGTACTTAAAGCGTCCAATTGTGATCTGAGCACCAAAGCGGAATGTTAAAACCGAGTGTAAACAGGGCCTAACAGATATACTGGGCCCCTGGGGTCACAGAGGGGTCACACAGACACTCCTGCTGTTCTGACCATAAGTGGAGAGAGAGAGCGACAGACATACAGCAAGGGAGAATGAGCTGCGGACAAACAGGCTCCTGAAGGTTAACTTGACCCTCTTCCTGTCAACACTGTGGCATGAGCAAAACAGCAAAGAACAAAAAACAACCCTTCCGGCAAACATACAGAAATTGTAAGAGGAAACAGCTTCAGGAGAACAAACAGGTTTTCATAGAAAGCCTCGCGTTGGCAGCTGCTGATGTGGTGAGGCGTGGGCCTGGTTAGCTAACCTTTTACTGGGCTAGCTTCATGGTGTAGCAGCGAACCAGGCCGTAGGCCAAAACTCCTTCTCAGCAGGTGATCTGCAAACAACACTGTTGCTGCAGAAACAGTGGATGAGATGCTGACACACATGCATGCACAGAGCTGCCACTCCCTGTCTCATTTAGCCCCAACACACACAAAGCAAACACACCTTCAAACTGTACAGTCTTCTTCCTATTTCCCTTTTCATGGAGAATAATGCTTTTAAGAGTGCCCTCTTCTCACCTATGGGCTTCTATCCACACACCCATTCATGAAACACACATCTTTCCTCCTTCTGATTAGCAGCCTTTCTTTGACTCCCTTCTGCCCTCCCCTCCTTCCCCTGCTGTCTTGTCCTGTCCCGGTCACAGTCAACAGCACACCCTGCACACAAACTCACACCAGGAAACCTCAGCGTGATATTCAGAGCTCTGTCCACAAAGCAGTAACGCTGAGAAAAGAGAGCCAACACCAGCGGCAGAATGAAAGAGGAGTCAAAAAAAAATGTGGGGGGAAAAAAAACAAAAACAGCCGACACTAGGAATAGGAGGAGCCTTAATATCCTCTTTCACACTGTCAAACAGTTGGCTCAGTGCGGAGGGGAATCCCTGGCTAGGGGAGTGAGAGAAAAACCCTAACGTACAAGCGTGAGGCCTCACTACCATCACCACAAGCACCACGTTCAAACCGTTGCACGGCCTGGCCTTTGTATAACAATAACAACCCCGTTCTTCTAGTCAAAATAACAAATACACTGTGGTTAGTTTCCTTACTATTTAAGCTCAAGGTGCATGATCTAGAAATGTGTGTTTTGCTCAGCCAAGGCAATGTGCTGCAAGGAGACAAGTCTTTGTTCGACAAGTTCATAAGCGAATGCATAAAACGGCTGCCGAGCTCGCAGCTTCCCATTCTGCGGTGAGTGTCACCCCTGCTGGGATCAGCCTCAACCGAGAAGCACAAACACCTAACGGGAGACAGATGGGCTCAAAGAAGCTCGCTAAAATCATATTGAGACCATCTCAATGGTGCTGAGATCAGTGCCTCTGCCCCGTGTTCACGCCACAAGGGGTCTTCCTATGATGACATCAGAGGGAGGAAGACGGGAGGAAAATCACAGCAAGAGCACTCCTACACTGTAAGGCCATGTATCGTAGCATAGCCATACAATTTTACTGGATGGAATTTCAATGGACCAACAACTATTTTAATAACTAAATAACCATTTAAGTAATCTATCAAATATGATAAATAATATGCCAAATATTCTCTGGTTCCAGCCTCTCAATTTTGAGGATTTGCTGCATTTATATGGACTGCTGGTCAGAAAAAGAAGACATCTGAAGACCTGAAATTAAGCTCACTATTTTTGGACATTTTCCACACTTACAGATTTACAATTATAATCATCAGTTTAACCAATAATTAAAATAGTCATTAGCTGCCAATCTACAGCTTTTTTGCAGGCACCTGACTATTATGACACGTGGAAAAAGATGGAGAGCAGAAGGTGATAAATCCATATACTGTGTAAATTGGAATTAGCATACAGTGACCATATAGAAGGGTTGGATGGATCTGCAGGCAGCAGGTATTGTCAGAAAATAGAAACTCATGTTGGATGTGATTCATAAAAAATGACGGAGAGCGTTACAAACTACGTCATCCTTCAGCCCTCTTTCTATACGGCTAATTTATCCAGACAAAAGCGTTCTAGAGTCTAATGCACTAAAATTACTTGTATGTGGTTGTGTCCTCGCCCTTGAAACCAACAACTGCTGTCTTTTTGGCTGGGTAAGTAAATGTGTGTAAGAACTACTGTCTTTTTACGTTTCAGCTCTGTACATCGTTTCCAGAGGTTTGGTGAAATGCCGTAAAGACCTGGGTCTTGGGTAAGGAACATGGATTACGACTGACGTTGACTCGACTCCTCCAGACATAAGATGGAGGTTTGATCCACATCTGCTGCCTTTTCTCTACAGTTTTTTAGGGACTCAAAAGAAACTCTCGTTTCTTCCTGAACTGGTCGATTGGACCAGTCGTAAACAGCGCAAACCATAAGCATTAGTGCAGTGCTGGTTGTCGCTGCCTCCAGTTGCTTGCCCTCCATCTGTACAGCGCACTGATGTTTAACATCATATGCCAAAAAGCTATTACGGTGCTCAGAACTCGTATTTGAATGTAAGTCAAGCGAGGCACCTTTAGCTGCTTATTCAGCAACTAGTATACTTTAATCTATACAACAATTCAGTCACATACAGGTGATGGTGAACAATTGTGATGATTAGAGATAAAATCATCAATCAGACATCAGATATATCAGATTCTGCACAGTCTGCATTCACAAATACCACCCTGTTAAAGATGTACTGTGGCCACCTGCTGTTTCCTTTCACAGGCACTGTAATGCCCTCCAACTTTGGTCTACTTCTCTCTAATCCCCACCTCGGTATGACAACTCAACTGTAATAGTCATGAGTGCCAGTCTGGTCTAGACAGGCTTGTATCAGTCTGTATTGTTAAGCTGTGTGGGAGGAGCCCTTTCTTTGAATATTGTTGACAGAGTAGCAAGGACAGCTCCTGTAGGGGCCGTATGCTGTTATACCTCCCTCTTGTGGCTGACCCTGACAACTATAATTGCTGTCACACTTCATGGGGAATACTCGCCACTGAAAGGAATTCAGTGACTAAGCTATAACTCAAGTTAAAAGAAGAGGATGGTATCAGATGTGTGATTCAGAGGCTGGGGGTGAGAGTGTAGGATGGGACAAAAACTGGTGCTAATAAGGACTGAAGCCAGCAGGGTACTCACATGAAGAGACAACCAAGTCCTGTCCTCTTAAATTAGCTTGATTTACCAGGATTAATATCAGATCTGCAACAATTAATCGTGGATTGATCCACAACAAATTTGATGAACAATTATTTAAGTCGTTTTAAGAGAAAAAAAAAAGTCTGAATTCTCTCCTTTTAGTTTCTTTAATGTGAATATTTTGTTTTCTTAACTCCTCTATGACATTAAACTGATTTGGGGCTTTAAGAGACACATTTTTCACAATTTTTTCTGAAAATTTATACACCAAACAATTACAGCTGTCGCGATAACCCCAATATTGTTATACTGAGCTATTGACAAGCCAAAAGCAGACAACCACCCCTTCCACCATGTTCATGTTTTTTTTTTTTTTCATGGGAGTGCGGCATATTTACACTCTGCTGCTAATGCGAGCATGTCCGCGACAAGCCACTGAGCCTCTATTCTGCACTAAGCGCTGCACATTAGGAGTTTTTCTCATCGATAAGAGATAAAAAGTAATCGCAGTGGCTCATCTCTGTCACTTTTTACACAGCTGTCCAATCACAGTGAAGGAAGGGTGAGACAAGTATCACAAAGACCAAACATCAAATCTCTGAACAACAATAGAGGAGAAATAATACTGAACCCACACAGACCAGCGGCCCGTCCTTTCTCAATACGTGCTGCCTCCCTCCTTTCATCCAGAGCAAGTAGGCTACTCTGCCCCGTGCCGACATTTTTACTTCCTGGGATGTTCTATATCATAGCAACCAAAGCATCTCAGTTGAAAAAAAGTTTCCTTTTTGTGTTTTGCATTTAACAGTGAAAGAGTATTTAATCTGTTTTAAAACTTTGTCATTTCAAAGGCAACAATGTACCTAATAATTATTTGCAAAACATTAAAATAAGATAAATGAAGTAATTTGCAAAATAAAACAAAAAATGGCAGTAATACCGCATATCGCTCTGTTGAGATACCCTAATCACTGTAGAGGGAATACCTTCACTGCAACAGCTCTACAAACAACTAATGAATTAATCAAGAAAATAACTGACAGATAATTAAGAATAAAAATAATTGCTAGTTGCAGTCATAACTAATATATAATATGTTCTCACTTTTAACAAACAGCCCTGAACGACAGGACATGATATGTGTCACTCTAACACGCAGCCTTCCTTACCAGAGAAAAGACAGCTTATTTCTTCAGCTGTAGGCATTTGTGAACTTGCCGTGAACACTGTCAACTTTAAAGAGATCCACAGTGATACAGTCACGCTGTTCACAGATCTACAATTCATCCATTTACCTTAGCACTTTAGTCAAAGATCCAGCTTAACAACTAAGCAGTGGAAATCCACGCAATGAGAAGCACATACACACATTGCTAAAGTGTTAACACAAATCTGATCCGAGCTGTAAGCGTAAAAAAAAAAAAAAAGGGCATTACTGCAAAGAACGAGAAAGCCACATCAAATATTAACAGGGGAATTGTAAACACACACAAGTGAGACAGTGAGTTAAATAAATAAATAAATAAATCAAAGTCTGTGGCGTCCCATCTCAGGTTACTGTGTGCAGAAGGAAAAGTGGTGGAGGACGACAAAGGCGGAGAGAGAAGTAATGCCACAGAGTGTTAATGTGTGAAATATCACCACCAGCCTTGAAGTCGTATATGGTCCCTACAGATGCAGACTACCGTGTTACTTCCTTTTTTTTACTTATCTACTGCATCTAAATGTCCACATTGACTTCCCCTACTTGCATGGTGTAATCTATAAAATTCAGAAACTATAAAAAGCCAGCTCTGAGTGGTTTTTGCATGATAGATGATTTTATGTCATGCGTGCATATTCACGTGTGTGCGTGCTTGTGCGTGACACTTACCGTAGTGTGCTTGGAAGGCTTGGGGCTTGACTACCTGGCCGCAGTGGCTGCACATCACCAGGTAGAAGTCGTCCTGTGCGGGACACTGGCCAAATATGGGCATGTCTGTACACAGAGAGATTCAACCAGACAGGGCATAAGTCAAGGAGAGGCAAATAAAATAGACCTACATTCACCTGGTGCCCCAGTTGGCAGCGGACTCCCACTCTTCACTGAAACATCCATTTGTTGTCATAACACTGTAATAGCTCAAGGTACGGTAACTACAGTTTATGGCATCTTTTTTTTTTTTTTGCTTAACACAGAGAGGGAAAATTGGTCATGTCCTGGATAAAATTAAATGGACATTGTTGGCTGCACAACACACATAACCATATCAAGAATATTAAAAAACTGAAGAGCTCACTAAAGGCAAACTGACAAGCAAAGTCTGCACATACAACTACAGATCACTCCCATGTACAAGCCCCCATTTATCTTTGAGAACGTCCTAATGATAAGAAGCAGGAAAAGGGCCAAGCCAGCAATCCAAAGGTTACCCACTGTCAAAGAATTAACATCTCTCCCAGATATGATCAAAAAACACGTACAGGATGTACGTAGCATAGAGTGTGGATGACTTGTGAGTTAGAGGCTATCACTAATGAAGACAACTCAATTTGTTTTTCCCCTCATGCTTCCTATGTTGTTCTTCTACTGGGTAACTTCTCCCGTCTCTTTCACGTTCCCAGTGTTGGAGGTAGGGCTGTGACAACAACCACAAGATCACAATAACACAATTTTTGGTTTGATAATGAAATAAATTAATTAAAAAATGCGCTACTTTGGCTCTGATTCCGCCGCCTGTCTCGGCCTGTAATCGACACGTCACAAGTACTGGTCTATCAACCCTGAGGGCTGCCATGCCGTAGACGGCAAAGATGTACACAGACTGGAGCTGCTCCAGCAAGCAAGCGGAGCTGTCTAACGTTCTTCCATCATTATAAGTATTTACTGGATGTAATTTTAGTCGTATGAGTAGGAGAGCTGTAGGGAAAGAAGAGAGACTGAGACAGCGCCTGGACGCAGGCGAGAGATGTGACCACATTATTACTTTATAAAAACTGCTGCATGGTAACAATAAAGACAATTCATACACCCGCTGATGTAACGCAGACCTGCCAATGCGCATTTGACCCACGTTGGACCTATTCATATCGTCACATAAACTTACTGTTGTACTTCAATTCACAATGAATATCTTTGTTCATTATACACCAGTCTTTCCTTATTTCAAATTCATGTCTAACCATTTGTTAGTCTAAAAAATAAAATGTGTTTACGCTGAAATTAAGTGATACAAAGGATTCAGAAAATCTAAACACATAGAGCTGCACACTGAATCGACAGTATGACAGTATTATGTGATCGTAAACTTAAGATCTTTGAGTTTTGGACCTGTTAGACAAAAAAGCAATACAAACTCATCACCCTTCACGTTATGAAACTGTGATAGACATTTCTCAAGTTTTTGCTGACATTTTTTGACCACACATTTAACTGATTGATTGAGAAAAGAGCTAAATAAAAAGAATCATTAGTCGCAGTCCTACAATCAAAACAGAGAGATGATGGTAGTCTCTGAAGTTGTAAAAGCTGCATGTCACAGTGAGATGTATAGAAATTATTTTAAATATTCCAATCTAGTAATAAGGTCAGATTTTCATGAGTCAGGTCTCATCTGAAACTTCCTCCCCTAAAACCAGCTCAGGCTTAACACAAGAAGACATTATGGAGTAACAATCTAGACGTGGATACAACTCATAGTAATGCCTCTGTCTGGATTAACTGAAATGAAGAGAAACTGGAAGACACGGCCGATTTCAGGGAAGTGAAAAGTAGAACCACTACGAAATGCAGCTGTCAGGCACACGATCATTTAAAAAGCAACACAAGCATGAGTGCCAGGGTACACGAATGCCATGTCTGCAGCTCCAGCATCTTGAGCCATCCAATTGTACGAACCAAGTCCCACGCTTCACAGGCCACTCCAGCCACTCTCAGGCAAATCAGAGGGAAGTGCCGCTCCTCACCAGACTGTGATCAAAATTTACCATGGCGCAAAGAACCAGAAACCACCTAATTGGGGAGGCTAATTAAGAGATTGCCTGGGGTGTTATGATGAGATGAGCAGAAGACAGGATACAAGAGGAGAGAAGTGGAGCCCCTCTTCAATATGTACTCCGCCAGGGCCGTCAAGGGTTCTCCAAACACTACTGGACGAGTCTGGAAGGGATGAGGGCCATTAAGCAAAGACCATATGAAAAGGGCGTACCTGGCGGGATTCCCTCTCAGGGAGGTCAGTGGCAGTCTTGTGTGGATGAATTGACAAGCCTGATGCTACTTAATGCGTTTCAATTGTCTGAAGCCACTCTGCTAAGTATCTCCTTCAACAGCAGCGGAGTGAAAAGACTCATTTTTCACAGTGGCTGGGGTCTGCCAAGGAGAAAAGGCAAATGTCTTCACTTAATGGACAAAGGCATGTAAATTATATAGAACCTGAGTAGGGGAGCACACTGCTTATGTGCACAAGCAAGGGTCGGACTACTATGCAAAGAGAACAAGTGATGCAGAGGGCGGCACTCACTGGTCTCCACTTGCACAAGCCTAAGCCATTGAGGCAATAGTTGGAGGCCGATTTGAGTTCTGGATAACATTTCGGTTCTACGTGTCTGTTTACATCAACTCTCTATGAGCCATTCTCCTGCACCACTAGCAAACTGAAGTTATAATTAGAGAGTAAACATATTTGCTAAATCAATAACTTCCCATGTATTCTCCATTAAAACTCCACCTTCTCTCAGATCCTTTATTGAAACAGGCCAAGAAATGAGGAGTCCAACAGCCCAACCACATTTCCTTGCTGGATCAATAGCAAGGTCAAACGAGACTCATTCCCAAACTGCTGCTGTTGTTCACTTAGGAGCGTTCTCCAAACGGGTTGCTCAACTATAAAAGCAGCCCGGCTAGATCGCCTCCCCGCTCTGCATTCAACACACTGGCACCGACTGAACTGTACCGCTGAAATGGCCTGACTTGAAAAGTGGTCCAACACCACTGTGTCTGCCCCCATTCTCGATCTCCATTTTCTTCTTGTGCAAGGAGGAGATGAAAAGGATAGAGAAAGAAAGGAAGTCACCGTGGAGGAGAAAGAGGAGACAGAACAACCGAGCGAGGCCAAGAAAGCAGTGCGGAGAAAAAAACGCAGAGAGAAAGAGAAGCAGGGAAGCAGGCCGAGGCGTCGGCAAGACAAAGCGAGAGTGAGCAGAGGACCTGAGCTCGAGGAGGAGAAAGAAAGCCTGTGAGCACGAGACAGAGGAGGAGAATGAGAGTCCAGTTAATCTCAGCATCCTCATCCGTGGCAGTGATGAATGATCTTGGTGGAATAGTAGCAGCTCTGGCTGCCTCTGAGCAGCACACACGCTGGCTGAATCTGACCTGTGGCTGACACTGGCACTACATTTCCCAGCTTCCCTGACTGTGACAGAGCCACTGTAAAATGTATAAAAAGCCAAGCAAACGGCGAGCGGATTCATCATTAACTGCCATACATTTTTAAAATGTGCTAATCATCTGAGTGTGTCAGAATGGCGGTTACACCACAAGAGGAATCTGGTGGTGAGTCATGGCGGAGAGGTGTAGTCATCCACTTGTAATACCCCTACTAGACACATACACACACACACAGACTCGCAGAATAACATTCTATGAGCACGCACTTCTGTCGCGAGCAGCATGTGTTGATCAGGCCCATGACACAAACAACAGACATTGCTAACAGACGCTGCTACATGACAGAGACATGTTTCACACACACGTCAGTTGGCCCAACAGCCTTACATCTCACATTTTAAACAACCATTCTGTGAAAAATGCTTTTCTTGACCTGGACATACAATAATCTCATCCTCTTTTAAACAGAGCTTCCTCAGCTCATAGCAGACAAAATCTCTTTAGGTGAGCCGCCACCTCAGTGTCATGTATCTCACACTGTTTTAAATATTTAGTATGAAATATGAAAGCTCTATTTTTCTTGTCACTGGGAGCCCCTAGGACATGTGTTATTCACATTGTGAAACAGTCTTAGGGTATGCACACAGCCCACATTGTTTACCAATGTAAATGCAACGTTAGATAAGTGCCCTGTCAAGTAGAATGCATTAACCCTTTCCTTTGCAGCAACATGTGGAGACAGAGAGAGAAAAGACTAAAACCAGACACACTGATGATGTCATAACTAAGGGCCAAAATCATGTGACCAAACTGAAATGTATGTTAATAACAAATGTACTTCCTGCAGGACTGAACAATGAAGTATATTCCATCTGTTTTATGGTTGCGCATACTGATTTCTTTTTGGAAAGATTTTAGGAATTAGACATTGTAAAACACATGCAAACATTGTTGCTTAAGTTACTACTTATTTTGAATGTGATTAAAAAAATAGTATTTGTATAATTATTAACATTAAAGGGACAGTTCGCCCAAAAATAAAAATGTTTTTTCGCCTCACCTGTAGTGCTGTTTATCAATCTCAGTTGTTTTGGCCTGAGTTGTCTAGCGTTGGTCGTAGAGATGTCTGCCTTCTTCCTAATGTAATGGAACTAAAAGGCACTCAGCTTGTGTTGCTTGAAGCATCAAAAAATTACATTTGAAAATCTCAACAGCAATGTCTCTTTCCAGAAAGCATGACCCGGTTAGTCAAGATAATCCACAGACCTTACTGTGAGCAGTTTCATGTAGGAACTATTTCCTTTCTCACAAACTACACCCCACAATCGTATCACCACGCAGAAGAAAGCGTGCATCTACTGCTAGCTCTCCTAGCACCACTGAGCTAGCTAATGTTACTTCTCAGCTGAGGAGGACGCCATTAATGTTTACATCTTGCGTACTTCTTGAGTACAAACCTCTTGTCCATGAGTAGGCGCTCGTTTCCTTTTCCTTCTGCGCGGTGATACGGTTAGCAAGTGTAAGTAAGTAGAGAGAAAATAGTTCCTACATGAAACTGCTCACAACAAGGTCTGTGGATTATCTTGTGCAGCTGGGTCATGATCTCTGGAAAGAGACACTGCTGTTGAGTTTTTCAAAGTTGAGTTTTTGGCGCTTTGAGCAGCACAAGCTGAGTGCCATCTAGTTCCATTATGTTTGACAGAAAACAGACATCTCTACGGCGATATCTCCAGCACAGAAACTCACACTAAAACAATCCAGATTAATAAACAGCACTACAGATAAGAAGAAAAATATGTATTTAAGCATATTACTTGATGACGTAACTAATATTCTTCTTTCTTTGCCAACTGAACTAGTATGACTAATTGTTAGTACATTCTTATGGCTAAAAAATACTTTTAAAAAGGGTAATTTTTCATTGAGACATGACTTCAGACAGACGCCCTGTTCTGCAAATACATTAACAGACAGCATGAATGATCCAGAAACATCTGACACACGTGTGCCTCTACTATGTTGCACAAATCAGTGTCCAAAGGGTGTTTCTATTTTAGGAGTCACAAAAGTCTAAAAACTGTCAGACTGAGTGACAATTATTTACACCACAGTGATCGCTTTGTTGTTGGCTGTGGAATTAATGACGGTGAAGATGATCCTCGAGGTTGTTGCTTAATGCCATTTTTCTCTGCCAAATTACAGAGACAACAGATTTTCAGAACAGAAAACAACAGAGGATACACTTATTTTCACTGTGCGCTTAGTTCTGGAATACAGCTCAAAGAAAAGGCTACGTGTTAATCTTAGTCCTAGTAGCTGTGACGACCGGCGTCCCCTAACAGCAAGGTCACACTTGATTTGCTCATGCATCCTTTAGCAATTGGTAAAAAGTCTTTCCACAATGTGGATGTGGAAGACAGTGCACAACATCACAACACCACCCTCCAAACACATTTTAAAGTAGGTAAAAATAGTGAGTAATTAATTTATATTTCGTTTAACATGGTGTTTCCACATAAAACACACCTAAACAAAAAGATCTGAAAAGGGGCTGGAAGCGGATCAAATCTGTCTCCCTCATTGAGATATTCTGGATCTGGCCTAGCGCCTTACCCACCACCGCTGCTTGGTAGGTTTCACTTTCACTTTCCGCTTTTTCAGCACTGGCACAGCGCTAAAAGAAAGTATGGAGAGAGGTCTGGCTGTGTGAGACCGGTGAAAGAGCAGCGTGCATCAAGATGGCTCGGGTTAGCTTTAAGGGAAACACTGAGAGATTAAGCTACACATGTTTGAGCCTCAGTCAGACCCAGACTTAGATCAGGAGTCTGTTGAGAAAAAAACAAAATCGCTGACTAGCAGACGCACCGGAATGGTAAGTGTAGTTAGCATCTTTTACTTGTTAGCTTGTAATTGGCAGTGACTGACACAGCGTTAATGGCTGTGAAACATATGGCACTGTTAACTACAATGTTACTGTGTGTTCTTATTGGTTTCCATCCAAAAAGTGCAAACTCTACCACATTTGCTTTCAAACCTTTCACTGTGGTTATGTTAACTCTCACTCTCTGTGGTGACAAGTGTGCTGGAGGTTTCAGGTTTCTTTACAAGTCTGTTCCCCCGTCAATGTGTGCTCCCCGTAGCTTTCGTATTTGTGATGTAACTAATCCTGCTTGCCCAGCGTACGTTTGAGTCTCAGATTTTAGGGAAGAGTACAGGCATCATCCCCTTCAGTTGAGGACAAGGAAAACATCTCCATAGTGACAAACTCTGCACAGATACAAGTCAGTATAATCAAGGTCAGACATTTTAGAGGACATAAAACCATAAACACATTTTTCAGTGAAGCTAGGTTTCACACTACAATCACACTATCACTACTGTACCAAAGTTTGTTCATTTGTCATTCACTAAAGTCTGAGTTCAACAAAAAGGTTTCCAACTCATCCTGTCAAACCACTCATTCTGATGTCGCTCGGCGAGCCTTGAAAATAGCACGATTGTTGATTTATAATGAAACAAGATGCCATTTTATTGATATAACAATTTACCTTTGTAGCGAGGCTCATTCTAAATCCAGGCCTGCCAGCAGGACAAATCAGCTAACGCTAAACAAGGTGTTTCCAAAAATAAAATTGCAGTTCAAACTGCTCTGAAACATCACTGTGTGGCTCAGAAGCCAGATGATGTGCGTTTCTGACACTGTGGGTTTTATCAGCTGTGTCAAATGGTGTCCTTTTTGCTGCGAATGAACGTTTGCCATAACTGCTGGTTAAAACAAAACATATTAGGGAAGCTTTAGAGAAATCCTGAAGTAACCTGAGATCATCAGTTAGCATGAACACAACCATCCTATCACTTTGTTACGAGAGTAGTCTGGTAGATTTTTTTTTTATATATACATTAAACTTTAAATTTATCAGACCTGAATAAATCAGAAATGTACGTGACATGGTCGTTGTTGGGCAAGTGTCTCAAGAGACACTGAGAAGTTATCTCAAATCTAGCATTTTGTCAATTTGCTCACCATATTTTTATAAATATGAGGTCACAAACATCACTGTTGGTCATATTTAGTGTTGCGGGAGCACGTAACTTCACATCACACATTGTAACTTCATACCATTTAAATAGAACTATGACTAAGAGCTGCTTTAGCAGTGACATTTCCATTTCATATTGAGTTAAATCTTGAGGCAACAACCCTTGCTGTTGTTTAAAGATCAGGGATGACACATGTAAATATGGTGGATGGTTTCATATGTAAAATGGCAGAAATGTGGATGCCTTAAAATAAAGTCCATTAAATGCATGCTCCCAACAGAATATGCCATTGTTATTACTATGTTTGGGCATAAACCCAAGTGCAGCGAGTCTAAGTTGTTAACCGTTAAGTTATTTTAGGGACAGATGTAAATGTCAGCCACCACACGAATAAGAGACACATGTTTCACTTGTTGTATCCGGTTGTCCGGTGAATTTATGATGCGCATGATTTACAGTAGCTTTACATGTTGGCTGAACGACGCGTGTAAAGTGTTTGAATCCATATGTATGTGTGTGTGTATGTGTGCAAACCCCCAGAACCAAAATACACCTTTGGCCCTAGAGGAAAAAAAACACTCACCTTCTCTGCACAAACGCATGGCTTCTCGATTTTTCCCGAAGTCTTTGAAACTTTCCTCCGATTCAGCACCTGAAAATGAGGCGATCCGACACACAGACAAATAAATAGTTGCACTTGCTTGCCTGCTCGTGCTGTTGCTACCAGTAGCGTTTCTTCATATTCCACCAAAAACTGCATGCAATCGGCCAAAAAACAGGACAGGACTGGCAACTGTCGCGCTCTACCTCGCTTCCTCGCGCACATTCGGGACGCTGGGGAACTCACCGTCGTTGCCGTGGAGTTTGGCGGCGTCGACCCAGTTGCTCCAAGGCTGTCCCAGCATTATTTCTGGACTAGGCAAGGATCTCCGCTCCGCAACAGTCGCCATTGCTGTGGAGCCTTCTCCCCGCTGGATCTGCTGCTGCTTCAGCTGCTGCCTGGCCGCTCGGCGCTGCTCCCCCCTGACGTCATCCTCGGCCCTTTCCGACATTCTTTCCGCTACAATGTAACAACACGAGAGTCAGCGTTGGTCGCGCTCGGGATAGGAGGACTTTCTCACTGATTGACACGGCCAAACGCGTGTTGTTTCACCACACCCGCCCCCTTAGAAAATAACCTGTGTGTGTGTGTGTGTGTGTGTGTGCGTGGTCAAGCAACAAGTACACAGCTCATACAACATATGACATGGGCCGAAATGAGAGGCAGCTTATCTGACGGTTTATGGGTCTACTTAGCTTCATTATTATTATTATTATAATTATCATTATTATTATTATTATTATTATTTACATGCAATGCTTAACTGCTTGGCTTGGAGGTAAATGTTACACCTTGCTTATTAAATTAGACATACACATATATAAGCTCTGGTTCACTTGGGTTACCCAGCAATATATAGTAGTATTATTTATTGATAGGATTTTTTAATATAGCATATATATGTATGTATGTATGTATATATAATATAATATAATATAATATAATATAATATAATATAATATAATATTATATAATATTATATTATATTATATATTCAATTCAATTTTGAAGCCCAATATCACAAATCACAATTTGCCTCAGAGGGCTTAACAGCATACCACATACTTCTGCCTTTGGACCCTGACAGCGGATAAGAAAACACTCTCCCCAAAAAAACCTTTAACTGAAAAACAAAAAAACAAAAGCAAAAAAAATACATATACATACACACACACACACACAGTGTTGGGTAGTAACTAGTTGACATAGAAAAAAGTAGGTAAATACAGTTACTAATAAAACAATATTGGTGATTACAAAGGTTTCACCTGAAAATATTCTTCTCAGTTTACACTGTATGTTAGAATATAACATTCATTCTGTTGCTTTGCATCTTTTTACTGCGCAGGAAGCCCTACTTTTGCATATTTCCGGCCAATGTGGGCAAGCAAAGCCTTTGGGACAAATTTGAATGCAACACTTCTGCACTTGTGTTTTTAGGATTTTTTTTAGCTTTACTGACCAGTTTAAAATGTTTGTTAGAGAGGTAATCAAGTACATAATTTAAAAAGTCTGTTCCCCCATCAAGATGTGTTCCCCGTATTAGACAGTGACTGGCTTTTGTATTTGTGATGTAACTAATCTTGCTTGCCCAGCATACATTTGAATCTCAGATTTTAGGGAAGTGCACAGACATCTTCCCCCCGTCCTATATATACACATATATATAAAATACAGTAGCATATAGCAGCAGCATATAGCCCTAAAATGCATGACAAAGTCTGTACGTCAGCATTTGTTGAAAAGCGCATTGTAGCTGCTATCATTTTAGAATATTTACAGCCAAGATATAAAAATTCCACTGTCTCCGTTTCAACATCCTATCAATTACCGCCCTTTGAGTAAAATTTGTGATATTTTGCTATGTAAATAAATAAATAAAATTAGTGACCTGACTGTATGTGTTGATATTCTGCACCATGCCTATGCAAATTCTGAATATCACATCTTCTTGCAATGGCTCTTTTACGGGGCAGAACACTCAATTTCTCACTTACTTTCCATGCAAAGAAAAAGTAAGCATTCAAAATTTAACACATATCAGACACGAAGAGACACAGCTGTAGGCAAAACAAGACTCAAAATTCATAGATTTGCAGATATTAACCTACATGCTGATGGACGAATGTGCATACCAATATTTTTAAGATGTAGTGCTCAATACTTAGACTTACCACTGGTGTCAGTGTAATACTATGATTTGTGTTATGCTTTACATGTAGATTAGGGTCGCAGCTGTGTACCAGTGTCAAGGTATACCTGTGAAATACACATGGTAGAAAAAGTGATGGTTGTCACACTCTGTACAAATAAAACAAAACCTTCTGTTTTCATTCCTTTAAGGGTCATGTAACTAATAATAACAACAATTGTGTACTACCATATACTGTGAAACTGATATTTTCTGAGATGGTTATCGTACCATGACAATCTCATACTGTTGCAACCCTACTGTAGATAATAACTTTGATCTGAGTCCGCACACAAGAATACAGGAGAAACACATTTACAGATAAGTTGATCTTCATGGATGATGGATCGGTTGCAGTTCTTTGCCATTTAAATAAAACAAAACTCAAATTACATAGTTCACAAAATGTCTACATAAGAATAATGTAACACTTAATGAGATCTGTAACAGACTTGGACCGATTCCCCTGTGGCTCCTAAGCTTTTAGGAAGTCTAGAGACAGATTTATCCACAGCCAAGTTGTCTTTACTTTCACTTTCAAAATGAAATGTTTGTGATCAACCTCAACGAGGCATATAGTCAACTGACAAAAACTGACAAGCAAGAAAACAAGAAAGGGAGGCTCTTTATGTTGTCTTGCCACGGACAACATTCAGCGTAAAGACTCCTGATTCTTGTGTAGACACAAAGCAATACACTGACTGACTTGAATTTTCAAAGGCACAAATATTCCTGGTCCTCATCTGGCACTGTCCTTCCTATTTTATATGAATGATATAGTGGTCGATCATGTGTAACCATTTATCTTTTCCATCTCAAATCACCAGAAATTCTGTCGACACAGCCATGTGTCAGCTTGACATAAAAACAAGGCCAGTTTAAACAGCTATCTAATTTGTGTTTCTGATAAGAAATGAAGGTTATGTGAAAAAAAAAACCCTCCTAATAAACAGCAAAGAAAGTTGAATGTATTCCCATTTGGCATGTACTCCGAAGAGCCTTGAGCAAAAGTGACCTTGGCCCTTTGGTGCTAATTTCAAGCGTACAGTTCAGAATCTTGGCTTTGTCTTTGGACCAACACTAAATATAGAAATACAAATTAAGAAGTGTGTCCTGAACATGTTGCCAGTGTCTCACAGAAAAACAGTTGTGTTTTATTTCTTCTGGTCTGTATTTATTGCATATGCATAAACCTCAGTCACAAACTGATCCATTGTATCAAAGTGTTCCAAAAGATATGAACACTCCAGACTCCACTATTGACTCAGAAAATCTAGCTGCATGTGTTCATACTATGAGGATGTTAAGTTTCAGAGTGCAGCCTTTGTAATGAAAACTGGAGGAACTGTTAAAATGGTCGAACCACAGACTGTAGAAAAACACAGATGTAGCATCTTTAACTAGGGCTGGGCAATATATTGATGTTATATTAATACCATGACATGAGACTAGATATTGTCTTAGATTTTGTGATATCCTAAGTGTTGTCTTTTTCTGGTTTTATAGGCTGCATTACAGTAAAGTGATGTAATTTTCTGAACTTTACAGATTGTTCTCACTGTCCTTTAATTTGCCTTTTCCCACTTAATCATTATATCCACATTGCTGATTATTATTTATCACAAATCTCACTGTGCAAATATTTTGTGAAAGCAACAATAGTCAATCCTACAATATCATCACAATATCTATATTTGATCAAAAACACTGTGATATTTTATTTTCTCTATATCACCCAGCCCTATCTTTAACATCACTCATCATTCTGAAGGGATCTAAAACTGGCACCCAGGGTTAAACCTAAGTAAATCACGTTCAGGTTACCTGGTTGGTCAATGACTTTCATTGTACTACTTTATTTTGCATGATGCAAGATGCTTTTGTTTGAGGGCAACAACATGCGAAAATTTAGATTTCAACTTTTAGTGCCCTGTTATTTCTTTCTTAATTTACAAATTAAATTTTGCATTGTGTTCAGGAAACAGTGTGTCAACATATAATACTCTACAGGGATTTGAAATGGCTCTTCTATACACATCTATATTATCCACAGTAAACACAACTGAACACTATATCAATTATTTGAAAAACAGGCCCGATTCAAGTAGATGTCCCACATTGGCACAAAAACATTTAGTGATTTTCAAGAGGAATGCATAGCCAATCTTTTTTTCCACTGTAATGTTTAACTTCCCAGTTTAGCACCACTCATCTTTTAATATCAGTCCATTAATAGCCTATGTCAGCAAAACATTTCAGTTATGACATAATGATGCCTTAATACTAGTCCTAGTCCATCTCGATAAGTGGGAGTGACTATATCTGGGACGGGACCACAAGTGTAGTTAGTGTTTCTTTGTTTTTGTTTTTAAAACATTGCAAACTCTTAATTACTAACAAAATGAAATCACGGGATTTTCCCAGCAGCCCTTTAAGACATGCACTGTAATCTCACATAAGGCATTTTGTGTCCGGTGTATGAACCAATCACTACAGATTAAATATCACAGACTGATGACAGACACCTGCATAATATCAGGCAGTCAAATATAAAAGTCTGTATTAACGATCTGCCTTTGTGTAGTGGTGGTGTGGTATTGGATTAGGAAGGTATCTTTGAAAGTGGGAACAGAGCCCACCCCCTCCACCTCCTGCAGCGTTTCAAAAAGGTATTATCACTTGCACCGCTGTCTCAAAGACAATCGGACTGCTTTTCATTTTCCTCAGAGCCTAGCAAATAATTACACTAATACCTGTGTTTTAGCAATTACTATCAACACACTCACCTTTAAGCATTTACCCACAGCAATAAACAATGGCGAAAAAAAACAGGAGAGAAAAAACACGGTCATCTTAGTGTCAAGGACAAGAAATAAAACTAAAACTACACCCCTTGTCGCTGGGTCATTAACACAGCAGCTCTGATGATGTCACTTAGTTGAGACAAAGAGTGAAGCAAACAAACTTGTAATGCAATGAACAAGCAAACCTATTATTACTATCATTATGTGGGCTTTCTAAGATACATTGATCAATCCCTCCAGGATCTCGCGGCAAAAAAAACATGAATTTGCGTCCCAAAACCCTTGACTTTGCGGCCAATTTTGTCAAAAATTGCGATAAAAATTGCGGCATTTTTCTGTGATTTTTTTGCGGGAAATTGCTCATGACAAAAAATTGCTTGTCAGGAGAAAAAAAAATGTGATTTTTTTAAACCACTGCCTCTAAAAAATAAATCATGTAATCACTTGCTATAATAATCATACTGAATATTAAAAAAAAACAGCTGCAAATGTTTCAGTTGTTTAGTTTTATTGAATTAGTTTCAAAACCTGGACTACAATAATGTTTTTAAAAAATCCTGAGTGAATATTGTAGCTCTCAAACCAGACACTGTGACTGTAAAACAACATGTATGCTACATCCTCTGTAACCATAACATTTTAATAAATTTAACACATATTGTACGTATTTGAACAAAGTGCAAATTCTTATGTCAATACAGAGCGTCTCTCCATACTGCAATGGCATTAGCGCGATTTGATGACGTGTCTGATGACGTTTCAAATGACGTCGCATATGTGACGACTTCCAGTCAGCCGGAAAATGCGGAAAAAAACAGAAAAATCACGGGACTTTTGAAAAACTGCAAACCCCCGCAAATATTGCTGACTTTCGTTCACAATTACGATTTTCTGGAGGGGCTGATTGATACTCATTGGTAACGGGGAACAGCTACTGATAGTTCCTGGGTGGCCCATTGGTTGACACACTTCCTTTGTGTCGTAAATCAAGCCCAGGAGATCAAACGTGGTGGCAGACAGAATTTCATACTGAAAGTGAGGCTTATAGGGAACAAATCTTAACACCAACAGTGTCATTATTCTATTGTCATCACATTGTGCAGTCAACGTTTACATTCTCACAATAAGTTAAAGCAAAAAACATGTCTATTTCCACTTTAATATTTATACAGTCTAGTGAAAATGTCAAATAAAACAAACACCTCACCTTCAATATATGCAACCCTATACAGCACCAGCACTATAGCCTCAATAGGCAACATACTGCCCCTTTAAAAACAGAATTCTAACGTGTATTTCACCAAAGCAGAAATAGTATTAACCGTAAGACTGTTGAATTCACAGGGATTTTAATTTCGAAAGTAAGTGAATGTATTATACGTAAAGAGTAACAGAGAAGTATTTTCCTTTTGCTAAACACTAGTTATCTTTCCTCTAGAACACTCAATTTATGATGACTACATGTGTGTAGCCACAGTTTCTGATACCTATAGACAAGCGATAAAAATGTTTGGGTTGTATATGTGTTCAAAATAAACTCTAAGTAAGTGACAACGGTTATCATCTGTGAACACTTGACGACTACTTATGATTGTTATACAGCTACGGAAAACAGTAATGTCTGTAGACTGTAGATTTATGAGTGGCTGTGAAATCTTACCTTGGTAAAATAAGAAAAAAGGAACTTATTTTTAACACAATCAGTCGATCCTCATCAGTTTGGGTGATCGTTGGCCGCCACACACACTGGAGAGGAAGTCTATAGAGACACACACACACACACACACACACACACATTGAGAGAAAACAAGTCAGTATCAGGTTCTTTGTTTTACTTTTTTTTTTTGATAAAGTGAATACAGAATTATAAGATTATGTCTGGAAGGTAACGCTGTCCTCCCTGGGCCTTGTTGTGGAGTTCTTCACCACTACGTAGCAATCTAATCCATTAAGCACCATCCCTAACCACCCTTTCCATTCCCACTGTAATCTCTTTTAAACACTGACACCATACCCTTTTCTGATTGTTTTTGTTGTCTCAATAACTGATGCAAGATATAGAGGTAGATAATGACTTGCTTACGCAAAACACAAAGCCATACAGTGATAACTGTTGTGTGTGAGTAACAACCACTTACTTTAGATTTGTTTAAATTTGCATACATCAGAAGTTGTTTGTCAGAGGTTTTGCTGTAGCCTTTTAAATCTCTTGCTGTGGGTTGAAGTCCAGGACCAATTTAACCAACATCAAACTCAGCTTGATCCCTTCAGTTTAAATTGGGAAATATTTGTTATTTGACTACAGAAGTTTTGCCTGATCAGTGTGAATTAACCATTAATCTTTTGAAAACATGCTACAAGGACTCTGAATTTCTTTGTATGACAGTGCTTTCAGTTAAAATACAAGTTTATTACCAATAATTTGCTATGCAGCTGAACGTGACTATATTCAAAAGCCTGTTTTGGTAAGACCATAGAGGCATACAGAATATCAGGTACTGTATAACGTTATTATCTTGCTTCTGCCACTGAACTGGTGCTCTCTGAAAAGCTTGGGTAATGTAGATCAAAATCTAAGCTTAAAAGCAAACTGGAGCTCTGTGCTTTTTCTGTAATTGGTATTAATTGGGTGACAGGTCTGTTATTCCCTGTACTACCGCTACAGAGAAATACTGCTCAATTAACCACTTCCACATATTCTTTTCAGGTCCACCTCTACCATTTCCACTGATCAAAGTCCTGCTCCGTCATACTGACTACCCTGAAGTTACATGACCAGTGGGTAACCAACAGATCTATGGCATGGCAGATGTTATATCTTGGCAAACACAAACCTAACTAATATCATTATCAATGTTACCTCCTATAACCAAATATACAGTTCAGTCAGTAGTGTCGTGAAACTGAGGAGCTATGTATGAAAGAGCTACAGTTCCCTAACGCTTCAGACAACACTGATACGAACACGTCAGTGACCCTTAGAGCCAAAACTTTAATCCAATAGCCAATCTTTCATTTTCGCCACTGTTTGCTGTTGACACATTCATGTCACCGTCCACATACTTAAAAAAGAATGAAGATACTTGGGTAATTTTGCAGCCAGATGCCAATATGACAAACCCAACCTACAGAGGGCTTTTCAAATTGTTGTTGAATGGTGACTGTCCTGTGATCATGAAGATTAAAACAATGGCTGGGTGGTGTGACGCATATCCATTCCTGTATTTATAAGGGATTGATGATGTGGAAATCAATGTCACAATATTGATATGACCTGATATTTTTTAAGAAGCGAAAGACATAGCAAAAACATTGATTGTATGCAACAATCACAGGCAATAATCAACTAGCATTTAATGTCATGAACTCTGGTCTGCTGCTCGCTGTTGATATCAAACTAAACTCCTTGATTAATCTCTTGAAACAAGTAATTTGGACAGCAGAATTGTGTACAATCATGACATGATATGATCATAATGATATCTCAATATGACTCCAGTGAGAGTTAACACAAGATCACATTGAATTGTCACCCAGAGTTTACACATTTCTACATACTCTGACTATTACTGTGACATCAGAGGGAACATATTGAATACATAGTAATGTTGTTCTTCCAAACAGTTTGCTATCTTTCAATATTAACACGTCAGTACTCGTAGTTTGGGCTCTATAAAGACATTATATCAAAGACAACAGATATTAATTATTTCTTTGAGAACTAAGTACATGTCACTGACAACCAGGTGCACAACTTGACAGGACAACTGTTAGTTAGCTGATATTAGCTAGCCATCTTCAACTAGCTAACGTTGCTCCCACATCTACTAACGTACCACACTAACGCACATTAACATTTAACAAGATAAAACTAGTAAAGTCACAGCAAGTTAGACGTTAATTGTAAATACGACGCGGAGAAAAAGACAAAATGTCTTTGAGGAGTTGTGTCATGAAAACAGGCTCCATCCAGTATGGGTCTGTGACTGGTACAAACGTTACTAGAGAGCAGTGGTGGCTACATTAGCCTGCTAGCTGAAGCCAGCCATGACTAGCGTTAGCGAGGAAGCTGGCAGGACCCTGACAGCACAGCAGAAGTCATTAGCAGTCGTCACGGATCGACAACAACTTCACTCTTACCAATGCTCTGGATGCTGTAGGCGTACACGTGACACCAGGCAGGTATATATCAACTGGATGCACTGGGCGAAGAAGACAGGAGACGGTGGGAAAGAGCGAGTGCAGTGCTCAGCCTCTGTGGAGGTCTTCACCTGGTGCTTCCATGTCTGTTTACCAGACTGCATTCTGGGAAAGAGACGTCACCGCGCCAGCACGCACGCACACACGCGCACTCTGGTGAGTTAAAGCAGCTTCTCCATCATCAAAGTATTTTTGGTGTGTTGTGTTCAGTGAAAAACGATGGCATAAAAATAGGAACATTTGTAATGAGCACTGTTTTACAAACAAGGTCAATGAGATGCAACTTGTGCAATAAATTCTGTAAAGGATGCCCCTAATGAAATTTAAATTTCTGTGGTTTACAAGTCTAATTTTTGTGGATTTGTCAAGGAAAGCGCCTCTATATTTATTCCTTAACTTAAACTTTTGGACAGGTGCACCACGTTGTAATACAACTGAACCCTCTCCATGTTTTATTTTATGTTGAGAACAACATAACATTTTAGTTGACTTTATGACTGTTATGCAACACACCTGGCCATGTAAATAGTTATTTATGTTGTCATGGCTTCAAATTCACATGCACATTCACATGCAAATTACTTTGTAAATTAGGCTGATCCTGTACAGTACATTTCTGTAAAACAAAGGAAATAAAGGAGTCGCTCACAACTAGGACAAACAAAACTACTGTGAAACTTCGATTAGTAGCCCGGGCTATTATTTGCTTAAATCACTGAAACCAACAGGCCTATATTTGGGACAGGCCTTTAATTCCTTTCACACAAAGCTGTTGCTCAGCAAAGATCAGGAAATATAATCAAATTAATTACTAAAACCAGTATGTATATTACTTGTTTAAAAATTAGGCTTCAGATAATATATTGATTATGAATCATTCACTTAAACTAGCTCTGACAGTGCATAAGAGAGAGAGTGAGTTATGACACTCAAGGATTACGGCACCCGGCATACCAACACAACACCCCTTTATCTTGTTAAAACAATATTCACAACATGGATTCTTTTTTTATGAAAAACACTTTTGATTCTTTTGATCTGAGGACCCTTACGGACTAAAGGAATATGAATAACTTACAGGGTAATCGAGGACTGGACACATAATTTGAGGTAGTCAACAGCCTTCTTTAGTACATAATAAGAACTTCTATAAAAATTTAAAAAAATGAACTGCTTGGCAACCGGACCAGGCGTCTAATTGAGACAGGCCTTTATTTGTTGAAATGTGTCACCACACCCAGCTAGTAAAAGGGACTGGGCGTTTCACTGGGACAAGGCTTTTAATTTAAGTTTTACTGTAATTATGGACTGTGGTAAAAACTCCAGGAATACCTCAGAAAACAATAGTGGTAGCTTTATCAGTTTTTGTTTGTGCATATATACTCCCATCACTAAAAATCAACACTGAGCTCATCATCAGCAGGTCTGTGATTAAAAATTTAGGTTCCATGGCTATGACATCACTTCCGGGGGCGTGACACACCATATTCAACAACCTTGCAGTTATTTGCTGTGAAAGTAAATGACATAGCATTCTTAGATGAAAAATGTTAGGATTATACATTTTGTATAAATGACGGCTAGCTTGTATTTTTTACTTTTGTTATTGGATGTAATGGGGAATCAGAATTTTAAAAAATCATGTTCATATGACTCTTCTTCTTTATTTCAATGCAATTTTGACATTGCCCGTATTTGCCAACAGTATATTGTTAAAGTTGAGTTCATTTTTTATGTGTCTCTCACAAATTTAGTTAGCTTGCTACATATTTCAACAAGGATTTATTGAGCCCCTAACCACTTTTTCATACATTGCCTCAAAAACACTAACAAAGCCTAAAATTAAAAAAAAAGAAAGGAAAGAAAAGGAAAATCAAGGAGGAGGGTGGGTAAGATGGCTGGGACATCTGCAGTTTTTACAAAGCCTGATGGTTATGAAAATGATTCCAAAAAGATCAAGGATTAGATCATGTGCATTGTTTGTTGTTTGTCATGAGACATGCGATGAGGAGAATGGTCTCATAGAAGATGGGGAGGCATTCATTTGCACTGGCTGTATTGACATGTACACTGACTTACAGTGCAAAAAGCAGAAATTTAGCCTGAAAATTAATTATAAGAAGGGGATGTTCATGAAGGTTCCCCTTTTTAAAATTAAAATATATTACTATAAAATATTACTGGGCAAAGATCATATTTAACAAATGAAAAAAAAGAAAGTGATAGAGAAAGAAAGCCAAAAAACGAAATTTTCGTATTGTTTCATCCATACCTTGCGTGAAATGTATGACATTTTCCTCGTGTATGTGTCTTTTACCCTTCTTTTCTCATGTCTTAAAATGTTCTTCCATAAATGACTGAGAGAAAAGTGTTGATAAAGCTTTTAAAAAAAACTTTGAATTCAGACCGGGCTGCCTCCCGCAGCCAATCACCGCTCCTGTCGAGCTACTTTGTTCACTTCCTGCTGTTCAATAAAGTTTTCCCCAGCTCGGCACAGCCATGGGAGCCGTTACAGATGGTAAGTGCCGTTTTAATTTACTTCTTTGAGATTTCTGGTGAAAGCCATGAGTGGAAATGTGTGCCGAAGCTCTCAAAGCATCCACACACACCCAGACTTACTGTCGAAAACGAACCAGCTTTACACGAAGAAGCAGACTGCTTTCAAAACAGCTAACATACAGTAGCCTCGCTAGCTAGCTAACAGCTAGCTCAGCGGCTGTTGAATTTACCTGCTGTATCTGAAAGGTTGTTTTGAATCCAGCTTTCGCTCCTATTCTAGATGAAGTTATTCGGAAGCGTCTTCTTATTGACGGGGACGGAGCTGGAGATGACCGTCGCATCAACGTGCTGCTAAAGAGTTTCACCAAATGGTGCAACTCGCCTGGGACCCCGGAGGAAGGGTATGTTAGCCCTGCGGACCCCAGCCTTGGACTTTGTCATATTAAAGTGTAATGGAGAGCTTGCTTTGAGTCGTAAACCGTGTTTTACTTCTGTTCAGGTTCACGCAGTATCAGAGGATGATGGGCACACTGGCCCAGTGTGAGTTCTCCATGGGAAAGACGTTGATGGTTTACGACATGAATCTACGGGAAATGGAGAATTATGAGAAGATCTACGCAAACATAGGTATGACCTGAGGGGTTTCTGACTCAGACCTGACTGGCTGTCTGTATATTCTTTTATGTTTAAATGTTATTGCATTTCATACTCTCTGTGTGACTAGAAGATCAGAGTCCCCACAACACATTGCATGTTTTAGGAGTCACAAATTAACCTCATCTGCACCTTGTCCTCATTGCAGAACAAAACATCACATCTGCACACGAGAAGATAGCAGAGTGCAAAAAAGAAATTCAGAGGGCGAAGAGAATACGGAAAAATCGCCAAGGTGAGAATATTTTCAGTGCTGCCGATAGTCCAGGCAATTACTGACAGAAGAGATTTATTTCTTGTGTTACAGAAAGATTGTGACAGCCCAAAGGCAATGGAGGTGTCGTCCCCTCCATGTTGAAGTAAAACTAATATATTCAACAGTTTGACAAAGTGCTGAAACAGTTAGTAGATCAATTTTAAAGTTAAAGACTTTATGAGATAAAGAGTGTTCTGGCCAAGACTGGCACAACAGCACAAATAACATGATTTCAGACATAAAACAAACAATTTAAAATCATTAATTGCCAATTATTTTAACAGTTGATGAGTCATTTAAGTCAGTTTTCTGCTGTCAGCTTCTCTGATGAAAGGATTTTCTCCTTCTCTCTGTTTTATTTCATTGTAAACTGAGTATATATTTGGATTCTCAGACTGTAGTTTGAACTAAACAAGCAATCTAAAGACACAACCTTGGGCTTTGGGGCGTTGTGATAGGCATTTTCACTACTTTTTACATTTTACTAATTAAAATGTCGACAGATAAATCAATAAAAAAAAATTTAATTGTTGACATGGAAAAATATATTTCCTTGCAGAGCATGATGGTGTCTGTCTGACACAAGTTAATACGTTTTATTTTGTAAACAGCTGCAATCTCAGTTGTAATTCATGTAACCGTTCCTCGCAGATTGTGTTTAAACAAATAAATCATAGAATTGTTTTTTGTAATTTTCTAAATAAAACCGTACACACTATTTTATCAAGCAGCCCTCAGACATCCAATGAGTTTTAGCAGTAGTAGCAGAGGGATAGAGGACGCATTTCAAAATGAAAGTGGCCAACTAGAATCGAGGCTGTACATTTTTGAGTTCACAAAAGGTTAAAAACATAATAATTTCAGAAGAATTGGTGCCAATATAGTTTGTCAAAATAATATAGAAATAGAAATATGTATTCAAAGTGTCTGTTTGCAGCGATTCAGCTATTAACGCCCATCCCTAAACGCTTTATTATGCAACTCATTGCTTGCCGTGGTTGGCTCGTACTTGTCATGTTGATGCGCAGAGGTCAGAAGCGGTCAGGGTTAGGGCTTCTACTAGCCAGTCTTGGATATTCTCTGAAATTAAACTGGTCAATCTATGATTTAAAAAACCTCACAAATGTACTGCCAGAATGTAGTGACGTAGCATAAAGAGCATCACAGCCTGTGAAACATTGGTAGGAAACCCAGGAATATATACACCTGAGTACAAGTAGCCACACTGGCTGTTCCACTGCAGGTACAAATTGCATTTTTGCCTATGGACACCTGGTGCGAAAAGCATCTGCTATAAATATTTGTGGTTAGTTTGAGCTAGTTCAAATTTCTGCTTGTCTCATTTTCACTTCTTTTTCTTTTCCTCCAGAGTACGATGCTTTAGCTAAGGTTATCCAGCAGCATCCAGACCGACATGAAACACTAAAGTGAGTCAGCTTCTCCTTTGGTTCATCCACACATTGAGTTGTTCTGCTCATTCGTGTTAGAGCAGTGTTTGGCTTTCATGATATCAGATTAAGTGCTCAATGTTGGTTTCATCACACGCAGGCAGTTGGAGGCGCTTGACAAAGAACTCCAGCAACTTTCTCACATCAAGGAGAACGTAGATGCTAAGGTAAAGCCAAATATATTCACCACGTCTTCTATTTTAACTTCTAATGTCTTCATTGGTAGTCATAATTTGCTTTAATTTTTTTCCCTGCCTTTTGTCTGACACAGTTGGAGTTAAGGAAGAAGCAGTTCCACGTGCTACTCAGCACCATACAGGAGCTACAGCAGACACTTGAGAGTGAGTGATACTCAGCATTGTTTGTACCTGTTGATGTCCCTGTGTCATGTTCGTTGTTCTTAATAACTGTCAATCTGAACATTGTTAAAAAAACACAAAGAGGAGCACAGGAACCTATACCTCGCTAATAAATTTTATCTTTCCTAGATGACGAGAAATCGGACAATGACGACAACAACCAGGAGAGCCCTGCAGAGAATGGTGAATGAGCTCAAGGAGATCTTGACTGAAATAAATTAACTGCTTTTAGAGGATTTTGTTTTTGTCTCAGAAGACTTTTTGTATGTATTTTTGAATAAAGCTGACTTGTCCACATCTGCGTTGTTCAAGTATTAACCAGAATGTGGATTTAAATCTGTTTACAAGCATTTCTATAAGGAACTCAATTGAAGTTATTGATGAAGAGGAAAACTTTGAATTATGGGTATGAGGGGGAAAAATCAATGTGTCTAATTGGTGGACAGTTACTGGACTGGGAGTCAGGATTGAATCAGCTTTGTATTTACATCACTGATGCAGATCCTTCTCTGCTGAGGGCGAAGGACCACATTTGCTTTCAGATAACATGGAGGAAGCGACGTTATGTCTGTGTATGTAGAATAGGCTAGAATATCTGTTCTAAGTTTTCGTAATTCTTAAGGCTTGTATTAAAACAAATTGTATCTTGCACCACAGGGGGGCGCTAGAGTACACAGTATTTCTGCATAGACATAAGTTTAGTTTTATGTACTAAGTCTACCACATCCATCAACAGTCAAATGACTAGAGGACAGCACAAGCTACAATTACTGTTATTAATCAGTAATTGATATATTTTTTTCTTGTTTTATTTTATTATTAGTTTATTATTATCATCATTATTATATTAACACTACAGAAACGCTACACCTTAGTTTAAGTTTAGGAATGCAATTTAAGTAATCTTTCCTTTTTTTCTATGAAAGTTTTTTGATATTCATTATAGTATCTCCCCCTTTTTTTTTACATTTGGTTAGGGTTAGTAATTTTCCATTTTAGCACAGGGATTTCTTCTTTTTTTATTTATTTACTTAAAAAAAAGAAACACTTGTAGAGGTGTGTCACTTTCAAATGGCTTCTCATTATAATCCACTGTTGTGACCCACCTGTGCTCACTAATTAATCAAGAATGGGTGACGCCCCCTACCAAGCTTATAAAATGTTTGCTTGACTCCTGTCCACCCTTGTGCACCCTGATGAAGACCAGAGAGTCAAAACCAGTCGGTGTTTCAATGTCAGCAGCCATTCTTGCTCCAGCCATGTTTCCTTCTCCACGCATGAGTGCCTGAAGTTCATCTTTTGTTCCCATGTGCTGACCCTTTTCTTTAAGAGCCCCTGTGTTTTATCTTGAGTATCACATGATTAAGACGGTCCTCGAGCACACTACTATCTCGTTCTTCAAAGAATAATTGTCCCTGTCAAGAATATGTAACTCTTTAGTAAATAATGACAGTATTTTATGAAAGCGAGACACCTCAGGTTGGATATGTAAGTTTTCTGAAATTTTATGTTTAGATATAAATAATTGCTATTATCTAATTAAATGTGCTTTTAACATACATTTCCAGAACACAAATCTGAACTAAAATAACATCTATGTAATTTGGATGTTTTCTCTCCACTTGTCTGAAAGAGGACATATTATCGAAGCAAAATAGCCCAAAATCTCAAAACTGACAAGTGCTTGAAATGTTTTCACCTGGGGTGTGACACCTTAAGAAAACAGATTGTTAGAGGAAGTAGTCTTACATGTAAAACCAAGTTAGAGTAGCAAAATTACACAATTAATCAAAGACAATTTTTTTTAAATTTATTTAAACAAATAATAATGAAAAACATGCATCTGGAACATTTTCAATACTGTGATTATATAAACCTGACTCAAAAAAAGTTTGGGCGCTGTGTAAAATGTAAACGTGTATTCAACTGAATAGAGAAGAAAGAAAAGAGATTTAATATTCAAACGTATAAACTATTGTTTTGTGTGAAAACACTCATTTCAAATCTGCTGCCTGCAACACGTTCCAAAAAAAGTTGGGACAAGGGCACGTTTAACACTGTGTGACATCACCTTTTCTTTTACAGCACTCGGCTAAACAAAACTGGGAACTGAGGACACCAGTAGTCGCAGTTTTGAAAGTCAAATTCTTCCAGACTGCAGGCACGCCAGTGTGGCACCTGCACTCTTTTACTATGTAGCCATGCTGGTTACTCAACTGAGTATAGGCTGAAAAGGATTTCCATGTCATTACATCATTTCTATTCTACACAGCGTTCTGACTTTTTAAGAACTGGGGTTGAAGATTAAGAAGCATTAACTATCTGTTTTCTTTAAAGAGGTCCAGCCATGAGCTGTAACACTGGCAAAGCATCAAAGTACTGGCATACTGTTAATAATTTTTTCTGGGGACGATATTCCCTGGCAGGAACCGGAGTGGGTATATCTCAGAAACATGGTGTGCTCCTATGATTGTTTTTTGACATTGGAGTTGTTTTTTTGGGTGGAAATCCCAACAGGAGAAGATACTACAGTACATTTAAAACAAGTCCCCACGCACCAACGTTGACTTGTTGTGACTTACAGGTGTGTACAGTTGACTACACTGTAAAAAAGAATAATAATATAGCAATCCCACAACCACAATCCTGTATATGACCAATAAAAGAGGTATAGTAGACTCAGGCTGTTGAGCCTGGACCTTCTCTAGAACCCCACCAGGTATGATCGGGCCTTCATGAGGCGTTTGAGGCGACTCTGCAAAGCAGCCCTCTTGCTGCCGATGTCACAATCCTCCTTCAGCAAGTGCTCCAAGTTCTCCTTGTCCTGAATCATCTGCAGCATCTCCCTCTGCAGCTGGACCGCAGACTCCTGCAACATCTGGTAGCGGATCACCAGCGGGATCTGGTCCGCCAGACGCTGGCTGGCAATCTAAAGGAGGAAAAGGAAAGTTTGACAGATAAGGGACAAAGGAAGGGTCTAAACTTTACTGTCATTGCTTTTGTCCATCAATCATCCGTCTACATTAAAACTTACTTTGTAATACGATTTAATGTGCAGCATCAGCTCCTCAAGTGTTGCATGATTATCCATGCTGTATACAATACTCCTTTCTCTAAGGACCATTGCACCTTTCCGTTTGTCTTCCTCCTCATCCTCCTCTTTTTTCCTGTCACTCAAACTGGTGCTGTAGGTCCTGTCCTGTGTGTACACGATCAGCTCCATCTTGAACTGGGTTCTCAGCATGGACTCAGCAGTGGACTCTTTTTCTTGCTTAATGGCTTCGATCTTCGCCTAGAAAACAAGATTCTGGTCAGTCTGAACACAGCCAAGAAAATGATGCAAAATAAATTCTGTGAGACTCACAGAAGACGGCTACCTTGGCTGTTTTAATGAGGTTGGGAAATCCAATGAAGCTACTGTAGGCCAGCTGTATGAACGCCTTCCTAACAGCATCTGGAAGATATGGAAATACACCAAGATACAGCAGCTTGATCTCAACTGAGCAACTTAGTAGCAGTTGAATGACAGAAAGAAAAGAAAAGAAAACTTGATTGGTAAAGACATATTACTGAGTAAATCTGTCATATATATTCAATCATATACCTCCTATTTCCTTGAGTCTCTTGACAGCTGGTTCTTCCAGCTGTTTGATCTGCTCCTTGACCATGACCTCAAAGGTCTTGTAGTTGATGAAGCCCCGGCAGTTCTCTCCCACGGTACTTCTCTTCATATTCCTCCACCTCTTTCTCAATCCTCTTGTTAACTGCAACAAGCAAACATATATTTCAGAGTCCTGCTGACGGTCAGCTGGGGGCCAGATCAAAATGATACACTCACACTTGTCCTCCTGCGAGATCCAGGTGGGTGTTCCACTTCCCAAACTCTCTTCTGAGTGTAGAAAAGACATTGAGCTTGTCTCCACACTTGAGTTCCTCTCCCGTGGTCAGACTGATGGCATCCTGAGTGAAAGCTGTCACTTTCTGCAGCAGAAATAGTTGTTTACAGGTGTTTATGTTTATTCTACATACATTTAAAATTCATACATGGTGGTGAGCATTTTGCCAGGTAAATGTTACGTAGTGTGAGGATGCTCACATCAATGAGGAAATAGAGTTTCTCAGCTGCGTCAGATGGGGGTCCATTGCCATATCTCTCCAGCTCTGCCTGAGTCTGTGCAAGTTTTTCCTCAATCTGCTCCTCCAGTCGAGGCAGAGATCTCTGCAAATCACACGCAGGTCAAAGCTTTAACAACAAGAGTAAGCAGAGTGGCAAATCCTTAAGTGTTAAGGTGACAAAGAAACAACTCACCTCAATGTGACGCACCAGCTCCAGTGTGAGTTTCTCAGCCAGTTTAGGTACAGTAGCAAGTTCTTCCTTATAGAGAGTGCTACAACAAGAATAAAAAGACACTGAGTCCATGTCAGGTTACAGTACATGTAACCTCAGCATTAATATTTCACCATGAAAATTAAATTACAAAAAAGAATAAACCTACTCGAAATGCGCATGATCTCTGAAGAAGGCTTTCTCTCTTTCTATTGCTTCAGTAAGAGACACATTCTCTGTGATCTCCTTCTGACCTCTGCACTTCACGATCATGTAGCCCTTCTTCAGGTGGATGACCTCGTTATGGACAATTTCAACCACCGTGTCTTCTGTACCTTTGTCCACCAGGTCAGGCTTGGTCAAGATACCTGAGAGAACAAAGGGCAAACAGATGGTAAATTATCTAAAAGTTGAGCAACTTGGCCAAGTACTTCTTCTAAAATTAGCTGTATTTACCCAGAGTCCTCTCTCCATCAGGATCCACCTCCTGTGCCATCTTCAAAGCCTCTGTGGTTGCTATGTCCACGTTGCTTGGAACAACCACCAAGCTGATGGTTTCTTGTCTTGTGATGAACCTCTGGATCAGTCTCTTGATCTGAAAGATTTAACCCATATTGTATATCAAGTTATAAGTCTTTGGGGACACTTAAGCCCTGTTTCCAAGCAATACGGTACAGTTCAGTTCAGTACAGTACAGTACGTATTTTTTCTGTTTCCACTGTGAAAAGTTGCTGATGGTACCAGTGGAGCTGTTCCGTACGTCCCCATTTTTGGTCACCCTTCTGTTGGGGTAACTAGCACACAGATCTGGTACTAAAAGGTGGAGCTGTGAACACTGCAGTCTGTTGATTGGTCAGTAATGGACGGTCACTCTGCTCAGGGCTGAGTTGTGGCTGGTTTTGAGGCTCATGTAACCACTGTTCATACCGTGGAATTTAATTAGTAGACAGTAACTATATAATGAAAGGATGTTTTGCTGCCTCTTGCAGCAGCTGGAGTCGGAGAAAAAAATAACCTGATTCACTGGATCGACTGCCGGGATTTTTAAGGTGAAACAACTTGTAATGTTACTCAATGCATGAGGTGACGACATGACTCAATCAACACACCTTAAATTTCAATGTGACGACTCTGACCATCACTTTAGTTTTTATATGACATATACTTTTAGTAATGAGTGGATCTTCAAGTGTTTATAAGTATTAATTTCGGCCGGGTTATGTGAGCTGCATATATTCTAATCCTCACTCTGAGAGAAAAAAAAGCATCATGGAGCGTTGTTCCTGTGGGCTCCAGCAACACTAAACCCCTGAGCTTGCCTGAGAAGGACTAAAAATGCACAAACCCACTCTTTAAATATCCCATGGAGAGAGACTCTCACTGCAGCCTGTTCTATTTTGTTCTGAAAATGTCAGTGTGCAGCCTTGTTCCCTGGACGATAAACGAGGCTCAGACTTCCCTCTGTGTCACTGATGATGAGGAATTACAGTGAGTGCTGGAGAGAGCAGTGAGTGACAACAACCCTGCCCACATTTAAGGGTACTGTTTGCAGTGGAAACACTAGGGTCTAGGTACCATGTCTGAAGGGTTACTTTTGGTTCAATAGGTGCCATACTGAAAGTGTTAGGTGGAAACAGGGGCTTTAACTAGCATACCTGGTCTCCAATGTTTTCAGGTTGTCCCTTTACAGCCACCCTGGCGATGCCGGGCAGGTCAATCAGCGTCAGGTCTGGAACATCAGGAGAGGCGATCTCCAGACTGATGAGGTCATCACTGATCCCGACCCCAACCCCAGCCATTTCATCCTGAGCTGGAGAGAGAGGACATGATGTGTGATAATTAGAGACAGAAGTGCTGGTCATTGAAACCTTAAAAAAATCAATAGCTCCATCAAAACTTGGCCTTGTTGGTGACATTTAAAATGCTGTATACTTTACCTTTTCTAATCTCTTTCTCTACATCTGTAGGATCTTCTATCTCTTCCTCGTAGCCCTGGTAGCTTATCTTCCCGTACCACTCCTCTCCTTCTTTCTTTCTCTTCATCTTTAGTTCGAGAGGACATCTTGTCACAATGCCTGAATTAATGAAGAGTAAATAACGAGAGACAGCGAAAAGTGAAATCCAGTGTGCTTGGTGAAATTGTAAAAGCAGTAGGCTATCTCAGAAAATCATCTTTATAAAGGTGGGATCAATATTACAACTTAAAATATATTCCAGGCATAGTACATAAGCTGGAAAAGTCTAACACCAATGCCAACATTTTCTTAGCAAAATCCAAGACCCAAATGTCAACAGGGACATTTCTGTAGTGTGGCTCTACATGTACACATGGTGAACATTATACCTGTTGAACATCGGCATTTTAACATTGTGAGCATGTTATGTAAATTTAAAGAACAAAAAATAGTAAGTTATTTCCCCCCATTTGTATGATTCCTTGCAGCTAGACTTCAAAGACATGCAAAAGCAGAAGTCACAGAGTTCTTGGACAGCGACTGTTACGGCAGTCAGATGCAGCTAGAGGGGGCCATGACAACAGGCTTCTCACCTCGCCACATAATGTGGACATTCTACATGGATATAAACACTTTTAGAAATGGTAGGAGGACATTTCCTATAAGTTACTGCTGTCACACTGTACAGACAAGTTGACTGTATACACATGGAGAGGAATAGAGCTGGGTATCGCCACTGATTTCAATTCACAAGGTCCCGATTCAATTCGATTTCCGATTTGATTCGATTCAATTCAGCTGGGGATATTTAGGTTATGGCAAATTTTGCTCGAATGTGAAAGAGATTCTCAGAGAACTAATACTGTAAACTTTATGAGGCATTATTTACCTCTCTGTCTCCACCGCAGAATCTATACTTGGTGTTTGTGTGCATGCGTAAAAGTGGCGCAGCAGCCCTGATGCGCAGGCAGCAGGGAGCCAGTAACGTCGGAGTGTCCCAATACGACAGTCGTTAATAACTTACCACCGTGGCCGTTTATTACTTACGAGATTAACGAGGTTAAAGCTTCACACATCCTGGCAAAAAGTGTGTAGTAAAAGATTGATCTTGGATTTTATGACTCGATATCGGGTCATTCAAATGAAGATGGTTTGAATCAGATGAATCGATTATTTTCACCCAGACCTAGAGAGGAATGTCACAGATGTCTTTGTAAATTCCTACTTAATCATTAGTGTTTCCTTGTGGCATTCTTGCCTCCTGTAATGCCTACCAGCTGGCATGGTGCCTTTACACTCGCTGTAAAACCAGCCATGCAGGTTTTGATTGTTCCGTCTCCCAGCTGACAATGGCATCGAATCGCTGATCTTCTGATTAGTGACCTTTTCTACCTCTGAGGCACAGCTGGGTTCACACTGCAAGCATGCGGATTTTCCTCGGAGCGTTGCCCGCTTGATTTCAGTGCCCATATTAACTTATTGTGCTGTTCTCACTGGACGCTGCGCTGAGCACCCAGGCCGGCTCATGATCTGCAGCGATATTTTTGGAAATCTGAGTGAACCTCGCAAAAAAACACACTGAAAACGTATCGTTTACAATATAAAGTGTATATTGCATAGCAGAGTAGAATCATTTGCTGACCAGAGCGGAGAAATCTGGTGTGAAGGGCCAGATGACTGCTGAAGGGTGGCGTCTGCCTCCAGTGTGAACCCAGCATTATGCCACATAGCCAAAAATCAATGACTGCAGCTTTAAATATAAGAGGGATTCTACCAAATGGGTGCCATTTGCTAGTTGTAACTCTTCAAAATTAAAGTTCTTTTTTTTTTTAGCTTTTTTAAACAATTAATCTAAGAACATTCATATTTAACTGCTCAAAATGTGTATTGGTCCTTCTCAAACTATTTTATTTCTTTTTTTAGAAGACTTTTAAGTGAAAGATGGCTGCATTTTTCTCAGTCCTCTTACCAAAATTCATGTGTCATTTAAAAGGCATTTTTTAAAAGTATTTCAACTAATTCCTTTGCTTTCCCCTCAATTAATTGTTTATTTTGAAGGATAGGTTTGTTGCATGTTCAAATAATTGATATTTGTGACTAAAAATGACTTTACATACACACAAGTTGTACTTTTTAGAAAAATGCAAATACATTTTTCCGTTTTAATGCAGACCCCAACCTCAAGGTTTATCCATTTTTTTCAATGTGCAATTTATAAAGAATTAGATAAATGATGGAGCAAACATAATTGATAAATACAGTGGTTTATATTTATTTTTTAGAAAAAAAAAATCCATCCAGTAACAGGAATGAACACTGGGTAACAGGAATGAGTGTCTGTATTTGTTTGTAATTGCATGTTTGTGAGTGTGCTGTGTGTGTGTGTGTGTGTGTGTGTGTGTGTGTGTGTGTGTGTGTGAGATTTCTGTGTTAAAGTGATGTGCTACGCCAGTGGTTCTCAATGTGGGGTTCCCAGCAAACTGATAAATTGAATTGTTAACATGATCTAGAAGTGAACACAATTAAAGAATGTAGAATAATGACTGTTCTGATCATAGATGCACTTGCACTCTAGTCTCTACTCACAATTCTGGATAAAATAACAGAAATAACTGATGTGCTTGTACTTCACAGTGAAGGAGGTAGATAGAGAAGGAGGGAGGGAGAGACAGAAGAACGCTTATAAGGTATTCACATTGTAAAACTGATAATAAATGTCAACAACTTAAGTATATGTTCTCAACTTATATTCTCACCGATAACTCCATAGAGGACAATACTCATTCCTGTTACTACTCCTCAGTCCTGTTACTCTTCATATAAGTAACAAGACTGAAAATAACAGGACTGAGTTTTTAGCATAGAATTAGCAAATACACAAAATATAGCCACACAGCATCTATGCTAACAGCATGCAGTCACAGAGCACAATGTTGTGATTAACCAAAAAGTAGTATTTCTAAAATAAACAAATAGCATCTAAAAAAGAATTCAGGTAACAGGACTGTACGCCATTAATGACCCGTTCAAGTGTAAGTAAATGAGAGTAAATGAGAGAACTTGTTTTTGGTCTTCCCATGGCCTTCAGACAGGGGCGCAGATAGGTTTTTGAAACTGGGGGGGACAAAGCTGCAAAGCTGCCAGCAAAAACACCCCCCCCCCCCCCCCCCCTATCTTAGGCCTACTAGAGCACACCTGTGATGTCTCGTGCTCTCATGTGCTATTTACCCCTGACATGACAGGATGATGTGGGGGGTGTGTGTGTGTGTGTGTGTGTGTGTGTGTGTGTGTGTGTTCTGCATGACTGCTGACTGTTTTGTCTACCCTTTGTATTTATCTATAGCATCTATTCTAGGTCTGTGTATCATGTATTGAGACTTGGACTGTCAAACTTAATTACCCATCATTGGAAGAAATAAAGCTTATTGATTCTGATACTGATTCCAATCACTCACCAAGCATGCCATATGCCGTGTGCAAAACTGTTTTATTTAAACATAAACTGACTTTCAGCACACTGATTCTTTAAGAAAAGAAAATGTAATTAAAACTTACTTCTTACTTACTGTGCCTTACAAACACAAAGTAGGCCTACATAGCCTCAAACACGAATAAAATTGTAAATTACTCTACATGAGAGTTTTCAATAAATGGTCTCAAATGCAGACACAGATTAACTGAAGGCTCCAAAAACCTCTCTCCTCCGATCCTTGCCCTGAATATATTGTTGGGCAATGTCTCTCCTATTCAGATTGTCCAGCCTCTCTTGGTGGATGCGGCACACTGCCATTCCATTCAGCCTTTTTTGGGTCATGGTGGACCGCAACCATGTTTTAAGCCTCCGTAAGCCACTGAAACTTCGTTCTGCCTCAGCAGACGATGCAGGCACTACCATTAACAATCTGACAAGTGTCTCAACTTGCTCAAAAAGGCCACGAACTTCAACAGGCATTGCTTTTAAGATCTGTGCAGCATCTGCAGTGGTTTTGTAACTGTACCTGTTCTTAAACATGGCTAATTGAATTTTCAAATCTCCCCACTGCAGCTCAGGGTATTTCTCTGCTACATTGCTTGCAGTGGGGGTCAGCAGCAAGGCCTCCAATTCCTTTAGTGCTTGTATTCCTGGTTGCATAAACCTGTCGGTAATTTGTGCATCTACTGTGTCCAAGACTCGGTAGAACTCCACTCTGTGGAACTCCACAGCAGATGCAGGCCTGTGTGCAGGTGCTGGACCAGAATATCTCTTAGGGGGCCTATGTGTGCGAGGTAGAGCAATGGGCTCTAGAGACAGCTTCTCAACCATGTCCTCTGCTTCCTTAAAGACTTCCTCAAAGTGGTCCGACTTTCTTTTCGATTTTAAACTCTCTTGGACAACAGAGACTGCAGAGACCATGCCCTCCACTGTCTGGGTGCTTTTCTGGAGAGATGCATTCAGCACTTCCAGTTCACTTATCACATCTAAGGCCAGCATGAGCCCCAGCACAACATTGCCTTGTTGCAGCCTAACATGTAGGCCCTCTGCCCGACTTGCAGATTCCGAATTGCTTGCAGACATCTGATCTAGCGATTGCAGCACTGCGCCATATTGCCCGAGAACAGCACGGATAGCAGGTGAGCGTACTGTCCACCTTGTGGGACATAAAGGCCTGATAGACTGCACTGGCCCTTCTCTTTCAGATGTGGCAATGGCTTTGAATTGGTCTTTTAGCTTGCCAGACTGACCAAAAAATGTGCCAAGGTCATGAATCCAGTCAAGGGCATTTCTTATGAAAGGGGAGGCTGAGCAAGCTTGTTGTGTGACTAAATTCACACAATGTGCACCACAATGTATAAATGGTGCTAATGGCTGTTTTCTTTGGATGACTGCCTGTGCGCCTGCATATTTGCCTGACATATTTGAAGCCCCATCATATGCCTGACCTCTAAGGCCTGATATTGGCAGATTTAATCTCAACAGCACATCCAAAATGATTCTGGCAAGATTTTCACCTGTTGTAGAAGTTGTCTCATACATCCCAATGAACTCTTCATGCACCATCAAATCTTTGTCAACATAACGTAGACACAGGGCCTCCTGCTCCACACCTGAGGTATCCCTTGTCCCGTCCATTATGACGGCATACTGTAACACTGGGAGGGACCGGATCTCAGCTGCAATTTCTCTGACTATTGATGAACTCATCAAATCTAGCATCTCATTTTGGCAATCCCAAGATGTGTGGACTCCCCTCTTTCCAGACAACCATCTTGTAAAAGCTGCATCACCTTCCGCTTTGTATTTCAGGAGCTGGTCAAGGTTGCCTTGACGATGTTCATGCCCCCTAAAGGCGACTCCCTGCCTTGCCAGGAGCATAACACCCCCTATTATTTTTAATAGGCTTTCCCTGCTTTCAGCCTGTTGTGCACTGACTGCACTGCTCAACTGTGTGCTTACAGGTTTTCTCTCATATGCAGCTGTTGTGACAGCCACTTTGTGACCAGCTGATTTCTCGTGGATAGAGAATTTTTCCAGAGCTCTTCTCTTTTTAAAGCCAGAGCTAACAAAAGCTTGGTCCATGCTCTTGGCTTGAGCTGGTTTTCCGCTTTTGTAGTATTTAGAGCACTGAAAACACAGAACACCATCGATGCCAGGATTGACATGCAGCCAGGGATACTTTTCGTACCATGCTTTCTGGAATGACAGAGTACGGTCCTTCATCACTTGCTTTTTCACAAATTTGGGGTCAGGTTGATTTGGTTTTGTATATGACATGATGTCAACCTCCTCTCCCTCTCCTCCATCTGCCTCTGGCCTTGCCGTCTCGTCTCCTGTCCATCCTTCTTCTGACCCTCCTTCTCTCTCTCCTTCTTCTGACCCTTCCTCTTCTCCCTCTCTTCCTTCTGCCTCTTCCACCTGTAAGCCTAATGCACTACTACTGCTACTCTCCTGTGCATCACTTTCAATTTCACCTCCCTCACTGCCATCTTCAGGAACTACCTGCAAGCCAGGACAATGATAACATTTTAACATAGCCTATGAAAATCTAATATTTACACACTGTCATCACGCACAGAAAGTCCTTCACAAAACTGCAAAACTCGTTTTAAAACCATTACGTTCCAACTGTTTAACATTGTGAGAGGCTGGGGGGGCTACGTGTGTGTGTGAAGACTAAACCAGAGCATCCTGACTTTCAAACAATAACTGTGTGTTGCGCGAACGGCAGTCAGTCAACACCTCTTCGCATATTTTCCTTATGAAACAGTATGCTCGCTGAAATCATGGCGAGGAACGCCTAATTAAACATTAAAACTGCCTTAAGGCATTAGTGCCGTTGACAGTATTTAACGTGGGCTATCTACGGGCTACCACATAGGCTACCAGTCCCAGAAGACAACAGTTTATCTGCAGCCTACTCCGTACGATTTTATTTTCACGGCGACATTGCTTTGAACAGACTATCAAAAAAATGTAAGGTGATATGATAACGTAAGGCACAGTTTACTTACAGTTGTTGCTTTTTGAAAAAACGATGTAATAGTTTTCTGCCTTTTCGCTCGCCTCATCATGCCGTGTTGGTATGTTATGGGGTCCTAACTAGGAGCTGTCCCGTTGATGCCTGTCAAACTATTTCTTGGTAACCATGGTTACCAAGCTCGAGACGACGACGCAGCCTGCCCAGCTCAACAAACCGAATATGTTGTTTTATGAGAGATGTTGCATGCATTGCTGCGCACCTCAACAAATTAAACCTCATGTTAATTAATCTTTTGATTTCCCCGTGATGTTTGCCTTATCCAAAGTTTTTTTTTAAATAAAAGTGAGGGGGACGGATGGAAGGGCATTCGAATCTGGGTGTGTCAAGACCCCCCTGACACACCCGCTATCTGCGCCTCAGCCTTCAGAGGATTCAAATGAAGCAACTCCCTGTTGACATGTGATTTAAGGAATGTTCCATTTTTTTCCAGAAGGGACAAGGTGTTAGGGCAACAGGACAGGACTGAGTGCAAACTGAGGGACACGACTAAAAGGCATAATTTAACTAAAATATTATGCACTTTTTGTAAATAAAATATATGCAAAGCAGAGATTGGATATAGAGTCACACAATAATGCAAAAAAAGGATTTCTGAAGGATTTTAATGATTATAGTTTTTTATTTTATATTTATATATTTTATAATTATATAAGTGTAGAGTTAGAGGCTGGAGACATGCCAGAATGCTATTTTTCAGTGTTCTCGGTCATTTATTTTAATGTTTTAAAGTATATTTCTAAAATTTGTATTTGGAACAATGTGCAGCACATGTTGCTTAATAATACATTTTATTTTAGATAGATAGATAGATAGATAGATAGATAGATAGATGTCTCCCTGACAGCATCTTAACTTACCACTTCCTCTTGGCAGAGCCACACCGGACAGCGCCTCCAACACGGAGCTCTTCCCGGAGCTCTGGTCTCCTATCACGGCGATAGCAGGCAGCGCCAGGTCCTTCTCTACACCCAGAGAGCGAAGAGAGTCGATGAGGTCGATGCAGGGACGCACCTTCTCCTCATAATGCTGGTTCAGAGTGGTCATAATGATGGTAACTTCTTGTCTCCTGTAAAGAAACTGAGTTTAAGAGAGAGCATCCAGCAGCTGACTTGTCTGGGAAGCCGAAACTGAGTGCGGCAGCACAGCGGAGGATATTCAAGGGATGCAGCGGTAAAGGGAAGTGAAAGTTAGGTTTCGTTTTTTTGACTTTCATTACACGGAGCCGACACCCAGCACAGAGTCACCCTCCTTAACATCGTTAGTTTGATTTGACGTCATACTGGGGAGAGATCTTACACGACCTATGCTATGCGAGGCACCAGACATGAAGTGGAGGATGGTGGATGATTAAGCACCTGGCCTGCTGCAGACATGAATTAAGGTGGTCACTCAGCAATGTAGGCAGGTGAGACACAAGAGTAACAGATGAAGTGTAAAAATGATAAACATTATTGATACTACAATAGACTGCAGCAGGAGCAAAAGAAATCTACAATGATTTAATCTACATCTGATGAAAACTCCACAGTGCAGTCTGCCTGACCAGGGGCGTTACTAGGATTAAAGGACATTGGGGGCTTTGCCCAGACCACTGAAGGGACCGCTGCTAAATGGTTAGCACTGCTGCTACATAAAAATCTCCCCACTAGCATTTTATCATCTTCAGTTATCTCGTTCACAATAATACAGCTATAATCTTTAATATCATATGAAAAATTCATATTGTGACACTCGCAATATTTCAAGTTGTTGACATATTGATGTCATACTGTTACCCACGGCAACAACAACCATGGCTAAAAAGCGAAATTATTAGCGACTCTGGGGTGGTTCCAAAAAGAGGAGCAGCTTCGGTAGTGTGGAGCAAACTGTGGCAGCCCTGGACTTCTCAGACTCTTTTAGCAAGTTACAGCACAGAGGGAACTCATTCAGCGGCTCCTCCAGTAGCAGCACAGCGTCTCTCCATCTCTTCTCTCACCTTGCACACATGGGAGTCGGTGCTGTAAAGTGGTTAAAACTTTTGTAATGTAAACCCACAAGATGCTCGCAGCTCGACAAACAACTACATAAATGTGAATGTATGATAGTTATTATAGCATAACAGCTCAACTAAACTAAACTAAGGTACACTAAACTTAACTAAACTAGTCCAAACAAACTAAACTAACAAAACTAAACTAAACCAAACTAACTAAACAAAGTTAACTAAACTAAACTAGTCCAAACTAACTAAACTAAACTAACTAAACTAGTCCAAACAAACTCAAGCTAAACGGGACGTAGATGAACCAGTAAATCGAAAGCTTTGCTTTCCAGCTCAGCTCCCTCTTCACCATGACAATCTGGTGCAGCGCCCGCATCACTGCAGAGGTTGCACCAAATCGCCGATCCATCTTACGCTCCATTCTACCCTCACTCGTGAACAAGACCCTGAGATACTAGAACTCCCTCACTTGAGGCAGTAACTCTCTCCCAACCCAGAGGAGGCAATCCACTGGTTTCAGGCAGAGAACCATGGCCTCAGACTTGGAGGTGCTGACACTCATCCCAACCGCTTTACACTCAGCTGCAAACTCCAAGCGCATGCTGGAGGTCAGGGTGTGATGAAGCCAACAGAATTATATCATCTGCAAGAAAAGAAGAGATGCAATTCTGAAGGTCCCCAAACCGGACCCTTCTCCCCACAGCTGCGCCCCGACAACCTGTCAGTGAATATCACAAACAGGATCGATGACAAGGGACAACCCTGTAACAACTCTAACAAGTCCACTCCTGACAATTAGAAATAATAGTTTTTTTTTATTTTATTTTATTCTTTTGTAAGAGACAAGTAATTTAGGAAGGACCATGACTGTATATTTCACACCCATTTTTCATTAAGACAGTGTGGCTTTTAAATCAAGCACAGCTTGTTTAGTATTTGTAATTCTTTCTCTGATTTCTTGGTGTCTTTCAATATAATGGATTTGATGCATCACAGCAACAGAAAGAATGCTAGATAAATCTAATACAGTCATTGTAATGCACTCACTCACATCACCATGCACCATGCTCTGAATGTCTGCATGTTCAGACAAGTGTTCGGCCCAAATAATGAAACAGTGCATTAGTAACTTCTGGTTTTGAGAGCATGTTCAAAACGTTCACACATTAGCTGTACATAATAATAACAATAATAACTCTACACTCAAATCCTCGTATTACAGATAATATACCCACTCCACAGCCATGAATGTATGACACAATCTGAACAACAAAATCATGCTGTAAGGCCTGGACCTCCTCTAGAACTCCACCAGGTGTGCGTGGGCCTGCATGAGGCGATTGAGGCGACTCTGTAGAGCAGCTCTCCTGCTGCCAAAGTTAGATTCTTCCCTCAGCAATGTATTCATATCCCTTCTATCCTGAATCATCTGCAGCATCTCCCTCTGCAGCTGGACAGCAGACTGCTGCAACATCTGGTAGCGGATCACAAGCGGGATCTGGTAAGCGAGGTGCTGGGTGGCAACCTGACGGTGGAAAAAGAAACGTTTGACTGATGAGGCCAGTAATTGAAAGACGTAGCCTCTGTCTAAACCTTGCTGTCACTGCTTTTGACCATTAATCACCCCTCTAAATTAAAACTTACTTGGTAATATGATTTAATGTGCAACATCAGCTCCTGAAGCTTTGAATGATTATCCTTGTTGTATACAAGACTCCTTTCTTTATGGAAGTTTGTGCCTTTGCGTTTGTCTTTGTCCTCATCCTCCTCTCTCCTCCTGTCACTCAAATTGCTGCTGTTGATCCTGTCCTGAGAGGAAACAATTAGCTCCATCTTGAACTGGGTCCTCAGCATGGATTCAGCAGTTGACTCTGTTTCTCGCATTATGGTTTCTATCTTTGCCTAAAAAAAAACAAGACTCTGGTCAGTCTGAACACAGCCAAGAAAATTATGCAAATTGAAATACTGATAATAACTATCAAATCAAATCATAAGAATGTCACTAATAAACTCATGGACTACCGTGGCTTTTTTCTTAAGGTTACCCAATCCAAAGAAGCTACTGTTGGCCAGCTGAATGAACGCCTTCCTAACAGCATCTAGAAGATATGGAAATACACCAAGATACAGCAGCTTGATCTCAACTGAGCACCTCACTTGCAGTTGCATGGCAAGAAAAGAAAACTTGAGAAATAAAGACTGTTTCTTCATAAATCTGTCAAACGTAGTCAGTCTTATACCTCCTATTTCCTTGAGTCTCTTGACAGCTGGTTCTTCCAGCTGTTTGATCCGCTCCTTGACCATGACCTCGAAGGTCTTGTAGTTGATGAAGCCCCGGCAGCTCTCTTCCACGGTACTTCTCTTCATATTCCACCACCTCTTTCTCAATCCTCTTGTTAACTGCAACAAGCAAACATATATTTCAGAGTCCTGCTGACGGTCAGCTGTAGACCAGATCAAAATGATACACTCACACTTGTCTCCTGCGTGTTCCAGGTGGGCGTTCCATTTTTCAAACTCTCTTCTGAGTGTAGAAAAGACATCGAGTTTGACTCCACCCTTCAGTTCCTCTCCCGTGGTCAGACTGATGGCATCCTGAGTGAAAGCTGTCACTTTCTGCAGCAGAAACAGTTGTTTACAGGTGTTTATGTTTTCCTAATAAATACTTAAAATGTATGCATGGTTGTGGGCATTTGTCTTTGTAGCCAGGGAAATGTTATACAGAGTGAGGGAGCTCACATCAATGAGGAAGACGAGCCTCCCAGCTTCATCGGATGGGGGTCCACTGCCATATGTCTTCAACTCTGCCTGAGTCTGTTCAATTTTCTCCTCTATCTGTTCTTCCAGTTGAGGTAGAGATCTCTGCAAATCAAACATGGGTCAAAACTTTGATAGCTAAGGTATCATGACTAAGGATATGCAGGATTGGACCAAAACACAGACAAAGCAGGCAGAGTGGTATATTTCAATGTAATTTATTGTCAAAGCGAGGGTATGTAGTAGGCTTACAGGCAGGTACAGGTACAGGTTCAGGTAACAGAAGCTTGAAAGCAATAATACAAAGCAAGAGAGCAACACCACAACTTTAACAGGAAGTTTTCTCATATAAACTCCGGACAATGTCTGGAGAAATAAGGTTTCCCTTTCACACATGCAGCAACAGGAGATCATCTTTGTCAGACCTGTTCTCACTTGCTGGAAAGACTACATTTGGTTTAGGCAAAGGGGGACACCTGGGTAGAGCATGCAGGAGGCAGGACATAAGGCAGTTTACACTGCAGTCAGGACGCTGGTTCATAATTTGATCATAAACTATCAAGTCTCTTGCTGTTCCTTGGATTTGTCTGATGATTTCATTTTCTGCCCTAACTGACGGAAGTTACCAAATCCAACCCTCGAATGTTTGTTTTCTTTCAGTTTCGTGCAAGCCTCAGGATAAAAACGTCACTGATACACCAACTTGCTGGCTGTGAGTTTTTCAGATAATTACCTGCTCTATAAACACATGGGCTCAATTGGACATTACAAGGACTTAAAAGGAGTAAAAGGGACTTGCTGTCAAACTGGGGCTCGGCGTTTAATTGAAGTTTTATGGTATTCAGTAAATTTTTAAGATGATGAAGATGAAAAACAAATTTACCTCGATGTGATGCGACAGCTTAAGAGCAAGGTTCTCAGCCAGTTTAGGAACAGTGGCATGGCCTTCATTGTAGAGAATCCTACCGCAAAAATAAAAAAGTGCTGCACAAACTGTCAAACACTTTACCACGTAACAATTTTGCATAATCACCAAAAAAGAATGAACTTACTGGAAATGCGCATGATCTTCGAAGAAGGCTTTCTCTTTTTCTAATGCTTCAGTAAGAGACACCTTCTCTGTGATCTCCTGCTGACTTCTGCACCTGACCATCATGTAGCCCATCTTCAGGGGGATGACTTCATTACGGACAATTTCAACCACCTTTTCTTCCGTGCCTTCGTCCACCAGGTCAGGCTTGGTCAAGATACCTGGGGGGTGCAAGGAGCTAAGAATTGTGTAACATAACGTAAGAGCTAGGCTGCTCTTTTTTAAAATTAGCTGTATTTACCCAGAGTCCTCTCTCCATCAGGATCCACCTCGCGTGCCATCTTCAAAGCTTCTGTGGTTGCTATGTCCACGTTGCTTGGAACAACCACCAAAATGATGGTTTCTTGTCTTGTGATATACTTGTGGATCAGTCCCTTTATCTGAAAGTATTAATTCATATTCCATGTCAGGTTAGACGTTGTACAACACTTTGTGTGAAATAAAATGTGAAATGTAGATAAGAAATAGTTATGAGGATGAATGTATTTTTAACAACTAAAATACTGCCACAAATCTTTGATCCAAGTCAATTAAAACTGGACTTTTCATGGTATTAACTTTGTCTGTAGGCTACGGCACGACAAAGCAGCAAACAACAAAATCCATCCCGCCCTGTTAGATCAGATTTAGACATTTGGAATAATGTCAGCTAGTAAAAGAAACAAATCTAAAACCTCAGTTATGCTATTAAACCATTCATTCATTCATTCATTCATTTCCGTAACTGCTTATCCTGTCAGGGGCCGCAGGGGGGCTGGAGCCTATCCCAGCTGACATTAGGCAAGAAGCAGGGTATCACATCACTATCGCAGGGCTGACACATAGAGACAGAAAACCACTCGCGCTGACATTCACACCTACAGACAACTTAGAGTCACCAGTTAACCTAACATGCATGTCTATGGACTGTGGGAGGAAGCCGAAGTACCTGGAGAAAACCCACACTGACATGGGGAGAACAAACTCTGCACAGAGGGTCGGGTTTCTGGTTCCAATCCCCAGGAACTGTTGTCGCCTCACAGCATCTAACTTGCAGTGAGGCGACAATGCCAACCACTGCACCACTGTGCCCCCCTATTGAACCATGCAGAAAGGAAAAACCCACCCGAAGAAGCCATTCAATTCAAAGTTGTTGACTGTTTCACATCTTTAGGCATTCACATTGTACCATGTCTTGAGAATATTGCAGAAACTAACAGACCAGCATTGCAAGAAATCTCAACTCCATTAGATAGATGGACATCTATAACAGTGTTGTTAAAATGTTTTGAAAATAATTACTCTCAAAATAACTGTACTTCTTAAGTTGTTATATTTGTTTCAAAATTTACCATTGCCACCAGCAAGTAATACATTCTCTCAGCTACACAGACTTTTCACGAGATGCCCAGGGTTGTGACTGTCACTGTTGTACCTGCCATACGATACAGGGGGGTTTAGATGCCCTAATCCCCTCACTGATGTTTTAGGATGCATTCACACTGGCGCTATTTGGTCCATTTTAAACGAACCCTGGTCTGCTTCGACAGATAGTTTGGTTAGTTTGGAGTGGTGTGAACACTCATTTGAACTCTGGTGTGGACCAAACGAGCGAACTGGGGGTCTCGGTTCACTTGCAAGTGAACCCTGGTGCAGTTTGCTTACAGTGGGAAATGCAAGCGGACTATCCAGCGGACCAAAAAGAGGACGTGAGCCAAAGAGAGGAGGTGACGTAGAGTGCACTGCATTTCGGTATTTGGTGTTTTTGTGGTGACCTACGAAGCTTTTATTTACTTCAATTTCACAGATAAGAAACCATAGATTGTGAAGACAGAAAAGCCTCCACTAAAATAGCATTTTAAGTCTTGTGTGTGATTTTTCCTTCAGGGATTTATACTTTGAGATTTATCCAGGTTTCATATGAGAGGAGGAAATCTCAGCTCGTAGCTAGGCTAAGTTATACAATGTTAAATGCCATAGGCTGGCGCTAATAACGTTAGCATTTTGTATTTCTTTGGAAAACATGTTTAGTACAAGACAGTTGTTTTGTCGGTGAATCTTGTGAGTTAAAATGGAGCCAAATTGTGTGCCGTTACCTTTGTTAAATGCTGCTGTTGTCCCTGGCTGTATATGAGTATATATAATTATGTATTATATTATATATAATTTACAGAGGAGGATACCCCCTGCGGAGGAAGATGGAAGGTCACCTACTGAGTTTGCCATTTCCCATTTACCTGTACTCAGCTAGACTTAAAAAGAACACGTAAAAATCCCATTGATAGACACACGATTGGCACCAAGTCAAAAACATCTGGAGAACCTGCCTCTCTCTCACTCTTTACCCCAGTATGGAGAAAATAATTTGTTTCCTCCAGGAAGGTCTGATGGGGTGTTTAAAACTGACAAGAGACTTAAACAATCCTGATCATGAGCATCCAACGTCATCTGAAGAAATTCCTGATAAATAAACATGTTCCATGATAGTTCTTCAAATACTTACAACTGAGAAACTTCATCAACAAAAACACAATAAAAGCAGTCAACTGTGTGGTTGCTGCCAGCTGCACTGTGCGTGTATTCAGTTTTGCCAAGTGATAATGCTGTTAGTTATGGAGGGTTTGGAAGTGTATGGACTATATTAACTGGTGCTCAAGTACTTAACTGGATGGTTTCATGAACACGATACATTGATTTGACTGACTGAAATGTAAACACACACAAGACTGCTCCGCTGCTTCACATTTCCTTTGGTACAATGAGGTATTCATTTTTATCATTTTTAAACAGATTGCAATTTTTTTTACAATTGCGGTGCTCGCACAGGCAGTGAGGGGAAGAATTTCTTTAACAGACACACAAAGCTTTTTTTCAGGATGATCTGGATAATACACACACCTCACTGTCAACACTGACAGTGTGTTTTGGGAACACTTAACTAGCATACCTGGTCTCCAGTGTTCTCATCTTGTCCCTGCAAAGCCACCCTGGCAATGCCGGGCAGGTCAATGAGCGTCAGGTCTGGAACATCAGGAGAGGCCATCTCCAGACTGATGAGGTCATCACTGATTCCCAGTCCGTCCCCAGCCAATTTATCCTGAGCTGCAGAGAGAGGACATGGTGTTTGATGATCACAAAGGATGGATGGGCAGATCGCTGAAACCTAAAAAATTGTCATACCATTGATACTTGGCTTTTGATAGTGACATTTTAAGGTCTAGTGTGTAGGATTTAGTGGCATCTAGCCATGACGTTACAGAAGTGAAACTTCTTCCATGTGCCAAGTGTGCAGGAGAACTATGGTGGCCGATGTAAAAACACAGATGTTCCCATCTAGAGCCTGCTGGAACAACATCTGTGGCAGAGGCCCCGCTCCATTTATAGATATAAACGGCTCATTCTGAGGTAACAAAAATACAACAATTCTTAGTTTCAAGTGATTATAAACTAATAAAAACATAGTCATGTATATTAATAGATGCTCCTAAATCCTACAAACTGGACCTTTAGCAGTGCTGCATACTGTACCTTCTCTTATCATTTCCTCCACATCTTCAGGGTCCACTATCTGTATCGCCACATATTCAGGGCCTTCTGTTATTATCGACACAGCTTCAGAGTCTTCTGACCGTATCTCCACATCTTCAACGTCTCTTGTGTCTGCCTCATAGTTCTTGTAGCTTATCTGCCCGTACCACCCCTCTCCTTCTTCATTTCTCTTCATCGTCAGTTGAAGAGGACATCTTGTCACAATGCCTGAATTAATGAAAGGGAAATGATGAAAGAGGGGGGAGAGTGAAATCCAGTGTACTCTGTGAAATTATAAAAAGCAGTAGGCTATCTTAGAAAATCTTCTTTATAAAGGTGGGATCAATATTACAACTAAAAACACGTTCTAATCAAAGTACATATGCTAGAAAAGGCAAACACCAGTGTCACCAGCTCTCTATGCACACATGGTAAACACTATACCTGCTCAACGCTGTGAGTGTTTGTGAGCATGTAGGCATGGGGACATTAGTATTTGGATCAAAGCACCTACATACAGCCTCAAAGGACCATTAGCATGGTTGTAGACTCTTAGATTGTTATTTAAAGCAAATGTCCAAAAGCCTGTTTCTACTGGAGTCAACATCCCTGCTCTGCCCTGATTTTTTTATTGCTATTTACATGCAATGCAGTGGGATTGTTGTGCACACAGAGTATCCAGAAACTGAAGGTTGTGGTGTGTTTCAGACCAAGGGCTTGAAGAGCGCCTGCATCCTCCGACCCACCACACACTTCTAAAGTAGGTTAGGTAGCCAGTTGTGTAAAGCCAGGTGTAGTCTGACTTACAGGAGAATTACACTGAATTACAGAGAGGTGGGATCTCTGGAACACCTGGTCATTTAGAGCATACACGCAGCTCCTAAAAGAAGCAAAGGAGGGCAAGGTGGTCCTGTGGTTGGACCTTGCCAACACCTATGGGTCCAAAGTGCACAAGCTGGATGAAGAGAGTCTTTAAGGCCACCGCGATCCCAGGGTCTGGATTATTTCAACAACTTCCAGATGAGAGTAACTTTGAGGTCTACATCATCAGAATAGGTCTGAATAAAGAATTATGACTGTCTGCGTCGTCTCAGCCATTCTATTCGCCCCTGCCATGAATATGGTGGTCAGTGCAGCAACAGTGCTGGGCAAGCTACTTGGAAATGTAGTGAGCTAAGCTACCAGTTGCTCAAATTAAAATAAAGTTTCACTAAAATGAAGCTATCCCCAAAGAAATGTAGCAAGATAAGCTATGAGAAAAAGGCAGGTAACTTGCTACTTGCAAAGCTAGTCTTATTTGTTTTTACTTTATATCAGATGGGTTAGAAATACTGTCAGCCGAACAAATTGGCAGGCAAAAAAAAAATGTCAGTTTGTTATAAAATAACAGACTTAAATTAAAACTTTCTTATTTCCTTTTTTTTGGAAGACTTTGTGACATTTGAACATGTCCTCCAATAACATGACGTCATCATTAGGCCTATTACTGCTCAGAGTTGCAGGGCTCCTTACTAAAGGTTTTTAGGCTAAGTTAGGAGCTCTCTGAGAGTATTCTCAGAATGTTTGATAAAAATAAATTATATAAGAAATCAAATGTTAGCCCCACCCCAGATAATATTGAATTTTATAAAAAAAATATCTATATCTGTACAACCTGGTAATTAAAAAAAAAAAAAGGCATCCACGCCTGTTCCATTTCAATTATCCGATGGTGTGAGGAATTTCACTAATCATTCTGATACAACTAGTAATTAACAAGTAATACTTGGTATACTAATGGTGATACTGCAGGTGAAGTACTTTTCTAAAGCTCTGATGTTTTGTTTTGTGTTTTTCCTTGTGGCGTAAATGCTGCCTGCCACTCTTGATGGAGCCCACAAGTTGGCGCGGTGGATTTACACCTGTTGTAAGAACAGTCATGCAGGTTTGGAGATTCCCAGCTGATGTGAGTCATCTTCAGTGTAATCAAAAATTACATCATTCTTTCCAGGAAACAATGTCCTAGTTACAGTATTACAATTACAGCACCACAGACATCAGTATAGTAGTCCCAGTGACATCTGTCGACAGCATCAAAATCAGGCTGGTGAATCTGAAATGGCCTTTTCCAAGACACTGGATTGCAGGAGACCAAAACAGAGCTAAAAGACTAAACAATGCAGGACTCAGCTGGGTGGGCAGAAGCACAGCTTTAAATGGAGGCTGGTGCTGCTGTGTCTGATGAATTTGTAGGGAACAGATCACACAACAAACTTTATAAGGTGACATGTTTCTCTGCTTGTTGTGGCTCTTCTGCATCATTATTGTCTGATAGCTACTGAGGTCTTACCATTTCCTCTCGGCAGAGCCACCCCTGACAGCGCCTCCAACACGGAGCTCTTCCCGGAGCTCTGGTCTCCTATCACGGCCACAGTAGGCAGCACAAAGTCCTCCTCCACATCCAGAGAGCGGATACGGTCAATGAGGTCAATACAGGGACGCACCTTCTCCTCAAACTGCTGGCTCAGAGTGGTCATGGTGATGACTTTTTGTCTCCCGTGAAGAAATTATATATTTAAAAAGTAATGAAACCGCCACTTAAGTGATTTGCTCGTGTTGAGTGAGCAATAGCAGGTGCTCACAGGAGAAAACTGCGAGTAGCACTTCAGATAAGAAGTTAGGTTTCGTTTCCTTTACTTTCATTTCTTGTAGTGTCAGTGAGAGAAATACCAGCGGAGCAGATGTCGCACCCAGAGCCATCTACCAGGGAAACATATTGGGTGCGTCCGAAGTCTGAATAGATACCGTAGCTACGACGTAGGCTTCACGTCGACGTGCGCCGTAGTGTGACGTGCACCTTCCCAGAGTTGTAATTACGCGTCGCAGCCATGCAGACCTCCTGTCTGTGTGTCTGCATCCTGAAACCATTTCCCCTCAGTGGAAACTGTTTACTTTAATTTCACAGATAAGAAACTATAAATTGTGAACACAGTAAAGCCTCCCCCAAAATAGCATTTTAAGCTTAGTGTGTGATTTATCCTTCAGGGATTTATACTTATGGAGGAAATCTCAGCTCATAGCTAGGCTAATTTATACAATGTGAAATGCCATAGGCTGGCGCTAATAACGTTAGCATTTTGTTTGGAAAGCGTGTTTAGTACAAGACAGTTAATTTGTCAGTGAACTTTGTGAGTTGTAATGGAGCCAAATTGTGTGCCGTTACCTTTGTTAAATGCTGCTGTTGTTCCTGGCTTTATATGAGAAAAGGAAAAGATCGCTGGTTGCTAGGCTAATTTATACAATGTAAAATGCCATAGGCTTGTGCTAATAACGTTAGCATGTTGTATTTGTGGGGGAAATGTGTCCAGATCAACAGAAGTGTTTGTCTGTGTATGCTGCGAGTGCTAGTGAAGCCTATTTGTGTACTTGTGTTTGAAACTATCTCTATTAAGCCATATTTAATGTGTGTTTTGGATGTATTTTGAATTAACTAAACTTTACAGCACTTTCACAGAAACCTCCGCCGTCCACTAGCGTTGTGGAGGTGTAACTGCAGGGTGACAGACATTTGACTGTTAGGTTAATGTTTGCAGAGGGAAAAATACTATACAGCAGTTTGCATTAAAGATCAGTCAGATATAATCAGGGTTTCACATTTGTACAGGTGTCTTTGTGATGCTACAATCCAACTGCAAATAAGGGAACACTTATCTTGATAAACAAATTATTCAAGTGTGAAATCTTTACTGATGCACATTGTATAGTTTGTTGAGAACAAAATGACGTAACAATGGTCAATGGAAACCAAAATCATCAACCCACTGAGGGCTGGATTCAAAATCACACCGAAAATCAAAGTAAAAAATTTAAATCACAGGCTGATCAAACTTGCGTGAATTTTATCACTGCAGCTCATAGTGTAACTCAGTGGTGTGTATGGCCCCTGCGTGCCTGTATGTGAGTGAAAAATGAGAAGATGTTTACAAAAGTTAAAGAGAGGAAATGTCACCAATAAATCTCTGGGATATTTATTTAGCCATTCATTTATTTATTTTAATGACAAAAGGAAAATATATGCTACTAAAATGCAGGTAAACATAAATGGGAGAACTTTTACTTTTCTCCATGGTTATCAAATACAATGACAGCTCCTTTTTCCGTCGCACAGAGGGAAGTTTGTCCCAAAGCTTGTGGCTGTGTTTTTAACACTGGAAATACAAGAGAAGTTGAGAGTATGTTTCCAGCTTTATTTAAGTAATCAGCGACCAGCCAAAACATTAAAACCACTGGTGTGTGACGTGAATAACATTGATCATCTTGTTACAGTGGAATGCTCTGCTGGGAAACCTTTGGTCCTGGCATTCATGTGGATGCTACTTGACGTGCTCCACTGTTGCAGATCAAGTAAACCCCCTCAACAGCACTGGCTGATGGCATGGACTAACATGTTATCTTGGCTAATAGGTAACATCATTAGCACTTAACTTTGTCAACCAGTTTAACCTTATACTTATTAGCTAACTTAGTTAAGTGTTTCTTTCACACCGTACACACAAAAGGGAATATATAAATATATATGAGAAAACTGTATAGTTATGCTGCCGCTTGCTCACAGAACATCTGATGATGGGGTGCACATTCAAACACGATATCCAGGGAGCCGTTTCAACATTTTATATCTTGAACAGTACTATGGTTCTGTCTGTTAGCTTTAAATAATACACACAGGATTGACAAAGTAAAACATTTTAAAAGTAAAAAGTCCATATTCACCCACATCAGTCCTCTCTTTGTTTTACCTGGCATGTTTGGAAGAAAAAAAGAGAGTCACAGGCCTGAAGGGTGGAGTTTTATAATCTTGGGGGGCGTGGTCTTGTCAGGAGTACAGGTGGTGTGGAGACTTGTGATTTAACATACAGCTTGTGTTTGGGATTGGCCCTCATTACCAAATACTACGTTAATGTTTCTCAACGTCCTGTGTTGTTAGATCTTGTTAAATAAAGTTCTTGTGAGGAAAGAGCTTCAAAAGAGTGATAAAAAAGCAGAAGCATCTCCCTCCTGTTGAATCGTCTTGGCGTGATGGCTCAGTGGGACACAACAGTGGAATAAGAGGAATGACTTAAAAACATAAAAAAAAAACTCAGCAACTTCTTCTTCAAGGAATTTGGTTTTAAGGTTTTCACTGCAGCTGGGTCGTGTTGAAGTTGTATATGTTCAAACTGAAGTGAGTCAACAGCGTGCGTGCCTTTGACAGGCGCTTGAGGCGGTTCTGAAGGTGGATTCTCTTCGTTTTTATGCCAGAGTCCTCTTGAAGCAGGGACTCCGTTTTCTCCTTGTCCTGAAGCATCTGCAGCATCTCCCGCTGCAGCTGGACAACAGACTCCTGTAACATCTGGTAGCGGATCACCAGCGGGATCTGGTCAGCCAGACGCTGGCCGGCAATCTGTGGATTGGAGAGGAGGAAGAGCTACTATCTATATCTGTCTGTGTCACAAAAATATCTTTATTCATATCTGTATTCAGATTATACCATAAATGGACGTGGTTTATACTGGAAGTTGGAGACATTATCTACTTTGCTTCATTTTCTGCATTCAACTCTTCCTTGCTGCTCTAAAACAGCAGCCTACACAGCAAGTCGATCTGTCCAACCACTGGACAACTGTTTTAGAGCGGCAAAGAAGAACTGATTTGCGGTAGATGGTGTAACGTTAGCCGTAAGCAAAATGCGAATGTAGCTTCACTGGGAACACTTAGCAGACTGGTCCTGATGGCCTAAGGGGTCTAGAGGGTTCATAGCGAGGAAGCAAGTCAGAGATGTATTTAAACCATTAAATGATTTATAGACAAGGAACAGTAGTTTGAAGTCTTGAGACACTGTACGACTATGGATTCAACACCCTCCTTAAATCAAACCATCTCTTTGGGGTCTAATTGCCAAAGATTTTCCACATTTTTCATTCTTATGTGCACATGCTAATAAATATTCTTTTTCCTATAAAAAAACAACAAGTCTCTCCTGATTGAACTGGTGTAATATGCTCAGCTTTGTCTGAAGTCTTTCAAAAAAAGAAAGAGAAATAGAAAAACCTAATATTTTCTTTCCTATTTTTATAAGGTATCTAAAATATTTGTGATGTACTGAATGGTGAGAGGCACAAAAATAACAACCCAACACCTGTCAGAAATAATGGTGGCATTATACATTCCTGCAAACCACAGATTTGTTTCATTTGCACATTATTATGTAGCAGATATGTTGAAAACTTTACGCTTCAATAACACTGTGGTTAACAAGTGGTTAGGTTTAGGCACAAAAATCACTTAGCTGTGGTTAGGAAAGATCATGTTTTGACTTATGATACTGGTTTTGGAGGAACAATCTCTGCAGAAAAAGCAGCAAAATCTGGAAAAAGCCAATTGCTTTTTGTGCCACTATATCACCAGGAAACATAGATGTTTTTTTTTTTGCCACAGAAAACAACTGCTTTCTGTGGCACTATCCCCGCTGGAAAAACACTAACAGTTCCCTAAAAAATACACACACTGGGGCTAAAAGCTGCTGGAAACACAGCAATGACTCGCTAAAAACAACTGGTTTTGTTTTTGTTTGGTCTTCACCAGTAGTCTGCAGCTTGGCAGGCATTTTGCCCAGGTGTAACAGCATCCATCATCCCCTCCACCTCCAAATAACAAAGGCAACTCATATACTACGTCACTTTAGAAACATTGACAGGATACCTATGAAATGTGCAAAGGTTGTTTTTCATGATTTGCGGAAACGTACAATGCCAACACTCTCTTCTGGCAACGGGGCTGGAAATAAAAATGTACAGCGTGTAAATTACACTTACTTGGTAATAGGATTTAAGGTGTTTAACCATCTCTTTCAGGGTGGCCCCGCTGCTATTATTGCTGCTATTACTGCTCGCAGTGCTGCTGGTGTTTGTCTTCACTGCAAAACCAGAAAAGGAAGATGGACAAGAGCTGGACTGTTCCTCTTCCCTCTTCCGCTTCCCTAACTTCTTGCTGTATGTGCTGTCCTGAGTGTAAACAATCAGCTCCATCTTAAACTGAGTCCGCAGCATGGACTCTGCAGCAGTCTCCTTCTCCTTTGTGATTTCCTCAATCTTCACCTACAGGACATAAAAAAACCTGTCAGTAAATAGTGCAGTCATATGTGTATAGTAGCAATGGGCAATGAAAATGACACCTTAGCTGTTTGGATGAGGTAAGGGAATCCAACAAGGCTGCTCTGTGCCAACCCAAACAGCTCTTTCTTCACAATTTCTAAAAAAGAAAACACAACCGCACAAAACAAGATTCAATAATAACTCAAAGGTCTTTCGTATTCAGGTGTCATTCAGTCATTGTAATATCATGATCAGACATGCCTGCTACTTCCTTGAGTTTCTGGACCGCAGGCACTTCCAGCTGTTTGATCTGCTCCTTGACCATGCCCTCAAAGGTCTTGTAGTTGATGAACCCCGGCAGTTCTCGTCCACGGTACTTTCGTTCATACTGAGCCACCTCTCTCTCAATATTCCAGTTGACTGCAATAGGAATGAATGTGTGAGAGCAAAAGTAGACATAAAGAAGGTCAACACTTAGTTAGTACAGCAGTCTGGAGCAAAACTTGCATTTTTCACAGCGAGAAGGGAAAGAAAATATAAAAAAACAACGATATTTTCTACCTTACTCAATGGTTTACATAAGTTTTCAGTTTTGTAGTATGGAAACCACAGCAAAGACAACAAAAGTGGTGTAATGATCACATTGCTAATGGACTTACATGTGACTCCAGAGTTCTCTATGATATCTTTCCATGCTGCAAACTCCTTTCTGAGAACAGCAAAGATGTTGAGCCTGCCTCCGAGCTGGAGTTCCTCCCCTGTGGTGAGGTTGATGGCATCCTGAGTAAACGCTGACACTCTCTGAAATACAACAGGTCAAAAAAAAAAAAAAAGAACAGGTTGTTTTCAGGAGCTCAAATTGAGCAAATGTAGTGTTCTGTAAGTGTCAGCTAGTAAACTCACATCAATGAGGAAACCCAGTCTCTCGGTAGTGTCACGTGGGGGCCCATTGCCATATCTCTCCAGCTCTGCCTGAGTGTGTGCCAGTTTCTTTGCTATCTGCTCTTCCAGCTGAGGCAGAGAATCCTGCAAATCACACAGAGATCAAATCTATAACACCCAAAGTGGGCAAAGAAATCTGTGGTGAATCGTTAAAGGTATATTCTGCAGGAACTGTCAGTTACTGATTGTAAACAGTATCTCCATGAAAGTCCGCTTGGCATTTCATCGCGCTATATGTGTGTTTTTTCAGCGCTGTGTCTGCATTTTTCATAGCTTCCTCTTGGCTGCGACCGACCTCACCTACAGGCTGTGCCCGGGAACATCCCGAACACAGTAAAATAAGAAGAAAATCCAGGCAGAGGGCAGAGTCTCTGCAGATAAACACACCACAACACACTTCTAGCGGGTCATAAGTGATGGTTGAGAGGGATTACTTCTGTATGAGTCTTTACTTTCTTTTTAAAGAAAATCCTGCACAGTATACCTTTGAGGTGAAAGTAAAGCAGTGTTCACCTTAATGTGATTCACCAGCTTGAGGGTGAGATTTTCAGCCAGCTGAGGAACAGTGGCATAGCCTTCATCGTAGAGAATCCTACAGCAAAAACAAAATGTTACTGAGTAAACGCTTCACAGCCTTTCAAACTGCAAGTCACTGTCTGCATAATCACCTAAAAAGAATGAACTTACCGGAAATACGCATGATCTCTGAAAAAGGCTTTCTCTCTTTCTAATGCTTTAGTAAGAGACACCTTCTCTGTGATCTCCCTCTGACCTCTGCACCTGACGATCATGTAGCCCTTCTTCAGGTGGATGACTTCATTATGGACAACTTTAACCACCGTCTCCTCTGTGCCTTTGTCCACCAGGTCAGGCTTGGTCAAGATACCTGAAAGAGAGAGTCTACTTTGAACAACAGCACGAGAGTATTAAAGTATTTAAGTTTTGAGTTACCAAAGATCCTGGTGACCTGCCATAAAAATCCAAACTATTTACCCAGAGTCCTCTCTCCATCAGGATCCACCTCGCGTGCCATCTTCAAAGCTTCTGTGGTTGCTATGTCCACGTTGCATGGAACAACCACCAAGCTGATGGTTTCTTGTTTTCTGATGAACTTCTGGATCAGTGCCTTTATCTGAAAGTAGTAATTCATATTATATCATGTATAAATATAAAGTTATAAACTGTATAACTATTAAAGCACCCTTGTGTTTGGGACTGTTATTAACTGTTATTATTAAATACATCACGACAAGACTAAAAATCTATAGCCACGGTCCAGTAAGGTTGTATTACATACAAAAAATGTTCTCCTCTTATCTATCTAACAAATCTTAAGTAATTAAAATCAATCAGGTAACATCTCCCCCTCTAGCTTGTCATATGGGAGCTCCACAGGGCAGCATTTTGGGCCCTCTTCTATTTCTACTTCACATTAATAGCCTTCCAAATATGTGCAAACATTCTAATTGTTTACTATACGCCGATGACACTGTAATTTTTCTTTCTGATCCAAACCCTGACGCCTTAAATTAGAAACTATCATCTGATCTTAACCACTTAAATGACTGGTTGGAACATAATCATCTAACTATCAATGTCGAGAAAACAGTATGTATGTATTTTCATTCCCCTAAAAAAACAACATCTATGTCTGGCCCTATTCATTTTGCAAATCAAACACTAACCATCACAGAAACCTACAAATATCTTGGAGTATTCTTTGACTCACATCTCACACATTGACACCACATTCAGAACCTAACAAGGAAGCTCAACCAGAAATTGTATGTCTGTAATGAGATCAGACCATATCTCAGCCCTGCTGTTTCAGACACATACCTACATGCAATCGTTCTCTCGACAATTTTCTGTTGTCTCCCCATATGGTCCCTCACCACAAAGGAAACCATGGAACCCATAGCAAGACTTTACAACAGAGCTTACAGGATCCATGACAACCTTCCCCTTCGGGCTCATCACTGCCCTGTACTCTCAAACTCTAACGCCTTGACTTTTCAATACTTCACAAATAATCATTAAATTCTATTTTCAGATCTTAAACAACAACTCCAATTTTACACTTACTGCTCTATTTCCAAGTCACAACACAGGACAGCAACGTGTTACCAGATCAGTTTCGCATGCGCTTATTCCTGTTTCAAGTCACAAAAACAATTATGGTCAAAGATAATTTTGTCACACTTACACTAAGATCTGGAATGAGATCCCATACTACATTGGAGCAATAACCTCTATTACACATTTCAAACACACATATTAACACTATCTGATGGAAGGACATATCTGCAACCACTGATTTAAATCCCATATCCCATTTTATTCACTCCACTCCAGTCTGCTACTCTGCATTGTCTATGTAGAGCCTATGTCTTGTTGTTTTGCCTCTGCTGATTGTGTCTGCTTTTATTCTGTATTGTAATGTGTTTTGTTGTTTAACAGGAACCTGCTGAAGCTTTTAACTGAATCAGGCCAGTTTTAACTGTAACACACAATCTTTCCTTTAATTTCTTTCCTGTAGAAATAAATAAATGAAATGACATGTCAAGAAATTAACTGCTGGATGGATGAAAAATGGAGAGAAACCAACAAGGCATGGGAGGGTTGTCACGCTTTGGATTTGTCCACATGCTGGTTTGCATGGACCTTTAAATAAGAAGACAGTTAACCCCAAAATCAAAAATACATTTTTTTCCTCTTATCTGTAGTCCTAGTTATCAGTCTTGATTATTTTGGTGTGAGTTGCAGAATGTTAAAGATATCGTCTGTCTTCCCTCTCTTGAATATAATGGAACTAAATGGCACAAAGCTTGTAGTACTACTATCCACAGACCTTGTTGTGAGCAGTTTCATGAAGGAATTATTTTCTTTCTACTAAACTACACCCACCAACTGTTTCACTGCACAGAAGAAAGAGTGCATCCACACAAAGCTCTTGCTCATGACAAGATGTAGACATTAAGGGCTTCCTCAGCCGCTGAGGTGTAACATTAATTAGTTTAGTGGTGCTAGGTGAGCTAGCAGTATTTCCATAAGTCATCCTCTTCTGGGCCATGAACTGATGTGTTGAGCAAGTGGAAATGTATAGCCCCGTTTCCACCTAACACTTTTGGTAGGGCACCTTTTGAACCAAAAGTAACCCTTCAGACATGGTACCTAGACCCTAGCGTTTCCACTGCAAACAGTACCCTTAAATGTGGGCAGGGTTATTGTCATTCATTGCTCTGTCCAGCACTCACTGTATTTCCTCATTATCAGTGACACAGAGGGAAGTCTCCATCTCTTATTTCGTCCACAGAACGAGGCTGCACGCCAAAATTTTCAGAACAAAATAGAACAGTCTGCAGTGAGAGTCTCTCTCCATGGGATATTTCAAAATAGTGGGTTTGTGCACTTAGTCCTTCTCAGGCAAGCTCAGGGGTTTAGTGTTGCCGGAGCTCGCCACTACACCACCTTTTTTTTTCTCAGAAAGAGGATTAGAATATATGCAGTTTACATAACCCCGCTGAAATTAATATATATATATAAACGCTTGAAGATCCACTCATTACTAAAAGTGTATGTCATATAAAAACTAAAGTAATGGTCAAAGTTGTCATATGGAATATTTAAGGTGAGTCACGTCATCAGCTCACACATTTAGTAACGTTACAAGTTAATGTTCCACCTTAAAAATTCCGGCAGTCAGCCCAGTGAATTAAGTTATTTTTTTCTCCAACTCCAGCTGCTGCAAGAGGCAGCAAAACATCCTTTGATTTTAAAGTTACAGTTACAGTTTTACATGAGCCTCAAAACCAGCCACAACTCAGCCCTTAGCAGAGTGACCGTCCACTATTGACCAATCAACAGACTGCAGTGTTCACAGCTCCACCTTTTAGTACCAGATCTGTGTGCTAGGTACCCCAACAGAGGGGGGACCAAAAATGGGAACATTATGGAAAGGTTCCATTGGTACCATCTGTGACGGGTGTTGTCAGGACCCAAAAGCAGCACACTGGATATCAGGAACAGTTGGTAATGTCCTTTAATAGTTCAGCAGCAAAACAGGAACTTGGACAGATGATTAAACTCAATACACAGTTCTATCTTCAGGCTTAGAGCCCACAGGCAGTCTCTGGGTTTCAGGATTGAGGACCGGATTAAGCCGAACCCGGCCACGGAACCGAAGAGGGGGATGGGAGCCGAATAATACAGTTCATTGATAGCCTGGAGTAAAGCGAATGAGCTTACGGTGGGTGAGAAGGCTGAAGCGTGATGTCCAAAGCCAGGAGAACCAGCCGAGGGTGCTGAGGTACCGATGAGGAGCGAGCAGCGGGGGAGCCGAAGCCAGGCGGAGGAGTAGAAGCCAGAAGAGCAGACAGAAGCCAGGAACGCTGAGGCTGAACACGTGGTCGGGGACAGAAGGCAGGTGAGTACACCGGGAGTCAGAAGAGGAGAGCAGATCGGGGACAGGCAGGGTCGGCAACAGGAGGTCAGGCAGGTGAATAATGCTGGATAGTCTCGCATGGAAGCTGTAGAACAATCTGGCAACGAGTGAGTGTGCTGGAGAGTCTTACACTATGTTTACACGTAGCCGGCTATTTTCATAAACGGACATTTCACCCTCTCCGTTTCCAAAAATAATTGCGTAAAAATCATATTTTCAGTAAGTAGTCAAAGACAACAGTACTATTGGACAGAGTACTTCTTGGACAACATGTACAAATAATATGAAGTACTTTTACTGTGTAAGTTGTTGCTGCAAAATTGCTGACCTCCGAGCACTCATCCGTCTCTGCTCCTCCATATAATAGAGCAGCTGTATTTGCACATGCAAACATACGCAGAGGGCCTGCACCATCATAAATGCAGCTGCTACTCTGAAGGCATCCATGATCACCATAGCAACATGTAAACATAGATCGCACTTTTCAGGCGGGTGCAAGTTCTGTCGCATAATGTGACGTCTGCTGCCTGCGTTTTCTCCGTTTTACTCAGTTTACATGCAAACGTGCAACCGGACATTTCCAAGATCTCCACTCTGGCCGGAGTTTTTAAAAAGCATCGTTTTCAGAGGCGAATTCTCCGTTTGTGTGTAAACGAAGGGTGCAAACAAAGGTTTATGTCTCCGTTTCTAAAAACACCCGTGTACGTGTAAACGGGGCATTATACACCGGGCTGATTACAACGAGCTGCAGCTGTGCTGACAGGTGAGCAGAGTTGGGCTGATGAGGTGGGAGTGGCTGACAGGTGGAACAGAGGCAGGGAGAGTGGAAAAATACTGAGGGCAGGAGGGCAACAGAGAGGATGGAGCTGTGACACCATCCACAACTTTTTGCAGTGGAAAAAAAGCTTACCGAACTGAACCGAACCGTACCGTACCATACTGCTCCGTGTCTGTGAAGGCACTCGAGCACTCGATGGATCACCAGAGTCATTGAGATCCATCCTTTGAGGATCATGACTGTCATGACCAGATTTAATCACAATGCATACAAGAACTGTGTGAGTACTGCGTACTGGAATAGCATACCTGGTCTCCAATGTTTTCAGGTTGTCCCTCTACAGCCACCCTGGCGATGCCGGGCAGGTCAATGAGCGTCAGGTCTGGAACATCAGGGGAGGCGATTTCCAGGCTAATGAGGTCACTACTGATCCCCGACCCCTTCCCGGCAATTTTATTCTGAGCTGGAGTGAGAGGACATGATGTGTGATGACGACAAAGGATGGGCATGCTGATCATTAAAAAAGCAAACAATACTCCAACACTTTGCCTTCTGTTGGTGACATTTAAGAGCGTCATGAACTGTACCTTCTCTAATCTTTTTCTCTACTTGTGCAGGATCTCCTATGTCTTCCTTTACGTTCTGGTAGCTTATCTTCCCGTACCACTTCTCTCCTTCTTTCTGTCTCTTCATCTTCAGTTCAAGAGGACATCGTGTCACAATGCCTGAATTACAAAGGGTGACAAGAGAAAGGAAGCGTAGGAAGCAGTGTTCTTGATTACATGAGCAGAAGCAGCACGATATCTCAGATATCACAGAAATCATTTCAAACAAAAAGCCGGATCTCTCATTAAAATGTCTCTGCAACACCTGACAGGTGTATCAAAGAGAACAATTTGAATAAAGTTAAAAAAAACAAAAACTCCCACACTTTCAGCTAGTACATGCATTACATTTCTGTCTACATGACGGTCATATGAATGCCATTTATAATCTCCTCAATTCCATACTGTGTGAAAAAATACCTGCAAATTATAAGGTAAATAAAATAGAATACTGTTTGGGTTTTTATATATTACTGTACCTTCAGGCAGCTTTGTTTTAATATCCTTTATGTTTATTTCTACTCATTATTTTTGGTGGCAGTTATCTAGATAGATAGATATGTCTCCATAACTACATTTTAACTTACCACTTCCTCTTGGCAGACCCACACCGGACAGCGCCTCCAACACGGAGCTCTTCCCGGAGCTCTGGTCTCCTATCACGGCGATAGCAGGCAGCGCCAGGTCCTTCTCTACACCCAGAGAGCGAAGAGAGTCGATGAGGTCGATGCAGGGACGCACCTTCTCCTCATAATGCTGGTTCAGAGTGGTCATAATGATGGTAACTTCTTGTCTCCTGTAAAAAAAGGAAATAAAAGGTACTTAACTACAACCACCGCTCCTGTCACGAGTAAGTCTCCTGTTAAATGGCTGGCTTTTATAAACTAGTAGCTCCACCTACAGATGAGCAAAACTTAATTTAAGTTTCGTTTCCCTGGCTTTCATTTCTCTCGCGGTTTTGGTAAGGGGCTGTCTGTGTTCATTTCATGAATAAACCACTTCCTCAAATGTTGACAAATGTTCTGGTCTTGAGGTTTTGCGAATAAACCTACACCCAGCTCAGGGTCAGTACATGAGGTCTCTCTACTGTAAATTCAATTTACACACTTTTTTTTTTTTTAAATGTCAAATACATAACAATCCCTGCCATAACTGACTACGTAAAAATAAATACGTTTTAAAAAACAATTATATCGGGTCTGATAAGCCATAAAAATGTAAGTCACACTAGGCAAAACTAATACAATACAATACTTTTTAATAAGTTGTTCAGAGATGGATTTTGATCCAGATGCTGTGGAGCAGCCGACCTAATTTCCCAGGTCAGAGGTCAAATGGTCCATTGAAGGAGTCTACATGATGAACTACAGAGCTAAAGAGACAAAGCAGCTGCAGTTGTTCAAATTAATGTCTTAAAGCTGATTTACAAAAGAGTGCAAGTCATATATTCAACTCACTTTAACCCACGAGTGTGAGCTCTGATTGTTGAATGTTCAATCATAATTATAACTTTATTTGTGGAGAACTTTTCTAGTTGAAAGCACAAAGTGATTTCCAAGAAGAAGAAAATACAAAAGTGATACTAATAAAACATAAACATATACATACGCCTTCTCCAACATATACACTTAAGCACATATAAACCTGTAAGTATGTACACATATACACATGGCTGCATACATACATACACTCCCATACACACAGTAAACCTTTCAACTAGCAGGAAAGGCCGATCTGTAGAAGTAAGTTTTGAGACGAGATTTAAAGACATGAACAGAGCCAGCTGATCTGATGCTCAGTGGGAGGCTGTTCAAAAGTCGAGGAGTAGGAACTGAGAAGGCTCGATCACCCTTTGTCAGACAGGAAGCCAATGCAGGGAGGCCAAAATAGGTGTGATGTGTTCAAACACATGTTCAGTTGCACCTGTTATGCCTAATTAACAGTGTGAGGAACAAACTTATTTTATGGAGGTGGGTAATGTAGCTACATCAGCAGGGTTTGAATCAAACTGAATCTATTTTTACTATATGTGATTTAATGACCAAATCAAATACAACAAGGGCATAAACATCCAGGTGTTTTTGTTTATTATAGTATATACCAACTTTTCAAAAGGCATCGTAACATCTCGTTAAAGGTGTAGTGATTTATTAGCATCTCTTCAGTCACAGTCCTAATCTCATAAACAGCTGTGCCATGGAGGGAAATATCCTCCTGAGACCTGAACTGTTGTTTGGTATGCATTTTTCATTTCTCCCAGCTATCTGGGATCAGCAGGACCTGATAAGTATAAAAAACTAAACATTGTCAGTGTGGATAAAGTCCCTGTATCCTCAAATGAAATGACAATTAAGTCCCAATGTCCTCAAACAAGACTACATCCCAATGTCCTCAAACGAGACAACAATAAAGTCCCAATGTACTCAACCGAGACTACATCCCAATGTCAAACGAGACAACAATAAAGTCCCAATGTCCTCAACTGAGACTACATCCCAATGTCCTCAAACAAGACAACAATAAAGTCCCAATGTCCTTAAACGAAACAACAATAAAGTCCTAATGTCCTCAAACTAGACTACGTCCCAATGTCTTCAAATGAGATGATAATTAAGTCCCAATGTCCTCAACCGAGACTACATCCCAATGTCCTCAAACAAGACAACAATAAAGTCCCAATGTCCTTAAACGAGACAATAATTATGTCCCAATGTCATCAAACGAGATGACAATTAAGTCCCAATGTCCTCAAACTAGACTACATCCCAATGTCTTCAAATGAGATGACAATAAAGTCCCAATGTCCTCAAACTAGACTACATCCCAATGTCCTTGAACTAAACGACAATAAAGTCCCAATGTCCTCAACCGAGACTACATCCCAATGTCCTCAAACAAGACAACAATAAAGTCCCAATGTCCTTAAACCAGACTACATCCCAATGTCCTCAAACGAGACAATAATTATGTCCCAATGTCATCAAACGAGATGACAATTAAGTCCCAATGTCCTCAAACTAGACTACATCCCAATGTCTTCAAATGAGATGACAATAAAGTCCAAATGTCCTTAAACGAAACAACAATAAAGTCCCAATGTCCTCAAACGAGATGATAATTAGGTCCCAATGTCCTCAAAAGGATGACAATAAAGTCCCAATGTCCTCAAACAACACAACAATAAAGTCCCAATGTCCTTAAACGAAACAACAATTAAGTCCCAATGTCCTCAAAGTAGACTACATCTCAATGTCCTCAGATGAGACGACAATAAAATCCTAATGTCCTTAAAGTTGAGGACAATTAAGTCCCACTGCCTTCAAATGAGTACTTCCTAATTAACAGTGTCTTAGCTTGTTACTGTTGCTAAAATTTGTAAATGTTTGTATGGCATATCAAACTACAAAGTTAACTAATAATAAATAAACAAGTTTCAGCCATAACATGTGATCAGGTTTTGGCCCTTGTCCACTTTTGTGACAGGATCGGCTGCACACTGACTTGGCAGAGGTGGCTGCCATCTTGTTTTTACATGGACTAGTGTATTGCGCTCTTACTACCAGTAGATGGAACAACAAAAAAGAGTCTACAAAAGAGGAAAACTGGTCCAAGTTAAGCAGAATGAAGTATAAGGTGCAGTAAACCCAAAATGTGATGAGGACACAGGGTCTCAGGAGCATATTGTCGCCTGGGAGGAGCACCACAAATATACAGCTAAGATACACTTATTTTGTGTAGTATGTGCCAGTGCTGGTGCACTGTTGTGAACGCATACCAATGTTCAATGTTGCAGCTGGTCAACGTGGTGCTAAAATCTACCATCTAAGGTGGAGATGTAAGTGTGCGGAAGTCTTTTCTACAAGTTTGGACTCACTGATGTTTCCAGCAGCTTACCTAGATTAATGCAGGTGGAGCTGTGGTTGTCCTGCATATATGCTGGCAATAACATGACACTAGCCATCATCCTCATATGAAATGAATAAAAAGAGAAAAGTCAATACACTCAAAACACAATTTAATGAGAAGAGCCAAACTTTCATAATTAACATGTCTAGACTAAGTGAGAAAACAAAGTGCAAAACTAATGTTTACATTGTCTCACATGTATTTTACTGTTAAAGTTTGTAGAGGTGAATTTAAAAATCTTCCCACCAACTATCAGATATAATATTATATCTGATGATCCATGTTTTCCAGAGCATCACTATCTGGATGATACATACAGTATTTCAACAATCACAATGGCTGTGTGTAATCCATTCTGTCCTCTGCGTGGATCTTTAGATGTGTGTTTAAGTTGCTCTTCCTTTTGAAGCTTTTCCCACACACCATGCACAGATGGGGTCTCTCCCCCGTATGCGTCACCCTGTGAGTCTCCATGTCGCCTTTTCGATTGAAGCGCCGACCACAATCGGTGCACTGGTATGGCCGTTCCCCCGTGTGGATTCTCATGTGCAAAGTCAAAGCTCCACTCTGTCTGAAGTTCATGCCACATTCCTTACACTGGTACGGCTTCTCTCCTGTGTGGATCCTCACATGATCTTTCAAGTGGCCCGACTCCTTAAAGCGTTTGGCACAGATGGGACAAGTGTGTCTTCTCTCCCTGGTGAGATCATTTACGTCTTCTTCCACTCCGATGCCGTCTCTTTTCTTACTGCACAAGTTGGAGCTGTGCCTTTTCCCTTGCCTTGTTCTCGTTGGTGTGAGTGCCTTAATCCATTCTCCATTTACCACACCATCTGTGTTCTCAACATATTGGCTTTGAGCTGCAGGTTGGTCTAGAGTCACAGAGTAGAAGGGCTGACAAACTCTGGTCAGCCCATATAGTTCGCAGCCTTCTCCTTCAACATCTCTTCTCTTTTCTTCTGCTGTGTAAAATGTTTTGTTGCTCAGAGTCTGGTCGTGGCAGGGGCTTGAAGAATGAGGCTCATCGTAAACACTTCTCTCTGAGTGACGAGGGAGTTCATAGTAGTGTTCAGTATCTCCCTGAGGACTAGATGATGTAAACTTTTCCACTTTGATCTGACGGTGATCCGTGTCCTCCGTGTGCGGCTGCTCATCAGGCCCATCCTGCTCATGATGAGCGATCCCCAGATGATCTACAAGAACAAAGGTGTGAGCCACAACATTAAAAAAAGCACTGACAGATGAAGTGATTAACATTGATCATCTCCCTACAATGCAATGTTCTGCTGTGGTGTTTCACCTTGCTGTTGATGGGATACAGTGAAGATAATCAACTGATCACATGCGTATATATTTTATTATGAAAATATTATTTAATGTGATGCAGTTTAGTTTTTCAGTATACATAGAGTTTTTGGTGTTTCTCCAGCACACATGGGAGCATATAATAAAATAATCAGTTTTATTATTTCTTGCCTCTGTTCACCTCACCTTTCAGGATTTCTCGTTGGAGTCCAGAAGACTCTGGATTTACTCCCCCGGGGGTCTCATCCTCCCTGGTTGATGGGGATGCTACTAGCTCGTCACCATCAGGCTCAGCCTTGATATCTGCTGTCTGTTCAACAGTTAATATTCTGTAGAGGTGTGAGGGCGGCTCCTTGTGACCTTCTCTTTTCACAAACTGAGGACACACTGTGGTGTCACACTGCTGCCCACAAGATGGTCCTCGCTGATCAACCCTGTGGTCGTGCTCCTCTTTAATATGCAGGGTACTGGGCTGCTCCAGGCTCACGTCTGGGGCCCACTCCTCTTCATGGCAGCACTGGGGAGAAGCCTCCTCATCACGACAATGAGGACTGACCTGATGAGCTGCTGTGTGACATGAGGGTGCATCAGGGGGTGAGACTAGAGATTTAAGAAGAAAAATTAAATTCACATTTAAATCTAAAATGTGTCAAGTAGACATTGTTTTAAGTCTTTAAGGTCAGTACATGCAATGCTACCTGTAATAGTTACATTTATTTATAAGACATCCTCATGAAAATAGGCTGATTTTGCACTGAGACATAATTTGAAACCACAATCTAAAAAAACTAAAGCGTCATCATGTTTTCTACAATACAAAACCCCAAATAAAGACTGTCTTTATCACTGAGTGATTCAATCCACACACCTGATCTGTGCAGTCTGACTTGAGGCCAGAGCAGCAGTGTCCTCAGGTGATCTGTCTCCTGTTTGAACCGGCTGATTTCTCCCTGGTATTCTGTCAATGTTTTCTCCACCGCCTCGTATATCTCCACAGCCGCCGCCGTCAGCCGCTCAGATATGAAAGCGTTTAGGTACTGTAGAGTGTCCATGTCTGCTCGGATGCTGTCGGTCCTGACACATGACCACATAACGGGATGTGACTTCCTTGTTGTGAACAGTTTGTGGCAGACTGCTGTCGCCTCCTGCTGGTCACTCCGGAGCATGTCGCCATGTAAGTGACTGAGAACAGCTCAGAGCACTGTCAAACTTTAGGCCCATTGTTTCATGTATCATGCAAATGTCTCAGTGACAGTGGGGGAATGTAACAAAGGACATTAACTCAATTCAGAAACAAGACAGAACCATGAAACTCATGATGCATATGGTCTGTGATGATTCCTCTCTGCCTGCCAAAGGACAAACTGATGTCTCATATTTATCAAAGTTTTTCTATTTTCTACCAAGACTCATTTTTTAGTGCATAAATATTTTTTCCATCAACAGTACTTTCCTCGAACTGTCTTAAGCCTAATGTCCATGAATTTATAACTGTCTAGTTTGATGTCTTTGTCATATTTTGTGGCATTGTCCAGTCTGTAACTCCTTTACATCTCACTCTGGTGACACAAGTTCAATTCCCACTAATTTCTCATGCTTTCAAAATATTCAAGGTCTATGAATCAGAAGTTGTCTTAGCTTTAAATACTGCCATATTGGCTGAAAATGAACATATTTTTCAATAATTATTTTTGATTTATAATAGTAGCCTAATACTGAAATTCAGTAGTAATGAAAGTCAGATACATAACCTGACTTGATCCATTTAATTTTATACAAGGGGCATTTATCAACATCTCAAATTGTACCAGTCAGGAACGAGACAGAACCATGAAACTCTGCAGGTGCTCTGAGGTAAGGTAAGGTTACTTTATTTGTACCTGTAGGTAGATTTGGTTTGCAGTGAAAGGAGGCTGCCAACAGACAAGCTAATAATGTACTTGATATGATTAATTACACTGTTTTGATAAATCTTCTTTGTATCTCTGTTTTGCTGTGTCAACTAGAATCTGTATTGAAACCAACATAATAAATTACTTTTTAATAAAATTACTTTCTTATAAGATAACATACACTTTATTGTCATCAAGGGGAAACTTTGCTTGGGCCATAGTGCTAACAACAGGTGCCATCAACTTAAAACAGTATGTCGTCAACAAGACAAAACAGTGGTACACCAAAGACACAATAATTCATTACATACAAGAAAACAGAAGATATATAAATACTGCACATATATGCGTATTAAAAAGATGAGGACAGAATCATAAAAAACATAAAACCATTTAATATAATGCATTAGTGTCTCCTTGCATATGAACTACCAAAGTAAGCATCAAGCTGTTTTCTTGAAACACTGGGAGAAAATAAATCTTAAAGCGGTTCCTGTTGATGGGTAGTTTAATAGTCAGAAGCTGAGACGGCATTGCTTCTAAATTATGTTAAATGTCGCTAGTGAGGTTTATTCCTCCAGCATGACTGGATTTATACTGCCTCATTTAGCATTAGTTAACCATCGACGGATGGATTCCTCACAAAATGTATATTTTTCAATTAGTAACAGCTAGGGGAAAATGTGTAGTCGTGGCAGCCTAAATTTAGATTAGCTTTAGCTTAGCTGGCTTTAGCTCAGGTAGCAGCTTCACCAGCTCACAGACATTTTCAATGATATTAAACCAATTTACGGTAAAATAAATTTTTTATATGCAGATGTCAAATAGACTCCAGTCCTATCTAAATTTTGACCAAATTTAGCAGACACAAGTAACACAGCGCATTCCTCACAAGACGGTGCCCCCATCCAAAACATTTAACACAGCATGACGTCAACTTCATTTTCTATAACAGATAGCAGGTCTAACATAACAGGTTATTTATAAGTTTAGTAGAGACACTGTTACCTGTAGATGAGAATATTATATACAGCAAAGGAAAAATACCATCATGCAGCCTTCAGTAAGTTTGTAATTAACTCACTGTCGACTGTCACCCACTGTATAAGTTTCTAGGGACAGTCAAGCCTTGAATGTATGAGCTGGAACACGTGAGGCCTGCTCAATAAATATCAATAGCTGGAATTAACAAACCACATGATAAACATGAAAGATGTTAAAAAATTGAGGCACCGACACACTGCCTATTGTTAAAGGAACCCTCAGACCCCACACAAGGCGACACAGGTTCTTTCTCTCCAGTGTCCGTACGTTCTGAATCTTACAATAAGTTTCAACACAAAGTTACAACAATAACTTCCACCCAGGTCCAGCTACTTAGCATATCTTCTACTAGTCTGACAGAGTCTCAGTGTAGTGTGCTAATGCATGACCTCACTACAGGTCTGCGGGTCAGCCACCTTCTGAACTGAAAACTATGTAGGCAAGAAAAAAAGACGAAAAACATTACAGCATCCTCAGGCAGAACCTCAGGTCATACAACTATGTGTGTATGCAGGTGATCAAAAAACAACAGAACACTACCTACCTTTCTCACCAGGTCTCATCTGTTGCCCATTTTGACTTCAAGATAACAACATGTACCTGTAATAACCAAAGAATGTAAAGATTATAGACTATTAGAAAGGGAAAAAGGCAAACAGGTAAGAGGCCCTGCAGCCTGTTGACTTCTTTTTAACTCTGGGCACAGACAAGAGTCCTGTACTCTGAGAGTGGAGAGCGTGGGATAGACTCTGAGGTTAAAGGAAATCAGACGAAAGGATGTGGCCATTTACACACACTAAAAACTGCTGGGTCAGTAATCACCCAAATTGGGTGATTTCAGTGACCCAATGGGTAGTCACTATATCACCTACTAGGCACTGGGTCAAAGGACCCAATACCCTTGGGTCACAGATTTGACCCAACATACTGGGTCAACCTATTTTACCCAAAAATGGGTCACTTTGAACCAGTAGTGTGGGTCATTTTTACCCTTTGTTGGGTAAATATTATTCATTGTTATTTATGGAATTTTTTACCCAATGCTGGGCATTTTTTACCCAGCATTGGTTTAATTTCACCCTTTGTTGGGTTAATATTATTTATTGCTTTTCAAATTAGGAGATTCTGCTTCTCAAAGGAATTGATTGTGTTACTGGTAATGGTATTGTAGGGATGTATCTTTTCTTGCTGAATTTCATGTCTGTTGCTACTTTCTCACTGCTCCATGCAAAACAGTCCTGTTTGGCCCTTTCTCTCTCCCAAACATGGGAGAAGTATTTTTGTTGTGAAGCCTTCCTTCACAATACCCTTGAAAATTTACCCAGAAGTTCATTATTGACTGTTTCCTTCTAATATGCAGCGGTATTTCAACTATCTCAACCTGGAGGGCAGACACTGCACTTATTTCTGCCTAATTTCATTATTCATAGATTACTATCATTATTTTTTATAGATTTCATTTCATTATCAATGGAAAAGATCTTTAGTGTGTGTTCGATTTCTATTATATTGCCTGTATACTATAACATAATTAATAAAATTATATTATTTAAGTAGATAATGTATAATGTTAAATAGGTTCATGGAGGACCCAAGCAGGTCACGAAATGGTTATAAAGCCCTGTATTGATTGATGTCTTGTTGATGCTTTATCATATTAGGAACAAATACCAAAATGAATTGCAAACAAAAGAAGAAGAATTTTCACAACGGAAGTCCCTTTATTCTAGTTCCGGTTTATTTCCGCTCTTAAAGGATTCGCGCGCGTTGTCAGTTGTCGAGGAAAAGTTAAACCCAAAACATTTTTATCAGGCATTATCGTTCAAGATGTCGGACACTAAACTCCAGAAGTTTCGGAGCTTTATAACTGACCGGTTTACCGCCGTGGCGGTGGAGATATTTGGAGAAATTGAAACTATTGTGGAGGCGTACTACGAGGAAAACAAACATCTGAGGAATGTACTGCACATGGTCCTCAACCCCGAGATAAAGTTACCGAAGATAGGTCCGTCCTCTTTGGCTACTTTACAGTTCTGCCAACTGACTAACGTCAGTTACTACAGCTTAACTTTAATAGTTGAAATAAGCAGTCTGAAAATGAGCTAACTTGGCTAACGTTAGCTGAACTCCACAGTGAAACGTTGTAGTAAATAATGTGAAGCTAGCAGGCTAATTTAGCTGATGTTGCTACATTCATGGTGTATTTTATGTCTGAAGCAACATAACTTTCTGCATGTTACGCTGTCTTTGAGAGGAATATTGTTTTGTATAAGTTATGCTTTCACAACAGTCCACCCCATACGATGCTGTCAGATGTAAATGTTTTGTTGTGGTTTGAAGTTGAAGTTGATTTAGCTCATATATCCTTTGTGCTTTGATCTTAAATCAACACTTTGTAAGTGCTCTACCCTGTTGTAGTTTTAGCTGATTGTTCTTCACTTAGTTAATTACATTTTATGCTACTTAATACGCCTACTTCTACCAAGTAATTTGCTTAACTTTCAACCTTACTGTAAAAGTATTCCTCAAATGAAACCATTTTTGTTCGTGACCAGGGAATATAAACTACCTAAACATCAGTAAAAAACAAAAGCCCAGAGAATTAACTAAAAACATCTGAAGTGAATGGGTAAAGTAAAACATCTGGGCAAGATCAATGGAGAATAGAAAACAGCAAAGTTGTGTCCAATCTTCATCTGTCCTACAACTTGTTTCTGGTGTGTAAAAAGAATTACAGCTTTGAGGGGCCAGTGTCGTGGCTTCTTTTTACACCCAAATTGAAGCAGGAGATGTGTAATTTGTAAGTACTAATGTTTTCTCTTTTTCCACAATAGATGCTAACCACTACACTGGAGCAGCCACACATGTCACAGAGCCTCCCCCTGAGCTGAACACTAGGGTGGACTTGGAAATAGCCGAACCTTTGCCAAAAAAACCCAAAGAAGAGCAAACTGAATATGACATAAGCTGGGGATTGGAACAACATCAACAACAACAACAAGGGCTGGGGGAAGCTGATGACTTTATTACCCCAGAATGTGTGAAAAATGATCCAGAAGGAGAAGAAGAAGCAGACACAAGTATGCCTTACATCGAGGACTCATTTCATATCAAAGTGGTTGAGTACAACCCTGACTCTTCAGCCACAGTCTCAGCTGATGAAGATGGGGACAGCTCCGTATCAGACTCAGATTTGGGAGTCACTGTTGGCCCACAGCTTTTCTGGAACAAAGAAAGCACAAGTCAAACATCCAAACATCACAAAGATCATACGGTGTCTGTGAAAAGCTTAAAGGTAAGCTTGTTTTGATACTCTAGAACCCTATGAATTAAAACACAATTGATGAATAAGTCTGAATCAATTAATTGTTATATATTTCTACAAGAAAAAAATAGAGAATATTTGCTGATAGGAGCCACACAATGTGAAGAGTTGCTTGCTTTATTTCTGTTTCTATTACTATAAATTTAATGTTTTTTTTTTGCAGATTTTCAGGTTAAGTAGGTATTTTAAGATATTGCTTTGGGGTGTGGTTACTTTTGATTGGAATAACTAAATAAATGTAGATTAATGATAGTCATAGTGGTGGGAAATTCCTAGAAAATAACAAAACAGCAGACTGTTCTGGAGTAAACTAAGTTGTCCCACATTGTTTTTCAACAACATTCAACAATATGATTAGGTCACTATTACCCCCTTCCCACCAACATGGAACAGGTCCTTTTTTTAACTGTTTGTGACATTTCAACCAAAAACAAATTGGTTTTCATCCTGAAAAGTTGCTTCCTAGCTGGAACCAAAAATATCAGGTTTTCCTTGATCTAAAGTGTGAACTAAGAGAAGATCTGTGTGCATCACATTCTACAGCATGAAAAGAGAGGACAGAGAAATCAACAGCGGAGACGTTAAGTGAGAATTGTTCGGCCCTGAACGGAACCAGTTCATGACAAAATACATACTAAATCGCTTTCCTTATCTGGGGAAAAATACAAGACACCAAGCAACACCGAGCCTAGGAGAGAGTGTGGTGCTGCTTGCCCACAAACTCCTGGCCAAAAGCACCAGCCTTGTGTGCACCGTCAACAAAAACAAACCGTCCCTGCCTCCTTCTGTGCACCAGCACGCTGCACTGCACGACACAAAAGTGCTGCAGAATGACAGAGCCACACTCACTCTTTATCAGGGGAAAGCGAAAAAGAATGTCTGCATCCTCAGCACCCTGCATTCATCAGTGGAGATGTGTGATGACGCAAAAAAGAAGCCAGAGACAGTCCATTATTATAAGTTGACATGCTGGACAAGATGCTGAGGCAATACTCCGCCCGCGCTGCAACGAGAGGGTGGATAGTCGCAGTATTTTATAATGTAACTGGACATGGTCTCACTGAATGCCTGGGTCCTGTACTGGCGCTGCATGGTTGCCAACGCGACCTCATAATTTTCTTGCTTCCTTCCTTGTTTTCATGTAAGATCAGTTGTATTAAATGTGCAGTTCATGTGGCATCTTTGATTTTGACTTTTCGATCTTCAAGTTTGCTGTGTTGTTGCGCTGTGTGTGAGCGGCAGAAAGACCAACAGAGAGAGAGAGCGCTCTGTTTCTTTGTGTAAAACAATATTGTTCAAAAATAATTTATTTCTAGCCAATTATAACTTATTCAAATATAAAATATTTTGTCATTGCTGTCCAAACTTTAATATTACAGTGTATTAGATTGATGTTCAATCTGTAATAAAATAAAGCTCCTGTAAAATCAATCAATAGCAAACACTCTGTTTTATTTTTCATTCACAGTAATAATTAAAACATTTTTAGCCTATGTCATATTCATATTAAATTTTAGTCTGTTTTTCTTCTACAATTGTTTTTATTTAAATTTATGAATTATTTGGTTATTTGTTATAGGTCTGTTAAAGAATTTTAAAATGTAGCCTATTTGACCTTCCTGATCTGTAATGAAGTAGCCTAAAACAATTTTAAAATTACAAACCACAGAAAGCAAATTGAAAATAGCTATTTTATCAAGTGTTTCTCATTAGTTTTTAAAATGACAAAAATTAACAGCTTATCTGCTTCAAGAAATAACAGCTTCTACCCTCTGGTGGTTCTTGTGTTACATTGCATCCCTGGTTTGTTTTTATCATCTACAGCTTGAAGTAATGATTTTTTTCTCTCTTGCTGCATAACAGAAGAAGCCAAAGTCGTCCCTGCAGAAAACCCTGCTAGAATTACCTAGGTAAGAATAGCGAACTCTGTCTGCAGTTTTAAATGTGTCATAATATTTGTGTGTATTGTTTTCTAATGATATTAATCTGTTTCATGCAGGAGGGTGCCCTACCAAGCTTTCATTCCTAACCCAAGTGAATGCAAGGTCCTTTTTGGCGAGGCTAACAGAAGCCTTCAAGGATTATCCCGATGACAAGAAGCCTCTGATAACCAAAATGGGCCTCACAGAGAATGTGGAATATGTGGATTGTGCTCTTGGTAAAGTCCCCAAAGGTTGCCCCCTGTCCTACCAGAACCCTCTGCCATTATCTCGGGATCACATAATTTATGACAATGCTCCATCTCGGCCGCCGCTTCCCTGTCCCCTTTCACGAACTGGAGCCAATGCCTTTTTCTCCTACCCTCAGTGTCAAGGAACAGGAACATGTGGACGTCATGCAGATCACCTGGGAAGCAGCACACAGTCTTGAGCAGTCCACACGTGGACGCAAGGAGCTAGTAGAGGAGCTGCGGAATCTGCGCTTGACCAGCCGTTTCAGGGAGATCTGCAAACTTAAACCCGGTCTGAGCAACGCGGAGCACCTGATATACAAGATACAGAAAGGAATCCGAAGGTGCAAGGCGGCACTGATAGAGGAGGAAATGAAGGCCGACGCATTACGGGAATACTGTCAGCATTTATGTGTCAACTGGTCCCCCTGCGGTTTGGTAGTCCACCCGGAAGCTCCATGGCTGGGGGCGCTGCCTGATGGGTTGGTGTATGACCCCAGTGAAACACACAGTTACGGGCTTATGCATGTCAAATGCGTTGCGCTGCGAAACTCCATCGAGTGCAGGTTCCTGATCTGCCAGGATGGAGTCATGCAGCTGAAAAGGTCCCACTCCTACTACTGGCACATCCAAGGAGAGCTGATGGTGACGGGCATGGAGTGGTGCGATCTGTTGGTGTTCTCCAGAGAACACATGCTGATTCAACGTATCTACAGAGACAAAGCTATCATCAAGGTCATGAAGAAGAAGTTGGATGATTTCTTCTTCCGATACTACCTCCCAAGTCTGTTATAAACTGATGTCACAGCTTGAGCGTTGTCACACTGCTGTCATAGACTACTTTTTGTTCCCTTCAGGTGGTGGGTTGAATGTAATCTTTTCTTTTCTATTTGTCTCATTAGTTTGATTTAGTCAAGAGGAGGTTTGTGTTTTTGTTTGTGTGATCTCTCTTTTGAGTATGTTTTCATTAGCCATTGATACATTTTCTGATATTTTCTTTTACTTTGAGATGACGGCTGCGGCAGCCAGATCCTGTATGCAGTGTGAAACTGAAGTTGAGTTTTATTTACCATGTTTACTCCTCTTACTACTTTCTAAAGGTGACCTGTTGTAGGGCTCCATCTACTGTAAATATGTTTTATTATTCAATAAGCTGCTGATCCTGATACTCTGTTGTTATCATTTTGTCAACAAAATGTCAGAAATTAGTGAAACATATCTACCTCAATTTCCCAGAGCCCAAGCTGGCAGTGATTATATATGATGCTTTTCTGTTTACGTTTCATACAAGAGTGAGAGAACCAGCAAATTTGATAATCTGGAACAAAGAATAGTTAGCATGTTTTCCTCAAACATACATGGTTGATTACTAAAATTGGTGATACATTTTTTTGTAATTTGATTTGTTAACTCACTGAGCTTTCTTTTTTTCTGATGTTGGGTGGGTCATTTTTAATCACATAGGCATTAAAAGTTCAAATGTTGGGACAAATGGAAAATTTCAAGTGACTACCAAAGCTCAGTAAATGGTAAGTGTTACTTTAGAAATGACTTTAAAGGTCCAGTGTGTAGGATTAAGGGGCATATATTGGCAGAAATAGAATATTATATTCATAACTATGTCTTTATTGGTGTTTAATCACCTGAAACTAACACTCGAGTGCTATTGTTTCCTTAAAATGAGCTTTTTATATTTACATACAGAGTGGATCCTCTTCAGTGAAGTCCTCCATTTTGTTTCTATAGTAGCCCTAAGCAGACAAACATCACGGGCTGTAGATTGGGCCATTTACGGTTTTGCAATCTGCAGCCTCATCCGTAGATGACACTTAATCCTACACACTGGACATTTAAACAAAGTTTAAACACAGTTTAAATGTACAAAAATAAAATTTCTTTCCATATAACCATGAGAATTTTATTTCTTCTTTCAGTGCTTACACTTTCTTTCCACTTCAGCCCCACTCAGGTCTTAACCTTTGAACAAGAGCAACAAAACTAACTTATTAATCAGCTCTTTGAGCTCCCACAACTTTCACTGTTCACACACAATTTACTGCTTTCAGTGCGTTAATACTTAACAACACTACATCTGACAAAATATTCAGGTCTTTTACCCAAACAGCCACTTATTCTTTCAGGACTCACACTTCCATGATGCTTCCAGGTCCGTTTATTTCCTTCACTCTACATTTCAAGCCCTCTCAGGGCCTCTTCCCTTTTTAAGTTCTTTCAGTATTTCTATTTGACTTCAACTACAACTTCAATTGTTTCAGTATTTTCATGCAGCTGCAAAATTTAATCTGTGAACACATGGTATTTTTCTGTAAAAGGTGTTGCCTTTTTAGTTGTTTCAGTTCTAGTATGTTCTTCATGTTTGTAATGTTCAGTCTCTTTTTTATTTACAGTGAAAATAGAAGAAGCATCGGAGCTTTACATAGGAATGTCAGTTGATTATCAAAGAAGTGCTATACCAATAACATAACTTCAGACATATTTTAATCATCAAAAAAACTTGGATTATCAAACAATAATTTGTAATGTGCAGTAACTCTGAGAATCACCAAGGGATAATGAACCCCCTGATGAAGACCCCAGGTTTCAATCGGGACTCTTTTCTTCCTTAATAATTTTGTCCGTAAATGATCAGAAAATTGTGAAAGTAAATAAAAGTGCATGTTTTATTTGATCAGCAGTTAAAAACCCAAAAACATTCACTTGACTATCGTATTTAACAAAGAAATGAATCAAATCATCACATTTGAGAAGCTGGAGCCAGCAAATTTAATTTAATTTCTTTACCTAAAAAAATTACTACAATGAATAATCGGTTATAAGATAAGATAATCCTTTTGTCGTCCCACAGCGGGAGATTTGCTAAATTACAGCAGCAAAGGGATAGTGAAAACAGGAAGCATCAGTAGAAAAAATTAAAATACAACACATGTAAGTACATAAAATAAGTAAACTGTACAAAAACAAGAGCAGTATAATAAGCACACAGTATAAAAACAAAGCAATATAATCAGGGAAATGTCAAAAAGAAGCAGAATATAATAAAGAGACAGACTGAGTGGCTAAATTTACATTATTGAGAGATGCAAGTATAGATATTGCACAGTTCAACAGTACTGATACTGAGTGTTAGCAGTAAAAAATTAAAGCAAGATATAATAATAAATAGACAGGCTGAGCAGCAGAATTTACATTATTGCACATATCAAGTGCTGATGTTTCACAGTATATACAGATTATCGTGTGTAATCAATATAAATCCAGATTTTCTGTAATATTTCCATCAAGAACCACTTGATTAATTAAATACAAATAGCAGCTCTGATGGCGTAGCTCATACAACATATAAAACATGAGCTGTTTCCCTTTATGATGTAAAAATAAATTATTTTGGTCATTTCTGTACTCTGTCCCCATCATCAAATGTTCAAGCCCAGTTTGTGGCTTTTCCACATGTTGGGTTGAATAAGGTCAGATGGGGCTGGGCAATAAGCATCATTATGTACATATCATGATATGAGACAATATTGAGGTATTTGGACAATAATATCATGATATTTAATTTTCTCCATATCGCCCAGAGATAAAGAAAAAATACTGGAAGGAAAACAAATGGTTAATTCTGCCATAATTAATAGTATTTTAAAGATAGAGCACATGGTGAGGAGGTAAAGCCAGCGACAACAGACCATGTCTCATTTGTCCTCTGCTCCTGTAGGGGGCGCTGTGTCCACCCTCACTGTGAGAGGTAGATGGTAACAGGACTGAGCACGGTCTCTTTGGTTAGTACCAGATGACGTACACTGAACCAATGTTTTTTTTTCTTGCAGCTGGACCAAAAAAAAAAAGACAACAACTGTGATCAGAAACGCTTTGTCATGTTTCACACTCTCCCCGCGCGCCTGGGTGGCAGCAGTCATTAGTCAGCAGGACGCACGCGGCTCGTCACTTTGGTCCTCTCGGGCTCGTTTGCACACTCACCGGATACAGTTGTTTTGAAATTACCAGCTCGCTGCTGCCTCAGACACACACACACTCACACTCACACACACACGGTCCTCGTCTCCTCGTCGAGCTCGTGCCCCTGCTCTCCCACCACCTCTGTTTCGGTGAAGATGGCGGTGAATAAAACACACATCAGCATCGGCTATGCCTCGTTTGGTATGCTCATGGGGTTTTCTGCTTTCCTGGTGTGGAACATCGCGTACAAACAGCCGTGGACTGCAGCCATGGGAGGACTGTCAGGTAGAGTAAACACTGTGTGTCTGTCTGACACTGTGTCTCCTCTCAGTGTGTGTTAGAGTAAACCACAGGCTGTGCATGGTTTTATTCCAGCTCCAACACCAGTGACCCTCCTCAGGCTGAAGGTGCCCTGCACCAAACCTGCTGCCTGTAAAATGAGCCTCCAGTCAGACAGAGATCAGGGCAGACTTGTTTTTGAAGGGCAGACATGGCAACTCATGAAATACAGTCAGGTTAAACTGTATGTTTTTTTTAATAAAAGGGCAGCAGCAGGTTTTTGTTCTTATCTGACAGGTTTCAGCTTGTCATTGTGTACAAAGGTCAACTCTTGGACCACTTTAGTAATCAGGAGAAAAAAGACAGAAGCTAATTAAAATATTGGAGATTAAAATAAGTCTGAAATGCAGAATTACCAAAACATGGACCAGACTTTATACAGTTATATAACTGAATAATAAAATACAAAAAAACCTCAGTGTTTTGCATGAGACATTCTACATATAAATCCTCTGTATTTAATATTAATTAACATGATTTTCCAATGCATGTTCCAGTGTTTCACATATTTCAATAGAGGTTTTTGCCCAAACTCTCAGGCAGCTGTTAGTTATTATTCATTTCAAGTCTCTGCAAGTTTATTTTTGTATTACTGAAAAACTTCAGTTAATAGCCTGGGCTATTATCTGCTTAAATCACTCAAATAAACGGGCCTGTATTTGGGACAAAACTGTTGCTCACATACAATTAAATTGTTTATTTGAACCAGTATTAATATTACTTATATAAAATTTTGATTTAGCTCTTACAGACAGTCCATCAGAGACAGAGATTTAGGGCACTCAGCATACTGACACAACACCACTTTATCCTGTTAAAACAATACTCACAACTTGGATTCATTTTTATGAAAAACTCTTCTGATCGTTTTGATCTGACGGACCCTTACAGACTAAAGAAATATGAATAATTTACAGGGCGATTGAGGAATAAACACATAATTTTAGGTCGCCAACAACCCAGTTTTATACATTGGATACGTTGGGTTGACTATTGGTGCTTTCACAAAATATACACATTGAGATTTTAGATAAGTAATTATCAGTAATGTCGAAGTCTGAACAGTCTGGTAAGTTTCAAAATTACATCATTTTACTGTAATCAGGAGAAGACAACACTACGGTATTTCGACATCCAAAATCTAAGATGATATCTAGTCTGATATCACTATATTAACAGAATATCGATATATATCTTGGCCCTAAATTAATCTGGAGTAAATGTTAGTGTGAACCTTTGTGTCTGGAGTTCTGGTTTCACACTGTGAGTGTTAAAATGAATCTGCACATGACACTGGGCACAGATTTGTGACTTATACATGACAACAGCAGAGCCCATTCAGTCTACCAAAAGTTGGCTTTATGCACAGTTATGCAATGGGTTATGTGAAGTGTTGTTTCCATGGATATGACCTTTGAGTCACTGTTGAGGTTTGCAAGTCCGTATCTATAACCTCTGCCCTCATGTGTTCACAGGATGTGCTGTAATCGATGTTGTTAAACCATAATACAAGTCCCCAAAGATCAAACTGACTCATCTGGGCTCTTTAATGCTCTTTATTCAAGATGATAAAGAGTATCAACGTGTCCTTCTGTAGCACAGCTATGATCAGTGACCTGCGTACATGACGCTGACCCTGACAGACTGGCACCAATATGAAATATTACTGGTATTATGGGTGAGAATTGGACACACTCCCTGGATATGCATTTGTATTTTCTCAAAAGGGAACTAGCTGCAACCTGCGTCATGCCTTCAGTGACATTATTATATTCTAACCCACCAGAAAAAATACCCAGGATGTATTAACATGTCTATCATTGCAGTATTCTGAAATATCAGTCACTGGAAACACTGAAGCTGCTGTCAGAGTGCTGCAGCCCAGTTCCCACTGTCGTAGAGACAGTCACTGGTCGTAGAGGAGTCGAGTTAACTGGTACATGTGGCGGAGATTCACAATCCTGTGGCTGTAAAAAGGGGAACATGAAGACAGAAGTGTGATTCATTAACTCAGCAATTGGCTTCATGCTGTGTCACGATGTGTCTGAAATGCACTCTCACCCCTCATACCACCAGAAGTTCATGACCGTCCTCATATGTATATTCGTCCTGACATGTGAGGAGTTAATATTAGGGGTGTAAGAAAAAACCATACACTTGAGTATCGCATTATCTTTTGTGATTCTGTATTGATTCTCAGAAACAGCATCAGTGTTTACAGTTTTTAATTTTCTTAATTTGTTTACCTAAAGAATCCTGCCAGCACTTTTAATTTAATTTAAATTTTTTTACTGATAGAGGCAAATTTTAATTCCCTTGCTCAGATGGCACTGTGCTATGATATTGGATATTACAGTGACTGTGATAAATGCAAAAGCAGAACTCAGTGTTCTGATTGCTTTGAAAAAGATAACTTTTTTCTGCATTGATTTTAAAATATCACAATATCCTCCTGAGACCCGAACTTTTTGTTTGGTATGCATTTTTCATTTCTCCCAGCTCTCTGGGATCAGTAGGACCTGATAGGTATAAAAGACTAAGCATTGTCAGTGATGATAAAGTCTTAATGTCCTCAAATAAGACAACAATAAAGTAAAAACATCTTCAAACGAATACTTAGTCATAAGTAATTTCAATCATAATTAATCATAACTAAACAAGTTTCAACCATAAAATGTAATCAGGTTTTGGCCCTTGTCCACTTTTGTGTCGGGATCGGCTGCAGACTGACTTGGCAGAGATGGCTGCCATCTTATTTTTACATGGATTAGTGTATTGTGCTCTTACTACCACTAGATGGCATAAAAAAGTGTCCACAAGCAAGGACAACAGGTCTAAATTAAGTAGAATGAAGTGTAAGGTCAAGTAATCCCAAAATGTGATGTTCTCATATGTGGACGCAGGGTCTCTGGAGGATATATCACCCTGCGAACAGTACTGCACTATATCACAGTATATAGAACTGTAACCCCTGTATCGTGATACGTATCGTATTTTTGCCACTACACAGCTCTAGTTAATGTCAGCTGTGAGTGTGTAGGCTTTAAAGGCTGTGTTGTGGCTCACTGAACACTTATATTATGCTCCGTGTTTGAGAAGCATACCATCATATCTTAGATTTAGATGCTGCCACTGGTTTATATTCATTTTAGTAATGTATGTACGAGTAAATCATCAGCAGAGAGCGTTTTTAAAATCTATTCTGTGTTGGTGTGTTGAAGGAAATGACGACGTCAAGGCTTTGAAAATCAGTTGCTTAAAATCAGGCCTTTTAAAGGTAGAAACGTTCACAAACGTTCACATAATCATTTTCATGACATCCATTTTATGTTATTAGTCTTAAAGGTGCAGTCAGTGATTCTAAAATGGTACAGATTCAGATTCAGCAGGTATCTCCCCACGGTCCGCTAGTTGTTTGTTCTGTGTGTGTGCTGAAAATAAAATCATACACATCTCTGGCTCTGTAAATAGGAAACAAAGGCATAACACAATTCCAGCAACAACAACAACAGGGGGCGTTTGCGCTATTCACAGAATCGGACGAGACAGAGGAAAGGCTGTGGAGGAATGAAGAGAAAGGCAGCAGGAGTGAGAGGGACAGTAACTCTGGCTGCTAATTTGCTGAAACTTCAAAGTGCATTGTCAGTATTTTTTCTCCACAGTCACTGACTTTAAGGGTTTTGTTATGAAATTATGGTTTAAATGTTTGGAGTATTCAAAACTTTTAGGGTCTTATTGCACCTGCATCACAGTGCAACACTAACATCATGGTTCTAACAAAGGTAAAGAAATAACCTGAACATCATACTAGAGTGACAATGGCTGCATGGTGTATAAAAACATTGTCAAAAAGCGATTTAGTCTCCTTGAAGCTCACTTGTCGGTTGTGTTTGTCCCTCAGGTGTGCTGGCACTTTGGGCCCTCATCACTCACGTCATGTACCTGCAGGACTACTGGAGGACCTGGCTGAAGGGCCTCAAGTTCTTCTTCTTCATGGGGGTCTTCTTCTCTGTTTTAGCAGTTGTGGCCTTCATCTCTTTCCTGTCTGTTGCTATTAGCAACAAAGAGTGTAAGTTCTTCTTCATCGCTTGACTGTCTCACACAGTTGTTTCTCACCTAATGTGCTGATGTACTGTGGTACTGAACACACACACACACACACACACACACAGCTAACTGCCCCTTCACACAATATCTAAGTTTAAATACGTAGTTGAAATGTTTTGGTGGAGATCCACAGCAGCTCATAAAAGAAAGATCAAACACAGAGGATTGTATTTTGCCGTGCTGTAATGTAAATAACCTCATTAAACAGAGATACAAAAAGATGCAGGAAAAAGTCCTGATGGAGTTTTGTGTCTCCACTCTACCTGAACCTGACTCTTATGTTTACTCCATGTGCACATTTTAAACAACTCCCAGAATGCCAGTCAAAAGTCCTGAGAGAGAGACTGGTGAGGCAAGTTTCTCCAGTTCAGAAATTGCCAGAAAGCGTCATTCCTCCTACACAAAATGCAAAGTACAGTTCATTTTCATTCCTCTAGACTATCATTAATGGAAAATTGCTGTCTCTCCTTCATACTTTTTAACATTATATTCGGCTTTTCATAGTTTGGGCCGTGACGTAAATGAAAGATCAAAGTAAAACCCCCTCATTTTTTCTTAAAATATAAGGATAAAAGCTATTTTAAGGTAAGTTAAAATGCTTTAAAATTTAAGAGAGTATTGACAAAGGTTCCCTGTACGAAGAGTTGATCCTAGTGACAGAATTTTAAGGAAGTAAATTTTCTAAGAATTTCCCTTTAAAGTTAAGACTAGAGTCTGGTAAAGATAAAAATAATTCATAAAGCATTTTATCCCTTAAGTGAGAAACAGTACGGAGTATGGCGAAGGACCTCGGAAACATAACTTTTCTCTGACAAAAAGGTCAGAGAAATATTCTCCAAACGATGGATGAAACTTTAAGTAAATGTACAGAAGTGTTATCTGAAAAAAAGTACTCAAAGTAGAGTTAAAAAGTACAATAATTCCCGCTGAGATGTACTAAAGTAGAAGTTTAAAGTAGTGTAAGATGGAAATACTCAAGTAAAGTACAAGTGTGTCAGAACAGCACTTAAAAGTATAATTTGTAGGTCTGTGTGACCATGTTGAGGGAACATGTGCAGATGAATGGTGTTAAGGTGCCCTCCGTGCTGCCAGCTCCGGGAGCAACAATGCGAGAAACAAGTATTTGTTTATGCACAGTACTTGAGTAAATGTACTTGCGTAGCGTCAGATCTGAGAATTTTCACTTCCCGTACATTTTCAGTGTCTGCACTTATCAATGTGGTGCTACATACTCCTCATATATGATTTATTTGTTGTACTGTGTTCTGTGCAGCAGAATTTCCTCCCTGCTCCTGTTTGGTGTCCTTTTTGTTTCCATTTAGGCCAGTTTCCTTTTGTTTTCACCCCTAAATTCACAGGTTGATTGCTACTGTAGATATGGCGTTTATCACACAAAAACTGAACCTTAAAAAACTTAAAATCACACATGTATTTGCAGAATATTATATTGTATGACTGTTTTGAAAGACTGCTACTCTGGCACATTAGGGTGAATCCTTATCTCTGACATTTCTTAATCGGAGAATTTATGTGATCTATCATGTGATCACCTGAGAGCTGCTCTCAAAGGTTACTCACTTTGCAGTAAGTGGGTCACTCAATACGTCTCATTCATCACTTTCAGGGAGAACTTTGTCACTGCTGTGATGGATCTTTAAACTTTTAAAGTGTAATTCTTAAAAGTTTATGGACACTCCTGTGTCTGAATGGGAGAAAATACATGCAGCCAGGTTCCAAGGTCTTATAGCTGTTACAGCAGCAGGTTAATGGTGTGTGTCTGTCGCTCCCACAGCCCTGACTGACCCTCGGAGTCTCTACCTGTCCTGTGTGTGGAGCTTCATGAGCCTCAAGTGGTCCTTCCTGCTCGCCCTGTCAGCTCACCGCTACCGCAAAGAGTTCGCCGACATCAGCATCCTCAGTGACTTCTAAGGGTACTCAAACATCTCGCTCTGTGTGGTCAGAGCGAGATGTTTGAGTACCCTCAGTGACTTCTAAGGGTACTCAAACATCTCGCTCTGACCACACAGACTTTGGAGACACACTCCCTCTGCTGGCTTGCCAGCCTGAGAGTCCAAATGTGACGGAGGACGTTTGAAGAGGAATCAGAGGAGAGGATGAAACACTTTGTGTGGTGGATGAGCACCCTGATCCTGGTTACTCCTTCGCCTTCTCGGCCCAAACCACCTCCTCCTCCTCCTCCTTTTTTTATGTGTGCAGGGTTTGTTGCTAACTTGGCCACTTTTTAGACAAACCCAGTTCCTGTTTTATATGATCCTTGATAGATTTTACATTTTCACTTCCTCAGCGTCCTGCCTAGTCATGCATCTGCACAACTCCCTCATGACTAAATAAATCCAAAATGTGCTTATTTTAAAACCATGACTCAGTGAGGGGAATTGCCGCGTTACAACACACTCCTCAGTGGCGATTATCAGCTGCAGTGTCATGCTGTAGCCAGTAGAGGATGCCATTGTTCCAAGAGTTAAACACCATATACAGAATGTGTGTTGCTCTGACTTACAGCTTCATTTTATATTTAATTTTTTCTGGTACATTGAATGATGAAGAGTCGTACAAGCTGCACATGCAGCAGTCAAATGAAATCTGCGTATCACAATGCATCAATCCTATGGTGAATAAATGATGTACATCCACGGCTTTAACAGAGCGTGTCGGGGTCTTGCAGAGGGCAGGTCACCCAAAATCCTGCAGCATCAGCGTGAACGCTTTCATGTAATAAGCACCACATGTCCTGGTTTGATACATTTGTGAGCCATGAAGGGGCATTTTTAATGTAAAGGATGATTTTTTTTGTATTATTTTTATCAGTGTGACAAAGGAGAGTAAGTGAACTTGTGACATTGGGCCTCAGTTATGACTTTAATCCACCACTAATGTGCATGCATGTGGCTTGATGTTATGTTATCCTCATCTGAACCATTCATAACATTTATGTTGTTGCTTAATGAGATTATTATTTCCTTTTTCTCTGTACATTACCATATTAGAAATGAAGAAGGGCGTCGTGTATCCACGTTAATCACTTGACTGAATGTAGGAGTGTGTGTGTTTGTGTGAGTGTGTCTGAGAGTCACGTTAATAAAATGTGTTTTTTGACATCCGCTGTGCAGCCGTGTGTTTTTGCAGTGAAATCTGGAAATAGACATGTCAGGAGCTTATAGCTGTTCCTCTTTTTCTAAGAAGGAATGTGGGTTTTTCTTTTAAGTTTCTGTTCCTTTAAAGCATTTTATTCCTTTGTACTTTGTGAAGCAGCAAAAAGACAATTTATTATTTTCTTCATAAGCGTTTTGACTTTGATGTAACTTGAGAAAGTGTCACAGAGGCAGATTGAAGGTGTTACACATCTTTCTTCCTGCTAAGCTCAGGTCAGGAGGGTCAGTGTTGGGCATTAGAGTGGGATTTGCGCCATGAGTGGAATGAACCACTTTTCCCACCCACCCACCCGAGCCACATTTATGAAGAAGAAGAAGAAAAAAAACACCCCACAGCATTGCGATCGCAACAGTAAATGCAGGTCAATAAGCTGCACTTTGAAGTCAGGCAATTATTCCATCCATCCACATTTTTATTTTGCCCCTCAAAGGGAAAGTTTGGGGGGAGTGGGGGTGCGGAGAATTTTGAGTGTATGATTTTGTGAAGGCAGCCGTCTGATAGGAGGACTTTGAAGTTGATGTGAAAAATGTGTGACTGAAATATTACAGCGGCCATCAGTGTTTGGTGCATTATAAGTCATTTAGTTATTCATGTACTGGACAATATCTGGTGGAGAAATGTGTCTGTTGAACCCTGCAGCTGTAAGGAGAAAGTAAAGGCAAGTGAGTCTGGCGGTAGTGGTTCATATTTATTTATCAGTAACTTTGATCCTTAAGAAGCCACTATCATTATTTCACCCTCTTTGTTGCCTTCCTGCATCCTTGCTCTGTGTTTTAAGGACATTTTTTGGTGGTACTTATATCTTAATTGCATTACACTGGTTTGCTTGTAAGCCCCCAGAGTCTCATTGCATCAAGGTAATTGCGATGTTGTGGTTAAATCACCATGGCAACATTTTTTATCTGGCCGTTATAAACTTCGACATTAAGAAACTGAAAAACAATCCGGCTCACTTTCCACTGAGCAAGCTGGGGGCTTTGGAACCAAATGCGTCCTATTAACTTTATACACCAGCCTGTAAAACGTGTGTGTGCGTGTGTGTGTGTTGTGTGGTATGTAAAGAGAGGGAGGGGTCTCGTTTTATTCAATTATGGGACTCCTTTCTACCCAAATCAAGGAAGGAAGTTGTCTCAAGTGTTGACTGGCAGTCTGGCAGAGTGCGGTGAGACTGGAAACAAAAGTTTATACTTTCAAATAACAAAACCATCCTAAACATCCTGTATAATTAGATACTACAGAGCGACAGCAGCTGAATCCAGATCTATAACAAACAACCTACAGGGGAAATGGTTCCTTTGTACTGCACATGTGCACACCTTTGCAGCAGATGATGTCAGAACAGGACACAAATGCAGTGTATCTCAGTGAGCATCCAACCGCCTGCTCTCAGACCTGTTTATGTGCTCGCACTGACACGTCATAATCAGTAATTACAGCAGATTTTCATCCTCTTTTTACAGGGTTATGTGTTTACCAACAACTGGCAGAAATGAACTCAGTACATTTATTCAAAGTACAATTTTATGTATGTAAGGTATTTATATGTAATTCTGCTTCACTTCTTCTCCACAGATTTTGTTACACTTCACATATCGTTCTTTTTTAAGATGCAATACATTGTTATAAATTAAACTACCCAACACTATGAGGTTGTTCAAATTAGCTCCCTCTTGACCAAGTCTAACATCAAAGTATTACTTATATATTGATGCATAATAATAATATACATAAATAATATTACAACACTGACAAGGGTCATTCTGCACAATGAGCACATTTGATACTATCTGTACATTTTATTTATAATATTTCTGACTTTACTAAAGTGAAATTGTGAATGCAGTTGGACTATTTTCATACTGACCCCTCATTTGCGCCGCTAAGGAGTGGCTCTCACCTTGCCCCTCACCAATTCCCATTAGACAAAAGATCTGAAATAAATGGAGGCTTCTGTGTGGCGTTTTTAAACTTGAGAGGGCTTGTTCCCACCAAATATTTTGTTTCTTACAATCAAAGTGCTTTTTCAAATTAAAGCTGTGTGTTTTTCTTCTTGAGAAAAACACAACCAGCCTATGTGACGAACACTGAATCACCTAACACATGTGTATGCGGATACATGACGCATTAAAATGGGATCATTGTGAAACTCAAAATGTCAACTTTTACGTCAGTCTATGCGCATCACATAACTAGTTGCATTAACTGTAAAATAAGAAACCGAAGCGTGTAAGTATGAGACTTGCTTCACTCTCATAGTGACATAGTTTTCAACCAGCCTGTACACTTCAACAACATCATCAAATCCCTCAGAGTTATGGCTCTTGGTTTTGGTGTGCCACCCAAAGCTTTTCAGTGGTCCCATTTGGCCACCCTATGAAAAATCTCTGGGGGCTCTGCTGCCATCGCTCCTGTCAGTGTTACTGGTGTTGGGTATTTGCAGTTTGTCATTGGTTTATCAAAGACAGAGGCGAAAGACGTGCTGAGATCTTTAAGTGAAAGTATCAATATCACACTGTAAAACCTATCCATCAAAAGTAAAAGTCGTGCTCTCATGATTTTACTTCAGTGGAAGCTCAAGCGTACAAACAACAGTGTATTAATAGTATCAAAGGGAAAAGTAGAGTCAGGCGGCAGGATGGTTTATATCAGTGTTATATTATAATACTGGGTTATTATTATGATGTTTAAGCGGCACTTTTGTGTTGGTTGATGTGAATTTTGACAAGTTTATATACTGTTGGGCAGTTCTATAACAATGCATCATGTTTTTTATGTAAAATGTTGATCTTCAGAGTAACCAGTTTGTCTAATCAACCTAATGGAGTGAACGTTTAATATTTTCTCTGGAAGTGAGAAGTACAAAGTAGCATAAAATGGAAATATTTTGAGGTACAAATACTCCAAAACTGTCCTTGAGTAAAAGTACTTAGTTACTTTCCACCAGTAACAAAAGGTGAACAAGGATTCACAGCTTTATTTTGCGTCTGTGATGCGTGCTGGCTAACATCTCCATCGTGAAATGTGAACATTGGTATTAATGATTCACAAAAAAATGGAGCATTTGATCTAAAAAAAGAAGCGTCAGGAGGAAAAACGCTAAATGAAAAGCAAACATCTTGAATTGGTCGAGAACCAGATGGCCTCTTTGACATTAAGAAGCCGCTTTGGCATTTTAAGAAGGCAGTCCCAGAATGATTTCCGAGGAACTTCCGCAAAGCGAGGTACAAAGCCCACAGATATTTAAGCAATATCCATAGCAATTTACTGTTTTATTTACAAACTGAAACATATGTTTCCAGACCTTTGCAGCCCTCCTCCCCTCCCGTCTCTCCTTATTACCACACTGATTTACTGCTGCAGGATTTCTCCCACACTATCTGCTTTTTCCCTTCCTCTCTTCGTCTCTGTATTATCTTTATCGTCTTTTCTCATCACGCAGTCATTCAAACTGTCCCTGCAGACCTGGATGTTAGCAGCACATGCCCTACCTTTACACTCAGCTATTGTGTTTTTCCCTCCCCTGACTCTCCTGTTTTCTGTGTGCGATGCTGTCTGTGCCTCTGGGACCACTGCGAGCTCGCATCTGAAACATTTTAGAGAGACACATATTTGCTGTTTTAGAGCACAAAGGGATATGCCATGGCAGAGGCTGTTTGAAGTGGCTTCACAGGGGGAACCAGAACCAGAGCGAGGGATTTGAGAAACCATAAAGAAACGTTAGCGCAATGTAACTTTGGTGAATTCATCTAATCTAATGGAAGTGGGGATTGATTCAATGTGAAGGCGCGCCCCTTTGAAGCTGGCCCTGTTGATGTTTCTAATGCAATAGCTCTGTTGTAGAAACGCAGCATTCCTCTCTACCTTGCAGACAGTGCTTCACTGTGAGGTTGACAGGCGTAGATGCGTGATAGTGCCTAATCCCGGTGATCTCAGGTTGACACTGCTTCCAGTAACCAGTATTTGAAGTGTGAGATTGGAGACAGCGGCGTTTGACTCCCTGACAGGCTTCTTATCTGGAGACATTATGGTCAGAGTGATTTGTGGGGTGGGTTTTTTGGTTTTCGAACAAGGAACTGAGTTTGTAGAGAGTCCAAAAGGTGTTTCATTGCTCCTGCAATATTGAGATATTCAGATTTACTGCAGTGGAGACTGAGAAGATATCACATTGTACCTAATGTCAAAACAAGTGAGGTTTTGAACAGACAGAGGATCTTAAAGGAATGCCTCACCCACAAAATGATCATCTGTATATAAATCGCTCAGCCTGTGTTACGATGAATTTGAGAAGAAAACTTTGTTTTCCTTGTATACCTCCATGGTGAATCCAAAAGCAATTCTTGATGGATTGGAGTAAAGACGCCGCTCTCACAGAAGAAACAGCCACATAGGTCGACTGTGCAAGCAGCTTATTACGACCTGTAATTATGTTTATAGGAAGGTGGAGCCCTCTAGTGGCCGTAGTAATTATTAGAGGAGCAGAAGAGGAAGTGAGGTGACGTAGTCTAAATAGCGAGAAAATCAATGTACTGTTGTATAAAGATGGACGACATTCCTGTGGGGAGTGGGAGGGGTGGTGGATGGGTCGAACCAACCTGGTCTCACTCCGGATTACAAAGCCAAACTGTGTTCTTTTTTCGTAAACATAACATAATCAAACCATGTGCGTTAGGAAAAAAAAAACCTTTATTTGCAGTGCTGTACCGATATAGTGCCTTTACTTTGAAAGAGACTTGTGTGCAAACGTTAAATTTCCTGAGAAAACTGAAGTGTATTTTGAAAGAAGAGAATACATGTAACAGGCAGAACTTAACACAGTGTCCCAGAATGTCAACAACCTTGCACGTCGTATGTGGACGTGGAAAGTCCTGTGACCAAACGTCAAAATGTGACGAGGTCTGAGTGAGAATGTGTTGAGCACAGGACTTTCACCTAGGAGAACAGTGTTTGTGGCCCGAAATCAACACTGACTTCTTTGAATAACAATGTAGTGTGCTAGCATGTGTAGCATACATCTCTAGTGATGGATGTGACTTGCCTAAACCTAACCACACACTTTAATAAAAGTTTTATCTTTGCTAAAACCTTACTATTACCTCACCTTACTAAAACAGTCCCACACATGGACAATCAGCACACCTGCGCTGTTGATGCGACAGTGTTTTAAACATTGTTTTTTTTTTTTTTAAATACATGTTTTTGGGAAGTACTGAGCATATGACTGGATAAATGAGATTTAGATTTTAATGCACCAGTGGTGTGAGAGTTTGTAAATAGATGTTTTGATATAGTTTTAGGATTTTTACACTCAACCCCCCTTTACGCTGATTTATCAAGAATTTTCTCAGTTTTTGGATTCGTCGTTCACCGTTAAGGCGTGCGAAAAACAAAGTTTTCTTCACAAATTCAGAGTAAGTTCAGATGTGAAGTATTCCTTTGAACAGTTTACATGTCGTCTAATGTGTTGTTTTGATTTCCTCCTCATTCATGGCCTTTTATTGCACTGGTGTAAATACACATGTTTTATATCGTTCATTGTCAGGCCTCTCATGATGAACCTCTGTTCTGTTGCGTTCAGGTGCACAAGTGTTTATAGGAAGTTCCCCTGTAAGCAGCAGTTTTGTGGCTCGATAAGTTCATTTCTAAAGTTCACGCTGAAACAGGATTTTCCAAACCAAGCGGCGACGTGGTCAGCTCTGATCTGCTGACTCATTAACTTATTATTGTTTACAAAGAAAGTGAACCTAAAACACTGAAGAGCTGACTCAGCTGCAAAAATGACTTTCATGTGATGATTGGCTAAATATAGTGCTTGATCATGTCTGCCTGGCTAATTGGAGTCAGCATTATTAGCTGAAATAAGGACTGGGTTTTTTGTTCTGTTTGTTGTGTATGGTGACGTGTTTGATAGAAACGGAAAAATCTACTCCTTTTTTATCCACATAGATGTGACCGTCCAGCCGTCCTTCCCTTTGTGCTTCCCCTGTATCACATTATCACATGCACACAGAGATCTTATGACCTGATGCCTGCACATATGGACATGATGTGATGCAACATTTAAGCAACCGTTCCCACTCACTCACTCACACACACACACACACACACACACACACTCACACACACACACACACACACACACACACACACACACACACACACACACACACACACACACACGCACAAGGCTTTACATGTATGTAACTAAAGCTTTATTATCAGTTAATAACTAACCGGTGTCCTATGGAAATGTTTTAAGCCATTAATGATAACGTTTGGGTTGCCAGGTTGTAACTGATTGCACCATATGACCACTTAAATTCAGGAAAAAAAGGCTTTTATTAATGATTACCTACATTTGTAACTGCATTATTACCAGCTGGAAAGGTTTTCACAACCTGGCAATCCCACACCTGTTCTTATGAATGGATTATAACTTTTATTGATGAAGCTTTTACAGCTTTAGAGCCATTTATGAAGTGTGTCTTGTTGGAAAGTGGTACTGAAATTTGTCTCAGCTACACACTGTGAATGTCTGCTCATAACCATCATGCACTGTTTCTTCCCTGGATGTCCCCGAATAAGCCACACGAGGCTTTATCCAGCCCGACCTGCTGCTCAGCGTACACCAGCCCAGCATGCCGTATCCCCAGCTCAGCTGTGAGCTCCACTGGGACTGTTTGTAATGTGCCATGGACGAACCCCAGAACTTAAACACTGTAATCAGAGCCAGAGCAGGATATTGGCTAAATTACACATGAAAGCAGGGACATTTGAAGGAAGCTTGAGCACTAAATATTATGATAAATTATGGTCTAATACGAGAAGATAAGTCACAGCTAAACAAGAATAACACAGGCTTGCACGCAGCGCGGGAGGGAAGTGCTCTTAATGCACGATTGCACTTTGGTATTTGAAAAACACATATGCTGAAGGTATCTATAAAAATCTGACAACACAGTCTCAACTCAAGGTCCATTTAGTTGCTGTTGTGGAGCTTTCAGGCACATCACATGATCTTCATCAGCAGATGGAGGTTGCCAGTTTTTACTGAACTGTAAATTCAATAGCAACTGCCACTTTGTTTTGAGCACTTTACAGCCACTAAAAACTTATAATACAACTCATACATATTTCTCTATAACATTAAATACTCATATAATAAGCAGCAGTCAACTTTAAACAACAACATGAGCAAACAGCCCACAACTGTCACATTGTGCTTCACATACTGTGAATTGTACACAGATATAAATCATTTTTTAAACATGAGCTCAGAGGAGCACAGACAAGACTCTCATGTCAGATAACCAAAACTGCTCAAACTTTTTCATTTCATTCATCGTGAGAACCTGGTTTAGAAAATTGGTTTTCAGGGCCTTCTCATCCATGTTTGCTTATAAGTTCAACGCTCCTTTCACCTTGCAATAAAACGCGTTTTGGGTAATTGATATCAGATGTCAGTGTGGACACTGGAAATACCAGATGTAAATGTAATCGCGTTATGTCATATCTAAATATAATCTGGATATGAGATGCATTTTAATGCAAGGCGTACAGAGGCTCTTAGAATATCTTTTCATCTCCATAAACATGTTTCTGTGCTTTTCTTACAGACTTTTCTTTGTAGCTATATCATCTCTTTGTGAATTGGATTTGTTATTTGAAACCTCAGACTCTATTTGACTTTCAGGGAAATACAGCTTTTGGTTTCCGAGAATTGGATGAGAAGATTGACACCACGCTCACTTTTTTATGGTAAACAAAGCCTCAGCTAGCTTAGCTTAGCACAAAGACTGTAAACAAGGGGAAACAGCTACCTACGCAATTTGTCATTTTTATATTTTTTGTGAGGATTGACCATGGAGACACCTCCTTCTGTAATTTTTGTGGCGTTTCACGTTCAAAGGCACAAACTCGCCAGAAAACATGTTAGTAAACAGTAGAAAGCAGCATGGAAGCCAGTGAAAATGTTACAGTGGTTACTTCTTTGTGTCTCTCACTTATTTAGTCTCAGTGCAGACTAATTTGGCTTGATGTTCTGGGATGAGCTGGGATGAAATTTGTGTCTGCGGTGACAAGGAGTCGCAGAACTTACTGACAGTTGCGCTGGGAAAGGGCCGAAAATCAGCATGTTCACCAGCTTGTCATGTTTCCATCACTGCCGATCGAAGCCGATCGTAGCTGGAGCAGATAAATACATGCGTGACTACTGCAGAGTCATTTGTGCTGGGAATAAATGCAACTTCTAACCTTTCTCACTAAGGACAAAAGCCAGATGTTAGTGGGTGTTAGTGGGGTTTTTTTTTGTCCAGTGGAAAGGGGCTGTAGTGGGGTTTAGATGTCCAGACTAACTTTGTACCTCAGAACAGAGCCAGGCTAGCAGTTTCCCTCTGTTTACAGTCTTTATGCTAAGCTAAGCTAACCAGCTGCTGACTACAGCTTTATATTTAATGGACAGACAATCTTCTCATCCCTCTCTTGACGTACAAGTACTTCCCAGTATGTTGAACTATTCCTTTTTTTCATTTGATCATCGACAAGAAAAGGCAGGTGAGACTTTTATGATTTAAGCTTTACTTAAAAATCTACATCTTTACACAATTTGCATTAGATTTGCTAATGATCCACACCTCGCATCCCCTCATTATTATTATTAGTTTGCTCCCCCCCCCCCAGACACTCACTCCACCCAGTCCCATCACCACCATCCCCCACATACCATGCACCTTCACCCCTTCACCCCCCCCACCCCTCTCCTCTCGAACCCCTCTAAGTGGATACCCCACAGGAAGGGCTTCTCCAGGGGGGAAATGGGTCCCAGATGTCTGCCTTTGTGCCACTATAGGCTCCTCAGGAGGGATGGAGCCATGGACGGGTGGGTATGGGGTGGAGGAGGGTGTAGTGTGCTGTGTGCAAACATCAATAACGGCAGCCAGGAGGGTGAAGAAACTCCCGGGGTGAAGGTGAGGAGGAATTTAATGATTAGTTCCTTTTGTCGAGCCAGCGTGGATTTCCAAACACATCATTTATGATTGGTCACACTGCCGTGCTCCTACCAGCTGAGCACGTCACTGCTACGCTTCGACCTTTTGGCGTATGACGGTAATTGAATTGACTGCATTACGAACTTAAAGAAACTGTTTTCCCCCGTTTTTTTTTTTCTTCCTGGAGAACTTCAAAAGTTTGAACATGGCCGCTCTTCAGTGCAGAATTTCAGTCAGGAGCAAACCATATGTTGTAGAGACAGAAACAGACAATACATCGGTCTTCTTTGATATCCAAACCTCCTGTGTGTGTGTGTGTGTGTGTGTGTGTGTGTGTGTGTGTGTAAGCCAATATATACTGATATATATTGATATGTGTATGATCTATTTTCAGCTCCAGAAAGGGTTAATTACGACCCCCGTGGAAATAAAACGAAGACGAGAGCGGGGCCTGAGTGTTTAGTGAAACATTATGTCAAGACTCTGACAAGGAAATGAAATGTGCAACATCAATCAGCCTATGAGGACAGAGATCAAACGAGCCTCCACACTCCTGCATCTGGTTCTGTTTGGACAGCCTCACTTTTTTCCCCCTTCTGCCTCTCCTTTCTTCTCCTTTTCTTTTCCCCTTTTCTTATTCTTCTCCCATTCTCTCCCTCTGTTCTCTCCCCTTCTGTTCTCCTATGTGCCACGACATTCCTGTAGGCCTACTCGCTTCGTTAGCTCATTTTTTCCATGATGGTGGCACAGAGCCACGGTTTCGCTAAAGGTAAGCGGCAGCTCCCGAGATTAGCCTCAGTAACAATGACTTTCCTGTCCCTCCACTGTCTCCACCAGAGCTCCCAATAAGCCCCAATTCTAATACCAGTTAATCCTGAAGTTGACTTGGCCTGTTATGTAAATACAACCTCATATAATTCACTGTCTCTGTCCATGGCCTCGCTTTGATGGCCAGATGAGGGCTTTTTTTTTCTCTTCCAAGTTGATTGAACCCAACTGGGATCATGCTACTTTCCGTTCAGCGTCCCTCTCTGAATGAAATGTAAACCAGTGCAATCACGAGGCTCATCAAAAATCTTCTGAGCTGCGCTCCGTGCACATGGTCCTTCAAATGCAGCGGCAATCACACCCAAATTGTCGGCTAGAAGCCGTCAAGCAGTGTGTCAAGGATGAGATGAGGTCACGAAACAACACAGGATACTTTTGTTAGTAAATAATACAAGTTACTGAATGTCTCCTCTTTATGTAACGTCTCTGGAGATGCAACGACGCTCATGAAAAAAGGTGTTGAAATATAGCCGCTACCATTAAGTATGCTGTCATCAAAAAGTACCAAATTTCTGCAGCCTAGAGCAGCGGAAAACTCCCCACAAGATTTCTCTGCAGTGATCCACGCATGAGTCACTCAAAGTCATGACGCATGAAGGTATAAACGGACACAATGTTGGGAAACTGATTTGGAGTCAAAGGTAGATTTGCACAACATTTAGTCATTTGTTCAAACTGTAGGTACATCGAATAAACATGAGCCTCCTTTTCTCAGGACGACCTGTCTGCTGTGTCATGACTGCCAGCGTGTAGAGAATGTCTTTAAGTGGCTGCAGACCCAGATGGGTTCGCGGCGCGGAGCTGGAACATGTGTTGGCTCTGCCCGGAGGCCGTGGATGGCACAATTAGGTGCTCTCTCACCTCTGCAGACTGAGGTCACTGGGCCACTGAGGTCAGGGGTTATTTAGGGTCCTGTCTGTGCTCCGTTACCAACCCAGCATAGATGACTAGGAGCAGCTGATGTCACGACTCTAAACCAAGCACAGGCTAGGCGTGAGATAACACATGATCAGTGTACATCGGTGTTTACAGACACAATAATGTGTCGAGAAAAAGTGAATCCTGTGAAGTTCTGTCCAGGATGCATGCTCGCACAACCTCACATCTTCTCTCAGATCTACTAAAAGCTGCTGCGCCCAACGAGATCTATGAAAAATCATTTTTTTGTTTGGTTTGCAGGACTTTACGTCTGTCGTGGCAAAATCTGTAATTGTGCCATTTCTAAACATCATAAAGTGCACTGTTTGACCTATAAACCCTCCTCAGTTGTTTAATCTGCAGTATTTTCTTGACTCAGTCCACACTGTGAGCTGCGGTTTAACGGATTTGCTTTTACAGCGTCCTGTTATCAGCATGATAAAAAACCACGGCAGACAAATGTTAGAGTGAGCTCACATTTGTTCTCATGTTAAAGGAACAAATAAAAAACTTTTAGCACTACATCAGTGCACATGACTGATGGGTTTTATATTGTAGGAGAGATTTTGAGAATGTGTGTTCATAAAAACAATATTATATAGAATATTTACACTGATGACTGTCAGAAATAAAAGGTTGAGATTTATTTCTGTCCTAATAACGAATTGATGAAGGAGAATGCAGACACAAGGGTGCATGTGGACTGACGCTCCAGCCCCAAATCTGGAACCCATAAAGCCTCAGACATCCCTGCAACATTAGACACAGCACTTCTTATTGGCTGAGCGCTCCACTTACCCCCTTCCTCTATCTCCCGCCCAGCTAACGCACACTTCCTGCTTCTCTGCCTTGCTCAGGCCGGACCACGCCCTCTGGAAGTCCGCTCAGCCAAAGAGAACTGCCCGCAGGCCCCGGGTTAGCGTTTGGGTATAAAAGAGGCGGAGGTGGACCTGCCTGTCAGATGGTTTGTTGTTGTTCTGCCTGCCAGGTTGAGAGGGGAATGTGAAAGTGAGAAATTTAACAAGGTAACCCAGGAAACAGGACAGCCAGAGCGACGTCCAATCCGATGGAGCTTCAGAAGCCGTGACTGTCTTTGACGAGAGAGAAGAGTTTTTGTTGCACAAGCTGGTCAAGTTCAGGTTTGTTGTCGCTTGAGAAAGAGCATCACAGCGACCTGTCTTTGCAGTGAAAGGTTGTTGGTGGACGGTACAATGAGAGAAGAGGTGTCCTGCACCAACTCCCCCGAAGGAGGTCTGGGGGCCAGCGAAGAGGAGCTGGAAAGAGGATCAAAGAAGACCCTGCAAGCAGGAAATCGAAAACGTTCCCCCTACCCCAAGAAGGACAGCCTCGGTCAGGCAGAGGAGAGCAGCACCGGCAGCCCCAACAGCCTGCTGCCGTCCGGGCCGAAGAAGGTAAAGAAAAGCCCTTCGACGGTGGTGTCGTTGGCCCCCACGTCCCTGGGCCCCAGGCTGGACCAACCCTTTGAGGACCTCCACTCTCAGCGCGTCATCGCCAACGTGCGGGAGCGTCAACGCACTCAGTCCCTGAACGACGCCTTCGCATCTCTACGCAAAATCATCCCCACGTTACCTTCAGACAAGCTGAGCAAGATCCAGATCCTGAAGCTGGCCTCGCGCTACATCGACTTCCTCTACCAGGTGCTGCAGAGTGACGAGATGGACGCCAAGCTGGCCAGCTGCAACTACCTGGCCCACGAAAGACTGAGCTACGCCTTTTCCGTCTGGAGGATGGAGGGGGCCTGGGCCATGTCCACCAGCCACTAGGATCCCATCGAACTTCTCTCCTAAACCCTCTCGTGTCCATATCTCCACCCCACCACCTGTGTCTGTGTTTGCACCCGTTTCCTGACCTCTGAACCTCTGAATTCTTCCCCTCTCGCTCTGATCTTAACCTTTTCATCTCAAACCTTTGAACACATTCCTGCTCCATCCATCTGTCTGTCCATAAAGGTTCTTTACGCCTTCATTAACATCCACAGTTGGATCTCTGCAACTAAAACCTCTCACAGTTTCCCTCTATTGTTTCCACCTCGACATGCTCTCCCCTGTCTGTCCTACAGTTTAGTCCAGTGCAACAAGACGCTCCACTGCAGCCCCTCAGGTATGGACTAAATATACAAACACACACACACACACACACACCTGCACAGACAGCATGAACACAGAAATCATATAAACACCATCATGCACGTGTACACACACCTCTGTATTCACCATGTCATCAGCACATGGACACAGGCTGCATGTTTTATGTGTCTTTCTTTCCATTTTATTTGTTGCCTTTAACTCAACAAATAAACACCGCAGATACCCTTCACAAACAACATACACACACAGCAGTGCAATAATCAACAATAATCTGTGCTGGACCTCCTAAAGTATCTTATTAAAATGAAATATAAAACAAAAACTGTTCATAACTTTTATTTTATAAATCATTTAGAGACATGCAGCAAGTTTTAAAAAGGCTCGATCACAGATTTATTTAGACCAAAGAACTGAAAGCAAAGTTGTTCGACAGAGGACATTAATAACTGTGCATGAACTGACGTACTTATAAATGAATAATAAAATCTCAATAGATTTGTAAATTGTTAAAATTGATGAGCAGGCCTCTGTTTACACACAGTAATTATTAGTTTGGAAATTTACAACTAATACATTTCTTTAACTTTGAATTCAGGTGTGTATTTTTATACACCATGAACTTTGAGTGTTTTTACATTATTTAATGCAAATGTACAAAAATGTTCTGGGGTATAAAAAAGATTTTAGAAAAATATTATGTCAGTTTTATTATAATAAAAATTCTGTATCTATTTCTGTTATAATGTGGATCACAAAAACTGCTAAACATATTTTATTCTTTTTTAAACTTATTTTGTAAAGATTAATATACTGTTAATTTCTGGCTAATATTTTGTTGTTTGTTGTTACTTCACAAGTGTTTACTCTCTGCTTGTTTGTGCAAATAATTCTGCCATGCAGGGTGCAACTCTTGCAAAAAACATATCAGTGTCAAGGGATATTTCCTGTTAAATTAAAAAAAATTAAAAATTAATTAAATTAAAACAATTACAAAAAAGTAAAAAAAAAAAAAAAGACCAGAAACAAACAAACAAAAAACAGATCTAAACAAATTTAACTTCCATGTAATTTATAACTTGTATAAAATCTTTCACGTTAGATTGCAAAATGCTTCAAATTAAATTATTAAAATTATTAACAAATGAGATGTAATGCAAATAATCATTTTAAAATCACACAGAGTGTCAAAAATCCTGCTTAAACACTCCAGTGTATGAACAAACATTTCCTAAAGTCATGGCCACAATGAAAAACATTAAAACTAGCTTAACACACTAACTGAGTTAAAACATGATCAAAGTTTGAGCTGTAATTTTAAGAAAGCATTTTAAGCTCTCTGCTTGTTTCACTTTACTGCCTAAACTGAACCAACAGCACGTTATCATCACCGTGATCTAAACTCCCCCGGTGTCTGACAGACCTCTGATGTATTTAAGACAAATGTTTTCCTCCAGAATCTGTCGGATCGACTTCACACGGGGTCTGTTTTTTCTCAGCCATTTTAACAGACACCAGATTCCTGCACAGGTACAGCATGAAAGGAGGGAGAGAGAGAGAGAGAGAGAGAAAGAAAGGGAGAGTGAGGAGAAATAAGTGGAGGCACATCTCTCTCCCTCTCTCCCCCTGCAGCCTTGCCCTCTCTCCTCAGGATCTTGTATCGTGCAATCAGGCCCCGCCGGGGCCCAGACAAGCAGGAACCTTTAGATTGGAAACAGTTGTGAGGTATTAGGAAGGTGTGTGTACCAGGGTTAGGGTCAGGCACACGGGCCTGTGTGTGTCAGCGCTCGTACATGTGTAATGGTGGCGTGCGCTTGTGTGTGTTTGTGGTGAGCTTTAACTACCTGTGCAGTGTGCATGCGTGTGTGTGTGTGTGTGTGTGTGTGTGTGTAAACAGGGAATACACTTGCAGATGTTGTTTTGGGGATTTTATCTTTCCTCTCTCCTGGTTCTAGTTTCATTTTTGGAAAAAAGGCAGCCAGGAAGTCCTTCAAAATAAAATGACAACATACAAGATAAGCATTTAAATGGACAGACAGCGACGGACAGAGATGTGACGAGGTTTAGAGATGAATCATGATGCTGTGCTGGAGGGAATACACACTTTTTCATCAGCTAAATGACACATCAGGGTAAACACATTTCAAACAGGCACACACACTGACACACACCTTTGCATTCATGCTATTCACCGAGCAGGAGTCACAAACAATACAAGGCCTGCTACACACAACATATATACATTACACTGTCCAGACACACACACACACATCCGCCGGCCATGTGCACACCGCAGGTGTTCCACCCCACGTTATTATTATCAAACCTCCAGTGGCCTCTGCAGCAGACGTCGAGGGCTCCACTTAGTGCTGTGGATGAAATGCCAAGGCCCCTGCACGTGGAGCAGAGTGTCCTTGGACGCAGCGCGGTGGTTATTACCTACCACTTTGCCTGCTCTGCGTGTTATCATCAGCTCTGCAGGGGCCGCCAAAGAAAGTGCTGGAAATTCAAGGCCTGAAACTGACCTGAACGTCTAAGTTTAGGGAAGATGATGAGGTTGGAAAGACATCAAAGACAGAGTGTGCAAGTGTGTGTGTGTGTCGTGTAATTTAAAACTGTGTGTGTACGAGATATATATGAGATTATCATTTACATATGTGTACACCCACAGAACGTCCAAAATATCAAGGAAGTCTGCAGATACTGCAGCTACAGCCTCTTTTTAAGATTACAAAAGCTTAAATATCTCCTAATCCACATCTCCTCTGTGGTGGATGCTGTGTAAGGGGTGGACAAAATAATTAGAACACTTGATAAGATATCAAAATGTATGATGCTCCATGTGACGTGATCTGAGGCTCTTATTGTTGAAGGTGTTTCTGTAAATATCTAGATAATGGGTTTGACCCTCTTAACACGTCTGTACACACCATGAAAAGTACAAGTTTCACGGTAGGAGAGCCTTTAATATTTTCCTTGGGAGTCCATAGCATGCACACACTCACGAACATGAACGGACAGTGTTGTGCGTTTAGATGAGGATGGTTTTAGGATGTGTGGGTGTCTGGCTCAGGATGAGTCTTTCAGAATGAGAGAATTGTTCTGTTTGAGTTGGAAACAAAACAATACTCTCCCTTCTGTTTATACTATAATCAAAATGCCTGTCACTGCTCTTTCCTCTGCCGGAACCTCTGGCTCTGCCGCGTCCGTGTGTGTGTGTGTGTGTGTGTGTGTGTGTGTTTTACAGTTTGGACTGACCAGCTGTTGGATGCTCTGCTGTGCATATTAAATCTCTGGCTTTCACTCCGAACTGATCTGGGACCAGATGTAAAGTCCTCTGCGGCTCATCTGCGTTTTAAAAGCCTCATCCAGAAGTTGTGGCTTCTGATAGTCATCTTTATTTTTAGAGAGCCAAACTGTGAGCCGAGTGCAGGTGGGAGGGTTGTGTGAGTGTGTGTGTGTGTATTAGTGTGTGTGTGTGCGTTTGATTGCTGTATGTATATGTGCATTGTGTATGTGTGTTGGCCTTGCTCAGACAGCTGCAGGGATAGAGAGCCATGGAGGAATGACTTCTGGTTTGACACGTAGACAACACAACGGCACATAACTCGGGTCCAGAATGCATCAGGATCTGTCAAACATTCACACGCAGGATTTTCAGAAACAGAATGAGTTATGTGTGTTTTAAAATAAAAGTTTTAATAAATAATAATAATAAAAAACTCCCCAAAAAATCAGAAGCAGCTTTTTTTTTCTTTATTAATTGTTTCCTGTGTATTTGTCACGTTAAGGTAGGCAATTTAAACCCAGTGCAGGAGTGGCGGACTCCGCCACCACCAATAAAAACTATGATATAGAGAATTAATTACTTCATATACATAAATTGAATGGTTACTGCTGAAAAATGCAGACCATAAGTAGCATCAAAGATGGAGTTTGACTTCATGAAAAGGGTTTTTAGTTTAGATACAGTAAAATCAGACAGATAAAACTTAATTTTGTGTAAACATGAAAAAAGCACAACAGAGGTTGCCCTGCACTTTGTGACATTACCTGATAGAGAAAATCTTTTGTCTGTCAGTTTACACATTTACAGCATGATGAAAGTCATGTGACGGACTGACACCCACAAACATACCTCTGACTCTTTCTTACTGACTTCTTCTGTATGTGTGTGTGTGTGTTTCTTGAAGCATGGAAAGGCACTCTGTAATTAGGGTGAACTGAAAACGCTCCAGATGAAATGTTTGCTTGTTAAAACAAGAGAGGAGAAGCTAAAGGAGCTGTAGGGATTTTTCCACTTTCCGCTAAACAGAAGTGTTTGTTTGTACACACATTTTATAACCTCAACACACGTCTCGAAGACTTTCAGTGGGGCTGTGCTTTTTGCTCCAGAGTGACACACACGTATGAAATGTCTTCTTATCTTAAAAGTGCTATAGCGTTAACTCATCTCTGTTTCTCATCTCTGCAGAAAACCAACAAATGGAAAATTTTCTACACTCAAAGAAGAAACGTGTTCCCGCCTCACCAGACAATCCCCCATTTTCTAATCTTAAAAAAAAAAATCCTTTTTTTTTCTCTCTTTCTCTGGACACGTGCTCGACTCATGACACTGAGATGAGATTCTTGCAGCTTGACTCTAACAGTTCTGTGTTTCTGAAACACCGGGGAGAAGACGCGACAGTCAAGCGCTGAACATTTTAAATGATGAAAACAAGGAAAAAAAACAAACAAACAGCTGGCCTGCGTTGACAATGAAACAAAATGGCTGCTGGTTCGAGTGCCTTGGGTAACACCATGATAACCATCACCCACCCGACTCTTCGCATCGGATGACTCACTGCCAGACAGACATTAAGATGACTAATGATAATGGCACAGTGATGGTTAGAGGGCGGTCACAGCCAATGAATGTTTACAGCTAAAATGCTAATAAGCTAATCGCTCTGGCTCTCAAAACCCCCGTCTTGTGGGAAAAAGAGGAGCACGAGGAATCTGATGCAGATCTTGTACTCTGTTGTGCTGTAGTAACTGGATAGCTTTCTGTGTATTTTGGGGGTTTTAAAGTGTATCTGTTTGTGAATTTGGTGTATGCACACTGTATTACTTTAGCTCTGCTCAAGCATTACACTCGGCTTTGATGAGAAGTGCCCACGGGAAAATGTCTTAAACCACTGATCACAGTTCAGCCACTATTCCACTTCTGTTTATTCTCACTTCAGCTTCTCTGTTATTAGTGAGCGTCGCAGGAAGTTGTATTTTAAAATGCACGACAGTCTGATTAATCTTTGTTTTTTCCTGCCGCTTTGAGAAATATCTTTGCAAACTTGCTGTGGGCGTTTTCACTGAATAATGCAAAAAATAAATGCGGAAAGTTTCTTGTAAGTGATGATGAAGTGATTCCAGCCGTAATATAGAGGATTCATCTGAAACCATACGTAGTCTGATTACTGTTTGATCATGTTTTGTTTTGCATTATTGCTTTTGATATTCTTTATTGTGTCAACTCCTGTGGACAATAAAACTTTTCTTGATGCTGTACATGAGTGGAATATTTTGATAATCCAAGGAATAATGCATGACGTGTTGGCATTCAGATATAAGAGGAAGCTGTGTGTAGGTGTAGCTATTTGGCGGACACAGGGGACACTCCCTCCTCAATGTTTAGAACATGTATTTGTCCCCCCAGTGAAGACATGGAAGAGGCAAAATAAAGGACATTTACACCATAAATTGATGCAGAAAAGGCGGTGCATAAAGATGCAAAAATTAAGTGTTTGACCCTCAAAATTTTCTGGCCCCCAACCTCCTGTTTCATAGGTGTCCCTCTAAATGTTGAAATGAAACCTTGGTAAATTTGCTAAAATAAAATAATACAAGATTAACAAAGTTAAAATGAGCATACCATTAAAAAAAATCTTAATCAAATGTATATAATTTACCTTTATTAAGGTTTTTTTTGGAAACAAAAATAGTAGAAAAGACAAAAAAGCAGACAAAAAACAAACAAACAAACAAAGTCAATATGTACACTGTACAGAAATGTCAGTTAAGAGAAAACTGGACGTCGCCTGCAGTTTTAATTAAGATCCGCTTTGTTGTGTCTTCCTTCGCACAGGCTGGTCAGCATGTTACTTCAAGGCACACACAGGCTGATAATTTGGTCTCTAAGTACGTACAGGGTTCATTTTTGAGATCAAATACAAAAATAAGTCATTTGCATGAATTAAGACAAAAGATAAGACGTCAGATATGTCGCGAACGTTCTCGTAAAACTACATTAAGCTACACTCGGGCTGTCCTACATGATATGGAGCTGAAACTCGCCGTCACTTGTTTTCACATTTTAATTACATTAACAAAGATCTGACAGGTTTTGAGTTGCACACACACGATGCAACGTAAAGAAAATGTACTGCACTTTAAAGAATAATCCATAGCACCGTCAAAATTGTGTTAGGCATGCAAAGAGCACTTCAAAGACACAGAATCTGAATGTATAAATAGAAGGTTTTTTTGGAGAAATGAATTTGTTTATATATCCGTCCTGTGCTTTCGGTGCTGTTCAACTGTTTGGATAGAAAAAAGAAACATTCACAAACTCTTCAAAGTCTTTGAAGTTCTTTAAGCCATGCCAGTCCAGGGACGGCACATTGTTCTCATAAACTTTGGTTGCGCTTAACCTGTGTCCAATTGCACTGTGTGGATATTCAACTATCTCAGTATTATTGCTCCATCCTAACTGCTCAAACGTCGCTGTTTGGTCCGGGGAGCAAAAACATCCCCGCTGCTGACAGTAAACAGAACGCTGCTACGTCGGCGACAAACAAAAGGTCAGTTTGTCCTTCTTATGAAAGAAATAAAAGTCTAAAACAAATTTACAAAGTACAGCAGGAATGCTCATCCACAGGTAGAAACACTGGTCCGCTTAACAAACACGATCAATGTTCAGATTTTAAGACCCACGTCATTGTGATCCTCCCGTCCTGAGGGCAATGTAAGTGCACTTGAAGTGTGTGATTGTCATTAAGTCTCTGGATGGGCCTCATCCAAAATGTGATCTGCATCGTCACATGTACAATCATATCTGAGTGGTCACGCTGCACTGAGGCATCATGGGTGATTTGTGTCTTTGCTGACGTGTAAAGAATCTCCCCAGATATTGATACTCCGAGGACTAGAGGTATTAGCTCTTCACTGTGACTAATGCCACCGAAACAAACTACAGTATGTCTACACTTTAAGATGCACTTCATCAAAGACTGCTGCGTCTTCTTTTATCTGCTGGGGAGCCATAACAGTAACGTCAGCCATCTCGCTGCATGTGCTCGCCCGACAGGCCAAGAAAGAAAGAAAGAAAAAAAAGTTTAAGAAAATATGTGGACATACAAATCAATATGAAACATATGTATCTCAGACTTCACTGTAGCTTCACTCTTACTGGAGTCTTAAACAAACAAAAAAAAATCTCCTGCTGACGTCCACCACAATGTGTGCCAAAGGTCAAATGAACGAATATTCACATAAACTAAAAACACAAACAAACAACGTGTTTGATTGTCAACATGGCCGATGTGGCTGCGTCTCCTCCATCTTGTCCAGTTCACAGTACAGAGCGGTGCAGTGCAAAAACAATCAGACGCTCCTGATCTGTTCCTTCATTGGATCTTTGTCACATTCAGACAAATGACATCATCATAGTGGGACGCGGAGCCTGCTCTCCTTCACCGGACACGTCCTGTGGGGACGACTCCTTCTGCTCTGAGTGATTGGCTCCAGTAAGCCCGGGTGACCTTTGACCCCGCCTTCAAGGTTACAACAGTCCGAGGGGTCTCCGGCAGGTCTTGTGGGAGTCATTTACAAGGTGAATGTTTAAAGTCGCAGATCTGTGCTTTGTCAAGTGTGTGTTTGTGCTACGTCATGTTGTCAGCTCCCAATGCTACACGAGAGTGAAGATCCTTCATTAATCTGCCTCTGGTTGTCTTTCTTCTCAGCTTGTTCTCAGTTCAGTGACCGATGTCCCTTCAGGAAAAAGCCCGCGGAGGCGTCATGAGAGTATGAATGTTGTCCAGGTGAATGTTGTTGCTCAGTGTGTGTCTGAATCAGAGCGGTCAGACTGCAGCCAGTAGTCATGCAGGAGTTTCTGTGAGGCGATGAATACAGTGGTCGAACTGAGGAGGACATCTGCTTCCAGTGATGGTCCAAATGCAAAGCTCTGTGTGTGTGTGTGTGTGTGTGTGTGTGTGTGTGTGTGTGTGTGTGTGTGTGTGTGTGTTTGCATAGAGACTTGGTTGAAGGCAGCTGTCAGGACACTCAGAGAGAATCACCTTTCTCTGTCAGTTTGTCTGGCTGTTTCCTTAATGAACGAGAAAAAAGAGAAAGATGGTGTCACACACAAAGCTCAGCACTGTCATGATGATGAAGCTCAACATGTTAAATATGATGTCGTCCCTACTTGTCAGAAGGCAACAGCTCCCATCGACAGCGAGGCGATGGCGCTGATGGCCTCGCTGTCCGAGTCTCGCCTCAGCCGCCGTCTCTGCGCCTGCAGGTAGGACAGATCTGCTGTGGTGGCCGAGTCCTTCACACTCTGCCAGTACTCACCTGCAGGAAGCAAGGAGATGAAAAAGAGGGAGAGGAGGAAGGGAGGAGAAAGAGAGGAAGATTAATGGCCTCAGTTGTCGGCTTTCCAGTGTTGTTTTCATTCACAATGGTTCCTTGAGGGAAAGTGCCTGCGCTGCATTATTAAAAAGCAGTGCTTGGTGTTTGATCCACCAGTTGTAGCTGTTTGATCTGAATATAAGCACTGGCTGTCACATAAACAGCCCGTGGTCTAAATATCCATGTTGATAATTTCAGAAATGTAAACTCAAACTCAATCTGTTCTCTCAGGGTCCGCGGGCCTCCGTCCTGTGACACACAGTGGAAGTAAAATCAATCACTGTTTGCAAATGTGTTCGTCTATGAGCGTGTGTGTGTTCTGGCTGTGCATGCAACTCGCATATATTTCACCCCGGGCCTAAATTATGGGCTTAACATTCTTGTGGCTTTGCAAATATTTTTAATTAATCTAATTTGGTTGGGATAACATTTGTGTGCAATCAGGAGGGGATGTTGCGAAGGTCGTGTGCCAGAGAAGTGTTTGAAGATAATTGGAGCCAGGGCGGCCATGCGTGTGTGTGTGTCTGTCTGTGTGTGGGACGGCTGGAGGGAGGGATGGGAGACAGGGATGTAAAGGAGGAGAGGTGGCCAGAGAGCAGGAGGGATGAGGAGAAAGAGAGAGGAGAGTGCTAAGAGCAGAAATAAAGAGACCAAAGTCATAGAGGACAGAAATACAAAGAAAGGCGCTGACCAGCCTGTTGATAAAGAAACCAAATCATTTCCTGTTAATTATAACTGATGGATTCATAAAACTAGAAAAGTGGATCCAGAATTGAAAAATGTTTCTCTGAAAATATATATATTTTTTATTAAACTGAAAATGTTTGTAATGGAAAATAAAATGACAGCAGAAGGAAACATGTTTTCAGTTCAAAAACAATACTGAAAAGTTTATTTGGATATTTACAGATGTTGACTGTAAAATCTCTGTAATTTGTAACTATATTGTAATTTTACTGTGTCTCTTGTGTTGCTCCTTCTGAGCCCTTGACTACAAATGCTGCCCTGTATAAGGAGATGAACGTGGTGGTGACTGTTATCTGGTGCAACAGCAACAGGTGTATTTCTTTGATCTCATCTTCGACTAAAAGTCTGTCCTTCAGACAACACCAAGGAGCTGTAACAGCTTGGCCAAATCATTTCCCAAGGAACGCTTTTCTTTTTGATGTGTATTGAAAGTGTTCTTACTCACTTCAAATCAGTTAACAAGAATATATTTACATTTACATCCTATATTCATTGTGACATTTCATAAGTGCATGTAACACTTGCTTGTCAGCTGAAATAGTTTATAACTGACCTTGGAGAGAACGAAACTGAGACAGATTATGGAGGTGAGAGTGAAGAGGAAATTTTACAGTTACAGGTTAGATAAAGAAAAATGGCAGCAACTTTAGAGGAAGAATGGAAACAGCATATTAAGTTTAGAAACACTGTACAACACTTGTCTCTAAGTGTTTCCCACATCTTCTTAAACATCAAATTCAAGGACTTTCCAGGGCCAATTCCTTCTAGTCCAAGGTCCCAAAATGGAATAGCAAGAGACATGGATCAAAGTTAATTAAAGTTATAACACTGGTCATTTTATGATGAGAAGTAGCAGGCTGTACAGACGCTCACAGACAACAATTAAAAACACAAAGAGACTGGAATGTGTGACCCTTCTCAACTGTGTCGTGCTTTTTTTTAAGACATTTTTGGGGCCTTTTGCCTGTATTTAATGGGACAGCTTTAGTGTGACGGGGGAGAGGGGGGGGATAACATGCAGCAGGGGGCAATGGTTTGGAGTCAAACCTGCGGACGCTGTGGCAAGGACACTGCCTTTTGTACACGAGGCACCTGCTCTACCAGGTGAGCTGGTGGGTGCCCCGGTTGTGCTGAGTAACAGTGATGACAGACAATATCAAAACAACTGCAGTCTGTATATATGTCACAAAATATACAAATTCAAGCACTTTCAATAACCCAGGTCTGATTCATATCTATTTTCAAAAACCTTCAATGACTTGATTTTTAGATCAAAGTCACAAACTTCAGAACGAGGATTTCAAGCACCCATGGGAACTCTGACAAGCAGAATAAAGGATCAGCAGCAGTGTGTAAAATATGGGAGGTCTCTGCCTCCCTGACTAACACCATGGACCCCCCAGAAGACAACAAAACTCATTTGGGAGGTCTCAGAATTATAAGAGGTTGCAAATCATTTTATATTTATCTATATTGTAAAAATTCTTTTCCTGTTTGAATATTGAAAGGTGAGGAGTAACGCAGAAAATATGACTGACAGTGAAAACACAGCTGGTGTAGCAAGAGCTGCTAGTGTTGTCAAAATAAATATTAAATTATTGATACATATTGATTCTGAGTATTTGAAATGGTTGCAAAACTCTTACTTCTTCTTACTTTCTCTTATTGTTGATGTTTACGACAGTAATTCTGCTGCTCTCTGCTACTGACCAAGAAAATAAAAGTTGTTGTCATGTTATAGCCTTAGTATATTTAGCTTTAAATTTTAAATGTAAAATTCCACACTATGCGTAATATAAAACATGGTTTGGGTTTTGGGGAGGTGTCAGTATGTGGCTGTGCCATCGAGTTGGTCTGCTCAGGTGGAAACACAAGTGAAAATAATTAACTGAGAACATGTAACATGTTTCTGCCTGCGCAATCTACACATGCAACATATTTATATGTTTATATCTGTTTTTTTTTACATTTATTGAGTTCCTCATCACACATCACTACAGTTTTTGCATATTCTGCTCAGTAGCCATCTCAGAGCGTATTTGATTAGCCTAATGGTCAGGTTACAAGTCTCATATTAACGTCTCAGGCCAGGTCTGGAATTGATTAGGTAATAATTTGCAGGTAGCAGGTCGGTTTCAGTGCTGAGCTCAGCAGGTGAGCGTCAGGTTTTCAAAGCTGGAAACATTTGTTAAAGTGTTTTTATATAGACTTACAGGATGAAGAAGTTTTTTCTTCTTGTTGTCGATGCAAGACTCATCACAACAGAGACGTTCAAAACTGTGACTATATATTTTTGACAATGCTGAAAACCCTCTAAAATGAGGTGTTGCTGAGGTTTCTGAATGCTACAGGTGGTGTTGTGTTGACGTGCCAGTTCTCACCCTGAACCTGGATGACTCTCTGCAGTGACTTGACAGCATTTTCACAAGGCTTCTGGTCCAACACAGACTGGGACAGAGGCTCCACCTGGGGCACCACAGAGTAAGTGGTTATAGGATGGAACATACTGTATATCTCGACAAAAACACACCCATGTACTGTATGTACACACACACACATCTCACCTCCATGCCCAGCAGGGCGCTGACGCAAGCTTCAGAGGCATCGCAGATGGCCTTGAGGTCATGTCCCCCCTCTAGAGCCAGGACCACCCGACCCCCCGCCAGTGACATCAGCTGACGGGTCAGGAAGCCAAAACCTGGTAGAGAACACACAAACCTGCATAATTACCTTATTTTACCTTAGATATTGATTAAAGAGATTAAAGCTGTAGTTGGTAACTCTTATAATAATATTTTTGTCATATGTGCTGAAACTGTCACTACAAATCTCATTCCTCCTTCCTGAAAGTTTGTGACCTGGCTGCCAGCACAGACACAAGTCAAGCCAACACGAAGCACTACCCACCAACCGCCACAAATGTTCTCATTTTCCAGCTAAACAGTACACTAAAACATGTTTCCGAAGACATCTGAGATGAGAAATAGGCAATGCAGTGACAGAAGCTTGATTTATATTTGATCAGTGCTACCTAATTTGACAGTTCAACTGCAGTTCACAAGAAGTGACTGACATAATTGACACCTTGGCTCTGATTGGTTGTTTTAATTCAGCTGCTGGATTCAAATGCCATTAGAACACAGAGGCGGAGGAACATGATTTTTTTTTACAGGCCATCTGTCTCATGTACTTCTTTCAGAATACAGTGCTAGTGTCTGCAAATGTGGAAAAAAAGTTACGTTTGTAAAAGTTACCAATTGTTGATTTAAAAGATTTCTTCAGTGACGGCAAAAAATTGAGTCATTTTCTACACCAGTCTTGAACTTACAAAGTTGCTGTGAATGTTTACATGTGGGTGTCACCATTATTAGCTCAGAGCAGTGCTCCCTGCATTGCAGATGCCATTCACTTCCATTCGTTATCAGTGCTCATGTTTTCCGAATCTAAATTTATGATCTACATATTATCTAAAAATAAAAAGTTGCTCCTGAAAACAAAGACGTTTTCAAATCAGTGCACAAACTTTCATTTCACTACAAAGTTGCACTCAGGAAATTTTGGGTTGTTTTGATCAAATCTCCTGCATTACATGGTGCCTCTCCCCCGATGCTAATGTCTGACATCAATACTTAAGCCCGCCATTATCCTGCATTCAAAATAAGGATATTAACATAAAATGCTGGACAACTTTTCGTCAACTCTAAACAGAGGAGAAAATAAAAAAGGCAGGTTCATGTGAGGCAGAGAAATGATAAATGAGTATGACTGTGAGATGGTAACGCTGATTCGTATCTATGTCTGTGTGTTAAGAGTGTGTTAATGTGTGCTGTATGTGAATGCGGAGCAGACTGAGGCTTACACTTGGCTGTGACCTTGTAGCCTCCCAGTGCTGACAAATGTCCTTCGACAGCATCAAAGCCAGCGGACACCAGCACCACATCAGGGGAAAACTCGTGCGCGATGGGCATCACCACGGCTCTGAGGAGGAAGAGAGGAAACAACATGCTGTGAACCAAATACCGTATCGTGTGTTACATTCGCTCCAGCCCTGTGGTCTTGCTGAAATTAGATAGTACATTAAGAAATCATGTTTTCAACAGGTGTTTATAATTTGTGAAAAAATGAGAACTTGGAGCGGCGGATAAAATATAATAATGTTAAAGAGGAGGTCACTGAGGGATTGATTTAACATCAGAATAGTCTGAAACGGATTAGTTATTGTAATAAACAGATTTTAAGTTGCCTGTAAAGTTTAAAAAAACCTAAAGTCACTGCATAGTCGAGGTGATTGATTTGCAACTGGAACACAGTGAAAGACTTTTTTTTCTGGATTGTTAACTGCAAACATTTACTTCATTGTAAACTCCATCCATTTGAAAAGGATGAAAGATAAATTATCAGAGGCCATGTTCCAAGAGCTTGATCTCTGTTCTCGATCCACTCCTGGTAAGTGGCCAACACTAGAAGGTGGGGTAGCTCCCAGGTGTGAATGTGTGCAACTGTTTAAATGTGAAGCAGAGCACGGCTGGAGAAAAAAAAAAGCATGAGCACTCTGCAAACCTTTCCTGGATATATAAAGATCAAAAAACGGTCAGAGCAAAGCAAATTTGGGCAGGTGGCGGACACTGAAAGGTTTCTGCGGGGTGACACAAGCAGATAAAAATGAGACCCTTGACATATCTGGACTGAGACGCCCACATACTGTATGCTCTACTCAGGGGAGACCACTTTCCTCGCCTCTATGCTCTCCTCCTCACTTCCTCTCGTCTCCCGCTGCCAGTTATTTAGCAAGAGCGCACGGCCCATGCCGCGTTTCATTCTCTCTCTCCCTCACTCTCCCTCTCTCTCTCAGCGGCAGTTCAAAGGCGTTTGTGTGCGTCTGGTTCCTATTAGGAGCTCGTCCCTCTTCTCACGTCACTGACAGCCAGCCATCTGGGATCCATTGGGCCTAATTACGCCGCCTTTGGATTCCCTAACAATGCACCCCCCACTTCTTCTCCTCTCTTCTGCTCTCTCCTCTCTCCTCCATAGTTTGTCATTCGTCAGTAGCCACCTAGAAATACACATGAAAATACGTGCATGTATATATACACGCTATGCACAAGCCACAAATATACACACCTACTCATGCTCTTCCTCTGAAACTGGACATTGCGTGTGTGCGCGGTGCTACCGGTGATTAGCCTGACCCTAAATGCTGACCACCTTAGTAATCCTCCACACATACACACAGACACACACACACACTACGTCATGACACTCAATCTCGATGCAGCTGAGCTTTCTCTTGATTGTACTCGAGTCCCACCACCACTCTCGACCACAATATTTCCCCTGTCACTAACACACACCCAAAAAACAGAGACACACATCATCAACAACCGCTAGTTTTCTGTTCCGTCCCGAAGAGAAACACACACAGTCTGGAACGTCCCGCCGTCTAAATCATGTATTCAAATTGAATTACAGAACTGGCACCAGACTAGGTACTTAATTGCATAAACATGAATTCATGATGCATTAAATTTTGTCTGCATAGCATGTTATGCATTTATTTTCACCAGTTAATTCACAGGATGGTGGCAAAGTCCCCTGAAAAATGTTTGTAGCGTGTTTTTTTACAAAAATCCCTCATGTGCCGCTTCATGTATTTTGCTTCTTAAAAATCTTGTGTGCAGTGTTGCAAGTCCAAATAACATTTTTACTATTATTGTGGGATTTTTTTTTGCCTTAATTAGATAGTTGACGGTGGCAGTAAATATGAGGTCGTTCCCCATGATAACACGCAACAAAGGTCTTTGGCCGGATATGCACCCCGGACATCACAGCTATATGGTATTTGCCTCAAACCGCTGGACCACCAGGACACTCCTCTCCACAGAGCTTTGATACAGGGCAAAGTTTCTAGGGGTAACACACAATACGGTACAGTACTACAGTGTGGTTAGCTGAGGAAGTTTTACACATGAAAACACTTGCCATTTCCCAAACTGGATGAAAAATACCAAAACCAGACGCCTGCTCAGGAAAAGACCAGTTGTTTCTTAATTAGCATCCAGAGCTCCAGTAAACACTGGACTTAGTGTTTCCGAGCCTGCCTATTGGCTCTATGGATTTTTACCAGTAAGGGTTAGCTCATTAGCATCTTTCCTTTGACGAGGGGCCCACCCACTGTGTCTGCTGCATGCAGAACCATGTAGAGCTCACATAATGTTTAATCATCTGGTGGCGAGCCAGCGTTGCTGACAGAGTGTGTTACAGTGTAGAGCAGAACCAAAGTATATTCATTCAGGAAAAATAGCTTGAATGAAATGAAAACTGTGGTGAGAATGTAGGTGAGTTTCCCTAGCACATCCGTGTACTGTTTTGTTTTTAGCGGTTTTAGCAATCAGTGGAGAGTTGTGGCTTACATAATAGCATGTGAGGATACTACTGCTTCTTTCACCAGAAAGCAGAAATCAGATATGAAACCTGTTTGAGATACTACAGGTGACCCATCGCAATGATCACGATGCAACATTACAACATGACAATACATTCCAGAGTGTGCCTCACAGGTGTTGCATTCCAGCATGCTTCAACCAGGAAGAGAGAAATAATGGCTCATTGTTTGTCCTCCTGGCACACACACTTGTCATTCTAATTGCTGAAAAAAATTCCTGTTGACAATAAAATACTTTCTGCCTATTCCTGACCTGATTGTTCAATGCTATTTTTTCATTTTGTATCTGGTGTTTTTATTGACTAAACTGGCTTCCTAACACCACATTACTTTACTGAAGGCATACCTGAGGTGATGTAACAATCCTGACAATGACATAACTAGTTTCACTGACAGACTGAAACTTAGGATGACCTAAAGGCCCAGACACGCCAGACCAACATCACAGAACTAGCAGCGACGAAGGCTGACTGTTGCGTTGCCTCACGTCGCCTGTGCCTCGGCCAAAAATTTGCGCCACAAAGACTATAACCAACAGCCTGCTAGTATGAACATTCTGCACCTGAGTGAGAGGGAATAACTCTCCACACCAGCAGGTGGTGGTAGTCTGTATTTGTCATTCAAATGGGGCAACTGGAAGATTGACAGGATGAATTCAAGATGCTAGTTAGCCAGTTAGCATGTTAAGTGTTTCAGCTTAAGAGCCCAATGGCTAAAAAAATCTCACTTAATAAAACAAGTTTGTTTTTGTTCGATCTCGCGCCCTCTTGACTTTAGCAATGTGTTTTCATTACTCGCTTAATTTCTCTTCTCATGCACTGAGCTGAACTGCCAATTGGCCAAAAAAACAGGCGACAAGGGCCGACTAGTGCCAACAGTGCTGTATGTACCACAAAAAACTGGGGCGGCAGACGCTATCTGATGGCCCTACATTTACCAAAAGCCGACCGTTGGCTTATTGTGTCAGGGCCCGAAAGTCACAGAAACATACTTACCAATACAAAAACTATGTTGTATTTTGTAAATAGCCAACAGACAATCAGAATCAGAATCAGAAATACTTTATTGATCCCCAAGGGGAAATTGTTTTCGTTACAGGTGCTCCTTACAAGTGTATAAAGAAGAAGTATATTTAAGTATATTTTATTTGTAGCAAATGTGCTTGAACATGCAGAGACACCAGCACATGCCTTTAACTTTAGATTATCAATTGCACAGTACCAGAGAAACATGTATAATGTGGCTAATAGAGACAGGTTGGGATTGTTCTTTACCTGAATGCAGCCAGGTACTCGGCATCACCCATGGGAGGGTTCAAACCCCCTGTCCATCCCACATTCACATTGAAGCCCTCGCCTGCACCTGCACCCACCTGGACGGAGGGATAAAAAGGGAGGAAAGAGAGTGAGACTGAGAGAGACAAACTGTTTCTGTGAATGTCAAAAAAGTTAATGAGTCCCAGCGAAAGTTGAGAAACTGCGTGACGATGACAGATTTGTGTCAAATGCTCACAAAACAAGCGCGGCTGTTCCAAAACCTCGCATTGCACCAATCGAGGAAAAGTGACTGAATCTCTTTAAGCAACACCAGGGAGTGATTATGATTCCTAAATGAAAGACGCATGGCTATTAATTCAACACCCCTGTCCCTCCATTTTGATTTTGATACAATTTGTCAAATGACCTTATAAATCACTCTGAGCCACAACAGAGCTACACCCGTTTATGATTCCCAAGCTTTAGGTTATAGCTATACTGGGAAATATTTCACATTTGGAAACTGCTGCGCTAGAAACACATTCTGTATGTTGTAAAATGTTCTATTTATATATTAAGAATGTAGTATTTGTATTTAACTGGAGCGACTGCATGCTATGTGCTCTGTATATGCATTTTAGTAGGTTCGGTATATATGACATGTCAAATAAAACATGCATGCTATACGTCTCTACACTACTCATTTACATTTTATGATGCACTGTAAATGATTTTAGTGGATTTCGCTTGCTGTATTGAGATTGACATGTACTCCCAAAATGCCAGGCGGAGTCGATGGACGTTCCTCTGAGTTTGACCCCGCATATTTGGGGCAGAGAGTGAACTGAGGCCCAGATCTTGGAAAGAAGGTTTAAAGATTCCTGCCTTTCTCTTTGTAGTCCTGCTAGAAGCCATTTAGCTGTTCTCAAAGCCCTTCACCATCAGTCAATGTGTCAGTTTGAGGGCAGAATGAGGAGGGTGATTGACATACTCTTGGCAGCAAGGCGTGGTAATTTCCTTTGTGTGTGTGTGTGTAGAAATGTGTGTGTGTGTGTGTGCGTATGGGTGTGAGAGGATGTTTGAAAGAATGCTGATGAGCATCGCAGAGCGTCTGTCTCCATTCTTCTCTCAGTGGACGGGATGTTCACAGGGCAAACTAAAAACACATGAGGCCTCCTGTCCTCTGCCAACTGGTAATGTACCCGCATGCACACGCACATGCACACAGACACACACACACACACACACACACACACACACACAGCCGCATACACACACACACAATTCCTGCTATTGCTCCAAGTCTCTTGCGCTCCTCTCTGTCCTCTTTCTCTCTTTCATGTTTCAAGAGTTGCTGGACTGGATTAGGCCGTCGCTGGTTTCTGTGTGGTACTCGGCACTCTCTGTTATGGCTATGACATCACACCCCTACCCCATGGTGTGTTATATACCTACACGGGGGACAGCGAGACTCCAGAGGTTTACCACACAGCTCAACAGAGGTTGAGGGGCCACTTAAGGCAAAGCCACATCCAAGCCAGCAGAGCGTTTTATGTACCGTCCCTCATCGGGGGATTTTATGGGAAAACATTGACTATTTTATCCTCATTATTGTGGGGGAGGATGGTAGAGCGAGAGGCGGGGATGTGGGGGGATTGAATGGGTTATGAATGCCACCGTGGGTTGGGGTCAATTCATTCGACTGGGGATAGTCATCACACTTGGTTTCTGGTAAAACCGCATGCAGAATTCATAGGCATCTCAATTTCCTGTATGCAAACATAGGCATGCAATTCCACTGTACACATCCTGTTGTGAAATTCTTACATCCAAAGCTCTGGAGTTTCTTAAATAAACTAGAACTGGGGAAATAAACCTACACTAGATACACAAAATCAAAGTGTGATAGGCTTATTGCGAGTTCACTGGGTAAACACATTTGCAGCGTTTGGAAATTTCATGTCGAAGAAGTCAAAAAGTTGCAAATATGACAATGGACAAAAGCAAACAAGCTAATCTGAGTTATTTATGTTGAGCTGGAAAAATGCTATCACTGAAATTCTAAACGATTAAACTCGAAGACAAGCACTTTGTGTTCGGATTTATACAGTAAGCAGCCAAAATTACAGGACCACATTGCTTAGATTCCAGTGGTATAAGTAAAATATGTTTGACCTAATCGTGACAGCTCTGACTGGTCTGAGCCCCTATTGTTGGAAAGATGGTTTGATCTTAAATCTCTGTACACTACAAGGTAACATATCCATGCTAACCTGTCTAACATTTTGCCTGAGCAGTTCAGACTGTGATCTGTCTTCATGACCAAACTGAGGTTTTAATTGGGGCCTTAAATCATGCAGATTATTCTGGGGTTTACTGTTACAATCATTCTTCTTGTTTTGACAAGTATATGCTAAACACAAGGCTTTTGAGCCCCTTAATATCCCACTAGGATCACTTCATTACCAAATATTTCTATGCCAACATATCTATCATCACATGGGTGGCATTATTATGAATTCTGTAGTCTTGGGAGTCAAAGGCAAATAATCCACTCAGGTCATCACCTCTATAGAGAGAACCTGTGTCGTAAATTTAAATGTTACTCATGTGTTGTTCTTTTGCTCCATTGTGTTCACAAGAATCTAGGTGCATGCAGAGACACACAAACACACACAAACACCCATCCGTCACCGTGGCAACACAAACAAAGCAGATAAACACAACGCTGCAGTGGAAGAGTACCTACCTCACTGGGATGTCCACTACCAGGAAAGAAGTTGCCATCGTCGTAGCGATGTAGAGAGATGTACAGCACGTTTGGGTCATTATAGAAGGCTTCCTGGGTGCCGTTGCCATGGTGAACATCCTGGACAATGATCGGATGACAGGTTAGGAAGTTGCCAAGCACTAAAGAAGGTACTTGACACATAAATAAAATCGTGATGGATTCACATATCTGTTTAACGCAATCTAAATGATCACAAATCACAAAAAGGAACTTCACTGTCTATTCTTTTATCAGGAAGTATACATAAAAAATATGACCCACAATGCAGAGTGGGGTCTGTAAAACCTGCGAAACGTGTTTCAATCTTAAAAACTTTTTGATGAAGCAGGTAGTAATTAGCGTACAATGCAGTAATGTGTCAGAGATCACGATGTGTGTAAGGACACAGCACAGCCTCATATACACACACATGGTGAACAGATACGACCACCTGGCTGCGGATCAATATCTGCACGTGTGTGGGTGTGTGTTCATATGATTGTGTGTAACCCTGTTTCTACTCTGAGTGTACGTGACATCTCACATGGAGACCAGAGATAACAGCGCCTTAATGAAGTAAATGATAAATAGGAGTGCTACTGTGGAGGGCTGCTCTGCTTCTGTTCTGGGACCTTGATCGTGCCCACGATACGTTTGTGTGCCGGTACATGCGTGTTTACTCCTATCCATGTGGGGACCAGTGATGCTGGTCATGCGGTTGGTCCTCACCCAGTCCACGATGAGGATCTTGCTGACGTTGAGTTTGTGTTGGAGCTGCTTGGCAGCGATGGCCACAGAGTTGAAGAAACAGAAGCCCCTGTGGACAAACAGAGAGGAAGAGAGGCAGCCACATGTTTTTATCAGGACATCTTCACCAAATTAATATCATAGAATCACCATATGGACCTTAGGAACCTCTAAGACATGTTTCCAGTTGTGTAACGTCATGTGGTGGCTATTCAGCCCAGGTTGTGACAATCACAGCACTGACTCTAATGTGCAAGTCATAGAGGGAAACTCCTGCCAGGCAAACATTTACTGCAAATATTGAAGAAATGAGGATGTTTTATTTCAAGTTGTATTTCATCTTCCACTGCTGACAAACAAAAAGGGCTTTTCATATTGGAACATTATGCTGAGTCTGAAATCTTGCACTCTTGAGAAATGCAGAACCCACACAATTTGTGACAAACAGAAAACCAAGCTTATCATAAAATTCACTTCACATTCCAAATGATAACATAGTGTGAATTGCTGGCAGGACGTGTGAGATGATTTCAGAGAAATGAACTCACAACTTGGCACAGTGGTTCCCCCAACACTTGCTGTCTGCAGTAAAGGTATGCAAAAAAAGTGTTGATGTATGAAAAACAATGGAGGAATGTTGGAAGTAGCAGTGTCAGCACGGGTCGTAAACTGTGAGCGCCTTTGTGTGTGCGTGCGTGGATGGTATCTCATATATGCTGTCCAAATCCGCTCATCAAGAAAAGTCATTATCATCCCATAAATAACCAGTGACAAGCACTGCTGAGCACACACACAGCCCCAGCTGAATGTGGTTAGTTGGCTAATGCCTCCTATCAAAGACTAACACAAATCCATGCACACATATACACACACACACACACACATACAGTGTAGACACACACACATGCACAGTTTCTTTTGAGGTGCTTTGCTCTGTGTCTTGAAAGTTTAAAAGAAATGGAGCGGAGGAGGTAGATTGCCTCGGGCATCAGTCAGGTAGCACACATCTCACAAACTCACACACACATTAAGACAGAGAGACATAGGCTTGCTCTCTCTCTCGCTCAGAAGTGTAGCTGATCTGTAATAAATCCTTTGAAACACTTTGTAGAGACCTCCTGGCTCCTGGTATGTAGGTGTATGTGTGAGTGTGTGAGTGTGTGTGTGTGTGTGTGTGTGTGTGTGTGTGTGTGTGTGTGTGTGTGTGCTGCTGTACTTACAGAGGGGAGGAGTGGTTTGCATGGTGTCCAGGAGGCCTCACCACTGCAAAGCCATTCTGTGAGAAGAAAGCAAAATCTTTAACACCTTTCTGCTTTCAGGGGTCAACCATCACAGGTCACATCTTTAAGCTTACACCTGGATAATTGTATACCAAAATACTATGTTCACTGCAGAGTGAATCTCAATCTACAGCAGGGGAGTTACTGAAGTGATACTGTAGTGTGTATAACAACGACTGAATCTAAAGATGGACAATGTGTCTCCACTTACTCCCACTTAAGATATAGGTCTGCTGTGTGTTTACGAAAAACAGTTCTCTTACATCCCTTAAAATCAAGAGGGCCTCATGACCCCCTGTAAAGCTTTGGCGACCCCTAATGGGGGTCAGGTCCCCTAGGTTTGGGAACCAGTTGTCAGTGGTATATAATGGTTGTTTAACCCACAACCTGTTACACTGCTGCTCCTGAGAAAACACATGGTATTTGCTGATAAGGTATTCTGCAACAAAAAACACACCTTCAGCTCTCCTTGAGCCACCTTCAGCGCCAGGTCTGTGACACATCCTGCAGCGATGCGGGAAGCTGCTGATGTGTGGAGTTCGTTCCAGACTGTATCGATGTCTACCTGTCAGTACGAAAGTGATGAGAGATGAACAGTCAGTTCAAAAGGCAGCTGCATCTGTGAATTGACAATGCAGTTAAAAAAGACTTTGGTGTAATAAAGATTTCTTTTCTGTGATTCATTTTGTTGCATCAGTCTCGACTGATTTACTGAAATCCAGTAAGACCAGTATGCGAAACTTTACGTGACAGTCCCACTGGAAATCACCAGTCAGCAGCTGCTGTCAGCTGATAAGGAATCGATAGGCAGTTCTGTCTATAATCTATGCTGAATGAAGTTTACTTTAGCCTGCACTTCCTTTATTTGAGATAATAAATGCCATCAATAATTATTCTTGTAATGCACTGTATTCTTTTGGTGTAATGAAAACTAAAAAATGTGAGACAGTGGACCTTAATGTTCTGTGGATACTGACCATTGCTTAGACTTCTTATTTCCACATCCACTTTCTCTTTGTAGCATCTATTCCTTCTATAAACCCCGTCTTGTGTTTCAACATTTACTCCATGTTTCAAAACTCACATTGGTGGTGTGCCGCGGTGGAACAATGAAATCAGAGGAATTTCTTTTATCACAGACTTTGCCATCTTGTTCCAATCACCCCTCTTCACCAGAGCAGCCAAGGTCCGGAAATCCAGGCAGATCAGTCGTCTTATCAACTAACACCCAGCCCCCTTCTTCTTTTCCTACCTCTTCTCCTCTCTTACTCTCTTATCTGCCTCCTCTCTTCTCATTGTGCTTCACAACAGTTTCCCGTGGGCATTATTATCCATGTTTCACCACATGAGAGGAGAAAATGTCTTTTACGTCATCTGCTCTGCTCTCGTACCTTTGCAATTTATTTTCTTTTTCTTCTTCTGTATTCTCATTCCCTGTTTGCCCAAACCCATTCGCTTTAAATAAAATCCAGTTTCAGTGGCACGCACCCCTCCAAGCTACAGTCTCTGTGTGTAACCTCTTTCTTCCCCTCTTCCTCTCTCTCTCTTCCACATCTCACGTTTTTACAGTCTTTGATTTCTGATTGGGTTTCAAAGTTATCTTAGCCAAAAACAATAGCATTAGCAATTTGTACGATTATCAGCTTAATTGCGTAATGAGGCATAATCAGCCATGTAATGTTTGCTGTACGCAATTAGATAAGTGGAAGGATTCCCACATGACTTGTGTTTTAAAGGGGTTTATGATGTGTGTGCATGTGTGTGCATATATGCTGCACTCACCCCAACTCCTCCACATGGCAACATCACAAACATCTGTTGAGATATGATTCCTGCGGGAGATTATTTCAGTCATTCAACTGTCAAGGATGTTCATATAATGTTTATTATTATTATCTTTTTTTAAAATTAATATTAGTGATGTTACCAGCCAGCTTGCGGTTGTCCAGCTTGAGGCGGTTGAGCGGGTTGGTGCCGAACAGAAGCACATGCTTCTCTGAATGGACCGACTGCAGCTCCTCTAGAGTGGCCTTCCTACTGCGGATACGCTACAAAGGCACACACACAGACAAATATATAAACTGCATATAATAATGACACATGGGGTAGAGACCTGTGTTTGTGTGTACGTGTGTTTGTGGGGACACACGCCATACCTCACACTGATTCCTGAGACCTCTTTCATGCAGTCTTGACCAGATGCTCTGGACCCTCCCAGCATGCTCCGGATGGCGGCTGTTATCCCCACAGGTACATTGGTGCTTCTGCATTTGAGCATCATAAACCAGACCTACACACACACAAACACACATACAAACACACACACAAAACAGAAAGGCATACTTGTCTTAGCAATGGAAAAGGAGTCTGTCACTATTTTTTTAAGGCTTTCCACTTAAAAAAACTTGCATATATGCTCTGACTTTAGTGGATAAAGGGTGTAAGTACTCATCATCCTCATCCTCATCTCTTAACCTTATTTTCTTTCCTCAGTGTTTCATCATCATTCTTGGCTTTTTTTTTTTACATTTTCCTGATTAAAAAAAAAAAAGTCTCTCACCTGTGGTGAAGCGTAGCTGGACATCAGCAGCAGGGCTGGACAGTGACAGGGATGGTATGGTAGCAGGTGGATGTGGAGGAGGAGGCAGGGAGGTGGCGGGAGGGGAGGACTGGGTCCGAACCAGAGGCTGATGAGGCCAAATTAGGGCAGGCACACCCAGGGTGTCCAGCGGTAGACCTGATCTAAGGACCACCTGCCTCTGTGGTTCCCAAGGCAGTGGGTGAAGAGGAGAAAAGGGAACTGGGCATTTAACAGCAGCAGCACATGGCAAAGACTAAGTGGAGTAAACTTCCACATACACATAAGTCGAAAGCCTCTCTCCACTACACTGCAAATACTCATTATTTGGTCAATTTAATACTGCTTGTCTAGAACAAGCAACTGATAAAGAAAATACAGCACTGCCAAGCATGCTTTCACAGTACAGTAACTCGCCCTCTTTTCATCTTGTATAAATGAAGCTACAGCGCCCTCTGATGTCAAAGACGGGCTTCAAACAAGTGAATTCATGTACACAAACATTAGGGGTGCAAATTTTAAACTATTTATTTTTTCCTGTCTCATTAGTCAATTGATTAATACCATACTCGATTAAAAAAAAAATCTAAATATTAAAAATAATCCTGCAATCAGTACCATCAAGGTGCACTAAACATCACCAAACATGCTCAAATCATTAGCAGAGTCAGTGCCTATATACATTTCCTCCAGTACCAAAAACAACACTAAAGCATTAAAAGCAATTTTCTTTTAAGAGGTTTGTATTAGTACCTGACTGACTGAGTGTGACGGCTCGATTAAGCTGTCCCGTGAGGAGGTAGTGGACTCTGTGTCGTAAACCGAGTCTGTGCTGGCAGTGCTCTGTCTCCTGCGGTAGCTGTCCTCACACATCGAGCCAGGTTCGGAATCACACACAGACCCAGGGCCCGAACCTGATCCGGATCCAATCTCCTCCAGGTCCATGTCCTCCGATGGGATCTGTGTCAGACGTGGCTTCTCAATGGACTTGGTTGTCAGCTAGCATAAGGTATAAGTTTTACAGTGTTAACAGGTCTTAGGGGTGCTAATGCTCTCTTTAGCATGCACTTGTATACAGCCGATGATAACAAATGATTTCCGTGTTGAGTCAGATGGAAAAGAAAAATCCATGAACAAGACACCACAGAATAAGTCTAATAAAGATCTACCACTGTCACTATTATTTTATTTATGTGTAACTGTGCCTGCCTCCTCTCACCTTGCTTAGGTGTGAATTCTGCTTGAACCTCTCCAGCCCACTCTTGGGGTATTGCTGGGCCAGCTGGTGCTGGATGTGTGAGTAATGGCTGGCATGCAAAGAAAGGGTTGAGTGGCTGTAGGGTGGAGGCTCTGAGCGTGTCCGCTCTAGGGGTCTGTGGGAGGACAAGGTAACTACACCTTCCCTTCTAGTGGGTGAGGACAGGTGAGGCTGCTGTTGTTGCTGCAGAGGAATGGAAGTCAAACCATGAACTGCAGAGAGGAGGAGAGAGAGGAACAGGTTAAAAGATAAACAGACAGAAAAAAGAAGGGTAAGGGTACATGTGGAGAAAAAAAATATAGACGCACAATGGATGGAGATACACATGACACAAACGGGGCAGAGAAATTAAACTAAATGGGGAGGAGGAGAGTAAAATGGAAACAAAAAGAAGATGATCAGGTGTAATAGAAAGAAAAGGTCAGGGAGAAGAAAAGAGAGGCTAGCTACTATAACTGAAACATTAGAATAATATTTCGTTTCTAAAACGAAAATACAAAGGAAATATGGGTGGATGGTGTTCAAATTTACAGCTGGTTTCTGTACTGTCTGCACAACTGCAGCAAAGTCAATAGCCCAGTAGAGGGTGCACTTGTGCTGTTTATACTATAATGTTCAGGCAACAAAAGAATCGTAGCAGAAAACATCAATGCTCTTACAGTCTGTGATTATAAACAAATAAACCATTTTCACAGCAGACATTTTGACCTATTTTAGCAGGACTGCAGCTTTTCCTTAAAACCAGACCCTGAACTTGCAGCCTTACAGACTATGCAGTTGCTTTTGACGTTATTAGTTACATCTGTGCTTTTCCTGCTAAAACAAGTTAAAATGTCTGCTGTGAAAAATGTTAATAATGAGTGATGTTGATGGTTTTGTTGTGACTGGCAGCACTGAAAGGAAAATAAAACATATTACTAAACATATACTTAGTAATGCCTCTCTTACAGGTACAGGTAAGCAATTTAACATGCCACCACATACAAACAAACAGTGCAATATTTCAGTTTCTTAAAATATATACATCAAATATTAATCAACATGTTCATAAAAAAATCTACTCACTTTCACTGGCACAAGAAGAGAATTGAAAAAGGATGGCTATAGTTCGCTCAAACTCAAAACATGTGCGACAAACAAACGAGGTGAAAAACTTCCTGCATGAACTACGTGACTTTCTGATAACAGACAACAAAATAAAAGCTTACACTTCACAAAAGAGTCCCATGATCTTTAAGCTCCACCACACTCCCCACCAGTTCCTGTGTACCTATACTACGCTTGATGTCAGGAAACAGGTCTGAGCGAAGTCCTGGCGGTTGGTGGTATGCCACGCTTCCTCACTAAACCATCCTAGCTTCGAAAGGCCTTAAAAATTGTTTCTCATTTCTTCTAGCTTGTTTATCTTTTAGCAACAATATACTTCATTTATGGTTTGCCTGCTTTGATTGCCAGTTCTGTCTGCTTTAAAAGTAGTGGCTACACTGTGTCTACTAACTCTTGTACTCGCTTCCAATTTATTACTTTGCCATCCACTTGCCTACATATCACACATTTATAGATTAAGCTGGCGAGTGCTCTCTTTGCACCCTCTATCCGTAAACCGCATGCATGGATAGCACCATGTGTAAAGTACCAAAGGTGCCAGTTTTGCTTTGCCAAGGACAAACTGTTCTCGGTAAGATCCTCTGCAGTAGTTGCGTTAAGGTACACAAGAGCACAGTTCACTGTTTGTTGTCTTTTAAAGTGAAGGTAAAGTGAGGAACATTTAGCCTATTACGCTCCCTTTAGTGTCTCCTGTTATCTCTGCCATTCTACAAGATTTAATGTTTTTCACCCGACCCCTCATACAGTAGGTAAGGCGTTTGTTACATCTGCCTTATCAGAAGCTATCTCTTTGATCTACTGTGGCTTGAGTAGTACCTCATTTGCATGTCACTTTGGACATACAAAGTGTCTGCCAAGTGAATAAATTTAAATGTAAATGTAACCTGCCGCATTGTTGGTGTCTCAATACCACAAAAATGTAGTGCATCCCTGTTTTCTTCCAGAACAAAGGAACAATAAAACATCTGCCAAACAAAATAAGTCACAGAGACAGGTTCCTCCCTAAACCAGATGAGCACACCCAGACTGCTGCTGAGACTGTGCCATGGAAGCAGAATGTCATTCAGTGACAAGCCTTCGAAGTGAGCGCCACTGATCTTTCTTTTTGTGGATGGTATACTCTAAGAAAGAGGCAGACCCCAGCCCTCCCATCCCTCCTCTAGTGGTGGTGCCAGCTCATCATAATGCTTATCTAAGAAGCCTTGCACAAACCTGACAAAGTCATCTTTTAAGATATGTTTCCTTTCGAAATAACCCCAAATTGACACAAGCCGTTGGTAGGCATACTGTCGATTATTTGGAATTTTCTTGGCTGATGAAAAAGTAAGGGAGCCATCCAGCTACCTGTGTCATCTGTAACATATCCCAGAATCCACTGACTGCAGTGGAGAGGCCAGATCTTCCATCAAAAGTGGCATGCATACATTTTTTGTATGTATCTGTCTTTTGTGTTGTCACTAAAAGCATGTCTTCTGTGTATGTGCATACTAAGGTATTTTTTGTTTCTGCTGTACAACACATTTAAAGTTGCACAACTCACGAGAGACAAGTTGGGGTTGCATCATTCCGGTATGTGGTTCCAGTATGAGCACAGGCTGCAGGCGCTGAGACAGGGCTGGACTGTTTCCTTCCAGAGGCAGGTACACCTGATGCAAAGCAGATACTGCCAACGGCCTAGCGACTCTCAGGTCAGCCTGGGGAGAGAGGTGAGGAGAGGAGACATGATGGTCAGAAATGCCAGAGAGATCAATACAGATCAGGGAAGCCCCTGTCATGGCTGCAACTTAACACAAATGGAAGGTTAGTGCATAAAAGGAGGGCTTCATGGGCTGTTTGTAAAGTAGAGATAAAATCACCTACAGACATGTTAACATTGTCACCAAGTGAGTAAACCACCACATGACTGATTGACAAGATATGAAAGCACCACAGAGATCAAGAGGGAAGTGAAAGAATGAATACACCACATGTTTCTATAAGCGTTAAAGTGTGCAGATACTATTTTAGACATTTAGTCTTAAGATACACATAAATTCATAGCAGGAACGTATATCTATATGATCTGTATTTTTTTTTTGTGTGTGTGAAATAAAACGTCAACAGTTTATATATTTAGAAAGGAAGTCTAGAAGGTTATTGTTGCACACCTGTGCAGGAAGTCCAGCAGTGATGTTGGGCATGGCGGTGGGGTTAGGAGGCAAACTGAAATGGGCCAGCAACCTCTGTGCCTGAATGAGACAGAAATATTCATTACAGAGATTATCTGTGCAGATAGTCACATACAAATTAGACTTGTGTGTTAAAAACTGATGAGCTGCTCTCCTGTCATAACAAGCAACAAAAATTATGCTAAGTATAGTGAATAGAAAATGGAGAAATCTGTGTTTTAATCAGCTGATGATCAAGTAATATGTGTTTGTACAACAGGCCATCTGGCCTTCTCAAATCTCCCTGTTTAAAGCATTGGGCACCGTTACTGTACTGTGTTTAACACCCAGTTAAAATTCAATTGTTGGTGGATGTCCTTTAAAGAGCAAATGTGAAATCACAAGGCCATGTTTTTCACCAAAATAAAGCAATAGGTTTTCCAGGGAGCATTTTATGAATAAATCCATAATGGAAAGTTAAAATAGAGGTGCGTTAAGGTTGTACAGTTCTTGTCCCCTTAATTGTGTTGATGTATGCTTAAACAGGACACTGTGTCTTTACCTGTGCTCTCACTGTATGCTGACGTGGATAAGACAGTCTGCTAAATTGCTATGTCATGTTGCACTTATGAAGTTGTATGAAAAAACTATGCGCACTATGCCTTATCTCAGTTGCTCTCGAGACCAGCTGGGTTTGTTGTACTTTCTGTGAAGCTGCAATAAATCTCTGAGTGGACAGAAGTTCTGCCTGACTCTCTTTCTTGTGTTTGTTTGATAAAAGTTTTCAGAGGTGTATTATTGAGAAAAATTTCCACAAAATATAAACAAAGGGTACACACCTCATGAACCAGCGGGAGGTGGCCATTTTCTGAATGGAGGCTGTCATTGGGTGAGCTTCCCCCTGATGCTGGGTTGCTGCTGCTGCTGGGGGAGGAGTCTGGGTAACATATAGAAAAGCAACATTAACTTGCAATAGCTAAAAGAGAAGTGCAAATAAAGCAGAAGATGATGAGAGTGTTAGAGCTAAATGTAGATACTCTACCCAGAGTTTCTGTCCTGTGCTTGACATGGGGAGGGGCACTGATCTTACGCTGCAGCGGGTTTGGCCTTGTACTGATGAGCTTCTTTAACTTCAGCTTCAGAGTGGGCTCAGAGACTGCACACACACACACACACACACACACACACACACACACACACACACACACAAATATGAATGCGCGAAGAAGTTCATAAACAGACACAGACATACTTAACCTGAAGGTCTCATAAAAAGGAAAGGCACCTATAGCTTTCAAACTCACAGAACCTAATGATAAAGTGGCTCATATTATACCCAGCAGTGAACATACTATAAGGATGCAATTTCCATAACAAAACCACTTTAAATCTGCAGCACAGCTGAACCAGGCAAATACCTCAGCCCTGGTCAATAGCATAAAAAAAGTCCCATGTTTACATTGGTCAGGCTCCAATAAGCCCAAACAAAACAATCAATCAGTGGCTGGCTCAGTGCAGATAAAAGACAGCTTTGTGTTGTCACTGAGCCAAAAAAAGCACTGGAGGGTGTGTGTGTGTGCTGGCACTGAAGGGTTCTAGGGCAACACAAATAAATAATGTTCATGTACTCGCAGAGATGTACAGGAAGACGAAAACCACTCCCACTCTCATTCACATGGTGAGGGAGACCTGCTCTGGACTCTCACGCGGTTCATTTTACAAATACCTTCTTTAATGTTATGTAACTGCTTTGGTCTTTGTGTCTCGCTGTTGTTTTTTTATGACTGTTCGGTCTCTCTCTGGCCCTGCAGGCCTGGTGCTTAATGAATTTCCTTCGTCTCGCTGGAAAGGACACTCCTCTGCGCGTCCATTCTCACCCTCACTTTCTCATTCTCTAGTCCAGAATATGTAACGTAATGACAGTTTGCTGAGACACTGAACAAAATATCCCACTGAGCTATGCAGTCAGATGACTTTTGAGTCTAACTCAAATTACACAGAGCGCACCGCAACAGAGCAGACCTGACATGGAAAATCACCAGTGACCTTCAGAGCTTTAACCTCAGGGTGGAAACCCTCATCACAGACACCAACAAGCGGAGGTCTCTCACCTGTCCTGCGCAGAGTGAGGTCTTTACGCTGGTCACAGGCTGGAAGCTGAGACTTTGGGGACATGTCAGGAACAGGGAGCCTGGATAACCAAAATAATCAGAAAAGGAAGAGGCTTTCCTTACAACAATAAAATGTCATAGTCATATATTTTTTCTCTAAGCTGTGTTTGCAGCTTGCACAGTCTGATCTGTTTTCTCTCTCTCACCTGTATCCTGGTGAAGGACTGCTGTGGTTGGGAGTGACCCTGTCATGGGGGGGCTGGCTCTTCATAATTATGTGTTCCCGAAGTTTCTGTCTTACCAGAGGACTGGCTACAGCACCTGCCAGTCAATAAAATGACATCATCAGGAAAAAGGACATTGCTTTGGATCATGTAGAGCCCTACAATAGGTAGATCTATACCTATTTACTGTCATAAACAACATTGTTTTGAAAGAGAAACGAGAGTAGCTTTTTCTACGTAGTGTGTACTTATATAGTATTAAGAAGAAGTATCAAGCCCTTATTTAGGATCCAGGATATTTGTCACTTTCCTCTGAGCTCTCTTCATTTCCTCTACATGGTAAAACTAAAAACAGCACAGAGTGTTTCCTGAAAGCAGTGCGTTTGTTTGACTTTGGTTTGATATGAGTACAAATTTCCTTGGAATCTGAGAATACATCACAGCACTGTTGGAAACCCCCTTCTTTTTCATTGAAACATACAGTGTGCTATGACTCAGACGAAGTGCACGTTAACAGCCAAATGGTCTTTCAGAGAACCTATGAAAGTAGTGAGGAGAAATACATGTGATACTCACTCTGCTCGTGTTTACCCTTCTGTATCAGGTGCTGTAGCTCTTCTCTTTTGTCCTGCTCCATCTCTCTCTGTTCAATGAGAAGAAAAACGAAATGACATCTTAACACAGACCAGTTTAGTCTGCTTGGACTGAGCTTGCAAAATTTGCACAAAAAGAGACATTGCTACTTTCATTTCCTGACAAAAATATCCCAACATAACTGAATATTGCCTCCAGATTTGCTTATTAAATAAGGTTTCAGGTTAAAGTAAAGAAATACACAGTAGCACTAAAGGTGCAGCACCAAACAGCTGATCCATGATCAGCATCTCTCAGAATCTAATGCTGAGAAGGATGTTTGTTTACAGTAACCTGATCTGCTTCTTACTCATTTCTGCTGAGCACTCTGTGTAAAGCCGTGTGGCAAAAGCAGCTGGCTTGTTCTTGTGGTGGATGTGGCAGGAGGTCCATCTGCCTTTTCACTCTGTGCACATCAGCCTCATCTAAATAAAATGCTGATGCGCTAATGTTGCTAGTTGTGGCAAGGCAAGGGTAGGTCAAAATTTCATGGGCATACTCAATCATATAAAGTCTCATTCAGAAATATCACTGCAAAAAAAGGAGAAAAAAAAACACAACATGTACATTAGCCAGTGTATTCAGGCTGCTGCTGTTATGCTGCTGAAGCTTTCCTCTGTCACCCTCCAGTTATACTGGCTCAAAAGTGATGTCCTCTGACACACGTTTGTCTTTACCTGCAAGTGCTGCTGGAAAAACTGGGGGCAATGCTGAGAGGCGAGGGGTCCCGGGAAGAAGGGAGGATGGGGGGCCAGCATGGCCGAATCTAGGCCTGGATGTAACAACCTCTGGGTCACACTAAGGTCCATGGGCTGCTCCCCATGTATGGATAATGAACTTTGGTTGCTGATGATCACATCCACTACAGAAGGAGAGAGAGAGGGAGAAAAGAACACATCAGTTTGTTGAAGGGTGTCACTGTGTTTATGGCTGTCAATGTTGGGTGTGGATTATTTGTCTATTTGATGTATTGTTTCTTTTATATTACAATGTCCTGTATGGTGATCAAATATACATCACAATAGCTCAAGACTACAAAAAGTAGTACAAATCTCTTATCATATGTGATAACACAAAGGAAAGCATGTTTTAACAGATAATAACAGAAGTCCAAGAACAATCTGAGTGCCATTCACTACTTGTGTTATACATAAACATGATCAAGAGTGCACTCAGTTTATTTGGCATAAGTGTATACCCAGATGTGTACTTGTGCTTGAACTCTGCACATTCACCAGTCATATTTCATTTCATTCAAGTCTTCCTGCCTCAAGTGAACTGGCCTTTGTCCAACAGTGCATTCAGGAAAGCAAAAGAGAGGGGTTGTTTGTGTGTGTTGGGGTTGGAGGGGCACAAAAGAAAGAAAGAATGAAGGAAATAGGGTGGGGAGTTGGATTTTGAACATTGTGTGGCCAAGGCATTTGGGTCAGGTACATCAATCTGTCATCTCCCTTCCAGGTTTTACTAAAATGAAAGAAATAAAAAGCTAAATTTAGCACAAGTGAGACAATTGAACCAGGCTCCAGTGTCCTAACGAAAGACAGATGTCTTTTTATAGGTGCATGGGAGTGCGAAAAGGTTTTGATCCATTTATGCAATCCTAAGGCCACCGTAAATATGTTAGGACAACCTTACTTTTCACCATGAGGATTTAACTATAGCATGCATGGCACAACACAGGCCTGATGGTATGACTAATGAGACAGAAAGCAGACAGAAAGGCTGATGATGACTGGTAGTGAGGAAACATCAGCCTTAAGTATTGTGATGCACCATAACAACAAAACAAAAACATATGCAAGCTCACAGACAACTTGATACTGCTTTCACGTGTCAACACGACTGACACCTGAAACCAATAAACATGGTGAGGAATGTTTCGGTGCCGATACAAAAGCTTAGACAGATACAGTATGGAACGAGACACCTTGCTCCCTCTGGGGTAGAGGGACAGTGGGAGGGGAGGGAAGGACATGGAAATTTACTGAACCCGTATGCCTGAATGACTGCAACCCAAAATATTACTCAACATTACTCACATAATTCCTGTAAGTGAACGTTTCTTTACTGGCATACCTTGCTGAATTATGTTACCAGCTGCGGACAGCACTGTAACACATTAAAAACTCTGCAATGACAACACTGCCTCTCACATCACAGTATCTTAGAAAAGCATATTTGCATTGCAATAATTCACTTGTTTTGGGAGTTATTCAGGAGTTAACAAATAGAAGATTACATTATCAAACCAACTCATACTACAAACGAAAAATGCACAAATAGCAGATGCAGATAACTCAAATAAACACAGTGCTTTGAAGACTTGGTCTAATCGTAGCTCCAGCAAAAAATTGGCACTTCCATAAGTTACAGAGACAACAGCAACTCAAAACAAACCTCCACACAGGTTACACACAAGTCCCACTGAATGTCCCTCCTGCAGGAGCCACACAGTGAGTCGCACAGACCCAAGCAGCTATTTGGCCTTTATTCCCAACAGCAGGACTGACTCAGAGAGAGAAGCAATCATATCTGTGAAGGCGTTACGGGTTGACAGAATTCCTCTTAAGAAGAAAACACTCCCACGCTCTTATTACTGCAGGTCAAGTGAGACTTACACACAGTAGAACATGAAAAAACAGGCAGGGAGTTAATAAGACCAGAAGTATTTACACTACAAGATAATATCGTGCAGTTTGAGCCAAGTGGTTTTAGTTCTGTTGTTTTGCTTGATAAGCAAATACAGAGTCCATAATAATAACACTGCTTATTTTAGGGGAAAACCATGTGTGTGTAACAAAAATATAGTTTGTGTAAAAGCTAAAATTTTGTTGCATAATTATTTGTATAGCTCATCATAGAGACAGTGAAACTCAGGAAGATAAGACTCCCTTAAAACGATGCCTGCAATTACCATGCTTCTTGCGTCACTGGAATCTTACCTTGCCAGGTAACAAAGCTATGACCTGTCAGACAAATCTCAATCTCTTAAAATATCTGAACCTGTCCCGCAGCTGCTTCATGTCTGCATAACACGAAGCTGACAGGGCCTGTTTGTCTAAGTTTCAGATGCTTTTTTTTTTTACTGTAATTTAAAAAAAGAAAAACTAAACATGCAGCAGGAAATACCCATTGCAGCAGAACAGTATGTATTACCAGAAGAATGTGTGTGTTTTCAAAGTAAATCAGACAATCACTGGAGCTGCGGGACTGTGGTGTTAGCGGTGTTGGGGACTGAAATAATCTGCTTACACTCTCACACACAAATACACACTCGATTGCCAAACAAGTCAGCTCCCCAGAGAGAAAGGAAATGATCAGGAAGTCAGTTTCATCTAAACAGAAAAGAAACACCTGCGGTATATTTTTACCCCGAACATACTGTGAAAACCAGCCTGCAAAAACCAGACGCGTCTTATTTCTATTCACTCTAAACAATGTGACAGTAAACGTCCTCACAAAGACACATGGTCGACACTGGCTGATTTGTATTTGCTAAATGTTTGGTATCTTTCTGCAGTTTTAAAGGAAAGGCAAAACTTTGACACGAATGCTGAGCTTTTGTGCTGACACTAAAGCTGTGACTTACAGCGTGACTCATATGACTGGACACAAAACCAGCTCGGTCACTGCATGATGCATTCTAACAGCCAATGAAACAGTCAAGGTTTCTTCCACCCTCACCCTGAAAGGTTTAAAAAACTGCTGATTATTGCCTGTCATCTTACCAAGAGTTCACTACTGTACTAGAGGGCATTCACAGTACACCCTTGTTTCAACATCACATTATTAAAAAGTAGTACAATGATACAGGTATTTTTAGACAATATTGTTTTCCATGGTCTGCTATTCATCATCCGTGCTCTAAGAATGCAAGATACATATTTTAAAACTGAAGAGAAATGCTATTTATATGATAAAATCTGGAACAATTTAAAAATAAGGAGAACTGCTGCAAGATAAGATCTGTGTGCGTGCTTCTGTCTCTCTCATTCGAGCGTTGTGCTGCTAAAAATAGGCAGGAGACAAACTTCTGGTTTCTGTAATAGCATATTCGTTTCACAACCATCATCCTCTTTCTGTGCGCCTTCTGCAACAGCAACACACCAAAGCACTGACACACACATACATGCACACACCTGCATACATGCATGGGCTTCACTGTTGCGTGCGCGCACACACACATGCACAGACACACATTCACACAGAAACAGTGACTTCCTGTTTCTAAAGTTAGTCTGCACCATAACATCCTCTTGGTTCATTTAGGCAAGCAGAAGCTGCTATTTTGGTTGAATGGCTTCGCTGGCTCATTTCTGCAGCTTGGGAATTACAGATGTCCTTCAGCCGTATTTATATCCACACTGTGGCCCTAAAATGTGCTTTGTTTATTGTTGGAGTGAGCTCCGTAGTGGTATTGGATGGAGTTATGTCTGGAAGTCACACATCAGGTTAAGTGCTAGCTACTATTTGTATACATAAACACAGGCAGCAGGCTTGAGGTTTATGCCTGGTTAGATGAGCAGTAAAGCAGAAAGAGCAGGAGTTCACAGACAAAATGTCATGTCAACTATAAACAGATGCTATTAATATTGTTTTTAGTGAGATACCGAGCATGCCAGCTTGTGCTGAGTGTAAATTCATCATGTTTACAACAATCAGGCACACACTAAGCTCTGTATTAACAGACCCACTCACACATACACACACAGAATAGCATTATTATGACAGCTACTCCACCATGCTGGCCACCTTCACCAGATCCCTCAGCCCACCACCTATCTCTCCGTCCCTTTCTCCGTCCCTCCCCCGTCCTTACGTTTAGAGGAATCCACAGCTGTTGGGGACATTCTGTCCCTCTGCTTCCGAGCAGCTGGAGTATCAATCTTCGTTTGTGTGCATCCATATGTGTGTGTGCTTGAGTGTGTCCATCCTATACGGGCCAAGATATTAATAGCTTGCAGTTGTTTCTTTAGAGTGTACACAGCAGGTCTTTGTGTTTGCATAAGTAGGATCTGCTTGTGCGACAGTTGAGCGTGCATGTACATGTGTATCGGCGCATCAGTGCTGGCGTGTGTTGGTGCCAGTGTATTAATAGTGCCCATTTGTTTCTTTTGAAAGAACACTGAGGTTCTTTGTGTAACTTTGAGTATATGTGACCATGCTGGTTTATTTTTGGTGTCACCTGTCAGTAAACACTTGTGTTATTGTGCGTAATCATGCAAGTGCACATGTGTGTTAGGACACTGAGTTGCGTTGCTGTTTCTTGACATATTAATAGCATCACACCACTTGTTTTTATGAGTGTGTGGCATGTGTGTGTGCTTATTAGTGTATTAATAGCATTCCCAATTGCCTGCACTTGCTCTTGTATGTGTATGGAGTGTGTGCAAGGGGCTGTCAAAAACTTCAGCCTTGTGTATATCAGCTGTACTACAAATGGGTGTGTATAGAGACTGAGTTTACAATGTACAATGGATACTGTGTAATTTACAGGGGAAGTTTTCTATAATTAGTTATTTGTAATAGCTATATTGTATCCTGCCTTAATACAAATGAAAAAAAATGTTTAAGCCACTAATGATTTTTTTTCATTATTCATTAATGTGTTAAGTATTTCTTGAAACTGTTTGCTTTAATATGTCAGCAAATGTCAACCAATTTCCTGGTGCCCAACATGATGACGTTAACTTACTTGGTATGTCAAACAGCCTAAAACTCAAAGGCATTCAATTAACTGTGACACAAAATTAACACACACACAAAAAAAGAAATCCTGACATTTAAGACACTGAAACCATTCAATGTTCTGTGTTTTTACTTAAAAAATTACTCGAACAGTTATTCAATAATTAAAATTGTTGCAGAGCAATTATTTGTAAATCAACTGATCAATTAATCAACTCAACATATCCTCATAAAACAGCTCACATGATATTCAACAAATTAGTGTCCCATGAGTGTCGTCATCACATTATGTCCTTAATGTAAAGTTATGTACTTAAGGTAAAGTTTCATAGGTTAGGTTTTAGCAAGTAAGGTTACTCAGGTTACGTTTAGGAAAAGAGATATGGTTGGGCGTTGTAAAGTTACCTAGGTTAAGTTTAGGCAAGTTATGTATATGTTTAAGAAAAGAAACATGGTGACAGCAAAGCTTAAAATAACTCAAGTTCATTTGGTTTCACATTGTCCCGAAAACTGGTCTACAAGGGGAAAGTCCTGTGTTTTGTGACCCATCCACTACCCCAACCTATCGCCTTATATGGACTTCCTGTCTTTATACTACTTTCTTACTCCTGCCAGCGCAGTGGTCACAGGATCACAGCCTTACTGATTACATGGTTTATACACTAATTACTGGCTCATGATTATGTGTGTTATTTACGAATTGTGGAGCGTTATTTTTCATCTGTGTACATGCAAACATTGCATGAGGACAGCCTGATCAAATCATTCTGCAGACAAAATCTATGAAATCGTTGTCATGCCAAACATGTGTTGTCTGTATGTCATTATGGGATGTTTGGATGTTTTACCATTGCAATAAACTCTGTAAAGCATAAAGCACATCTCATTTCCTTTTTTCCCCCGAGGCTTCTGAAGTAACAGCTTATTATGCCATGACATAAGCAATACATTCCTACACATGACTGTCAACAGGATAATAGCACAAGCAAATATGAGATTCCTTCATTGTCTAGTCTTTTCTTTCTTTCTCTCAGAGCAATCAGTACATTTTTGTAATGTCCCTGCCACTCTGTTCAACCAAAGGTTCAGAGGTCAGACAGTTATAAGACTTCTCTTGATATTGTGTCCCTGAGGCGGCACGGGAAAAAGATGAGGGGTCGCCAGCTCACTGTAGAGTTGTGTGTGTGTATATGAGAGTGTCACAAGCTAGCATGCTCTTTAGTGTGATTCTCCAGCTTGATTTCTCACAGCCAAAACAGACAGACAATTGTTGAAATGGTTTCATTTTTTCTCCTGTGGATTCCAAAGGGTCATCTTTTTCAGAGGGGAAAAACACAGCTAAATTTGGCCCAGGGAGCTGTCATAAGGTTGGCATGAGACTGAAACTCTGTCTTGCCTGAGAACACACAATATATGTGTTACTGCTTAATGAATTGACACTGATACTTTCATGACCTAGCAGGTGCTCATGGTTCATATGAGAGAGTGGCGACACAGTACGTTAGCGCTAATACACAGCCTCATTCAGACATACCGCACACAAATTATCACCTTAACATTGCCCCCAATTATGCAAATTAAGACATGAGCCACTGTTTGACCTGACAGGAACACCAGCTGACTTCCTTAACGTGCTTCAAAAGAAACAGTGACTGATTCAGGTCAGTGGTCTGTGCATCTCATCTCCACCTACAAACATCCACCCCTCCTCTGTGATTGTGCCAATACCAGATGTTACCTGACTGAATGTGGTCTTTACACACCCACCCACACAGACAAATACTGAGTGATATTTGTTTTGTTTTTTTTGAACATGTAAAAACCCAACGTCTGGTAGAGGGGTGATTTGACTGAGAGAACAGGTTCTCATGCCCACTTCCTACTATGAGTCGTCCATGTGTCTGCAGTATACTATGTATCACAATCTGTTATTGCACATTAGGTTAGAAGGCTGTGTACACTGAAGGGCTTCTTTGTTTTAAATAAACCCTGCGGTCAGTATGAATAAGGTTACCGTTGTCTGGTACAAGCCTGCTCTTACTGCTGGTTTTGATAAAGTTACTGTCTTTGTTTGAACTTTGTTGATTTCCCTAACACTCAATTTTTTGCCCTTTCTCTCTCTCACACACACACACTCGCATGATACACAAGGATAGTGATGGTCCTGTTGCTGTGTTTTTGAGGAGCAGCTTGTATCAGTAGTCAGCTGAGTTGATCTTAAATCAGGAACAGGAAATGTGATCTGGGGCTCTGGCCGGTCCAGAACACTGTCTCTATTGTCAGCGCACTGCTGTGGCTCATACTGGGAAAACACTGCGGACTTTTAAAGGTTATCTGTCCTGGGAAAAGGTTGATATTCATTTCACAACTAGCAGAACAAAGGTATACCCAAAATGGATATGATGGATATGGATGAAAAATGGCCTGATCACTAAATATGACTTTGTCTTTGTTGTGTTTCTTATTATAAATACAGAGGCCTACCTGGGGTCAACAGAGGGGTCAATAAAGAAGCCTCTCAAACATTTTTTTTTATCAGTGTTTACTCAACTAGGGTTGAATCACTCATCAAATACACCCGAAAAAAGTGATTAATCCTCAAGTGGTGCAAGGTCCTTTACTGGTTGTCTTAGTCATCCATGCATCATGCAAAGTAAAAATAAATCCACTGAACCTTAATTACCTCAATTTATTATGCTAAAGACATTAAATACATTGTGAATGTGTATCCCATCTACAGCTGAAACCATCTGTCATTTAATCAATCAGCAAATGGACAGAACATTAATTAGCAACTATTTTGTTAACTGATTTCATCTGGATCATTTTTTAAGCAACTGTTGATTAAACAAAAAAAGAAATGTTAGGACAGTAGCTTGGCCTTAAGGAAACTGTATCTGGAATTTTTAAATTCTACCCGACATTTTTAAGACCCAACAAAAAGCAATTATTAAAGCAGATCAATCAATGATGACAGTAAGTCAGCCCTAGTCCCCTCTCACCCACATCTCACCAATTACTATTACCTATTACATTAGGTTAATTATAAATTACACTGGAAGACTTTTTTTAGCCAACGCTTACAGAATCTCAAAGAAGAAAATGAAACAACAAGCACACCTCTCCAGTCTCTACAGTATGTGTGTGTTTAAATGCTAGAGGAGGCTCAAAATAAACACCATCATCTTATGTTTTTAAATAATTGTGAATTTGTATTAGAGGGTACCCACAATGCAAAGTGAAACCCAGCTTCATATCTCAACTGCAATGCTGACTGCTTGTAACCACATCCCAGTGTTACTGTCTAATAAGAATTGTATGCACTGCAAGCACTGCCTTACAACTAGTGTGACTCCTTGCTGATGCCAACGTTAGAAGTAAAGAGGCGATTTACTGTACGTTGACATCAAAATGTCTTGGAGTACAAGAATGCTGAAAAGAACTACAGACAGAGAGACAAGCAGAGTTTTTTACATCTCCAGTGTCAAGTGGGAATATTTAGCCTTTTCTCTAAAGTGATGGTGGTAAAGTTTCACTTGAACCTCCAGCCAAATAGAGCCTATTCAGTGTTTATGACTGCGACAAAGCCAAACCCATAGGCTATCACAACTTGTGGAGCAAAAGGGCCTTTGTGACCAACAGTTTGAGTAAGATGACACCAATCGTGTCGCATAAAGGGCTGCTTATTATGATCAGACTCTTTATTCAGGGATACACTTCGTAAACACACACACACACATGCGTGGATAAAGAATTTGCACACTGCAGAGGCAATCATGCATACACACAGGTAGACATTTACTCATTCAAAGCAGCAATAATGATCACTGCTGGTTATCTGAGATGATGAGAGGAAAAAATGAGGGAGATATAAAGCAACAGAAAGGGGACAGAGGAGTGTAGGTGGTGTCGAATCATTTGGCACGGCCCACATGAAACTAATGTAACTGTATCCCTGCAACAGCACTAAGGCTATGACCTCATCCCGTCCAGAGAGGGAACCTGGACACATGAGAACATTATTCCACGCTTGGATGCCCTGTGTGTGTGTGTGTGCGCGCATATATGTGTGTTTTCATTTTCTAGGGACTGAAGGGGCTTGGGTGGAATCTAACAATTTTTACGACTTCTGTCATAATACAGCACACACACTCCCACAACTCAGCTGCCCACCCCATGGTCCATCAAACAACCAAACATTTGTTGCCTGGTAGTGAATGAGTCAAACTTTTCAATGACGTTATGGGCAGAAATACATCCAATAGGAAATTCTACACTGGCACTCACAATGAGGCCTTAATACCATAATTACACAATTCTTTGCCCTATTTATCACCTTGAAATAGTCATGTTGCCTGTCAGATTAGGATAATTACCAGGGCACCTTGAGTTACATGGTCAATTAGTTCTGGCAGGTAATTGGGTGCTTACTAATTCAAACTGCAGTGTGTGACTCTGGGTCATGACCTCATGACATGAACACTGATTAGAGATATTATAATGACCATTTGTTTTATTTCTTTATGGTGTATTTCTTAAAAAAAAACGTCTAGACAACAAATGAAAATCTCAGCCAGGTGAGCCTTTTACACCTGTTTTTGGATGCAGAAAGCCACAAGAAGGGTAAAACAGATTTAGATTAATAGTGTTTATGGTAGGCAGCTCAAATTAGCTCATATTTTTACCACACAGCATAACCTAAACAAGTCTATTTAAGTTCAAGTGTCTTTGGTGACATTCTTGTACACAATAACGCAGCACAGTGGCAGTCCACATACATTTTTAATAAAGTTATAGCCTCTTAAACAAGTTTGAAGCGCGTTTGCTAGCTTACTTTACTGTGCACCTTAGCAAACAAACATCGCCTACCGTTTGGAGATGAAGTTCAAAGGCGACGCATTTCCACCTTCCTGCGACACCGGAGGGTCTGACAGCTGGTTTTAAGGCAGCGACATCGAGTCAGAAAAAAGGAAAGACGGATAAAAACTTCACCCAAGTCTCTGTCCTTGTCATGTCGGGTCTTTTTTTTAACTAAACAGGTCGTTACAGTCTCAGTTAGCTGACTGGTCTGTTAAACTCAAAGACGTTGGCTCCAACCGTCAGCACGCGCCTCTGTCAGGGCTGTATATATACACACAGCGAAGTCCCGCACTTGAAAATGTTACAGTGGTTATGTAAGAGAAATGCTCTCCACCGTCACCGAGAGCTGCTCTCCACTTGTCTGTGTCCTCCTCACTGAGTGTCGGTGGTGAAACTGCTATTAAAACCTGCAGGGAGTCTCACTTTCATCCGCGTCTGTGTGTGTGCTGGTGCTGGTGTGAGGGCTCCATCTGCTGAACTCAGCTGGGTAAGGATGCTCTCTGTCTCTCTGTCGGTAGCATATATACAGAAAAAAACAAGCCCCACCTTTACCAACTGCAGCATTAAGGTGACACATACATTAATGCATCAATAATTTAAATTCAATAACAGGGTAAGATGGAGGAAGAGCAAAATAAATTGTGAAATTAAAAAAATATAGCCATTTTTGTTGCTATGGCACAAAAATGAAAATCTTGTAAAGGGCCCCTGCCTGGGGGAAGATGCGCAGGCTCACAACGAGCTTTCTAACTAAATAAAAAAAATCTAAAATCCCAACTCTGACTCATTAATGGATTATCTAGAAGCCTAGTCTTTCCCTCAGGCTGATTGTTTTGATTCCAGGATGTCTTCCGCCAGCAAACGTTTGCTAATTTTAGCTAGCTAGCAATGCTAACGATTGCCAGCTAGCTAGCTAATAGCTAGTAACGCTAGCAAGCTGTTAAAACTAGAATGCTATACGTAGATATGAACTTTATAAAGTCACATATAACTAAGTAATATTTTGAGGCAAGACGCCCCTGGGATTTTTTGTCTCCCCTCTAAGGGGGGCGTAAAAAAATAAATAAAATTGAATGACTTTCCCCACAAATCCTCCATCATCATATATATGTATCAAAGCTTCTTATGTACAACTGAGTAGAAATACATAAATCGATTTTTTCCAGTGACAAAAAAATAGATACGTTTACCCCAAAACAGTTCTGGTGGAATGCAACAATTCAGATTTAATGTTAGCATTCACTATAGCATAGCCATTCACCACATGTTGCGAGTAAACTTAGTGCTATATATTTGTTAGGAGAGTATTTAAGGGGGTGGGGACATCTCCCTCATCTTACCCTATCATGTACATTATTCTTCATGTCAGTATCTAACGTTTAGCATAAATGAGCCCTACATGCTTGGCACATGGCAGAAGTTGAAGTTTAGCAACCTAACTGCTAGATGCCACTAAATCCTCACACTAAACCTTTAAGTACATCTTAATGCCAATACTTATTTTTACTTGAGTAAAAGTTTTAAAAGGTTCAGAGTGTAGGATTTAGGGGGATATTGGCAGAAATGGAATACAATGTAAGAAGTATGTTTTCTTTAGTGTATAGTCACCTGAAATAAGAATTGTTGTGTTTTCGTTACCTTAGAGTCAGCTGTTTATATCTACAAAATGAGCAGGCCCTTATTTATGGAGACTGCCATGTTCACCGCCATGTTTCTACAGTAGCTCAGAATGGACAAACCAAACACTGGCTTCTAGACAGGGCCATTCGCATTTTTGTCTTTTCATGTTAGCCACCATAGTTAGAAGCCAATCTGTGACAGGCAGCGTCGGAAAACACTGATTTGAAATGTGAAACTGGTTTATTCAGTGTTTTTACTGGTTCTCCTGGTCTGTGGATAAGACGGCTTCTGGTAAATATCTCCTGAGCAATATACACAAAAGGAATTCTCGCCAGGAGAAGTTTCAGTTGGTTGCAATCTCTAATCCTCACTACTAGCTTCCACTAAATCCCCATAGATCTTACACACTGGACCTTTAATGCAGGACTTTTACTTGTAATATAGTATTTCTAAACTGTGGTCCTGCTACTTTTATTTAAAGGTATACTATGCAGGATTTTCCTTAAAAAACAATGTTCTGACCCATAAGTAATCACTCTCAATCATCACTTACTGTATGACCCACTGGAAGTGTGTGGCGGTGTATTTTTCCGGCAGAGACTCTGCCCTCTGCCTGTATTTTATTATTTTCCTCTTATTTTCTGAGTTAAGGACATTTATGGGCGTGCACCTCCACAGTGTTCAGGTGAGCTCAGGACTTTATTAAAAGATAGCGACCAGGTGCCAGACTGTAAGCAGCAGGCATCCAAGCAATACAGCGCAGAAAAACTGCAAATATTGTGAGGTGGAACGCCAAACAAGACTAAGTCTGGGATTGGCTTTTACTCTCACCTTGCGCTGGCGAGCATGTTTACAAACAGTAGCTGACAATCCTGCGCAATAAACCTTTACGTAAAAGTTCTGAGTACTTCTTTCACCACTAACGTTTAACACATTTCCTTGTCCATTTTTGTTTTTTCAGAATGGCCAGAAACATATAGGTCCACACTATCGTTGTAGAATGAGAGTCCACTGTTGGCAATGTAGGACTGAGTGTGTGTGTGTGTGTGTGTGTGTGTGTGTGTGTGTGTGTGTGGTTTTTGCCTGCTGTGCTCTTGATTTACATCTGGGATAAAAGTGGAAACAGTGACCAGTCTATCCAACAATATATCGCCATGCCAGTCAAAGATGAATACAGAAACTTCCATAATCTCTCATAATTAGTTCTGGAAGCAGTGCTCAAGCCCTTTGGCAGTCAATACAATACACAATGGAAAAATACTACATGTAAAATACATTAAAAGTTAAAAAAAATATTATATATGTACTCATTAAAAGTAGAGGCATTTATTCTGAGGCTTCTGGGTGCATTAATATTTGATAGTATTTTAATGTTGCAGCTGGCCCAGATAAAGCTGAGACTGACTACTGCATTTAAACTAGGCTATAGCAACATCTCAGTGGATGAAAACCTGATATCTAAAATGATTTTAGATTGTTTGAAGAGTTAAATTTCCTCTACTGTAGGCCTTATATAGCACACATTTGTCTTGTCATAACCCTAACATTAACAACGACTTAATTCATGTTTAAGTGTCATGGTTAGCTATGACAGTGTGACAGTGAGCCAACACACACAATACCAAGACCCTTAAACTGAAGCAGCTACTTTGAATTCAGCAATAACATATTTTATATTAATTGCACCTGTAATGTCTTCAGTGAAAAAAGCCTGTAACTACAGACAACAGATAAAATGTATTTGAGTACAAATATAAGGCTTGTCAGAATGGACAGACCCAAGTATTGTACATTACTTGAGTATACTGAAGAGTCCTAGTGCTTTGAATCATGTAGCTACATACTTAACTAAAGGCACTTAGCTTCTTAGTAAATTAAACAACAACAACAACAACAACACAGGAACAGTGGTACCACAGGAGGTGAAATTAGACTGGAGTGCAGTATGAATGAGCTGCCACACGAATGCTGCCATGATCCTAAAATCTGTTAGCCTTTTCAACTATGCTGATGATATGGCATTGATTGTTCCTCTGCAGGGGGAAGGCACAAACAAAGAGATGAAGTATTTTCATCATAATTAGGAGCACACCAGTTGGTATAAAGACGCAGATTAAAGCAAAGGAGCTAGTTGCTAGTTATTAGCGCTCACAGTATAACCCCCATTACTCAGAGGACAGGAGAGGTGGGCGTCTGTTATTAGGAATAAGAACCACAAAGACTGTGTTGTATGTAACAGTGTATAAATTATTATGTTCCATAAAATTTTTTATTTTATTCACTTTATCAGTGTGGTGCCTGCCTGTCTGTGCGACGCGCGTGTCAAATCTCTCCTTCTCCGTGGCAGCCTGCAGCTACTTTTCCTTTGTGCACATGACGGCAGCTTGTGCTATCTTTATCTATACTAGAAAAAGGGAAAAGGAGCATGCACGTGTCACTTTGTGAATAAAACACTGCTGTTGATACAAGTTAAAGTCGTTGATCAAAACTCAAAACTCAGAAATTGGCTCGTAATTCTGGGCTATCCTGATTTAATCGGGACTATCCCAAATATTTCAGGACGTCTGGTCACCATCCTCCGGCCCTGTTGTTGTAGGTGAAGAACTACTCTATGCAGACAGTAGATGAGTTTGACTTCTATGGAATTGTTTAGACTATAGGCTTAGTTTTACAGCAAATAAATCTTTAAGCGATGCATTACAATACATTTGTGTATCTTGACATTTTTTGGCGTCAGACAGGATATTTTTAAGGGCAGTGGTGAGCCCAGAACAGAAACAAACCGGCCAGAAACATAAACATGACCATCAAAATGTTTGGAAAACCACAGAACCAAACATATTTCAAATACATATGCATATTAGTCCAGATAGAAAGCCTCAAATAGAGTATAATTCTTCTGACCACCTTATGAGGCCAAAGGTAAATTCGTGGACAATAAGGTTCTATCTGTGATACACACACAGGCAATTCAGGCACACACACACACAACACATTTACTCTTAATTTAGACAGTGCTGCCCATTCTCACATGTCCTCTCCCAAACTGAACTCTCACTGTCTCTCAGTTTCCTCATCCTGCTTGTGGCCAAATCCACCCTCTTCCAAAAAAAAAGTCAACATCCTTCGATCCATGAAGATAAACTAATCTGGGACCAGTGAAGCTGAGCCAGTCTTTTATTTCATGTGACCAGTGTCTGTCCTGGTCCTGTGAGGGAGTCAATAGCTTTGCTGTTGTTCAGTAAGATTGTGTACCTAAGGGGGAAATTATGCCATGAGTTAAAAAAAAAAAGCTATCAACAAAACTGTCTAATTTCAACAACAGCAAGTCTTTTCCTTGTGCTCTTGGCAGGACTTGGAGGTCCATCCCCCAGTCACGGGGTTGACTGTGTCCGGAATCATTTGAGATACGTACAAGCAAATTGAATTTCATAGCAGATCTTCCATTTTGAGCAGCACATGCTCGAGACAGAGCTTCTTCTATTTGCAGACGTAGAGAGTGTTTAGCAACTGCTGCTGCTTAAGCTACATTTTCTCAGAAATTAACTACTTAAAACAGTTTCTGTTTGAAACTGGAAATATCTAAATAGTCATCTATTCATGGTTATAATACTGTCATGAGCCATTATCAACACATCATTATTCATACTAATCATGCCATCATGCAGTTGGTCTTTGATTCTTTGCTCTAATATTATGGAGCGTGTTCAAATTATTTACAGTCTGGAACGATACATGTAGGCGCTGATGTCTGAAAGAAAGTACCAACTTTGAGAAGTACTCAAAAGTCATTCAAGAACTAGCTCCAAAGCTGAATGCTGCACTTTGATGTTAGGGAAGTATTCGTCAACATGCACATTTGGATGCAAATATTTAAAGTGCTTGATAGCTGGTTTCGAAATGGCAACCTGGTCTCACTCTCAACTCAGTGGCCCTCAGTGTCAGATACCGACACACCACCAAGGCACCCTTTAACAGCTGGGGCTTTTTTTTTCTGATGCTCCAAGCAACTGTCTTCATAGACTGTCAACCAGGAGCAAACTCCCAGGGTACCGAAGCCATGACCCACTCTACTATGCCTTACTCTGCCTCTGATTATCTTAGCGTGATACCCAATGTCCCTCCTTTTGCCTAAACCTAAACAACCCAAGCAACAAAGGCAACCAGCGCTAAACAATCAGAGTACAAGGAGAGCGGGTAATGAATTTGATATCCTAAAGAAAGGTAAATTTGCCACCTAGGAGACACCTGTTTGTGTTCTGTGGGTAACCAAAAGTCACTTGAGTGAATTTAATAACAGCGTAGTGTTAGTAACAAACACCATTTTATGCCAAATGGTGGTGTTTTTTTTTTTTAAACCCAAGGAGGCAAACCAAAAAAAGCTTTTGTTTTTACCCTACATTCTAAGTTTATTTTGAAAAGACGATGTATGCAATTATAGGTAGAAACTGTATATTTCCTGTGAAAGTGGGAGTTTAGTTTGAAAAGACATAAAGCACGTAACGAGCGTAAACTGACACGTTGCCCGGTGCGTCTCATATATAGACTGTAAAAATAACAGATGTAGAAAAAACATAAAACGTGCTTATTTCTGATGCAAAGTTTGGGGGGGTGTCTATGGGAACTGACTGGTGTCTGGATCCAGCCTCCAATGGCCATTACCACTGCTACAGCGTCCCTCAGTGCGTTGGTATCTGACGCCAAGCGTCTCTGACCAAGTGTCTGTATTTGACAAACTGGGAGTGAGACTGTGTTGTAAATGGAATTTAGAACGTTTCACAATGAGTCATTCAGAAACATTTACGTTTAAATTATGAGCTGTCATGAAAAACTGACTTTCATTTTGCATAAAATAAAATAATAAAAAAAAACTATACCTTAAACAATAAGGCTACTAAGTGGTCACTGTCAGTTTTAATGAACAGGTCTGATGAAGCTTGTGCTTCTGATAACACGTCATCATCAGATGTCAGTACAGCTTTCCATGCTTATCTCTCCCCCTCACACTATTTCCACACTGTCTCTGCCATCATAAGGGCACTACCACTGCTGGGTAGCGTGCAAGTGTTTGGATGTGTGTGTGGGCATGTGGGCCTGACTGGATCATAGAGAGAGGGGCGATCATGAAACCCCTCAGTAAAAACATCCCCACCTTACAGTACAATAAGAGCATGAGCGAGATGCTGTGGAAAAATCATCTTCGAAATCTTGTCACCAGACACTCATAGAGGATTTTATACAGAATCCCTGAGAGGATTTTAAAAACTAAAGGCCAGAACAGTGAAGAAGAGAAAAGACACATATGGCATACATGGGTAGGACTCCAAGGTGGAGTTTTGTGGCCAGTAGGGCTCACTCCTCTTCCAGTCACAGGAAGCCAGTAGGAATGAGAGGAATGCAGTCAGGCAATACGGTGATGGAGGGAGCAGCAGTTGCAGGGCAGATTGCCAAAAAGAGTGAAAGAAAAGGAGGGAGTCAGGAAAAGATAGGGAGAGCGAGAAAGTGATTAGAGAGTGGAAAAGGCTGGGGCGCGAATAATTAAGATACACAATCAGGAAAAAGCCAACACGGGGATGCATTTTGGAACCACGCAGAACCCGCTCACACACCAAAACAAACACCCATTGGCGGCTTTTGTAGTTGCATGTGTAATTGTCTCTCTGATTTTAACAGTTTGATGTGGATAACGTGTGTGATACTGGAGGAGTCACTGACGGAAATGCCACAGTGCATTATTGTGACCTGTGTGGAATGTGTGGAGTTATCAGTCGAACAGATTTCCTGGTATCAGGTGGAGGCTGGGGGTCCGCAAACAAGAATTTGATTTTTACCGTGCAGGGGGTCATCCTACCTTACAGACACACGCATGCACACACACATGCATGCAGAGACGTGCACACAGACACATGCTGCACAGCCATACATACAGGTCCTCTCCCTCTCTGTCCCATTATTTTTACTATGGCCTTACTGTTTTGATTCAGTTTCACTCCTCTTCATAACTGTTTACAGCAGGAGGAAGATTTTTTTTTAGCAAAGATGCTCTGTAAACCCACTGTTCGCTACCTGCCCAGCACCTTAAAACAGACAATGTGAACAAATGCTGTTACAGGGCTGTAGTCACCCATTAGGGAGACCATTTTGAATCTACACCCTGTGTGACCTAATTAGAGGAGGAGAAACTTTTACAAACTTCACAGTTAAACTGATCATTTTACAGCATTTTAAACCAAAAATCTTAAAGTTTTGAAGACTTATTGCCATTTCAAAGGAGTCAACATATGATTAAGGGCCGTGCAATAAAAGTTGTGCACACACTGTGACTTTTCATATGACATATATTATTCTGACATTTTTATTGGCATTTTTCTGACATGCTACACCATGATTTTCTTTTATGACATCTATATGACACATGACATAATGTATTGACATACGGCGACGCCACTTACACAAACCACACGCAGAACTGCACTACACCATATTATTAGAACCACTAATAGTATTGGCAATTTGTAAAGTTTGTTTACTTTTGTTGTAATTACTGCCTAGAGCTGTAAACATGATGGAGCATTTAATGGAGGAGTTACTGAGCCAAATCCCACAGGAACTGTTTGAGATGAAAAAATGTTTTCCACAACAGCTTTGTAAGCAGTGCTATGTTTTCATTTTGTTCCACTGCCCCAGAGTGACCAAAAGCCAAACAGCTTTAAATCACCAGTAGAATACAGAAAAGAGAAAATAATTTCCACTTAACTAACACTCTACAGATCGTCGCCTTCATGTGTATATAAAGAAAAAAAAAGCTCCATTATGTATGTAAAACAGTGGTTTTGGAGTGCTTGAACTCTACATAATAAACACCACTGCACGTGTTCAGGTAGGCCACGCTGAGCTCCAGCTAGCAGCTGTGCGGTAACTTTGAACCGAGTAGGCGCTGGAGGCTGCTCGCCACGGTGGGTAGCCTCTAAAGCCTTTCCATTCCCAACAGCAGAGTGAAGTCAACCCACAGAGGGGATAAATAGCACTCAGCACTCGCCTAGTTTCTCTGGAAACTGACTGTGATGCTGGAAAGTGTTGCTTTACGACGCCTTCACACTCCCGCGTGCGCACGTGTGGGAACAGGTCAAAACATGGGGAGTTCAGAACAGTGTGTACCCCTTTGAACAGGTTTGTGACATGACTTTCAAGGTACTACACATGTCAAACTGAACACACCTACGAGGTGATGGTTTCAGCTGCTCTTAGGATGTCTGTTGTTTATTAGACTTTTAGACAGGTTAGGAACTTTCGAGTGAAAAGCCCAAATATAATGAGAGAAAAAATAAAAATTAAAAATCCTTATGCCTTGGATGAGGCTATACGCAGAGAGGATTGTGGAAAAGGCAACAACTTATCATTAACTTTATATTTCCTGCTAAAAGGGTTTCCATCTCTGTACTGTAATTTCTTAAACTATCTACTTAAACTGCTTCCTCCATTGCACAATCTTTCTGACAGTTTTTCCCTGTACAATTAAACCTCTCCATGGCGCTTACATCTAAATTAGAGCAGATTCTTGCAGTAAAAACACTTTTCCACAAGGGGGTGGTGCTCAAATAAATGACTGCATCTATTGTTTGTTATCTTAACACAAACAGCTGCCTGTTCAGATGTTATTATCAGCCGCTCATTAGTGTCATGCACATCAACCTCTCATCTGGAGCTCCTTCTTCATCCCTGTACAGCGCTCACTTGACCTCAGTTGGCAGCCTCTGCTGTGATGAAGAGCCCTCCTAAGACCAGAGTGGACTTAATTAAGAGGTGATCTGTTTTGGATCGTCACACATTCACTACAGAGCCAAGTTACTGTGCTGTCCTTCAGCAATTTGGAAAACTTAATGGAACAATCACAAATCCAAGTCATGCTGGTAATTGAAAACAAAGGTGCGTTTAAGCTTGGATTGGACTGACACTTTTGGAGAAAGCTTCTGAATTAGTAACTTTCTATTTTGTTCTTCAGTCAAAATTCTTGAGAATATTAGAACCTCTGGAGAAGGCCTAAACACTGTACACAAGACAAATGTCACATCTCTGAAACTGAAACACACAACATTGTTACCGGTCCTTCTGTGCCCTCAGTCGACACCCACTCAACTTGATTTAGACACTCGTGACTCACTCACAGAGATGTAGTCAGATTCAGTGACCCTGAGTAGGGAGAGTTATGTCCCTGAGGGCCACTTCCAGCTGACTGTGGCCTCTTAACCTGCTGCCCCTCGACCTTTACAAACCAAACAAACCCGGAGTCTGATCATTTATCACAATGACAGAAATATAGACCGCCAAGTTCCTCAAGTTATTTATACAGTTTGGCTGATTTCCCACTTTGCACAGGACTTTTCTTTGTTTTCCACTAATGACATTAAATATGAGTTCAGTTTTTAATGTGTTTGTTTTCTGGATAAATTGATAAATCATTTGGTATTTAAAATGTTGGCAAATAGTGAAAATAGGCCATTTAAAGTTCCTATAAGTCTGCATAACGGTCTTTAAATGTCTTGTTTTGTTCGACCCATTGTCCAAAATCCAAAGATAGTCAGATTGAGTTTTGAGAGTTTTGCTTAAAAAGTAATTTCATTTTTGCGTTAAATGCATTACAATAAATCACTCGTAAAAATTATTGCCCATAAATTTTCTGTCAATCAACCTATTGATCACTCAACTAATCATTTCAGTTATAAATCTGTGAACCACACAGTAGGGTGCAAGGTGCTCTTTGCTGGAAATGCTCGTTTTAAAGGAAAACTTTACCTTCAAAATGATAATTTCTAGATCAATAACTCACCCCATTTTACACTGATGTCATGAAGAAAGCTTTGTTTTTCTCACATTCCTCCACAGTTAACAAAGAATCCAAAAATGGTGGAAATTCTTCATGAATTTAAATAAAGGGGGGTCCAGGTTTTACAGCAGCAAAAATATATCAAAACATCCATTTACAAACTTAAACACAACTCCTGTAGTGTTAGCCAACTCTTATTTGTGCAGCTGTATGCTAAGTACTTCCAAAGATGTATATTTTTGCTAAAACCTTACCATTTAAAACAATAACGCACTCGCCTATTTGCACAATGCATGTGTGTTATTGTTTATATAGTAAGGTGTTAATGAAAATGCATGTGTTTGGTATTTAGCGTACAACTGGATAAATGAGACTCGTATTATGCAAGTTGTGTGAGCGTTTGTAAACAGATGTTTTCATAGAGTTTTGCTGCTGTTAAACAAGGTCCCCCCTTCACTTCAATTCATCAAAAATTTTTCATTTTTGGATTCTTCGTTCATCGTAGAGGCAGGAGAGAAAAACAAAGTTTTATTTACAATTTGAACGCAACATGGAGTGAGTAGCTGATAAACAAATGATCATTTTGGAGGTGAAACTTTCCTTTAAAGGCCTCAGTTCAACAGACCAATATTCAGAGACATATTAAAAGTAATTACTGGATTTTCAGATAGTCTGAGGTACATCTGAGTGATCACGCTTAAATGTTTAATTCCTGATAAAAACTGTGTTATAAGTTTGGACAAAGTGGAATCTGTCCAGCGTGAGTCTGTATTCCTTACACTCTAAATTCTCATCACTAATAAACTCCCTCATTTATGTTCATTATTGCAAGGCCAAGTTCAAATAATCCATGAATGTCATCATCATACCTCCATTATTTTCAAAGAGAACACAGAGGAGTTACAGTCTGATTTATAGCCCAACAAACCACGTAGACAAGTCTCTAAAAATGGAGCAGCACGGGAGAGTAAAAATAGAGCGAAAGTTTAGTGTTTTGGGCGAGAAAGGCTGAGGCCAGCACTTCATCTTATGCAGCAAGATTTATGCACAGTGCACAAAATTAAGGAGGGAGGGGGTGAGTAGCTAAACCTAATATACAGCCTACTCTAGTGACCTTTTGCTTACGTTCTAATCATGTCTAATCGAATAAGAATGTTTTAAGCATGTGGCAGTAGTGATGTGATGTACAGGCCTGGTCCAGATTTCTATAAAAAGATGTGTCTGTGGGCAAAAAAAAAATGAATGCCTGCACAAGCAAGATTTGACTATTCAAGCATGTCAACATTTTTTCAATTTTTGCTGTCCTTGCTTGAAAGTACAGTCATTCAGCCCAGAGCACAGCCAGTGTTGTGACAGCAGTTTAATTAACTTTCACTGTCAACCAGCCTTTTTTCTAAACAAATTCTTGCTCTCATCTTCGTCTGTCTGTGCTCGTCTCCCTCAGAGTTGCAGTGAGGGACTGTTGTTGTGTGTCTCCTTCATTCTTTGCACTCTAATACTTTTGGTGGTGGACAGACTAGCTCTCCAGGGTGGGTCTGTTTCCAATTTTCTCCCCTTCCCTGTCCTGAGGAACGACACTTAGAAAACCAAACAAATAAAACCAAAAAAATGAGGTACAGTTTTTCTTTTTTTTTTCTCTCACCACAGTGTTTATCTTGCACATTTTACGTCTACATGATTTTGAATCTTTTATAGTAATTTAAATGTATAGGGTAGCTGATGCACTTAATCCAGAATGAACCCAAGCTTCTTGTGGCAGAAGCTAAACTGAGCTGACCATCTGCTTGTGGTAACACTGAGGATGAAACAAAGCAACACCAAGAATCTTCTGTTTGGGCAACACTGTGCCCACATCTGCAAAACTGCCAGGAAAGCTAAAATCCTCGTTTTAGAGAACAAGACAAAATACTCACACGTTGTTACAGCTGTTACACACTCTATCACAGATAGATATATATTATATACAATGTCACCTACCAGTTTTGGGTGCTGACATCCAGTGAGACGTCCCTCAGCAGTCCAGTCAGTGGCAGAGGCAGCGGTCAGATAGGCTGGGAGGCTCAGGGAGAAGATAGATCCTGCTTTGACAGGGGAGTGGTGCTGCAGCTCCGGAGCCCGGCTGTGCACTGACAGAGGGAGTCACAGTCAACCGCTTGACACGACGGGCTCCCTCTGACTTTTCTGCACTTCCTCTCATGTGAGCTCTCTCTCTCTCTCTCTCTCTCTCTCTCTCTCTCTCTCTCTCTCTCTCTCACTCAATCACTCCCCCTAATTCTCTTTCAGAGAAGACACAGTTGCTCTGCCCTATCAGCCCCTCTGTAACTTTTTGTCAGTGCTGCCCCTGCACCAGAAGCTCCGGGGATGTAGGGAGGGAGGGGGGTTATGTATATCTATGTGTGTGTGTGAAAACAAGAGAGCGACAGATTGTGTAGTCGCTCGTGTCTGACACAGACAATAGCAGGAAGTGTTGCTGTAGGATGCACAAAGTCCACAGGACCGAAACAAGAAAGCTGCATCAAGCATTACAAGTGTTAAAAGAAACATCACAGTGGTATTAAACTGTGCTTGTCAAACGGAGACCGATAAAGCTGTAAACAAAAATCTGCAAAGCACATTTGTTGTTGATGTGTCTCACTGTTGCCTTTGAGCATAATTTACACCAGTTTTGTGGCAACAAATGTGTGATGGTGGGATGAAAAATGGCACTAAAGCAGCTTTTAAAACAATCATTAAAACAAACCAAAAGAATGTTATGATTGTTTCTTCTTTAATTATGATTAATTACCATCATTAGTTTAAATTAGATGTGAATTTATGAGTTTGTTTAGAGGTTGTTTCAGCAGGAGGTATAACGTACTACTACTTAAACTACTTATAAGCTACCCATTTTTTTCCTGTACTGTAGAGATCAACATGACATGCAGCATGTATAAAACATGTTTCACAGCGTCTGTTTGTTTTTACCACTTATTCAAAGGCAGCTGTTGGCTCATGGTGCTTAACAACAGCAAATGACCGTGCTACGTAGCGCTGATCTTTTTTTTTTAAAACTTCATGACCCAGTCGAGCTCTTACTTCTGTGTAAACACACTAATTGAGCATTCAGTGTGGTTACTTACACACTTACACTACTTACACTTATTTCACCCCGGCAATTACATTTCAGGCTGAGTGACGCTAACAAGGGAGAAAACAGCCAGGATGTCGGTGATTTTCGAGAGTACAGTTCAACTGCGGTGTGAACTTTTAAGTACTTCTTGGAGTTTGTTTCATTGTGATCTTATCTCTGCAAACATACTGATAACGCTGAACCCCAATCATTCCTGACTTACATTATTGTGAGAAACAGGTTTTTTCTAGAGGCAGAATTTTCTAAGGTAGAGTGATTCTGGTAAACGTGAATTTCCCCGGAAACACGGGCGGAAAAGACGAGGTACAGCATGTGGTTTTCTCACAGTTTTGTCACCGCTGAGCTCTGTGATGAGTCGTTGATTCATTCATATAAAACAACAACATCAGAGACCTCAGCAAGGGTGAGATTGTGTTTATTACGCTTCGATGCCACATAACATTAAGTCATGGGATGAGCATGGAGCACATGTCTTCAACATATGTGTGGTTTGGCCACAACATTCACAACCGACAGTGCATACACTAACGTTTATTGAAAGGAAACAGCTTTCTGTAAGCTACTGTAAAGCCTTTAATAAAAAATGTTCCTCTCACTTGTGCTATTTATTAATGTAGATTGTTTTGTTATGAGTTGCCAATTGTTGGAGATGTCAGCTGCAGAGATGTCTACCTTCTCTTAAATACCACCAAAATTAGCACGTGTGCAGGTTTTTTAAACCCAAGTAAACCGACTAAAAAAAGACTATAGACTCCTTTGTTATTGCCAGACCAGAGCTGTGTACATGGCTCTGCAGCAGACGAGTACGCCCTTCTGTGTGTGCATGGGTGTTTTGGCGTGTCACGTTCAAAGACCCCATGGTGGCACGGTACAAAGTCATGGACAGGTCAGAGAACAGGTAAACAGTTGAGAGGAGCATATGTAGGCCTATGAAAACTCATAGTCATTGTATCTCGCCAGTTAAGGAGCTAAAATTAGTGCATTTCCATCGATGCTGATCGGAGCCGGAGGTGATAAACACCTGTGTCTACTGCAGAGTCATTTGACTTGGGTGTGATTGCTGATTAAACCTTTCCCATTGCATTTAAAAGCCAGGTGTTTGCAGGTGTCAGCAGGTTTTTTGTGCAGTCTAGTGAAACTAGATGGCATTTGGCTTGGGGTGGTCAAAGTGCCAAAAAATAAAACTCAACAGCAATGTCTCTTTCCACAAAATATGTCCTGGTTACTCAAAATAATCCACAGACGTTGTAAGCTAAGAGGACAAACATGTATTTTTGATTTTGAGGTCAACTGTTCCATTGAGAAATCTTTTAAGTAAGGCTGCAACTAACGATTGTTATCATTAATGTTTCATCTACCTGTTATTGTTTTAATTGAGCCATTATTTTATTTGGGTGATAAAATGTCACAAAGTAGTAAAAAAAATTTTGTTTTGTCCAACAACAGCCCAAAATATTCTGTTATCTATCATGCATGACAAAAAAAGCAGAAAATCCTCTATTTTAACAACTAAAATCAGCAAATGTGGCACATTTTTGTTTAAAAAATGACTGAAACAATATCATAATAGTTGTCTGTTGACGTAATCCTTTGCACAATCATCACGTTACATACATGTGATCGTCAGGATGAAAAAAAAAATTGACGCTGGATTTTCAACTTCATGTCGGTCAGAACAGCAGAGAAGTTTGTGTGTCTTTGTAACACTACATGACAGCTGTTACCCCTGCATGCTTGGTGGCTCTTAAAACCACGGTTAAAATATGGCTTTGGTAAATGTGCTTAATTTTCTTTCATACATTTGCTTCAAACATGGCTATAAAATGTAGATCTTATAAAATAGATCTTAAAATAGTTTTTTGGAAATAGCCACAAGCAACTTGCGAATTTTGTAAAAAAACACACTATATTTTGAAGTACAGTGAACTTCAGGCACAGAGCTTACATTTTTTGCAAGTGCTGTTTCATGCTGTAAAGTGAGACTAATGGACAGCTACTTGACAGAGACAGCAAACTAGCTCGACGACATGGTCAAATGCAAGTATGATGCTGAATATATTAAACTGTGTGGACCTTTAACTAATCACTAAAGAGAAATCTGGACCCCGTGGCTGGACCAGGAACCACTGCCTTATGTGACATCAAAACTCTAGGAGTTACCAACATGTGCAATAATCATTAACATGTTTTGTTCTGCTGTTATTGAATCAACACATCTTGCATCTGACCCACCACAAACCTTTCAGCAGACACAACAATGCCCCAGACAGACATAACAACCCAGTAAAGCCATCACACATTAGTGCTGTTAAACTGAATTAACCTGAGGTGATTTAAGAAAGCGTATGCTTAATTTTTTTTTCTCTGTCTGTGGAAGAGAAATGAAACTAAAAAGGTCAACAACCCTCCTGACCCTCAGCTGCTGTGTGGTCTGGCTCCCTCCGCCACTGCACTCGCAGCTATGGATTAGCTTTCTGGTTCAAATGTAACTTCATCCTTTGGGAAAACAAACTGACCAAAGGAAACTCATGTTTGGGGGTTTTGACCCTTTGTCTCCATGGCAAGTGAGAGGGATTCTGAGGTTAGCTTGCCGCGGTCTCAATTTCTCCTCAAACAAACTCTCTGAAGGGCGGAGGATTTTGATGTGCAAATTTCAAATCTACATACAAAAGCTTAAAAGCAACAAATGTGATTGTTTCTTTTATTATGGTTTTGTAAAAGAGACTGCAGTGGACTCATGTTCTGTCTCATTAGAACAACATGACCGAATGTCATGAATTTATAAAATGCTATTATCTGTGTTTCAACATTTCCAATTTAATTTCCAGATTTCTGCCTTCCCAGAATTTCCACTTAGCCACTATAAAAGCATGTGGGGTTCAATATAAGAAACAATCTGCATGAGATGAACTCACTTTTTAGTCCTGTGAACACAAATTCCTCACAGTCTGGTGTAATCGATGGGAGCTGGGCGCTCGCAAAGCTTAGGCTGAGTTGATACAAATAGTTAACCTGTTCCTTTTGGAGCACGGAGAGGAAACGCAGACAAAAAAAGACGTCAAAGCTGATAAGAAGCAGGTTAGGTGTCCTTGAGGAATACAATGGGATTTGCATCATCTGGAAACGTGAGGTGCACGCAGGCCGTTAAAAGTCCCGAAAGATTAGCGTGAGGAGGAGCAGTATAGGAAAGGGGGGGCGCCTTTATCTGCCAAAGCAGTCCAGACAGATCACAAGAAGAGGAAAATACTGGAAATGTCTTATCAGCATGCGAATGACCATCTTTTTTCCCATTATGTGTTCAGCCTGTGTACTTTATGACTGCCCCTCATGGCATTTGCAAGATATCAAGTATCAAATATGCCTCCAAAAATTCTTTCCCTCATGTTTGCCTAGTTTTGCACATCATTTGAATTGTTAATATAGTGCAGATACCTGAGTTTTAGTGACCAGTACCAAAAAACAAACCAACCTTTATTTGATACTTAGAGAAACATAAATCTGCTTTTCTGCACAACCCTTTTTTTTTTATTTACCAAAGCTCCTAGGCTTGTCTAAAGACAAGCAGGTGTGCATGAACGTTACCTGAAAAAATGTCTTAAAGTGGCGATTCATATTTTATATTTTTGTTATTGTCAACAAATCTCACGAAAAGACCAGAATGAAAATTCCTCAGTACTTTCTCTTTACTACGCTGTCTGTAGCTGTCAGTGCTAAGCCCATTTGTTCTCACTGAAGATCTTTGTAAAAGCACTTCGCACATATGAACCTTGATTGCCTAAAAAGGCCTAATTATTTCCGTAAACAGCTGGCTGCTGTCGTTTTATTTATTTATTTATTTATTTTAGCAAACCTTACTCAAGCACAAGTAAAAGTACATTTGTTGGGAACTATTTTCAGCTGTGGATTAATACACATTTTGTAGTCTTGTGAGTATTGAGTAGACCTAAAAACAAAGTTTTTTACCGGCATTATAAGGTTGTTTTAAAAGAGACTGAATACATTTAACAAGCAGAAACAGTGCATTTTCTTTAAGAACAAAAGTTTAATTTGAAAAGACACAATGCATGTAATGAGTGTAAATTATCACACATTTCTGTACGTCCACAACCGACGCTGGAGGAGTGCCCAGCTCGACATATTTTGACGTGAAGGGCCACTGACCAAGCATTTTTATTTGCTGAGTTGGGAATGAGAATGTGTTGGTCATGTTAAGTTTTCAATAGATTTTGGGAAACAATGGAGGCCTTTGGCTGAAAGGATGCTATATCAGGACTTTGCTACACAAAAATACTTCTTACTTTGTGGGTCTTTCATAAAATTTGTTGACAATAAGAAAATTACTAAATACCACTTTTCCTAAACTAATAAACTAGATTACAAATCTACCAAGAGATTCAAGATGGTGCTGAGGTTCAAAGCCTAAACAACAAACAAAATAACTGCACCGGTGCTGTCTAGACCGCAAAGTCTGACAAGTCAAATGTAGGTCATTGACCTCCTGAAGAAATACACCCACAAGCTGTGTCAAACATGCCCAGACACTTCCAAGAATGCTGAAAGCTGTTGTGCTGATTGCCTGAGCTGCGAGCGAGCCGACCCGTCTCTCACAGGAAGGGGGAGTTTCCTGAAAGGTCACGGTTCCTCCAGCAGACCAAACACTGGCTAATTGCTTTGTTGTTTATCGGCGTCGATGCCTGCTTTTCGTGTTGCACTTTTCCTTTGTTTAGCATTCCCAAGTATATTACCTGAGCCTGTGGCCAAAAGATGTGGAATGATGGAGAGGGAAGTTTGAGGAGTGGGAGACAAAGGAGGGGGAGCGCTGAAAATATGAAGGCGGCGGTTGGTTGCACGGTGGATGCCGTGATTAGGCCGTGAAGGAGCCCCCCTCGTCTCTCAAGCTAAAAATAGAAGGAGCAGGAAGGTGCTTATGGGACCAGGGGGAGGACTGGAGGGGACAGGACGAGCAGGGACCGCAGTAATTGGTGAGAGGCAAACAGCTGGGGGAGTGTGCATGTGTTTGAGCGTGTGTTTGTGTATGTGAGGGGGCTCTGCTCCATGCAGCTGTACTCTGTCTTTCAGGCTCTATATCCCTCTCAAATTGTTACATTGCTTCTTTCTCTCTCACACACACACAGCAGGAAGGAGAGTAATGGGTCCCTGACAGCCAGAGCCCTAAAGAATGAAAGAATGTGCAACATGAGGCAAGGCAACAGCTGTATAGAGGGGGGAAGCAGGACGGTGGGAGGCGGTTGATTCACAGAAGAGGGGCGAGGTACAGCCGCAGAAGAGATGATGAAAAAAAAGGGGGGGAAAAACTTACTTGAGAGTTACAGTATGTGAAAAGGGTGGACGTTTCTGGAAGTGGAATCAACAAATTTATCGGTTTATGTCAAACGTTAGTCTAAATCAACCCCAGAACGTCCTGGCTGAGAGTGAGGGCCCAGCAGATGTTTTGCTCAGCTGTTGCAGAGACGCTCCGCTGTTGGGTGGATGTACCTCCGATTAAGTGGGCTCTCTGTAATGAAACAGGCTTGGGAACTTGAGGCCGAATGAACAAGACCAATGCAGGGACGACAAACTGCAGATCCCTAGTGTGTGTGTGTGTGTGTGTGTGTGTGTGGGAGGTAGTGGAAATAACATGAAGTCACCCTGGCTGAGAGGGTACTGGCCATTGGGTTTTGAATCCGTGCTACATTCTCATATGTTAAAGCTGGATGACGGAAAAAACGACTTGATGCTGGTGTGTTAATTTGTTACACATGAATTTGCACCTCAACAATTTTATGAGCTGTTAATCACCTATTTGAGGGCAGACCTGGCCAAGATAAACATCTGTACGTTATGTCTCTGTGTCTTTGTCCCTGTCTGTATTTTTATGCTAGAAAGCATCTGCATGTGGTTTGTTGTGCCACTCCCATTTTTCAGAAGACGAGCTACATTTTTGTTCGGCGTACGCACAGCGAGGGGAGAGAAAATAGCATGAAAAAAAAAAAAACACAGCATGGCAAAACCACAAACGATCATGAGATACAGCCAGAAGACCACAGTGCCACACATGTAATGTAGATACAAACATGCACAATCATGCATGCACACAGAGACACATGCAGACACACGGCACAGATGCACACACACAGATGTAGAGAAGTACTTTGCTCAGATTTAGATATTACTCAATATTTATTTCCTCCCTTTATGTCACTCCAGAAATGTTGATGCACACTATCATCGACACACACCTGGATCACACTTTGTTTAGAGAGTCTTTACCTCTGAGGCTTCACTTCTTGTGAAATTCCCTCCTCCTCGTATCTCTACTGAAAACACCACCTGTCGCCGTGGTTGTAGATGACACTTATCGCAGCATCTGAATTGTGTGTGTTGGTGTGTGTGTATGAGATCAAGGTTGTGCAGGGGCTACGTTCTACGATGCACCTGTGTGCTGGCGGAAATGCAACCCCCCCCTCCTATCACCACAATACAAACACACACACACACACGAACATGAGCGCACATTGGCCACCTGTACTGCCTCTTGTAACCCTAATACTGGAGCTCTTGAACACGTTCTCACTGCAATTGTGTCATTTGTCACCACTGCATGTTGGCTTTCTTTTTTTTCAGTCAGTAAAGTCAGTAAAATTAAATATTAAGCCTAGACTTTTAAAAACTTTAATAGGCACTTTAAAGGTGGTTTTATTTAAGAGTAGACTCAGACACAGATCTTTTAAATGGTTGTTTTTGCAAAGAAAATCAGATGTGTGTCAGTTTGTTACATAAAGCTGACTGTTATTTAAGTGTAACAGGATATCTGATAGTGTTTCAGTTGGAATTGTCAACATTTGCACTAAATGATTGGGTAGTAACTTTTCGTTTAAGATATACAATGCAGGGTTTACCTCAAAAACAATGTATAGACTCACACAGAAATAATCCCCCTCAACCACCACTTATGACCCACTAAAAGTGTATGGCGGTGTATTTTCCCTCATGGTGATAAAGCCACAGAGAAATATCACCTAACTCTGCCGTGTCACTGCATTTCAGTGTCTTCTAAAGGCTCAGTGTGTAGGATTTAGGCCCTGATCACACAGAAAGCATTTTAGCAGCTGGAGGTGTCTGTTTGTAATTGTTTTTAATGAGAATGTCGCGGTTTTTGCACTGCGACATGCCTCGCGTTTCTGCGCTCTAGGCACCTGGTGTTTTTGCTGGAGCACCCTGGAGACTGGAGACTCCTCGAGTTGAAAATACTTCAACCCAGAGCGGAAATGCGCCCCACGTCATCCTTTTTTTGTCATCTTTTTTCCAGTGTCCGATCACATGAACTGAGAGGCTGGCCTTTCGTGGTGGTCACGACAACAACAGTTGGTAACAAGGGAGGAGAAACCAGTTGTAGCGGCTCGACGATAGACAGCAGGTTGTCAAACTGCCCCTGAGTCATCCCAAAATACACCTGGCCCATCATCGAGGCGAAGCTCCTGGACCAACTGGTGGTGCTCCCCATGATCCATCCTCTTTTTTAGGGCCTCATGTACCCACACAGATCTCTGTTTCCCTGTGCCCAACAAACTATTTACATACAGCCTCTCACCTTCAACCAGAGCTACAGCAAGTACCCTCTGCCTGAACACATTAGGACCTAGATACTAATCACTGGGGGAAAAAAACAGTAGATTGATTATACGGCTAGTGTAACGATGTGATGGGGTGGTTGTCTGGCAACAATAAAAAGGCGCAGCCAGCATTTTTCTTCATTAGTGGCATTCAGTTATACAACCTGCAAAACCCTTTCTGTGGCATCTAGTGATGAGGTAGCAGAGCTTAAGCTTCTCTTATATGACAAGCTACTGTAGAAACAACATGGCGGACTCTGTGGAAGAGGACCCGCTCAGTATATACACAGCTCATTCTAAAGTGATGAAAACACAGCACTTCTTATTTTTAGGTGATTATACACTACTGAAAACATAGTTATGAATATTATCTGACACACTGGGTCTTTAACAGATAGTTTTGGTTTTCTGGCCTGCACCTTCACTATCTTGGTTTACTCTCACGGCTGTCACCAGCATAATTTTTGGCGTCAGCAGGCAGTTTTTTTTCAGAGAAAAAAGCTAAATGAAACCCACTGTACGCTATCTACCAAGCACCAACAGCAGACAGACTAAGTGAGCAACTAGCTGGTGAATGAGCGGAGGGATTAATAGCTAAAGAGACAGGTATTTCTGTGAGGAGTTAGTGGAGACTATGGTTGATAATGTTGCTCTGTATGTGTTGGATGTTGCCAACAGGTTTACCATATCAACTTAATGGTGCCAATATGTCAATGTTGTGTTAATAGCCTGTTTCTGATTCCCACAAATGCCCAAAAAGTAGTTTTTGCAGGTTTAGGAATTTTCAAAAAAGACTGCTTTGCAGATAAAATGTCCAACTGAACCACATGGACAGACGTACAATAACAGGCATTAAAAGACACATACCCACAGACACAGACACACTCAGCGGCCCAGACTCACTTTAAATGAGACCCTATGTGAGATTGCGGTCAAAACTGAAATCGAGTCTTCACCCTGCGTGTGTGTGTGGGAACTTAGAGACTTTAGAAGACAGTGAAGGGAAGACCTAGATAGATGATGACAAAGGATGACAGAATAAGAAGTATTTTGTGCTCTGTGTTTTTGTGCCAGCTCAGCTTTAGGTACAAAAATGAACTGTCAAAACATACTTTGAGAATTTCTTAACATTTTGCTTGCACCTGCAGTGCAGCTCCTCTCCCTTTAATGGATTTTTTAAAAAAGAAAAAGGACTCAATCAGATTTGATCAATAATACTGACTTTGTAAGCCATTATTCTCTCCCCTCTCTGTCGACATCCTTCTGTAAGATGTGTTTTCTGTCTGTCTGTGTCGTATGTAGGACAGGGTGACCACAGGGCTGATGAGGAGGTCGACAGGTGTCCCCCTGCCTCCAGCTGTGATCAGAAACACTTTCTGTGGTTTTTACTGAGAAAATACCTCGCTGTAGAGGTGCTAACACACGGCCTCGAGAGCTGCTCACACACACACACACACACACACACACACTGACACAAAATGATCACAGTACATAATACGCAATGTAATGTAGTGGTATACATATGTCAACATCACATTATACACTCCGATGACACATTTAACCTGCAAATGCAATAACCATCACAACACACACACACACACACACACACACACACACACACACAGTGGCACATTAACACTGTCAGTGTGACCTGGTTTGCACGGACACTGTCCCACTGCAGAAAAACCCAGAAGCACAAACACACTCACACACCTAGTAGCACACTGTGAAACCTGTGCATTGGTTTATCCACGGAGCGGTTTCTCTGACATGTGGCTCATCTTACTGCAATGTTGTCTGTACTCTACACGTCTCTCTTCAGTGTCTCAGTCAAGCCTGAGATGTTAAATATTCAGGAAACCACAGACACACTCGGCTTGAGCACCACACAATGACATTTAACATCATATACACACACACACACACACACACACACACACACACACACACACACACACACACACACAGGAACACACACACGTCAGGTTGCTACCTTTCTCCCCAGCATTTAAACTTTTATATTTAGGCTACTGTACTCATAATGTGACAATGTGATATATGATGAAACTTTTCAGTTTTCAGTCTTGCACATGCAAGCTCTTGCCCCGTTTGCATGTGCGTGTATGGCTGTACTGTGGTGCTTTGAGTTTAAAGGATGTGTATGCTGCATTTAGAGCAAATCTATGATTGTCTTCACAGCATTCTCAACATGGAGGTGACTGAGCTGGCGGTTAATGCAATAAACATGCTAACAATGGCAACAGTGCTGACAGAGCTAACATTGTTACCTGCGGGGAAACTGGAGAGTGGGCGCCAGGCTTCTGCACCGCCACTATCCCGATACCATCAGTAATCACTCCATAAAAGCAGTGCAGAGCAGCAGCCATTAGCTAGGGACCATAGCCTCTCACCCAATGTCAGCTGGGATAGGCTGCTCATTAACACTAAACACTTAGTACAACTGGTGCTGATGGGAATATAAGTAGTTTTCCCGGGATTTGATCATAAATCGAAGTATCAAACAAACTTTGTGACTTTATTATGGTGTACTTGTCTTTATTAAATAAAGACAAGTACATTTTATTTGTATAGCTGAAAATCACAAATATGCCTCAAAGCACCATCTATCAATAGACTGTGGTTCAGATAAGGGAAAAGTCCCAGATAATGCAAAACACGTATGATCAGCCCAGGCAGAAACAAGAAGAGGAAACTGAGTGATTAATTCTAGTTGTACATTTTAGGACAAAGTCTGCACAGTTTGGATACAGAGAGAGAGAGAGACAGATATATATTGTAAGACAACTGACCACACACTAACTGTACGTTGAGATCTGGGTTAAATATCATGCAGTAAATCAGCGGTGGAAACTGTGTGAATCATGAAGTTGGTTAACTTTGTTTACAGACTCTTGTTCTCAGTTTCATAATTCAACGCGAAAAACTTTCACTTCTTCCCTAAACATTAAAAAGTGCCAGACTTGATCTGGTTCTCAGACCAAGTAACAACTCATTTTGGTACGACAGGGATTTTCAACCTTGGGCTACATGAACTAATTAAAAGACAAGATTGTCAAAATAAGGCAGTTCTGTCCCTCTATCTCCATACTTCTGCTCATTTTCTAAGAAAAATCAACTGAAACCTCTCAGTGCGTCACTGCTAGCTCTCTCACCCAAACTCAGAAATGTAAATCAGGCTGCTGATTTTCTTCTGATCAGAGTAGATCCTTCCTCTGACCATTATTACCCACAAATATCCTGCTGTACATGCAGGATTTACTTATCAACAACACCCTAAACCACATTTAAATGTGGTGCACTGTAAGGTCACACCGGTGAGACGTCACTGTCAGATTTCCCCAGTTCTTCTGCAGAATGAAACCAGTGACCTTTCACTTGTATGCAAATGTGTAGTTTTAGAGAAATAAAATGGCTTTGAAGTCCGACCCGACAAAAATTAGCATCCAATACTTTAAACCAAGTAAAGCTACTACTTTTCAACCGACTACACAGTGAGACCATGCTGTTGTATTGCATTACTATACAACATACATTGTTTTAAATCTAATTAAAGGACCATCTGTATAAACTTAGAGATATAGAACAATTAAGAAGGCAAGTAAGGAGTTTAAAAAAGCAGTAATAGTGTTCAGACACATAGCTTATACAAGCAAAAATAAGGATGGCAGGGTCATGTTGCTTCTAGTTTTGACTTATACACAGTTATATGTTTAATTGGCTAAACTGGCTTTTCACAGTCTTTCTCCCAGCTATATCTCCAACCTCGTAGTACTGTACTCGCCAGGACATAATTTGAGTCCTCGGGCAGAGGTCTTTTGTATGTTCCAGAGGTCTAGTTGAAAACTAAAGGGGACAGAGCGTATGCTGTATGCTTTTAAAGTTGTTGTTTTCATGTCTTGTCTGTTTTAATTTTTGACATGTAAAGCACTTTGTAACTCTGTTTTGAAAGCATAAATAAAGATTATTCCACTATTATATTTGTGTTGTTTTTTCAGTGCTGTGTCTCTTGGATGCCTGCTGCTTATGGTCTGGCACCAGGTCCTCGCCTCACCTGAGCACTGTGGGCGTACACACCTACAAACATCCTGAACACAGAAAAAAAAAAAAAAAGAATATACAGGCAGAGGGCAGAGTCTCTGCATAAAAATACACTGCCACACACTTGGGTCATGAGTGATGATTGAGAGGGATTATTTCTGTATGAGTCACTGCATTGTTTTTAAGGAAACTCCTGCACAGTATATCTTTAACTTATAAATATGTAAATGAAGGGAAACTGCAGTTTAAGTTAGTTTAAGTTTGTTTACTGAGCACTCTCAGAAATAAATCAGCAGTTCTTCCAACTTTCCGTCTAAACTCCATGTATAATGAAATCAGGGCTGTTATAGAAACCACATGACTGAAGTGGTTAAGAAGTGAATAAACACAGTGGCATGCTGTGTGTGTGTGTGTGTGTGTGTGTGTGTGTGTGTGTGTGTGTGTGTGTGTGTGTGTGCTGAACTTTGAGTATAAATATAGGGCACGGGAAAACACGGAGGAAATGTTTGGCTGTTAATGCGACTCTGCAGCCATTATTTTCCAAGGAGAACACTTCCTTACACACACACACACACTGCTCTCTTCCTTTTCCCTGGAAAGTAAGAATGGCACAAGAACAACATGAATTTAAAAAAAAGTTTTCCTTTCCACTTTAGAACAATTACACAAAGTGTAATTTACATTTTTCTTCTTTAAAACTGTACAAAACGTGATGTTCCTCCTGCTCCACATAAATCACCCAGCTTGGTAATAATAAACCATAAGACTGTTCACACTGCGGCTCCCGCACCGAGTCGATCCTCGCATGCGATGCTACTGTTAGCAGCGGGGCAGTGACTTATGCCTCCTGACTGCTACGTCTCAGAATCTCTCATAAAACGCAGGTTTATTGATGTTCTGTATGTATGTATTTTCTCTGCGTCTCCACCTTCAGCTCTGTGAGAGCAGAGAATGTTATTTCGCCCCATGGAGGGCCTGAGAGTAGAGAAACATCCACGGGCCATGCATGCGTTCCTCACATTCTGAACCGAAACCACATGGTGGGTTTAACCCTAATGATATTTGGATGACTTGCATAAAGGGCATCCAACATCCAATCTAGATAAGTGGGCACAGAATCAATAGAAGAGGGGAAAAAAGGGTCCTCTCTCTTTCGCCCTGTAGGCTCACACACACACACACAGACATTCAATGCATAGCATGAGCTTCACATTACTAATCCGACTACATAGTTTTTTTTTCTCTTTGTCTTCTCATTGTGACTGACTGTTTAGCATGAAATAAAACTCTGTCTCTGTCTGTGTCTCACACACAGACGTACCAGAGATATGCACACAGAAAACAACACGCCCTTGTTATTACTGGAAAGTCACAACTGACATCCCCCTGCAGGCGGCCATGTGCCAACTCAACAGTCATACCCCAAGCTGGGGCGCAAAAATAAAACACTCCTTATTATGCCAGGGGCATTCTTAGCAAAACATACAGTTAGATTTCATACAGACGCAGCGGTCTATCAGGGCGCACATGTGCTGCTCAGAGCTGCAGTATCAGCCTCTGATAATATGAGGGCACCACCCATTTGTATTTATACCCCCTTAGTCAGAAATAAATGCTTTTGAGGACCACCCTATTGCGCCTGTACACTGGGGACACTCTGTGTGTGTGTGTGTGTGTGTGTGTGTGTGTGGACGTCTTTATCTGGTATTCATGACTAGACTCTGCCTCACCCAAAAACCGAACAAAGTGTCATTCCAAGAAACTGTCCTGGTGTGACCCTGGTCACCAACACACAAACAGACTGAGGGTGAAATTATATATATTTTTAAATCACACCTTTTGTCTCATTATTTAGATTACAGTTGTATTTCAGAGAAAAAAACTAACACCCTCGGCATGTTTTAATTTAAAATCTGGAATCTGTAAGTGAAGAATTTATTTAACGAGAGCTTTAATGTCCCCGACACACCAAGCTCATGTTCGGTGAGCGTCTATCGTCCCAGTGTTTGCAGTGTGTCCCGCACTGTTGGCACCTGTCGACTGTTTTTTAGCTGATTCAGCATGTTGAATCGGCGTTGGAGCCAGCAGAGCCTGTTGGTGAATGAAATCCCTCTGATTGGCAGCTCAGTGCACGAGAGGAGAAAGCAGAGAGGAAGACCAGCAAGCTATTAAAGTCAAGAGGGTGTGACACTGAAACAAGCTTGTTATGAAAGGTAGGATTATGTATTTTAGCTACTTTTGGCAGAAATATTTCACAAGTGTTTATGTTGTTGTTCACTAGTGCAGAGTAAGTATGATTAGTTCTTCTAACATTGGGTTATTTCCTCTCATGCTGGCGTAGAATGTACGTGCTAGTTGGTGGTTGGCTGTAGTCTTTGCTGTGTGCCTTCGTTGCCACTAGTTCTTGCAACTTCTTGGTTACGCTTGGAAGTAGCCAAAGCACCAAACATATGTTAGGTTTAAGGTTTTTTTAAGACATTTTTTGGCATTTCTGCTGCATCGATAGGGAGAGAGAGCGACAAGAAAGGCAAGGGAGACAGAGGGGATGACATGCAATGAGGGGCCCAGGCCACTGTGGTAAGGACTCAGCCTTAACAGTACACACTGCACCTGCACCCCAGTTTCAAGGTTTTTATTTGTCACATACTCAGCATATACACAGTGAAAATACATAAACAACAAAGATAAGGCCATTGCTCGGATGGCTCGAACCCTTCGTGATTCTGCGAGCCCACACCTGGTGTAAATGTCCTGCTGGGTGCTGCGGCCTTACAAGGTGATGATGTTCCCTGACAACATACCCTCCACAGAACATGTGTAGAATGTTTTGAGTGTTTGTAGTGACATACTCACCTTATTAAGTTGGCAAACATGTAAGCCAACAGTTGCCAACATCTGGCAGACACAGAGCGTCATTAGTGTTTATTGGAGTCATGTTTTTGTCCACTTGGAGAAAGTGCAATGTACAAACTTGGGTGATAATTACCAGCTGCGACAACGCTGCGACGTCTGGTATTGTTTTCACCTTGTGACTCTGTGTGTGTGTGTGTGTGTGTGTCATCTAGAGGTATTATAGTTTTGTATTTTTCTTTCATTTTTATTTTGCTATTTAATTTTAACTTTTCTTAGGCAGTGCAGTGGTGCAGTGGTTAGCATTATCGCCTCACAGGAAGAAGGTTCCTGGTTTGAGCCCAGGGTGGGGGGTTTGCACTCCGGGGCGGGGGAGCCCTTATGTGCGGAGTTTGCATGTTCTCCCCGTGTCAGTGTGAGTCTTCTACGGGTGCTCCAGCTTCCTCCCACAGTCCAAAGACATGCAGGTTAATTGGTGACTCTAAATTGTCCGTAGGTGTGAATGTGAGTGTGTATGGTTGTCTGTCTCTATGTGTCAGCCCTGTGATAGTCTGGCGACCTGTCCAGGGTGTACCCCGCCTCTCGCCCAGTGCCAGCTGGGATAGGCTCCAATATGTAGTAACGAAACTTCACAGAAGTGTTGTTAAGATAAAAATGAAGGCAAAATTAGAAGACTGGTGCGGTAGGAAAGGGGCCATTGACCACCCCTCCTCCCCCACCGCCAACACCTTATGCCCCTGGTTGACAGTAGCTGTAAGTCCTGGATCGCGGCTGGAGTGATCCCATTGCAAGATGGTCTCTAATTCTTTCTCTACGTCTGTCACCAGGAGCGACCCCTTTCACATGACACATTAGTCATCTGACACATTGTTTGTGTAAAAATATTGATAAGTGAATCTTTAAAGGATTATTTGGAGTTTATTCCCCCGACAGCTGAAGGAACTGATTTCTGTCAGTAGAAAGAAAACTGTAAATGTACTAAATTGGCTGGGCTCATAAAATCATTGGCATTTGACTGGAAGGAACCATTTCACATGTGGACACCCTGAAACTGTGCTGCCGCTGGTTCACCTTTACACACCTGAATGATGCATGAGACTGCTCACTGTCATTAATGCTTATTATCTATGGAAGGAAATTTACAGCTAGAGATACATCCCCTATGGAAAAGTACACGGTGTTCAGTTTCTCGTTGCTCTGTTTCGAGATAAAGCAGCCAGAAAGCCCTCACCTAAGGGATGTTGCTGCAACCAGAGCCTCTCTTTTCCTTCATCTAACCTCCTGCACAGACGCAACGGCTCAGCAGACCGCACGGCCGCAACCTTATCAGCAGGCAAAAGAAGTGCCTCTGCTTCGTACCAGGGCTGACAATTAACTGTCGCGCAATGACTGGATTTCTCTGATAACCTTTTATTTGTTCCTCCTGCACCATCAGCACGCGTGCAATCTTGCTCCATATGTGACCAGCCAGAGAGATGTGAGCTGAGGTGAGCTCAAATCTCTTCCAACATATTGTACATACTGTTCCGTGTGTCAGATATATCTTCACGCAGGCCTGCTGTATGTGGTCACCAGCACTGTCTCTCTGCACACACACTCACACACACACAGACACACACCACCACCTCCACTTTGTGGTGGGGTTGTCCAGTACGACCTAAATGATCCTAACTGTTTCTGGCTGTCAGTCTTGAATCAGAGAGGTCACTGGGTCAGGAGGGGCGTACAGGCACATGTCATGAGACACAGTGCCCTCTAGTGGCCAAATGAAAGCATGAAAATATGTAGAGTATATAAAATAAGCCCAACGACCAAGTAAGACAAATTTTAAGAGTGGAAATTTTCAGTGAAAAAAGAGAATTGTATATGTGCGTCGAATTACATAGAGAGTTTACTGAGTGAGATGGATTGGCTGTTTGGTGCGGCTTCTGCAGTGATGTGGGCTCTGTGCTGGACCATCATGGTGAAGGGGGAGCTGAGCCAGAAGGCGAAGCTTTCAATCTACTGGTCAATCTTCGCCCCAACCCTCACCTATGGTCATGAGCTCTGGGTAGTGACCTGAAAGAATGAGATCGCGGATACAAGCGGCTGAAATGAGTTTCCTCTGTGGTGTGGCTGGGCTCAGCCTTAGAGATAGGGTAAGGAGCTCGGACACCCGGAGGGAGCTCAGAGTAGAGCGGCTGCTCTTTCGTGTCGAAAGGGGTCAGTTGAGGTGGTTCGGGCATCTGATCAGGATGCCTCCAATTAGAGGTGTTTCAGGTGTGTCCAACTGGTAGGAGGCCACGGGGTAGACCCAGAACATGCTGGAGGGATTACATATCTCATCTGGCCTGGGAACACCTTGGGGTCCTCCAGGAGGAGCTGGAAAGCGTTGCTGGGGAGAGGGATGTCTGGGGTGCTTTGCTTGGCCTGCTGCCCCCGCGACCTGGCCCTGGATAAGCGGATGAAAATGGATGGATAGATATTCCTTTATGGGTGTTGTACCCCCTCTTTTTTTTTCTTACACTTACACTGTTATTTCAGTATGTATTTCTCATTTAACTATGCCTGTATAGTATATTAACAGTACAATATATTACGTATCTTGAACAAAACAATTTACTTTTGTATGACTGTAGCTCTATGTTCTTAAACTGTGTGTTGGTCTAGTGCGGCAATTTTAAACCGGAGGTCCTTGAGGGAGTTCTTAAAAAGGAGGAGAAAAAATGGGAGTAGTTTATTTTCACGGTTTAATTCACACGTGAGCACAGTGTGACTAAGAGTTAAATGAGTGTTTAGTTTGATTACAGGTTTCACTTCCTCCATTCCATGATTATCTCAACTATAGCCGACAACTCTAGATTTCTGGTCTGAATCATTTCTAACATTTGAAGTCTTTTCGGATGACGCTCCCTGAAGCAGTGACCTGATGTGTATCAATCTAGAGGTCCTTGACACAAAATGTTGAGAACTAGTGGTCTAATGGGAGTCAGACTTTTCTTCATATTCCATCACAAAAAGGTGAAACACTTTCAGAAAGTGTTCGCATGTCTCTACCCAGAGAGGAGTCTGCATGCTACAGCACAGTTTATCATAAATCCCCTGTCACTGGTATCATGGGTGCACTTGGAAATGTTCTTGTCATCCATTTTTTCCTAACAATATACATTCATTTCTAAAAAGGTGTTAAAAGACAATACGCAGCATTTGATCAGCACTGTCTATAAAGTACATCAAAGTAATAGAGTGACAATATACAGCTATATGAATCACACAGAAGCCCACTGCTATGTACAACTGTTTATTTTTGATTTGCAAAACATCTGACAAAAATAACATTACATAAACACCAATTTATAATAGAAAAAAGATCTTTGAAAAAAAAAGAGACAAAAGATGAATTGCAATTACATTAAAATTTAGGTGACCTAACTTTATTTTGATAATTGGAGCCATATCATGCTGACCTACACAGGCAGTTTATGGCTAATAGATTCATCAGTATGCATGTGTTTATCACAAACATTACAATAAGTGCTTTTCGTTGGTTCAGGCATTTTTAATTTAATGTGGCATGATTTGGGTTCACAATGCAGGGTGAGAATTCAATGCCAAATTCAAATTTACTTCTTATAGAAGACCAATACACATGGCTGACTAAGTACTAAGTAGGAGGCCAATCTCACACTCAGGCAACCTTCCTGTTGGAATTAAGCTGGGGAACATCTGAAGCCAGCTTCATTAACACCCTCCCCTGCATTAAAAGGGACACGTTATGGCACACAGCTCAGGGTAGATGTGACCATGGCGACATTGTTCCTCAGTATTCACTGATCAATAAAAACTCTCTTATTTCATTCAGTGTTTACCTGAAGCAGTTTGACATGAATACAAAATAAACTTGGTTTAAATTCACCAAAGTGAGTAGTTGCTCTGTTAATATGATACTACGATCTGAAAGGATTTTTATTTTTTTCCAATGAGCACCACTAAGTTGCGTGCGTCTTGAGACACAATCCAATGAGGCGCCGCTGGGGGGTGGGGTGGGTGGCGGCATTTTGGATGATGCCTGCATTGTGTGGTGTCACAAACACACAACTTGGTGATGCTCCAGATAAAAGCAGCATTGCATGGATACTGAGGATTTCACTTCTCCTAATTCCCTTGTTAGGCCAAACATTGGCAGGGAATGATGAAGGTGCGGGAGCAGACTTTAGGACAGAAGGAGAGGTGAAGACACGGGGAGGGTATGACGGGGTAAATAAGAGGGACAAGGTAAGGATGGCGTACTACAGAGCAAAGACCATGCTAACAGTACCAAGTGGAGCGCAAACACACCTCCCGCTTCTCCTACTGCCACAAAGTCTTTCAGGTTGTTCCTTCTTTACAGCTGAATAAACTCCACAAAGTTCTCCTCAGTTTGCCCTGAAGAACTATTAAGATCAGGTGGATATCAGCAACATGGCAACCAGATTAATTGCATCAGTGGCTGAAAATTACCAAGACATCCAAAGGGACAAAGATACAGATAAGAATGTGGAGTAAATGCAGCCTCACCCTAGCCAGTCTGAGCCTTGTTGGTCAGAGTGCAGGCACTATATTAAAAACACTCCTGGTATTTTGTGCGTTAAAAAAAGGCAATGCTGAGTCTGAGAAGAAAAAAAAAACTGTACAAAAAAAAAAAAAAAAATGAATGACTTCATTAGCTGGACTCTCCCAAATCTGTGAGATATCTCTGAGGTAATCATTGAAGTATGACTCATTAGACAGCAATAAATACCAACATGAATACAAATATTACAAAAGTAAAAACAGAGGCAAATGCTTAATGCTAAAGCAAAATCTGAGCTAAAAGAGGTAGGTTTTTTAGGTAGATTATGGTGTACATCCACTGTGGACACTCCTTTTTGTAAGAACTAAATTAAGTTGATTCCATTACAATCCCTGTCCTAATGGGAGGAACAAAAAAATAAAATAATAAATAAAATAAAAGACTTGAAAGCCTTTGTGTGGGAGATGGCCGACTGTTTTCTATGAATGGTATCATACATGTTTGTACAGACAGGATTTGTAATGGCAACAGTTATACAAAAAACTTCACGACTAACATGATAAACTGTAAAGCTTGCTGGTGATAGTGTACCATGAGTTGTATATTGCAGGCATTGTTACTGTGTTATGTTGCCAATCTGGAGGAAATCTCACCAAAGATGGAGCCATCTAAGTCGAGGTGGATTTCCATCGACGCATGGTTTTTTCAAGTTCCAGTATTTTCAACAACCGCAATGCAGAGTTAAAAACTTACGGATTCTGAGCAGCCTACCGTGGTAAAACCAAACAGGAGACTCTGGGGACGCATTGTATTTACACTGAACTGTATTTGCATATTATGTACAGTATGTTGGGTGGGGAATTAAATGGGGAATAAAGGTCCCAAAAACAGCATTTAACCACATATTTAGTCATAAAATGGAAAAAGGGGTTTCCCTTCTCATAAGTAAGAATTCCCCTGATGTTATGTGGTACTGACCAGAATCTACTTGTTCAAATAACAGCTATATGATACATCCACGAGACTCTTCCTGTTTGGTTTTCAAATCCCCAAGAGCAACTCCTCTTTTACCCTGTTCTTGTGTGGAGGGAACTCTCCCCGTGGCACTTACTTGTTCACCAAACCTCCCGCTGTATTGAACATACACAAATCAACACTGCATCTCTATCTCAAAAACAATATAGAACTAAATCAAAACCCATATCTACATACAGAAGTATGTATTCAGAGAAAATCAACATGGAGACTTTTCAAAAACTTCAAAAGTCAGTGTTCAGTAACCAAGCACATCATACCCCTCATCAAACTGACATACTATACATATGAGTGGTACTGCCTAAAGACACTCGAGCCTCAACTCCTTAAAGTTCAGTCACGGTAGGGAGATTTGTGGGGCACGTGGAATTATATATTTATATATATACTGTATATACACACTACATAATCCCAAAGATTTTCATGAAGAAAACCCAACTCATCATGATTACGTCAATATGCAAACATCCAAAAACTATTTCACTATATCTGCTACGCAGATCATCTCCACGTCCGGCTCCAACTGCCAGCCTGCAGAGCGTCACAGTGACTGATGAAGAGTTGGAATAAAGCCACAGTGACGGAGAATGGACTTAAAGGAGCAGTGTGTAGGATTTAGTGACATCTAGTGGTGAGGATTGCAGACTGCAACCAGCTGAAACTTCTCCAATGTTCCAAGCGTGAACGCCCAGTTAAGAAGTTCATCAGTGTTCATTGTTCAGAGGGTTCTGTGAGCCGAATTTTCCTGCAAAGGTCTCCTCCAGCCACATCCCCAAGAGAAAAACAAACCAGGGGATTTAAACCGATAAAAACACCGAATGAACCAGTTTCACGTTGACAATTTTTTACGGTGCTGTTTGGCTCATTACAAAGGGGTGGCTGATGTGAAAAACCGGATGGCCCTATCTAGAGCCGATGCTTGGTGTGTCCATTCTGGGCTACTGTGGACACATGGTGGTGCAACGTGTTCATGGAAGAGGACCCACTCCCATTGTAGATATAAACGGCTCATTACAAGGTACCAAAAAAGACACAATAATTCTTATCTTCAGTTGATTAAACACAAAAGGAAATATATAGATATATATATCCCCCTAAATCCTACACACTAGACCTTTAAAATTCTACGGAAGGTTTAAAAACCACATGGGTGGAACAAATTAAAACAACAACAACTTCTCACAGCCCGACTGTGAGAACACGTCCAGCTCGACAACAAACACATGCTCTCTCTCACCATTTTCCTCAAAGATCACAGAGTAACCCCGGCCTGCTCTCGGTCTGACACAGGAGGCCCGTACGGCCAATCACAGGAACCATTTAAACTGATGTCTTCTGTCACACAGCAATTCGAAGACAAGAAAAGTATGAGACTTGTGTCATCTCTGCAAATGACTTCTTTTATGCTTTAGTGAACTCAGCTGCAAGAATTTGACTTTACACTTCTTTGGGGAATTGTCTTGATATAAAAAACACGTCATCTCATATAATTTTACCATAATCCAACATGCAGCAAGCCATACATCACTGGCCTCTAAACCTAAGCGTTTAAATTCTCTTGGCAGTTTGGTTTATAAGCCATTAGATGCTGTCTGATGAAGCATAAGCCAAAGATGACTGACAGCAGAGAGAAGGCATATGAGTTCCTATCATATACAAGCTTATCTTCCAAGAGCCGTGGATACATAGCATATGAGTTTAGACGATTATATAATGAGGATATCCAAGGCTCTGGAGTCATCCTTTTGATGCACTGTAATGTATCAGGTGTATAACTAGCTTAGTGATCTATATGGCTTATATTAGAGAGCAGCACGGTATGTTTAGCTCGTCCTCTTTCTGAAAATGAACCTTGGAAATTAGGCAAATACATCAACCCACCACTAAACAAATAATAATTTGACTGAGTCAAATACACAAGCAATCCCTGTTTAAGCCATTTCTAACTCATTCTTACCAATAAAAACATGATCAAAGTCAAAACAAAAGAGCATAGTGTCTCAGAACGTAGTGATAATGAATCAAAAACAAACAAAAAAAGGGTCAATATTGTATTTGCATATATATTTCTGGAAAAATTAGCCTTGAGAAATATCTATGTAGCCCTATGTACAGCGGTGGACATATTATATATATATATATATATATATACCTGGTATTTACACGATGCAGCCACTAGAGGGCTGCGCAGCATACATCATCAAACAGGAGGGCCTGGGTGTAGAGGTGCACACCGCCGCCACAGCCAGGCCCTCAGACATTCTAGAAAATCCACTTCCCTGTCAGAAACGAAAGGGGTGTGATATCTGTGGAGGTCTGAAGCAGCTTCCCAAGCTCTCCGCCCACCGAGCTCACTGTATACTGAGGAGGAACAATTCATGGAATTGTTTTTAGAGGTGAAATGACGTATAAAACAAAACAAAACAAACATCCATTGCAATTACATCAGTATATATGCCAATTCCAAGTATGGTATGCAGCTATATATTAACAAGACAGGCCCCTTGCTTTGGCCTCGATTTACTATTCCAGTTAGATTTGGCATCTTAGCCCTTTAAAATCTGTGATAACATATACTGTATATCAATACATAGGCTTGAGTAAAAGGTGGTGGTATAACAGTGCTTAGGATACATGTGGTAGTAATTAACTATTTACAGGGAAACAATTAAACAAAAGCCAAGAAGAAGGAAAAACAATTTCAAAAGAGAGTAACAAGCCATAATGCAGGCTCGTTCTGATTGACAAGTTAGCAGTGTAAAAGTAGCTAACACATTTAGTGGCTAATTCTCACCTCAAAACCAGGCACCCCAAAGTCCTATCAAAACCTCACTAAATTACAGACTATGCTCTGTACTCTGCAGTATAAACCTAAATAATGACAGTTTCCTTCATAGGCTGTGAGGCTAGTCAGACAACTTGCTAGCATGTCGAGTGGCTGCACACGTGAAACGAGCCGTGGAGCGGCGCGGTTATTTTTAGGTACTGGAAGCTTTTTGAGAAAGTAGCTGACCATACCTTTGGTGAAAGGCGAAAGGCATGTGTTTGAATTGTATACACAGTCATATACATACGCTGCCTTGGAGAGAAGCAGATGAACAACAAAATATAAAGTTCTGAAACACCAAAAAAAACTCAAAAGTAATGTGCAGGCACTGCGTTTGCACCGATAAACTGAAATGTCATCCGTACTGTATCTAAATTGTTCTGTGTAAAAGTTACTGTTTCACGTAGGTGATGTAAAACAACCCCAGTAAAACAAAGAGGTAGCTCAACTGAATGGCTAAATGAATAACTGAGTGTGTTTGTTGTGTGGGTGTGTGTACATCATGTACACACACAAAATGTCCAGGCATTTGAAGCAGCGGTTTGTTGATTTAAATACAGACAAAAACACTGTATAAAGGCAGAAGTTGTATGTGTAGCTTAATCTGTATTACATGATGTTTCCTTGTTTACTGCGTCTCCTAACATCTGCTTGCTCTCCATACAACCTTGGTCTTTATGCCAAGATAGACTTCTTTAGACAAGACACACATGAAACCACAGACACACACACACACATACGCACACACACTCACTCACTCACACACAAACTTTTTCTCTTCCACTTGCTTCATACCCCACACCTCCATTTAGTCCGTCCAGCACATCCTCAGCTCCCTCCCTCCATTTTTACCCCCAGTGGGGTCTCGTCTCCAGCCTCCTCTCCGCCATCGAGATTCAGAGGTTCTAGGAGACTTCGCTGCCAAACACCTCCAGCACCAGCGGGGTGAGCTGCATGCTGTGCTCCGGCTGGAAGGACAGCGAGCGGTACTGTTTGGAGTGCTCCTCGTTGAGGCTGCGCAGGTCGGCCAGCTTCTGGATCATCTTGGCATAGAGCAGCCGTCCTCCTGGGTGGTGAAGCTGGATGTAGGCCTGCAGGGTCTCTGACAGCCGGTCCTGGAGGGCTTCGATCCGTGCATGATCCTGCACACCTGGGCGGTCTGCAGGAGGGCAGGGGAGAGTCTTAAGATATTTATGGCTGTTACACAGCTGTTACAACTGAAACATTTTTGGAAAACTAAGGGTTATACTGTCAGTGTTTACTATCGAATAACACTGATCTCACAGAACAATCAGTCCAGTTGTAAATTAACATCAACGTACATGATCTTTGTGTTTACTTCTACAGTTCTGGTCAGGTGGTTTGCTAATTTTAGATCAGGGGAGCACATCTACTGAATAATGAGGCGCCTTGTACACACACAGGAATGCAAATATCCACTCAGCTACACACGCCTGCTTGCATAACTATACATGTATAATACATGCACTGCATCTTCGGCAAATGCATACCATACACGTGTGTGCATTCAAATAAAGACTAATGCTCATGAGAGACATGAAACCCTTCAAGTAACAGCACGTCAGTGTGATTTATGTTGACTGACAGACGTAAACAATGCTTCAGATAATCTCCAAAACATACATGTCAATAAAATATTTAAGTTCACCTTGTGCCAAAACAAAAGCTGTAATGAATACATTCTCTACTGGAATAAAAAGGCAAAGGAGATCACTCATAAACAATTCATCATGACCCTCTATGCGTTCCCTCCTCCACACAGTCAGACCCACGGTACCTGGAGAAAGCAAGCAGATGGCCATCAGCAGCACATGTTCCTCCTCCCGCAGGTTGAGCTTCTTCAAGCCCACCTGGAACTTCACCAGCGGCTCCAGCAGCTCCAGAGTGTGGCCCGCTACAAAGGACGCAGCACATCATTACTGTCTGTGCAGCACATAGAATCAGCTCCATACAGTATCACAGAAGAGAGGCCCTCCAGGGAATGTCACCATCCCGTTTACTCATTAATATTTCATTTTGACTGTTGGAATCATCTCTGGTGAGGATTTTTTTTTCTGCACGCTGTGCGTTATCACGTTTATTTTAACGAAGAACTGCCAACCGAGAATTTCTACTAATTAGAAAATTTGAATTTGGATCGGTGTATCTGCCATCTCTGGGGGTGTGTGTGTGTGTGTGTTTATGTAGATGCAGAAATGAGAAGCCATACAAAATACTGATCAAAGGATTTCATTGATTATCACAACTATACCTTCATTTCCTATTTTTATAGCAGAGGCTGTGTACTGAACCTGAACGCTTTCTGAGCGCTGACTAAATTGTGCCTCTATCATTAAATATGTTAGCCCCAAAGCCTATCAGATGGCATTTACTGATGGCAGCAGCCAAAGTTTTTCTGTTGTGTCACAACAATTTTGTGCAAACTAAAAGGCAGGGCTCGACATGCCAGAGACATCAGAAAACCTGACTGGGATGGACAAAGATCTTCCCTGGAACTTCGTCGTCAGGACAAAAGGACACAGTAAAGTCACTGCAAACGCCTGATAATGCTACAATGTGAACAACAAATCTGTGTAGAACTCAGCAGCAGCTAGTTACCGTCAGCTGTTTGCAGCCAGAGGCCAGAACTAACAGCTAAAGATGGTAAATTATAATGTTATCATGATGTGTTCAAATGCAACTTGTAAAGTTTAGTTTGTGGTGAGAAAACAGCTGTTTAAAGAAAAAAATATTGATGTTTTTACAGCAATATAAAATAGATATTACAGAGGGAATTAGGGTGTATTATATATATTAGAAAGCAGTTTTTAAAAGGTGTTTTTCATGTGAAAGAAGGTTATATTAAAGGTGGTTTCATAAATGTATATGACTGAATTTCTGGTCATTCACAGATGGTGTAATGAAGGACTGAATCACCTTCAAACAGTTTTTCATAGTGTAGATTTCTTTGCTTCCCTTGCACAAAAGGGGGTATAAATAATAAAAACCAAATAAACAAACAAAAAAAACATTATTAATTAAATTAATAAATATAAATTAATTAATAAATTAATTGAAATTGAATAATTGCTTTCTTTTATACTGCATCTCACTAAGAAATGGTCTTGGACATCTGTTTGTGTTAAGACAATATTAATAACGAGTGGATTGTAAAGATTTGGTTCTTAAAAAGTTGAGTTTAACGATGTTTGTTTTCCCGGAAAAAGTATTAAAAAGTGTCAGTTTGATTGAATGGAGACTCAGGTACTGGACATTTTAATGATGAACAGCAGTAACTATAACTACAATGTTACATAAAAATCTTACTAATGAGCTGCCACTATGAAACAAGAGGCAGAATTAATTTGAAATCCCATGTGGAAGAGATTTAAAGTTTTTTTTTTAAAACGTATTTGTATACTACTGATTACTGCATGAGAAAACATCTGCATTCCGGTTATGTTCATGTCAACTCTTCAGTGATATTTTAAGAAGAGCACAACAGAGCGGCTTCTCCTGGTCCAGACAGTGGTTGTTTTGTGTGGTGAGCAGGTCAGGAGTGACATTCTTTGGTTGATCCCAGAGAGAGGAGTCTTGTTTGAAAGGCAAATGAAAGCCTTGCCCACAGGGGCCTCTGCGGATATGTTAGACTGGTTTAGCAGAAAAACGTGTATTAGCGTCCTTTTCCTATGGGCGTGCACACAGGCGACTGCCAGTAACCTTTCTGTACTCCCACACTAATGATCTGGTCACTTCCTTAACTCCAGGCTGCTTCCTTCAAGCTCTGAATAGAAGCGTTGATGTGTAACAAGTGCTTCTTTTCTTCAGCTATCAGCTGAACAAAATGAGTAGACGAGCATGCATCTGCGCAGTCCTGAGCACTAGCTCGTCTTCATAGCAGACTGTACACGTGGCAGCGTTTACACTGACCTTTGGTGACATCGCTGATCTGGTATTTAAAGTCAGGCCCACCACAGCTCCAGGACATGTCTTCCAGGTTGAAGCTCTGATTTGAGCGCAGCATGATCACCTCGATGGCGCTGGACTTGAGCAGAGCAATCTGGTCCTCTGCAGTCAGCTCCCTGCGGGGAGAGATGTCACTCGCCAAGTTAGTGAACCGCAAATAGTAAATTATTAAACTAACAGTCCTCAGATAACCTTAATCGTGCGGTGCTGGTCATGTTTAATTTTACAGCAAAGTGAAACAGCAAAAAGGTTAACAAGTAAATATTCAAACCAAGCAGGTTTTTATTTATGTCTGCAATATGTCAGGTCATCAGCTGTGTGATACATTTCAGAGGATTTTGCTTATCAGTGGTTTACTGACAACAGGTACAAGGTCAGTCAAAGTCTTCCAAGTTTATCAGACAGATGCTGTGCAGGACGGCAAAACATCTAAAATATGTCTCTCTGTTTGCTTCCTCCTGCCATAATGGGTCTCAGTGTACAGAAAATACATTCGATAAAAATCAAACTGATGCTGTTTTAAGTGTCATCACTGTCACGCTGAAATCCTGCATCTAGTAATGTTATGGTGTTTTTTAAATGTTTATTAAGGACACTACTGAACTAGCAGGAGACATAAGCTGATCCCTGCAGTTCTTCAGGGGAGGTCTGGGGTATTTTTCAGGGCTTTAGGGAGCAGATCATAAGTGGACAAACATTCCAAAGGTAATCCGAGCACGTCCATCACTCGCTGCGAGCGGGAACGACAACTTTCAGGAAATACAGGCCCCGACTTGTTTTAGCCTCGACTTTGGGGTGACCCCCCGAGACACTGAGCGTTTTGTCACTGTCAACACACTGAGAGACAAACACGCTGAAAGGCAGCAGTAGCCATGTGAGGAAGAAACAATGAGAAGGCCTGGGCCAGCCATTGTGAATTTGCCTTTACAGTCACAAATAATGTGCTGGCTTGTGTTTTCTACATGTTAACGTATTCCATTTACTCAGCTCTATTTTCAAGGTTAAGATATTGCATTCTGCCTCATATCTCTTAAGAATCGGCCTTGGGCAATTGAACCTTTTAAACAAAGGACAGTCTTTCCTGTGATAGGTCAATCACATGCTCGTCAAAAATGTGTGATCATCAGATAAACAACCTGAGGCGTGCGTGCAGGACAGACAGGTCACTATGTACTAGAAGAATGTCTTCCTCTGAAGGTTAGACTATCACCTACTAACATACTTAAAAGGGCTGAACTTCACACTAACAACATAACTGTGGCAAATGTATAACCTCATCCAGTGAAGGAACAACCCAACATAAAAAGATTTTCCACAATGTGTCAGCTATCTGTAATATACAGTATCAGTAATCTCTGGCCTTTAGACCACAGCCATCACTGTGGCACAATATCGACTAATGGGGCAGAAAAACAAGCAGGTGTACAAAGTCTTCGATGCACATTTAGGTAAAGAGTCACTCAACATGTAAACATCTCTATGTCACAGTGGTATCCAAAACAGTACAGCCCAAGACTGAATCAGCAGCGTGACATTATCATGAAGTCATTATATCTGTTACCTAACATGTTTTCTTGCCATCTTGTATCGTAACTGTGAATTTGGTAAGACAGTAAGTGTGTTTACAGGAACATGAATAACTCATTCAGGTGTTTGAGCATGCAAACACCACATCCCGTTTTCAGAAACACAGATAAGCCCTTATCCTGTTTATGAGAAACCAGAGTATGCAACATGGGGTGCTCCAAAAGAAACCAGAATACTGTTGCATGTGTACACCTTACCCCAGTTACTGAGAGCTGCTGACGACCTCTGCAGGATCAACTTCAGCCAAAGTGACGTAACAGAAATACAAACAATGGCAGCAGTGAAAGCATCTTACTTCTAGAGTGATTAGAAAACACAGGTTTGTGCTCCATATTTGAATTCACTGCTCCCCTGTCCTACGTTGTGGTTGTGACAGTGACAGGCTGGAATCAGTGTAGCTGTTCTGAGGGAATAACGTTAGCTCAGTACGCAGTGTGTGTGTGCTTTGAGACGGAGAGAAGAGAGAGATGGTGGTCGGTGTTCGGAGCAGACAGCTGTTAAGTTGTCAAGCGGTAGTAAATGTACAGTGGGTTGGTTTGTTTTTGTAAACATCACAGGCGCCTCTCCATATAGACTGCAGTAATCAGTTACCGAGTCACTAGCATTATACATGTATAATGGCAAAATGAATAACCCGATTCCTCTATTCTCATGTAAACACCATATCCAGAATATGATCTCAACCAGGGATAAGCCTCATAAATGGGTTATTCTTGTCCACGTAAACACAGTCAATCTTTTTTCAAGCCTAGAGGTCAAATTCTTAAGATAGGGCATGTTTTTTCTGGCTAACATCAGTTGTCAACAACTAACGCAGAGTGACAGAGTCAAAACTCACACAGACACAGACACACACCTGAACCCAGGGATCATCTTGGCGAAACCAATTACTTTCTGGATGCTATAAGACACCAGGTCAGCCAGGTGGGGCAGCATGGAGAAGCTGGAGCCCTCCTCCTCGCTGGAGTCAGGGCTGCTGCCCTGCTCGTGGTACATCATCAGCAGGTTGTTGAAGTTCATTTTGGTGTCTACTGACTCTGCAATGAGCAAGATGAAGACAGCAGAACAGAGAGGAGGCAAGAGGAGAAAAAGGGGAGAAGAAAGGAGACAGTATTGAAGAAGGGAGAGAAAAGCGTTCATACACAAAGCATTACAATGTCACACTATTCCTCCGTGAATAGACACGCTCTGTGCTGAGAGAACAGAGAGAAATCATGGAACAGAGAGGGCTTGTTGATGGAAAGGATCATCTGAAAATACACGAGTGTCAGGTCAGTAGGAGTGAGATGAAAGCTTGGATGACAGCTACGACAACATGTGAAGCACGCAGAGCTAGCTGGGGTTGTTTTGAGTCATTTGTCTCCGCTGAGTGTTGGCGGTAAGCCACGTGACCGTGTCCCTCGCTGTGTTCACTCCATTAGTGACGGATGCATTAATGAACTGATGTTTACTAGTAGGAGTCAGGTGTCTGGGGGGAGAAACAGGTTATTCACAGAATTTCCACTGGATTCTCAGAAAGCAGCATAACAGACACGCCAGCAGCAAACAGCTGAACTGGAAAACACGGCTGTCTTAAAGGGATAGTTTTGATTTTCTGAGGTGGGGTTGTATGAGGCAGTCATCCATAGTCAGTGATAAAAAATGGTAATTTAACCACAAAGAAGATGGGAGTTGCTGGTCTACCTGCTGCCTCAGTCAGTTAGTTTGTTTGCGTTATTGTGTGACTTTGGCGAATTCAAACTAACCCTTTAAAACAATACAGTAAAAAAAACTATCCTTTAAGGCAAGCATGAACTATTACGATGATATTTTCTCGAAACTTGCCATGTGAGATAGTTGTGCTTTCTAGTGAGGCTTAAGTTGCTGTTCTTTACTAAGTCAGTAATAACTGCAGCAAGCTGACACTTTTTCTTCCTTCTTTCAAGACAAGATTTGTTTCTACATGTTGCCCACAAAAGGAATGTGCAGGACAAACTAGTTTCACTGTAACCTTGGACTGTCACTGTTTTCACCTCACTCTGAGGAAAGTCTCCACACTGTGTCTCTTACCTGGAGAGTGACTGAAGGAGTCAGAGGACGCATCTGACAGAGAGTGGAGAGAGGCAGCTCTACTGGCGCTACGCGTCACTGGGCCCTCGCGCACAGGAGGCTGGGCAAGAGAAAAGGACACATATAAAGACACTGGAGGATTTTCAAGTAAGTACAGTCACCAAAAATAAAAACCACTAATCTTGCAATATTTTACATTTATGCATTAGAATGGAAGTGTTTCACAATTTCACATACAGCTGGTCGATTTGTCTTCATTCAAAAATAAAGAATACACAGTTTTGTTAAATATTTGCTGAAACAATGGGATGGAGTTACTCGACTTGAGCACGGCTGTATGTGTATCTAGTTGAGATGGAAATCTGATACAGAATAGTCTACACCACAAGTTAGATGTCCGAAAAGATAGAGGTGTTTGAGAGTGATTAATCACAGTTTCGGAGGAGAAATGGGCCACTGGCTTTTGTGTGTAAACATTACAAAAAATAACTGTTGTTGACAGGCAGTGGCGTAAAACTGAAGCAGAGGGAAATTCCGATGTGTGTAATCAACAACACTGATGTCCTGTGAGTATGCTGATACGGTAATGCCCCTGTAAAATGGCAAACTGCCAGTCTAAGGCCCAATCCCATTTTTAAGTTATTACCCATAACCCTCGTTTTAAAGTGCCACCTCGCCCCTCGGAACAAGATTACAAGGGGTAGTGGTTCAAATCTCCACCTGAGAAATAGAGCAACCCTTCAAGACCTTGATATTTTATCAGTAGTTGACGATGCAGGCATTTATGTAAACAGATGGGACAAGTTTTGCCAGACATTGCGATTATGCTGCCTTCTGCTGTGGTGAATTCTTTTGTGGGCTACAGGCAGCCTTTTGTGGTTGTCAGGATGCTAACAATTAGTTCACACTATCAGTTGATCAAACAAGTCATCGTATAAAAAAGAACAATGCTTCATTACTAGGCCAGCAGTGGTGGTCTGTAGGCTAATGTTAGCAACATGTGTTCCTACCAAGCCAGTCAGCACCAATATTACAAATAATATTGGTGCGCAATTAAACATCTACACCAGGGGTCTTTAACGTTTTTCAGGCCAAGGACCCCTTAGCAAAAAGAGAGATGGAGCAGGGACCCCCTAACTACATATATTGTATAAAACTGAATTGCACTTGATATAATTCTCTGAATATTTTTTGGTCCTCTGTTGCTTGTGCGTGCCAGTAGCTGCCTCTAGCCTCCTACTCTGCATTTTTGCCGGTGTATGTTAGAGTCTCTACAAGTTAAAAAACAATCCGCTGTGGCTCACAGGAATGTTCATACATTTGGCATAGTAATACAGCTACTTGGCCAATATGTTTCAGTAGTAAGGTAACTGTTACCTAACTAGTTCACCTTGTGGCTGTGGATAGGTGAAAAAAAAGGTGCCGCACTCTGATTCAGCGTTAGCTAGCTCGCATGATTACATAAGGAGTCATGGGTAACAGCTAGCCTGCCATTAATGTTGTGTTGTGTAAATTAAATTTTTTTTTTTTTTTTTTTTTAATGAATAGGCCGATTTATCTTTATCTAACATGTTGGATTCATATTCGACTGTATTTTTATACCTATTTTATAAATAAATAAATTAATTAAAACTTAAATGAAGTCTAATCTTAATTAAACAATAATTTGGCGGCCCCCGTGCTGAAACTCTGAGGACCCCCTGGGGGACACGGACCCCCTATTGAAGATTCAGGGTCTAAATGATTAAAAGTCCGCCCCCTGGCTAGTTAAACCAATTTGTGTTTTATTCATGTACAAGGTCGCTTACTTGTCATGCAGCAGCCCGCCACTAGTGGCCACTTCTATTTTAAGACTAGTCGACTAGTGAAAAAAAAAAAAAAAATTGGCACAATTTAGAAATTAAGTATTTTCAAGTATTTGAAACATTGTCCCAAAAACTACTGTGTGCATTAACAGCCCTTTACAGCCTTTAATCACAATCTTCAACAACCATGTCGGATTTTAAATGCCATAGAAGTACGAGACATTTTGCGCCGCATGAATGTGAAAATGAAGGTAACTCAGTCAAAAGTTAAACCACATCTAAATGATAATTAAATTTCAGCTGAAATGAGAGGCGTTTCGCTCCGTGCAGTATGAATGTAAAAAGGGCGCCTAGCGAGAGGGCGGATGTTTAATCGTTTGAATGTCTAATCGTGCACATCCTTAATTAAGAGAGCGGTAAAAACTGTACCAACTTAGCTGCTGGACTTGAGTTAAATTTCAGTTGTCAAATGCCATCAAGGGGGAGGGATGCCACGTAGAAATATTACAAAATATGGGACCATCCCGCACAAATCTGCAAGAACAATATAACGTTAGCTAGCTGGCTAGTTAGCTACTGAGGCATCTGCATAATAGCAACTTCTTTTGTTATAAATAAAAGCACCATGATACATTGAAACATCATTAGACTGAGATAATACAATGCTTATCGTGATTTTAAAATCTTTATTATTGAAGTAAATACATATTTGGATGTCTTTTGTTGCTCTTACAGCCATCTTGCCTTTGATTTCTCACAACACTGAAGTCTGCCTCTGAAAAACCTCCATTACAGGGCCATGTATCCCTTACACATCAACTGAACCCCTTCCAATAAGGATCCGGACACCCTACCCCTGAATGTGTACGCACAGAACCGAGGAGTAAAGACTAAGTGGCAGGTGGCAAGGAGTCTGTTGGGACTGGCCTTAAGCAGTATAATTGCTGATACAAGTCTAACAGAGCTGGAACTGTATCACGACAATTTCAGCTGAAATTCTGCTCTGTTTTAAGTCCCATGAAATTTGTGAATAGAAATAAATCTGACTGCAAAATGCTGAAATGATGACGAGGTTAACTAAATAAAGACACAAACCCTGAAGCGGCAGAAGTCAGAGTAGGAGTCGTCATATGTTTTGTGGTGCGCCTCCACCAGCGTGGCAATGACCTGACTCTGTTCCTCACTGAGCCGGGGCCGCCGCGCCTCCTTCTCCGCTTCACGCTGCGCTTCCTCATCCTTCCTCCTTTGAATCAGGTCCTTCTTCCTCTGCACTTCCTCATCTGTCAGAATGACTGAGGGTGCAATTATGAAGAGACAAAAAGGGAGAGAGGGTGTTAGAACTATAAACACACACACACACATGAGAAAATACAACTTTAGAAAAAACATGCGTGGAGAACACAGTTTTCACATAAGCAAAAGACAGGTGGTGTACTTGTGTTTTACATTGTGATGACAGCTATGTCAATGTGGTGTTGGGTGGTGGTGGTATGGGGGGTTGTTATTCTCTGGAGGAAGAGAATGGGAGGGGACGGTCCATATGGAGACCCCTGCTGCAATGAACAAGTGAATGCATTGTCTTTGTTCTGTTCGCTCCTTGTTGTTCTAACCACTGAATTAGCTCACAGAGACAGAGACAGAGAGAGAGAGCGAGAGCTGGAGAGAGAAAGCTGGGTCTCAACAACATGCTGCTGTTTTTGCAACAGCAACGCCACTGGCTGCTCTCCGCGTACAGTAAATCGCAGTGTCGGTGCCACCACTCTTGTGGTGTTCCCAGAAACACTGAGGGGAAAGAACATTCAGCTGGAAGTGAGAGGCCTTTGCTTAAAAGAGGCCTGGGGACAATATCCGGATATATCAGGAGAAAACAAGAAGAAAAAGTACCTGCTATTTACAGACCATGAAAATAAACAAGACTGTGTGGAAAGAAGAGGCCTCGCTAGATTGTACATAACAGCAGGTGTTTAAACTTCAGATGGAGTATACTTACTCCATACAATGTGCGGAGGCTCCACTAGTTCAAACAGAACATGTCAACATGCTAATGGGAGCAAAGACCCAGAGATACTTGACCTCAGTCCAAATATTACATAATATATACAAGAGGGGACAGTAGGCCCCCAAACCTACAAACGCCGGTTGTGTAAATTTTACTATCTATCCAAAAAAAGAAACAAGAACAGTGGACTAAATGTAATTTATATACAGTACATTACTGTCCAAGTAGGAGGGTGGTGCTGGATGAGTCCAGGACATAGTTTTGATCCACGTTCAACAGTGCTGGGCAACCACAAAAACTGCCCAAAACTTACATAATATAATGCTTTGTATAATCTAACATGATCATTTATTGTAAGTACTAGGCATTTAACCCAAAAGAGTTACCCCATGTTTAAACACATGCAGTAAATCAGGTGTAATGTTAAGAGTGTTGCCCTGAAGACATATGGGTCACCTGTCATACTTACACTCTTTCATCATGCCAATGTCCACACAGCGTTTGAGCCGGCATGCCTGGCAGTGGCGCCTGTTGTCCTTGGTGATGGTGCAACTGCCGTTAAAGGGACACGTGAAGGTGGCCTTGCGCTTCATACTGCGCCTATATAAATTGTATACATTTTACAGTCTGTTAAAATACACACACATGTAGCAGCTTATAAACACACGAAAGCATAATTAAAAAATAAATCACTTAAGTTATTAAGAAACGACACTGCGTGTGTGTGTGTGTGTCTGAACATGTCTGTCACTATGTTGATATGTGAGCTCTGTGCAAACAATCTGAATTATGAAAAAAAAAAAAGCGCTGTGGCACCTCCGACAGTGCCGTGCACAAATAATAATCATGGTAGACTTGGATAAATATTTTTGTGCGTCAAGCCTGGGACTGGAGTGAACAGCATAAATATGGATGAGTGCCAAGGAATCCAGGGGTAAAAGATGAGTCTTGCCAAACAGTGACGCAAAGCGTAGTGATTTAGTCAATGAGGGACAGTATGTATGATCATTTATACACAGATGTGAGCAAAAACACACAGTGAAGCATGCTTGGGGAGAGTTCAAACATGGGCCAGCTGAGAGACGAGGAAGAAGATTATTAAACATCCGTCTTTTTCATCCTCTCCCTTTAAACACCAACACTGCCTAAAGGAACAGACGTAAATGGGCGGATACATTAAACACAAACAAGCTCGCACAATCATGACTTGCTCTAGTTTTGTCTTTAGTCAAATTGGAAACTCATGTGTGTATCAATAGCTGTCTTTACACAGCCTGTTCAAGGTGGGAATGTTGTGCCGTTATTCCGCCTCACCGTTCTAAATGTTCTAAATATGGCTGCAACTAAATGTTATTTACATCGTTGATTAAATGGTGAAAAGGGTGAAAAATTTTGATTAGAGTTTTCCGAAGCCCAAGATGACGTCTTCAAATGTCTTGTTTTGTGCTCAACCCAAAGATACTTAGTTTACTGTCACAGAGGAGCGATGAAACCAGGAAATATTCACATTTAAGAGGCTGGAAACTGAGATTCCCCCCCCCTCAAAAACATTACTCTAACTGTTTTATCAATTATCAAAATAGTAGGCGGTTATTTTAACAGTTTACAACTAGTTGATTAATTGTTCTGGTGCGAACACAGAATATGGGTGGAGGTGAGGGGCACTGTTTGTGTGTGACTGCCATCACACTAGACTATGACACTGTTGTGTTGCACGTCCACATCTTTTGCTTCCCGACTGCCGCCATGCACTCTTAAATCATACACTGGCGGCATTATACTGGCGCTGTTTGGTTCAGTAAAAAAAGCAAAGCCGGCGCAATGTCAGATCTTCTTTACGGCATGATTGCGGAATTTCTGTTTAAAAGGGGCTAATGAGCCGGCAGCAGCCGAGGCATTAACTATAGGACGGGGCTCATTTGTATTCTCTGCTTGCTGCTGGGCATTAGTGCGAACTCGGATGTTGTCAGTGGTGTTGTGTGTGTTCTTATGTAACTGTGGGTGGTAATTACATTTAATGTGTGTGTGTGCATGTGTGGGTGGCCATTATATATGCAAGTTCAGACCTGTGTTTGTATGCTAATGTGTACATGTGTCAATAACTTTTCAGTCAATATGCAACGCTTTGCTTTTCAGCAGGGTGATATGAGCAACTGTGCTGCTACACAAGGCCTGTGTGTGTGTGTGTGTGTGTGTGTGTGTGTGTGTGTGTGTGTGTGTGTGTGTGTGCCTGCATTGAATGTCAATTTGTGTCTACTTTACAGAGGAACTGTTACATTACATATGCATTTGTGTACCTGAAAAACCCCTTGCAGCCTTCACAGGTCATGGCGTTGAAGTGGAAGCCGGTGGCTTTGTCACCACACACGCCGCAGATCCGCGGCACGTTCCTATCGAACTCATCAGGGGCCAGAGTGGACGTACTCACAACTGTGGACTCCATCACTAAACAAAGAGGGGTTAAATAGAGAAAGACAAATTAAAGAGAGGAAAAAGACGAATGAAATCAGCTCCCTGTTATACGAACTGTTCACTTGCTCAATAACTTTGCCACCAATCAGGATGAAATGAGGAAAAAAAAAGAGAAAAAACTTGAATTGGGCTGCCAACTTCTAACATCTGAAATAAATTTAAGGATATTTTCTTAAATTATAATCTGTTCAGTGTTGCACTTCACAAGATATATGAGAAGGAGAATAATAAAAGTCATTTAAAAAGAACTCCTATCACAATATTTTTGATTAGGTGATACAATTTCAACCATCATCTGTTTTTTTCTTACAAAGTTGCTGTAAAAACTCTACACCAAATGAGACACGTCTCTTTTCACCTTGTCTCCATGTCAACCAAACAGTGTCCCTTCCTTCAGGACACATTCATGTCCCCAGTCTCCCTATTGGAAGTGAACTCCAGTGTTTTTGTCCAGGGGTGAGGAACTGGAGCCATATGAATCAAATGGAAAAACTCTTGTTCCACTCCAAAATGCTGGATCTGGGTTACATTTGATTACATAGTGCTGCGAGTATCTATTTCACTTAACGGCCTCGTGAGAGGGAGGGAAAAAAAAAAAAAAGAAGGCATGTCACCGCAAGGCTAGCATCCTCATAAACAAACAATCACTGTCCTTTTCACAAAGCTCCTTTCTTATTCTCTTCTTTGCTTCCACTGCAGAGTGAAAGCGAAGCAAATGATGGAAGGAGATGGAGGGCCGAGGGAGGGGAGGGGAGGGGAGGGTAACTAAACCGATACAAACCTCAACAAACTCACAAATCAACAGCCAATGAGGTAAGGGCCCAGCTGAATAATTTAAAATGTTTTGACACATCACTCCATCACTCATATCTAATTAAAAACCACGGGTCCTGCAAAAGTCTCATTTACTCCTGTAAATGCAACAACTGTATTCTCATGTATGTTGTTTTTCTGTTGAGCACAACTGTGAATACGGACAGTATGCCTTTAAAACAATTTATGTCCCCGGCCAACAGGACATGTAGTCCTTATTAAAACAAAAGGTCACAAGTAGAAAGGAAACAGAGGATCTTTTCAATTCCTCGCTGCTGCGGGCATCGTGGACAGCAGTGACTCAAGCCTCTACACTATGTTGACGTCTTGTATCTCAGCAGCACATGCTTCGACCAGGAACATCTGACACGACGACTTCTGCGGTACAGTGAAACAGTAAATATGCACACGACTGGAAGGGGCAATAACTGACAGCAAATATTTGTGGAAGGAATTCAGCAAACAGGTTAAACTGAACTCTGACAAACAGCAGACCACAGAGGTTGATGGGAAATCACATCAGATTATTAGTGTCGTCACTGGGCTCCTGAAACACTGAGCTCTAACCAGGTGACGTGAAGAAAACTCAAAGCAGAGCAGTGCTTTCTCACACTGTACAGACAAAAAAGAAAACATATGTAGTGGGTTAAATCTACACTGCCTGACAAATATAACATTTTATTTGCTCTCAGTGGAACATTTACTGTCACAACACTTTTGTTTTGTTATGATAACTAACTGGTCTCCAGTGACAGAGTAAGATAGGCTGTATCCTAAAATGGTTTTCTCCAGTTGTCTCAGTGCACAACACGTGTTTCTTTCTGCCACCCACCGACTCACACTGTGCAGAGGTAAGGTACACATGTTGAGTCAAAGGTCCTTCAGAACTACATACAAGGCTACGAAGGCTGCTGTAATCAATAATCATATTACACAAATGTGTTGTCTTCACGAAACAACAGCGTTTATCCATGGACACGTCAACACCGCCCTTAACACTTGCCATCCATTGTAATATAAATGGGCACAAGTTTTACATTTCAAGCATTCACACTCCATGTAGCCTACATAATGTGAGCAACCCTGCTGGCCAAGTAGAGGTGTAAATCACAAGCTTCATCATGATACGATATATTGACACAATATTTGCTGTTTTAAAAAAGTCTGCCATACTTACAATTCACTTCAGGGGCCTGCAATTGATATTAGACAATATCAGTAAATATCCCTATTGTCTTATTCTTGGCTGCTTGGAGTTGTCTGCCTGGTGCTACGCCGCCAGCGCTGTCTGGATGTTTAGAAAGGAAGTATGCTTGGATAGAAATAGTGACATACGTGCCATGAACATTTCAAAACAAAGTATCTCAAGGAAGACAATATGTATCGATGTTTCCGCTTTGCACTGTTGACATTGGATCATTCATCACTGAATCGATATATCAATCCAGATTGATGTACTGTTACACCCCTATGGCCGAGACTCTCAGGCTCTTTGGAGTTCATAAGAAAGAACTGAAAATTAAACGCCTAAACCTTGAACATGATATTTCCAAGTACTCATATGAAAACACTGTTTTCTGCTATTTGGTTTTAATCAAACTTCCTGCATAGGACTGTCAAGGTTCTTAAATGAAAAATAATTTCATGGGAGAAATCAAATTCTTTGTAAGGCCACTCACTCACTTAGTGACATGACTGCCAATATGTCTGTTCAAAAATGAGTTTTAAGAAACAGCAAGGACACTGAAGGGCTCAGCACTAACTTCTAACAGCGGTTGCCAGGCTGGCAACCATGCATCTGCCTTTGGTTGCTGAATACGTAAATCTGCCATTTTTAATCACCTTATATTTAAGTAATTAAGATAAGATGCAGGTTATATGTCAGCTTAATAACAAAAATGTGACATAGAAGAATGTCTAAAAGCTTTACGGTCACCGAACAAATTTCTTTGGAGTTTGTGCAACTAAATTTGCCTCGCCATTGTCTTTTAAACACATGTCTGTGCACATGCAAGTAAACACACCAAAACATGTGCAGCGTTGTCACTTGCAGCATTGTCTGGGTCAGGTGAGGGTTGCGCAATATGCATCCCTAACCTGCTTTAAAAAAATGTATAGTGATATTTTTGACAGACATTGCCATTGTGGAACGATTTACAATTGTAGTGAGAATGGTAATTTTTTATTTTTTTGAATGAGAATGCACAAAGTGATAAAGATGTGATTTTTGACGGGGTCTGTGACAAACAAACTTCAGTCATGGAATATAATCAGTATGGTCTCTGCAGCGCTGCGTTGCTTCATTTACAATGATATGTTGTGACGCATTTAACCTTTATCAAAAATAGCAGCTCTTGCAATATAAGTACTGCCATATTGCAATTTTTGTAATATTTTGATTACCTGCGCAGCCCTTATTCAAGTTCTGACTGAAAAAGCAGTATTTCAATATTACTAATGCAACAAATATTAAAAATCTTTTCATTTTGGAGTGCACGTGTTGCTGTTGCTGTCCCTGTTTTTCATGTTAAAACATTGTTGCTACTGATAGCAATCAAAGGCCAAGTATTTGTTGCCAATTTCTCAAAACGGTTGCCCATGGCAACTTGGCAGCCATTTCTGTCAAGCCCTACATTTAGTCTTACAGCCCCCTTGAGTTGTTGCAATCTGTGCTCCCAACCTCATCTGGGGTGTCTGTAAAAACATGATTACTTTGGTGGCTTTGTAGCGTGAGTAGTTGTACAAGCTGGCCCATAAACACAGAAACCACGGTCATGTAATGTGAGAGGTCCCCACGACAACAAAAAAAGTCTGGTAGTCCTTTGGAGACATTTGGAGAGGTGACATCTTATCAACATACAGAGTACATCTATGACCCCACAGAAGAAGTGCAGCGTCTACGGCTGGTGTAAATAAAATAAGTCTTTCGGCATTGCAACAAAATAATTATTGCTATCATGCAATGTAGTGTTACACAATACTGACCAGTATAAATGGCACAGTCCTCTGCAAGGCATAAAGTCTGTTCTACAGCATGTAGGCAATCTAATCCCAGCAGGCATTCACACTCATCACTCACTGCAAACCAACAGGGAAAACACCCATTTACCTTACCATATCATCAACTGATCAGTGAAGTCAGTCCTCTGTGATTGCATTCAGCCTTGACAGGCCATTACACTAAATGCACAGTAGTATTGAGAGAGTGCTAAATAATGCACGAGGTTATTAGACCAGATCTGTACTCATTCCAGTCTCGGGCACGCAAAGCCAGGGAACAGGTTTTGAGCTTGAGGCTTCTACTGAACGTCTCACTCTTGAATGATATACACTACATATTGTGTGTACGTTGTCGTTCGGCAGCATCAATCAAATCTGCCATTGCGGTAAATAATGCGAGATATTACTCATGTCTCATGTGTTACACTGGCATAAAGCCATAAAGATAAAACAGTAACTCTGTGATATCTGATTAGCTTACAGGGTTGAGTCTTGTTCCGTGACGGGCAACCAAGTATGGATTCTTTACTGTCAGGTATAATTAAAGTGCTTGGAGATTGTAACTTGACTTTTTACCAATTAGAGGATCGCTGCTGTGTGTTTTCAACAGTGCACTGCAGCACGAGGGACTGACTGTATTAGTTTAATAACTTGGGGTTCAACAACTTTTGGAGCAACTGCTGAACTCCGATCAGTTGGAAGTAAAAATGTCTCAGGTGGTAAACAGATTTGTTGCTCCCTGCAAACAGCAGCAGCATATTTTTGCCAGAAATATGATGTGAAGAACACACTGGGCATACAGAGACACACTGAGACATGTGCTATGCCGCAGAAGAGGTTTGAGACTACGGATGGGAATTCATAAGATTTTATTTATTCCAATGCCATTATCGATTCTGCTTATTCGTCTGTTTTTTCTTATCGATTCCCTTATTGATTCCTGATTAATTTCTTGTGTGAAAAAACTGGCCTATGCAGGTTTTCAGCATCAGTGCTACTGTTTTTATATCTCTTGAGTCTGAACACTGTAGAAACAGAGTAAAAAAAAAAGGCATGCATGGTATTATCTAACATGGATGAAATAAGAAAATATGTTCGTACTGCGTTTGTTTTCTTTAGGTTTTCTTAGTCTAAGAAAACATCTGCTACGTCTGCCTGCATGACATTAATGTCACTGAACCATAAGATATTCATCCTTGGAAACGGATGTGCTGCTCGGTTGGGAAGCAATGGCACATGTGCACAGAGTGTCATATACATGGCATTCCAGGAATTTGAGCCAAGGTTGACAGGGTAGGTATTTCACCATATTACTAAATTATAATTTCACAGACTTTAGAAGCAGCAGTGTTGTCATCTTTCTTCCTGAATGAAGCCATTCTTCCAGCACATAGACACGAGTTTGACGTTACAATTTTGCGTGACTGATTTCTACTTGATTGGAAAATTTGGAACCGGTTTTTGATTCCCATCCCTATTCAAAAATATTCTGTAGATGTTTTACTATTCTGAATCATCATATTTACTTTTTAAACATTTACTCTTCAAACCAAATTTTTCAACCAACCGCTCACATGTTAAGAAGTTACTAGGATGTCTCTTCTCTCCATTACACCCCTGTCAATCCAACATGTTAACCAAGGCAAGAAAGTAAGTTAGTAAGTTAATCAAAAGAGGAAGGTAACTTGTAATATCAGCAACTACAGCAATCACATTACCTGCTTTAAAATACCTACTCTGAAATATGGGAGTATCCCACAACTCAATGAAAGCATAAGAAAACCTAAGTGCTGGGAATAAAACATAATTGCATTTTAAAAAGGTCCTGTTTAATGGCTTTAAGATCTAATTTTTTTCAGCTGTTTGCCATTAAACAGAACGCTGGCTGAGACTTAACAGTGGAAAAAAATGAACCTGATTAATAATAAACCCACTAAAACTAGGGAAACAAGGCAAAAGTCATTTTGGTATCATATGACCTTTAAACCATGCACTGGTTTGTAACTGTTTGTGTAGATGTTTGCTATATTTAATGGATTGATTTGAACTTTTCTCTATTTGCTAGATATTTCAATGTGGTTACGCACTAAACAAACAAAAATAACCATAAAACAAAAAGTAGCTGTGGCTGTTTTTGCTGCTTTGGAGATGGACATCTAGCCCTTCTTTCTAAGTCCCTTTTTGCACAGACATGTTTCTTCCAACATCTAATCAACAACGAAATGGCTGCACAACAGTTGTTTACAAGAAACAACTGATGACTCTGTTGTTGTCTCAGCATCTCAAACAAAGCACTAATCTTTTTAATCCTTCATCTGTCTGATGAGGTTCACACTTTAGAATCAAGGGATATTAAAAATAGATCTATGACTTAAGTTTCTGGAATTACTTACATTGTTAGACTACTTCTAATGTTGGATTTTTGGTTGTCATTACCTATATATTATATCTATCACATGATTATTACTTTTTCCTTGTCTATTCATTTGTGTTTTAGTTCCATTAAAACCATTTCAAGCAATGGTAATTAATTTCTAATGCATATCATGACTGAAATCTTGGGACATCAAATTCACTTTTAGAAAGTCTAACTTCATGTTATCTGCAGGATCTAAAAATTATGACCTGAGCAAATTTAACGCCATATATTTATAATGAAGAAATAGTTCATCGACTTGTTTCTTTTAGATATTTTGATAAATGATAAACTCTCTTGGAGAGAAAAGGTTGGTTTGGTCTGCCAAAAAGTCACAACATCTCCTGAGATTGTGAGAAAAAAAGGACATTTTGTACATATTGCGTGTCTCTTTCCTTTATTTCATAGCTTAATTTATTTCACTGTACCTAATTTAACACTCTTTTTTTGAATTGCAGCTGTTGACTATTTCTGACATTGATATTTCTCAATTTCTCTTGTCTTTAAAGTGAAATACAAGAGTACAAATGTACCTTATAATTTTAAATATTATTTTGATAATAATTTACAATTACATAACTACGCAACTAGACTTATCTTCCCCATGGTCAGTTTTCTATCAAATTTTGTTGAGTTATCTTTTGAAATGAAAATACACATTAAATGCCTTCCTCTGTGTTATTGCCTATGAACAAAAAGAGACTCAGAAATGCTCTGCTGTCTAAAACATTTAATTTGGAGAAAATGATCACCCTTAGAAACTGTTGTTTGTTGTAAATATGGCAATTATTCCTGTTTTGACACATTATCTTCTCATTTTTAGCTATTCTTCCACACTTCTGTCTAATTTTTAAACACTACTATATAAAATGCACTGGTGATTTTGTATGTTTACATTTTACCTTTTGTATGTCCTTTAGTTGTGTGTGTGTGTTTTTAATATAAGCCATTACAGGTTTATAGCTGTTGTTATTGATTGTGACATTTATCTGTGTCAAAGTGTATAAATGGACAAGGAGGATAAAACATGAACAATCATAGTCTGTGAATAATGTGATGTGACAGTTGCACGTATTTCATGTGAAGTGGAGAGCCACTCAGGGTAATTAAGGTAGCTCATCTCAGCCACATGACTAGTATGAGTAGGAATGAGCTTACACCAGCTGAAGGAGACAAATCTCTTGAACAAGAACTTCTACCAAAGCGTTATGGCTGCTGCACTGGTTTATGTAAAATACTTAGAATCTCTTACAGCGTCTGGAGTGTTTATGAATGTGTGGTAACATTTAGCAGTGGCAGTGTTCAACCACTGCATACTTAGTACAAAAACGCTGGTTAAACGTGGTACCACTGAATTTTGTTCACATTGAATGTCTCTCAAATATAAAGCTACTGTTTTTGTAGCAGCACAACTTCCTCTGAAATCTCCTTACCATGTCACTGAGTGTGTCACATGATAGGCATGTTTTTACTCTGCTTATGCATCTGTTACACCCCACCACATGACATGGGACATTATGAAAAGTTCATGTCATGATTATCCTGGCTAAAATTATTGTAGTTCACAAAAGTATCTCTATATTCATCAACACATGCTTAAACCCTTAAAATGGCACTAAAACACACTGGAATCCCTTTGTCTTAAAAACAAATATTTTATTGCATCAAAGATAGGACACACAAGTTTTTTTCAGTGAACATCCCTTTTAGTGAGGGACAATCTTTAAAAAGCCAGGCTTTTCAGCTATTTGAAATGGCATCATATCTTTCAATATGAAATATGGCAATGCTTGATTAGGAGCTTTTGCATATTTTGAGCATATGCAGCCTGTTTTTGCAAAGTCTCTTAATTGTTAGTTGCCCAGCAGTCTCTTCTGAGCTTGAAATTAAGCTCTTTTAACAGAGACGGTTGCTTGTTTTTCATTGCACTCAGTCAAAAGACAGCCTCTGATAGGTCAACAGATTCATCATGGACGGCTTATGGGGTCCGCTAACAACAACAATAACTGTTTTTATAATGGAAAATGGATAAATATGTTTTTAAAAAGTGTTGGATTTATCATCACACATTTATTTTACAGTGTTTAACAATTTTAAAGTCCCCAAAAGACACAACAGTTAAAGGCTGGATTACTTCTGAAAGGGATACAATCATACCAGAGCCCTCGTTAGAACGGCACGATGGCTAACGTTAGCCTCTGGATAAAACAAAGCAAGTCTCTCACATGCAGAGTTCCAGAGATATTTCAAATTAGTGATGTTATGTCGTTTATGACATCAAGACCCTAGAGCTAACTTCTAGTGCCCAGTATGTCAGATTTTTCTCATCACTTGCGTTCAAGGCTTGGTGGTTAGACAGACTCGCACTCACAGCTAAGCTGGGAAAGCTCCGCTTCAGCTGACAGTACGCAAAGGTTTATTAGCCGTCACCTATTTTTCACCTGTCTGATCTGACAACTGCATGAGAGATTCCACTAGCCTAAACACAGACTTGGTCCAGGCAAAATTACTGTCAAGCTCTGACTCTTTTTGCTGCAGGACGTGACTGTTCATGATTATCCCAATAATGGAAATTCACCAAGATCAACTTATTGTGAGTGTTTTTTACCACAATCTGCCATAAAATCATATATCATCCCATCCCAATAATACATATAGTTCCTATGACCTCTCATCTATTGCCCTCTGCATGGCCGCTTGCAGTCAGAGGCGGAGGAAGTGCCAGCCTGCAGCAGAAAGCAGTGACAGTACTGTAGGAGGTGAGAGGGATGCCGGGAGAAGCAGGCCAGAGAAGGGTGGGGTGGAGGGCACGCTGGAGAGAGATGGGAGTAAAAACAGATAGAGATATATACATAGATACAGCGAGTAGGGGAGGGGTGACCTCTTTGTCACAGTGACTTTCTGTGTCACAAGGCATACCCTGCTGGCTGTTGTGGATGCGAGAGAGAAATAGTACGAGGAGCAGCGGCCCACACAGAAACAATCAACACAACAGACAACACACTGATTTTGTTATCTAAAAAGGTGGCTAAAAATACGCAGTCATAAGCCACTTCAATTACTGGCTAAATATAAATAAACGTCTCATCTCTGACAGCGTCTCATCTTGAGAAGTATCAGGAGGAAAGGCTATTTGCTATTCATGAATAGTATGATTTATCTCTGTTGGTGTTGCTGTACTCCCATTTTTAAAACCTAGGAGCAGATTTTTTTGTGCGTGGGTGCACACTTGTCCATGTGACAATGAAAAAACTGTTGGCTGGCCAGCTGAATTGTATGTATGACAAAGACTGAAGACTGGCATTTAATTTTAATGCAAGTCTCTTTTATCCCTCAAGACTTGTAGGTTCAAGAATACGGATGGATCAGATAATACCACATGTGACAACCACCACACCCCCCTGCTCATCCAATGGGTAACTGAGTGCTGCAGGAGTGAGTCATAAAACACGGAAATGAGTTAGCATTTTTGCATTTTTGGTTCCCTCATCTCAAAGTCAATGTTTTTTTTTTGAGTGGGTTTTTGGTTAGATGCCTGAAATAAAGTCTGTAGTTAAAACAAGCTGAGGAGACTTTCACATTTTGTTCTATGACAAAAAACATATCTGTAAATACCTCACTTGTTTTGAAGCCTATGTGCATCTTAAAAAAGGCGGTTTCTATCACGCGGCTTAATGAGACATTAAATGTCATCACACCAAACACGGAAACTCATCTACTCACTACTCCACCTTTATAGCATTGTTGTACACTCATGCTCTTTTAAGCTTTTCTAATTCAAACTTTACAACCTGTATATTTATTGATTTATTGTATTTTCCAATTGTAGCTAAGCTTAGTGGTGCTGACGTTGAAGTCATGCAACTGTGGTGTGGTGGTCACACTTCAAAAATCATATGCTTGATCTGTTAAAGGAACAGTCTGTACATCAGATGAGCCTATGTTATGTTGTGTAACAGTAATGTCTCAAGAGCAGAACTATGTTCGTATCTGCGTTGACATTGTTTCATCTTGTTTGACATGCATGGAGGTGTGTCATATTTGTTCTTTTGCTGTTGATTTTGTTATGTTGGTAGTGTCTTGTAAGCCCATGCAGGCTGGGCACTTTCTGGTGCATGACACTTGAAAAGTAAATTACCTTTGCTTATCGAGCTTACCATGAAAGTGGCGTTCATTTGTGAAGATTATCTTGATGAACAAAATGTGTAAGTATCATAAACATTTGTTGGCCACAGAGTTTATTTTCTGCAATAATCCACAATACAATGGAAAAATCCTAATGGCTTTTTGTTGAGGGAACCAAGGTGACGCTAACTTCCATGTTAGCCTACCAAGAAAAAACAAAAACATGTCATCCCTACAGCACTTTATGACAATTATAACCAGGACAATTATTTGGTTTTGGGGGGTTTTTAAGGGATGTTGGATTTATCTTGTGATTACATCCTTATTTGAACGTTAAAATGTCAGGAAATGGGGAAAAAATATATTTCCTGAAGCTTTAATGTGTAGTTTTGCCCTACCAAAAGTCTAAACCCTCAACATTTTTAATTAAAATCATATAGAACTTTTAAAAAATTTAATAAGTAAAAGTATATATTTGAGCATGTTTGACTTAGATCATGCAATACTAAAATAATCTATTTTTTGTTTACTGAATTAATTAACTATCATTTCAGCTCTAGTAAACACACTGAGAATATGACAATTCTTCACAGATAAACTTTGCTATAAGAATTGATCACGTAGTGTAAAATAAGCACCTCCTGCTCCACAACGGAATAACCCACACATGTAATTGACTTCTGGACTCTATCAGTTAAATCGAGAGATAAAAAGAGGGAAAAGCGAGTGTACTGTGAGCCTGGGGTTTGGGAGTCTGAGTGACACAGCGGCAGTGGTCGATGAGCAAGAGATGAGGCCTGCTGTAATTATGCGCGGTACCGCAAACTGACTCTAGCTTGTCATTTTAACTGGGTGGTGAAAGCTGCAAAATGAAGACATTACCCTAATTTTGGTGGTGTAGTTGGAGGAGAGGACAGGGAGTTTCCTTTTCTTTTTACCCAACAAACTAGCGGAGGGAGAACAAGTGCTACTTAGCATGCAGTGGAGCAGTGACTCATCTTTTCCTCCTTTGATTTATTCACATCATGGCTGAAATGACACGCATGTGTCTCATAATCCAGGGACTGACATTAGAACTGGTCCCAGGTTGGATTTAAAGACAGGACACTGTCTGCAGGAGCCTTAATGCTAAACATTTGACAGGTCATCAACTCTGAAGATTAATGGTCGAGTTCTCTTTGTGGTCTGGATTTAATTAAGATCAACATGTTTGAAAAACCACTCATCATAACAGAATATCTTTAATAACCCAAGCTTAACCTACTCTACATACACAAGTTGAGTGATTAAATATTTATTACTCAACACCTGGCCAATTTTTACTTTCGGTGGAGTTGAAGGAACCAAAGTTTGCATAAAACCACACTACCTGTGTCACATTTATCACCAAACTGTTTGCACCACCTGCATCCCAGTGTCCCGAATGCATACGTCTATCTTGCACCTTCTAATTAATTGACATTAGATGCCAATCAGTGCAAAATTAAGTCTTGACTACAGATGGTGTGAACCTGAGGGACAGAGAGTAGAGACGTTGAGTGCTAATATGAGAAACAGTAACACTCTGTGCCGATGATGTTGCACAATGAGCGTGGTTCTTAAACTATGGTAATTTGCAAATCTGTAATATTACTGCTGCAGCTTGAGCTGCTGTGAGATATTCATACAGGGGTAAGTGCCAAGGTGGACCATGGCAGGAGTCCAATGCCACTCATAAGGTAGCTTATTTCTTTCTGTTCTACTCGCCATTTCATTTCAGGCTGCACCATTGTCCAAGTATGTGATTACCAAACAGGAAAGTGGCCATTGGTTTTCTTTGTCAGGTGCCCTGCTACTTACAGAGAAGACATAAGGGAGACCTCAACTGTAAAAAGAGATTTGGACCGCAGCCCAGATGTTAGATTAACTTTCATCAAAGTCAATATTAAGTGATTATAAAACCCACCCTCCACCAACGCCCACCATCTAACAAAACTAATTAAGTGGTGCCATTAGTGCCTGGGCGTTGAAATGAAATGTGATTGAGGACGGGGCAAGATATAACAAAGTGGGTAAAGAGGAGGATCCAGACATGCATTTCAAGGAGAGATCATTTTAACTGCACACAGACGTGCAGAAGAGAAAAGGGGAAAGCGGGAAATAAAAAACCTCTGGCATCACGTCCCAAGAATGTCAGCAATGAGCTTACAGACCACATCCCAACACATAAGAGTCAGAGTCGGAATCACATCCAGACCTATAACAGCACTGGAGGAAAGAGAGGGATTGCTGTGGAACGCCTGAGTGGGAGAAGGAGGCCCTGTCTGACAGTCCAATGAGCATCCTCCGTCTACATCACATGACGCAATCCCACAAATGGTTCTGAAATTGTTCCATGCTGCCAAAAGTTTCTCTTAAAGGGGAAAAAAAAGGGAGCAAGAGAGTGGGAGAAAGATTTAAAGGAGGAAAGAGAGAGAGGGAAAAGACAGGGAGAACTTGTGGAGAGGGTTGGAGGGAGAAGGGAGAAAGCATAAGGCGATGTGTTTTACTGCATACCTCGGGCTGGGTCACTACGAGTACAGAAGAGACATAAAACAAATCAGATCTGGAATGACCCGGGCTGCAGAGAGAGCTGGGCTACAATGGAAATACATGGGCTTGTGTTTCACACATAGAAGTACATCTAAGCCCACGGTAATGGCAGAGAAGAGGGTGAAAATGGAAATTTAAAGGAGGAAGGAGGTGAAGATAAAGAAAACAAGTGCCATTAAAAAAAGCATGATCTGGAATTTGTAAGAAGGAAAGTGAAATTCAATTCAGCTTGGTGTTTAGAAATTGCCTAAGAAAAAAGAACAATACGTGGAGAGAACAGATAGGGGAAAGAGAACAATGGACAACAAGAGACAATGTGGACCTAACAACAACAAAGTAGACGAGCTGAGTCTGTAATGCAGCTAAACAACTGGCTGAGCAGACTAGTCAAGTCCTGTCCCTTTGCTTCCCTCTCTCGTTCTCATTCTCCCTCCCGCAGCCTCCATGGGTCTATCTCATGCTCTTTTCCTACGATCACAGGCAGCATGTTACAGCAGCAGTAATAGCACATGACAAGGTGACCTGTGCCCCACACAGGATGGGCTAAACTGGGGTGGAAGGGGTGGGGGGTCACATGTCCCGTGTCCAACCCTATGGTCTATGCACCACTCCCCCCCTGCCCAGGCCCCAGCGCTGGCCTGCAAGGGGAGAGAGAGGCAGTGACGGCAGCCTGCCCCCTTATGCTGGGCCCCTTGCTGGACTCTGGAGAGGGGAAAGAGACGAGGCAGGGAGAGGCCCACTCAAACACACACCGAAAAAGTCCTGTTTATGTCTATGCCGAATTTGACAGAGAATGCACATTCTCAAGCACACAGAGCCGTGCACGCAGAGAGCCAACTGGACAGAACTGGACAGGCAACAGACATGTGGGTGAGGTGGGTGCAAATGCACTTAGCCCACAAGTCAAAGTTATATAACCTCCATAAAATGCTGTCTCTCTTACGGGAAATACTTCTCCTTAAAAGTGTATTTTTAAAAAACATCTGTCGTTAGTATTTCTGATGAAAAGTCAACTTTTAAAAGGTGAAAAAAATCTTAAAATTTCATCTGTAATCCTGTCATACACTGAAATGTGTTAAAAAAGAAATCTGGATATACTACATCCACTGCCGCAGATATCAAACAGTGACGTAGAGATATTTTTCTGCATGACTAGTGCTCCATATACAACAAATACTACCTGTGTGATGTGTTTGGCCTAGAAACCATTAACCACAGAAGGTAATTGAGGACGTAAAGACATTAGGGAGAACTTAACACTTCATTAGTCACAAGGCAACTGAACATATGTGGCAAACAGCACGTATGTACAGAGGTACATACATACAAGTGGGTCTTTACAGTTAAGTACAGGAGCCTCTTTCTTTCTATAGGGTTACATGTGAGAGGAAGCGACCAATTACTGTAGTCACGAAAGGGGGGTGGGGGCGGGGTATTTCACCTGTACAGGAGACCTAACGGACTGTACCATCACCACAGCATGCAGCTCCATGAACAACCTGCTACAGTTAAAGTCAATAAAGACACAAACCGAGCCCATGCCGTAGCTTCTCATCACATGACACATCAACAGAAAAGGGATTTCGAAGCTGAAGCATACATGGTCCTCGTTTGTGTTGAGTCTCCCGTTCTGTCCCAAACAGGCTATCTCGTAAATTTCCACATCATATAAATTCAGAACATGTGTGACCGTTGATCTCAAGTGCACCAAGTGCTTGAGAAGAGACGCCACACATGCATTCTTCTAAAACCAGGCGAAGAAGCAGCTGACATAAAAACAACATACTACCTGCTACTTTTCAAGTGTCAAACTGTTTCACAAACAGAAAAGGATAGGTGTGAGAATTATAGTGCCAAGCTCGCTTGGAAAATGGGTAGGAAAATATATGTGTACCCCTTGCTGTTAGCTGCGTTTGGCCCCCTTCAGATTTACTTTGAAGTGATGAGCAGCGGAGAGAGAAGAGCTGGAGGCTGTTTAAATTTCAGATGCAAGAAAGACAAGACGCTCGTAGTAATTAATGATGTCATTACCAGCCAGTGGCTCAGTTATCCATGACTATGAAGTGAGTGGTTAAGGTGTAAAAATAAAACTAGATATATAAATAATTCCAACAAGCAGCTGAGTGTGTTTGTGAAAGTGACAGAGTACGTCTTCCCTGCTCAGATAAATTGCTGTACATGGACGTACTGTATGTTAAATGACAAGAGGGCTGATATCGGCATTGATTAGTTCAGATAACTGCAGCTTATCACTTTTTAACATGTGGTATCAACCCAATAAAAATGTGAGCTGATATTACACTGTTATTTAAAGGCGACTAACTAGCTGGTAGTTAATATTAATAATATAAAGGGGGAAATTTCCACTCTGTAGCTGTATGATATATTAAGTCCGCATGTGGATAGAAAAACACCCTGTACTTAAATGGACTGTATTGACTTTTCAGTTGTGCAGATTTCATTACACAGCCCTTTAAGTCAGGCCTTTGATTTGAGGAGGGTCACTGATTTAGGTCACAAATGGAGAGATCATATTAAATTAAACATAGTCTTAAAAGTACTGACATTTTAAATCCATTCGATACACTGATATTACAGTCTTATTAATGAATATGTTGGTTATGGTTCTTATATTACTTGCTACCTTTTTCGTAAGAGATCTCATGTGAATGATGAGTGTAGATGTATCACAACAAATGCTGTGCAAAAAAATGTATAACTCAGAAGCAACACAAGTTAAGGGTTAATTACATGTTAATAAACGTGATTTTTTTCATAATACTGCTCTATATACACCAAGTAAAAGTGAAGGGAAAATGTCTTACCTGAGGTATTAGCATGCCCTTGTACAATAGGTAAGACTTGAAACCTTTCTTCAGTTTATCCCAAGTTGTTAATCCTGTTCAATACAAAAGCAAAATGGCATGTCGCAAGTCACTGAGTGGGCCTATAACGTTACCCTCGTACCTGACCTGCAGTTGCTCTGTTTATGTAACACTGAATTACTTTCAACAGCAACGTACACACTCATTTGCAATCATCAAAACAGCACTAAGGCAGGGACGTAGGCTGAAACACTGATACAACAAAATTGTGCTAAACCTGTTTCTCGTGTGGTCTTGAGCAACAGAGATTACAATAACTCAAGTCTCGACTTTAGCATTCCTCCTGTGCATGCGAGTTTCATACCTCAGCTCAACTTTTCCCCCGTCAAGACCGAGTTGCTTTTAATCCTCTTTAGTCGCCGTTCGCCGTCGTGCTCATGCTCTTGCAAAGTGTGTCCCCTCCATGTTGACTGGGTGGGTTAGCTTTGAGGAAAGAGAGAGGACCGCGTTGTACTAACTAAACTCAAAAAATGTGAGGAGACTTGAGGAGAAAACGTCAAACTCGTCCGCCCTTCCAGACGTTGGCTCTCTCTCTCTATCTCTCTCTCTCTCACACACACACACACACGCACACACACACACACAGCAGCAGCAGCAGCAGCAGCGCTGGTAGTAGCTAACGTTAGCGTGGCTAGCTCGCTGCTTTAACCCTAAAACGCGGCGCCAAGTTCAGCCAGCTTATTAACCGTTCTGCGGCGGCGGCCGACGAACATCCAACGACAAAACGCTCGAGACGCAACTGGGTTTAACTGACAGCCTAACGTACGCACTTACATGAAGAAAACTCAATCACACCTACGGTAGTCCGACGAGAAATACCCCTCCTTCTTCAGGACCCAAATAGATGGCCATTACTTTTTGTTATGCACCGCCCCCTCTTCAGGACCTCTACGGGAAAAGAGGGATTTCCCCCCCAGCCCCTCCGGTAACCAATCAAAGGTGGGCTCGGCGTCTCTCCCGTGCTCTGATTGGTGACATTTCGGCCCAGCTCGGCTTTGATTGGTCAGGCTGCGGTGCCCGTAAGCAGAAGAGCCGCCCCCTCAAACAGGGGTGTGTCGTGACGTCAGAGGTAACGGAGAGGTAAACAACTTTGACCGCGTGAGGTTTAAAGCAACATCGTTATGCTTCTGATCTCTGAATCAATGGACACCCGGTGCGGGGGATTACCGCGTCAACAGTAGATACGGCGTAGTGTCTCAATAGACGGAAATTATCCCGTTGAGCTCGTGTTTATCTCCTGCACCGAGTGTCTTTGTTTTGCTGCTACATGCTCTGACTACTATATTTGAAATTTGAATAAGCCACAACAGCATCACCATCGATATCACACAGATAAAATAACAACACGAGCTCTGCCTGGTGCTAAATCTTCCGTTTTATGCCTTTTCCTCCATTATTTCTTTGACACTTTGCAAATGTGTGCAGTGAGGCGTGTGTATTGGAGGGGTGTGTCTACTCTGCAGTACAGTGGTAGGCTGGAAAGCTGCATGGCGATCTTGCCATACATTTGCAATGCATGAGAGATGGCCGAGGATGCCTAAAAATAGACGATTAAACAACTCCACTAAACAGCACCACACTGGGCAAACACTGCTGATATTTCGTGCTCGCCACTAATGTAAAATCTGTATTTTTTTGCACCCACTTATTTATTTCAGTGACATTTGTGCATTCACGGTTGTGTGCTCATAGCTCTGGTATGTGGTGCAAACGGTGTGTGTGTGTATGTGTGTGTGTAGTGGGGCCAGCGAAGGGGGCCTGAGTGAAGGTCAGGGGTGTGTCTATAATGTAAACACAGTAAAGGCGATAGATACGAAAGGGAGAGGGGAAAGAGAGAGGAGGGCCCCATCCGGTTCCATATATCCTCTTCCAACTAATCGTTCTTTTCTCCTGCTGCAGCCTGAAAACAAAAAATAGATCTGTGCAGATTGCAAAAAGAAAACAGCGCTGCAAATTACTGGAAATCTCTGAAGACGTAACACAAGCTGCTTTTAAAGCTGCAGGCATTCATTTCAGACTTTTATGAGGCTTATCCAAATGTATTTTACAAATACAATTTTGCACTTTGAAATACAAAGAGTTTTACAGGACTGTTATTACCCCATCATCTCTTTCAACCCATCTGTGCTATTTTGCAGTTATCTCTGTTTTTGGTCTTTAATTTTGAAGAAATAATTAAATGCTAAACACAGCACTGCAGCCAAGTGGTTAGGCAGATACGCCTGATGAGTCAGTGTCAAAAATGAGATTATAGCAATAACCGAAAAGGTGCAGGCTGAAACTATAGCTTATCACACCTACCCCTCTCGCAAATTACACAGTGTATGAACAAGCTGCTAAATCGCCTCAGTTGTGTTCATCAAATGTGTATCAGGTTTTTTGCACTTGCACAAGCCCTCCATTTATCCCCTGCATTGATTTAACAGTCAGCACCGAGCTAGAGCTTCAGTGTGTCGTACACTTCTTTTCTGCTTTCTAAATCCCCTGCCAGAACTGCCTTGTCTCCAAAACGACAAGAAAAAAAAAATCAGGACATTGCCTAAATTTTCCGCTTCACAGTATATATTTTGTACCTGCTGTGTGGCCAAAAAGTACAGACCACTCAACAATTACATCCACTCCATAAAACCCAAGCATGCATGTGCAAAGTTCAATGTCAGCTATAGACCTGTGCTTAGTTTAGTTTTCTTTCTTAACCCCAGAATTAGCATGATCCCAAGCCCTCCAGCACCTTCGACATGTGTCATAAGCTTGTTGACTGTTGATTCATGTACAGCGACTGGTAGTAAAGTGTGTGGGTGTTAGGTTCATGCTCATGGAGAGTTGATCCTTGTCCTGCGGCTTGGGTGGACTCCAAGTCTGGCACCAGCACTGGATCAAGCCGTTCTGCTAACGGGGATTTATTTGGCTCCACAACACCCATGTCAGACATGTCCTGGCCCAGCCATTTTGTGTCCTCACATGCTCCGGCCCTTCAGAGTAAGCTGGCATGCTGCTTGGAAATCAGGAGGGTGGAAATCATAAATCAGAAACACTTGACCCACTAAAACTATGGAAATTAGTATTCGTGGCACTGGTGCAGAGACATAAATAACTTGCATAGTGGCAGAGTATATACGGGCACATGCCTTAAGAACAGACAGAGTTGACTTTAGGTTATTCTGTCGTGCAAAGGGACAGTACAGGATAAGTAAACATTAGTTCAACACACGTATTTGTGTAGTGTGCACATCCAGGCAGAAATTTGGCTGCAGATTTAGAGGAGATGCATTAATGATAAAGTGGAGCATTGCTCCATTTTGCTGCATTATGACATTATCCCCACAAAAATAAGATGAATTAAACATTAAACATACAGACAATAATTTTCTGCAGTGGCAGACTGTGCAGAGTGAAGTTACACAAGACTGCAGGTGTGAGTATTATGCAAAAGTACTGTTTATGAAACAAGTCATACGAGTGAAAATAGTTAGGGAACAAAACTGTAGCACAACTTAAAATCAGATTTTACAAGACTTTTAAATCAGAGGAAAACTAAAAAAAACACACACACACACATATAAAGGCTCATGAGACGAGATGAGAAATACAACAGCAAGCTTTTTTTTTTATCTCCAGTAAATACATAAAAACACAATGGTAGCACAATGGTTCCCCTGGAACAAATGCTGCCCACTCCATTTGCCCCCTCTGGCAAAATTAATAGAGTGCTCCAGGGATGACTTTTCCTGTAGGCCGACACGGAAATTAGTGTCGCCCTGGTTGCCTCGTCAAAAAGCCTATGGGATAATTCTATTGGATTTTGGGTTATTGCAGGAAATAAACTCTCCAGCAAACAAAAGTGTATGATACAGACACATCTTGTTCAACAAGATAACCTTCACAAATGAACACCACTTTTATGAGTTTTTAAGCCTGACTGAAATCGCCAGAAGTAAAAAACTAACATTAGGCTACTAATGGACTACATCACGATCGCATGACTTCAACAGCGCCACCACATCAAGGCTGTAAAGTCGTGATTTGTATGATGACATTCTGTAGTCTCAATTAGCCACTTGTTAACAACCATCTTTTTAAGACACAGAAAAGCTTCAAAATTTATGGGTGGGGTATTTACAGGCATATTTTATGTAGTAGAACAAAATGTGAAAGTCTCTTAAGCTTGTGTTCACCACAGACCGTATTTCAGGCTTCTAACCAGAAAGTAATAATAAAAAAAATTTTTTCTTAACAACATCAGGAAACTGCAAATGGAAAAATGCTAACTCATTTCTGTGTTTTAGCAGGGCACTCCACTGGAGGCCAACTTTACCGTCTTTTAGAGGCTGCGGCACACTTATTTTTTAAGCCAGCCAAAGGTAGCTTCGGTAGCTTCTTTTGAAACTAGACAACGTAAGAGGTCCGTTGGTACCAACCATCATGCTAGCTTGTGGGGAAGGGGGATAGATAACGTTCCAAATGTAGACTAAATTCTGGCAAGGGCTAAACTGGCATGGCCATTTTCAGAGGGGTTTTCTGAACTCTCACCTCAAGATGTCTGAATGAAAACGGGTTCTTTGGGTACCCCAAAACCTCCCCTTAACTTTAGAAGATTTGCTTCCAGTAAATGTTTTGGCCCTTACGATCCTTCAAATAAAAGCTGTGTATTTGTCTTTTTAAAGAAAACGACCTCCAGCCTACTTGAAGAACAATGAATCACCTGTATTAACTGTATCACTGTTAGTCTCAACACATCAGATAATTAGTGACATGAACTTTAAAATAAGAAACCAAAGTTTATCAGTATGTGATTCCTTAACTCTCCATATCAACATAATTTTCAGCTAGCCTATATACTAATACAACGTATCCTTATATCCTACGAATTAGTGGCAGACAAATTAAGTTATGTGCTTAATGCAGTGTAAAGCTACTGTGGTTATGTTTACGAAAAGAAACATGGTAAAAACATGCCTTTAAATGACCCAAAGTTCACTCAAAGTCCATATGATTCTGAACACCGGTCTCACAGTGAAAGTCCAATGTTTTGTGACCCATCAACTATCCCAACCTGCCTCCTAACTGCTGCTCGTGACTGCTTTCTTCTTTACTCTCATCAGCATATTGGTCACATGACTGAAGCCCTCCAAATTATGTGCACTAAGTACTCATCATTACGTGGGGCGTGTACGAATTTCAGTGCGTTACTTGATGCAGAAAAACGCATGAACAGTGCATGAGAACAGCCTGACTAAAACAGCATAGTAGCATTCCTGAAATTTAGGTACAGCTTTTGGTTTTGATGTGCCATCCCAAGATTTTCAGTGGCCCCATCTGGCCACCATTATAAAAAACATTCTGTGGGCGCCACTGATCAAATATCATGTGTCTAAAATCGTTCTTTTCTTTGTCAATCCTCTGTTAGCCCCAAAGGGCAGCCCAGCTGTGTGTCACATGTATCTGCCTTCCTCTGAAACAAGCTGAACACATCCTTAACATGTTCGGAGAATTAAAGTATGGGCAACACATTACGTCTAAGAGCACTCACTGTGAGCAGAGCCCCAGGTGTACTAACTCCCCTAAAGCACCTGAGAGTATCTCCGGTCAGATTCTGAAACATGTGCTGATCAGCTGGCAGATGTTCCAGTGGATACACTCAGTCTTTGCCCTTTGCTCCAGTTTGTAATGTGTCAGTGCCGATACAGCATGTGTTTATGTTGTCCCTATAGAACCAAGGATATCCTGCCTCAGGGACTAACACCCTGTTGCACTTTCGTCTGTCATCATGGGATGCCAGGGGCTGCTGCTCAAAACCCACACAGACTCGCTTCCCCTGGGCAGTCTATACAGTCTGCAGTTACAGCACAGAGCACCCAAAGCTGCTCTGTCACATTTGGACATGAAAAGCCTATAAGAATACTGTTGATTACAGCCTTCAATATAATTCTCTTCATCCTCAGGGACCACATCTGAGCACCATCATGTGCAACCGAATCTTGGACTTTCTGAAACGCAGAGCGCTGCTGGTGGAGCTTGGCACTTCCTCCACTCATTCTCAGCACTGCGGACACCCAGGGCTGCGTGTTAAGCTCACGCCATTACTCCCTGATCACACATAACTGTGAGGCACAGCTCCGCCGCACTTTCATCGGTTTGAGAATGACACCACAGCCATCGGTGTAGACACTTAGTGTTTTCATGAAAGAGGGAAGAAAGTCTGACAATGGCTGGATTTCTGAAACATCAACTAAACAGTAGGATGTTTGTAATTTGTATTTTAGACATATGGAAGGAATAACTACTAAAATGGTTTCTTATACAGTATAACATTTTGGATACATTAAAAAATGTCAGTCTTGGTTTAGAAGTATGGTAAGGGTATGGGGCAAATCTGCTGTCAAGCTAGCCACTTGTAAACAGAGATTTAAGAGTAGTCAGATGAATGGAGGATATGTAAACCAATTATTTTATATCTTGTGATGCTTCCCAGTAACCTGGTTTGTGTGTGCATTTAACATAGTATCTGACGCTGACTGCTTGCAAGGCAGAGGTGAGACTCTTAAATATGGTGCCAGGACAACAAGGTGAAGGAGATAATTGTAAACTCGTTCTCATCAATATGCCCTAAGTGGAGACAGTCAGCAGTTTCAAGTTCCTTTAGATCAGCAATACTGCGCGATGTTGACGTGTAAATTCAGCTTGGCTCCGTAGATCCTCACTACCTTCTACATGTGCTACGTTTAGAGTGTCTGTAGCAGCTGCATCACTGTGTGGTGTCCACGCTGCACCGCCCTGGACTGTAAAGCTGTACAGCAGGTGATGTAAACAGCATAGTTTCTCACAGGCAATAAACGACCAACCCTCCAGGACATTTACCACAGGAGACGCTTAAAGGAGGCCCACAGAATCATTCGAGACCACACTCATCCTTAGCCGCAAACTATGCAGTCCTGTTCCTTCTGGAAAACATTACCAGGGGATTGTTTCCAGAGCCAACAGGTTCGGGACAGCGTTGTCCTGAATGCCATCAGACCATTACATTTATAACCAAATATCACTCACTCACAGTCTGCCTCCATGGTACTGTTTTGTACTATCATATATTTCTCTCTTTTTTTCTTCTTTATGTACTGTTTTTGGTTGTTCAGTAGGCTGTAATAGGCTGCAAACTTGTACTTTCTTCCTCTGCCATGTATTGTGGAAGGTACAATTTCATTTTATTGTAATGTATTACAATTAAATTATTGCAATAATTGTATTGCAATTTATTTTGCAACAGTTAAAAGTAGTGGAGTAAAACTATAAGATTCACAAAATATAGTATCTCAAAGCTGTACTTCAGTAAAGAACTTGAATAAATATACTTCATTTTCACCCTTGATGTAAGACTACATAATATAACATCAATAAATAATCAGAGACGTAATAAACTGTATCATAATATGCTTTTCTTCTCTCAGCATTAATAATAAACCAATACAAATTAAATAGAGGGAAGCAGGTTTGTAATTAGCGGTACAATTCTTAGAGTGGTAAAAGTGAATGAAACACACTTACAGAAGTTGTTTTAATGTGTGACTTAAGGTTTAGTATTCCTATTGTGTGAGTGAATGTGTTTTTTCCTCAAACAAACAGATATATCTTGCTTGTCTTCAACCTTTTGTATTCCAGCAAACACTGAGCATTGTTGGAATTCCTTTTTTTCCTCTTCAAATATTGACCTATGGGACCAAAGGTTATTTTTCTTTTTTAATAATTCCTCAGAAGAAAGCTGAGAGGGGGTGGAGGCTGTTCCTGGACTCCTACAGCTCGTAGGCTTCATAAAGCACAGAAATAACAGTGCTTATTGAAAACAGGTATTACAGTTGATACATGATCCAGCTCTCAAATTTAGCAATGCAGCGAGACTGGCTGTGATCTGTCATTCACAAGAAAAACCTGATACCTCATACCCTGGTACTACTGTTTTCCTCAAGAGGCTCGCCGGGAGCTGCAATATGGAGATCTGACTACACAAGAGGATTAGTACAGCCTATTAAATTCCCTCTAGTTCCCTCTTGTGGGAGGATGAGGGACGGCATAGCCACCATTACTATGCTGTGTTATCACACATAGGGTCCCTGGGCTATAACAACACTTCAGTGTAACTCTTACAGTGTTACATTTTTTGAAATGGCACAGAGGAAGTCAGCCATGAATCCCTGAGTGTCTGCCAATGTGCTGCTGTGCAACCGGTTGAGCTAGTTCCAGGCAATCACACCAGAGTGGAGCCTTTATTGTTCCTCAGCAACACAGGATAAAATAAGCATCAAGATGTTATATTATAGTTTATCACATAAGCGATTACCTTTGTCTCCCAACCCTGCCAACTGGATCAAGTGTTGAGAGTTGAGCTGGATGAAAAACCTGCACAACAGATGAGCTTGAAAAACAGTCACATATCTGGTTAATTATTAGGTGCTTTGGAACACCTAATAATAGTTGTTGTGTCTTGGTTGTGTACAATACACAAACCAACCCCATTCATGCCAGCACAAACAATCTTACCCTTGGTCACAGAGCAGCAGGAGTTAGGGACTGTTCTTTACTATCAGAGGTATCACACGAGGGCGGTGGCTGGGCTGTGACTTTTAAAAATGTGTTTATTTATTTTGACTCTCTAGTCAGAAATATTTTTCCTTTAGCCTCCCTGTAGTGGCCGTTTCAACATACCAAAGATCCTCCGGCCACGTAGTTTGTGAGGTGTCTCAGTTTTGACTTGTGTTTCTCTTCTTTTTCTGGAGATCCACAGTACTCACATGAAGCATGGAAAAAGTTTAGCGAGGTTTATTGTCCAGACTCTCTTATTGTCATGCGCACTGAACTGCCTTACAGCACCATATGTGGCGTTAATAATTTGTGCCTGCATTCTAACACATAAATAAAGTCAATATAAACTTAACTTCAGTACGGCCACTATCATACACTATTCAAAATATACAGAAAGTGTTGTGTAAACTTAAATATCGTCACAATGTATATGATATGTCATATCAACACAGAAATTCTTATCAAATATTAATATGTGTTTAAGTGGCTCTTACACTCCCTGAGTAACTGACAGAAGATGCATGACCCTCCCTCCACCATAAATGAGTGTCAGATTTTTAAAACTTACCCTTTAAGTGTTGAAAGTTAAAAGTTGAAGATGAAATCCTTTTTTCAAGTTTATTGTGTAGGCTAGTTAGTTTGTGCCCAAATTTTAAAGGGGAACTATTATGCTTTTCCTCTTTTCTGACCTATAAATATTGTTACAATGTTGGATACTCGTGTTAAACTATGCCAAAGCGTCAAATAATGAGGTTTATGCATTTGGACGTGAGCCCTGCAAGCTGTTTTGGATGGCTCTGCACGCTGTGTTTTACTGTCTTTTTTTAACAGAGTAGTCCCATTGACGTCAATGTGTGCCGGACTTACTTATATGGGCATGCCCAGGTATATGCCGCAGAGGTAAGCAGGTAATGACAACAACAAGCTATGGCTAACGGCTAACAGCTGACATTAATTAGCATTAGTAACCTCTGTACTTGAGAAACTTCAGGCTGTCCAGTCTCTACCTCCGGATCGGATTCGGGATCCAACACATACGGCTGTATTTCAAAAGCTGACATTTTCAAAAGTGAAATTCTCTCAACTTCCGCACTGGCAAAATAAGGAGGTGGGTGGGTGGAGTAAATTACACAGACCACTTTTGTGGGATGCAGAAAATACAAGAAGCGATGCAGCGAGAAAACGAGCATAATACCTCCCCTTTAAATAAGACATGAAGAATGAGGAATAAAGTAATTGTGATGAAATTTCACCTATTTTAAGCTCAGTTTTGGTTTTCTGTTTTTTTCTGATGGAAGCATTTGTTGCGCATTATGTAAAATTAGAAAATCCAATAATAATTTCTGTTTCTACAGTTTCTAACCAAAACAAATGGCTTAATTTTGGTAATATGGTAATAAGAAAACATGCCTCCCAAACCTGCAGGCTTGGAAGGCATGTTTTCTTTAAAACTCTGCGATAAAATAAATACAAAATATACAACCATTTAAATGTATATGCCCCTCCCTTAAGTCAAATTAAAAAACACAAGTCCCTCCCCAGTGCTTAAAAAATATTTGCCATGCCTCCCCTTTATTGCACCACCACCTCCCCACTCATAAATAACGAACAGTCCCTTACTTTAAAGCACCTAGGTAGCAGTTGTTGATGCCTTTATCCCTCCTCTATTCCTCCATTTCCTGAGGCTCTTTTTTAAAGGATTAAAGTTTTATTTCCAGATGTTTATGCAGTCAGACATGCTTGCATTATACTTCCATGAAAACAAAGCTGCTGTTAAAATTTAACTGCACAATACATTACTGTATAAACTTATAAAAATAAAACTGTAACTAGTTTGACGCATTTTAGCAGTTATATAATCTTATCTTTTATTTTGAAAACGCAGCTTTTATTTTGAGGGGCCGAAATCGGATAAGGAGCAGCTAGCTAGCAGACATTATTGGAAGTAATTGACGTGACCCTCAAACCTTTCATGATGTATTTATTAACACATATCGACAGACTCGGGTAGATAAACGTGGTGGACTGTCTGCACCTGCAGGTGGATGCGTATGTTCATAACAAGCTGCATCTTATTTTACACTCCGCTGTTTGCTGCTGTCTCTAACCCACACAGCGAGTTCTGCTAGCTTGTCAGAGTTAGCTAGGTTAACTTAGCCTTCGTTAGCTAACTAGCAATGTCGAAACAGGGGGTAGTTGGCACTCGGATTAAGATTTTAACCGTTTGCTGAGGCATATGTCAGAGAAGAATATATATTAATCAGAAAAGTAGGACATGCTATGACTATAAGTACAGTTCTGTTGCCTTCTCTGGCGGAGTTGGTCCCATGGTGTAATGGTTAGCACTCTGGACTTTGAATCCAGCGATCCGAGTTCAAATCTCGGTGGGACCTCATCCTTTTGATCTCCCATTGTCCAAGTGTTATGACTGTATGTGTGACCAATCGTGCTCTTTGAAGGTATTAGGTCAGTGCAGACACCAAGGATGTGAGGAAAAGATAAAGGATTCAAAGCAGACGAATCACTGTAACTTGCCCCAGTCAAGTAACAAAAAGGTAACAGCAAACCAGTGTGTGGGTCTGCAAAAGAGTAATATATCTTAAAATATGTTGTATATGAAGCCGTAAAATAAGGAAGCATACACTTGAATTTAATTCCATTTTATTACTTAAATTTCCTGTCAAATATGACATACACCATTCTTCTCAGAGACCTAAAATATATTACCTCTTTTACATAAAAATCCATTATGAAAAACAATAATTGTGCTGAAGTCATCTAACTACCGTATCCGTTTATAGAAAACACAAATACCAAACAAAAAAATGTATTGATAAAAAAAAAAAAAAAACTTTCAAAATATCTTTACACAATAATAAAGTCTTTGGCTTAAAGTGAAACATAAGTCACTTATTATGTGTTGCCGTGGATATCGGTTAGTTAAATAGGGACATAAGCAGGGCCAAGACTAATATATGATATGGAGACATTTCTGGTACTGGCTCTTTTTATAATGGCAGACATGGTAGGTTTTTGCCATATGAGAACATCCTTTAGTAAGGCTATTTATTAGTTGTAGCTGGAGAAATGTTTTAAATATTCCAGCCCTCTCCTCAGTCTTCAGACTATATTTATTAACTCTGTAGGGTTGTCCCCCCTTTTATGTGCTTAATGTAGTTAGTAGCCACATAACATTTTAAATAACCTGTTTTAAATTGTAGGCAAGTTGAGCATAATATGCCTCTAAATTTGTGCTTATCACTTAAAAACCCACTTTTACAGTATACTTGCATCAAAACAAAAGTTGTCTGTTACAAAATATGTATGTAACCACTGAGTTAAAATGTAGCCTTTGTCTTCAGATAATTAAAATACATTATCTCTGATCTGCAATCACTTCCTTTACTCTTTCTCACATTGCATAAGGACCAAAATGGCATTTATGCCACTTTACATCTTAAAACACAACTCTTACATTTTACTACCTGTTCGACACTGCTTTACCATTTTTACTTTAGCTTTAAATGTCGATGCAGAGAAACTTTAATACAAATAACAGTGTGGTACATGGATTGTCACTTACGCAGCCTGTGAAGTTCGTTGTACATGATGTGAACAGGAATACAAAAAAAAAACCTTTATGAACATAAAAAAACCAAACAAAAAAACCCAAACTCTCATTTCAGTCTCATTTGGCAGACTAAGTTAGGTCAGTCTTTGGCTTATCAAACTATTCCTCTCTAACAGTTTGCTCTGTAAACTGACATATAAACAACACTTTGCCCTATGGAGCAGTGATCTGTCAGAAGTGGATTCTGACATAGAGACAGTCATACAGCCGAGCACAGTGGTGCCATCTGTACAAATGCAAGCACAAATGTAGTCACACACACTTCTTTAAAATTCATATTAACATCTCTCCCAGATCCCCACTAGTCCAGACTTCTTAGAATCCCCAGTTGTCTCATCTGCGGAGCTGTGGTCCCAGCATGACTTTGTTGATAAAGTTGACAATAGCCACAGCTGGTTGCTCGGGGTCCATCTCTGCAAACAGGTGACACACGTTCTCTGTAGCGCTGCCTGTCCGCCTCGCCACAAAGCCAAACATCCTGCAGCAAAAAGGAGATTCGAGAGGTGAAAAGACGGGAGAGCTAATAACATTTGGCACTGAAAGAAACCCAATTTGGTCTCAATAAGTCAGAGTAACAAATCTGATTGTGATTAACTGCCATGCAAAGTAGCACATTGTGCCAGTCAGAGAAGCAAGCACTTACTTGCTTGACGTGCTATCAGAGTTAGTCCACCTGAAGCACGGGCACACAGATAGAGACACAGAGACAAAACGTAGGAAAACATGAATAACAAAGACATGGAGACTGTTACATGAAGACTAGGCAGTGACCAGAACTCTACATACACCTCCCAGAATATGGAAGCAGACAGAAAACTTATATTTATAAAATATAAGTCAATACATAAAGTATTTGTGCAGCAGCAGAAAGCACACAGATGCTGCTGCTGTTACTAAAGACAATAAGCAGTAACACATATAAGCACATGTACTTCTTATTAAATCATACTGTCACTGTTTGATATGTGTCAGTGACCCACCTCTGGTCTTGGGGGTTGAGACTGCTGAAAGTCACACTGTTGATGGGGTAGTGTCTTCTGAAAAATAGCCTGTGTACACACAAACAATTTCATGACTCAGTTGTCTTTGGCGTTCCTTTTAAAAGGACAGTTTAACCCCAGTTGTAAGGTGTAATGCTATTTATCAGTCAAGATGAGCGGCTCGTGTTCATGACAGCAAGAGTTGTAAACATTAATGGTGTCCTCCTGGGCTGAGCTGTAACGTGAGCAAGCTCTGTAGTGCTAGGAAAGTGAGCAGTAGATGCACGCTTCTTTCTGTGCTGTCTTACTGTTTATGGGTGTACTTTCGGAAGAAGGAAAATAGTTCCTGCATGAAACTGCTCACAACAAGGTCAGTGGATTATCTTGGGTGAACGCGTCATGATCTCTGGAAAGAGACATTGCTGTCGAATTTTTTAATGTATTTTTTGGCGCTTTGAGCACCACAATCCGAGTACCTTCTACTTTCATTATATGGCGATATTTCCAAAACTCAGCAACATACACCAAAACAATCTAGATTAATGAAAAGCACTGCAAGTGAGAGGAAAACTATGTGTTTTTTATTTTGGGGTGAACTGCCCCTTTAAATATCCTAGTTTTCTACCTGGTGTACATGTGTCAGACCACATTTTAAAAAATAAAATTACCAGTTACACTGAATTAAAACTGTCCTAATGCTGCTAAAAAAAGGAAGACCATTGTGTCTAAGATGTACCTTCTTTTGCTGTCGGTTAGAGTGATGCCCTGAGAGGACACTTTGAAGTGGACCACTGTCGCCACTGGGCGTGGATTCAGGGCCAAAGTACACTTGGTTGCCTTTGAGATCGCCTCAGGGCCCGTCAGTGACTCCGTTTCCACAGAGTTCAGGTAGAGCACGTTGCATGCTTGTATATAAGAGAGATGAGAACATATAGATTAACATGAACAGTGTGTTCTTATAGCCTGGCCCTGTGGACATATGAGGCTTGATCAGTCTCTGCTGGTCAAAACAAAGAACTGCAACTACTACACCACAAGTGATCCACTGTGACAGCTCATGTAACAACATAATCATCAAACAGCTAATCAGGCCCATGCATGTACTACCTGCTCCTTGCTTGAGGAGGTCAGCCGCAGTGCTGGTGTTTGTGGCGCTGTGCATCTCCTGAAGCTCCCCGACCAGATCTGAAACATCATAGTCTTAAGTTATATAACACTACTGTCTAATTTATGAGGATGCAGTCTGTTGTAATAACCTGCTACTCCTTGAAGTGCTAAAAAGTTCTCTTGTAATAAATATATCTTATTCAAAAAGGTGGATATTTAATTTTGGAATAAAGGTCACAACATCTAAATATTACAGATTTTACCTTTTTCTGGGATGCGAAGGGCACACGGCAGAGAGATAGGAGTAATTGAATGCTGGTACACCAGCGCAGATAAACTTCCTGAGACAAAGACAGAGAAAGAGGAAATAGGTTACACAGATTATGATTATGACAGATTAAAAGGAATTAAAAGGGAGGACTGGGAAGGACATAAATAAATTCTTTACAGGTTAAAACGATCAGTCTCAGTATCTTGTGCATAAATAAATATATGGATCATATTGCGACAGTTGTGTCTTCCACGTAACTGACCGAAGTAGGACTCGTTCTGACAGCCCTTGATCTTCACTCCCCGTGGCCCGGTCTCGATGAGGAAGTGTCTCACCAGCTGTTCCAGAGGGTCCCCTGGGAGGGAGGAGAGGAGGGGGAGAGGAGAGGGAGTGCGGATGAAAAATAAGACAGACTGTGTTGCTGCAGAACATATTCTATAAAGACGCATGAACAAAAATACAATATATATATATATATATATATATATATATATATATATATATATATATGATTACTATAGACTCTATCATAAACATTTGTTGTTCTTGCAGCAAAAATAAAGATACATACACATAAATTCACAAGTATAATAATTAGGGCTGGTTAAAAAACATGAATAAAAATCATTAATCAACCACTGAAACACTGACATTAAATTTTTGTCTGAATTTTATTTGAATAGGAATACAATAGCGTATGAGACATTTTGACTTGTCATAGTAGAAAAAGCTAAGGTGTTACCGCAATAACATTAACAATGGCCCTGTTCTATTCAAGTGTCCTATTCAGGGCTTACTTATGCTCAATGTTAGATGCGGAGATACTAGGAGCCTTCTGTCCATACTCTGCCTTCATTTCATCTGTATTTGTGCATGTTTCCTGAAACCTTGCTGATACAGATGAAATTGAGCAGTACTACCAGAGACTGTGGAGGCAGAGTAGTGTAGTTCAAGCAAGATACAACCATAGGAGATGATAAGGACATTTAAATGGTGAGGAGTGAAAAGAATTGTAATGTTGGATGTAATATTATATGGCCACACAGACGCTGCCTCCGTATGAAGTTACAATATTACGACCTCCTCCACCGCTGACTCGTTTGTTGTTGTGTGAAACTTTTAATCTGACCTTTCGTGCCATCCATCTTAAAGGACACATGGAAGTATAAGGATAGTGATGTTTACAATGTTTGAAACAGCCTAATCTATTTTCGTATGTAGAGGGAATATAAATGAGCCTTAAGCCATGATTATGGCCCTCTTTACACCTGGTATTAACATGTGTTTGTGGTGATCCGATCACAAGTGTACAACCCTAAATCTGTTGACACCTGGCGTTAAAATGCGTCTCCACATGCATCTTGAGTAACCACTTGTGACTGGATCTCACTTCCCCGCTCTATAGACTGTTTCAAACTTTACAACAAAATGGGTCCAAGTGTATTTCCTGTTGAAATTTTGGTTAATGCAGTTGGTGACAGGAAGTAAACAGAGACCAGAGGTGTCGCCCTAGCAACAGAATAACAGTGAAATGGTCTACTATGCAAATAAACATGTACATTATTTACATTTGCTAAGACCAAAGGGGTTGTTGTTCTTAACCAGCAAGAGGGAGCAATGCACTTCAATGCTGGAAATTAAAAGAAGAGGAAGTGCGCTGACCATGAAGAAGGAAGGTGCAAAGACCTTGGTGCGCGGGAAAAAACAAAATAGTACAGACGGGGTCTATTTCTCGGCATTTAGGCAAACCAAATAAGCCAAGATCTTTGACATCTTCTTGTTGTATGGCACTTTAAAACATGCCATTAGCTGTTTAAAGAGTTGTGGCCGAATCACCACAGAATAATGGTCTGAGTAATTGGATCTTAACGCATTGAGGACACATTGGGTGCATTCATACCTGTGCTTAAGCTATCCACTTGTGATCCGATCCCCCCTGACGCATGTTAAGACTAGCTGTAAACAGGGCCAGTGTGACAGTAAGCCAGCATACACAATAGCAGGACCCATCTAAATGGAATTCAGCCATCATTAATTTCATGATGTGCTTTTCCTACTGTGTCATGTCGAAAAAGGACCACTGGAAGCCAGCTCACTGATATTAACAACACATAAACAATGGATACCTTTGCTGCCAGAGATGTTGGCATTAGGAGGAGGGGTGGCCACCTTGAGGGCCAAGCCGTAGGCCCCCTGGAAGGAGTTACTGTCTCTGATGAGGAACGTTCCTGGTTCCTTGTCCTTCAGAACAGCTATGGCTATGGTAGAGAAGACAGTAGAGTATGGATGCTGTAGTGTAAAATAAGAGATGCACCAATGGTAATATATCATCATCCTTCACTGTAACCCTCACCTTGGTCTCTGGAGATGCCGGGTTTATACCAGTACTTGGAGCTGTCCTGGACAAACTTAGCGTTGACCCTGATGTCTGCGTCCTCCCTACAGTTGTGTTGGGAAGACCCCCGTCTCTGCTCTCCGACAGAGGGCGAGAAAGTAACGTGGTGCGTTGGGGAAGGAGCTGAGGAGACCCGGAGTAGAGAGTTGTGTCCGTTCAGGGATCCTGGTGTGGATGAAAGACGTTTCTTCTCGGGTAGCGGTGGCTGGATGGCCGGGATGGTGACTGCAGTGTACCCAGTGTATGGTACATGAGGGACGTTTAGTAATGGGTAGTAATAGGACGCTAAGGGGAAGGTTGGTGTATGGTATCCATCGGGCACAGGTGATGGTGGTTTTGTGTCCGCCAAGCTGTCTCTGTCTGGAGTCAGTCTCTGTCCCGCTGCGTCTGTTGCTGATGTAGAGCGTGTGGGAGAAGACTGAAGGTCTGGGGAGCCAATTGGAGAATTTGGGGAAGTTGTGGAAGGGCTAGAGCTGAGACTGGCAGAGGGGTTCATGGATACAGCTCTGCTGCTATCAGATGGAGTATCGCTAGGAAGGGCAGAGCCATTCAGTTGCACTTGGACTGGGGTGATGATGACAGTGGCATAGTTTGAAGTTTTAGACCTCTCTGGACTCACTGGGATCTTGGCTGCTCCAAGCTTTCCATCAGGGCTCAAACTCTGCTCACCTGATGGTTGTGTGGAGCTTATGGATATGCTGGAACTTTGGGTTTGCGTGTCTCTTGGTATTGGTGCAACAGCTTCGCTGCTATTTGTGCTGGACTCCTGATGTGTAGAGGTTTCTTGGCTTTGAGGAGGGCTGTCAGCAGTAACACTAAGGAAATGACAAAGTATGGAAAAAAGGAAGTTATCTACAAATCTGGATAAATGTACTTTTATTCTCAGCATTCGTGGATGTAAAAAAGGAAAAGTTTCAACCACCTGTCCTCTGTGTGTGTGGGGCTGCTGCTTCCAATGATTGTGTAGTCATGATCAGAGTCCAGCCCAGGGGTGCTTGACTGGCCATTAGAGTCAGATTTACCCTCCAAACCCTGGGATATGTTGTCCTCTGCATCAGCCTTGGCCTGCCCGACTTAAAGACGTGAGATTAAACAAGATGAGATGAAGGTATAACAAATAAATTAGAAAAATAGGAAGTAACAAACATGTTTTTTCAATGTAAAAAAATGCCAATCCCAGATGTATATATCATTCACCTGTGTGATGCTCAGTGTGCTGCTGGTCTCTTGATCCAGAGAGGGTCTCAGGCAGCCTGCCTCTCCCAGGAGAGGGGCTACTGGCGGGCAGAGGAGAGGCTGATCCAGAGTGGTACCCTGAGACGTAACCCCGGCTCTCATGGCTCTCTGCTGGAGATGACTGATAAGGAGAGCAGGGACAGGAGTGACGTGGCTGTGGAGGAGTGTGGTACCCACTGCTGGCTCCATCCCGCACATCCATCAGAGACTGCGGGCTGGGGTAGCCCTGATGAGGTCCCATGGCATATCTAGGCTCCGGATTTGGACTCTGATCCAAAGTGTGGCAGACACGAAATGCAGGCATGGCTGATTTGCACTGCCAGAACTCCGCCTCTCTCGCCACCTCCCATGGATTTTCATTTTCCCACAGTGGAGGTGCCTCTCTTGTCCGTTGTATCCCTGCTCCTGGGGACCAGTGTGGGCTTTCTGATTGGTCGGGGCGCAATGGGTGGAATGCTCTAACCGAGGCTGATTGGTGCTCTCGCCTGCTGGCACAGTCTCGACAGGGGCAACCAGGGGACGGTGTTGGTGAGCCGAAGAACATTTCTCTGTAAGGGCTTGAGGGCAGTGATTGATGGGAGAGATGAGAGGCTGGACTGTGGCTGGAATAATGGAGGAGGTGACACTCCTCCCCAGTGCAGAGTCTGTTTAAGGCTGGGAGGGTGTGGCTGTGTGGGTGGGTGTGTTCAGGGCTGGAGTAAGGGTAGCAAGGCCGGAGGAGACAGGGTGGAGGTGGGGGTGGACGTTCCCATGGTAACTCTGGTAAAGGATGGGCGCTATGTCGATGGCAGAGTTCCATGTGAGCTGAATGAGGAGGCGGGGACACAGATTTGGATGGCAAGGCTGGCAGAGTTTGGCTTTTTGGATTCTTTTTAACACTGTTACAACGGCCGAGACAGTGAACATCAGAAAGGCAGGGCTCCCGTTCCCTTTCCCATCCGCCATCACCACACTTTGCTCGACCGCAACACGAGTGCTCTCGCCTCAAACCCTGAGGACTTGACAGGTCTCCATCATCTAAAATTGCTGTCTCTCTATCCTTTTCTTTCCCTCTTCTTTTATCCTTTGCTCCATCTTCCCCGTCTCCTCTCCTTGAAGGAGAGTCAGTGTTTTCTCTCTCTGGGCGGTTTGTGGATGGAGAGGTGTCTTCCGGTTGATCAGAGGGGACTGAGGAGCGGCTGGAGTCAGAGGTGTAGGTGAGAGACTGGGGCTGGCTGGGAGCTTGAGGCTTGACTGTTGGGCTGCTGGTGAGGCAGCCGTTGGGTGACGCCCCTGAGGCAGTCGAGCCCGGCCCACGACGCTTCCTCACCTGGGCGTACAGGCTGCCGTCCAGAGGGCCCCTCGTATGAGAGATATCTGGTAGAAACAAGAAGGAAGTGTGATGTGATGTTTGACCATCTTAACATAAAGTTTACTCCCTACACCTGAGTGTTTGTGCATGTTTCTTACTTTCAATGCTGTCTTGATGGTGCAGGTTGAAGTTCTCGTAAGAGTCCCATCTGACCACAGGATCTGAGGTGTTGTAGTCTACTTTGATGGAGGCATCATTCTTACGGTATTCTCGACCTTGGAAAGCCGACATTTTGATATGAAGCAAATGAAGATGTAAAAAGGAAGAGACGCAGTGACAGACAGACAGTTGATAATATTCACCTTTCATTTTTTCTGGCCCACTGGAGAAGATAAACTCGACTGTAGCATCTGGAGGGAACCTGTCATCTACAGAAAGACGAGCATAAAGGCAGTGACTAAAAATATCCGGCCGTAACTACAGAGACTGATAAAAACATTCACAAGAAAGTGCGATCTGTGAAGTGGAAACACCAAAGATACTTTCACTCTTCATAATGGAAACAGAGCATAACACTTCAAAGTATTCTATCTGAAATTAGTTTCTTTTTACTTTCATGCATGAGTGTGGGTAATATTATTTATACATTGTATGCATGCGTCAGCATGTAGCACTTAGAGCAACTGTCATGAGACTGCTGCTTACCGAGCCATGTACAAGCTTTTCTGTTTCATCTAAACTGACACTGTCATCTGATATTTGTCTCAAAATACACACATACCACAATGGACTGAGCAATAAGTGGGTCTTGAATTATACAGCCGTGTAAACCATTTCAAGGAAGCAAGAGAAATATACAGAAAGAGGCTTAAAATTCACTCATATGTTACAATATATTCAAATTTTAGTGTATTAAAGCACTGCTATAGTTTAAACCAGTGCTTCTCAAACTTTTTCCATGTCAAGGAACCCTAAATTAATAAACATAAGGTCACAGACCCCCTTTTAATTGAGCATAGCGTTAGTTCAGGCAGGACACAATGTCGAGCTCCGCTCACATCCCTGCTACATCAGTTGATCTCAAACAGCTCAAACAACTGATGGAGCAGCTGAATGATGAAGGGAGTCAGTTGATAGATCACATGATTCCTTTCTATGCAACCAATTTACAAATCTCATTCAGGGCGCCCTATTTAAACTGCTCTGACCTGCCTACTGTTGCTGCTTCCTCTGCAAGCTGCTTTACAAGCCGCCTCAACTCCAGCTCCTCCTTTTCATGCTGTGTCTGACTTATCAGTGTCATTTCTGTTTGTCATTGATGCTGCTCTGTTCTGTTCACGGGGGGTCTTTGCTGCTGCTGCTCTCTCTGCCTTAGGCTTTCCATGTAGGCGCATGGAAGAGCAGGGAGGTTTGCTCTCTCTGCCACAGGCTTTCCTCATTTGCACGTGGAAGGGCAGAGAGGTTTGCTCCCTCTGCCTTAAGGCTTTCCGTGTAGGTGCGTGGAAGAGGCTTTCTGCAGTAGGCCTAGAAAAGGCACAGAGGCCTCAGAACAGAGCCATACCAGCCAAATATAATACTGCAAATGGAAATAAAGTTTTTTCTTGACTGTAGTGTTCTTGACAAAAACAAGGTTTTGCTTCAGGGAGCGCCATCTGAGAAGATTTTGTTTGTTAGATATGATTAAGACCAGAACTCTAGTTGTCAACTACACTTGAGGAGATAAATAGTAAGTAAAACCTAAGGTGTGATCAGATTAGTCACTCCTATGACTCCTTATCACATTGGACTCACTTCTATAGTGAGTTAAACAGTGAAAACAAAACTATTCCCCATTTTTCTTAGGACTCCTGCAACTTCCTCAAGGAGCCCTGGTTGAGAACCACTGGTCTAAACAACCTCCCAGCAGTGATGTATTGCTAATGTTTCCCTTATATACATATGTAGCCTAAACTCCCTTCACAACACTCTCCTCTGTAATGCCTTTATGACATAAACTTTAAATTCTACTTCCTATTGCATGCATTTCATGCAAAACTGCTACCTCTTGTTATTCATACCTGTGCAGGCCAGATCCAGTTCAGTCTTGCCAAACCACAGCTGGGCTCCGTGGACAGTGCAGGTATGGAACTGGACTCTGAACACCACCTCTCTCTCTGCTGTTCTACTCCGCCGGTGGTAGCACTTCACCTGCAGAGGAGGATGCAGGGAAGACAGAGGTGTACAAATACTAAAGCTCGTTTCAACAAGACAAGAAAAGGATAAATAAAATTTTTATTTGCTTTGTTTTAGTGTTCTTTTAGTTGAATCATATGTGTTTGGTGTGTGTTGCTGCCATGGCAACTGATTACCCTCCAGGACAAATAAACTACTTGCATGTCTATCTAGGTTGTTAATGGCTCTGAATGTCTTTACCCTCTCAAAGAGGCGTGCAAGACAGCGTAAGAAAATAATCAAGCATGCATGTTCATAGTCTACAGAGGATTTGTAGCTTAAGTGGTTTAAAAATAATCAACCACTTTTTAAAGGGAAAGTTGCAAAAGCGCATCCAAGTCAGGGGAAAGTTTTATTTATTTATTCATTTTTAAAGCAGTTTAGTAAACAACTGAGGTTTTGCAGGTTATTGCAGTGATGCACTGTGTTTGTGGATGTGGATAGGATTTAAATGAAAGTAAGGTTTCCAATTAGTAACATACGATTCAACTGTTTCTCACCATGATGTCCCCCTTTAATAACAGTGCTGGCTCCATAGTCACACACAGCTTCCTCGCCCTGGAGCTCTGGGGATCACTGGACACACACACACACACACACACACACATACAGAATTTAAAAAATGGCCACACCAGTTTAAAACCCACATAAAACCAGTCAAAACATGTCTCAGCTGGGTAAAACAGTGGTAAACAATGTTAACTTTAAAATAAGCACAGAGCAGCCTACACCTAAACAAAGACAGCGGCCTGTATAGACAACATCTGTCAGTGGGACAGAGAAGGAAAGGCGTCTGCCCACAGGAGGTGAGCTGAAAACACAGTCACTGGACTGCTGGCCGTGTACTTACTAGACTCCTGAAGTGTAGACAAGCTGTAGAGACTGGTAGATTTTCAGGAATGGATAGAAACCTGAAGATACAAAAAAAAAAGTTGAGTAAAACTGTGAAAAGGGGGGGCGAGTTTGCAGACAAAGGCTTTATTGTTTTTTTTCATTCAGCATTATTAAACTCTTTCTGTTCACTATCCAAAGCCAAGAGTTACCATCACTGTGCTGCAAGCTATTATACAACATTAGTTTGTGTTAAACTGACCTCCTCCCGCCTGGAAGTTTGGTAGTGATGGAATGAGGATCTGATGGAGAAACAGAGGACTGCTGTTCATTTTGATGGTGCCTGACAGCAACCCACCAAAGTAGTAGATGTACCTGAAGAAGAGAGGTGAGGAAACACAGTGATGATGAGAGCAATGAGTGACGATGGCCGCTGCATGAGCAGCGTTAGGTGGCACAGGAGGAAGATATGAGTGTGTCCCACCTGTTCTGAGAGGGCTGTAGGGAGGAGGAGACTTTGTCTTCACAGAACTTTCTCATTGCGAGAGTGGTGAGCGCCTGATCCGCTCTGTGGACACAACCAGAGGTGTGTTAATAGATGCTTTAGTACAGCTCTCTGCAAGCAGAAATTAGTATGTTTCTTGAGGTGTACACTCAGAGTAAAGCCTCATTGTTGTTGGTGACTTTGCCTAAAAAATTTAATCTATAGGCTCTTTGGACGATCACCTTTTCTGTGGTTAGAGCTCGCCAATAAAAACAAAATGTGAAAGCACTAAGGGCAGTGATCTAAAGCTGGAACGATAGCTGACTAATAGTAAATTATTTGTCAAACATTTGGTTTCAGCCTCTCAAATTAAACACTGGCATGTTTGCTCAGAGTTTGTTTGCTCAGCCTTTTTATTATTCTAAATATGTTTGGGTACTGCATTTTAAATATGTCATCTGGGGCTCTTGGAAAGTGGGGCTTTTCGTAACTATTTTTGGACATTATATAGACCCAATAATTAATTGAATCTGCTGATTATCCAATGATAAAAAAATATTGTTAATTCCAGCCCTACAGTGATCACATTGACCAAACTAGCACTGAGGTAATCAGAGATGGGTTTTGCTTTGATGACAACAAAATATAACAGAATAAAGAAATTATATATATATATATATATATATATATATATAAAACGGTGTTATGCAAGTTAAGAACAGCCATGCTTGCAATTATTTTTCAATGCTGTTATCTCTAGATCACAAGTTAATTATTTGATTTATTCAAGATAACAAAGCTCATTCTCTCATGATAATGTGTTAATTTTTGTCGATTCTTGAGAAACACAAGGCCAATTTCTCAAGATAAAAAGATAATTTCAGCCTCCAAGATCACTGTCAGGACTGTTGGGAGGATCCATAACTGAATAACTGATCTGAATGTTATCTCTATCTACAGAAAGACACTATGCATTTCTTTCCCTTAATTAAGCCTTGGTTGAAAAACAGTCTCATGCTAGATAAATAATGGGTACTCCTTAATCATAAATTTTTAGCTTAAATCAGTTGCTGCAGTTGTCGAGAAGCTATCTACACATGCTGGCATAACACTCTGATAAACATTTCAAGTAATGAAATGAAACGACCTTTTGTTACCTTGTGATAACGGGCTGATAAATTTGTTATCATGAGATAACAAAGCTTGTTGTATTGAGAAAATGAACAAGATAATAAAAGCAAAATGACTAACTTGTGATCTTGAGATAACGGCGTTAAAAAAACATTGCAAGCACGGCCGCTATCGGCTTCTGTGCACAGTTGTTGTAAGGTTGATAGGGATCCAGTTTATCTTCACTGAAATGTAGCTTTGATGGCAGGATTAAACTCAAATGGATAAGTGATCTTTACACATGCTGATATAAGGAGTGCCTTGTTAGATTATAATAAAGCATATTACCCAGCTGATATCTTGCTGTAGTGCATGTAGGCTGCAACAATGACCCCCGTCTTCCCCTTGTTTCCCTGTCAGAACACACATCACAGTGAAAATGAAAAAGCTTTCCCCACAGATTGAAATTTTCTCACAGCAAAGCGAGCAGACGTAGATTTAGGCTGCACTTGCCTTGCAGTGGAGGACCACCACATTCTGGGGGTCAGAGGTCAGCCAGGTCTCCATGGCTTTACAAACAGCACAAATCCTGTCCAGGGGTGGGGCGTGAACATCTGGCCAGCCGTAGTCCTGCACCTGAAAAGCAGAGGCGGAAAGATCTGTACATTGACCTTGAACACACAAAGTAATCACAAGTGTGATCCTTTATGATGTAAATACTTCATACCTTTGGGTTAAGTCTGGTGATGTCGTGTCTCTTCTCTGATAAATTAAGTAGCTGAAAAAGGCAAACACACATGAGAAGATATCACAGATCTGTTTTTACAAAAACAAACTCAGCACAAAATACAGATTTACAGGAAACAGCAGAATGAAGGATGTGGTAGTTTATAGACCTTATCAAGGCCTTAAAGCAGTGACCTTTCAGCATAGTTACACAAATATGCAAATAAAACCTGTTTCATTTGTTAAATAAAACGTTTAATAGCAGCTATGACCTCATTATTTGATCCTTTTAAGAGACCTTTTACAACACTAGGTTTATATTGCTTATGTTTTCAGTTTTATGACTAACCAAGAACTTGTCTTGGTGCTTGGATTTCAGCATGGAAGCCACTTCCTGTAGGTTTCTGCGATACCGCTGCTCCTCCAGGTCCGGCAGGAAGAAGACGGAGATGATCCTCTCTGTGATGTAGGTGAGGTCAAAGTCATAGTGGCACTCCATCACATGCTCCATCACTTGTTCCACACTTTTACTCCTGCACATTGTGAGAGTTCATTGTTTCAGTGCAGCCAAAAGAACCATTTGTCATTAAGACAAGTCAGAGTTTAAGCTCCTTAATGTTTATTTTACTGTGCATTTTATTTCTGTGAATCCATTGTAAACAATAAAATATGACTTTATTTTCCTTGATGTGTGATTCAGGCTTCTCAGTACCTTGGTATGGAGCCTCTCTTCTTCTGTGATGTAGATTTAGTGGAGCCGTGCTGAGAAACAGTCACACAAGAGTAAGTGCACTGTAGTAATTGACTGCATTACATCCACACAGTCTATGATTACATCATATTAAACTACACGTACACACTTACCAGGTCTGGTGTTGAGGAACAGGTGGGAGTCACCTGAAAGGAAATGAGCACATAATTGTTTTTTGCAGCAGTCACATAACCATATGCACACACACACACACACACACACACATTGGGAATGTACTAACACATGCCAAGTCATGTGTTTGGTTTAACGCTCTTGGTCGTGCTCCAGCAGCACAGATGAAGGGATGGAGGGATGAGGAGGAAGGATGAAGAACGGTAAGATTCATTCTCACTTTCTTTATGTCATCCGCTGCAGCTGGTTTGAAGGAGAGGCTGTCAGCACAGATCTGGCTGTTCCACATGATGGGTTAGTGACGCATGATGTCAGACACGCACACACAGACTGGTGCACACCAACAGACACGTACAGAGAAGGTCAAACAAGCGCCTGCACACATATTTACAGAAATGTAAGGAACTTTTTTGAATACTTCTTTTGCACTGACTGGTGTTTATTGTGCTGACCAGGCAGTTAAATAAGACAAAGTGCACAGTATAACAGGAGATACTCAATAAAAATGATTGATTGTGTTTTTTGCCTCGTAAAGAAGAAGAAGGAAAGGAGTGAGAGGGATAAAGTTTACTGGAGGAAGTCTCTACATGTGGCGAGCAGTCCTTGTACCCAGCTAGCGAGCCAACAGTAAATTGCCAAAACCACAAACACACACACATACACAGAGTAAGGAAGAGAGAGGGAAGCTGAGGTCATTCAAACCGGCTACAGCCACTACTTCTGGGTTGTTTATCATGAGTTGACCCTGAAGTGACAAGCTAGAAGAGACTGGTATGTCAGTGCATGTTTTAGGTTCCTGACTCATTTGATGGTCTCATGAGATGAAACGCGTCACAATGCAAATCACTTCAAATGATTAAAAACAAGAAATGCATCAATGACACAGCCTAACAAGCAGAAAATAAGAGAAAGGAATCAGACGTTCAGTGCTGCAGCACAACTACAGGCTCCAACTGTAAACCTTGACAGGTGACACCCTGTCAACTTTTGACCTTTGACCATTTTCATGAGACTGATTGACAGCTGAGCAGCCCTCTGCGGCCGAGCGCTGACAGGTGTCAGACAACAGGTTAACAAGTCAAATGCCTGCAATCACAATGATCTACAACTGAGGAAAACAACAGCGACTGAGCAGAAATACACTCACCACGAGTTTAAGAAAAAAAGCTAAGGTACGATCGGTGCTGTGAGACATTTTCATTCCCATGTTTTAGGTTGATGTCATAACTTCCAGGTAGATGTTGGCTCTCAGGGCTAATTTGTTAAACATCCCTGCTCTAACTTTGACAAAAATAAAGGCACGTAATGCTCACTGCGACTGATTGTCAAGCGAGCTTTGATCTAAGCGCCAGATAAATTTAATTGTGAGGGTGTTTGATTTCAGTCGCTGACAGTCGAGGTTGATTTGTTTTTGTCTTTGTTCAGTAGATGCAGAAGAGCTGCGTGTCTCGTAGGCATGTCATGCCATCATGTCGGCGTCACAGACATGACATTGTTTAAATGACATCAAAACTCAGTCCCTCACAGTGCTAAATTTTACCACAGTGAGAGGCTGCTGCTGAACTTGCATCATGGTCTTCATGCAGCCTCTCAGAGAGAGAGACATTAATAGATGCACGATACTGATGTGAGCTGTAGTAAAAGTTGGCAGCTGATTTGATTTGGCTGGTCAAGGCAGTCAGGGAGCCTGGGCCCACCCAGTAGCACCGTGCTGTCGCCCAGTGTCTGCCTGGAAGGTTCAAAATGAATACTAATAACTTATTTAATTGGTGGCTGATTCTTGCAAAACAACCATTATGGTAATGTATGTGCTGTTAGTGACATTAGTGTCAAAAAGTATCTTCATTTCACTTTGTTTTAGCCCTGTACATTTCTATGACATCAGCAATGGCAACCTGGGACATTAGGTTTTCTTTATTAATGGACTATTGAAGCAAATCAGACACATAGACAATTTGAATTTTAACAAACACTGAATACATATCCATCCATTTTCAACTGCCTATCTGGAGCCGGGTCACAAGTCAGCAGGCTGATCAAAGTATTCCAGACGTCCCTCTCCCTAGCAACGCTTTCCAGCTCCTCCTGCGGGACCCCGGGCACTTCTAGCCCAGACGAGATATGTAATCCCTGCAGCGTGTTCTGGGTCTGCCCCGGGGCCTGCTACCAGTTGGACGTTCCTGGAACACCTCTAACAGGAGGCGCCCAGGAGACATCCTGATCAGATGCCCGAACCACTTAACCTGACTCCGGCTCCACTCCTGGCTCCCTCTGGACGTCTGAGCTTCTTACCGAATCTCTAAGGCTGAGCCTAGTCACCCTTCTGAGGAAACCATTTCAGCCACTTATATCCACGATCTCATTCTTTCGCTCATTACCTAGAGCTCATGGCCATAGGTTAGGGTCGGGACATAGATGGATCAGTATATCGAAAGCTTTGCCTTGCTTTGCTAAATATATAATATTGATGAATGAAAACCATGAATCTGCATTTATTTGTTCTGGGGGCTCCAGTAATTCATCCAGTTTGTGCTGTTTATGTGCAATTGATTGCACGTAAACATTCAGTCTTGATTGCCTGTCCTGTCCAGATGTTGCTTTGTAAAGTTTTTGGCTGTTAAAATTCAAATACTTGTCTCTCTTAATTGCTTTCATAATCGTCCAAAATGACACGAGTACAAAAAGATGTTTTTAATATTACATGGAGTAAACCCAAGTAACTTTCTTACTTCACACCACACACACAGGAAATGGCAAATGACATTTCAAAGGGGGGAATGGAGAAAGTTTAGGACAATGAGAAAGGAAAAAAGAGCAGAAACATAAACAGACATGTGATCCATGGAGGAATGAGTAAAAGGAGGCATGAAGAGGAAAACGACATGCTGTAATTGGTTACTGCGTGGAAGAGAACATTCAAGAAAATGCGCAACTGCTGAACTGACAAGATTATGTCATTATGTGATTATTGTCATGCAGGTCTCATACAGACTGACAGCTGGTATTCTAACACTCTGTAATTATTATGTAGTTATTATTTGTTTAAAAAAGAATTTCTTTGGTCTTTAGTCAGTCATTTATTTTCACATTCCAGCACAGCAGAAGCATAATCTGTAACTCTCCAGTGTGTTAATGTAAAACGACAGATCGCAAACATGTTCAAAAACCTTCTGTAGGAAGTGAAAGAGATGCAGCCATAGGGGAGAGCTCCTCTCTTAATAGGTTTAATAATGGTAGTTAAGTGGATAAAGTGGTCGGCTCCAGGAAGGAACAGTAGGAGACAGATACAACATGCACATGTGTACCCATGTGTAAACACAAACACACACACATGTATGCAGAAGAAGACCAGGGTTGAACCAACATGCAGTGTGGAGGCAGAGGAGGAAGACACCAGAGTCAACAGGAAGCAATTTGCAACAGGATGTCAGCGGTGGTCAACCTAGGTTCACACATGCACACGCACATACCAACACCGACACACACACACATGCAGAGTGTATACACGTGTCTTTGGTGGCTCTGCCAGCCTCAGGGTCTTCATTAATGCATGCGGACTGTACGCTGGAGCCACTGGGAGTGGAGCCATCTGGTTCAGTTTGTCCTGTTCATCAGCTCGCATTTACTGTGGTGCCAGTGACAGCAGTCAGGGACTGACAGACTGTTTAGAGGACTGGATGCCTGGTCTGTGAAGTGGTTAAGTATGCCTTGTTCATCAAGTAACACTTTTCATTAATATATGGAAGCAAAAATGCCAAACATTCCCCAGTTTGAGCTCCTCAAATGCTCCTCATCTGCTTCCTTCCAGCACCTCTAAAACTCACTTATTACTACACTGTGGCATTTCAAGGCGCTAGGCACTACAAGTCGAGTACCATCTTGCTTCATTATATTCGAGAGAAGGCAAACATCTCTATGGTCAATATCTCCACCATTTGGCAACTATTTTCCTTCTACCGAACTAAACCCACCAACTGTATCATTGCGAAGAAGGAAGCCTGCATTTGACGAGAGGCTTGTGACAGCACAAGATGTAAACATTAATGGTGTGCTCCCTGGTTGAACTGTAACATTAGCTAGCTTAGTGATGCTAGGTGAGCTAGCAGTAGATACACGCTTCCTTCTGTGTGGTGATACAGTTGGCGGGTGTAGTTTGGTAGAAAGAAAATAGTTCCTACAAACTGCTCACAACAAGGTCTGTGGATTATTTGGAGGAACCCTGTCATGATTTCTGGAAAGAGACATTGCTGTTGAGCTTTTCGTGCCTTGAAGTAGGCAATATCTCCAACACTTGGCAACTCACACCAAAACAATCTAGACTGATAAACAGCACTACAGGTAAGATAAAGTACTTTTCATTTTGGTGTGAACTGTACCTTTAAGACATAATCTTGGGCTTTGGAAATGGTGGTGGGCATTGTTCACTACTTCTGACATTTACAACCTATTTGATCAGCAACAAATTGATTGATTGGATTAATCAGAATTAATCTACATTTAATCTTCATTGAGTAAAAGTAAATCTTGATTAAGAGTTTCCTGGCTGCTCCACAACAGAGTGACTGTGGCACAAATCCTATAAGTTGTTGCTGCCACATCTTGAATCATCACTCCTATTCCAGGGAGAGAAAATCCAGCACAGAGATCTGCTGGAGCAGCTGAGTCAGTTACGGGGAAGCGGGAGATAAATGTGAGTGTTTGAGACACGGGCGTCGGTATGCCATCCAGGAGGAGCGAGTTTCATTCTGACAGTCTACTCAGAGCTGACATCACACTCTGGAGAGGGAGAAGTGAGTAAGCCTTCCCGTTTGAAAGTGGAAAAGCTAAATAACCACGGCTTATTCCAAGTTCCATACCCTCACAAAAAGACGCTAAAGGCCAAAGTCCACTGAAAGCTAAATAAAACTCTGAGGCTTTTTGGAGGTTTTTTTTTTTTTTGCACAGACTGTTAACATTTCACCCAGAGTAGCCTACCAGAGGGCAAATTTAGGAGTGGCTGTGATTTAGGAGGCTTCACATGAAAGTATGGCATCCCCTCTCTTTCTTCTCATTATCGCTCTGCCTTTCTTCCGTTTTCTCTCATCTTTGATCCCTCATTTCTGCATTTCCTAACCCCTGCAGTCCGTCACTCCCCCTCTGCTTACCCCTCTCCTGCTACCTCACACTCTTCCTCTCTCTCTGCCTTTAGTGCCTGGAGACAGGATAACCACAATCATCTCTGCCGTGAGACACAAGTATGTGCTCCCACTGAATAAACAACATCAGATGACAAAGGACACCTCGATAAGCATCGTGCGTAGCAGGGGCAAGTCGCTATGTAACCCGCCCCAGAGAAGAAGGCAGCAAGAGGAAGCACGAATGAAGGCTCAAAGCAAAAACAAACTGTCCAGAGAGTGGAGACAGAGATGGAGCTTAGGGGGAGAAAAAAACATCAGGAAGAGAGAAAGGAGGAAAGAGAAACGCAGGCAGAAAGCGAGAGCGAGCGCTGCTTGGAAGAGAAATGTCAACAGCTGAACACGCTGACCACTGACACACAGCAGAGAGATTTCACAGAGCTATTTTGATAGAGCCCCTTATTTTAGATCATACGTCCCTCTGAACACTTAAAGGCTCATTTTGTCTATTTGTCCATCAGTCATCTCACAAACCCACGTGCCTTTCTGGCAGCAGCTGTGACATTTTTAAAAGATCTGGCAATGGATTCGTACTACAGCTCTGCGTCTGATTGCATCATGGCAACATACATTTGTAATTGAACTTATTACAACCTGCTAGTCAATATCCACCCAACAAACAACTATCAAAAGACATAATTTATAAATGACACTTAAATAAGCTCAAATTGTGTTAAAAACATGCCAGAAAAATAAGAGTTGTGTCATTCCTGGAATATTAAACAAGGCTTGCTGTGCACCCATCACTTGGCTTAGGCTCTCAGGAAATGAAAAACAAAGAGTAAATATAAACACCGTGCACGCATCTGTGTGTGTGTGCGTGTGTGTGTGTGCACTGTCTCTGTAATACTACATTATTGATAAGACGAGTAAAGCAGTAAAATTTAATTAACCATGATGATTATTTGTACACAGCAACGCATCATGCCGGTGATGGTTATAAATAGCAACAACAGTGTGACATCAATAAATCACCACCTTTGATCAAGTCACACAGACGTTCATATGGCAAGATTATCTATCCACAGTATCCACTCCAAACACCATCCTATTGAGTTCTCCGTCTCTATCGACTTAAAGCTGTTTCTACCTCCCCGCCGATGTGCCATGGCACGTAGAGCCACCACAGGACAGCATGTCCACCCGGTCTCCCGTAGTGAGACACAAACAGCAGAAGAGGTGGAAAAACATGACACTTGTTGCCATGTTGCTCAAGAAACTGACAACATCAGGACAAGAGCTAGAGAGATAAATCAGCAGATATCAGCAGATAAATCAGCAGTCAGTGTATATGAAGGAGAATATGTTAAAACCAAAGTTTGCAGTGTTTTAGAAACTCTCCCAGCTCCACTGGCAGTAATAAGGATTAATGAGAAACATTATTGTTATGAAAACTTGCTCATTACATCAGCTCACAGTCCATATAGCATCATAATTGCTATATCAATTCATAAATCAGCATGAAACATTAGCACAACAGCTGGTGTGTGTGTGAGCAGCCATCTGTATTTCACTACGCAACATTAGGATCCATCAGATGATGTTAGGACAGCTGAGTGTGTCTCAGATAAAGCCATTTGTCTCTGTCAGGTGCCTGTTTGGTCATAGATGGTTGTCCGCACACAATTCACAACACAAACATAGTGCTGACGTAGATGGATACAGTAAAGAGACACTGTGGGAAAATACATTCCTACAGCAGCACAGAGGTGTGCACAGTAAATAGTATCAATGCTGCTAAAAGTAAAAGTAAGAAAAGTTGTGCATGCACATAGATGCACGCTGATGAATGCAGACACTTGCAAGTGCACACACAGTCAGACACATGTCCACAAACACATCTAATCTATCCCAGAAATAGTCTGGCACATCATGGCTGTAAGTTTTACGCAATTTGACATTGACATGTGCTGTACAGTAGCATATAGACTAGGTACAGTTTCCACAGTCTGCTAACCTGCCCATAATAGTGAACTATCTCATTAAAAAGTAAATCTTTCACTCTCTGGTATTAAAAATTAAAATCTGTGTATTTTTTGTAGGTCACAGCAGGAGTCTCCTCTTCATTTTCTGCACTTGCCTTAATCACAGTAAATGAAATCCTCTTTCTGGGCACAGCGAGCGCTCTCTGGCTACAGCTTTAATGGAATAATATGCAGAATCACATGCCGCATTATCAGAGAAAACACTCTGAAGAAGCTTTCAGGTTGTTAGACTGCTACTGAATAGAAAAGCAAAATACACAAAGTACATGAAAAGTTAATAACTGAGGTGCTGAGTATATATGAGTAAACTAAAGCCAGAGCTTTACTCAGTAAATACAGAGCGTGTTTTTACCTCTCAACAAGCAGCTTCAGTCTTTCCCTCTGCCTCTGAGCAGTCCTGTCTGTAGAGTGGGATACACTACCTCCCTCTCTCTGTCTCATACAAGCTCTCTGCTCTCCCTCACCAGTTCCCTTTGCCTCCCTCCCTCTCTCACGATAACACACACACACTCCCACTGTGCCAGCAGCACATGCAACATAACGTTCCCCTCTTGCTCTGCCTGTGTCATACGCACAGAGACAGTAAAGCACTTCGACTGCGCGAATGCTTTCCCTTGCACGTGCACTCACACACACACAACACACATCAATACACCACATGCAGACACAGGGCAGCCCCGCAGAGTGCTGATGTCCACTCCAGTGACCTCTCTGATGGCCTGAGGCTGAGCGAGAGATGACAAGTGGCAGCAGGACAAAGGGGCAGAATTATATAGCCTGTACAAAGGATGCAAAAAAAAAAGTGGAAGTGAAACTAGTGCTTGTGGAGATGGTAAAAAAAAGTGGCTTAACACACTGATGAAAGCATTTAGGACTTGAAAAGAAGACAAAAAAATACCACAGAGAAGGTGGGTAAAGCTTTAACTGTGACTATAAAACATCAGGAAATAGTAGAAATCTAACAGAGATGAAAGATAAAAAAAGATGATGACAGTGAGACGCAAGAGATGAAAGAAGTAAAAAAAAAGAAAGGAAGCAATATGTTGACATATGAGCAGCACATAGAAACATACAGCGAGAGCATAGCGTGACATGAAGCAGACACCAATCTGCAGCCTTGACCCAATGTTCCCCTTTATTTATGAATATCCCCAAATGGGACTGATTACACACACACTCACACACACACACACACACACACACACACACACACACACACACACACAGTCCGCCTCCCCAGCTGCCTCTTGCTTATTTGCGTCACCCCCCCACCGATCACTCACTGGCAGGCATCTATGGCACTCTTGTTATTTTCTATATTTACCCGCTCAGACTTCTCCTATCCAGATTGATCATCGTCCCGTGTGACGATGTCCACTCTCGTCCCCGGCGCCTGCCTCTCCTGCAGTCACCAAGGGTTGTTTTTGGCCATCGCCGTGGTGACCAGGGGGACGAGTATGACAAAAATAATAATCCTCTTTTAATACATGCTGCTAAGGCACAACAGCTGGTAGTGCCCAGTTGTACACCATTACAGTGTGTGTGTGGAGGAGGAGGAGGGGGCAGGAAGGCAAAGTCCCCCCCCCTTGTCATAAATCCAGCAGGATTTGAGCTGACCTGAGAAGAGGAGCTGAGAAATACAGACAGTGTGTACAAGTGCAAATGTGCTGTTTCTGTTTTTGTGTGTGTTTGTGCTGCTGGAGAGCGAGGCACAACAGCACAGTTACAGCAAGGTCATGAGCCCATTCAGTGGTGTGTGACACTGAGCTGCTGTGAGCAGGGTCACAGGAGAGCAGAGGCAGCTTCTGCCAACGCTTTGACATAAGCTGCGGACAGGGAGAGTGCTTCTCTCTTACACAGCGCAATCATGTCCTCTTGTGATGAAAGAATCCACTCAAAAGCAACAAAGATTAGGCAAATTACTCTAAACACAATCTGTTGCATGGCAATCTCATCTATTAAGGTCACTGCCTGTCGACCAAACTGTTTCCCTGCCTCCTCTGCGGTGAATTCTACCCTGTGTGGTTGATTTAAGGCAGCGCAAAATGGTGACAAGAAGGTATCTCTGTTTGATTCTGAGGGACTGACAACACCACCTCACAGTTACCACTGATAACACATGATGTCCTGCAGTTGAGCTCCGTTGTAGCAGCAATGTGTTTCCAGGTCATTTTCTCTCTTTTAATCTTCTTTAATCTCATGTTATATATACTTTTTAGGCAGTTAGCTAATGCTTACGTTGTTGCTCGTGCATTGTAATATATAATGACAGCAGCATGTCAGTGACTGTAAACATGTGTCACAGCTCAAGTTTCTTGGGCTATGTTTTTTTATTTCATTCATTCATGTTGTGTCCTGTTTTACTTTGAAACTCACATCTCCTCTCCTCAATTTTTATAAAGCCCTGAACTCACATTAGGGCTGTGGGGGTACACACACACACATAAACGTCTCAAACGAAGAAAGTGAAGATATACAGGCAGAGGGCAGAGTCTCTGCAGAAAAATACATCACCACACACTTCTAGTGGGCCATAAGTGATGACTGAGAGGGATTACATACATTGCTTTTTAGAAATCTTTAAAGCCAAGATGTCCTGACAATATTGCTGCAAATACAGTTTGATCCTATCCCCAACAGACCACTGGAGGATTGTCTGTTGTGCGAGCGCATTTCTTGCAAACAAGTAGCCTCCAGTTGTCCCCCGCCAGTTCAGACGCCCCCCTTTTTGTGCTTGACTTCCTCATTACTAAAAGCACACAGCTACTGATCTATTACAACCTGACAGGTAGCACACAGACAGTTTTCCTCTGGTGGTGCCATCTCTCTGAGCTGTGCTGCCTCTTGTATTTTTCTCCTCCTCTGAACCTCAGCGTGACAGCTCACAGCTCACTACTGCCCCCCTCTGATCAGCCTAACAGCACCTCTCACAGACAATGCTAATGGGCATAATCAGAATATTGTGTGAAATATTATTATTTAATATGCACAAATGCTTCATAACAGTCTGTATTAGAGACACCACTGAGACGTCCTGGATGCTCGCGGACTCTCAGGAGCTCCTGCTATGCCACGTTAACACATGACTGAATTACTCATAGCAACCTGGCTGGTTGCAATTCAGGGTGGGGGGGGGTGGCCTTTCTTAACCAGACATCTAGGTCAGTGCACATGGCTTACTCCACTTAAGTCTCACACCATATTAACATCTGAACCTGACACAGGAGCACAATTTTCTTAGGACAGGAGGAAGGTAAAGTGATGCATTCAGGGAGGAAACGTTCGGCTTACCTTGGCTTCACATGTCTTGTGGACTGCAACCTTGCACTCTGCACACAGAAAGGAGAGTACATGTTTTATTCTGACAGTCAGCTTTGAGAGAGACAGAGAGAGGACAGTCAGGGTGAGCTCATCTATGTCAGGACGAGGTGTGTATCCATGCTAGTCAGTTGTGTCTCTGCCTGACCTCACTGAGACACAGACTCACCCTTGCAGAAAGCCCCGGGGTTGTCGATGTTCAACTTGCACACATCGCACACCCGTTTCCTCTTGAAGCTTTTCTCCATGAAGGTGTGGCTCCCTGCTTTGGCGAGCTGCAGACACAAAGGGTTGTCACATCTGAGCATTCTCACAACAAAAAGAATTAGACACACACACAATCATTAAAAAAGACTGAAACCACATGAATGCTTATGTAGCTGTGAGACGTTCAGCTTCAGTAGTTTTCCCATTTGTCTTGAGACATTTTATCATAACACTGGACACTCACTGTCCCCCGTGCAGCTGCTGTCCTGTCAGCACAGATGTGCACTGGTTCAGTGACACACCAGCATGAGCACTGAAGCCCTACCTGCTGTAAATTCTGCTTCCTCCACTAAAAACTCCTGTCATATCACGCTGGGTTTTAAGGCGTCCTGTTGTCTCGTCTTTTAACTTGTCCTCATTCTGTCTAAGTCTTTGGGGCAGCTAAGATGATGAAAAACAAGCAGCTCTCTGTGCCGCCAGCCCCCTCCTTTAATATGCTGCATGGTCACAGGTGAGTTAAATGTAACTGAATACATGAATGTGGTGTACATTGTTCTCGTGGTGACCTTTGTGATGCTGTTGGCCTCATTCAGGTCCCTGGGAGTGTCTGTCTAGACCACAGACTGTATAATAACAAACAGCAACCTTCAAGGCTGAAAAATGAAGCCAACAAAAGTGCCAAAAACTGCAGCTCTTTAAATGGCCACTTGAGGCTAGCTCCAGAAGCCAGTCAATCCCCATAGACACCCCATGTTAAAATGCGCAATTTTTACAGCAGAAATAAACATGTTTGTAGCCTGGTACAGAAAAAGGCTTTGGTCTGTATAGCTAATTTCAACATAGAGTGCGCCAGAGATGACACTTCTTTCAGGCTGACGCAGAAGTTAGCGTCACACAAAATATTGGATTATTGGATTTAGGATCATTACTTAAAATCAGCCCTGTGGGAAACAAATGTTTATGATACTTACACATTTTGTTCAATGAGATAATCTTCACAAATGAACACCACTTTCATGATTATTGAAGCCTGTGTGCAATTGCCATTTATAACAATGGGCTATAAACAAACTACACAGTGATCGCACAGTCTATACTAACGTCACCACCGTGAATTTTTATATAACTCATCCGTTTACATTTTATTAGGCCTTAAAGTTACGCATAATTAAGGGCGGGCCGCTTTGAGTGACAGGCTGTCTGCTGATAGTGTCCTCAGCTTCTCAGTCAGATCCACCCCTCGCTTCTTCACACTACCAGCCTCTTGCCCAAATATGGTCACTGCTGTATTCAAAAAGCCAAGATGGCGACTTCTGAAATGCCAAAATAGAGGCTTCAAAACAGGAGTCCACAAACCAGTGGGTAACATCACAGTAGCTACGTCCATTTTTTTGACGTCAACTTCACATTCTCTATAGGCTACTTTGATGAATGTCCAAATTTTTGCAAAACTGCTGGCATTCCTTGTGTTTAATGCTAATTAGTAATTAGCATGCTAACACGATAAACATGGTAAATAGATAGACATCAGCATGTTAGCATTTTGCCATGCTAGAGTTAGTCTACAACTAACACAGCATCATGTTAAAATGTGCTTATTTTTTTCCACCTCCCTATGACAACAAATCGAAAAGGCCTTTTGCCTCTCTTTCCTCAAGCCAATAAAATCTATATAAAAAAGATTTAACTAATAAGTCATTAAAATATGCCCCAACAATACGACAATAATAAACTGACCAACAGTTTACCTTAGAAAACAATCTTCTACCACAACCCGCAGAGAAACTGAATATTACATTACATAACCAAAACTACTGTGACTATAATATGTAACAATAGTTTTTATATCATTCTGACTGAAGTAGCTGGGGTCTCTTCTTTGTGATGACAGTCGTACTATAAGTTTACTTTCAACACGGCAAGGTGGTGCCACACTGGACGATCATGGCAGCTGTGTAAACATGAGACACGAGCTTCTGTGGGCAAAGCAAAGAGACAAAGATAAATCTGAAACAAACAGACACACTGTAACTGTTTGCTGCTTTTCTCAAAATGTTGAAGTCAAATCCCTCTGTGTGTGTGTGTGTGTGTGTGTGTGTGTGTGATACTTTGTTACTGGCTGAAACGTTTGCTATCCTAAGAATACCCCAAATGAACTGAATGATAGCATACATTTAGATAATAGAAGAGATATGTTAATAAAGCTTTAACCCTGGAGAAAAACCCATGAAATGCAAGTTTTTACACACCCGCACACACACACGAAAATAAATGTAACGCCCTGAGTCATAATCCATGGCTTTTTCTTTTTATAAAGCAATACTCAACTGTCCCAGTGAAGAGAGGGACAATGTTTATATAAAGCTGTGGTAATGTTCTCCCAGAGCAATGCCTCCTGACAGCATGTGAAGCACATTAAACCATTAAATCTTTCCTTGAGCAGGAGGTGCCTGGAAACATCAGGAGGGAGATGGTGTGTGTGTGTGTGCGTGTGTGTGTGTGTGTGTGGTGGAGGGCCACAAACAGTGTACCTGCACACACACTGCTGTTCCTTTTCCTGTTAAATGACTCGATACATTTCTCTAGTCTTAAAAAAACACATTTCTCAGCTCATGCTTTTTTCTTTTTTTAAACTTTTTCCGATGCCTGGGTTTTTCCAAACAGGAGGGGCATTGAATTTAACTTTGAAAGGTGAAGGTGTATGCACTCAGGGTCTGGACTAACACTCTCACAAACAACATTTTTATCCAACACCAGAGTCTCACTTCGCCCACCATCTTGGATTGTGAGGGAGTGGAAGGAAACTCAGTCTATTAACCACAGTGTATTATAAAACAGCCATGTCTCTCAAGAGGAGAGTAGGCATGTCTAAATCCTTTATGACTAGAAATGTGTAATTAATGTTTTATGTAGCCCTACCCTGAGCTTTGTGGGGTTACATAATATGAATGTAAATGCACTCCGACTACACTTCACAACCCTCAACAAAACAAATACACAGAATTTGTGACTTGCTTCATTAAAAACAGTTAAATCTCCTCTAAATTCAGGTTTTTAATCCACTTGCAGGTGAAACAGAAATGTTTAGGAAGCAGCGACATTTAAATAAACAAATAAAGCACCTCATTGGTCGTAAAGGTTAACCACACCTCCATTAACTGCATAGTAAACAAGCCTGTTTCCTCTTGTTTCCAGTCTTACAGCTAAGCTAAAATAACTGGGTGCTGCCAGTAGTTTCATATTTAGCATAGACCAGGGGCTGGCAATCTGCGGCTCCAGAGCCAAATGCGGCTCTTTAGCCCCTCTCCAGTGGCTCCCTGCGGCTTTGACAGAAAAGTATATGGAAATGAACTGGCTGTGGCTAATAAGCGGGCTACAACATTTGTTTCTTCCTCTTCCATTAATTTATTACCATCACTGCAAGACAGTACTAACACATTGCAGCTTAGGGGTACAGCAACTTCTCTTCACTGTTAAGCATCAGACACTCACTCTCTTTTGTGTACCACTCGTACCTCTCCCCCCAAAACAAGGGCAGGTAGGACCCAATTACTTCATTCATAACCAAGGGAACACAATGACTCCACTTAAACACCACACATGAAAATACAAATGAAACAAAATACAAAGTATATATGACACTGAAATAATAATTTATCCGTAACTCAATAATGGTGAATCTTTCTAATTTAAATCTCAGCAAGAGAGCAAATGATGGTATTTCCCAAATGTCGCACTATTCCTTTAACTATACAGTCAACAAATCAGGGCTTTCCCCAGCACTGGTGACTAAACAAAGAAATAATCTGTATTCAGTTTGATCTGTTGGCCACTGCAGAGAGCATTAACAACAGACGGTTATAACAATACCTTCAGCACAATACCATAAGCTATAATTACTCCAGGGGTCACACACGGTGTTAAAAATTATTGTTAGGATGTGCTGCACCAAAAGAAAGGCATCAGCTATAAAATAAATTCACGAGTGCATTCATTTTTAATAGTATATAATTATTGTTCTTGTCGTATGTGACAACAAAAACCCTCTCACGTGGAAAAACAGTGTTTATTTTGATCACTGACCGGAACTGATCAGATGCTCACAGGCATGGATGGGACACATTACCATTATACTGTATGTATTGATCTTATAATCACAGCAGCTGAGTAACATTGGACTATCGACTTATGTCCTCTGCTTTTATGCTGAATAGAAGCTGCTATAAACCCCGGCATCCACTGAATGTGTTGAATCCTGCTGTGTGTGTGTGTATGTGTGTGTGTATGGGGGGGATTTAGGAACCCGACAAAAAGAGGGCATGTGAGGGGAGAAGAGGATCATCATCCCCTCCAGCTATTTACATTTTAAATGTTATTACATAACTCATGAATTTTGGAGCTTGAATCGATTAGACTTATGTAATGGCCCACTGAGCTGCTGTACATATAACCGTGTCCCCAATAAACCTGACCTGAGATCACCTGTAGGCTTAAAAGTGGAGTCTTCAGTAATGGCACTGAGGAGTAGTTTGACCAGACCTGCAGGGAAAGACTATAACTTGTATCAGAGGAGCTTTCTTTCCACATGAAGACAAATAAAGCAGCATGAAATACAACAATGTGCTGGATACATGTAAACTGAATCCTCTGCTACAAGAGAAATGTTCAATAATCCAGTGACATTTCTTAAAGACTGGATATAATGTTAAAAAAAGATATCAATATCAAGAAATAAAATATGACCATTTAAGAGTGTTTTTCTAAGTATTACATGAGTAACACTAAGTTGAAAATACTATCATAACAATAGCACAATGTAACGACACTTAATTGATTTTCTCTTTGCCATTTGCTTTTGGTCAGCTAAATTGCAAATATTTTTCCATCTTTATAAATGTAATTGGTTATGTGGCTGCACATCTGAGCCAAGATGTCCAAAAAAATCACCAAAAAAACATGATTTTTATAGAGACATGACGTCCAAGCCACTCTCTAATATACTAATGTCACCCAAGACAACAGTAAATTGACGTAAGTGCGTTAGTGTATTGCAAAATGATCCCCTGAAGTCGACACTGGCCAGGTTTATGAATCTGAGTACGCTCTAGCTCTCTGATTTCTTTCAAGAGACAAACATCTCAGATGACGACATTTCATTTTGGATGAACGGCATTTCATCAGTTCCATGTTGAAATCTCAAAGCTATTACTCATCTTTTGATGCCAGTGTGTCAGTTTGAAGTTCAAACTACAAAAACGCAGGACGAGTCAAGGGCACCGCCTGGTGGACAAACAGTTGTATAACTTCCTCTTTAATGACCCAGTAAAGGCTGACCTGGTGGTGTTAACTGTGTTGCAACTTTTGTCACAAGATCACAAGAAGATAAGTGTTCCTTAAAATAGGTTGATCACATCTTAATCAACAAACACATACTCTTACTTTGGAGGTTTAGGAGACAGGCTGCCTCAGTTATATACCTCAAACTGAGTTGTTAAACCTCTGTAGAATGCAACTAATGACATTTAGGATTTCAGTTAATTATTTCATGCCAAAGTTGCTCGTTTAATGGACATTTTAACTTAAATACTGAAATAATATAAAAAGTATGTTTTCTTTAGTGTATGAAGATAAGATTTTTGTGTTTTTGTTACCTTAAAATGAGCCATTTAATAAATTAAACCCTGGCTCTAGATAGGGCCATTTATATTTTTGCATGTTGTGACAAGCAGCATCAGGAAAACACCACCTTTTTTTTTTAACTTAAAACTGCTTTATTCTGCGTTTTAACTGGTTTTAATCATCTGCTTTGTTTGTTATGGAGAGAAAGAGGCCTCTGGGGGTAATTTGGCTCCTGATAAAAACCACCTGAACGTCTGGATCTGAGGTTGTCAGAGAGAAAAGGTGAGCACACATTAGCAGGTGCTCATCAAGTAGCCTGTCTTCACCATGCCGAACAGTGTCGGAGAAACAGTGATTTGTAACATGAATTTGCTTTATTCTGCATTTTTCTGTTGTAAACTGCCTGTCCGTTTGTTTTGGAGGGTACAAGACTTTGGCGGATAATCCAGCTAACGATAAAACCCTGAGGTGAGCGATCAGAGAAGAAAGGTGAGCACACATAGCAGGCTGAACAATGAACACGAAAGGAATTCTAACCAGGAGCTGGTTCAGCTGGTTAAAATCTGCAATCCTCACTGGCAGATGCCACTAAATCTCCCTCAGTCTTACACGCAGCTCCTTTAAGTTAAATATCAAAGATTTGAAATTATAAGTAAGATTCTGTTTCCTGGTGCTACCAAGCATGAAAAGTTGGCAATTGACCCTCTCTGTTCAACAATAAACAAGGCTCTGAAACACAGCGTGTTACCAGAGTTGTTAGCAGTCGGATGGTTGATTTAGCACTTAAGCTGAAACAATTTGTGTGGTATTAATCATCTGCAAAACAATGACAAATGGGACCAAAGTGCAGGCATTTAATTTAAAACTAGCAAATGAAATGACTCATGAATCTCACAGCGTGGGGGTGTCTCTCCACATAATGGCGCACTTTTCTCCCAGCTGTTCTTTCCCTCCATTTCTCCCGATCAGCACATTAGACAACAATAAAAAGAGAAAGCAATAGTAAGGGTGTACATAACACTACGAGCATATGCTACATAATCCAATCCAGTCACACTGATTGTTTAATGCTCTGTAATTTTGAGCATTTTAAACCCTCAAAGTGTTGAGTTTCTAAAAGTATTTTTGTATTTGCACTGAACATGGACTGCACTGGGCTGTATACAGGTGTTGTACACTTGATACCAGCAGAAAGGAACTTCAGTCGAGGGGACATTCAGTCTCCAGAGGCTCCCATGACTATCAGCAGTGTTGCAGTATTGCATTGCAGTATTAAAGAACCCCACCCCGTTTGGATTTTTGCAGCCAAAGTGTATGTCATTCTGCAAGCATCTCTGACCACTGCAGAGAGCCCGGAGCACTTCCACTTCTAACATGGAGATGAGGAGAGGGTCAGGCACAAACAGAAGCATAATGGATTTCTTTATGACTGAGGCTGCATGAGCTTTTCATTACTGTGAGGACGGCAGCAGCAGCAGCAGCAGCAGCAGCAGCATTTTAAGGTTGTTATTCCAAAACAACTCAGGAAAGTTTTCTAAGGCTGAGTGTTTTATACATTTCTGTCATGTGTCTGAATGCACTAAAACATACATTTTAATTAATGTACACATTTTGATTTTATTCAGATGATAAAAATATAAAACTGTGACACACACACATATGCAACCCTGTAATTCTATACTAGAGAGGACCCTCATTGACATCATGTATTCCCTAGCCTTCCACCTTCACCTTAAAGGGACAGTTCACCCCCAAATCAAAAATAAACATTTTTCCTCTCACCCTGTAGTGCCGTTTATTTATCAGTCTAGATTGTTTTGGTGTGAGTTGCCCAGTGTTGAAGATATCTCCTACAACATGGCCCTCGATTTGTGGCGCTCAAAAAAATCCATTTGAAAAACTCAACAGCAATGTCTCTTTCCAGAAATCATAACCTGGTTACTCAAGATAATCCACAGACCTAGCTGTGAGCAGTTTCATGTAGAAACTATTTTCTTTCTACCAAACTACACCCACCAACTGTATCACCACACAGAAAGAAACGTTTATCTACTGCTAGCTCACCTAGCATCACTAAGCTAGCTAAAATTACAGCTCAAATGGGGAGGACGCCATTAATGTTTACATCTCATGCTGTCTCAAGCCTCACGTCAATGAGTAGATGCACACTTCCCTCTGCGTCATGATAATGTTGGTGGGTGTAGTTTCAAAGAAAGGAAATAGTTCCTCCATGAGATTCATCACAAGCTGAGTGCCATCGTGTTCCATTATATTTAAGAGAAGACGGCGGTTATCTCCAACACTCTGCAACTCACACCATAATAATCTGGACTGATAGATAACACTACAGGTAAGAGGTAAAATATGTATTTTTGGTTATGGGGTGAACGGTCCCTTTAACCATTGCAATTAAATGCCTAACCTGAACACTTTCACCTCTATTTTAGCCTAAGTCTACCCCGAACCTTAGAACTAAATCTGAACCCTCAAACAGGCCTGTGAAGGTCTATCCAGAGGTGAGAAGCAGCCAAAATGTCTTCACTCTCATGGTCTTAAACCAAAATTGGTTCTCACAAAGATAGATGTGCAAGTACACACACACACACACACTCACATGCTGTAAATGAATACAGAGTACAGTGACACACCCCCCAGACTAAATGCCTTGGTCTGCGTGAATGTTTTTTTCAGGGACACCTCACTGGTGATGACATGCCGGAGAGCAGGAGCCACAACCTCTAGCTTTGAATGTGCGTGCACGCACACACACACACACACACACACACACACACACACACACACACACACACACACACACACACACAATCCACGCAGGAAGAGACGGGAGCAGGTGGCGAGCCAGGGGTATGCTCTGGTTCTGGCAGGGTATTTATAACCTGCATGAGTAGGGGCTGTCACCTCTAAACAGCTATGAAAATGCTGAAAATAGGTGCGGGAATGAGTGTGTGTGTGAGTGTGTGTGTGTATGTGTGTGTGAGAGAGAGAGAGAGAGTGAGACAGAGAAAAAAACACACTACAAACAACATTAAGAACTCCTGGACTGTTTGCATGTATGACATATTTCATTCCTCTCCACTGCAGAGTCCACCCATTCAGTTGGGACTATGTTATCATAATTTGGCATGGTCACACACACACACACACACACACCTACACACACACACACACACACACACACACACACACACACACACACACACACACACACACACACACACACACACACACACACACACAGAAATTCAGACAGACACACACAATCAGGGCTTTAGGGGATTTGAAGCCACATGTGATCTGAGTAATGTTTTTGTTCCAGTAAGATCCAGGAGTTCACTTGTAGAGCTGTGTGAAAATAAAGTGACACTACTTCAAATACATTTTTCTATCTTTGTCCTTTTACTCTGACGTATAACATGCCTGAGTATGATTTACCCCGACATGTGAGAACACACACATTCTGGTGCGTAGCCTCGGTGCTAAACCAACAGACACTTTTTATTTTAAGTCTCTGTAAAAACCCTCCGGAGGCTTTACGTGGCTTCCTCCTAAATCCATACATGCTCCTAAATAGAGCCGGCAGCCAGGCAGACGACGGGTCGGAACCGGGCAGTAACTTATACCACTTCCTCTTGACCCCCGGGAGACATGATTAAGAGGGATCAAGTGGGTCATCCACCACCGTCTGTGTCTATTTTTTTCCACGTTCTTTGCCACTGATCCCATTGTACACAGCGGGAATGACACATCTACAAGGACATTAAAATCTAACTTTTAACAATTCTCATTAACATACCTAGTGCGTGCAACTCATGCTTCTGATGCAGGTCTAAATGGGACCTGCAAAACACATGTTTATCCTTCGGTATGTGAGCATGTCCGGCATGAGATGCTTCTGTTCTATTTAACGCTGGCAAAAACAGAGGAGGAATATTTCGTAAGAGCGAAAGGCTTTGGAGTCATCCAATTTGGAAACGTAGTGGTAATTCTTTGGATTCCTTTGGTTGATAGTGTGCAGTGAATGAAGTGTAGAACAATTAAACAAAGTTTGGCTTCTCCTGCTGAGTCAAAGACAAAGCATAAGCAGTGTTTATGGTGATTTAAAACAACTATATTACTGTAATAACATCCAGGACCATCATGTGTTGGTTCTATCAATCTTGTGCTTTGTTTATACTCAAACTCCAAACAGCTCTTTCCCTATATGGAGACATTTCTGCCATGTTCAGTTACATTTACAGCTCCCTAAAGAGCATTTATTCACTTACCTCAGCAAGTTGAAGGATCTCAGGATGCACCTCAGGGTCCGCCTTTATGGGGATTCCTCCTGTGTCAGTATCAGGACCATGTTTCTTCATCCTGCCGGCGCTCGTGCTGTGAATGCACCCCATACCTCCAGCAGACACCTCTTTTGCCCTGTATCTTTAGTTTCCTTTACTCTTATCCGCTCTTCCAACATACAAGTGCTTTGCTCCAGAAGGTCCTCCTCTTCTTCTCCTCCTCTCAGCGCCTCATGTTTTGATGGGCCTCCTTACTTTTCTGCGACAGCTAACGTCTTCCTCCCCAGCATGTTCCTTCTTCCCCCCAGTGACTCCTCACACCTCTGCCCGTCTCTCTGACAGCTTGTCCTGCCTTGAAATCCACCCCAGATGACTTTTTTCCCCTCCTTTCCCCCTCCTCTCTTCTTACAACCTCTCTTTCACCCCTCCAGAAAGTGTCACCAAGCACAGACCCTCTCCTCTTACACTCTTCCCTGTCCCTTGCTCCCCGGCTATCCTCACTCTCAAAGCATGCAAGCACACACTCACCACCTCTCTCTTCCCTTCCCCCTTTCCACTTGCCAATACCTTCGTCTCTTCCCTTCGCCTCTACAGACCCTCAAATGCCTCGTACGCCGCTCTCTCCCGCTGCACACTTACAGACCCTCCACTCTTCCCCTCCCTCCTTCCCTCTCTTGCTCCATCAGGCTCCTCTTGCTGTCTCTCCATGGGGGAGAAGGGGGCAGCTGTTTTGGCTTGTTGATGTCAGGCCCTTCCCCTTTCCTTTGGCTTCACTTCAGCCCCTCTCACTCTCCTCTTCCTCATGGGGGAGTGATTAGATAGAGCTTCTTTCACACACGTCATCCCTCTAGACTCTGTAACTTTGCACATGAGAACATACTGTTGTAGGCTCGATCCCACTTCTTCCTCCTGTCAGCTTGTGTGAGGATGTTTCACTGCTTGCATTTTTAGTAAACAGGATCCCTGCATCTCCCTTGGATGGGAAAATGCAGAATGTAACGACCTCTGAGACCCTGTTTGATCAGACACATGACATCAACATAAAATGTCCTTCCTTTTATCCCCTCAGCTTTTCACTGAAATGAAAACAATGATAGGCTCTGTGCTTAAATCTCAGATCTGCTTCTCCCCTCGTTGAATTCCTTCAGCTCTCCCTCTGTAACACACACACATAACTGTGTTTCCCAAAACTGGGTTCTCCAGACAAAATACTGCTTGAAGCTGGAGGTTTTAGGGTTGTGAGGGGAAAAATCTCCAACAATAAGCTCTTTCTAAAACCATGTTTTTGGCCTCCGGTTAGACCATACAAAGCGGCCCTTGGTTTAAAGTGAGACAAATCTGTGGCTGCGAGCTAAATTAGGCGACAAAACCATCAGCATGCATTAATAAGAGCATAAGTAAAATCCTCAGCAGCCTCACAGATGCCTCTGTATTACAGCTCCAGTGACGACATCAGGGGACACAGCGTAGTTGACCTTGACAGATTATATGTATTTAAAATGACTGCATGATGATTGCAAATTTCACTTGATACATCATCTAGGGACCTGAATGACGCAAACCTGAGTCATGTTGTGGCTTGAAGTGGAGGGAAAGACCCTCCTGTGTGGACCAGCTGCTGACTCACATGGCAACAGGGGTGGGGGCGAATGGTGGTGGGTGGGTGCACAAACACACATATTTAGCCCTCTTTATACTGACACAGTGCTACAAGAAGTGTTCAGAGCTTTACTTAGGTAAAAGTAGTACAATGTAAAAATGCATTAATGTGTACGACAGAGAGTACTTTATTATTCCCAGTGGGTAATGTTAAATTACGGCAGCTTAGAGCAAAAGAGACAAAGATAATAATGAGCATAAAAATGATAAGAAGCATTGTCATAATGTATCTGGGGAGGTAAAGCTATTAACCACTTCCTTAGAAACTCTTTATCTAAAGATAAAGTTTCTCTGGTTGGCATTGCCCTGGCCTCCAGCACCACCATAAGGAACCTCAGAGTAATATTTGATCAAGAGTTGTTCTTTAACTCCCATATAAAACAAGCTTCACAGACTGCATTCTTTCACCTGCGTAATATAGTAAAAAAACAGGTATATCCTGTCTCAAATAGATGCAGAAAAATTGGTCCACGCATCTGTGACTAGGCTGGATTACTGCAATTCCTTGTTATCAAGTTGCACTAACAAGTCTCTAAAGACTCTCCAGCTGATCCAGAACGCGGCGGCACGTGTACTGACAGGAACTAAGAAAAGAGATCATATTTCTCCTGTTTTAGCTTCTCTGCACTGGCTCCCTGTAAAATCCAGAATTGAAATAAAAATCCGTCTCCTAACTTACAAAGCTCTACATAATCAGGCTCCATCATGTCTTAGAGAGCTCATAGTGCCCTATTATCCCACCAGAACACTGCGCTCTGAGAATGCAGGGTTACTTGTGGTCCCTAAAGTCTTTAAAAGTAGAACAGGAGCCAGAGCCTTCAGCTATCAGGCTCCTCTACTGTGGAACCATCTTCCCGTTTCGGTGCGGGAGGCAAATACAATCTCTACATTTAGGACTAGACACTAGAGTGTGGATACCCGACCCGAGCCCGATGGGACCCGTCAGAACCTGACGGGTTGGTCTAGGTTTGGATAACAAGTCAGAAATTGTGCTCAGGTTCGGTTCGGGTTCGGCCCACTTGACATGCTGCTGTGTTGTGCTATGGCCTATTCAAGTGCTGGAATTTGTTATTTATGTGACAACGCCTGAACGCAACACAGGTTCTGCTGCAACTGAGTGTACGTGTTGCAACCATGATAACAATAACTATGCCACGCAACAAACTGCGTCAAGCTCTGGTCGGGTCGGGCTTGGTTATAACTGTCTCAGACTTGGGTTGGGTTCGGTCAGGAAAATGCAGCGCTAGCTGCACTTTTCTAGACTTAAGACTTTCCTTTTTGATAAAGCTTATAGTTAGGGCTGGCTCAGGCTTACCTTGAACCAGCCCCTAGTTAGGCAGATATAGGCTTCCTATGACACACTGAGCCACTTCTCTCCTTCTCTCTCTTCATTTGCTAACTCATTACTCATTGCTAACTCCACTGTCTCGCAGGTTCCCTCAGATCACAGTTGCGCCTAGATCGTAGGTCATGGCTGCACTGCTGCCATAGTCCTCGCTGATGCTCACTACTACTGCTATGATTATTAGTCATACTTCTACATTATCATACACATCAATACCAGTGCAACTTAATACAGCACTGTTATGTCACATTACTTGTTCACTTTTCTTACCTTGTGCAACACAGCATATCTACACTGTGAATTCCATGCAATATTTATTTATTCCCCAACGTGAACCTCACTGCAAAATGTCTGCTACTAATATTCTTCACAGTGTGCCTCTCTATGGTATCTGCCTTTGCAGGGCAACACTGTTTAATTTGATCTTACAATGTTTTAAATTTTAATGCTACACACCGTGTGTATTACATCCAATGTGCAATCATCCTGTACAGCTGTCAATATATACCCATACATATATTAATATATACATATTCTTTTTTCCATGTGTGCATAAGGGTAAGGTGTATATAGTATAAATATTATTGAGTGTGTAGTTGTGTCTCAACTTGTTTTTCTAGCTGTGCAGTTTGAGCTGCTGTAACGTGAATTTCCCTGGTGTGGGATCAATAAAGTTTTATATTATCTTACATGTGATTATTATTGTCACATATACCATCACATATAATATATACATAGAACACATATACTATCAAAAAGTACTATTATTATTCAGATTTTTATAATTATTGATGTTGCTGTGCACCCCTGTCTCTCTCTTGCTTTCTACATCTATTGCACGTCTGTCCATCCTGGGAGAGGGATCCCTCCTCAGTTGCTCTTCCTAAAGTTTCTACCATTTCTTTTTTCCCGTTAAAGGGTTTTTTTGGGAGGGGGGGCTTATCCGCTGTGAAGGGTCCAAGGACAGAGGGATGTCGTACGCTGTAAAAGCCTCTGAGGCAAACTGTGACTAGTGATAATGGGCTTAAATAAAACTGAATTGAAAATGAAATACATGAACTGTTGGCTGGTTTAATTCATAACCAAATCTCATTAACATAACTAGTGCATACAGCTCGTGCTTCTGATGCAGGTCTAAATTGGACCGGCAAAACATGTTTATCCTTCAGCATGCGAGCATGTGCGGCATGAGATTCTTCTGTTCTATTTAATGCTGGCCAAAACAAAGAGGAGGAATATTTCGTAAGAGCGAACAGCTTTGAGTCCAGTTTGGAAACATAGTGGTAATTCTTTGGATTCCTTTGGTTGATAGTGTGCAGTGAATGAAGTGTAGAACAATTAAACAAAGTTCAGCTTCTCCTGCTGAGACAAAGACAAACCCTAATCAGTGTTTATGGCTATTTGAAACAACTGCATTACTGTAATAGCATCCAGGACCATCATGTTTTAGATCTATCAATCTTTTGCTCTGTTTATACTCAGAGCTACAAATAGACCCAACACACTGCTGTGTTCAACCAGAATGTTTACAGTTCCCTAACCCTCTGATGTCAGTTGGTAAAAACACATTTGTAAATTTTCTTTTTTTTTTTTTTTTGGCCATAAAATTGACTAAGTAAACACGATCCCAAGAAAATTTCCAAATATATTTTAGAGGGTTAGAGCAACACCATACTATAATGGTGAGGAATGAAAAACAAGTGTTACTGGTTAATTTTTTCTACCAGCATTTAAGACAGTACTCTACTGGAAAATATTAACAAAAAATTTTGAGTTCAAAAGTCATACCATTTGAAATTAGAAAAACATAAAAAATGAACTCTTTTCATGAGTTTATTTGTCTGAACATTACCTTCAGACAAAACTATACCACTGTGGAACAGCCCATAGGAATTAATATGTAAAAGAGGGTGAGCATATATCAGCAAACTTTACAACTATCGTAACCATCTTTAGAATAAGATAGGGAGTTATATTTCAGTGTTTGACATTTAAATGCCTGTTTTCAGTTTCCTGTCCTGTTTCTTTCTTTAAATACTGTATGTCGCCACATTTTGTTGTGTTGCAGCTTGTTGTCTTCCAAACCTCTAAATCCTGATTCACCCTCACTACCATCAACTGGGAGAGCTAATTTTATCCTCCTATTCTTTGAAGAGTCACAGAATAATATTGCATTCATCTTGTAAGTAACAAATGAGTGTAAAATAGAAGCATGCAGTATGCTCTGCAGAGAGGTCTGACAAGCCCAAACTCACAGTCCAAACTTTATTAAAACTAACATCATTAAGCTTATCTAGGTTAATATGTTGGAATAAAAACTGTGATGCCTGTTATGTATTTAAACAGAATATAAACCTAAACACGAAACACCAAAAACTGTCATGGTGGGATTCCTTTATACAACAGTGTTGCTTCAAGGCATCGTTTGAATTTTACCAATTTTCTGTTACTTATTTATCAAAAAAAAAAATATATCTTTGTACAATACAAAAATCAAACTTTACTCATCTGTTATTGTGAATCAGTTTTTTTTTTAAATAATGTTGTCAGACCATTATTGTGGAGAGAGTTGATGGAGCTGAACCATGTGAGGAAGGCCCCCAACAAAGGGACTCAACATGGGCTCCAGAAAGTCATGTTACAATATAAATAGTGCTACTGGTTTCCTTTGGACTCTGGCTCTTTTTTAAAGTATTGCAACCTAACTGACGATGTATTGTGCGAGTGTAAACAGCCAAAAATGCATATAACCTAGAGGTAACACGGCCATAGAGGGCTTAAGTGCAGTTATTGGTTTAATTTAAAACCACATATTATATTTTATGAGGACGTAATGTTTTGTACGTAAAAAGTAACCAAAGGTGTCACATAAATGTAGTGCAGTAAAGAGTACAACATTCCCCTCTGAAATATAGCAAAGTATAAAACGGCTTTAAATGAAAATATTAGTAGTTTATTAGTAGATTATTTGGAGAAACACTCTACAACCTCACAATGAAGAGGAACCCTTAGCAGTCTTTGCTATCATGAGGAACTACATTGAAAGCACAAAATGGCACGGGTGATTTCCTTTTTTCTTTAACCCTGATGTTTTTTCCTAGACAATGCCTGAATTCAGGTACAAGACTTTCTATCTTATGGATTTTCCTTGTCAGTGCCTCCATTAACAGAGACATAGATTAAAAAAATAAGCAAAAGCCTTTTGTAGCTTTCAGATAATTGTCTAAACAGCGAGTCAGCATCTTTCTGTCACACCCACGCTCCCTGAGTGACCACTTAAATATCGACAATCTACTTTAAAATGAACAGACGCTTAATGCATTCACTTGAGAAAAAATATTGCCGTTTTTCTGGATTAACAGCATTATGTCAGAATAAAGAATTTGTGATGGAAAAATCTAATTAAATTACCAAGATAATAAGCTCAGAAACTCGTTTTTCTTGTTAACTTAGAAAATAAAAATTTAAAAAAATGTCTTGAAATTTGAGATAATGATCTTTTTAATTCAGAAAAACAGGGCAGATTTTTTTCTCAAGTGGTGGAATTACGCTTCTGTAAAAATTAATGTATGCTCTGAACAAACACGTCTGATTTGTTCCTCTGTTACTCTGGCAATTACTGAGCTTCAACAAACACACACTTCTTCATAATGAGTCTAATTATTTCCCATTAAATATTAAACACATATAAATCTGTATCAGCAGGTATTTTTGAAACTACACTGACACACGCTTGTTAACAGTCACCACTCCTGCTGTCTGTCTCTAGTGTGCTAATGTCCACTGAAAAGTTTGTCCTGCTGCTGAGGGGTCTAGATGAGTCCAGTCTTACAGCAGAGTGGGTGCCCTCTGTGTCTGTGTGTGTTTGTGTATGTGGGATGTGACGCTCAGCAGGATCCTAACCAGCTGTCACCAGGAGCCCGGCCCTCAGCAGGAGGTTGAGACTGAAGAAATACTGTGGAAATGTTGTGTCTCACAGACCACACCAGGAGAACAGTGAGCAGGGGAAAATACTTTGTTGTTGTTGCACATAAAAGCAAAGTGTTTGATGATGCAACACGCAATCAGACGACTGAAACAGCTTCATGGTCAATTTTTAAAAAATGAAACATTGTCACAAAACTGTTGTGGGCCTTGTCGTGTCATTACAGACAACACTTTAAAGTATCTGAAGCAAAAAAATCTGCACATATTTTTCCTCCTACCTGTAGTGCTATTTATCATCTATATGTTTCGGTATGAGTTGCGGTTTTGGAGGTAACAGCTGTAGAGATCTCTCAGATATAATAGAACCAGGTGGCACTCAGCTTGTGGTGCTCAAAGCAACGTCTCTCTCTCAGGAAGTTATGACCTGGTGACTCAAGATAATCCACAGACCTTGCTGTGAGCAGTTTTAAGGAACTATTTTCTTATGACAAAACTACACCCACAAACTGAATCACTGTGCAGAAGGAAGCATGCATCTACTGCTAGCTCACTTAGCACCACTGAGCTAGCTAAGGTTACAGCTCAGCCGAGGAGGACGCCATTAAAGTTCACATCTTGTGCTTTTATGAGCAAGAACCTGTCGTTCATGAACAGATGCAACTTCCTTCTATGCAGTTTGACCACTTATTAAGTGTAGTTTGGTAGAAAGAAAATATGCTGAACAAAAATTTTAATGCAACACTTTCAATTTTTGCTGCATTTTTTTTTCTTATGCACTCATTAGATTTATTTCTCTCAAATTTGTGTTAGTGAGCACTTCTTCTTTTCCAAGATAATCCATCCATCTGACAGGTGTGGCATCAAGATGCTGATTAAACAGCAGCTGCACAGGTGCACCTTGGGATGGTCACAATAAAAGGCAGCTCTAAATTGTGCAGTTAAATCACACACACAGTGCCACAGATGTCTCAGGTTTTGAGGGAGCGTGCTGTTGACATGCTGACTGCAGGAATGTCCATCAGAGCTGTTGCTGGGAAACTGAATGTTCATTTCACTATCATAAGCCATCTCCAGTGTGGTTGCTGTGGATTTGGCAGTACATCCAAGTGCTCCCTAACACGGATTTGAACAGATTTGTGACCAAAATTTGAGAGAAATATATCTATTTAGTACATGAAAAACTCTGTGTTTAGTTTTTGTTCAGTGTAGTTGCTGCAGGAAACGGCTCACAATAAGATCTGTGGGTTATCTTGAATAAATGGGTCATGATTTCTGAAAAAAAGACATTGCTGTCAAGTCTTTTTTTGTGCTTTGAGCAACACAAGCTGAGTGCCATCTAGTTCCATTATATTCGAGAGAAGGCAGACATCTCTACAGCTAATTTCTCCACTTGGCAACTCACACCAAAACAATCTAGACTGATAAATAGGACTACATTTTGGATTTTGAGGTGAACTGTCCCTTTGAATACATATTTTTTTATCCTTGGCCTGAATGCCCTCAGTAATGCATACATAAACAATGACCACATACTATTTGAATGCACATAATGACCCCAATTTATTGCAAATTGGAAGACATGTTCATGTAATCTCATGGAAACCTTCACATCCTGCTATAGGCAAAGCCAGACCTTCCCAAAATATCTGTATTCCTCACTTCAGGAAAGCTGAATGATTTAGACAGCTGTGGAGAATCTCTAAGACGGCTGGAAACGACCATTATGAGCCTTTAATTGATTGGATTATTTTGTCAGAAGGTGTAGATATAGAGAGACATCGGTACAATGATTGTAGATGATAGTAATGGCACTTGATTGACTCTCTGGGTGAGAATCGTGTCGCGGCTTTCTCTCTTTGAAATACAAGTCACTCCTGCAATACTTTGTTCTATTACACAGTCCTCTCCTTTGTTGAACGGCGGCACACATGATGACAAATGTTTATAAATTAGTAACCAGTCTCAACATTCATGACTGTTAGCATTGGAAGACAGGATATTCTCGACCAATTTTTCATGAATGAATTTAAGAGATTGATTTAAAATAACTCTATAATACCAAATTATTTACTAATGAATAGTTACGCATTTAATCTGGGAATTATGCAAGTCAATAAGTCAAAAGTTGCTAAAAATTAAAAAACAAGTTCCACTTAGTAAACTACATCTTCTGTCAGATCATCCAACCTCACCACACCTGTGATTCACAAATATACAAATTCATTTTTTCCCCACTTTTTCCATTTATTTATTACAATTAATTCAATGTTATCCATCACTTTTCCATGTGTCAGCTACTCCTTTTTTCCATTTTAAAACAAGTCCAGTATGTGACTATTCTTAAGAAGCTGAATAGTCCTGAAGGTGGGGCGGGGGAGGGAGGATGGGTGGGAGTTTTGAAAGTAAAGGACAGGTTTGTAGGAGGAAAGGAAGGAGGGAGTGATGTCCTCCCAGGAGCCTCGTCCATGTGAGGAGTTTTTTTCATAAGCTATGTGAGATTATTTTTTTTCTGCGGTCGTCGTTTTCTCCTCTTCTTGCGCTTTCAGGCCTCTTCTCGTTATTCGCTCTCTATTCTACGTCCTCTGCGTCGTCTCCTTGGTCTCCGTCCATTAGCAAAGCGGCGTACTTACTGGCTGAGCTGAACTTCTGAAAGCAAAACAAAACAGGACCTGGATCAGTACAGTTAGCTTTGGACGCTTTACAAATAGAGGGCATACAAGAGAAAAGAACTTTCTCAAGGATTAAACATCAGGGACAATTAATTTATGACTGATGAAGGGCTGTTTATTCACTGTGAATACAGGAGGATGTTTTGGAAACCTATAATGTGGGGGAGCACTGCTAAAACAACTTGAAGCTTTCAGGAAACCCTTTAATGAAGAATAATTTAGGTGACGTCAAAGTCTGACTTATCCTTGGCTGTAAAGGACTTACGGGGGTTGGGGTTTCTTCGAATTTCTTTGGCTCTGGGGGTGGTCTGGAGTCTCGGTCTCTTCTGTTATCCCTTCTACAATCAGAGCGAACACTGAGGTTAAAATTTATTGGTAGACCTCAGTGCTGAAGAGTTGACCCTTGCTGTGAATCCTCAAGCACACACAGCTAGAAAGACAAACTAAAGGATCATCTAAAAATTTACATCTACAAGCTGCTTGGCACCCAGTTCACACTGCGCCCAGTTCTCAGAAGCCTCAAATAAAATTCAGAAATGTCAAGAATTTCAGGTCCAATTAATGTTGTACTGTTGATGTTTGGCACTCAAACTGATCATTTCCTGCTGCATCATGGGGACTGTGACTATTTGGAGTAGAAAAGGTAAAGCATTAAAAGTGAACACTGGAAATCCTGGTGTCCACAACACTACCAACAATGAATGCATCATCAGTTGTGTAACTGAGCATAGGCCATTCTTTACAGATGCCCAGTCAATGTCCTCCCTGTCTCATTGAGAACTCTGGAGTCACTAGCTTAGGATGGCTGACCTGTCTGCCTCCTTTCTTCGGTCTCTGTTGGGCCCCTCTCCTCGACCCCGCCCTGCTCCAGGCCCTGCAGGCCCCCCTCGTGCCCGTGGGGGCCCCCGGTCCCGACGCACACCATCAGCCTTGTTCTCATCTTAAAGGAGAAGCCAGACAGTTGAGTGAAGGGAGGTTGTTGGACGTCATACAGTAGACTACACTCACAACACACTGCAGCATGAAAAGCCACTGGGTTGGATTCAAGAAGTGTTAGTCACTGATGTAGGGCCAAATGAGAGGTGCACAACTGACTGAATGCAAGCTCAACTCATTTCAATTTAATATTGGCTTGACGATTGTTCCAAATGTTTCCAAAAGAATAATATTAATAATAAAAAAAAACAAGTCCTGTTCTGGTACAGCACTGCAAATCATGTAGGTGGTTTTCACATTTGGCCAGATTTCTTCTGAAGCTGATATTAGAAGTCAGAATTGTGGTGCATGTGGATATTATTCTGCACCGTATAAGTCACTCTGATTATTTGTACAGCAATGCAGATTAATAATGTGAGACATATTTCAGTGCTCCCCTTGTAATGAATACACTCTGAGTTTATGACCTGCTTCTCTTAGAAGTTCTCACTTTGCCAAATATGTCCATTATGATAGTTATGAAGTAGTGTGATATGTAAGGATACAGCTGTTCTTGCACCTCATCATGTAAATGAACCAGTCTTAATGAAAAACACTGGAACTCTCTGATGTAACTCATGTAAAAAAAATGGTATATGTACAATAAAAAATTGACTCCCTGTCTGTATAGTCAAGTTTGACCTTTTATGGACTTAACTAAGTTAGATGAAAACCTCAGACTCCAGTTTTTAATGAAGCTGCCTTTCTGGACCACACAGGAGTCTGAAACCATTTTCATTTCAGCATCGACGATCACAAAAAGAAAAACGAAAAACTCTGCATCTGGCCTTGGAGAGCAATTTTCTGCCGGTTTAGCCAAACTTAACTGAAGCTGTCAAGCTAGTCCACAATCAACAAAGACACTGCTGAAAGAGGACCACAGCACAAAACGCAATTTTATGGGACGACTGTCAGATGTTTAGAAATTACACTTTCACTTTTTTGCCAGGCCAACAAGGAAGCTCGAGAGATGGTAGTGCCAGTTGATCTGTAAGTCAAACAACTGTGGTCTAGAGCTAAAAATCTCAAAAACTATTGGATGGATTGCCAAATAAGAGGTCAAAACTTACGTACGTCTCTACAACCAATGATTGAATTCCCATCAGTTGTTTGAGGTCAGTGCTAGCGTTACAATGGCACCATGCTACACATTTAGCTCAAGCAGCCTAAGTTGCAGAAAGCTGAGCCTAGTCTAAGCCGAGAGCTGAGCTTGATTAGAAGAGTCTGAGATGTCCTAAAATGGCCATCGTACAGACAATAATATGTTTGAATAAGAAAACAACAAGGCCTTTCCATTGGTCCCAAACTTTGCATTTTTGCCTCACTAGTATCAGGGATCTAAGAACAGCACAGCTGTCTCATTTTAGTCTATCCACCATTTTTTTTTTAAATTTTGTGTATATCGACCTTTATAGTGTCACAGGTCAGCTAATGAGCCTGTCACATTGTTAAAGTCTCAATATTCACGTATTATTGCAGATGTATGCAAGTGTTTTTGTTCGTTTACATTTCTTTGTATTTGGCTGAGTCCTTCTATAGTTGCTATAGTTCAATTTTATTCATGGTTTCTCTGAGGTTTGGTTTGGGTAAAATCCCCACTCATCAGCAGGCCTTACCTTTCTCAGATCCTCTTTCATCTGCAGAACTTGGTGAGCCAAAGAGAAAGAAAGAACAGTCAGGGAAGAGTATACGAAACACTCACATGAAAGGTTTGCTTTTCTACAAGCTTTTAAAAGCTAATTCACAGTGTGAAATTTTTTAAAATGGCTGTTTCTAAGCAGTGTGTTCATGAAAGGCTTCCTCACATGCCGTGTGTCTCGCTTGAGTTCTCACCTGAGCTTGGGAGGAGTTGAACCACTTGGGGAGACAGGAGAGACTGGAGGTCGTCCATCACCATCGCTAGAGCCTGTGCTGGCTGCACTTCTCTTGGCCCAGGCGTTCTCCTTTGGAGGAGGTGCAGGCATCACCTTCAGTGGCTCCTTGGAGGAGCCGCTGGATGGAGGGAGGGGGGAGGCCCCAGGGGAGGAGGGCTCACCTTCTCTGCCACTGAAAACCTCATTTTCTCCAGAGCGCTCGCTGTCTCGACACCGAGAGCCTGGTGGATGAAAAGAGCAACACGTTCATGCTTACTGTTCTACCTCACTGAAGATTGCTTTCCAATGCTTCATGAGATGTCCACCATTTTAAGTTTGTCTTGGTTGCTATCTTTAAAATTGCCAGTATCCAAAACTAACTTTCTGACTCACTGACCATGGGGACTGGTAGATGAAAAATCCACCCACCAGGCATATTTTTTTACCAGCCAAAATAATAAAGTCCCATTTGTGTCACATATACATTTGTTTCAGCACATTTCATCGAGAGAAAAAAGGTATCAGGTTAAATACAAACTTAAAGAGGCCACAGCAAAATTTGAAGCCAACTCATTTTAGCAATATCACATGAGTGGCGGCGCTGTTGTACTGAATATCAGCATGGTTGTGATTTGGTTGGCCGTGCTGATATTTAGTACAACAGTACGGCCTCGAGTGTGATATTGCACATCCACAAGTGCCATTTACTAACAGTAAAAAGCTGCAACAGGTTGTGATTTGTTTGTTGATTTAATGATATATTTAACTCTGCCAACACAAATACTTCTGCATCTGAACGAACCATTTCTGCAAACTAGCTTGCTTCTTTGTGTACATCTACACTTTACCACAGCCCAGCTACTTTGTATACTGTAGCCTACATCTGTGTGTTGCCATTTATTTTGCAACCAATGAAATTAGAGTCTGTTGACAGTCGCTTTGGTGGCATACGTCTGATGCCGATGAGTTAACATCTTAATCAGTATGCTGTGTCATATTCTGATGTCATATGAGCACACCTGGAGATTTATAAGTGAAGTATCCAGGCTACTTTCCCTTCGTCTTTTTCTGACCATTCATTATTTAATTTTGTTATTTGTGGAAATATGTTACTTGTTGCAGTGCATAGGTCATTATGATGACCCTTAATGTTGGCTAATTTACGGTTGACGTAATGAACAGCTCAGAACACCTGTAAAGCAGAGTGATACATGCATAGTTAAAAGTCCCAGTGCTGCTACACTGTGTATCAGCACTCATGGGATGCTTCCAGTCCGATCAAACTGCTTGGTTGGAACTAACTGTTTTATAATTTAATATATTAAACAATTCATCACCACAGCCTCAGTATGTGAATAACTGATGCAGTGTATACAGTATGTTGAGGGCTTTTATTGTGAAAGGTTAGATTAAAGGGAGTGAAGCTGTAATGTGGGGGGCAGTAAAGAGTTTGCCATCTTGCTTCAGGCCTGGGGGCTTCTGTGTTATTATTTTATTACCTCCATAAGTATGGATGCCGCCAGCGGTAGCTCGCAGCAGACTGGCAGCAAGTGATTGTGGATAATCTGATTTACCCCACAGTACACAGTGCCGCAAAACTAGGAATGCTCAAGAAGGTCAGTTTTGCATCATCGTTACTTCTGCAGTGTGAGACACTGAGAGCAGAGGAGCAGCAGAGCAGTGCGCCTCTAAAAGGTACCAAGACGCAGTACAGACTCTAGGCATACTTTTTTATTACATGACTATTTTGGTGCAAACATTTACCTGTCACTGTAGCGCATAGTCTTCAGAGATTTACTTGCCAAACTTGCTCCCAGAATTTTTGAGACAATAAAACTCTAAAAGGTACTCAAAATTAAAACTTCTAAATTTCTGTTTCATCTAAAAGACTACAGACTGAACTGTGTTGTGACTGATACAGCGTACGGGTCTTCTAATGAAAACTGAGCATTGACTGAAAGTTTTATGTAGAAAGACAGACACAAAAATAAGTTACATGAACACCCAGGAGCACAATATTGCTGCTACATGAGGAAAAAACAGATTCAGGCAAAGAATTTAGTGTAAAGGTATCTTACTTCTTCCAGAAGTACTTCCTTGCTGTGAAGACTCACTTCCTGTGCGAGATCGCTCAGTATGAGACTCTTCATTGCGCCAGCTTGGGTCCCTGAAAACAACAGAAAAAGCTTACACAGGCATGCAAACTCTAGTGGGGTCAAAGAGGTTACAGTTCTGGACAGACACACCGCTTTGAGTGTGATGCCGCTGCTCTTTGGCCAAGTACAGCTGAAGTAATTATAGAGGAACTACACCCTCACTTATTTCACTGTACACATAATCACATTCATTTTGCCATATGATATTTGTGCAGGTGATTTTCCTGACAAAACTCACAGGTGTACATAACTGCTTCTTCTGTGCCCATGACAGCTTCAGGCAGAACTGCAGAGTTTGCAGCTGCTTTACAAAACAATCTTCCCGAAATATATTTTAGCATAAATAACCAAAATAAGAAATATTTGAAAACTGTACTTTATAAAACAAACTGAGATGTCACCATCTCATCAAAAGTTACGCAGGGGTCCTTACATGTCATCCACTGACCTGTCTCGCATCTTTCGGTCGTGTCCCCGGCCTTTGTCCTCCTCCAGCTGCCTCTGCAGCCTCTCTTCCTGTTTCTTCAGCCTCTCCTCCACCTCCCTCTCCTTGGCTGCTGTGTCAACCGGCTTGGCCGCACCAAAGATGGATGAGGCCCTGCCTCCTGAGCTCGGAGCTGCTGCTGCTGGAGAAGTACCACCAGCATTGCCGCTGCTACCATCCTCCTCCTTGGGCACACTACGGGGCTTAAGGTTCAACTTGGGTCTCTGCTGCGGAGCTGGTGTGAGGAAAAAAACAAAAGAAAAATATTAGTATGGAGATGCTGTTAGCACAGTCAAATTGTACTCAAAAACAAACAAGCATAATAAGCATAAGCCAAAAATCACCCTTAAACGTAACTCATGCAAACACCAACACTCGAATAACCCTTTTTAATATGCTTTGTGTATTGAACTCTCACCTCTCTCCTCGCGCCTGTCATCCCGTCTTTCGTACCGGTCCTCACGGTCGCCATAACGATCCCGGTCCCCGTAACGATCACCGCTACCCCGACTGTCATCATAATCTCGGCGGAAGCCACTGCCAAAGGCACGACGACCTCCTCCCCCACCACGAGAGTCATAACCTAGAAGGAGGGCAGGAAAGACAACTGGTTAGAGATGAAAATGGAAGTTTATAAACAAGTGTATAAGTTAAATCAAGGTTGCAGCAGAGCAATCAGGGAGTCATGTAGGGGTGTATCTGACTCAGAATGTCAGTTGAATCAGATTTGGCTGATCAATACGAATATTTAATGATTTCTTTATTCCCCCATATAAACTAGTTTAAATGGGGTTCAGTGGGATGTTCAGTGCAACAGGGACACTCATGTATTACAGTTACCAAGCCAACTGTGCTAACAACGGATGAGATGTGCAACAATAGCCCACTCTAGATATCAAACAAAAGTCAGAGAGTGTATCGTATTTAGCTGCAGTGAGATGCAACTTCACTCTAAGCAGAAGAAAGAGGCTGATGTTATCTCTCCTTCGTGCTGCTGCATCACGTCTACAGATGCCTGTACCAAAGAGCAGCGTAAAAATTGAAGAGCGCTGTCCCCAGAAGTACATCGCACAACACACTGACTAGCACAGCGAAAAAAAAAAAAAAAAAACACAAACTGCTCGACTTGAAGCAATCTCTATGGGTCTATGACGGATAATTCGAATCTCCGACTTTTAGGAGGTAGCACTAGAGTCATGACACCTGATGACTTGATTAGGACGGACATGTTAAGGAATACTTCTGGGGATTTTGTGATCAGGCAGCAAAGATCTGCTGATACAGCCACATGAATCTGAATACCAACACAGGATCCAAACAAGTATGACAACACACCTCTATCGTAGTCTCTGCGATCCCTGTCGTCATAGCGTTCCCGGTAGCGGTCTCTTCCTCCGTCATAGCGGTCATTGTCCCGCCGTGGGCCATCTCTGTAACGATCCGACTCATAGCGGTCCCGTGATCCTGCAGGAATTGTAACAGAATAAGGACACGGTTTCACTTGAAATTCCTCCAAAACAAACTGTTGGTCTGACTGAGTTCTAACTGATGATCTTTTACCCCATTTTCATTACTGTATTCAAGCGGTTTAAAATGGTGGGCCTACATATCGATAAAGCCATACCCTATTAGACATGCACTTCTCGGGCAATTGTGGATAAGCAAGCTGCTAGCACTGCTAACTTTACTTGCTCATTAGACATTCCTGCTGCCAACTAGCTGCGTATGCCAATAGACCAGACAGGCACATATGGGTACTTCACAAAATGTCAATAGAAAGTCAAAGATCCTTAAGATAGATTTTAAAGCAATTTGACACGTGTTTGGATATGCATTTATTTCTTGTTGAACAAACTTTTGTTTTATGGACATTTCTAATAATGGTTTTGTGACTTTGCCTCAACCTGAGCATTCGCAATAGCTTCATAATTAAGGTTGATCACTGTTATGTTCCTTCAGGCTTCCCCCGTCTAAATGGTTCAATGACCCAACGTGTTGGCCGGACATTACAGATGTCCAGATAATGATACTCCTGATAGAATCAAATATGTGTATTTGGTTGTCTTTAAATATCAAAAAACAACCTGATAACAGCTAACTATTTGATCTACAGGCTGATATTTAGTTAGAGACAATGGTCCGATGGTGCTATCCTGCATGCTCCCACTCAAGCTAACGCTAGCTATTCATCAGCAGTAACCATCACCAGCATCATTTAGAGATTTACCACACTGACAGTGAACATTCAAGTGTCTTATGTGTCTCAAATGTCAGAATTAAGCCTTGATTAACCTGCTACTTAACAGATTTTCAGCATTTTCCTGTTTGTCTTCTGATACGACAGCACTTTTATTTTTCTCTCTTTTCCCTAAAAAGGGAGTGCAGCCTTGGCAATCACATAATGTGGGTCCGGTCTATGTGTATCACGTGACACGAGTGAGGTTTCAACAGTCACACAGCACAGCAGCGGATTTTAAATTAAAGGAATGCATTTCATGTAACGTTACACATGTTTTGGGTTTTTGGGGAACATGTTTTAAACAATAGCCAAAACAATGTACCTTCAAAATTTTTTTAAAATATACTGTTAATTCCAACCATTTCCAGGCCTGGAAAACTGTTTTTTTTTTAATTTCCTAATTTTTCCAGGAATTTCATGACTGTGGGAAACCTGAAAGCTCATATCATATCATATAAAACTGGGGGAACATTTTGCAAAGGGAATAAACTTGGACACTTTTAAACAGTTAGCTTGGTTTAACAAAGTGTTTCAAGCATTATTCTCCCTGGTCATAAATGTAGTATCATTTATTTTTCAAGTTAGATTAGGATTGACACCAGTGATACTTAGAAACAGGTTCCTTCTGTCCAAAACTGCCAACACAATAATCCTCGCATCAAGTGTGAATCAGTATACATGCCAAAGCACAAACAAAGCCCATTCTGACTCACTCTCTCCAAAGGCATCATCTCTCTTGGGAGGTCCATCGTCCATATCTGCGCTGGGCCGAGCCCTCCAGTCACTGTCTGTCTTGTCAGGACCCATGTCTGACATCCGTCCGCCCCTGTCTCTGCCTCCCATAGGTCCATTATCTCTCTCTGAGGTGTGAAGAAAAAGGAAGTGAGATACTTAACTTAAGTGTAGAATGTAAAAGTTGAGGGCTATATTTCCATTTGCTAAATGACTATAAAAATGTAGTCACAGTGGCCAGAAGAAGTCACAGCCACAAAAAGCAAGCAATGTACCTTTATCATTAGACTGGTCTGCAATATCCACACGGATCCTTCGGTTTCCCAGGTTCTGTTGGAAAGAACAATCAGACAAGACCAACAGTCACTCTCTCATATACATTTTTATGAGACAAAGAAACCGACTGTAACTACTGATTGTTGTCATTTTGTACAGTGAGGCCAATAAATAAATCTTAACCCTAGATTTGATTGTGCAATACAGCTACGAGGAAAGTCGTACGCTCATGCTAGCTCAGATTCAGGGGTTAGGATAAAAATGTAGTAACACAAAACCAAGTTTTTGTTGCATCCTCTCACCTCCTCATTGAGACTCAGGGCCCTCAGGAGAGACTCCACATCATCAAATTCAGCGTAGCCAAAGCCCTTGAGCCTCTCTGGGTTACTGGGCTCTCGAGGGAGACGCACTGCACTGATCTGGTGATAAGAATAACATATAAAACAGAGAATGTATTGATCTGGGCCCAGCACTGTACAGTTCACCCATACCAACTAATCAGTGGTTTAAAAGGCAACAAAGAGGGGAGTGTGTGTGTGTGTGTTAGCTAAATGTCTACACCTTTGTCTCACCAATCAGTCTCATTTTCCAAATCAAATCCAAATCAAGCTGTTTAATTACATCATGGTTATGACAGTATCAGCCTTGTTTATATTATCTTAATAAAAGAACGTTGTCAGCAAAGCTATTACATCAGCGCACTGCTTAAGAGAAAGGAAAACAAATCATGGTGAAAAGCTGGTTAACCAAGTTAAGTCATGTGAAGTTTTGCCACCTCAGCAGAGGCCTTGGTTTTGCCAGGGCTTTTAGAGTTGAGTGCCATGGAAATAAACTAAGATGTCAGGCAGAACATCATCAAGGCAAGGAAGAGAAGAGAGTGTGCCGTGAAGAGAAAAAGACGGCGATACATCAAAATTTTAAAACAAAAATGAAAAAAATGAAACAAAGCAGAGATTTCTGACTGAGAAATTCAATTGTGATTTCATGAACAAAACTTGGGTAAACATTGAAGACAGCATTATGTGGTTCATTTTAATTTCAAGTACTTGAGCACTCTGTTAAAAAAAGGACCATCTTCAAGTTATTCCAGTACTTCATTTTTTTTCCAATCAAAATTCAAGCACTTAAAGCACTTTGTGCAAACCCTGAGGTCTGCTAGCTAACGTTAGAATACGTGAAAATATTGCCAACTTAAATTCTATCTCTTAAATTCTGTCCAACCCTAAATAACAAATGCACATGTCAGGACTAACCCACCAATTTTTTCCCTAACATTAACTGACTTCCAAAGTTATGACCATTTTAAGTAACAGGTCACACTCTGCTATGACTGAAAACTTTAGAGGCAGACATGAGAGGACTTCATTACCAAAAATATATGCATGTGTTTCAGATACACCACTGTGCTGGCTAAGCAGTCCAAAGGGTTTCAGCTGAGTTTTACTGCTCTGAAACGGTTTTGCTGTTACTAAAACAGGACTGACTGGCTTGGCTTTGGAAGCTCTGTTATCTGTGAAACATTGTTTATTCTTTCTTCCAACATTCCTGGTTAGACGAGGAAACTAACATAAAACCTGTAGTATTCCTTTAATGCCCCCTCCCTCCCTAGTGTGACAAACTTCTTTACATGGATACGTGTAGGAGAAAAAGAAACAAGGTTGACCTGTGTGTCCTGTTTTTTATTACTAAACAAAGCCACTGCTCCTGCAGTGTGTCAACAACAGCAGTCCCAAGGGCAATGTGTCAGTGTGGACGAGACTACATTTGAAATAAATATTTAAGTTACAGATGTAAGTGAAAATAGGTGAGACTGACTTGTCAAAGTAAGTGTTTGCAGCTCCTGTAAATAGCAACTAAGACAGCAACTGAAACTGTCACTGTCAGTTTCACCATGTGTGTTTCCTTACACAACAAAGAGTTGCTGTAGCTGTAACTCCCAGGTGCTGTGTGTTATATGCCCTGCACTGTATGTGAGTGTGCTTGTTACACCTACTGCCAAGCCGCGGAAGAAGTCTTTGATAGAGTCTTCAGTGACATCATAGGGCAGGTTGCCCAGGAAAGCCGTGTAAGGCGGGCTGCGGGGCAGTCGGGACCGGTCGATATTGGGTTCACGAGCTGAGCGAGGGGCTGTGGGCAGGATGGACCGATCGATGGGCGGTGCCCGGTATGAATCCTCCTCCGTGTGCCACGAAGTCGAGACTGGAGGGATGACAAGAGAGAAAATTTTAAATAAATAATAACCTAAAACTGTCTTTCAGTTTACTGAACAACAACAGATTGTTTTCTCTTTGATACCTGGTCCTTTGTTTTCTGAATTTCTTCCATTCTGATACATAGAACAGCATATTTCACGACAATGAATACGGATGGAAATTAGTCACTTATCAACATCAAATTATACACAAGAAACTAGGGCTGACAGAAAATTTTAAAAAGCAGTATTCCAAGTAAGTTATTAATAACTTCCAGAAACACTGTGTGCAATTATGCAACTTCTTTTTCCCTGTCTCTGTCTCTCTCTCAAACACACATGCAGCAGTGCTCTGTCCCTGTCTCAGTCCTCAGGTTGATAAACGCATATTTTTGTGAGATGGGCGGTGGATTGACGACATCATCGTCATCTATCGCAGTGTTTCACTCATCACATACCAACTCAGTTGCTTTCATCCAACCCTATGAGAGACACTACAGCAAATGGCAAACTTCCATTCAAAAAAATGACTCAGTGTGACAAGTAGTTACTGCTGAATGTCAACCCTTTTCACGTCACATGCTCTTTTAGTTTAGCAGATACTGAAGTGCTTTGAGACAAGTGTATTTATTACGATGTGTATCTTTTTAGTATTCTGCAAGGAAGACATTGACAGAATCCATTATTAGTAGGCTAGCCAAAATATAATAATAATAATAATAATAATAATATCAGATATATTAAAACAAAATAAATAGATATTAAGTATCACAACTGAAACTACCAGGAGATGTCATGCAAATACATGTGTGGCGACATTTTGGATGATCTTCTGTGAAGATAAGTAGCTACACATCCCATCACAACATGTGATCACATAATGTGTAGATTGATATGTTGCTCTAGTGAAGACCAAACAGTAAAAATGTGCATTATTTGTGGTGACAGAATCTGAATTGGGAGGTTTAGCATCACAAATCTGACAAAAACACATATGGAAAGGAATATGAACAAAGCTGTACAATCCACAAAGGTACATGAGCAAGAATGCATGAGAGGCTCCATCCAGAGAGCAGTAGTTAATAGCTAATAGAATAATCAATGAATTTATTTGACCAACTCTGTTGGATGGTTGATATGGAGTTTTTATGATGTATTTAACATTTAAGACCTCAGTGCACACTGTCCAACCACAATTCAATATCCAAAACGACCCTCCCTGATCTGTACAAGCAAGTGGATTCCTTTCAAAACAGTAGCTAACGTTTCCAACATCATTAGGAAAACTTCTGTAGACTGAAAAAAGTTTAACCTGCAGCAGTTTTGCAAAATGGAGTTTATGTTGTCACATAGACATGTTATTTATTCAACAATGTAATACTGTTATAGACAGCTGTCTTAGGCAACATACATTTAAAGGGCCTAGTATACATGAGTATTTCTGTCATATCAGCAGACTCTCAGTGTATCTGAAGAGAAAAACTAATGTCTTTAAAGGGTTCACTAATTTCCCAGAGCTTTTCTTACTTCTGTACACCTTCATAAAAAGGTGTAGAACAGTACTGCTTTGCCACAACATATTTACACATAATACAAGAACAGCTGTCCAGTTTACAGTCAGTGACCGCATTCTTCATTCTTATCTTCATTTCTCCCACCTTCACTAAGAGACAGCCCCGAGCGATAGAGTGATGATATTGATCTTACTATCGTAAGATGGAAAACTGCAAGACAGATGCAAGGTATGCAAGATAAAGACTTTATGTGTGTATTTCAGTTTGTGCTCACCATCGCCATCCAGGTCATCAGTCTCATCAGCCCAGCTAGTGGACTTGGCTGGGTAGCTGGGCGGTGCGTTGCTGCCTCCACTGTCCTCTGCTAGGAAGTCAGTCAAGGTGAGGGTCTTCCCCTTCTTATTCTTCTTCTTAGCTAAAAGGGAGATGAAGAGCACACAGTCAGCAATGGAAGAAAGACGCTAGGCAATGGGTTCGATGTCTACATGGATGTCTGTCAAGGAAGGCTTTAAAACATATATCCACACCCGACTGTTTACTTCATTTAACCTGTCTGTTTGGAAAATCACAGCTGGCTAAAAAAAAACAGAGGTACTGTGTTTGGGGATAGTGGCAGATGTTACAGATGGTTTGTACATTTCTAATAATCACAGTGTCAAAACGGTGAGTTTGCATCATTAGCTTTCATTAGATTTTAACTGTTATTTTACAAAATATTAATGCAGTGAAATGCTGCACCACTGAGACATTCACTCTTCTAGCGCCAACACAACAACAGTCTGGGTTTGAGCCTGTGTCTCCCCACTCATGTGGACAGCTGCATCCCTGCACAGACAAACACTTATTTGTAGTGTGAGAGGGCTGCAATGTGTGAGTGATAACAAACAAAAACACTAACTTATTTTCCTGCTGGAAAGTAAACACACAAGGAGCTGTTTGCCTGTCCAACAGGTCAGAAAAGCCGTGCCTCTATTTGTTCAGCTCCAAGAAGGCACTGCAAGGTGCAATAACTGTGACATGTTCAAACCACCAGACCGCATGTTTGCTGCATTTTGGAGGAAGCACTTGGGAGTATGAATCAATGAGCCATGTATCCATTGCAGAACATTCCTCATAGTGTCTATCTGAATGGCAAACAGTTGCCAGTTGTCCATGGGGGCTTCACACAGCTCAACTCATAGAGCAGGTCTGGTTTGTTTTGGTCTGAAGCAGAAAAAGGGGAGCCACAAAGCTGGCTGTGAGCTTTATTGTGAAAATCCCAGCTGTCAGGACATTCTTTACACACATCGTTACAAACCCTGCACACATACAGAGAGCAACACAGACGCTACAACTCTTTCCCAGCGCATAATGCTAAGTCATTGTTTACCAATAACAGCCTTCGACTGCTTGTACTCTCTAAAACAAGAAAATTACATATCAACTGATTTATAGCTTTCTTAACGCTCCGCAGTAATGTGACATTAGCAAGCTAGGAGCTGCGTAACGTCAACTTTTGGCAGCACTGACTTCTGCTAAAGCTACAACAGCGACACAGCTACAAGGGCCAACGCTGTTAGGGTAAACACGCAGGTTGTTTGCCATCTACGCAGATCGCTTTTGTCTTATGCGGGCTTAGTCAGCAAAGGAGTGCTGACGGGGGAAGTATCCCTGCTTAGCTAGCTCGGTTTTAGGGCCTAGTGGCAGTGCACGTCGCAGCGCCAGGATCCAAGTGCGCCATCACCGGAGCAAGACTTGGCCGGCCGGATGGGACGGCTCAAAGTTGTGAAGCTGCCAGAGAAGTGTTTAGGATGCGACCCAACAGGCCCAGCTGCCCCGTTTCATCAAACACCGACACCAGGGAGTCAGGCTGCACACGTGGGGAGACTCCTCGGGCAGCCCGGACTCCTCGGCCCAACCCCTCCTCCACGAAACGCGCTTGCGCCCGATGCTTATCTGCTCTGAGCGCCACGGCGAGCTCCGCTACGGGCATACAATGTGCCAGCTCTGCACGCAGTTAGCAGCCTCTCTCAACATGTCACACACTGTCCAACACACGAAATACTGTGTTAACCCGAAAGCGGACAACCCAAACACCACAGTAACGAATTTCACGAGACAACACCGCATTAAATCTAGGTTTAAATTTTCAGTTTGTGCAAGTCGTTGCTTCGTTCATTCGCCTTCCTCCAGCAGTTACGTCTTTACCGGGCCAAAACAACCGACGAAACGGTTTTTACACGCGGGACACCGACGCCAATCAACAAGACGAGGCATTAACAATCCCAAAACTTCATATGTCAAACTGTATCATGGTATAATCCGCTGAAATTCCCCCCAGCCGACCCAGATCGTTCACCCTCATAAACCTCACCTGACGCCGCCATGTTGGAGAACGAGTTCGTAGTAGTTCCCGGATGAAGGCGTCAGAGGTTTATTATCGGGAGCGCGCATCGCCGTTCACGGGCCTGTCTCCTCCCTTGTTAGCCTCCACATCTGCTCAGCTGAAACTGACACGTCTTTTTCCTTTTCTGCCATGTTTGTGAATGAACTCATGTTGACTACAACTCCCAATGTTTCTCATTCACATTCATAGCAGACTATAGATACATCTCTATGCAGCCTTAAATGTTCATAGTTAGTTAACTTAAAAAAGAGTGGTGAAACTGTGAATAGTGTGATTTGAAACCGGCTAAGCCCAGACCTTGGTATATGCATTTAGATGCATACATGAATACTCTGACACCCTTTCACACTGTTATATCATCACTGGACTAATGCATTTATGTGTGAGCAGCATTTTATTGTTACAGCTGCTGAAGGTGATGCTAATTCTCCAATTTTATATACTGTTGCATAGTTAATCTACAACAATGCATCATATTTTAAGAGTTTGTCATATGGTTTGTATGTAAAATCTCAGTGTGGAAACAAGTAACTGCAGCTGTCAAATGAATGCAGTAGAGTAAAAAGTATTGAGATGTAAGTTTAAGTAGCATTACTTTAGTATCTGAAAAGTTTAACAGTTATAGTTACTTTCCACTGATGCATATTCGTGTTTTGTTTCTCTTTTAATAACTGTATAAGAGCAGGATTAAATTAATACTTTCAAATATTGAGTTAGAAGGAGGCTAACAAAAATGTGGCTTTGCAATTTATGTCAAATAACATTCTCCATATTATAAACCAGTCTAATAAAGCTGCAGACAAGAGGAGCTGATTGAGATCGAACCGGAGCTGAAAGGTCGGGTAATATTGTACATTTTTCACTTGACCAGGAACATAACTCTAATGGAAAGACAGTATTACCATATGTTAACTAGATGTGTTTGTAGTGAACATCATACCACACTAATATTTCTTGCCTGTGTGTGTCTCCAGGCCTGTTTTGATCTTCTGCCCTCCAGTGGCCAAACATCGATCAAGGCAGCTTTAAACATCCTGAAGGTGTGCATGGCAGACTCAGCAAACGCTGAAAGCCAGCTAGCTTTTTTTTTTTTTTTTTTCATAATCAAGCCAGCAAAGGAAAATATGTAATTGACAGACATTTGTTTTTTGGGTTATGGATATTTTGACAACAAAAATGATCTAAACATCTACTGATTAAAAACATGTAATTCCTTTATGTTTTTCAGTCAACAAGGGCTATTGCAAAGCATTTAATACAACAACAGCTGATCACATAACATAACATGCAAACTCTTACATTGTGTAATGATAACAAATGCACAAGAGTCATGAATGTGGGTCAACAAGTGGTTTTATTTTGCTTTCAGGTCAGGCAGTTGTTTCTTTTCAAATAGCTCTGCCTGTGTTTCTGCGGTGTGGCCGAATGCCTTTATTCAATATTGCTTAAATCATTTATGGTTACGCAGTATGTGATCTTGGTTCAAATTGGCTTTAGTTAATTGGACCAGCATGGATTTTTTTCCATAATGGATAGTTGTGGGTTTTTCTGTTTTCATTGTTGGGCTGGTCCCAGATTCTTTGTTCCAAATTAGCTTGCGGCCGCCAGCTCATCCAGTGCATCCTGGAGCCTGTACAAAACACAAACGAAACAGTTTGACTTTCAAGATATTCATGTTGTTATCGTCATGTGAACTGTAGCTACTGCCTGACTTCATGATGTAGATGTACTTGACCATGCAAACCGTGATAATAAGTGATTGAAGTATTCACCTCCACCACCATCAACACCTTGCTTGGATCAGTTTTTTTCTCCTCCACCTAAACCTTACTTGAAGTCTCCACCATCCAGCAGACTCTTGTAAGTGGCGATCTCAGCCTCCAGTTTCATCTTCATGTTGAGCAGCGCCTCATACTCATGGGTCTGTTGCTGGATGTTAGCGCGCAAGTTGGTCAGCTCCTCCTCCAGACGGATAATAATGGTGTTGTACTTGTCCATTTCCATGTTGTTTCGGAGCTCTGTGTTGCGTAATGTGTCCTCTAAGGAGGCTTTCTGATAAGGGATGGAAAAGGAGGAGTCAAGAGTTAATTTAGGAAAACATGGGAAAGTTCCAACCTTTGTGAAAAAGATTTCTTGGGAAATATTTGCTGCTTTATAAAATGGTATGACAAAAATTCTGAGTGACTGTTATGTTAAGATCATGGTATTTTTTAAAAATATTACAAGAGTTTAGAAGCTAATGATGTGATTATTTAAGACAGAATATGAAACACGTGTTTGTAAAGTGCATGCTTACTAAGCTCTGTTGGGATGCAAGTTCAATTTCCAGGGTCTGTATCTGTCTGGCCAAGTCACCCTTCTCCATTTGGGCTCCCTGGAGAGCTTCCGTGTTCTGTGATACCTCCACCTGCACATCCGCAATCTGACATGGAGAGGTAGAAAGGGTGTTAGTTAGTCAGCAAACAGGATAATTGCTGTAAGTGTATTTATAAATGATTACCCTTTTAACACTGCATCACCTGATTTTCATGCCACCGTTTGAGGTCCTCTGCATTCTTCATGGCAATCTTCTCATAGTTACCCCTCATGTCCTCCATGATCTGGGCCAGGTCCTGACCTTTGGGGGCGTCAACATCCACTTGCACGCCTGATTGGGAGATCTGATTCCTGAGCTCCATCACCTCCTATTGGACCAACGGAAAGAAAAATGAGCAAACACATTCAGGATGTGTGACTTGTGAGTCACTGCTCCAGTCGTAAAGTGTGATGGTTCAACTGGATGCACTGCAAACTCACATTCTCATGGTTCCTCTTTAGGAAGGCCAGCTCCTCCTTCACAGCTTCGATCTCACTCTCGATGTTCATCCTGGTCATGTTGGTGTCGTCTATGACTTTCTTCAGCCCAGCAATGTCGGCCTCCACAGACTGACGGATTGCCAACTCATTGTCAAACCTGTGGGAGTGAACAGACAGAAACTCTATTGCAGACACAATTGGCTTGTATTCACACAGTGCTGCGTAGTATAAAGTTACAGTACGGCATCATGGGCGGATCATGAGACAATGGGACCCTGGGTGAAGATATGCAAAAGGCCCCACCACCTCTCCTACTCAGACTTTGGGTTGGTTTTGCCAATTTTCTTTGTTTGTTTTGCTTCTTTTTGTAGTCATTATGCATCTTTTTGTAGTTCTGTGTCTTTATGTGTTTGTTATTTGTCTCCTTTTTGCCAATTTATGGCACTATGCGACTGTAGTTATTTTGTATCTCTTGCAGTTCCTTTGCATCTTTTTGTGGTCATTTTGAATCTCTTCCTGGTTGCTACATGTTAATTTGAGTGACATATTGTAGGTGAAGGATGGGGGTAGGAAGTGGGAAGTGGGGAGTGAGGGCCAGGGCCTGTGCTCAAAAGGCCATTTAGGCCATAATTCATCCCTGCACTGGCATGACTGAGGTTTCAAAGAAGTGTTTCAGATGCAAACCAGCTGTTGCTGAAATCCTATTCTATCAGATATTCCAGATTTTAGACCACACACACTTTACAAACTCTGCACGGGCTTCCATTGGCAAAATCTATAATTTTTTACACCAAAGCTGCTTAAACATGATGTTTGAGCTTAATATATAAAACAACATACATGACTTTGAGATTCAGTTATGAACAACATACTTCACTTTGAAGTCATCAGCAGCAAGACGGGCATTGTCGATCTGGAGCACAAAACGAGCGTTGTCCACAATCTTGTCGAAGATCTGCACACAAAAAGTTTTCATTGAAGTGTTTTTGCTGGTTAGAAAGAACACAGTTGTTTAACCATAAGCCTCTTTCTTCAATGCTCCAATCATTATGGGCTATGAGATAGTAACATTTCACACAGCTACAGATTTAAACATATGATTTGAATCACTATTTCTCTTATGTAACAATAGAAACCCCCAGTGTCAGATTACACACCAGGGCCACAACATGATTGAATCCATAGTAACATCAAGTGAAAAGAGGAACCACAAACTGAAGGACAGGAAAAGAGGATGTGCCCGTGCCAAAACAAAATGTGGTTTGTTTTAGCGTTGTTGGAAAAATGGACTTCCTGTCTGAATAACTCATACAGAGAGATTTTTCCCTCTCTAATTTTCACCCAGCTGCACTGTCTCCCTCTGTCATTGTCTTTGTATATATCACTGTATGTGCTTATGTGTGCAGAGGCTGCAAAAAATTCCTTGTGCGTGAGTGTGTTGGTGAGTTTATACTCTCTTGTGTGTAAACTGCCTCAGAGGAAAAAGGGAAATACTTGTGCCTTTATGTGTCGAGAGAGACAAAGTGCCACCATCAATGTGTCATTCTGTGACACTGAAGATCTGGAGTCTGTAGAAGAATGTGACATTTGACTCTGCAGACTGGAGCTGATTGTTATCCAACCAGTGCGCTCACACGCATCTGTGTGTGCACACAGACTCACGCTGGCAGTCCGAAATCCTTTGTGTGTGTGTGTGTCATTACCACACATCTGTTTCACATTGAGGCCCTCCTACACCAGAGACTGCTTGTAGAATCATTTGCAAGCAGGACCATTTGGAAATGCTTGTCTGAGAGCTTTTCAGTCTGTCTCTCATGATGATGCCCGCGTGCTTGTGATTCATCAGAGGAAGTTCCCAACAGTTTGCGGCACAAACTAGTTTTATGGGGAAGGGCAGAGCTTAGCAACCACACCCTTCATTCTCTTGAGTGAAATTTGATAACCTACAAAGGAAATGCGGCTCAACTCAGCAAAGACATTCTTCATTTTAATTTACAATGTTGGGAAATGTTGGGCATTAGATACATTACATCTACATATAAAACACCGTCTGTGATGATGAGTGCCATCACATGCACTCATTGATTCTTACAGTAGAGGCCCCATCAAGCACTTCTGAAGCATTTAAATACCTCACTTCTCTCATTGTGTCTCACTTCACAGTATCAAACAACCTCAGCTTCCCAAATTTCAGTGTTTCATACACAACTTCTCCCTTTTCATTTTAATGATCATTATAATTGTCAGGCTTACCTGTCTGCGTAGATCTTCTATGATGGGCTCATACTTGCTGTAGTCCCTCATGTCGGGCCCTCCCTTCTCCAAAGCCTCTTTGATCTTCATCTCCAGGTCCTTGTTGGCCCGCTCCAGGTTCCTCACCGTCTCCAGGTAGTTGGCCAGGCGGTCGTTCAGGTTCTGCATGGCTCCCCTCTCGTTGCCCATGATCCCAGCACCGGAACCACCACCAGTCGCCATGGATGCAGCAGCACCACCAAAACCTGAGCCCATACCACTACCCACTCCACTGCTCACCCTGAAGGCAGAGGAGGGAGAGATCATTGAAGCACCGGGCCGCAGAGAAGATACAGTGGCAGCGGAAATGCGGGTGCGTTCCAGCCCCAGAACCACCATGAACGCTGAAAGAACGGTACTGGGGTGTGGAGCGGGTCATGGAGACGCGGGAACTCCTGTTGCTCATTTTGGGTTAGGGTTAGTTTAGGCACGGCAGAGACTGAGGTGAAAAATGAGACGTGGAGACTCACTGCTGGCCGGCTGGAAAGTGACGCTGGCAAGGGGAAGTTGGGAACTTATACTCCTGCTGCTCTCCCTCAATCACAGCTGGTCTCTCAGACCCTGCCCACTTTAACATCGCCCCAGTCCTCCTTTCCTGCTCCCCCTCCCTGCTCTCTTGTGCTCTCATTCACCCACATGTTCCCTTTTTTTTAACAATGTATTTTCTGTCTCCAAGGAAATGTGAGAGGTATTTTTCTGTTGAGAAAACACACAAGAGCATTCACATTTAAACAGACAGCAAATCAGTTTACTTCACTGAACTAGAGATCACATAAACCATAGTTTACAACAAATGAAAGAAAGCAGTAACAAACATGCTGTCCAGGGTAACGCACATGCTCCAACAATGAAAGCTGGAGTATAACTAAAACTTAAAGTTAAAGGGTAGAATATGCTTTTCCAAATGAGGTTTATTCTGTAAAGCATGGATCCAAATTCCTTTGGTTTGCCCATAAAAGGCATAATGGTACCATTTGCTGCATAGTTTCTAAGTTTGTGGTCAGACATGTTCCAAAATAAACTGATTTTGACTACCTTCCTATCTAGACTAAACTGACAGTGAGATACTGTGTTGCAGCTGCAGCACTGATTCGTTCAGCTGTAGTTGAAACAGAGGGGGAGGGGAGGCCATATTCATTTACTGGTTTATACTCTTCCAGTGCAAAATTAACAAGTGGCATTGAAATGTGTGTCAAAGCAGCTGCAATCAGAAAGATAGTGAAAACTGAACAGATTTACTGATGACCAAGCACATCACATTTCAACACAGACAATAGGGTGAAAGGCATGAACAATGAATATGCCATAGTGTAAAAGGAAACCTAAGGACACCCAAGCTTTAAATACACCCAGAAGACCCAAGAACAGAGGAGATGCCTAAAGAAAGAAAGTAAGCCAATAGCACATTGTTCAGAACACAATCAAAGGAAAGAAAGGCTGCCCTCATTCACCAATCATACTGTAGGCGATTATCTGCTCAAATCAGCTCTGTTGATGAGAACAGTTATCTTTTAAGCTTTATCTGGTGTGTCATGGGAGCTACCTCTGATATCTTAGTGCTCTTTTTTATTTGATCCTCTGTGAACCACAGGAAAAAAAACAATAGCACAATCACTAAACAATGTAGCGGTCAATGTATAATCATAACAAATGTAACTTTTACCTCAAAATTATATGTTTTTTTTTGTATCAGAGCGAAAGCATAGCCCTGAAAGCCACCAACTGCCTCACGCTGGAAGAAGCTGAACTAGAGCAAAGCTACCCGAGGAAGAAATCTGGTTTGGTTCACTAAAGCTACTTAGGAAAAGTAGTTCAAGCTACTTGATTAAATTGACTGATTAATCAATCTATCACTTAATCAATCAGACTTTATTTGTATAGCACTTCTCATACAAACAGAACTGAACTGAAACACAATGTGCTTCATGTGGTGTACATATCCTCCTGAGAGAGCACAGTCTCATTCCAAAGTCCTCGAAAACCGGTGCTTGCGCAGTGACTTGCAGAATCAGAAACCAATGAAAGAAGGCATCCTTTAATGTTGGCATGATACACGGCCAGTTGCCTGCAGGGGGGAAAGGGGGCGGGAAGAGGACAAAAGTTAAGGCGGCGAAAATCCATGTGGGGTGGGCAGGAGTGGTGCTGGAGTCCAACAAACACCGACCCTTACCCAAGAGAGCGGTGTTCTCGTCTCGTAAGTTTCTAAAGCCAAACCCTGTTCTTTTTTTTTTTAACTGAACCTAACCACATGCTTTTGTTGCCTAAACCTAACCGTGTGTTTGTTGTTGAAGGACAAAAAAAAAAAACGTAAATTCGCAGTGTTGTACCGACATGGTGCATTTATTTTGAAAGAGACTGTGTGTAAATGTAAAGTTTCCTGTGTATCTTGAAAGAAGTGAACTTCACACAGTGTCCCAGAACATCAACAACTAACGCATCCAAAGTACCTTGCACGTCATATGTAGACGTGAAAAATCCATGACCAAAATGTTGAAATGTGACGACATTGGAGTGACAATTTGTTGCCTGACACCCTGTGTCCTCGTATGAGAACGTCACATTTTGGGTTTACTTCTTACTCATACTTCATTCTACTTAACTTAGACCTGTTGTCCTCATCCATGGACATTTTTTTGTGCCACCTAGTGGTAGTAAGAGCACAATACACTAATCCATGTAAAAACAAGATGGCAGCCATCTCTGGCAAGTCAGTCTGCAGCTGATCCCGACACAAAACCTGATCAAATGTTACAGTTTAAACATGTTTCTTTATGATTAATAATGTTTGTAGTTTGATATGACAACAAGTTTGACCAATTTTAGCACAAGCTAAGACTGTTAATTAGGAAGTACTCATTTGAAGACACTGGGACTTAATTATTGTTGAAAATGTTTTTGTTTTTTTTAAAAATATATTTATTAGGTCCTACTGATCTTAAATAGCTAGCTATTGCAAAAAGTGCTAATTTGTTCACAGATCATACATGAACCAAAAAAATACCAAAAAATAAAATAAAATAAAATAACAACAACAACACCAAAAAAACAAACAAACAAAAAAAAACCCCTGCGCTAGTCATGGAAAATAGCAGGAAGATTTGTGTTCCTAAACTACAGTCCAGGTGGGTTTATTGCACCAAGCAGGATTACTCAGTTAGCCAGGTAATTTCTAATGTAACAAAAGCAACAACTTCTCTGAACATTTGTTAATAAATAGCAATAATCAATACTTCTGAGTGGGTGTGATCAAAGGGAGTTCAATTAAAGCAGAGAATCAATGATGAAATAATAAACAAAAAAGCATTCCTTTCCTCTTATGGACCAGAATTGTTTAGTTTCAGTGGCTAAGTACACACACAAAAAAAAAAAAGCTATCTTGAATTACTATGCAAATAAATGTAGTTGAGCTTCCAGCAAACTGTTGTAAAATGTAGTTAAACTACCAGATTAATTACATGTAGTTCACGACTCCCTAACACTGGCTATAGGAACTATCATATAATTGTCAGAAAACAGCTAAATGCTATCATTTAACAAGAAAGAAACTAAATCATTTCCTAAAAACCAAGCTGCAATGTACATTGTACTGGCAGGACCTTGGAAAAGTTCATATAAGTTTAATAGAAGCTAAAGTTGTGGTCAGGGCGGATTTTCACACTGGGCCCCAGAAAACTGGATAACAAAACCTTGAACTGCCCCAGGGGACACTGGCAAAGGCTCAAACACCCTCCTGAGCTTCATACAACCCAGTTCTTTTCTTTCCTGATCTTACCTCACCTTCATGGTTGATCAAGTTTCAGTGTTTCTCACACTTCACATTAGCCCCTTGCTGTTCATTTCCTTACTAATCTCTTTGAGCAGGAGAAGGGAAAAACAGCATATAGAGAGCAAAGAGCACAGGAAGCACTGATGAATCTGAATTGTGACGAGGACAGGCATATATAAAGAGGAACGATGAATTAAATCAGCATGACTCATACCTCATGACAGTCTCCTCACTGTCTGTTTGTTTGAATGTGTGTTGGCAACAATTTACCCTGACTGCCAGGACACACACACACACACACACACACACACACACACACACACACACACACACACACACACACACACACACGCAAAACAAGAAAACATACCTTGACCAGTAGTTTTATACTGTGTTTGTGTGGCACATATCCCTGCTTCTAAATGAAGAGATCTTTGATTAATGCTTACACCATGCATGTTTCTATATGATTTTTTTGTTAAGTGATAACTCCCTAGATTTCAGTTTATTAAATTTTACACCTCTTAGCCTGAAAAGAAAGAAAAAGAGCAGGGGAAAACAAGAGAAGCTGGAGTCTGTGAGTCATAGTAACACACAGCAGGAATCTGGAAACAACTACATGAGTTTATGAGATTCACAAATCCTGGACAAGTCTCAGATTATTACCGCTCTCAGCCTAGCGTGGCCTTGAATGAACTTCACTTCCCTCCCTCTTTCTCACTGGTTTCCTGTTGCCCAGCTGCAGTGCAGAATGAGAGCTCCTGCTTGCTTATATACAAAGTCAAAAGTATGAATTTGCATAGATGCATATGCATATTTATGCATTTGATTGTGTGAACTCTGACAGATACATGAAGGAATGCAGACATGCATGTGAGTGTGGTACACACTTACACGCTCTCTTACATCCTCCCTTCCTCTCTTGATCACGCCCTAATGACTCACAAAAGATGCTCAAATGGCACCACAGGAAGCAGTTTTTAAAATCTGTATCTATATTCTAGTTTTTATATCCAAGAGTGTGTGCAAAGTGTAGGGGTCACACATCAGAGGTTAGCGAAATGTGTCAACTGAGAGGCATTTTCTCCTTGGGATGTCATGTCCATTTCTAGCGCAAAGACATTTCACAGGAAGACATAAAAGGAACAGTGAGTAAGAGCTGTTACAGCTGAGTCACCTATACTCCCATTCCTCACGTGGACACAAATGATTAGTTTCATTAAAGGAAGTAAAACTCTTTCTTCAAAAGTTAATTTTCACGACACAATAGTCTGTCTTTTACAAATCTTTGTGTCGTAAATGTCACATTTATTTTTTAAGAACAGTAAAGTTGGCTGACATGAACATATGTCAAACTGAAAAGCTAAACAACTCATGGAATAATGTATCTTCTTACAGCTTTATTATGTAACAAAGCACATTTAGTATGAACAGGAGCACAGAACAAACAACACTATGGATACAATCATTTTGTCACAGCATTGGTTTGAGCTAAATGCTAAAATCGGCATGCTAACAATGCTAATGTGTTGATGTTGAGCAGGTTTACCATGTTCACCATCTTAGTTTAGCCTGTTAACATGGTCACATTTGCCAATTAGCACTTAATACAAAGTGCAGCTGAGTTTGAAGGGAATGGCTGTATTGCAAGAATTTGGAAAACTGAAATTTTCTAGGTAAGACCTAAAGGGATCACCATATTCATTGCATTTATTCTCTTGACAATAGTCAAGATACTCACTCACAGACTGTATAAAAGTAACACTATCCACCATGATGTCACCCATTAGCTTGTGGGCTCCTGTTTTGCATTTTGGCCGTCACCATCTTGGAGCCAGAAGTGAACATAATTGGACAGGAGGGTGGAGCTGGGGAGGAGCGAGGGCTGTATCTGACTGAAAGCCCGAGGACATTATCCACAGTATCTGCAGACGCTACACATTCTCTCTCCCAACTCATCAAATACCGATGCCTGGTCAGTGGTTGGTCACCTCAAAATTAGACGTGCTAGGTAGCCCCCCTGCACCAGATTTAGATGTTCAGGGATATCTTGTAAATTCTCAGCTTGTTACATGCATTGTCATTACACACATAAACCTTTGTCATCACAGAAAACATACAATTTTTGCTTGTAAAATGCATACAGTGTTTGTCAAAATAAAGTTTTTCTTAGGTTTAGACAACAAAAACCATGTGGTCAAATTTACAAAAACACATCATGGTTTGACTTAAAATAAGTCCGCCTGTTACTAACATAATGTAGCTTCTTGTGACATACGTCACTAGCGTAGAATGCTTCACATACTTGCACATTACGTTGTTTTTAAAATTATTCAACTGACTGTTGCTTTAACACAGGAGATGAACAGCAGCCTCCTGGACAAAAATGTGGAGTTTGTTTGCCCCATCCACCTCCACTCCCTCCCACCCTATGCAGACTTTGTTGTCACAAATCTTGAAATTAACTACACAGGCCAAAACCGTTTTGTTGTACCAGGCTGTAAACATGTTTATATCTGCTCTAAAGATGGACATTTTCACATGAGGGTCTACGGGAATTGACTGGCTTTTGGAGCCAGCCTCAACTGGCCATATAAAGACCCACAGTTTTCGTCACTTCCTTGTTGACTTCATTTTTCAGCCCGGGAGGTTGCTGCTTATCTAATCGCAAATGTTGACCTCATCTGGGCCCTAGGGAAAACATCAGGGGGGTCACTAAAGCCAGTTAGTTTGGACTGTGAATGTTTTTCCTGCAATCCATCTAATAGTCTAAAAATTTTCCATGTGGACCAAAGCAGTGGACGGGCTGACTAACATTGCCATCCCTGTAGTCATGCTTCTAGCGCAGTTAAGAAATCAGCAGCATCCTCTTGTATGGATCAAGTTTCATACAGCAGATAAGCTCATAGTCAGTGAGGAACAATGATGATAGCATGTGACCACATCATGCCACTCCTACTGTGCAATTCCTAAACTGAAAACTTACACCTCCCTTCTTCAGACACTAGGCGGCATAAGTCTCAAAGCCTCTAAACCTACTGGAATGAGAAAAGAGTTAGGAAGCTTACAGAACTGCATGTTCTGTACCTTTCTCCCTGACTTGTTACAGGGAGTTCATGTGTGCTCCCATTGTTAAACTCCATGCACCGTGTCTCGTTGTAGATTTTCTTCATGCCTGTGCTGGAGACTCTCTGTTTGAACAGGAATCACAGGGCGAAGCAGGAAGTGAGTTTTATAACTGATTTAACTGATAGTATTGAGGGCTTGGCAGGGTCGTACTCATCACAGTAAAGTCCAACTTTATGACCGTCGCCATCACCTCTTAAAAAACATTCTTACAGACAGGCTTTTATAGTATTTGTCTTTCCTGTTAACTTGTTTTCTGCATTTTTCTTGTTCTGTTTTATGACTTTTCCCTCAACTGCAGCCTTTAACTTGAGTTTAATGTTGGATTGTTTATATTATTCATTAAGCACTGCATGCACAAAGTCTATTATGTTATTATTATCACCATTACCATTATGAAGATGCATTCAGGAGCGATGTCATCACCTTTGTCACAGCCTGCAGCCCTGCTTAATATTACTGCACACCATTATGATTCCCAGCCCACTCTCACTGAACATCTCAATCTGTCATTCGTTGTGAAATAGGTGTGTTTCTTAGCTTTGCTAATTGTCTTCTCATGCCCCCCCACTTGCTCATCTCTTCTCTCTGCCCCTCCCCTCTGTCTTGTAGCATGTACGTGTTTCTCTCAGCACATTCCTCTCTTGATGTGTCATATAACAGCTTCATACAAACCAAGACATCACTGGCCTCATAAGAGACTCAAGGTCAAGGGACTAGCTTCTTAAATTACCATCTTTGTCTCATGCACAAAGAATGGGGAATTATCTTATCGGGAGGAAAGAGATTCAATTTAACTCTGTTTGAGTCATCGGGAAATAAATACAGCCTTGTTCATCTGGCTGGTGTGTTTGTTGGAGAGGCTGAGTTAACGAAACAACAAAAACTGGTTGACTTGTACATATATGGTCGCCTCCAAGTTTAGCACAGCAGCTCCATTGTGAAGAGTCACGTCACTGTTTGAGAGGAGCCAAGCAAAACATGCACTTTTTGATCGGTCCAAAGCCTGGAAGTCCCTCTCAGGTTGTTAAGATGCACTTTCCACAACATGTGCCCCCTTTGCTGTTTCATGTTTAGTTTCCACACCAAAGTACTGTGGGAGTTTTTTTTTCTTTCCAAAAACCTTGAAACAAAAGGAGAAGGGGTGTGGTGAAAATGTCGTTGAGGGACCAAGGGGGTTTATTCTGTTAAAAATTAGGCAACAGTCATCAAATCGCTGAAGAAAGATCATGAGTCATAAATCTGCCCAGCATCAAATGAATCATGATTTCCACAGTATGAGATGATGGTCGAGTTCATGTTTCAAATAAATGTGTCGTCAAATGATAAGGCCTTGCCAAACATGGGTTTTGATCTCTAATATGCGCAACCATGGAAACAAAGATACACAGAAGCATCTATCTATCTATGTATCTATCTATCTATCTATCTATCTATCTATCTATCTATCTAGTAGTTTTATAGTTTTATGTTGTCTTTTTATGGGTGGGGAGAGATGTTTAAGACTAAGGTGCGGTCCACAGTCAGAGACAAAGACACTGTTTGCGCTTCACCAGGCTGATATGGAAGGAATGCTCATCAATAGTCCTTGCGTGTGAGTGTCAGTTTGCCTGGTTCGGTCCATTGATCACAGCTGATAATGGCAACATCCAGCACACTGCACCTTACAGTTGTGCAGTGTGCAGACTTTAAACACTGGCTTTTAACTTGAAGTTTTAGATGCTACTACGTGTTAAAGTCTACCTACCATTTTATTTTTGATTTCAAACATTTTTGAGTTTCATGCAAGGATTTGTTGCAACACGCCTGCCATCGATAGCGGAATAAATTCAGTGGGTAAATCTGGTTCTCCCACAATTATGAGACGTACAGTCACTGCACAAACTCATAAAGTACATCACACTGGGCAACCACAATTTACTTTGCAATATATCACGTCCATGAGAACTGTTGTAAAGTAGAAGAGCAGGTCATAAAATTATGTGCCTGTTCATTATACCCAAGGTTTGACTTTATATTCTGGTGTTGTTGTTGTGTGTGTGTGTGCATGTTTGTGCACTGATGATAGAAATAAGACGTAGACTCTCAAGTACAGTATATCTCTATGGATGCAAAATAGTAATAGGAGTGTTTCTCACTGTGATGTAAAGCAATGTTGAAGACTGGAAAATGGCATTTCATGAATAAAAAGGTTGGTGAGAGTCTTCCAGTGTTTCTGCAGAAGTTTTATAGAAACTGGCAGAGTGACTATTATGTAATTCTTGTGCTCTCTCCAACACACAGTAAATGTGTAACACGAGGCGATTTTCTTCCCTGACATCCCCCCCTCCCTCATCCTTCACTCCCCTGCCGAGGACACCAGCCAATCGCACCTCAGCAGGGTCCCTCCCCTGCTCTGATAAATAGCACCAGGGACCGGGGAGGGTCTATCTGCCTGGTTCTCCTTCCCACAGCAGAGTCTCTCCTCTCACACCACCTCAGTGCTACAGGCTCCCTCTGTGACCATGTCTGTCAGAGCCATGAAGACCACCAGCTATTCTACGGTGTCCTCCTCCAAGGGCCCATCCAACAGCTACACCAGCCGCTCATGCTCCGGTTACGGTGGCTTTGGTGTGGGCAGTGGCAGGCAGAGCTACGCTGTCCGCACCTCCTATGGGGGAGTCGGCAGCAGTGGAGCTGCTGTGGGTGCTGGGGGGTTTAAAGTGGCCGGTGGGTATATGGCTGGTGGGTCTGGGCAAAGAGGAGGTGGAGTGGAGTTTGGCTTTGTGGGCTATGGTGGAAGTATTGGAGGTGGCATAGGAGGTGGCATGGCCAATGGTGTGATGGCACCCATCACAGCGGTGACTGTGAACAAGAGCCTACTGGCCCCCCTGAACCTGGAGATTGACCCCGACATCCAGGTGGTCCGCACCCAGGAGAAGGAGCAGATCAAGACCCTTAACAACCGCTTCGCCTCCTTCATTGACAAGGTCAGTCAATTTAAGACTGAGATGAGAGGACATTTTGTCTTTAATGACATAAAAACTGCAACAATAGCAACAAACAGCACATACAGTATGTTGCCTATTTGGTTTTTGTTTCTGATGTTCTGTTGGTTTCTATGGCTGCTGGGATAAAGCTATTCAATCCCACACGGGGTAGAAATATAGCCCAGGAACCTTAGAGGAAATTAGGGCATTGAAAGCCAAAATAGCTCAAGGTGAAATAGGTCTGATTTCACAATGGAGATCATCCTTGAGACAATCCCTGTGAAAGTAATACAGTCCCTGTATATATAACAATGTGCAGCCTGCTAAAAGCCATGCACCACGATGCTGTGGAGGACACAGACTGTTATGAGTAAAGGCTTAGCTTCCTCACATGCTTTCACTCTCAGGTGAGAACACACAGCTCAGATAAGAGAATCAAGATGGATACAGAGCACATACACGGCTGGGATGAAGAGCAGAGCAAGTTTACTTCAAGGGGTGCATCACAATGTGAGCAATATCCTGAACAAAAAGAGACTTTAAGGTTATGAAAGTATCAGGAGTCCTCTTGCATTCTTGTTTTGCAAAATATTATGTGTTGTGCTATTTTCAAATTTCCTGAATAATCAGGAACTGTACGAACACTTGATGGAGACACAAGCTTATTATTAACTGAGTGGAGTGGATCCAGGGCCGGACCTAGCACATTTGGCACCCTAGGCAAACTTCCCCCACACCCCAATGCAAAATTATCATTTTTTATATATTATTTATACACTATGTAATAATGATAATAATAACAATAATAATAGTGATAATAATAAATATATTTAGTTATTTATTAACAAGAAATAACACAACAACTTAGCCAACAAACAATAATAATAAATAACAAACAGTATTGGACCTAGCACAATTGGAGAAAACAAGAGTGGGCGTGGTCGGGGGAAGGTTTGAATAAGACTAGCTTATTATATTCTGAGTAGAGTGGATCCAGGGCCAGACCTAGCACATTTGGTGCCTGTGCCAGCTTCCCCTGCCCCCCACCCCCCTAAGGAAAAAATATTCTATATGATTATATATACACACTATACAATAATAATAATAATAATAATAATAATAATATAAAAAAGAATGTGCAAATTTTGTCTTCTTCTTAATGCGCTCCACACACACTCTGCTCCAGCATTTCTCTTATGTTTGATTCTTATGGTGCCCCGCCCCTCTCTGTGGTTGTTGCCTTGGGCAGCTGTCACCTATAGGAAGATCACTGTAGTCAAGAAAAACCAGTCAACTGAACTCCATCAGTGATCTGAACAATACCCACGTTATGAAGCTGTATAACAGTCCATAAAACAGTTTTCTTAACAGTAGTATTGTGCAGAGAGCACTGACATGTGTGAAACAGCTATCTTATCAGACAGAAGCTTGCACTCCTCTCCACCTGACATCGATTCTGCAGTGATCGCCCATTGTAACATTCTTGTTTAAGGAGGCACCCCAGAGTAGTGTGGGTTCAGTCACGCTGAGGCTAATTCTTCAGGTTGTAAAACAAAGCTCGCATTCCATCGTGATATGGTGCACACACACATGTGGAGCTGTGTGTTTCTCATCATGCTTGCCTGGTGGTAGCAGGACCCCACCCAGGGTCAAGACGCTCAATAGAGGAGTTGTAAAGGGGAAATTGGGAAACAGTGCCTCTTTGTGTTGAAATGTGGCACTGAGGGTTAGAAATGAGTGAGGGGTAATTGATGTGACATTTAGTGTGTTGGAGGTGGGAGAGGTTCAGTTAGTCATTTTTCTTTCAGGCGATCCTTATGCGCTTCTTTGTCCATCAGCAAACAAAGTGAATCTATTCATATGTTCTCTGAATCACGCCCACCTTCTCTTTACATGCATTCTTTCTCTGTCCACACCACATGTATCTCACTGACCACCCTCTGCATACATTAAACAGTTATGTATGTAGATGTAGTCCCATCCTTCCATTCTTATACTAATCCACTCACAGTTTTCTGTGTATGACTCACAGGTACAGAACTGTGTATTTGCCTCTTCTTTACTGATCATTAATATACTTTTCTGTCTGCAGGTACGCTTCCTAGAACAGCAGAACAAAATGCTTGAGACCAAGTGGAAACTGGTGCAGGAACAGACCACGTCTCGCTCCAACATCGATGCCATGTTCGAAGCCTACATTGCCAACTTGCGCAAGCAGCTAGACAACTTGGGCCACGAAAAAGTCAAACTTGAGTCCGACCTGCATCACATGACGGGCCTGGTTGAGGACTACAAGAACAAGTGAGTGGAGTATCCAGTGTAAATCCTTAAGGTGGCTGTAATCAATATAATTATATTAACAATGGATCAAATGTCTGCTTGCACAATAAATAAACTGCTTGTAGAGACAAACACACAAAGCATTATTCCCAGACTCTGCTGTTCACCTCAGCTCTACAGATCATGTTGCCGTCTTTCATCTCAGCTGTACAATTTTGGTTCTTTCTCACAGCTCATTTCAGTCGCAGCAGGCAGCAGATAGTTTCGACAAACAGCTGTCTGTACACTCATGCAAATCTTTGTTTTCTTTCCAGTGAGCACAATCTGTTCTTTTAGATGCAGATTGCTGTGGAGGAAATCACACCTAATTTATTCAATTTTATCCTTTAAAGCTCCACTAATTAAAACTGTAATATTAACAATGGGAAAAAATGAATACATGTAGTATGAAAGTGTTCCTCTCAACTATACAGAGCTTTTTCGTGGATTCAATCAGTACTTGATGCAGTCTCACTGTTCTTATCTGTGCCACTTTTAGCATTAGCAGGCAGCTGTTTGCAGCAGAAAGCTACTCACTGTGCACAACTTGCCCTGCACCAAGTAGCAGACAAAGCCGGCTGGTGAATATAGTGAAGCATTTAGCAGCAAAAGAGCTACATATCCCCATCAAAAGAGTTTATATGAGAGTTAAAACCGGCCCTATGTCAGCCACATGGCCAGAAATATGACCCCAGCAACCGTAGCTGCTTACCTGGTAGGTGTGCACCACATGTAGGCTGAGTTCTTAGTAGTGGGCGGGGTTTGATTCTGACCTGCAGGTCTTTACTGTATGTCATCCTCCCATCTCTCTCCTCCCTGTCCTGTCTATCGGTACTATCTAATTATGTGATGCAAAAAGGAACAACAAAAAATACTTAAAAAAAACTCCAGATGAATTGTAATGTTGCTTCATAACTGCTGGATGTGTAAATAAAAAAAAACTGAACGCTAATACGCTCACCATATCAATGTAATATGTGATGATCTCATAGACTGGGATGATATAATCACATACTGTGCTGTGTTGTTTCTTGTTTCTGCTGCCCCCAAGTGACAAATGATGTTACTGCAGGTAAAAATGTAAATCTTTTTCGCTCTGTGCCTATGCACTTCCTGCATGTGGATCAGAAGAAATCAAAAGGATTAAATACAATTTTGTAAATAGTTATTATTCATTGTGATTTAAAGGCTATGCATACATTTTAATTTTTCTTTTTTCAGGTATGAGGATGAGATCAACAAGCGCAATGAATGTGAAAACAACTTTGTCCTCCTGAAGAAGGTGTGTTTAGGCTCTCTAACATATTGATCTTGAAACTATAATTAACACACACTGGTCATCTGTACATCAGGTCTGTGGCTTCATGCAACAATGAATATTCTCAATGTTCCTGTGCAGGACACTGACGCAGCCTACATGCTCAAAGTGGAGCTGGAAGCCAAATTGGATGGGCTTTCTGATGAGATTGAGTTCCTGAAGCAGATCTATGATGCAGTAATAAACTTATTTCACTTTTTTAGTTGCACACTGACAAATAACTGATTTAGCTATACGTCACCTTTAAACAAATCTGCTTATGTTCACGTATTATCCTGTGAAGGAAATCCATGAGCTGCAGAGCCAGATCAAGGACACATCCGTTGTGGTTGAGATGGACAACAGCCGCAACCTTGACATGGATGCCATTGTCGCTGAAGTGCGAGCCCAGTATGAGGACATTGCCAACCGTAGCAGAGCCGAGGCTGAGACATGGTACAAGGCTAAGGTGAGAATACTGTAATAATCATTAGCAGGAACATGTGGTGTGGCACCAGACTAACAACATACTTAAGATATACCTGGATTTTCACGTTGCATTTTCATGTGTCAGTCTAACTTGTCCCTGTCTGTACCAGTACACAGAGATGCAGCAGTCAGCAGGAAGATATGGTGATGACCTGAAGTCTTCCAAGGCTGAGATCGCTGAGATGAACCGCAGGATAATGAGGCTTCAGTCTGAAATTGACATGGTTAAAGCACAGGTGAGAATAACAGACTTTAGATTTGTTTATTTAGACACATTTTGCCACAATAGTCTTAAATATTCTTTATTTGATTTGGTGATTTATTTACTCTTTAATATTCACTAGTAATTCAGGAAACTGTGTTAGTAGCATGTGGCCTTGTAAAGACTACGATGTTTGTACTTTTATTTACTCTGCTTTCTTGTTTCTACTTTCAGAGAAACAATCTGGAAACTCAGATCGCAGAGGCTGAGGAGCGCGGGGAGCTGGCTGTGAAGGACGCTAAACTCCGCATCAGAGACCTAGAGGAAGCTCTGCAGAGAGCCAAGCAGGATATGGCCCTTCAAGTCCGCCAGTACCAGGAACTGATGAATGTGAAGCTGGCTCTGGACATTGAGATCGCCACCTACAGGAAACTGCTGGAAGGAGAGGAGTACAGGTAAGATGTTGCTGTAACAGCACCACCCTGTGGAGGTTATGAGAAATGCATTGTTTACAGGAATATTATCATGTTTATCTCATGGTGTCTGCTTCTGCTTTTTTTTCTACAGGTTAGCAACTGGAATCAAGACCAACATTTCCAAGCAGACTTGTAAGTGCATGTCCTACCTCAGTGAAAACAGTTAAAGCAAGGGGTGTCAAACTCATTTTAGCTCAGGGGCCACATACAGCCCAGTTTGACCTCCAGTGGGCCGGATCAGTAAAACCACTACATAATAACCTATCAATAACAACCCCTTCAGATTTTTCCCTTTTTTAGTGTAAAGGAGTTCATTCTGAAAACATGATGATGAACAGCCTGCGATATCCTACGAAAAATATGTGCAAATTCAACTGTATGTCTCAGTTTTTCCACATTCAGTCAGCCTACTACTCACTGTCATTACATGTGCATTTTATTTATAATTTTCCACTAAAGTGGAAGCTACTGAGGCAGCAGCTGAAGTCATCCCCTGCCATATTGTTTTAGAAAATAGAAGATAGTGTGATACGGATTCTTTTATACTGAAGCTGCTGGTTAAGTAATGTTTTTCATAATGTTCAGTATCTTTAAATTCGACCACTGAAAGTATTCATTGTTATTTCAGAGAGCTTGTTTGGGAGGAGAAACATCTGAGGGAGAATTTTACATGAAGTATCTACTCACTGTGTAAACCTGACACTCTTAGCCTTTACAAGTGCATCAGTATCAGGTGTGCAAAGTGTTTGACTGATTTTTGTAATGTTACAAACAAAATAATCGTCTCATATTTTACGTACAATAAGTCTAAATAATAAGTGTCATAAGATAAGATGATGAACATATCAACCAGGGGTGGAATTTGGGAGGGCTGGGGACAAAGTTAGCACAGGCACATACCCTTAAAAGGGCTTTAGTTTTTCAGATAGGATTCCCAAGATAGAACAAGAAACAACCATGTTTTTTTTAAATAGTTTTGATATGTCCCCTTCATCAAGTGGAGGGTAAATAATAGCACCCTGGAGATGGTTTTATTCCACATGTGTTTTTTCTCTACCAGTTCTACATGCAGTCAGACGCAATCAATAATTTCCAAAAAAAAAAACAACTGTTGTGAACTGACTGTGCTTGTTTGAAATAAAAACACAGCCAGTTTAACAAAGCTATTTTCTATGGCGAGCTAATTTTAGATACTTACCAAGTGGTACTGATATTCCAACATGACCTCACTATGAATGTTTGTAATGTAATGTTAACTAACTTAATTGAGTGTGCATGAAGAAATCACAGTATTTTGTGGGGGAAAAAAAGTAATCTGGAGGGTTTAGACATTGCTAATGTTTCTACTGCTGTGCTGGCTAGCTGTTTGAATTAGAGGAGGGGAGGGGGAGTCAAAGTAGGGACTAGGAAATGAACAAAGACATTTAAAACCGTCATGCATATCAGTTAGAACAGAAATGAAATCATACAAAACAACAAACAACAATAGCAACATGTGATCGCTGTATAGTTAAAAACATTTACACTCAATTAAAACAAGATAAAAATAGGCATTTAAACAGCTATAAAGGTGGCAGAGTGTCCACGTTTAAGGTCTATGGCAGATTATTGCATGTATAATGTCTCAGTTGGCACTTTAGGCCCACGTCAGCTCCTGTTTCTGTTTCCTGTTTCATGTGCTGAGGTTCTAAGAAGACAATTAGTAACTCACCCAAAGAATCTGACGTTACAAAAAGATATTCAGATCATTATAGACACATGTGTCCATCCAAATGTCAGGTTTCTCCACTCTTTTCCCCACTACTGTGCGTCAGTGCTAATGATAACCTTTTCCTACTGAATGTGCAGCTATGAACTACAACGCCTACGGCCTGGAGAGCTCCAGAACTCCATCCTACGTCAGCTGCTCCTTCGGTGGAGTCAAGGCCAGCAGCAATGCTGCCGCTGATCTCGAGGGAGCAACAGTGAAGAGCACCACAGTCACCAAGACAGAAACCGTGGTGATCAAGACCGAGGAGAAGCAGGAAGAGCAGGAAGAGCAGGTGGAGGAGGAGGAGGAGGAGGAGCAGATTGCAACTGAGGAGGAAGCGGTTGTGGAGAAGATGGAGGAGCAGGAGGAGGCTGAGCCTGAGCCTGAGGCTGCGGAGTGATGTGTTTGTTCTTGTTTTGTCATGTTGATGATTTTGGTCTTGGAAGTAAAGAGAAAGCACACCTACTCTGCTTTATTATCCAGTTCTTTAATGATTCGTTCACCAGAGTGCCTTCTGCTGTAAGAGGTGTAAGCAACTTTCCTACAGATTTTCTTAAAGAGGAGGTGCTGATGAATGAGTCTTTGTTCAGGTTTCTGAAAACTTCTTTACTGTCGACTATAGTCTGAGTCACTGCCTGTGGTTCAGTGATCACTGCACCACACTTGTTTATCCAGTGGGTGGCACTGTTGTATGTGTTTTCCTCTGCTGTTCTATCTTGTCCTGCACTGCTGTCACATCAAGTGTAAAAGCAAACTGCTGAGAGGAGTAATTCGGGAAAAATAAAACATTGCCATGTTGAACTCCTTATGCTAAACCTGCTGTACTTAAACAGTTTACTAAGATTAAAACCTGTCACAAAAGTCTTCACGACTTCTGCTCAGAGAAAACCTTTTTTGGTGTGCTACTGTTGGCAACACCTGGAGTTCTGTTTGCTCAGCAATAAATCTTCTTCAAACAGTACTTTACCTGGTGTTCTGTTGTGTTTGGTTGGACTGTAAGTTCCATATAAGTCAGTGCACTTTAGGAAAAAAAACAAAAACTTGATCTGTCAGTGCTTCTAAAGCATTTAGTAGGAAAATGAAGATCTTAACTTTGGAAAGAAATATTAAGAGAAACATTTTAGGTCACAATGAAAGACTGTATGCTGGGAAAACATTTGTAATTATCCTGAAGGCACTCGCTATGTAATCTGGTGTGTCAACACTCACATGCACACAAACACACACTTGTTTACTTAGGGTCTCTTTGTGTAAATTAACAAAGACTTAAGCCTCTTTCACACACAGTTCCCGCTAAATTACTGAGGTAATTTTCAAGCACCGCTGGGGATTTTCACTATTCACATATGCACTACTCATACAGGCACATTTCTATGCCGAGCCCTTTCACACATGCCATGACAGTGCCAGAATAGATACGGCAAGGGACAGTCCAGCAGATGGCGGCAGTGCAACAGTTATAGATGCATAAAACTCAAGAGAAAAATAAAATGATTCTTTTCAGGAACACGACAGATGAGGAGCTGATTTTAATCTGATGTCTGTGTTCTTGTAATGTGTTTATCTTCACTTGTTAGTTATCAAATCAGCTGCAAAAGCACTGATGTGAATACTAAACTCTATATAAGTCACACATTAAAATACATCACGAGCAGAGTCTTGGTATTGACATGATAGCTCCCCATGAAAGTGTCTGTCATCAGATTGATGTAACCCTTTACGTGCTTGTACCTGCTATGTTACTGCTTTTACTGAAAATACAGCTGTGTGGGCATTTCCTCTGAAATGTAAGTTTGTGAGGTGGGGCACTGGCTGTACAGATTTCTCTGACTAGTAATCATTGTTCCCCTTTACACGAGTCCATGCAGGAAATGTTCATAGAAATTTCAGCGATAGACTGCATGTGTGGAAGGGGCTTGACATTCATTTTCCTGAGATTTACTCTAATCCACTACTTGCCTAACCCCCCTAACCCCCTGACAACCTAACCCTAACCACTGACCACTGACCCAAAAAAATTTTTTTTTTCCAGCTGGGAACACAGCTTTTATCCCAAAGTCGACAAGCCAGTGAACTGGTCTTTCCTAAAATGTGTCCCCGCCTAAGTCATACATACACACGCACGCGCACAAGCATGAATGCAAACAAGTTGTAATTTCAAGAGTTCAAAGGAGAAAACTTACATAATATTCTAAACATTTCTCTGACAGGTCGCAGCCTGCCTCAGTCTAGGTGCACGCTAATTGCAGGGGTTCCTTTTCAACAAAATGAATTAAAGGTCGTGTATTCCTATAAAATGCCAGCAAATGTCATGTTCCCAACACTTTTAATCACCCACTTTCAATAAGTTTGCTTCTAAAGTTCACACAAAGTACATACAAAACAAACAAATCCATCATTCAGTCTAATTCAAATACTTCAAGAGGTGAATCGAGGAAAACAACCCAGCAACTCATGCCAAAGCTAATATATTGTGTGAGTCTGTAAGTCTACTGAAGTAACACATGATTTATCTGAGGAATAAGGTATTTTTCTCTTTTAAATAAATAATTACGTAAGAGGCCTTTGCAGCCCTAGAGGAACAGGTTTGAACATGAGTTGTGGGAGGTGGTGCCGCACCCAAGGCTATACAACCTCTCATGAAGTTTGGGATAGAGAACTGCACAAATCCCACAGTACCACCCACCGTTCACAGAGCTCTGGCTGCACACAAAGCCCTACACTGGGGCTTTTTCAGGTTTGAAGGTTTGATTAGTTAACTGCATAAACATGATATCACAGAGAGCAGTGTGCACACACAAATATGTTCACAGTCATAGATGTAACAGCCGACCTGAAATGAAAACTCCACCTCTCGACTTCTTGTGCTTAATATATTCTGCTCAGAACAGCATGTATGAGAGGTTGTGGTGGTTTACACTGACTCTGTTTTCACCTAAGGAATTAGATGATGTATTTGCAGCAGAGCTGGAAGAATGACTCCCATTGTTTGCTTAGCTAAAAGCAGTATCACAGCGTAAAAAAACAAACAGAGAAACGCTGCGAGTCACACAGAGCACAATGGAAACTAATGAAAATCCACATTTAATTCATGTTAAATCTTCTGATTGCATGATTCAGATATTATGTATCTGTGTATGTATATATGTGTGTGATATGATGTATGTATATGTCTATCTGAATGGATCAGCAAAAAGCATTAGATTTTAACCAGTGTTCAACACTTGGTTAACAGCAAATATCTGCAATAATATCTGAATCATGAAGTCCAAATGAAAAAGCTAAAAAAAACTTATTTCAACATCAGTAACTTCATGAGCCGCAAACCAAGGCAGCACAGACCAGGTGTGTCTGGGTGTGTTCATTGTCGTGTTCCCTGGAAACATCCGTTGTTTTCTGTTGAGTTCTGTGCAGCTCGGAGCATTTCTGTATTCAGTTGCTTCTGGTTTTGTAACATGTTTTTGTATTTGGCTGTGTTGTCTGTATGTGGTTGGGTTTTCTGTTTTGATAACATGTCTCACTTTGCAGCGCATTATTACTAAATGTGGTGCGCATGTTGTCATCTGCTTGTGTTTTCAGCTGCAGTGTGCAGAGCTTAGCTCAGTTAGTTTGTTAGATTTTTAAAAATGAATAGGACATCCTGAAATTTGTCTGTTAAATATAAGGGCTGTGACACACCAAGTCCAATGTTGGGCTGTCGGTGAACGTCTGTGGCCCTTGTTTTTGCAGCCTGTCCTACACGGATCCCACAGGTCCTGTGGTTTTATCTTTGTTGTGGGTGGGAGTGGGAGAAAAAAAAAAAAAGTGCGGTTCCCCAAATTAATTAACATGAAAGATGAAGATGTCAACAAGTGAAGTGGAAAGGAAGATAAAAGCAGGGCGTTACATTACACAAGAAAATCAAGGCAAGTCAGACATTTGGGGGAATTTCTCAGGAATATTACAGATAATAATAATAATAATGAATCCCAGAGACACCAGAACAACTGTAATTATGAATGTAATTATGCGGTAGAATGGAATTTTGCTACTTATTATCAACAGGTATGCACAGCTGTCTTAAAACCACATTAAAATAATATGTTTTCCCTGCAGGACAGGAGAAGTCTCAATCTATTGATGATCAATCTATAGTGCTGGCATGTGTGGTCAGAATGTTTGTGGGTGCAGGCAAAAGCTGACACACACCCTGCTAGGAAAGGGTGGGAATAGATAACACTCTGTGGCAGTAATGGTCGGAAATCCAGCAGGAGTGGGCAGGAGAGGGTTTCGAAAAACAATCCCGTGCAGGACTCTAATGTATCCTGCACCGTTGGCACTAATTGGCCCTTGTCGAACTTTTTTGATCCGATTCAGCACGTTGAATCGGCAATGGAGGTAGTGGAGCGTGTCATTGAATGAAATTACTCTGGTTGGTAGTTCAGCTCAGCGCACAAGACAGGAATTGGAAGTGAGGAAAGTAAACAAACTGCTAAAGTCAGCGGTGAGTGAAACTGAAACAAACTCTTTAGCAGAAATGGTTTGTGATTGTGTTATTATTCGCTTGCGCACGGTAAATATCCTTTGCTCTTTCAACATTGGGTTGTGTCGTTATTGTGCTAACTGGCTAACTAGCATCTGTCGGTCATCCAGTTTCCCCTTTTTAACCCTTCAAAACCTGACAGGAAACTGATTTCTTGTAAAAACACGGGAGGACCGCCGCGAGCAGTGAAAGAGGAAATGACCCCAAAAATTAACAAGAAATTAGAAAAGTTAGAAAATCAAAACAATTAAAATTAGAAAAAAAGAAATAAAAGTTAAAAACAAACAAAAATTATAATAATAATTTTAAAATGTAATAATAATAATATTTATAAATATAGTTTTTCCAGTTTTTTTTCCCAGTTTAAGAAAAATACATTTGTAACTAAATATGTATGTATGTATGTATGTATCTCTCTCTCTCTCTCTCTATATATATATATATAGAGAGAGAGAGAGAGAGAGAGAGAGAGAGAGAGAGCCTGCTCATTGCCTTAGCTGCCATGTTTTTGAAATAAAGGGCTTAATACGTTTGAAAGGCATCTGAAAGCAGCATGAGAAAAGTGACGACGCTGCGGGTTTCACAGGGTTAAATGATGAATACAAACTACTGCCACCCGCTGCTTGGAGAGTTATTTCCTCTTACGTGTGAGTTGGCCGTTGGCTGTAGTCTTTGCGATGTGTTCAAGTGCATTTTTTGGCCGAAACACAGGCGACGTAAGGTAATGCAACATTTGGCCTTTGTCACCACTTTGTTCTTTGATGTCTGTTTGGTGTGTCTGGGCCGGCTACCTAGCTTAGCTTTGTACTCTGAGCAACCAGCAACTCCAGAAGATACAATACAGTCCGTCAATAAGTTCAGCTCATAACACTTGTAAAACATTTTATTTTACACTTTACATGGATAGGACAAATAAGATATAATCTGTTTAATATGTAGCTTTAGATGTGCTAGAAGATGGATTTTGTTACCTTTGGACAGAGCCAGGTTAGCTGTGTCCCCCTGCTTCCACAGAGTGGCATTTCCTCATTTAATTCTCCACCTGCAGGCACTTCTGTATCAAAACTCTGGCTTTAAAGCAGCAATTGCACCAAACTGTCAATAGTAAAATAATCACTCCAAAATAACACTAGGTGCCATCAGCATTTTAATGCTGGAGCTGACTCTGTTTTCACTTAAGGAATTAGATAATGTATTTGCAGCAGAGCTGGAAGAATGACTCCCATTGTTTGCTTAGCTAAAAGCAGTATCACAGCGTAAAAAAACAAACAGAGAAACGCTGCAAGTCACACAGAGCACAATGGAAACTCGTGAAAAACACATTTAATTCATGTTAAATCTTCTGATTGCATGATTCAGATATTATGTATCTGTGTATGTATATATGTGTGTGATATGATGTATGTATATGTGTATCTGAATGGATCAGCAAAAAGCATTCGATTTTAACCAGTGTTCAACACTTGGTTAACAGCAAATATCTGCAATAATATCTGAATCATGAAGTCCAAATGTAAAAGCTAAAAAAACTTATTTCAACATCAGTAACTTCACGAGCCGCAAACCAAGGCAGCACAGACCAGGTGTGTCTGGGTGTGTTCATTGTCGTGTTCCCTGGAAACATCCGTTGTTTTCTGTTGAGTTCTGTGCAGCTCGGAGCATTTCTGTATTCAGTTGCTTCTGGTTTTGTAACATGTTTTTGTATTTGGCTGTGTTGTCTGTATGTGGTTGGGTTTTCTGTTTTGATAACATGTCTCACTTTGCAGCGCATTATTACTAAATGTGGTGCGCATGTTGTCATCTGCTTGTGTTTTCAGCTGCAGTGTGCAGAGCTTAGCTCAGTTAGTTTGTTAGATTTTTAAAAATGAATAGGACATCCTGAAATTTGTCTGTTAAATATAAGGGCTGTGACACACCAAGTCCAATGTTGGGCTGTCAGTGAACGTCTGTTGCCCTTGTTTTTGCAGCCTGTCCTACACGGATCCCACAGGTCCTGTGGTTTTATCTTTGTTGTGGGTGGGAGTGGGAGAAAAAAAAAAAAAGTGCGGTTCCCCAAATTAATTAACATGAAAGATGAAGATGTCAACAAGTGAAGTGGAAAGGAAGATAAAAGCAGGGCATTACATTACACAAGAAAATCAAGGCAAGTCAGACATGTGGGGGAATTTCTCAGGAATATTACAGATAATAATAATAATAATGAATCCCAGAGACACCAGAACAACTGTAATTATGAATGTAATTATGCGGTAGAATGGAATTTTGCTACTTATTATCAACAGGTATGCACAGCTGTCTTAAAACCACATTAAAATAATATGTTTACCCTGCAGGACAGGAGAAGTCTCAATCTATTGATGATCAAAACATGCTGGCATGTATGATCAGAATGTTTGTGGGTGCAGGCAAAAGCTGACACACACCCTGCTAGGAAAGGGTGGGAATAGATAACACTCTGTGGCAGTAATGGTCGGAAATCCAGCAGGAGTGGGCAGGAGAGGGTTTCGAAAAACAATCCCGTGCAGGACTCTAATGTATCCTGCACCGTTGGCACTAATTGGCCCTTGTCGAACTTTTTTGATCCGATTCAGCATGTTGAATCGGCAATGGAGGTAGTGGAGCGTGTCATTGAATGAAATTACTCTGGTGGGTAGTTCAGCTCAGCGCACAAGACAGGAATTGGAAGTGAGGAAAGTAAACAAACTGCTAAAGTCAGCGGTGAGTGAAACTGAAACAAACTCTTCAGCAGAAACGGTTTGTGATTGTGTTATTGTTCGCTTGCGCACAGTAAATTTTCTTTGCTCTTTCAGCATTGGGTTGTGTCGTTATTTTGCTAACTGGCTAACTAGCATCTGTCGGTCATCCAGTTTCCCCTTTTTAACCCTTCAAAACCTGACAGGAAACTGATTTCTTGTAAAAACACGGGAGGACTGCCGCGAGCAGTGAAAGAGGAAATGACCCCAAAAATTAACAAGAAATTAGAAAAGTTAGAAAAACAAAACAATTAAAATTAGAAAAAAAGAAATAAAAGTTAAAAACAAACAAAAATTATAATAATAATTTTAAAATGTAATAATAATAATATTTATAAATATAGCTTTTCCATAGTTTTTTTTTCCTAGTTTAAGAAAAATAAATTTCTAACTATATATGTATGTATGTATGTATGTATGTATCTCTCTCTCTCTCTCTCTCTCTCTTTCTGTAAATATATATATATATACTGTATATATATATATATATATAATGGTTTCTCAGCGAGCTGCTCGTTGCCTTAGCTGCCATGTTTTTGAAATCAAGGGCTAAATACGTTTGAAAGGCATCTGAAAGCAGCATGAGAAAAGTGACGACGCTGCGGGTTTCACAGGGTTAAATGATGAATACAAACTACTGCCACCCGCTGCTATGGAGAGTTATTTCCTCTTACGTGTGAGTTGGCCGTTGGCTGTAGTCTTTGCGATGTGTTCAAGTGCATTTTTTGGCCGAAACACAGGCGACGTAAGGTAATGCAACATTTGGCCTTTGTCACCACTTTGTTCTTTGATGTCTGTTTGGTGTGTCTGGGCCGGCTACCTAGCTTAGCTTTGTACTCTGAGCAACCAGCAACTCCAGAAGATACAATATAGTCTGTCAATAAGTTCAGCTCATAACACTTGTAAAGCATTTTATTTTACACTTTACATGGATAGGACAAATAAGATATAATCTGTTTAATATGTAGCTTTAGATGTGCTAGTAGACGAATTTTGTTACCTTTGGACAGAGCCAGGTTAGCTGTGTCCCCCTGCTTCCACAGAGTGGCATTTCCTCATTTAATTCTCCACCTGCAGGCACTTCTGTATCAAAACTCTGGCTTTAAAGCAGCAATTGCACCAAACTGTCAATAGTAAAATAATCACTCCAAAATAACACTAGGTGCCATCAGCATTTCAATGCTGGAGCTGCTTCTAAGCCTTGTCACACCCTCCTGGTAAATTTACCGTGCATCATCATGTTTTATGTTTTCTTTGTGTAAATATTTTACCTGTTAAGTAACTACAGATATCAGATAAATGTAGCGGAAGAAAACGTACAAGAACAAACTCGAAATAATCAAGTCAAGTAGGTTAAAAATTCTGCAGGTAGGTACAGTGGGCTTGTTGAGAGTAAACAAGAACCGGATATCTGTTGATCAGATTGCTGTTCTGACTCATTTTGTGTCATTGTGTCAACTCGCACAACCCCAATCAAACTGTGAGCAATTTATACACAGCCAGCTTATGAATAGTGCATAGTAATAATAAAGTGATCATATTTTGGTCAAATGTTACAAAATGCATGGTTGCAAAGTTGATGATGGTTAGTAGAAATAAAAAATACATTGTGCGGCATGAGGTGTTAAAACGTACCTTAACCTTTTCACATGTCTTATTTAATCATGCACCATTTCTAACTTTGTCTTATCTAACCATTTGAGTGATTGCGGCTTGAACCTTTGAGTGTTTGCCTTGCAGAGGAATTTGCTGACAGCCTCTGTAGTGACACAGGCAGATATACTGCATACTGTTGCAGCTGCTGGTGCTTCTGCAAGCAGGTCTGCTGGTTAATACAAACCACCTCATCTCATTGATTAAAATTCATTTGTGCATTAATTCTTTACAACATGTATTCATTCACCAACAGTTGCCACATCTGCCCCTAGGAGGCATGGTACTACTCCACCACTACTCTACAGATGATACACTGAACCAGGATCACACAGCCTCCTCCTTTATGCAGTCCTGTTGCACTAATGTGCACTGTTCTTGTTGGAGCAGGCAGAGCTTTCCATGCTGCAGGCCACAGGGCTGATCTAAACCTGACAAAGGCTCACCTTGATGTTTTCTATTGCACCCTTTCGAAATCTACCCCTGTGAACAAAATCTTTGTCAGAGTGGCAAGTGCAGAATTTGAAAATAAGTCCTAACAAATAAACATTGAAACAAAATACAATAGATTTTCCAGATATGTAAGTTCGAGGTATGAGGTGAGGCTGAGTAGAGTGACAAGAGTCAAACGAGAGCACTGAAAGAAACTTGGCCGCGCAACTGTGACTGATTGATGAGCAGCTCACATTCCTCAGCCTAACCTGGGGTTAACAGCATGTCATGTACCCACAGGTTCCAGTGTTACCTTTGTGTTATGTCACCTGTACAATAGATCTCTGTCTATTGCAGTATGTTAAAATTACAGAGTACAGTAAACACGTCTACACCTCAATGAGAAAAGAAAATCAAGTGATTCATCCAACTGCCTGCAGGCAAATGATGAAACAGTACACTTAAAGGTAAGTCCTTGTCCTTTGTACTGGTTTTCTTCATCAAAACACTATTTTTTTAATCTGCAAACTGTACATAAATACTAACAGAGATCTTTAAACTAAATAGTTGGTTAATAAAGCTTTTTTAGGGAACTTTATTTTGACAGTGCTTTTGATTTTTCATGTATGTCAGCAGGCTGGCATGGCAGCTTTTGTTACCTCTGTAATGCAGGACCTGACAAACAACACATAAGTTTACAGTGTGTAATTACAGGAAGATCAGACAGGTGAGTACTGAGCACCAGAGCCAGCAATGAGTCAATGAGACAAACTTGTCTCAATGAGACACATTAAAATGTCTTACACAAACTTTGGCATGGCTACCCGGTGGTTTAGTTCACCTATTGTGCACAGTGACGAGGCAAATTTGCACTGATTCACTTATACTGAATGCCAATAAAGAAACATTATGACTAAACTATGTTTTGATGTCTCTCCAAGGTTTTATTATGTAGTCGTGTAAACTGTCAGATTTAATTGTCTCATTACACTAAGACTACACCTGCAGCAATACATTTAATCATTATGTCAATTTGTCACATCCAGCATATGTCTGTACAGGACTTGATATAAAAAGCACAAGACTGACAAGCGTTTTTTTTAAATGTGAAAAAAAGAAAAAGGGTGTTCTCTCGGCTTGAGTAACAGGTCTGAATTCTTCTGCAGGCTCAGGGCGGAGACCGCTGACAGACAGAGGATCAAAATCTGTAGAAAGGAAGAGCTTTTAACTATCTGGATGCCTGGGTGAGGAGTGCCCCTTTTCTTGTGTTAAACCCAAAGCATGCAACAACAACAGCTACTGCATTCTGAAGAAATCAGGCTAGGCTGCAGGACAACCGCATTAATTTTATAATAATATACAGGATTGCAGGATCACATAACAACAGACATAGCACTGATTAGATCAAATGAAATCCACATACTCGTAGCATTTGAGAGTAAAAGTTAATCCAATATAATGAAAAAAAAAATGTCTGAATAACAGCACAGAATGACAAATGTAGAAATGCCTAAACATCCAAATACATTAAGTCATGCAAATTTACATCTTTGTCTACTCCACTTACTGGACATGAAGTGGGCAAAATATTTCAAACTTTCAAAATAATGCACCACAGTAGAATCGACCCAGCTGCCTGAATAATACGTTTGCATTGTATGATTTTGCAAACCACGAATACATTACATTTGCATGTTTCATACTTATCACATCAGCGTTTCTAAAGAGACATAGTACATCACCTGACTTTGTCACGCAAGGGAAAGAGGAACTGGTGAATGCCATGACTTGGCAAGATACCTGCCATTGTGCAGATCAGTGTTTGAGACCAACAAACAACAAAACTGGTTGTGTTTTAGCGTCTTTTTAACCACCCAGCGTGTGTGTTGTTTAGCACCTTGATGCTGTTTTTCCACTGGAAGTAGCGCTATGAAAAGCAGTTGCTTTTTACTGAGACATCCATGTATTTTAAGCCGAGATTGTGCCTTCAGAACCAGGTATTTAAGTCAAAACACCATCTTTTTCTAACCATACCAAGTGGTTTTTGTACCTAAACTTAATCAGGTTAACCACAGCATTGTTAAAACAGCATGTTAGCATATCTGCTATGTAGTAACGCACAAATGTGATGTATCTGTCATTTAAGAAAGAGCCAGTGCCAACATTTTTCTGGCAGTTCAGTTGGTAGAGCACCACCACCCACTACAACCTCAATAATAAACATTAAGTCACATTCTTAAAGAAACCATGCAAGTATCATATTATTCAACAGTTTCACAGCAACTGCAGTTAAGTGCAAATCTGTCAAAGTATTTGCAGTACTGGAGTACCACATCAAGTAAGGCAGGTCCTGCCTTTATGGCCCTGCGTACCAGAGGGGCTCTGTGTCAAGACTGATGGGTTCAAGACCTGAATTTGTTGTGTTATATTCTGTTCATTTGGTGCATATTCTCACATTAAGTTCAGGCAGTCAACTCAAGTCGGAAAGTATATCAGCATGAAAAAAAAAAACAGCTAAGCTGTAGAGTAAATGTTTAGAGTCTCCCTTCAAAGATAAGAATCAGGGCACACAGGTGGATTCAGGGATGACGGTGGGGCTGATTTAAGCAGCAGCAGTGAAGGTTTCTGGAGATACAGAACAATGAAGCAGCAGCAGCATTTGCAGAAGGAAAGCTGGATATTTTTAAAAGCTTGACGAGACTGCCGGGTTGTAAAGGTGCACTGGATAATGTCACCAGTGAGTGCAGGAGTGCAACCTGAGCTGTCTGTCTGAGCTTGCTTAGAGGCTCCACTTAATTTGAGTACAATCAAATGACTACAAAGTAGTTGACAGACAGAAAACCTGGGGCCATGTATTCCGTCACTACAGTACTGGCTGATGCAGCCTCACTGTCAGGAGGTCAAAGCAGACGGATGACCTTGGCCCAAGGCCCAAATGGTACTACAATTTAATTACTGATTTATTCGACTGATAATACAAATGATATGCATTTAAAACATAAATAAATGTATTGTTATCATTAAAACACAATTTAACTTGTCATCTGACATCTCACTGCCCGCAGTTATTGTAACAATGGTGAGAGTGAAACTCGTCAGACGTGCAGAACGCACGTGCTGCTAATGTGAATTGCAGCCTGACTAGCAAAGTCAGAGTGCCTCACTAGAAACAGGGTTAGCAGGGAAGACAAGAAAATTAAAAAGAGCAGAGAGACAGGGGGCTGCCGAGTAGCTCAGTGGGTAGAATGGGCACCCCATGTACAAAGGCAATGTTCTTGCTGCAGAGGCCGTGGGCTTGATTCCAGCCTGTGGCCCTTTGCTACGTGTCTTCCCTTCTCCCTCCCTCTTTCACAAACTGTCCCGTCATTAAAGGCAATGACCAAATTAAAGAAGCACCAGGTATGACAGGTCAAGCAGAACATTGCAAGGGTGAGGAGATAGGCAGGCTAGCAAATAAAATCTGCTGTAATGGGCTCATTTTAAAGCTATGGTGAAATTATTGGTACCTATGGCAGTAATGGCAGCTGTGGCTATGGCAGCAATGGACTAAAAAAAGCTCCATAGTTCAGCTTAATTTTGGCTGGGGAAAAAGTGGCATTGCCATTTTTTAAAGCAGGATATTTCAATATTTCTGCATACTGGGGTCCCTAAAAAGTCTTGGTGTTGCATAAATTGGGGGTTGGTATTAGAGCTAATGGTAGGTGGGTGGTGGTGGTGTGGATACGGGGCCTAATTTGGGACATTTCCTTTCCCTGTCCATAATTCGAATGTCTTGCCTGAGTGTATGATGGCACTGCCCTGTGTGCTGTACCTAATGAGAATTTGTAGCGGACAGTTAATCAGATTATTTTAGCCAAAAGTAATTTGAATGATTTAAGGTTTAAAGGTTTAAAACATGTTACTCACGCCTTCACTGCTGCACCCCTCTCAACCATTCTAAATATTTCTTGTTTGGTTTCTATGACCTGTCAGAGAAGCTTGTTGGTTTTTAGGATACTATCATCTGTCATCTCCCACTGAAACTGATTGACAGGTCCCTGCAGGGCTTCTCTGGAAGATGGGAGTGGAATAACACTTTAGGTTAAATTACTGCATAACTTTGGGGCACCTGACAGCTGGACCAACCTGTCAGCTGAACCAGTCTGGTCCCAGCTAGGTATCTAAGTTATGATCTGACAAAACTAAACTGCCCTGCCCCAAGGGTGGTGTCTGGGTGTGTTGGTCTAAACAGTAGATGGTATCCAACCTCAGGAGATGTTTGCAGAGTTCCTTAGAATCACATCTCAACAGCGTGCCAATCACCAATTGTTAGATCAACAGTCGTTCACAGATATGATAACAGTACAGTGGCAAAGTTGCATAACCTTTTCTGACCTGTCCTAATAATTCATTATAAAAGAAAAGCTTTTAGTCACAACAAAAGATCCTATTTTTTTTCTTCCTAATTCCTCACCTTATACCACAGAGATACAAATTTGTTTATGTGCAAATGCTTTTTCTTGGTTAAACTGAATCTTCCAAACTTGAATGTCAAGAAGTTCTGCATGTAGCAGGATACATGTCTGCTGTCTGAAATGTTTCTCACCCTTTTCTCTTCACCTTTATGTCAACAGAAAACACTTTCTCAACAAAAGACATGTGTTAAAATGACAACAAATGACACTGACATGATGTGGTGTGACTGTGTGAAGCAGCTCACTCATCATCATTGTTGGGTGACTCACGGTCACTGAGTTTTCGTGCTATTCATGCCATAGAAGGTGTGTACAGGATTTGTTTGATTTTGTGATCTGTGTGCAAAACACTCATGATGAGATAGTTGAGGTGTGGGGCTGTCCTGAAAACTTAATCACTGATGTCCGACTCTGATAGAAATGTCTGTGGGTGTGCACAAACACGCTCTGTTTCACTGTGTCCCTCACACATAACTTTCACTGTAAAGAATGCACGGGTGTGTCCCACTGAATACTCCGCGTCCCGCATAAACATTTGAATACCTTAAACAGAATCAAAGTTTCTGTTTTTTTCCTACAAGACTTTCCATTTGATGAGGCTTTTTTTTTCTAGACTGGTATCAAAGCCTAATTTGTATGTTTAAAAATGTGCAGAGAAGTTATATCTTTTGCACAAACACAAAATACTTGTTTAAAATTCTATATAAGTGAGGTGCCTGTTGATGGCAGGATGTTGTCGATTACCCCTAGGGTCTTGATTTTTTTTTAAGTCCATCCACCCTCTAAGCAGAAGCTTGCAGGGCTTTACTCTTGTTTTACATTTATCCATTGCTGCTCAGAGTCCTTGCCTACCTTAAGAAATCTATGTGTAACCCAAAGATCTTCAACAAAATAGTGCTGATGTCATTAGAGTTAATTCTTTATTTGTGGAGAAACTTTAGAGCAGGTTTCAGTGGGTTTGATGTTTGACATGGTTCAACTCCCCCTTTTTATACTACACTATTTTTAAAGCAGCACAAAAGTGTCTCTTCTAAACCCCATACACTGATACATTTCTTATCTCAAACTTTAAATCACTGTATTATTTAAATCTCAAAAGTTAAATACCTCCTGCAACTGTCTAAACACTTTTTGAAGTGTTATAGTATCGCAGCTTAAGTGCTGATAAGTTTGCCAGCGGCAAAGTTCTGGCTTCCTGTTGGTTTATGAGCGCAAGTTAATGATTCCCTACTATCAAAAGTGTCGTTCTGGAGGCTGGAAGGGTGGGGTGGTTTGCTGACACATTCTCACTTTTCTTTCACCTGTTCAAACTTGCAAGTATGCAGGTATGTGCCAAGAAGTCTGCTGTTAGAAGCTGCCGCTCCCTATTGTGTTTTTCCCCTCCTCTTTTCTATCATTTACACCATATTTACCTAAGTAAACTAAATCTTAATTGCACAGATTCTTACATGAACGATTGAGTAGCAGTTAATACTAGGGATACAAACCATGTTTTTGCACAACACACACACACACACACACACACACACACACACACACACACACACACACACAGTACAACAACAACAAAGGGAGTTATAGAGGTAATGTAATGACAAGACAGTGGTTGCTAGGCACTGTAGCAACAACAACAAAAGGTGGCTGCACATCTCTGGTTGTGAATTGTGGGAAAACAATGTAGTCTGATAGCAGGAAACAGATTCATGAGTTATTTTCTCTATACACTCAACTGATTTAGGACATTCAGCTAGTTTGCCATTTACTCTGCTTTGCCCCAGAACGCCTGCTTGAGTGCAAACATCAAAATGAATCCTCTGAGATAAAACTCAAAGTACGACAGACAACACCCGTTTCAGTGAAAGCTGTGAGACACTGAAGAGTAAAGGCTTAATAACCTACATGTCATTGTAATTCTGACATAATCAGCCATGAATAATCATGCCATGTCAGTAATTCCCAGATCTTATGAATGAGAGGTCCGGTTGCAACACCAAGTGTCACACCCTATAGGAGCCTTCAACTGATGACTGTGTTGACTGAGCTTTTACTGAGCAGCCACACCCTTTTACGACTTGATTCTATAGGTTTCTGTGTATGTCGAGAGCATATAGCACTAGGTTCTACTAATTTCAACTGAAACTTACGATGGACATGTAGGCTGAGGCCCAGGGCAAGTGCATGACTTTCTCACTATGCTGTATTGTGTCACTGTGAGGCCAGTGATAGTGCTGAGCCTCTGACTGATTGGGTGGGTGGGGTCCTAGGAATGTCTTCACCGCAGGCAGAACAGGCCTGCTTAGACAAGCTGTGTGTGTTGTAATGACTGTCCAGAGCTACAGCTCAACCAAAGAATGGGAATCAGAATGACTTACAATGATCAAAATAAAAGAATACTGTGTTCAGAGGGAGTCCTAATGCCACTTTTGTTTCAAGACCAAGCTGGGCATTCAGACCAAAAACAGCCCTGCTTTAAAATAGCAGTCATGCAGACATGATCATTAAGTTACCGGTGATACCAGGAAGATCACTTGGACAGATGTAAAGGTGCAGGCTACCTGTGGTGCTATTTGTCAGTCTACATAGTTTTGTTGTGAGCTGTCGAGTGTTGGAGATATCATCTGTAGAGATGTCTGCCTTCTCTCTTTACCAAACAACACCCACCAACCAAATCACCACACAGAGGACAGTGTGCATCTACTCATGGAAGAGAAGCTCGTGCTCATGACAGTAAAAGACGTAAACAGTTAATGGTGTCCTCCTCGGCTGACAGTAACATTAACTAACACAGTGGTGCTAGGTGAGCTAGCAGTAGATGAATGCATCCTTCTGTGTGGTAATAGTGTAGTTGGGTATAAATAGTACTTGTAGTTCCTACATGAAACTGCTTACAACAATGCCTGTGGGTTATCTTGAGTAATCTGGTCATGATTTTTGGAAAGAGATCGTGCTATTGAGTTTTTCTAATGGTCTTTTTTTGGCACTACAAGCCATCCCGTTCCATTATATTGGAGAGAAGGCAGACATGTCTACAGCTCATATCTTCAACACTCAGCACTTCACACCACAACAGTCTAGACTGATAAATAGCACTACAGGTGAGAATAAAAGTATGTATATTTTATTTTGGGGTGAACTGTCTCTTTACAGACACAGACACACAACCTCAGAGAACTAGAGGCGATGGGAGCTCCCTGCTCTGTCGCCAAAGAGTTGCACATGAACACACCAACCCTACGACCATTACAGACAGCCCAGAACATACATGTTGTATGTTCTGCGGCTGTCTGTTATGGTCATTCAAAAAGGAAAAGCCAGAGAAACATCTTGACGCTAGTTTGAGAGTTAATACATTAACAATATAAGTTGAAAGAACAAAACATATTTACTTTGAGCCACTGAACAATAACACAATCCATCACAAAACATTTCTGCTATAAGCTCAATAACTTATAATCTTACCTCATATAACAAGTTTGTTTTGGTCTCACTCCCTCTTGACCTTGGCACTTTGTTTACCCTCCTCACTTCCGTTTCTCTTCTCCTGTGCTGAGCTGAACTGCCAATTAGAGTGATTTCACTCGCTGACGGGCTCCACTCTCACCACGGATGAGGGCAACAGATGCTCACCAACTGCCCAACTGTGAGCAGCGGCTGACCATTGGCTTTATGTGTCAGGACCTGAAGTTTAAGGGATTGTCAGATGCCAAAACACTCCAAAGCAGTTAATACTCAGGGACTAGATTTTGGGTGGTGGTAAACAGTACTGTAGAAGAGCCATTGGGTTATTAAGTATTCCACCAGAAAAGTGGGCTTTTGTGCATTTGATTGGTCAACACAGAAGCTAACATGCTGATGTTTAGTGGGTTCACCATCGTACTTGACATGCAAACATTTGCCAGTTACCACCTAACACAAAATACAGTTGAGGCTAATAAATGTTGTTAGTTTTGCAGGTATTTGGTCATAAACCAGAGTATCTGGTGAATTGAAACTTTGACCTGATGACTGCGCTTGATTAAAAAAAAACTGAGGGGATCACAAAATTCATTTGAGTGGTTCTTCTCAGGACCTTGAATATTTGTACAATGATAAAGACAAGAGATATTTCAGTCTGGACAGGACATACAGGACATAAGACAGACAGACCGACTTGCCATCCACAGAGCCACACTGCTGGCAAAAAACAAACAAAAAAGCAAATCTGCTGGTTTTATGACTGCAAAGATTTTTGTTAGAATTTTTTAGCTAGTCTGTGAAACTGACTGTATTAGTTTCCAGTCTTTTATCCACAAGATGAGTGTGTGTGACTTCATGTAAAAGCAGGTGTTGTCAAATGTTAACTCACAAAAGCAGCAGTTTGACTCTGTTGCTAGGGGTTTTGTTTGGCTAGACAACCTGCATGATCTGCCCTGTCTGACAAAGAATGAGTCATGCAGTCAGACTGCAGTTTGTGTCAGAGTTCCCATGCCTAACTTCTTCCCACAATTATAGTGAGGTGGTATGTGTGTGGTCTTTAAGCAAGGTGTTAAAGTCCAGAATTGTAAAGTGATATCTCGTGGTGATTTTTGAGCAACAGTGTGGATGTGTTTAGAAATGTGTTAGCATGCCAACAATTGTTGACTTTACAACCTCGTGTAAAATCAGTAAAAACCAGCAACTCTGCAATGCAGCTGAGCTCAGGGAGACATTCTCTGAGAGACACTCATGACATGCTCATTGTTTGTCACCTTTTATTCTTCATGTGCATTGCAGGTTAACCACATTCTCTTTACTTGGCTTCCACAAGATATTTCCATGCATGACTTGCGGCCGCTGTGTTGTAAGGGTGTGTACCTCTTTGCAGGTGGTGAAACTGTATAGCCTAGATTAAAATCCAATCCAATAACACTCCCACATAATGAACACACCCACAACCTTCTGAGGACGCCAAAACAAGCACAGAGGGGTGTGGTGGTGTGTGTCCAAAGGCTTCAGATTTTCTCTTTTGTGTTTGTTGATTATTCTTCATATGGTCAATGAATAGTTTGATTATACTCATTCAGATCTGACAGGACCTCTGGCCCTCTGAATTTCCTGAACTTTGCTGCAATGAAGCTCTAGTGAATGCTCTATTGTAACCCTCTACTGTGATATTACAGTAAAAATACACACGAATATGTCAGTGCACAGCATGGATCAGGTATGCTATGATGTGTCATTGACAAAAGGCATGCTCAACATATACTGAACCGAAACACTGGACAAAGACGTTGATAGTAGAGATGAAGAAAATCGATCCTCCTGCAAATCTGAATCTCAGTGTCACTGAAGAGTTAAAGTGTCCATGCATGTGTGTAACAGAGACACGACACCTTTCATCCATAAATAATATAGTACATGTGTGAGTATATATGACAATTATACCACACGCAGCAAAACGTTCTCCTCACTGGCAAAGCACCACAGATACCAGTTTAACCAGTGACTTTGAGCTTGACTTTGACCAAATTCTTAACATGACATTAATAATTAAGGGATCATATACCTATAATTAAAGTTCTTTTATAATTACAGGAAGTACTAATTGCTCCAGCCCAAGCATCAGCCTCTGGGGCTGAAAAATGAAACCTATAAGGAAGTGCCAAAAACTGCAGTTTCTTAAAATGGCCACTTGAGGCTGGTCCCAAAACAGGGTCAGTCCCCACAGACCCTCCATGTTAAAATGCCCAACCTCCCAGCAGAAATAAAGACGTTTACAGCCTGGTACAAGAAATGTTTTTTTGTCTCCATAGCTAATTTCAACACTCATGACAACTGTACGTGGGGTGAATTTTTATGAGACCCAAGCATTTATATTTATTAAGGCTTAAATTTCATATAATTAAGGGTGGGGCTGCTGTTCGGCATCACCACAGTCACTGGCGCTATTTGGTGTGCTTTAAATGAACCCTGGTCCGCTTCCACGGATAGTTCGGTTCGTTTGGAGTGGTGTGAACACTCATTCGAACTCTGGTGCGGACCAAACGAGCGAACCCTGGTCTGCTTGAAAACTGGGGGTCTCGGTTCACTTGCACTATCTAGCAAACCAAAGACAGGAAGTGACGTAGAGTGCAGTGCACACGTATGATTTACGTATATATATATGTGATCTGAAAACTTTTAAATCCTTGCAGTACCTCACTCGGCGTCTGTTTAACCACAGCACACATCGTAGTCTCTCCCTCTCTCCCTCTTTTTCAGTACTGCTGCATCGGCCTCATGTACAGAGCACCATGCTGGGTAGGGGATGGAAGGGGATGGATTTCTGTTTTCGGTCCTGGCCAATCGATGAGCCAGGGTTTTCTTCCTTATGCTTTTTTCTTCCTGGTTAGTGGTCATTTCGAGCTGTTGTAACTGCATGATGTTGTCCAGGTGGTTTGGTCTGCTTTAAAAAATGCAGTGTGAAAGTGAACCAAACCAAATGAGGGTGTGACATTTTTCGGCATTCTCCTCCCAATCGAACCGAGTCTCCCGGACTATCCTGGTGTGAATACGCCCTTAGATTCACCCCTCGCTCATCCACAGCTTCATCCTCTAGTCCAAATTTGGTCACTTATGGCTCAGGAAAAGCAAGATGGCGACAGCTAAAATGCTGAAGTTGAGGCTTCAAAACTGCAGTCCACAAACCAGTGGGTGACGTCATGGTAGTTACATCCATTATTTCATACAGCCTATGTTCCAACCTTGTCCCCTAAAAATGAAAATATAACTAATTTTAAACAGCAGATATGTTTTTCAGGGAAATGTAATGCCAAGCAAATTATGGTTTTCTGTTAATATAATTAACCTGGCCACTCAAAGATATGTTGATACTGACCACTGAGCCATTCACCCCAACCTCCTCTCTGTAAATCAAGTGCAGTACATAACTGTAGTGTTTCATTAATTCAAAGAAATGCTGTCTATCTGAACATAATGTCACCACAATGTGATTGTGACTGCAATTCACTGTAGTAATATACAAATATCCAGGACACAGGGTTGGATTATTCATAACTGTGAAATGTACACAATATACTGTATGTATATATGAAGACAATGCCTTTACAACCAATGGTTCAAGCAAATAAAAACTTCTCATTACAAGCTTCATAATTATGAAAATCATTTTAAAAATATGAAAACTTTTACTATGACTTGTCATTGACGTGTTTATAGGCCTTACATATTTCTCAACTGTTGTTACCAGAAGCGAGAGTCACTGCCCCATGATGTTTACAAAGATTCATGACTTTCAGACTTTCACAACCTGTAGCTCATTTTAACAAGGTTGTGCTCCACCCAAAGATGATGCGCATCAGATATGAAGGTGACTGGATCAACAATCTAAGAGCATTTTCCAAAGCTATGTTCTCAGGAAATAATAAAGTGATGGAAAGATATGAGTTACTGCACTTGTGGTTAGAAATATGTAGCACCAGAAGTAGTGACATTATTTTAATTAGCAATAGAAACAACAGTGGATAATGATCACTGGCCACTCCTGTGTCACCAGAGCGCTGCATTAACAACTAAGGAGGATGTTTTATGTTAAGTATGTTAACTAAACAACTGAATTTAAACAAACAAGAAAGAAAAGTAAATGACCTCGAGACATGGGAGACTGGAGCTGTTCAACAGGTTTCAGCATCCACGAGGCAAAGCTGTTAAAACAGCAAAGTTGAGAGCACAGCGCCTAAAGCCAGAGCCATTTAACACTTGACATGTACTGTCAGTCTATGGCCTTTGGCTGTGAAGAAATTGCCAGTCATAAAACAACACCTTCATTGTTCACTTTTACTACAACAAATTCTTCAAATGGATCGAACATGGCTGTCATTCAAACTGCAAACTCAGCCTCGCTGCTTCACTGAATCAGTCTTTCATTTTAGTTTTTTGCATGGCTTCTCATTTGCACATGTAGCATAAAGAAGCATGGCCTGCCAAACTACACCTTCCACATCATAAAAGGGACACACCCAGTTTACATATACTGCAGAGGTACTAAAGGAAAGGCCAAGTAGGTTACACCAAGACTTAGTTTTCTTCATTATGTTGAGATAAGAAATTAAGTCACAAAGCATTTTAATGAAAGCAAATTCTTTGCTGCATTTTGGTGCAAAACTTTGGCACATAGTTTATTCATGCAGCTGTAACATTAGGTTTGCAGCTGTAATGACACTTGTACTGAATTCTTAGTAAAAAAGTAATGACAGAAACTATGGGCTTGTATGATTTTGTCACGTCATAGAAAATGCAAATTAGGTGAAGGGAAGCCAAAACTGGATTTTAAATGGTTGTAGAAGGTGGATGCAGTAACACTATAATTGGGTTTTCATTATGCAATCACTTTATTTTTACCGGTATCAATAAATTAACAACAAGAATCAGCTGAAAAGGTCAACGCTCTCTCATACCTGAACCACACAACAGATTGATTTCCACTCTCAAAAACTAGAGATAATGATAAACTAAAGAAGCTTCTTGGATGAGAGGTGAAACATCTTCAAGAAACTCAAGCAAGTCCAGTTGCCTACGATATAGCACTTAGGATTACCATGACCTGGATGACCGAGAATCTTTACCAATACGTACATGTTGTCCCCAAACCAACACACAGTGTATTACCATCCTAATGGTCACAGATTTAAACATGTCCTTAATGCTGACACAATTGATGTTACGCTATAAATGTTCCTGGTTAGGTTTATGCAACAAAACTAACTGGAAAGGTTTAAAAAAAAAATGTGTATATCACATGACTAATGTCACATATGTCACCTCGCATATATCATGCCACATATGTCATAGTATAAAATGCTACACATACTAGCATGCTATGCTACATTGTTACTAAAAGAAGTCAGCGTTGACTGTGAGACAGAAACACCAACCTCCTGGGTGAAAGTTCTGTACTTGTTTGACCCATCCATCACCCCTCCTTTAGGGAATTCTTCCATCTTTATACAACACATACAGACTTTGTGGCTTTTTATACTACATCAATTCACTTCCTCCGATGCTTCCAAAATAATTACTACAGCTACTAGAGGACGCCACCTTACAATAAAAGTTAGCATGGGACTTTCCACATCCAAGGTACCATGAGTGCATTGGTTGTTGGCGTTCTGGGACACTGTGTCAACTTCTGCCTGTGACATCCATTGTCTCCTTCTAAAATACACTTCCGTTTTCACAGGAAGTTTAACTTTTACATACAGTCTCTTTCAAAATAAAGTCACCACGTTGGTACAACACTGCAGATTAACATTTTTTTCCTTCAACAACAAACATGATAGGGTTTAGACAACAAAAACACGTGGTTAGGTTTAGGAAAAAAGAACAGGGTCTGGCTTTAGAATCTTACGGGATGCAAACATCCACCACCCTACCCACCTGCCCCAGTCGGATTTTTGCTGCCTTAACTTTTGTTCTTGCCTCGTCACATTTACCTCTGATGTCGCCGGGCACCGTTAAACTGTAACGGCAATTGTCTGCATGTCATACTGACGTTAAAGGACGCCTTTTTTGTTGGTTTCTGACGCCACAAGTCACTGCCCAAGTGCTGGATTTCGACGACTTTTGATTGAAACCAGGCTGGCTTTTACAGTAGACCTACAGGCCTGTGGCTGTTATTTCAGTGAGAGTGGGCTGGAAAAGGTTGACAGAGTTGATCAGTCAAGTAAATGAAAATTTAAATTTTTAGGAAAGATGATAGAACAAGAACCAGCATAAACTGTATCACTTAGCATACCATAAGTTACAATTTATCCTGCTGCCATATTTTCAAGTTATTGATTGTTTGTCTTTGATTGAGTTTTAAGAAATGGTTTTCTGTTCATGTGTGCATGCAACATACAACACTCTGTATGATATCCTACAAATTAGCAGCCCATGAATGACTTTACATCCTTAACGTGAAGATATGCAATTACCGCAAATTTATGGAGATTAGACTTACACAAGTAAAGTTACTGTAAAATGACTCAAAGTTCACATGTTTCCGAATACCAGTCTCCTGGGAAAGTACCTGGGGACTGTCCTGTGGTGCACGACCCATTCACTGCCTGAACCTGCCTCCTTACAAGGCTACTCAGGAATGTTTCCTTCTTTACCCCTGTCAGCTCATTGCCCATGTGATTGGAGCCTTCCAACATACGTGGGTTATGCACGAATCACTGACTCATCAAAATGTAGGATGTATACAAATTTTGGTGCATTACTTTTTGCAGGAAAATGTACAAACAGTGCATGAGAACAGCCAGGTGTGTGAGAACTACCTGTGAACACTTGTGTATTTTTACATCTGCCCATTTGTATATACATACATGTGTGTAAACACAATCACCTTGAGGAATATAATTTCTGTTCTTTGAGTATTTTTTACATACTAGACAAAATGCTTTAAGACAATTCACATTCCCATGAGAAATAATGCAAACACATTAACAGATGGACGCAGCATTGTTACAGACCCTCAACTTGCCCCACCTACTGACACACATGGCCACATTTTAATTTATTACTCAAGGTTCATGAACCTGTGCAAAATCGTTCACACCATCATCTCACACATCTGGTAACATGAACTTTTAACTTGGTGAATGAGGTTTTGCAGTTGCCTCAGCTAATCTAGGCTTGACCAGGCTTGAGTTCTTGAGTTATGACAGCCATGACCGATGACATTTCAGACAAGCACAGGCAAAGCTCGTAACAATGCGACCTTTTCTTCAAGTTACATCAGCAACAAGGCTTTCTCAGGATTTCTATCCTTGCTGCTCCAGTGAAATTTTCATCACTCTTAATCCATGTTTATCGAACTTCTCAATAATAAGACTGTTTGGGCTAGCTGCTGGGGCCTCACCCTGCATGCCCATCGCTATTGTGTGGTTGTGATTTATTAGCACTCAAATATGTGCATTGAGTCCTGGTGTTAAAATCTGGCACAGCATGAGAAAGCAATGAGAGAAATACAGGTATCTGCATGTGGGGTGAGGGTGGTGGCTAGTGATAAGTAAAAGGTCACGCAGCTCTCAGTTTCCCATTGAGTTCTGTGCATCTCTTCAAAGTTAGGTTGCGGCAAAACTAACACATAAATTTTCTCCAAATAGCTGTCGCACAGCAGAGATTTGAGCTTCAGAGTAAAGTTCCACACCATGGTAGAAATTAAAGGCATGTGCATGTGAAAAGTTGGGGAAGAATGAAAAAGAATGCAGGCCTCACCTACACCAAAGGTGCAGAGGAGTGAAACAAGCAAGGTAGTATTTGAGCTTTGAAACAACATGGATCAAGTAAGAAAAAAGCTGTTAATCTGTAATGCACATCAGTGACTCATGTGTGAGGTTTTCACCAGAACAAGGACGCTCCGCCAAAACAAAAACCCATTATGCTGTAAGCCTGACGCATAAGAGATGTGTGGCAACTTTCTGGCAGCATTTAAGACATTTTTTCTGTCTTATAAAAGATTCCAATGAGACATATCTCTGCCAAAGGCATTTAGGTGGATAACCTTTAATAACACTTTTGGCTTGTAGTTTAGTCCTTTGTTTGTATTAATCCACGCTTGGCTGTTTTATGTCAGCGAGAAGGCTTAAAATGTCTTTAATATTTCAGTTCAATATACAAGACAGAGCAGAAGCTACTGTCTTATGGCCGGGCCTCACAGCTTGCGCGTCTTGTTTTTGTATTTTTGTTTGGTCAGCGCCCATGTTAACAGGTTAAAGCAGCTTCACTGCCTGCATGTGCAGCACGGCTCAGGTGTGGCTCAGCTGCGCAAAATCTAGGGATTCAGAGTCTTGCCTATTCTATTTGGGTGAGGTATATTTATTTTTTAGTCAAAATAAGCCACATTTCCACCAAACACTTTCAGTATGGTACCTTTGGAACCAAAAGTAACCCTTCAGACATGGTACCTAGACCCTAGCGTTTCCACTGCAAACAGTATCCTTGTATGTGGGTGGGGTTGTTGTCAGTCACTGCGTCCAGCACTATTTCCTCATAACTGGTGACACTGGTTACACAGAGGGAAGTCTGCACCTTGTGTAGCGTCCACAGAACGAGTCTGCACGCCGAAATTTTCAACAGAATAAAACAGGCTGCAGCAAGAGTCTCTTTCCATGGTATAATTCAAAATAGCTACATTTAGTCCCTCCCAGAAAAGCTTGGGGGTTTCATGTTTCTGTGGCCCACAGGAAAGACGCTCTGTGACGTTTTTTTTTTTTCCTAGAGTGAAGATTAGAATATATGCTGTTCACATAATCCGGTCGAAATGAACATATATATAAAAGCTTGTCATATAAAAACTAAAGTGATGGTCAGAGTTGTTAAAGTGAAATTTAAGGTGTGTTGACAGATTCACGGCTCCACCTCGTGCATTGAGTAACATTACAAGTTAATGTTCCACCTTAAAAGTCGCCGGCAGTCGGCCCAGTGAATTAAATTTATTCTCAGTCTGCAGCTGCTGCAAGAGGCAGCAAAACGTCCTTTCATTTTATAATTACAGTAATAAAACTCCACAGTATGAACAGTGGTTACATGAACCTCAAAACCAGCCACAACTCAGCCCTGAGACTGTCAGCTATTGACCAGTCAACAGACTGCAGTGTTCACAGCTCCACCCTTTTAGCACCAGATCTGTATGCTAGGTACCCCAACAGAGGGGTGACCAAAAATGGGAACGGTTCCTTTTCATAGTGGAAACAGAAAACAAGCGTGCCAAACTGGGCTGAACCGTACCGTACTGCTCGGGGGAAACAGGGCTATAGACACTGAAAATGGTCTTTTGATAGCCCTGTTGACTTTATACCAGCAACATTGTGCATTTCACTAAAGTTTCAATGTCTACATCTATAGAAAAAAATATATTCTTATTTTTGACTCACCCCTTCTTGTTCCAGGTAGCAGCGCAGCAGCTGCAATGCTGTTTGCGTGAACATCACACGAGTGCAAGCTGCAGCAGCTCAGCTAGTTAGCCTTCACATGTTGCTCATGCAAGCAGCGTGGCCCAGGCGTAAATTTAGAGGGGCAAATGAGTGACAACAAACATCGACTTTCACCCAGGAGAGCAGTGTTCACGTCCTGTAAGACTATAAAGCCAAACCCCGTTCTTTTTTTCCTAAACCCAGCCATGTGGTTTTGTTGCCTAAACACAACTACGTGTGAGGAAAAAAAACTTCAATTTGCGTTGTTGTACTGACATGCTTTTATGTTGAAAGAGACAGTATGTAAATGTTAAATTTCCTGTGAAAACAGAAATGTATTTTTAAAGACGACAATGCATTTAACAAGCAGAACTTGACACAGCGACCCAGAACGTCAACATCCAATGCACCTAGGGTACCTTGCACGTCGTATCAGGATGTGACAAGCATGAGTGGCTGGGGTTAACAGAGCATTGTTTTGAACACCCTTTTCAGTTTAGACATGCATTTTATTGGCTGTAGTGTGGTATGATCGGTGAGCTAGCCATTAAGTCCAAAAAGTGTTGGATGTAGGATAATGGTAAATGCAAAACTTATGTTTAGCATTTAGCTTAAATGTTGAGCTGCTGTAATAGTAGCACAAGGGAAGAAGAACCATTAAGTCTGCTAAGTCAGGATTACACAACAATATTTACCTAACTTCTGCTAACATTAGCCATGATCAACTGGTCATACCAGACCAAGTAAGGCTGTAGCAGCAAACAATAATGTACTTAACTCAACACTGGTGACTTTGGTTGCTCATAAATTTAACTTTACATCTGCAAGAAGAAGAATGTGTGATCTGTTTTTCAAAATTCACCTTAAACAAAGAACACACATTTATATTCAGTGTACTGTCCTTATAATCGCATCATGATCACTTATAGCCCTGCAAACATCTCTGGTTGACTGGTTCCAATTTTGTATCTTCTCAAAACAGTTTGGCTAAATGTGGGTGAGGAGAACCTAAATATCTACTCAGGACCTCAGGATTCCTGTGTATTGTTATGCCTATCAGACCGCACAGGTTAGAGGGGCTACTGCTCCATCTGAGCCATTCCATGTCAGTGGAGGGGTTAAGCAGGGTCGGTCATTGTGTCCGTGCTTGTTCAACTTGTATATGGATGACTTGTTGGGCAAGTAAATGTGAGTGAGCAGGTTGTGTTTTTGGTAATCTCATCATTATAAATTTAACTATGCAAATGCTTCTGTAATTTTTTTTAGCTTTTTAACATTTGCTAAATATACTGTATTCTTCCAATAAGTTGCTGATGTCAGATTTAATGCTGAAAAGAGTAAATCAATGATAATTTGATGCAATGACTGGAGGAAAAATCCTACTTACATAGACGTGTTGCTAAAGTTCATAATATGACATTTCAATGGAAAACTTTTAATAAAGACAAAAATAAACATTGAAAGTCTCAAAAATTAAACAAAATCATTACATAACTACAAGGTCGTGGCCATGGAGTCAACACTGTGGGGGTGGGGTCTAATCTGCACCCATCCACAATCCCCACCCCCTACCTTTGGAAACTGAAAACTTTGCTGAACAAGTTTCCTACTATTAAACATTATTCATCATAAGCAAGTACAGCTATACAATAAACTATATGAATATACAATAAATAAAGGCTAGCAACATAAATGATTTACACTCACTCAGAAGTCACGTGGGCTATATGACAAATATAACGTAATGAAGACATTAACGATAGTTGAATACGCCCGTGAGCTGTGTTCTGCTGGAGTATGGCAACAACAACATGCAAACTGCAGTACTCTATCAGTAGCAACAATAATGACAATTTGTTACATTTATTCAGATTATAATGAATATTTTGGACAGCGTGTGTAGTTTCCTGTCACAAGCAAATTTGTAAGAGCATATAAATTGCAATACCACCATGGATTCAAAATTTTAATTAGTTTTAATCAAGGTTTTTTTTTTTTAAGTAAAGCTATAAGCATCATTAGCAGCAAACTAAAAGTGCTCATCATACAAAATGGCTTCTCACAGATGTCTTATTATTAATGAGCTATTATATTCCTGGACGCATTCACATGTGAGCAGCATTTAAATGTTGCAGCTGGTTTGGTGTAGCCAACTTTAACAACTTCATTTATTTTTTGGGTAGCTTAATGAATAATAAAGTCTGATTTGTGTGTCTCTTCAGCTCTAATGAAGAACACTGAAAATAACTAGCTGCTATCAAATTTTCCTCAGAAATATAGTGGAGGACGAGTGCAATGTGTAACATGGAAAAACTAGCTTAGTAAAAGCACTCTTTACCACAGGTCATGTGTTTGGTAAGTTGAAAGAAAATATGAGGTTGTCAAAAAGTTGTTTTTTTTTTCATGTTGAAATGTGTGAGCCATGCAGCTTAAAGTTTACTGATGTGAGATATTTATTTATTATTTTTTTTAATTTTATATACTTTATTAATCCCACAAGGGGAAATTAAAGCACTAAAAATTTCTGCATTGTTTACATCAAATAGAAAATACAACAAATGTAAATTGTAGATAATTTCTTTTAATTTTGCAGCTATTTTAGCACTCTTTTACAACTGCAGTATGGTGCTTAAATCTACACACCCCACCCTTGCTGTCATGCATGCTGTGTACTACCAGTGTTATAGACGTTGCATAGGGAAGAATATAAAAACTATATGCACCTGAGTATTACATTCATTATAAAAATGTGTGTAAGACAACTAAGACGAGATTAAAAAAAAACACCCACATTCCCTTTCTTTTTCTTATTTGGTGCATCCAGGACTAAAGTTGACCTAGAATGGCTTAAACCAACAGCTCAGGAACCTTGAACAGTGCACTTTTAACACTTCACAGCATGTCTTAAATACTGATATACTGTGTGTGAATATGGTTTATGTTCAAGCCCTCTATGGAGCTACTTTAGTTAACAAAAAAGGCAATGGCTCGGTCATTGAAAGGGACTAATGCTTGCGTTTGTTGTAACATTCATTTATATTTTAAAAAAGGGGATTTCAATATATCCTCAACCTCTCTCCACTACTATTCAACATTCATTTAACTGGCTTGTGACCACTAAGCAGTTGATAGGAGTTACAGACTCAAAGAGGCTCTTCTTTTTTCCTTACATAATCAAATTTTCACTCCACTTCTTTACCTCTCACACTCTTTTCCTTCAGCCTGTCCCATGTGCAGGGTGTGTCACAGCTTATCTTCTGATAATCCCTCCCTACCTGTTTTACAGGATTGGCCACTCCTGTCATTCAGAGCCAGAGGCGGGTAGGCTGAGGCGGAGGGGAGGCTGGACAGCAAAAGTGAGAGTACAGGTTATAGTGGCTCAAGAGGATCCTCCCCCTTGCTCAGCACAAACATAAAAGCCGGCAGAGTCCACAGTCAGACACTCAGAGGGACTTGGCTCTCCTTTTGACGACATCTCATCTCCTGTTCTCCTCTTCTCAGAAAGTTGACAACCTTTCCCACTGCAAATATGATGACATCGGCGAGGAAGTCATACTCAGTCACAGGCACTGGTGGCGGTTCCACCAGGAGGTCACTTGCCCCATCCTACTCCGTACAAAGAACCACTTTCAGTTCTAATGGTAGTTCTGGCTTTGGTTCTGGTTCTAACTATGGAGGTTTCGCATCTGGAAGCATGATTGGCTATGGTTCTTCTGGTTCTAGCCAAGTAGGGAATGCTTTCATGACTCCAAGCATCACAGCTGTCACAGTCAACCAGAGCCTGCTGGCCCCCCTGAGCCTGGAGATTGACCCCACCATCCAGGCTGTCCGCACCCAGGAGAAGGAGCAGATCAAGACCCTCAACAACCGCTTTGCCTCCTTCATTGACAAGGTTGGTTCCTGTGCACTCTGCCTGACTGTCTCATGTATAATTTACCAGAGGCATCATAATCTTAGTGCTGATGATTAAATGGTCATATTTTTCTCCTTTAACCTGTAGTTAAAAAGAAATGACTAGAAATTAAACAATTAATAGTATTGTAACAGCAATCTGCCCAATATATGCAAAGCTGACAAAGCAAGACAGCTGTGGATCTTATATCTGTGATGTCGCTGTCCTTCAGTGATTTACAGCCTCGGGAAAGCTTATAAAAATCTCAAAGTTCTGTCACTGATTGTGACTGGCAACTCCATCCAAAATCTACCAAAGGTAACAGTTGGCCTGTTGCCCTGTCTGAGCCTGTGGCAGCCTCTCTGCCCACTATCTAAACATGGGTGGGGATTATATTGCAGTGACTCACCCATCCCTTACCTGGGAGTCTGGTGGAGAAAATAGGGATCTATGTGCACTATGCCCACAGAGTCCAAAGTCTGTCATTTGCACATTGCACCTATCACCTGGTTGTTATAGGCAACAAGGCTGTACAGAGAAGTGCAGAGCAGTAAATCCACTTTCACTTGTCTTTTATGCTACAATCACAGATATGTGTAAATATTTTCATGCAAGCTATATGTGGAGTCGTTCCTCATGTAGAGTGAGACGCTCTAAACACTATAAGTTGGCACTCAGACAAAAACTCACTAAACAAAGCACTCATCCCATAATACTGCACTGCTTTGTCTTCTTTATCTGCCACACCTAGTTTTTTTTATAGCCGGAGTGACTGTGTGGCCTTCATAGCATGCAACTGAGCATGCACAATGAGTCATAGGAAAAGTTAGATACCATACGTGAAACACTTAATGCCACGTACACATGAAACATCTGGAAGGAACATTTTGCTTTAAGAAGGAAGAATTGATGATATGTGAGCACTTAAAGACACCTTTTAGTATTGACATTGCTTGAACAGCAAATGCGAATAAATGTCATCATAAATTACGATTATTATGACTAGGGTGTGGCACTTAGGATTTGTAGCTATCTACACAATCATGTAGGTAAGGCGACACCCCAAGGACACACCCTTCAAATCTGTATCGCACCGACACCTCCCATTAAGAATTACCAGATGATCCGGAAGGAGCATTAAAGACTAAATTAAAGCACCAGCCAAACCTTATTTATTAACTTTTATTAATAGAATATGCTTTTTGGAGCAACATCTGACGCTCTTCCCTGGTTTTGTGTCTCCACAGGTCCGTTTCTTGGAGCAGCAGAACAAGATGCTGGAGACCAAATGGAGCCTCCTGCAGGACCAGACCACCACCCGTTCCAACATTGATGCAATGTTCGAGGCTTACATTGCCAACCTGCGCAGACAGCTCGATGGACTGGGCAATGAGAAGGTCAAGCTGGAGGGAGAACTGAGAAACATGCAGGGCCTGGTTGAGGACTTCAAGAGGAAGTGAGTGCTTGCATGACATGGCTAGTTTCAACAAATACACGACAGTGAGCAGATGCTCAAAATGGTGCAGATGTACTAAAGCATTGCCTCGTGTTCCTGCAGGTATGAAGATGAAATCAACAAACGTGGAAATGCAGAGAACGAGTTTGTGCTCCTGAAGAAGGTGCAAACGCTTTAAGATGATCATTACCATTATTGTTATTATTATTATTATTATTTAATCCCAGAGTTTAGTACAATGTCACCAGTTGTAACACTTCCTGCTTCTACATGACTGTCCTCTTCTCCTCTTCCAGGACGTTGATGCTGCCTACATGAACAAGGTGGAGCTGGAAGCCAGGGTCGATGCTCTTCAGGATGAGATCAACTTCCTCAGGGCCGTCTATGAGGCTGTACGTGTCAATAATATCTCATACTTCACAATATTATAATAACCATTTATCGCTGATGATCATGCACTCTGTGTGTAAATCAAAAAGACAGAGTTAACTGTTGTGTAACAACTGTTGGTTCTGTAGGAGCTTCGTGAGCTGCAGAGCCAGATCAAGGACACCTCTGTCATCGTGGAGATGGACAACAGCCGTAACCTGGACATGGACGCTATCGTGGCTGAAGTGCGTGCTCAGTATGAGGACATTGCCAACCGCAGCAGAGCTGAAGCCGAGAGCTGGTACAAACAGAAGGTGAGTGAAAAGCAAAGTTGAGGTTTATCCCGTGTCTCCTTTCAAGATCCTGTTCTTGATGCATCTCATTGTGTTTTTCATAACAGTACGAGGAGATGCAGACCTCTGCTGGACAGTATGGTGATGACCTGCGCACAACCAAGGCTGAGATTGCTGAGCTGAACCGCATGATCGCCCGTATTCAGAATGAGATTGAGGCTGTCAAGGGACAGGTATATTTAACACCTTCTCATGGCTGATGCCTTTTTATGAACACACTTCATTGTTTAAAAGGATTTGCAGTTATTAACATCACTTTCCTCAGAGGGCCAACCTTGAGGCTCAGATCGCAGAGGCTGAGGAGCGCGGTGAGCTGGCAGTGAAGGATGCCAAGCTCCGCATCAAGGACCTGGAGGATGCTCTGCAGAGAGCCAAGCAGGACATGGCCCGCCAGGTGCGCGAATACCAGGAGCTGATGAACGTCAAGCTGGCCCTGGATATTGAGATCGCTACCTACAGGAAACTGCTGGAAGGAGAGGAGTCCAGGTGGGATAGACTTGATTATTTTATGTAGATTCATGGCTGCAGCATTAGTTTCAGCTCCAAATGAAGAACTAACTCATCATTATTTTTACCATTAGACTGGCCAGTGGAGGCGCAAACGCAACCATCCACGTGCAGCAGACCAGTGGAGGTGGTAAGTTTCAGATTTTATACATCATTATCATAAGTAATACCTGAACCAACAGACCACACTGACAGATGGAGGAATGATAACACTTGCATGTTTTTTTCTGCTCCAGGACTCCAGAGCTCCAGCGGTGGATTCGGCTATGGTGGCAGCAACATGTCTGGTTACAACAGTGGTGTCATTTCCAAGTCCACGACTACAACATCCACTTCCCAGAGATACCGTTTTTAAAAGGAGAGCCGTCCCTCTTCCCCTTCAAAAACTCTTGAATTTAATCTAAATTTGTATCCATCCATGGTGCTATGCAGTACTGTTAAGCATGCTCAACAAGACAGCTGGATATATTGTGTTACACTGCTACCAGTTGTGTTTCAAGGATCACTGGCTGCATTTCTTACTCTGCTCTGATTAACAACATTTAACAAGAGTTTCTGAAGGTAAATATGGCCATAAACACACAAGGGCCAGGTCAGTTCTTTCCGCACTGACATGCAAGAAATACAAACACAAGGTTTTAAGGAGCGTTAAAACTAAGCAATGAAAGCACTTGAAATTCTGCACTCAGTTTTGTCAACTTAGATACTCTTTGTACTGTAGTGCACTAATGAACTGGTCTGAGATAAGATCATGTGTATCATATCTGCAGGACAACTTTATTTTTAATGCTCCAGTTTTCGGTTTATGTCCTCATTCCTACATTTGAGTGCTGATATTAGTAAGAGGAGCAAGTCACTGACCGAATCTGATCACTGGAGAAACACAAAAATTTAAAATTCGCATGATAACTGTTTACAGTTTCCCTTTGAACTGATTAGCTATTGATTTGTTCATTTTACTGTTCTGTCAAATGGTTCCATGCTTAGTTTTACCTTTCCTTTTCCTCAAGATGAGACGATGTTGAAACCAGATTTATTTTGTAAAAGCCACCTCCGCGCAACATGACTGATAAATGTTGCAGCAATTGACATCAAATGAATCTGAATAAAATAAATCTGAGATCTAAAATGATTGCTTCTCACTCTCATTATTGTTGTGATAAATGAAGGAAACAGCTCAGGAGTGTTTTACTTAAAGAAGCTGTGTGAGATCTGTGATTCAGTTTCTGAAATGGCCTCTTGAGCATCAAGCACTTAACTTCCTGCATTCTGGTGATTTTTTATGCACAAATTTGAGCCCTCTCTGCGTGTAAATGTCTAAAATCATTCCAAACAAGAATCTTCTGCTACTTTCCTGTTTTTTAATTGCGGGAGACAAACACTCATGTTCAAATATTGAGGGGGGCGTGTCCAGTGCATCCCACCCGAAATCTACACCTATGGATTCAGTCAGTGTTGTTGATCCAGTTACAGTATGTTTTATTGTATCTGAATTCACAAATGTGTGCCATGTAGAATGAAAATGAAACTCAATCAAGGTTCATTCAGTGTTGGAAAATCAGACGTTGAAACAAGGTTGCAAAAAACAATTTCAATGTTAATTCAGTTTGCAAAATCAATACTTAATTCAACGCAAAACTATGATTCCCCCATGTTGAAAAGTAAGAGACTGAGACGACATTGCAAAATCAACAGTGATTCACTTTGTAAAATCAAAGCAAAATTCATTAGAGAAGCAATCTTGATCCACAATTAACCCTTAATTCATGTGTACATAAAAAGAAACTTTGACATTTCACCACTAAACAGCTTTTGCAGTTCAAACATTAGCTGACATGGGCATACTCAGTTATGCCACATCTTAGAGTGGCTGTGGTTTGTCACTAGTGTTGAGGAGTAACTAGATTTATGTAACGGTGTTGCATAATTAAATTACAAATAAAGTAAACATGAATGAAATCCATTACATTTACTGAGAAAAATATGTCCGTAAATTACAGTTTCTAATCCAAATTAAATTTAAAGTTAAAAATGTCACATGTGAATATATTCTATTTATTTAAAAGCTTATATGTAAAACACAACATACACTCTGTTGCTTTGCATCTTTTTGCCATGTAGGAATGCCTTCTTTTGGTATATTTCCTGATGATGACAGTCAGCAAAGCTGTTGGGAGAAATTTGAGTGCAACACCATCGAAGTAGCTGTCTCTATGGCCAAACAGGCTCCATTTATTTGGCAGTATGCGCTAAGATGTTTTTTTTATTGGTTCTTGTTTGAATTTGCACCACCTCTAGTCTGCCAATCAAATAAATGTGCATTGCTCCAAGCAGGAACAAAGCATGTGACTGATATCGGGTGATTCCATTGTACGCTCTCCCCCCTGCCTGTCAGCGCATAGAGCGCTGCCCTTTTCCCTACTCTGCTCCTCGCTGAGCTGCTGCAGTGTGTTACCTTGTTTGCACTTTCTCACAGCATTAGGCAGTAGAAGTTGATTTGTTTCCCAGTTTCAAACACTTGTTAGAAAAGTAACCAAAAAAATTTATAAGTTACACTATTTAATGTAAAATAGTTACATTACTTATTACATTTTTACAGGGTAACTAGCAGAGGTGGGACCAGGTCATTGTTTTGCAAGTCACATGTAAGTCTCAAGTTTTTGCCCTCAAGTCCTGAGTCAAGTCCCAAGTCAAGTCCTTTTAACCACAGATTAATAATATATTTACACAGATCATGTATGCTTTTAAAATCTGTATTTATTTATCAAAACAAGTGCAAAGTAAATAATAAAAAAAAAAATAGTGCTGACATCGCACTTTCTAATTGCACTACCAACCAGAACCATTTCACATTTACCTCATATTTTGCAAGAATATTCTTCTTTTTAAACTACTCCTTTACAGTATAAACACATTTGAAATAACAGTTGCAACTATATTTATTTGTACAAAAAGTACTAACATTGTATTTCCATAGCATATTGCACTTTAACTAGTTCCACAGCAGTTTCTGTACTGTCATATTTATCTCATATCATATTGTGTGTGTGTGTGTGTGTGTGTACATGTGAGAGGGAGAGAGGGGGAGAAACATAACAAATACATGAAAATAACTATTAACAGGGCTGTGCTTTTTTTTATGTCAGGGCCCTGTGCTGCATTGAATTTGCAAAAGACCAAATTGGCCTAAAATCTGTCAGTCATTTGTGCACAATGAGGACATAGTATGACGCCACCATAGCTGAAAACTCGCTCCACTGGAGCACTGGAGGCAGGCACTGCCAAGACTCTGATGGCCACTCGAAACAGTGAAGGAAGAGTCTTCATGTCCAATGCCCAGAACAAAAGGGCGTTCTGTCCTTCGGCTATGTCAAGGTAGTGACTGAGCTGTAGTGCTGGAGTGGTCCCAACATCCTTCTTCTGCCTCTTATGGTATGCAGCAAACAGCCTTTCTCCTTCTCTAAGGTCCTCTTGCTCTTCTTCAACAACAAGAGGCACAGGTTGCTCAGTCTCTGCAGCATCTTTAGGATCAATTCTGGCAAAACATGTAAAAACAATAGCAGAAACAAAAGAGTCCTTATTACCATTTGTGATGGTGATGCAGTATTGTAGACTGAAATATGTAATTATTGTTGCAGTCGATCAGATCAGATTATGGGGAAAAAAGTTACATTAGACTCAGTAATATTTACCTTTAACTCATGCCACCTCTTCCTTGACATCACAATTGACCAGCACATGGGGCTCCACCCACAACAGAGAGAAGGCTGGATCCAAGGCAGCTGCTCTGAGGTAGACTGGATCTGAAAAGGGAGCAGTGATCCCATCTTGTGTCCTGGCCATTTTCATGCTGATGAAGATTCCAAGAAATCTTTTGTTCAGGGATGACTGGAGACTTCTGACCAGGACGCTTAGGAAACAGAATTGAGGCTTTGGCTTCTCAAGGTGGTGATTGAGGGAAAAGATGGATGGAACAACAGCACTGACTGTGATGACCTTCTCCCCGTGTGTCAAATCAGTTGCTTCTCCAAATGGCTTCAAGATGTCCACCAACTCCTTCAACAGATTCCACTCCCGTACTGTGAATGACAACTCCTTGTGCCCAGCCTTTTCTAGAAAAGTACAGAGCTTTAGATGATTGCATTGGAGAACTGCCTTCACTTGCCTCAGTGTTGAGTTCCATCTTGTGTTGACTGCAGCAGGGATGCCTTTCTGTTCCACAAATTCAGCATCAAACACATCTTTGAATGTCGTGCTTATGTGCAGCACTGAGCTGAGTTTTGATAACTTTGAAAGAGAAGGAGATACCACTTTTGTTTCTTTCAAACCGTCTCCCACCACCAGCTGAGGAGTGTGCGCAAAGCACTGCAAGTGCTGTTTCTTTGCCATAGCAGCATCTACTGTTTGCTGATCTTCCAGGGTCAAGTCACACCAGAGCTCAGGGTCATCAAGATGATCTCCGTCATCGTCATCCTCTTGTTTACTGGGGAAGCACACAGTGAATGCTTTTCGCATATTAGCAGCATTGTAACTAATAATGTAGTCCAGGTTATCTTTAATGTTGTATTCATCACATACTGTATTGCCTCAAATTGGTCACAGATTCTTTCAGCTGTGTGGGCCTTTGAAGCGGTTGCAGGCCAAGAGATTGGTCTTTAGCTGTATCCTCTCTGCCTCTTTCTCTATCCAGTGCACAGTGACACTAAGGAATCCCCTCATCTTTCAGTCAGACCAAATGTCCACGGTGACTGAAACATGGCCAGTGTTGCTCAATTGAGTGTTTCATTTCGAACGTCTCTCTTCAGCGAGGTTCTCTGTTTTTGATCTTACTGTCAAGTACTGTCAGAAAGTGCTGAAAACTGAAGACAGGGGCAAGTTGCAATCGGTAATCAAGACAGACAGTATTGCATTGCTGATAGACTTCTGCTGTGGATGACTCATGCGGTAATGCCCTATACGACTGTCCAGGAATTGCGAGACTGAGGGCTGTTGTAATTAATTTGTGAGGCTTTTGTTCATCTGGCATTCAAATCTGTAAGAGTTAAGTATATTAAATAGATGCCAGACAATCCCTTATAGCCACACATGAATTGTAGTTGAAACTACTCTTTATTACTCATATTATTGATATCAGTCTTAACATTGTGTTAATTTTAATTGTATTTTGTGTGTGTGTGTGTGTGTGTGTGTTGTAAATATTACGTTACTGTCGCTGCTGTAGCAGATTGCAGCACTGGTCATGTATTGTATAACTTCTTTCGGGTTGAAGGGATAGTTCGGGATTTGTGAAGTGGGGTTGTATGAGGGACTACACATAGTAGATGGTGGTCAGCACACTCCCAGTACAGAGAAGCAGACATGGCCACCAGCATGCGAGATAGGCTTTACATTGCTGTGGACTGGCCATTCTATCAGGAAACTGAAGTTATACCGCTTGTTAATTCACTCTCTCCAGCATACCAGAGTCCATTGACAAAAACAACAATTTTACCGTAGCACGCAGACGAGCACACCCGGGAGTTGCTGGTCTACATGCTGTGAGGTAAAATTGCTGTTTTTGTCAATGGAGTCTGGTGTGCTGGAGAGTGAAAACAACAAGCAGTATAACTTAGAATGCAAGTGAATGCAACAGATTACCGTGTTTGCAATGTAAAGTTAACGGTGAGTTTACACTTACGGTCTCATTGATTTAACTATGCAGCTAGCAAAGTTACTTAGCCAATAAAAGTTAGCTTTCATTCAGAACTTACCATTCTTTGTGCAACTTCAAATGTCGAATGAAGTTGGAAGTTGTTGCATCTCCATCTGTAATCTTCGACCCGCATGTCTTGCGTACTGCAGTTCATTTTTTATTGACCACCTCGTAGTGTTTATACCCGAACGAAACTATCTTTGGTATCATTTTTTGCCAAGTGACGCGCTGTTTGACAGTTCCACCTGTTGTCCTGCAATTTGATTGGATGGATGCTGTCGGATCAAAACAACGTGGATCTAATTTGATTGGACATTGTGCCAACAGCACACACACATACACACATACACACAGAGAAAGATACAGAATGATCCTTAATGACATACTTTTTAATCTTTGGGTTTTGGGGAGTAGCAAGTCTTTTCAAGTCAAAAGGCTCAAGTCCAAGAGAAATCACGAGTCACTGATGTTAAAGTCCAAGTTGAGTTGCAAGTCTCTTTACGTTTTGTCAAGTCGAGTCTTAAGTCATCAAATTCATGACTCAAGTCTGACTTGAGTCTAAGTCATGTGACTCGAGTCCACACCTCTGGTAACTAGTAGTCTCTAACCATTTAAAAGTAACCGTCCCAACACTGTGGTCTGTCATCACTGTGGTTTATATTGAGTACATTTTCTGAATCTGCCTGTGTGGTGGATTCTGTGATAAACTAAAAGCCTTGTTGCTCTGTGCTCACAGAGTGATAGCTCAAATCTTGACAGGCATCCCTTTAAACTCCCAGAAACGTCATGGACAGATAGGACATTTTTTGATCCTCTCTTGACTGCACACAGCTGATGAGCACAAGACACCTGTGAAAGCGGAGCACAAGAAACGTAAGCATGATGCCAGAGAAATGGTGCCTGAAACTTCTGCAACACAACAGCCACTTCCTCAGAGGGCTGAGAGGGTGTAGTAGTTGCTGAAATGAGAGAGACAATATCTGTAGAAAATTCTTCAGATGAGAGCTCCTGTTGGGCAGGTTAGGTATGACTGGAATCCTGGCATCCAGAGCCAGGGGCTGAGGTGGAGAGGAGGGTGGATATCAGAAGTGACAGTACAGGTTGAGGTGGTTCAGTGAGTCAGCAAAGACATAAAAGCCAGCAGAGACCACAGTGAGACATTCAGAGGGACTTGGCTCTCCTTTTGAGGACTTCTCAGCTCCTGTTCATCTCTTCTCAGAGTCGACACCCTTTACAACTGCAAACATGATGAGGAAGGCATACTCTGTCTCAAGCTCCGGCGGCAGCATCAGGAGGTCCTTGACACCAGTTACCACCTACTCCATGCAAAGATCCAGTTATGGTGTTGGAGCTGGTGCTGGTGCTGGTGCTGGTGCTGGTCTCGGTTTTGGTGTGTCTTCATTTGGTGGTTCTGGTGGTTATGGCTTGGCTTCTAGCCAAAGCACAGGCACCTTCATCCCTCCACCCATCACAGCTGTCACAGTCAACCAGAGCCTGCTGGCCCCTCTGAACCTGGAGATTGACCCCGCCATCCAGCTTGTCCGCAACCAGGAGAAGGAGCAGATCAAGACCCTGAACAACCGCTTCGCCTCCTTCATTGACAAGGTTTGTTTCTATGCTCTCTTTATGACTGTACAATTTACTGGAGACCTTATTATCTTAGCAGCTCCTGACATGTGAAGTGATTGGTCTTATTTTTCTTCTTCGACATGTAACTGAAAGCAAATGATTAGAAAGTTAAAACTTTAGTATACAGTATAGTAACAGCAATCTAATCAATAGATGACACTGATTGTTTAAGTTAAAAAATATTCTTTTCCTTAAATCACTGAATCATTTCAAGAACAATTCAGAAGGAACATCAAAGAGTCAAATGAAGCAGCAGCCAAACCAAATCTATGCACTTTGACGTATATATAAAGGAAATACTTTTTTGAACAACATCTGACGCTCTTCCCTGGTTTTGTGTCTCCACAGGTCCGTTTCTTGGAGCAGCAGAACAAGATGCTGGAGACCAAATGGAGCCTCCTGCAGGACCAGACCACCACCCGTTCCAACATTGATGCAATGTTCGAGGCTTACATTGCCAACCTGCGCAGACAGCTCGATGGACTGGGCAATGAGAAGGTCAAGCTGGAGGGAGAACTGAGAAACATGCAGGGCCTGGTTGAGGACTTCAAGAGGAAGTGAGTGCTTGCATGACATGGCTAGTTTCAACAAATACATGACACTGAGCAGATTCTCAAAATGGAGCAGATGTACTAAAGCATTGCCTCGTGTTCCTGCAGGTATGAAGATGAAATCAACAAACGTGGAAATGCAGAGAACGAGTTTGTGCTCCTGAAGAAGGTGCAAACACTTTAAGATGATCATTATCATTAGTATTATTATTATTATTTAATCCCAGGGTTTAGTACAATGTCACCAGTTGTAACACTTCCTGCTTCTACATGACTGTCCTCTTCTCCTCTTCCAGGACGTTGATGCTGCCTACATGAGCAAGGTGGAGCTGGAAGCCAGGGTCGATGCTCTTCAGGATGAGATCAACTTCCTCAGGGCCGTCTATGAGGCTGTACGTGTCAATGATATCTCATACTTCATAATACTATAATAACCATTTATCGCTGATGATCATGCACTCTGTGTGTAAATCAAAAAGACAGAGTTAACTGTTGTGTAACAACTGTTGGTTCTGTAGGAGCTTCGTGAGCTGCAGAGCCAGATCAAGGACACCTCTGTCATCGTGGAGATGGACAACAGCCGTAACCTGGACATGGACGCTATCGTGGCTGAAGTGCGTGCTCAGTATGAGGACATTGCCAACCGCAGCAGAGCTGAAGCCGAGAGCTGGTACAAACAGAAGGTGAGTGAAAAGCAAAGTTGAGGTTTATCCTGTGTCTCCTTTCAAGATCCTGTTCCTGATACATCTCATTGTGTTTTTCATAATAGTACGAGGAGATGCAGACCTCTGCTGGACAGTATGGTGATGACCTGCGCACAACCAAGGCTGAGATTGCTGAGCTGAACCGCATGATCGCCCGTATTCAGAATGAGATTGACGCTGTCAAGGGACAGGTATATTTAACACCTTCTCATGGCTGATGCCTTTTTATGAACACACTTCATTGTTTAAAAGGATTTGCAGTTATTAAACCATCTGTGACATCACTTTCCTCAGAGGGCCAACCTTGAGGCTCAGATCGCAGAGGCTGAGGAGCGCGGTGAGCTGGCAGTGAAGGATGCCAAGCTCCGCATCAAGGACCTGGAGGATGCTCTGCAGAGAGCCAAGCAGGACATGGCCCGCCAGGTGCGCGAATACCAGGAGCTGATGAACGTCAAGCTGGCCCTGGACATTGAGATCGCTACCTACAGGAAACTGCTGGAAGGAGAGGAGACCAGGTGGGATAAACTTGATTATTTTATGTAGATTCATGGCTGCAGCATTAGTTTCAGCTCTGAATGAAGAACTAACTCATCATTATTTTTACCATTAGACTGGCCAGTGGAGGCGCAAACGCAACCATCCACGTGCAGCAGACCAGTGGAGGTGGTAAGTTTCAGATTTTATACATCATTATCATAAGTAATACCTGAACCAACAGACCACACTGACAGATGGAGGAATGATAACACTTGCATGTTTTTTTCTGCTCCAGGACTCCAGAGCTCCAACAGTGGATTCGGCTACGGTGGCAGCAACATGTCTGGTTATGGCAGTGGTGTCATTTCCAAGTCCACGACTACAACATCCACTTCCCAGAGATACCGTTTTTAAAAGGAGAGCCGTCCCTCTTCCCCTTCAAAAACTCTTGAATTTAATCTAAATTTGTATCCATCCATGGTGCTATGCAGTACTGTTAAGCATGCTCAACAAGACAGCTGGATATATTGTGTTACACTGCTACCAGTTGTGTTTCAAGGATCACTGGCTGCATTTCTTACTCTGCTCTGATTAACAACATTTAACAAGAGTTTCTGAAGGTAAATATGGCCATAAACACACAAGGGCCAGGTCAGTTCTTTCCGCACTGACATGCAAGAAATACAAACACAAGGTTTTAAGGAGCGTTAAAACTAAGCAATGAAAGCACTTGAAATTCTGCACTCAGTTTTGTCAACTTAGATACTCTTTGTACTGTAGTGCACTAATGAACTGGTCTGAGATAAGATCATGTGTATCATATCTGCAGGACAACTTTATTTTTAATGCTCCAGTTTTCGGTTTATGTCCTCATTCCTACATTTGAGTGCTGATATTAGTAAGAGGAGCAAGTCACTGACCGAATCTGATCACTGGAGAAACACAAAAATTTAAAATTCGCATGATAACTGTTTACAGTTTCCCTTTGAACTGATTAGCTATTGATTTGTTCATTTTACTGTTCTGTCAAATGGTTCCATGCTTAGTTTTACCTTTCCTTTTCCTCAAGATGAGACGATGTTGAAACCAGATTTATTCTGTAAAAGCCACCTCCTCGCAACATGACTGATAAATGTTGCAGCAATTGACATCAAATGAATCTGAATAAAATAAATCTGAGATCTAAAATGATTGCTTCTCACTCTCATTATTGTTGTGATAAATGAAGGAAACAGCTCAGGAGTGTTTTACTTAAAGAAGCTGTGTGAGATCTGTGATTCAGTTTCTGAAATGGCCTCTTGAGCATCAAGCACTTAACTTCCTGCATTCTGGTGATTTTTTATGCACAAATTTGAGTAATGTCTAAATGTGTAAATGTCTAAAATCATTCCAAACAAGAATCTTCTGCTACTTTCCTGTTTTTTAATTGCGGGAGACAAACACTCATGTTCAAATATTGAGGGGGGCGTGTCCAGTGCATCCCACCCGAAATCTACACCTATGGATTCAGTCAGTGTTGTTGATCCAGTTACAGTATGTTTTATTGTATCTGAATTCACAAATGTGTGCCATGTAGAATGAAAATGAAACTCAATCAAGGTTCATTCAGTGTTGGAAAATCAGACGTTGAAACAAGGTTGCAAAAAACAATTTCAATGTTAATTCAGTTTGCAAAATCAATACTTAATTCAACGCAAAACTATGATTCCCCCATGTTGAAAAGTAAGAGACTGAGACGACATTGCAAAATCAACAGTGATTCACTTTGTAAAATCAAAGCAAAATTCATTAGAGAAGCAATCTTGATCCACAATTAACCCTTAATTCATGTGTACATAAAAAGAAACTTTGACATTTCACCACTAAACAGCTTTTGCAGTTCAAACATTAGCTGACATGGGCATACTCAGTTATGCCACATCTTAGAGTGGCTGTGGTTTGTCACTAGTGTTGAGGAGTAACTAGATTTATGTAACGGTGTTGCATAATTAAATTACAAATAAAGTAAACATGAATGAAATCCATTACATTTACTGAGAAAAATATGTCCGTAAATTACAGTTTCTAATCCAAATTAAATTTAAAGTTAAAAATGTCACATGTGAATATATTCTATTTATTTAAAAGCTTATATGTAAAACACAACATACACTCTGTTGCTTTGCATCTTTTTGCCATGTAGGAATGCCTTCTTTTGGTATATTTCCTGATGATGACAGTCAGCAAAGCTGTTGGGAGAAATTTGAGTGCAACACCATCGAAGTAGCTGTCTCTATGGCCAAACAGGCTCCATTTATTTGGCAGTATGCGCTAAGATGTTTTTTTTATTGGTTCTTGTTTGAATTTGCACCACCTCTAGTCTGCCAATCAAATAAATGTGCATTGCTCCAAGCAGGAACAAAGCATGTGACTGATATCGGGTGATTCCATTGTACGCTCTCCCCCCTGCCTGTCAGCGCATAGAGCGCTGCCCTTTTCCCTACTCTGCTCCTCGCTGAGCTGCTGCAGTGTGTTACCTTGTTTGCACTTTCTCACAGCATTAGGCAGTAGAAGTTGATTTGTTTCCCAGTTTCAAACATTTGTTAGAAAAGTAACCAAAAAAATTTATAAGTTACACTATTTAATGTAAAATAGTTACATTACTTATTACATTTTTACAGGGTAACTAGCAGAGGTGGGACCAGGTCATTGTTTTGCAAGTCACATGTAAGTCTCAAGTTTTTGCCCTCAAGTCCTGAGTCAAGTCCCAAGTCAAGTCCTTTTAACCACAGATTAATAATATATTTACACAGATCATGTATGCTTTTAAAATCTGTATTTATTTATCAAAACAAGTGCAAAGTAAATAATTAAAAAAAAAAATAGTGCTGACATCGCACTTTCTAATTGCACTACCAACCAGAACCATTTCACATTTACCTCATATTTTGCAAGAATATTCTTCTTTTTAAACTACTCCTTTACAGTATAAACACATTTGAAATAACAGTTGCAACTATATTTATTTGTACAAAAAGTACTAACATTGTATTTCCATAGCATATTGCACTTTAACTAGTTCCACAGCAGTTTCTGTACTGTCATATTTATCTCATATCATATTGTGTGTGTGTGTGTGTGTGTGTACATGTGAGAGGGAGAGAGGGGGAGAAACATAACAAATACATGAAAATAACTATTAACAGGGCTGTGCTTTTTTTTATGTCAGGGCCCTGTGCTGCATTGAATTTGCAAAAGACCAAATTGGCCAAAAATCTGTCAGTCATTTGTGCACAATGAGGACATAGTATGACGCCACCATAGCTGAAAACTCGCTCCACTGGAGCACTGGAGGCAGGCACTGCCAAGACTCTGATGGCCACTCGAAACAGTGAAGGAAGAGTCTTCATGTCCAATGCCCAGAACAAAAGGGCGTTCTGTCCTTCGGCTATGTCAAGGTAGTGACTGAGCTGTAGTGCTGGAGTGGTCCCAACATCCTTCTTCTGCCTCTTATGGTATGCAGCAAACAGCCTTTCTCCTTCTCTAAGGTCCTCTTGCTCTTCTTCAACAACAAGAGGCACAGGTTGCTCAGTCTCTGCAGCATCTTTAGGATCAATTCTGGCAAAACATGTAAAAACAATAGCAGAAACAAAAGAGTCCTTATTACCATTTGTGATGGTGATGCAGTATGTTAGACTGAAATATGTAATTATTGTTGCAGTCGATCAGATCAGATTATGGGGAAAAAAGTTACATTAGACTCAGTAATATTTACCTTTAACTCATGCCACCTCTTCCTTGACATCACAATTGACCAGCACATGGGGCTCCACCCACAACAGAGAGAAGGCTGGATCCAAGGCAGCTGCTCTGAGGTAGACTGGATCTGAAAAGGGAGCAGTGATCCCATCTTGTGTCCTGGCCATTTTCATGCTGATGAAGATTCCAAGAAATCTTTTGTTCAGGGATGACTGGAGACTTCTGACCAGGACGCTTAGGAAACAGAATTGAGGCTTTGGCTTCTCAAGGTGGTGATTGAAGGACAAGATGGATGGAACAACAGCACTGATTGTGATGACCTTCTCCCCGTGTGTCAAATCAGTTGCTTCTCCAAATGGCTTCAAGATGTCCACCAACTCCTTCAACAGATTCCACTCCCGTACTGTGAATGACAACTCCTTGTGCCCAGCCTTTTCTAGAAAAGTACAGAGCTTTAGATGATTGCATTGAAGAACTGCCTTCACTTGCCTCAGTGTTGAGTTCCATCTTGTGTTGACTGCAGCAGGGATGCCTTTCTGTTCCACAAATTCAGCATCAAACACATCTTTGAATGTCGTGCTTATGTGCAGCACTGAGCTGAGTTTTGATAACTTTGAAAGAGAAGGAGATACCACTTTTGTTTCTTTCAAACCGTCTCCCACCACCAGCTGAGGAGTGTGCGCAAAGCACTGCAAGTGCTGTTTCTTTGCCATAGCAGCATCTACTGTTTGCTGATCTTCCAGGGTCAAGTCACACCAGAGCTCAGGGTCATCAAGATGATCTCCGTCATCGTCATCCTCTTGTTTACTGGGGAAGCACACAGTGAATGCTTTTCGCATATTAGCAGCATTGTAACTAATAATGTAGTCCAGGTTATCTTTAATGTTGTATTCATCACATACTGTATTGCCTCAAATTGGTCACAGATTCTTTCAGCTGTGTGGGCCTTTGAAGCGGTTGCAGGCCAAGAGATTGGTCTTTAGCTGTATCCTCTCTGCCTCTTTCTCTATCCAGTGCACAGTGACACTAAGGAATCCCCTCATCTTTCAGTCAGACCAAATGTCCACGGTGACTGAAACATGGCCAGTGTTGCTCAATTGAGTGTTTCATTTCGAACGTCTCTCTTCAGCGAGGTTCTCTGTTTTTGATCTTACTGTCAAGTACTGTCAGAAAGTGCTGAAAACTGAAGACAGGGGCAAGTTGCAATCGGTAATCAAGACAGACAGTATTGCATTGCTGATAGCCTTCTGCTGTGGATGACTCATGCGGTAATGCCCTATACGACTGTCCAGGAATTGCGAGACTGAGGGCTGTTGTAATTAATTTGTGAGGCTTTTGTTCATCTGGCATTCAAATCTGTAAGAGTTAAGTATATTAAATAGATGCCAGACAATCCCTTATAGCCACACATGAATTGTAGTTGAAACTACTCTTTATTACTCATATTATTGATATCAGTCTTAACATTGTGTTAATTTTAATTGTATTTTGTGTGTGTGTGTGTGTGTGTGTGTGTGTGTGTGTGTTGTAAATATTACGTTACTGTCGCTGCTGTAGCAGATTGCAGCACTGGTCATGTATTGTATAACTTCTTTCGGGTTGAAGGGATAGTTCGGGATTTGTGAAGTGGGGTTGTATGAGGGACTACACATAGTAGATGGTGGTCAGCACACTCCCAGTACAGAGAAGCAGACATGGCCACCAGCATGCGAGATAGGCTTTACATTGCTGTGGACTGGCCATTCTATCAGGAAACTGAAGTTATACCGCTTGTTAATTCACTCTCTCCAGCATACCAGAGTCCATTGACAAAAACAACAATTTTACCGTAGCACGCAGACGAGCACACCCGGGAGTTGCTGGTCTACATGCTGTGAGGTAAAATTGCTGTTTTTGTCAATGGAGTCTGGTGTGCTGGAGAGTGAAAACAACAAGCAGTATAACTTAGAATGCAAGTGAATGCAACAGATTACCGTGTTTGCAATGTAAAGTTAACGGTGAGTTTACACTTACGGTCTCATTGATTTAACTATGCAGCTAGCAAAGTTACTTAGCCAATAAAAGTTAGCTTTCATTCAGAACTTACCATTCTTTGTGCAACTTCAAATGTCGAATGAAGTTGGAAGTTGTTGCATCTCCATCTGTAATCTTCGACCCGCATGTCTTGCGTACTGCAGTTCATTTTTTATTGACCACCTCGTAGTGTTTATACCCGAACGAAACTATCTTTGGTATCATTTTTTGCCAAGTGACGCGCTGTTTGACAGTTCCACCTGTTGTCCTGCAATTTGATTGGATGGATGCTGTCGGATCAAAACAACGTGGATCTAATTTGATTGGACATTGTGCCAACAGCACACACACATACACACATACACACAGAGAAAGATACAGAATGATCCTTAATGACATACTTTTTAATCTTTGGGTTTTGGGGAGTAGCAAGTCTTTTCAAGTCAAAAGGCTCAAGTCCAAGAGAAATCACGAGTCACTGATGTTAAAGTCCAAGTTGAGTTGCAAGTCTCTTTACGTTTTGTCAAGTCGAGTCTTAAGTCATCAAATTCATGACTCAAGTCTGACTTGAGTCTAAGTCATGTGACTCGAGTCCACACCTCTGGTAACTAGTAGTCTCTAACCATTTAAAAGTAACCGTCCCAACACTGTGGTCTGTCATCACTGTGGTTTATATTGAGTACATTTTCTGAATCTGCCTGTGTGGTGGATTCTGTGATAAACTAAAAGCCTTGTTGCTCTGTGCTCACAGAGTGATAGCTCAAATCTTGACAGGCATCCCTTTAAACTCCCAGAAACGTCATGGACAGATAGGACATTTTTTGATCCTCTCTTGACTGCACACAGCTGATGAGCACAAGACACCTGTGAAAGCGGAGCACAAGAAACGTAAGCATGATGCCAGAGAAATGGTGCCTGAAACTTCTGCAACACAACAGCCACTTCCTCAGAGGGCTGAGAGGGTGTAGTAGTTGCTGAAATGAGAGAGACAATATCTGTAGAAAATTCTTCAGATGAGAGCTCCTGTTGGGCAGGTTAGGTATGACTGGAATCCTGGCATCCAGAGCCAGGGGCTGAGGTGGAGAGGAGGGTGGATATCAGAAGTGACAGTACAGGTTGAGGTGGTTCAGTGAGTCAGCAAAGACATAAAAGCCAGCAGAGACCACAGTGAGACATTCAGAGGGACTTGGCTCTCCTTTTGAGGACTTCTCAGCTCCTGTTCATCTCTTCTCAGAGTCGACACCCTTTACAACTGCAAACATGATGAGGAAGGCATACTCTGTCTCAAGCTCCGGCGGCAGCATCAGGAGGTCCTTGACACCAGTTACCACCTACTCCATGCAAAGATCCAGTTATGGTGTTGGAGCTGGTGCTGGTGCTGGTGCTGGTCTCGGTTTTGGTGTGTCTTCATTTGGTGGTTCTGGTGGTTATGGCTTGGCTTCTAGCCAAAGCACAGGCACCTTCATCCCTCCACCCATCACAGCTGTCACAGTCAACCAGAGCCTGCTGGCCCCTCTGAACCTGGAGATTGACCCCGCCATCCAGCTTGTCCGCAACCAGGAGAAGGAGCAGATCAAGACCCTGAACAACCGCTTCGCCTCCTTCATTGACAAGGTTTGTTTCTATGCTCTCTTTATGACTGTACAATTTACTGGAGACCTTATTATCTTAGCAGCTCCTGACATGTGAAGTGATTGGTCTTATTTTTCTTCTTCGACATGTAACTGAAAGCAAATGATTAGAAAGTTAAAACTTTAGTATACAGTATAGTAACAGCAATCTAATCAATAGATGACACTGATTGTTTAAGTTAAAAAATATTCTTTTCCTTAAATCACTGAATCATTTCAAGAACAATTCAGAAGGAACATCAAAGAGTCAAATGAAGCAGCAGCCAAACCAAATCTATGCACTTTGACGTATATATAAAGGAAATACTTTTTTGAACAACATCTGACGCTCTTCCCTGGTTTTGTGTCTCCACAGGTCCGTTTCTTGGAGCAGCAGAACAAGATGCTGGAGACCAAATGGAGCCTCCTGCAGGACCAGACCACCACCCGTTCCAACATTGATGCAATGTTCGAGGCTTACATTGCCAACCTGCGCAGACAGCTCGATGGACTGGGCAATGAGAAGGTCAAGCTGGAGGGAGAACTGAGAAACATGCAGGGCCTGGTTGAGGACTTCAAGAGGAAGTGAGTGCTTGCATGACATGGCTAGTTTCAACAAATACATGACACTGAGCAGATTCTCAAAATGGAGCAGATGTACTAAAGCATTGCCTCGTGTTCCTGCAGGTATGAAGATGAAATCAACAAACGTGGAAATGCAGAGAACGAGTTTGTGCTCCTGAAGAAGGTGCAAACACTTTAAGATGATCATTATCATTATTGTTATTATTATTATTTAATCCCAGAGTTTAGTACAATGTCACCAGTTGTAACACTTCCTGCTTCTACATGACTGTCCTCTTCTCCTCTTCCAGGACGTTGATGCTGCCTACATGAGCAAGGTGGAGCTGGAAGCCAGGGTCGATGCTCTTCAGGATGAGATCAACTTCCTCAGGGCCGTCTATGAGGCTGTACGTGTCAATGATATCTCATACTTCATAATACTATAATAACCATTTATCGCTGATGATCATGCACTCTGTGTGTAAATCAAAAAGACAGAGTTAACTGTTGTGTAACAACTGTTGGTTCTGTAGGAGCTTCGTGAGCTGCAGAGCCAGATCAAGGACACCTCTGTCATCGTGGAGATGGACAACAGCCGTAACCTGGACATGGACGCTATCGTGGCTGAAGTGCGTGCTCAGTATGAGGACATTGCCAACCGCAGCAGAGCTGAAGCCGAGAGCTGGTACAAACAGAAGGTGAGTGAAAAGCAAAGTTGAGGTTTATCCTGTGTCTCCTTTCAAGATCCTGTTCCTGATACATCTCATTGTGTTTTTCATAATAGTACGAGGAGATGCAGACCTCTGCTGGACAGTATGGTGATGACCTGCGCACAACCAAGGCTGAGATTGCTGAGCTGAACCGCATGATCGCCCGTATTCAGAATGAGATTGACGCTGTCAAGGGACAGGTATATTTAACACCTTCTCATGGCTGATGCCTTTTTATGAACACACTTCATTGTTTAAAAGGATTTGCAGTTATTAAACCATCTGTGACATCACTTTCTTCAGAGGGCCAACCTTGAGGCTCAGATCGCAGAGGCTGAGGAGCGCGGTGAGCTGGCAGTGAAGGATGCCAAGCTCCGCATCAAGGACCTGGAGGATGCTCTGCAGAGAGCCAAGCAGGACATGGCCCGCCAGGTGCGCGAATACCAGGAGCTGATGAACGTCAAGCTGGCCCTGGACATTGAGATCGCTACCTACAGGAAACTGCTGGAAGGAGAGGAGACCAGGTGGGATAAACTTGATTATTTTATGTAGATTCATGGCTGCAGCATTAGTTTCAGCTCTGAATGAAGAACTAACTCATCATTATTTTTACCATTAGACTGGCCAGTGGAGGCGCAAACGCAACCATCCACGTGCAGCAGACCAGTGGAGGTGGTAAGTTTCAGATTTTATACATCATTATCATAAGTAATACCTGAACCAACAGACCACACTGACAGATGGAGGAATGATAACACTTGCATGTTTTTTTCTGCTCCAGGACTCCAGAGCTCCAACAGTGGATTCGGCTACGGTGGCAGCAACATGTCTGGTTATGGCAGTGGTGTCATTTCCAAGTCCACGACTACAACATCCACTTCCCAGAGATACCGTTTTTAAAAGGAGAGCCGTCCCTCTTCCCCTTCAAAAACTCTTGAATTTAATCTAAATTTGTATCCATCCATGGTGCTATGCAGTACTGTTAAGCATGCTCAACAAGACAGCTGGATATATTGTGTTACACTGCTACCAGTTGTGTTTCAAGGATCACTGGCTGCATTTCTTACTCTGCTCTGATTAACAACATTTAACAAGAGTTTCTGAAGGTAAATATGGCCATAAACACACAAGGGCCAGGTCAGTTCTTTCCGCACTGACATGCAAGAAATACAAACACAAGGTTTTAAAGAGCGTTAAAACTAAGCAATGAAAGCACTTGAAATTCTGCACTCAGTTTTGTCAACTTAGATACTCTCTGTACTGTAGTGCACTAATGAACTGGTCTGAGATAAGATCATGTGTATCATATCTGCAGGACAACTTTATTTTTAATGCTCCAGTTTTCGGTTTATGTCCTCATTCCTACATTTGAGTGCTGATATTAGTAAGAGGAGCAAGTCACTGACCGAATCTGATCACTGGAGAAACACAAAAATTTAAAATTCGCATGATAACTGTTTACAGTTTCCCTTTGAACTGATTAGCTATTGATTTGTTCATTTTACTGTTCTGTCAAATGGTTCCATGCTTAGTTTTACCTTTCCTTTTCCTCAAGATGAGACGATGTTGAAACCAGATTTATTTTGTAAAAGCCACCTCCTCGCAACATGACTGATAAATGTTGCAGCAATTGACATCAAATGAATCTGAATAAAATAAATCTGAGATCTAAAATGATTGCTTCTCACTCTCATTATTGTTGTGATAAATGAAGGAAACAGCTCAGGAGTGTTTTACTTAAAGAAGCTGTGTGAGATCTGTGATTCAGTTTCTGAAATGGCCTCTTGAGCATCAAGCACTTAACTTCCTGCATTCTGGTGATTTTTTATGCACAAATTTGAGTAATGTCTAAATGTGTAAATGTCTAAAATCATTCCAAACAAGAATCTTCTGCTACTTTCCTGTTTTTTAATTGCGGGAGACAAACACTCATGTTCAAATATTGAGGGGGGCGTGTCCAGTGCATCCCACCCGAAATCTACACCTATGGATTCAGTCAGTGTTGTTGATCCAGTTACAGTATGTTTTATTGTATCTGAATTCACAAATGTGTGCCATGTAGAATGAAAATGAAACTCAATCAAGGTTCATTCAGTGTTGGAAAATCAGACGTTGAAACAAGGTTGCAAAAAACAATTTCAATGTTAATTCAGTTTGCAAAATCAATACTTAATTCAACGCAAAACTATGATTCCCCCATGTTGAAAAGTAAGACACTGAGACGACACTGCAAAATCAACAGTGATTCACTTTGTAAAATCAAAGCAAAATTCATTAGAGAAGCAATCTTGATCCACAATTAACCCTTAATTCATGTGTACATAAAAAGAAACTTTGACATTTCACCACTAAACAGCTTTTGCAGTTCAAACATTAGCTGACATGGGCATACTCAGTTATGCCACATCTTAGAGTGGCTGTGGTTTGTCACTAGTGTTGAGGAGTAACTAGATTTATGTAACGGTGTTGCATAATTAAATTACAAATAAAGTAAACATGAATGAAATCCATTACATTTACTGAGAAAAATATGTCCGTAAATTACAGTTTCTAATCCAAATTAAATTTAAAGTTAAAAATGTCACATGTGAATATATTCTATTTATTTAAAAGCTTATATGTAAAACACAACATACACTCTGTTGCTTTGCATCTTTTTGCCATGTAGGAATGCCTTCTTTTGGTATATTTCCTGATGATGACAGTCAGCAAAGCTGTTGGGAGAAATTTGAGTGCAACACCATCGAAGTAGCTGTCTCTATGGCCAAACAGGCTCCATTTATTTGGCAGTATGCGCTAAGATGTTTTTTTTATTGGTTCTTGTTTGAATTTGCACCACCTCTAGTCTGCCAATCAAATAAATGTGCATTGCTCCAAGCAGGAACAAAGCATGTGACTGATATCGGGTGATTCCATTGTACGCTCTCCCCCCTGCCTGTCAGCACATAGAGCGCTGCCCTTTTCCCTACTCTGCTCCTCGCTGAGCTGCTGCAGTGTGTTACCTTGTTTGCACTTTCTCACAGCATTAGGCAGTAGAAGTTGATTTGTTTCCCAGTTTCAAACATTTGTTAGAAAAGTAACCAAAAAAATTTATAAGTTACACTATTTAATGTAAAATAGTTACATTACTTATTACATTTTTACAGGGTAACTAGCAGAGGTGGGACCAGGTCATTGTTTTGCAAGTCACATGTAAGTCTCAAGTTTTTGCCCTCAAGTCCTGAGTCAAGTCCCAAGTCAAGTCCTTTTAACCACAGATTAATAATATATTTACACAGATCATGTATGCTTTTAAAATCTGTATTTATTTATCAAAACAAGTGCAAAGTAAATAATTAAAAAAAAAATAGTGCTGACATCGCACTTTCTAATTGCACTACCAACCAGCACCATTTCACATTTACCTCATATTTTGCAAGAATATTCTTCTTTTTAAACTACTCCTTTACAGTATAAACACATTTGAAATAACAATTGCAACTATATTTATTTGTACAAAAAGTACTAACATTGTATTTCCATAGCATATTGCACTTTAACTAGTTCCACAGCAGTTTCTGTACTGTCATATTTATCTCATATCATATTGTGTGTGTGTGTGTGTGTGTGTGTGTGTGTGTGTGTGTGTGTGTGTGTACATGTGAGAGGGAGAGAGGGGGAGAAACATAACAAATACATGAACATAACAATGAACAGGGCTGTGCTTTTTTATGTCAGGGCCCTGTGCTGCACTGAATTTGCAAAAGACCAAATTGGCCAAAAATCTGTCAGTCATTTGTGCACAATGAGGACATAGTATGACGCCACCATAGCTGAAAACTCGCTCCACTGGAGCACTGGAGGCAGGCACTGCCAAGACTCTGATGGCCACTCGAAACAGTGAAGGAAGAGTCTTCATGTCCAATGCCCAGAACAAAAGGGCGTTCTGTCCTTCGGCTATGTCAAGGTAGTGACTGAGCTGTAGTGCTGGAGTGGTCCCAACATCCTTCTTCTGCCTCTTATGGTATGCAGCAAACAGCCTTTCTCCTTCTCTAAGGTCCTCTTGCTCTTCTTCAACAACAAGAGGCACAGGATGCTCAGTCTCTGCAGCATCTTTAGGATCAATTCTGGCAAAACATGTAAAAACAATAGCAGAAACAAAAGAGTCCTTATTACCATTTGTGATGGTGATGCAGTGTGTTAGACTGAAATATGTAATTATTGTTGCAGTCGATCAGATCAGATTATGGGGAAAAAAGTTACATTAGACTCAGTAATATTTACCTTTAACTCATGCCACCTCTTCCTTGACATCACAATTGACCAGCACATGGGGCTCCACCCACAACAGAGAGAAGGCTGGATCCAAGGCAGCTGCTCTGAGGTAGACTGGATCTGAAAAGGGAGCAGTGATCCCATCTTGTGTCCTGGCCATTTTCATGCTGATGAAGATTCCAAGAAATCTTTTGTTCAGGGATGACTGGAGACTTCTGACCAGGACGCTTAGGAAACAGAATTGAGGCTTTGGCTTCTCAAGGTGGTGATTGAGGGACAAGATGGATGGAACAACAGCACTGACTGTGATGACCTTCTCCCCGTGTGTCAAATCAGTTGCTTCTCCAAATGGCTTCAAGATGTCCACCAACTCCTTCAACAGATTCCACTCCCGTACTGTGAATGACAACTCCTTGTGCCCAGCCTTTTCTAGAAAAGTACAGAGCTTTAGATGATTGCATTGGAGAACTGCCTTCACTTGCCTCAGTGTTGAGTTCCATCTTGTGTTGACTGCAGCAGGGATGCCTTTCTGTTCCACAAATTCAGCATCAAACACATCTCTGAATGTCGTGCTTATGTGCAGCACTGAGCTGAGTTTTGATAACTTTGAAAGAGAAGGAGATACCACTTTTGTTTCTTTCAAACCGTCTCCCACCACCAGCTGTTGCAAGTGCTGTTTCTTTGCCATAGCAGCATCTACTGTTTGCTGATCTTCCAGGGTCAAGTCACACCAGAGCTCAGGGTCATCAAGATGATCACCGTCATCGTCATCCTCTTGTTCACCGAGGAAGCACACAGTGAATGCTTTTCGCATATTAGCAGCATTGTAACTAATAATGTAGTCCAGGTTATCTTTAATGTTGTATTCATTACATACTGTATTGCCTCAAATTGGTCACAGATTCTTTCAGCTGTGTGAGCCTTTGAAGCGGTTGCAGGCCAAGAGATTGGTCTTTAGCTGTATCCTCTCTGCCTCTTTCTCTATCCAGTGCACAGTGACACTAAGGAATCCCCTCATCTTTCAGTCAGACCAAATGTCCACGGTGACTGAAACATGGTCAGTGTTGCTCAATTGAGTGTTTCATTTTGAACGTCTCTCTTCAGTGAGGTTCTCTGTTTTTGATGTCAATGTTCTGCGACACACTGGGCTGTACTTACTGTCAAGTACTGTCAGAAAGTGCTGAAAACTGAAGACAGGGGCAAGTTGCAATCGATAATCAAGACAGACAGTATTGCATTGCTGATAGCCTTCTGCTGTGGATGACTCATGCGGTAATGCCCTATACAACTGTCCAGGAATTGCGAGACTGAGGGCTGTTGTAATTAATTTGTGATGCTTTTGTTCATCTGGTATTCAAATCTGTAAGAAGTAAGCATATTAAACAGATGTCAGGCAATCCCTTATAGCCACACATGAATTGTAGTTGAAACCACCCTTTATTACTCATATTATTATTATCAGTCTTAACATTGTGTTAATATTATTTATTTTGTGTGTGTATGTGTATGTGTGTGTGTGTGTTTGTGTTGTAAATATTACGTTACTGTCGCTGCTGTAGCAGATTGAAGCACTGATCATGTTTTCGGGTTGAAGGTATAGTTCGGGATTTGTGAAGTGGGGTTGTATGAGGGACTACACATAGTAGATGGTGGTCAGCACACTCCCAGTACAGAGAAGCAGACATGGCCACCAGCATGCGAGATAGGCTTTACATTGCTGTGGACTGGGTCAGCAGCTAAACTTATTTAGCCACCTAAAAGAGGCAAACCTCATAATATTAGTGTCAGTTTAAGTGTACGCCATATAAAGAATGTTTTCGTTGCTTTACCTTGCTGTCAGACTGCCCATTCTATCAGGAAACTGAAGTTATGTCGCTTTTTAATTCACGCTCTCCAGCACACCCGAGTCCATTGACAAAAACAACAATTTTACCGTAGCACGCAGACGAGCACACCCGGGAGTTGCTGGTCTACATGCTGTGAGGTAAAATTGCTGTTTTTGTCAATGGACTCTGGTGTGCTGGAGAGAGTGAAAACAACAAGCAGTATAACTTAGTTTTCCTGTTGGAAAAGTCTGTCTGACGGCAAGCTGAAATGGCACACGTATTCTCAATATAGCGTACATTTAAACTGTCCTTGAATTTATTAGGGTTGCCTCTTTTTAGGTGGCTGAAATATGTTTAGCTGCTGACCGCCGTCTACTGTGTGTAATACATTGATTAACGTTATGTGTAAGTACCTCATACAACCCCACTTAAGAAAATCCTCAACTATCACTTAACAACAAAAGTATGAGTATGGGAGAGAACCCGCAGTGAACGCAACAGATTACCGTGTTTGCAATGTAAAGTTAACAGTGAGTTTACACTTACGGTCTCATTGATTTAACTATGCAGCTAGCAAAGTTACTTAGCCAATAAAAGTTAGCTTTCATTCAGAACTTACCATTCTTTGTGCAACTTCAAATGTCGAATGAAGTTGGAAGTTGTTGCATCTCCATCTGTAATCTTCGACCCGCATGTTTTGCGTACTGCAGTTCGTTTTGTGTTAACCACCTCGTAGTGTTTATACCTGAACAAAACTATCTTTGGTATCATTTTTTTCCAACTGGCGCGCTGTTTGACAGTTCCTCTTCATTGGTTGTCCTGCAATTTGATTGGATGGATGCTGTCGGATCAAAACAACGTGGATCTAATTTGATTGGACATTGTGCCAACAGCACACACACATACACACAGAGAAAGATACAGAGCGATCCTTAATGGCATACTTTTTAATCTTTGGGTTTTGGGGAGTAGCAAGTCTTTTCAAGTCAAAAGGCTCAAGTCCAAGAGAAATCACGAGTCACTGATGTTAAAGTCCAAGTTGAGTTGCAAGTCTCTTTACGTTTTTTCAAGTCGAGTCTTAAGTCATCAAATTCATGACTCAAGTCTGACTTGAGTCTAAGTCATGTGACTCGAGTCCACACCTCTGGTAACTAGTAGTCTCTAACCATTTAAAAGTAACCGTCCCAACACTGTGGTCTGTCATCACTGTGGTTTATATTGAGTACATTTTCTGAATCTGCCTGTGTGGTGGATTCTGTGATAAACTAAAAGCCTTGTTGCTCTGTGCTCACAGAGTGATAGCTCAAATCTTGACAGGCATCCCTTTAAACTCCCAGAAACGTCATGGACAGATAGGACATTTTTTGATCCTCTCTTGACTGCACACAGCTGATGAGCACAAGACACCTGTGAAAGGGGAGCACAAGAAACGTAAGCATGATGCCAGAGAAATAGTGCCTGAGACCTCTGCAACACAACAGCCACTTCCTCAGAGGGCTGAGGGGGTGTAGTAGTTGCTGAAATGAGAGAGCCAATATCTGTAGAAAATTCTTCAGATGAGAGCTCCTGTTGGGCAGGTTAGGTATGACTGGAATCCTGGCATCCAGAGCCAGGGGCTGAGGTGGAGAGGAGGGTGGATATCAGAAGTGACAGTACAGGTTGAGGTGGTTCAGTGAGTCAGCAAAGACATAAAAGCCAGCAGAGACCACAGTGAGACATTCAGAGGGACTTGGCTCTCCTTTTGAGGACTTCTCAGCTCCTGTTCATCTCTTCTCAGAGTCGACACCCTTTACAACTGCAAACATGATGAGGAAGGCATACTCTGTCTCAAGCTCCGGCGGCAGCATCAGGAGGTCCTTGACACCAGTTACCACCTACTCCATGCAAAGATCCAGTTATGGTGTTGGAGCTGGTGCTGGTGCTGGTGCTGGTGCTGGTCTCGGTTTTGGTGTGTCTTCATTTGGTGGTTCTGGTGGTTATGGCTTGGCTTCTAGCCAAAGCACAGGCACCTTCATCCCTCCACCCATCACAGCTGTCACAGTCAACCAGAGCCTGCTGGCCCCTCTGAACCTGGAGATTGACCCCGCCATACAGCTTGTCCGCAACCAGGAGAAGGAGCAGATCAAGACCCTGAACAACCGCTTCGCCTCCTTCATTGACAAGGTTTGTTTCTATGCTCTCTTTATGACTGTACAATTTACTGGAGACCTTATTATCTTAGTAGCTCCTGACATGTGAAGTGATTGGTCTTATTTTTCTTCTTCAACATGTAACTGAGAGCAAATGATTAGAAAGTTAAAACTTTAGTTTACAGTATACTAACAGCAATCTAATCAATAGATGCCATTGATTGTTTAAGTTAAAAATTATTCTTTTCTTTAAATCACTGAATCATTTCGAGAACAATTCAGAAGGAACATCAAAGAGTCAAATGAAGCAGCAGCCAAACCAAATCTATGCACTTTGATGTATACATAAAGGAAATACTTTTTTGAACAACATCTGACGCTCTTCCCTGGTTTTGTGTCTCCACAGGTCCGTTTCTTGGAGCAGCAGAACAAGATGCTGGAGACCAAATGGAGCCTCCTGCAGGACCAGACCACCACCCGTTCCAACATTGATGCAATGTTCGAGGCTTACATCGCCAACCTGCGCAGACAGCTCGATGGACTGGGCAGTGAGAAGGTCAAGCTGGAGGGAGAACTGAGAAACATGCAGGGCCTGGTTGAGGACTTCAAGAGGAAGTGAGTGCTTGCATGACATGGCTAGTTACAACAAATACATGACAGTGAGCAGATTCTCAAAATGGAGCAGATGTACTAAAGCGTTGCCTCGTGTTCCTGCAGGTATGAAGATGAAATCGTCAAACGTGGAGCTGCAGAGAACGAGTTTGTGCTCCTGAAGAAGGTGCAAACACTTTAAGATGATCATTATCATTAGTATTATTATTATTATTATTTAATCCCAGAGTTTAGTACAATGTCACCAGTTGTAACACTTCCTGCTTCTCCATGACTGTCCTCTTCTCCTCTTCCAGGACGTTGATGCTGCCTACATGAGCAAGGTGGAGCTGGAAGCCAGGGTCGATGCTCTTCAGGATGAGATCAACTTCCTCAGGGCCGTCTATGAGGCTGTACGTGTCAATAATATCTCATACTTCATAATACTATAATAACCATTTATCGCTGATGATCATGCACTCTGTGTGTAAATCAAAAAGACAGAGTTAACTGTTGTGTAACAACTGTTGGTTCTGTAGGAGCTTCGTGAGCTGCAGAGCCAGATCAAGGACACCTCTGTCATCGTGGAGATGGACAACAGCCGTAACCTGGACATGGACGCTATCGTGGCTGAAGTGCGTGCTCAGTATGAGGACATTGCCAACCGCAGCAGAGCTGAAGCCGAGAGCTGGTACAAACAGAAGGTGAGTGAAAAGCAAAGTTGAGGTTTATCTCGTGTCTCCTTTCAAGATCCTGTTCTTGATGCCTCTCATTGTGTTTTCCATAATAGTACGAGGAGATGCAGTCCTCTGCTGGACAGTATGGTGATGACCTGCGCACAACCAAGGCTGAGATTTCTGAGCTGAACCGCATGATCGCCCGTATTCAGAATGAGATTGACGCTGTCAAGGTACAGGTATATTTAACACCTTCTCATGGCTGATGCCTTTTTATGAACACACTTCATTGTTTAAAAGGATTTGCAGTTATTAACATCACTTTCCTCAGAGGGCCAACCTTGAGGCTCAGATCGCAGAGGCTGAGTCGCGTGGTGAGCTGGCAGTGAAGGATGCCAGGCTCCGCATCAAGGACCTGGAGGATGCTCTGCAGAGAGCCAAGCAGGACATGGCCCGCCAGGTGCGTGAATACCAGGAGCTGATGAACGTCAAGCTGGCCCTGGACATTGAGATCGCTACCTACAAGAAACTGCTGGAAGGAGAGGAGTCCAGGTGGGATAGACTTGATTATTTTATGTAGATTTATGGCTGCAGCATTAGTTTCAGTTCTGAATGAAGACTAACTCGTCATTATTCCTCCATTAGACTGGCCAGTGGAGGCGCAAACGCAACCATCCACGTGCAGCAGACCAGTGGAGGTGGTAAGTTTCAGATTTTATACATCATTATCATAAGTAATTCCTGAACCAACAGACCACACTGACAGATGGAGGAATGATAACACTTACATGTTTTTTTCTGCTCCAGGATACTCCAGCGCCAGCGCCAGCGCCGGTGCCGGCGCCAGCTCCAGCTCCAGCGGTGGATTCGGCTATGGTGGCAGCAGCTTGATCAGGAGAGTTTATTAAAAAGGAGAGCCATCTTTTTTCCCCTTCAGAAAAAAACAGATTTATTTTGTTCAAGCCTTCTTAGCAACATCACTGATGAATGTTACAGCAAATGACATCAAATGAATCTGAATAAAATGAATCTGAGAACTAAAATGATTGCCTCTCACTCTCATTATTGTTGTGATACATGAAAGAAAATGATTAGGAGGGTTTTACCTAAATATCTAGATGTTATCCACACACATAGATTTCACATGGGGGCAGTGCTGTGCCACTCTTCTACTACTCACTTCCTGCTTGGTGTTGCAGTCTGCCATATATGTATGTAGGCTACAAGGTGTCATTTTTTGTCAATATGAGAATCACTATTCGTAAAGGTTTCAAATCCAAAAACTCTCACTCATTTCTGCTCAGGGACAAGACTGGACAAAAGAAACCTGGACATTTCACTGATTAAAAGCTTTTGCATTTCAAACGTTAGCTGATGTGGAGACATTCAGTTTTATAAAGAATTCTTCAGATGTGAGCTCCTGTTGGACAGGTTAGGTATGACTGGATGTGGAAGCTCAACATGGCTCACACAGAGAGTGAGGAGGAAGAGGGAGGGACAATGGCTGAGGCCGTACAGACTTCGCCCTGACAGCAACACAGCAGCTCATTTGACTGCCAAACATCAACATCAAAGTATTTAACTATAGAGTGAATTCATTAGCCTACCTGCTTCTCATCCAGGGCCAAGCCAAGTGTATGTGTGCTGTTACTGTCAGCAGCCAGGATACTGCACACACACAGCGGACAAACACATCCAAGAGGACACACAGAGTAAATACTTTCCCACCCTGTGCCACTCACAATATAGAGACAGAAACCTAAGTACCACTGATGCATATTTTTAGCACTCTTATTCTCTTCATCAAGAAGGAGGAAGTGTCCAAAAAACAAACACAATGCATGCTTTTGTTGTCAGATCTCTATCTCATGTGTCTACTGGGTCAAAAAGTACTATGCTAATTGAACTGCATAATTTTTTGCACACACAATGGTGTGTTTTTAAATGTGCCCTGTGCACTCGATTTCTGTATTGGCAGGTTAACAAGAAAAATCCTTTCTTCATCTTCACCTAAGGGTGAGAGCGCTGACAGTGATCATGCATTTAACTGCTGAATTTGGTCCAAGAGGAATTACGCTTGAGTCATACAGTAGTATTGATACAAGGCACATGCCAAGCTCTGAAGTTGTATCCATTCATGTTTTCACAAAACCAGTTACGTCACCATTAGAGCAATTACAGGTGATGCATCTTTCTCACAGAGAAAGGAAATTACTCTTCCCGTTGCTACAAATCCAGCATTAATCCTCACTGACGAGCCTGCAGTCTCAATCTGCAACCTTTTATCACTTGTACATGGCATGTGGACATGCTAAAGTTACTCAATGAGTGAAATCTTTCTGTTGAACTATGAATTTCTATGCTCGTGTTAGTTTTTCTCATAAAAGACAAAACACAAAACATGTTAAATTAATAGCTGTGATGACTGATCACCTACAGCCCTGCAAGCATCTCTTTCAAGATGACTAAGAGAATGCTGGTAGACTGGTCACAGGTTTTGTCTTTAAAAATAACAGTTTGGCCAAAAGCAAGCATGGTTGGGAGGACCTAACTATCTACTCACCATCTCAGGATTCCTGTGTAGTGTTATGTGACCGCACAGGTTAGAGGGGTTGGTGCTCTATCCGAATTGTTACATGTCAGTAAAGGGGTTAGACAGGGTAATTTATTGTGTCTGTTCTTGTTCTACTTGTATATGGATGACTTGTTTGGGCAGTTAAATGTTTGTAAAGCAGGTTGTGTTTTTGGTCATCTCTTAATTAATCATTTGACATATGCAAATGACTTGGTAAGATTTTCTACCTGTATTGCTGGTCTTCAACATCTGTTAAATAGACTGTAATCTCCAATATGTTGCTGATTTTGGTATGAGATTTGATGCTGAAAGAAACTGACAAAGCACTGACAATTTGATGCAAAGACGGGAGAAAAATGCAGTTTTATAGCATTAAATATGATATTTAAATATAAGTGTGACAAATACATAGGTTGAAACTGTTGGAAATCATTACAAAAAAAAACCTATTACATAGCAGAAAGTAGCATTACCCCCATGGATTCAAATTTTATTCAAGTAAAACTACTTAAGCATCATTAACAGCATCATTTATTTAGGTATCAAAAAGTAAAAGTACTCATTATACAGGATGACTTCTTACAGATGGCTTGTAATTATCATATTCTTGGATTATTATTGTCAAGCATGAATTAACATGTAAGTAGCTTTTTAATCCTGTAGCTGGTTAAGGTGTAGCCAGCTTCAACAAAGTTTATATAGGCTATTGTGAAGCAGTGTAAACAAGCTCTTCATGATATTCAGACAGACCTGGTTCCAGAACAAAATGACTCAGGGTGTGTCTAAAATTCGTGGGGGTGCACTAGTAGCTACAGTTCCACCCGGCAACAGCAATAATAAATAGTGTTGGTGTTACGAGTCCCGAGCAGAGTCGCACATAAACAGATTATGCTGGGCCACAGCTGGGTAAAGTGGTAGATAGTCGTGAGTGAATACAGTATATTGTTCCTTTTGATCAACAGTTTGTTTATTTGCAATTGTTCCTCAAAAGCATCACGCGTCTTACAGTCACATTCCAGGATATATCCAGTGCCCTTTCTTTTCCAGTATTTAGACCAAAATAAAATTTACTGCTCAGAGTCCATTAAGCTTGACAGATATCAAACAGCTAATTAACAATTCCAGATACATAACACATTCTGATCACAGTTTAATTCACTATGACCAAAATTTTGTCATTACAGCGTATTAGACCAGCATTCTCTCTAGTTTTTATTCTTATACTAGTTTGCTATCGTTGACAGCCATTTTTAGCATACAGGTAAATATGCAGGAAGCAAGTGCCAGGAAGACACATGAGAAGACAGTCAACACAGTATGAAACTTAGGCTTAAAGCAAACATAACAAGCTAACATTAGTGTTATTTAAGTTAGTATAACATTAAAACCGTGGCTTCACAGGCCTAAACTGAAGCAACTTGAACAACGTCCATCATTCTATTATATAATAAAAATATGGCTGGGTTAATTCACATAAACTAAACTAAATATTTAAATATTAACAACTCCAGTATTAATTTCACTGCCATGTGACCACTAAGTAGACTATACTCAAAGAGTCTCTTTTTCCTTACTTCAATCCACTTGTTTACCTCTCACACTCTTTTCCTTCAGCCTGTCCCAGTGCAGGGTGTGTCACATCTTATCTTCTGACAGTCCTTCCCTACCTGTTTTACAGGACTGGACACTCCTGGCATCCAGAGCCAGAGGCTGTGGTGGAGAGGAGGCTGGACATCAGAAGTGACAGTACAGGTTGAAGTGGCTCAGTGAGTCCCCCCCCCCCCCCCACCATCCCACCCAAACTCAGCAAAGACATAAAAGCCAGCAGAGGCCACAGTGAGACATTCAGAGGGACTTGGCTCTCCTTTTGAGGACTTCTCAGCTCCTGTTCATCTCTTCTCAGAGTCGACATCTTTTACAACTGCAAACATGATGAGGAAGGCATACTCTGTCTCAAGCTCCGGCGGCAGCATCAGGAGGTCCTTGACACCAGTTACCACCTACTCCATGCAAAGATCCAGTTATGGTGTTGGAGCTGGAGCTGGTGCTGGTGCTGGTCTCGGTTTTGGTGTGTCTTCATTTGGTGGTTCTGGTGGTTATGGCTTGGCTTCTAGCCAAAGCACAGGCACCTTCATCCCTCCACCCATCACAGCTGTCACAGTCAACCAGAGCCTGCTGGCCCCTCTGAACCTGGAGATTGACCCCGCCATCCAGCTTGTCCGCAACCAGGAGAAGGAGCAGATCAAGACCCTGAACAACCGCTTCGCCTCCTTCATTGACAAGGTTTGTTTCTATGCTCTCTTTATGACTGTACAATTTACTGGAGACCTTATTATCTTAGTAGCTCCTGACATGTGAAGTGATTGGTCTTATTTTTCTTCTTCAACATGTAACTGAGAGCAAATGATTAGAAAGTTAAAACTTTAGTATACAGTATACTAACAGCAATCTAATCAATAGATGACACTGATTGTTTACGTGAAAAATTATTCTTTTCTTTAAATCACTTAATCATTTCAAGAACAATTCAGAAGGAACATCAAAGAGCCAAATGAAGCAGCAGCCAAACCAAATCTATGCACTTTGATGTATACATAAAGGAAATACTTTTTTGAACAACATCTGACGCTCTTCTCTGGTTTTGTGTCTCCACAGGTCCGTTTCTTGGAGCAGCAGAACAAGATGCTGGAGACCAAATGGAGCCTCCTGCAGGACCAGACCACCACCCGTTCCAACATTGATGCAATGTTCGAGGCTTACATTGCCAACCTGCGCAGACAGCTCGATGGACTGGGCAGTGAGAAGGTCAAGCTGGAGGGAGAACTGAGAAACATGCAGGGCCTGGTTGAGGACTTCAAGAGGAAGTGAGTGCTTGCATGACATGGCTAGTTTCAACAAATACACGACAGTGAGCAGATTCTCAAAATGGTGCAGATGTACTAAAGCATTGCCTCGTGTTCCTGCAGGTATGAAGATGAAATCGTCAAACGTGGAGCTGCAGAGAACGAGTTTGTGCTCCTGAAGAAGGTGCAAACACTTTAAGATGATCATTATCATTATTGTTATTATTATTATTTAATCCCAGAGTTTAGTACAATGTCACCAGTTGTAACACTTCCTGCTTCTACATGACTGTCCTCTTCTCCTCTTCCAGGACGTTGATGCTGCCTACATGAGCAAGGTGGACCTGGAAGCCAGGGTCGATGCTCTTCAGGATGAGATCAACTTCCTCAGGGCCGTCTATGAGGCTGTACGTGTCAATAATATCTCATACTTCATAATACTATAATAACCATTTATCGCTGATGATCATGCACTCTGTGTGTAAATCAAAAAGACAGAGTTAACTGTTGTGTAACAACTGTTGGTTCTGTAGGAGCTTCGTGAGCTGCAGAGCCAGATCAAGGACACCTCTGTCATCGTGGAGATGGACAACAGCCGTAACCTGGACATGGACGCTATCGTGGCTGAAGTGCGTGCTCAGTATGAGGACATTGCCAACCGCAGCAGAGCTGAAGCCGAGAGCTGGTACAAACAGAAGGTGAGTGAAAAGCAAAGTTGAGGTTTATCCTGTGTCTCCTTTCAAGATCCTGTTCTTGATGCATCTCATTGTGTTTTCCATAATAGTACGAGGAGATGCAGTCCTCTGCTGGACAGTATGGTGATGACCTGCGCACAACCAAGGCTGAGATTTCTGAGCTGAACCGCATGATCGCCCGTATTCAGAATGAGATTGACGCTGTCAAGGGACAGGTATATTTAACACCTTCTCATGGCTGATGCCTTTTTATGAACACACTTCATTGTTTAAAAGGATTTGCAGTTATTAAACCATCTGTGACATCACTTTCCTCAGAGGGCCAACCTTGAGGCTCAGATCGCAGAGGCTGAGTCGCGTGGTGAGCTGGCAGTGAAGGATGCCAGGCTCCGCATCAAGGACCTGGAGGATGCTCTGCAGAGAGCCAAGCAGGACATGGCCCGCCAGGTGCGCGAATACCAGGAGCTAATGAACGTCAAGCTGGCCCTGGACATTGAGATCGCTACCTACAAGAAACTGCTGGAAGGAGAGGAGTCCAGGTGGGATAAACTTGATTATTTTATGTAGATTTATGGCTGCAGCATTAGTTTCAGTTCTGAATGAAGACTAACTCGTCATTATTCCTCCATTAGACTGGCCAGTGGAGGTGCAAACGCAACCATCCACGTGCAGCAGACCAGTGGAGGTGGTAAGTTTCAAATGTTATACATCATTATCATAAGTAATTGAACCAACAGACCACACTGACAGATAGAGGAATGATAACACTTGCATGTTTTTTTCTGCTCCAGGATACACCAGCGCCAGCGCTGGCGCCGGCGCCAGCTCCAGCTCCAGCTCCAGCGGTGGATTCGGCTATGGTGGCAGCAGCTTGATCAGGAGAGTTTATTAAAAAGGAGAGCCATCTTTTTTCCCCTTCAGAAACTCTTGATTTGAATCTAAATTTGTACCAATTCATGATGCATATCCTACTCTGCTCTGATTGACATCATTTAACAAGAGTTTCTGAAGGTCAACATGGCCTCAAACAAACACAATCAAATGTTGAACCCAGATTTATTTTGTTCAAGCCTTCTTAGCAACATCAGTGATGAATGTTACAGCAAATGACATCAAATGAATGTGAATAAAATGAATCTGAGAACTAAAATGATTGCCTCTCACTCTCATTATTGTTGTGATACATGAAAGAAAATGATTTGGAGGGTTTTACCTAAATATCTAGATGTTATCCACACACATAGATTTCACATGGGGGCAGTGCTGTGCCACTTTTCTACTACTCACTTCCTGCTTGGTGTTGCAGTCTGCCATATATGTATGTAGGCTACAAGGTGTCATTTTTAGTCAATATGAGAATCACTATTTGTAAAGGTTTTAAATCCAAAAACTCTCACTCATTTCTGCTCAGGGACAAGACTGGACAAAAGAAACCTGGACATTTCACTGATTAAAAGCTTTTGCATTTCAAACGTTAGCTGATGTGGAGACACTCAGTTTTATAAAGAATTCTTCAGATGTGAGCTCCTGTTGGACAGGTTAGGTATGACTGGATGTGGAAGCTCAACATGGCTCACACAGAGAGTGAGGAGGAAGAGGGAGGGACAATGGCTGAGGCCGTACAGACTTCACCCTGACAGCAGCACAGCAACTCATTTGACTGCCAAACATCAACATCAAAGTATTTAACTATACAGTGAATTCATTAGCCTACCTGCTTCACATCCAGGGCCAAGCCAAGTGTATGTGTGCTGTTACTGTCAGCGGCCAGGATACTGCACACACACAGCGGACAAACACATCCAAGAGGACACACAGAGTAAATACTTTCCCACCCTGTGCCACTCACAATATAGAGACAGAAACCTAAGTACCACTGATGCATATTTTTAGCACTCTTATTCTCTTCATCAAGAAGGAGGAAGTGTCTAAAAAACAAACACAATGCATGCTTTTGTTGTCAGATCTCTATCTCATGTGTCTACTGGGTCAAAAAGTACTATGCTAATTGAACTGCATAATTTTCTGCACACACAATGGTGTGTTTTTAAATGTGCCCTGCGCACTCGATTTCTGTATTGGCAGGTTAACAAGAAAAATCCTTTCTTCATCTTCACCTAAGGGTGAGAGCGCCGGCAGCGATCATGCATTTAACTGCTGAATTTGGTCCAAGAGGAATTACGCTTGAGTCATACAGTAGTATTGATATAAGGCACATGCCAAGCTCTGAAGTTGTATCCATTCATGTTTTCACAAAACCAGTTACGTCACCATTAGAGCAATTACAGGTGATGCATCTTTCTCCCAGAGAAAGGAAATTACTCTTCCTGTTGCTACAAATCCAGCATTAATCCTCACTGACGAGCCTGCAGTCTCAATCTGCAACCTTTTATCACTTGTACATGGCATGTGGACATGCTGTTGTTCTCCTCTGTTACTGTCATTAACTGGTGATGCTTGTAATAATCTGGAGAATTAAGACGCCCTAGATAGAGAATGACATTTGGTAATTAATATGCATCTGTAACTAGACACAGTTACATCTGTAACGCTGTGCTTGACAGCACAAAGGGAGGAGCGGAGGAATGACTGGCCATTACGTACCACACAGAAGCTGATAGTACTGCATGCTCTACAGGCAGGTTGTCCTTGAAAAGGATCACTGGTCTTATTGTTCGACATTAAACTATTTCTCTGTGTCAGCGGCACCAGACAATACATCTCTGAAAAAAAGGTAATATGTCCTCTAAGTGCAGAGTAACAGTCCTACAGGACAGTATTAACCATAGACTGTATACAAGAGGGTTTCTGGTTCGAATCCTGGGGCGAGGGAGCCCCTTTGTGTTTGCATGTTCTCCCCGTGTTAGCGTGGGTTTTCTCCGAGTACTCCGGCTTCCTCCCACAGTCCAAAGACATGCAGGCTGGGTTAAGTGGTGACTCTAAATTGACCATAGGCATGATTGTGAGTGTGAATGGTTGTCTGTCTCTATGTGTCAGCCCTGTGATAGTCTGGCAATCTGTCCAGGGTGTACCACGCCTCTCGCCCAATGTTAGCCGGGATAGGCTCCAGCCCCCCCCAACACCTAACAGGATAAGTGCTTACAGAAACTGATTGAATGAATGAATGAATGAATGAATGAATGTATAAAAGAAGTGAATGTATACACCCCGATGTCGTAAATTGGTTTGTGAACAACCATATTTAAGCCTCAAGCCACAAGGTAGCCATGCCCTTAAGCATACCTTGCATTACTTTCCATCTTACTCAGAAGACTTGAAACTAGAGGACTGGAGAGGATTTAAAACTTGTGATTTGGAAAATGTTTACTGGGGTAATAAATCAAGTAAGAAGGAGGGCCATTTTTCATTGACTTCTATACAATCAGACCATGTTGTTGCAACCAGTGGAGTCGCCCCCTGCTGGCCAATAAAAGAAATTCAGGTTCAAGGCACTTCTGCATTGGCTTGAATTTACAGACCCAGAAAACCCCCTGGCATTAACATACAGGACATGCAGCAAAAACCTGAACAGTCAGTCATCTTGTTTATTCTGATTCGTCTTTTGTTTCCTGTTTCTCGATGATCAATATTTTAAGATTCCTCTTGAACAAAAGACACACGCGCCAAAAAAAGGAACGCAAAAGACAAGCAGTAAATTGCACATTTGGTGCTTGGCCCCCTACAAGCCATTCCTCCAACATATTGTAGCCGGACATAAACCTGCACTCTGTGATTTAGAGGATAATCTGAAAGACATAGTGGTAAGGAAAGGAAATGGCCTGTGTGAAAGTACCAACAATGCCACAACTGCAAAAACATGTACTGAATTCTACGAGACCTCATAAACAATGTTTGGATATGTGTGAAGTGTGAACAAATAAACCAATAAAGCAGACATTTTGTCTGTGTGTGTGTGTGTGTGTGTGTGTGTGTGTGTGTGTCTTATGTTATTATCACATAATAACAAAAGGCATAATAACGGATTTGTTATTGCACTAACAGGCAAAGTTATTTCTCTTCAAACACTCTGTAACTTTTATGTCCTGTGTTTGATTTTTATTGCAAGTTTATGAAAGCCAACAGGGGACTGTATTAAAATGATAATGGAAACTTGAAAATGAAAATGTAATTCCACAAGAGCATTAGAATTTATCACATAAGTATGTGTTATCTGAGTAAAAATTGAAATGGAAATCCAAAAATCCAATTTGCATTTTTATTTTCACATATGGGCTTTCTTTTTATTGAAATGAAAATGGAAAAAAAAACTGTTTGATATTTAATTTTCTGTTGACAATATTTAGGGTTATTTCAAATTTGAAAATTAAATGGTAATATAAACAGTGTAACCTGATATTCCCCTTGTGCAAGCAATATTAAAGTCAAAATGAAAATGTAGATGCAATCTTCTAACAGTTTAAAAAAATAAAATGGCATTTGACATTTCATTTTTAAAGACTTAACTTGTTGTACAGTGGACAATATTCAATTAAAATCAGCAAAACAGCACTCCACCTTCACCCCTTTCTTTAATTTTGGTGTCAGAATGAAAATAAAAATAAAACTGATATCTGTCTGCCCTTTGATCAAGGCGGGCCTTCAGTTAGGACATCACTTCAACTACTGAGAAGAGCCTGTGGACATATTATAGATGGTAGAGCTAGAGAAGGAGCATCTTAGATAGAGCTCTGTCTCTGTCTGTCTATCATACTGTCCTTATATGTGTTTGCGTGCGTTTTTGACTCTCTCACTCTCTGTTAAGACACAATTTACACATAGGTAGAATACGTATAGGCTACACAATCTAAAAAACTCAATCATAAGATATTACAATATTTCTGATAAATCCTAGGTGGGCAGATTTTGAAATTTTATCATGTAGGGGGTAAAAAAATCAGGGGAGTTCAAACTCCAGGAAAACAGGAGAATAAAAAGTGTTGGCAAGCAGAGAGGTTACCTGCTGCCTCTGGGTCACCGTGATTGCATGGGATGGGTGACTTTACATTAGTGTAACTTTACATTACATTAAACATCTCCTTAACAAGTACTGTGTCTTTTCAGCTGTTACAGCGCAAAGTCTGTAAAAACAAAAAGGCAAAATATTAAAGCTGAAACAGGTTTTGGTTTCAAAAGAAGACATAAAACTATACGACTGACATTGTTTAAGTGAAGCATAATATTGATGTGTAATTTGCCTAATTCCATATAATTGTAGCTCACACAAATGATTTGCATGTACAATGTGAAAATAATATTGCCTAAGGACAAAAGACAGCTTCTTCATTGTACACAAAACTCCAAAATAACTTGGTAATTAGCATATTTTGGGAGAGGTAAAAACACTAACATATTTATTTTCACTACAGGCTGATGTTATTCAGTGACTGAAACCTCCCTATTCAGCTTTGTATTTGCACACTTATTACATGCTGTAAAGTTTCTTTTATATTAGGTTAATTGAGTTAAGTGGAAAAAAGCTACTTATTCTGGCACTTTGACAGCTTTTATTTTCTTAAAAATCTAGTTTTCAGAAAACACAGCAGTGAGCACATGATCTCGAACACTGCACAGCTGGGCAAAGTTCATGAGAAGGCTGGTCCTGCCACAGAGAATGACCTTTGTTTTCTTTGCCCTCACTGCTGCATGAAGAAGCACAATAATGAGCTATTGATTGAAGGGGGGTTCTTCCACGAGACTGGAAGAAATCCTCAGGAGTGATTGAAAAGATTGACCTTAGCCTTAACCAGAGCCCAGCAGCACAATCAATAAACATTACACCTTCCACAAACGCCGACACCTCGATCGATTCTGGTGAATATTAGCAGCCCCGATTGGGAACACTGATGAGCGGTGTGCTGCATGTGGAGTGGGTAAGGGTCAAATCACTTAGTGTCTTTGTCAGGTAGTAATGAGGAAGGTGTGTGTGTGTGTGTGTGTGTGTGTGTGTGTGTGTGTGTGTGTGTGTGTGTGTGTGTTTTAGCATAACGTCGAGGAGAAAGACATAGCGAGCATGCACTTTATTAATTATAATGTGAGTCGATGGGCATCTAATATGTTTTTTTTTCCTGCAAAAAATAAATTGAATGTCATTTCCCATGACAGTGTTCACAAGCGTTCACTGTTTGCAAGCTTTCAAGTTAGTAAACATGACGTTTTTCATGTAATAAAAAAGAGCCCCACCATGAGCAAACTTTTGGCAGAAAACAAATGTTTGCATTTGTGCTTTCCACAAGATCCCTCTGCAGCTATTGTAAACAGGAGAAGATGATCCACATGCAGCGTCCGCCATGATTTGGGATCTCCTGGAATTAATACCTGTTAACATCAATCATTTGCTAACACTGTCGTAGCTGTTTAGCCTTTAGCTGTTTGGTGCTGAGCAGGTGGTGTAGAGTGGGTATTCAGAGTTTTTTTCAGTGACAACAGCTGCCTGCTGTGTCTGAGAACATCACCATGAGAGCAGTAAGACTGAATCAAAAGTGGACCGAAAGGAGCTGCAGATTTTGGTGACAACTCTCTGTAGGTTCATCGCTACAGGTGACCCCTTTTACACTTTCACATTGTTTTCACTTTGTTGTTTTGACATGTTATTATAAAGATATTGATTATATTCACTTTAATTGTGAAACATTTGAATTGAGTTCAACCTAAATACCCCAACTTTCTTCTTAAATTGATGGATTAAACAAAGAGAGCACTCCTGCTAATCCCCACAGGTGGTGTCACATATACCATTTTTTTCACTAATATCAGTGCATATATGCGAGTTTTTTGTAAAGTGGAAAACCTACAAAAAATAGGCAATACTCTCCTTTTCCATCGCTAGTAGATGAGTATGCTTTTCTGTTTTGTGTGTGTGTGTGTGTGTGTGTGTGTGTGTGTGTGTGTGTGTGTGTGTGTGTGTGTGTCACGTTTATCTTCACAAATGCATCAGTAAACAGGGTTAGTAAACAGTAGAAAGCAGCATGGAGGCCAGTGAAACCATTAGGGTCGTTACTCTTTTTTTATTTATATTTTCCTGATTCAGTCTCTCTTTTAAAATCTGTGCTGACTAATTTGTAATGATCATCAAATGCTGCTTGGACGGAGACAGACATAATATGTGCCTGAGATAACAAAGAGTCACAGAACTTACCAACAGTCGCGCAGGAAAAGGGGCGAAAATTAGCGTGTCCACCTGGTTGTCGTGTTTCCATCACTGCCAATCAGAGCCAATTAGAGCTGGAGCTGATAAAATACCCATGAGTACTGCACAGTCATTTGTCCAGGGAATGGATGCTGATTTTAACCTTTCACACTGAAGATAAAAGCTAGATGTTAGTAGGTTTTTTTCCAGTGGGAAAGGGGCTTTACTGTGCTCAATTAGAGCTCCTGTCTTAGCAGGTTTGAACAGCCTGAGCTTAATGATCACCTCTCTCACTCTCTTCTTAGCTTTGTTGTGCCTGTAATGCTCAGTCACACCACAAAGTGGCGCAAAGAAATTCATTTGCAAAAGCTGAACTGTTTGTGTGTGTTCATGCATGCTTTTTGTGTTCTAAGTTGGACACCCATATTCTTAAAAACAAAAACAAGTTTTAGTTTTCAGTTTGTATACAAGTGTGCATGTACAGCACAGTATATCTGCAGTATCAGGGTTACTGTGAGCTTGTCCTGCATCACGAGTGTCCATAATGACCTTCACTATGCAAATAATGATGTGGATGTAAATCTGAATTTGCTTGTTTGTGGTAATCGAGGTCATATTCCAGTCTAGACATTTGATCAGTGCTGAAGTGTGAAATCAATAATCTTTTTGTCATTATGCTGTGTAATCTCAGCTGTAAAGGCTGCAAAAGGTCAGTTATTAGTCCCATCAGAATTACATAGAAAAAAAAGGAAAAACAAAAACCTGAATCTGTTGTGGTTTGCTGCAACGTTCTGTATCCTGAAATAAATAAATGTAAAATTAGTGAGTAAATCAAAGGAACAAAGAGAACCTAAAAGAAATGGATCAGTTTCATAGTCGACAGTAGTTTCAAATATGCTAATTTAGTACAGCTCTCATATAACAGGAGCCACTTTGACAAAGATATGATTTCAAAGGAAATTGCTTTTAGGCTGCAGTTACAAATCTTGGACCTCAGGTGTGTTATTTCATTGTCTATTGGTAGTGCAAAATGAGGTACGCGTGTAATGTCACAGTATATTAACCCACATAGTGGACGGCAGCTGAGTGATAGGCTGCCCTGTGTTAGCGCTGCCGCTGCGTGCCCTCCAGCTGATGTGTTGTAGTTCTTGTCCAATGTTCAGACACTCCAGCTCCTAAACGGGGAGATTTATAGTTATGTCAGCTGTGCTCTTGCAGCTTTGGCCTCAGTGGGAAGAAAATTTCAAGGAATTCTTTTTAGTAAATGTATTAAATGAATCTCCACAGGAGACTTCCAACTAAATCAAAATTCAGTGCAATTACATTCTTCATTATTTAACATAAAGTAAAATATATATTAACTGATAGTTTTTTAAATATTGCCTTTTTGGGGGGGGAAACATCTTAAAAAGTGACATCACAAGTACTCTTGTTGGCTTTTCAATTCAGTTTGGTTGCGTGCAGAGTGATACTTCCCTTGCCATTGTTGACGCTCACCATATGCGTTAAACTAACTCTCTGTGTTTGCTTATGTGTCCTACAGCAATATTTCTCTGCTCCGTGGGCGCTGGCTCTGTCCTCAGTGACAAGGCGGTGCGTTTGAGTGATGGTGCTCCGAGGCGGGACAGACAGACGTTAGGAGACAGATTGCCTATGCCAGGGCTCCGACACCAACCTATTCAGCCGCTGGGAAATGATAGATGCCCGGGCTAATTTTAAACTCTGTGAACTGAATTCCTGTTACCAGAGGCAGTGATGGGTAACTGGGGCACAGCTGGAGGGTCTAGATAAGACCTACACTCACCTGTGTCTCCACGCCTTCCCTGCCCTTTCAACTTCCCCACGCTGCTAAATGTTTAATAATGACAGGGTGCTGAAGATTGATAGAGCTGAGGGAAAAGTTGTTTGGGGGTAGGTGCTTGTGATGTTACAGTTGGGTGGTGGTACAGATGCCAGACAGGTGGGTCAGATGTCGTGTCCAGCCGCTGGATAGAAATAGCTGCATTGAGCACCTTCACACACAAACTTTGCTTCAATATTCACAAATATTGTGTGTTGATGCCTCTTAATTGTTAAGCAGCCTGGCTGTGATGCTTTGAGGAACACCAAAAAGAAGGGGCAAAAACTATTTTTGGTTTAAGCAGACAGCAGATTAACTTTTAAATAAATGATGAAATTGACAGTTGATTTATCAAATGAAGTACATTTATCAGACATTGTTTGGCTCCAAAACAAAGTGGTAACTGTTCTTTATACACAAAAAAGTAAAATGAGATTCAAGATTCAAGAACTTTATTGTCATTATGCAAGAATAACAGAATTGTAAGTGTGTCAACCTGTATTATAAAACACACACACACTTACAAAGAATAAAATAAGGCATAAATGAAATTAGAGCCAATAGATATTGATCAACAGGACGTTCACAATCTGAGCAATATAAGTAAAATGTAAGCTATACAAAGTATGATACAATAACAATAAAAACACAACTAACTACAGGCGGATTATGAGACAATGGGACCCTGGGCACAGAGATGCAAAAGGCCCCACCACCTCTCCTACATAGGAGCAAGACACACAGACTTTGCAGTGGCTTTGCATCTCTTTGTTGTCCTTAAGCTTATTATATGGTTTAGTGTCTCTTTGTGGCCTTTTTGTGTCTCCTTGTGATGTTTTGTATCTCTTTGAGGTCATTTTGTGTCTCCTCAATGTTGTTTTGTGTGAGATCATTTTTGTCTCCTCATTGTTGTTTTGTGTCTCTTTGAGGTCATTTCGTGTCTCCTCGTTGTTGTTTTGTGTCTCTTTGAGGTCATTTTTGTCTCCTCATTGTTGTTTTGTGTCTTTTTGAGATCATTTCATGTCTCCTCATTGTTGTTTTGTGTCTCTTTGAGATCATTTTGTGTCTCCTTGTTGTTTTGTGTCTCTTTGAGGTCATTTTGTGTCTCCTCGTTATTGTTTTGTGTCTCTTTGAGGTTATTTTGTGTCTCCTTGTTGTTGTTTTGTGTTTCTTTGAGGTCATTTTGTGTCTCCTCGTTGTTTTGTGTCTCTTTGAGGTCATTTTGTGTCTCCTCGTTATTGTTTTGTGTTTCTTTGAGATCATTTTGTGTCTCCTTGTTGTTTTGTGTCTCTTTGAGGTCATTTTGTGTCTCCTCATTGTTGTTTTGTGTCTCTTTGAGGTCATTTTGTGTCTCCTCGTTATTGTTTTGTGTCTCTTTGAGGTTATTTTGTGTCTCCTTGTTGTTGTTTTGTGTCTCTTTGAGGTCATTTTTGTCTCCTCATTGTTGTTTTGTGTCTTTTTGAGATCATTTCGTGTCTCCTCATTGTTGTTTTGTGTCTCTTTGAGATCATTTTGTGTCTCCTTGTTGTTTTGTGTCTCTTTGAAGTCATTTTGTGTCTCCTCGTTATTGTTTTGTGTCTCTTTGAGGTTATTTTGTGTCTCCTTGTTGTTGTTTTGTGTTTCTTTGAGGTCATTTTGTGTCTCCTCGTTGTTGTTTTATGTCTCTTTGAGGTCATTTTTGTCTCCTCATTGTTGTTTTGTGTCTTTTTGAGATCATTTCGTGTCTCCTCATTGTTGTTTTGTGTCTCTTTGAGATCATTTTGTGTCTCCTTGTTGTTTTGTGTCTCTTTGAGGTCATTTTGTGTCTCCTCGTTATTGTTTTGTGTCTCTTTGAGGTTATTTTGTGTCTCCTTGTTGTTGTTTTGTGTTTCTTTGAGGTCATTTTGTGTCTCATTTTGGTTATGTTGTATCTCTTTGAGGTAAGCCTGTGTCTTTGTGTCTTTGTGTCTTTGTCTCTTTGTCGTTATTTGGCATTTCCGTAGTTATTAGGTGTATCTTTGCACTTTCTTTGCATCTCCTTGCGGCCATTTTGAACCTCTTGCTGGCCAGTATGTGTTCATTTGAGTGACATTTTGCAAGTAAAGGCCAGGGGGCCCCCTGACACTTTTGGTCCCTGGGCCCATTCAGTAATCCATGCATGCAGCTAAGGAGTGTGCAAACATCAGCAGGGGCAGCAGCACAAGTCCAGTAAAAGTGAAGTATGACAGATATGGAGAGATGTGTGTTGAATGACACGTGTGGTTGGTGTAGAAAACAGTCCATAATGAACATGGCAAATAGTATAACTGCTAATATTATCATTAGGAACACATTAGCTTGCTAACATTAGCATGTTGTGCATCTTGTGCCATAATACAGCCTCACAGAGATGCTAGTGTGGCTGTAGATTGTAAGCAGAATGAATTTTGATAAACAGTGTGGAAAAAAGCAGGTACAATTATTTGAATATAATCCAGTAGCAATTTTAATTCAGCACTAGAAAGTCTCCAGCAGTATAGAGCAGGCCTCCTGTCAGGTTTGAGCATGCAAGCGACACAATACCTGCAGTGTTAGTAGATTTCTGTCTATCTGTCACTGGTGAGGCATAGATCGGAAATTTCTTTTGAGCAAACAGAGCAAATCTTATGGCTTTTATCAGATGGGATTAACTCTGCCTCAACTGTTCAAACAAACTGTTGGGTAGTGCAGCTTTGAAGTGTGTGAAAGTGACTCTGGACCGTAATGTTATCTGAGTCCAAGTGGTGCCACAGTCCAGTGTTTACCCTTTGCTCACTGCACCATTCACAGAGACCCTACAGTGTAATACCTCAGCACACTGCACTGTCACTGTGTGCTCAAAGACCTACTACCAAGACAAATTCATTTAATTGGATCACACGCAAGCAAAGATGTTTGGGAGGGATAAAGCAGCCTCACTGCTGCTGCCATTGTAGTGGACATCAGCCAAATGCATTTTATAGTGCTGACACTGTATTTGTCTCCGGCTTGCACCCTTATACCTTATCTTTTTTACAAATGAAGCTGCAGAGTATCATGTACCCCAATAGCCAACTACAACTTTATTCTGGTGTCAAACAATTAACTTTAATCATTATTCTCTTTATTGTTTCAATAATTGAAATGTTACACTTTGACACTTTAAGCTGCTTCATCTGTAATGAATTTAAGTAGGGACTTTTATGGAGGCATATAACTGTGATTATTTATTTTTATCATCTACAGGTTCATTATCTGTCAGCATGTTCTCTTTAAAGCATCACTAGTCCTGATCATCAGCCGTATTAATTTACAATAAAGGACTCAGCAAAGCTTTCATTGAAGATGTAACAAGTAAAATTAAACATTTATGGACCTACCGTATATTGTATCATCTTTAGTGAGCAAACGTATAGAGAATTTTAAATCAGCATGTTGAGCCTTTACAGTTTGGTAAAGTTTGAGCCTTTAAACAGTGTATATTGTTATCAGCATTAGATTTGACTGCCATCAAGGATTTCCCTGATACAAGTTTGCATTAAAAAGTTTTTAAATGCAGTGTGTATTGATGTGTTATGCCTTGGGACCCCTGTGAAAGTGGCTATCTGGACTCATTATCAGACAAATCAATGACCTTACTGATGTTGATTGGTTTCTTTGACTTTGCAATCTATTGCATGAAAACCTCTATCGACACCTGGAGCAACAGTGGTAACAGACCATGCATGAGAATCTGAGTTTGCAGAAAACAATAGTAAAGGAAATTCTACGTTGTTAACTTTCAATGAGATCTTACTTTAGTTTTGCTTTTTTTGTTGCTATTTTGTTCGGCAGTTAGAGAGCTCAGACATATGTCAAAATGTGGCTGCTGGGCCATGATAAATATGACAGATGTGCTGTTTTAAAGGATTGAACAAAGTTGATTATTTAACAAAAGTAACTGAACCTGCAAGTGTAATGAAAAGAACACAAAGAGCGGGATGTGGATGTTCATGTATGATCAGAGTGGTGCATGCACAAAATAAGCAGAACTGAGGATATACTACAGCTGACACATCAATAGGGAGGGTGTCTACTGGGGGGAAGAGAGACAGAATGATTAAGTAGCAGAGCCTAAATTTATAATCTGGGAGCACTGGTCCCAGGTGCCACCAAAGGGCCCTGATTACCATCCCATCCCACACTCAAACCAGTTCATCACACAGGCATTTCTGACAAACAGCAGGGGTTGTCACATATAGAACATAGTATAGAATCTCTTTAATTAATTCATTTTCTGTAACCGCTTATCCTGGTACGGATTTGCTGGAGCCTATCCCAGCTGTCATTGGGCAACAGGTTGCCAGATTATCACAGGGGTGACACATAGAGACAGACAACCATTTACACGCACATGCACACCTATGGCCATTTTAGAGTCACCAGTTAACCCAACCTGCATATCTTTGGATTGTGGGAGGAAGCCGGAGAACCCAGAGAAAACCCATGCTGACACGGGGAGAACCAACCCAGTCTCATTCCAAAGTCGTCAATGGGTCCAACAACCACCGACTTTCGGTGGTCATGTCTTGAAAGAATCTAAAGCCAAACACCTAACCACGTGCTTTTGTTGTTGAAGGGAAAAAAAAACGTCAATTCGCATTGTTCTACCAACGTAGTGCGTTTATTTTGAAAGAGACTGTATGTCTCTGTATTTCCTGTGATGACAGAATTGTATTTTGAAAGAAGACAATGCATGTAACAGGCAGAACTTGACATGGTGTCCCAGAACGTCAACAACCAATGCACCCAGGGAACCTTTCATGTGGCCATGGAAGGAGGTAGGATGTGTTGGGAGAACATGCAAAGAGGCCAGCCAGTGGATTCAACCCAATGTGCTAACCACTGCACCACTGTGTCGCCCATGGCTGATCCCTTTAATTGTGACACATGAAAACAAAATTTTAAGTGCAAACTATAAGCGTAACAGCGCTTGCAACTGTGTTCTAACACGTGTACCTCACTCCCAGATTGAAGCCTTATACAGTTGTTAATGATACTTAACTTATTAAGAAGAAAAAAAAAATGCTTATCTGAAGCAGCAGTTAGTTTGAGAATAACCATGACAGTTATCCTAGATTTGATTCTGTATTTTTCTGAAATCTATGAAAAGGGCAAATACTCCCTAATTCCCTTTTCTAGGCCATCCAAACAGGCTGATTTTAGAGTCTCTAAAATCCAGCATTCACTGTCCAGTTAGCTGGAAAACAACTACTCCAGACACAATCTACAGCTGAACTGTCCTGATACTTTTCCTTTTGTGAACACAGATGTGTCAGCAGAGATGAATTTCACAGCCTTGGCCTAAATACAAATAATAAATTCTCCTTCCAGGTATAATGACCCAAGAACAATACCAAACAACAAAACATGAAGAATCTGCTCAGAGCGCTTGCTAGCTGAATTGGAAGAAAGCGTTTCACAATCAAGCCCCAGGTGAGTCCAGTCTGTCGCAGTGATGGAGGATTTCTCCTGGCATGAACTGATAAAAACAGTCCCACAGTTCATTAAGGCACCCCGGTGATCGCGCTCTGTCCGGTTCCTTCCTGTGTCGGATCATCACGGCACAACCTCCCTGCTCGCCAACAGCCGACGGGGTGTTTAAGGAGACGAATGAGCGCTGACCTTATCAGGTAATAGATATCCCATAGTGGAGGAATGGGTAATTGTTCTGGGTTTTCATTTTGCCCTCTTGCCTGTAGAGCTTTTTTATGGCAACAGAGGGGGAAAAAATCTCCCCTGGTCATCGCTTCATACACAGCCACACCACTGACAAACAAGGAGGGAATTTCACCAGGCTTCTTTTTCATTTGACGGAGACAGATTTGTGTCCTTTAGATTGTCTGTGAGGCATCACCAAAGAGCCCTGGTGATATTCCCCCTACAGATACAGGTATGCAGCCTGTTGTCACAAACTGTTTTCCTTCAAAAAGTAATGCACCGAAATTTATACATATCCCACATATTTTGAAAGGCTGCGATCTCTTTGAGTCATTTTCAGGTATGTCCTCACCATGTTTCTTTTCCTAAACCTAACCCCAGTAACATTACTTGTCTAAACCTAACCTCTGTAACTTCATTTGAACTACGTAAGGCACTTATTCGTAGGATATCATATGAACTGTTCTACGAGAATACATTTTTGATATGTTATACCCTTAAGTTAAGTTAAAAAAAAAGACAGACATTAGCACTGCATGAAAACCAAGACTGTCAGTCAAAGAGATCAACAGAGCCATTTCAACCAGTGCCCCAAAATGATATACCTTTACATTCAAATGACCGCACCCTCTACAAGTCGTTGTTGTCATGATGGAGCAAAGGAAGAGGTCAGGTGGAGCTATTATTGAGTGACAAAGATCACATAGAAGGTGGGGCTGGGTGGATGGGTTAAAAAATGCTGGATATAACACAAGCAACTGCTGTTTGTTTCTTGTTCCCAGCCACAAGTCGATGTTGTTTTGTTAAAGGAGAAGTCCAGTATTTTGCACTTTGAGCCCCATTCCTGGGTTGTTTATGATGAAATAGAGTGGTTAAGATCAAAATCTTGATGATTGCTCCTTCTCTGACAATTTGAGAGAATGTGGCTTTCCCCTGCCTGGCTTAACAATGCTGTCTATGGCCATGTGTAAATCTGTCCTAAAACCACCTTAGACGTTCATTTTCAAAGCCATGAAACTCACCGAGTGGTCAGTGGTGTTCGTTGATGTTCCCACATATCCTCCTGAGGTGTGGCAGTGTTTAAAAGAATATTTAATAAGGAATAGTGGGGTACCCTGCCCCACGTAGTCTGCATATATACATTAGATAAGTTCAGTTCTAACTTATGGCTCTTTGCTATTTATCTTCAGCTGTGCTGTAACAAGGGCAAAAAGGGCCCTTTTTAACACCTAAAAAAGGCTCCCAAAACTTTGCACTGTTTGAGGCTGATATGACACACTTTTCTTAAAAAAAAAAACAGTATGCAAGACTAATGGGATGTGGGCTTCTATCAGATCAGCCTGGCTCATGACCTTGGGTCAAACCGAGAAGCTTTACAGGAAACACTGTCACTGTGCTTTCACAGCAGCTTTTAAGATTTACTTCCCTGCTGTCTATAAAGAACATGCTGGTTTTAACAATCTAAATTGAAAACTGCTGGAGGGGAAAATGATAGTGTGTCACAGGCAGGGAGGTTCCAGCAGTGGAGGGGACCATAAAGAGGCAGCGACAGGCCGATGTGTTGGGAGAAATGATTACCTCGGTTAGGAGAAAACAGAAGGGAGGGGAGGGGAGGAGAGATTAACACACATAGCTTAGAACTTGGCTATTCATGCTGATCCACTTTTAGAGATAAAGCTTAGGCACAGTTTCAAAGTCTAAAATTAAGTACAGCAACTCTCAAACAAGTATTTCTGTGAAACACACAATGGTGTGGAGCACTGTGACTCAAAAGCAGACGCATCACGGGGCTAAAAGGTTGTTTAATGATCATTAATCAGGGTGACAGTCAATAATAAGCAGGAACAAAATGAGCAGCAGCAGCAGCTCTGCAGGAAGGAGGATCACAAGGATGTCAGGTGATCTACAGACTCAAGAAAATCACTGAGGACACCTAGTGGACAGGTGTGGTACAAGCAAGCCTGGAGATTAAAGAGGAACTTCACCCACTTTCAAAACTCATACATGTTATTCCTAAGGTCTACGACAGTCCACAAATATAAGTCAGCATACACGACTCTCCCAAATCCAAAAGCTACAATGCTAAAACAGATTTTTAATGTCATAGTGTATAAAGTCTGGAGCTGCTCCATAGACATGTAGCAAGCAGCAGCAACCCACAGTCCGACACCAGCACACCATGGGGACCGAAACAGAGGGCATGGTGGGAATGGAGCACCTGCTGCAGCAAGCGAACAAGCTGTCTGCGGTCACTTGATTTGACCAGGGATTTCACTACAGGTTGACTGGCTGTTGAAACACGTGACGTGCTTTAAGTTCTAGAACCAGCCATTGCGATTTGACCAGCAGTGTTGCAGGTGACACCATCAGCCAGCTTGAGTTGAGCTCAGACGGTCATCTCACATCGCTGCAACTTTTCTCTGCAACATTCTAAAATGGGCAGCAACCAGAGAAATGTCCTGAGTATATGGTACATTTTCTGTTTCAGAACTAAAAGCACTCATAGGATAAGGCTCATTTTGATACAATAAAGAAAACAAATACTCTGTGACCCCACAAAATCAGGCTCCCATTCATTATCTATGGATCAGCTGCAGAACTTTATACTCTATGACATCACAAGTTTGACACTTACTTCTTTGGTTTCTGGATTTGAGAGAGAGTAGTTTGTATTGACAAATGTTGAATGAACTTTTGTAGGCCATAGAAATAACATTAGAGTTCTTAGTTTAGGTGGAGTTCACCTTTAGTATTCCAACCTTGTGCTACATCAAAACTGCATACAATATGTACCATATCTTTTAAAGTAAGTGTGATTTATATAATACCTACTACCAAATACTAATAGTTTTGAGGGTTTGAAGCTGTTTCTCTGCATACTTCACTTGTCTCTTTTCCAGTGTAAACACACTACATGTACAAAACCTGCTTAGAATTATGGAATTAAACCTCACAGCAGGTTAAAATTCCCTAAATGTTTCCCCATTTTCTTTACCTACACCCTTTCGTCACATCGTACTTCCTTCAACTTAAGACACAAGCAGATTGAAGAAAGCAGGAACTGAGCGCATTCAGTAAAGTAAGACATCTTTTACACTCGTCATCTGAGGCGACGTCAGCTGCTGACGATGGCCACACAGCTGCATCATCCATCATTTGGCTTTAACTGCTCTGTAGGCACAGGTAATTTGGGTGTAATGTCCAAAGAATATGGCTTCACTGTTATGGTTTAATCTAATTCAAGTGTCTGTGAAACTGAGTGTTTCTCTGTAACAATTAAGCCCACAATGTAAGCAGTTGAAAGGTCATTGCTATAGCAGCCCATCTTTATACAATAAAAGAAAACATGATAGTTTTAAAGGTCATTCAGATGAACAGCCTCTCTGGTCAGCGCACTGTTCTTCTACACAATCTGCTCAGATCCAGAGAGCCGCAGTGAAGTGCTGTGTCTAAAGGGACTGAATGCTGCTTTATGATCAGCTACAAATATAGCAAATCATTTGTTCTCCTCCAACCACTGAACATCAGTCATACAGACAGTCCCAGTCCACCAGGAGTTCACCAGCCTCTGGCCAACTTTCACGGAGGTCCCTCACTTCATGAGAGGTGTAGCAGTAATTGTACTTTCTCTCCACTTGTTTTCCGTGAAAGTGGGTGTGTGTGGGTGTGTGAGTACATTCGACTTTGGCTACGAGTGTGTTAGAAAAAATCGAAAAACAGGAATTGATGTGCAGCAACAAAATTAACCTCAGCTGAAAGGTAGCAGCTGGATGTATTGTAGAAAACACATTACGATACCCGCCTAGAGAAAGAGGCTCTCAGCTATGTAATGTCACATTTGTATTTATTAAAGGTCACAGTGTGTAGGATTTAGAGGGATAAATATTAGCAGAAATGGAATATAATATGAAGAACTATGTTGTCTTCAGTTTATAATCACCTAAGAATGAGATTAGTTGTGTTTTCTTCTCATCGCCACCTCATGCACTGAGTAACATTACAAGTTAGCGTTCCACCTTAAAAGTTGCCAGCAGTCAGTCCAGTGAATTAAGTTATTTTCTCTCACTCTACAGCTGCTGCGAGAACCAGCAAAACATCCTTTTATTTTATAGTCATAGTTTACTGATGTATGTAAGACTTGCTACGGAATGAACAGTGGTTCCATAAAACCAGCGACCCCAGCCCTGAGCAGAGTGACCATCCTCTACTGAACAATCAACAGACTGCAGTGTTCACAGCTCCACCTTTTAGTACCAGATCTGTGTGCTAGGTACCCCAACAGAGGAGTGGCCAAAACTGGGGATGGTACGGAACAGTTCCATTGGTACCATCCACAACTTTTCACAGTGGAAACGGAAAAAATGTGTACCGAACTGAACTGTACCATACTGCATGGTGGAAACTGAGCTTAAGATAACCCAGAAGTGACAAACCAAACATTGGTTCTAGATATGGCCATTCGTGTTTTTGTATTGGCCACTGTAGTTCTCATACACCCTTGGCCCACAGGAGTAGTTTCACTTGGTTGAAATTTGAAACCTCCTGGCTAGATGCCACTACATCCTACCTTAGACTTTTAAAGATATACTATGCAGGGTTTTCCTAAAAAAAAAAGTAATCCCCCTCAATCATCAATTAAGATCCATCAGAGGTGCGTGGTGGTGGATTTTTCTACAGAGACCCTGACCTCTCCTTGCATTTTCTTTATTTTCTTCTTTTTCTGGGCTGCAACCTTTGGGCAGTGATGTGTAGCACGACATGATTTTGCCAAATAGGCCATGCTCCTGGATCAACATCCCACCTTGCGTTCCTGGACCAACACTGCAATCGACCAATCACAGCCCTCTGACATCCTCAGTGTGCTGCTACTGTGCTTCTTCAGAGCTGAGCTAGTTTTCCAAATTGAAGTTGGTACAATGAAACAAAATCCGCAGTAACGTTGAAGAAAAACCTTTTAAGCTACAGGTAGGCCATGTTAACAAGTAACCCTAACCAACACACCAGCACAACTAACCCCTAACTTTCACTGGGGAGCGCTAAAAGAGAGGTTGGGGTTAAGAGCTACGCCAAATTGGCCTGTTTGAATGATGTGTTAATTCCTGCATAGTTTACCTTTAATCTTTTCTGTGATGCTGCTCTGCATATGAAAGCTTTCCTCTTGAGTTACAGTTATCGTCATTCTTTTATTATCAACAATTTCCACAAAAAAAGTATCAGCAGTACTTTAAGTTTTCATGCTACAGCACTTAATTGTTGTCCAAAAGGTATTAAAAACAAAGAGACAAAAGATGCAGTCACACAGATGTTCCAGGATAAACATTCACCTGTATCTAACAGTATGACTAAGCTTTAGGTGCAAAGATAATGCTTACTACTAGGATACATCCAGTGTTTAGTCTTGTCTCTTTGGGGGATTTGTTGATAACACTAACATACTACGATAAATAGATAAATAAAAACAATACCAGAATTATCCCTACATGCACATTAATGATCCGTTACAACACAACATGCTGACTTGTTATGAGAGATTAACCAGAAAGGATTTGATTCCCAGTATGTAACCTTGTCAGCAGATCAATCACCTCGTCTCACTGCCTGCATGATCTTTCTTGCCACAGACTGATGAAGGACATGTCTATTTCATGGGTCAATTCATTTTAATTAGCCTTCGTGCCAATATCACAGACGGGAGAAGCTGCATCTGACGGGTTGGAGGAATCCTAATTGAACTCATTCGCACCCTCTCAGGCCAAACTGAAATCAGGTTTGATAAGATACAAGGCTGCATATTACTCTTTGTTATATCATGTTTATCATATTAATCTACATTCTACTGGTATTAATCTTTAAGTGGATGGGGTAAGAGCTACATCTGCCTGAGGTATGGTTTGAACCACGATGTATCCAAAGTAGGTACACTTTTTTGTTCCAAATCACTGTCCCCTGTCTGACCTAATTATCCCAGAAAGCCAGGGTAAAGGTAATTTGGCCCTGACTGATTTAGATTAACGCTGCACTCTCTGCACAACAGCTGCATGCAGTGAACCGCTGCTTTACTGGTTCCACTCCCTGCCACTTTGCATCTCAATGACAGCCAGAGAGCTCTCTCAGTATTATACGATTGTTACAGCTCATGGGGACTCACCTCAGTGGCTTATTAATAGGCACTACACAAAGCGCCCAAAGCATACAGTATGTCTCCTGAATTTCCTATAAGTGAAAAAGACAACATTTTAATTGCTGTAGGTTGGGTGTCCTTACTGGCAGGTCTGCTCCTGAATACAAATGTAAAGCACACAATCATTAGCGTACTGATTTTATACTGAAGCTTTTCTACTGAAAAAATGTTACTGGAGAGGAATGCTAGCTTTCTGTTGAGCTTGTTAGTACTACTTATTAAAAAATGATTCTCCATATCACCTCGCTGGTATCCAGGGAAATCAGGCAGTGCTGTAACTGACCTGCACTTTACTTGAGTATTTCAATTCTGTGCTACTTTATACTTCTACTCCACTACATTTCAGATGCTAATATTGCACTTTTTACTCCACTACATTTATTTGATAGATTGTGCTGCTAGTTACTTTGCAAATTTGGATCGTTAAGATAAAATATAAATCAACTAATACATTCTGATTAATTATTATAGATTAAAGGCCCAGTGTGGAGGATTTAGGGGATGTCTTGGCAGAAATGGAATGGAATACAATAAGTACTGAAAGTATGAATCGTTGTGTTTTCATGACCTTAGAATGAGTTGTTTAGATCTACTTAGGGAGCAGGTCATTGTCCCCAGAGGCGACCATGATATGCAACCACTGACAAAAACCAAACGCTGGCTCTAGATAGGGCTATTCATGTTTTTGTGTTGGCTACCGTGGTTAGCCGACACTCCAGTGAAAGTTGCTCAGTGTATAACTTCATTCTCTTAGTGTTCCCACTTCCTTCGAGCATGAAGGGTACCCGATTTAAATTCCTCCTGACTGTACAATCCCATGATCCCCGTGATCCCTTCTTCCAGTGGTAATGGCCATGTCTCCAGGCAGCCCAGCCTCCATTAGTGACACTGATTAACCCTGCGGTGTCTGGCTGTTCACCGCTTGATGGAGCTGGACAGGCGATGGTCTGAGAACAGAGCTGGTAGAGGAAAGAGGTAGCTTGAGTGGACTTGTTAAAATGTATGAGTTTTATCACATCTTATTGAGGCTACTTCATTTGTTGATTGAAATGGAGATGTACAAGAATGCCGCTGAATGAGATTTGGTATTGGATTTTCACAGAGGCCTTGACCAGCCTGCCAATTAGGTGTAATTTGAATGATGCACCTTGAAACTGTTCCCTCCTCAGCTGGAGGCAGGCACAAGTTCATCTGAAAACAAAACACAGAGTAGATTTATTGTGCTCTGGGGAAAGAGAGACAGTAGCTCTGAAGGCTAGTTGATATTACATTATAGAAATTACATCTACAATTAACAACTGAAGTATCCTTGTTTGTATATCTGACTGCAATCATCAGGTTATGGGCTCAGTTTGTGTTTGATATTAAAAACAACATATCAAATGAGACAAACAGACTTAAAACAACACCACTGACTCTGTGAGGCTGGAGTTAAAATACTGTAGACCACAGGCTGATCAGCAAGAATCGTTGCTTGTGCATCACGGGACATCCTGAATAAACCCACCATTTTTAATAAGCCAAGCCACTGTCAATAGCCACTCCTTTTTTCCACTTGCCCCAGATTCTAAAAAATGGCAGCCTGCAAAACTACGCCATACAATAAAAGTGCTGTCATTGTTGCCAATGGAAGGCAACAGCAGTTTGCGTGCAGAGTCAGCTAACAATTAACTAAGGGGGTAGTGTCTGCAATGGAAAATAAATTGAGAAGCACCTGGTACCAAAAGTGAGTTGAGTCAAACCGAACCATGCAGTGGAAATAAAGCTTTAGGCACAGCTGCTTTGAGCTAAATGCCAACATTGGCAAGCAAAGCAATTACACTCACAATGACAATGCTAACACACTTTTGTGAAGCAGGTATAATTTTTTACCATCTTAGTTTGGCATGTTATCATGCTAATGGGAGCAGCAGTAGCTCAGTCCATAGGGACTTGGGTTGGGTCCGTCCAGAGATATTTCAGTCTGGATCAAAGTGATGAACCAACATAGCTGCTCCTAGAGCCTGAACATACACAGAAAGAGATGAGTACTTCCATTGTTGCCCAAAACAGATAATCCATCAGACTTTTAGATCTCTACCCTTTTTCAAGGTAAACTTAGTTATTAGCATCAACTCTGACACGTACTGTGATGTGTAAAATGAGGCACTTGGTGGTGAAGCTGAGATCATTGTACTCATGTTGATGTTAGGAAAGAAATCAGACTTATCAGGTACATTATAGAGTTTGAGGAAAACAAACCTGGCCAAAGTTCTGAGTGTGATGCAGTTTAGGGAAGCAGTGAGTCCTTGGAAACTATATACGCGTGTAACTACAATAAAGTCAGTGCTACATTATGCAAGAACTGCATATGGATCAGCAAAGACTTCACAAAGCAATCAGGCATCAAGAATTTGCAGCAAAGCATTTTAGGACCTTTCTGCTTTGCAAGTTAAAATGAAAGAAACACCGTGACTAACAAGAGAAAGCAACTGATTTTGAATTCCTGTGCTAAACTTAAAGGGCATTCAAAAGGTCATTCAGAAACAGAAAAAATAAAAATCTTGAACAATGCTGAAAATGAGACCCTGCTAGGACTGAACATTTTAATTAGAGAGGAAATTAGGTGGGCAGGAAGGCAGGATTACATTTAAAAAAGTGTCTCTTTGTCAGTTGTTCCCAGAAGTTTTTTAGTTTTGCAGCCTCCTGAATCGTGTATATCTAAGTGGAGACGTGGACTAGAAAGGTGGTCGGACAAATTAAAAACGAGGTATTATAGAGCAGTACTACCAGCTTTCAAAGAGGGATCAGAAGTTTTACATACATCAGTTTATTGTTATCTTAATTGCATTACATTATGTGGAGGAGATTATGAGAAAGTAACATCCCTTCAGTCCTGTCAGGTGCTAGCTGGGTTAGAATTAGAGTTGTTGCAATACTGCTACCAGGATTGGAGATGCCACCCATGCTGCCGAAAATGTTGAATCGGTATCGGCTAGTACACAAGTCTATACACAGATCCAATACCAAATATTCTCAAACCTGAAAGACCCTAAAGTCGTCTTGGTAATATACAACATCAAAGTGCTGTATTTACTGTTTTTATAATATCTCCAACACGCTGCGGTCTAGAAACGTACTTGAAATACTTACTTTAAATGGCTTCTGCTTTGTTACCACTGCAGCTTTCCAATGAGGGCTCCGATTGTGTGATTGTATCCTCTTCAGAAACACCAGTGTTTATTGGAGACTTGATAAAACTAATACATCCAACAATGGATGTCTTATGTGATTAGTTATCCATTTATCTGTGTTGAGAGGAAGTGTTGTTGTTGTCCGAAGCCTACTGAAGGCAAGATGTATCACAAAATGTATTGGTTTGAGTCTGTCGATGGATCAGAAGCATGTTGCTGCATGCGTAAGCGCAATCCCAGAGGCCATGTGCAATGAAATAACATAACATGACATTCATCCCATCCTAGTGTCAATAGACATTAAAATGTAGCAACCAAAATAATGAGAATATCATGGGTGTAATAAGTAATGTCTAGATTACTATCCTTAGTATACAACTGTTATTTACTGTATTTATCTATTTTTGAAGCAATGGCATCAGAGTTATACTTGGTATCAGCCAATATGCCAACTTCAGGTATTAGGAAGGAAAAATGGTATCGTAACATCTCTATTTAGAATTATCAATTAAATGTAAGAACTTCCCTCACCAGCACATGTAAAGCATGTGACATAACATGCAATAAAACCAATCAAGGCACCTCAAAGTAAAACTACCATCTGCAATGAATTACTACTGAGTGACTACCAAAATTACTGCGACACTGAAGTATCAGGATTTTTACATGAGTTTAATTTATGAAGTCACTCAGCTTGAGAGTGAAAGCTTTCCTTTTCAGCTCTTCTAAGATCCCTCTTCCTTCTTTCCCTCGTGTCCTTTAAATTCACCAGAAATCTTGCACGACTGACGGGTCATGAAAACCACAGCAGGTACTGTCAGCCTGCACTCATAAACATTATTAAACATGCTTAGAATTAAGAGGGTTGTTGTGCCTGTCTGACAGCACTTGTTGCTGACTGTACACATCACTTAGGTTTCTGAAGAGGCTTTCTAAGTCTGAGAGTTTTGGTTTGCTGCTCTTTGCCTCCTCTTTAATTGCTGGAACCAGAGACTTCAAATTTGAGCATCGTGATTGAGCGTAAAACAGCGGTGGGTAAGACTGAGCTGCGAGAAAACAAGAAGTTGACTCACACATGATAAACAAAATCATCTTTCGAATCCAAAAGTAATCTGTAAATACAAACTATTAATATGTAGGCTGTGCTATTTGAATCAAATAAACTGAGGGCATCATCACACATATCACAAAGGATTCAATTATTTTGACTATAACACAAAATTAAAAGCTCCTCTCGAGACCCATATATGCAATATTTTTTTCAGCTGTTGCAGAACAAATTCGTACCTGGCCTCTTGAGTGATTTTCAACAAGTCAGCGCTTTATGTTGCCAACTTGGCACAATTTAAACTAATATCAAATTATGAACATGGCATAATGTTTGCACTTTGTTTTCTTAGGGGATTTTTGATTAAAATTGATTTCCAACGCACTACATTAACTTTATACAACCAATACTATGTTGCTTCCATCCATCCATTCTCTAACCCACTTATCCCAGAATAAATTATTCTTCATTTATTAGTCATTCTTCAGAAGACCCCATTTAAATCAGAGAAGTTTGATCATACTAATAACATTAATAATGCAAGAGCCATAATTTAGTAATAGTTAAATCATTGGGTAGCAATCTGTTTCTTCACATAATCAGCCATTTTAGGCAATCAGATAATTGATATGTTAATAATATGATGCAGATTATTGCTGTTTAGTAAACAGCTTAACACAGTCCACAAATGTTATCTTTACTCTTGAGAAAACCTAGTTTCAGTTTTAGGTGATATTTGCTTCCTGGTAAATATTAACTTTTACAGAGCTAATTTATTTCAGTACATTTTTTTTCTAGTTTTGAGAGAGTGCTTTAAAGTTATCATGATAAACACCATTATGCACTTTGAGGATGATTATGATTATGGCTCCTCTTCAGTTTCCTTCTTATAGTCCCCTTCAGTGTCTTTAAAGGTATGATATGCTAATCCTTTTTTTACATTCAAGGTTTGCATTATTCAGAAAGAGGTCGCAGAAGTTATGTTCATTTGGGTGTGCTTTAATACGTTTGGCCTTTTCCTGCTGTATTTTCTGAGGTGCACTAACAGGAATTACATGGTGGGGAATTGAGAGGTGGAAGGTGTTAGCTCTCCTTAAAGCCCCGGAGAGCTGGCCTGACTTCTTTTATCTCAAATAAGCAGATCAGAGGACTGCTGATGGATTGCTGACTGCGTGTGAGAGATTTTCAGCTCTGCTGGGTGTACGCTCATGTTGTGGATTTGCACTTGCATACAAATAAGCCTGGATTTTTTTTTTTTTTTTTTGGTACAAGTTCTGAGCTTGAATGTTTCAAGACTGAGCCTTAGACACACACTGAGAGAACAGTACGTGAATAAGTAGACTGAAATATTTTAATGTAGCATTTAGAAATTAACTGTGGATAGTGTGCAAAAGACTGACATTTTTACCACATGTAGTGATTAATTCACATTCCTCTGCTGTCAGGCGACATCAACCTTACACTGCATCTGCTTTGCCAAGAAGGAAATCTCTGCTAATTGCTTCCACACGTTATACAGTTTTGACTACTTGTAGATTCATGTAGAAAACAAATCATCACTTGAGCTAATTACATAATGATCTGCCACACAGCAGTCTCTTTCTGTCACCTTCAATTGTACACATGGTTTACCATTTTTATTTCATGAGCTGACATGACACTGGTCAATGTTTTGGTGATTGGCACTGCTCTGCAGCATCAGCCCCGGTATTTACTGGGTGAAACATTGCGGCAGAAGAGCTCAGAGGAGGATGAATAATGAAATACAAAAAAAAAAAAAAAATCCAGCTGGCTGAAGCTGATTGTAATTCAGATAGCAGCTTGAGATAATTGAAAGACAGAAACAATGGAGGCATTTTTCTGATGAGAATTATTAATACATATTGTTTCTTATGAAAATACGTCTTTTGATTTAAAAAGAAAAAAAAAAAACGTTGGTGGGTGTATAGTTTGATACTGCTCACATTTCAGTCCTTGAAAGACGTCATCATTTCCTGTTAACAGTCACATTCTGACACCAGCAGCTGCTACAATGACTACAGGTCAACCTGTGATTGAAGTCTTTATGGGAGAGAATTCACCGGAGCCCTGGCCACAGAATTAGCTGTTTGGTATGCAGACAGACACACTGTATTCCAATTGAAGCATCACACCGTGATCCTCAGCCCCTAATCCGTGTTGTTCATGGTCACGACTGTGCAGGAATGTGCTTCTCATAGCAAGCAAGTGATTAGGTTTTTTTTTAAAAACATCTCAGAATTGTATTCTGTGTCACGAAGAGACAAACTCTCCATTTTAATTACACTCTGACTCATTCCTTTTCTCCCACTTGTCAAATTCTGGTATGTTATCGCTACGTTGACACTGCTACCATTGTAGTGACTATGTGTCCATTTCATTCTCTGCTTATCTATCCATTTCTTGTCTGCTAAGTCCCTTTTGCAGGCTGTTGTTCCTCTGATGGCAGCAAGGCAAAATTGTGCAAATCCATTTTGTAAAGGGATCACAAGCAGATGCTCTGTGTCCTCACAGGAGACTGTGTGTATCTCTCTGTAAACCTTGTGTCTATTGTCTGAAAAAACAGGAAAATAAATCTGTTCACAATGAGACACAGTAAGCAAGCTATATTTGAGCTCCTGGGATTGTCATACTGTAATCAAGTGAGCTACAATACATTATAAATGACATGGTTAATGAGGTATTTTCATTTCGAGGAATAAACTAAATGACTTAACTGCACTTAAAAGACATGGACAGGTTTTTGTTTTAAATTGTGATGCAGCTATGTGGATGACAAATGAAGCTGATGGTTATTCATCTCTAAAATGGTGGACTCATTAACTCAGTTGAGAGATAAAAACAGGAAGTTATCCTCTCTCTTTCAAGGCCAGACTGTTCATAATCACTCCATTTTTACTATACATATACAAAGTTTTATTCTGAAAGCTGTAAAATATCATTGTGAGGCTGAGGCCGCAGAGGCACAGCAGTCTTCTTATATAGAGAGGAGATGCAGAGTCTTTCCACTTTTATAAGCAAACCTGTGAAGTGTCACAGTGGCTGAAGGCAGGTGAAGCTCAGCCCTGCCTGACCTCGCTGCGGTGTCGCCCCCGGGGATTTATGAAACTTTATACTTAGGGCGGATCAGGACTTTGCCTCATAGACTGTGTATTGTGTTATGTTACCTTGTGCTCACACAACAATAGAACCAGCACAGGAAGATTTGGGGGTTATTTGAGGGAACCACGGTTTAGTTACACCTGTGTGTTTCCTGCTGTGGCCAGTCAGAGACAATGAGACAGGTCTGTCTGAATTCGGAAGCTGCCAGTTTTATTCAAGATTGCTTTTGTTGAATTGGTTTATTTTGATTCAGCTTGAATGTGTAATTTACAATTAATTCAGTAGCTGGGTTTCCATCCAAATGTAGCAAAATTCTTCTCACAAAATTTTTAGAAAAGCAGCAAAGAAAAGTGCAAATTTAAGTGCTCGTCCACCCTCTACTGTTTACCAGTGCAGTCGCCAGAAGCACTGTACATTAAATTTGCATGTTTCATATGAATCATATCAACACTTCTAAAGTGACATCTTATACAAGCTGAATTTTTTATCAGGAGGTAGAGGCGATGGTGGATGGTGTGACATAGGTGAGACACCCGCTAAGCTGCAGACTTCTGTTGGAGACCAACAAACATCAAAAGTGGTTGAGGTTGTTCTCGGTGGCTTTTTAGAAACAAAAAGCATTTTATTTTTACTAAAACACTGCTGCTATTCCTGCTGAGATTGTGCTCCCTGTTTTTAAGCCAAAACACAATCTCTTCCTAACCATAACCAAGTGGTTTAAATCAAACCACACGTGAGCCACAGCGCTGGTGAAATGTAAAGTTTCAACTAATCGACTACATAATGTGCAAATGTAACGTGTCAGTGGTTTGCAGAAATGTACAATAGCATCATTTTTTACTGGGAATCACCCCTGCAGAAGAGAGTGAAAAAAGATGAATTAATTAGAAGATCAACAGTGAAACTTCAAATGAAGAAAAAGAATTGATGTATTGTTTTTGCCCACCGTTTTTATTGTATTTGTATGAATGTATTTTTATGCTGTGTTTTCTGCTATTTGTATGATGTATTTTTCAACTGTATGCTGTATTTTGTATTTACTTTTACTGTAAGGCGACCTTGAGTGCCATGGAAGGCACCCTAACAAATAAAATGCATTATTATTATTATTATTATTATTATAATGTAGAGCACACTGGACAATGGAAACAGAGAGCTTTGAACAATTAATACTTAAACTATGTGCTCTTATGCAACCAGTGGACTCTTTTATGCTTGTGAAGCACTTTGGTCAACTGTGTTTGTTTGTAAATGTGCTATATAAATAAATTTGACCTTGAGCTTGACCTTAAAAACAAAATCCTCCGTCCATTCCAACCATATAAACTCGAGCTGCTACAGAAATTAAGTGACACAGGGGTATATTAGCATAAAATGAACTTATACACATAGATAGCTTTAAAACATGCAAATTACTATAAGAGCAATGTCGCTTACCTCTCCAATGGAGTACACCAGCAATAGGGGAGAGACACTCCTTTATAGGTGGGGTGACCCCAAAGGTGAACGCAGGGGTACAGAAACTGAGCGTCAAATGTTCTACAAATTGACCATGAAGGCCTAAGCTTGTGAGGTAAAATTTGTGTAATTATAATACTTAATAGTACAAATGTACATTTGACTTTGTTACACATATTACCCTGTTAGATCTGGAGGAGTTATGGTAACAGCCCCATATACATAAATAAGTGCATTAAGCCATCCAGAGATGACAGATCTCGCAGTGGCCTATGACAGTACGTCATGACTGTACATCATGATGTTTTTGCTGAATCTGTTTTCATTGCATTTATTTATCTTTTATGCATACACCAGCGTTTCCACCTCCCTAAACCTTTTTTGCAATATTTTGAGATTTTTCAAATTCTGGGCGTTTCCCCTCAGGTTTTTAAATGTGCTTAAAAAGAGGTGAATGGAAATAATTCTAATAACTAGTAGATATTTGCAGCAATGTAAGACATTTTGTATTTTAAGAAAAAGGACTAAAAAGCATTTTAGAGAGATGGAAATAAGAGACCCAAGGCAAGATGAGGGGGTTATAGGAAAAAAACTAGGAAAGGAAACTTAAGTCTGAGGATTACTTGTTTGTTTTTTACCCACAGTTATTAACCATAGTTATAAAAACAGCGACAGATCCACCTAATACAAAACAATAATTATTACTGTTTCATTTTCACACATTCAATTTAGCCTGCTCATCTTATAAACTTTTTCATTTGGAGGTGGGAAGTAAAGTTTTTTTAATTAAATTTGCTAATATCAAACTCATCCATAAAGAAAATTACCTGCTCAGTGACCCGGTGGTACCTCTCAGGGTTTATGGATATGTAATGTGGATCTGCATCTATAGGGAACTGTACGGTGCATAAATTGTAAATGAATTAATGTTCTGTACACGTTTTTTTAAACATTTTATGACTTCATGTAATTTCAGTGAATTATGTGGGAACTTGATGTTTTTGTAACACCTGCCTTGCACCTTGCGACTCTTCTTGTTCTAGCAGTAATTGGACTTTATGAGTTTTCTCTTGCAGCTCCATTGACATTCTCTTAGCATCTCGCCATATACCAGCGACTCTGCAGCTTATACACCCTTCAAAAGAACACTTTTCTCAGTTGAGGATGCATCCCCCAACGAGCCCCACAGTTTGATCAATTTCCTCTCTATTCTGTGTGTTTGTCAATGTTTGCACTCCTCCACCATTTGTTACCATTGTCTCTGCATCTGCTCCCTTCTCTCAACCTTCCTCTCCCCTCTCTGCGCCTCATCAATCTCTATTCTGCAGCTCTATCTCTAAATCTGCTACAGTGCTTTCCCTCTCTTCCTCTGGTCTATCTCCTCACTTTCACCTCGGTTCTCTGGCGTTCCCTTGAGGAAACCACTTAAAGTGATGTTTTATTACAACTTTCAACAGACCGACCTTTCCCACAGACGCTTTACACCTTCTTTTCTAACAACATTCGCCCACTTGATAGCCCATACTTTATGTTTGTGTGGTGCTGTATTAGCATGTCTGTGTTCATTTTCTACAACAGCACTTCTAATGATTAAGAAAAAAATCCATCTAACATTATTTTACATATTATGTTGAACCATAAAGTGCTACATGTTGTAACAAATATGTAATCACAAAGCAAAATGTGTGGTTACTTCACTTCCTCTTGCATTTATGTGTTTAAAATCAACACTGATGGAAAACAGCCTGAGGGGATGAGAGGATCGCAGGCGACAGACTGACAGGGTGACAAGCTTACTGATGTTCACTGTTATTATTAGACTGTTAATCGAGAGAAGTGATTCCCAGTCTTTCTCACCTGTAACCCCTAAATACAAAGCACTTTGTAATTGCGACCCCTTGACTGTTTCGTTTGAATCATTTTTAGAGGCTTGTGGAGATAAAACTACACAGTGTAAAGACATTTGTGTAGCCAAATTTAGTTTACCTAATCTCCTACCCCAGTTCCTCTCATGACCATTTCAATTCGTTGTACAACCTTTTGAACCCCTGAGGTTATGAACCAATCATCTAGATCAATCAACATTTAATATAGAATAAAAATAACACTTAACTCTAAGGGTTTGTACATTTCCAATACTTTCCTTGGATGTTTCCTTAAAAGGACACCTAATTTGGGTCCAGACCTTTAAATCGGCCCACTCCACTGAGCAAGAGTTGACTTATTCAGTCTGGCATGGTGCCTATAGATCTCCCTGCTTCCCTTCCATTGAACTCTTTCGCTGGCTCTCAAGCCAGATCAAACTGTAAAACTAAGCAGTGCTGAACAAATTTAAACCAAGATTATATCACTGTGTTGCTTATTTCCCAACTAAATATCTTACCTTCTTGCTCTGTTAAGCTGTGATAGCGAGAGATTTAAACACAAGGTAATTCAAAGTGCTTTATATTAAAATACATAAAAAACATCAAGAAACAACAATAATATATAATAAAAAAATAAAGCAACAACACAAAGACAGTATAAAAGGATTGACAAAGGAGTTTAAAAAGCTAAAATGCAATAAAATAGTAGGCTAAAAACATACAGTAAACAAAAAGGTCTTTAGTCTTGATTCAAAAATATTGAGAGTTGGGGCGGATCTACAGTCTTCAGGTAATTTATTCCAGATATGCGGAGCATAATAGCTGAATGCTGCTTCACCATGTTTAGTTCTGACTCTGGGGACAGAAAGTTGACCCAATTCAGATGACCTGAGAGGTCTGGCTGGTTCATAACAATGGGAGCACATCAGATATTTTGGCCCTAGACCATTCAGAGCTTTGTAAACTAGCATTAGTACAATTCTTTGACTGATAGGAAGCAGTACTCTAAACAGCGCTGATGAAACATAGACTGAGATTCTGTTACTTCATTTCACATTTCTTGCCTCAAATTTTTCAGAAACCTGTTTTAGCTTACCATTTAACTCTAATACAAGATCATTTGTTACCAGCCAGCTGCCATTGTGTAACACAGATGAGTTTGCATAATGTCATTCAACAGCGGGGGCGTTTATTGGTCTGGTGTGGCGCAGCGCAATCTGGTAGTTGTAGGTTTTCTCCCTCTTGGGTAAAAGTAAATGCCTCAGTCCCTTTTTTTTTGACTTTCTCAGGTCATGTAGCACCAACTTCAAACATATTTAAATCAGAAAAGACAGAAGAATGAAGTAAAGATAAAATTAAATACAGAATTTGAGAGTACAGATTACTAGATTATTTGTGCTGATTAAGATTTAACAGAAGTCTTTGGCACTTGGACACAAGAGGGAGATATTTTATGATCCAGGCACATCTGAGTGGCAGCAAGATAAATCCCCCCATGGTGGGGATGGGGAGGTGGAGGGCGCGCATGACTGCAGCAAGAAAGAACTACAGCAGAGAAAGAACCTTATTTAAAATGAGGAGCAGTAAGACGATAGGCTGACAAAGAAGGTGTGTTGCTGTGCTGTTGGTTGATTGTGAATCAGCTGAAAAAAAGCTGATGGACCCAGACTGTGATACCTAGAGATGGTAAGTGAGCATGCTAGAGCTTCATTTGCATGTTTTTGCTGCATGGACAGCCTAGTTTCATCAAAAGACAGTCTTTCAAGTGGTGAAATACTTGTTTAGAACCCTGGCAAAACACGTCAGATTCAGGTGGATGGGCAGGACTCTAGTGATTGGTAAGGGGAATTCAGATTGCCCTTACCCTGGAAATTGGTAGGCGAGGAGGAAATGTCAGACTGAAGATGGAAATGGAGTGTATCAAGTTAACAATTCTGGCTGATATAAGACAACAGACAATGTTCAGTTGGTACACTTAAAATAACTACATTTCTAATTGCCAGTGCAACCTGCAGTCTTTTAGTCCATGCACAGCAGGTCAGAGTAACAGGCAAGCACACAGTTCAACATATCTGAAGCATACAGTTGATTTTCTTGGGTTTAACAGGAGCAGTTATTTCAAACAGATTTTTTCCAGTAATCTAAACTAACTAAACTTTGTCTCTACTGTTTAGTATCACATTACATATCTTTTCCAGGAGGCTGTCACAAAATTATTAGGATTTTTTATATGGTAAAAAATGTGCTTTTTACTGAAAGGAATACTGAGGGTAACTATGAAAGAGACCTCAGTCTAAACTGCATGTTTTTCTGCTCAGTCATAGGTGCATCTTTGCAAAGGCTACAGCATTTGCGTCACATAATCAACATATATAAAGAGATAAGTTTTAGTTTCCCTAAAAAAAGCTATTCAGCCATTTGCCCTTTAAAAGTGACCTCCATATCTTTCCTGTTTGAACTTGAAAGAGCCGTGATCCTGTGGTTAATCTAAACAGAGGTCTCTTTGGGGTCAGGGAGGAGGAGGATGTGCCCTGCCACTGCTGTGCAATGGATTAGTAGCGGTGGCAGGTCATTACATACCTGGAAGCTGAGGCTAATCAGAGTGTTGGCAGAGCAGCAGGCTCTCTGAAATGATTGCCTCTTTTTTACCTTTCAACGTTCATCTGTACTAATGGTGTTGTCACAGCGCTGGCGTTTTTATGGCCACCTATAGCACATTTCCAACGCAAACACTGCGAGAAGGTGTCCATAATTCAGGAGCTGTGAGATTCTTGCATAAAAACGGCATACATTATGTGCATGAGGACAGGAAAAGCAGGAGTGAATCTTTCAAGCAAAAAGGATTTTTGCTCCTGCTGGAAAAATGGGAAGTATATTGCTGAGCCATGTAGCATTATGATGGGATTATAATGTACAGAATTTAACGCTTCTGGATATCCTGTAAAGCTGTTCTCGCAGTGCACATGTCAAGATACATCTGTACATAATGCATCCTATTAACATGTCAACATCAATATGAGAACATTTTTGTTTTGGATACTATGCAAATTATTTCTCATTGAACCGTTTGTATATTATCAGGCTGTTTTCATGCACTGTTCGTCCGTATTCCGACTAGGGATGAGCAAGTACATCATTATGTCTATCTGTTCAATGAACTAAATTATCTGTATCCACATCTGTATTCAAAATGGATGGCATTTAAACCAGAAGAGAGTGGGACTTAAATCAGAAGTAATCAGAAGTTGTTATTTTAAGCCTGGAATTGATATGGGTCTATCAGAAGTTGATATACCTATTATTTATTTAAGAAAATTCCAGAACAATCTCAGGATTGAGCTTTAAATCATTTTTGATTGAACACAACTATTCATATGAGCAATTTACTTAATCTCAAGGACAAATTGCAACACTTTTTATTTGGATGACTCTCATACTCAAAAAAAAGTACACAATCTGTGAGGAGGAGGAATGTGAATGGGTCCAACAACGTAGGCTTTCCGCCAGAAGATCAGTGTTTGGGATCATGTGAAACCAACTTTGAGTTATTTGACATTATCACCATTTTTCTTTTTCTAAACCTAACATGTGTAACTTTATGTTAAGTACACAACGTCACTCATGGGGCACTAAAGTGACACTTCTTATCTCTAAATTTCCCCTAACCGAATCGTAGGGGTACTTTGTGTAAACACCCTTTGAGGTCTAATAAGTGCCTGTTATACATATGCTCTCAGGTCATTACATTTAAAGAAAAATAAAATAAGACAGGTGTCAAATCTGCTGTGAATTTCAACCCCCACCATTGTGCCACAGCTTACACTTTTAAACGAACAAGCAGGTAACACAATGTTACTGAAACACAAAAGAAGTGTTCAGACTATTAATAAAATATCTACTTTAAAAGTCCGTCATTAATTTAGGCAGTTATACGTTCTTTATGAGTGGGTTTATATCCATTTTCTATCAAGAGTTGATTCCCTCTCCTGACTATGAAACATTAGGACATTATTATGCATGTTAAAATACAAGCAGATCTCATAATTAACAAATACGCATTAAGCAGTCCCACTCCACTGAATCAGCAACTACAAAACACTTCACCCATATGGTTTTCAATTTATTAATGCTTGCTCTGTATATACATTTGTGTATTTTCACTGACTTTCTGAACCTAACTTTCACTGTTTATACAACGCTTGACTGCTTTATACACCAGTGAAAATAGCCTGACAGGGAAGCAATTAAAAAGACGTTGTTCAGTATCAGTTAGGATGGCGGATGATGAGAAAACAGGGTCCAGGTCAGAAAATGGTGAGAGCTATGCTTTCAGCCTAATAAGTTCCTCTGGGCAAAGTTTACTTTGTACTAAGACATATAGATAAAGAGCCTTTTCAAAGTGCTCTTAATGGGTTTAAAACCAGCCCTGATACATTAATTATCATTTGGGGTCACTCCATGGGTAAGAATTCTTTACCTGCAAATGAAAACAAAGAGCGATTATACTGTACACCATAAAGCACTGTATGTTTTTCCCCTTTGGGATTAAGTTATGATAAATCTCAACAAAACATTTTTCTGTATGCATTATGAGTTTTACCGCCTGCTCACTGTTCTCCCTCAGTCTGGTCCCAGCGGTTCCACTTAGCACATATTGCACCATTTATTTTCATTATACCCTGACACTGTGACTACAGCCTAAAACCAGCATCTCATCATCTCAGTAGTTTCTTGGTTCGAGCCCTCAACGGTCCACAAAACTTTGGTTATTTTATTTCATTATCCACTTATTGCACCACACATCGTATTTTGGGTGCTTTTATATTGAGACTCAGAACACAGCATTTTATTTCATATTAAAGTTATATAATAAACAACATCTCTGGAATGTCAAAGGAATACTAACATTGTCAAAGCTCTAATTAGAGACAGCTTTATTAGTTGTCAGCTATATTTTTGCTGCTGCCTGCAGCAGAGGTAAACAATGAACAAGATTGTCTTTGTCCTTGAAGAATTGTTGTTCTGCCAAATATCAGTTCAAAGTTTATACATTTGGTCTTTTATGATCAGCGTATGCATGAAATGAGCTGAGTGTCCAACAAATCTTGCATCTCACAATGAATAATTCATATCTCCCCAAGGCGTATATGTAATCCTGCATGTGTATGATTTCTTGCTCAGTATGAATGAAGCTTAAGCTTTTCCATCAATGCACTCAGCAGTCTGCTGCTTTCATCCTGGAGAGCAGAGCCGAATCCCAAAGAACCTCTGAAGGAGCAATTACAGGACCACAGAAATGCCAACTGTCATGCTCCTCTCAGGGATGATGGCCAGATGTGGACGAATTGCCCCATGTAAGGTTGCTTTCTGCCAGCCTGACAAGAGGCAACGACTGTGAGCTGGGATACAAGAAGAATAGCACCATATGCACTTAACCACACAGACATCAACACAAACCTCAAGCACAATACAAAAGTATCCTCAGTGTGGTCGGTCCAACAGAATTCACCTGCCCAGCTGGTATGCACAGTAGGCTATAATCTGAAGTGAGAGCTGACAGCTCACTAAGCCCCTCGCCACAACAGTAATAGTCCAATCATAGTTTAGAAACCATAACTAAGAACAGCAGTCAATCTTGGGATTCTGCACATGTTGAAGCAGTGTGTATAGGCACTAAGAGTGACATACTCGTAACATACATTTCAAGACTTTTGTGGTGGTGGATCTTTTTCAGTCTTCACGAAATATAAAGCTCAACGTGCTCAAAAGGAATGGATTTAATAAGGAACCAGTGTGTAGGAGAATCTTTGTGTTTTCATTAGCTTAGAATGAGCCCTTCATATCTACATAGGAGGCAGGTCCTCTTCCATGGAGTCCACTATGCTGCACCACCATATTAATACAGTAGTCCAGAACAGGTAAACCGAACACTGGTTCATCAAGTACCTATTCAAGACCCCCTTTTACAAAACTGGCGTTTTAAATTAAAAATCAGCCAGACTGCTCTTTCATTTAACCAGTAACATTAGCCATACGTTAGCTTATCAAATAAGCTAGCTTTAGTTAATAAAGCTAATAAAATCTTGAGCTAAAAAAGTTGTCCATTAATTGCTGAAAATGAGAAATCTGCTTTTGTCCACCTCTGTCTGAAATCAAAATCATAAATAAACTTCACAAATACCTTTATTATTACTAGTGGCTTTAGTACTACAGTCAACTGCAGTTCTGCAAGTGGTTTGGCAAAGTGTCATTGTTGTACCCAAGCAGAAGCCATTGCTCAACTACTGTTAGTAGACAATCAATGTCAAACACTGTACTTCCTCTATATTTACATCCACTTTCAAATAGATTAAAAGGAAAAACTAGAATGTAATATGAGTGTTATGTAGGCTGCTTGTTAAGTGTCAGTATGTAATTAAAAACAAGGTCAGAAAAAAGTCATCGTATAGTATGTCATTAAAAGTTATTAAAATGTCATGAGCTCCCTTTACACAGCCTCTTCAAGGCGAGAATTTCACACTGCTTTGCTTCTCCTTGCCAGTCTGTGTAAAAGGTACGATCGCAGAATGAGGGAACAGCGTTGTCTTGCCTTTAAGCCCGCATCTGAGGTTGTAACAGCGCAGAAACGATGTCTGTATAAACTGGACAGCTGGCAGAACAGCATCACGGGTGACACTGGTGTGACGTTTTGATGACATGTTATGCATGTGACCCACTGTGGAAGCCGATAGCAGTTAGCAGCTAACTCAGAGAAGAACAGTGGCTTAAAATGTCTGCAAGTTTGGGAGACGATAGAGCTCCTTCCCCTCCGAGCCAAGGACGAGATTAGCTGCCATGTAACAGGGACAGTGAATTTTTGTTTTTGTCATGTTAATGCCATTTTTATTGTTTATAAAGTGACGTCGACATGTGTGTCATATCATATGTCACACCAGAGGCTCACACTGTTGTGTTACATGTCACACTGTCACGCCTCTTTTGATTCCACTATGCTGGCGTGCTATTTCCAATCACATACTGGAGCTGCATGATGCCACCGTTATGTGGTTCTGTATAAAAATGCAAAGGCGGAATAAAGAGGGGAAGTCGTAGCAGCATCACTGCACAATCTCTGTGTAAACAGATATAGTAATATAGTATGTGCACTTTTCCTATGAGGTCCTTAAACAAATGACGGCTATCTAAAATGGCACTCAGTCATCAAAACTTAGAGAACATCTGATCCCAGACTGTTGGTTCAAAATGCTCTGAAAATGGCTAGTTTAGCTGTTAAGTTTCTAAAATCGTCTCTAACCCGAGGCTCAGACCCCCTCCCCTCCGAAAGATTAGCTCACAGAAGGTGTAAATGGTCCCCCTATTCTTCAATAGGTGATTTCAGCCCTGAGGTAAAGGTAAAGGGACAAACACAATGCTTACTGGGAGGACAGCAGTACAAGCTTTAAAAACTAATCTATCCTCGCTTTATTGAAGCATCTCCTCTATCTATGGCCATAGAAATTGCTTATGATCAGTGTTAACATACAGGCTGCACCACTGAGAAAGCTACGGACAAAATATAGGATAATAATTATGCTTTACCATGAGTAGCCTATTGCATAAAATTCCAGGTCTATGAGTAGTGGTTAATGTTTTCAGCTGAGCAGTTCAGACTTTGAAGTTTCTAAGAGAAAATACATAACCATCAACTTTCAGACTCAAAACAAAACAGCTTGGCTGTCAACACCCCCCGTGCCTGTTCTGCATTTTATCATCACTATAAAGTTGGAACCGTACCGATCGCTTCTCTGCCCTGCTGTTAAGCTGATTTTTTTTACAGCTTGGCACACTACACGAGAGCGCTTGTTGTTCATAAGACACATGAATTCGCCGGAGGGGCGGTTAGGAGCACATGCCAGTTTATTTGGTGAGCTTGGCACCGCTGCACATGAAAGTGTAATAAAAACCCATCTGTTAGAAGACTGACGCTGAGCCAGTCCAATGGAACTGAAGCTCGTCCTCTGTATCTAAGAGCCTTTTTTGGATAGTGTGTGTGTGTGTGTGTGTGTGTGTGTGTGCGTGATTTTTAGATGTAGATGTAAAATCAAAAACATACCGCTTCAGTTTATACAGATATATTGCACATGGATTACACTTACGCTGCTGCCAAAAATAGCAGAGAATGTTTCTATGAAGATTTCATGTAAGACAGAAAATACAAGCTACTGAACCCACAAACATGATCCACATTGTTCTCACACACTGTCAATCTTGTGAAGCCAATGCCTTTCAGCAACTGTGAATGCTCAGTGTCGAACCTCTCATTTCCTTTTTAAGGCAATGGCAATGTATAATAGTGTTGTCATGACAACAGGGTATAGTGATGGAATTAAGTAGCTGCACACACAAGCAAATGCAAAATTGATTGACTCTGCATAATGCGCCCCGAATCGCGCGCTCTCTCTTCGGGAATGCTGATGAACACGGGATGAATCTCATCAGAGAACAAACATGCTGCAGGATGCTACACACTCTGAAAATCCCATCATCTTACAAATGAATGCATTTTTTAGCCGGCCAGATGGAGCTCTATCTTTTTTCATGTGCCTCTTATTACACACTACACCTTTATGTTTCTTTTCTGGAGCAGGTAGCGGTTTTGAATTTGGAGATTTGATACATTTACCCATCGTAATATTGTGTGATGGCAGGGAAAGGTGTTGCCGCAGTATAGCTGGACTCATTTCTCTCAGTATTCTGACAGTGAGGCCTGATGGGGATCGGAAGATTGAATGTGGGGGGTCCACAAGAGCATACATTCACATGATTTAAATCTTATGACTGTGAGATGTGGAGTGAGTTGTAATGAACTCTATATACAGCAAATGCATGGAGATGGGCAGGCAGTTCGTCGTGTCAGTGTGGTAAAATGTTATCAAAATTCTCACATTTCAGTGTGCTGCTGCAGAAGGGTTTGCTTTACAGTGGGACAAGAATCATCAGCCCCCAGGGAAATTTTCAAGTACAAGCTTTGTTTTAGAAATCCACTGTTTCATTTTTCTTAAAGTATAAAGGGACATAATAAGTAGTGACAAGGGACAACAGAGCAGAGTCGTTTCAAAAAAGGACTCACTCTGTCAAATATGTACAAAGACAGACAACTCTACAACTAGCAGCCCGCTGTAGCCAAAACAAATAATTTTTCATAAGAAATGCCTGTATTCTGGACAACTTCCTTTAGGTTTTCTCCAAAGACAGGCCTATGAAGAACTTGCTATGGCATTTCTTGTAGCTTACTATTTTGTCAGCTATTTTTGTCACTTAATCCATGGTTACAGGAGGCTGCAGCCTCTCAAAGCACTCAGCTTGCTTTGGGTAATTCAAAGTCTCCAGTCTATGTGATGTGGGAAGAAATGCATCAAAAATACAGGCAGAAGCATGCAAGCTCTCTCTTGCTTTTATGTGACAGAGTTAATAACTGAGACACCACAGCACTAAAATGTTATTTGTTTTTTACATTTTGATAATGGTGGTTATTGATAGACTTGAAGGAATTTAAGGAGAACATAGATACAACAAAGACTGTAAGGAAAGTCAAAACAGAGTCTGTCACATAGCCCCCACAACTTGTCTTTTCTACACTTTGTTTTTTTAAAGGATTAAAGATAGGCAGATGCTATTAGCACCCATGTGTCTGTAGCCAACAGTCCTTTTCATACCTGGGTGTATTCAGCCAATGTGGCTATTTAGGCCCAGGTGTATATTCCTTCCTCGGCAGCAGAGGTTGCCTGTAGCCCTACACTGGCTAAACAACTAAAACTGGATTTTACTTGTGGACAGCTGCAGCTACAAAGAAGTGATGAAGCTTGTGGTTGGATATGTGGTGGATGAAATGTTGCTTCATGAGTGACTCTCCATCTTTCCAGCACATTTTCAGTCTGACCTCGTCACATATTGATGTTTTGATCATGGACTTTCCACGTCCACACATGACATGCAAGGTAGTTCTGTTCTTTCAAGAAACACTTCCATTTTCACAGGAAATTTACAGTTTACATCCAGTCTCTTTCAAAATAAATGCATTACATCGGTACAACACTGCGAATTGATGCGTCTTCAACAACAAACACACATGGTTGGGTTTAGGCAACAAAAACACGTGGTTAGGTTTAGGAAAAAAGAACAGGGTTTGGCTTTAGAATCTCACGGGACAGGAACGCCACTCTCAGGTGAAAGTTAGTGTTTATTGGACCCATCCACCACCCCTCCTGCCCGCCCCACTCGGACTTTCACCACCTTAACTTTCATCCTTGTCCCACGGCGTTTCCCCCTGACGCCGTCGGGTGCCCTTAAACTATATTGACAACCAGCTGTGTATCGTGCCGACGTCAAAGGACGCCTTATTTAATTGGTTTCTGATGCCGCAAGTCACTGCCTGAGCGTCGAATTTCGACAGCTTCGAAGTGAGACCTTGCTCGTCTTTCAGGCAGAGCCTTAGGAAAATACTGTTCACAGGCAACGAAAGACCCCCAGGTAACTAGAAGCTATGTAGTCTTAGCTTCACTTACCGGCAATTACCCTGACATTCACACAGAGGCATATGTCTGAACATTGGAGAGATTCGCGAATACGAATTTTATGGAGTAATATAACGTAGTAGAGTGGTGTAAAGTAAAGTAATACAATTACTTTTGAAAAGAGTAATGCGTAACAAGTAATAAATTACATTTTTAGAGTAACAAGCCCAGCACGGGAGACAGTCCTTTGCTCTACCCATTCATCCACCAGGTTTTACTCCCTTCATCAAATCAAATCAAACCAAGTTTATTTATATAGCACTTTGAAAAACAACTGCAGTTGATGAAAGTGCTGTACAGAATAAAGAATGACACACAAATGTATAGCAATATAAAATGTACACAAATATTAAACAGAATTAAAACCCATGAAAACAATTACAAACATGAAAAGATTATAAAATACTAAAATATTAAAACCACTACATGGACTGTGTCACTCTTTATGTCACCTGAATTTTGGTCAATACAACTGTAAGTTTTTTCTCATAAACCGACCACTTTCATCTCAGAAAATACTCAAGATTTGCTAAGTAGCCCTAACCATGACCTGTTTCCCAATCGGCTTACCGCTTTCAAACTCGATGCGTCAATGTGAGGAATACTAGCCAATCACAACACACAGTGGGATCGATATTAATGTGTCGCAGCAATATGTGTAAGTTGTCAATCAAAACGGGATTCAGCTTTTCGACTGATCCTCCAATCATCATGCGGAAGCTCAGCGTCCAGCCCAGCCGAGGCCCGCCCACAGCTCCATTCACCCCCAGAGATGCTGAGCGTCCGGCAGCGGGACAAAATCGTGGCATTTATCCAATCACCGTCGAGTTTCGAGACAATGAAAAAAACTGTTCCATGCAGTCCCATTGAAGTGCATCGACGCTCAGCTTCTACGGGCAAATGCATTGACCATAGACCGTATAAGACAACGGCGCTACGGGGATGTATGAGAAGTTAACAACATCGATAAGTAGCTGATTCTAAACGAACTCGTCTTCGAGATGAACGTGTTCTAACGCATCTGTAGTCAATGAAATGTTAACACAGCCGTACATATTTGACCATTTAATTTTTGACATTTTAGGGGAAGCTGAGCTTCCCTTGCAGTCTTAGAGAAATCGCCTCTGGTGTAAGTAGCCAAATAGCTCTCACCTAGGGCATTTCAAAAATCAATCAACTTACAGTCTTTAGAGTTGCTGTAATGCCAAGTTTGTAACATTTTGATATAGCCATGTTTCATGCTAAGCTAAGTGGCTGCTTGCTGTAGCTTCATATTTAGCATACAGACATATGATGTCAGTCTTCTCATCTAACTCCTGGAAAGTGATGAGCATATTTCCTGAGGTGTCAAACTTTTCCCTGCAACATAAAAATCATCTTCCTAGTTTCTTTTCATGGGCTATGGTTTAAAGGTGAATGTTTGGCAAATGTTAGCATATTTTTGAGAGAGACATTATTATTATAAAAAAAAAATGCTAAATTCTGTTTTTGTCTTTGCAGGCAAAGATTATTTTGTAAGAACAGAAGAAAATGCTTTTCAAATGATGACATCTCACCTCATGATCAAAGAATGAACTTGCAGTTTTTCAGCAGTTATTAGTGTGCTTTTGTTTTGTTACATTGGCCAGAAGCAAGGTCAGGTTTGTTCAGAGTTAACTGAAGATGAGATTATTTAAATTTAGTTGTTTTAATGTATGTCTGAGTTCATGCCTGAGGGGGTTCATGTTTAGTCAATGTTGCTTTTGTGTGGCTGATCAGCATGGCCCGAGCAATCCAGAGCCTGCAGTACTGATGACAATTGGTAAAAGATTAAAAAGCAGTTGACTGCAATCTGCGCCCACTGTGTTGAAATGCCAAGGGCTGCTGAGAGTGAGAGCACAGAAGATTGCATCACCTCCTGAGCAAAAAGCTTGCTCTAATGAGGCCGTATTAACACTGCACTGTTTAATAGCCAGAATGGATCTTGCTTGTCCAGCTCCCCATAGACAAGCAGGCACTGTGAGTCTACAGAGGTGGCATTTATAGTAAGTGCTCACAAAGCTATTGACTGCTGAGTCACTGGCTTATAAAGAGCAATTATTAGGTAGAAAGAACGACACATTTATGTAATCACTCAGTAGTGTTTTTATAACTCAATAATTACTGATCAGAGCTAACACCGCTGCCACACACTTTCTGTAATGATTTGGCAAAAATTGTAATTTAAATTCCCCCCTGAATTTCCATCACCATCACATCTACATGTGACACACAATACGCTCATCACCACCACACCCTGATCTATCTTTATTCATTGCATGTTTCCGTCAAGCCACATTAGCCTCGGGAGGGAGGCGGTAAACGGAAAGATGGTTAATGTGCCGCACCTGCTGCTGCCGGGATGCTAGTTGACATCCTTGCTTCTCAGCGGCAGCCAGTTAAAATTGTACCAGAAATGAACAGGAAAGATTTACTGGAGCGCAAAGCCGTATCCAGTGAACCAGGAAATGGTGGCAAGGTTTTTGCCATTATATAATTTTTCCTGAATGGTCAGTGAGATGACAGGTAGGAGACAGAGGAGAGAGGCTAGCCAACAAGCTGCCTGACTGGAAAGTGATGAATTCTGTGGGGTGTGAAAATACTTTTCTCCTGTGGAGAACAAGTGTCACGGTGTAATGTTCATGAAGGGTCTTGTGTAGGCAAATGACATCACATCAGTTGGTGCTACAAAAGATGGGTTTGACAGTTTCCAGTCTGGTGGTTCAGCAGCTGTAAATGAGGGATAATTTTTCAGCCGCACACCGAGTTCAGGCCTGAGTTCTGCATTTCATTTTTAAAATCATCATATAAGTGTTGTTCACTGCTGAACATCCTGTGGTTTCAAAGCTGAGGCAGTTATTGTTGCATATAGTGCAAGTGTGGAGGACTATGGCTTAGAACAAGAATGCTGTATTTAAATGTCATCAACATTAAAGCACATTTTTGTCTCCGTGATGCTTGTGACGTACTACTGATGAGAGAGGTATACTCGCTCTACTAAAGTTAGCTTTCTCCTCCACTTGACCCCCAAGAGGGTCACTTTTCTCAGAGTGTAAGCCCTGCACGTCTTCACCAGGGTATGGCAACATTTTCCAACATTTGACAAAATAGCCTTTGGAGGTGATACCTGCACCATCTACATGCTAAAAAGGTTAGCCATTGCAGAGAGGGAGAGAGAAGGAGACGCCTTAGGACTTTTGAAGTTAAATCCCTTAGGATTGTGTAAAGGATCCAAAATAGCCTAAAAAAAAAACAGAAATGATTGAGCCTGCAAGCGACTGCGCCCACATTTTAAGCCCTCACCTTGTGCATTAAAGCTGTGGTCATATGGTTTCCAGAGCTTGGAGCTCGGTTTAATATTCATGAAGTGCTGAACAGCCTGAGACCTCTGTGCACTTGAGAGCCAAAAGATATATTGTTATTTGATGTGGTAAACAGAGCAATGGAAGACAGTGCAGAGAGGCAATTTGCCACAGAAGCTGCCATTTCCTCAACCTTTTTGAAATAGCAATAGATGTCTCAGACTTCAAAGAAAGTTAAGGGTTAATGGGCTGGGGTGAATTTCATGGACGGACAGTGGTGAGGATTACAGCCATCCTACCAACGCAAGCCCACTTGTTTACATTTTATTAAAGCTCAAAGTTACACAAACTTAAAGGAGAAGTTCAGTATTTTGCACTTTGAGCCCCATTGCTGGTTGTTTATGATGAAATAGAGTGGTTAAGACCAAAATCTTGACCACTGCTCTTTTTCTGACAATTGGAGAGAAATTGGCTTTCCCCTGCCTGGCTTAACAATGCTGTCTATGGCCATGTGTAAATCTGTCCTGAAACCACCTTAAACGTTTGTTTTCAAAGCCTTGAAACTCATCAAGTGGTCAGTGGTGTTCGTTGATGTTCCGACATAAAAATCGTAGCAAACTGTGGTTTCCGTGATGATTTATTTGACATTTTGTCCATGCATTGATTTTCTATAGGAAGCCTAATTGTCTTTTGGTAGTAATCCACCACCAGAAACGGGTTGTTTACGACAAGGTTGTAGTCATTGTAGTCTTTTAGCTCAGCGAAAGTGCTGGCTCGACAGTGCTGTGTGCGCTCCTCCTCTTTAGAGGAATTCTCCTGCAGTCGCTGACCACACAAAACTTGCCCATTATTACTAGCTTGTAAACAACCTTCGCAGTCGATGCCTTTGAACCCAACGCCAGCCTTCTTCTTCTGCTTCTTTTCTGTGTTCCATTACATTGCAATGGTTTCCTGCCGGTTGGTGACACTAACGTAAAGAAGCATTATCGCCATCAAGTGGGCTGGAGTGTATAACGAACGAGGGCCAAACGAACGATCAAGCGGAAGTTTACACACAATACACCCATTATTTAATACAGTCTATCTATCAATGTCATTATCACTATTAGCAGTTAACATTTTTCATGGGGTTCGAAGAAATGAACATTTATTTCTGTGCATGGATTTTTGTAACTTATAGTCCTAATACAGTGTTTCATATGTTATCTTACATAAATGCATATACAACGGTTCATATGATAAAATATAAATTAGCGCCCCACAAATGAGTTCATGTATTTAATGTAACATTATGTAGGTTAGGTTTAAGAAAAGAACCATGTGTCTTCTGTGATAATGTACCTTAAAATAACTAAAGTTCACTTGGTTTCACATGATCGCGAATAAGGTCTCCAGGGGAAAAGTCCTGTGTTTGTTTGACCAATCGATGACCCCAACCTGCCTCCTTATGCGCACTATTGCTCTTTCTACTCCCGTCAGCACACTGGCCACGTGATCTCAGCCTTTCCAGTTACACAGGCTTTACATCAATTACTGACTCATCATTATGTGGGTTGAATAAAAATTGTGGTGTATTACTTTTTGTAGGTATACATATGAACAGTGCATTAGAACAGCCTTAACTTATCAAGCTGTGTTGATTTAATTCACAATGGCTACTTCTTTTCTGCTGCCATTTTTCTTGAACATAGCTAGGCAGCTAACGGGGGGAACCATATGTTTTACATGTTGGCACAGTCCTTAGCACCTAACAAGTTAAATTGATGTATTGATTTAGCTTCACTGGAGCAGGATCAATGAGTAAGTCACCCAGAGTCTAGCCCCGAAATCTAAACACAAGGTATATGAGACTTGAGCCCCCCTAAAAAAAACAGCTTAAATAAATGAAGATAGTTTTTTTTAGTTAATTAATTTTTATGATGACAGCCCAGGGATGTCCAAGGAGAATATTAAAAATTTATCAATATCTAAATGATTTATTTTAGCAATCCATATAAAAGGTGCTGCAATTTCTCCTCATATGCTGCTTAAATTTGTATCATTAGCCCTTTGTACTGTTTTATTTATATGCTTGTGGGGAATATAATGACAATGGAGATCAGTCAATGTGGCCCCATGGGATTTTCTGCCAAATGATGAAAAAATAGCATTTTTCATTTTCCAATGAACACAATAAACATTCATTTAACTCAAATAAACCCATAAATCTAATCTAAAATCTAAATAGTATAATAATATTTCATTTATTGTCGTGTTGAGAGCAACTATTGCGCGCTACATTCTCTGCTGATTGCATCAATTTGCTCAGAGAGAGGAGCGTTCTCCTCTGTTCTGCTATCTGAAAGCAGCAGGTAAAGAAGCGGCTGAATGTGTCAAAGAGACCTCAATAAATAATGGATGTCATGAAGCTTCTGTGGAAGCTGTCGGCTTTGAAATCCACTCCCTGGTTGAGTCACACTCCCAGTTCGCTCCTTTCATTTTACATTTAACGGGCCCTGTGCTGTATAACCATCATCTCCAACACACACACACACACACACACACACACACACACACACACACTCACACACACACATATACACCTCATCTCTGGCTAAGGCTGTCTGAGGCAGTTAGTGCTGGGGAGGTGCTGAGCTCAGAGCAGCCAGGCAGGTGTTGTGTCCGTCTTAGGGGCTCACGTCTGCATACATCAACTTCAATTTTACCCTCAGTTCTCGGGGCTTGAGAGCCTGGTTGACACCCACAGGAAGGGAACAGACAGCAGCACCAGCCAGGAGGAAAAATAAACAGCCTCTTTTGGACCAAGCACACAGTGAAAATTGTAGCGTTTCTCAAAGACCTCTAAGGTTAACTGGTTTTCTTTTGTAGCTGCGAATTGATTTCTGAGCTCTTCAAATGGTGCTATCTGTCCCCGCTCATATGTGGAGGGAGAAGGCTTTTAGCTGCGGATGTCCCAAATGTCTAAACCCCAAACAAATCATTTTCCAGTATTGCTAACACTGACAGAAGACAGCAGGTGCCTTGGAATTAAACACCTCATTAAAGTCGGAGCAAACAAATGGATTTTATGGCCCCACATGACTCTGATACAACTCATATAAACCTGGGTGATCAAAATAACAGTTAAAATGTGTTCAAACTTTAATTAAAATAAAACTTCCCCAGAAAATCTAAAATGCATGCTGTGAGCTCCACATGTCAGGCTCTTGCACAGATGGATCAAAGTCAGCAGGATAAATGGCTCTCTTCCCTTTGATAATAATTAATTACACACTCAAGAAAAAACAAATGTCTATGCAGGCGCCATAGTAAGTGTGAGGGAATTATACCTCTCTTAATAAACCCAGAGATAGAAAGTATCATTTTCTCACTGTGTATTTTACATTGTTTATCACCAAAGAGAAAACAGCAGAATCATCTTTTTATTTCAGATGGTAAGTCAGTCAGGATCCTGGTTTCGTGGATGATTAGAGCCCATTTTAATTAAAGATGATATATGAAACAGCAGCATTTATATAAAAGTAAGAGAACTGTGTGTAGTGTCTTGCTATGGAGATGCATTTCTGCTCTTTGTGTGGGTATACAGTGTGTGTGTTTATTAACAGAGAGAAAAGGACAGCAGAGAATATTCTCCTTGTCTCCATGTCTCCAGTATGAGATCATTGTCCTTCAGCTATAATGTGAATCTTCTGGCTGTCAAACTGGCAAAGAAAGAACACTGGCTAAAGGCCACTTGTCTTTACACTGAGCCCAGACCATGTTTGCACTGTCAGCTCTGGACAGCTCAACACAAACCCATATCTACCCACCTATCTACCCACCTCTGTATCATGTGAATACTTTTTATAAATAGCCATATGATTGGAATAGGATGTTGATGACTGTGGCATCACTCCCAGGTCCAGGCTGTAACACATCTGTGTTATACTCTTCTGTATACACTGATGACTGTTAAAAGGCAAGGATTCATTTCTATCTCTATGACCATCAGAAGGATGCAAACCATTTGCATGCAAATAGACAATTTTCATGGCAGACAGTTTGACTTGAAAGCAGGAAAGACACAGGAGTAAATAATAACATTAACAATAGTCCCCTGTACACTGTCTCTTCTCAAGGCTGCAAAGTCTTCCATACAAACAGTCCACCCAGCCCCTCTGTCCCACTGTGCTTCTCAAATTCACAAAGTTTGGAGCTGAATGAGGCTTTGCAGTTGCATTAGGAATTATTCTAACCAAAAAAAAAAAAAAAAAGCAGAGAGGCCTCAGACACTTCACTGATGGTAAAAGCTCTTCAGTGAAGGTAGAAGTCACGACTGACAGCTCCACCATGAGCATTTCATTTTCAGTGTTACCCAGACCCAACGTGCCCCTGCTGTACAGGCCATGAACATCATGGGTGTGTTTGATTGGTATCGCTTAACATGCTCACCCGATGAAATGTTAAATCAGTCATTAATTAAGGTAAATCAGTGGCACGGTGGTGCAATGGTTAGCACTGTCGTCTCACAACAAGAGGGTTTCTGATTTGAACCTGGGGAGTGGGAGCCCTGATTCTAAATTGGCCGTAGGTGTGAATGTGAGCATGATTGGTTGTCTATGTGTCAGTAGTCTGGCAACCTGTCCAGGGTGTACCCTGCCTCTCGCCCAGGCTTCAACCCCCCCACAACCTTTCACAGGATGAGAGGTTACGGAAAATGAATGGATGAATGTTTTTCATTTTTTGCACTAAGTGATAGCCCTGGTCCTGTTGCGACCCCCTGACACCCCCTGGAACAGTAAGCACACACATTTACAACATGTATCTGTTCTAGAGTGTAAGCTGAGTGCACAGTTATCTCTGTAAATAGATTAAGGAATCTGTATGAAACATGACAAGATTTTGGTATCGGAAGCATTCTCATTTCTGTTTGTAGTCCCAGTAGTATTACTGACCAATCATGTCTTGGTTACATGCGGTACACCATCCATATGGAGCGCAAATTTGGAGCACATTTGCTGAAATGAAATTTCAAAACCTTCTATATCTGACAACAGTTTAGCTTATTATCAGCTTTTTAAAAGATTTGCTGTTTATAGAGCTTTAAAACTCAGTTTATATGGCACTTCAAATTAATTAATCGGATTGTAAACAATGAGTGGTGCATGGAAAAGGAAGGCCCAGATATCTGTTTCACACACACCGAAACCTTTGAAATATTGACCGTTGCTCTCATTGGCTAAATTGTCATCAGACTAATAGCCAGCGGGTTCCCAGACTGAGTGTAGTGTCTCCCCTGCGCATCTCCACCCTCCTGCTTCTACTCTGTTGCAGCTGCTGGTCTGTCATCTCTCTTCTGTTCTATTCTCAAACAGTTTATCATTTCATGTGACTTTCGTTACTCTTTAAATGTAGTGTAGTAATATTATTGTAGCGTGGATGGATTTCTAAAAATATTCAAAAACAGTACCAGTACTTCAAAAAAATCCAGTTTGAATGGTGCACCTCCATTCAGCCACTGTGGAGATATCAATGTGGAAAGTCCAGAAAATATCATTTTTAGGGTGTAGGTTGTAAGGAGGAAGCAATGATTAGCACTGTCACCTCACAGCAAGAGGGCTCCTGGTTTCGAACCCAGGCAGGAGCCCTTCTGTGCAGAGCTTGCATGTTCTCCCCGTGTCAGCGTGGGTTCTCACTGTGTACTCTGGCTTCCTCCCACAGTCCAAAGGCATGCAGGTTAATTGGTGACTCTAAATTGAATGTCAGTGTGGATGGTTGTCTGTCTCTGTGTGTCAGCCCTGTGATAGTCTGGTGACCTGTCCAGGGTGTACCCCGCCTCTCACTCAATGTCACCTGGGATAGGCTCCAGCCCCCCCGCGACCCTCAAGAGGATAAGTGGTTACAGAAATGAGTGAATGTGTGAGTGAGTGAGTGAGTGAGTGAGTGAGTGAGGTTGTAAGGAGTATATATGCTATAAGCTGTAGGTGGTTGATATCGACATATTGACCTGCAGAAACATACACTGAACATTCGACCTGTGGAAAAAAAACATTGTTAACAATATAGAAACCCTTCAAAAGGTCACAGTAAGAGGATATTGAGCTTGGGCACATAGGACGCATAGGAACAGAGATACGCACCTCACTTTCCCATCTTTCAGTCTCCATAAATTAACTGCGACAAGGCCTATTCCTTTAGCTTTCGTCTTTAACTTTATCATCACCCAGCCCAATAATCAGTGGTTAAATAAATCACCATAATCATCCACTGATGGATCTAAATCTATTGTACATACAGCTAGGCTGTAATTATAACATACATTCAAATATGCTCCAAATGTCCCCCCATAAATTGATTTCAAAAACGAAATAAAAAAGAATTTTACACACTGCTAGAGGAGATTCTTAGCTCTGTGCTGATATTGGTATTGTTCTTGTACTCTAAATATTAAGCATATGTATGCATATTAGCATAATGTCACAAAGCCATGAGTTTCAGAAAAAGGCCTTTAAAGTTTATAGTAAGAACAAAGATACATGACAAGGCCCATTGGCCTTGTAAACTGATCATGCTGTACTCCTGGGTCTGTCTTCAGCTGAAAAAGACAGAAAACCTGAGGGGACACTTTTTTTGGTAGCCAGTGAGGTAATGAAAACAAGCATACCCAACAACATTGCGAAGGAAATATTGAACTGCGTTCCATTTGGCCAATGAGGTTAGCATGTTAGCAACAGTTCTCAGGACAGCTTTGATTTTTTTTTTTTTTTATATAAAAAAAAACCCTTGATTTTTTTGATCAGAAGACCCTTACCGAATAAAGGAATATAAATAATCAAGGAATGGATATCTGAACTTTAGGACCGCTTCGGAGGTAGGGAATCACCACTCTTTTTTTCATCTCTCTTTTTCCATATGCCTGTAAATCTGAATTATACAATGTACTTTGGAGTATTCACCTCAGAGTGTCATGCTATTTTGCTTTTCACCACAATTCACTGCGAGATTGTTGAATACAGTTGGGAGAAATTTTGCTATTTGCTTTTGTTGTGCTGCTATTTGCTTTTTTAAGTTACTAATTCATTTCTCTTTGTCTTGAGTTACCTGAAGTCACTTCCTGGTTGAAAAGATGCTGCTGAGAGTGAAGCCTGCTTTTACGCAGAATGCCATTTGGCAGAGTGCACCAAGAGCTGTGACATCATGGGGGGGACTAGGTTTTTTTTTTGTTTAATTCTTAGTTATTGTTTGTGTAAGTTTCCCCCTTTGTGTTTAGGTTGGTCTGATTAGCCTGTATATACATTGCACCATTGTCTCATTTTGTCAGGTCTATTGAGGTTTATTGAGTTAACGTCTAGTGTTGTCAGCTTTTGTTATCTTTAGTCATTTGCTTTGTAAAATTTATTCTTTGAGGAAATAAACCCACCTTTTAGAACTTTAAACCTGTGTTTTTGTTCTTGGACTGCTTGGTCCACAACATATAGTTTGCCACGCCCCCTGAAGTGATGTCATAACCACAGAACTTATTCTTTAATTACATACTTGCTAATAATGAGCTCAGTGTTTATTATTAGTAATTTAAGTGTATACACATACAGATAAAAATGATGAAGCTTAGCTGTCCCAACAGTGTACCAGTGTTCACCCAACAGTACGCAGACTAATAGTATTCTTTAACAAAAAATGCTCCATATTAAACATCCTGAAAGTGTAAAAACAACCTAAACAACAGTGGTAGATAGCAGTGTTTGAATATCATTGAGAGAATAACTACTTCAGTAACAAGATTCAAATATAGTGCAGGAATTTAACTTAAACCGACACTAACATCTCTGTGAGATCCCTCCGCCTAATTGACTCTCTCAGTGTGAGCCGCTGCACCTGTCACCACGCTGCTTCTCCCTCCGCCTCCGCCGGCCGCATCATCTCCTCCTGCAGAGCCGACAGGAGCAGCAGCAGCAGCGGCTCCGAGCTTTATGTCTGTGAGGGCTGCTCAGCACCGGCGGGGAGATTTTACCGATGCTCTTCACCTAATGTGACACTTTTCACACAACTGCTTGAAACACCGGCTGAAGCAATGGGAGCCTTTGGAGTGATAATAGGGATTTTACAGTACGTGGGACTTTATATTCAACTTAACGCAGCTCTCAACGCCGGACACGGCGAGGTGGATAATCACATCTCTGGGAATGGTAAGTTGTTTTATTGCCTCTGTTTGTTGGTGAGAAAAAGCTCTGTAATAATATAATATAAATTACCATTCATGAGGGGGGACTGGGTGGGGTTTTCATCCTTTTTTTAAAGTTTATTCTCATGAAGATATATACTGAAACTGTCTCACTGTTGTCTGTGATAGGGACCTATAACGGTTGGGGTATTAAATGAAACTTATGAATATCGCACTTTTATTATCAACAAATGTGCCCACCTGAAAGTGGTTCAATATAGTGCAAGTCAGTGAAGCATTTTTTTTTTTTTTTAAATCAAAGTGAATATTATACATCATTTTCAATAACTTAAGATATGGGAACAAGCCATATTCATACCCCACCTTAGCATTAGTTTCAACCCAACCTATTTTGTTGGACAAAATCAGGTACAAAGCTTTAAAAAGCTTTTTAAATCTGTATCCAAGAGGCTGGCTCAGCATACAATTCAAACAATAGCTGTTGACCAAAATGTCTGTGTAACATTATTTCTGCAGAAATCCTTAATGGACAAATAACTGCTGTAAATCTGTGATAAATGTTGAGATAACTACGGCTTAAATGTCAGCGCCAATTGAACAGAATCCCAAAGAAATGGTGCCACAATATCAGAGTAAATAAAGGACTAACCAGGCTGTAATAACATCACTGTATTATTGGCTATAAAGAATATATGGATCATGAATGTTACAGTGAGGTCAGGATGGAAATTAAAAATAGCTGTAAGATTACCTGAATTAGCCAAGGAGGTTCATGTTAAAATAACCTTTGTGATAGTTACACTCTTTTTGGGCAAATATCCTGGAAAATATACAGTAAAAGTGAGGCTTTCCAATGCTACATTACACTAAACTCCAAGTCTTAATCTGTGTGTACTGTTCACATTAGATCACAAGCCACTGCACAGCTCTGTTTATGCATTTTGATAAATTAAGAAATGAACTCTCAGCTCAGCCACAGCAGGGATTTGAACCCCCAAACCTTCCTGGTACAAACATCCTTCTCTGGCCCTGAAGCTCCCAGAATCCTAATAACCTAATAACATAAACAATAAATTCTTTTCATTCATGGTTCACTGTAGCGACAGACGGTAGAGACCGGCATGCAAGAAACCGGAGGAAAGAGTGAGGCTGGATGACATGCAACATAATAAGCTCCTGTCAAAAGCAGATTGTGAATATTGCGATTACATGGTATGTGCCTCAGACTGCTAGGCTACAGGCATCGAGACGAACTATCTTCCATTACCACTATCTTACCTCTGGGCTCTGTACGTGAAATAATACATCACAGTGTGTAAGTAAAATACTGTGTTTGACACTAAAAACAAGTTTAAGTCAGTTGTTTAAGGGCAGACAGGCACTGTAAACCTACACCAGACCATCAGTGCAGTGTCTAATTAACACGATGTTATCAGATTAATTTATGTTAAAAAAAACATGCAGCCCAGTTTTGGCTTAAGGTTTAGGCTGATGGACGTGAATTGAAACTTGTAAGAAAATACAAGCCAAGGTGAACCATTAACACCAAAAATCCAAGGGTATGTGCTTTCAGTGTTCTTGAGACAAATTACAGCTCCTGAAGGCACCCAAAGGAGAGCGGGGATATGTGCTGCACTGTGTGCTTTTTATGGAGGTGGGTGAAGGCTCGGGGTGCCCTGTTGCTGTACTGTAGCACCTTCACCATATTTTATATTCACAGCTCGGTGCGTCTTGTTGGAACAAAAATCACAGGGTGAGTTTATTATTGTTCAGTGCTCCTCCGGGGTCGGTACTTCACCACTTACTACTTGTGTGCTTGACTTCTAGCGACTGCCATGATTATGCACAGTGTATGGCTGCAACACATTACAGTAACACGTTACAGTAATGATATTACTTTCCCAGTCATGAATAGTGTAACGTATTACTAATAACATTTCTACATTCTTTACAACCTTAGCTTTGTTGTCACCCTCCGACTGATTTGAAATCAAACAGTTTATCACATCCCAAGCACGCTAGCTTGAAAGATAGAAAGTTTGGTAATATTTCCATTTTAATCAGGAGAGACAGAAGAATGAAGTAAAGATAATATTTAATATGGAATATGAGAGTTTAGATTAATGGATGATTTGTGCTGATTAAGATTTAAAAGAAGTCTTTGATGAGCTGCAGCAGGGTAAATCTCCACATGAAGTCCAGATACTGGTGGGTGGTGGTGGCTGATGACTCTGATGATGAGGCTGATGAATCTGTAAAGACTAGGTGATGGGGAGGTGGAAGGTGAGCACAACTAGAGCTAGAAAGAACTGCGACAGAGAAAGAAACATATTAAAATGAGGAGCAGAAAGATGATAGACTGACAGAGGAGGTGCGTCGCAGTGCTATTGGTTGATTGTGAATCAGCTGAAGAACAGATGATGACTCAGTTGACAGCCATGGACAACGACACCTAGAGACAGTGAGTGAGCAGGCGTGCAAAGAGTGAATGGCAGGGTGAGAAAGAAAACTTAGACTGTGAGCATGAAAAGTGTTGTCGTCCTGACTGAACTTTCGCTAGAGCTTCATTTTGTCTTGAGGAAACATGACAAGAACGTGGTTGTTCCAGGTAGTGGTATTTAGAAAAAACACAACCTCAAACCTCCTCAAATACCTACTACAAATGACAGCACAACATCATGTAGCCTGTGGAAATACAACCCACCAATGGTGAGCCTTCTTTGGCCACAGAGGATGGCTGTAGCCCCACAGTGGCTCAGTAACCAAGACTGGATTTTAATCATGGACAGCTGCAGGTTACAAAGAACTGTGGCTGAATATCTGGTGGATGAAATGTCTCCACAACCAACTCTTCATCTTGCAGATAGATCCTTGGGAAAATACTTCAGTTACCAGTTCTGTGGGGTGTAACGGAAATGTGATATAACGAGTAGTGTAAAACATTACTGTCAGCAGGGAGTAATAGGTAAGGTAATATTATTCATTTTCAAAAGTGTGCGAGTAATGAGTAATAAATTACATTTTTTGACATTGATTATGCAGATATATTGGTGAAAGATCAATCATGTCAAATTGCCTTTTATTATTTTGACCAGTTTGTGTCATTCGCTGCTGATGAAACTAAAAATAGTCTGTGAGACCTGCTGTAAGATAGTATTATCTTTTAATTAAGGGAAGGGGGAACATATAAAATAATAAGGAGAACTATCTGGATAAAAATGAATGGGAGGATTCAGATCCAATTACACAACAGTAAAGCCCACTTCACATTTCTAATTAATGTCTAATTATCTTCCTTATACTTTCCTGAAACCACTTATGCGGTGTAAATGTCACTCCAGATATCTCTTTGAGTGTACATTTTAACCTGATAGAGTCCAGTTTTATGTGTTAATATGTGTTGTTTGCTTATATTTGGTGTTAAGACAGCTGCTAATACGACTTCATTATTAGTGCTTTAAATTTCAGCAAGTATTTTTTTCAAGTGTAGAGCACCTTTTCTGTTACTTTCCTCAGTGTCAGCTCTTTTAAACATAATTGGCATTTTTACCTTCTAGCAATCTTACCTTTCTCCAGCAGCTCCAAACATAGATTTACTGCTGTCTAATTAAATTGTGTGATAACCACTTCATCACAGTGTCTCACCAGTTGTCCCTCGAGCCCTCTCTGCTTAGCAAGTTAGCTTTAGCTCGATCGCTATAAATGAATGCGGCGCACAGCGGTTCCAGTTAGATTGACTGTCTTGGACAGGTTAGAAAATCAATTAGTAGCATTTCTCCCAAAGGGAGTTAATTAAAATTGGCTATAATCGTTGTGTTCTGTCTCCCGCTCCATGTCTTAGACTGGCTATAAAGAAGAAAATGCCTCAGGGCATGATGTCTTAACAAGAATGAAAGCTCCTCGGGAAAAACAACCGTTCAGGTTTTTAAAACTTGATCCAAGAAACAAAATAAAAGCCTTCTAGTCTAACTTTTAAACAACAGCAGCTCAAGCACCAGAAAAGAGAGTTGTGGTATCCTTTGTGGTTAAGTAATCCGCAGGAGATTTTTTTTTTTTTTTCAATCGGGCTCTTTGATAAATTGCCCAAGCAGAGGGGAGCTGAGCCGTCATGTAGAGCAGAGAGGCTGGATGCACTGTTCTAGAGAGTGCTTGTTAGATTCAGCCCTGACTCATTTGTTTCAGATAAGTGCATCTGGCTGGGGCCCGGTCAGGCCCTGCACCCCAGTTTCCACTTCAGCTGAAGTGTAGATTGAATCACCTGCAACGCAGAATCATACGTTCTGTGTGAAGTCAAACGACCAGCTTACGTGGATCAGTGTCTTCACCTCACTGTGGGCCACATGTGTCAGAGTGTGACTCACACTGACATACAGGTCAACTCTCACCAGCGAAGACAGACGAGGAAGCTGAAGGGTGAGCATTCTTTGTGTGGTCCTCTGTGAGCTTCATGTAGACGCTGCATAACACAAAGTGATGATGATGCCACACGTGGTTTCATCATCAATTCTGAACCCTTCATATTCAGTGTGAGACAGTGTTAGTGCTCTTTGGCAGCGTTCATCCTGTTATCCATCGTGAGCGTACCACTTTCACAGTGTGGGGGCGTGTACCAATTCATTAGGCTTCCAAAGTGTCTGGGATTCTCTGCCAGTCCTCTGCTTGGTGTCCTTTTAATGAGGATGGCCAGCCCCGGCAGTTTGCATTGGCTTTCAATTTAATGGAGCTCTGGCTGTGCGAGGGGGGGCAACAGATTGTACAGTCGTGCTGTCACAGCGGAGGGTGCTGGCGGAGGCTCGGTAGGAGAGAGAAGGAGAGTGAAAGAATGGTTGAAACAATGCTCACCTCCAGAGGATACCAGAGGCAGGAGTATATTGTAACATGTCGCAACTTGAAGGGACAGCTGCTTCCTCCGGTGACGCAGTAATCCCTGGTGTGAAGTAGTTGTGCTTGTTACGACCCACGGTTAAAAAAACATCTGTCTGATCCACTGAATTTTCAGTGGATTCGATGATAAAAAAAAATTTGGTAGACACAAAGTGTGATTTTAAAAGTACAGAGAAAACGCTCATAAAGCAGAGCCTCATGCTTATTCCTGTATCTTTGCTCTATAAAGACAAAAGCAACTAAGAGGGTAAGTGTAGCAAAGCAGGGCCAGCCCAATAAAGGCACCAACAGTCCTCAAAAATGGCTAAAAATGGAATATTCTGCTACTCTTGGATACTATCTGAAGACCAAACACTTCTGAAGTCAACAGTTTGGTCGAAGTGACCCCCATCCCCAGCGGCAATTACACACTTGCTAATAACGGCAGGATCAGCTTTTTAAATTTATTCTGAACCACTGGAGAGAAGTTAGCAGCAAGCTTAGTTCTGTGTGGACCTTTATCACCTCTGGCTGAGATGGCCAACTCTGCTCAGTAAAATGTGCAGTGATAGTAAATGATTGAGACAGAGTTTCTTTGAATTGAGAAGATGGAGTATACTCTGTAGAAGACATTCGTGATGGAGACCTGGTTGCATAAACTCACTGAGACTCACTTTAATTAGCATATGTTAAAGGGGCAGTTCACACCAAAATCAAAAATACATATTTCTTCTCTTACCTGTAGTGCTATATATCAAACGAGATTGTTTTGGTGAGAGTTGCTGAGTGTTGGAGATACCAGCGGTGATATAGAGATGCTTGCCTTCTCTTGAATATAATGCAGCTAGATAGCTCTTGAATGTGGAGCGTAAAGTGCCAAAAAATATGTTTTAAAGACTCAACAGTTATGTCTGTTTCCAGAAATCATTTATCAGGTACTCAAGACAATCCACAAACCTTGCTGTGAGCAGTTTAATCTCTTTCTCCCAAACTACACCTAGAAGAAAGCGTGCATCTGTTGCTAGCTCACCTGAGCTAGCTAACATTACAGTTCAGCCAAAAATGCCTGGCCACTAATGATTACATCTTGCGCTGTCACAAGCACAAGCCTCTCGTCAAGCTAGTTGCTAGGAAATACGGGCAGGGGGACAACATTCCACCGTTAAGACCTTGTTTTCTTATTTTGAAAAGCAGAGGAAGTCACATGTCCCTTGGCACAAAAAATGCCCTCTAATGAACGATTAGAGAGAAGTAAAATCAAACATTAATTGAAAAAATTACTGCAAGGTATTAAATTAGGAGTGAACATTTAATTTCATTTATTCATTCAATCTTGAGGCTGCTGATTTCTGGAAACAGACATTGCTGTTGTCTTTTTTTGGTGCTTTGAGCACCACAAGCTCAGTGCCATCTAGTTTCATTTTATTCGAGAGAAGACAGACATGTCTATGGCTGATAGCAACTCACACCAAAACAATCTAAATAAACAGCACTACAGGTAAGAAGAATTTTGGGTGAACTGTCCCTTTAAAATTACATTTTATGATATTACCTCAACCAAGGTGAGACTGCTTCGGCCTGAATTCAACTTGATGACGCCTTCATTCAACACGTCCTAGCAGAGTTGTCCAAGCACTTGGTACTTAACTGTCGTGTCTCGTGAAAACATACACACCATCACTTAAAGGTTCTCAAGGACAACACACTCACACAGAACATAATGTTGTCTTTCATCCCTGGAGAGTCCAGATGGAGTTCAATGTGTATTCTCGAAAAATGGCTCTGGTATGTGTTGTCAACAACACGTGCTACCTCGTGTTACCACACACAGGGAGGAAACGCAGAAATAGCCTCTGAGTCTTGTGTCCCAAGGGCTATAAAAAATTCACTCTGGAGTGCCGGCAGCAACAGGCAGACAGCTGCTTGCTTGATTACCGGCTCCATTCTTATTTCATTATTTTACCTTCCACCTTGAATGGAGGCTGAAGGTCTCGCAGCAAGCGATTATTTCCCCAAGGAGGCTCCTGTCTGTTTGCCCTGCCGCTGATTCTGAACCAAATACAGCATTATTGACTTTCTGGCAAATTCCAAGGCTGCTTATTTTTGTTTATCAGCATTATTATGTTTTTTGCACACTTTGTAAAAGGCTGTCACTTGTACAACCAGCTGCTGTACAGAAATCTCTTGGCACAGTGAGTCAGGGTGACAGAAGTATTAAAAACTGCGGATATAACATTTGACTCATCTTTGACTCAAAGCGGCGAATAAATAAGAATACAATTACTTAATAAAACTGACTTAATCTGGCTGCTATATTATATCTTTTTATTGGTATTGGGTGAAAACTGAAGCCTCTAAACCAGCACAAAGTGCTGTAACCCCTGAAGGTTTTTCCCATATTCACTAACTAGACATAACTTCTTCCTCTAGTTGGTTATCTGCATGCAAGCTTTTTAAGATCAAGATGAATATCTGCAGCAGGTCTCTTTATTACAGGAGCTCCTTGTTGTTTCATCCAGCATTCCCTTGGGGCTCCCCTGATTATTAAAGCCATTCATCAAGTTAGTGAAATACCTCTTCCCCCAGGGATTCTGTTCACGGGCTATTTACATTCACCTTGGTGGAAGTTACGATGTTAAGCTGGATTTTTATGTCTTGGTATTTACTGTGTCTGATTTCTTCTCAATGAATCATTTCTTCTCTTCAGTGCCCTACGGATGTGACTCAAATGGAAGCATTGAGTTAATGACCCTGATTTTACTAGCTGTCCCCGTAAGGTGGCAACTTTTCAGGTGAAAAATGTTTGCACTTAACCTAGAGAAGGATTTTCAACAATTCTTCCAGCTACCAGGGCTTCATTCCAAATGCCTATATTTGTCTTATTCCTTTATGACTTCTACACAACTGTAAGGTGTGTGTGCTCACATTTTCAAATCCTCTCATTTCATGCAGGCATGTGTTTAATACATTCTTACATTATTTGTATTTTCTCCTGTAATAGCAGAAATGTGTGAGCACAATTTATTTCTCATAATGCCAATTCGTTGTTAGAGGAGCATTTGATAAAACACTGTAATTTTAAACCACTGGAATGCTGTTGTTAGCTTGCTAGCCACACGAGCCCCTACAGTTCATTCTAACAAGCCTGTCCATGCTTATTTCCTGTCTTATTTGTTTTTGTTTCTCAGAGTAGATTTTGGCTGGTGGAATCAATTTTGCCCATGTCCTATTCCTTTTCGGTGTCTTCGCTGCCTGGCTTTCATGACAAGCTAACATTACTGTAAACAAAAAGCAAAAACCAAAGGACACGTTATTACAAATCAAATATTACATTTTTTTCCTAGGTTGAAATGGTTATTCAAAATTTTGAATTGAAAGCTTTAGTAGCCAAAACCTTACATTTCTTATATTTACTTCTTAGAGGTAGGGAGGTAGGTGGATGGCTGCATGGATGGATGGATAGATTGGTTGGTTGGTTGGTTGAGTGATTGAGTGATTGATTATTCTTCCAAGCCATAGAGCTCCATTGTCGTCCAAAATGTGATGCATGGGTCAGAGTTTTTGTTTAAAAAGCACACCAACCCTGAGGGCCAACTTGCCCCACACAACCCAAAAACAAGTGTTAATCAACCACCTGAACCGACCCTCACACTGGAGCTGAAAGGTTCTGGTAATGACCATTGCTTATAATAACCTACTTGCTGTGGGCTATATTGTATGTCACAATATAAAACTTGTGTTTTCTATTTAAATGTACAAGAACTGACCAGTCTTTTGAGTGGTTATGTCTTAAGTAGAATCTCGAGCGCACAGCTGATATTCTCTCATGGTTTGCTTACATGGCTGTTCGGTACAGTGGTTCATTAATATGACGAAACAGAAGTGCACTTTTAGTAGATTCAGTGTGGACAAAGAGACGCTTGCCGGGAGGGTGGAGTAAATTACACAGACCGTTTTCGTGGGATGCAGGAAATACAAGGAAGCGATGCAGCGAGAGGCACAGCATCCCAAAGATCTACAAAGCTTTCTGTGCAGGTAATTGTGTGTAGCTGCTCTATAGGAGTCCAAAAATCAAATACAAAGGCCCAAAAATGAGTATAATAGCTCCTCTTTAAATGTATGCTACTGTATGCAGGATTCTTGGTTACTATTGGTTGGTTGGTTACACACACTTTTAGTGGGTCAGATATGATGATTGAGAGGGGTTTCATTTGTAAGAGTCCATACATTGTTTTTTAGTTAATCCTGCATAGTATGCCTTTAAAGAATGTATGTATTTATATGATCTGTTAGTTTAGATTCCTGTGTTCAGTAGGACTGATTGGACTTGAAAGTGTTGAGAAACAGACTAACACACTGCTGGTTTTGGTGTTTTCATGTGATATGTTCAAATTAAGAAAAAAAGAGAATAGCATAAGCCTTATCCTTTAATGGTTTGGCAAAGAAAAACAGTAGCTTGCAGGGTGGGTGACAAGCTTACCCTGCAAGCTTCTTTCTCTGGCTCTGTTGCTCACACACAAGCACACACACATGGACCAGCAAAGATACGGGTGTCACACTTGCTTCTCGTCCATGCTAATAAGCCTTCTGTAATTTAGTCATCCTCAAACAGCTCAAGCTCCCTCCAAAGCAGGGAGGGAGATGGAGAAAGAGAGAGGGAGAGGATCGATGGATTGACCTCACACTGGCACTCAGGCTGGATTTATCCTTCTCATTTTGCCTTGGACCTGAAGTGAGAAAATATTTAAGAGTGGTCTCTTTTGGGCTGGAGCAGTGTACACGCATTTGTTTATATATTTATGTCCTCCACCGCGTTCTTTCATTATTTTCTACCCTTTTCATTTTTAATGAGTCTTTGGTGAATAGCGAGCAGCTGCCTCTGTGTTCTCGTGGCCTCACTTCTATCATTGCTCTCTGAGCAATATAGTTAGAAATGCCAAGGAGGACCATTTTAAAAATGCATGTACTGTACTTGCATCTTGAAACAAGGGTCCCCTGCCTCTACTAGAAGGCGGTTTTGACAGGACTGCCTTTATGAAAATCTATACTTAGAAAAGGCCAAGCCAAGCAAACTCTTTCTGTGCCAGCTATATAAGCATTATAAATGAGACAACCCTGTGTGCCTGAGATTTCCCTGGAAGTCAATACTCACATCAGAAGTACGTGTTTTCACTCTTTTTGCTGCCAGTTCGGGGCCGTGAAAATTTACCATTGGCATCAGCTTTTGTGTTGATTTAGCATTCCACCAAGGTTATGGGATTGATTTCTGGTGACGCTACTGTGATTAAAGTCAGGAAACAGTTGGATGTCTGCAGAGCAGGCTTGTCAGGGCCTGACGTCGGCGCAGCACTCACTGGGAGACGGTCTGTTTGTCAACAAGCCGTGTTTCACAGGCGGGTTGAAGAGGGCGCCTGCATAGCAAACTGAAAGGCAATTTGACAACTGTCAGATCGATAAAGCCAAGAGGAGGAGGAGGAAGAAGGACAAGGGAGGCAGGATGGTGAGGCATTACAGTAGTTTGAGCACAGCACTATTTGGTTGTGCTAATGATTTGGGATGTATGCACAGAACTCTAGTATCTGTCATAACTGTCAGAACAATTGTGCATTTGTATTATAAGGTATCCTCCAATCAGCAGATCGGGGCTTATTTGTGGTTAACAAAATAATCTTTGTTTTTGTCACAGTCTGTCCCTCCTATCCAGCCACATTCTCCAGGACCCTAAGTTTCCATTTCCAATCCATCCACCAGATGCCCTGGGATTTCGCCTAACTTCCCGGTCACCTGTGTGCCCCACTAGCCTGTTCCCACGTTCCTCATTACCCCTGCAGTTACCTGACCTTCCCTTCCTACTCCCTCACCTGTTTCCACTTCCCCTGATCAGCCCTGCAGTATACCAACCCCTTTCCCTCAGTCAGTTGCCAGATCGTACTATCAGGGGGGTGAATTCGGGTAGCAGATGGAGGAGAACTCAAATGTAGACAGTCAAGGCAGACAGGGACAGTTCAGTGATTTATTAACAAACGAAATAATGCAGAAGCTCATTATAGCAAGTCCAAACAGAAGTTGTGTTAAGTCCATGGGATAGCAGGAACGGAGGAGGAAAAAGTGCAGGTACAGGGGTCCAAGTGTGGGTCAGATTCAGGTTCTGGTGGCTTGGAAGGTCAAGTAACTGCAGGGATGATGAAGAGAGTGAGAACAGGTGTGTGGATGGGTGGGACAGGCTGGTGATGGGAGGAGGGAAAGTCTGTAGGTGTCTTGTGGATGGAAACAAAGGGACTTGGACAATAGAGAATATGACTTGAGGGGACAGTCCGACTGTAACAGTTTTACACATGTGAATAGGGTTTTATTTTCTGACTCTATAAAGGAGAACCTCACACATTTTAAAACATCATACATGCTATTCCTATGGTTTAAGACGGTCCAAAAATAAAATATTATATAATTCACCCAAATCCAAAAACCATGTTCACAGATATTGACTGACCTTTCCTAGGCCATAGAAATAACATAATGGAATTCTTAATTCAGGTGGTGTTTCCCTTTAAAGTCGCCATTTTGTCATGCTGGAAATTATTATCACAGGTGAAATTTCAGGTTCAGTTGGAAACAAGTTCATTCTCACATTTTAGTGCAACTTGTCACAGTTCATGGCCACATGTTGCCAGTTTAGCTCACAGCTACGTCTCAAGAACAATAGGCACCAGCTCACAGACACATTTACACCACAGGGAGTGAAACTGAGCTTTGCATAGGTACCACAACTGGTGAATGTGGAACAGCAGACTTGAGTGAGAGACAGCCTGCTCAGAAGATGTGTAAGAAGATGTGATGGTTCATTGCGAGGTGAGGTGAAATTTAGAAATTAGTTACTATGAGATGCACAATCTGGGTATGGTAGACTTCACTTGAAAGTCACATATGGAAAGTGTGTCTGATAAAACTGGGACTGCATGAGTTTGAGAGATATTAACAGTGGGCTGCTGAGGGATTTTGACTTTATTATGTGGTAAGTATAAATACATTTCAATAAGAAATTAAGAAACACAGTGTACCCTGTCATATTGACACAGTACCTGAATGTGTTTGTCACCTCTTAATTTTTATTATGTATTTTTTTTAGTATTCATCACAAACTGTTCTCACTTATAGTTCTCTGCAGACTTTACAATCCTTGTTAATGAAGTCTCTCAACCCCCACATCAAACAGATTTGAGATATTTCCTCAGCTTCTTTACCTTTTCCTGCAGTCATGCACCAGTATGGAGTCATTTTAGTAAAACTAATGCTCACAATTTTTGTTAAAATTGCTCCTCACCTGGAATTCCCTATAATGTTTCCTGGTGTTACAGGATGCTGATCACTGCAGTTTACTGTATAGGAGGTTCCCTAATAACAATTCAGCCTAGGTCATGAGGTGGAAAAAGGTTTTCTGCCAGGTTTTAAAAAGCACCAACAGTGATGCACATTAGAAACAGAATCAGTGACACAAAGTTTCTTTGTCTGTAAGTCAAGGATTTGTATAAAAGCTTTAATGAATCTCTTTGACAGACAAGTGAAAGTGAAAAACATCCATTAGTGAAGAGAAAGTGAAGGGAGCATATTGTGACTCTGTTCACGAGCACAGACAGTAACAGGCCATATGGTCATTGTAGACTGTAGTATAGCATATGTCCCTGTAGGGGATGGTATGGGGCTCGATAGATTATTCTAGGACGGGTTACGTTATGTAGAAAGGTTGACCACATGGAAGATGATTATGATGATTTTTTTTATGCATTACATCCCATTTCCTTCATGTGGACCTTTGCCAAAATGTCACCAATAAAGCCTTTTTATAACAGCTGTAATTTGTAGTGTGCAGGCACCTGTCTGTTTTTAGAGTCCAACATCTGATCCACTGAGGTTTGATGGATGTGGACAAGTTTGCTCAAAATACAATTTGCTCATCAGCAATTAATCTGCAGATTATTTTCATGGTTATCAAAAAAAAAAAATGAAGAAAATCAAATTTTCCCATAGCTCTATGGTTTGTGCAACCAATAGCTCAAATGTTTCAGTTTTCAATTCAATAAAATAAACACTGAAACCAGAGAATGTTTTTGATCTTTGCTCTAAAATTGACTGAACCAATTAATGGATTATCAAAATAGTTATCGATTAATTTAGGTCAGTCAACTAAGTCATTAACAAACAATAGTTTTAGCTCTATAGTCACCACAGACATCTTAAAGTAAAGTCAGATATATCACACAGCTGTGCAAGCTATAACTGTGTGCACCTACTATTTATCTACTTCTGACTACTTTATCTTTTTTGGATGTATGCACTGTGTGGCTCATGGCTGTTTATAACTGTATATAAAGATGGAAAACATATTCTCCTTCCACTGTACAACACAAAAGCTAAAATGTCTCAGATACGGCTGCTGACGTATTGCACTGATGACATCATTTGGCTGCCGTGTGACCCAATCACAAGCAGCACCAACCCCATAATATAACTAATTAAAACATAATAGCATAGAAGCATCATAAGATATGCCCTAAAATAACATAATTTGATGTGTACTTTGATTGTTTATTTTCACATCTTTTGACATGGAGGGGGCAGGGTTTATGACCTGTACTGCAGCTCCACCAGGGGGCAATTGAGATGTTTTGGCTTTACTTTTTCATGTCGTCCACTTGTATTGAACAGTCTACAGTCATGGCTTATGATACATTTTGCATAGAAACATATTTGCTGTGGGACACCAGTAAATTTGTTGTTTATTTGACAATAACTGTGTGCACATGAGCAAAATAACATGCACGATCCCTAAATGCCTGTCGACCACTGACAATGGTGACCAATATAGCAGAGTGTGGCACATTATCGATGGTGTATGAGTTTAATAGCATACTGTAACATCTCACAAATGTGTATTTGATCCCTCTCCTCCAAGTCTTTTTCTGTATCTGCAGTTTGCCTTTTATTCCCTAACAGTTGTAATGAGGCTGTTTGCCCTTCACTGGAAACAAATCAGTGAACAAAGTGAATTATACGATGGATTCAAAGCGAATAAAAACAATTACATGTCATCTGTGTGATAAAAGAAAGAAAGTAGAAGGCTGAATTTGCAAAAGTGCAGATTTTTTTTTCCTAATGCTTCCAGCACATAATGTGGGGAGTCACTCATACAGTTGATTTTCATTTTTCTGTCCTCCATCTGGTAAAGCAGGTCATACTTTTGATCTTTTTAGCATTCCTGCGATTTCTTGTGTTTTGCTTGTATAGTTAGAGAGATGAATATGTGTGTGTGTGTGTGTGTGTGTGTGTGTGTGTGTGTGTGTGTGTGTGTGTGTGTGTGTGTGTGTGCGTGTGTTAGAGAGAGATGTTTCAGAATGATAATTGGAGACGCTTCTTTCTGCCCAACATCCATTACTTTCACCTATAGGGACACCCTCTGCATTACAGCTTGCATAAAACACAGCAACATCGTAATGGCTCATTTGTGACATGCATTTCAAATCGGTACAGCTCCCTTTACACACATGCACTGTATGCTGACTACAAGCCACAGGGCACCACACACAGCGAGACACACTCACACAGGGTAAGTCTCCTAGGATGCTGAACACCTGCCAGAGCCAGTGGGCAAGGCTCCAGGAGATGTAGTGAGCTACTCTGAGAGTTGGAAGCATCTCTTTATGCCACACACCAGAGAGCCAACAGACACAGATTGCCCACTCAGCGAGAGAGCCACAGAGAGGAGGAGAAAGTGTGGAGGGGAACTGAATTAAAGGAGGAAGGAAGGTGAGAGTACAGAGGAGGCTCGAGTAGTAGAGGGAGCCTCTAATAGGTAGAAAGTAAGAATGAAAGGGCAATAGAAAAGGGAGAGAAAAGAGAAAAACGTAGCGTCAACAACAAGGGGGAGATTTGTGGGAGATGTTAGTAGCTGGAGAGAGGGAGAGAGCTAAGAAAGGATTAAACAAGAGAAAGAAAGGGGTGGAAAATTGAGAAAAATCTTGCGTTTGCAGAATTGGGGTCTTATTGGTTGGCTGGGGAAATGGGAGAGTGCAGGAATTACCTTGCAGCTATAAGCCTGTCCGACTGTAGCTCTGGACTCCGGAGTGTATTTAAGGACTCCCCGCACAGCTCTCTCCTTGACTTGACTTTGACTTCACATACTGTGGTTTGGAATGACTGTGGAGACTCGGTGAGCTTCATTAGGTAAATTCTTCACCTGCTCTCCTTTTTGGTTGTAAGTTGTAGAAAATGACTGTTTCTACATTTAGAAGGTATTGAGGGCTGATTTTAGGAGAATAGTTTTACTAACTCTGACACAAATCGTGTGACATCAGGATCAAATTTGGTCTGAATTAGTCAATTGTCGAAGGGTAACTTTGGTGTTTTTTAATCTGGACCCTATTTTCTCATGTTCATGCGTCTAAATGACTGATGGGAGCAACAGCTTTTTAAATCAGTCTAGCGTGACTGTTACAGAGGGCAGCAGCAAAGCAGGCTCCAGTGTTACCACTTGGGGCATGTTCGCTCAATTTATGTCCACTAAAAGTGCTTGTTCTTGCCACCAACATGCCCAAATCATTATTACAGCTGTCTGACAGCACTGAGGAAAGGACCCTACAGAGAAGGACATTTTTGTTAAAGTTTGTTTAACCAGAAACAGCCCCGAAATCACCATAGCAAGCCACCAGACTCCATTTATATATACAGTAAATCTAGTGTGTATACAGCCAGCATATTTTCACATCTAACTGGGTGAATTAAGGGTTTATTTCAACCAAAGTAGAGTTGGATTTTTGGAACAGTAGAAAGACAAACTAAGATGTTTTTCTTTTTTTTTTCATTTTGTTTCTGTCTTCTTAAATGAAGTGTGTTTTCTGAACATAAAGCACTGTACATTTTGCAAATAGAGCAGCTACTTTAACCATTGTTAAATATATACTGTGCTGAATTGTCATAGGACACAATGTACAGTTTAAGTACTTCATACAGAAGTAATCCCTCTCAATCATCACTTGTGGCCCACTAGCAGTGTGTGGCAGTTAATTTTTCTCTGCCCTCTGCCTGTATTTTCTTTTTTTCTTCTTATTTTCTGTGTTAGGGATGTTTATGGACGTGTACCCCCGCAGCACTCAGGTGAGGTGGGACCTTCATTAAGAAGATGGGAGCAGGTGCCAGACTGTAAATAGCAGGCATTCAAGAGACACAGTGCCAAAAAAGCCCCTACAAATATAGTGAGGCATAAACGCCATACGAGAGTGAATCCGGTGTTGGTTTTTACTTTCACTTTTACTGGTGAGCGTGTTCACAAACAGTAATCGACAGTCCTGCATAGTATACCCTTGAGTTAGAGCCACAGATACATTCTGAGCCAGGTAGTGTAGAACGTATCTTTGGACTGCTGCTTCACCTTAGTTATGTTACAACTACCTGTCTGAGGAGCCTGAGGATTACAGTTGTTAACTGAGTGTAAATCTACGTTTAAGCCCATTGTCCATGTTTGCAATGCCTTAAAGTTGACATCATTGAAACTCTCTTGTATGTGCCTATGAGAGATGATGCAACAGCAGAGGGGGCTCATAGCCTTGTAGAGAGAGGCAAAGACACTGCACCAGGTGTGTTGTCCAGGAGGCGAGAGTTGGTCTGTCTGATGCAGCATTCTGTCAAGTTTGTCTGCAGGCTGCATTCTGCTCAGTGTGAACACCGGCTGAACATTATTAGACATCGCTGGAAAAGTGTGTGTGTGACTTTCCACATTATTAGTGTTTGCGGGAATCGATGAAATTATGAGCGATACCTGCAAGTGAAATTCAGGCCCTGCAATATATCGATAGCAGTACCAGCATCAAAACTAAAGTGGGCAGTTACCTAGTTTGCACCCTGTGTTTACTAACAAAGACCACACCAATAAGATAAAGATTTCGAATGGTTTATTGCTTATAAATTATGAAGGGTTTGGAGGAAAGCATGAAGGGATGTGGATCAAGGGCTTGTAGAATGAAAGGACAAGGATGGAGGGATGGAGGTAAGATGGAATGTATGATAAAGGGATGAGGGGATGACTGTTGAGGGATGTAGGGATGAGGGTCAAGGAATAAGGGGATGAGGGTCGGAGATGAGGGACAAAGGGATAAGGATCCAGGGATGAAGGGTGTGAGATGAAAGGATGAAGATGGATGGATGAGAGGGTGAAAGGTGAGGGATGAATGGGTGAGGGTCGAGGGTGAAATGGACAAGCAATGAAAGGATGAAGGTGGAGGGTATAAGGTGATGAGGGTCAAGGGACGAATGGATGAAGATCGAATGGATGAGGGATGAGGGTTGAATAGATGAGGGTCAAAGGGTTGAGGGATGAATGGATGAGGGTCGAGGGTCAAATGGAGAAGGGATGAAGAGATGAAGGTTGAATGAATGACGGATGAGCGTCAAAGGGTTGATGGATGAAGGGATGATGGTCAAAGGCATGAGGTGATGAGGGTCAAGGGACGAATGAATGAGGGTCAAGGTTTGAAGGGATGAGGGATAATGGGATGAGGGTCTAAGGGTTGAGGGATGAAGGGATGAGGGTTGAGGGATGAAGGCTGGGTCTCTGCGTCATGGGCAAGTGCGATGATGGATGTGTTGGTTGAAGGCAAGAACACAGGAGGGATCCCGGGAATGAGACTGAGCGAGAGACAGAGTTGTCTCCTCATGAACTCAGCTTCAGATAGAGCCCCCACTGGTTACTGTATGAAGAAAGGAGTAGAGAAAAAGATGTAAGAGGAGAGAGGGCATTGGGCAGGTGAGATGTAAGAAATGCTTTGAAGAGAAAGAGAATGTATCAAGTGTGCTTAAATACTTATGGGCAAAAATGAGATGTGTTCGAGGCGTGGTCTCTGTTCCTGAACCTAGTTTATAAAACTACATTATGTTAGAGCAGAGAGATATAATTTCAGCATTACTTTGCTTCAGTTAATTAAGCTAAATAAGACTAAGATAAAGATATTATTCTACTTTCTTTCTGTATCATTCTTTTCGTGCTCACTTGTTTTTGTGTCTTACACTGTGTGTCCCACAAAGATCTTTTTGTGTGTGGGAACACAGCCTGTTCAAAGTGACAGATGCTGCTGTCTGTGCTCTGCCGCTAGCTGTTGATACTGTATCTTGAGGACCAAAAAAAAAAAAAAAAGTGCCAGCCCCTGCATCGAATACTAAGAAAACTCAGATGATTGAAATGCCACCCTCTGTTGTTTTGCTCATATATTTTATGCACACTGAAGTTCTCTGCTATTCCGGGCTTTGGCTCTGGCACCATATGTTCAAAACACATTTACGAGACACTGTGATAAGTTTTGTCATACCCTCTGTGCTCTTCATCATGCCAGCCCGAGAGAGGGGGTTCCAGTCCTGAATAATAAGATGTATAGAAGAGGAAAAATGGAAAAAATAATAAGAATATAACTTTTTTCTTTCTCACTCAACACTTCTTAAAACTCTGCGCTTTTTTAAATAGAGTTAATACTCAGAAAAAAGAAACACTGGCATGATACCATAAAGAAAATGTCTTCTCAGGAATATGTTTCGAGACAAAGGCATGCATCAAATCCGCATTTTACCTCAACTTTGCTCCCTTCGGGATATTTTTTTCAATTTTCATTCTTTGTCCTATCAAAGTGAAAGGAGTTTATGGTAACAGATTGCTTCAGACATTTATCTTTTCTGTCACTTATTATTGATTTAGCCTCACAAAAAATTATAAAATTAAAGACATAATTTTCTGCTTAAAATTGCAACATATACGCTGCATAGGTATTTCTGAGATAACTGCAACTGTGAGCTCCCCTGGCATGTTTGTTTTAAAGGTTATAGTTCTGGTAACATTACACTGTCATTACTGGATCCTTTAACTTTCTAATAATCATCAGAGCTTTCCCTCAGATGCTATTTCTGAATGTCTTGGACGTGTTCAGTTCAGATTTGGGTTGCTTTGTTATCCTGAAAGATTTTCCTGCCATCAGGAAAGACATGCATCATCAGATGAAAGTGAATCATTATGCCAGCTGTGATTACAGTCTACAATGGCATCGAAGGAACAGTTAGCGCTACAGGAAATTGTCCCAGAAAATATGTCCCACTGTGCAGCAGAATCACAAGACGTCAGTGCAGAAGCATTTAATGTTTTTGTCTCTTTTTTGCTTCACACAGAGGTGCACAGACATCACAACTCTTACTCAGAGAAACATTTATTTGTGAGCTTCGGTATCTTGTTACGTATCTAGTTATTCTGTTTTCACATCTGTCTTAGCATGTAGTGTTATACTGTTTAAAATGAAAACAGTCTGTCATAACTGTAGAATGCCTAGTTTCTGTTTGATCCACTTAGTGGCATTTAATTTTACACAACAGTAGAGGAGTCAAACAAGAAATCCAAGCGAGAAGTTGAAAATGTCTGTACCATTTTGCGCATCCAGATAATTAAACAGAAATTTATATTTCATTTTCAGCGCAGCACTTACAGGTTTGACTTTCACACTCTATTTTTGCACATCTTAATAAAAACTGAAACGATAATTATATGAAAGTTTTCATTACAGTTAACTTTGCGAACTGCAGTGTTTTGAATAAAATACATTTGATCTTTGCTTCTAAATGTCATGAATGCCTGATTCTCAATTCCCTTTAACGAAGTGCAGTACTGTGTGTTAATTTTGTCTCCTTAACCTGTCACGTAAATGTATTTTAAGTCTGGATTTTTGAAGCTGATAATGATATCAATATTTGGGAGTTTAAAAACTCAGATCTTTTAAAGGGAATATGTTATCCTTTTCCATATTTTTTGCCATGTATATATAATGTTACAATGTTGAATGCTCATATTAAATATATCAAATATAGCCAAAGTTTCAAATTATGAGGTAAATGTATGTGAAAGAAATCCCTCTGAGTAGAAACCTCAGGCTTCAGACCGTTCTAAATACTCGGTTTCTAGGGTTTTTTTTCCTCTCTGTGTAGGCTACAAGCTGACATTAGCTTGTGACAGATTTTACTATATGGTCATCAGCTCTGGGCACATTACATAGGCCAGTGGTTTTCAAACTTTTTGTGCCCAAGGCCCACCAAAGGGTGAGCCAACATCTCAAGGCACACCTGTGCACAGTTGCTTCTGTAACATGTGTTATGACTCTTATCAGGACATAAGACAATAAAAATAAAAAAATAATAAGGCAGGTAGCTTTTGTGATACTGTGTACTGACAGTGTTTTTTCTCTTTTGGTGGAAGGTCGTCTTCACTGGTGCTTTGTTGTAATTTGCTACGAACAATAAAGTGAGCCATCGTCCCACTCATGACTCTCTCCTTTTAAATGTTATCATCCCTCACACTTGCTGCCGATCAGGGCTTTTGATAGGTCACCCAATTCCCATGCGAACGGAGACTAATAGATTCACAGTGAAGGTATTTTAAATTAAATTAAATTGAATTTTTTATCTAGAGTTGCCCAGAGCTTATTAGGAAATCGTTGCGCACAACATACTGATACAGTCAATTAAAAATTCTTAACTTTTTGTATGGGCCCAGTTGAATATTGCTATGATAATGTGTGGTAATCACAAAATCCCACAGCATACCTAGATTGGCATCACAGCACACCATTTGAGACCCACTGAAATAGCCTAAGTCAGGGGAAACCAGGGGAATCTTGGTTGTATGGTTATTTTGTCCCTGATTTTTGATCATATTCCTGCTGGAACAGGTGCAGTTGTGTTTTCAAGCTTTTATTGTTGATTTTTAACAGGAGAAAGTGCCGCTACACGCAGTCATTCCCCAGCTGCGAGTAGACTTGTAGCTACATGCTAATGTCAGGGAAACATGCGATTTTGGATGCTGTTGTTGTTGTGAATTTCTCCCCGATGTTTCGGCTGGAATATGTCCAGTTGTATTTGGAAGCTTTTATTGGTGATTTTTCATTGTAGAATGGGCCGCTATTCTCCATTACAGTCATCCCTGGCTGCAATATAGTGCAGAGAAGCAGAGATAAACATTAAAGCACATTAACATGTTCCAATAGAAACCCAAAATATAACTGTGTACCTAAAAAACTGGCATAATAGGTCCCCTTTAAACTCAGATGTTCTTATGTTATCTGCAATATGCTAAGGTCAACCCATATTTTGAGCTGTATATTCTAATGTCTGTTTAAGTAAATCTTAATTTCAGATTTTGTGTTGTGTTTTCAGTTTAACCTCATGTACTTATATTTTGATCAAACTGATTTTTCAAAAAAAAGAAGGAGAAACATTCACACTCTAGTAATACTTTTTTGTCATAGTTTTCACTTCGATCACAGCATCATGTTTGTATTGTGACATACCATAGCTTCAGGCCATATGTTTTTATTCAGTATAGCTTTAAGCCATGTGCTGTATAGCACACTTCATATGACCCGCTTGTAGCTGACAGCTCTTGTTGCGCACTCTGTTCTACATAAGAGCTGCTTCTTAACATGAGCTTCACAAAACCAGGGAGAAAGCATGTTCTCTACCCTGGTGTCTGTCAGCGTCTTAATAAGGACTCGTACAGTAAGATGGAGATGGAGATGGAGATGTAACAGGATGGGAGACTGAGTTTGACTGAAATGTATCCTCATCTCACCTGTTATTTTTAATCTCAGGAGAATCTGCATAATAGAGGAGAGCTGGAGAGAAAAGCAAAAGAATGTGTTATTCTCAAGTGGCTAGAGTGTACTGGGATTTTTTTTTTTACCATCAAGTGCTGTCTTTGCATACATAATGGTCCTTCAGGTTGCCATGACAAAACGTGTAATTTAATGCCTTACATAATGAGGGAAACATCACAAGGATTTAAATCCATATGGAGACATTTTGTTTTGGGTTTACAATTTAAACAGCTTGTTTATACCCCAGCTGAGAATGAAACATGCACAAAAGTACTTGAATGATGTGGTGACATCCAGTTGATGACTCAATAGCTTGTCAGGGAAGTAAATATGTTTATTTTTACTCTGTTAGTCCGAACTTTTCAGTGAGTGTAGCTGCAGCTTCCAGCAGAGCCAACTCTGGGAAGACATTAACTTAAGTACGTGCTGTCTGCAAGTGTTGTGAACAAGGTGCAGTGAACTATTATGCTGCTCTGTCTGCTTACCTTTATCATTCCTTCACTAACAGTCCCTTCTAAATGTCCTATTTCCTTCTTATCACTGTGTGTGTATGTGAGGATTTAAGTCCCTCTGCTTCACAGCCTCTCTCTCTGCGTTTCCTATCACTTTTCCTCACTTTTCCATCTATCTTTCTCAGCTCTTTCTTCTCAACACACTCGCCTCAGTTCACCTCTGCCCCTGTCCTTCTTCTCTCTCTTTTCCTCTCTTTCCTCTTCCTCTACCCTTCTTGGCCCCTGTACGGCTCCATCCCTCCAGTACGTCTCCGCCTGACAAATGAGGCCACTGCCTGGCCGCAAGCAGCGGTGCATCAAGGGCATGACTCCTGAGGGCCCAGTCGCTCAAACGACACCAAAGCCCTCTCCACCATTCCTCCATACTCAGCCTTTCTCCTCACATCTTCCAGTTCACCCCTGGATCAGTTGTGCACAAGAGCTGAGTGAATGTCAATTACAGATACGGTGACTGACTTTTCTCTTTGCTCTGCCTGTCTAAATGTTCTCAGTCTGTGTGTCTTTTGCTGGGTCTTTTTGAGAGGGAATTATTCTGTAGATGAGAGGTAGAATATTACCTATAGATAGAACAGTCAGATTATTCTCTCATCACACTTCATGTGCGATGATGGGCTCTACGTGAAGCTTTTCACTGTTTGACTAAAGAGTCGCTCTCACATTTCAAATCTCCAGAGTGAGTGGATAATGTGATATTGTAATGATAATAATAGATACCGTTTTTGCACATTTCAATGTGTGCGTGTGAGTCTCCAGAATATTTTTATTGTATAAAATGTATAAATATTTACATTGAGTGTGAGTCGGGGAGCTTTTAATGAGTTGTTGCAGAAAGCATCAAAATAAATACTTATATTTACTTAATACATATTTATCACGCTAATTCAGTTAATCAGGACATACAGGAATATATTTGTTCCCATCAGATAATTGCTGTGGATGTTGTTTGATGTTGACCTATATAACTATAAAGCTGCAGTAATCAATATTTTTATATCAACAGTGGATCAAATGACAATGTATATGTAATAGGTGATGAACCCATAGGTAATTATTAGGGGTGGGATCACCAGGGGCCGCGTGATACAATATAATCACAATACTTAAGTCATGATACAATATTATTGTGAATTTATACGTGTTGCGATATGCTGAGTATCGCGATAACCTACATTGTGATATATTGTGATGTATTACCTGTTTGAACTGCAAATTATGTAACCAAAGGAAAACTTTATACCATCTGTGTTATCTAATATGATTAAGTTTTTAGTCTGTTCATTTCACTTACCATAAAACTTCAGTTAGTAGCCCCCTGCTATTATTTGCTTAAATCACTGAAATCAACAGGACTATATTTGGGACAGGCCTTTAATTCCTTTCGCACAAAACTATTGCTCAGCAAAGAGGTATAGAAATAAAACTGATTGATTATTTGAACCAGTATGAATGTAACTTGAAAATTAGGCTTTGGATAATGTGTCAGTTATGAATCATTCACTTGATCTAATATGACAGACAGTGCATCGCAGAGAGAGTTACGGCACTCAAGGATCACAGCATCCAGCATACGAACACAGCACCACTTTATCCTGTTAAAACAATACTCACAACTTGGAATAGTTTTTATGAAAAACCCATTTGAGTCTTTTGATCTGAGGCCATGAGGGACTAAAGAAATATCAATAATTCACGGGGTAATCAACTTTACTATTCTAGTAGGCTAACAAATGTTTAATTTGTGTTTGCAATATTAAACATATATACTTGGCACCCATGTAACGATATGATATTGCCACACAAAATACTGCAACACTATACTGTATCAACTTTTTCCCTCACCTGACCCTGCAGTCCCTTCAGCTCTGTGGAGCATTGTAGCATCTTTAAGCTCACTGTTTTGGTTTTACAGCCCGCAGCTTTTTGGTTCAGTCTTACAGCTCTCGTGAACCTGGTAATTGTTTTCAGCAACAACATCTGATAAACCCACCACACATGACCTGCTCAGCACCACACAGCTGACTGAAATGTTACCAACGAGCTGGTGAACATAGTGGAGCATTCAGCAGCTGTAAAGAGCACTGAGTTCTCTCATGAGTTGGTGGAGACCAAACAGAGTGAAACAAGTGTAAACATGTCAACAGTTTGCTCACAGTATAGGCATATTAAGGGGCGTTATGTCAGTGTTGAGTTTACCCAAGTGGGAAAAACATTTGTTAATGTGGCTCCATGAAATAGTAAAACTATGCCGTAGCTGAAAAATGAAAAATAATAATAATAATAATTCAGTGACTATGCATTATCATGATTATCAGTAGCTCTGTGCTTCCAAATGTGAGCAGGTTGAATCTGGTGATGTTTGATGTTTTTATTCAGTGAGGGCTCTTTTCTTACTGTAATTGGTTCAATCAAGAAATATTATTCAAGCACATCAGATGCAGAAAGTCACATTTTCAGCATTGGCTTTTTATTTAATCTGTAAATCAAAAGATGCGAAAAGCTACAAATTAGTTACTCTTATCTCCTGCTATTATATTTACATTTTTTATTTAATCTTACTTTAACTTCAAAAAACCTCTTGAGATTAAAAAAATTTGTTTTCAAGAGTGTTCTGGCAAAGACAAACAACAAATAAATAAAAAAAACACACAACACAGTACAAAAATACACAATAAAAAAGCACCACAAAAGCAAACAATATAAAATACAAGTATAAACTGTAACATAGTACAGAGAAAAACTAAAAAGTATATTGACAGATGCTATGAGGGAACCACAACAAAAGCGAGAACACAAGGGCAACCTGTAAACAATTAAAAAGACCAACTAAAATACACCCAGACATTTGCATTTAGATGATGACAAACATAATTTCTTTAACAGTGCTTTGAAACAGCAACCATTTAGTGCAACTTAAAAGCCCTCTGCAGAGGACTGCACATATGTAGAGCTGGATACATCAAGTCTCTGTATGTACCCCATAGGTAAAGTCAGTAAGAGCATAGTTTGTGAACGGAGAGAAAAGCCATTTTTAATTTTTGTGCTTAATGTACACATATAAATATGCTGCAAGTAGGCCAGCAATAGCTTTGTAAAAATGAAAATGCCAATGAAATAGTCTATGAAATTTTAAAGAGAGCCACTCAACCCGAGCATACAGGACACAGTGATGGGTAAGGCATTTTTTATATAGTGATATCCCACACCAGCACAACAGAAAATTCATTTGTTCAGCACTATTATTCCTGCACGCTCATATAAAATCAATGTAATCAATGAGGCTGAGAGAGAGGATGTAAGAGACGGGTGTGTGAGATGAGGAGGAAGTGTGTATTTGGTGTGTGTGAAAACAAGACTCAATGTGGTGTGATACTATACATTTACATCTAATCAATGCACATCTCCTCTGATGGTTTATGTGCTTTATACTTTCACCGTTCAGTATATTAGCTATATTACTGTTAGTATATTATATTACTGCATGAATATTGCCTCCACATCATTAACGGACTATAATGAGACTAAACTAATGAGAGTATATAACCTTAGCATGGTGCTTGTATTGATTCTGTGTAAGGGAGTTAGTCCAGCCTCATATACAGTATTGTAAATGTAGAATTTCAATCTAATATGAAGTTGTCACTCAAATCCTTTGCTGTTCATGTATAACATCTCAAACATTGAACCCATGGGGAATAAGAGATTTCTGAAGAAAAAACATCCAAGCTGTTCCTTTAATTTAGTTACAGTATCATCCATTAACAACTGAATTCATGCTTTCTTTTTATTTTTAGAGTTTTAAGAAAGCTGAGTGTGTTTATAGGTGCATCTAGGTCAGTTGATGTCTCATTTTTTTCTTGAGCATCTGCAGTACAGACAAGGAGGATTACGAAGTGTCCCCCTACACACATACTGCCTGCTGAGTCAGATGATATGTGATGGAAAATGTGGTGTTATGTTGAATTATTGACCATTACTGGAAGCCAAACCAAGGAAAATTATGTTCTCTGTGTAGGTGGTATTACACTATGTGTGTGGGATTGAAGTGTCATGACACCTTCAAATTAGTATGTCGGTACAATGTTCAGCTCTGGCTGCTGTACCATCGACGGAGGGATTATATAATGTTCTTGACACTTGAGCTTGCTACTACAGTATGTGGAGGACGACTAAGAGACTGCAAAGTACAGAAATGTACGCTGTAGATAATTGATTATGCAGGATGGATCATCCCCAAAAAACACTTTCATCCAACAATCAACACGGGTTTGTTGAGTTGGTACCGTCTCTCTGAATTTCTAATTGCTATATTTACTTGGCTACCAACACCTTGTACCCGTGTGTCACAGCTCTTCTCTCGCTGAAGTGTGATGCAGGAACATCGCCAGCGAAATGTTGTCACTGAGCTCACTGAGAAATAGAGATCTTGAGGATTTGTTTTTCTGCCATTTTATGGATGTCTTAAGCTCATCATTCCCCCTAAAAATGTTGTCATTTTTCCCCTCCTGCAGCTCTCTTTACAGAGGTGCCACATGACATCACGACGCAGAGCGGTGAGGATGTAGAGATGGCTTGTTCCTTCCGTGGGGCGGGCTCTCCCTCCTACTCCCTGGAGATCCAGTGGTGGTACATCAAGGACCACAGAGACTGGCAAGAGAAGTCTGCCCAGATCACTAATAATGTAAGATGCAATGAAAACTAGCTTTTTCTTGTTGTTTTTTTGTTGTGTATGTGCAGTGATTCTCAACCAGGGGAACAACTAATTAACTCTACCTAAAATAAGAAATTCAAATTTTAAATTTTCATTACATTTTTTAATTTTATTTCAAAATAATATATACAAATTTATGTTATGGCTGAAAATAGCAAAAAAACAGCCAAGTAGGATTGCAAATTAGTGTTATCTGATTTTCAATAATTTTACAGTAACCAGTAACAACCTTATTCAGCTGTAACACATTAAAGGTCCACTGTGTTGGATTTAGTGGCATCTCGTGGTGAGGTTGCAGAACTGAAACTTCTCTTGTGTGTCAAGCGTGGAGGAGAACTAAAGTGGCTGACATGAAAACACAAATGGCCCTATCTGGAGCCAGTGTTTGGTTTGTCACTTCTGGGCTACAACATGGCAGACTCTGTGGAGGAGAAGGAGCTACATATGTAGATTTAAAAGGCCAATGTAGGGGTACTTTAGCTCACCCAACAGCCCTGTCTCCTAGAAATTACATTTATTTACAGTATAAACGGTGAGTTATGTTATTATGTTGCAGTTATTGTTGTTTTGTTGTATTTTAGGAAGCTTTGCGTAACACTTTGGCTAAGGGACAACAGATGAAAAATGGCCACTTGGCTAATTTTGGCATTTTCATACAGTGTGAATTTATTCATTGTACTGTCCCTTCTCAAATACACTAAATACATCCAGTGACAACATTAATAATATTATCTATGCATCACAATTACGCAAACAGTCTAACATAAATGTTTAATACATTAACAGCCAACTCATTCTTTGTGTGTTTGCCATGCATGTAGAAATCAATTTTAGTTTTTCTCTCACTAAACAGCATCTTGTGTAGTTCCCAGTAAAAGGTTAAACAAAACCAAACAGATCTCAGAGCTAATCATAATATAATCTATAACACAGCCATTTTTGCATATATTAAGGCTTTTATTTTACTCTGCAACACATATTCATACTTTAAGGTTAAGTAGAGTTACAAAGTCCATTTTCAGTGTCACGTTATCAGTTTTTACGGTTCAGTTTATTCGACAGAGCTGCTTGGACTGAACCTAAAGCTTACTGTATATCAGGTAGAGGGAAATGCACTATTAGCCACGGCAGAAACCCTCTGGCATGGAAACGAAGGGATAATTGCTGATTAGCATTTGCCAGCACTGGGGGAACAGGTTGACTCTCTCCCATCATGGGAGAACTCAGGCTCCCCTGTTGTGCCTCTAGACACTATAATTGGCACTGAGAAAGAAATAGATTTTCAAAATCTCTGTCTGCTCCATGCATAATTCATACCTATGCCCAAAAGAATACCTCTGTGCCTCTGCATACACATTCACACACACTCTCCTGCTCAGAGGCTTATACGTGCTCGGTGCTGTAGAGCGTGTGCTCGTACACACATTAAACATGTATAAGCATGCGTACCCACGCACACAAACATACATAAAGCTCAACCACCACGGAGAATGGTAACTACAAGGAAGCTTTGTTAAAGAAAAGGCTGCTGAAAACATCAAACATGTTTGTCCACTGCAATGTTTGCTGTTGTAAGTCCATGAAATGAGTCGTTTTCAGCATGAGATGTTTTTGGAAAAGTGCAGCCTCGATCAGCCTTCTTTGCTAATGCATAATCCATATTTCTGTGCAGGTTGTACCCCCGGAGGAAACTTCCAAAGATGCCACCAAAATTAGTGTGAGTTTGATCTTGCATCAACTGTCAACAGGCACAAAGCAAAGACACTATCAAAGAAAACTAGCAGGTTTTTTTTTTATTATAATGAATATAAAAGACATCCAGGCAAGGTATAGTTATATTATCCATTCAAGGATAGCTGCTTCATTAACTCGTAGTCACAATTAAAGCTGGACTGAGGGATTTTTATAAATAAGCATGCGTTACATCCAAGCTTTCGTCAAACAAGTTCACACAATGCTGATCATGCCAATGGCTGTCAGGGAAAGCTCTCTGTGTTTCACAATGTACTAGAGTTACAGTGTCTGGTGTATGAGGTTACTTTGGCTGAAGTGATGCTTTTACGTCAACCAGCCACAGCTTAAGGAGGCAGGAAGGAAGAGAGACCATAGCGACAGAGCAGCAGCGAGGAGTATGGTGGAAGCTACTGTAGAAAATCCAAAGGCACGTCCAAGAAAAGCTTCAGGAGTGGGTGCTCCAGATAAAAAAGAAACTAAGCATTCAGAGGAAGGCTTTAACTCAAAAAAAAGACTTGAAGAGAGCACTCCTCTCCAGCGAAGATGCAGCGAGCTCACCTGCAGGCGTACGTCATAAGCACATGTCAGCACTGTAGGTGTAATTACTGTCACTGTAAAAGAGGGGAGACAAAAGTCCAGCTCTCCAGCTTCAAAGAGGACCTGTTACACTCATTTTCAGGTTCATACTTCTATTTTGGGTCTCCACTAGATCATGTTTACATGCTGTGATAGTCAAAAACAGTTAATTGTCCTCATACTGTCTGTGCTGGAACCAAGCTGCAACCTCTGAGGCTGAAAAATGAAGCCAACACAGAAGTGCCAAAAACTGTAGTTCCTTGAATGGCCACTGGAGGCTGGCTCCAAAACAGAGTAAAATCCCACAGACGTACATGTTAAAATGCCCACCTTTATAGCAAGAATAGACATGTTTACAGCTTAGTCTCTATAGCTAATTTCCCCCTTGATGACAACTACTGGAGGTGATTGTTTCCATAACTCACCCGTCTACATTTTATTAAGGCCCAGAGTTACACATATTTGAGGGCAGCTGCTTGACCGACAGGCTGTGAGTCTATGAGTCAGAGCCACCCCTCGCTCCTCCACAGTTCCACCCTCTAGCCCAAATATGGTCACTTCTGGCTGCAAAAAAACAATAAGGCGTCGGTCGAAATGCCAAATTGGGGCTTCAAAATGGCAGTCCACAAACCAATAGGTAATGTTACGGTTGCTACGTCCATTATTTTTACAGTCCATGACTGAAGCACCTGTATTCCCTCTGTCTGAGACCCGCCTGTCTCTTTATGGCCCCTCCTGAGAAAGCCCAGTCTGCTCTGATTATCAGTGTTTCTGTGTTTCTGCATCTCAGGGTCTCTGCACCATCACTGCAGCCAGGAAATGATGGTAACAGAGAGTAGTGACACTTTCTAACCCTGAAAAATCACCAATAAAAGCTTGTGCACACACCCAGACATGGTCCAACCAAGTTTACATGTTTCCCTGACGTTAGCGTGTAGCTTCATGTAGAAGTGTATGTCATGTAAACACTTGAAGGGATTACTTTTACATACATTATATCATTACTTGCGACTTTGGCAAAGTTTAAACAATCTTTGCTGTAACACTCTATATGCAAAACAAAATATGGAAAAGCATAATAGGTCCTCTTAAAAGATTTTAGAATGATATAGAACATGTTATACTGTATGTTTACGTCATGAAGAATACATCATGTTTTGTCCCCATCAGGTGGTGAAAGTGGCCGGCAGCAACATCTCCCACAAACTCCGTCTCTCCAGCGTCAAGCCATCAGACGAGGGCACGTACGAGTGTCGTGTCATTGACTTCAGCGGCACCGTGGCGCAGCGACACCGCGTTCGCGCCTACCTCCACGTGGAGCCTGAGAGGAGTCAGGGGTCGGATGACGTCAAGCTGCAGGAGCCAGGGCAGCAGTCACACCCCCACCACCAGACAGAGGGCAGAGAGCTGAAGAGGAGATCAGCTAGCAGCACCACTGACTGTAATGAGAGCTGTGTGCTTTAGAGTGGGCAGTCTGCCCGTCTGTCTGCATGTTCATGACTTATCTCTAAAGAGGGACTGTCATCAACACTCACACGTCACCACACAGTCGCAGCGTCAGACTGGACCCTTTGTGTTTCACGGTTTGTTTGTTCTTTAATAGTGCTGTTTGGATGCCAATGCTGTTGAATGCCAATAAAGGGCACGATTTTATTGACTGTACCTGTTGTGTTCTTTTCGTTGCTTTGTTATTTGTCTCAGTGCTCTTTAAGTTTATTAAAGTTATGCATTACGTTAATGTAAATGTAACAGTAAGGCTGCATTCACACATAAGTTTTATATTGTTATTTTGTCTGAGCAGGACTGTTTCAAAGGCCAAGCACACGTAACTTCTCCTCACAAAGTCATAGTACATGGCAGAGTCCAAATGATCATGGATATCATAACTAATCAACAAGTGATACAGACACAGACAGACAATTTCCTTTGCAATGTGCCAGTTCTGCTGTCTGTCACCAAAACATGTGCCAAAAGCTGCAGTATTTCAGTGTAAATGCTTTCTAAGGAACAAAGAATAAATTCAGCTTTTTTTATTTATCTGAGAACTTTTCAAAGTGCATTGATTTCATTCATGTAATCTTTGTTCAAACACTACCTGTATTTAGCTTTCTAAACCACCACTAGAATGTTTGTCAAAATAAAAATGTATGCCTTCATCACATCAAGATAATATCAACTCTTATGTATATTCACACTCGGCACTGTAAACTTTTACTATTATCATTCAAATAAAGTTTTACTCTGTGCTACTTAACCAAATGACTCAAGAAACACCATTAGTATGTTTATCACTCCAAACTTTTGTCATCAGTTTCTCAACCACAGTATAACTTTTTGTCTAAACTTTTATGGAGTTTGTCATCTGAATCATGTTCTCCTCTTGACTGTGTTTGTTATAAGTGCTGATGTTTGGTATCTGTTCTGTTAAATACATTCATTTGAAATGACTTTGGTCTTTTTTTTCTGTGACTGGTGCTCTGCGTTGAATTGTATCATTCATATACTAAGTGGAAACGTGGGTAAGCGATGTTCTTGGTAGAGGATATCTGTGGTTTGGCAGATCAAACTAAGCGGTTTGTAGATCACTGTGTCCTTAACTTGAACTGTGACGTAGAATCCCTGTTGTGAGTACCTGCCACACAGAGTTTAGAGCAGATATTATCTTTTTATTTACTATAGCAGTTTCCCAAACTTTTTGCTGTAGAGACCCTTTTTCTATCGTTGAGTAAACTGACAACCCCTGACTAAGTGACATATTTTATGGATAATTCATACAATATTTAGCGCTTAACAATAATGGTACAGTACAACTGATGAGCTGAACAATTAAGGCAAATAGTGAATGCAACAACTGCAGGAAGGAAAGTGTAAAATGAGCGATTTGAATGAATTGTGAGCAGATTATTTCCTGTGAATATTGAATCAGAGATGAGTTTTCCAACTAATTTTTTAGGGAACTTTTTATAGGGTATTCCATCTGTATAACATATTTATGGTATGTGTTTTTTTGTTTCTTTCTCTCTTTTTAATAATCGTTCCTAGTAGGCTTCTTTTTTGCCAAATTCAGTGTTTTCTTCTCCCTGACGTTAGGCCATTGTTCTATAAGCTCTTTGGTTGTTTTAACTGCAAAACACTCTAATGCAGGACGAGGCTGTTTAGCAGAAAGTAAAGGCTCTGTGAGAATAGCTTATGTTTAGGTCTTAGACATGCCCCGATCCTGCAAGATTTCTTGCAAGTTTATATATTGAATAATAATTTAAACTTAAGAAACAATTTTCATTTAGTTTTCTTCACAGAGATGAATGAAATGCTGAGACATAAGCCTACTCTATACCTTATTTAAAAAAGAAAAGTTTTCGTATACTCCTTAAAATGAAGAAGGCCGCCGCAATCCCCCATGATGCTTTGGTGACCGAAATGAGGGTCAGGGGTCAGGAACTAGTATATCATAGGACAGTAAAAGGGTAAGTAATTCAGTTTTGTGTATTGCACTTCTTTTACTTCACCACACAGCCTGTTCAAAATCAAAATCAAACCGCTGAAAGGTTGTGGACTGTGCCACATGCCTTTTACAGAAGCTTTCCAGTCTTTCTTGTTAACACTTGCAGTTACTGTTTGTGGCCAGCAGAGAGCAGCACTTCCTCTAACATTAGAAAAATGAAAGCGCACATCCAAACTTGTAGGACCACTGTATTGACGGTACAAATTGTTTCAGGCTATAGTCACAGCAGTACATATTGTACAGAGTAGCAATGCAGCTTGCCATAAACAAGACAGATAACCTATTGACAGACCCACAGGCTTTTTTAAACAATGGCATTTGCATCACAGGTACAAGAAGAGAAGAAGGAAACTTTGAGGTGGAAATCTGAAGTGAATACAGTATGTCATTATTGTACCCATATGTTTGGTGGAATGTGGTGAAAACGTCTGCTGTGAGGGGACATGTTGTCCATATTCTGCTACTAAATCATTTTGTCTAACTTGATCTCTTCAGTAAATAATATAGTCATGATCAAAACAACAAACAGCTTCACAAACACCACACCAGATCCCTCATTATCTTTGCTGCAGGTATAATGTACAAAAAGGTGGCTGTCCAATTGCAAATTAAAAATCATTGCATTGGCGCTCTCAGTCGAACACATTTTGCCCAACAAGGTCAAAGACTGTTGTGACTGGTTGAAACATTCTCACAAAACAAGGAGATGTTTAAGTCTTTTAACTGAGGCATTAAAAAATATAAAAATAGTACATAGTACTGAAAATACAAAGCCTCACTTCAGATCACAGTATGTATTCTGTTAAAAGTTTTGCATGCACAGGTTTGATCAGCCTTATTGAGTACAAAGTGTTCACATTTAAACATCTGTGGCTCTGGATAAAAACAGATATAAATGAAGCAATCAGTAATATACAGTTAGATTCTAAAGTATTCAAATAGAAAGGCATTTTATGTATAAAATGACTGTGCAAAAGCAGGTGCATTTACTTATCTTTAGATGGCTAACAGTTAACAGTTCTTAGAAACAAATAACGGTGCTGTCCTCTGCACTGTGAAGGCTGCCAGGCTTTATTTTCCAATGATGACATTTCTGTAGCCCTTGACGTGGCACAACTTGTTGCTGTCGAAGTCGACCACCAGCTTTCTCAGCCCAGAATGGGTGGGAGTGAAGTAGATTTTCACCTTGGCATCATCCCCGGGTCCCACTGAGGAGTCCAGTCTGTAGGGTAAATATTTAAATATTAGTTAGATTAAGAGTTTGAGACACACTCAGGGACGGATTTATCACAGCCCTCTGATTACATAAACATTTAAACAATCGATTATCACTGACATATTGTTCCTCTCATGACAGTTTTGACTATTTATGGAGATGATGTGAATGGAGCTGCAGTGATGGAACTCAGCAGAGGACTGAAGGGTATAAAAAATGAGTGTGCTTTCATAACAGTTTGGCCATACAATAGCACTGGCTATGTCAGAATTCAAGTAATTGATTGGCTACTCCTTACTTTACTCACTGACTGAGCCCAAAGTATACAAATAAAATCGTAGAGAGATTATTGTTGAGCAATAACAAGCTACTCAACTTGTATTTAATTACGTGCATTCTGTCTAAATGTCATGTCTGCTCCAGTAAACCCCAGTGCTGTATTTTTTCTTTACCAGTGGGCCCCTGTCATGACTATACAGGGACGCAGCCAGACATCTGGATGATCAGGGCAACAAATCATAAAACAAAATAACACATATCTCAGAGTTTGGAAGTCAAACATTTCCATTACACTCATTTGATGATTTTTAAAAGCCCATAGGAAGCCCATATTGGAGAGGAAATATTTAAAAGATTGGCTAAGTTGTTTTACAGTATCTAATTTATGACCGGTGAGTTGGCGATCTGTGTGAGTAAGGAGTAATATTTTCTAGCTGGATAAGGAGGGTCTCATACAACCTCTCAGAGATGACGCGTCCTCCAGTAAGGTTGGCCCCCTCGATGCTGAAGCAGCAGTTCTCCAGTGTCTCTGGCAGAGGGTTTTTGAGGGTGATTTCTGCAGCCAGCTTCCGGTTCTCCTTTGGTTCACCCAGGATCTACAGAACACAGTCACATTTAGGTGTTACTTCATGAAAGTCTCACTGTAAGTGCGGAACAAGTGCTTGTGCTCCAGTACTGTAATCCTGCACTGATGTAACCATGGTATGGCAAAGCCGATACTGGGCTTTTGAGATCATCATTAAACTTGGCCTAATTACAAAATTTCACTGCTGGTTTTGACTTTGAGATTTGCATTTAAAGGTCCAGTGTGTAAGATTTAGCTTGAGTATGTTTTCTCTAGTATATAATCACTTTAAAATAAGACTTGTGTCCGACAGTAGGCCAGAAGAGACAAACTAAACACTGGCTCTGTAACTAGCTGAACAGCATTGGAGAAACACTGACTAAGTTTTAACACTGACTTTAATCACCTGCTCTGTTTGTTTTGGAGAGGAAGACACCTCTGCAGATAATTCAGCTCCCAGTAAAAACCTCCAGCACAATGAACACTAGAAGAATTCTGAACAGGAGTTCAAGCTTGGTCCATGGGAGAAGTTTTAGCTGGTTGCAATCTGCAGTCCTCACCACTAGATGCCACTAAATCCTACATACTGCTCTTTTAATTAGACATTACATATGGATTTTTTTGGCATCATTAGTTGTCCCAAGTCTGTTTCTCTTGTTGCAAGTCATCGTACTTACTCTGACTTTGATTTCAGGATTATCCAACACGATGTTTCTCACTGCCAGTATTGCGTCTCCAGTGGCGTAGTCCACCAAAAGAGCTGCTAGACGGATTAAGTTGTCCTCAGTGACTGCACCACCATACTTAGAGTAGTTCAGCCTTAGTGGGACTCGCCTCTCTGGAAGAACACATACGATATGCTCAGTACTCACAGTGAAAGTTAAGTGCAGTATGAACATGTGAACACAACGTGGTGACTCGGCTCACCTCCTCCTGGTGACAGTTCAACATTGAGCAGGTCTTTAAAACCACAATTCTGTCCCAGAACTCCGTTGTAGGTCACAGCGCAAGATCCAAACACCAGGCGGCACTTCTTGTCACTTTGCGTGTTGTTTGTGACCAAAGCAAACACGTCGAAGTCGCAGCCCTTCCTCATGTCTGATGTGACCTTGATAGTGAGGTGTAGGCCTTGATTTTGTTGCTGCTGGAGCAGCTTGTTTTGGTGGTTGGCCTTCTCGAAAGTCTCCCGCTCTTCATTAGAGCCTGGAAATATGAAAGCAAGAAAACTTTAAAACAAAAGTCTTAAATTTGACAAGTGTCTGCCATCCAAAATAGTCAATGTCTATATATTTAGCATGACAAATGGTCTGTATTTGTAAGGTAGCATAAACCTGAGCTTCTTAAACAACTACATTAAGAGTAACACAAATACTGACAAGGAATGTAGGAATTTACGCAGCAGGGGCCCTTGTTGTGACCTGCTGGTATGCAGAGAAGCTTTGTTTATATAAGGCCATGTTTTATACTGTCTTGTAGTTATATACAGTATTTATGGTAAGGACCAACTCTAGTGATGTTAAGTCAGCTTTATCTTCATGTACAGTAGATCCAGCAGTGCTCTCTACCTTCAGGGTACTTATAGAGATGAGTGATGTCTTCTCTGGCGTCACTGCCCACACTCTTTGTGCTTATCTTCTGGCCCACCTATTGTAGCGCTAGTGACCCTTGGTGTGCTGCCATCTTTTTTCTTCATGATGGTGATGACATCAGCATTGACTTCAGCAAAGACAAACGGGGCATCATACTTGAACGTGAGCTCACCCTGCTTGATGGCCCTGACAGGGATGGGGCCGCAGCAGTACACTCCTATGGGAAATGGGAAAATGTAGAAACAAACTTGGTGAGGATTTACCTTGATTCAAAATGGCCTCATGGCTTCACTGATGCAGCGTGTTTGTTACCTTCACTTTTCTCCTGAGGTGTTGGGTCACTGGCCTGCCAGCCATTAAAATCAGGTTTAAGGTCAGGCCTGGTCATCCAGTTCTCCACCCAGCAGTGATAATTCCTACAAATGTAAACACACCATCAGCTGAGTTCCTACATTTGATACACCTTCTGTTTTGGCACTTTAATAAAGACATCTGATTACTGCCCTTGTTCTCATGTCACTACCAAAACTGCAGTGAACTGGTTGACTTTAGTTTAGTCACAAATAAATGTCTACTGTGTAAATCTCTACTGTTGGGGTTAGTGTGAAAATAATTTTCATTTCTAACTGTATGGTCAAATCGTAGTCAATAATCAAATCAGGAGGATGCTCCAGACTACAGGAATATGAAGTGCATCTGATTAAATACTGCTCAGTGTATTCTCTGAGAAATCTTTCATTATCTCCACCAGCTGAAATCTGGAGGGGATCATGTGTTTCTCAAATAATTCACAGTAGTCCCAAAAAACTCCTCGTAATGTATTTTAATAAACCTTTATTCTTTTGAATATATAATGTTACCACATTCTAAGTACTATCTAAGCACTGCCTCCTACTGTAGTATTAAATACAAAAACCTCTTGAGTTCTTACCAGATCATTTCTGTAGGGTGACTGGGTTCTCCATTTTCATTGACATAGCGGTGAATCACCAGGTCACCGTTGTTGTCATGGGCTGACAGGTAGTTTGTGACAACTCGGCAGGGGATGCCAAGAGCTCTGGAAACTAACATGGTATAAAGATAACTTACATGAGCGCTGTGATACTAAGAGGAGGAGCAAGATGTATACTGTAACTGTGTGTTTACATATATGGTGTTATGTTGTGTCTGTTTGAGACAAAGCAAGTGTGTTTTCCAGTGATAGGCCACCAGGCTCCACCACGTCCTATCTTACTTGAACAGGCCACTGCAGCAAACACCCAGCACTGTCCGTAGCGAACAGGCTGACAGGCTTGGGTGTCCCAGTTGCGTAGAATCTCCACACTGCCCCTCCAGAACATGGGGCTGACACCTCCTTCATAGCCATCTTGCCATTTTCCCATCACCACCCCTTTGTCGTCATTACAATTCACCTAAAAGGCAAAGGAAAAAAAAAACTGAGACATGAATTCAAAGCTGTTTTATGTTTAGTGTGAAACAGCCTTAGTATCACACACATAAGATATCTATGCAAATAAAAAGTGTAAAGAGGATGGACTTGCCATGGCGCTAAGCACTCTGGAAACATAGATGGGATTTCTCCTCCCTGAGCAGTCTTTGCCAGGATTTTTCAAACATTTCGGATTCATATCCAAAATCCTCAGACAGATGTCCAGGATTCCACTTTCAAACTAGACAGAAAAAAACGGCACCACTGATTAGTTGTTCGTCACTGATGCAAGTATAGAGGTGGAAAAATAATCAAAAGAGAGATCCAGGGCTAAACAGGTGCTAAGAGATAGCAAATCTGATGTGTAACTCTGCCATGCTGTAAAGCTCAACAGATGCACAAGTAATGCACTGCTAATGCCAGGCTAATCAAACTGTATTGGATATCAAAGAAAAGGCTGGGAAGAATAACAGTCCTCTTACTTTATCAGACTCAGGCTGTCCACTGTCAGATATAAATATCTCAGTTCATTTCAATGTCAAATGTTAAGAAATTACAGCTTGTTTATAGTTATGCAACTCATCATAAATCACTTGATAAATGGACCTCTTCCTGTTATCAGAATAAGCATGATTTGAACTCCTTCACCAGTCTGGCACAATGTTGGCTCGCCTGGTGCACTATGGGTGTGAGATCAAGTGTTGGTGTTGGTACCTGGCCAAAGTTCCAGGGAGTAGGGATGGGATGTTTGTAGCTGCCTCGAAAGATGATTCCATCCTGAGAAAGGACGTACTCTGCCAAACTCTGCTCATTGTCCAGATATACTGCATCTCCTGTTGCAGAGGGACATCATAAACAATACATTAAATGTCCTAATACATGTCCTAAGTGGACCGTGAGTGGCAGTATCGGTCTTTATTTACTGGTAAAAACACATATACTCTCATCCTGCAGATGATGAAGTTTATTCGTAGCATTCTCATCAAATTTGAAACTTCTACTTAGTGTAAAGCTGTGGTTCTCCAACTTTTTGTGCCAATGGTAAGCCAAAATCTCAAGGCACACCTGTATGTACATATCTGTACACCGTCACCTCTATAATGTTTGTTATGACTCTTATCACAACATACGACAATTAAAAATAAGAGAAAAAAGACAGGTAGCTTTCATAATACTGTCCACTGACACTGACTGTCCACTCATGGCTTTCTCTTTTAAATGTTATCATCCCACACACTGGCTGCCAATCAGGGCTTTTGATGCGTCACACACTTATGATTACCACATGTGAATGGCAACAAATGAAGGTTTTTTTTTTAATTAAATTCAATTAAATGACATTTTTTAGCTAGAGTTTGCCTCTTAATTAGTAAATGAATGCACACAACATACTGATGCAGTCAACTAAAAATTCACTCATAACATTTTGTATAAGCCTAGTTGAATATTGCAATAATAATGCGTGGTTATCACAAAATCCCATGGCACACTTGGATTGGCATCACAGCAAACCAGTGTGCTGTGACACACCACTTGAGAAACACTGGTGTATAAGAGTAGTTTGCCATTTTGAGAAACATGCTCATTTGCTCTCTTGCCAAGAGTTAGATAAGAAGATACATTTCTATCTCATATCTTCAGTAGTATTAAACTACAGCCAGAACCTGATTAACTTACCCTAGTATAAAGACAGGAGGCAGAGGGAGACATCTAACCTGGCTGTGTAAAAGGTAATGTAATCAGCCTGTATTGTAAGTTCACTATTTGCTGGTTGCCTTGTGACCTCACAGTGGGGCTGGGTAATACACTGATATTACATTGATATCGTGATATGAGACTAGATGAGCCCTACCTCACAGTGATGAGAGGACCTCAGGAAGTTATTATTCTCAGCCAAAAAATAAGCTGATAAAAACATGATTTTTGTTTGGATTAAATATATGAGTCATGACATGTTTATTAGTAAGCTTTAGCGGTGCTGGTACAGTAGGCATATTTCGTTACCCTCAGGCAGAGCCAGGCTAGCTGTTTCCCTCTGTTCCCATTCTTTATGTTCAGTTAAACTGGCTGCTTGGTTTAACCTCATATTAACCAGAAAGATATGGGAGTGGCACAGTGTAGAACAGCGAAAATACACGAATCATATTTCCCAAAATGTTGAACTATTTTTTAAAAATCTCCCAATAATTATTAAACTATACAACTACCACCCCCTGTATAATCTCCTCAGCACTGCCCCTGAATAGCTTCTGTCATAAGCCCACTCTGGAATGAAACATGATCATCAAGGCACTTTGTAGCTGAAGATCGCTACACAAGATCCACTACACGACAGCTTGACGTATGGTCTGTTTACCCACCTGAGCACCAAGGGTTAAAGAGCAGGATAAACTCAATCCGCCCTGATCGCCCCAGGGTCAGGGTGTAGCGGCCTATAGGCGCATCAGGAGCAGAGCAGATGGACAGGGTCACCATTTCCCCAGGGGGACTGGTGACAGCAGCGCTCCAGCGGGAAGTGTCAACGTTGGCAGAAAGACCAAAGGAGGCCCTGGTGCCATACTGTTCAGAGGGTTGAGGACCTGCATGTAACAGAGAATATGTTTAGAGCCCAGAGATTACACGTGGGAAAATGCCAAGGGAACTTGCTGAAACAGATGTGTCTGGGGACTGGAAACACGCAGGGTACATTTTCACTGTTTTCTCAACCATGCCTAAATTTAGCTCAAACATGTCTGTTATCTGCTTTCATGCATCGACAGCATAACTGTGTAATGGCACCTAATTATGAGCAAAATTGTTTAGGACTCAAGTCTCCCTCAGTTCAGATTCTGGTAAGTCTGGTAAGCTACGGGAACTTAAAGGGACAGTTTATGTTAAAATCAGAAATGCATATTTCACCTCTTACTTCTAGTGCTATTTATCAGTCTAGATTGTTTGGTGTGAGTTGGTAAGTGTTGGGGATGTCTGACTTCTCTCCAGTATAATGGAACTAGATGACACTTGGCTTGTGCTGCCAAGCACCAAAAAATTACATTTGAAAAAGTGAACAGCAATGTCCCTTTCAAGAAATCATGACCTGGTTACTCAAGATAAGTTAGCAGTTTCAAGTAGGAGCTATTTCTTTCTACCAAACTACACCCGCCACCATGTCAACGCACATATGAAGTGTGCATCTACTGCTAGCTCATGTAGCACCACTAAGCTAGCTAACATTAAAGCTCAGCCGCAAAGGATGTCAGTTAATATTTAAATCTCATGCTGTCATGAGCACAAGCCTCTCATCCATGAGTAGATGCACTGTTCCTTCTGCGCAGTGATACGGTTGCCAGGTTTAGTTCAGCAGAGAGTTAATAGTTCCTACAGACATCTCTATGGCTGATATCTCCAACACTCAGCTACTCACACAGTAATAATCTAGACTGATACATAGCACTACAGGTGAGAGGAAACATATGCATTTTTGATTTGGGGGTGAACTGTCCCTTTAAAATCATGTGCGTTCCCTTCAGTCTAAACAGTCAGTTCTTTTACATCTTCCACCTGGTACAGCCAACCAAACCCTGGCAGGTGGCCTCCCTCTGACTGGGTGGGATTAAAGGCCCTACTCCATTAAAATACACTTAACTTTCAAAGTTTGATAATGTTATCTATCATTATACACATGCTTTCCTGTTGGCAAGCAACACTTCCTGTTTAAACAGTTGGATTTGATGGCAAGTAACAGCTGTCTTATCATACTCGACATGAGAAGTTTATCCAAATACGAACTGAGGAGAGTAGACAGATGGTTTTACAGTGTTTACGGGGTTTTCTGACAGCAAATGTGTGAGAATACAGTATCTGGAGTTCCCAACAATAACAGTTAAGTCCATGAACAAGCGCAGAACAATACGGGAGAAGCCGAGGCTAACAATGGAAAAAACAACATAACATCTTACAGCTACTGTAAGGGCGCTCATTGTGAAAGCCAGTTGCAGTACCACTGGAAAGTGAACAAGGGAAAATGACTCCCTTTTCCTTTCCACAGACATTCCTGCTCCTTTCCCCTCTCTCATCTTTGAAATCACAATAGGTAGCAAAGAAAATATTCTCTGTGCAAACACACAGTAGGTTCAAGTGTGACCCCAACTTCCTGAATGTGAGTGAAGTGAGAGTGGCGGTCATTTACTTTTCCAAATGTGCTGATGCAGTTACAAACTGTATAATATAACAAATGCACATGAACACATTGCATAAAGTGCCAGTTACTACATGGTTCAAAAAAGATGTAAAAATAAAAAGATGAAGAATGAGAAGCACCTGTCTCTGCGATGAAATCAAGAGAGCTGACTCCTGGTTGGTAGCTTCCAGAGCGAAGGTACAGGCTGATTGAGAAAGGCTGGCCTCTCCTTACAACCAGACGATCTACGCCGTTGAGATCAGTGCGATGGTCCATGTTGTTGAACTCACACTCCAGGTTCCAGCGGTCGATGTCCAGAGCTTAAAGGAAGAGGGGGCATTTAAAAAATACAGGAAAATTAAATTAAAAAACATCTATTGCCTATTTCTGAAATGTACAACATAGATGCAGAACAATCATCATCTTATAGATTTAATTATTATCCTTTCAACATGTCTGTACCTTGAGAAAAATTTGTCTTTCTAGTCAATATATTACAGTATTTAAAAATTTAAGGTAAATACACACATTGGTTAGTTTTCTACAACAGATGCATAAAATGCTACATAGCAATTAAAGTGGTATATCTTCATATTCATCAAAACGTGTAGACCATGTACATCTATTTATAAATTAATAGGAGGATAGTGTATATGTTTATGGAGAACTTTTAATGCCACAACATAGTTTTAATGAAGTGCAAGTTGTAAAACTTACAGCTGTATAGGGTAAGGGATATTTATAACAATTAACAAGGCCAAACACTAACTTTTTTATTGCTGATATGTGGTGAAATAACCTCGAACCTGTGGTTAACTGGTCTAGATTTCTTGTTATGGCAATGAATGTGGTTTTTATATTTTCTAAAAGTGAACTGCTTTCCTACACGAAGCTAATTTCAATAAACAGACTTTTATTATAACTTTATTTTCCTGAGTGATTAAAAAAAAACAAATGTTTGTTTGTGAGATCTTCAAAGCTACTGCCAATTCTGTGGACTTTGGAATGAAATGGTCGACCGCGGGACACTTGAAGTCATTTATGGTATCATCATTTAGTTTCATGGGGATTTCTGTATGGATTTAACAAGAGGTAAACACAGACAGAGAGTCACTCCTTGTGAAATGTGCAAATACACAACCACTCCTTCTCTCCAGGGGCACGTTCTGACTAAGTGAATCCCACCCTTTGATTTCCTGTTTATAGGAAAAGTAAGGGTCGCCCTATATAATGCCTCCACGGTCCTCCTGCTCCATGACATGTCAGGAGGTTCACCTCTCCCCATGTATTATTCCATGGTGTTAAGAAAAGCTCTGGAAGCAAGCATGAGGTGGAAGTGTCAAGGCTAGGCGAGACTTGAAGAAACAAAGAGACCAAGCTACAAAGACTTCCTGCTGTTTTACGTGAAGTCCCTCATTCCTGAGTGTCTCTCTCAGCTCTGATGTTTTACTGATCTCGACCTTGGTTCAGTTCCTAATTAAAGACATGTTAGTGTTACTAATTGAGGGCAAATGCCTTAAAGATGCAGCGCCACCTATTCTGGGACAGCGGCAGTCAGAGGATTATGAGGGATTTGCTGCTCAGCCTGTGCATACGCTCCAGTCATTTAGCTCACATTTGATCTGTGCAAATATCAAATACATATCGGCATAGCATTGGAGCACCGATGCAATTTAGCAGTTTGTTGAGGGGACATCTGGGGAAAGAAATATCTCACTTGGGTCCAAGAAATTCTGATTTTCTTCCTTTTTTGCTTTTTGAAGAGTTTTACTGTACTCGTACCTCACGGTGAGAGAGTCCAATAAAACAGATCGTCAGCTTACAGAATGTGAAAACTATTACAAAGATTAATAACATATGACTGCCCGAGACCCAAAACCTTCAGAAACAAGAGGCGAATGGCACAATGGGACACTGACATCATGTTTTCTGTCGTAATTTGGGGGTCTATGTGGCCACATAATTGACATATAAGAGAATGAACTTTGTTTTTCCCCAAACCACAGTGGAACAGCATGTGTCGTGCAAGGTGAAGCAGTTGTGGTATAGCAGATGGTATTCATGTGATGTAAAGCCAAACTGAATACATTTATTATGCAAGGGTTACGTAACTTGCAGCAGCACAATGCTCTAATATGAAATGCATGGGCAGAGATTCCACTGCCATGACCCTGCCCTCCTCACTACCCTTCACATACTGTACACTCCCACGCTTCTGTCCCACTTTACCAACCATCATCTACACCACACACAGAGGGACTGTCTCAGTAAACCACACTGAGGCCAGTATAAGCCTAATAAGGGCATTAAAACAAGAACTAGCTGGTGTCAACTGGGTAGTCGCTGGTACAGTAAACACTATTTTAATCCTAAAAAAAAACATGTGCAAACATCCCTGAAAGGAGTTTTCAGTCTTGCAGGTAACACCCATGCTGACTTCAGAGCTCCATCACGAACACTTTCTATTTCAACTACTGTAAATGCTTTGTAAACTCCCAACAGCTGGAAAACAGGCAACACTGGTTTAAATATGTGCTGTTTATTCTACCTGTAAGTTCTGCAATGATGTCAGCTTTGCTCATATTTGTACTGGTGTGTTGCTTGTTGCTCTAATTAACATCTTACTAACATCCTGTGATTATGAAGCTTAAATCCGGCAAATAGCAAAAGCATTTCTTTCATGACTTCAAACTAGCCTGTTCCAGTTCCTAGGTTTAGAGATAAAAACACAACCTACAAGTGAAAATTGCATGCATCTTCTGCCATAAAATGTCCAACAGCCCTCCTCAGATATTATTGGCATGTTAAACATTACACACAGGTTGAGATGATTCCTGAAAGTTTGACTTCTTTTCCTGTTTGGGAAGTTTTGAATGTCTTTACAAGGGCGTAAATGTAAACTATGTGTATGGTGGTGTGAGTGTGCCTGTAAAGACAGCAGCACTGTGACCGGCTCTGGCTCCAGCTGCTTTCAGCTGCTATAATAAGGGTCCCGGGGCAACAATCATCTGCTCACACATGAGGGTGAAACATTTTTTAGATGCATTGGTCTTCAGAACCTCAGAAAAGTTTGTCCTGCAGCTTTGAAACCAGCTAGCACAGGGTGATGGCATGTTCAGGCTGTGGTAACTTTGTTATTACCAGATATCATCTTTAAACCATGCTTAATGACAAAAGTGTTGCAGACTTAGTAAAAGTTTGGTCATTAACTCCTCAGTCAGTGACTAGAAAAACTACACAGCATCAAAAATACACAGAGAGTGAGTTATATATAAAGTTGCATTAACAACCATATTAGGAAATAGTGGGAAGAATTCACTACAGCAAAATCCTAGGGGATCTGACTGTGGAATAAATAGCCTGCATGCAGATTATAACACTATGAATCATCATTTATGTATTTCTAATCATTTAGCTGGTTTTAAACAACTATTCGACTATTATTATTAGTTTGAAAATAGTTTCCACTTGTCACTTAAACTAAATATCACCGGCAGTTTACAACAGGTCTGCTTCAAAATAAAAGAAATGAGAGTAGAACTTACCTTGAGCCATGTCTGCTGCTGTGTTCTTTGGTTAAACTGTGCTTTCAGTGAATCTCCTGCTCACAGAGGGATATTGTGTCAGTCCTCGCCGTTATCTCGCTCTTATTTGTAGTCCCCCCTCGTGCCAGTCAGTCTGGTGGTGGGCGTGACGCGACCCTTCGCTACACAGAACGCACCCTTGCCGCGTGTGCTGACGCGCGCACGTTACGTTATAATCACTGTAGCGTACATCCCCCGTGATTCATTAGAAGTTGGTAGCTAAGAACGATGACTTTGTGTCATTGCGTCGTTACCACACTTTGTGAGCTTCTGTGGAAAAGTCAGGACAGAAGAACAGTGCAGCAGTGACGGAACATTTGGTGCCCAAGGCAATGCAAATTCAAATGAACAACCTAGCTGACAAGAAAAAAAAGTGTTTTAGAACATTCATTTAAATCAATATTTAATAAAAAAAGAATAACAAATTCACTAGTTCAGAGGAGTAAATGATAAAAGTATTTATGGTATTGTAAAGTAATAAAATATACAAATTAATTCTCTAATTGAACAAGAGCTTTTGAAATTCTGTGGCAATGTTACCAGTGTTTAAAATAACAATTTTGCCAATAGCAAATGTTTTTATGTTGGTGTTTCTTTGGTTTTTTTGTCATGTATTCTTCTTTTGTTCTGATGAAACACTGAAATCTACATTATAAAGAAATAAATGAACAGTTTTAAAGTCATTCAGCTCTTCATTACACTACATTTGACTGAGCACAAATTCAATAACACACATTTATGAAATACGCTTTAACATAACCTTCTTTCACATGAAAAACATCTTTTAAATAACGAGAAAAAGGCTTTTAACTATATATGATACATCATAATTTCCTCTCAAATATCTATTTTATATTTCTCTGAAAACATCAACAAATTTCTCCTTCAAACAGCTGGATTTATTCAAGTTTCTCACCCAGAGACATTTTACAAGATGACATTGAACACATCATGAGAACATTATGATTTACCTTCCTCCAACAGGCGACTAATTTTTCCTGAACAGAGCTTGAAGGCTTCACAATGTAAACCAACACAACCTCTGTGAGTTTGTTGCACCACTGGCTGCTTAGAGGTAACAATAACTAGCTGCTAACTGCTAACAGCCAACTTAACTAGCTCTCCTCCTGATGATTTCATGTTCCATCTCTCCACATCCTTCTGACATGATAACGATAGAGCGTGTTTCGGGGTTCACGTGATGTCGGATAACTCACTCATCTCCCCTAGTGAGCAGGTAAAGTGTAACAAGCTAGGGAGGGGGGCCAGGGGGTGGCAGGAACTCAGAAAAAAAGCCTCCCTATTATTTAGTAGGCTTTGCTATGTAGTTATGTTGTTGTCCCCATTTGTGGCGCCTCTACGCCCCTTAGCACTGGCCTATACTGCTTATGCGAGGGGCCAGCAGCACTGGGGCACAGTGTCATGAGCTAACATGGTGGTATGGAAACCATAGGCAGGTCACTAAATTATGTGGTATTGTTGGGTGCAGAAGGTTGAACCAGTACTGTTATGGTATAGTTTCACTGAGGTTTTGAAAAGTGGCACACCCCAAAATTTTTCATAGGGGTGGCCAGATGGGACCACTGAAAATCCTGGGGTGGCACACCAAAACCAAAAGCTATGACCAAATAAAAAAAAAAAAGATTATACTGTTTAAGTATAACGTAACTCTACTGAAAAATAAGGCAAACAAAACTAGACGTTAACAAACTGACCCAGTATATACTCACTGATCGACCACAAAGAGGAAAACATACATAACTATGACTATGGCCTTCTGCATAAAACCAGACACCACCCTCAGCCCCATCTTTTGCCAGCTCCAGCCAGGAAATGACTTCAGGTTACTCAAAGACAAATAGAAATGAATTAATAACTCACAAAAGCAAATGGCAACAAAACAAAAGCAAATAGCAAAATGACAAACAATGCGAACTAAATGTGCGCACTGTATCTGGAAAACTGTGTGTTGTCAAAGTGCTAATAAAGTTTAAACTAAACTGGCGTGTGTATTTTAAGTGACCACAAATTAAAGGTAACTGAGCCTGTGGTAATGGTGTTCGTAAGTCATTCAACCTTTAGTGTGGCTTTGAGCGACAGCCATCACAGGGGATCCATTGTCCTTTAAACAGGCTGGTTGTCCTAAACTTTAAAAAGACAAATATACAGCTTTATTTTGAAGGAGTACAATGATTTTTCCAAGGAACAAAACATTTACTAGGAACAAGCCTTATTAGTTTAGGAGAGATTCTTGGGAACCCATTTTTATTTAGATATGTCTTAAGGTGAGGTATTGTCAACAAATCCCATGAAAAGACATAATAAAAATTTGATTCATCAATCCTAAATCAAGCATTGCCCGTGTGCTCAAAGCATGTAGCTTATTCATCAGCATCACAGACATCAATTGATTTTTTCAGGGAGTTTTTCCTCATCCGTTGTGAGGGTCCAAAGGACAGAGGGATGTTGTATGCTGTAATTGTGATTTGTGATATTTGGCTGAATTCTCCTAAAAACTAATTAAAAACACAAATGAGCCACATGTCACACTGGGTGACATGCTCCTTTATTATCATGAACATGGGAACTGTGGTTTGAGTAAATCCCTCACAGCACCATCCTGATGCCATAAATACTGACTGTACTTATCACCCATTTTTAAAGATTTATATCCTCAATACGGAATGAACAATATAAAAAATCTCAATAGGAATGGAATGGTTTTGGTCATTTGCTGACAACCCAAAAAATATAGAATAATACCAGCGTTAACCTTTAAGTCATTTAATCTGTCAGGCCAAAGGTGATACATCACAAAGAAAATGTGTACTGGTGCACGATGAGGTGAAGAGGGAGGTGTGCACAGGTTCTAGTGCAGAAAGGAGCATTGTAAAAAAAAAACAGCTTCTGAAGTCACTGCTAAAGTTTCGTTGTTTCTCTTTTTGGGCACATGAATTAAAAACCCTGCCAGAGCACTTGTCCTGTGCTCAGTACCAACAGTTTCCACTATAAAATTTGACAACAGGTACCAATTATGCACCAAAAGTAAAGTCAATAGTGGATTTGTAATTGTAACAGTGTCAATAAAAGTAGAGGATGAAGCCAGCTGTACGGTCTGAAGCACTCTGGGCAGACTAGTATTAACCACAAACATGCGTCTTGGCTCCAGAGTTGGGCATTACATCAGGAAAGTGAATTCAGTGATTAACAGAAGTAAAACCAAAGCCAGAGCTCCGTCCAAACCTCACAGTGGAAATGAGTGAGTGCCCCTGCCAAGGCAGACTTGGCTTCAGAGAGACTGTTCAATCTATTGCCTGGACTCACTTCCAGATTTCATAATAAATGTGTGTGTAAAAACAAAAAGAGGGATGAGGGGTGTCTTTGAAACTTGTACATTCAAAGCATAGGTAGATAATGAGACCATGGGCCCCTGGGCACAGATATGCAAAGAGCCCCATCACCTCTCCGACATAGGAGCAAGACACACAGACTTAGAGGTAGTTTTGTGTCTTTTTTGGTTGCTTTGTGTCTCTGTAGTCATTTTGAGTCTCTGTGTGGTTGTCTTGCCTGGTTTTGTAGGTAGTATGTGTGCATTTTTGCATCTCTTCATGTCCCTTTGTTGTCATTTTGAGTCTCCTCCTGGTCAGCATGTGTGATTTTGAAAAGCATTTTGCAGGTGAAGGCAAGGGGGGCCCCTGGGTCTGTGCCCGATAGGGCCGTTCAGTAATCCATCCAAGATCCAAAGAATGTTCCATGAAGATGATTAAAGAGAAGTTTAACTCCTCCATATTTCAAAAATCATGGCCTTTGACATAGAGGGAGGTACCTGTTAAGAGCAATTCAGGATAAGATTTCCTTTTAAAAACGATTGTTAGTAGTTACACCAAATGTCTGTGATACAGTAAGGTGAGACTTGACGGCTACCATGTTTCATTTTCTTCTCTGCACATTTTAAAGGTCAGTGATGTGGAAAAACCAAGTCATTCCCTACATTTCATGCTGAAAGTTTTATTTGCTTTTTTTCTTATTTACCTGAAATACAGAAAACATGATGTACTGATGGTTCATTTGTTTTCATTTAATCAGGGAAATACATCTGTAAGGCATATTGCAGCATAAATCACATCTATGTATTACATATGAATTGCTGTGCTAATGCCTCATCAGCGCTAGTAATGGAGCTATTAGGAAAATGCTAATTAAAAACACATATCAACATCATTTGAGGTTAGACATTTTGATGTGAATGTGAGCATGTTGGTTAAAGTAAAAACAAACATATCAACTTCCTCCTATTGTGTGTCAGAGGGTATTATGGTTGGCGCGGCTGTCGCAAAGGTAACCAGGTCGTTTTCAGCTTCTCTCTAAAGCTTTGCACAACCACAATTTCCACAGTTCTTCGGTTATTCCACCGTCCGCCATGTCTGCAACTGAGGATAACAAGGAACTTACATTGAGACTCTTTGGTAAATGGGGATAGCTACCAATAGCTAACAGGAAAAACAAAAGCGCAATCCTCTTCCTGTTTTGGTTGCAATGGTTGACACTCTTCCTTTCTGCCGTAAATTGAGTATTCAGTTTCCCGCAGATCATACACCATGGCAGACATTATTGCATAGAGAAAGCGAGGCTTATAGGGAACATTGCATTGAGCAGTCAGTGTTTACTTCCTAATGATAAGTCAACACAAAAAACTTGTTTACGTCCACTTTAAGTTTATTGCAAAAAAATATTGTGGTGCAAGTAAAAACACATATTAAAGCCAAAACATTCACTGCAAAAGTAGTGTAGTAACATGTTAGATTATACAAAACAGTTAATGAAAAGAAAGGACAGGGTGAATGTGTTTTATTTTCAGTGGAAATAAGTAAGAAATGTGTATGGTAATGAAGTCTGATAAATATGTACACAAGTCAATACATATAGGACGGAAAAGATGGCATCATGAAGTCTACTCTCGTTGTGACATAATTCTTCACAGACCTCCACAAGATTTTAATAAACCCCTCTGGGATCAGGAAGAGGCACATCAGGATTATTCAGCCACATTCTTTGACTACTGAAAGGTTTAGCATTGTGTTATAAATAGTAAAACCGCAGCATATCTATGATACTTTGCATAAGCTATGAAAGTAGACTGATTTACAGTGCACTATGAATGCCATGTCAGTTACGCATTTTAGAAATGTATCACCGTTTAAGTACAGTACATTCACAGACACTTTCCGACCTATTGTTTTAGTGGTGAGATTAAAAAAAGAATATTTACAGAGTGGTAATGGATTACAGTAACAGCTGGTATAACAGACGGCTTTTCTTGGGTTGCCTCCAAATCTGTAGAAAAAAGGAAATCTTTAAACTTTCCAGACAGTTTATAAGTAATACACACATAATAACTAACTCATCAAAAACTAGTCGTATTATATACAAGGTTAAGAAAGATGGGTGATGTATAATTGCACTACACTCACCTTGTACCGTATCATAGGTCAGACCTCAGTGGATTTTCCAACACCAGTGGTCTGTGCCTGAAAGATTCATGAAGACAGTATTAATTTAATATTAATCCCAACAGAAGATTAATTATTGATATGCAGAGATCTCAGAGAATAGTTTTTTAAGTAATTTACTTTCAGGTTGCATTAGGTATTTTGTGTCCTTAATGTTTAACAAGCAACAACCTCTGGGGCTAAAAAAAAAAAAAAGTGCCAACAACTGCAGTTCCTCAACTGGCCACTTGAGGCTGAGTCAGTTCCCACAGAGCCCCATTTAAAACACCCGACTTTACAGCAATAATAAACATGTTTACAGCCTGGAACAAAAAACAGATTTGGTCTCCATTGCTAATTTCCCTGTTCATGACAACTGCACGGCGGATTAATTTTTATATAACTCACCCATTTAATTTTTTTTAAATGGTGCTGTTAGTTGACAAGTCACTACCATGGCGACAAACCTGGTCAGGGAATGAAACCATGGCGTAACCCCAGATTCACAGCATACAGGTGTTGCTATTTCCATGTGTTTTCAGTTCAGAAAAGTTGATTCTAATGTTTTGGTTGCTTAAAAAAGTCTTGCTCAATGTTTGGTTTTACTAAAAGGCCCTCTAAATGTCAGATACCCAGTTTTTCCAGTGAGTAGCCTACATTTTGTTTTAGTGGTTGCAAGCCACAGTTATCTAAGTTAATGTAATCACAGTTAACGTAAATGCACCTTGCTAACCAAGCTAGCAGCTACCATCAGAGTTATATCTACCCACTTGTCCAAATATGGTCACCTCTAGCTCCAAAACTCCAATATAGTGACAGCCAAAATGCCAAACTCGACGTTTAAACCACAAACAAATGGGTGACGTCACAGTGGATACATCCATTATTTTATAGCCTGCAGTCTATGGTTTTTAACCACATGAACAACTATTCAATCACTGGTTGTGCACTGTGTACTGCACCTTGCCACAGGGCAGATCCTTGGCCTGGTATTGTGGTTTGGTCTTGGGCTTTGGTGCAACTGGTGGTTGGGTTTTTTCTGGGGATCCTGCCAGAGCATTTGGTTTGTGGAAGACCGCAGAGGCTTCAGAGCCGTGAGCAACCACTGCTTCCTTAACAGTGATCACAGAGGCAGAGACTGAGGAGGTTTCCTCCGCCTCTCCTCCAATAGCAGAGTGGTAGCTGTGACTGGAGCTGCTGAAGCCACTTACACTGTCCCCCGAAGACTCGGAGCTGTCCACTGGAAACAAGAGAAGGCTTGATTACACACATGATCAATGCATGAATAATAGATGAGTGATACAATCTAAAATTTCTTTACTGGAAAGCCAAGATTCAAACAGTGTGGCAGCAATCAATGCCCCTTCTCATATGCCCTTGGATGCCTTTAAAAAGTATTTGACCTTTGACCTCTGACCTAGTTGGAGGGGAATAAAACTGTAAAAAGTATTTTCAGGCTCGAAACTTGACACTCAGCAGCCTCAGTGAAGCTGTTCAGGGGCCATCAGTAACACACTGTCATGGCAGTGGGAGGTTCCTGTGTATATAATTTCATCTAATCCTCTTGTCCATTTCCAATATATAGTAAACAACATTCTAATCATATAACATTTAAGACCATATTTGCTCAGCTGGGCACAGTAAACTCACACAATAAGTTGTGGCTCCCACTCTCATGGTCCAGGTCATCTTCCTCCAGAGCTCCAGGAGGGGATACATATCCTCCAAGGCCTCCTGAAACCACCCTCCGCTTTGGCCCACACAGGTATCCCACAGGGGACAGGGAACCTCTACCAGAGGAAGAGGAGGAAGACGAACTGCTTCCTGAACCAAGAGATTTTGGCCGACCCCCAGGAAGCCCGTCCTGTGAACCACATGATCCCACAGAGGACAGCACCCTGTTTTCTGCAGGGACCAGGTGAGAATACGTTTTATGAGTGAACGTGTGATAAGCTGGAAAAAGCCATCACAATGGCTACTGACTAAAATGAAAGTGATAAATAAATAAGTAAACCTGTTTTACCAGCAGTCATTGCTTACCTCTTCCCATCAGTACATAGTTGACAGCTCTGTCATTGATAGCTGCATCACTGGGCTGGATATCCATGAAAGGCTTGTTTCCAATACCCATGAACACTCTTTCCTGCATACGGACCTCTAAAAAAACACATGTGAAATCATTTCTTTAACATATTTTAAATTAAAGACATGACAATAAGCACATTCAAGTTGAATACACATCACATGTTGCTGTCACATACTTTGAAAGCCAAAAAAGAAATGCAGCGCAACACATTAACCTCACACACGTTACTATATGATGCTGTAATGTAGTCTGTAATCTGAGCATCAGCAGTGTGTGATTATGTGTCTGTGTGCATTTGTACCTCTGTTGTGTACTGCCTGCTCCCACAGGATCCGCTCCAGGTCCTTGGTCCAAGCCTCCTTCACCTCCCGGCTGACTGCTTGAAGTGTGTATGTGTCCTGGGTTTTCCTCTTCCTGAACCAGATCTCGAAACACAGGCCACTGTCACCACTGTTTTGGGTCATGCCTATATCTGACGTCTAAATATAAACAAAGATCGTGTAAGATAGTTTAGAATATGGCAAGCAGTTTGGTAAGTTTGTCAAAACACAGGCAAGAATCCAAGACTGTAGTAATTAGGCTTGTGGAGTGTTATACAGTACAGTGTGTCACAAGACCTATCAAACTGCTGGATAGTACGGGATAAAATAAATGTTATGTGAGTGGTTGGAAAAGAGTGAATCTCATGAGCAGAGGTGGACCAGCCACCTGAGGTACAATGAGTTTGGTGGTTAGCTTCTGACTGTTTTGCATAAGGTTGCAGTTCAGAGTTTATCCATGGTGCTAATGGTTTCATTCTCAGAAAGGTGGTAGTCTAATATATACTCTATGCTACTGTACTATAAAATAAGGGGAAAGTACTTCAAATTGATAAAATTATTCATTGAAACTGATTCTACAGCCACATGTCTCTAAGTGAAATAAGAAAAATTAAATGTTTCACTGACGTATTTGAGGATTCAATTTTTTATACTACAGGAAGACTTCATCCACTAAGTGACTTTTTTATATCAATTACTCATCCTGTGTTACCTTGAATTTATGGGGAAAAAAACATATTTCTTGCATGCCTCAATGGTGAACAAAGAATTCAAAGCATCTGTTAAAAAACTCTCACACAACTCCTGCAGTGTAGTCCAAGTCTCATTTATCAAGTGGTTTGCTCAGTTCTTCCCAAACACTTTTGCTAAAATCTCACCATTTAAAAGACTTCCACACACCAGTAGTGCATCTGGGCGAGCATGTGTGTTTGAACTTTGCTTTTGCATACCAATAAGTTGCCGAGGGGGCTACTCACCCATGAGTGGGAATGTTTTTGTGGAAGTGTTTTAAATACTAAGGTTTTAGCAAAAATGCATGTGTTGAAAGAACTGAGCGTAAGACTGGTTTATGAAACTTCGATTATACTGCACGAGTTGCGTGAGAGTTTGAAAACTGATGTTTTGAATTGAATGAATTATCAGTAAATCAAGAATGTTCGCCATTTCTGGATTCTTCGCTCACCATTAAGGCATGCGAGAGTCACATTTTTACCATGAATTCAAAGTGACACAGTAGTTGTTGATAAACAAATGGTTTGTGAGTGAAATATTTCTTTAAGTTTAATATGTTGCATGAGGCCAAAATGTCCTAGGTAAATTTCCATGTCCAGTGCTCCTCCTAATGGAAACTACATTTTCTCTGTAAATGATGAGTAAATGCATTACATGGTTAAAGTAAGTGTCACTTTCTGTGTAAGTATCCTATGTAGGAGGTATCCTTTTACAAAAGAGGAAGTGGTAGCAATGCAAAATTGTTCTACTACTCTTATTGCTTAATTTCCTGGTCCTACTGATACATCTGAACGTCAGCTGACATTGTGAATGTAGCAATATCCGTACCTTGAATGACTGCTTGTAGATATATGTTTCATTTCCCACGTCCGTCTTTCTGGTTTTGCTAAAGAGAACGAGTTCTTGGAAGAGGAAAATGTGGCGTAAACATTTTTTCTTCCTGAATGTAACCAAGAACTCATCCTGGCGTATCAGCTGGCCCTGCTCCTTCAGATTAACCTGCAGTACACAGAGGGAGAGACTGGATGTCATGTACTGTGGTTAGGAGAAAGTACTTTAGTATTACAGTTCCTTTAGCATTAATATATACAATCAACCTTTCCTGCTTCCAGCTCCATTCCCTCTATCTCTGCCCTCCAGATATTAGAGCGCCAGACCATCATCCCCCACACACACAACACCTCCCTTTACATTCCATGGAACAGATGACAAAACTATTATCTTTTCCCTCTACTTTATTTATCTATCTCATTCATCCCCATCCCACATTAACCAACGGTATTGCACAAATATAAATCACAATGATAAATGTTTTGAAGAATACTCCTCCTCCCCCACACTGTACACATCATCCTCACGGAAAAATGCCCTAGCCTTGCCTGTACCTGTTTCCTTACGCTACCAAAGGTGTTGCTCAGTGCTGGGTGAGATAAGTCATTCTTATCTTACAGTACGTACACTATCTGTACAGCATACCTGTGTATGTACTGTATGTACTATATAAAAGACATGAAATCCTCCGTTGTAGTAATCTTGCTTGACATTTCAGTGTACAAAATAACACAGAGGGTAAAAGAAACAAACTGTCTTACATCACACTGGTGGATGGCGTCCATAGCCAGCAGGTTGTTGCCGTGGCGGAGCTGGAATTGGATGACCTCCAGGGCGGCCTTGACCTCCGCCATCTCTCTGATTTGCCCTGGACCGCACTCCCTCACCATGTCCTGCAGCAGCAGGCTGTACTTACTGATCCGTTGCACGGGCTTCAGCAAGTACGACCACAGGTCCATCTTATCCCCCAGCTTCAGCTGCTTTTGCTGGTGTATGAGGAGAGCAGACAAAGCACTCGGTAAACCTGCAGGTTCACAGGCAGGGGCAGTGAAAGAAACACTACAGCACATATTAAGTGGGCCACATACTGTGGAGGTATACCCAGAAGAAAGACACTTTTTTTGGCCTAGCCAGGCAAGCAACTCCATTGGAATGAATGGGCGCCATATTGTAGTCTGGTGTCTTGTTGTCATACATCTTTGTTTCTGCCTCATTGAAAAGTTTTGGAGTTTTGGTTGCTTGGAACATTACTGGGACAAAAACAGGACCAATACTGCATGGCAACAAATAAATGATAATGTTGGCCTGCCGGGTACATGGTCTCTCCAATATCCACCCCAAAAATTTTTTTAGTGAACTTGGAATGGATGGACTTCCAGATGCCTCGTCTCCGTACACATACATAAGTGGAAATGAGGCGTTAGAGGAAACATCGGAGAGATTTGGCCATACATGTTTGAACCTCAGTCAGACCCAGACTCAGATGATAAGTCTGTTGTCACCAAAGTTGGTGACTAGCAGAAATACCAGAATGGTAAGAGTGGTTAGCATCTTTTATGTGTTTATGTTGTTTGTTAACTTGTTAGCTTGTAGGCTAACTGCCAGTGACTGATAGAGCGTTAATGTTTGTGAGTTTGGGAGGTTTTGGTAGATGGTGGAAGGAAGCTCTAGAGTCTAGTTTACATCCAAAAACTACACAATCTACCATGTTTGCTGTCCAAACTCCCACTGTGCTAATGCAAACTCTGCTCTCTGTACTGACAAGTCCACTTGTGTCAGTCTGTTCCCCAGCTGATATGTGTTCTAATGTAAGACAGTGATTTTCTTTGGTATTAGTGACGCGTCTAATCTTGTTTGCTGAGAGTATGTGTTAATCTCAGATTTTAGGGAAGTGCATAGACATCACCCCCCCTTAGTAAAGAAATGTAAAAACACCTTTCTTGTGACAAACTTTGAAGCTAGTATAGTCAAGGTCAGACATTTTAGGGGACATAAAAATAAGATAAATATTTTTTGAGTAGAGGGGCATTCAAAGTGGATGGGAAGGCATCCAACAGGAATAAAATAGTGTATAGAGGTGTACTTCACATCTTTATTTGGTCATTACTTTTTATTAACCACGCTAAGAGCGAGGCTTTAGGGTGTCACTGTGAGAATGTTAACATGCTGAAGTACAACCTCACAGAGCTTCTCACATAGCCTCTTATCTTGCTGAAATACACTCTTGTTTAAGAAAATCATGATGTGGTTTTGGGAAGAGAAACAAGAGAATAAAGAGCAAAGGGAGGCTGGCAGCGGTCCTCACCTTGAAGAAAGCCTGTCCATGATTGATGAGAAGACTATCAGACTGTGGTTTGTTCTTGCTGTAAAGGGCATACAAGGCAAAGCTCTCTCTCTAAAATAAAAGGAATGAAAAAGAACATTAGTCATCATCATTATCACCGACAATAAAAACGCAAATACTAGTGTGCCACACAGGTGAAATTCAGACTAAGCAGTACACCATAGTAGATCACAGTTGTGTGAGATATGTACACCTTATTTCCAGTGAATGTGTGCAGTGATATCAACACTAAAGCAGTTGATTCCTCGGAGGCTATAGACATATATTAGCCAGGAAACATCTGGAAGTGCTTTTGTTTGCAATCGATAATGGTTAATTATCGCTGTTTTGGTTCAAAACAGGAAACCATGGACCGCTACTTGACATTACACAGACACATCTGCCAAAACCTGGTTACGTCATGGAAACAACAGTTACTCAGGTGCACCCCACTTGCAAACTATAATTCCAGCCCAATGCTTTTACTGTCAGCGCTGTCACTAATACACCTACATGTCGTAGGAAACAGCGTCCCACTCTGAAGGGTTCATTCACACAGCTCTCCAGCTCATCCAGGAAATGATGGCGGTGGAAGTCGTGGAGTTTTTCTAAGTTGCCGAAAATGCTCCCCCGCTGGCCCCTGAGGTCCTGAGGGACATCGGGTCTCTCCAGCTCGGGGAAGTAGTGCTCTCGAACGTAACCCAGAGCCTTCACGTACTCCCTCTCTGTGGACAGCAATTCCTCCATGATCCTCCGCAGCTTCCTGTTTCACATATAGGAAATGGAAAAATGATTTTATAAAGCTCATAAGCAAAGCCAGGTGAGGTTGGGATCATGCTAACTTTTATATTATTTATTTGTGGGTATGACAGTATTGTTTAACTGGAGAACAACTGTCCCATTCATGAATATAACCTATGTAATCTGCTGTAAAGTCCTGGACAGCATCGCACTGAGCTTTAGATTACAGCTGAGGGGAGGGGGTGTTACTTACAAAACATTGCTGCCATTGTCTTCTGTTGCCGTGAGTAATGTCTCTGGGGTCCTTGACTCTTTAGGGCTCTGGTGCGAGACTGTGCATCCTCCACCCTCCTCTTCATTACTGTCTCTTTTTGACTCACAGCTCAGGTTTCCTGAACATAAACTCTCGTTATGGGAAAAGGGCAGATTTTGGACGGGCTGCAGATTTTGTTCCAGTGGCTGTGTTCTGCTCTGACAGTGTTTATGTCTTACATTCAAAGGTGAAAATCTGGTGATGCTCTTCAAATAAGAGCTCACACATGAGCCCTCGCTCAGGGACCGACCTAAAGGTTGGTGCAATGGAAAATTTTCACCCGCTTCAACTGAGTCTGTGCTCCTCAGATCTGCCTCGCTGTGGTGCTCTCTCTGCCTCCGTTTGGCTTCTGGATGACAGTCAGTGTTTTGGGGAGAAATGGGAGTAATTTTCTCATTTTTAGCTGCTGCTTCAGGTAATATCTGAGCTTGGGATTCTCCGTTCTCGATCACTTTCGAGTCAGGTTTTAAATGGTGGCTGAAGCATGCAGCAGTGGTGCTTTCTCCTTCACTTTCTGAAATATTGACTACCTCTTCCTGAGAGGTCAGCTGCAGGGTCTGGGAGCAGTCATCCTCCCCCACCTCACCCCTTTTCTCCTCCTTTTCCATTCCACCATCATCCCCTTGAGGGTTTGCAGCTGTTGTCTGCTGGATCTGGTCCTTATCTATGCCTTTCTCCTTCTTTCGCATCTCCTCAAGACGCTGCCTAACTTCTTGGCACTGGACCCAGGCTGCATTCCACACTCTCATCACCCCCGAGGCCCCTGATCCCACAGCACAGGCCTTAGCTTTCAGAGCTTGGAGGTGCGGGGTGGAGAATTCGCCACCTAATCTTTCTTCATACATCTGGAGTGTGCTCAGCGTCTGAGCTGAGTAACACCCCTGCTCTACCTGCTCCAAAAAATGACTGCATTCCTTGGCCAGGGCAGACGCCTAGAGAGAGAGAGAAAGAAAAGCAAATTTTAGATTTAAAGGTTAACACAAATCAGTCAAAAATATGTAGACAAAGGGTTAGTGAACAAAGAAAGAGACTTAAATCAGAAAAGTCAGATGGGTGGAGCAATGAAAAAACAAACCTGATCACAGGAGCGGTGCACATGCGCCAGTGTGTCCAGTTCTTTGTGCCTCTGCTCTGCCCGCAACATAAAATCATCCATATTGGATTTGAAAGTGCTGACCATAGTGAGAAAAACATCTGTTGCAGGACTGGAATCACTCATGCCTACAACTCCCTCTGCCTCCGTCACTAGGGTCAAGGCGTACCGTTGTTTCTCCTGTAACGAATGATAAATGATAACAAATGTATTTTCTCCCCTCTCCTCTGTACAATCTAATCTAAAATTTACAGCCACCAGTGCAGCAATTTAAATATTTTCAACTTTAGGAAAATGAAAGAAAACTCTTGGTATGTAAACAGAGACACAGACTGCCAAATAAGGGCAACTTTTCATATTTTTTCAATCCCTTTTGATCTATCGTGGTAATACCTTAGACTCAGTGAGAAACACATCAAAGTGCTGCAAGGCCTTTTCAGTGCACACCGGGGTATCATCTGTTGTGTAAGAGTCCTTCAGTCTCTGTTCGCCGTCTGTGCTGAACCACATGGCGGCCTGCAAGACGTAATGTAGAATTACACAATGTTGGTTTACAGCCTGGCAAACTGAGAGTATAGTATCACATATCCTATTTCTGAGAAACAGTCACATTAAAGGTCCCATATAATGCCCTTTTTTATACTTGTATTTGGGGTTTTTACTAGAACATGTTAACATGCTGTTAATATTTTTCTCATACTGACTACCTGAATATACCTGTAAACAGAACTCCCTCTGCACAGTCAGTCTCAAGGATCAGGTGCTGGTCGGTCGCAGGAACATCTCAGATAAAATCATAAACGTGAAGTAATTCAGTTCAGTGTGGGATGGTTTATGTTTATGATTTTGTCTGAGTATACCTGTATTGCTGTACTGTCCTGAGTCTGAGTCCCTCTTAAAGGCTCAGTCTGCTCTGATTTGTCAGATCTGTCCTTCACATCTGTACCCTCTGCGTCTCTGCATCATCGTTGCAGCCGGGAATTACTTCAACGACAACAGAGCGGCAGTTTATTCCTTAAAGTAGTATAGTTGTGACATCATAACTTATTGGTCCTGATGGCACGTTTAAAGGCATAGTTTCTAAATACAGACTGTGTGCATTTCTCTGTGAGTGTTTTGATACTTTCACAGCATTCTTATAGTACCTATTATACCTGCTTTATAATGAAATAAAACCTGGACTGGACTTATGGGACCTTTAATGAAAATGTACAAAAGGAGAACAACTTTCATTTCCCTGTCTAAAACACCATGATAATGAATTTTTAGCTGTTTGAACACATATTACAGATTTGAACATTGTGAACCGACTGAAAGAAGTGGCTGTACCGTGCTAATTTTGGCCTCCATCTCTCTGAGCCTGAAGAGGAACTCCAGCTGCTGCAATGACTCATTTGATCTCATCACCAGCGTGTGGAGCTTCTCCTCCACCTGATTATACAGACTCGTCACTGACTCCAGAGCGTCTCTGCAAGGATGGTGAAACAAACATTAACAAACTCTGAGATAAGTCAAACTCAACTTGAATTGCATTGTGAGGCATCATTTGTAATTTCAAGTGTATTATGGGGATAAATGCACTTTTGTTTAGTTAGGCTCACCTCAGAAAATGATTGGGGTTGTGTAACATTATTATTTCTTGCAAAATAGCTAAATATGTAAGTTACAAGTTAATTATGGCTGTAATATGGAGTGCATAATAACTATACATGCCATCATGATTGCTGCCTTGATAAATCGTGGTGCCATACTGCTGTAATTATATATAAAAAAAAATAGTATAAATAATGTGTGTATATTATGCTAATCTGAATGTTAACAAATATTCAGGCATGCATACATACATAATTCACTCAATATTAAAATGATTTTTTTAGACAGAACCATATGGTTATGTACCAGTTGCTGTTTACTTTGGGTTGGAACATTAATTTAAGATTAATAAAATCTAATTGCTGCTATGCATCTATTTGAACCACAGCTTGAAAAGTGACTTACAATAAAACAGAGCTACAAAACAAATCCGTCTGTGGAGGAAGAAGTGTTCAGAGTACATGCTTTCTTCAAAATATGAAAAATGTATACAAAAGTGCACACCCATAGGCCTCTCACACTGTTGGTTCCACTTTATGATGCCTCATTAGGCCTGTTCTCCAGACAGTGTGGGCTTGTACAAACTGCAGTTTACTAACAACTCCATCACCCACCTGTTATGGTGGCACAACTTAGCCCATTATCACTAATACATATAGTTTGATGACACCATGTAAGTCTCAGCATAGCTCCACCAAACTAACAACAAAGCTGTCTTCAGCCCCAACAAAACAGAAATATTGGTGCATTTTAATATGGCGAGGTTTCATTCAATTTGATTCAGATAGATTAATTGAAAACACCTGTGTGGATGTGCAGAGGCTTGAATTAATAAATGTTTGTTACAATAGATTTTAAATCAATGCAGTGGTGAGTATTCATTATTATTATTACTGTTATTATTATTATTTTACTTTTATATTCTTTTATGTTTATGAATAATGTGTTCTTGAAAATATTGTAGGTGCAAGACAGTGCAGGTGAAATAAGATTAAAACTCTGTGCTGTGTTGCTGTGTTGCTGTGATGTACAGTATGTCTCTTAGTTTATTAATCTAAGGGGAACATGAGCAGATTTAAATATTATATGATACCTGTAGTCCTCAGACTGAGGAAATCTGAACTCTTCTCTCCTCATTCTGGCCAGTGCGGCCCCTCCTTCTCTTTGCAGAGTTACCAGTCGAGTGTCTTCCAGCACCTCTTTCATTGAGGCCCTCTGTTCCTGAATGCACTGCTGCACTTCCTGTAGCAGCCACAGCAAAAGCAAAGTCAGCATGTCTGATCCGGTCCAAAATGTGCAGCACACCAATTACATGACGTCACACTGTGAACGTGTGTGTTTTACCTGGGCTGTGTCTATTTTTTTGCTGCTATCCACTTTCTTGATGGCCTTCTGCAACAAGCTGTCTGCACCTCGCAGGTCAGTCATGAAGGAAACCAGTCTCTGAAATGAATCAAATTTAAGACTTAGTGGAAGTGGAGAAAAATATATATGTTGTACTGAACTCAGGAGCTTTGAGGTGAAGAGACACTACATATCTGCCCTCTGCTGCCTACAGAGAGCACCACAGGCAGCACCAACCTGAGGCCAGGAGTACTGAGGTGTGCTTATTAGCTACAAACAGAAGACTGCCCTCAGTGTGCTGCTAGCTATGGCTCGGAAAGACCTCGGAGTCCTGGACCTGAGTGCTAATAAGACATCCCAATCAACATTACTGCAGTGGGCTGTAAAACTCCTGCATGAAGCAATTCCTCATATATCAGGACTTGCTGTCTTCTACATCACTGCTTCTGCTTTGCATTTTTTTTTGAATGCATGTGTCTGTATGGTGGCCCATTAAACCAAAACTTCTTCTTCTCTTCTCTTTTCCTATCCAGTAAATCATCGCATGAATCCTCAGGTTTCTCACGTTTGGTTTGGGCGGGAGGTTCACTGGAAGATAGATTGACTTTAGATACATAAGCATCACACTTGAGGTCATGCTGTTATATGCTTATAACAACCTACAAACAATTTTACCCAATCTGCTAATAATCGGTACAACAGAAAGACCTTGAGTGACATATTGCTTCCTCAAGCACTATTTACTAGTGAACAGTAATTAGCAACAACACGCTATGATTTCATTTGTTTATGTAATCACAGATAGTTTCGCAACTGGACTGGGACTTGACTGTTGCCAAGCAACACATATACATCCCTGTACATTAGCGTGCTACCTTGTGTAGGTCTACATGTTACCACAGGCCAACTACTTTGTTTCATGTACATTTATCTGTATGTTTCCATTTATTATGCAACCAGGGAATTTAGAGTCTGCTGACAGAATCCTGATGAGTTAACAGTTGATCAGACGTACGTTACAACATCAGCTGATGTCATATGAGCACACCTTGAGGTTAGCAGTAAAGTATCCAGGCATGTTTCCTTTCTTCCTTCAGACGTCTTCTGAGGTCCATTCCTAATTTAACTCAAATTTCTTTTGAGGAAATATGTTCATTAATATGCTGCATAGTTTGTTATGGGTTAGGCTAATTAATGGTTAATGTAATTAATGGTTTAGAACATCTGTAAAGCAGAGTGATAGATATAAAGTCCCAGAGATGTTGTTCTCTATATGAGCACTCATGAAATGCCATCCTTCCAACATGGTTGGAACCAGCTGTTATATAACAACTTTAGCTGCTTCCCTGTGACCTCTAGTTTAATGTACTGCGGTGCAAAAAAGAGAAAAATTTAAGTAGAAAGTTGGGTTTGGGACACTTTAATCCATGCTAAAAATTTATCATCGTTTCCCCATTCTCATTATGCTCTGATAAAATCCTGTACATTTGTTATGACCTCTATTCTTATATTATGAACACAACCAGCTTCTGCTGGTGGAGCCAGTAAGGGTTGTACTGATCAGTGTTGCATGACAAGTATAAAAACCTCCCTCTTAACAGTCAGTAATTTACACTACAATGAATAATCTAATTAATCACTTAGATAGGACTTTCCCCTTGTGACCTCACCCGCCCTCCACTCAAAGACCAAAGCTAAACGTGGCACTAAAGAACAACAAAGATGATGAATGTTTGGTTTGGGTGTGTGGATAACTAGTCATCCCCAGTGGGTGGACTGCAGCTCAACAGCAGTCTCCTCCAAATCTACGGGAAACTCCACAGTTTATCACAGTGATTGTTGGACGTGATGTCACAGCTGAGAGTGAATATTTAGTACCTGATGGAACTGCAGCCAGTCAGTATGACTGTAAGTAAAGGTCCCTCCCAGGTCAGAGGTCAGCTGGGAAGCTTCAACTGTCTTGTTGAGGGCTTTCATGGAAGTCACCATGTCCATCTTAAAGACAAACACAAAGGCAAGGTGAGACAGAGGGAAGAGTGCCAGTCATCTCTAGTATCAAATCAAGAGAATAAAGGACAACATGGGAGCTGTTTTCATTTCTGACCTGTAACCCTGGCTGTTTTTCAGGTCGAGGACATGTGTCTTTATCCACCAGCATCACGATACTGTGGACAGCATGGAGAGCTTGCTCCTGTAGCAGATAGTCAAGTCAAAGGTTAACAGTAACTCTGGCATTTTTCAAGCTGGACCCTATTTTCCCATGTTGTTGCATCTAGGTGACTAATGGGAACAACAATTTCTGAAAATGGTCCAGTATCAAGCAAGAGGACTGCAATGTAACCACTCAAGGCATGTGAACTCTAACCCTAACCGTCAATGTATGTCCACTGAAAGTGCTTGTTTTTGCCTGACAGGCTCAGATTGTTACTCTAAGTAGGGCTGGGTGATGAAACAATAACAACAATTATCTTCATATAATTTTCCTTGATAGAGATTAAATTAATCTTCCATTAATCCCCAATATAACCACCCATATGCTCATGGAGGGGGGGTGGTAATGCGCCTTAAATGCCAGTTGCCACCAGTCATTAACCAGAGGAAGAAAAACAAAAGGTAGTAGAAGCAAGTAGTAGTCGGCAAATAGCAGCAGTAGAAGAAGAAGACAAGACCGGCCACTAATGCGTACAGTATCATTTAAGTGTCTGACAATATTATGGAAAGAATCCCTCTTTGTTAAGGAGTCAGATCCTTTTTGTTTAACCAGAAACAGCCTCAAAATCCTTATCACCAAACCCACCAGACCTCATTTAAATATATGGTTTAATCATTGTGAATCACACTTCATGACTTCAAAGTCAATGGCAACAAAAAAAAAAACTCATAAAAGCTGCCCTGGTTTGCCTTTCCAGTGTTCCACCAATCATCACGTCTCATTTGGTTTTAATATATCCTCGGGCACACACTTAGATGTGAGAGTATGTTGGCTCTATCCATAGTGAAATTGCTGTGTATTTAAATGGAGTGGGTGGCGACTGTTTCTGGTTAAACAAAAAGCATCTCACTGTTTCACAAAACAAATCTATCCCTGTAGGAATCCTTCCCATGATGTTGTCAGACATTTAGAATAACAATCTGAGCCCATCAGTGGCAAAAACAAGCACTTTTAGTGGCCCAAACACCCTAAGTGGTTACATTACATACAGTATAGCACTCTTGCTCAATACTGGACCAATTTCAAAAAACATTCTTCTAATTAGTCACTTAGATATAAGATAAGAAAATAATGGCCAGGTTTAAAATACCTTCCTCTTAACCTACATGAAACTAAAAGTCAATGGGCTTACAGTGTGAATCACAGTGTATTAGGACATCTTTTACTGTAAAACCATGGCGATTGTGACCTGTGCATTTCTTTACTACCACCAAATCATCAACTTGCACAACCTTATGACTAATCCTGACATCAATTTCTTTAGCTGTGAATCAAGGAACATGACAATTTTCCCAGGTGTCAGCATCTGATAACAGAGTGTGTGAGTGTAGTTGTTTTTGGATGAGTGCAGGCACTGAGGCATTGTTGATTCAGACTTGTGCATGCAGGTTTGTCATCTTAACCTGAGCCATCAGCAGAGCTTTGTAGAGGTGAAGTGAAGGAGGCTTCTTCCTGGCATTGATCACCAAAGTCATTCCCAGCTCTCGAACTTCTTTCCTGCCAAAACATTAAATCATGTTAGGGCACAGTCAGACATTATCCCTTCGTCACAGTAGTCTTTGTGTGATAAAAGGCTTTTAGGCTTATTTACTTATTCCACTTTTCAAATCTGTATTTATCTTTATCTCTCTCTGCCATCCGCACCCACACTCCCTCTTCTTCACACATCCTTTTCCACACTTTGACGCCTTCACACACCCCTCTTAATGGCCTCTTCTTGGGTTACTGTTGTGTGAGCCTACATCAGACATGGCTGCTAATTCTAGCAAGGCGCTGCATACCAGACAGTTGGCAGCCAGCCTGGCCAGAGACTGTTGTGGTATGGCTCTCTAGTGGGGACAGAGGAAGGCCAAGCTATCTGGTAGAATGGCTTTTTGAACTTCAAAGACTCCATTAAACCCAGTGCAAACAAATAACACTGTTAAAGTGTTCCCTAGTAGACCTTTGGGGGGGGGATACTCATTTGGCAGAGGGGTCAGCGCCGGTCAGTGTTCCTGACAGCTGATCTGGCATTTACTCAGTTCATAAAGTTGTGATCCTGCATAAAATCTATTGTTTTATTAGTTGTAAAATGGTAGCTACATAAAGGGATAATCCATTAGGGATAAATTAGTGTGGTTATAAGAGCAGCTTCATATTACTCAAAGCCTTAACTGGACAACAGAGATATTTTAAATGGTGTCTGCTGCCCTCTTGTGGTCAGACCTCTTATTACATGCTCACAGACAATAGAACTGCCCAATAAACTAACAGCAGCTTGCCTCTGCTGGGCAATCTAGGAGATCACCACCAAGTACTGAGCCTCTCATTTACAGATATTAGGTCTTTTTTGATACAGATCATCTTGGAGGATTATGAGACAATGGGCCTCTTAGCGCAGATATGAAAAAGGCCCTACCACCTTTCCTACTTTGGAGTAAGACACAGACTTTGTGGTCGTTTTGCTGCTTTTCATCATTGTAAGTCTTGTTGAGGTCATTTTGTGCCTCTTAAGTGTTGTTTTGCTCCTTTTTGTAGTCATTTCTAGGTTTTTTTTTCAGTTCCTTTGCATCTCCTTGTGGTCTTTTCGAGTCCCTTCCTGGTCAATACATGTTAATTTGAGTGTGCCCATTCAGTAATACACCCATGACAGAGATACCTAGTAATTTTTTTGCCTATATTTAACCAGGAAAGTATTTAAGAATACCTTCTTGTGTACAATGGAGGGAAGGAGGAAGGGGCTAGAAAAAATGTTAACAGTTAAAAACACAGCAGCACACATCCAAACATTTCCAAAACATTCCCCCACTACTCACATAACATTATGTGTGACAAAAAGCATTACATAAATGACACGCAGGCCAGCACAAAAGCATCAGGCAGCTAGCAGACAACAGAGTCAGGAAATACAACAACCAGGACAAGAGTAGAATACACAAACAGTAAGACAAACAGGCAGGGCAAAGCAGCAGCTGCAAGAGAACAAAGATATGCATGGGACAGTAGGCAACAGTGAGCAGCAGACTGACCAAGGTTAGAAAATATTAGAGGGTCAGGACACTGCAGCGTGTATCGGTGAGAATGTTCATATTAGAGTCCCTGTTCACAGTTTTCAGTACCTTGGTATGGAGTGTAAGTAGAGCAATAATTCACAGACATTTTGGGCTGACACACGAGGGGACATCCACTCATTTCTGCCTCCATGGACCTCCACCACTGCCCTGCCTGTCCTGTCCCTGCTGCCTGAGGGTTAACAGGACAGAGAAAAAAGATAGTTACATATAATTGTTTTAAAAATGTGCAAGAGGTGGTGGTGGTCAAAGTCAATGATTAAAATGATAAATGCCCTGACAGTACAGAATAACATTGTCTTTTTGAGATACAGAAATATTATGGAAGATGTTTGTGTGAATGCTCAGACATTAATGTTGTATATCAAGTACCTGGCAAAGTAATAATGCCCAGTTCAAGCAGATCAGCAATGCCTTTCAAACTTGATTCCTCTGTCTGTGGAGACTGAGGCATGTCAGAACTTGCCGAGGGAAGCTGAGCTGAAGCAGAAGACGGCTTTTCTATCTTTGAGTTATGGAGTTTTGAGTCTGGTCCATCTGTGGCGGAGGGAGTTTCACTCCTACTTGACTGGGAGTCTGCATGACAGTAAACACAAACATAATTTTCCTACCACAGAAAAAGCAAAGAAAACCAAATAAATCAAAGTATAATTGGAGCGTTGCAAGAAAGAAAAGTTAATGTGTATTTGTTTCTCAGAACTTCATTTTGTTTAATCCATCAGACTGTGTCTCTTGAGGACACTCTTCTAAGACTGCACTAATATTTCATATGCACTATCAACTCATGCCAATTTTATTTTCTGTCCAGCAACCTTTGTCCTTTTATAACAACAGTAATTATTCAGCTCTTCATCCATAAATCTTAATAGTCCTTTATCGTCATGGATGCAGCTGCACAGCTGTATACAGACAGCCTTTACACATCGGACATGGTCTCTGTAACAAAATGCTGCAGTGGCCTGGCTACTAAGCCTGGCTTTGATTTCAGACATCCTAATTGGCCTCTCCTTAGGGCCAACAAAGCCTTGCCTGTGCTCTCTCTCTTTGCTGCTTTAATAGTCCATGACAAGCATGTCTCCAGTCAAGATCTCAACATGCCCTTCTGAGGGCATGAGGGTGCATGCCAGTGGGTGCAGGGGACACAGAAAGCTCCTTCTTGCATGTTGTGCTGTCTCTCTGCATTAGAGGAATGCTCTGCTCTTTCTTTTTACCCAATGGGCTCAGGCCCTCCCTTTCATTGGGGTCCAGCATGCTATTTCCGTTCACTCCCTCGGTAATGGGAATTACGTGAATGTAGCCGCACTGCTGAAGAACCCAGACAGCAGTGGGAGAAGATCATACTCAAGCCTGATCTTTGACCCTTTGAACCTTCTTCCTGAAGAGCCTTAATGATCTCTGTGGAGCACATTCCCTCAAGCACACTAGGTCACGGTCGAGTTTCAATCAGTCTGTTTAGCGTTAATGTTCAGTGGCCCTGCGAGCGTTGAGCAACAGATCATAATAAACAGCTGTGTGTGCAGTAATAACAATGTGCAAACTTTATGTGGGGGAGGAGGTGAAAAAGAAGAAAGGAAAGAAAAAGACAGGGAAAGACTGTATCAAAAAAGTCCCTTGAATGGCGATCTGGGCCTTATTTTTTCCCATGTCTTTGTGTGTAAGTGACTAATATGAGAAACAGTTTTTGAAACTGGTCCAGTATTGAGCGAGACCACTGAAGCTGGCTGGGGCAAAACAGAGCAATATGCACCGTCAATGTACGTCCTCTAAAAGTGTTTGTTTTTGCCACTGACAGGCTCGGATTATTATTTTAAGTGTCTGATAACCTTATGGAAGGATCCCAACAAAAATAATGCTCTTTGTTAAAAAGTAAGAACCAATTTGTTTAACCAGAAACAGCCCTGAAACAGCTATCACCAAACCCACCAGACTCTATTTAAAGAAACAGTGATTTTATCATCGTAAAACACACTTCATTCAAAGTCAACAGAAATAAAATAAAACTCACATAAGCCATCTTGGTTCATCTTTCCACTGTTCCAACAATCACCAAATTTGATGTGGTTAAAATAAGACCCAGTTAGATGACACTAGAATTATCCACCCTAACATGACTGTTAATTTAAATGGAGTCTAGTGAGATTAGCGATGGAGATTTAGGGGATGTTTCTGGTTCTTCTCTGTAGGGATCCTTTCCATAATGTTGTCAGACATAAAGAATAATAATCTGAGCCTGTCAGTGGCAAAGACTAGCACTTTTAGAGGATGCCAGTTGACAGTGTACAAATGCCCCAAGTGGTTAGATTGTAGCCTGTTTCGTGGCTGCCAGGTGCAGTCGTCTGACTCAGTACTGGACCAGTTTCAAAAACTGTTGCTCCCATTACTCACTCAGACACAAAAATATGAGAAAATAGGGTCCAGGTTGAAATACAGAAGTTACCCTTTAACTTGCCTACCATGCTTACCTCTTTTCGGGGACTTTAGTCTTTCCAGCTTCAGAGTCACCTGATCCAGCAGTTCACCTTTCTTACACTGCATCATGTTGGTGATTGTTTCGGGGCAGATGTCACTGTGGCTTCTGTTGCTGAGTTTATAGAGAAGCGGACTCCCTTTAGGCGTCTCTGACACAGTGGACAGAGACCTAACCTTAACTTTGTGTTTTCCCGATGGTTTCACAACCTCCAGGTTCTGATGTGGTTTAACGTCACCATCTGATCCTGGATTCACACCGGCATTATGTCCTAATTGGTGGGAAATAAGTTTCATCTGAACTTTGTGACTGTGGCTCAAACCAGGGGTTGATTTCAAAATCTTGGGTGATTCCTTCATGAGGTTTTCTGACTCAGAACTCGTAGGAAGGTCTTTGAGGTGAGACGCAAAGCTTTCAGGTGTTGGTTCACAGCAACGTCTGTACTGACAGAGCTCGTTACTTATCACAGGCTTATTACAGTGGTTACAAAAGTTTCCAGGTTCACCTCTTTGAGCTTCAAATGCACCTCTGGATCTTAACTCTCCTTCTTCACAAAGACCAACCTCCTCTAGGGCAGCCAGGAGGTCTACACTCCCCCTCTCAAAAGCGACCGGGTTTCTCAGTGCTGCCACATATGAGTCTCTGTACCTACACTTCAAGTCTTGATCAGTAAGCTCATGCCCCAGCCTTCTCTGACTGCATGGTGTACAAGGCTCCTCCGGATACTGAAGGGTGCGTCCACAGGGAACACTATTCCCAAGCGGTACAGGTGGTGCTGGTCTGACAGGTTTGAACAAAACTGAATTGTGTGGATCTGGATGGCTGCTTCTCTGTTTATCCACAAACTCGTTCCCTTTGGCGATATCAACCAGGTCTACATAATCGCCCTCAATCTCTCGATAGTTGCGACTGTCCCAGGTATTAGGAGAGACCAAACCCACAGGTTTAATTAAAGGTCTGGAGCATGATTTGGGGGTTCGTCTGTCATGATCCATTTTGACAAGTTTTGAAGAACAGTGCACAGGTCTCAAAGATGCTGGCATCCTGTCTTTTGAAGACAGAAAAATGGCTTCCACTGGGAGGGTGGAGGAGTTGAAATGGGAGGGAACTGTGACCTGTTTCGGCTCAGGAGGAGTTTCCCTGTAAGTGGGCATGATCTTAGGCTTGTCTAAAAACTCTGGGATGGCGATTTTAGCCCAGGGCAACTTGATTACTCCTTGATCTGTGCAAAGCAAGCAACGTGACAGAGGCGTTCCCTGGCGTCCTTCATTGACATCCTGTAGCCATTCCTCTGTGAAGATGCAGGGGTAGGAAGTCTCAGGGACGGGGGTTTCCTCCACTTCTCGACAACCCTCCTCCAGAAGACTTTTCAGGACAACGCGAGCCGCTTGGTCCCCGAAAGGTTCCACCTGTAGATAGAAGTCTCCAGGACGCAGCAGCAAAGGGTTCACAGGTGCTAACTGGATGACGGTTTTATCATGGAGACACAGAGGCCAGCCCTCACAGCGGAAAACCACATCAGAGTATCCAGCCTTATAAAAAAAAAAAAAAGCAAAATTAGTTTATACACTTTTCTTGCCTCCTATTTTAATATCTCAACCATCTACAGTAATCTGTTTGCCAGAATCTGTTATATTGAATTTATTACCAGTATAGTTTAAAATATTTATGATTTCAAGGACAAGTAATACTAACAGCATATAAAGAGCTGAATTATCTCACTTGCATTCCTGTGTATGTGTGTGTATATACTGTATACTGGTATAACACAACACAGTATACACAAGCAAAGCTGTAGCTTTGAAATTTAGCCCTATCGAGGTTTTGTATGCAATTTTGTTTTCCTAAAATGGCGTAAGGATGACCCATGTCAGCTTGGGATTTCTGCGGGTACTCCGGCTTCCTCCCACAGTCCAAAGACACGCAGGTTGGGGATAGGTTAATTGGTGACTCTAAATTGTCCGTAGGTGTGGATGTGAGTGTGAATGGCTGTCTGTCTCTATTTCTTAGCCCTGCAATAGTCTGGCGATCTGCCCAAGGTGTACCCTGCCTCTCGCCCAAAGTCAAATTGACATATTGTATATTAGTGTTATTATTATGCTTTGTCTTACTCCTATTTGGGTAACATTACATGTGCTTCAAGTTTTGCAGCCACTACCCATAAATTTGAAAGCTTGGGGACTGTAAACAGGAAGTATGCTGTCAACATGAAGTCACTGAGATAAGGGCTTTAGCCTCCCCTTTTTTTAGCCTATTTGACTACATTTAGTAAATTAGCACCGATTTTTTACTATATTTTATATTTTAATTTTACTATAAACTGTTCTTTTTTGCAATGTACCGACAACAATAGACAACTGGAATACTTTGATGCTGGAGAAAGTTAAAAATGCAATGATTCTCAGGGAAATTCTGTACTCATAAGGAGGCTCTTTTTTCTGTGATTTCTATGACAAATATATGGACATTTATTCATGATGGACATCAGAGACAGTGGTATCTTAGAAAGGAAGGTCACACTAAATGTAAAAAATATGTGTATCATGTTCGTATGTTTTATTATTGCAACATACTCTCAGAGAGAGGAGGAAAAAGTGCAGATATATCCACTGAGAAGTATTAATACTCACACACGCTGCCTGTTGGACACTTTCCAGCAGGTGTTTGGCAGGAATGAGGAAGTCCAGCAGGCACTGTAGCGCATCACCGTGGTAACGTTCCTCAATGGTGCGAAACAGCTGGCTGAGAACGATGGGCGCTGTGGCCTCAAATGGCGGGAAGAGGGCCGAGAGGGCACCCTGGATGGATGAGTCCAGAGATTCTGGGTTCTGGAGAACAAGAAGAGGTGGTGGTCGGTGAGACTGTGCAGAGACGTTATTATTTATAAGACTAGGAGACTCTGGTTTAAGTTTTGTCCAGTACTTATCTCAAGAATGGCAGCGACAGCAAAACTTTTTTTGAAAAAAGACAATAAATCAAAGGAAATTATATTGAATTTTTTGCAACTGATAGCCCCTTTTGGCTTCATTTTTCCAAGTCCTCATGTGCCACAGGGACTCAACCAAACCCTAAAATACAGATGTCAAATTTAAAAACCCAACAACAAGAAAACTGTGCATATACCAAAGACGTAACAGAACACTGGTGTTGGTGCATAAATGAAGGAGTGGTTTGATCTGCACATTCTTTTCAAATGAGAATTGTATTGGCCTTTCAGCCAAGGCACATGAATCTTAAAACTTTAATTTAGGGCAAATAAATCTTCCATTTCAGACTGTCTTGTCTCATGTAATTAAAACAGCTGCCCTCAAACTGAAATCCTGGCACTGTAGTTAATAAATAGTATTGACTGTGGTGTAAATCTTAATTGAATGGCCTATTTCATGTCATGACATGCTGTACATGTTCAGGTCAAATGTGTGTGAACATTTAAGTGGACTATGAATTTCAAAGGTAAATGTCTATTCTAACACTGATTTATTTAAGAAAGTTCACATGGCCAAGATACATGACAAGAACAAATGCTCTGCAAATGCATAATGACAGGAGAAATATTTTTCTTGGCCTTTTACCACTCACTGTGCTCATTTGGAATCCCTCAAAGGGTTTTTCGGCTTTAGGATAAGAAGTGATATGCTTTTCTGCATCAGTGCACTTTGTGGATCAGTGAATTATTACCGGGCCTACCTGTATCAGAAACAGACTTAAAGCTGCAGCACAAGATCAAATTCACCAAATTCTAATCATGTCAAACAATTCCATACACTTAACAAAAGGCTTTGAGGTAAATTAAAAACTGACATCTTCTGGGGGGTTGAAAGGGGTATTTGGTTTGAGCCTAATCAAAAGCTATCCAACATTATCTGGAGATGATTAAGTCTGTCCTGCATGAGTATGCACAACTTGTTTCATGTCTGGCCAGGATATGCTTCATTTAAACTGGTATATTTGTAGCAGACCAGGGTCAGCGTCTGATCCTATTCAAAGTGACAAGAGAAACAAAGCAGACCAGAGAAATGCACAGTCCCATTAAAATTGCCCATAAAGATGCAAGTGCATGTAATGACACCATTTTCTGTCAATAGGCATGCTTGGTGCCTCTGCTTGCTGCATGCACTGTACAAACGCCTGCACAAGTTACGAGCACCAGCTGTGCCACGGGTGATGTCCAGCTAAACACATGGAAACTTTTCAGATGAAAAGACGCCATCTTTAAAGCATTTTTGTTGAACCACCCAATGGTATGAATTTGAGGTGGTGATGTTTTGAGATGTGAGGGCTGTCAGTGTGGATTATAAAACAGCCAAGCATTTTTCATGCAATGCTGAGTACTCCAAATACCGTACTTTTGATTTGATTGTGCAAAATATATGAGCTACAGTAAAATTACTTCTGGGCTTTGTCTGTCAGTTGGTCGTAAATTGTCACATAAATCAAATAGTTACTTCACAGTAATATGCTGGGGCACGGCTCTTTTGACGAAGCAAAGTGGCTCTGTAAGGCTGTACTTATGTAGGGGTTCTTTGAGCTAAATGCTAACATCAGGAGGTCAGCATGCTAGCATGAGCACAGTGGCAATGTTTAGTAGGCTCAGGCTGTTTTCATTCACTGTCTACACTTCTGCCTATAAAAAGTAATCCACTATAATTTGCATGTAACCCATGTAGTTGTGAGCCAGGAGGATGTGATCATGTGAAATATGCTGCAGGCTGTCCTCCTTGTTATAGAGTGATTTATACTTGTGCATCAGCTCTATGCAGAGCCTACGCTGTAGCCTACGCATGTGGCCTACACTGTTGTGAGCATTATGCTTGTGCGTCATCTGTCTGTGTCACTCTGCAGTTACACATCCAAAACACTAGTCGGCAGCAGGGTTTCTGTGAACTGCTGTAAAGTTTTCTTGATTCAAAACACACCCAAAACACACATTACACATGGCTTAATAGCAACAATTTCAAATTCAAGTACACAAATAAGCTTCACTATAACTCGCAGCATTCACAGACAAAGCACTTGTCTTTTGCTGGACTCATTTTCCCCAAAGATACAACATGCTAATGATTTTAGCACAAGTCTATGGCATTTTACATTGTGTAAATTAGCCTAGCGGCTTGCAGACGTTTAATCTACTCATATAAAGCCAGGGAAAACAGCAACATTTAATAAAGGTAACGCTATAAAATTTGCTTCCCTCTGTTTGATACTAAACACGTTTACAAAACAAATCTAACACGCTAATGTTATTAGCACAAGCTTATGGCATTAAATTATAGAAATTAGCCTAGCCACTAGTGGAGATTTCCTCTACTCATATGAAGCCAGGATAAATCACACATAAGACTTAAAATGCTATTTTGTGGAGGATTTATTGTCTTCACAATTTATTGTTTATTGTTTCTTTGAAATGAAAGTAAATAAAAACATGTAGTTACATTTCTGGGGAGGTGCACATCAGGCTACAGCGTAGAGTGCGGCATCAATTTGATGCAGAAGCATAAATCCCACTTAAGATAAGAGCAAAGAAGTTAAGGGATGCAGTTTAAAGAGCGACAAAATCCACAAAGCAAGGCAGGGTGGATGGATGAGTCAAACAAACACAGGACTTTGACCCAGGAGATCAGGTTTTGTGTCCCATGTGAAACGAAAGGTCAATAGTGAGTTTTATTAAGTATATACGTAAATTCACATCATCATGTCACACCCTCTGTTCACGTTGTCACATTGTGTTAAGTATGTTACGTGACAACACCCACTCATGATTCCTTTCCTAGACCTAACAGTAGAGGGTGCTAATTTGTAAGCTGTCATACAACCATGGTATGAGAATATATTTAACAGGTATAATGTTGACCACGTTAATCATGTTAGTGTGTTAGTTAGCTAATATTGTGCTAGCAATAAACACAAAGTACAGCTAAGGCTGACTGACTGTCATTATAAACCACAGTATTGGTATCTGGTATTGTAATTTCAGCTTGATGATGTCGCTAAGTAAAAAGTTAAAGGAGCACCAAAGCTATTTCATTTTTCTTTTGTTTTAATTTTTAAAAATCGTATTTAAGTCTCAGTGGACATGAATATCTGTACAAAACCTCATGGCAACGGGTGCAGTTGTTAAGACATACTGTAACACACACTCACACACACACAAAAAAAACGTGACCCTTACATTGTCTGGGAACCATGACTGTCTGTACAAACTCTCCAGGCACATCACTCTCTCAACTGCATTTCATATATGAGGTAAGTGTGTTTGATATTTGGCATTGAAATGCAGAGTGCTGTTCTTTTCTTCACAAACAGTCAAATAAATGTCTCTTTGTAATGAAAAGAACATGAATAATATTCACGTCACTGGGTTGAAAATAAGGACTTGACACTTACTCTGGATCTGGACAGGTCTTAGCCACAAACCACAGCAGGCGTGCTATTCATACAATCAGTTCACAGTACCCTGCTGTGTCAATCTCCCAGCCCCACAAAGGAGTCTGTTTTTAGCCCCCCTCCTCACTTAGCTTGATGGCCTAACCAGACCAGAGAGCAGCCCAGGGTAAACACAAGCGCTGCAGCTTCAAAGACCCCACACTGGTTAGCACTGGGACTGTGCTGACTGCTTGGCTAACGGATGCTTATGAGAGCAACACACTGGGAACAAAGGTCATAAAGCTGTTTCATGATTCAATGAATAATTCAGTAAATCATCCAACTTTGATTGTGCGACTCAGTTTAGTGTTTGCATTCACTGTGAGCTAAAACTTTAGGATTGTGCTTTTGGATACAAGGTGGTTGTGTCCAATTTCAGTGTCTGGTAAATAACTTAATCAACTTATACTAAGGATTTGTATCTCTTGTAGACATTACATGTCCTCAGTAGAAAAGAATGCTTCCTTTTTGTGATTGTGTGCATCTGTCACAATAGATTAGGAAATGGAGAACAGAGTACCTTCGAGGCTGGCCCTTGAATGGTAATGCATCACAGCTGTTTCAGACTGACTGCAGCCATTCAACTTTGGTATCTACTGTATTTCTCAAAGCTAACGATAAACCTGAGGTCATGTGTAATACGACACAGCTCTGTAAAGTTACTGTACAGGGCTGAGACGCTCAATTTCCCTCTGTGTTCCCTAAGTTTTATTTGAATAGGTGGAGTTTTTCTGATGTAGACTATGATTCCTAAAATTACTAGAGTGGGTTCGCTCATCTGTAGCCTGACTCTAAATCAACCCTTCATTGAAATTCAACCTTAAACAAAAATATCAGTGACTTATTATCATAACATTACTTCAAAATCATTTGAGATCTAAACCTCTTTTTGTTAACACTCTGTCTAAAATGACAAACGCTTATGCCTGGATAAACTTCTTCTGAAAACAAAGAGGGTTAAAAGCATGAGACGTTTCCCCCTGACTGGAACTCCTCTCTGTGGGTGGTTTGGCTAGTGATATTCATATGCGCGAGACCCTCTTGAGATTTTACTTAGCATTGCTCAGCTGGACCCAGTTCAGACAGGCTAGCCAGCCAAATGAACTGAGGGTAAGCTGCTGGTGTTGTGAGCACTTCTGTATCTCATTACATCTGACAGACTGCCAGACAACATGCCAAACAGGCCTGAACTGTGAAAGCTTCAGCAGAAATTCTTCTTAGACAAAGCAAAACTGTGCCCTGACTGAGTAGGTGCTGTTGGTTTGGTATTTCAAACATTAGATTCATCGTAATCACAGTCATAATTATAATAATATAAACTAATCTGGTTAAAACAGTTGGCTAGGTAGTTGCACAATTCAGTAAGCAAGCAATTTAGATCTGAAAAAGAGCATTAGTACACTAAGTACATTTATAATACACATGGAAAACTTAGCTTCATCTTCCCTGGAAGAAGAAGAAAACATACTTTATTGATCCCTGCGGGGAGATTAAAGTTTTTCACTTACTGTTAGTATTTTTAGACGTTACACTCACAGGCCTGAAATACACACACATGCACACCTATTGCACAAAACCTATTCATATTCATTAAAGAAGTTTGTCACTGCTGGAAAGATGGCCTTTTCATAAAGCTGGGCTGTCAATGCAGCAAAAAGACACAAATACTTTTTGAAAATGGTGCTACATGACCAAATAAAACAGAGAAAAAGGGCTGTGGTGTTTGCTTATGCTCAACAAGTACAAAACCTACAACTACCAGAATGCATTGCACTGTACTGGACCAGTAAATGCTGCCACTGGTGAGTGACTTAAAGTGAGCTCGGCCATTTTTCAGCAGGAAACAATATAGTGGCTGGCTGATAATTTACAGTTAAAAAGTAAGTTAAAATATGTTTCTGTAAACATTTTAGGGGGAAAATAGGCAACGGTAACAGAATATTGGTTTATATTTCTTCAGCACTGCTTAGTTTTACCATTTATTCTTAGTATTTTCAGCCTCTGTTTTTATATACAGGAAACAGCATGGTGCCCAAGTGCTGTTCACAGACAGCCAAACAGGGCACAAAAAATATGCTCAGTTTTACACTTGACTAGAGCTTGATTAGAGTTAGGTCTTAGTTTGCTTCGATAGTCTTTGTGTACTCTTATGACTGGCATCCGAAGTACAATCTGTAGTTTGAGCAACAGCCGTAGAGCCAGCAAAAAGCATGAATTGCAGTGGATTTGAGCTGGGAGATGAGCAGAGGATTTGGGCACTGGTAAGATGGAGGGAAGTTTTAACACAGTTCACTCATACTACCTACATTGTTATGATGCAAAGCTGGCTGACAGTCTGCAAAGTATCAATGTAATGGGAGAGGTATCAGAGCGTGGGGGGCCGCCCACAGACAGGTACCCCAGGCCACTGGGGCGTTCAGTGCCTTGCTAAAGGGGACCTCAGGCGTGCTCCATGCTCTGTACTTGGTCTATACAGAGACCTGAAACGACAACCCTCCAGTTCCCCTCGGACCGAGCCCACTGCTGCCCCCCATAAAAACACACATGAAAAACTCAGCTACCTCATAATCTCTAGTACTCATGATTTAGGTTTCTTTTCATCCTACATGTTGTACAAACCATTATTGATTTACATGACCTTTGCGTTTTCAAGATACTTGTTTGTTTCCTCCCAGTATCACAGCTCTCCCAATTTATAGTAGCAGCAGAGGGCTAGTTTGGGCACTCAGTGGAGGTGAAGAGGTTTTACACTTTGTAAAAAAGTGAAGCCAGTTCTGACACTTATGCTGGAGTTTCCTGGTCTTTTCATGCAGGCTGCCTTTGGCTGAACACATCCATAGTATTGTATCAGCTGCTCAACCACTTTAAGTGTCTGCATCAAAGTTTTAGTCTCTCTGCTGTTTTGTCTGCACCGCAGCCTTTCCTTCTGTGTTCTTAGCAGTTCCTCCCACTACAAAAACTCTGGGTTAACACCAATTTGTTCAGTCCCCTGTGAGCACCCACACACAATCACTTCCCTACATCTTTATAATAACACAATTTTTCATTGTACATCAGTGCACAGCATCTAACTCTCGTTTCCTTATGTTGACAGAAACAAAGTTGCTACTTCTTTTTCCAAAGTATTTTTGCTCCCACAATCGGCCAGTGAGGAGCATTCAATCAAGCTTAAATCCTGAACCTTTATTTGGTCTGCAGAGACACTGGGGTTTGATCAATGTCCAGATGACAACCACATTCCACTGTCGCCTCCTCTACACATTCAACACAAGGGGATTCCCTCTCTGCCCATTATTGTCCAGCGCAGCCTGTGATTTAACTCTTGAAATAGCTTCAGTCTGCAACAAAGATCATTGTCTGGCCTGAATTGGCATGCCAGTGTGGACAACAGGCATCTGTCTTTGTCTTCAACACCATCCAGGCCCCATGGGAGTTTTTGCAGTGTTGACTATTGAGCGGATAATTACAGGTTTCCTCTGTGTTGCCTGAGGCTATGGTCAAGAAAGTCAGGAGTCAGATTTGAGCCACAGTATAAACAAGCTGTCAAGGTGTGTAACACACAATGTGTATCCGTGTCATGAGCCATAACAGCTCAAAAGATTAGAGCAGGTAAGCTGACCAGAATGTGATTTTAAAGAAGATTATCTTCAGCTAAATGGACACGGCTCCTGGTGTGACACGCTGGAAGGATCTGTTGACGTCTATGTCTTGACTGGTCATCACATTTGCTTGAAATGCTCATAAGAAATGGACTGTCACTGCACCTCTGGGCTGAACCCAAAACATAAGCAGGAGTGACAGTTGAGTCAAGACCTGCCAGGAAATCCTGAAGACGTCTGCCTGAATTCTGCATGTGCGGACATGCAGATATGTCCGAGTGTCTCTGATGACACACCACCAACTCAGCCATAACATAAGCCAATCACAGCGCAGGCACAGAAGGCTGATGGGATATGACACCAAACCACAAAAATATTAAGGAATAACATCATGGGAAGAAGATTAAGATAATTTGCAGCTTATAAATGACTATGACTGGCTTCACACGAAACCTTAGCAGTGGGAAGATGCTGAGTCTCGGAGCAATAACAATCGAGAGCACAGTCTTATGCTGCGTTCACATGGATTCAGGCAGATGGTAGATGGCAAGACAAAGTCATTTTAATGGAAGACAGCAGGACAGTTAAATTAAGTGAGGCCAGATGAGAATACCAGCAACGGTAACAACACTACTATCCAAAGTGAAGATATTTTAACTTCTTGCTGTCCTCCGCGACGGAATTTACACCTGGATGTTACCTTGCTCCCTCCCACAGGGAGAACACGTGAGCAATCTGGATGAATATTATCTGAGAAAATGTTGTGTTTGCAAAAAGATATTTTCTAAATTTTTATCTAAATTGTCACCTTTTTTTAAGCTTTTGGACCTTTTTTTTCCTGGAAGCCTCATACTGAATATGTCTATATTTGTGTATGCATGTACTCCTGTTTTTTTTAAGTAACTGTCTTCTAAAATTCTTATTTAATGCTTTTTCATATGTATTTATGTCACTTTTTTATGTTCTGTAATTATTAACCAGCATTTCTTGTATACTATTCTTGTATCAGTCAAAAAATGGACAACTAGAAGCTCATAATTTAATTTAATTTAATTTTTACTTAAATAACATGCACAAAAAAAACTTTTATTTAAAGATGTACTATGCAGGAATTGTTGACTACTGTTTGCAAATAGTATTGCCAGCTAAAGTAAGAGTGAATGCCAACCCCAGCTTTGTCTGCTTGGCATTGTGCCTTTCTTTATTTGTAATTTTTGGCACTGTATCCGTGATTTTCATAACTTCCTGTTGAATGCGTGCTGCTTACGGCCTGGCACTATTTCACTACGTTTTTATGAAGTGCTGACCCTACATGCGCTCTGTGCCCAGGAATGTCCCGAAAACAGCAAAATAAGAAGGAAATAATTAAATACAGGCAGAGGGCAGAGCGTCTGCAGAAAAATACACCGCCACACACTGAGAGTGGGTCATAAGAGGTATTACTTCTGTATGAGTCTGTGCATTGTTTTTTGGGGGGGAATCCTGCATAGTATACCTTTAATGTATTTAATTCCCATCTTTGTAAACGATATGACATCACCATGGCAACATATCATCATGTGTGTTTTGTTTTTCTGTCCCGCCATTCCATCACACAGTTTATTTGTTTGTTTTTCCCACGCCTTCCAGAAGGTGTTATTCATCTGCCTGAGTTTATGTGAACTCAGCATTAGTCACATCATAATCAAAAACCATGTTACAGTGTTATCTCTCAGTTATTCCCTATCCTTCTCCACTTTTTCCTTTTTAAACATTTGCTATCTGTGTTTTGGCGGTGAGACAGTGCTGTCTTTGTGTCTGATCCACTCTTGTTAAACTCAGCAGAGGGGCACTCCATTCAGCTAAGCCATCTTAAATCCTTTTAACCAGTGAAAAAAAGGCCCCTACGCGATAAAACCCCTACATCATTTCTTAGAGTTGCCGCTGCCAGGAGTAAACACGGTGTGTGTTCGCTATCAGACCTTGAATCTGCCAGGGTTCCTCTTACTCATTCATTTTGTAGTTTGTAAGAGCTCAAGTTGTGTTTGTAGAGTGAAGAGGCCACATTAATAGTGTGTCAGGTTTCTGGTTCGGCCTTTTGTTTCTCATTTCACACGAGCTTCAAGAATTTAAAACCAGCTAGTTTGTACAGTACCCTATGAGGGTGAGCTGAGGTTTGATTACACAAGTGACTCATTAATCCACCCTGAACCTGTAAATGATGAACAATGAACTTGTAATATTCTACCATGGAAGTTGGAACAACACTGCTGAAGATATCTGTCTCTGTTGTGTAGAACAATCAGCCAAGTGTGTCTGAATCCGACATAAATCCATGCTGTCATCTCAAAAACGCTGACTCACCGCCGCCCGTCATGGCAACCACGCATTACAAAATGTAACACTTAAAGAAACGTGCGCTGAAACAATGCCTGCATTTACTACTGTTTTGAAAGCACTTGACAAAGACTGATTGTCTCCTTCCCTGTCATGCCATGTCAGGTGTATACAGTAGTTTAAAAAGTTGCACAATGCCTGATGAGGTGATTGGTTAGGAGGTGCAGCGTGGTGTGGGACAGATGAAGTTTCCCCAGAAAATCCCAAGTCCCCCATGTACACTTAAAAACAAAACTTGGCATGTAACATCTTAATGCTCCCGTGTTGTCTTTTTATTTTTTCATTTTTGGATTGTCTCCATAACTGATTCAAAATTAACCGCTCCCATATAACATGACCAAACAAAGTCTCCTAGATCTCAGCTCATCTCCCAAAGCTTGCATTCTGGCAAACTATCAGGAAACAAATTCAAAATGGTTTGTTTTTGGAGACTGCAACACACCATAATAGCTCCCATAGTTCACCTCGCAATGCTAAAATGGCCAAGAAATTGAAAAGGATAAATAATACAGGAGAAGGAATGCCTTATGAAATCCATTAAGCTGTAGCAAAGGGGATTTGTTAGCTGGTCAGCATGTGAGTGTGTTTACAAGGAGTGGACTAAACATTGACATCTGCTGATCTTCATTCCTGTGCTTTGCAAAGTTTTCTGTAAGTCCAAACAAGTGCACAACTCTGAGCAGAGCAGCTCTAATGGCATACAAACCAAAGGTTTTATCCTTCAGTTAATGTTGCCTCGCCACACAGGGTGTCACCTCAGATTTGCCCAACAGATCCCATTAAAGCTGTTCAGCTGGTTTTAAATGTAGGCAAGCGAAAACTTCTTATAACTTGCGACTGATGTGTCGTGATCACTGAACCAGCTATAATACAAATGCTATCTTCCCAAAAAAGCAACAAGCGGAGCCACAAAAACAGAAACTTTCAAACACAGTCAGGGAAGGAAATGACAATGTTGCTGTAACTGTGTTTCTAGAGACAATGCATGATGAAAAGTGACTCACAGACAGCCTATTGCTGCACAGACACTTTCCCCCCAAACACTCACAATACACTGCACAGCCTATGCTGAGTTTGACCCACTTTTGTGATACAGAGATAATAAACACGCTGAAAATATGGCTCACAGCTCCATGACAACTCTCAGAAACTCAACTTGCTGATTGAAGCAGGGTAGAAAATAATTCGGCTCAAACAGCTCCACAGAGCAGATGTCTGCAATTACACATATTTTCTCTATAAATCACATCGCTTTATTGTTTAGATTTTCCCCGTCTGCCTTTGTTGAAATTTGGCAAAATCACAGCAAAGGAAGCAGAGGGCAGGAGGTTTTATTTGTCTGTGAAAGGGAGCACAGACCATGGTATTGTAAAGATGTGAGGAGTTGGTACAGTCAGGGGAGGAAGCTACTGATGACTGTCCGTCCCATGGCTGTTAAAGAGAGAGAGACACAGCTGTGACCCTTTAAAGCTGGGCCAGTACATATACTGTCAGCCAATCAGAATCTGGATGCTCTCACACAGCGTATCCACAGTGTTTCCAACAGTTAATAGATTAAGGTATGTGCATGCATACAGTAAGCTGAGTGGCTGGAAAAAGCACCGTGACTGATGAGCATATCTGACTGATGATATGGAGCAGGTACGTGATAGGCTGTGAGTGTTGCTGCCAGTTATCAAGAGACTCACAGCTGCTATAGTCAAATATTTTTATATTAAAAGTGGGTCAAATGGCTATATGTGACTAAAAGGTAACCAAGTTATCCCACAACTCTGGAGTTTTCCTTCTGCTGAGCATTTTAGCATGTTTCGGCTAATTGTTTTGTTTTTAACATCTGCTACATAAACTTTAAAAAAAAAAAAAAGAATGAAACTCTGATAAACTCACTGTACACTATCTGCTCAGCATCACACAGCATGTCTAGTGACTCTCTGGTGAACATAGTGGAGCATTTAGCAGCTTGAGAGCCTGTTATGTTTTCCCAGCAGTTAGTGGAGAGTAAAACAGAGCTAGAAGGAGAGTGAATATGAGACTTAGATTCTTCAAGTGGACACAAACACCAAATGAATGCCAATGTTGCTCTGTGTCTGCTGGATGTGTAAATACAGCCCGTTCTAATTCCCGGACAGTCAAAAACTGCCACTTTGTCACGGCCCTCGGCGTATGATATTGATGGCAAAGGCACCCTTTAGCGTCTATATGAGACGCACTGGGTTTTCAGCTAACTTCAATATAAAGAGCAACTGACTTAGTGTAAAGAGTGAGAAAGTCTGTGTAGGGCAGGAGGGAGGGGAAGTGGATGGGTCAAACAAAACCAGACTTTCATCCAGGTTCATGTCCCATGTGAAACCAAAATCAGTGTTGTTTTAACCTAACGTTACCTGTGTACCTACGTTCCGTGTGAAACCAAAAGATGTTTTAATGTAACTTTACACAAACGTTATCTTTTTTCTAACCCTTATTAAGTTGTGTTGTTGCCTAACCACAACCATTTCACAACATTAACCACATATTTCAATGTGTTTCAGCTGTGCGTCACATAGATGCGCCAAAGGGTGCCCTGTGTGTCAATGAGAGCCGCCGAGGGGAGTAACAAAGTGTTGACATTTACCAGCCTGAGAAGAAGAATGGGTTGGTAAGTTGCCACCTGTTTGTTCCAAAGCCAGTTAAAGCAGGTTTTAAATATTAGTGTCCTTGTTGTGAATTAAGAAAAAACCTAATCCAAAATACATGTTTTGCCCTGTGAAAGTTAAATCTACCACTGTTCACTTGTTCTTCTAAAATAACCTTTTGCTAATGACAGTTGGCATTTTTACCATTTCAGATGAATCACAGCAAAACCTGCTTAGCACACACTGAACATGTTTTGGCAAGACGAGAGCACATCCAAACCAGAGAGTGACTGACTCTTACACAGGCTTTGATTTGCATTAACTTTGAATGGAATTTGAATTCCGCAACAGACGCTTACACTGCACACACCACCGATCACCATGTTTGCTGTACAGTGAATGAAATAACACAAACTGCTGTAAGGCCTAAAGAAGAAAGTGCTTGACCTTGCTGGTGAATGAATGACTCTTGGCTGTCCTTGTCACACAGTAACTCTTGTAAAGGCGAGGCACGGCTCTGGGTTATGTATTATTGCTGAGTGTTTACCTAAGATTGAAACTTGGTGCAGTAATCTAATAATTTAGACTCTGCAGGCTCATGACTGGAAGTTGGAGGGTGGTCACGGGAGACAACATCAGTCATGCAATAAGTAAAACAAACAGTTGGGGCTGTAAAAGCTGGTTTAACAAGTGCTGCAGTAGATGTGAAGGGAGGACAAAGTACAGTGGTGGCCACGATACACAGCCAAGTCTGGACTGCTTTAAACATCCTTCCTTCCTGCTCTCTTTAAAGCTATCATTTAAACAACACGCTGGGACAGATGTTAGGGGTCAGACTGATTTCCATATAAAGAAGAAAGCTACATTGAATAAACAGAAAGCTGAATTCTAGATAGTACAAGCTAAATATGCACCACTATGATCTTTATCCAACCCTAACTCCTAATTTGCATTTATTTGACTTTTTTTTGCAGCAACCAGTAAATAAGTTCAAAGACGCCACATCCTCCCACAAACCCGTAATCAAACATGTTCCCGTCTTGTGGCTCACTCTTTGTCATTAATTAGTCTCTTTTGTGACCAGGATTACACTGGTCCTCTTAACTCGTAAAAAGCTGTGTAGTTTGAACCTTTCAGAGTGCCGAACACTAAACTGCAGAACTCCATTATGTGTGCATGCAAAGCAGTCAAATCATTTATACTCCGAAAACACTCTCCACTCACTGAAGTATGTGTGCCATCCGCATCAATTAAGTTCCAATCAAAGGACTTAAAGATGCAAAACAAAAGACAGTGTGTGTCTCTGTCACTCTCTTTGTCAGCATGCACACAAAAAGCTTGAAATGCTGTGGGCTGTTGAGGTGAAACAGTCCCACCAACTGTGCACATGATGACAAAAAAAGGTTTGAAGAGTGCAGTTACATTAGCTTTGTGCTGCCTTTGCATGACACAAAGATAAGGTTTCATAAAACCAGAACAAAGGATGTGCATCAATGCTGTGCACAGTATCATGCAGCTGAAAAAAAAAGCCTGCTAAAAGCATACCAAATGCATTAGTTACAACACATCAGGCTTTCAAAACTTCAGTCACACACGACTGACATAGCCACAGAGAGAAACAAAGTCACTTGTCCAAACCAGAGGCTCTCACTCTCTGTTACTGGGTCAGTGGAGCACTTTAACTCTTAAACCAGAGAGTAACAACAGACAGGGATTAAAACCCGGAGTAAAACTTATGCAGCTGTGATGTTACTTTACCATATTTGCAGGCGTTTCTCCTCTACAAGGCTTAAAGTTATTTCATTTTTGGCCCTGGTAGTCCTCTCCAGACAGTCTCCCTGGGCTCCGTGCTGAGAGACTTGCCATGTTTAGAGCATCAACAACAGAAGTCGACTGAAGTACATCCACATGACAGTGAGTTGTCTTGGTCGCAAAGTAGCCAAAGTCATTTCCATTCTTCATAGACTTTCCACTAGTCTGAGTGTGTAGCAACAGAGAGCAGCAAATGTTCAAGCTGCCTGTTGATCCTTCACTTCTCTTTCACTTCTCTGGCTACTCTGAGTGTTTGGGGGACAGAGAGAGAGAGAGAGAGAGAGAGAGAGAGGGAGAGAGGGAAGGAGGGAGTAAGGGAGTAAGGGAGGGGGAGGAGAAAAGCTTTCCCTTTCAGAGGAAATCCCCCTCGAGGCTTTTCAGAGTTTCTTCGCTCACTCTCTCTCAAACACGCAGGCTTTATCACATACCCGAGCACACCCACAGACACAATATGCCACAAATGGATGCACAAAAGCATGCCAGTCTGCAAAGAGACGCTTTCTGAATGTGTGTGTTACTGTATGTCATGTAAGAATAAAAAAATTCACACATTTGTCATCAACACACACACATACACACTCCTTTGACCCGGCACAGAGAGCTGCAGAAATCCAGCCCCTCGTTTGAGGCCCCTTTCTTTCTATTTTAATCACTGTGAGCTTTTAAAAGGCTAAGTCAGTCTTTCTTCTCTCTGCTGTCCCTCGTAGACTTCCACTGTCTGCTCCGGGCTTTCTCATTTCCTTTCTCCAGCAATTGTCTTCCGGCAGACTGCCCAGTCTTTGACTCATATCAAAGGGAGAGACAGCAGAGGGGGCTTCCCTGCAGAGGTCCGAGCCAAACAGCAGGCATGTGAAGAGAGCCGCTATGCTTCCACATTAGGCTGGAGGAATGTAGGGGTTACACCCTCTGGACTACATTTTACATCTGGGTTTGGAAGATGTATAGAGTACGAAACCCAAGACCTCCTGCTGCAAGAGAGGTTCATCACCGAGGCATTCCTCCAGGAAGAAGATTGACAGGCGATCGTTTATTTCTGTCTGAGAATGAGTATGAGTGAGGTGGTTTAGACAAGCAGCTCACACTTGGCCTCAACCCTCAAGCCTCTGTCTGTTTCTTCATTCAAATTCCAGAAATTACATGAGAGTCCATAAATATTTTCCTCACGTGGAGAAAGGCCAGAATATATTTCTTTTAATCTAAAGTTCCTCATTATTCAGCAGGTGAAGTGTCAGCTGGAAATATGAAACATAAGTCTCTGCCTCTCCCTCTGTAATTCTCTCTCTATCTGTGGTTTCTTGCTCTGCACAAACTGCCGTCTCTGGAGCATTCCTCACATGTTTTTCTTTTGCAGAAAGAAAGCCACGCTAATTTGTCTCTCACCCTGAACCACAGAAATATGTAGGTGACGTTCTTAAAATGAGGTACACTACTCCATTCTCTGTTTCTCCTTCTCAGTCATTCTTTCTTCACCTCCTTTGTACTCTTTCGACAAAAGACCACAAATTATGTTCTTAACATTCCACAACAATATAACTACCAACTCCCCAGTATTTTGGATTTTATTATACCTGTATAAAAAAGTGAAGCAACAGATGGTAGCTCAAGAATGGTAGCCAAATGTGTTAGCTCATACTAAATTAACAATGATCAGCCTACTAAACAGTGACAGGGATAATTGTGACTGGAAACTGGCTGGATTTTTAGACCAATGCCAACATAAATATTAAAGGAGTTCGATACGATATTCAGAGCATAAATATAGCAGCACACAACTATTTACTATGTAAAGCTATAGTGGAGTAACGGTGTCCTGTCCTGAGAGTGACATCATGCTACCTCTGTGTTGGCTGTAATCTGAGCTTCTCTGTTCTTTGTTGTGGTAGCCAGTGGAGTTGGGTAGATTTATGGTTTGTTCAGTAAGAAACTGGTACGTTATGACAATTTGAAAAGTGACCTACATCAGCAACATTTGCTGACAGCATCACAGCACTAAATCCAACTTGTATTGCATTAGCGATAAGCAATATTGATACATGATGAACATAATATTATTTTGTTTATAAACAGACTAATGGAACCATGAGTGTCTGAAAGGCTGCGGTATGTTCCAGCAAAATACAACACACCATGATTGTTTACTGAAACGTTTATGTGTTTTCTGGGGTGATAAGAGGAGACATGGCACAGTAAGTCTCTCAAGAAAATTAAAAATGCACCAATATGGCCACATTTTAGGTTTCGAAGCCAACAAAAGAGGTTTCCTAACTGGCTGCAAGCGACCCGGTGCGCCATCTCACTTTTGTCAGATTGCCTGTTTCTACTTATAGGCTACCTGTCGCTCACTTTGAAAGCTTTGAAGCTCTTTATTTCATTTATTTCATTACAGAAAACCAACATAGGTGTCAGCTGCCTGGAGGGAGATCGCCACAGAGCTGAAAGCTTCTGGTACAAGCTAAGCTACTTGCTGTTGGCTAATATTGTACGTCATTTCAAGTAAATATCACAATATAAAACGTGTGTTTTCTGTTTTAAAAAGTAACATTACAAACATAGGAAGATAGCAAGTAAGCGACTCCCCCATCTTGTAAGTGGTAACATATCCAGTCTGAACTCAAGCGCGCAGCTACGTGGTTTGTTTACATGATGTGACGGAAGTGAGGGATCAGTGTCGACAAAGAGCTCTGACGTTACGTGATGCAGCATGATAATATTCAGACGCTCGCTCAGAAGCACACAGCGTCAATTGCATAAAATTCAGTATAGTGGTCCGGTCCAGCTTGACTCTTAATATCAAACCGGTTTGAAAAATTTTGCACCAGTTCAACCTTAGTAACCAGTCGGGATGTGTGTGCACGCCACTCTGCACTGCACTCGTGTAGCAGTTGCTGCTGATAATGCTATCCCAAGACATGGCATCATCGCAGAAGCATAGAGCACACCCACCGCCATGTTAACACTGTTCGCTCTGTCAGCAATGTTGCAGTACTTAGGAATGCTCTTGCTGTTCACACTGTTAGCTGCTAACCGCCTCCATGTTGAGAGCCGTGTGCAGATAACCAGAATCACAGATATATCGTATACAGCTCTCTTATTGACTTTTTTCTTCTTTTACAGCAGAAACCAGCTGTAAAAACAACTGATACATTATCACCTCAAGTATGTGGAAAAGGTGTTAGCAAAATGTTGCTCATTCATTCTGGTCGATTTATCAGGGCTTTTTTTGTGAAAAACTGCCTGTTAGTTTAGTCTAGAAATTATACTAAAGAGTTTTGACCAAAACAGTGAGTTTAGAGACACTAAAAAGCTTCATAGAATCTATAAGTTTTTTGTCACAACAAGCAACACCTGTCTCATTACAGGCAGTCATTTCATTAATATAAAAATACTGATTATAGCAGCTGTAACCCTGCATTCATGTGGTGTAGCAATAACTGGGAAAAGAAGTTCCCCACTGATGAGGGTCAGCACCTCTAAGTCTGAGGCTATGGTTCTCTGGCTTGAAACAGTGGATTTCCCCAAGCAAAGGAATTCAAGTATCTCGGGTTCTTGTTGACGAGTGAGGTTGAAATGGAGCAGGAGATGGACAGGAGGTTTGACGCAGCGTCAGCAGTGATGCAGACATCGCACTGAAAGGTAAAGCTCTTGATTTACCAGTCCATCTACGTTGCAGCTCTCACACTCATCTATGGTCAAATGAGACTGCGGATACAAGCAGCCAAAATTAGTTTCTTCCATAGGGTGGCTGGGCTCAGCTTCAGAGATAGGGTAAGGAGCTCAGGACAGGAGGAGCTCAGAGTAGAGCCGCTGCTCCTTCGCATCAAAACGGGTTGAGGTGGTTCGAGGTTGTCTCCAGGGCACTTCCCCTTAAAGGTGTTCCAGGCACGTCTAACTGGTAGGAAGCCCCAGGGCAGACCCAGGACATGCTGGAGGGATTATAAATCTTATTTGGTCAGGGAACACCTTCCCTTTCAACTTGTTAAACAATGTGTCAGCCAGTGTGTCCAACATGTAGGCCTATACATATTTTTGATAATGATCCCTCAATCTGAATTATGTTTAAGTTATGTAGGCTACTTTTTGGCACATTTTGCAGGAGAAAAACCTTTGTAATGATGTCATTGTGTGAGTGACCTTAAACATATCTTTGGCAATTTGTTGTAACTTATCCACTGACATATTCAGTAAAACAAAATATCTGCAATAAGCTATAACCAGCCAAGAGTTTTAGCTCTACCCATGTGATGACCGGGCTGTGTGACTCCAGCTGATTTATGAGAAAGAGGGGAAATCTACTTTTGTTTTTGTTTCTCTCATTGTCAAGGTCCAGATCAGTCCCGGCTGTCTCCCAAGCAGAAACGTGACGGTGAAGCTGAGGGTGGGGAGGATGAAAGCAGTCCACAGCGGGCTGACACTCGGTTTTGATCCTTCCTTCATGAAAACCAGATGGGCTGTCCATCTAAGCCAACAGAGAGACGGTGGAGGGGGTGGAGGGGGGGTTTGTCTGTGCTGTGTGAGTCAGTGAATGGGGAGATTTGATAGGGCGCTCTTAAAAACGCAGACATAAACAGACATAGGTACACAGCGAGAGCGAGAACCAGACAAAACTAGACGAAGAAATGTACACAGAGATAGAGAGCGAGAGTTCCGGAGATACCGCTTCAGCCAGGAAGTTTTGGAGCACACACCCATATGGGTTCATTAAGCAACCGTATAAACATGCACTTGTACTGCAACTTCTTAAGTACAGACATTAACACATGCATTCACACACACTTGCACGCAAACGCAGCAGGACGATACCCTGAGCGCCCTGTTTTCCCTTCCTCCCTCCATATCTAATTCCTTTCTAGTGAGTGGGAGACCCCGAAGGCGAGTGTGCAGGACCCCTTCAGTGATTTACTTTAATCCAGCACTCTCCCACATAACCTCCCATGTACACTTAGACACAGCAGCCCACGGTCCTGACAGTTTATAAAGCATGACTCACAGTGAGTGTACACACTAATATCGCCATTAACGGATGGGAAAACACAAACTCTCCTCCTGGCAATCTACCCCCTGCATCACTTCTTGGATCAATTACCTGACCCGGTTTGCTCTCCAAGTCTATTTTCATTAACTTTATGTGTCGCAGGGTTGTTTTGATTTAACACAAGGGGAGAAGAGCAATCTCAGCATTGATAATTCATATCCTGCTCCTGGATCAGACCCAAACACTTTGAGCCTGTCAGAGTGACATTACTATGAAGTGCACTGTCTCGCTGACGAATGTCTGAGTAGCTTTCGGCTGCAATCAGTCCTGTCTTGATGGGACAAGATGAAAGGAGGAAAGGGAAGACAAAGGGGCTATCTGTCTCCCCCTTGTTTCACGTTCCCAGGGACAGTGACCTTATCAGTGTCTGGAGATCTGCTGCTGTGACTGTGACATCATTTCCTGCCCGACCCCTGGCTGTCAAGATTTGGGGCCCAGGCTTGTGATTTAGATATTTAGTTGTTCTTTCAACAAACAGAGGGGATAAAAATCCAGGGTTCTTTTCCCAGTCAGTCGATATCTGTCTACACCACAGATGTGTTTTTGTGTGAGGTCTTTTAAGAGAGGATTTAAGGCATGTTTTGAGTAGCGTGTCACTTCTGTGTGGTGCTAAAGAGAAAATAGAGGTCTTGTGGAGAAAAGATGTGCATTCAAGGACATTCCAGCAGGGTCAGCGGGGCTCTGTGCATGTGTGTGCGTGTGCGCTCGTCGTTCATTGTTCATTCAGGTGCCGACGAGTGATACATTGTGACACTAAGTGTTCCCAAATGTTCACTTCCCTTGTAATTGTAAATCCATCGAGTTCTACATATCACGCTCCATTTTTAGGGCTAATAAAAGACAGGACAGAGACGCTTCCAACACTTTAAATTGCTTTCCATCTGTCCCACTTTAACAGCTTTGCTCCCGCTGAGATTTTATAATGAGACATCACATTTTAATACGAGAAGGTCTCCCTGGGATACAAATACATTCTTTTGTCGGTGTAGCTAGTCTAATTTTTCAAAGATATCTTGCCTCTCAGAAAATACTGAAAAAGGAAATAGACTCTTGGAAAAAAAATGTCCAAAAATAACAAACAATAATAAAATTATTTTCAAAAATAGCTACTCATTCATTGTGGAAAAAGAGAAAAAAAGAGCAAACTGTCCTTCGAACAGACTTTAATATTTATGATCAGTACAGCAAAATTCGTTATAATCCTCTATTGATGCCTGTGGTGCAGCAGCTCAGATATCCTCATGCTCTCCACATCACACATGACACTGTCCTCATGTTATTATATCCTGTTTATAGCAAATCCACAATATAAACTTCAATCCCTTTTGGAAAAAAAACAATGTGCTTTGCCAATGAATCCCACTCAGCTGCAATCTAGGATATAGCCTGAATCTATCTGTGTGTGAGAGCTTAGTACAGCAAATGCTGGGAATAATGGACCATGCCTGCTCTGCAGGAGAGGAATGATGCATTAAAGACTTCCTAAACTGGAAACATCTTTGCTATAGCTGGAAAGAACAAAGCATATTTGTTCCATAAGCTTTGAGACGACGTTCAAGGGTAATTGTATTTGAAGTGTTTGTGGTTCAGTGATATCACTTCAATTTACAGTATAGTAATTGAGGATGGTACAATGAACTTCTGAAGAGAAATTGTTTCTCCGGAGACGGTTTTGTAAAATTAAATAAAAGACTTTTCCAGCTCTGTGGAATATGTGTAAGCTTAAACAGGATAAAAGACGTATTTAGATGCTGTATTGATTATTATCATATGTGAAATTCTCATGGAAGACCCACTGAGCAGTTCCACATGTTTTGGTTGGTCCCTCTCTGTCCTGGTGTGTTTTCCTGAGAGCCACAGCGCTGAGAGGCTTTAACCTCAGCTGGCCACTGCTGGGTGCTGGTCCAGTGTAGGAAGCAGGTGTTAAATTCACAACAGCAGTCAAAGGGAGAAAAAAGGCTGCAAGCTGAGGCACAAGAGTGTGGGAAGCTTGAGATTTTGGCTTAACCCACTTTCTTAAGAAGTTACGCAGAATAAAACAAGACTAGAGCCACACTAGCGGCCTCGTGAGGGTGTAACGCTCATTGCACAAAAGAAAACCAAAGTTCTATAGTAGATGGATAAAAATAAACTTTACTGTTCATAGATTTCTACCACCAGTGAGGCAAAAATGTCAATTTCACCTGAGGGTGATACCACAAAGAAAGCCATAAAATGCAGTTTCAGGATATCTCACATTTATCTTGTCAGCCCCAGCTCTAAGTTGCCATACCTGACTCACATTCATCAGTTTATTGCTGCATTCGCACAAATTGGCATTTTAGAACCAGAGGACCTTTTTCATAGTTCTAAGAGCCCCCCATTTTTTTGTGTCTGCACTGTAAGAACCAGGAACAATCATAGTTTGTAGAACACCACTTTAAGGGACTTTTTTAGTGTCTATTTTAGAGTAGGTTCTCTCCCAGCAGAACAGGAACCATGTGTGTTATAAGTGTACATTAATTGGTCTAACTCAGCCAATGCAGCACCGGCAACCACTCTTGAAGGAAGGATTAAGAAGGGAGTCCCCAGAACTGTTATATCCAAAAACGCCTATTGATGGCAAAATATAAAAAAACAGGAATACCTCCTCTTATTCCCAATGCTCACAAGATGGTTAGCCACAGTGGTCAAACCATTTAAGTAGCCTGAATTAGCTGCTTCTGCTGTGTTATTATGTAAGTGTGGTTTGTTGTTAAGTGAAACCAGATACAAAATTCCTGATATCCCCGAAAACAACCGGGAGGCTGAGGTCTAAACAAGAAATGAATGCAGTATAGCCTGTGCTGTATTTTGTCACCGTCATGTATTTATTGTGTCAGCTGAATGCTCAAATGTCATGCTTACATGCATTTCAGTAGCATGGCTTCATATCAGCAGTTACTGAATATCACAGTGCTGTCAGTGTTTCTATGGCCATGGTTAACACAATAAATACAGCCCTTTAAAACATGCTAAAAATGACAACTTTATGCATACAGTTAGCTTGGCTAACATGCTAACTGTATGCATACAGTGCAAACATGCTTTGTTAGCATATAGCCTACAACTGAGGCTAAGGTATTTTTAGAGACACTATCAAGTATTCATAGCGAAGGAGACATTTTGACGTGCTGGTAGCACCAAAGTCATTGACTACATGCACTCCAATATTCCACCTTTTTTCTGAATATGACACTATTCTGAAACATGTAAACAGCATATTTCCTTTGATATTCTGAATTAGGCCTTGGTCCAATGTAGCGTTTTTTGATTGACACATGCTGGCATTATTCAGGTTTTAAGAGCATTTTTTGGACATGTATATAGTACGAGTATGCACCTCAATCTCAAGTGGGGTTTTTAGGACAGTTTGCAACACACGGCCTCTTGCCCATTTACAGTCAGCTCTGTGTATTGTCATAGCTGTGTTGTGGCCTACACAAACCAGCTCACCAACAGTTTGCAAGGCTGGGGGAGAGATGCACGTCCAAGAGAAAAGCCCACGTTATGGTCAGAAAGAAAAACACGCCTACTTTTAAAGATTCTAACTGATTAATTGCTATTGTCATTATAACAACAATGTTATAATAATTGTTTTTAATGAGAATAATAGATAAATATTCATTTTCATTAGCCATGTAAACTGTTGAATATTGTCTTGTTCAGAATAAGGGCATAATACTTAATGCATGCAAATATAGTCACTGAGATTAGTCTTCTAAAAAAACATGAATGTCTGTACCAAATTCCTGGTAATCCATTAGTCCAGATATCTCATGCTGGACCAATGTGGTGCACTAACAGACTGACCAACCTTGCCATCTTACATCTGTACTGACGTGACTAAAAATAAATCAGAAACATGGAGGTTTTTCTCACTGATGCAGATTCAAGCTTTTTAGGGAAGTCCCAGGACTGAAATAGTTATTAGGAACACCCGTAAAGACTAAGACAGTATTTAATGGTTATCTCTCAATGTGTAAGCAAAGCTGTTGACACAATGATGTTTTGGGAGAGTGGTGTCTGAAAACAACGCCCGCTGCCAGGCCATGGGAAACAGGGAGACCCAAACACGCCGCTGAGTCAGAGATAGACCGCTGCACACACAGACAATGTTGTTTCAGGTGAAACAGAGGACAACAGGTGTGTGTGTGTGGGAAAAGAGCAGCTAGGAGGAAATATCTTCATGCTTCTCCTATCCTCCTCCTAACACATGACCAGTCGAGAGCAAACATATAGAACTGAGATTATAATGTTTGGCTTTCACTAGATCTGCTAATAAACAGAGGAAACCAGCTAACAGGAGACAGCCGAGTGCTTTATTTAAAAAAGCCTATTTTCAGATGAAGTGGAATGCATGTGGCCCAATATCAGTAGATTTATGGTGCGATTCAGAGAGCTTGACATGCGAGTAAACAGGAGTGTTAATTTTGTTGGGAAAGCCTGAGACAATAAGACAGTAATATGTGAGCTTTATTAAAATACCACTGAGTCACCACAAGTCTGTGTAAATCTGATGTGTCGACTATCTCCACCCCTCTTTTTCCCCTCTCCTTCCAAGTATCTGTCTCATCATCTGTCTCCTCAGCGTCTCCTGGGATCATTTCTCTCTGACCGCCTCTAACTGCTTTACCTTCCCTGACACGGATCTCTCAGCGCTCTTCTGTGTCAGCGATTTCCTTTTCTTCTCCATTTCCCCCTAAACATGTCTTGCCTGCTTGCACTAATTCCTCCTGCCACTCTACCCTGTTTTTTCCCTCACACTCTGCTTAATTCTTTTCCCAGCTGAACTCACTTTATTTAGCTCTTTTGTCCCTGCTCCTCTCACCCTGTCTCCTCCCTCTTGCAGATTTTTCTTTTACAGTAAGCAGTCCAGAAGCAGCTGTTGGGAGGTGGCTGAGTGGAGCTAATCTATCTGATTTATCACTTGGTAACTGGAACTGAACTCGACAAAATAGATAATGCCTTACTGAGACAACAAGCAAGAAAAACTCATATGTGTGCATCATCCACCCTTCCCCCTTTTTTCAGCCTCTTCCTTGACGTTTCTGTTCTTTGTACGTTAAAACACACTAAAATCATTTGCTTCGCTGCATCAGGCAATCACGTTCTTTATTTATTTATCTGTTCCTATTTTGTCCAGGCGTATCTGCTTACGTAAAACTTTGTTTACAGTAGTTGTGTTCTGTTTTCTCTAAGTCCCAGCTGTGCCTGCTTCCCTCTTTTTCTTTGGGTTGTGGTTGTGGGTGACGCAGATGTTTTGGCTAACCATAAAGCCACACCACACAGCGGTGGGTTGACAGTCTACAGGACCAACCCAATGCACAACAACGTACGGCAAGATTAATGGGTAATTTAATGGGACTTTACACAAGTTATATGGGAGGTGGTCAGACAGCAAAATGGGAAATCTTTTGGCTGAAGTAGTCGAAGGTAGTTCGACTTTTTCTTTTTTTTTTTAGGAGAACAGGGTACTATTTTGTTTTTGTTTTTTTGTGTTACTAAATACATATTTTATTGCGTTTTTCCTTTGTAATGTAGCTGATAGTTACATAAATAGTTGTATTTGTAGGGAGGGCCAGGAAAAGGGTTCAAAAACCATTTATACCTCTGAGAGCTTTTTTTTTATGTGCAAAATGAAACATTAAGTTCAGCCACAATAATTTTCTTACAGTCTCTAAAGTGAGTGAGTGAATAATGTCACTATAATACATATTTTTTAAGATAGAATAAGGTGAAAATATACACCTACATACATGGGCATATACACTCACACTAAACATCATCAACAAGCCTGCATCCCTGCCTTGTATGGACTTCCTTCACAGAACCTGCAGTGTAAATCTTCAACCACTAGGTGTCATGTTTTATCAACTGTCACAATCGTGTTGTGACTGTCATTTTTTTTAAGTCTCTACCTCTCTAAAAGACCACAGAGAAAGAGTGCTGCACAAGTACCTACATATCATCTCTTGACTTCAAAGCATCTAAAATGAAAAAGACTTGGACATGTAGTTCAAGTGCAGGAGCAGCCTTTCCTAAAAAGGACAAGATGATCCAGTGAAACGAGTCTGGGCCAAACAAGATAAGTGCTTCCTCCCTGCTGCCAGGTGAAAGCAGTCATTTCCACTGGCAGGATAAATTGATCCAGATGGCATGCGGACTTACGAGCATTATGACCCACTCCTCACCTGCCTCCTTGTAAGGTATTATTATCCCAAGAACAGAAAACATCTGGTGGAGCTGTGTGATGCAGGGTTCACATACACACACACACAAGCATGAGCAAGGTCTTCGTACTTGTCTTTAAAGAAAGATTTTCCTGGTTTGATAACAGGGTGTCTGGATTTGCTCCCACTTCTCTCATGGACAAAAGTGGAACTCTCTTTGTCGTATTTTTAGTGTAAAGACACAGCAGGTTTGTTACAAAGAGAAGTGAGATACACAAGTTGTCCAACACAGTGTGTGTCTGAAGCAGCAACTGTGTATGTGACAGAGTGTGTGTGTTCATGTATGTGTGTGTGTGTGTGTGTGGATACTTAAGTGTGCAGCTGTTTAAGCAATCGACTTGACAGGGACGTTAGTAGCAAAGAGCCTAGCTTTTAAACATGTTTACGTACGTGCGCACATACACACACACACACATGCACACAGGATGTGCTCTTAACAGGGCACAGAGTGCTGCTCATGCTAAGAAGCTTGAAGACTTTGGAGTCAACAAACACATTGTATTGCATGAATTTAACCTTTTAGTATAATGATTAAAAGTTCAATTCTCAAAATGTCATGAAGTCAAGAACAACCACCAGGTGGTAAAGGTACACTGAATTCATTTATTACTTAATTTCCAGCATTTGATGTCAGTGCTGGTAGTACGTTTGACTTAAAGTTCAATTGTCATCACACATAATTCTTTCTGAATCTCTGCAAGCCAAAAAAAAGAACACACGTAACTTACAAACAACTGTGCATGTGTGCGTGTTCCTTTTTTTTTGGTGGGTTTACTGACACACCTGTCTGTCTGTTTCTTTGTTTGCTCAGGATTGCAAGGCTTTCCGTTCTAGGAAACATAACAAGCTTTTATGTGGAAATGTGATGGTGCATCTGCTGAAAATGATAAAGACAATTAATAATAGAAAAGCCAGGACTGATACAGCCATCCTGTAGAGGATTATATTAATCGAAGGCACAGAAAAAGGTGTATGTCATGATTTTTCTTGTATTGGTTTGACTTTTCCATTCCATGAAGCAGGGGCAGAGCCAGATGTTGTAGACATCTGGGACTCAGCCTGAACCTGGGAACCTGGAGGGGGGCATTTAGGGCAACTGTAAGCAGTATTTTTCAAGACATTTGAGATAATACAGTGCCTAAAAATCTGTGTTGGTACAGCATTGGGGAAAAACATGATAATAGAGCCTACATCCTATTGTGTATATAGTTGTTCTAACAACAAATATTGCCACCTAAAAAGAGCCTGTGTTTTTAAGTTATATAACATAGGTAGAGACAGAATTTAGTGTAAACAGCATTACTAATCTTGAGACCTATTTTGTTAAACTATGCTGGAGCAGAGTTTGACAAATTTGCTGCATTTAAATCCGTGTCATAATAATCTGGGCTGCTCTAGTTAAATCAAGGATCCCCAACAGTACCAAGAAAATGTGGTCTTCAATACTCTAAATTGAATATAAGGCCAATAGAAGAACGTTTACTCAGTTGTATTAGATTTCTTTAGGGAATAATATAGCAGGATAAACAACATAGGCATCTGTTATTACCCTGAAGAAAAGTTAAAGGTATTTTAAAAACCTAAAAGATCTGAGGCTTTTGAGAAAACATTCGCGGACAGAGCCCACGAGCCACCCACCACCCACCCCCACTCCGCTACTGCCATAAAGCGCTTTGAAATACGTTGTTGAAAGCAGTTTAGTTTGAAAATTACAAAACATTTCCCTCCTGTGCACAGACATACAAAAGGAAACTACTTTCACGGAAATGACAGTATTTTTTCCTCCATTGAGTTTAAAAACATAATGATTCAGAAGCATAAAGGAGTGAAAACTTAATTACAAAAGCGCCACTGTTCGCAGTTTATGAATGCTCGATAGATGAGTCATGTTGCTCAAGTTGTAAAAGCCTAATGACAGCTCAGCTCATTACAAAAGCGCTAAAATAAACACCCAGGCATCTTTAGAGGCAGCTGAATCCGAGACAGGCTGCAGGATGCTATTAAGAGGTCGTGACCTTTAGTCTCCATGACTCAACATATCCCACAAGTCTAGAAAGAAAACAACAGATACACACACTCACACACATCAGTGTATGTGGCCAACAGGTGGGATTCCTTGATAGAAGACAGATCCCGAACAGGAAAGTCAGTGACACTACCGTCTTTGTGTGGGTTGACAGGCCTACAGGTAGGAAATGTGACCTCTGGGATCAGATGAATGGCTTTTACCACCTCAGAATATATGTCGCCCTACTTTGTCAAGTTGTCTTTTGTCTGAAAATCCAACAGGAGCAGCTCTATGTCCTATGTCCCTGTGAGGCGTCTAAAATGCTGGTATCACCTTTCTACACCATTATTTTGGACACAATATTTTGAAGCTTTAAATAACATATTCATGTATCTGTTTTTTTTCTGAGAGGATGTGAAACTTGTCTGGACTTTCAAACATCTGGACACACACACACACAGAAAAGAAGAAAGGAAAAATAGAAGTCAAAGAAAAAACCTGCTTGCTGTGATTCCTCCACGGGATACTGAGAAGATCTGAAACCTGCACACAGACAACTGAGCTGAAGACGAGCTTCAAAGCTGAGCCTTAGAAAGAGAGCAATTCTCTCACAGAACATGCTTTAACTGTAGCCAGAAATCTTGCTGTAATTGGCCTCCCCACTGGAAAAACGCACTGCGTTGTTTTAGAGGTAATTTGGCAACAGCTTTTCAATTAGACGTTGTTTTCCAATTAGTTTCACTGCCAACCTACACTGCCACAGAAGACAAAGTAAACCTTCAATAACCATATCTCTGCAATAATCCAAATCTTGATAATATTTCTTATTTGAACATTTAGGGAAGCTTTAGTATTATATCAAATAAACAGCAATAATGAATTAATGTTGCAGTGCACATTACCTGACTTTACTGAAGATGAAACATGTTTTCACTGGCATTTTACTGTATTTACTGTACTGCATTTTGACTGTAAATAATGTTGATTTAATCCTCAACAAAAGAAAATGATCACGTATATACATTCCTAAAAAGAACATGTTGCTTTTTGGGGCACTTTTTTTTTTACAGTGGAAAGATTATTCAGATCAGTTACTTAAGTAAATGTATTTATTTGTATTCATTCATTTTCTATTAGGCGGGCTTCCCCACGCAGATCCCAACGCTGACATTGCTAACGACTACACACTGCCACCCCCAAAATCAAAAGGACATATTTTTCCTCTGACCTGTAGTGCTATTTATAAATCTAGATAGTTTTGGTGTGAGTTGCAGAGTGTTGGAGATATCGACTGTAGAGATGTCTGCCTTCTCTCCAATATAATGGAACTAGATGGCACTCGGCTTGTGGTGCTCAAAACGCCAAAAATAAAAACCTTAGCACAAAAACATTTTAAAAACTGAACAGCATTGTCTCTTTTGAGAAGTCATGACCTGGTTACTCAAGATAATTTACACGCCTTATGAACATTTTCATGCAGGAACTACTTTATTTCTACCAACTACACACGCCATCACATAGAAGTGTTCCCTGTCAGTGTTTTACTATAATGTTTTTGGATTAATTTTACTGGTGCATCAATGTGTATGTTGCATTTTACTGCTGCAGTTGTTTAAGGTTTTGCTATTTTTGACTCCATTATTTCCTGTTGGGTAGTTCAATCTACAGCGGTGCATCATACATCAGCCACATGTCCCTAAAACATCAGCTTTTCATGAGCTCAGAAAACCAGCCATGATTTCAGCTTGGTGACGATGCATGATCCTAGAGGGTTTTTAAATAGTTTATTTAGCTTAAAAGTAGGAGTTTATCAGAAAGTAAGCAGTAACTATAGCTGCTAGACAAATGTAATGTAGTAAAAAGTGAGTAAATGTACTTTATTACATTCCATCACCACTGCCCGAGGCTACTCTGTGTCAAGCTGTTGCAAGTTATTGCTTTGAATCGCCACCATAAAGAGTTCATGCTCATGGAAACTGTGATTGGCACATCAACCTCAAAGGCAGTTAGGGTTCAGGCAAAGACGTCACAGTCAGTGTAAGCACTAGCCAATCACAGCGCAGTAGGGTGTGACTAGGCGAAACACTGTCGTGCAGTGGATATGTTCTAGCATCTACCCCTGGAAACTGTTTATGATTGCAAAATTGCAAATTTATTATGACGAGTGAGGTGTTGTTACCTCTCTACTGAGATGTGTATCAAATATTAACAGTCCACTCTTAACCCAAAGCACAGAAAAGTGTGAGCTTCATCTGCACAGACAAGCCTGGAGGCAGAGTGTTTCATAATCCCCCACATTGTTTCCTTACACACCTGGAGGCCAAAATATACTTCCAGCACTTGATCTCAACTATTGAGGAAACCCTAAATTACCACCCATTTAACATTTTCACTAATATGAGCACTGTAACAACATCATAACAGCTTGGTTATATTTGAGCCACACAGTATTAAAAAACAAAGCCATTTTCAACCCATGAAAAGTCAAGTTTTATAATGATTTTTTTTCAAGAAATGTCAATATTACCACCAGCAGTGTTTTGTTTCATCACAGTACAGTCATGTGATTTAGTAACTACATGTTTAAGTGTGCAATACCTCATTAAGTCTGCTTCATTTGCTTTCACAACAAAAGCTTAAAATGTACTTTTTAATGCTTGGAAAAAAGACTTATAAAAGTTAACATACCTTGATGCAGTCACTTGATAGTCTTCCACCTTAATGTCCAACTACCAAAGGAGAATCATCCGTGTGCTGCATGATATCAGCTCATCTTCAGGGCTGAACATTGGAGGGCAAGCTGAAACAACATGCCATATCCCATGCAACAGGTGTAGCCTTGGAGGAAGGGTGGAGGAAAGGAAAGAAGGAGGGCAGGGGTTTATTTGGGGCGGAGGCTACATACAGGCCTGTTTTGGCGAGAACCTGTGGTCATGCTTCAGCAAGTTTTCAAGATCCATTTATTCACAGTCTTTCCTTCTGTGTGAGTCTTTCAGTGTGTCTAGCCAGCTGAAAATTGAACACACAAGTTTAAAGGTGGTTTTAACCCATGATATAAAACCCTTTGGAATGATAAAAGAAAGACAATATTAACTTAAATCTCTGTGCAACACGAGAAACAAAGTAACTGTCCTTGTTGGAGACTCCACAGAGAACACTCTGGCCTTCATAAGAGATCAGCTGGTGATAGAGGTTGCTGAATGTAACCTCTTTTGAATAAATATAGCTGTGTACTATCTCATGCACAGCCCGACCCTGTTCTCGCTGTGCCCAGTGTGCCTGCCTTCCACCCGTCACATAAAATGGAGCTCCGAATTTGGGTCAAGCAGCCCCAGGAGTTTAGGAGGCTGTCCTGTTCAGACTGCAGCATCATTGCATGGATTATAGTATGTGTTCTGCAACATTTATCATAATCACAGGTTTCCTTTTTACCCCCGCGCTCACGTGCTTTGATACTAAGACGTCACAGTGGGGTGGTGAGTGAGCACAGCTGAGGGAGTAAACAAAAGCAGCTGACATCAAAAGATATAGGCAATTTAAGAGCATTTATTCAAACAAAGAGAACAGGTGTGGTAGACTCTGCCTGCACATGCATCGTTAGTCTCATTTTTGTCCAATGCTGAAAACACTTCTGATATTAAGGTTTGCCCATTTATAACAGGGTTTTGTTTTCCTGAAGACTCGGGAGGAATTGGTTCAACTCAATAACAAAAAGAAAGAAAAAAGATTTAAGCCCTCACATCACTGTAATATGCAATATACTGTGTTTAATTCAAAAGGATTGTTCTTTCAAAATTAAATTTTTTTTTCCCTGTTACTTGTAGTGCTATTTATCTTTGGTGTGAGTTGTGGAGTGTTGGAGATATCAGCTGTAGAGATGTCTGCCTTCTCTCAAATACAATGGAACTAGATGGCACTCAGCTCGTGGTGCTCAAACTGCCAAAAAATAATTTAAAAAACTCAAGAGTGATGTCTCTTTCCAGAAATCATGCATGCGTGCATCCACTCATGGATGGGAGGCTTGTGCTTGTGACGTTGCGAAATTGAAACATCAATGGCGTCCTCTTCAGCTGAGCTGATGTTAGCTAGCTTGGTAGTGCTAGGTGAGCTAGCAGCACGTTTGGTCATGGACTTTCAATGTCAGCACATGACATGCTGGGTACCCTGGGTGTGTCTGTGTTATAATGTTCTGGGACACCATGTCAACTTCAGCCTGTTACATGCATTGTGTCCTTTCAAAATACACTTCTGTTTTTTGCAGTAAATGTACTACTACAAATTTACGTTTTTTCTTTCCACAACAAACGCGTGTGGTTGGGTTCTGAAAAAAATAACAGGGTTTGGCTTTACACTCATACTGGAGGTGCACACTAGCCTCCCAGGTGAAGGTCGGTGACTGTTGGACCCACCCACCACCACTCACACCCACCCTACTCAGACTTTTTGCCCCCTTAACTTACATTGTTGTCCAGCTGTGTTTACTTCCAACACTGTCAGTTGACCTTACACAAGAACAGCGACCATCTACATATCAGGCCGTAATGAAAGGACAGCTTTTTTCGCCAGTGTCTGACGCATAAGTAACTGCCCAAGCACTGGTATTCAACAACTTCACAATGAGACTGTGTTGCTTCTGCCTAAGTGAAAAATTATGTGCAGTATTTTTGATTGTGGGGTGAACTGTCCCTTTAACTTAAAGCCGCTTCATTTGCCAGCTCTGATACATGACAACACAGAGCACATTCCCTAACCTTCAGATCTAATGTAACCTTTTTGCTTTCTTGTCTTTTTCCTTCTTTATTATTAATAATATTTATTTTCTTATATTAATATTTGTATTATAAGAAGAAAGCTTTGGAGGTTAAAATAGGATATTATTCTTTTGTCACAAATTGTGGTTCTGGTGAAACTGAAATGTTTCCTCTATTAGGAAATATAGCTGTATTTAAATTAGACTGACAGAGGCAGTTGACAGATATCAGGAATGTAACTGCATTGATGCATAGCTCAGATTATTCCCAGCACACTGCAGAAGCCTATTTCAGCCATGAAAAGAAATCACTGTAGATTCAGAGACAGGCGGCTTGTTTATAGACAATGAGAAATGTGGATTTACTGTCTACTGCTTCATGCTCTCGACGATACAGACAGCCACATATGCTACACTACTGCTTGCACTTCACAGTATACAGTATACTGCATGCAGTGCCTTCCACCTCCAAGCCTGTCTCAGCATGACTTCACCTCCTACTATAGAGAAGATGTTATCACCAGCTCCCTGCTACGTTGTACATGCAGAGATGTAAGGCAGTTTTAGTCTGATCTCGTTGTAAGTCTTTAGCTATTGACAGTTGTTCAGGGACGGGCCACAGACCCAATGCGCTTTTGTTGGAGGAATACGGAAACACAGAGCTGCCACAGCAAGAAAAATTACCATTTTACTGAGACGGAACATTTTGTAGTTATAGCTTGATGATATATGTCATGAGAATGAGAGAATGAGAGAATGAGAACCTGCTTGCCGGTTATAGTGAAGAAAGTAAATGGTCATAGCAAAATGCGGTTATTGTGACACTTTGGAGATTGGGGTTATTTTCCAGTAGCTATATGTTCTGCCATCTAATAGTGTTGCATATGATGGTATAGTATTGTCCCTAACTAAATTAAAATGTCATTAAATTAGTGTTTTCTAATTTTCAAGTCGAGTTTTGTACAGTACCAAGTCACAAATTTGGACGTCTGCTGGGTTTAACAGCAGACTGCAATTCATTAGTCTTAAATAAACAGAAGTAGTAGTTGTGAAATTGCAGGACAAGAGCTGCAAAGTAGCAAAACATTTTTTATCATTATCACAATATATTTACATGACATGCAGCCCTTGTAAAGGGTTTGTGAATTCTCATTTTAATAACAAAAATGTGAAATTTTTTTTAACAGTCACAGCTCCCTATAAACAAGCACATACTGTATATTTGTTATGTTTTTCACAACAACAGCTTCAGGTTTAATAATAGCAGGTTTCACAGTGTAAAGTGCCAAGCGGTTGGTTGTTTTCACAGTTAATCTGACAATTCAGCACTCACAGATAAATTTACTCTTGTTACCTTTTGCTCCCAGTTATGGAAGAACTTGCCCCAGGCATTCAGATACTTCTAGCAAAACTACTAATGAAAGCACTTGATATGCAGTGCTGAAAGTAAAAGCGTGCTGATTCAAAAACTGCATGTAACACAAACAGAAACCCTAATGAGTTGGGTTTTGATCTGTCGTAGCAGCTGCAGGTCTGAGACCAAAGTGAAATATTAAGAATTCAGCATTTGTTTGTGTTGCCTTCAGATCTTATTGATGAGATATGCCATGTGCGCTTCCCCACACATGACTACACTCCTTTGCAGGAATACTACTCGTCCTTAGGCTAACTCTGACTTCAAAGATGTGTATTTTTGGCAAATATGACTCATTTCCTCCTGTCAACATGGGGGCATACATTCGATCAGGCATGTTGTTTGAGGCAGAAAGTCTTTCATGTGCTGTATGAATGAAAAATGAGTCCTGGGCCTGCAGAGGAAAACCAATTAATAACTATTGTTTTGCACACAGTACAACCATATGGATGATATGAATTCCATAATTCCACAGTTCACTGCATTCCAGCAAAATGTTACTGCCCACGATTAAAACTAGCCTTCGGGCGATTGAATGATGTCTAAAAACCCTCAGCTTAACCTTTGAACAGCGTCTCATGAGACATTTGTGTTCGTGTAGGGTTCAACTGCACCTCTGTCTTAGATGTTATTATTAAAAGCCTCGCCACAGGCCCAATCAATGGAGACAGCCCTGCTGTGCATTGTGCCACTGTTGAGGGTAATATCTGGCGCGTATGGAGAGCTGGGTAATCAATTACTACAGCTGATGCTGAGCACGTACAAAATTGTTGATAAAAACAAGCTTATCAGTAACAGCATGCTTGCCTTGATACTCTCTTCAATTTAGCAGTAATTAATTTAACAATGGATAAAGCCCACAACAGATCAAATCAGAACAAGATTTATTTGTACTGTAAAGAGAACAATCAATGAATCTTCTTGTATGGTTAAGTATTCCCACAAACATTTTCAATTTCAGTATTCATCTTGTGCCACTGCCCTGGAAAACAGCCACATCAGGAGCGATCATTTGCAGCCTGACTATAACAGCTTCTTCCACGTTTCAGATAATCAGCATTCATGATGGATGGTTCCAGACTGGAACAGACATGCATGCAGACATGATGTATCATCATCTTTAAGTCAAGTCAGTGTGGTTCAATAACCCAAAATCACAAATCACACATTTTCCTCAAAAAGCATTATAATCTGTGCAATAGATAACACCCTCAATCTAATCATAATTTGGGTGTAGAAAAACACCATGAAGAAATGCCCGTCAATGGGAACAAAAGGTGAGTAAAACAGATCTCTACTTAACTATCATGAGAAAACATTTCTGTCATATCCAACTTAACCCTTTCATACGTAATGGCGACACCAGTGGACAGGTATTCAAAAGCCTTTTTCTTGTATACGCATGGGCTTTGATGCTGTGGTTACATTTAAGGCACTTTGGTGGACCCTAGTGCATCGTGCAATACACTGCCACCCACTGGCCAGGGGTTGTCAGTGCAATACAAATCTCTCAAAACCAAGATGGCTGACTCAGTGCAAGAGATGTCGTGCAGTTTAAGAATGTCTTGCCAATCCTTCTATAGTAGGACCCTGGTAGGTAAATAAAGTCTGGTAACATCAGGTAACATCAAAGGAGCAATACTGTTGTTAATACGGTTGTTTATGTCGTGAGGAAATGACAATTAATCGCCTGTCCACTAAATTAGACATCATGAATGAGGGAGGAAGCAGTCAGGCACATGAGGGAGAAGCAGAAAGAGAGGGGAAAGCTGAGGAGTCAACAGCAAAGTTTAGCGCCTTTGCATGGCATTAAACAGTAAATGTGTAACAGGGTCAGTTATACAGCAGTAATATGTGTGACAAGTCAAATGTACAGGTGTAATGTTGGGTATTATAATTCCACAAAGTTTGGTTCAGTTGTTATTTCCTGACATGCTTAGGCCTCTGTACTCAATACGTGGAATGTTTGACACTCAGTTTCTGTACCCCTACGTTCACCTTTGGGGGTACCCCACCTATAAAGTGGTGTCACCTGCCGTGCCTCTCCCCTTTTGCTGTTGTGCTCTGTAGGAGAGGTATGCAACATTGCTTTTATGGTAATTTCCATGTTTTAGCACTGTTAAGCTATGTTTATATGCTCATGTTACGCTAACATAATCTTGTGTTGCTTCATTTGTGTAGGGGCTGGACTTTATGTATGACGGAGAATTTGTTTTTACCTCTTGTTGTCAGGTGGGTTTTCTGTGTTTCATTGTGCTTATTTGAATGTAACATGGCACCCATTTTGCTGTTGTGCTCTGTGGAAAGGGGGCTGGAGTTTGTATGGTTGTGTGTGATGGAGGATTTTGTTTATGCCACTCGCTGTCAGGAGAGGAATAAACAGATGGCAGAGATTGCCTCCGAAGATATCCACGACCTGGGCCTCTTTAAACAACGCAGACATCACTTCATTTAAACTGCGTGAACACACTAGTTTGACAGCATTAAAAACACGTTTTTATAGTTTCACGGGATATATATCAATTTTTAAATTGGGTTTATTTCTTAAGTTGAAAACTTAAACGCATGGACATGTGAAAAAAATTAACTTCAGAATTTTTTTTCATGCCTAAAGAGGAATAAAATCATGACTGAGGTTGTAATAATTCATGCATGGATCCAGAGTTACTTCAACAATTATTTTAAGAAGTTACAAAACGTCCATACTCACAGTATCAGAGCGAGGGTAGCTAGCTGAGCCTTTTTAAATTCAAAACCACAAAAGGTCAAGGTTTCTTTAATCTATGCTGACACTACGGAGTGGAACAAACTACCTCTGGCAATAAAGGAGGTACAGAACTGACAAGCCTGTAAGAAAATGGTCAAACAGAGGCTGCTAGGTAGCATCTCAAAAAAAGATCAGGGTCATTTTGCACATAGACATTTTTTTTTTTTTTTTTTTTTTAAAAAGGTACATATGTTTATAGTTGTCTTTTTTTTCTGCTTTGTATGGCTGCCTCCTTCATGTTAGTGCAGGGTCTGATGGAACATCCAGCACCACAATGGAAACAAGTCCTTGACTTCATTATGTTATCCCTGACAGTGTTATATAAGCCCATATTTTTACTATTCTTGTTGAATAAACTAAACTAAACTTTAAACTAAAAAGATACTCTCTTAAAAGATTTGCTCATATGGTAAGTAATTAATTATTGATTATTCTCCAAGTTATGAGAGACCAGTCAGAAGCTCTAGGAACATATTAAATATATATTTTTTTACTTTCTAAACCAGCTATTTTATATTCAAAAATGAAACAGTTTACTCTTGCTGGCGTAACATCAGTAGTTTAAGGTATGCAAATCAAAAAGCTGTTTGCCTTAACTGTATGAATCAAGCAAACTTCAGTGCTCAGTTGCACATAAGTACACTCACTCCAAATTGAAACAGTTGATCCTAAGCTTCCAAAAAGTGAACAAATACACACATCCACACAATTACACAACACACACAATACTCTGTCTTCCCACACACACTCTGATGCAACCCTGGGTGACCCTGCCTGTCTGAATTTCTATCACTTCACAACCATTACCCAAACAATAACAGGAAGTTTTAAATGGAAGCCTGTTTTGATTTTCAGGCACTGCAGTGCTGTCTGGCTGTCAGTAATTGTGGCGAAACACTCTTGCTCCCATTCTGTATAAAAAGCTGCTTTGCCTTTAAAAAAGGACTGAAAAGTTGAATGTTTTTAGGGAAATATCAAATTCATGTAACTACAAAGGAGAGAGCAGGGCCATTAAAACTGCACAGGCTAAAAAAGAAAGCAAGAGCTGAGTAAACGACGGAGAGGATGCTACTATGTGCAAGTAGAATCTAGGACACTGCTAAGGAGTGGAATACATGAGCAAGAGCAACCTCTAGTGGATCATAAGGTCTTGGTGGGTGGGTGGCCGCTTGGTGGAAACACCTGTGATGGGAAGATTGTTGAAGACTGTGTGAGTGAGTAAGTGAGTGAGAGGGAGAAGAGAGGGAGAGTATGGGGGTGTTCAGACATCAATGTTATTGTGAAGTCTGCAGCTACTGTAAAAGTGTGGGTGTGTGCCTGCAGAGCTCCAAAGTTGTTCGACACAGAAATGTGGCTGCTAGCACAAAATGTCTGTGTGCATGAGTGTGTGCATGTTCGTGTTCGTGTGTGTGTGTGTGTGTGTGTGTGAGTGGGCTTGAGGTGGGGGGATTCAGCTCATCTTGCTGTGTCTCTGAATAAAATCTGAATGTGTTTGATTCCCATTTGCACTCATCAAAAAGAGGATGTCGCTGCATGATGGTAGCAGAGCTCAGTACTGTAGCTGCACACGGTATCGTAGACAAGCAGTACTGTCGACGCCCACTGAACATCAGAACAGATCTGCCAAGTTTCATATGTGGGAGCCAGGATCTAACTTTTTATAAGGCGTCCTCAGCAGATGTGTTAACTGCTGTCCATGGTGTTTACACATGCAAATGTCAGAAGTTCTATGAGGGAACAACTTTCTATATGCTAATATCCTCCAACACCTGAAAGTGTTAATTTACTGTATGTCACATTTGTGTGTGTTTGATCATTATTCCTCCACACCAGAGACACTGAGCGGTCTCATCTACAGAGACTGCCGGCTGCAATGCTGTGTGGAGGGGTGAATGATGTTCTGAGATATTACTTCTATCAGATGTCTGCTCCATTTTTCATCTTTTATTTAATCTTTCTCCAGACAGGTGGAAGTTAGAGAAGGAGACAAAAAGAAAGGGCAGGAGTAGGGCAAAGGCAAGGCGAACCAATTTTATATATGGCACATTTCATTACAAGTAAACTCTGCGGTGAAGTGGAGGTTATAGGCAGGTACAAGGAGCATACCCACCTCTTCTTATGGCTGTTTACAGTATATCTATCTATCAGCTAAAATCCAACTGGAATATATAGGAGTAACCTACCCATCTACCTTGTAGTACATCCACCTCATCAACTACCACTACACCACTGAGAAAACTCAATGTTCTTTACATTAAAATTATTACTGCAACATGCACATGCATCGAAACAATTAAAATGCAAGGTCATGCAAAAACAACCACTTACACAAGGACAGTGAGGAATTGCACATCTACCCTGCAGACATAGATGCACATATGCGTATATGATGCACATATCACACAGGCACGTACATTAACTCAAAACGTTAAGTAAAAACGTTTGAATTTTTCTTTAAATCTCACTTTCTGTTATAAAAAATATGTTCATTTTTCCTGATTTTTCTCAATGTTTTTCTTTTTGGTAAAATACTGAATACGTTTACCCATTCAGACCTGTAATAATTTTTTGGGTGAAACAATGTTTGGGTGCTCATAACTCATGTCCAAACTGTGCCATAAACTGTGATTGAGCTCACAGGTTATTGCTTTATTTCAAGGGGTCACAAGCCAGTGAGATAGTTTGGGATGCTACTTCTGCAACCAGGACATGCTGAGAAAAGATATGGGCTGGGGAACAAACAAACACACAAGACGATGATGACAAAACTGATGCTGTGCAGAGACGTAACGCCACACATGGTTTAAAACATGAATGTGGATGAGGACACTCGACATTTGCAGGCTCAAGTAGCTATTGCTGTTGTATCAAAGCCATTAATAGCACAAGTACTACAGAAAACACGCTCTGTTATTTGTAGCATTTGGTTATATTCAAGCAAGTCAAAAAATGATTTGGTAAGAATATATTAATGTAATTTCCCTGTGATCTAATCACAAGATGACACAGATTTATGATGGGGTATGTAATTTCACTTCCATTTGGATATAATCACTGTATGTCATTTTAAAATGAAGAACTGAGGATGACCTAATGACGAGAGAAAACAGATAGAATGACATGAATAATTGAATCACTGGGTCACAGGGGGCTAAATGCAGACACCAAGTCATCAATATCTGGGCCTCTTAATCAGACATTACCAGAAATGATCACAATCTAATTGTATGAAATGATCTTCACAGACAGTGACACCCACCTACCTCCGTCTGAAGGCACTGTGAAGAAGTTATTTTTCCGATTATGCAAATAGCTTTGTCATATCGCCTTCTAATATTTAGACTCACTGGCCGAGCACGCACGCACACACAATTAATCAAACACAGATGAGTGTTTCAAGATACTCGTACATGCTATAAATCTTCTGTCCACATGCCAGAGCTAGGTGGCAAGGTAAAACCCTGATTATGAGCATCATAGCGGGGGAGAGTCGTGAGTTATCAGTTTGTACTGAAGCCTATCCCACCTGACATTGGGTGAGAGGCAGGGTACACCCTAGACAGGTCGCCAGACTATCACAGAGCTGACACATAAAGATACACCACCAGTCACGCTCACATTCACACCTAAGGGCCCCAGCCAGTCAACAGGTTCAAACCTGTAGCCTGGATGCTGTGAGGGGACAATACTAACCACCAGACCAGTGTGCCACCATAGTTAAGCTACATATGAATAAAGTTTTTTTTATTTACACAAATAGGAACTGAGTAGTTATTATTGTAAGCAGTTATGAACTTATGTTCAAAATGATCCTTGTAGGCCTACAACGAAAACACTACTAGTGATCTGTGTGTCACTTATGTGCTGCTTAAGGTGTCCAGAAAAGTGTTTGGCTCACTGGTCTATAAATTTGAAGAACTAGAGACAGAGTGCACTTAAGTGCCATCCCCAGCAGATGAGAAAACTGTTCTCCATTGACTTGGTATCGCTTGAAGTGCTTTCTCGCTATTAACGTCTGCTAGCAAACAACAGAAAAATACCTAAAAGCTGTTTTGTGGTTGGATGGACTACCAACATGGTAAACTAACTACCAAAATGGCTGTTTTTTTTACCAACTGTTCTTAAACAGTAAGATGTGAAGCACAGCAGGAAGATATGGGAAAACTGTGGGATCCTGACACTCATTTTGATTGCTATTATCATTATGATTTTATGATTGTTTTTGCTTATTTGATACTCAACTTCACAGAATCTGGCCCACGATAGGGTGCCTGGTGGCCCACGGACCATTTTCTGTTTCACAATGAAAATAAATTGAATCACGCTGGGATTGTATTTGGACATTGAATGTAAATATGGGGCCAGAGTGCATAAAAAAGCATTAAAAAAAAAGCTTGTTTATCTAAAAGTGGCAGGGGAGGATCGCCCAGAAGCCCCAAATGCCTTCAAACCCTAGAAACTGGCCCCTGGCCTCCTGCCATTTTGAAAAGTGGCCTCCAGGCAAAGCAAGTTAAGTATCCCTGCTATAGAGGTTGAATCTAACAAAGCTATGTAATGCTTGGTTTTGATCTCCATTAGCTTAAATTATGATTTTACTCGGTGATTCAATCAAATAGTTGTAAATATCAAAGTATGTCACTACTGGCCATTCAGTGGGATCATTTCTCCAAGATGAGCAAGCAAGGAGAAGGGGCACTGAACTCTTCCTCTGGTAGACATAAGGTGCTAAAATAATCATGTGACATGCTGAAATCTAGTGAACTACAATAATTTTGCTAGCTGACTACTTTTCATCTACATGTGCAACTTCAATGTTCTTGCAGAGGTTAGAAGACGTGAGTAAAAGTAAATATCTTACTGTTTTTCAAGAGGCACACTGGTAACTTAACATTGATATTTGCAAGCTAAACTCACTGACTTGGGTTGAATTCTCCATTAGCTGCGGCTGCCGTGAGGTCAGAGGCTGACGGCCCTGTGCTATACTGTATGTGTTTGCAGTCAGTTTTATTTTCATCACTGTTCATTGTAATGTCAGGGGGGTGTTTTTCTTTACTCTCTAAGCTACTGAGATTCAAAATACACCTTCAGATGTTATTTTTAGCTTTAGCTTGTTTATTTTATATTTAGATTTATTTAGTAGTGGTTAAGTGTAACATTACGTTGATTGCTAACTGTCTTCAAACCGGTTTTCCAAATTGCGGGGTCTTCTCACAAATACAAACTAAATGGAAGGCATTTCCTTGTTCAATTTGTACAATATAAACACGTGCTTTATTATAATATTACTCTCTATTTTTTTTCTTACACACTAACGTATTTATATTTTCTTGTGTTGTACCTAACAAGTTTTTGAAATCAGAGTCTGATGTGAGAAAAAAGAGATCTCCTTAAGGAACATTTGTGCAAAGAAAAATTACATAAACAATTACGATATTCAGAAATAGTCTCATAACAGTAAAATGCACATGACGCTGAGTTTTCACTGTTTTGAGGTTGTAGCACACGAGGGTCTATCTGCATTCAGAGCAGAAAATCTTTCAACACTGCGTGGCAGTATGCAGATTTTAGCATTATAGATGTTTTAGACTTTTAAATGTAACAGCTGTTACAGCATAAAGCAACAGAAGTAGTTTTGTCTTTAGAGTTTTGATTTCTACTGTTAATGCTGTTATCTCAGTTTAACTGGATTTGGCTCATTTGCATTAGATGCACAGTTGGGAATCCCTTAGGGATACAGCAGTTTTTAACATCTTGTAAAAACAGAGGGATGGATGCCTGAGGAGAGATGGAGAGATAAAGACACAGGGAGCTACACAAGCATAAATAAATGCACATGCACCTACACACACATATAGAATACACACACTTATCACAGGCTCTCAGATTCTCTTTAACACTAACATTAAAGGACAGAAAATTGGCACAAACATGAAAAGCACAAATATCTGAAGCAAATCCAACATGTTTTATAACCAGTGTGTTTAAAGCCTCTGTCAGGACACCACACAGGCTAAGAAAAAACATCCCACAATATCACTAATAATTGCCATCATACTGACTGCAATTATAAATGCAATTACATGACAGCTCTGAGGACTATAGGAGACAGCTAAAGTTCTTGTGTTTTCCCTTTTTCCTTTAGTCATACGCAGATCAGAGTAACTGTAACAGGGTGGTATTTAGACCCAAAAACAGCACAACAGAGATCAGAAACAGTTGGTAATGATGTTTACTGTTATTATTTAGCAGGCTAGTAAACAGCCCTGCTCTGGTTTGGCAGGCTGACCTGGGTCGAGAGGCAGGTGAGTGAGTGGTGATGTTTGCCCAACAACTAATACAGCAACGCCGTGGATGATGAACAACTAATAGGCAACGGTACTGTGAATGAGAAGACAGGACGTAGTCGTAGAACTGGTATGGGACAGACAGTAGGTAGGTTGAGGCCAGGCGAAGGGTCGAGAAGCCAGCAGGTTAGCACTTAAAGGACGCACACAATGGTGGGTGTGGCGACATGGTGAAAATCTCTGGACCACAGGAAACCACAGGTAAGGAAACTGGAATACTCACACTGTAGCGCTGTTGTTGGATGGAAACACCGAGTAGTCATAGACAAACAGGAACCAAGGACTCGGAAACAGGCGTCGTGGTCAGGGAGAGAAGGCCAGTGTGTTTACTGGGGATAAGATGAGGCAGGCAGGTCAGAGATGGACAGGGTCGGCAATGGGACATCAGTCCGCAATAAAGTGCTGGAGAGTCTTGTATGAGTGGTGAAGAACAATCTGCCAGCAACTGTCTGTGAGGATGGGGTATATACACTGGCTTTGTGTAACCAGGAACAGGTGAACTGAGTTGCCCTGATCAGGTGGGTGTGGTGGACAGGCAGAGGCGGGGAATGTGTCAACAGGTGATCAGTTGGCAGGCAAGACTGGCAAGTAGGCACGGGAAACCAGAGTGAATGGAAAATTACTGGCTGAGGGCTGGGTGACTGGCCATGCAGAAAAGAGCAGATGACCAGGAATGCAGAACTGTGACAGTAGCTCCTTATGCTATTTCACAGTTCTCCCATGTGCTGCAGTAAATTTGTGATAAACAATAACCTTGCATAAAAGTGGTAACTCCTATCGCAGCCGGAGCCAAATGTTTTATAGCAAGTTTGAAAGTGTTTTGAGTCTCACTGTTGAAGTAGCCATATAGTTCTATTACATTAAGTTTAGAAATATGCTTAGATAAAAGGTTAAGGATTTACCAGTTATGGTTAAGATAAGAATTGTATTGCATTTACAGTATTTGGCAGACGCTGTAGTCCGATGCGATCTGCTTTTTTTGGGGGGGTTTTTTTTGTTTTTTTTACACAGTTTTGTGCCTCAGTGTCTTGCTCAAGGCTACGTCAACATGTGGACAGGAGGAGATGGGGATTGAGCCACAAACCCTGCGATTAACAGCCACCTGGGCTCCAGCCTGCAGGGACTGACTGCAAGTCAATAAATGTCATGGAAGTACCGTAGTGCTGGATTGTGTGTTGGTGATTAAGCATCCCTGAACATGGCTTATGTCCAACCTTATTAACACAAAGACAAGGTCATTCGTGATGTCAGTGGCATGATAACTAACATGTCATGTCATACTTGAACACTGGTACAGATGTATTGTTGCTGTTGCTTATTCATTAGTTACTTTAGCAGCACATTCACCTTTATCTCCTCATTCATGCTGTTGAAGGCCAGGTACCTAAAACATTGTGTTGTGTGGTATTTCATGTGAGTTGTTCAAAGATAAACTGTGTATTTGTAAGGTATACACACAAGCTAAAACATTTCAGTGCAAAGAGGCTATGAAAACAAATTGATAATTCATGTCATCCTCTCCTACACGTTCTGAAGCTTTGCTATACATTTATCATTCAGCAGTGTCACTGCTTCACTAGTGTTTGATGTATTATTCCCACAAAGGCATTGAAACACTTTCCATGAATGCACCAAGTGTTTCCAAGGCCTTGTAGGTCTGAATAATGCATTAATGCACTAGTGCAGAGGAGATGCATGGTAGCCTATGTATTTATAATACATAAAAGCCTGCTCAGATAATAAAGTGGCAGCTGGAGCTGGTGTTCCCAGCAAAATCATGACTGGCTCCTATACTCATGTCAGTTTTCTCTGCTTTGGACCCATAGATAGTAGTATTGTGTATTATGTTGTATCTTAAATACCAAATTAGGCGTGAGGCTAACAAGCTTGACTGTTTTTTTAAATCTAGTTGCTAACCGCGCCTGAAAGCATTTCCAGTGTTTCTGTCAGATGTTCACGAAAAGGTCAGTCATTGTTTAACCAGAATATGTATCCCAGAACACAAACACATGACTGCAACGCCCCCACTTTGACACTGGATACTTTAGCAGTTCCCATATTATCCTTAATTTGACATTTGCTATTATCACAATTAGTAAACAGCCATCATGCTGGCCAGGATTGTCCTCATCTAATCAAAAATCCTTTCAGTTATCTTCCATTTAATCCTGCAGTGTTAAAGAAGACAAAATGTCTTGTTGCTTTTCTTTATGGGAGTCAAAAAAGCACCCTGGCTCTGTTAGCTTTGCACTGTAGCAGTCATGCAAATCCCTTGCTCTCTACCTTTGTTGCAAAGCTGCTTCTGCTCCCATTTGGCTGATTTCATTCTTTTCCCCCCATCTCTAAATGTCCATGCTAGCATTAAGGAACCATCTGTGGCTGTGTTTCATTGGCCACTGGCTCAAGGCTCTGGTTTTTAAATAGAAGTAATGGAAGGGTTAGCCCCAAATGGAGCATGGTCAGGCTTTGGAAATGTTTGTGAATGTGTTTAAAGCATGGATGTTGTTGAGTGTATTAGAGGATAACTATTTTCAAATGGATACACACTAAAAATAGGAAACAGTGCGGTGGATATGATGCAAAGTGAGACTGCAAGCCTTTACTCTGGATGCACATCTTGACCAGCTACAGCAAGTACAGCTGCATCTCTGTCACTTCCACAACCTTTCAATGCATATGTCAACACAGATTTCTCTTACTGCAAAATGTCAGGAACAAACAGCTCAGTCCATATCCTGTTTTAATTGTATACCACACAGTATAGTATTTACAGCATTTACATTCTGCTGTTTAAGAAGTAAGAGGGTTCCTGGTTCAATCCCAGGAAGGAGCCCTTTTGTGGGGAGTTTGCATGTTCTCCCTGTGTCAGCGTGGGTTTTCTCTGGGTACTCCGGCTTCCTCCCACAGTCCAAAGATGCATGCAGGTTAACTGGTGACTCTAAATTGGCCGTAGGTGTGAATGTGAGTGTGAATGGTTGTCTGTCTCTATGTGTTGCCCCTGTGATAGTCTGGCTGACCTGTCCTAGGGTGTACTCTGCCTCTCGCCCAGTGTCAGCTGGGATAGGCTCCAGTCCCCCCTGCAACCCTGAAGAGGATAAGCAATTACGAAAATGGACGGATGATGTTTTGACCAGACTGAGTTTAACCGTGGCATGTTGATTTGCTTTTCCATGACCATGTCACTATGTCTGAGATGGACCATCTCTAGTGTCGTCTGATCGCCTCCAAGCTGGTTGCTGTAACGTCAGATGAGTTTTGTCTTCATTATATAACTTTTAGTGACAATTCAACAACATGTTTAAAAAGCCCCCGTTGCTATTGCCAGAAAAAGCAGATACTTCATCAGTTTCAACTGTGTCTAAAAAAAACCAAAAAGACAAGAGAATGGCAATTGCTTAGTCTGCAGATGAAACAGACCTGCTTGCTGTTTAGAGTGAGAAGACCTTGCAGGCAGGAGATGGACATCTTGTGTATGTTCGTGCTGTGCTGAGAGAAGATTATTAAACTTTAACAACAGTACAAGAAAGCTGTTGACCACTATAACACCTGTAGGGCGGACAGAAAAACGTTCAGTTGGTTCACAAGTATAAGCACTCACTGACCAATCAAATACATGCAAGGGCACATTCCTGGTAGATTATACACCTTTAATTGGGTAGCCCTGTTGTGTGGAGATACAAATCCCTTCCGTGCTGGGCCAACACGCCGAGTCAATTTGAGTCAGGCCAATTCAGCTTGTGCATGTAAAGGGCTAATAGGAAGAGGGTGGCCACAGACATACAGGACTGGAGTTACATCCTAATAACTTCATCTTGACCTATTTAACGTGTTCTTATCCTGACACGTCAAATACCATCGCTTTGTCATTGGACTTTCACGTCTAAATATGATGTGCTAGGCATCCTCCTGCATCTGTTGTTGATGTTCAAGGATCCATCCATCTATCCATCTATCCAACACTCCAGATGTCCCTCTTCTCAGCACCCTTTCCTGCTCCGCCTGGGGAATCCAGAGGTGCTCCCAGGCTAGACGAGATATATAATCCCTCCAGCGTGTTCTGGGTCTTCCCCGGGACCTCCCACCAGTTAGATGTGCCCAGAACACCTCTAACGGGAGGCGCCCAGGAGGCATCCTGATCAGATGGCTGAACAACTTCAACTGGCCCCTTTTGATGCAAAGGAGCAGCGGCTGTACTCCGAGGCTCCCTCCTTGCCCTAACTGTTCTAGGATGGCGTGTCAATTTATGCTTGTTTCATGCACTGTGTCTTTTCAAAAGAAACTTCAATTTTCACAGGAAATGTACTTTCTGCTCTGTTAGATGCATACAGTCTTTTTCAGAGTACACTTACAACCTTATAAAACACTTTGTTTTGACATGTATTTCCTTGTGAACAAAAGTACATGGTTTGGTTTAGAAAAAAATGTCATGGTTTGATTCAACATTACAAGGGAAGCAAACAGTGTCCAGGGTTTGTTGGCACCATCCACCTTCACCCCACCTGCCCTGGGGACTTTCCAGCTCTTTACATTACCTGATTGCCGGCAGCGTTGCTGGCTGACACTGCCCCGCACCTATCTGACGCTGAAATCACTGACAAAGCGGTGGCATTTGATGAGAATGAGAATACTGAATAGGTGAATACTGCCAAGCAGTCTTTCAATCACTGTGACGGAGAGTAGTAATCATGGTAAACAGAAGTATTGCTGTGGACACAGCTTTGCTAGATGTGTGTTCCTGAAAAGGAGAAGCAAATGAGCCTTTCTTCAACTTCCTTGATGTTGCCATTGACAATCTCCACCATTGTTACAAAACAAAACAAGTAGCCCCTGCTGACCAATTACAGTTTTTGTGGCCATTGTAGCCTCAAATCCACTTGTGGAGAGTTGCTCATCATCTATGGCCTTGCTGTGGCACCTAATTGTGTAGGCTAACCCCTCAACACACAACAACAACTACAAGGCCACAATCATTTGAATGCAGTCAGTCCAGCAGCACAGTGGGGTTGCAAACATAGCAGGCTCAAGCAACAAAACATAAACAGCATCATGCAGCAGAAGGGCACTGCATTAGCCTGTCAAATACATGCAAGTGCACATTCCTTGTAGATTATTTATTGTAACATAAACGTAGTATTTCTACAGTTTAAATTGTCATTGATGGAAAGAAAGACAAAAATAGTTACTGCCATGATAGCTTTGTAAAATCCTGTCTCTGAGCAGTAGAAACCATTTTGGAGTGTTTTGGCAACTGATAAGACTAAATGCATTAATCTCTCATCACAACTGGACTTTATGGATTATATTTCATTGTCTCAACAGTACCTTAAACAACACACCCTCACCCCCACCCACAGTGCAGCCCGCTGCTGTTGTTTCTTTTCCCTTAGAGGATTCTCCTCAGGACAGAGGAATATCCTCACTGATGTTTATAACAGCGTATGTAAAAGCTTTTATGAACTGAGAACTGAATGGTGTGTGTGTGTGTGTGTGTGTGTGTGTGTGTGTGTGTGTGTGTGTGTGTGTGTGTGTGTGTGTTTTAATGATGCACAGTATGAGGGATGATGTGGAGGAGGACGAAGTCAAGGACAGAGAGGAAAGAGAAAGAAATTGAGGTCAAAACAAAGTAACAACAAAACATAACATTACCAGATTTATCAGCCTCTACACAGTTCTACAGATCTTTTATTGAGTCCGTCGTCCAATTTTCTATTATCTGCTGGTATGGCAACCTTGGTACTACAAAGAAGAATGCCCTTGCTAAGACAGTGAAGGTGGCGAGTCAGATATTCAACAAGCAGATGCCTGACAAAGCAACGGCCATCCGCTCAGAATGTGCCCATCCCCTCAGATCTAAGTACAAGCTGTTACCATCTGGCCTCCGCTTAAATGTCCCGTTGCCCCCCAAAACAGGTACAAGACTACCTCTATTCCTGTCTCCATTCAAGCTTTAACGGCAGGAGGAGGTAAGTGCTGCTGTCACTGACAAGTCCATTTCCTTAGTGATGGAGAGGATGACAATAATGATGATGATGATTATGATGATGATGATGTTACAGTACTGGTGACAGTTATGCTTTTATGATATTAAGGTATGATATATGTGCAGTGATGATCTTGTATAATGATGTTCAGAACTATAGAGATGAGTCATGCTCTGTTGTTGCTGATGTATAAGATATTAACAGTGGTTATGTTGCTAGGTGACGTTAACAATATTCACTGTCCATTGTATTATTTATAGCACCTGTGGGGTTATGGTGGACACTTAAAACCTGCTGCAGAGGAGCTTTAACAACTCTGGACAGTACTCAACATGCACAGGTGTAATTCAACCTGGCCATGTGTTTATGTCACCTGCGTTATGTTTCTATGTCATACTGTATGTTTTATGTCTTATGTTTACTTGCCTCAGCACAAATTATCCACTTGTAACAAATAATAAATTGGCCTAAAATCAAGTATCACAATCTTTTTGACAGTGCTCAGTGTTGGTTTTTGTTTACACAGTATTGTCTGTGCTTGCCAAGGACAAACAACAGTAAGCTGACAATATATAGACTAAACCAAAACTGCCTTCTTTTACAATCATAAAAACTGAATATGGTTTGTCTAAAAAACAAAGGTCTCTATCTACTCAGGTGAGATCTGCTATTTGGCTGCTGAAACTGGAACGTATGTTAATTTAGAAGAAGAAAAGTGGCTCTGTGCAATATGATGTCTAAACAATGTAGAAAATGAGTTCCATTTAGTTTTCTACTGTCCTTTTATTATGAACTGTGCAATGCTTTGTCTAGTAAAATGAAAATAGATATAGATTTTGCAAATATGGAAGATGCACAAAGACTGAGGTGGCTGTTCACATACTAAACACATAAATTAGCTTGTTATCTGGTTGAAGAGTAGCAAAGATTCAAGGCAAATTATCAGCAGGATTTATGTAATAATAATTGAAGAATGCCCAAAACATAACACAGATCAAGAGAGAGGTGGAAATCTGACCTAGGTATTACTTTAGATGAAGATTTATGCTCTGACTTATGTCAGGACAGTTTGTTTGCCACTGTAAATGCCAGATTGAGATTGGTCAACTACAGTTTTCTCCATCAACTGTACCTAATCCCTCAAAAGGTATAACCGGTATAACCGGTATAATCCTACAATTTCAAATACCTGTTTCAGATGTGGCATTGCAGAGGGCACTATGCTACACTGCACATGGCACTGCACGAAAGTTACAGCATTTTGGTATGATTAGTGTGACACATTCAAAAATTATGGACGCACCAATTCTATGAGATCCTAGGAAATGTTACAAATTTGAAACCCAATCAAAGCTCTGGGTAACTTATTGATATAGCTCTTGCTGTTTCCAGGAGGTGTGTTGCATTAACCTGTCTACATCAAAGTGGACATCAGAAATGATGATTCGTATGCCTCTAGAGATCACCTATGTGCTGAAAAACAGATATGATGCCTTCTTAAAGATTTAGCAGCCTTTTGTTGAATATATAGCAGCATAACCTTTATCAATGGTGGACTCACTGTAATCTCTGAATTGGCTCCATTGTAAGCTAATAGTAAAATCCAGGTACAATGGTTGAGATGTCTGAGTGACAAGAGAGTCACAAAATAGGCTTGTTTTTTTTTTTTTGTTTTGGCTCACCGTTCACATGAGATGTGTCTTTATATTGATTTTTTTTTTGTTGTTAATATGGCTTGTTTACTTTTTTTGTAAACAAGCCATATTAATATTGAGGGAATCGGTTGTGATGTTCATGCTAAATTGAAAAAACTTAAAATAAAATATTGAATTAAAAAAGAAAAGTAGGAGAAGAGGAAAAAGTTCTTCTTAAGATAATCTATAGATTTTAGTAGTTTCTCATGTGAACAGTTAATGTTGGATACTGTTTTTGGTTTGTTTTTCATTTGTTTGTGATTTTTTTCTTTTCTTTTCTTTTTTCTGAAAGATGTTTGGAAAGTAATGGTGTCTTGTAGTCCCATTGTGGATGGGCCAAATAATAGCATGACACAAAAATGAAAAATAATAAAGGGAAATTAATAATAAACTAAGTGGGTAAAAGCAAACAAAAGAAGAGCTACAACAGTCTGGAACGTTCAGAAAATGACATCTCTTTACTGTAATGCAGCCTTTAAAACCAGGAAAAGTTTACAATTTTTACAAGTCTTACAGTATTACAATGTCCAAAATCTAAGATGATATCTCGGCTTATATCATGATAGTGATATAATATTGATATATTGCCCAGCCCTAACATAACACATTACCACATTACATGCCTTCAACCTAACTCATCTGCTGCTTAACCTCCAACTAGCTATGTATGATGTATCTCTGTGATTGTGATTGTGATTGACTGTGAGTTTCTAAACCCTTTGTCTGGCTGTACAGTGTTCTTGTCTATAGACTGTAGATTTGTCCCAGTGCATGTGTGTGTGTTTGCGTCTGTCTAGGTTTGAGTCACAGATCATGCAACTGGGCAGATGTTGACGTGGTTAGTCTGTTGATGTGAAGAGACAGACAGACACGAGCTTGCATATGGTGAAGAGAAATAAACCGGTTTGGTTTTGTGTAAGTGAGAGGCGGCACATTTTTCTGACATTTCCTGCAGTGACATTTCCAGTCTGAGCAAGAAAAAAAAATACATGGAGAATGAAATGTAAAAACAAAACAATGCAGGCGGTTTGGCTCCCTGTATGGTGATCGACTTGGGGTGGTTGGTCTTCCTTTGCTCAGCTTTCACAGAGGAAATAATTGGTGTGACCTCTGGGAGTCTAACACGGATCCATTATCTGTGTTTTTGTGTCAGAGCCGTCTTGTTATAGCGTGACTGAAGCAAAGGTCAGAGAGGCAGCAGATTGTGCACATACGACCAACTTGATGGTGTATGCATAGGCTAGGTAGTATGTCTGAGCAGTGAAAGTAAAAAGAGTTAACAATATGAGAGTTTTGTACTCAGACTGAGATTATAACATGGTCTCTGTAATAGAAACACGTCTTTGGTTTCATTTCCAAACGAATGGGAAATTTGCTGAATGTGGTAAAAAGTAATTTACAGATGTACAGATACAGCTGGAAGATGAATTGTGCAATATGTTGCTGTAATAAATAGAACAGGGAGTTAGAAGTGACATCTCAGCACAAACAGAATGGGCTACATTTAACACGGTGTGGAATTTTCATTAATATGTTGGTTGAGATGAAATTGGTTTAGCGCATGGTGTAATAATAAAAAAATATATGAAATGATCTGCTGTTTGTTTCCATTTGTCTTGATCCAAAAAGGAAATGTGATTGCTCTATAGACGCAAAGAGATTAATTCATTTAATTCTTAATCGGTATGGGATAAAGAATGCATATTACAATTTGATATACTGTATCATCACCATTATACTCAGAGAAAATCCTACACAGGTTATTTTTAAGACGATGATGATTCCCAGAGCACTTTAACCTGATTGCACAAAGATAAAATTCTTGCACTATAATGCAGGTCTGATTGCTGAAAGCTGAGGCTGGTTTTGTCCGAGGCCGTAACCTCCACTGGGCATCATCAGCCATCGGCTTCTGTCACTGGCTTCAAGTCTCATTTGTCGGCATTCACCCCAGGGACCAGGGTCATGGAGGGAAGCCTGGCTAATACCAGAATCAAGGTTTGCACAGTCCTGCTGTGACCTCCTGTCAAATCCTAAGCTCTGAAATGGTCAGCCATTGTATCAGCTCTTTGGGCTTTGGAAAACAGCGAGTCTATAATTATCTGTGTGATTAATTTTGACTGTATTTTTGTAATTCATGAGTTTGCTTTCAAAATTGGCTTCCATGTTACTGGCTGGATTTGAACAGTAGCTTTGAATAGTGCAGTGTAAAGAGCTCTGATTGTTAGCACAGAAGGTTAAATGTCTACAATGGCCCAGCACTTATCACCTCAGTGATCACAAAGAGATCTCTTTCCAATGCTCTCCATGCTGGTTTCACTCGTCCTTGTCATTAATCACACTTGTTTGTTTCTTTGTGCACAGAAACCACATGTAGCAATCTGCTTTTCAGGATGCCAAGAACAGAGTTGTGTTGATTAGAAGGATGTTTTTAGCCATGCTAGCACCGTGGCTCTGTGGATGGCCATGTTGGTCTGATAGTCTTTGTGTCTATGCTGATATATTTCAACAACTATTCAATGAATTACAATGAAATCTGGTGCAAACTTTCATGTCCATCGGGATGAGAAAATCAGCTCACCAATCTGTAAACTTTATTCTTGCTTCTCTGCTAGGTGGCGAGGTTGAGGTTTCCAAATGTAAACATCATAAACATTGGGGAAGATATTTAGGAGATGGACATCAGCTACAGCCCCGACCACATGGACAAGCAAGACCATCTCTGTGTCCATTTGAAGACACCATGGCAAGCGTGGAGGAATCAAAGACTGGTTGCCATTGTACAAGCGTTTAATAGTAGGCTGAACAACCTCAATATCGCATCAGATTGAAACAGGATTTCAGAAAGTGTAGTACCCTTTGTTCTATTGAAACTTGGCTAAATCCTGGAATACCAGAAAGCTTTTAACCAGGTGACTCTTTCTCTATTTGCAGATCTGACAGAGCAGAGAACTCTGGCGAAAGAAGGGGAGGAGGAATGTGCTCTATGGTGAATAAGGACTGGTGTGACATGGAGAATGTGAGGTGCTGTCCCCGTTCGTGCTAGCTCTGCACCTCAGGGGGAATAAATACTCTGGATTACTTTTGTACACTGTTAAAAGGCAGGTCCATAGCAGAGTTGCAAAGAACAACACATTGTCTCCGTGAGACATGGAGAGATGGAGCCAGTCAGAGTCTGGAGCATGTTATAGGACACCACAGTCGACGTCACCAATGACATCAGTGAATTCACTGAGATTTAATTTGTAAAACATTGAAGCAACTGTACCCAAAACTACAGTTTAATCATTCAGCAGCCAGAAACCATGGATTACCAGAACCATCCAGAAACATGGACAGCTATAAAGCAGCAGCCTACAGTGTAAGAGGAGGAGTTGTACCTTGAATGACTTCGTGTGACAAATTAATTATTGATTGATTGATTTAGTCTAAATTAGGTGATAGGAGCACATACGTAATTGTGGGTATTTTCTGCCTCCTACTATCGACTATGGACCCGACACCCAGAATAGACATATTTACCATTTTTTCAGGGTGCAGCACTTGAGGTGATAATGAATCAAATAAGCGGAGAGAAATTTTTAGAAGTCGTTTGTATCACATTTGAGAGGTGTTGACAGGGCAATATATAGCACCGAAATCCCACTCGGCGGAAATCTCACATACACTATAGAGTGTGATTTGTACCTTACACATGCTGTGAAATTGTATAATGTGCTCATTATAAGCAGTGGGTGCCTATTACATGCATTGAGAAAAACGCTAACATGATTATTTTTCTTAAAGACCATTTTGTTGGAGTTCAGTAGGAGAGCTTTGTGTGCCTCTCACTGTAGGCTGAATCCCTCGTGGAGTCATTGTGGCGTAAAGATGGTGCAATTGAACTGGTTGTTTTACAGTAGATCAACAAGCTGCACAAGGCAACAGGGCAAGATATACACACTGCAACGCATGAAAATGATGTGGATATTGTCCTTGCGCGTACAATAAATAGTTTCAAATTCCATAACATTTATAGAATTACCATTGACGTTCTACTGCATAACAAAAACAAATCAAAGGTAGTTTCATTCCTGCCAGCTAAAATGGCCTGAGTGTGTTGATTACTTGACCATATCCTCTCCACGTTGCAGGAAGCACTAAATTTGAAATCCAATTACCCACTGAGCAAAAAAGCCTTGCAACTGACACCAGCTGACAGCCTATTCAGATGGTAACATTTAGCAGAGGTGGACAGGTGCATCAGTGTGTGTGTGTGTGTTGGTCTTATAATTTGGCAGCACTCTCTTTCTGTTGACTTTTATTAAGCATTCAGCAGTGTCTGCATTAAAATGAGCGATCTGACAGGCGGACAGGTGTTTGGCAGGGATATATGCTCCAAAGCAGTTGGTCATAACATTATCAGAGTGCAGACGGGCAGGGCGAATTCAGAAATGGAGGCATGTGCCATTGTTTATGTTCTCAGCATTCCCACTGAGAGCTGCTTGATATGCAAGCTTTTGTTTAATCAAAGTGATTGTATTCCAGAGAAAACAATGTATTATTAAATGGATGCAGCGCTGAATTCAGACCCGGTGTAGTTTAGAGGTGTAGCAAACAGGAGGACAAATCTGACAAAAATGCTCCAGTACACGTGTTGTACTGATGAGATTTATTTATCCTTAACTAGATTGTTAATTTAAGAGCCATTTTCAAATGTGTATCATAGCTAATGCTCATGTTTTGGTCTATTTAAATGAATATAGAAATTTTATGACTTAAAACAGCACACTGGTGTTTCACCACAAAAAGTGACTGATAATAGTAATAAGCAATTCAGTTTAGAGCTCGAAGGCTTAATTGACTGTTGTGTTGATCAACAAACAATTAATCTGCAACTTTTTTGATATCCAATTGACTGTTTAATATTTCAAGTAGAAAATGGCAGAAATTCTCTCACATTTGAGTATTTTTGTGGGGCTGGGTGATATGGAAATGATCAAATATCACAATATTTGTGACCAAACACTTCTTTTGATATTGTGACAATATTGTACGGTTGACTATTGCTTTCACAAAATATTTACAGAATGAAGTTTTTGATAAATGGTCATCGTTAATGTGGCTATAATAACTCAGTGGGTAAAGGCAAATTATGAAATAGCTAGAACAGTCTGGTTTTATGATTCTCTCCCTCTCTCTGGTGTTTTCTGATTTTAGAAAATTACATCACTTTACTGTAATGCAGCGATACGATATTGCAATATCCAAAATCTAAGACGATATCTAGTCAATTTCAATTCAATAAGCTTTATTGACATGAAATTTCTTAAGTGTTGCAAAATTACAACTTAAAGCTGTGAAAATTCAGAATGTATAATTACAAAATCATAGACAGAGTGTGATCGGTGATGAGATGAACTATATGTTGTTGTCTCACATCACAATATCGGTATGCTATTGATATATTGGCCACACCCAATTTTTGGTTTCTGATGATGACTGAATATCTTTGAAGATGTCATCTTGAAAATGAGATGGGCATCTTTTCTATTTGCTAACATTTTATTGAATAAACAATTAATCAACTACAAACTGCAGAGGATGAATCAATAAAGAACATAACTGTGAGCTGCAGCCCCTTTCAGACATACCAGGACAGTGGGAAAAGCTTTATAAAGAGGGTCTTTGTGTTGTTGTCAGATAAGACATTTGTGGCAGACTGTCTCCCCTGTACCTCTTCTTCTTCGTTTTTCCAGTGTCTGACAAAAAGATCCACACTCTAACTTGTTAATAATTGGCGTGATGTTAATTATGGAGACCTGTTTGTTTTTCCTGAGGAGTCAAAGCTCAGTATACAGTTACTCAGAGCTCTGAACTGTAACACGGCCCCAACAACTGCCCTTCAAGTTTTGTTTCTTTGCTTAATGAGCTGCCAAGCCTTCTCTTACACAGCTTGCAGTTAATCAATGTTGTCAGGGATGTTGATGAGCAGGTGCACACATTACGCATAAACAGGACTATTTCCTTAATTAGTCCAGGCCACAGTCATACCAGTGTTCATGGAACAGAGTGAAAGGTTCCCTCCATTCTGCGAAATGTCACTACTAATTCTGACATGCAGGTTTAACCGGCAATCTCCTGATTTTTTTCCTGATTGTGTGAAACTTTATCTTCTTCTACGAAGAGGAAGCAAGGGCATTAAACGGCTTTATGTGAGTGTGTATGTGCATGTGTGTGAGTGTGTTTGTGTATGTGAGAGATAGAGAGAGAGAGACCATCTGTTTATCAGCTGGACTGTCACATGACCTACTGCTCCACCACAGTCATTCTCTGTCCTTCATCTCAATCCATTAATGAATTGCAGATAAATGCATATTTACTTCTAGCACTAATGTGGAATATAAATGTATTTCAGGCTGCTGTCACAATTCAGCTAAACAAGCTAAAATGCAAATGAATGTTTTTTAATATATGTGGTGTAATGGACACCACTATCTTGTAAAGCAAATGCTGTAGGGAAGCTAAAATAGATTCCTATTAAGGTGTTTGATGACTTGTGATTACACTCTCTCTTTCTCTTTCATGTGCGCTGTGCATATAACACCCTCACACACACACACACAAAACTCACCTCCACTTCTAATTAAGCAGGTAATCCTCCCCTCATATTCCCTTCCCACACAGCACAGATGCTGCTGAAAGACATGCTTAGAGAGGGGGAGAGCCGTAGAGAGCCGCTTTGATTCAAATGCACATGAGCTGGGCTTATCTGCAGGGTTCATGTTGCAGCAGACATGATCAGAATACATGCCGAAGTGACCGCCATGCATTGTGGGTTCAAGTCTTGATCTTGAGGGCTTGTCTCGTTTAGTGCTTTTCAGCTACTCCTCTGCATTGTATAGAACAGCAGAGATGCCAGAAAAGTGGACGTCAAAGGCACAAAGCTGGTCATTTCTTGCATTTAACTCTGAAGTGTTGTCCTCTGGAGAGCATGTCAAGTGAACAGTAGCTGAGGAGTCGCTTCATTACCAGCTCAGTTTAAAAAATTTGCTTCAAAGTACTGAGGGGGAATCTGATGGAAGAGTGATCAATGAGCAACAACTCGCCCTGCTTCAGGAAAAAGTAGTTACTGTAGTCTGCAGACTGATTGAGACAGAGAGTGGTGCTTTGGAGCAGATCCACATTGCACTACTGCACTAACAGCCTTCTAACCCACTAATGATTATTTTACTGCAGAGCTAAGTTAGGGTTATTATATCTGAGATCATTTAAAACTGTTCCCAACAAATAAAAAAAGCATTGTACTCATAAAGTGAACTTTAAGCAGCTGTCAAATCACCATTTTTAGCTAGAAGATAGATCACAGAAAGTGTTTTGCACTTGCAGTGCTACTAAGAATTATGAATGAGGTTATTCTCACTTCCAATGTGTGTGAGTGTGCGTGAGAAATAGAGCCGTGTGGGCCCAGCTTTGTAGTACATCAAGGTAAATGTCGACCTTTTAAGAAATACTTGTATTTTTCTCCCTGGCCTTCACCTCTCAGGGGCGAGAGCGATCAAATGTGACAGGTGGAAGCGGGCCTAAAATAAAGCAATAAACCTGCACTCCTCCTGCTGCATTAGCTTGACTTAACCTTGTTTGATGTCTCACCACACTTCATATGTTTTCCTGTCTTTTTTAGTCTGTACACGATGGCGTATGTTTCCTGTGTGTTCTGTCTCAGTAGTTTGTGGATGTAATAGTTTTGTTATAGTACGGCGACACTAATGTCAGCATATCTTTAGTCTGTTCCAAGCTGAATTTAGATTGACATGATAAAAGAGGTGGCAGCAAGAACACGAGCAAAGTGTTTGGCCTAGTTAGGATACACAGTGAGCTGTCCATGGTCCTGAATCCATTTCATATCTCTCTGTCTTTCACTCTACTTTCAGTTCACCTCAGTCTGTGTTTCACTGGCATGACGTACACACTCCATACAGTGCTAAAACAGAGGGTGACAACATGAATTACAGTCTAAGCACAGAAATGTCATTCTGATAAGAACATATGGGCAGATCTACAGTGTTGGTTTGTATTAAAGACGGTTGCCTGTTATCCTTAATGTGACACAATTATCAACACATCTTGAAAAAAATGCATCAAATGTTTTTTCCTTCACTCTATATATGCCTTATTGGTTTTATAGGCAGAGAGCATTTATACTACTAAAGCAGTGTACACATGATGATGAAAGTGAGCTAGATTTCAAAACAAACTGTTTACAGATACTCTTTCTCTCTTACAGAGATTATCATCGTTTTTTCTGTTTCTTTTACCCCCTCAACAATAAATCATGTTGCATTTTTGCCCAACATTTGTTGAAAGTATGTTGTACATTTTTACCTATTTTCGTGTGTTTTCCCTGCAGTTCCAGGCAGCAATTGGTTTCCATTCATTTCAGTGCGTAGTACTCTACAAGCAGTCTCTTGAAACTAGTTTATGTTGTGTAATCCATCACAGTGAAGTTCAAGGCTGCATTCGTTTTTGTCACAAGTTGTATTTTCAAACAACTGTCACCGTCTGAGGTAATGTATTTTATGTGCAGATTTATGATAAGGCAACTTGGGGAAAAATTAAAGGACCACTCTACTACTCTGACTTCATGTTAGTTTATTTGTCATGTGGGAAAAGCCGTAAAATGTCTTCTGTGGCTCTGGAGGGGTGTTGACACGTCTAAGAAAATAACCAGCTGGATGTATCACCAGGGTTATCACAGTTTGAGTTTGAAGACAAAGGCAGAAAGCCTGTAACGGTCGTGTCTAGATGGTAACCCCAGATGTGTGACCCTAACCAAGTGCCTTTTGTGCCTAAACCAAAGCAGACTTCAACCACACTGTTGTCATGCCATAAAACAGTGAGAGTTTTTACCATGAACTGAATTATCTGCAGGTAATTATCTACTTTCCAAAACAAATTAACCTAGTGATTTAAACCAGTAGAATACTGAATAAAGCTGTTTCACATTACAAATCATGTCAGAGATGCTACTCTGTACTCACCTTTTTATTCTGATAACTTCAAATCCAGATATTCAGGAGGTTTTTGCCAGGAGCCAAATGGTCTCCTCCTCTCCAAAACAAATGGGCCGTGTGATTTAAACCAGTGTTTCACATTAAAAAAATCAGTGTTTTTCTGTTGCTATCATTGTGGAGAGACTGCTAACTGTGATTGGTGCAAAAACATGAATGGCCTTTTCTAGAGCGAGTGCATGCTTTGTCCATTGTGGACTAGTGTAGGAACACAGCGGTGCAACATGGCAGACTCTGCAATTCAACAGGACCCACTGTCTAGGTAGATATAAACCACTGAATCTAAGGTTATGAAAACAAACAAATTTCAGGTGATTATACACTAAAGAAAACATACCAGAAACTTCAATTAAAAGCCTAGTCCTGATTAAATACCCAGTCTCTTTTAGTAGCCTGGTGTGGCTACACATTTTGACAAATAAAGGCGTGTCTCAATTAGATACCTGGTCTGGTTGCAAAGCAGTTCATTTTCATATAAGCTAACATATAAGCTTGAGCTAACATGAGTCAGCTGTTAAGACTGTTCACATACAAATATAAATGTTTACACTTTCATCAATAAGGAGGTGCTACACATCGTTAGCTCAGTTCATTTCATTCTACTGTAACCATGAGCACCAGTGAAGTCCGTAATCCTTTCAGATTTACTGGCATGACAAAAAAACAAGTGGTTACACCCTTCCTCTGAAGCTGTCTTAAGTCAGAATATGTGTCAATAAGATATTTATATTCCTTTAGTCTCTAAGGGTCCTCAGATCAAAAGAATCACAGATGTTTTCATAAAAATTAATCCAAGTTGTGAATATTGTTTTAACAGGATAAAGTGGTGTTGTTTCAGTATGCCAGATGCTGTAAAATAATTACACATAATCAACATATAATTGATGTTATTCGAAGCCTAATTTGTATACAAGTAATATTCATACTGGTTCAAACATTTCCCATCTTTGCTGAGCAACAGTTTTGTGTAAAATAATTAAAGGCCTGTCCCAAATGCAGGCCTGTTGAGTTTAGTGATTTAAGCAGATAATAACCTGGGATAACAATTGAAGATTTACGGTTCTGATTATATTATATTCCATTTCTGCCAATATATTCTCCTAAATCCTACACACTTATCCTTCAAATGCACACTTCAAATCCATTGTCATGGATTACTACAGAATGGAAATGAATGGATGCCAATGGCTGGCTGAAACCAAATGTCTTAAACAATGGTTTGCACAACGGGGATGTGAAGGGGGATACAAATAAAAACAAAAATGAAATCCATACCATAAAAACAGATACAAATAAATGAATGATGGGTAGCATGAATACACTGAAGCCTTTCACATGGGATTTGCCATCTCTTTCTCTCTCTGTCTCTCTCTATGTGTGTGTGTGTGTGTGTGTGTGTGTGTGTGTATCTCCCTCTCTCCCTCTCTCTGGAGTTTGTTGGTTGGTTGCAGCAGTAGCTCAGTATCTATCCCGGCTCTCCTGACAGACGGAGGCAGTCCTCCTCTCTATCTGTCTGCCTCTCCGTCTGTCTGTCGTCTCTAAGCGCTGAGGTGAATATAAAGCTGGGTAATGGAGACCTCTGTGGACCGCGGCTCTTGTTTTTCTCCCCGCCGGAGACACACAAACTCACCGGACAAATAAGGCGTCAGAGGACAAACACCGGTGTTCAACGGAAACCGCCGCCGCTGCTGTTAATGACAGTGACGCTTGCTGAGTGTTTCCTTCCTCTTCTTTTCTACCAACGCGTCTCCAAACACAGATGCTCGGGAAGTTAGGGACAAAACACGGATAAATCCGCCAAGTGGTCTTCTCCTATTTCCAAGAGGCGCTCTCACCGGAAGGTAAAACGGCTCCGCGGAGACCAAAAACTGTTGAATCGCTGGTTGGTGTTTGTGTCTGGCAGCCTCCATATCGCCCACTGAATGTATGTGTGTTTTGCATATTAAGTCAAATATGTTTGACAGGAGTGAGCATTTCGCCCAAAGTGGGAGGGAAGGTGACTCATGCTGATTCAAAACGCTGTTTTGGAGTCAGAATTTACACTGCGCCTTTGCGGGTTTTAAAAGACATGCACACTATACAGTGTTTCTTAAAAACATTTCACAGACAGCCGTACAGGACGTCGGGTTTGTATGTGTGTGTGTGTGCTTAAACAAAAACAACAGTGGGCGATCTGTCTGTGTGATTTTGTGATGTGTGACTGAAATGATGCAGCTCCTCCTCCACGGTTTTCTCAGCAATATTATTTTTGACAGGTAAAGGCATGCGTAATGGAGGTTTGGAGTCTTGGGTGGTGTTGGCCAGTTGACACTGTGACTTGTCAGATTGGGTTAATAAGATGTTAGTTAAAAGGTTGCATCCTTGCCTGTGTGTGCATATGACAAATACATTTAGGAGGAGAAAGTGGTCAAATATGAAAAAGCTTTTGTGCCACCATAACAAAAATCACTACTGGCACTTACAGAGGTGATACAGTGTCTTGATTTTATCTTGCTCAGATGGTCTTACTGGACAGTATAACTTCCTTAATTTTATTTTGTATGCGTGGTTTTACAAAGACATACTCTCCTCTAAGATTTGAAATCAGAGCTTGCTCTCCACCACAATGTCAGGTGGCCCAGAGGAAACTGGAGACTTGTTATGTCCTCTCTGCTGCTGAACATCAAGAGGCATCATTTTATAGGTTAAAAACACTCCAGCATAGACACTCTCCAGAAGAGTGAATCAAGTAGGTTTTTCTTTACTGCGTTTGTTGCACTGAGAATTGTGACAGCCGGAGCTGTCGTGTGTTTTATGGAGGATGAAAAACATTGTATTTAGTGGAAGATTAGTTCTCTGCAAATAATGATAAATTTGGGAGTCTTTCAAGTGCCAAAAAAAAGAGAGAAATGGCTGTCGCGTGGCCACCGGAGCATCCCGGCATTTAGCCTGCTCTCAGAGATGATGATTTAGCTCAGACTCCCAGTCCCATATTTGCAAGGTCAGTTGATCCGCAAACTCAAATGAATCACCCATCCAGCTCTGTCCACTCAGCAGTCACTCACTTTCGCACAGCATGGATGAGCAGGGCCATCTCAAAAAATATTGAGGATGGAGAAGATGTTACCAGAAGAAAAATATTGACAAAAAACTGTGATAAATATTAACCGAGTGGTATGAATAAGAAGAAGAATCTGGCTGTCTCTGTTTGGCACTTAGACGGACGCAACACCAATAACAGATCCAGATCCAGCTGTGCTCAGCCAGGGATGGTAATCAAGATAGATCAATAGTGTTTTTCCCAACAGTTTAATCAAATTAACCCACCGTGCCTCCACTGTATAGATGACACAAGACAAGTTGTAATCACTTGATGCACTACAACATGCTCGGATCCTTTAGTAGGTTGCAGTGTCTTTCATTCCGCCAAATTAACAGTGGATTTAGGTCTAGCTACCCTTTTAGCACAGCTTTCTGAGTGACCTGAAAAGCAGCCTAACTGCTGCGTTAGTGGCCTCAATTTGCTTCAGCTGCAAAAAAAAAAAAAAAAAAAAAAGACAAAAAACTAGCAGGCTATGCTAACTCATAGCCATTTATGTCCATCTTCCCTCTCTTGCTCTCTCATCCACTTTCACATACTCTACCTCTCTCTCCCTCCTGCTAGTATGCACTCACTCAAACTGTGTCTCATCGCATCTCATCACTCTCAGTGGCACTCTGCCCTCTCTGCTTGTCTCTGTCACACATGCACACACACACGCACATGTGCACACGTAAAAAGGGGCACACCAGCCCACAGCCATGTTGGATATTATTTGATAAAAATCCGTGATCTTTGCACTTACCTCTCATCTGCGTCATCTTGTGTCACCATTTGACTGTTTCTTTTTAATGACATTCTGGACTTCCTCTTGAGTTGTTGTGTACTCTACATGGCGACCTTATTGACCTTAGAACAAGGTCATCTGTTTGTTTAAGTGTGGTTCAAATGCCTGCGTTTCGTGTGACATATTTTATGTCCAGAAAGAAAACGCACCAGAATAGAACTTCCAACCCCGGCGGTATTTCAAGGGCAGGTCATTTCTATTTTCTCTATTTGCGCAGTGGCTTCATTTTAGAAGGATGGTATATTGCAGAAGGCCATTTATAATGTATAGAGGCGTCCTGTATTAAATATCTGCAGAGTCGGAGGTGTGTATTCCACTGCTCAGTCAGGGGGGCCAGATTACACCATATTGCATCAATGAAGGGATGAAGGCAATATGGGGAAATGGGGGAAAAAAATCTTCCCCCTCTTGTGTTTCTGCAGAGAGTACACTGTGATGTTGTGAGCTTTTGGAGTGTGTGGGCTCAGTCATAATTAATACTTAAGTGGATGCTTTAATGTTACTGCAGTAAATGTGAGTTATAATGCTGGCGCCTTAAAGAAAAGGTTGGAGACAAAGAGTTGATGACACTGGTGCTGAAATTCAAGGATGAAAACATAAAAGGAAGTTTATGATCACGTATCAACCGACTCTAAAGCTGCAGAAACAGATAAAGTAGCAGAAGTCTATATTTAAACAGCCTCACTAGAGAGATAAGATGTCGTCATTCCCCACAGTTGGAAACCATGTCTGGAGAAGAAACCAAATCTTTCATATCTCTCAATCTTCTTTCGACTTGTTCTTTTATAAAGAAAAAAATACATCACAGCTTGGGATCTATTTACAATATTGTTACAGGTTGTTTTGGATGAAGAGCCTGCACCTGTATTTGATATGAGAGTGGAAAAAAAAGCTGTAACATTTGTTTATTTCCCTTCCAGAGCAGTTGCCAGGTATAACCAGCAATGTCAAAACTGAATAATTCACACATTGGAAATGTCAAACAATCCCCCCATTTTGCTCTTTGTTTGCCAAGGAGTTATTTGCAGTTAAATATATAAATAATATTAGACAACAAGCTAACTTGCCTTATTATAAGCTAGTTGAGATGCAACAAAATCAACACGAATATTATAAGTAAACCGGATTATGCTAAACAAAGTCCCTATCTGTAATTTGTTTAGGACACTGCTGTGATTGCCATCAAGGATGATAGAACTGAATGAAACAAATGTTTGTCATTCAAATGAAGTCATGGCACAATTCACACCCATCTGCTGATCACTCAATGTAACACTAACAGTCACAAAACTGTGTAATTTTAGAAAAATGAGCAAGTCAGTGTCACAGCTGCAGTATTTTCTCTCCTCGTTCTGCTTACTTTTCTCCCGCCTGCTCTCACCTGTCAAACATTCACATTTCAGCTGTCATGAGCACAAACTTGCTGACTCTATCTTTACTTAAACCAAAGACTCAGAAAGAGGCGGTGCACCCCTCCCACCCCCAAACCTCCCACTTTTCCAGCTTGAAATCAAAGCAGTGTAGTGTGGGTACAGCTGACATGAAGTAAGACACTTTTGACATCAATTAAAGCCTCGTCTATGAGTCCAGAACCCAAGACCATCCACTCTAATTAAACCTTACGTCTCACTTCCCCAGAGGCGGCAGGCTTAGGAATGGGTGCCAAACCCTCTTTTCACCTGCCCTGCAGCTAATAGTCATGCTATCCGTGCTGCGCTGGGATACTAGGAGTTGGCACAGATTCAGTCTGGCAAGGGGGAGCTTTACCACAGAGGCTCTTGTAATTCTGCACACAACATGACGTGCTACTATGGTTGGTGTGATGCTCGTTAACACTGTAAAAATAGTCTGTTTTATGCACCTACAAGTCAAGGGTTTAGGGAGGAATTACAGCCCTCTTGTCAAGCAGAAGCAGTCTGCAAATTTTTGAATTATCAGTGATATTTTTGATATCTTACTGGCAGTGTTTCTCCACTGATAACCCCCTGTAGTGTTGGCACAAAGCAAACATGATTAATTTCAATCAACTAAAACATACAGAGTTAGTTGAAGATAATATTTTGTTTGAAAAGCACAGCGCAGTAATTCTAATCAGTACATGAAAATGCCAGATGAGTCAGTATATGAGGATTCTGATCAGACATGGTAACTTTGCTCAAAGTTTGCCAAAGTTCGCATGCTGATATGTCAGATGCTTATCAGCTGCCTATTTGAAATGCATGTCATGCATTTCAAATACTCATCCACTAAGGAGATTCTTCACACTGTGGCTTGCTACATTTTCTATTCTGCAAAGATTAAACTCTGTGGAACCCCAAAGATAATTATGCACTTTTCCACAGATCTGCTAATGACCATATGAAGTTATGCAAAACACCCACCTGAGGTCAACAAGTGTATACCTGGGAGAAATTATAATGACTCTCAGGTTTTCATTTCAAAGCCAGCTACAGTCAAAGCATGTTGTGTTTGCACTGATTCTGTGTTTGATGGACTAAATTACAGTTTGCATTTCTAAAGAAAGCGTCTCGTGGCCAGACATCACCAGACATATGCTCTAACGTTCCTCTTCTCTGCACTGTAATGATTCGATGGAAACATCCAGACTCAGCAAATAGAATAGGGATTACGATGAGTGTGTCAGGTGGTTTCGCTATTTGTGTAAACAAGCGCCATCCATCAGATAGCTTAAAGCGATCAACACACCAAATACCCAGAAGAATAAAACATGTTTTAGTCACATCGGCACCTAGATTAAATTCCTGTGTGCAACAGCAATTATTTTGCCTTTGTCAGTAAAGTGATCGTCAGGAGACCTTTTCCTTTTCAGCTGCTTCGGCTGACAGAAGTTCTGTTTTTTTTTTGAGGTGATTGTAACTGTAACCTAACAGAGTGTGAGAGCAAACAGCCAGGACCCAAGGAGACCAGTGGAGTGTGAAATGCTTCTTATGATGGATCCATGTTAGGTTTGTGTGTCTGCATGCATATATGTCTGTGTATGTGTGTCTCTGTGTGTGTGCGACTGCAACTGCCGCTTTGTGTGAGTCTGTATGAGCCGTGGATTGTGTCTGATTGTAATGCAGAAGTCCTTTGAAGAGTGAGAAATGTTTTTCTCTGTCTGACTGAAATGGTTTTCTAGTCCCATCAGGCAAATGTTGAAGAGAGAAAATCATATTCATCTATTCAGGCATATTGATGTCACTTTCTGGTTTGTGCTGCCTTAGATTTCATTGGCTGGAAGATTGGAGAAACTTTTACAACTTGATGTTGTTTCAACTTAGGGTGCTTTCAGACCTAGAGTTCGTTTGCTTTGGTCTGAATCAGGGACTACTTTGGTTACAAAGTTGCATAATTACCAAGAGTTCATTTGTGTTTTCACGGCAGCATTTACAAGCGGACCAGATCAAATGACTTGCAGGAGAAAGCTGCTCTTGAATGGTCAGAATCTCCATGTGGGAAAAATCCAGGAAGTAAGTAAAACATTGAAGAAGAGTACAGTTGCAAGATAAATGCGACACTTTCTAATGTCACAATGGAGGGACAACTACGTGGGTTGATTTAAGCGCTGGTCATCATGGACTATACAGTTTGAAAATGAGGCGCAGCTCCAACTAGAAAACAATGTTTTGATGCACTGGATGCACCAAATGCACATATTAAGGCAGTACAGGAGGAGCCGCACATTCATAATCCTCCGGGAATGTAACATGCTCACGCTTGTATAACCAAAACAATGTGTAATGTGGCTGCAGTTGGTCCGGATCGAGGTCGGAACACGTTCTCACCACAAACGAACCGCTCCAGAGTTTGTTTGTAACAGACCACCTCTTCAAAAAGGCCTTGGGCAGGTTGTTTTGGTGCGCATCTGAGTGTGATTGCTGTGTTCAGACCCGCCCATACAAAACACACGTAGGGGGGAAAAGAAGTTGAGTTCGATTGATCCAAACCAAACAGGCGAGATGTAAAAGCACCCTCAGTGTGATACATCTGTTTCAACTTTTGAGCTTGGCTACACTGTATGTTAGGATATCAGACATTACAAAAAACAGATTCCCTTGATACATTTTTAAATATTGGCTGATGAATTTTAGAAAGCAGATGTTCTCTAAAGTAGATGCAAGGGGAGACAAATTAATGATGATTTAGATTTGTTTATGTCAATCAATCAAAGAGAAATCCACAGGATGTGCTCCAAATATTTTTGGGGCCTTTTGCCTTTATTTGATAGGAAGGATATGATGTGGGGGGTGGGTGGGCAGAGAAAGGAGGATGGCATGCAGCAGAGGGCCGTGGGTCGGAATCGAACCCGCGGCCGCTGCGGCAAGGACACAGCCTTTTCGCATGGGGTGCCTGCTCTACCAGGTGAGCATGTGGGCACCCCACAATAAAGGATTTCTAACTTATTTTGTAAGTAAAAAGAGATGGATGAGGACATTAAATGACATCAGTGCCATTAGAACATAATAATTCTTTCTTGGCGCCACAGTCTGTTCAATACAGCAGTGGTTGAATTAAAATGACATATAACAACGTAATGTGAACAGTACCAGCAGTATTTAAAAAAAGAGCTGTTCTTTTTTTATATTGTACATGATGTTCTTTTTTGTACTGTGCATGCATTCTTTATTTCTTCTCCCACCCTTCTTATCCCAAATTTTTCTCTTTTTTTTTTGCATCTGCCTTTTTTCTCCTCCCCCTAATCCTGCCCCCCACCTCCCACCAGCAGCCACCTACCAACCCACCCAGCCGCTGCATCTTCCTCCCTCTTCACCGAGCCACCTAATAACAAGGCTGTTCCACACTCAGGCCTGCATTAAGATGCAGACCCCTCTCTCTCCTGCTCTTTCTCAGTGGCCTTAATCCTTTCCTCCTCTCCGCTATGAATGATAGCCTCAGCAACTAGCCCCCCGTCTCTGGCAGGCACAGGCCCATTGCTAAACATAATGGTGAGAAAATGGCCGCAGTCAAAAGATGCGTCTCGGTGAGAGGAGGTCAAGCTGTCAGCTGTTCAATCAAAGGGGTGGGAGCGTGGACCTGGGAACCTGGCTGAGAGAAAAGGTTCCTGTCAGGCCTGTGGAGAATGTGAAGAGTGGGATGGTAAATACAAACAACAGCTCTAGAGTTACCCTCAGTGATTCAGATTATGATGCAGTTTGTGAGGTCGGAGTTTCTCAGTGACCGTTAGGTGCCATGGCTGATTGCAGATTTCAAGAAATCTCTCAGTTTTCTTTGGAGTGAGTGGATCCAGGTCTGTTTTTGGTTTCAGGTCAGATGTGTGAGTCTTTACGGTATGTGCAATATGTGTGTTCGCCTGGGCCTGTTTACCTCAGCTGCCAGAAGCTCTGTATGTGTGTTGGTGTTTGTGTACTACTGCCATCTAATAATGATAAGACCACCCTCAGACAATGTGAGGAACTAGACATAGAGAGACTCCAGTCCAGCACAAAAACCTCTGTATGGTTTCAGGTTCTAGTTTTTTTTTTACCAAGACAAGCTAACCATCTCCTGGCTGTAGCTTCATTTTAAGCATACAGAAAGAAATAATGATCTAACTCTTGACAAGAAAACAAAAGTGTAATTACCAAAATGTTGAACTATTCCTTTAAGTTACAGCTAAAGTTATAAATCAAACATTTTAACTGAACAACAAATTCCTCATCACTTTTTTGTGATACTGAATAGTGTTGCTTTATGTAAAATGCTGTAGGGCTGAAGTTGTTGTCACTCACTGCACCGTCCAGCACTCACTGTATTTCCTCATCACTGGTAACACAGAGGAAAGTCTGCAACTCGTTAATTGTCCACAGAATGGACCAACATTGTCAGAAGAGTCTCTCTCCATGGGATACTTAAAATTAGCGGATTTGTGTGTTTAGTCCCTCTCAGGCAAGCTCAGGGGTTTAGTGTTGTTTTGTTTTTGTTTTTTGTTTTTTTCCTGTTAAAGGAGTTTTTTATGGGAGTTTTTCCTCATCTGCTGTGAGGGTCCAAAGGACAGAGGGATGTTGTATGCTGTAAAGCCCTCTGAGGCAAATTGTGATTTGTAATATTATATATGATTTATGATATTATATCCTTTTATTTTATACATATAGTTTACTAATATATGTAAAACTCTCTCACAGTATGAACAGTGGTTACATAAGCTACAAAACCAGCCACAACTCAGCCCTGAGCAGAGTGACCGTCCGCTATTGACCAATCAATGGACTGCAGTGTTCACAGCTTCACCTTTTAGCACCAGATCTGTGTGCTAGGTACCCCAACAGAAGGGTGACCAAAAATAGGGACGGTATGCAACAGTTCCACTGGTACCATCCACAACTTTTCACAGTGGAAATGGAAAAAATGTGTACCGAACTGAACTGTACCGCACTGCATGGTGGAAACAGGACTATATTTACACAAAGCCAGCAGCATGATGAGGCGCTGAACATACATTCTGCACCTCTAGCTATTTTTCCTGGTCAACGAGACTTGAAATTTTTTTTAACTTTGGGCAAAACTTGTCACTGTCACTTTTTACCCAGCCATCCAATCACAGTGGAGGAGGGGCGGGACAAATACCACAAAGCTCAACAGTCACATCCTACATGTGCAAGTGTTGAACAGTGGAGGAGAAATTAATATAGTTGGCCACATAGCCTGGTGGGTCTGTCCTCTCTCCCTACGTGCATCGCCTTCTCTTCATCCAGAACAAGGGGCAGAACAGGTACTTTACCTTCTGCCGACATTTTTACGTCCACAGATTTTCCGTAACATAGCAACCAAATGTAACCAAACCGTCCAAGCTGAAAAAACACTGGGCCTCCAAAACGCCCCAGCACTCACAGCTGGGTGTTTTCAGAAGAGGGTCTGCTGTTTTCAGCTGGGGAGAAAACATTGTAAGTGGACACACAAGCTTATGAAAGTAACACCACCAAATGTTCGACCCATGACATTTGGACGCACAAGAGCATTTCAAGAGCATAACCAACCAGAAGGACACATGGTCATTATCTTGATTTACAGCTCACTATAAATTCTGCAAGGTTGTCATTTTGTGTCTGCATGAATATTAAGTGTGTTTTGCCACCTTAAGTGTGTTTTTCAGAGCAGTTAATTTGGAAACACCAGCAGTCCTTCTTTCTTCTTTCAACCACCACACACACTTTGCCTGATAACGTTTGCCACCCCTCTCCCCCTCCTCTCCTGCCAGTTTTCTAATAGCGTGAGAGAATTGTTCGTTATTAGTAGTGAGACCACTTCCCAGCTGGACAGAGCCTCATTGAGATGCAAGCCCCCCCACTAGAGGACCCAGTGGAAAAATGAAATTAGAGGACACAAGAACAAGCAGAGAGGAGGCCCACCTCTGTGTTCAATTTACTTGTTAAATCTACTCACAATGCCCCGGTAATCATCTCTCCCTCTCTCTTTTGCTCACACACACACACACACGCACACACACATGCACACAGATGAATAAATTCATTTAGATACTGGATACTGTCTGTGAATACTGCATAATAATGCCATCTGCGTTGCTTGCTGCGATAAAGGTGGAGAACTTGTCTGACTGATAAATTACACATTGTCAGCTCATGACATTGTGTATCACATTTTTACAGTTCATTATGGTAGTTAGCTCAAAAATCTAAATGTAAAAACAGTTTCACATATTACTCAGATAAATCTTAGTCAACATAAACTAGATCTTTCCTCTAAATTAAAAAAAAGGTAGGCACTACATGTGAAGTGAGTACATGCCTGTGGTTTATGTTACGTTTCTCATTTTCCACACTCACAGTAACATTTTCACTGCTTTACCTTGCTGTCAGATGTCCCTTTCCTTTGGCGTTACAGTTTCTCAACCGTATGACATCATCATATTCCTGCGCATCATCATAGCTGTGCGCCTTCATGTGTTATGTCACAGGTCAGCTGTTGGGGTCAGACTTTTGTGGAAGAGACAACAAATACAAGGAAATCAAAAACCGATTGGCTTTGACTGCAACAACAACATGTGAGACAAAGGAAGAACTTTTATGGAGGGAGACTGAACCTATCAGAACTGAAGGCCCACAAAGAGCAGAAGCTAACTGTGAACTGTAAATGCATGCTCACGGGCCCACAGAGCTATTGCCGCCTGGACTTGGTTACAACACAGCCTCCTGATCTTTCTGAATCAGAAGATGCCGGCGCTTCACACTTTACTTGTTGTTTGGTACGTTGTTTCACATATCCCTAGGTATTTTGATGGTTGGGTACAGCAGTGCTCTTCAGCATATGTCTCTCTCGCTTATTTGGCGGTGGTTTTACATAATCTTCTTGAGAAAGATGTTCACTGCAAACGCTGAGTTGTCTCAGTCTTGTAGGTGGAGTGTTGATGTCTACATTCAGTGTAACCAGCTACAGCTGTTTTCTTTTCTTTGTCTGAACAACCTGGAAAACACACAAGTACGGACTATCTTAGAAATCTTTGTAAAGTGAAGTTTTGTTTTAGTTGGATTGCGCAACAGTACTTTCTGACCCAAACAGCTGAGCTGTGACGCAGTACAGTGTACAGCACAGTTGGGTGTTTTTGCGTAGGAATATGGAAGTTATGCGGTTGAGAAACTGTAGCGCCAAAGGAAAGGGCCATCTGACAGCAAGGTAAAGATGTAAAAAATATTCTAAATGTAGCATCCACTTGGACTGATATTGGTTTATTTACGTAGGACATTTTTTTCTGGGGTGGTCATCCCATCTGTTTCTCCAAACAGGGAGTGCACCGACCGCCATTTATAGATAAGTATCTCACACAGCCTCACAAAACCCCAGCAAACCCTTAAAGAGAATCCCTCAGTAGAAGTGGTCGACATGTAGTCTCTTCAGGTGCCATATTCAGTGAAGTCATCTCTCAGGAGGTTAAAGAGATAAGATGTAATGGCAGGGTGCAACAGAATGAGATAAAACAATGCTGTTAATACAATTAGCAAAATCCATCACAGTGCACCTGCATAATTTCATTAATGTGCTTACACAAACACAGTAAGCCTTCAATCCCAGATTTCAAACATTCTGATAATGTGTTCGGCAAACTTTTGAACACACACACGCACAAGCACAGCACCACTAGGAAAAAACTCTGGGCTCAAATTAATCACGGCTCGACCTCAACATCCCCCAGTGATCGGTAAAATTCGTTTAAACACTTTTATGGCTCTCTCAGTGCTCGCTACTGCCCACAGAAATAACCACTCTCCCTCTCTTCGTCTCTCTCTGTTCCTCTGTGTGTGTTTGTGTGTACCATGTCACCAGAAATAGTCATACTGTGTGTGCAGTATATTAAAACATACAATGCAATAACTGTGCAGAACAGCGTTACAGCAGCTCTGTTACTGCTACAAGCCACATGCATATACTCACTGCATATTAGACTGAGTAACCAGACCAAATGTTAACACTTACTGGAGATCAAAGAAGCTGCAACTTAATTAATCGCTGTTCCAATATAATAATAAAGACAAAACAGCTCTTAGGCAGTAATAGAGCCTGCCAGCTACAGACATTATCATGTCTGAGTGCTTTGATTTGTTTAAGCTAATGAATCTTTTGCTTTTACAGTGAAATTTTCAGTGGGTACACCTGTTTCTGTTTCCTTTTTCTGTTGATTAGGTTTGAGTCATAGGCAGCCTTTCCTGGTCATCCGAGGTGGCCTTTCGCTCCTCAACATCTGCAAAGAGATTTCATCACTTCCTGTTCATTGGTGTTTAGAACAGAAGTGTATTTATATAATTATGTTACAGATTATTACTTCTCAGCAAAACACAGTGCGTGCAAGGGCAAGCCATGATACATAATTACATTGTTATAGTGGGCTGATTTTCTCTCAGCAATTGTATAGTCACTGATACAGCATTTTCCACAGGAGAACTAAGACAATGTGGCACAAATTAATGACACTGGGAAGAATGAAGAAACCAGGCTGCGTTAGAATATAGAGAGTTTGGTTTCCCTCGCTAATTGCCTGACATGATGCTGATTTTAATTGCACTCATTGCTGTTTGCTGTTACACTAATAACTAATAGATGCCACATGACTGTGTTGGTTTTGTTTAGACCTGATTCTTCATTTGGGTTTTGATTAGTCTGTGCAGCTCTTGAGTGTGATTTATTGTCTCCTGTCTAATTGGAACCAAAGTGCATGTGTAGACGTTCGCTGTTATAAGGATTGTGTTTCTGAGACTGTGCACATACAGTATGTTCAGCTGCATACATGCAAGCACACACACTGCGCATATGTGAATATGGTTTGATTTGTATGATTGGTACACATAAATTGAGCCAAAAGGGAGACTTACCCAGTCTGTAATTCGCTTTTTAAAAATAATTTTATCCTTATGCTTTTATTCTTTATTTATGCTTTTTATGCAAATTTATTATCTGCTTGCTTTTGGTCTATTTTGTCTTTTGAATTCTTCTTTGCATTTGTGAGGTACTTTAATATGCCCTGTGTGTTTGAAATATAAATAAACCTGCCACGGCTTTCGATATGAGTTGTTTTGGAGTAATTACTGCAGTCCTCGGCAGCACAGACCTGTAGGTGACTCATAAAGGATATCGCAGAATGAAACGAAAAACAGGAAAGCAGGAAAGTGAGGATGGTGGAGATAATAAGACAGATGGGGAAACTGCCTGGTTCAGATGCCAGTTTCAGAAAAACAAATGAACAGTGATGGGGGCTAAAGCTCAACATATACCTGATGTGGTGTGTTAATAAATCCATATGTTATGCCTTTGATCTGTAACTACAAAGAGAGCTTGTTTCCCTGCATAACTGATGTCAAGTTCCCATCTTCACATATTGTTCTCTGTCAGTGTCAATCAAGGCTTTGTTGGCTTTTATTCTCTGTACAGTGACTTTTGTGCTCACCCCTCAGAGCACCATTTTATGAGATTAAAAGCTGATGCCCCTGTAAATTTGAGCTACAGCAAAACAAGGTTCATCATTAGTTTCAACTGTGTTTATATTGTGTACTTCATATACCGATATTGTGTGTGGGTGCATGTGTGTACTTATTGTCCATATGTCTGTGTGCAGGACGTAACTAAACCACTTTCCACATCATTAATGTATACTTTTTTGACAATGAAAACAAAGGCGGAATGTAACAAAGATACCATAAGCCTTTGGATTGTCAGTGTTTTTTGTTTTTTTTAAATTGACATTGACGTAGGACATACATTTCCATCATAATATCTCTTGACTGTATAAATGGCAAGGCAAAGTTGGTGTGTTGGCTGGGCAGTGGGTCCACCACTTTGGTCTAGAGAGAGATCTCATCAGCTATTTCCTGGATTGCCATAAAAGACAGATATCTATGATTCCCAGAAGATTAATCCTGATATGATCTCCTGACTTTTCATCTAGTTATCGCCGCAGGTCAAATTTAACCTGTGAGATATCTCACCATCTACTAGATGTGTAGCGTAGCATGAAGTGGTGCTAATTAAAGGATACTTTGCCGTTTTTTTAACCAGCATGTATTATGCATGTATGAACAATGTGGGTAGTATGTGTAAAGTAAAAGAGTGTAAAAGCAGATTAAGAGCGAGAGCTGCCCCTCGATCTTTCTCTCTCAAACTCAGACCAAACTCCGATTGAACTGTACAGCTATTCTGATACTGCCTTGCCTATGCTTGCCTAGGATTTAACTGTAATGCAATATCATTTGTTATCAGCCAGCCTCCACATTGTTTCCGGACTGGAAACATGCATAACGTCACCCACCTGTGGGAGCGTTTATTGGTCTGCTGCAGCACAGTGCATTATGGTAGTTGGAGGCTTTCTACCGCTTTCTACCTCTACAGCCCTTTTCTTGTGTTTTGTTTCTGGTGGTGTAGCACCAATCTCAAAAGTATTTGCATCATTCTGCTGCATAGACAGCCCAGTTTTATGAAAAGACCATCTTTCCAGCAGTGAAAAACTTCTTTAACAAATGTGCTGATGCTAACATAAACTGTGATGGTAAACATGATTAACATTGTACCTGGTTAACATGAGAATGTTAGCATTGTGATCATGTTAGCATGCTGATGTTAACATTTCTCTTAATCACTGCTTTTAAGTACAAGCTCGCAGAGCTGCTAGTGTGGCTGTTGACTTGAAGTCTTGTTGTATGAAGGAATCTTGCAAATGATAACCTAAAATACTAAAATCAGTACTGAGACCTTGCTACTTATTGGCCAACATACTGCAAATAGCAGCCGTTTTATCAACTTGTTTTCTACTTGAAATAGCTTGTGTCTTTATCATTTAGTTTTGGAAATACATTAAATTAATTCTCGAATACTCTGTTCTACGAGAAGAAACCATGTTTATCTAGGACACAAAAACACTTCATATTAAGCCTTTAGTTATGGCCTCAAATATCCATGTACATAAAATGATAGAATACGGAAATTCCACCACTTATTTAATGAAGCTACAGCTATACCCTCTCAGTAACCCAAACAGCCGTCCAACCATCCACTAACTCTAACTTTGTAACCTTAGCTTTGCATCACTCAGTGTTTATCCAATCAAAGAAGATTAACAAGGCCATCTATACCAGTCAAATTATAAGCATGTCTTGATTGAGTGGCCTAAAGTGACCTTGGCTTATCTGAGAAGAGTGCAGCTAATTATATCATCCTTTTTTGTGGCTTCTCAGTAGCTTAGCACTGTAGCACTGGAGAGCTAATTCATGCTAACCTTCCTCGCTCGCTCTCGTCGGGCTGAGTCATTGACGACTTGTCAGTGCATTTGAGAAGTTGTGAAGGGAGGACTAAGCCCTCTTGGCACTAGAGCACTTATCATATTACACCAGCTTTTTACAGCACCAATGACAGATGTAGGCAATAAGGATAAATATCTCAGTACAGTATTTTCAGATTTCTGTGTGGAAGCAATTAACCACTTATTTGATAGAACCATCTTTGTCTTCGTACATTACTGGTGTCTCTACTTGCCTTTTTTTGTTGTGATAATAACATGATATACAGACTGCCGATTGTTGTATTAGATCAGTGAAACAGCTCAAATGTGGATTGTTCTGTGGGGGCTGTAGAAATAAAGTGTGCATACTGTTATTGATGTTTTCATTTAACAATGAATTAAATGCAAAACAGAATAGAAAAGGACACATTTGTGAATACACTGCATAAAAAACACAGCTTTTAGACACTTATGTTAATGAGATGAGGCTATTTGTGTCGCCTATGTGTGGCAGCAGTAAGCAGACCATGACCAGAGTTAGGTTATGGCTCACAGCAGTGACAGTGTAAGAGACCAGATATATAACTGGAGGATAAATGCTGTCACAGAGACCAGCCAAACCTTACAGTGAATTCTAAAAATGGATAACAAGTGAACTGATGCCAGAGTGAGAGCTTTGTGCTGCATTCTGCACTGTGGCGGTAATGAGCACTTGACAACTCTTACAAACTGACAAAGATTTAGAAAGTCATGACCTTTACCTGGTAGTTTCTTCTCCTTTTCTCTGTGGCATTTCAAAAACTAACATTCACTGCTGCATTTGGTTTCAGGACAAGTTTATCAGAGTTTATATTGATAGCTGATGTTGCTGTACTGGAAAGTGTTGTTTCTCTCTTAAAGTGAAATACGGAACATAAAAGCAGGTAATTAAAAGTCGCAACCGAAACAAGCCAACCCTGTTTTGCAGCTGTTTTTAAGATCACTGTGGCTCCATGAAGAGTCAAAACTGTAACACAGCAAAGATGTCTTCTTTGCATGTTTTTACACACAGACACACATAACACTTCAATTGCATTCATGCCTCCATGTTAGTGAAAGCTGTGGTAGAGGCATCGTGTTTTCTGGTTCTCTGTCTGTCCATCCCATTTTTGTGAACGCAATATCTCAAGAACACCTAAGCGAATTTTCTTAAATTTGGCATAAACATCCACTGGGATTCAACAATTAACTGATTGGAATTTGGTGCTCAAAGTTCAAGCTCACTGTGGCCACACAAAACATGCTTTTGGCCATGACTCAAGAATTCATGTGTTAAATATGACAAAATTTCACATAAATGTCTACTATGATAAAATGATGAAGTGATGACATTTTAAATCCAAAAAGTCAAAACTTCACTCTGACATCATAATGTTCTGCAAAAAATACTTTTCTGGCCATTATTCAGTGTCATAACTCAGGAGCAGAAGTGGAGACATTTGGTCAGATAGTGATTTAGTGACACTAGTCTTGGGTGCCCATCTTGACTCTGTGGTGACTGTATAAATGCTCTGTACTGTCTGGTTGAAGATGTGTGTCAAGCATCCACATTTTAGAATTGATAGCTTCTTTGCAGCAACATCCGTATTTGAAGCATTGTCTGCTGTCATGGCCATACATGAGTCTGAACAGACATGGATGTAAACTGCAACTTGACTGGCTGGCAGAGGCACACAATGTCACTTTCGCTCATGTTGACCGTTCTTTTCTTTATCATCTATTGAAAATGATCAAATCAAATATGGCAGTTATGTCACTTACAAGTCTAACAAGGCAATAGATCATTTTTGTAATAGTCAACAGTGAGGATCTTACGCTACTGTCAGATACCCTTAACAGTCAAGACACACCTCAAGCTGCTTGCTGATGTGCTCGGTAAAAGTCAAATCCAAGTATTTTAAACTTGATCAAATTATCAATAGGTTTTTATGAAAGCTCTCTAAGTAGTGACACTTACTGTGCAAGAGGATTGTAAAGCAGGCTGGCTAAGTTTAGTCTGTCATCTTTTAAGAACAGTCTGTTAGAACCACAACACAAAGCAGAATCAGCACTTGCTCTAATAATTTACATTTTAGGTGTTAGAGTGATACACTCCAGACAAATCTCACCATGACTTAGTTTTAATGAGTCCAAATGTGAGTGTGTGCAGTTTTTAGTATTAGAATAGACAGCAAGAGCAGTGCAAAAATGGACCCAAAAAAGATAGTTGAAGGAGATTCATACAAGACAAGCAAGTGTTTTCTTTCTATGTTTGTTTGTGCAGAATAATTTGATGGCCTACTGAGAAGAATTAATGGCTCAATTTTCACAATTTATTTATTGTCTTTATTGCCAGTAGGTCACACTGTACCTCATCCTTCACATGGCATAAAATCAGAATACATCAAAACCTCCTATCCAGTTCCCTTTAGTTCTGTTGTTGTATCTTTATTTTGAGTAGATATGAATAAAAAATACAAATAGTTTATTAGCTCAAACTAATGCAGTCTAACACTCCAGTCCTGCAGTACTTTGTACCTTCATGAAGATTGTAATGTTCAGTTCTTGTTGTTATTTAGTCCATCCCATTTACATCATTGGCTAGGTGTACATGCATGAAATAGTCAGGTTTTTGCCCTTATTCCGACAAAGACATTATTCCCGTTAAACTGTTTACATGTCTAACAAAAGTAAATATTCCACTAATACTCCAGTTTACATACAGTTGTGCAAACTCTAAATAACGTGCTATAACAGGTCGTCCATAATGTCAAAATATAGAAAAGTGTAACAGCTACAGCCACTTGTCATTTTGCTCTTTTTTTGCATCTAAATAAAAAAATAATTCAAAGTTTCCTACAGGTGGCGGACTTGTTAGACTGTTCCTGCAGCTGCCTTCTTGAAAAGGTTAGTGTTGTGATATCTACACATATGAAAAAACTTGTTAATATCCTAGTCTTTCATAAAGTTTCAAAGCAGGTGTGTTTCTCCTTCAGACCAAAAATGTGGGATTTTCTTCTGGACATGCATCTCTTCTCAGCCTTGCATCGGCTAGTTGGTTTGTGTACAACGTGTCCATGACAACGCACAGAGCCGACCGTAAACAGACAAGAGGCCATGTGTGGCAAACGGCAGTACAAACCCGAGTTGAGAGGTGTATTCTGATTGCTCTATATACATGCACAAAGACGTTTCCTAAGACCTGAATAATACAGACATATCCCTCATGTCTATTTTGGAAAATGGTACATTTGGAAAAAGGCCTAATTTGGAAAAACGGAATATGCCGATTACATGGCCCGCATCAAATTCAAAATATATTTGTATTTGGAATAATAGTGGCATTTTAGTGTGCATGTAAACGCACTCACAGAGGGAAGGCCAAATGACCAAGACACATCCCTGTATGATATCATATAATTCAATAGCAGCACAAACTACATCCTCAAAAAGAATCATATTGTCTCACTAAAAAAGGTCAACAAACTGAACATTATAACCTTAATGAATGCAGGATTTATTACAGGACTGATGTATTAGAGTGATTTTTTTAGCTAGATGTACCTAATTAATTAATGTGCATGTCTTCCTTGACTTGTTGTCTTTGCTTTCAAGGAAACACGTGCTGTCATGCAATCTGCTGCACACTAAATAGCACATTATATGTGCAGGAGAAGGAAATATCTCTACTGAGCATATCATTAACCTTTTAAGTGCTGCATGATCCATGCTCATGTTTGTGACAATAACAATGCACCCTGGTAGCTGTAATTTTAAACAGGCTTTATTGATCACTCTGATGCAGAGGCCCATTTTATAAATCACTCTGATAAAAATGTATTCAATCTTTCCGCAAATGACTGCGAGACATTTCCATTATTAATGTCATGTCAGTGTATTCTTTGTTAGTATCTCAAATGAATCAAGTAACCTTCATATTAAGTGCACATGACCTGATTTTTTTCCTGTGCTTGTATGTGTGGGCTTTGCAGGCGTACCAGCTGCATACAGCCGGCTTAAATGTTGCCCATGTAAATTAATGTCATTACAGGGCAGATTATAATGAAATCATGAACATGAGCCTTTGTTTATACATTGAAATAAAAACCGACAAATGGCTTTCAGAACTAAAGGGTTGTAATCTTTATAAATGCCTGTGTGCTTACGCTGAATCATTCTGCATTTCACCCATCATCCCTGCCACCATGATGAATACATGTCATGCGAATGCATTTAAAATGGGACGGGTATAATGCAATGTAAGATGTAGCACTTGCTGCATGACTGGTGGTCTCCATCCGTCTAGCCAGCAGTCATGCCCCATGTCTCATCAGTGGCGCCTAACATTGTTCGCTGACTGTGACAGGCCGACAAAGAAAGAGGGAGAGATTGGTTGGGGGAATGCTAAATCACAGGCGTGGTGAATCAATTGACTTGAGAAGGGGAGCGACACTGAATCCACTACAGCACTTAGTGTGAATAACAGCTTGGACTGACTGAGCTCTTTGCCTTGGAGGGTCTTGTGTGCATGTGTGTGGTTGATGTGTGTATACAATGATTTGTGTTTTAATGTCAGCTTTATGTTTCACTGGTGTGTGTGTGTTGAATCTCTTTCCTTTCAACGAGACTACAGAGTCTACATACTAGCAGCTCTGTGAGCCTGTATTTACACACAGTGGTGCTTTGAGCTGAATGCTAAAGTCTGCACACAAACATACTCACACTGGCAATGCTAGCATGCTCCTGTTTAACATGCAAAGTGTGTTCGCCATCTCAGTTTAGCATGCTAAAATGTGCTAATTTGCACCTATGGTTTGTGTGATATCTTACAATAGTGCACATACTGTGCACCGCTTCTTAATAATAGCTAACAAATTAGCACTCAGCGAATGATGTTATCATATTATATACTTTTAGGGAGGATTTATACTTGTGTGTCAGACCCCACGCCGTAGCCTATGCACATGGCCTACATTGTTGTGAGCATTTATACTTGTGCAGTGGTGTGTCTGTGTCACTTTGCAGTTACACCTCCAAAACTCTAGTCAACGAGGGAGGTTTCTGTGAAATGCTGTAAAGTTTAGTTGATTCAAAACACACTGAAAACACACATTGAACATGGCTTAATATAGATGATTTCAAACACAAGTACACAAAGTATGGCTTCACTGTACCTCGTAGCACAAGCCTATGGCATTTTACATTGTAAAAATTAGCCTAGTGGCTAGTGGGCCTCTCTCAGCTCATATGAAGCCAGGCACTACAGCAACATTTAACAAACATAACGTCACAAAAATCAGCTCTATTACAATTCACATGGTTCACCGACAAAACAACTGTCTTAAACACGTTTTTCAAACAAACATTCTTACAAAGATTCTAACATTTTCACCACAAGCCTATAGTGGAGATTTCCTTTGCCTACGGTGTTGGTATGGCATCGATTTGACGCAAAATTCTAAATTCCGCCTTAGAGTAGTGTTATGTACTTGAAGTTACAAAGGTTAGTGCTGTGTCTCAAATCAAGTACTTCCGTTAGTACACCTCCATGTAGTATACTATGTGCACTACGTACTTATTGGCATAGTGCGTAAATTTCGACAGGGTAGTGTTGTCTCAAACCAAACATGGCCGTTGTGCACTTACCGGAAATGACGACCAGAAATGTGCAGCTGTTAGCTAGTTAGCAAACTAGCATTAGCATTCGCACTATTATTTGCGGTACCAATCATTCGACACTGCTAAATTAACCCAGTAAACATACTGCTGACTTATATCCGACAACAGTATAGTGGTGCTTAGTGCAAAAAACACATGTATAACTTACATTTGTACAATGCAGCGACGTTCACGGTCGCACAGTCCTCAGCCGCAATTTCCAGTTTGAAAAGTGGTCCCTCCCCTTCCACTACGTAGCCAAGATGGTGACCATTGAGTGCGAGAAGTGTCCATAGTTCCATACTCAACTTCTTGACCGTTTTGAGTTCACCATCCGGGTACTCATAGTGCACTGCATGTTTTCATTCTTCTCAGTGTGAACGCACCTATGCACTCAAAATATTAAGTGTAAGTACAGAAGTACACGATTTGAAACACAGTATAGGTTTAGGAAAAGATACATGGTGACGAATTACCTTTAAAATAACTCAATGTTAACTTGGCTTCACACAGTTCTGGACAGCGGTCTCCTGTGTGAAAGTACTGTGTTGTTGCCATCCACCACCCCGACCTGCCTCCTTACATGGACTTCCAGTCTCTATACTGCTTTCATTTTTCCGTGATTGCAGCCTCCCTGATTACGTGGGTTATACATGAATGGTGGTGCATTACTTTTCGTAGGTAACAGTGTGTGAGACCAGCCTGCCTACAGCTGGGGCTGATGGGAATGCCACTGGTTTTCCAGTTATCTGGTCATAAACCAAAGTGTTGACCTGATGGGATAGAATAGAATAAAAAACAAAAAAAAGGGAGTACATTTTGCTGGCGGATAAAGTGGCAAGTGACACATTTCCCCACAATGACACTCAAAGCACCTGTGCTTGCTCTGTGTAATACTGTTAAAGGAGTACTGCCTGTAACAGGATGGCCACTGTTGCCTTAAGGCTGCTTTATACTGACAGACGTGTGTCTTCCTCCTCCTGTTGTGACAAGTACTTATCCTTAAGTGAATCTTCCAGCACTAACTCTTATGTGATCTTGACCTACAGTCTTTGGCTCCACTGAGGCACTGCCTCAGGTTTTTGGATACAGTATAAAAGGTTGTAATAATGTAAAGAATTTAATTGTACAGTGTAGGAAAAGAATATAACTTTGTTCCCCCACTGCCACATGTGAAACATTATTTGATGAGCCCAACGGCTGGGTAATGACCAATAAGTTCATCACACTGAATCCCCAAAGTGAGTGTTTCAATTAACTGAGCCATGCAGTGACAATGTGTTGCAGTGGAATTTTAAGTTAATTTTAATGATATCATTAGCCTGATGGATGGCCAATACGACAACTTAATAAAGTATAATGGGAACTGTTTTTAATTAGTAACTCAAAAAAGACTGTTGGAATTTGTTCAGATGGTTTGTGAGAGTTAATGCATCCTTATACAGAAGCTGTTTGTGGATATACACTTCTTGTAGCCAGGGCTTGAATTGGTAATGTTCAGGAAAGTCTTGAAACATTAGGTCACTCCAGTTGTTTTTGGGGTCAGTGACCCAAGTGATAATCAGCTCTCCTAGACTTCTAGGCTTAGTGCTTTAGTCAATCTACTGACTTATTTAACATCTCACAGGTCATGTCATGTGACCAAGGGTCACAAGCAGAATTTACACTTCCTGACAGTGCAAGTAAATACATGCGACTTCCGCTGCTGAGCCATCTGGACACCCACTGTGTGTGTCAAAGATGCTGTAAGAGATGGTTGACCTTCACAACGGCAGTACACTCTGCACTTGTCCGGGGCTGTTAGCCGGCCACATGAGCCCATGCATATTTGATGCAAAACCTCACTCGACCTCTTTGAAAGTGCAACAGAAAGTACGCCTTGTGACACACCTCCTCAAATTGGACATATTTTGACGCTTTTGTGTCTGAAGCTTGTCGTGCATGTTGCCTTTGTGCGATTTATTACGGTCTTTGATGTTCTTCGGTGACAGAGCAAATCTAGGCCTTGAGTTCCTCATGCTTAAAATAGGCCAACTGCTGACCTAATTGCTAGCACTGCTGTCAGTGGAAATGGGACTGGTGCTCCGATGAGGAGAGGAGGAAATATAAATGATGCTTAAAGATGAAGAAGACAGTAATGGATGAAGAGAAGTAATGAAGTCCTCCACTGAAGAGGAGGAGAGATGGAGATGGAGGTGCGGTGTGCAGCGGATGGCTGTCTCCCTTGTCTTGACTGTGGAAATTGCCACACATGGTCACTGCATTCACACATACACACGTGCACACACGCTCGCTCAGGAGACCAAAAATAGCCAGGCTATTTCGACGTTACCTCGGTAAAATTGACTTGAGGAGGAAACTGTTCTCCAGTTAATCTGCAGCTCTGACAGAACGACAGGTTTTGTTAGGCAGGGAAAATAGAAAGAGATGTGAGCGCATGATGGTGAACTGGTAGCCTTGTGGTGATGGACAGGCTGAGTCTAGTGTGTGTGCGTGTTTGTGGGTGACAGAGAGGGAGAGGACAGAGGAAGAGATGTCCACTTGCATGTTTACATGTGTCCTTGCCTGGATGCATGTGCATATGTGTCTGACTATTGAGCTTTTGACCTGTCTGTCCCAATCTGGAAGCTATCAAATGTGGATTATTTTGAAGTGGAAAGCTTTGATTTGCTCAAATCCACGCTCTGTTCTGAGCAAGCTAATACCAGGGTGCTCCGAGGTCAGCTTCTGTCTCTTTTAATGCTATTGCTCCATTCCTCCTTTGTTCTCTCTGCGCTCTCTCTCTCTCTCTCTGTTCTTCTCCCTCTCCTCTCTCTGTCTCTGCCCCCTCACCCCTCTCTCTCTGCCTCCCCTCCCGCAGCTGCCACTGTCCTTGTTTTTGACCTATATAATGACCTGGACCGTGTCCTGACAACACAAGGAACCATCAGATTTCGTTTCTACGCTAGCTCCACTCTGCCATCGGCAATGCGTCGAACATGTGGGAGTTGTACGGTTTAACAAGACTGGATTTCGTCATTGTTGACTCACAGCAAGACCAAAACATTGATGTGTTTCATGAGCAAAATGCTGATTCTTACACAGGCTTGAATTTGTGTCAATTCTCCATCCAAAAAATGTCCCCAAGATGAAAGTTTGAGGATGATTCACCTGTCATCTTCGAGTTATTTCAGCTCTGCTGCTCTAGCATTTGAAAATGGCAATAGGAGGATTATTGTGGCAGTGACAGTTGCTTAGGAGAATATATAAACTGTTAACACTGATGTGACTCAGTTTTTCTTCTGCAGAATATCATGCGCTAGTTTGCATGAACAATCTCAACTGGCATACACTGTCATACCTGGGGACATTTATGTTAAATATGCAAAAAAAAAGGAGAGCACTGTGAGATTTTGACTGAGGCTCACCTACTTTTTAGTCACTTTTTGTCTCGTCTGATTCAGTGGCTCTCAGCAGGGGTCCGGGTCCCCCCAGGGAATCCTTGAGTGAGCTCCAGGGGGTTCCCAGAAAAATAGCGAATAGTTTATTTTCACTATTTAATTCACTGTAGAAGTGAGCCTAATGTGAGCAAGAGTCATAAAAGTTACTATTCTGAACATACTGTAGCTTTTACTTCCTTCAGGGTTATCTCCTCATCTGTAGAATTCTGGTCTTAATCTGGTATAACAACCTACATCTTTTCAGATGGAGGTCCCTGGAGCAAAATTGGGGTCCGAGACCTAATGTGTGTCAATTTAGAGGTCCTTGACACAAAAAAGGTGAAGAACCACTGGTCTAGTTGATAGGGTTGGGCTGGTGTAAACATTTTTAAACTGGTTTGATGTTAAGTCCAACACCAGACTGGACCTATGTACAGAATTTTACCACTAGGTGTTGCATTTGACTCAGCAGCGGCTCCTGAGTGGAACGAGCTCAAACTGTAGATGCAACCATTTTAAAAATGGGTGAGTAGCCTATGCACCATCTTCCTACATTTGTACATTAAACAGAAAACACACATTTTATATTGTGATATTTACTGTAAACGACATGCAATACAGGCAACAGCAAGTAGGCTGTTTTAAGTTGTGGTCATTTAACTTACCAAAAATGTTGAGCCCCCTGCTGACCTCTCTCCATAGCTGCAACCATATGTAGGCTTTTGTAGTGAAATAAGAAGATATTGTATAGATAATTCCTCATTTTAACGTAATGAATCAGCCATTTGTTGTCCATTTCAGCACTTTCAAAGTAAATGAACATTCAGGTCAAAATGGCGCACTGCGTCACTCATGGTCAGTTAGGATACCTCTCTCGTCAGCTTCAAATCCAAAATGTTGCCATGTTAGTGCAGTTTAGTAACCCGCATAGTTTTCTTGAGGAGACTAAAGGTGGATTTATACTTGTGCATCAGCTCTATGCAGAGCCTACACAATAGCTTACGCACGTGGCCTATACCGTTGTGAGCATTTATACTTGTGCGGTGGTCTGTCAAAGCACTTGTCTTTTGCAGGGCACATTTTTCCCACAAATACAACATGCTAATGCTTTAAGCACAAGCCTATTATATAAATTAGCCTAGCGGCTAGTGGACTTTTCCTCTACTCATATGAAGCCAGAGACAACAGCAACATTTAACAAAGGAAATGTTACAAAATTCAGGCTCCATTACAACTCACAAGACTCACTGACAAATCAACTGTCTTATACTAAACACATTTCCAAACAAATATAACATGCTAACATTATTGGCACAAGCCTATGACATTTTACATTGTATAAATTAGCCTAACGACTAGCCGAGATTTCCTCTGCTCATATGAAGCCAGGATAAATCACACACAAGACTTAAAATGCTATTGTATTGGGCCTTTATTGTCTTCAGAATTTCTTGTTTTGTATCTGCAAAATAAAAGTAAATAAGAGCTTCGTTTCCTCTGAGGCAGAACAGTTTTCAGCTCACAAAAACAGACAGGAGGTCTGCATTGCTGCGACAAGTAGTTTGTACATTTCTAGGAAGATGCATGTCAGGCTATGGCATAGGTACGCTGTCATTTCGACGCAGATGTATAAATCCCACTTAACTCTGCTATTTCTTGTCCCGTCACCCCAAAAAACACATAACTGTTCTAGGAAATAAACACAACGTTTGCCACTCCTCCCCCCTCCCATCTCTACTGAAAGTTGATCTCCTCCATGTTGCCAGCCTCCACTGGCAGTAACTTGCACACGGCCTGTCATACACCAGTGGCTCCGTTAGTGTGTTTATAGACATATGTTAAGCACATTGTCACATGGTATACAAGTTGGATTTAACACAGTGAGGCAGTTGGCACATGCTGCTAATGTAGATACTTTTTAATTTGTCAGAATGTGTCTTAATAACAAATGCCTGTTAAGCCATAAAACCAAACAGGTTTAAGCTTTTACACCAGACGGGACCGGCAAAACTGGAAATCAGCGTAATTCTACTAGTCCATCTATTTCAGCGTCTCAGTTTGTTCTAATTTTAAAATGGTTTAAAGGAAGAGTAATTTCTTCAGGAGAGAAGTAACACACTCAAAGCAAACTCCACATAACAACAGACGAGGAAGCACTCAACTTCTCAGCATGACATCTGCAACAGGATTAGCAAATTGCTGTGACAGTCTGACATTTGAACCCTAGGGTAGAGCTAGCTGGTGAAGTTAGGCCGTTGATAGTCGGTAGTGATGGGGTCCTGACAGTGCCTGTTGGTATTATTATAAATGTTTGTGCTGCACCAACAGTATCCCTGCAAGAGCTTGTGTCATGGTTTTTTTACGACGAGGGCAGATTTAAGAAGGATTGGCGGTTAATCCTTCAGGGGTTGCCCATGCTAGGAGATAATAGCTCACTTCAGTTGCAGCACTGACACGAAAGACTTGAGGTAGAAATCTGAACTGGAGATGTGTGAAAGAAACGGTTATAACCAGGTGGTGATGATGTTTAAAGACTTAAAGATACACTATGCATGAAGTGTCAGTTAATGTTTGTGAACAATATCATCAGTGAAAGTGAAAGCCAGTCCCAGATTCACTTTTTTTTGCTGTATTTGTGTTTTTAGTAACCTCCTCTTGGATGTGTGCTGCTTATGGTCTGGCACCTGGCTGCTACCTTTTTATAAAGTCCCGACCTCACCTGCACGCTGTGCCCAGGAACATCCTGAACATGGCAAAATAAGAAGAAAAGACAGGCAGAGGGCAGAGTCTCTGCAGATAAATACACTGCCATCCACTTCTAGTGGGTCATTATTGAGAAGGATTACTTTTGTAGGAAGTATACCTTTAACAGAATAATGGCTCATTTGAATTAGTGCACATGCACAGACACAGATGCTTCCTGATGAATAATTGTCAATTTCCTAATTGTCAGAACATTTGCATAAGTTACACTTGGCACATGGACTGTTACTTCACATTTCAGTCGGTTTATACCACAGGGTTTTTTGTCGTCGGCGTTGTTTTTGTAATATTTTAGAAGAAAGAAGCTGTTTAAATTTCAAACTTTAATCCAATCCCTGTGCAGCATTCCCACAATATCAGATCTTTTCATCTACTGGCCTTTCAAAAATGCCTGTGAGACTTGAGTGTTGACTGAGTGTCTCAGTGACAAAAGCATCTCAGCCACAGTAACCATGAATGTGCAAAGTGCTTTGCTGCTAGGTCTGAGTGTGACAGATAAAAGTGTGTGATTGTTCTACTGTTATTGTATTCTAAGAGGGCTCTATCCTTTGCTGGATAAATACCAGACTATTGTGTCGCAGTTTCTATGATCTCTTTCACTGAAACATTTGAAATGTCAAACACGTCACGTTTTTGAAGCGGCTAAAAATAGCGAAGGTGGTTTTATTCGGATGCTTTTATAGCGTACTTGACAAATTCCAAAAAATCCATTTGTCTGATGAGCCTGACCTCATTCACCCTCCTTTGTCTACTCATAAGTGTGCTAATGCAGCACACCAGCTGTAGTCCTCGCTAGCCAAAACGGTATTCAGGCTGACCATAAACTTATCTGAGCACAGAGGTCAGTGAGAGGTCACACTGAGGCTCATTAGGATAGCCTGTTACTACTGTACGCTTGTGAGTCAAATTAAATTAGTAAATTAGTGCTGATTATATTTGGTGACGTATATTGTGTATCTGTGGAGGACTGCTGAGGTCTAAATGTGGAACGAATATTAATGGACAACGTTATGTGTGAATAATGAGAATGTGAAATAAGGGTCACATACAGGACATCATACCACATAGTATGTGAAGATTAAGTATTCATGTAATTTATATTTACAAAATCCTCTGAGCAGTTTCTGTTTCATTTTCTCAGCACCTCTGTAGCATAATGAAGTATTACCTCCTTGTCAGTTGTAATCACACCACATGACTTTACATAGCAGAAATATGAAGTGACAGGAGGCTGAGGTGGATTGCTGAGATGGGACTTTGCATGCTGAAGCATTTGCAGGTACAGTACACATGGAATTCTCAGTATCCTGAGGTTATCTTTCTCCAACGGTAAGAGTCTGTGGAGCTAATTCCATGTAATTATAATTTTATGTGCCCCAGGCCCAGTTTTGTGCTTTTCATGCTAATTTAGTTTGCTCTGTGTTTGCTTAGTTTACACCTCCACAATAAACCTGGCAAAATATTCATGTGCCTTAAGTCTAAACAACTCAAAACAAGGTTTGGCAAGGTTTGTGTGTGCATGAATGTCGGTGTACAACACGTTTTTTTTGTTGTCATTTTTATTTATATAAGTATTTCCCAGCTGGGAAGATGGTCTTTGCATAAGGGGGGCTGTTTGTACAGTGGAAAGACGCAAATCCTTTGAAACTGGTGCTACATGATCAGAGCAAACGGAGGAAAAGGGCCATGGCATTTGCTTTTGCTCAAGAGGTAAAAAACCTACAACTACCAGAACTCACTGTATGGCACAAGACCAATAAGCGCTCGCTCTGGTGGGTGATGTAATGCGAGCTTGTCCGTTTTGACACAGGAAACAATATGGCAACCAGGCACTAACAAATTATCTCAAATTACAGCCAAACAGTGCACTAAAATACGTTTCTAAAACATTTTTGATGGGAAATATGCAATGCAGAAACAAAATATTGGTTAATATTTTATCAGCACTGCTTAATTGTGCTGCTTGATCTCATTTTCATTTTCATTTTCAGCCCTTGTTTTTCATAATAAGGAAGACAGCATGATACCAACATCTCGTTCACAAGATCTCGCATAACAGCCAAACAGTGCACTAACATATGTTTCTGAGGACATTTTAGCTGAGAGATAAGCAAAGCAGGAACAGTATTGATTTATATTTGATCAGCACTGTTTCACACAAGTTTCACAGTGTGATCGGAGTTTGGTCTTAGTTTGGGGGGTCTCTCCCTTTCTCAATCCACTTTTATACTCTTTGTCGTCATGTTGATGGGCATATGACAATGCAGAAGTACAATCTGTAGTATAAGCAGCAAGGAGATCTGGACACTGGTAAGAATGAGGGAAGTTTACCATTCACACACACTACCCACATTGTTAAAAATCTGCAAAGTATCCCTGTAATGGTGTGTATGTTATGTACATCCACATATACAGTGTCGTACACACAGAAATAGGGTGTGAATTTGTAGTATGCCTGAGTTATGTTTATAAAAGGACCAGCTTGATACCAGTAGTTTTTTTTAAACACAGTAGTTTTCTGTCTATTTTGATGGTTGCTTTATATGCCATTTATTATGTCTCTAATTAAAATGTTTGAATGTGTCTTACCTATCTCTACTGATGATTCATTTTTAATTACACGTATTTGTTTTAAGCTTATTTCGTTCCGTTCAAACAACCTTCATGGTAAACAAATCCTTACAGCGCACACAGTGTTCAGGGGTCAACAATGCAGCACAATCACATTAGTCACTCTTTTCTGTCATGAATTTTAATTAGACTCAGAAATTGAATTGCAAGTTGTAAGGATTTTACTCTAATAACTGGATTTTGAGGAGATTGCATTGCTTATAGTGCTCTCAAGGCCTTGATAACATGAGTGTGTGTGTGTGTGTGTGTGTGTGTGTGTGTGTGTGTGTGTGTGTGTGTGTGTGTGTGTGTGTGTGTGCGTGCGCTTGTGTAAGTGCAGCTTAATTGTTAGCATGTAAGCTCATCCTTCTGGTAAAGCTCCCTTTGAGTTTTGTGAAAAGGATGATTCTTCTGGTCAAGAGGCAACAACTGCTGCAAACTGCCATGTCCTCATGTCCAAACTTTACTGCTCCCTCTCTCTACCTCTCAAACTATCTCTAATTATACTGTTCACTCTCCCCTCTAACCTCTTCTGTACTGCCTTTAACTCTCTCTGCGTCTCCCTCTCCAACTTGTCGAGTCCTCTCTAATGCTCTTTATCAATGATGGAGCAGAGATACAGAGTTGCTCCCATCCATTTAGTCATCCATGGTTAGCTGCTAAAAAAAAACACTGTTTGCCTCAGCCACACTGCTCTCATTCAGCTCTGGCACAGACCAGACATTTCTGAGAATGTACATGTGCTCACACAGACACAAGTAAGCCTTCGTACATGTTCGCTGGGCACACATGTGCATGCACACAAACTCGTGCAATAAGTTATTTGTGGCGTACAAAGCCTCCCGCTGTCTGCCAGGCTGCCTAAGATTAGATGACCATTTTTATTTTGCACTGCAAATTCATATTGGTGAACAATAAACCCAATATTCAGCTATTCAGTCATTGATATACTCAGCTGTTTATTTTGTCATTTAAAGCTGCACCAGTTAATATTTTAATACTGACTGGCTCCAATTGTTGTGTGTAATATGAAAGGGGTCACTAGAAATGACAAACTAAAAGTGAGTCATCACTTAGCTGTACATTTCTCAGCTCTATGCAGTGTCTTTGCATCTTTTGGTTGTATGGCCTGAAATGTGACTGTTTGCTCCAAACGACAGGCGAAGTTATCGACTAGCTGGTATACAGAGTGAAGCATTAAGCTGATAAAGAACCAAATTTTCCCTTAGGAGTTGGTGGAGACCAAAACAGAGCCACAAGAGAAGTAAATATTGGACCGACATTCATCAGGTGGAAAAAAACACAACTCCAAATTAATACTAATGTTGCTTTGTTTCTGCTGGATGTGTCAGTTAGTAACTGTTTGCACACATAATTGACATATCAACTTTATACAGTGATTATATGTCAGTGTTGTGTTTACAGCTCATTCGTCACCTCTTCAATTTTGCACATTGAACAATAGTAATAACATATTGTACATATTACTTAATTAGGGCACTACAGTGAGATATATATATATATATATATATATATCACATGTGCTATTAGGGCTGCAATATATCAAGACTAAATATCATCTTAGATTCTGGGTATTGTAATATCCCAAGTGTTGTGTTTTCCTGGTTTTACAGGATGGATTAGGGTAAAGTGACATCATTTTCTGAACTTAACAGACTGTTCTTGTACTATTTGCCTTTACGCACTAAGTCATTTCAAATTACTATTGTGTTATTGATCAAAATTCTCATTGTGTAAATATCTGGTGAAGGCACCTGTAGTCAACCCTTCAATATCGCTGCAATATTGACATCGACATATTTGATCAGAAATATCGAGATATTTAATTTTCTCAATAGTTAACGCAAAAAATTTAGCGATGAATGAAATAAATGCCGCAGCACCAGTGCGATACAGCTTTGCGCTTTGTGTGTATGAGACAGAGATGCTTGTTTGTTTGAGGTGAGGGTTTGTGTGTCGTGAATCAATAGCACATTATTATTCTACTTGATAGTTGTAGTCTATCGTGCGACATGCAGCGCCTGTATGAGGGCAACAGATGTGTATATAAAAATGCAACACAGTGACAGTAGACATTTCGACCCACACTGGACCCGTTCATATGACTCAGTGTTACTCTGTCACTGTAAAGAGAATCTAGTCTGCAGTGTAGTTCATACACTTAGAGAAGAACTGGAGAGTAACACTGAGCACCATCATCAAGTCTCTTTCTCTCTCTCCACACATAAACACCTACACATAAACCCTGTATTACAGTAAAGGGAAACATAGTCTAAACACTAAATTTAATACTTTTTTATACAATAATATATGCTTTTTAATACCTAGTTTTAGGTATTGTAGGAAAGATAGGCAACTTCCTGAGCACCCCAACTTCCCACTATGCTATATGCATAAATAATAATGAAAATAAACATTTAAAACTATGTCTGCATGTTTTCAGTACCATACTCTTTTGAAAGGAAAATTACTTTTTAAACTCTCCCCATCACAGAAATTGAATATTTTCAAACTACAATGACCTAACTTGATACTTTCATACTCATACTACAATGTTTTTGGTCTGTGCTACAAAACTTCCAACCTCTGTAGCACCAGTGCTACGTGCCAAACAAGTTAACTTACAGCCCTGCTATATAAAACATTGCACTCCTTTCTGCCTCTGTCAACCAGCTGGAAGAAACTTTGCATGGTGTGATTTTTGTTTGAAAATTAAGCAGATCTGCTATAAATTTAAGGCAAACCCTCTTTTTTCTGATGTACATTCTGAACTGAAATGCAGCAGCTTACGTACAAGTTTTTCTGTACCTGAGGGAACCAATGAAAGAGACAGCCACAGGAGGTCTTTAATAGTTTATTTAAAATTAATTTAACATGACTTTTTTTTTGCTATTACATCTGTTCTTGTTTTTTTTCCCTTCATCTACTACCAGCGTGTATGTTTTGACATGATGTGTACAGGCTACCGCAGAGAGTTAAAGTTGTTTTTGCTTCCCAACCACCACTATGAATAAAATACAGAAAGCTGGTTTCACATCCAGTTTGTTGTTAGACAGTTAGTGTGGTCCCATCCATGGTAAATTATACATTGCAGTGGTTCACACGAGATCCAGATGTATGCACTTCAGTGTGTGCTAAAGCTGACACAAACTCTGAGGCTCGCTGCAGTTGACGCAGATCAAACCCTCTCTGTGGTCCTTTTGAATTCAGTGTAAAAATGTTACGAATCACAACTGAAGTTTTAATGCTGAAACGTTACACATCTACATTTACATTTAGAGTCAATGCCCTAATTTTGACAGGCAGATATGACGGTCTCTGCCTACGGCTGCGTGAGTGACGCATTGCAGGCCTGATTGCATCTCCCCTACATAACAACTGAGGGCCAGAGAATTTGCCAGTGAAGAAGCCATGTTTTCTTTTTCTGCTGATCTAAATGACTTCCTGTTACTGAATGTTTCAGCCATCTTTTTCATTAATATCTTGACTTCCTGTTACTTGGAAGCACAGGACAATATTGTCACCTCGGGATAGCAATACGAGAACAGCAATGAATATTTCCTCTCTCTCCTTGTCTTAAGGTTCTCTGACACCTCAGACAGCTGAATTATGAACTCATAATATCCACTGCCTGATCAAATTTCTTTGACCTGCTGTGTTTTAGATTAAAGACAAGAAGGCAATGAATCACCAGCTCGGTGTCCCGCAGGAATAATGCCAAAGTGATGATTGTGAATTACACAATTTACATCCATTGCCAGCATTCAGTGCCAGTGCAGGAAGTAGGATGAAATTCATGTAGATAGGCTGGTAGGTGGGCATATAAGGACTTAGTCTTTGACCGTGAAGGACAGGTTATGCATTGTGTTTCATAAGGATGAGCATTAGACTTTTTTGTTTTATTTTTTTAAGTTGAACCGTGATGAAGCTCTTTCTCTGACTTTGACCAAGGTTTGTTGCCGCCAAAATGTTACCATGCTTTAACAAGATGTATTTGCCATACAGTATGTGGATATTGTAGGAATACACCACTGAGGAAAGTTAAAATAATGTCAAATTTAACCAAAAAACATTCATCTGACTAACTGTACCTACAGTAGAGGTGCAAGTAGCAGAAGTTATCTCTAAAAAAAAATAGCACATAGCTGCAGCAGCATCTGCACTTTTAGCTTTTCTCACTTCATCAATTTTTGATCAAGCCTGCAACAGCATCTCCCTGTGCTTAAGGAGGTTGAAATCTATGTTCTCTTCACTATAAACCAAGGCTTAAAAAGACAGTCTGACTGTGCAAACCGCATGAAGATGAAAGAGGATGTATTAACTTGTTGCCAGTTTTATCTTGATTACAGCTGACATGTAGAACTGAAATATTTTATCCTGTGATTGTGTTTTTAGCATATTCAGCTAAATAGACTACTGCTTGATGCACATCCCGACACTGCTGAGTTGTTTTGAAACTATCTGCATGCTGCCAGTGTTCAAAAAAGCTTAATTTTACATTGTAGGGGGAACAGATTTATGCGTTCACCAAGTCAGCACTTCCCATAGATTAGGAGGGGGCGTATTTCACTGTGCAAATTATACTCACAGATCCTCTGATAGAAAAAAGGGGAGGTTAGAATAATAAAGACGTGACACATCACTTCACATCTGATTTAATTCAGTTCTTTTTTTTAACAGGGCAGTCTTTCATGTTTGCCCTAGGTTCAAGGAAGAAACAGACAGAGACAGAGAGACAGAGAAATATAGAGGGAGGCAATATTATAGTAATCTAAACCAGAGTGATGGGACCATGAATCAGGAGCTGCAGAAAATAAGCTCTGTGGAGAAGCTGCCTTCACACCATTGCTTTCTCTTTCCTACTCTCTTTCTTTGCACCCCCCTCCCCTCTTTCCCCTCTCTCCACATAAGCATCACCTAGCTGGATGCTGTCTCCATGGCGATTTTTCTGGGTCTCTTTGGCAAGGTCACCTTCAGTATATAGAGAAAGTCACCCAGTGAGAAATGAGAAAGGAAAATATCAACTAGAGAAGAATGTTAAATTTAAAGAAAAGGAGTGTGAGAGAAATGAAACAGTATGAAAATTTCACAAAACAATTATGGTGACCAAAATCATCACAGTTTTCAGTGTTATCCTGGTGTTGTTTAAATGTGATGAAAAGATCCAAAAAGTACTGAAACACACACTAAAATCATTTCAAGTTTAGAATAAAAATTACAAATAAATGCACTTCCTGTTTGCATAAACATTAACACAATAACAAAGCCAATCCCTCATATAAACATATGAAAACATTATCAAATGTGCATTAACATTAAGATAGCCTGTAGAGTTGGGTCGAGCTTACAAGCTTAAACCAGTTTGATTTAATGCAAATTTGCTTAACAGGCATTCGTCATCATACGGCGTTCTGGCAAATTATTAAGTGGCCTACATCAGTAACCTGTGCTGACAGCAATGCGGTGCTAAATCAAACTTGTATGGCATAAATGATAAACAATATGACAACGTGATTAACATAATAGTGTGTTGATAAACAGACTAACGGAGCCACTAATGTCTGACGGGCTGTGTTCAGTATACTGCCGAGCCAAACACCAACAACATGAAGATCAAATTTTAGTAGAGATCAGAGGGGGGAGAGGGCAGAGCAGCACATTTTGTATTTGTTTACCAGGAAGATCATGTGTTTTTTGGGGAGGACGACAGGAGACATGGCAGAATAAGACTCTCAAGAAAACTAAAACTGCACCAACATGACAGCCTTTTGGATTTGAAGACAACAAAAAAGGTTTCCTAACTGATCGCACTGCCGTTTTAAACCGAAGACATCTTGTTCCTATTTATTCTTGAGTTTCTTGAAAGAAACTCAAGCAAATCCAGTTGCCTACAATATAGCACTTAAGCCTGATTCATGAAGTTGAATTGAGAGGTCATTTATGCGATACCTTCCTGTTTCACGGCCAAAAAAGCTAGACTACTTGCTGCTGGCTATATTATATATCATTTTTAGTAAATGTCACAATATAAAATGTGTGTTTTTTTGTCTTCAATGTAATTTTACAAATGTAGAAAGTAGGCTACTCACCCATCTTTTGAGTGGATATGTCTCCCGTCTGATGTTGATGCACAGCTGATCGCGACGTCAGTCGTTACATGACATGACAGAAGTGCATATTTAAGGGATTCTCTGTGGACAAAGAGCTTCAATGTTACGCAATGCGACACAGTAGTCAGACGCTCCCTAGCTGTGAGGACACAGTGTCATTGTGTTTCACTTTGCAGTGGCTGCGGAGTCAAGTGCAGCTAGATCTGATGGTAAAATTTGGAATGCCATTCTGGTTTGGTGTTAAGCTGAATATGAAACTGATTTTAAACTTTTATTTTGGCCCAAACACTTACAGCCTGTCTTGAAACTGCTTGTTTGTGTGTCTGCGTCACTGTAGATGAGGACAATGGACCAGTAGCAACACCTGCTGCACGCCCTCTCTGTAAACAAGGGAATAGCAAAACAAACCCACATTGCATGCTGTGCTTGCACGCCTGCATCTGGGAGACTGTTGCTGGACAGTATTTACCATGAGTTTGGTAATGAAACACAGTTTTAATGGCAGTTAAGATTCAACTTTGCAATATTAACTTTAGGGTTTATGGTGAATTCAGTAATTGTTTTATCCCTAGAGTGTGACAACGAGCAGAAAACGAGAAAAGGGTATGGTGGTGTGGCTGTGGGGGAGAGAAATGCCAAGAGAGGTGTAAGAAGATAGGTGGGAAACAACGGAAAAGAGGAGCAGGAGAGGGGGAGGGGCGCATAAACAAGCAGCTCACAGCAAATCTCATTCTCCTGTTAAGGCTAATCTTGTTTTGTTAACACTGTATTGGAAAAGTCCAGTTTAGGAGTCCACTCACTCCATCCACACACGCACTGCTTTAGATGAAGCTTGAGATCACCTGGAAGCAAATCACCGGATGCATGTGAAGAAGCCAGCTGGCAGCTGGGATAACATGGTTTTTACACACACACACACACACACACACACACACACACACACACACACACACACACACACACACACACACACAAACACTCCATCATTTCCCCTCATTTTCCTCACTCCACCTCGCCTCCATCTGCTGTAGCATACCCGGATCCTTGCTAAAGTTCACCCACTCTGACTCTACCTGACTGCGGTCCTGGCCTGTATCCCCTGCAGAGTGTGCTGGGGGTGGCCTTCGCCTGGGGATATCAATATTTTATGCTCTCTCAGCGCTCCCGCTCGTGGGGGTACGCAGGCCGTTCAGAGCCCAGGGGGAGGTGCTGATGGAGAGACAGAAAAGAAGGGAGAAGGTTGGAGATGGAGATTGATAGGTGCGACAAAGTGGGTATGATATGGGAGAGTAAATGATAGTGTGAGGGGTGGAGAGGTAGAAACATTGAGCCAGGTGAATGGATATGAGAAGAAAATGACAGTGTGCATTACAAAGGAATGAATAAAGGGTAAAAGGGAGAATGGAAGAAACAGCAAGGTGGGTGAGTGAAAAATGGGTTGTTAGAAGGGGGAATTGGTGAAATATAATTCTTGTGCTTTGTTTTTTTGGATGGATGGCTGCTGGATTTGTCAGGATTGTTAATGTAGCCATATCAGTGTTGCATGATGAACTGGAGAGTAAATCTTGGAAGGGACAGAGCAAGAGAAAGAGGGAAATAATTGTCATGATAGCAACGATCTGTGCATTTATGAGTCTGAAAATCCATTTGCTTGAGGAGAACATTAAGCAGTTAATTATCTATTGAGAACGAGGCAGTAGCATGCAGGCACAGATGAGAATACAGAAGGGGAAGTGGGCAAGAGACAGATGGACAAAAAAAAAAAAAGGATGGTTAAATAGATGGATGGATGGAAGAGGTTCACCAGACACATGCATATCCTGTCTGACTGCTGATGACAGAACCTCCCACCCTCTCTTCTTCCTCTTGTCCTTTTGTCTCAGTGTGAACGAGCTACATCAGCCAACTGTTGCTACGACTACAGCTGTTGCCACAATGGTGGTCATTAGGGGTCGTTACCATAGCAAGGAGGTTCCCGGGGGCAATCAGAGGAGAGACGCTGCACCCACCGTGATGGTCGATATGTTGAGGTTGTTTATGGGAGTAATGTCAAAGCAATAGCTGTAGTGAGTAATAGTTCACTAGCTAATAAGATGGTTGCATTAATTAGAAATTAAACCTTTTACTGGCCACTGAGCCCATAAAACACGAGGCTGTGGGGTTAAAGGCTGTAATTTCTTTAAGGTTTGCACATAAATCACAGATTGAAGAGTCATTGTAATAGACTGCATCAGAAGTAGTTGACCCTAAGCTAAACTCTGCAGCTGCAGAATCTTAAGTTATCAGCCTGATACATTTGAATTCCATACACACTTATAATTTATAATATGGTTTTAATTATTTGTAATTAACTGCACGGGCACAGTAGGTCAAAAGATTTGATGGCATGGCAATATATTTTAAAACAAGAGTGTACAGCCATGCTAGCAGCTCTGTGAGGCTGCACTTGCTTTGAGGTAAAGTTCTTGCATCAATGTAGTGATTCTTAACAAAGTAATATATCTGATGAAGGGACAAATGAGTGTTTCGTAGTAAAAATAAACAAATATCCAATGCATCTTTCTGGATTCAGCTTTCCATGCTCACCATAACATAGACAGGTAAAAGCATTTGTCATACTCAAACCATTTTTCCACTCAGCAATTCAGCCCCCACGCCAGCTTGGCACACTTACGTGACACAACACATCCCAGTCAAAAACTTTTTGCCTACCGCTCAGCACACAGCTGAGTCCCATTATCTGGAGCTTTGCTATATGCACTTCCTAAATGAGTGCTTTACCTTGTATTTAATGCCAGAAGTGCATGTGTAAACATAAATTCACCTCATGTTTAGATAAGGATGAAATGAAACAAACACTACATTATGGCTCCAACAGTCAGCCTGCTAAGATGCTCAAAATGGTTATGCTTACAAGTGGATGTTTAGCAGTTATAATGGATGCATCTTAGTTCAGTTTTAGCATGCTAAAATGAAGCTGATGAGAATGTTGTTACTTTTGCAGAGTTTTCTGTTTATAAACCAAAGTATTTGACAAATTATTAATGACTGCAGTTCATCCTGAGGGTGACATGAATGAGCTGAGATACTGTACTCAAAACCAGAAATGCCATCCTCATAGTAGCACTAGAGAAAAAGGTGTGGGTCACCAAAGTTATTTTGCCTCTGTCTGGGAGCTATGAATGTCTGTGCCAAATTCCATCGCAATCCATCAAATAGTTGTTGAGATATTTCAGTGATAGACCAACCAGTCAGTCCACTGACACTGCTATTCCTAGAGACACCCTGGTTGCTTAGTCAAAGTACAAATCCAAAGTATAATAATCTAATGATAATACATTATATTTATAGAGCGCTTTTCATAGTATTCAGAGACACTTAACATTGAAAAGATTCGTTTTGAGTGATTTGATCTTGGAGAGGTCTGTGCAGTCTCGAATGTATTTGGGGAGAGATTTCCAGAGGGAGGGGGCAGCTGTGGAGAAGGCTCTGTCCCCCCAGGTACCACATTTGGTTCTGGTCCAGTATGACGTCTTATCCTCTAGAATCCATCTACAATACATTATTTAACGGCCTATTCCTCTCTTTCTGATATTGTGTCATTTGAAAACTGGTCTGGGTTAAATTTTTCAGATGACTCACCATAACTTTTTGCATATTACTCTCTTTACAGCATGAACATTTGTCAGCAATGATGGACTAGTTAAAGAAGTTAAGTATGCCAGAGATAACTTATAGGGGACAAGAAGTGGAGCATGAAGTAGAACAAGAAAGTAGCACTCACGGAGCAAAGCTAAACTGCAGTGAGTCTCTTGCAGTATTCCCCCTGGAGTCAGCTTCAGTTACACTGTAACAATGACCAGCGAGATATCTGACAGCAATAGAGATGACTATGGGCTCTAACAACAAAAAGGATGAGGAAACGCTGAGTGACCTATGACCCACGGTTCATGTCACCCAGAGCAGGATGAGTGTTGTTGTTTTGAGGGAATATGTTTTGCTGATGTGTAATTAAAAGGCAGTGATCCAGTGGGAATACAGAGCACCCTGTATTACTGCATCCCAGTGATTTTAAAGTGTCTGTTGAGTAGCTCCCACTACTTCTGTAAATAGAGAAGCTGATAAAATATCCATAGGGCGATATGAAATATCGACCAAGTCCTTGCCACTGCCCTCTCAACCATCCTCTAATTTAATCACACTCTGACACAAAGAGTTCACCCTCGAGCTTCTCCCACAGTGCTTTCCAAAACACTTTGGAAGGTGACTGTCCTCATGTATCACATCTGATGCCTGCGCGGTTTTATCGGAGGCTTCACCTAGCCATGACCCACCATGCTGGCTCTGGGCGATTGGTTACCTTTGAGCACCCCTGCTGAGGCTATACTCCTGCCACTGACAGGAGACGAGAAGGGAAAGTGGGTAAATCTTCCAAATCCAAAGTGGATTATGGGGGCACTACTCCCTTGATGCACTGCCTGAGTCTGACTATGTTTATTAAGGTCCCTGATGGGAAATAGAAATGTGCAGATATTTGATACAGAAGTGTGCACATATGTGTTTTAGAGCACATACTGTAAGAGAGTGTGAGAGAGGGAGAAAGAGGAATCTGATGTCATGTTTGTGTATCTGAAAATAGACTTCTTCGTATCGATCTCTCAGTGGAGTAGTCACAGTTTGCTTCATGCCTTTTGTAATTTGAGTGTGAAACAGAAAAGGATTAAGGAGCGGAGGGTGTTTTTGTTGATTCACAAAGCGGCTTGGTCAGTCAGATCAAAGCGGGATTGCGAGCGATCAAGTGTGAGTGTTAGCAGAAAGACGGAAGGAGAGAGAAAATCAGATGGATAAAAAGAGATGGGTGCACAGGGTTTATGAGAAAGCAATTAGACAGAGTGGCAAAACAAAGACGTCGGCGGGCTAACAGAAAGAGAAAGGAGAGATGAATGGGAGATGACAGAGACGAGTGGCTGATGAGCAGCAGTGAGGCTGTGGGGCCTGTAGTGAAACGGTTAGATCTGGCTCAGAGTGGCTGCCTCACACAGCAGAAAGTGTGTCACGGGAGAGCTAGGCTAATGCACCAGGCTAATGTTGCCTCAGTAAGCCCCTGCTGCATTCAGGCCTCCCGGTTAGCACTTACTGTTACTGTTTGTGCAAGTCATGCCCTGAGAAACCATAACAGCATGAGCCACAATGAAAGGTTTAGCTCGTACATGGGCACAACAAGCCCGCGGTCAAACTCTGCTGTGAGGATCTACGCTAGTCACTAATTGCTGCTCAGTCAGTAGACATTTTTTTTTCTCCTCAGATGACCCGAAAAGCTCTAGTGGTTGGCAAAGAACCAAAATTCAGAAAACAAATAGCTATGTGCACTTTTAAGGATCGATACAATATTGACAGAATTATTGACCTTAGTATATGCAGCGGTACTTACAAAGAATCATATTGCAGCATACCCAGAGAAAAATGTTGCTGCTCTCAACAGTCTTTTATTTGTCTCATCAGAAATAAATCATCTTATTTGGAGATTAATTCTCATCTCCTAAACTCTCCCTTGGGAGGAATATGGAGCAAAAAAATAAATAAATCAGCAGGAGTTCTTTTGCTGCGCTCATGGGCTTCTCAGAGGGATCTGAACTTGAAGTCAACTTTAGACTTGAATTTGATCACTGACACAAGTTTCTGAAGTTGTGCAGGCACGTTTATAAGCCAATCAAGTTTTCTTTTGGAACTTAATTTTACCTCAAGAGCTGATTATTTCAGACAACTAAAGATTACTGCAGTCAGAGTGGAAAAAGAGCATTTTAAGATCTTAAATTAGGATCGGGCTGAGACAAGAAGAAGGCTGTTTCTCAGGAACTGTATTTAAGAAGTGAGAAGATAATCAAAATCTCATATTGGTGTAATATTAAGCTCAGTTATGTCTAGGAGTAACAGGCTGGACCCAGAAGACATCTTATTTTGAATTTTCCATTGCTACGGGTATTGCTGTAGAGTTAAACATGTTATGTGGAGTAAAAAGACACAGCTTTGCTCATTTTTAATTCTCCATTAAAACATATTTTATATATCCTCAAAGCCTAGCAAACATGTGAAAAGCTTTTCCTACCCTGTTAAACATTTGCAAAGCCTTTATCTCAACTCTCAACTCTGGAGGTTTTCATCGTTCTGGATATATTTCAGAAATTTAGGATATTTTCAGAAGCAATGACAAATACAATACAAAATATACATGTGATGAGTTTTAAAGCATGGTTTCTGTGTTAAGATTCTTTGTCCATTGGAATGGACACAAAAAAATAACACATAACAAAGTATCCTAGAAAAAAAAATTATGAGTGCATTTAGAGTAGAAATCCAATATAATATATCATAATATTTTTTGTGTTAGCGTTAGCCAGCAAATGTTTGACACTTGTGCTTGAAAAATGACTGAAACAATTAACTGATAAAAAATATTTGGCAATGAATTTTCTTTTGATTGAATAATAAATGAATCACCTGAACATTGCAGCCCCAGTTAGCGTAATCTTTTATTTCCCTCCTAATCATAACAGTTTTAACTAACTACTAACTTTACATTTGCAAAGAATTTAGTATCACTCAGACTCCTTCTGGAAGTTAAATCACATCTCTTGATGCTCCAGTGACTTCCTGTTTACACTGTTTATCACTTTTGTTTTGACACAGTTCTCCTGGCAACCTATTGACACATTGAGACATTAAGACATCCCCCGAGGATGCAATGTAATTTAGGAAATGACTTCTCTGAAACTAGCCAGGAGTTACAAAGAATTAAGGAAGGACTTAACGCACAGGCTCAGTAATGGATTTACAAATAGTTGGAGCAACCCAATCATGGCTTGTTTACATTGCCTTGCTGTCCTGTTCTTCACTTTTTTGTGCCATTGCTACATTTAGGTGTATCACAGCCCCTAGCTGTTACAGCCCTTTGCAGTCAGTTGAAATAGTTATCCTGTCATCCTCTTCTTCATGTGCATGCTGGTAGAGCAAGATGCAAACAATTTGTTGATCTGCTCAGCAAACGTTCCACAGCGCCCCTAGTGGTCAAAAACTTCAGAGTACTTTCATGTAAATCTCTGCCGTGGAGGGTGTTAGACCTAGTGCTAAGAAAATCTTTACCCCGAAGATGTTCATCTTGGTCTTGTTTACGCTGTTTGTCGTATCACTTGAGAAAAAAAGGCCTCATTACTGCTCCAATCTCATGAATACCACAGACACATTTGATCATGGCTGCAGGCGGCCAATTATGCTTCAGGCATTACTTTGTGTCCCAGCAGATAGGCCATTTCATTTGATTTCTAGGAGCCCCTCTAATATAAAAGAGGGGTAATAGTATTGAAATCTGAGTCATGCACACACACATGCAGACACAATTATGCAAAGACATACAGTCACAAAAATTTTAAATAACTGACAGTGTTGTAAGACACACAGCAAGCACTTTAAAACATTTCAAGTGTTCAAGTTTTTGTTTGCTGTTGTTGTTTTGCATGTTTTAGTTTAAGATCAGAGAGCCAGGGCAGATGCATTTCATTGCATATGACAATAAACTTGTAGAAAAAAGTTATAACGTAGGTATGTGAAAATATTTTCTCGTATGCAAATGCTGAACTTACTGCAGCAGGTACACACCACAGGTGACCTCTGGCTAGTGAAAGATGAACCCAGCGGCAAAGCCCAAAATGTTGCTCGGAGTGTATGAGGTCAGACATTTAGCCTGCATCAGAGCTTTGAAAACCCCTGGGGAGGCCCAGCTTCTCTAATCAAGCAGAGGTCGGGTTGAGGTCAGCTGAGGTCACAGTCTCAGCTCTGTGGCACTCATCCAGTAACCATCCAGATATCATCACCGATGCTCACCATGTGGAAAAAGATAAGAGAAACGACAGGCGACTGGGCCACAACCTCTTCTTAATACCTTTGTTTCACCCAAATGAAAAGCCTTCACAATGCTGCACTATTATTTCTTCATTATTTTCTTATTTAAAACACACTGCAAGAAAAAGTAAAGTACTTCATATGGCTGCTGGATGGCTGACTTACTGTAACCTTGTTAAACATAAGTAGTTCATTGCAACTGCAATAGTACATGTTGAAAAAAACATGAAAGTAAAAAAACAGTTATTTTGAATATAAGTTGGGTTTAATTTTAACCACCAAATTGTATCAAGTTATACAGCACAACTTCAGTTTGAATTTTTGGCTATGTTGTGTCAAGGCATTTAACTCTGTCAAGTGTCACTAACACTATGTTGTGATTGCACTGCCAGTCAACTTCAGTATCTGGTTTAAAAATCCTTGCAGTTTTCAGCAAATCAGACTGATCACCAAATGCACCCAGGTGTGATCAGATCAGAAAAGAGACTGCAGAATAGAGTAGGAGTAGCTAATAAATAACAGAGGATGCCGGTTTACAACTGAACCACAGCAGTCTTCCTCAGGAAATAATCAGTTTGATATTTCTCCTCGTGTCGCACAGACACTTGTCACTAGAAATAGTCTGTTGTTTTGCGTCATACCAGGCTGCAATGGATGTTGCATATAATTTTTAATGACAGGCTGCAACAGCGTCCTAAAATTAGGGTCTGATATGTGCTGTCTGTGGTGAGCTTGCCCCTAAAATGCTCTTATAAATCACTGTAATGTCTAAAAAAAAAATTAAAAAAAAACTTCAGCACATTGAACGTCTTTAGGCATTTGTTGCTGGAAACATTAGCCTCTCGTAATGAAGGTCTATTTGTGCTGCACACTAATCTCTGAATATCACCTCTGGTTATAAGACATTTTAAAAGACAGAACAAAAGCTCAGAGGACTACCTGTTTTTTTAAAATCAGCTTTATTGGTCAAGTAAGTGTGTTCTTATACAAGGAATTAGACTCAGGATTTTGTCACTCTTAGTGTACTTGCACAGGAAAAAACATCACAGCTAAAAACAAGCTGAACGAGGTAAACATAATGTCAGGAAGTTTGTGATCCACTGATAGATGGAGGCTGGCCATAGACTGTATAAAAAACAACGGATGTAGCTACCGATACGTCACCCATTTGTTTGTTAACCCACTGGATTGAGGCCTTGAGTTTGACATTTTGACTGTACTTGGATTTTTTTAGCCAGAAGTGATGAGAAGTGACCATATTTGGAAGAGAGGGTGGCGCTAACCCTAATGTTAGCTTCTAGCTTGCTTCGCACAGTTCATTTACACATTTTACACACACAATTATTGATAGCAAAAGACAAGCTTTAAACCATTAAAAGAAATGTACTTACTAGAAAAACATTTTTAATGAACTGAAAAAACAACAGCTACATCTGTACTCTGTGAATCTGGGGTTACACCATGGTTACATTCCCTAACCAACCTTGTTGTCATGGTAGGAACTTTTTAACAGACGGCACCCACCAATCACTCAATTATACATAACTAAGCTTTGATAACATTTCAAACCAGGCTGTACCAGGCTTTAAACATGTTAGTTTCTGCTGTAAAGTTGGGCATTTTAACAGGGGGTCTCTGAGGATAGACTCGCTTTTTGAGCCATCCTCAAGTGGCCATTAGAGGAACTGCAGTTTTTGGAGCCCCGGAGGTTGCAGCTTGAAGATGGCAAAATGAGCTGGCCAGGTTTGGTGTGAAGGATAAATGCGATGATGTTGGTGTTGAACGGTAAGCTGAAGTCCACAAACAGGGTGTCCCTGGGGAGTTGAGGTGTTGTAGGATCATCCACTCACCTGTTTGCCTGGCAGACAGAATGCAGGGGGTTCAGCAGGGGTCCTGTGATGTCCTTCAGGTGGCTTAACACCCGAGGGACCTGTGGGATTTCATGCCCACTGATGTTAGTACGACGGGCCTGTATTCATTTAATCCTGGGATGGAGGGTTTCTTGAGGGCCAGGATGATTGTGTAACGTTTGAAGCAGGAGGGGACTTCACATAGCTCCAGTAATCTGTTGAAGATCTGTGTGATGAGGAAGACCAGCTGGTCAGCACAGACTTTCAGGAGGGTGACACGCTGTCAGAGCCTGGTGCCTTTCTTGTCTTCTGTCTGTGAAAGAGCTGACACACATCCTCTTCACAGACACTGGGTGTAGGTGGGGGGTCTGTGGTGAGGGGGCTGTAGATAGTTGACTGATGTCTAAGTCAGAACAGGTGAAGGGTGTGAAAGTAAGCTTATCAAATCTGCTGTAAAAAAAAAATTTTTAAAGTTGTCGGAGATTTGACAGGTCTTACTGTGCGTTGTAAAGCTATGCCTACGAACTGTTAGTGAACAATATCCAAAAATCATATTATGTAAGTGGAAAATGTTCCTGCTGATTCATGATATGGGTTCCTGGAGTTTTTCAGCCTCAGGAAGCATTCTGCTAATCTAATCTATGGTTTTTAATTGAAATGCTTTATCTCACAAGATGTGCCAGTTTGCCTATCTCGAAAAGCTAATTGATTCTCCCAATAAATGAAAAAAGTTGTCAAGACAAAATAAGCAGTTTTGAAGACAATGAAACACATTAACAAAGCGTTATAATAATGTTCATATTCACAAATCAAAACTGAGCTGGCCAGTATAATAACTCCACTGACACAGCTTTTTCAGAAATTAACCTTTAATACAGCACCAACACATTTTCTGTGTTAGATATACACTGTGAGATACATTAAATGTGTGTGTTTCTTTATGATTATTGAAGCTCATGAACTGTCTTTGTGTTGCAGGATTTCCTCTTCTCTGAGGCTGCTCTTCTCTGACCTCAGCAAGAGACTTTTCAGACCTACCATCAAGGTACAGTACATATGGACCTCTCTTTTTTCTCCAACCCTCAGGACTGTGATAGATGTTGTGCTTTCATTGAATGCCTTCGTTAGCATCTTCTGCCCAGTTGTGACTGGGACCAGAGAGCCAGTGCTAATGAGACAGTGGCCTGCTTGATGCTGTTGCTGGATATATTGAAACGGCTGAACCACCAGGAGAATTAGCTAATAGGCTACAGAAAAACAGCACGCCTTGACCTTGTCTAGATTGAGCTACGATGGATCCTCAAGGCATTTTGACTGAAGGCGGCTGTCAAGCAGAAAAAAAGGATGAGGCTGTGGGAGGCAGAAGTTGTCCTTTGTGCAGACCAATAAAACTCTGAGGGCTTCTGTTTGCTCGGGCCAAAAACTGATCCAAATAGAAATGTCAGTGTATCTGATGTTAAATAGTTTGAATGTAACATGAATACAGTAAGTGTATGAGTGTTGCTGCATGGATGAAAGGGCATGTTTTGTCATGCAGACGCATGCACAGTGTTGCCTGCAGAGCAGTGAGCACTGTTGGAACATAGCCGCGATGCTCAGCATCATGAGTGTCCTCTGTGGGCTTCCCCTCTGGTTCAACACTGGACTCTTGATTTCACACTGGATTAATTTCACCCCGAGCACAAATCTCTTCTGCTGTACTATCCATAGGAGCAAATTGCCGCTTATGTTATAGAGCAGGGGAGCATTTCAAAGTAGTGCGGCTTTTTACACACCGTGCAGCCCCAGAGTGTTTTATCGCCTTTCTTTTTACAGAGACTGTGATGGTTGTTGCACTTCAAAGGAAAGTGATGTTGTGTGAGGCACCAGTCATATTAAATATTGGTGTTTTAAGACTTTACTTTTTTTAGGGTTTTTTTTTTGGAAAGTGTACAAGGAAAACAAGAAAGAGTGCTGGGAGGAGCTATTACTGTGTTCCTTGCTGTTTAATTCCTAGTGACATTGATAGCACCTCCTTGATTTTTGTACTCAAAAAAACAGATCAATAACCTTTCTGCAGCTGTTGCATTAGTGATTTTTTGCTCCACTGAGCTGCTCGACGTTCGTACAAAACAGCGACCCATTCATTGGGGCATACTGAAAACATCAAAGGGTGAAGAATTTAAAAGCTTAACTTTTTTATAGTCTGGGATTCAAGAAGAAAAAACACCCTTTAATAAATTTTTGAACAAATGCTGACCTCTGCAAATATTGATTGGATCAATATTACCTAAAATAAAACTACACTGTAGGGAGGTATTCCACATGGACGAGCATCTGAGAGCCTATATCCATTTACTTCCTGGGGAGCAATCATGGATGGATTACTGGATGGGCCTACTGAGCACAGGCCCAGGGGCCCAAAGTGTCAGGGCCCCCCTGGCCTTCATTTGCAAAATGGCACTCAAATTAACATGTACCAAAGAAGAAAAAATAGGAAGTGCTGCACTGGGTAAGGCACTGTGTAGTTAACTGTAAAAATAATCAGGTGCTTTTCAAGGATAGGGCAAATAGTCACATAAGAATAAAAAAAGGACTGGCCAGCTCACTCAGTGTGAAAGTCCACGGTACAGGTAGACAATCCAAAAATGCATCTGAGGCACTGTAGTTAAAATCCTTTATTGATTCACGGATAAACCAACACACTTTTCTTACTAGGGAGTCTTCATCAGGGTGTAAAACCTGGTTTATTTTCAACTGGACTGCCTGCCTGTACCATGGACTTTCACACTGAGTGAGCTGGCCAGTTGTTGTTTTTTTTATCTTCATGTTAACGTGTACCAACTTCAAAGAGACAAAATGACCAGGAAGACATTTGAGGAACGTTCAAGAGACACAAAATGACCAAAAAAGACAAATGGACCTCAAAGAGACACAAATGACTTACAGTCACTGTGAATGTCGGTGGATGTGATTGGCTACAGTCACTACAAAGGAACTACAAAGAGACACAAATCAACCAAAAAACACACAAATATACCTCAGACACAAAATGACTTGAGGACTTTTTGAAGACAAAAAAGAGAATGCAAAGGGACTACAAAGACACACAAAATGACCAAAAAAGACACAAATATACCTCAGAGACACAAAATGACTTCAAAAAACAATAACGACTACAAAGAGATGCAAAGAGACTACAGAGACCCAAAACGACCAAAAAAGACACAAATATACTTCAAAGAAAAAATAACAATTACAAAGAGATGCAAATAAACTACTAAGAGACACAAAACGACCAAAAAAGACACATACATACCTCAGACACAAAATTACTTTGAGGAGACAAAAGCAACTACGAAGAGATGCAGAGGGACTACAAAGACACACAAAATGACCAGAAAAGACACAAATATATCTCAAAGAGATACAAAATGACTTAAAAATGATTAAAAAAAACTACAAAGAGATGCAAAGGGACTACAATGAGACACAAAACGACCAAAAAAGACACAAATATACCTCAGACACAAAATGATTTTAAGGAGACAAAGACAACTACAAAGAGATGCAAAGAGACTACAAAAACATACAAAATAAGAGTACAGAGACATTCAAAGGGACTACAGTGAGGCACAAAATGACCAGAAAAAACACTAATATACCTCAAACACACACAAAAGGACTTCAGAAAGACAAAAACAACCACAAAGAGATGCAAAGGAACTACAGAGACACAAATATACCTCAAAGAAACACAAAATGACGTCAAAGAGACACACCACTACCACAGAGACACAAAACCACAAAAAAGAGACTACAAAGAGACACAAACAAAAAAACAAAAATGTCAACAGTCTTATCCTATATAATCTATATAAACCATACAGTGTGCAGAGTATTATCAGAGTTAAAAAACAAAACATGTCTGTTATATTTGACTTGATAAAATTCTGCCTCTAATAGTTTACAAATGCATTTTGTCGCAGAAATTTACATAACACAACCATCTTTCATTTATTAGGACGCGTAAAGTGCCTCCCTGCGCACCCTTAGTACTCTCATAGGATTTGAACCAGCTTTTCACTTAGTTGATCACCCAGATGTTCCAGACTTCAACTGTTAACTGCTGTTAATATTGCTGGTATGTAAATACATTTTTTTAAAAATGTGCCATAAGAAGCACCATCATACATTATATTCCATTTAGTGTTAATTAGATTTGAAAAGCCATGTGTATAGTCTGAGTTTAGATAGTTATGGTGAACAATGGGCTTGAGCTGCGTTGATGACGTTTGAAGTTAGTGTTTAATGTGAAGTGTAGCAGTGCATATGCATAAAACATTTCATTTGAAATTCAAATGATTATTGTCATAAATAAATGCACGCTAATTATGCACTTTCTGTCTGTCTAAGATAAAGTGCATGTATTTATCTGGCGTTGTTTATGTAAGGCATTTCAGTAAAGCCAAAGGAGTGTTTGTGTATTTATGCAGGAGAAGCTACGATACATAAGCCCATCAAATATTTGTGCTTTTAAACCAAGGTGAGTTTACTGTCAACATAAATATTTATCACATCGGTATGCGTTACAGTACACTTGTTTAATTTCTTCACAGCTTGAAAAGTATTCATCACTAAATGTTGGAGAGACACACTGTCCCCAAAGCTCTGATCCCTCTGCCTTCACTCATCCAACAATCAATTTGCTCTTATTTTCTCTCCTGAGACTCACAGTGTTGCATTTAATCCATGATGAATTGTTGATGTTATTAAGTTTTGCTTTCATATATCAAGGGAGGCCGTTCTCATTCATCTCCAACTCACAACAAAAACAATAATTTGGATTGTTGATCACTCCAGTGAATTGTCTGTTACTTAACTGAAGGCCATCGCTGTGATTGTGATCAGTAATATTGGCAGTAAATTCATAAACGAGGAACAAAATATCCTGTTACTCCTTATTCCCTCAAGGTTTTGCCTCACCAACACGCCAAAGATATTCAGTGATGTAAGAAAGCAAAAGCATAACTGCTTGATGAATTACAACTCAGTGATTAATTTATTATTAAAATGATTGTTGATAATTGTTTTACCAACTAACACTAATAGATTCATCAATCATTCCGGCGCTATTGCATCGTTTACATAAGCCTGTAGGAACTGCTAATAGTACAGGACAAAATAGTAAATGTTTATCATTAACATTAGGTACACTCACCTGTTTAAAGAAATCATGTTCATACTGAAAACACTGATTGCTCATTCATACTGTACAGGGCCCAACACTGAGCAGTCTACTGTCAAATATTCTTTAGATTTCTCCTCTTGTTTTAAACTATAGTTAATTAACTGTAGTTTGTGAGTGAGAAAATCTCACAGCCTCACAGCTGTGTACCGCAGGCCAGGACCGAGGCTGCAGTTTTTTCCTCTCATGAGAACACTTTGTTCCATTAATTTGCATAGAGGCGTTGGATTGACTTTAATGAAGTTGCAGCGAAACTCCTCATGCAAGGAGCTTGTATAAAACTTGTTTCTAGAAATCTAACGTGGCCCAAAGAACAAAAGTGCTGACACTACGGCAAGTAATGTATATTAGATGTAAAATGCTTCGTTTGTTCTAATAATTATTGGGCCGAATCCTGGAACAGCAAGTCATTAGATACTGGGAGGCTATTGTATGGGTCGTTTTCTTGCTTCATTTGTGGGAGTTCCACTGGGGACAGTAGACGTAATGAAAGACTGTGGTGTATCAGTTCAGTCTATCAGTTTATAGTTTGCTCTGTCTGTCTGTCAGTTCGTCAGCACATTCTCACTCCGACCTCGTCACATATTCACGTTTGGTCATGGACTTCTACTTCCACATACAATGCGCAACGTACCCTGTGTGTGTTGGTTGGTGACATTCTGGGACACAGTGTCAAGTTCTGCCTGTTACATGCATTGTCTTCTTTCAAAATACACTTCCGTTTTCACGGGAAATTTAACATGTACACACAGTCTCTTTCAAAATAAACGCACTACATTGGTACAACACCCGAATTGACATTTTTATTCCTTCAACAACAAATGCATGTGGTTAGGTTCAGGAAAAAAAGAACAGGGTTTCGTTTTAGAATCTTATGGGACGTGAACACTGCTCTCTGGGGTGAAAGTCAGTTGTTGTTGGACCTGCCCACCCCAGGTGGACTTTCGCTGCCTTAACTTTCGCCCTTGTCCCACCGCGTTTCCCTCCAACACCGCCGGGTGCCCTTAAACTATAAACTATATAATACATTCATACATACACCCATCATTTTGCCCTGTCCCCTTTCATAACTCAATAACTGGTTGTTATGAATGGGTGGATGCATGCGCATATCTGGACACAGCTATTTCAAAGTTGTGCTTGTTTCTCGGTGGTTCACTGTACAGATTGCTGACACTCACCGTTGAAGGACACTGATACTTTTGCTGGGGGAGGTCTGACTCAATCCCAAATTAGTGGAGTTAAAGGAGTCAAAGTACCTGACAATACGCTGACATGATATTGTGTACATGTTGCCTAAGAACAACAGTGTGGTGTTACCACATAAACATCCTGCAGTATAAAGGCCTTATTCCAGTCATTCTCTCGACATGCCACCACTTCTATCTGTCCCTCTGTCCCTCCCTCTCCCTGTCCCTGTATATGTGTGTGTGCACTGTGTCCAGTTTGTGTAGGCATTGCATTAACATGCTTTAATCCTCTGCATGGCTTATTGGATCCAAATCCCTCCCAAAGCTTTTAAAGCTCCTGCCTTTTCATTTCTGTCTCTCTCTCGCACTCTCTCTGTGTCTACCTATCCTTCCATCAGACAGTGAAGGAAACTGCTGTGCGACCTTCTCTAGTTTCCAGATCAGCTGTTGGTGTCACAACATCTTCACCTTCATACTTAAACCACATCTGATGCTCGTTTTATTGGGTAATTATACATGTTTGCCAGTCTCATAATGGCATTTTTTTTCCCATCTGGGGATTTGATTCAAGTCATGGGGTGCAAATTGATTTTAATGTGCACTTCCAAAAATATTCTACAGACAATTAAACTGCAATTACCTCAAGTAACAATGACTTGACTGCCTGACTGCATTGTATTTGCAAATCTGTGGCAAAACCACAAGGCTGTAGCCATGGAGTCAACATGGGGGCGACTAAATCTTGAATACTGGGGGAGATGTGCCCCCCCTCAACATTTCACCTGCCAGACTGGTCCACTAAAATATCTCTCTATAATTTATTACTTATTATTTGTTCTATATTTCGATTTATTACTGATCACTTACCTCACTGCAGTAGATAGGACTGCATTTTAACCCCAGCTAAACAAAAATAATCACAAGTAAAAACATTAACTGATCTATAATACAAATTCCCCTTCAGCCCCTTTTTTTCATAATCCAATTTAAGAGCGATTTGACTTGGATTTACTGCTGTAATATCTATGACAAATATGTACTGGTAGTTGAAAACAATACTTTCTAAAGCAGTGTTTTGAGCCTTTTCTGGCTTTTAAACTCTAACAATCCTGACATGTAGAGAGACGTCAGGCTTTCAGTTTTCAGAATGACATTTGTATTCTATTCAGAGGCAGCTCCAGATGAATTATACATAATATGTTTGATCCATCTGCAGATGATACTATATATTTTAAACATATTCATGTTTTTTTAATCAGAAATATACTGTATCATATACACACCCTCTTTTGGGCAAAGCAGTCTTGAAAGATTTATAAACTGATCGAAGGCCTCAGTTGTACGTTGTGTACTGTGTACTGTGTTATCTTGCATTATGGTTAGATTTGTTATTGGGCTGATGAATTGGTTGTCCTGGTGGCTGGGGGGTCTTATAGAGGCTAACCATTAGCCCTTTGCCATGTACATGTGCTGGCTTGATTTGAGTCATATTGACTCAGTGCATCAGCTCCTGCTGGTAGGGACTTGCATCTCCATACAGCCAGGCTACCTACCTGAAGGTGCATCTTTAACTGATGATGTACTTGTGCATGTGAACCATCAGAGTGTTTTTCTGTCTGACCTGCTAGTACAACCCGTGTGTGTAGGCCGCAAGTATATCAGAGGGGTTTTTGACTTTTATGTCCTATGCAACTGATACGCTTTAATTTTAAGCTCTGCAGCTGTTTGCACCAGCCTCGCTCAGGCTCGCATCACAGTTGTGTCCCACAGAAATAAAATAAAACTGCATTGAATAAATACATTTATCTACACTTTGCAATCTAATTGGAGCAGTGCATGCTGACTCTGGAAAGAGCCAAAGCACTGTCTGTTCCACACTCTGCTGAATGTCAACGCTAAATAGTGATGACAAAGCCCATCTGACGTTGGAGGCTGTCAAACGCTTTGGCACGACTCTGGGGATGGTCCATCTTGGGCGTGACTCGGCATGACTCGGCATGACTCGGCGTGACTCGGCTCAACTCAGCACATTAAAACTAGTCATGAAAATGCAAGTCAACGCCCCACGATCTGACCTGGCACAGCCAAAAGTGCCCAAAGAAAAGCCCCGCATGTAGTTTCAATGTCCCCAGTTTGACTCCATCCAGGGACATGTGTTTCATGTCAGCCCTCCTCTCAGTCTCTCTGCTCATCAATTGCATGCCATATGGTCAAATACAAACTATCATGATATATACAGGGCTCAACAGTAAGGACTGCACGATTGCCTGGGGCGAGTAAAATGAAACATTGGGCTAGTAAATCCAGCAACTCACTTGGAGAATCGTGCAATTGGTAAAAAAGAATTACACAGAGTTGATGCTGGATGTAGCTAAGGACTGAGCCACCCCAAGTCCTTCTCATCTTTGTTGAGAATTGCACACGGGCAGTCCCAATCAGAAAACAGTGAAAGCTAAAGACAAGCTTTATGAGCTGAAGCGCAAGCAAACAGTTCAATTATCCTGGAAACAGGAGTTTAGTTTGGTGGCATCAGAGGGTGTGGGGGAAACTTAAACTATGTATTGGGCAGTTTGCTTCAAGTTTGAGTAAAACGTGGCCATTAACTTCAGCCTGTTTTTATTTTTGATAACCACAAATAAAAACTGACTTTATGTGAGTACATTTCTGAAAAAAAAACATCACCTCTGAACCCATACTGTTAGTCTGCCACTCTGTTTTCTCTTTACAGATTTCTTAGCAAGAACAGCCATTCCATTTTGAGCGAGTGAAGCAAAGCATGTCTCTTTCTAACTTGATTGCACACAGCTGCAGGAATTACTGTTTGGTGACTATCCCTGATTACCTCGTCTTTCACCAGGCACAGTTGTATGTCTGCGTAACGAAGTGTTAACCCACGAAACCACCAGAGCTCCTACATTTCACACGCACATCCATACACGGCTTTGTCTATGAAGGGATTGGGAGCAAGAATAGAAACAGATTTAACAGTGCAAAGGACTATTTTATGCTCATCTACAGTATGTTGGCCGATGAACAGAGAAAATTACATTCTGTTCTTCTCTCTTTCTCGTTATAAGGGATGTCTGACTTAGTTGAAAGTGTTTCGCAGACAAAATGAATATCAGGGTTAATGTGCCTATTATTAACATGTGGGTTCTATTTTAATAACCTCACGGCCAATTGCTGGTCTTCAATATCCAGGACCACATGATGTAACCTAATTAATGTGACAGAGACGGATGCTTTAATTTCTCACATGTGATCTCATTCCAGATAATATTTGAAGAAAGAAAGTATATTTTAACATTTACTGCAGAAAGGTAATTGAGAAGAGGCTCATGAAATTTCCAGTGGAAGCCTGAGACCTATTATATGGCAACTGTATTGTATATCAGTAGTTTTCATTAATGCAACAGTAATTGAATCTTAGCCGTACAGAGAATACAGATGAAACATTTAGTTGTCAGTGTTTTTAAACCTGTGTGCAGGTGCATCATCAAATCCTGCAAATTACATGAGCACACTGGTATTCTTACCACCTCATTTTGTGTGGATATAATTTCAAAGCCCCTGATGAAGGTCTTGTGTGAAGGTCATTTTTTTCACTCGAGTAATTTATTTATAAGCTCGGCCTTATCTGCCACAGTCGCTGACTTTTATGGATATCCCGGCAATATGGCTTCTCTACCTGTTATTTTTAGCACTATTGAGCAGTGCAGTCATGAGAGACAGAAGTTAAATTTCGCATTGAAATTCAAGCTCGGAGCGGACGTTATCTCATGACACGTCAACCGTTAAACTACACATGCATTTGCCTGGAAGATGACCTCAGCACTGTTTCGAAAACTGCATCAGACTTGTGGGTAACTGCAGTCCTTTTTCACATACATGTGTTGCAGCTCTTGTCTTAGCACCTGACTTACCTAACCCACATGCATAATTCAACAGGCAGCTGAGTTTTTGCTGCATTTAATGACAGCAAGTTGTAGAGGAAGGCACTACGACTTAACATCTGAGAGCCAGTGAAGGCAGAAGCCATATCCTGTCATTTTCACTGACTGCCTCCCCTCTGTGAATCTCTCCTTATGACGTCTCACTCCTGCAAATACTTCGCCCTTTCTCGTTCCCCCTTCTTTGCTCAGTGTGATAAATTCTTGCCCCTCTCTTTATATCTACTGACTGCTCTGTATTTTTCCCTCCAATCTGCAAGGCCATCTGCTCCTCTGTCCTCGTGCCTCGTGTCTGTCTGCAGTATCTTTTGCTCTCTGAATCCATTTGACAAGATTAATAGAGTGAACCTCAGACAGATATAAGCTGCTCATTTTGATAGGGATCGTTGGGAGGAGATAAGTTCAATGCCAGCCATGAGCAGATGAGCAGGCTTTTTCCTTCCCCCCCCCCCCCTCAACAATGACAGCTCACCTAGCCAATTGAAGGGATTCAGAGTAAAAAAAGAACTCTTTAACCTATTTAATGTAAAAGAGTATTCTGAGGGAAAACGGTCTAATCATTCTGATGTGACGTTAGCTTTTCATGTCGACATAATGCATAAATGTGACCCCTTTTATCTTCCACTGTCAGACTAGGCCACAGACACACTGAACCACCCAGTTGGCAGTATAAACGTCTCCATCCTGAACAGTAGTCAGATTAATTTGCTGCCAGGTGGAATTCTGCTGAAAAAGCTGATTGGTTTGAGATCAGCTGTGGTCTGTGACGCGAACAGTGTGGACAGTACAGCTCATTATTTTGTCTGCATTATTGATTGAGTCTGTAACATCATAGATCTCTATATAATGACATTTTCTCACAGTGAGGGTGAAAACAGTAAAAAATAATAACCTGCTGTGATAGATTTAGAAATAATAGCACAATAGTACCCAAAACCTACAGGCCTCAGGCCTTTTAGTACAGCATATGTCAAACAGAAGCAAAGAAATGCTACTGAGGCATTTCCAGGCAGAAGAAGGGGTAAAAGAAAAAACAAGCAGATGATGATTTGCCCAAGCAGTGGTGGAAAATTGAGTCAGGTGAACTTTAAAAATATATTCATAAAACTGTATGTATTGTATTCAAGGAGTATTAAAACTAGTGCCGTAATGTAAATATAACCGTAGCTAATGTTATGGTGATCACAATGACATGCCACTGCCCCTAGTGGCAAAGAGGAGAACTGCTGAAGAGTTTGACACCCACTCTCTGTGTAGCACAGCCCGTTCAAGGCAGGACTGTTGCTCCGTCTTTCAGCCTCGTTGTTATGTATAAAAGTTAAGGATATGGAATGGGGGGCACTGTTGTTACGCCACTAAACTGGCACAGGAGGTATTAACAGAGCCGGCCTGCCTCAGCTAGCTGAGGTGAGGTGCCAGTAGCTCCTTTTAAAACTTTAGGCACTTCATCTGCTGTTTCAGCAGCCAATCTGCGTGTATTGAAATTAGCTGGCCAAGTCAGTTACAGATTAAAGGCAGACAACGTCTTTGCTTGCTGTGGCATTCTCTGACAACAGCCCTCCCTTACTGCCAGGCCGGTGATCGTCACATTTACATACTCTCTCTTACATCTTCGTCCTCACAGTGTGCTTCTAGCTTTATGTGCACATATCACACAGTCATACTCAAAAAACAAAGTACTCTTGCAGTCGTTACTTTTATTAAAAAACTGAAAGTAAGGATGGAAATACAAGAGTCGTTGCTATGGAGATGATACACCAACTCATTTTGTCATGATGGTGTAAACAGGCAGGTTTTAATATTTGCTCTGGACAGGGGCATTGCAAGTAGCTGTAAGTCTGAACTCATCACAAGTCTTTTACACGTCATGCCTGCTTTGCTTCCGTAACACCAGCATGCTATCTTAAGTCACACACTGGGGCAGCATTATGCCAGTGTTGTTTGGCTCGGTGTAGAAAGCTAATCTGACGTGGCATGGCAGATCTCTTTTACAGCAGTATTACAGAATCTCTGTTAGAAAAAGGCTTGTGTCTTTAGCACCCTGGTTTGGCTGCCATGTACTGATCACTACTCCAACAATCAGAGGCATTAAGATGTGGTTAGAAATTAATTCAGCCAGCATCCCTCGATACATTAGGGAGTACAAAACAATCCAAGCCTGTAATAGCTCAATTTAGCTTTAACTAAAATATTTGACAGCAACATTTCATATCACACACTGCCAGTTGCAAAGCTTTATGTAACGCAATATTGAGTAAGCGTCACTCAGTGTGAGGGTGTTTGACCGAATGATTCCCTGGCTGACCTGAATTTGGCTTTTATTTTCGTCACTGAAAATATGCAGTGATAATATGCACACTGATTGTGCCACTGAGAGTCAGTCCTGCATCTGCATTAGCTATTTGAATGTAACCTGAGGTTGATTTAAATTGTTCTCATTTAAGCAAACAAACTGCTTCTCAGTTTTAGCATACTGCTGCAAACATGCCTGATGTGAATGTGTAATTTGCTGGTCCACAGTTTTATAAGTTCAGCTCTACATTTTGTGACCCTGGTTAGCAAACACTGCTCTAGCTATGAACCCGTGTCTCACCCCATCGTCTTCCTGTGCTTCTATTTGCAATAAAGCATGAAATTCTGACCAAAAATTTTACTGCATCACACTCACAACACATCCCTTCCTCTGGGAACATAAAGGTTTGACATTCAAACCCAGCGCAAGCCCTTCTTATTAATAACACAACATAAACCCTTTGGCCAAGCCCGGCACCCAGGTAAACTACACACAACAGTAATGTGATGATTCATGCATGATTTTAACATTTAACTGTTTTGTGTGTGTTTACTTGCCCAATTATAGTTTCTACCCCTCAAGACAGATTCTGTTCTTTAATTTTCTCCCACACATCTCTTAACCTCTTCTCACCCTCCACTTGCATTTTCTTTTTCCAGCAAACCAATTTATCTTGCGTGCTAATTAACGAGGCTGGCCTCAATTAAAGCAGTAATTGGACCGTATGGAAAAACCAAACGGAGACACATCATAGACACAGTTTCTTTGTTATTCTCCAGTGAAGAGCTATTACTGTTACCGGGGGAAGCTTTGTTTTGGCTGTAATTCATACAGGATTTGTTTTGTTTGGTGAAGAATAAAGTATACTTGCTTGTGCTGAGGAACCCTTTACTGTAAGATTTACAAAGTCCCATCAAGACAAGTGAAATGCAGCCAGTTACTGTATGACAATATAGGCATTTTAAATTCACTACTAGCCTACAGCAAAATCGACTGAAGAAATTCACACCATTACTTGCACTTTGTGAAGTAAATAGTCAGTGCCAGAAAATAGAGCAATATAAAGCACAGCTCTCCTCAGTCACATACTTACACACTCTTTCAAGCTCTTGACAGCGGGTAGTTTGGGGACCAGAGAGTCTTTTTGGGTTTGCCTTTACATGACACTCTCTGATACTGAATTGCCTTGCTACTTAGCAGATGACTGGATCATTTCTGCAGTCAAATTGTTGCATGACACTCACATTTCCTTTCAAGTTGTTTGCGGATTTTTATTTTTGTCTTCCACAGCAGCAAAACAGGTGACATGAGCCAGCAGAAAACTCTGCACGAGGGTTTCCTGTTAAACTGACAAAGATGTAGCCAGGGGGCAGAAAATAATCACAATGTCACAATACCTTATTTATGGATATGTTAAGAATTTAAGCAACTTCCTTTATAACAGTGTAAACAGGCTATGTCTTTTTGGAATTTGTCATTAAACCGGCCACAAACTTTAAACCTGTATCGTTATTCTTTGTCACTCGAGAGCAGAAGAGCCCCTAAACATGTTACGAATCATCACTGCATATAGTTGTTGCTAATGTTTTAGCAAACAGTTGCCTTCAGACACAGAGCATCATTACTGTTTATTTGGTGAACACTACAAATGAACATTTTTTAACTTTTCTTTAATGTAAAAATCAATTGGATGTTCATAATAAAACTTTGACAGCCTGTCCTCCTGCCTGCCCCACACTGTGTGCATGGCGCAAGAGGAAAGGAGAGACCCCACAGTGCTGGCAGAAGAGCCGGTCACTGCGATTACTCTGAGCAGCAGTGGTGTAGTGGAGCATATACGCAGGTATACGGAGTATACCCACTTCTTTTTCCAACCATTTGCAGTATATGTGTCTATCAGCCAAAAAGCCATTGGACTATATGGTAGAGAAAACCCACTTCCTTCTCAGTAACCCAGCCATCTACCTAGTTGCACACCCGCCTCATCAACTACCACTACAACACTGCTGAGCAGTATGCATGAGAATGAATTACAACTTCTCCCTGATGGTCTAAATTAGTCATTAACTTTGTTGCTCATTGCTTTTTAGAAATAAAGTCATTAAGAGGGTCTGAAAAGTTGCTAACGAGAGGGTGTGACAAAGTGTCGGTATTTGACAACCTGGGAATGAGAACAGGTTGCAGCGGTTGTGACAATAGCAGTGTACTGTCTGTGCTGCTGTGTGCTTGATGTGAACCATTGTGCAGCACATGCATGTAATTTTGATCAGCACAGGATTGGCTGTATCTAAGACTGACCAGCTGGTCACCAGTCATGGCCGATCAAGCTGAAAATTGTCCCATCACCAGTCGAATCAAGTGGTCCATGCAAGTGAATAAGTAATATTCAGTCTCCTGTTAGCACTGGTTTTGTGTCCAAACATGTCCTAGAAAACTATGTGGATCTTTAGGCTTATGTTTACTGAACTTATACCCAACCTACCCCTGCTTTTTCATGGTTAAAAATGCTCCTGCTCAGCCACAGAGGGTTGTAGATGATTATGAATTTATCCACTTCCACAGTCTGAGCTTAATGTATCATTGATCACATGCATCACTTTTACCAAATCATTTGGATACAGACTGATATAAAATTGTGACATTGGAAAGACTTACAGTCCATTATATTGAGCAAGCACCATCATATCTGTCAAATAAATGGAACAATTACAGTGCAGTAACAATGGAAGTGCCACTGATTTTTTTATTTATGGAAAATTGATGCCGCTCCAAACATCATTTAACTTGAATAAAGCTCATGAATTATTTTTTATATCCTTTTACTTTAAGTTTTATTCATGATGTAATGTATTTTTCTTTGCTGAAGGACACTGAACTATCCTTTGAGTTTTTAAAAATCTCTCACTCTTATCACTCTGTTCTCATCATTGTTTTTCCAGTAACCCAGTATATGCTTAATGTGCACTATTCCATGAATGGTAACATGAGAAATGATTTTCTCTGTCAGCATGTAAGGTATATTGTACAAGTCCATAAACACAAGCATTGTTAGACTGGTAGAATACAAGAATGATGAAAAAGACTGTGGCCTTGGGGCTGCGGAGGCTTTTCCTTGGTATTTCCAGTTCATTAATATGGTAATATCCTGCAGTTCCAGTTGCCTACCATGCATGACTTACAGTGATGCATCGGCCTGTGTTGCCACTTTCCTGAAAATTGCGACATAACTATAGACAAGGACATGGATGACAAGAAAGAAATGAATCGATATGATATTCAACAACAAATGTGGATCTATGAATATCATTTGGTATTCTTTTTGTGCTGTGGCACTGTATTACTGGAACCTAAGCTTGGTCTCAGCTCTGCTCGAGTTCCCTGGAAAAAAATTGTAACAGCAGGCTGCTCACCTCCACCACCCTTCGGGGAGGCAGGTTTTTTACAGGCTTTTCTTCTTTTTAACGAGGAGACAGGGACTGTGCGGGTAATGGGCTTTGTTCTGTGTCGGTAATTGAGAGGTGGAGAATATAGTATACTATATTAATGCTCTCTTCCCGAGGAATACAATATAAGGACTTACTGGTGATTAGCACTGTGAAGTGGCAGCCTCCAGATGTTAGCAGGTGTAGCGCTCATTAGCACTCCCAGGAGAAAGTGAGACTAAGATATGGCAGTTAAAAGTCAGATGGGGAGGCAGTGGCCTGAAGGTTAGAGAAGGTTAAAGGGGGCGGGCTCACACTGTAACTTTAAGGTTTTGTATTTTTATTCACATACACCCCCCTCCCTAAAAGGCTACGGTCCAAATTAACTGAATTACCATGATGCTCCAGTGGAGCAGAAGTGTTAGTTGGCATTGTATCTTATTTACAGGGTTTTTATTCTTTTTGTCAATCATTGTCCTTTCATCCATGTTTCAAGTGATTGACAACTTTGTGATATTTTAGTCTGACAACTGTAGGAGGGAACCAGAGCTGTATTTTCTCCACGCAGAAAAGACTTGATCTCAGAAACATCTCGCTGTGAGGAGACTGCACTGCTCAGATTGAGTCCTAATAACTGACAGATGTCTTTGTTGAAAGCCTTTTTGCTCCCCAATATAATGTCAATGCTTTGGTGATACTCTAAAGTCTCACAGAGTCGTTAATGTATGCTACCACTAACCTTCATGCTTCAACTGTACCCTAAAGGAATATTTCACAGACAAAATGATCATTTGTACATCAATTACTCACCCCGTGTTACAATGACTTTATAAGGAAAACTGTTTTTCTTGCTTCCCCTCACAGCAAATGAAGAATCCAGAAATGCTGAAAGGAGTCCGTGTTTAACAACAACAACACTATATCAAAACACCCATTTACACACTCTCACAAAACTCGTAAAGTAAAATTCAAGTCTCAATTACCCAGTCATAAGCTCAGTCAAACACATACATAGTCACTAAAACCTCACTATTTAAAACAGCAGCTTCCAGCTGGGCCAGCCACAGGGTCCTGATTTGTCCTCAGATATTAGTCTAAGGTCCACAGTTTAAATATTCAGCGTCATACTTGCATTTGGCCTTGTCATCGAGCTAGTTTGCTTTCTCTGTTAAGTAGCTTTCTGTTGGTCATGCACTCTTTTTCTTCTTTGAGTTTGACTGGAAAACCAGCTTTCAGGTGCATTACCGCCACCCATAGGACTGGACTGTGGAGCAGTAGCTTGGCAGGAAACAAAAAAATAACAATAATAACAATGATAATAATAATTCCTGTTACTCTTACATAATTTAAAAAAAGCTTATGTACATTCCTTGATGTCCTTCCAAGTAGATTCCCTAATGTAATACTGTGCTTCAGTTAGTCCTGTTTAGTCACTCTACAGAAGGAAACAGCACGTCAAAATAAAAGCTCTGTGCCGAGAATTCACTGAACTTAAAAATAAAGTGTGTTTTTTACAAGCTTGACACATTTGCGAGTCACTTGTGGTCCATTCAGAATGGACTCGTGACCCACTTGTGAAGCGCAACCCACCAGTTTGGAACAACTGATTTAAAACACATCCACATAAACCCTTGCATTTAAACTCTGCTCAGTAGAATGCATTTCCAGAGCTGTGTTTTCAAAAATGAGGTTTTAGTGAAAATGCATGTGTTTGATTGAGCATACTAACACACAGATTAGACTTGGATTATACAGCATGAGTTGTGTGAGAGTTTGTAAATAGATATTTTGATACAGTTTAGCTGTTGTTAAACGCGGCCCCCTGTGACTTCAGTTCATCAAGAATTTTCTCCATTTTTGGATTCTCCATTCACTGTGGAGGAATGCAAGAAAAACAACGTTTTCTTCACAAATTCAATGTAACTTGGGATAGGTAATTGATACTCAAATAGTCATTTTGTGGGTGAAGTGCTCCTTTAACTTCAGGAACTAGAACTAGCCTCTAAACTCATTAAAGCCAGAGCTTAGGGATTATTTCTCAGGGTAAATCCCTTAGAATGTGTGTGTTTCTAACAGCATGTTAAAATCCTCACTATGTGTTTTGCAGTCCCACCTGTGTCAGACAATCCACAGCTATGACAAAATGTTCCATTTATTCTCCCTCAGAGGACGAAGAAGCTGCTGGTCTGAGAATATGACTAACTGCACAAAGCAATCTTTTTAAGACGCCATGCACAATTAATCCTCCAGAAGAAGTGGAGGATTTAGATTAAGCCCCCACAGCTGCAATGCTAACTTTAGCATTATCAACATGTCACTCCCGCAACACTTTTTTTAAATGGAGGACTGCTTTGTACCATAAACGTATCAAACAGTGTGCTAATGGATTGCTTTGCACCAGATTGAACTACATTAACACTGAATCCACAGAGGTGGAACTGTTTTGCAAATATGATCAACAAGTACATTTTGCCAAGAGGTTGACAGTGTGTGTCTGTGTGCTCCGAGGCTCTGGCTTGCAATAAGGCTAACGTGCTGAAATGGTAAATAGACCCTGGGGGGGCTGGGAGGAGATGAGATTAAGGCCACGTCAACTGGCCACAACTTCCCTTTGGTATCATCAACACGTCACTTCGCAGGATGCCCCCATGTCAAGCCATGTGCAAAGCCTTATTAAAACACTCCTGTCCAGGTCATCCTATGAAGAGCTCCTGTCTCTGTCTCTCTGTCACACACACATGTAATAATGTTGCCAGCAGTACCTCACTCAGGTCACTGGGTCACTTTCCATTTTTACAGTCTCAATCCATCACCTGTCTCTCTTTCATCTCTAACATTTTGAGCCTATACTGATATCTCATCACCCTCCCTATCTCTCTCACTCTTTCTTCTGTTGTCCTTCTCTGCGTAACTCGTTCCTCTATCTGTGACTAACCTCAGCTGTAGCATCATGTCCCACCCTTTCAGTAAGCTACAGTTGTCATTGTGGACCCATTAAAATGGCGTGCTTGAGCTTTTCCGGAACTGTGACGCGTGACCGTGTCTGGCTTAGGATTTTAAACCACCTGCTGTCTGCTCCAAATCTGGGATAGATGGTTGGATGGATGGAAATTATAATGACGTGGTGAATGATGTGGAGAGTGGTAGTGGCTATGTTAATGTGTGTGTGTGTGTGTGTGTGTGTGTGTGTGTGTGTGTGTGTGTGTGTGTGTGTGTGTGTGTGTGTGTGTGTGTGTGTGTGTCGCTTTTTGTTTGTTTGTTTTCTTTCTTTTTTTTTTTTTTCTAAGCCACAGTTGACCATGACCTCCAGTGGTCTGCTGCAAGGGAGCGGAGGAGCACATCTGGTGTTTGGATCTCTGTGTGTCTGCTTCTGTGTGTGTATGTGTATGTGTGTTAATTGTGTGTAAGTTGAGCATCTGGCCAGGCAAAAAAAAAAAAAAAAAAACAGGACTGGAGCCTGGAGCGTGCAGTGGGAGGGGGCTGCCGCACACTTCTGTGAAGATGCCCACATCTGTCTCTCTTCCTCACATACACAGGAAAGTAAATAACAACACAAGCGCAAGCAGCAAAAATTTGGGTAACAGATAGGACATGTATCATAAAGCCTCCTTTTTAATGTAAACCCATATACTGTGGGTTGACATGCACGCACACAGCAGTAGTAGCTTGTGACATACATATCTTATGCTGTTGAATGCACCACAGAGGCCTCAGGCAGGTGTCTAACCCGAAGGAAAAGAGCAGCAAAAATAGCATTCACACACAAACACACACGTACTTGCACTCAGACAGACTCTCTTGCTATCTCTTGCTTAGCCCCTCACAAATCAATGCTCTTTCTCCTCTTCTCAGAGCTGTGGTTAGTTGGCCTCATACTGAACCATGGTTGAAAGTATTGCTTTAAGAATATTAAACCTGTCTTCTTTGCTGTATGTCATTCTTCTTTTCTTTTTTTTAATGTCAGTGTGAGTGTTATGTGTGCTAAGAATAAGGCTGAAATGATAGATGAGTGAAGATGTTAGGTTTAGATCAATATTAATGCCACAACTCTGTCCTTTGATTAATTTGATTTAATTAAGAACTCCATTCACCACATACTTAACCCAACCCCAGAATAGCAATTGTCCAATCTCAGCTTTGGATTTGTCTACATCACAAAATGGTGTGCTATTTTTAATTTTTTTTTACCCTCTTCGAAACCACAACACAGTAGTAAAGGCCTGTAATTTGCACGACTATATATTTTTTTCGCACCCTGACTAAAGTTGCATTGTGTGGAATACATATCACATCACAACATGGTAGCGGACCTATCGAAATTTGCATCACTGCTGGTATTAGGCTCGTTCGAGATGAGCCAGGCCTGCGCAGATTCGATCACCGGCAATCGGCGCACAGTGCATGCCAGTTAGTTTTGTGTCCGACTTCATCCCGACTTGCTCTGACGTATTACAAAAGTGGACGGCGATAAAATCGCGAGAGCGTAGCGGCTGCAGTTTTTAGAGCCAGGCGCTGCAGTTGCTCTCCACAGACTGCACCGCCTGGCTCTCACCTGATCTAACAGCTGATTGGTTTAGATGTTGTCTCAACAATATGACGTTAATTTTTGTGGAATTTCAGATATTTACATTTTATTTGTCCTATCTGAAGGTTTATTCTCTTAACATACTACATGTTGTGTGGCTAATGGAGAGTGAAAACAAGCTTATATATAAGTCTGACAGTATTTTAATAAATTGACATCATATCAGACAGGATGTGAGTGTTTCTGTGACTTCCTGTACAGACTGAGGGCTGCTGGAAACTATCAGGAAACTGTCCGACTTGATAGCGGCTATTTGTCACCGCCTCCTGCTGCAGCTGCCTGATCTCATCTACTTTCCAGGCGAGGCGCAGTTCATCTCGAACGAGCCTAATAGTTTTGATTTGCAGGCGGGTTTTTCGCATTTCTGAGTCACTCATTTGTCACACCCCTGGTGTGTAAAGGCTTGAAGGTATGGATTAATGGATGAACTGTTCTGCCTATCAATCTGCTGCGATGTGTGCACAAAAGCAGCAGTTAACAGTTAGCATGTCCTGCTAACTAGCATCATCAAAGTCCTTCTAAGGCAAGTCGTAACACTCAGACGCCATCTTTGATACGCGCCAGGGCAGCTGTTTGAACTTAACACCCTTGGTTCTCTACTTCCAGAGCTCGCTTGGACATAAAAACTATCTGAATGTCTCTGCCGTCATCAGTGCCTTAAACCAGTGTTACTTGCAGGATCAGCGTTGTTTATTTCGTGGGGTTGTACTTACAAGCCCTCTTAACATCTAGCACATACACTATTTAACATTTACCAACTGTGCGGGAGCCAATCCTGGATACATATATTAGAGTAAAGGCAAACATTAGCAGTTCTGTCCTGCTCTATTGTATCTGTGGAAGTTTACCATCAACCCCAGCCAAACTCATTACTTGAGACATTGTTACGTTCACCAGAAACGTTCATTAGTCCTTATTCTCAAAGCCTCTTCTCTCGTTACATTAAAAGTGAAATGCATTGTTTTAAACTACGAACAATAAAGCATAAATCCAATCTCTGTCATGCCTACTTAAGTCATAAATGTATAAAAATAACTGGTTATTGGAGGGGGGGCCTATTCATTTCTATGAAAATTTCTTAGTTGTGCATGAAGCCAAAAAAAAAAATCCTTGGCTCTTCCTCATCCAGTGGCTCATAGAGCAAGCGCACCAGCATTTCCGTTATCCCAGCCTACAAACCGCTCAGTCTCAGGTTCACTGAATCAGTATCAATGTAAGCAGGAAAATAACTCTGAATTTGGCTAGTAGTGAATGCTAACACTTTTACAACATGATGATATAAATAAGGGCAGTTTGTTTTTGATTGACGCACAAGTTGTAGTTACATGGTTTGGGCGTTGTGCCAAATTGGCTTCAAAGCCCAGTGCAGTCCCTGGGGGCTTGGTTCAAGTATGTAAATTAAACAGCTAAACACTGTTATGTGAGATTAAATATAAGAGTATGACCTCTTTTTTGGCCTTCCTATATTAGGACTGACTAGCTTTAATGCTGTGTCTTCTACATGATTAACATAGCAGTATGAGGACTGGTGACGAAGCAATGCTTTTAACTATACTGGTCATGAATTCCAGGAGAGAAAACACAGAATATTGTAATTATTACTGAGAAGTGTTTTGGTGCAGAAAGAGTGAGGTTACCTGCTTGAAATATGTGAGTCATATGTGTGTTTAGATTGAGCACCACATGGTCTTATTCATTTCAGTGCTGTCACTGGCCGCTGGGCAGAATACTGAGGAGAAACAACAGATGTGACTAAGTGCTTTAAAAATGGGTGGATTTGGTGTAAATTTGTAAAGCAAACGTTAGCTTTGACTGCTTTATGTATCCACTGATCCTCGACTACAGTGAAGTCCAAATATAACCGTGTTAACAAAGAGAAGAGCTGACATGTTCAAACAGACTCGGTGCTATTTTCAGTCCACTGTCAATGTTATTTAGGGACGAGGGCTCACTCAGACATTGTTTTGAATTGCTGTTAATCTTTGGATTTCATTCAGCGACACCCATTAACGATGAACATGGACCTTATCAGCGTGGGCGCCAGGATGAGACAGTTTCCTGCATCCCCCCCCCCGCCCTCCAGAGACACACTGTGTACTTGGCACAGCAAGTGGTGCTATCACATTCTGTGTCACAGCCACGCAGTCGTATTATATGTGAGAGGAGGACCAGCAGTCTGGGAAATATGATTCAGGCTTGGGTTTGAAAAACTCCACAAAAGTCATCACATCAAGGTTGAGCAAGAGTTTTAGAGACTGATTGTCCCATTCTCCCTCTGAAGATAAAAATAGAAATAAAAAGGTTGTTAAAATAGACTGCTGAGATTACCTAATTGTTCTTAGGAGGGTTGCTGTTAGCTCACACAAACACGCCTCCCACCACTTTAGATGTCTCTTTCTTGATATGTCATCATCATCTGTGTGTATGCAGCACTGTTCGTGAAGGTTTGTCTGTCCTTTTTTCATCCTCCTCCATTGCTGCCGTTCATATCCTGCTCTGTCTCTGTCTTTGCCTCCAAAAAGTATTTTGTTCCAGTGCATGAGGCCACTGAGCAAAAGGCAAAGTCCAATCGAGCTGACAGGTCAAGTGAACACAGCGCACTTTGACAAATATGGACACTTCCAAAATAGATTTTTTTGTTGTTGTTTCTTTGAAGTTTACTGTCCTGAAACTTTAGTAGTGCGTGTGGGCTGCTGGCCGTTTTTTGAGTGATAGTTGAGTTGATTCACTTAATATCAAAATCCATAGAAGGGATAGAAGCACTGCAGTAATGAATAGGGTGAAGTACATTTAGGACTGGTGCTTTGGGGCAGAGATGAGCTTGCACGCAATACAAAACTGTGTGGACAATACATTTAAAATTAAAGCTGAAAACTATATGGAATCATTTTAACAGATTAATAGGTTGAAAGTTTCAGTTCACCTGATGTTCTGATGTTTGACATCTGGTTACTGTGAAGGCCATTACATACACTCAGCAGCCACTTTATTAGATACACCTTGCTAGTATTGGAGTATAGAAATTGCCTCAATTCTTCGTGGCATTGATTCAACAAGGTGCTGGAAATGTTCCTCAGATATTTTGGTCCATATTGACTGCACATCCATGATGTGAATCTCCCGTTCCACCACATCCCAAAGATCTGCTGACTGTGGAGGCCATTGGAGTACAGTGAACTCATTGTCATGTTCATGAAACCAGTTTGAGATGATCTGAGCTTTGTGACTTCCTGCTGGAAGTAGCCATCAGAAGATGGGTACACTGTGGTCATAAAGGGATGGACACGGTCAGCAACAATACTCAGGTAGGCTGTGGTGTTTAAACCATGCTCAGTTGGTACTAAGGGGCCCAAAGTATGCCAAGAAAATATCCCCCACACCATTACACCACCACCAGCAGCCTGAACCGTTGATACAAGGCAGGATGGATCCATGCTTTCATGTTGTTTACACCAAATTCTGACCCTACCATCTGAATGTTGCAGCAGAAACTGAGACTCATCAGACCAGGCAACGTTTTTCCAAACTTCTATTGTCCAGTTTTGGTGAGCCTGTGTGAATAGTAGTATGAAGAATTCATGCTAATTATGACAACATTTCACACAGTTGTCTAATTGGATATAATGATGGAGTGATGGAATTTTATATCCAAAAGGTCAAAGGTCAATTTCACCGTGACATCATAATGTTCTGCAAAAACACTTTCCTGGCCATTATTCAACACCTTAACTCAGGGGCAGAAGTGGTTACGTTTGATCAGATACCAAATTGGTGACACTCATCTTGGGTGTCCACCTTGAAACTGTGCTGATTGCACAGATCTTCTGTGCTGTTGATGGGAAGGACGTGTGTGAAGCGTGATGTTTCCACAGACATGGACGTGAACTGTATCTGTAACTTGACTGGTTCGCAGAGGCAGACATTTTACTGTGAGGTTTGATGGGTATGCAGCCCTTCTTTGCAGACTCTGTTTTATTGTTTGTAGCCCAGCAGCCTCTTTGGGTTCTGCTGGACATGATATTTATGATTTTCTTAAAAACAGAAATTCACTGGGATCAACTTATTATGAGTGTTTATTATTAAGATCCACAGTAAAATTGTATATCATCCCTACCAGTGATTAAAACAGTTTCAATACATGTATTCCCAACATGTATGTACAACAAGCTGCACGACCATGGCAGCTAGTATGCAAATAAATGCACACACAGACCCCTGTACTTGTAAAGGTCCTTTTCTTGAGTGCCTAAAATATGTGTGCTGTAGATATTTGAATTTTGTAAACCATGAAGCATGCTGTTTGACTACAAAACCTTTAACTTTTGCATAAGATGATTAGGATTCTCGTTACACCACGATGACTCTCACAGCACATTATGTGCAGCACATATAGAATATTTGACTCTGGGATTATGTAAGATTGCCCTTTGGCTATATCTGCTCTTCAGCAGAAATGCAAAACACATGGACACAAGTAATGCGTATTACATTCTTCTCTTATTTTTTTATGTCTCTTATGTCACTGATATTAAAAAAAACAACAAAAATCCATGAATCAGCCAGGTGCATTGAAGTCTACAGTCAATGTTTGGTCACGTCAGTGTACTTAGGAGCTTCCCTCGTCCCAGTAAAGCTGGTGCGGCAAAGACGTAAGCTTCTCAATTGGCTTGGGATTGGTTTGAGTGAGACAGGCTCATGTAATAATGTCAAAGTGGTTAAGCCCCCGGGCATCTTTAAAGAGCTTTCAGCAGCCACGCAGAGATAGACAGGAGGGAGAGAGGAGGAGGAGGAGGAGGGGAAGATAGAAAGAACCAGAGAACGATGGAGAGACCTTTTTCAGCACACATGGGAGAGTGGAGCAGAAGAAAAAGGTGGAGTAAAGACTTCTCATTAGGCTAACATGACGTACAGCAGCAGTGAGGAAGAAGAGAGACTGATAGCGGGAATAGTAAAGAGAGGAAGAAGAGGAAGTCGGTGATCTCACACATCAGCAAACACACAGCTTGGAGTCAGAGATGACTAAGCTGTATTTCCGTACATTCGCCAATGCCTGAGCACCTCTAAAGCCCCTGGCAGTGTCACAGTAATGTTCCCACTCTTCAAAGGAATCTCCCAACGCCTCTGTGATTTACATTAAAGAGGACTAATAGAGTCTCTGTAGTTATGGTTGACATATTCAATTCTACTTAGCATTTTAAATGTGATGCGTTAAGTCTCGGTGGGCGGTAAGAAAGAAAGCAATCCAGTCAAGTCTGAAGCGCGGCCTGTTTAGTGGAGGAGTTTACTTCAAGGTTCTCTCACAAAGCCTGGACCACAGCAAAGGCTAGTGGGCTGGCACGGCTCTCTTTAGGATGAAAATGGCCTACATCCAAGTTTTGTTTTCCTGCAGAAGTCATGTAAAGTAGAGCAGTGCTCATGCCGTGTGCGCTCCCACCGTGCCGAATGCCTCTTCCATCCATGCTAATTGCATTCCTCTCACCTGTGAATTGTGAGCCTCAGCCAAACTCCCAGGAGGTGCACATAGCAGGTTATTAATCAGCCACCGAGGTCAGAGGAATACGCCAGCTCATCCCCATCTTGTTTTCTCCTTGAATCAGCTAAATCATCCATAACTTCAGCGGGAGAACACATCCTGTGACACATCTGACTGTCAGTGAATCACCTATTCACATCCTTGCAGATGAGTTACTGACACTCCAAATCGCTTCAGGGAAACGAGGATTCAGGCCGACGCTGTCGTCATTAAGTGAACGTCTCTGCCCGTGAATGACAGCACGCAGATGAAAACACCAGTTTGTCCTGATCCTTCCTCTCTGCAGGTGATGCTGGATTCGTTCCGTGACAGGCTGGCATGGTTGTTCGTCATATTTACACGGCTTGACTCAGGATATGAAGTGGAAAATTAAAGGAGAGCCTCAAGCAGGAGCAGTCCTGTTTATTTAAGTCACAGGAACAGGAATCCGCTTTTTTGCCCAGACAAGGAAATATGTATGAATAAGAAAACTGACTGGAGATGCCTCAAGGTTTCTTTTAAATATGGCGTAGAGAATACTAATCCATTGTTTTGATCATGTAATTTAATCACTTTTGTTTGAAGTTAAGACTGTGTAAATTAATTCTGTGGTGGTGAATAGATTTTTTATTTTTTATTTCTGTGCTTCAGTTTGTGATGTGCCTTTATAAATGTTGCAGTCAGTTGCTGTATGCTGCATTATTTTCTGTTTTCAAAACTGGGGATTGACATTTTTTAATCTAATAATAATATATAACATTAACACAAAGTGCATCCATTGTTCTGTCACCTCATCTGTCAGGTAGCGGCGTAGCGGCGTAGCCTTTCTTGCTGTGATCTCCTGTCACATCCTTTCCCCTCACACGATGTGAAAAACATGAAACTACCTCATTATTTTCTTTCAGATTTAATTAGCAATGCACATAATGGCTGTGGAAATGTGAGACCATCACGGTGTCCGATAGCTGATTCATGCTTTCCAATTTTCTAATTTGTCCCACTTACACTTCAGTACAAAATGTACAGAAGCATCTTATTGGTTCAAAGATAGAACCTCAGCAGAACAGAATGAGGACTCGGCTCACGTTGTTCTATTTTCATGTGTGTATGCTGTGCAGTCTCTGTGCAGTCTCTGTGTGCCTCTGTGTGCACGCAGCTTGAACTGTTGATGCAGTTGTTGCTGATGTGATACATCCGTACTGGAAAAATCAGAATAACTACATGCTTCCTCAGCCAGGGGATTTCCAACAAGAATAGACTGAGATTGGTAAGGTATAAAAAAAGAAAAAAAAAAAAGATTTTTATATAAGTGTTACAGACAGTAGAACCTGCTATCTATCTGCTACCTTAGTAATAAGAAAATCTGTGGTTAAAAAACATTGTATGTTGTGAATGATCCTTTGTTGACTGCTTTAAATCAGTTTTACATGATTTTGCATGAATATAATGAAGTGCCCTGATTTCTGGGGTATTTACATGACCAAACTGACCAAAACAGATATTGCCAACTAGTTACTGAGTCTATAAAAACTTAATTATTTGAATAACTCTTCATTTCCTGAGCCGGTAGGAAAGACATCCTGTGTTCCTCTCATGACTGGCTTTGCTGTCATCCTTTACTGATTCACCAGTTTTCTCTTCTTTTACTATTATGATTTATCATTATTGGGAGGTTAGAAGGTGCATAATAAACATAACTTTGCGTGACATTAGTAGAACTGTGCGAGTCTTAAATTTTCACGAGTATGTGAGTGTAGTGTTACAACTAGTGAGAACTTTTATGATAAGCTGTGAGGAAACTGTGATCACAGTCGTGCTGGTGATTACACTTGATTATAGGCCTAAGAATGATTATATGTCATAAGACTAGTCACAAATTGTAGCAACTATATATGTACATTATGTGCACTTTTCTCCCACAGTATTCCCCACGCTTCATAGGTGCAGTGGGGCTTTGAGATATTGCAACCGTGAGAAGAACCAATAATACATTGTGATAGATATGGGTACATATAATCCTTGAATCTCACTGTTTATTCCAGTCTAACCTTGAGAGCTCCTCTTAAGAATTACCCCCACACTTTGCTGTGAGTAGCTGTAACTGTAAACTTGCGTGTGATTCCTATAAGTCAAATAAATAAAGCCTATGGAATTGTTTACTTCTTTAAAACTCAGTGTCAAGGCCCAGTCATTTCTCTCCTCTCGCCCTTGTTCAGCCGTGTATACTGAGAGTATACTGTAGCTCATAGACGTGTATATATATATATATATATATATATTGTAAAGGCGCAATGAAGGACGAACTGCACAGGAGAACTTTCCTCTGCAGTGCCAAGAAAGAAGATACAATGAACTCTATCTCAGTGTTTTGGGGCAAACATTTTGTAGCATGTATGTAGGACAGCGCCTAGTTTAGTTTATCACACCCACAGAAGCATTAGTTTGGTTGCCTTAAACAGGCGATAGCAGAATATAGACTTCCAGTTGACAACAAAGAATTATTAAAGCATCAGTCGACATGAAGTACTTTCTGGCATCATGTTTTTTTTGGTTTGGAACCCCCTCTAAAGCAGTGTAGGGAGCAAGAGGAAGTGTGTCAGAAGTGAAGACTGTGATTGCTAAGGCGGCTAGCGTCACTGCAGCGCGTCATCTGCGTTTTGAGGGTTCCCCGGGGATCGAGTCACAGACGTGGAAAGAGAGATCTGGGGCACTTTCTGATTCAGCTAAGACTTTCTCAGCTAGAGAAACAATGATGAAACTGTCTTCAGATGAAGTCAACATTTGCTCAACTGGTTTATTATTATTTATCTGTTTAGCACAGAGCTTGTCTGTTATAAATGACCATTTCTATAGGCCTTTTCCTGGATAAAACACAACTGTGTAGCAAGAAACAGCAAAGCCTTAAGCACAAAGTAGACAATGTGCAAGCCTCAGAAACAAATCTTTCAGATGTTACAACCTTCTAAGGATGTGACTGACAAAATGTATGGTGGCAAAGAGGACAGGAGCAAAACATTCAAGAAAAGTTTGATTTTCTGCATGCAACAGGAGAAGTTCATCCTCTGACATTTAAAATTCAATGTTAAATGAAAGTATATTTGGCACAGTCTGTCAAACTGTTCTTATTTTGTCAAATGTAGAGTTATGAATCTCTTACTGTTCTCAAAAAGGCAAGGCATGCCAAGTCAAGTTTATTTATACAGCAGATTTCAGCAACAAAGCAATGAAAAGTGCTTTACCTAAAATATCAAAAGCATCAAGACAAAGTGCAAACGAAAAACACATTAATTTGATACAGCTAAAAAGATTGTTATACAGTTTCACAGCCCACTCACCCAGCTCTCAGTTAGTAATTTTCCACTCACCCTGGTTTTTTTAGCCCCTCAGCATCAGTCACGCCCACCTCATCAAAGCAACTCAGTTCACCTGTTCCTGATTACTCACAGCGAGTATATTTACCCCAGCCTTATGACACTCTTTGCCAGATTGTTCTTCGCCACTCATGCAAAACTCTCCAGCGCTTTTTTTACAGACTGATTTTCTGTTGCTGACCCTGCTTGCCTCCGACCTTCTGATTCCCAATAAACGCATCAGCCTTCTGTCCCCAACCTTAAGATACGCTTCCCCATCCTTGGTTCTTTTTTGCCTGTGGCTGCTTGGCATTACCATCCGACGACGAAGCTGCAGTGTGAGTGTTGTGAGTGTTTCCTGTGGTCCAGAGATTTTCACTTCATCGCCATACCCACCATTGTGTGTGCATTCTGTTAGTATGCACCTGCTGGCTTCTCAATCTTTTGTCTGGCCTCAACCTACCTTCTTCCTGTCCCCCATTGGTTTGTCTGCTTGGATTGTGTGCTTACCTGGTTCTGGATCTTCAGTGTCCACAACTATGTCTCCTACCTGCTCCTACGCAGTACCGCTGCATGTTATTGAACTGAACTGTGTGTGTGTGTCCAGGCTGGTCACAGCCCAGTTTGGAGAGATCTGGATGGTTCAGATCAGATTGTAAATATGTTTCAATATTTCACTTTCAATCAATAACAAGTGTAACAAAAATTGTTAAATGTGTGTGTATCTGTGTGTAATTGTGATTTATCCTCATGAGGATTCAGAGAAATGCATCACATGGTGCTCCACACTCTTAACAAAGAAAATCCATCCTAGCTAGTTGTCAGAACTCCAGTTAGCCCAATTTTAATGTTCCTTAACAGTGCTCCAAATTTGATTAGCACCAAACTTTCTGTGTATTTCATAAAACGTCTTTGATAGGTGAGTAGATTGATGTGGACATGTCATCTGTGAGTCATTAATCAACACATTTTCACACTACCTTTGATTCAGGTGTCATAAAGGGGAATGAGCTGCCAGAAACGAATATTTGAAAGCAGAGAGCTGCCTTTTAGCTTGCTGTTGAACTGCTCTCATATCAGAGGAAGAAGCAGGGAACATTGTTTTAAGTGTGATCAAAAGGTATTGAGCCCTTGATTACTTATGAAACCAAAAGGGGTAGCCGGCAGCATTTCAATGGTAAAATCCATAGCTCTTCTTTGCATTACAATAACCTCATTGTGTGCTCTTGTGGCTAGAGATAATAGACGAATCAAGCCATGTGAAGCTTAGGGACTTTCTTACCGTGTGCTGGAAAAAGATCAGAAGCTTTACAGTCACGTCTCATGGTTTGCAGAAATTACAGCAGCAACAGTGTTCAGCTTCAATAAAGCAATGGCACATCATCCCATCGATTTCAGATTTGTTAATCTTATATATGCACAAAAATGCTTGGAAGAGTACGGCATATGTTCATTTGATCCTCTGATATTCATCTAGTCTTGTTTAAGAATTGCAGCGAGTAGCAGTTAGATTAGATCACATTACAGTATGTTTGTCCATTAAGTTCAGGTGGTATCATACCTTCATATCCTCCTGAAGTTCCACAGAATATGGTATATGATGGTATTTCTGTGTGCCACTGACACCCGTATTCATATACCCTGTATTTTTGACAGTATTGAAAATGATACTGTTGGGATTTCTAAATACTGTGGCATACAATAATACCGTGATACTGCCCAAACATACTGTCAGTATGGTATAATAAATCTTTTAATAGGCAATGTTAGTGGTGATCAAAACTGAAATTGTGGTGGATGGAGCTCAGAAAATTGTCCAGATATCTTGGAAGCGATGTCATAGTGCAAGCAGAGGATGAGATATTTTTTGGCACTGTTGTGATTTCTTCCTTGGCAGGTGAGTAAGTGTTAAGTTATTTATTCTAACATAATTTTCTTAACTTTTAATCATTTCCTCACCTCATAAATGAATCTCTCTTCATCCATGGTGACTGCTGACTGGATGGAAATGGAAATGTCAAGGATGTCAGGATGTCAGGGTCAATTTTTAACCATAGACTGACTTAAACCAGTTAAGATAAATTGATGGTGGTGCAAGTCCACGAAACTTCATGTCGCTTAGCCTTTTGCTGATGCACAGAGTAGGTTCAGACAGGAATAATAATAAGGAAAGACTGAAACAATCTGATCAACATTGCATCCAGTTTGGAGGAGTTGGGAATGTCATCACACTCATCCTCTGGAGAGTGTCAACGTCTACACAAAATGTCAGTAGTTGAGCTAGTTGAGATATTTCAGTCTGACCCAAAGTTGTGGACCTGTCGACACTGTCCCTACTTGTTCTTGTTACTGCTCTGTTGTATGGTGATGCCACACCATACATTGAACATCTTAAAGACAGTCGTTAATATCAATCATATCGCATCTGTCCATCCATTTTTAACTGCTTATCCAAAGCGGGGTCGTGGGGGCAGCAATCTGAGCAAAGTATTGTAGACATCCCCGTCCCCAGCAACAGTTTCCAGCTCCTCCTAGGGGATCCTGAGGCCTTCCCATGCCAGACAAGATATGTGATCCCTCCAGTGTGTTCTGGGTCTGCCCCGGGGCCTCTTACCAGGTGGATGTGCCTGGAGCACTTCTAACAGGAGGCGCCCAGGAGGCATCCTGATCAGATGCCCAAACTACCTCAACTGACGGCTTTCAATGTGAAGGGGCAGTGGCTCTACTCCGAGCTCTCTCCGGATGTCCGAGCTCCTTACCCTTTCTCTAAGGCTGAGCCCAGCCACCCTTGGGAGAAAATTCATTTTGGCCATGTAAAAAGTACATTTTCAGTGGGTGTTGGCCTCCACCAGGGTTGTCCCTTGTTTTCAATTCTGTTTGTGACATTCATGGACAGGATCTCAAGGTGCAGCGGGGGGAGGAAGGGGTCCAGTTTGGTGTCCTCAGAATTGCGTCTCCGCTTTTAGCAGATGATGTGGTTCTGTTGGCTTCATCACTCTTTGACCTCCAGCATGCACTGGTGTGGTTTGCAGCCGAGCGTGAAGTTGTTGGGATGAGAGTCCGCACCTCCAAGTCTGAGGCCATGGTTCTCTGCTGGTTCTCTGGGTAGCCACTCTGGGTTGGGAATGAGTTCCTGCCCCAAGCGAAGGAGTTTAAGTATCTCTGGCTGTAATCATATCGCAGTGATGTAATATTAAAATGTTCCTCATCAGCAGAATATGTAGCTATTGAACCAAATCTTGGTCACCTGCTTCCCAGCTTTTAGATTCCTCTGCTCCTAAGCCAGTATTATGCGGCATCAAAGCAAGTGAATGCATCACCTGTTTTGTTGTAAACAGCAAAACTGTGAATCAAACACACAGTGTAGTAGTCATTGTTCGACACAAGCTCTGACACGTGTGTCAAGTGAAACAAGCATCAGTGTGTCAGTATCAAGGTGCCATCACTGAGTCAATTCACTGAACTCCTTTTATAATGAATGTTACATGGGTAGCTGGTCCAAATGTAACAGTGATGAAACACCAAGATGGGGCTGCACAGCCAGGTGTGACATTACGTGCCTCGCTGTGCCAGAGGCAAAGAGAATCGATTGAGAGGCAAAGTGTTACATCAGTCATTACACACAAAGTACAGGGACATCTGTACATCTGTGTGCTACTGCGCTGACATTTTATACAGTGTGACTCCAATTGTAGTGATCACTGAACGACAAAGAGCAATCAAAGCTGCACAATTATTGCATTAGACAAATCTATCCAGCAATTTCACAAATACTTGTACAATATAAATTTTACTGATTACTCGTCCATGTTTCACTCTGATTTTGGCATTCCAAACAAATAATTTCTAATCACAGTGTCACTCTTAGCAAACCTGAACACATCAATGTTTCTGCCTGCTTCCCATTATTAAAATGCATTTTTCAGATTCAGCTTTGGTGCAGATGGTAATACGTGACTCCAGTTGTCCTCAGTAATGGTAGCTACTGATCATTTGCTTGTCCCTTACGGCGAAACAACTGACACAAATGAAGTGATTATGTCAATTTCCAGCAAGGAGAAATCTGCGTGTGTATTCTTGGAGGAACACCTGCACTGTTGTACACACACAATCCTGTTGCCGCTGAGCTGTAGCAGATGTTTGAGCCAGTGCTCGAAGACTGTCCAGATGTCTGCTTCACGCTCGTCTTTATTGGGAGCAAAAAACACAAAGCAGACTGCATGGCACGCACGGACCATTTAGAGACTATTATTGTGAGCAAAATCACATTGAGACCTTCTGTACTTAGCCTAGATTCCTCTCCATGCCCTTCTGTCCCTATTTCTTCACTTAAAGTGGTTTACCGAAGCTGCTTATTCTTTGGCATTATCTCTGTGACAACGAGAGGATAAACATAATTGGATTGCATTTTTTTATTATTGAATTATGGTTCAAGGAAAAGTGACTTTTTAACCCAGAAAAGTGAGCACTTAGCAACTATGCTGTCCTTTCCAGGTCAAATGAGCATAAAGCCCCATTTCTGACACCTCTTGTCTCAAAGGATTTTTGAATTGTAATAACCCTGAGGCTGTTAGATTAATTGCACGTCAGTATGTAACACATCAGGTTTCTGTAATGGCTGGGAATATATGCAGCTTTTGGTCCTAGATATTTTAAGACTGTGACCTCACTGCGTGCAGCCCGTTGCTCTCTGAGGCCTCAGTAGCCATTACAACACGTGACTTGCAGGCACACTTGAAGTCACGACTATTGTTAACAGGAAAGAGGTAAATAATAGTTTTAGCTGAAACCTGTAATATAGCTGCTGACTAATCCATTGCTGTGAGCTAAGATAAATAGCACATAAACAAACAACTTTAATAAAAGCTTAAAATCACACGCGCTGCTGTCTTGCTGTCTTAACGGGCTATTGTTGCAGCTCAGTAATGCAGCACTCTGCTGTCAGTGTGAGTGGTCTTTCTTTATCTGTGAACATCCCATGGGCTTTTACAGTAGGCCAGCCTGTTCTTGTCCTACTTTCCAGCACGCCTGTCCTCCCTCCTTGTTGTCTGTTAAATGTGACGTGCCGGCCCTCCTTTCACCGAGGTATCAGACAGCAAAGCCACTAGCCGTGGAGACAGGGTGGCTTGGTCTGCATCCATCCGTCTTGTTTGCCTCTGTAAAATCCAATTCCCTCCTCTCGTGCAAGCATCCCCAGCGACACTCATCCATCTTTTGCTTCCCATGAATCTGGGCCGTCTGGTCAGGTGCTGCAGAAGCATCATTTGTTTCAGTTAGGTTTTTATCCCTCCAGCCTACTTTCTGCTGTACTCTATTCTCTCTTTTCAAATAGGCAGGCTGCTGGTCTGTAACTCACAAAGGGCCCGGTGACGCTATGTTCAAGGCTAACAATATCACAGGGGCTGGGAGGGAATGAGGTTCAACTTTTTGCCATCAGCGGCTGCTCTAAACCAATAAACAGGATGTTAAATTGAGAATCACTGCCATGGCCAGGTTGTTGGCAGTACCGTCGGCCATATTCCAGACAGCGGTAATAGCATCATTGGTAATGCTATGGGTCTCAACGGGCTGTAATTGAATGTAACTTATTCAGTTACACGTATATATCTATGTCTCCCACTGGGGCTTGGAAAGTGTCTCCTGAGTTTTATCCTGCAATAAAGACGGCAGAGAGTTTAATAACAGTAATGGCAGTTTAATGGCTGCTACCTGCCAGCGTAATTGAAAATTTGAGGTGTCATATTGCGTCTTTGTTTTCATGGCTCAGTGATGGGATTCTAATCACACCTTGTTATGTAGCTGAAAATAAAACTAAATCACAACACACCTCTCTATGGTGATGCTTTTATTGCATAGTCCCATCACAGCATGGGAAATAATCATGTTACCTGTAAGGCCCAGTATACACACACAGCCTGATGTGGACACCAAAATTTAAAACCTAAGGCTTACTTACCATTTCTCACATTGCCATTCAGCAACATTACTGAGAGGCAGAATGGCCACATTGTTCCCATGAGTTAGCTTTGGTTGGTTACAGCAGATGTTGCACAGCTATGCTGTAGTCGCTGACAGGGTAAGCTCAGCTCACGCCTACAGCTACTGCATCTACCATATGGACATGCATTTACTACAGTAGATGCCTGCCTGTTTCTATGTGTGTGTGTTGGTAGACATTAATGTGCAACCTGCCTTTTTGTTAGCCATGCTAGCGGCTCTATGGATGGCAACGTCTGTCTGTGGTTCCACAGCTTTGGTTTCTATAACTATATACATTGTAACTATGGAATGGATTGCCTTGCAATGTTAGAGAGACAGTCATGGTCCTCAGAGGTGATTCCTGTCCTGTAGTGCTCCAATGAGATGATGTTTGATCGCTTTATCGATGGTTTTTATGAAATATCTTGACAACTACTAGATCGATTGCCATGAAATTTCGTACACATTAACATGGTGCCCAGACAATGAAACCAAATAAGTATGGTGATCTTCTGACTGTTCCTGTAGCGCCACCATGGGGTTGACATTTGTGGTTATGTAAAATGGAGTGAAATGCCGAAACCATTGGATGGATTGCCATGAAAGCTGGTTCAGACATTTATGTCACCCACTGAATAAATTGGTATAACTTCCCTAACTTTTCATCAAGTGCCATCATTAGCTAAAAACTTTATGACATTCCCATAAGCCTCAGCTGAACTTTGTGTTTGTTGCTAGTGAGCAAATATTAGCATGCTGTTAGCATTTAGCTCAGAGTAGCACTACAGTATGTGCAGTCCATAGACCAGTGGGTCCCAGCTAGTGGGTCCTGGTCCAAAAGTGGGTCGCGGGTCCATCCTGAATGGACCGCAAGTGATTGCTAAATGTGTCAGATTTTGTACACTAAGCACACTTTATTTTGAAGCACAGTGATTTTCTGGCACACAGTTTATATTTTGAAGTGCTTTTTCCTGCAGCAGAGTGAATGAATAACAGATAGCTACTTGACAGCAAACTAGCTTGATGGCTTGGCCAAAGGCAAGTGTGACACTGAATAGATTAAACTGTGTGGACCTTGAACTAATGACTAAGGAGAAATCTGGACCCCATGGCTGGACCAGTTGGGAACCACAGCCACAGACTGTATGTAAGATGGACAACGCATCTGAAAACCAAAATATTTGGATACAGTCGATGCCATCTTGCACTGGTGATGCCATTTGAAGCCAGAGTCTGCGCAGTAGTGATCTCCACGGCATCAAGTTTCCATTGTTCAGCCAATTGTGTTCAACCTATTGCAAACAGCACCATTGATCTATCACAATGTCATGAGCCCTTTTTAATTTATTAAATAACTAATTAAAACCAAGCTTATTAGAAAAATAGTCACTTGAACAAACATCAACACAACAAAATCTAGATAAAATGACATGCTCCATCTCTGGGAAATTTTTATTGGACGTATACTTTGTCCTTTCATTTTGGCATATGTCATATTTTCTAACATGGAAGGGGCGGGGTTTATGACCCGTACTGCAGCCAGCCAACAGGGGGCAAGCGAGATGTTTTGACTGAAATATTCTTATATACAGTCTAAGGTACAGCCTCACAGAGCCATTAGCATGGCTGTGGACTATTAGATTTGTTCCAGCTAATAAGTGAAATCTGTTGTCACAAATAGGCCTGTCATGATAGCTACTTTTGTTGGATGATATAAAGTCAAAGAAAATATTGTGTTAAATGATATTATTGTGATTTTAAGACCATTGTATGCCACTGATATAATAATAATATAATAGTATCATTATGCAAGTACACCCTTTCAAAGAGCAATAAACTTTCGGTTTGACCAGAAATGACAGCAAAACATGTCTCAGCATATTTTTTTCTGTTCATGTAGCTAAGGCGCTGTTTAAAAAAAACAAACCTTAGGCGTTGCATCAAAGTCTAATAATGGTAAGGAAAGCCCTGCTGGCTAAAATTTTACATTCTTATGTAAACAAACACAGATATAAACACAACAGGCAGTATCAAACAACATAGGGACATGACCTCGTTTATTTTTGCTGACCTCGATAAGTTGATAATGTAATTATCGTGGCAGGCTGAGTTACAAACTGATGTCAGTCATTTCCATATTTGCACTGTATTATATTCCTGTTACAAGAAAGCATTGTAATGTTGCATATCCTTTGTAGTTGGCTGGGATTCAAATGTGTAATCTAGCCGACAGACTCCTGCAACATTTCTGGCAGTAAAGCAAGGACCAGTTGTAGATTCTTGGCATGTCTCTCCTACATGAGACTTCACCTGGAACCTGCTATTTTCACATATGTGAGAGACGGCCAGCGGTCTATTTAGCCAGAACACCAGGCTAGAAGATGTGCTGTTTGTTGGCTAAATTAATGAATCAATAATAGACTTGATGCTATCCTCATTAAACATTGGCAGAGGTTTAAATAAATTCCTGATTAAACACAAATCGACATACAGAGCTACATACAAACACTCACAAAAACACACACAAGCTTCTGAGTCTAAGATGATAATACACTAAATGTAATATATGCTGTCTACATATACACAGACAGACATTATTCACAGTTGTAAATGGAAAATAAAGTGGGCTTTCATTAACATTTTATTTCCTCTCACCACTTTCAATCACATAATTTAAAGTAGGTTCTAAATAATCCGCTATTCCACCACGTAGCGCTCATACACAGAGGTAGCAGAGCAACATTGTGACTGACACTTAAAAGCAGTCTCAAGAAATGTTGTGCAGTCACTGTTTCCATTTAGACTCTGGTCGTGTGTGTGCGCGCAACCATAATTTCCCTCCTCGACTTTTTAACCCTGTGCTATAGCTGCAGGCCCAGAGATATGGACAGGCAGGCAGAGAGAAAGAGGTGTTGTCTGCCCTCAGTGCTTCCTTCTCTGTCCTGTGTGTGTGTGTGTGTTTTCATATATAAGTGCGTGCCCCACGGTGAATGCGTGTGTGTTTGTGTGGCTGTGTGTGTGTATCAGTGTGTATGTTTCTGTGTATTTTTGTGTAATAAAGGTATCCATGCACAAACGCATATGTACAGTATGCTCAGTGTGTGTGTGTGTGTGTGTGTGTGTGTGTGTGTGTGTGTGTGTGCATATTAGCTGAAGGCAGTGCATCTCTCTCTTGAGCCAGGTCCTGCAGAGCTAGCGTGCTGCGTTCACAGTCGGCCTGCATTTTACCAGCAGTCTCCATTTACACCGTCTGCCACTCGACTGTCCTCGACTAAAACATATATGGGTTCTGTGGCTGATAACAGGTACACCCGAGGGCGACACGCTGCAAGAGTTTTGTAATGTCTCATACTTATCGTTCAGGTGTATACAGAATACATCATAGAAGGGAAGGTTCAATATTTCACACAAACAGAGACAGGTACACACGGTGATCAATCCCATCTTACACAGCTGAAAAGGACATTGACTGGTTGGTGTTTTAAGAGTGTGTTAAGTAAACAACTGAGTCATATGTAGTTTATCTTTTACTATACTATATAAGACTCTGTCTTGTAAAAGCAATCCAACTCCTAAACAATAAAAAAAGCTGAAGTGCACTGATTGCACTGAGCGGGAACTTTGGAAAGCTTGAGCATATAAGACCAAGGACTGGTGTTTTAAAACCAATTCATTCTAATTAGGTGGTCTAATTGATTTGGTGGACTAATTGACTGGTGCCTTTTAATTCTGGAAAATAAAAGAAACCAATTTCTCTGGCAACAGCTAGTTTCCCCCCAGAGGTTCTTACAGATCCAAGCCTCTATGTCCAATAATGACATAGGCAGAGAAAGAAGAACTTTGGCCAGTAGCAGATGACTGACTGAGACTATAAGTTTGAGATCATATCATCCTGTATCTGACAGATATCGTATTCTCTCCACATAACGATAAAATAATAATGTCACAGTTGAACTTAGTGCATTTTGAGATTGAATCAATGTGGTCAAATCTAAAGTAAAGTAAAATAATTTAGTAATGCAACAATGTGGTTATAAATATATTTTAAATACTGAAATAAAATTGTTAGAAATATAAATTAAAACCACAGGATAACCACAAACAGTTTGCCAATACCTTAATGTCAGTGTTAATCGAAATTGTATTCTGGCAAGCACTAATCTGTCCATCATATTGACACAGGTTAGAGTCAAGATAAACATGAATGCAAAAAAAATCTGATTAGTAAAGTATATTAAGTATAATAGAATTAATTTCTTGATTCATCTGCGGATGAATAAGACTCCTTGACGAGTTAAACTGTCTAGACCAAAACATAAATTAGATCTTCAGTTACCATATTTCCCCCATTACTTTTTGGCCTTTGGTTGTCAGAAAGCTCAAACATGGTTTATATTAAGGGCAAGGTGGAAATCTCCTCCATGTGCCTGGAGCACTTTCAAAAGCCCCTTTTATGCAGGTATTTCATTCCGTTATGCCGCCTCGTTATTCTGTGTAAAAGGTAAAATCATGGAATAGTGGGACAAAGTTGCCTCGTCTTTAAGCCTGAGGTAGTAGCAGAGCCAAAATGATGCCTGTATAACAGGGACAGTTGGCAGGACAGGATCATGGGCAGCACAGTGTGACATTTTGAAGACATGTTATGTGTGCCACCTACTGCAGCAGGTTTAAGACTTCTGCTAGGAGTTAGCAGCTAACTCAAAGGTGAAGAAGAGCATACGAAAATGTCCACAAACTAGAAAAGCAATGAGTTCTGGGAGCTCCTTACCCTCCGAGCAGAGGGCAAGATTAGCCACCATATAACAGCGATGGTAAATGATTGTTTACACCATGTTAATGCCATTGTTAATGTTTGTAAAGCACTGCTGATGCATATATGTCACACTAGAGGCCGACGCTACTGTGTTACATGTAACGCCCATCATGCCTCTTTGAGCATGCTGTTTGAAATCACACACTGAAGCCGCTGTTGTTTGCTTCTGTGTAAAAATGCAAAGGTGGCATAAAGAAGGGACTTTATAGCAGCCCTAAAGCGGGATCTTTGAGTAATATGGGATACTGTCTGGTGACATGGTATTCAGTATTTATGCACCTGACAAATAAAACTGTTTGGCTGCTGATGTTAGACTTCTCCAACTTTGTGTTCAAACAAGAGACTCTCTTTTCCAACTGTGCGATCTCTTAAATATTGGAACAGTGTGTTTGTTCAACACATTCTCACTCCCACCTCGTTATACAGGGCAGCTTGGTCAGTGGCCCAATGCTTCAAAATATGACACTCTAGGTACACCTTTAGCATCAGTTTTGGACACTCAGGGACAGCATGTCAAAGTCACCAAAACTACTGTAGGTATAGGGGAAAAAGCTATATAGTAAGGTTTAGAAAATATATCATGGTTGGAGTTAAAATAACTTAATTTGTTACATGACGTAAGTGAATAACAAAACGTTTCACACGGGACACAAACAGTGGACTCCTGGATGAAAGTCCTGTGTTTGTTTGACCCATCCACCAGCTCTCCCTCTCACCATGTGCAGACTTTCTCGCTCTTCACATAACTAAGGATGGGCTTACATTGGAGTTCATTAAAAGCCTTGTACATCTCATACAGACGCTAATGGGAGCCTGTGGGTCAGAATCAGGTGCCACTGACCAAGCTGCCCTATTTGACACCCTAGGAATGACGACAGGCTGGTTTGTTTATGTGTGAATTTTTATTTGTTTTTCTGCCTCTGCAGCGGTGGCAGCCATGGCCAGAGGCATCATGTTTTTTAGGTTTTCCGTCTGTCTGTCTGTCCCATTCTAGTGAACGCAGTATCTTGAGAATGCCTTGAATGAATTTGGCACAAACATCCACCAATCATGACAAAATTTCACACAAACCTCTAATAGAATAAAATTCTAAAAGTGACATTTTATATCCAAAAGGTCAAAGGTCAACTTCACAGTGACAACATAATGTTCTTCAAAAACACTTTTCTGGCCATTATTCAATGTCATATCTCAGGAACAGAAGGGGAGACATTTGGTCAGATACTGAATCTGTGACACTAATGCTGGGTGTCCACTTTGAAACTGTGCTGATTGTATAGATCTTCTTTGCTGCCAGGAGGAAGGATGTGTGTGAAGCATCCATGTTTGAGTATGTACTGTAGCTTCTTTGCAGAAACATCCATATCAAATCATTGTCATGGCAACATATGAGTCTGGACAGACATGGATGTAAACTGTAACTGTAATTTGAGCGGTTTGCAGAGGACATAGCCGCGAGGTGGTAGTTATATGTATGTTTGCAAAAATGTCTCTGTTTATTCACATGTTTTGCTGTTTTCTTGTTTTTGTGTTGTATGATGGTGCTAATTGACTTTAACTAAACTGACAGTGACATGGGGAAGCTAGAGAGTGATGAATAGTCGTGCTATTTAATTAGTGCACTTGTTTGAGTCCTGAGTGGGTTGATTCAAGGCCAGATAAAAAGAGAAACAGAGAGACCAATTGATCTTTGTCGAGCACCGACACTACATTCCTTTAGATATAATGGTTTATTTGGAACTTTTGAAACCAAAGTGCAAACTCATGAAAGTTTTAAAGATGGGAGCGAGCAGAAACTTGGCATCCACTGAAAGAGTTTTATTTTCAATGTATTCTTGTGTGTGACTTTTTAGCCCTGAGGACGGCCTGAGCTGGCTGTTTTTCCAGCACTTTCTCTCCCTCCCTCTGTACTCCATCCCCTTGTGGAGGAAGTTCAAAGAATGAATATGAAAAGAGACGATAGTCTGATCTGCTGCGGAGCAGTTCCGTTCTTTCATTGATGTGTGCCCCAAAATCATACAGATTTATCTGTGTTCAAGTTAAAGAACTCTTTAATTTTGCCCAAAAAAAGAGAAAAAATGTCATGATTGTATTGCAAGAAAGTTTGTCTTAAATTATATGCCTTAATTTTTCCAGAGTTACACATTAAAATTTGTTTTGTCACTGTTAAACTAAAATCAATAAATGAGAACTTCTGCCAGCAGGAAGTGCGTATAAATCAGAATCAAATATTAGGTGATTCTTACAGCGTCTGTTGTCAACAGCTGTTTTATACTGTATGAAAACCTTTATGCTTCACTTCACTAGATACAGTAAGATGAAAGCTGAAATATTAAAATTGATGTGGTCACCAAAACAGCGTCATATTTTATAAAAAAAAAATTCTATCATTATTGTACAAATTTAGATTTAAAAAACTGTATTTGTGATGCTGTGTGTTTCTCAAGAAGCGTCTTTTATTTGTTGAGCTTTTGTAGTCAATGTGTCACTGTGATTGGCTCAGATGTGTCAGAGTAGGAATGCATGATATAGCTTTTTTTTCAGCTGATACCAATAACCAATATTTACCTGCTTCTCATGGCTGATACTGATAAGATAACCGATAATTTTTCATTTAAAAAGAAGTTTATAACTTGTAGTTTATGCACATCTGAGAGTAAGAAAGGCAAAGATTTAGTTAGAAATTATGGATGATTTCATATTCAATAGCTCTGAACTATTCAAATTTTCATTCATTTTTTTCTAGTAAAGTAAATAAAAACACTTCCCAAACATTCTCTGTTTTTATGGAGCATTGTGCTTAACAATTTCTTTCAAAAGAGATTTGTAACAGATTGTACACAAGTCATTGAAAAAGAAAGTAAAGTCCCTCCGCCTCCTGTACAGACACACAAAACCACTGCTGTCGGTGTGTGAGCTCTGCACTGGGGTCAATTGGTGAGAGTCCCACCCGCACACTCGGTGTTGGATGTGAGCTGCTGCTGCTGTGTTAGCTCGTGCTCACTGGGCAGACAGTGACCATTTACCAGTGGCAGCGGCTCCAGAGATGATCCTGTCTAACCTCGTTAACAGGCAGCAGGAAGTTTGCTGATCTGGTGGGGAGGTGGGTGGTCGGGGGTTAGACCACAGGTGCAATTGTTTCCACACTGGTTTTAGTCAGCATGCTGCTTGTTTTTCCTCTCCTTCTTGGTGTTTATCTGCAGCTCACAAACCAACTGTAAAGGTGTGCCACCACCTACTGTGTCGAGGTGTAGATGCTGCCCTTGTTTATTCAATTAAAGCAGTCTGGCCGGTCAGCTGCTCAGCTTTAATTTCATTGTTGGAATAATACATAATTATATAAATTGGCCAATAATTGCATGCATCCCTATTTCAGAGCAATGAAACAAGTGATATAGGACTGTCTAAGCGTGTGTCATTAATTGCCACATCCTCTGATCTGTACTCCGCAGCATATGGCCCTTTTGCACTTTGCTGCTGCATCTACATGAACCACAAAAAGCAGGTGGGTGTGCTTGGAGATGCCCACACAGTCATTGCGCCCATGACCTACTGCTTTACACTTGAAGTAGGGCCCAAAGAGTGAAATATTTTGAATATAGTTCATCTGAAATATTTACCATGTTAAGGATTTCTAGACTGCATTCATCAGAATTCCAATGTCACATAAGAGCGGAGAAAAGGGAGACAGTACCACTCACAAATCACTGTGCACAGTGCAGAATCTGTTCACTGAAAGATGAAAAATGCTTTTAAAGAAAGGGACAAAATGTTGTTGTGAATAGCTTTCCAGGACATCAGCAGCAAACTCTGATTGTATCTTGTGACAGTATGATCACCGAACACTCAGAATAGATGTTGTTCTTCATCACAGGGCAGCTCTTTATAAAGCTGCTTCGGCTGATGTTACCAAAACTGTCTTTATTTCAAGATAACGGAAGGATTATTTTTAAAATGAACTTTCATAAGTGAACATAATGTCATATTTTTTGTTGTATATACACATATACATTCACACACCTCTCTCTCTTTCACATTCTCACACACAACTCACAACTTCCATTATTGCAGTGACCACATTTAATCGTGTTGCCATATCCGCTGCCAGCTACTGAGTCATTAGCATAATTATAACATGCAGAGATTTTTGGAATGAGCGTGTGATTCTTTCCAAAAGCGTTGTCACACTGCCTCACTTGTGGGATTCATCTTCAGTCACACTCAAGTTGCCTCCCATCTGCTCACTGAATACTACAAATTGTATAAGTAGGAGACGTTCTCATCCTCATCTTCATGAAATGGCCCAACAGATTTTTAAAGGGCTCTCGTTTCTGTTGGCCTTTTCACTAGCCTCTACCTTCTTAGCTCGATATAGTTTCTTCAACATTTATGCAACTGTGTGCACAATTTACATATTGCACTTAGAGCCTTCTGAATAATCAATGTTTGCTCGATAATGCACCTGGACATAGTGACCTCCAGGCCCTGCAGTAATTGGATTTCATGGTTGAGAAGTGACAACAAGGATTTGTGTGATTATGAGGCGATTACCTCCAGAACTTTGGCTCTAAATCCTGCATTTTGGAATTAGTCCAGAGTAGATACAGGTGGGTCCGTAGGTGGTATTTAAGGAGTCAGATTTGTGTCAATATTGTCAAACAAAACCTCTTGAATATTAAAAAAATAAGAATTTGAGAGAGAATCAAACTCACTGAAGCAAAAACTTATTTTAACATGCAAACAAATTATTTGTTTAATTGTGTAAACTAGCAGTCTTTTCCCTTTTTTAATAATATGTAGTTTGTTTACAGTCTCCTCTGCTTCTTTCTGACTGATCTCCATATTTTGCCCTCACTTTTGGTGTTGTGGTTACACTGCCAGCTCTCTTGTTTGTGCTGCTTGACTTTTTGTTTGCAGTTCTTACACAAACCTCTTGCAGTACGTCCCTATTGGCTTTTGAATTTTTAAGTTACAGCTCAGTTCCCTTGATGTTGTTCAGTGGTTCAGTGCAGAGACATAGATATGTAGATGCCGCATTAGTCTATGGATCATACGTCAACCTCGCCTCCATACTGGACCAGACAGGACTGGTCTACTGACAAATAAAAGTGAACAGGAGAGCAAGTTTTAAAAGGCACAAAATGTTTACATTTCTTAATTGATTTCAATGAGTCTTTTTATATTCAAGGGTTTATGATGTATGTGAATAGGAAAACAAGGTTTGTCTCCAGTTAATGAGAATCTCAATGGACTATAATCTCTGCTAGGCGCTCAAAAGAGGAGTGTGTTAGGCCACCCTGCATTTTGACCAACAACACAGTGATAACCTGGTGAGCTCACCGTGACACAGTTTAGTGACATCAGTGAGGCTGCTATTTTAAAAGATTGTGTTTCACCTGTGTAATATACCAACAGTGCATAGATACACAACATCCAAAGACTTTGGCACACAGCTGACATGCCAACCAAAATGAGGGAGGAGTTTAGTGACCTTTCAGTGTGTTTTAAAATTGATTTAAGCTCTGAATATTGAAAAGAAAAAGTTAGCTTTCTTTTAGCTTTTGGAGTGGAATATTAGTTTTTTATACATTAGACCAGTGGTTCTCAAATGGTGTTCCACTGGTGTGCCGTGATGCAAATCCAGGTGTGCCGTGGGATTTTGTGATAACAACACGTTATTATTTCAATATACAACTGGGCCTATACAAAAAGTTATGAATGAATTTTTAATTGACTGTATAAGTATGTTGTGTGCACCCATTTCTGAATTAAGAGGCAAACTCTGACTAAAAATTTTGATTTAATTTAAAAAACCTTGATGGGGACCCTATTTGTCACTGTTCACGTGAGGTGACACATCACATTATCTTACATTATTTCCCATTTAAATGGATGTGTTATTGTTAATTTTAACAGGTATAAAATGAATCATTTTGTTAAATATTTCATGAGTAATACTTGGTTGTCAATTGTTATTTGATATTAGTAAATAAAAACAAACATTTATGTCGTGATAAGAGTGATAACACACCTTATAGAGGCTAATGTGTACAAATATAAATACAGGTGTGCCTTGAGATTTTGGATTGCTTTCTGGTGTGCCTTGGGCACAAAAAGTTTGAAAACCACTTCATTACACTGTGGACAAACATAAAGAAGCAGGAGCTGCTCAATAGTTTGATGTACGATGTATACAGTAGTCGATCTTGAGTCTACAGGCTTAAGGGGATGTATCTACCTTATATCAGAGTGCCAAAGCAGAACAAGAATCGGTACACCTTCAGGTTCTTTGACCTTTGAGAACAAAACCAACGGGGCTTAACCTGAACAGAATATTGATTTCTTTTTTTTTTTTAAAGCAAAGGATTAAGAAGACAAAAAGTCTAGAGCCATGCCAGCATCTCTGCAAGGCTGTCAAATGTAATGGAAATCCATCCAGTAGTTGTTGAGATATTTTAGTCTGGACCAAAATTTGAATATGTATGAAATGTAAAATGACTCTGCAGGTACAATTTATTGCAAAAAGTTAAATAGGCTGCAATAAGTACATGAAACATAGTGAATGTAATATACAGTAGTGAATTTTACAGTGTTAACATTGTCATCGAACACATCAACACAATGAGATATTCTTAAATCGCTACAACAGACCATAATGACCTCAAAGAGCTCACAATCACATCTTGGAGAAAGTAGGTTTTCCGTCCTTTAAATGTCACCAGGGTGAGTACGACTTGGTTGACGTTACAGGTGTTGAAGGCCTGCTGTTAGCAAAATCAACAACTGAGCAATCTGAAAGTAAAGATTCCCATAACATGTATTCCCAATCTTTATCTATGTTCCTTTATTGAAATATATCGTGCAGAAATGTTGCCTAAATTAAGTTTTTTTTAAACTCTAAACTACGCTTGTTCTGCGTGGAGCCATCTGCTGCGGTAAAAAGTAATCCTCAATCATCAATGCACTCAATTTAGCTACAAAATCCGAAACATTTAATCTAATGTAATTGTTTCTCAATTGAGGCCAATTTCCATCAGTGAGAGAGATTTTCCACAGCCAGTGAACAGACATTTATAATGCATTCCCAAAATGAAGAGCCCAATCAGCGGATCCCTCTGGCCCGATGCCTCAATCTGTTTCCCAATCTCATTTCTAATTTATCTTACTCTGCCCCAACAAACCCGGTGCCGTGAAGTGCAGTTTGACATTAGTCCTTCGAATCTGCAGTGAGCGATGAAGCGGGAGAAGAGGGAGTTTGGCATGAATCCCATGCCCAATTCAATCCCCAAAACTCCATAAAGTGTCCTTCATTTGTCTTCAATTCTAGTTCATCTGTGCTTTGTGGAAGAGCTTAAACGTGCGTAAGTGTCTCTTCTCCCAGGAAGTGGAAGGAATCCTAATGGCTGAGGGAGAGTCAGCTTTACCCATTGACATTCACTATTTTTTTCTCATACATTTGCAGTAATTGGGTGCCTTACTTCCTTTAAAATCATTTCTCTCTGTGTACAATTAATGTGAGCCATATTAATATTAACTAACAGGCAATGTTGGATTGTGTTCTTGTTCTTGTCATTCTCCTTGAAGCCGATATGAGGTGACCTTTAACACTGTTCAGAGGTGTGTGTGTGCGTGTGTGTATGTGTGTTTGAGTGCAGTTTTTCTTGACATTTTATTGCAAAAGGTCACAGCACTTTTGAGTTTTGTGTTTGTTGATTCTGTCCCGAAAATCAAAGCTAACCACAGTGTTGAAACTGTTGTTACAAATTTTACAATGGTTGTGGGTGTCCGGGGCAGAGTGGTGTATTTGGGCCATTTGAGTGGTCTGGCTGAGGAACATGACATTTTATACTGCCTCCACCTCTAAAGCTGGCTGGAGGGCAGCTGGTTCACACTGTAGTATCATGTTATTAAAGCCAACCAAAGGGACAGCCTAACATTTTCGAGCAATCACTGTCTCCTGGTTTCATTTTAGGTTCATGCTGCATTTATATTCGCCAATTTCCTGGTCAGTCAGGTCAGACTTAATCAGGATTTTTCCTTTTGCCTTAATGGTTGCTCTTCTTAAATTTGTAGAATGAACTTTTATATATAAATGAACATCCAATACATTCAGGCTCTTGCCAAAAAAGTTCACATACTGCTGATTAAGCCTATTGCAGCTCTCTGTTTTTTGCAATCTACCGGAGTAATGGTGTCTGGTGTCTGCGGTGACTTTCCTGCACTGGCGCACCAAAGTGAGGCATTTTATGTCAACCAGCCAGAGCTAAAGGTGGCAAGGAGGTGGCGAAGAGACCAAAATGATGAACTGTGAGTATGGTGGAAGTTATGGCAGAGAATCCTTAGACACATCCAAGATACATTTTGGAGTCAGTGCTCTAGTTAAGAATGAAACTTGGAGTTTAGAGAAGGAATTTAAGTCAAAATATTTGCACAGAAAGACTTTAAGAGAGGGCTGATTTGCCTGCAATTAACGTAGCCCAACATCTTATTGGCCAAAGAAAAGTCAACACTTTTGCGTACTATGCACATGTGCATAGTAAAGATAAAGATATCAAACAATGCTTCTTTAAGTGGTTTCAAAATATTTTGGGAACCTTGGACACTACAGCTCTGAATGTTTGAGGCGTATTCACTAGAAAAATGATAGCATTGGTCCTTTGTTCACAGCGCTTAAAACAACCCATTTGGAGTGCGGCATTGATGGCCGAGTCAAAAACGTGTGACTTCGGCACAGATACCACTTTCTGGTTGATTATAATCTTTCCCTTCACCTCATCCAGTTAGTTTTAGTGGCCTAAACCTCACCAAACATTAACCATAGTGGTTGCAGTTTTTTTAAGGCCACACGAATCATTTTTGTAACAGTTATTTGTAAAGGTTTTAGAAGGCACTTGCAAACACTGTCATCCTGCCCATGTGAAGCACCAGATCGAAAAACACTCACGGGGGTAATTTCGGAGGACATGGAGAAACAACCTCATTAGTGGTTTAGGCTGAAGCACTTGATGCACAGGCACCTTTGTTATTTTACTGACTTTTTCCCATAAATATTCAGTGTACTTCAATAATGTAGGTATATTCATCCTCTTCCCCAAGAAAGGTTTTATCAGACAGCTGAGGAGGAGGCTGTAGCTTGTTGATTAATCACAAGTATTGGGGGTTTGATATCCAACTCCTCTCATCCACATGTTAAAGGGAGACACTTGTAAAGTACTTTGTCCTACCAACATTGAATGGCGCAGTATAATTACCATACTATGAATAGTGATGGATCTGCAGAGAGCTGAGGTTGTGTTTGCTCAAGATGAACTGATAAGATCTGTGTGTAGAATTAAAAACACCCTGTACCTGGTGAATATTTATCTTTGTGTCACACGCATTTAAAAACAGGAACATGTTCCTATGTTGATGCCTTCCCTGGCATTGAATGCACTTGAGTAGCTTTGTGTGTTTGCCACCATCACAGATGAATGCCCAAAATATCAAAGAGAATATCCAACAGTTTTCGTGCTGTGTGAGTTGGGTATGTAGAAAGAAAATAAAACAGTGGCATAAAACACTGAACACAGCTGCATTTGAAGAGTAACATCAAGGTTATACCTTTCAACACACTGTATATGTGCGTGCCTGTGAGACCGATGAACAAAGGCGTTTCTAACCGAATTTTCCAGGATGAGAGGAATCCATAATGCAAAATAAGAGCGCTGGGATGCAGTTTGATGTATAACCTCAGAGAGTCTTTCTCCCACAGATTTAAGATGGTGCTTGTCAAAGTATAGGCCTTTTGTAGTCGGCGCTGAGAAGCTTTAGATCCCTCTCTGACGCTGGAAATGATAAGAAGAAAATACCGACAGTGTTTGTAATGTGTTTGATGAGGTTGTAATGTTCACCTAACACAGGCATCAAGAAGTATATGTGGCAAACTCAACACATATAATGACTGTAGATGTCCAAAGGCACACCGTCACACGCGCTCACAGTCTTGTGTCCGAGCCCTGATGGAACTCTTCAGTGTGGACTCCGTAGTGTTATCAGACAGGACACGTGGTGAGTGTGAGAGTGTTTGCAGAGAAAAGCCCTGATCCAACATTGTCATAGCTTCTGTTACACTGCAGGTGTTATAAAAGCGACTGGAATATGGATGAGTGGGAGACCGCCGTGATTGAAATGTGCTAAAGCGAGTCGGTGCCTTTGTACTACCCTCCGAGGTGTGGGAGAAGAGGAAGAGAGAGAGAAAGTAGGGCAGAGAGGAGTAAAGTAGACAACAAGGTGGAGCTTTGCTGGCCTGAGCCCGAACACAAGTTGCCCTCAAGCACTGGCTCTCAATCAGATCATTTTAACCTGACTGCAAAGCCTCATCCTCTGCTCTGTGTGTGTGGGTGTGTCTGTAGCAAGAGATGCTCAGGATTTCTCGTCGGTTAACAAGTAAAGCATGATTGTATGGGTTCGTGAGACACAAAGGCTGACACAGTTTTCCTCATATCTCTTTCAGGAAACCTCCTCCTACTCAGATCGAGGCTTCTGAGAAATGAGCTGCCAATGTAAGTCCTCTGTCTGACCTCAGCACTCAACTGGTAATGTTGCTTTTAAATTAATTAAACCCACATAAAGTTACAATTAAGTACACAAACACTCATGCACGCACAGAGCCGTAGCCTTGGACCCCTAACCTTTAACTGCGTGCTCCACACTAACCGTCAGGGACAGGATTCACCACTGACTCCATTTATTAGGAGCTAATTGCTATTCCCTGCAAACACACTGATGGGACATCAAAGGATGACTCACTGCAGGACGAGCTAGGGAAATTCAAATTTCAAACACAACCCTTCCTTCAGTATTATGCTACAGAGTTGCCACTTCTAGTTTTTAGTTTGTCATCCCCAGCACAGGAAGGCTTAAGGCGCTATCAATAATGGATGAGGATGTGAGACTTTCCAGCGAGTTTCCAGAAGCTTCTGTGCTTGCATTTAAAACCCGGCAGGGCCGGCTCGATGTACACCTGGAAACTGGTGCTGTAGCTTTCAAGCAGTTCTCGAGGCAGTGCAGTCGGTCAGCGCTGCTCACAGTAAAGATAAGAAGCTGCAGCTTTCGGAGAATCGCCGCGGATAAGATGTGAGATTTTAAGAACAAGTGTGCAGGAGTTTGAAAATACATTCACATCCTTCACATATTACCACATTACATATTTGATATGGTGAGTGTGTTACCAAACAGTGTCCTATTTACAGAGCTAGCAGACACAGAGCCACATTAGCATTATCTGGAGTTTGTGACCAGCTGGTGAATATGAGTCCAATATTTACCGTCCCACTGTGTTGGTCTCCATCATCTCAAGGGAAATATCTGACTCTTTTGCAGCTGAAAGCTCCAGTATCTTCACCCAGCCTGTTTTCATTCCCAGGGCATCAAATACAGCTGCTCGGTCAGTGGCTGTTGGCGTCAGATTCCGATGCACAAGGCACCCTTTAGTATCTGTCTGAGCTGCAGGGAGGGAGGGGAGGTGGATGGATCAAACAAACATAGGACTTTGATCTAGGAGACTGGTGTTTGTGACCTTTGTCAAATGCTGAGGTTTTTTTTAAATTACATTATGTAGTTATTTTCACGTGACATACAAATCCCTGCCCTCCATGCTTATTTTAACTAAAAACATGACCTTTTTTCTAAACCTAACCAAGTAGTTTTGCTCCCAAACCCGAAAAAGCTTTGGTGACAAAACCTACATTTCCTGTGAACATAGAAGTTTATTTTGAAAAGACCCTGTGCATGTAACAAGCAGGAATTGAGACACTGTGCCTGAGCATCAAAAAGCAATGCGAGAGCAGTACCTACAGCATCATAAGTGAAGCATAGGGCCACTGACCAAGCTGGCATATTTGACAAACTGGGACCGAGAGTGTTTTGGTTCACCAGCTAGTCACTCAATTTGCCTGTCTGCTGTTACGTGCTGGGCATTTAGCATTCAGTGGGTTTATCAGAACTTTTTCACTGAAAAGAGCTCCCTGCAGTGGGAGCAAATTTAATGAGAGGGGTGAGACTGAACCAAAACAGAAAGGTTGTGGGTTGTAAAACCAAAATAATGACCCGAAAGTAGCTATAACATTATTTTAAACTAAAGACAATAATTATCAGAGTTTGTTACCATAAGCAGCCAAACTGATCCATTATTAATATAAAATTATCGATTAGTACAGCTTTAAAGTTTGTTTTTAACAAATTAAAGGATCTACCAGTGCAGCAGGAATGTTGGTTTCCAATGTAAATCCACTTATTTCAAGTATTTCTTTATTCTAGTGCACCAACCTGCCATTTTCAGACACTCATATCAAGACTTTGTGGAGGAAACAAGCTGCAATATTTCTCCAGCATTGGCATATTTTTTCACTGACCTCAAGAAAATAAGATTTATAGGACTCAACTACAGACAGAAATGACTTGAGAGGATGGAGATTTTTAGTCCTGGTCTAGCATAGTTTTACATTGAAATGATGTAATGATAATGAGAAAGTAGGGGAAACATGATTGCAGTATTTTACAGTTCATTGAACATTGTGTCTCCAGGATTATGTTATGTTTGTTATGTGAATGTGAGTGAATGCTATCTTTGCTCAGGTCTTGCTACTGTAAATATCAGTGAGCACAAGTTGTACTATCCCCAGCCATAAACATGGGGATCCGCCTCTTGAAAGTGGCTTGGGAGGGCTTGTATACCTCATTTTAATGGGTATGTAAAATTGTATACATGGTACTGTACCAGATTCAATTTCAGGATTATACCCACAAACATGAACACTTCTCACATGTGGCCACAGATTCAATTTCATGCCACTGTCCCTCATGCCTTCAGAAAGCTACAGTATACACACAACATTCTATCTGTGTAGTTTCTCTCAAATATTTGCATGCACACCTCTTATATCACACGTACACACATGCACTCTGAGATATGCATTTGCATACAAATGTAGTTTTTGACATTCACACACAGGCACATGTACACCTCAGCAGATGCACACATATTGCCAGTTTTTCTGCAGAAACAGGGGTCCTGCCAGCCGTGTTGCTGTGGTGAGGAGATAACAGGAAGCTCCAATCACGAGACTCCTCTCAATCCTTCCCATAAGGCCCCTGATGGGAGTCTCCCTGGGGTGGGGGATGAGCGGGTGTAGCTGACATCACACTCACAATAGGCCATGCTAGAGGTGTTAGAATTGGATCTGGAGGTTGCATTTGACACCAGCTTTTGTACAGTAGCCGTGCACAAAAGGTGAACCGTGGCTTGATAACAGATTAATCGTGAAACTTTCTCCGTGGCAAATTAATTCCTGCTTTCCTTTTTGGGTCAAAGTGAGACACGTAGCATTTGCCAGGGGACATTCAGATCAATGATAGCTTCGGAGAGGAAAGACAGGAAGCATACGGCCACAATATTGAAACACTACGATCAAAGCTGAGTGCACTCGGTGAATGAGAATGTAGGTAGGTGAGCAGGGCTGCAAAGGACAGATGTGATTGATGCTTTCCTCTCTCCTAGCTGTCTGCACACAAAGAGACTGTGGCAATTCCCCTGAATCACAGTGTACAACTTCTTTTGTGTCTCCACTCCTTCCCTCCTCTCTCGTCTCTACGCACTTGCATTATAAAGTGCTCATTCTGTGCTATTAAAAAGCCTCTTCTGTGTGCAGACAGTGAGAGGCAGGCGTGGAAACATTTTTTGGTCTGACTAGGACAGCGTAGAAGTGCTCTCAATGTCCTTCACATGGAATTTAAACTGGGTATCCTGTCTAAAAAATACAAAATGACTTCATCCCATTTACTGCTGCCTTTAATTTGCTGTACACACGCATTTATATTTTTCTACCTTTTGTTATTTATGACGCCTCAAAAGCAAAGATGAATCGTCGGTTTCCCCCCCGAGATGAGATGCGCTGTTACCTTTGAAATCTGTGTATTTTCAAATGAGTCACTGCAGAGAAAAAAATGTGTTAAATGGATATATTCTGATGTACCAGGATGAAACACACAGCCCACTCACACTGTGAATAGAACATGCAAAAAAAAAAGAAATTGTTAATCACTCCGTGTTACTATGTCAAGGTCAACATCCTCTCTGACTCAAAAGTTCTATCAGCAAAGATCCACATTACCTGCTTCAATGCAGTTAGGTAATGAGTCTCAGTGGTGATATTCAAACCTCAGTGGGAAGGAAACCTCATGAGAGCCAGTTGATTAAGCAGACTCAAGGCCAAAACACGCCGCTGCTGAAAGGTATGTGTCATTACAGCCGCTCCTATTATTTTAAATGCGGCAGTGTCAAGGTGTGTGCCAGCATTTGTGGATGCCCCTCAACACCTAACGCCATTATCCTTTTTCCAGCCTTGCCACGCCTAAAAAAAAACCATGTGTCGAAGAGTGGATGAGGAGAGACAAGTTGTTGAAGTCTGTGTAACAGGTTGAGCTGTACCTGTGTAGTAGGGGAAGAGTGCTACTGTCTCCAGATTGCAGGAGGGCCAAGGATCTGGTCTCGGACCCCCAGTGCGATTAAAGCCAAGGCTTACCTGAAAGGGGTGGGGCCTAGTGTGTGTTACCTCTGCACCTGTGTTTACATGCAGTAACACATAGCCATTTCCCTTGATCTCTTCCCTGACAGTTGTAGGAATAAGTCTCAAGAATCTCAAGAATCACATCATAAACAACAGCTCAAAGTTTGAATAAAGCCAACAAGGGATTCATCCCACTAGTGGAACGATGCAGACCTAATAAAAAGAAAACATTAGAATCAAAGCTATCGTCAGTGAATCACGTTCAATATAAAAGAAGAATAAAATGAAAAAGAATTATGGTTTCTCCTCCTCTTCTCACAAGCACTAGTCAACCACACCAGCCAGCATTTTAGGGTACAACCACCGCAATTGCAGTAAACCAGGCTGTGCACTCATACAGCTGCTTGAAGACATTTTCTCTGCTCGTTCGCAGCAGGTGCTCTGCACACCGTTGCATCAACACTACGGCCTCTTCTCTACTCTCTTTGCTCCCACTCAGTTTCCATGAACTTTTTCCAGCACCTTACTGGCTGTGGGCTTAAACCTGCCCTCAGCCATGAGCTTGTGGAATGAATATAAAAGAGGAATGAAAATGTCTTTTTAATGTCCTTCATCACTTATTCTATCTATCTATAAAGCCAGTGGCAAAAAAAGATATTGCCTGGCGAGTCATAGCTCTGGAGATAGGCTCTTCAGGTGAGAAATCAACTTTAATTAGTCAGTGCAGGATTTTAAGCTTATGCAGAGATGGTAGAAGTACAGATCTTTTAGATAAAGTAGTGGAAACTGTGTCTGGTCTTATGTTGATGTGCTGCAACTTGATACTGCCTATTGGCTCTAGGGGCGGCACTTGATGTGCCTCATATTATACACAGCGGCGTGTGTGTTTTCAGCTATATAATGTGGTATAACAGCCTCTTAATTTATAAATCACACCTTGGAGCAATACAAAAGAACAATAGACCTTTATTTAATTGTTTGCGGCCTCTACATTAACAATTCTTTTGTTATAAATTCAACTATTGTTGTAAAATCCCAGCCTTGGGGCAGTGTGTCAAGCTCATAATTGATGACAGGACTCATGTTATTCGTACATATGACAATATTGTACTCACATAATGGCCAGGTAGCTTTGCAGCCAACGGTTCTTTGACAATCAAGAGCCCTGCTTTGTTTTAAAGAGACATTACAATTTTACAATTGTTAGAGAAGAAAGAAGGAAGGATGACGAGGCGTTCATCAACAATGGCTTTATTGTAGTTTCCACCACAAAACAAGAAACATGGCCTCCTAATGAGGTTTAACAGTAGCCCTGAGCTTATCTAGACACTGACTTCTGTCGACTATCATCAGTCTTTGCTGCCTGCCGTCTTCACCGTGACACCCCAAGAGAGCTGCTTCCCTCCGCACACACCGAAGCACATCATGAAGTACACGTCACAGGTTACCCACAAGGCCAGTGCCCTTAAAGGGGAAAACGTGTGAGCCAGTATCACAGTGCATCCCCAGGGAATGAGTTACAAGTGCCACCAGCACAAGGCTGTTTAATGTCAGAATGTCAAATTATAGTCTGACTATAGAAACTGAGAGATTTTTTTTAGGTTTTACATGGCATTATAAATGATACTGAACCAAATAACACCAATTAAAGTATTTTATAGTGTGTGTAAAGGCTGTTTGGTGAATACTACAGACACAGTATTAATGCTGCAGGACCAGGGACTCTGGATTAGTGCATGTAAACATGGTGCATGATGTGATTTTTAGCCATTTAGCCTCCCCAGTGTGACTCTAAAGATGGAAGTGTCAGCCTCCATGTTGCAGAAATATTTTCTGCCCATATATAGTTGTTGTAAAGTATGTTGCATTGACGTCACATGTACTGTGATATATCCACGTGACTTTGGCCGACAGCTATATAGTCCGAGGGCTGTAGCTCACATCTCCTAAATGTCAGTGCTCTATGTGATATAAAACCATATATGTGTACCACGCCTGCCTGTCCTGCTGGCTTTATGACCGTTGTCATGGCAACAGCTCATCTTTGTACCGTTGATAGGTTGACAGACGGCCATTAGGGTATTATTGTGACGTCATGTGGGGATTGTGAGGCATGAATGCAGGGTTGACCCACTTGGCATCCAGTGGGGACCCCATCCACACTCCTCCAACCCACCCCCCTGTCATTTGATCACCCTTCACATCTTAACAGGAAGTGACTTTTCACCTTTTCCTTTCACAGCAGGACGTTTCATTGCGCTGCTGCTTCCTCTGTTGGGGTGGGGGTGGGGGTCAAGGTTGTGTGGATGTGCTAGACCGAACCGTGGCTATTGTGTGTCAGGCCAAGGGCATTTCGAAGTGAGTGAGGTTTAAGGCTTATCCCGGTGGGATTTATAGCTGTGCTGTGGTTGTTCATAACAGGCTGTGGGTGACTGCTCATAGCTCAAACACATGCAATGCAGCAACTCACAGACAGCACAGGACGTCACTGAGCTGTAGCTTAGGAACAAGATTTGGGAGCTTTCATTAAAGCTTCAGGTCTTACAAAAGTCTACTCAAGATAAAAAAAAACATCAAACCTCTTATAACCCCTTCATTTAACTTCGTCTTGTACCCTGGAAGTCAACCTCAGTTTTGGTTGTGCAAAAACATGAAAGACTGAATTCTGCTCTGAACTTCAAATATTAATACTCATTGATGTTATCTATGTTGTTTGCCATAACATATAATTAAAGAGAGACAGCTCTAATTTGGTGTGATAGTTTGATATCAAAGAACAGCTGAGGTTTATGGTTAAAGTTTTACAGCATGTGGTGCCTTCAGTGTAATAGATAATGTCAGGATCTTTTAGCCTTTGAAGTGAATCCTTACTGTGTGTGTGTGTGTGTGTGTGTGTGTGTGTGTGTGTGTGTGTGTGTGTGTGTGTGTGTGTGTGAGTGTTTGAATGGTGTCTGTGCATTCATAAAATTATGCCAGTGTCTGTGTGTGTGCATGCATATGCGCACATCTCTGTGTCTCTTTGCATTAGTCCTTGTGATTTGCCCTGAATCTAGAGATAGAGGCCACAGCTGCAGCCCACAACCCTCTTCCTCCCGCTGTGCTTCACTGTGTGCAGGACTCAGCGAGAGACACCCATCTCTGTGTCATTCCCAAATATAAAAATATACTCTCGAATAAAGTAGCGTCAGGCCATGTCTGGTCACCATGTCTCTAGCCTGAAATTGGGTTCAGATTGCTTGTATTACGAGGTTAGCGTTGGATCCTCTCCAATGTGGTGCTAGTTCAAGAAGTTAACCCACGACTCTTGGTCCCCGCAGATTAAATACTTCAAGTACCATGAAATGAAAAATACAGTTTACCAGTTTTAATCATGTGTCCCTGTGTTAATTAATCATTTGCTCTTGATATATGCCAAATATATGGCAAAAAAATCAGTATCTGTCGGTTTCAAATGTTGGATGACTCATCCAGCACTCAGGGGCATTTACAAAAGTTTATCCAATCACATGAGACTTTGAGTGACTAGCTAGCTACACTGCCATATAAAACAGCACTTCTCCATTTGTGGGTTGTAGTTGCTAACAGAGTAATGATAATGATAATGATAAACTTAATTTACATAGTACCTTTCATGCAAGAAATGCAGCACATAGTGCTTTATGATAAAAGCATATAAAGCACTTAGAGCTTCACATGAAAATAGACATAATGAACTTAAAACAGACAAACAAGGCAATTCAATATAACGGATTAACGGATTCAACAACTGACCTATCACTAAGCCCGTCCCTTTGAAATAGTCTGTCAAGCTGTCACAGTAAACATGGAGCCCACACTGTAACTACCTGCTCTCCCTCAAGAAATATTATCATATATTTAGAGAAAGGAAATAGTGATTCCAGAGAGAAGCAGACAGAGAAGACAAACATAGTTAGAAACTAAAGCCGAACTATAGGCTACAGATCACAGTGTAAAACTGAACCACCACATCACTGCTGATTGTGACAGAAGACAATCAAACCAGCTGTGTGGCATCGCAGTGTGTGCGGATGACCGGTGCTTGGCTTCACCCCCGTGCTGCTGCCAGCACCCACACCCCCGCCGCCAGACGGGCAGGGATCTCCAGGTGAAGTCAAACAATGTTCATGTGTGCACAGTACGATGACACACAGCTGGTTGAATATCAGCAAGGTTGCCCTGCTTCCCTTCACTGGTTCCTGTACAGCAGAGTCGATCTTTGTTTCACTGTTATGATCTTTAAAAAGCAAAAGCAGCATGTGTATACATTCAGTAGGCTATATCTTCAGTAGCTAGCTAGCTAACCCTACACTTTTCAGGGTTTGATTTTGGTTTTGGAACAGGGAAGAAACGTATATCTTCTTCCAACCTCTCCAGGTAACGAGTATCATTAATACACGACGTGCCCCAGGCACAACTTTTAGCTCCAAATCCACAAAACCAGCCTGAAAATGAAGGAAATGTGCAATGACTGCATTGGAGTCAATGGAGCACAGTTGTGTTGTTGTTGGACCCTGGTCTGAGTCGGCCCAATGCTACGTTATGATTGGCCAGTCTGAATCCGGAGTGGGACTTAGCAAAGAGTCCGCTGTCACGTAAAAGTGGTGGTAATTTGAAATCCTATTATGGAAATGTCATAAAGTATTTCTCCTTGTGTCACCTGTTAGGCCTCTGACGTCAGCAACAATCAGAGCCTATCATTTCCAGCAGGCACAGACTCACCAACAGGTATTGATTAACCGAAGTAAGTGTCTTTCGGCTTACCCCAGAATGTATTCTCAAGAGTAATGTGTGTGCCGGTTACAGCCCAGAGCTGCCCCAGAATCTGCCACCCAGCTGTGGCACTGTGGATCAAGTAATATGGAAAGATATGGGAAGAGCTGTGTGTTTGGATATCAGAGCAGAACCTTTGTTTTTATGTCCAAAACAATGCGGCGAAGGTCTGATTCATTCATCTTTCCATTGTCTTCTTCCTTATCTACCACCAAGGGAGGTGTGTGTGGAGCCAACAGTCCGCTCGGCAGCAGACTCCGCTGTAGCTCTCTGTACGGTGCTAAACTGTAAGCCTTGTAGAAATTAAAGGTAAAAGACAAAATCCTCATTTTGTGCAAAGGTGCATTCCAAAGTTCAGCTGAAGCTAATATAAGGTTTCAACAGTCTGAATTTGCCAAATCAAGTGGGTATCTTTAAAAGTTACAGTCTTTTTAGTACAAAATTCCCTCTTTGTGTCACTACACTATCTCTCCTCCGGCTCAGCAAGAAAACACTGCATGTGAGGAAACACAAAGAGGGAATTTTGTTCTGAGAAGACAGTGACTTTAAGATACCCACTTGATTTGAGTGTCTTAGACTGCTGAAGCCTCATATTAGCTTCTACTGAACTTTAAAATGTATTTGTGCTGGATTTTGTCCCCCGTCTCACTCCGTCTTACATTGGAGTCACGCTATAAAGGGATCATTTTATGGCCAGCATGAAAAGGAGAAATAAGTCCAATGAAAAATAACTCTTTCAGCGTCCATATGGGCATGTGATTATTTTTATGAAGACAGACTTGAAAATATGTAAATCTATCCTTTAAAGTTGTACTGCTTTTGAAATTATTCCGAATGTTGAGAGGCTCTTTGAAAATGTAGTTATGGGATAGCCATGAATGGTTAAGAAAGATGGAGGTTGTTCAGAAGCAGTGTATTCACAAGTCCTTTTAAATCAGGGGTGTAAAACTCATTTTAGTTCATAGACCATGCATACCCTAATTTGACCTCAAGTGGGTTGGACCGGTAAAACGTTGCATAAAAAGTCTTCAAACCAAAACACCTCCAAATGTCTCCCCTCTCTTTAGTGTAAAGATACACACACACATCAGTCAGTCTGCTCACTGTCATTACATGTGCATTTTTAAATACATTTCTGTTCCTGTGTAGTAATCCTGGCGTCACCACAACAAACTAAAGTGGAAGCTACTGAGGAAGCAGGTTAAGTTATCCCCTGCCTTACCAACCATTTACAGATCTAAAGTTTTGGCAGTGCCTTAGCAATAGTGTTCTACCTGTAATGTCTCAAGTAGGGCTTCTCCAACTAAGATTTTTCCTAGTTGACCAATAGTTGTCATTTAGGGCCAGTGTCGTTCACTGATCGCCCGCATGTTTACAATATTAATTTAATTATTAAAGTATATAATTTGGGCGGGGAAACACAATGGTTTGAGTTCAAGGTGTGAGAAAGAATAGTATCAGTAACATTGTTAACACTGTGCTACATTACAGAGAAATACAAAACCGTACTAATGAACCTTCATTAATATAGGCCTATATTGTATCTACAAGTGCACGTCACACACTGAGCGAGCAAAGCAGTAATGATTGTGCTAAGTGGCTAATGGGCATGTAGCTACTTACATGTTTCAGATGATAGGTCATGTTTGTAGACGACAAATGAGTTTACATATCACCTTGGGTTCGTCCTTCACCTTCTCAAAATGATCCCACACTTTGGATTTCCTGCCCGACATGTTATTAACTAGCCTGTGTAATAACCGCAGGTATCAGCCCTGTTAATTAATGTTACTACTGTCTGACTGCTGACCGTGGCCCTTTCCTGTGTCTGTCCTTTCAAATTAAATTCCTTAAATCCACATTCCTAAATTCAACCAATGAAATATTGTCGACTAATGACCTCTCTGGTCGACTAACATTTGGTGGACTATTAGGGGGCAGCACTAGTTTTAAGCCAGAAGTCTGATACATATTATTTTCTATTGAAGCTGCGGATTGACAATATTTTGCACAACTTCATTACTATAAGGTGTGTAGGGTCAGCCAGCGGGCCTGATGGGACCCTTTGCTGGGCCGGTTCTGGCCCACAGGCCGTGTATTTGACTACCCTGGTCTAAATGGTGTGCTGGGTGATGTTTACACACAGTTGCCTTCACACCTGCAGGTAGACTGTCCCAACAGATCCACAAAGGGACATCAACAAGGTCATAGGGGTGGGAGTGGGTGATACATGTTGGAACATGGCCAGTGATAACGGCTGCCACACAGATGAGACGTAAAGGTCAAAAGAGTAGGCTACATTTTATATCATCATATGGCTTTAGAATGATTTCACTTTCCCTTGTTTTATTTCTTAAGTGTTCTGTAGCTTTGGTTTATACAGATTCATTGTTTTGGGTTAATTTGTAACCCTTTGAATCCAAACCATGCTGCAAACACTTGGAAAGTGCGTCAGTGTTTATTTATTGTGTGGATCATAAAATAAATTGAGATATAACTCAACGTTAAATTAACACGTTTTTACACAAATATGAAAGACATAATTGTTTCCCACTGCCAGCACATCAAGGACAAGTCGGATTTAAATGCTTTTATATATTTATTTCAACACTTGAATTCAAAGTTGACGCACAGATTTAGCTGTGTGATCCTTGAGCCCTCACAACCAATTAACACCTGTTGAATTGTTTTTGAAATACTGACTATGTATCTGAGCACGCCATTGATGTGTAGATATGATGTTGAGAATCAGCTGGGTTTTTGACATTTGTGTATTTACAGACCTGAGTCGTATAAAAATGTGACATTTTATTGACCTCTTGTCTCCTCACTTGCTCCCCTCCAGGCAGATTAGAGGTCAGGAACAGTGACAGAATAGCAACTATAAAACTGTGCTTACAGTTCAGAGCCTTGGCATCACTTCAGAGACAAAAGATTCTCTTCAATACGCAGCCTTGAAGTCTCTAAACACTGCAAACATCAAGACTAAAAATTCATAAACACTCTGTACACTGTAACAGCGGGGAAGAACTGCTTTCTTAAATGTAAAACACTCGTGAGATCTCCAGGTGGCACGTTCAGCTCCTAAATGTATTCCCTGCTTTTTTGTACGAGGATTTCCTCATCTGGGAAAAAAAAAAAACAAAAACGGTAACAACATCACCCCACACCTGTTCAATGTACTAACTTCACACACAGGAATAGTTTTGAGGACATGGAAAGTTCCATCGCCATCATAAGCAGCAAAGTGGTGCCACTGTCTTTCACTGACTTCCTTTCTGGCTCACAGTCTTCAGAGATGGGCTAAAATGAGTGGGTCATCTATCACAACAGAGGGGAGAGTGGTAAATTTATAGCCGTGAAAATAGGCCAGAGCACAGCACTGATGGAATAGATAGAGTGTAATTAGGACAAGGTTAGCCTGCTGCACACGCACGCATGCATGCGCACACATACGCACTATTAACTATTTATTACGTGACACACATACATGCAAGTGAGTGTTTGTGTGTCTTCCCTCGCAAACACTCAGAGGCATTCAGTGACTGACAAATTATTCAATTAGCTCTCACTTGAACAGGGCCTCGTAACTTAAAACAAGGCAAAAAATATTCAAATCTTTCAAGCAGTCATGGGCAATTATTATATTGCACACGCATATGCCTCACATATTCACACTAATTTACACCCTCACACCTTTTCCGGGGATAAACAAATGCATCCAACACTCTGCTATCTGACACACATCTCCTCCTCCAGTATCATCTGATTACATCTCCTCAGCTGAAATCGTGGTTTGTTTTCTTCATATATTCCAAAAACTGTCTCGACATTAACCTCTTTCGCTCTCCCTCCTCCGTGCTATGTTTCTCCCTATTTGCTGATTTTTGTCTCTCATCTTCCTCTGTGTCATTATAGTCCTTCACCTTCTCCCCAGTGCACAGTTTACAACACATTTACTCATTTTCACACCTCCTCAGTCCCTTCAGATTGCTTTCATTTTCACTGCCGTCAAAACCCACACCTTTCTCCCCACAGCTTTCCCCCCGCTTCCTGCTGTCCCTTCCTCCTCACCAGCAGCCTGTACGCATTCTCCTCCCCTTGTTACATGTAACACACACTGCCTTCAGACACACACACACACACACACACACACACACACACACACAGACACACACAGAGCTGCCCCCTGTCTTCCAGGGCAGTGCTGTAAGCCTACGGAGCAGATGGGCTCAGCGCTGACTGACTGAGCTGTGCTCTGACAAACTGCCTCTCTGTACAGCGTTTGCTCAGATGAGGGGATGATGTCCTTTGCACGGTCTCTAATCTAAATCTGGCTGCCCACAGACTTGCCAATCTAGAAACTGGCAACCGGTTGAAAAATCTGGAAACTCAAGGGCTACAACACAGACAACCCAGTGACGTTTTGATACAGTATGTAGCAGTCAGTTTTACTGCCTCCCTCCAGGGTGGCGAAGCTTGGGTCTGTGAATGAAAATATTGGGTATAAAAATTGTCACCTTGACTCAGAGTGAATAGTCAGTTTGTTCCTGGAACTACTTCCTGGGAATTACTTGGAGTAAATATTGTTGGAATTAAAATGGGAGAAATCTTCATGTAGTTTTATTCATTGTTAATGATTAGACGTTTATAGAAGGTGATTCAAGGGAAGCCTGACTGAGTACAGACTGACAGGTACCCAATAAGGTTTAAATAGTTGGGGTTTTTGAAGATCAAAAATTGATCCCAGTATTATTTATATTTTATTTTGTACTTGTACTTTTTTTTTTTTTTTATTCCATTCAGCCATTTTTATCCCAAATCATTCACCCCTCTGTACCAGTGCTGTAGTATTTTTGACGAATTAGCAGTGGAGGAAAGTAGCTACTTGACTCACGTGCTAAGTAGGCACTTTTTAAACTGCACATTTCAGAGGGAAATATATGTTCAGCTTCACTACATTTATGTGACAGCCACAGTAACAAGTTACTTTCCAATTAAGACTTTACATATTTTTGGTGGGAATTTTACCCTGTAAACTTGCCTCATTGCTGTTCAAGGTCCAAACAGTATATTTAATGTACATTATTTCACAAAAAAAGCAAAAATTATTCAAAGATGACAACAAGTTTTTGCAGTAGAACATTAGCTTATACCATGATGCATCAGTACATGATAATGACTAATAAAAGACAAGCACCATTTTTCTCTTGAACAAGTGCTTTTAGTTTTAGATTTAAACTGCATCTTGCTGATAAAACTTTTAGTCATGGGGGGTTTTAAATGAAGGACTTTTACTGGAATGGAGTATTGTACCTTAATGTAAAACTTGTTTTTTAACATTAAAGGAATAATTCTCCCACAAAATGATCATATGTATATCAGTCAGTCAACCCCAACTTTATGAAACTCCAAAAATGGAAAAAAAAAATCTTGATGAATTGGAGGAAAAGAGGGCTGTGTTAAACTATAGCAAAACTAAATCAAAACATCCCTTTGCAAACTCACAAATAACTCTTGCAGTGTAATCCAATCTCATTTATCCAGTCGTATGCTCAGTACTACCCAAACATGTGCATTTTTTGCTAAAACCTTACTATTAAAACACTAATGCATATGAGCAGCACCTGGGCAGATGCATGTGTTTGAACTCTGCTTGTGTATTAAACAGAGCAGAGCTCAAATGCACATGCTTGCCTCGGTGTGCTACTTGTCCCTGCATGGGACTGTTTATGCGTAGGTGTCTGAAATAATAAGGTTTTAGTTAAATGCATGTGTTTGGGAAGTACTGAGCATACGACTGGATACATGAGACTTAGATTTTACTGTGAGAGTTTGTAAACGGATGTTTTGATGTAGTTTAATCCCTTTTAATCCAATTCAGTAATTCAAGGTAACACACAGTTATTCATTGACATACAAATGACTCCTTTGTGGATGAAGTATTCCTTTAAGCAAAAGAAAAAAGTCAGTGCTGAAATATGCTGTAACTCCCTGATTTATGAGCATCATCAGAAAAGACACTGAGTGCTTCAGAGACAATGCAGCTTCAGGTATGGCTCTGGACTTCTTTGCTTTTACTCATTATTTAAACATTACCCGACATCATCCCTACAGACTTTTTCCTCACATCTCCAGTGCTGTCTGTCACTCTGTGACTGACAAATAATTCTGTAAAACTCTGACTTGAAGTAGTAAATCTCCACAACATCCCCACATGCTGCATGGACACATCAGGGACTGATGGAACTTGACAGAAACACAGTCCAGCTTGTATTGAGTGTGATCGCCCTCTTCTGGTTAGCAGTATGAACTGCCTGTGGCGGCTGAGAGAATGAGTAAGGTCATGAATTGGACACGGTGCCAAACGCCCCTTTTCCCACTGGAGGAGCAGATGGCAGCTCCCCAGTGCACAAGGCAGGGAGATGCTACCACCAGACGCTCTAAGCAGGGTGTAAAAACACACACAAACACAGACACATTAACGTTCTTGTGTACGCTATTCTCTATGAGCACTGTACACACAGAGTGAGACGCGCACACACTTGTCTGTCCAGCGCCGTGTAATGAATGCAGAAGCTTGACCTGAATTATTTCTTCTCTGAGGGTCAGCATGTCTCTTGACCCCTGTTATTATACTCTGCAGTGATACTGTGGCAGGTTTGTGTCAGAACTACTGACATCAGTGGTCGTATATGATGCATAAATATTAGCTGCCAGGCTTGATATTCACATTTGCCCTGCATAATAAAAACAACGTCACCTGCAACAACTTCCAGGTATTTTTAGGCCCTGTCTTCTGCAAATGGATATTTTTCCCCCTCTCTGTCCACGTGATCTAATTTTACTTCATATCTCCGTCCACACTGAAACGCAAAAACTACTTCAAATGTTTATCGGCGTTAGCCGTCTTCAGCAGCCTCCCCTCGTCCCACACCCGTCGCACCCGAGTGCGATTGCTGTGTTCACACCTGCCCAAACGATCCACACTTAGGGGGCAAACACACTTGAGTTCGACTGAACCAAACCCTAAGTTTAAAGTAATTATTAGACCGAGGAGGCTGCTGTTTCTAGTCTGCTCATTACACAAAGCAACAATAGGCATGCATGAATTGAGGAGATGACGGCATTGTTTCTCAAACGCTCCTTTTTTGTGTCCACGCAGATAAACAATTACTGGAGTTTTGAAAAATCTGCATCTGAGAGGGCATTTTTAAAAATATGCGTTTTAGTAATTTAAAACTCTGTTAGCGTGGGGATGAGAGGCAGAAACAAAGAGAAAAATATCTGTTATAAAATGATCTGTATACATGCAGACGGGGCCTGAGTCATCCTGGTGAGCTCAAGCTGCCACATTATCCAATATTTTTATGGAGAGGACGTTTGAATCTAAACTTTTTGAAAAAGCTGCTGTCTGTCAGCCCAGTATTGGACCTTGCAAGTTTTCCATTATTTGACTGACGAGTGACTTTAGCTTAGGCTTTGAAAGAACATAATACTGTTACAATAAAGCACCATGTAAGTTTGCTTCTATAACACACACTGTCTGTGAAAATATGAACACCCTACATTTTAATATTGTGTGTTAAATATCCAACAATGTCCTGGAGTTTCATTATAGGTAGAATTAGAAAAAATAAGTCTTCATACTGTATGAATAACTTCATTAATGTTTTAACAGGATTTGAGGGCACATTTGGGCACTATGACAAAATCACTGAGTATGCCTTTAAGGGCCTATGAATCAGCATTTTAATTAGCTCATAATCAGTGCTTCATTAAAGCCAGTGCACTGAAATGGTCAACCACTTAATGATATAGAAAATGACGATTATAAGGCGAGTCTACAGTATGTTTTCTGCCCCATATAACTGTAATTACAGTGATTGAGATCAGAACAAAGTCACATATATTTCTCTTTCTTCCTTATTTATGTTTTCTCACAGTTATTGAGCTTTAACTAAAAAAAGCTGACATTTTGTAACTGTGCTAAAGTGTTCAAAACTTTTGACTGGCAGTTTACAGTTTACAATCCTGCCTTCATTAATAATGCGACTATCGCTGTCATTCCGAGGCGTGCTGGTTGACACATTGAGGAGGGTATGCTAAGCTCAGCTGAGTGGCGTGTCACGACGGGATGTGAGGCAGTTAGCTAATGTGGTGTAAAAGGATTTAGAGGATTTGACCCTATCAGCAGAGATGGCACTCAGAGAGGCTCTGTTAATGACACTAAATGAGTCTGTGCCTGCAGCATGCTAATAATGGTGGGCATGAAAGCCAGGCTTATAATTTATGAGGAGATTTTTTTCTGCAAATAGCTAATTGCTAGAAGTGTGTTGAAGTAGTGTGTGTGTGTGCGCGCGCATAAGGTAAGGTAACACACAATACATTTCCGGGCCTTCTCACAATCAACTCTCATTGTGTTGTGAATTAGGTGTAATCATGAGCCGCTTTTCAGTTTCCCATCACTTATTGTCTGTCTGTCTGTCAGTACACTGCAACATGCAATTATCTCATTTCCCGCAGGTTTCTAGCTCTACGAAGGTGAGCACTGAGATTTAAAGCAAACATCCTTGCTTGTGACATGTTTACAAATCAGCGTATTTTGTAGATTCAAATGTCTCTCTCACAGGTGTACAAAGCAGACTTCTTTTAGATAGGGCCAGGCTGATTTATGGCAATTTTGGGACCTGCAGACTGGTTTCAAATTTGATTTTAAACTTGTAGAAAGCCATTAACTGAAAGGTTGACAGTTAAAATAACTTGCTTCCAAAGGGAAAACAAATGAGCGATACATTCCTCTGCCCTCATTAGTAGTTTCTGTTGTTTTGTAGCTCCTCTTTTTGCTCCTATTTTTGCAGCAGGAGCAAATGCAATAGAAGTACGGGGCCAGAATCAAAGTGGTGAAGTCATGGTTAGATGGCTGGCTGATTAGGCTGACAGCCCACAGGGCACACCAGTACAAGTCTGCAGTTGTGCAAAGCAGCTGTAAATGTATAAATGTAAAGCATAGTTGGCCTGCCTAGCTGAGTTCCTGTAGATAAATTAAGAATAAATGTACCGTGCTGAGGATGAGATTGAGTTTTTAACCACTTTATTAGTTTTCTTCACATCTGCTGGAACTCTGCAGGGACTGTAATGTCAAGATACGTCATTTGTCTTTTTTTCCTGCCCAGTCTAAATCTTATATCCTGCATGCTGCAAACATTCACTACAACTACTGTTTATCAATCCCGGAGAGGAATTTGCCAGAAACCTGTGATACAACTATGTTACTTATCCAGTGAATTGTGTATTAGACATTTGAGTTATGAGAGCTGGTTTAAACATGTCACTCACCTGCAACCTCTAAGACTAATACTAAATGACAAATGGATTCAGTAAACATTTGTGATTGCTAAGACAAGCAATAATGGACCCAAAATTCTTCCTGTACAACCGTAATCTTTTAAACTGCATTCACTTAACAACACCAGCAGAGATAAGGAAGCAGCATGCACATTGTTGAGTTTTGAATAGACTTTCAAAAATGGTATCTGCCTTGGCAGGCAGGGCTCCTTCAGGAATGATAAAAAGAAATCGCACTCTTTACAGATAGTCGCTATACTTCACTTATTCATACGTTCCTCAAAAACCGGAGCGCAGAAAAGGGAAAGGTGTTCTACTGGCTTGAAATCTAAGTGTGATCAAGAGCAGACCAGCTCACACTGATTGAATGGCAGCTCTCTGGCATTCTTCTACACATTTCCTGTTGCTGATTATTCCACACTGGATAAGAAGCCAGTCATGAATATACCTGTCAATGCCTAAACACCATAAAGGTCTCTATCACCTTCTCTTTCATCATCTATCATTTTCCATGCATAAAGTACCATCATCGCTGCCTTGCCAGGCAGGGCCTTGGCGCAGCTTGACTAGTAGGACAAGGAGGTGTAGCTGCCAACTCCTGCAACCCGCCCACCCCCCCTCTGGTCAAATCCTCTTTACTGGTTTCACTATGACAGTCTGCCCGCCATCCTTGGCTCGCCATGCAAAGACAGGACAGGAGCTCGGTGACGAGTGCCAGGGAAACCCACTGGAGGTGGGAAGAGGAGAGAGACGGAAGAGTGGAGGAAGAGAGAGAAAGAGAAACAGATGGAATAATGGGCAGAGAAAGAGTGCTACAAGCTGATAGAGAGGGTTCTCCCTGAGATTTGGTGGTTCTGTATCACAACTAACCTGTAGGACATACTGAGAGGCAGCAGCAGGCCTATTCTTTAGACTTTTTAAGATGTTTTTTTTTTGTTCATTTTTTTATGATTCAGTATCAAATACCACACCAACACAAAGTTTAATTTGTTGATTGTTGCACATGAATGGAAATGTTTGTGTTGCGTGAATTAATGTTCTTCTAATCTCCTTTTTCAAAATGAGATTAGACTGAAAAGAGGAGATATTTGTTTACTGACTGCTGGCATGTACTGCAGCCCCACATAGCTGTGGAGGTGTATGGAGTTACAGATGACTGCCAGCAATTGTTTTTCTTCCCGTAATGTATGCCCTGGCCCACTGGCTACAGCTCGTCATTGTTCCACACGTTGTTTTTCCATCCACTTCCAGCATTTCAACACAGATGTTCGCTGTGGGAGGCAATGGAAAGCTGGCTCATTCGTTGCACAGTATTTCCCTCACAGCCCTACAGCTAGCCTGTTTGTAGCCTGGTTTGGCACATAAGTAGGCGTGTTTGTGTGGCTGAGCTGATAGGCGCTGTTGAGTTTGAATGTGTATGTCTGTGTTTGTGTTTGTACAGTACCGTATTAACCAGTTTTAAACCTTTTCTCTTTCTCTTGTCTCTCTGTCTTGTTTGTCTCTGTTCTCTAGGAATCACCTACAAGGTCAGCAGTCATCTCTTCTTGGCCTGGGGGTCTTCTAGAGGGTTGGACCTCCTCGCCACCATGAAAGGGTTGGGGACCAATCGTAACAGACACCTGTCTGACTCCTGTGAACCTTCCCCTGGCCATGCAGAGGCCCTCTACTCTCAGAAGACCAGCACTCTCCCACGCAGCCCTTACCTGCTGAGCCCCACAATGGACCACTATGGCACCATGGACCCCCACCTCTATCCTTCATCCAACCCAGGCTCCCTTCCGCCAGAATGCTTGCTGCCCCTCAACAACCAGTTGTCCAACAGCAGCACCTTCCCCAGGATTAACTACAACTCCTACGACCAATCTGACTTCTCCCCACCTGGAGACAGCATCGGGGGGATAAGCACAGGGACCATGGGCACGTCTATGTCAATGGGCATGGGAACAGGTATGGGCATGGCAGGACTGAGTGCACGAACCCCTATGATTACAAGTGGCTCAGCAACTATATCGCATCACATGACCAAGAACCAGGCACCATCCAGTCTGCTTGAGTTTGATAAGCAGCTACCTGGAGGTCGTGACGGATTCAGCACGTTGCAGTTTCATCGAACGTCTGCTGCTGCTGCCGCCGCCAAACAGCGCACAGACAGTCCTGGTCGCATCCGCTACATGCTGCACTCGGTGCAGAAGCTCTTTGCGAAGTCCCAGTCACTGGAGAGCCACAACATGAAAGGTGTCAATGGACGCTCCACTGGCAGTGGCGGAGGCTCATCTAGCACTGAAGACGGAGGGAAGCAGAATCGCAGATCCAAAAGTAAAGATAGGGGTACAAAATCAGAGGCGACTGCAAAGCGACGACCACGCTCCAACATGTCAGGTTACTGGAGCTCAGACGATTTGGACAGCAGCGATTTGAGCAGCTACCATAACACCATGGCCATGATGACTCTGGGGCGTCCAACTGGCCATGACAGCCAGGGGGGGCAGAGCAGATACATCCACAGTGGCTACAACACTATCAGCTCCTCCAAAAGCAGCCATGACATGAAGTATCAGACACTTACTGGGCCGGGGGGTGGAGGAGGTGGTGGATTAGGTGGAGTGGGAAGAATGGTAGTTAATGATAGTGAGTATATGAAAGGAGGGTCCTGGTCCACACTGACCATGGGCCAGCCGAGACAGGTAATCCAGAAGGGCTCAGCTACTCTGGACAGGTCTATGCTCAAGTCCAAATCCTGCCAACCTGAACTAACCTGCAACTACCTGCAAGTTGGACGAAGGGTGAGTACGCCTGATGTGAGTGTAGTTCTTGACAAAAGTTTAATTTACAGAGATTTTATCTTTACAGACACCCTTTCCATGTATAGGTTTAAAATTTTATTGTATCTTTGAGCTGTGAAACAGTAATAAAGGGGTGAAATTGATTGTTAAATAACTAAAGAGACATTTTATCCTCTGTCTGCAGGGTGATTGGAGTAGCACATTAGGCCGCAGCGGGGGTGCCAATGAAATCCCATGTCGGCGGATGCGCAGTGGTAGCTACGTAAAGGCCATGGGAGACATGGAAGACAGTGACGATTCAGAGGGAAGCCCCAAACCCTCGCCAAAAACTGCCGCTCGTCGCCAGAGCTACCTCAGGGCTACGCAGCAGTCTCTGAGCGACCAGCTACCCCCTCGCAAGTAAGACAACAGACTCAGACACAGAGCTGTGCTTTGTTATGCAGTGCATGTTAGAATTCAAGAGCGAGGGACAGAACCTCATGTTAGGGGTTCAATCCATGATTCAGATGTCAGCCAAAGAAGCCACATGACTAAAATTCAAACATCAGATTGCAACCTGCTGTCAGCCAGAGACGAACATTAGACAATCATGAATCTGAGGTATTAATGTTTTCTGACACTGTTAAAAGTTACCTCGGTAGGTTTTTAAGAACAACTATAACACAAGCTTTTATTTTCAGCCATGACTAGTTGAGAAACAAACAGCTGTTTCATTTTTAATGTGCAACTGAAAGCTACAGTTGGTAACTTTTATGAAAATAGCAGTGTCCTTGTTGTTGAAACTGACACTATATTCCAAAAGAAATACATGAGACAGAGACTATGAAATAAACTGTGTTCCTGCCCCTCTTTCCGCTGCTTCTAATAGCATTAATTAGAATGAACTGAAAACAACCTATTAGAGCAGAAGAGTCTCTAACGCAGTTGTAAATAAGAAAGTCTGTCACCCAACTTCCATGTTTGAAACTGCAGCTAGAGCAAACATTCTCATATTACAGCTAAACAGTACACTAAAATATGTTTCTAAAAACATTTGAGACGAGAAATATGCAATGCAGTAACAGAATCTTGATTCATATTTGACCAGCACTGCCTAGCTTGACAGTTTGACCACAGTTTATGAGCCGTTTATGTGTGGAAAGGCCATTAGAAGTGCCTAGAGTAGGCAGAGGAATATGTTTTTTATAAAAGTTACCAAGCACAGCTTTAATGGCCTCAGATATATACTGTATGTGAATCAACTTCGATTAAAAGATACTGTTTGTGTGTTTAAAAATGGGTGGCTGTAAAAAGTGTTGATTTTCAGAGGCCACCCAGACACTCCTAAGAACCTACAGCCATAAATATTGATTGGTACGACTACTCAACAATCAAAAGAAACTAAATAAACCACTCTTTTCTGGGTGTATAGGAAGGAAACTACCACACCCAGCCTCACCATGACTGTATGCAGGAAAGCACTAATGCATACAGCATGCACACAAGTACACACAGTCCACGCTGAGCTTACTCGCGCATAGAATTAAGTGGTGTCAGGCTCCCTGTTGTCCGCCACATGCCAGCCCTACTACCACACCTCAGCTGTGAGATACCTTCCTACTGTTGGATCCACAAAGCATCCACAGGCTAGGTAGAGACAACATTAGTTTAGTTTACATAATATGAGACTGACTTTGGTTTTCACTCAACCAGTAAATCACCACAAATCAGCCTCATCTCTCTGACTGACTGGCATCGCGCCTCGCTTGTCTTTAAATTACATGCTTTCTGAAGCAGACATATTGCACAATATGTGATGCAGGCACAGTGGGACATAGCTGAGTTGACTGTGCCTTTTCATAAAATGACAGAAAAGACATTCATATTCTTTCATTTGTATCTAAAGCAATGTTAAGCAAGACAGAACTGTCATGTTTTGTAAAGTCTACTCAGATTTCAGAGCTCAAAGTGTTTTGCACATCTGCAGAGGAACAATCATAATGCCCTGAGGTGGTAAAAAGTTTTGGCCCACAGTAACATCTGTTTCTAAGTTTCTATCTGAGGTGACTGTCAGCAGGGATTTGCTCAAGAAACTTATGAAATTTTAATGATTTATATATTTTGCGTTTTGCTGCAGACTTGCTTTGCTTTGACATTCTCTACTGTATTTTATATGTTTTTAGAGTTTTGTGATATTATAATCAACTTTTGATATTCACCAAGGTAGCTCCAGGATGGAGAGTCTCAAGACAACGTTGGTGGCAATACCTTCTGTGAAGCAGCTCTTGTTTTTGTTGGGTTGGAACGTCAAAATATCAGTGCCACACTGTATGACACTTTAACAGGGGGCATATTTTTGGTTTGATAAGAGATGGAGTGTTGATGTTAGACTCCTTTCAACCGAAACAAGAGGGTATCATCCTGAGAAACCTGCCATACACACCTTCACATAAATAAAAGATTTTAAATCCCTTTAAAGTCTATGCTTGGAAAGTTAAGGATTTATTCTTCCCTAAAGTGTGCCTGAATGACTAACCCTACTCCCCCTGCCAATCCCTGACCATCCAACCCCACCCTCTTCCGGTCTGCTCCACCCTGATTGGCGTGAGCAGCAGAACCCTGGATTACACCTTGTTGCAGGGGGAGCTGGATGCCCTGTGGTCTCCACTCCACAGTGTGTCCTCTCTGCACCAGCTGGGCAGGTCAATGAGCAGGTCAGTGATAGGTCTGTAAGCCATGTCTCAGGAGCGTGGTGCAAAACTCTTTTGTCTGATTGGATCATTAACAATCATCGACTTTGCACTGCCCCCCTCAGACGCCTGTTAAGTCAGTGGCAACTCCAAATGCCAAATTCATGCCCTGCTGCCAACAACTGCCAACCTCCCTTAAGCTTGTAAATACCATCTGCCCGGTGCTTTTAGGTGAAAAGTAGCTGAGTTTGACACTATTCAAATGGGGGAATGAAGGGGACATCTGTGGCCTTAAACCATGGCATGACACCTGTCATGTTACTATCACTGTGTGCCAACAAAGAATATGTAAAAATATGACTTCAGAGCTGCTGTTTGAATAAACTTAAATCTGTTCTTTGTCTTTGGCACCATGATGGCACAGAGAGCTGTGTACACGCATCGCCTGACATCACTGGCTTTGCATGCTCAGATGCTACAATGATTGATGCCAAAATTAGTTGAGAGTCGAGATGTGGATTTTTCATGAATGAAAGTGGAAATGAAAGGGGTTACTTGAATAACAACCTTATCCTCCTTTTATCTCTCTTTCAATTACTGGTTTTGCTGATCATCCATTTTCTCCCCAATCTACGTTTCCCTTCTGCCTCCCTGTCATGTATATTAAAGGGATAGTTTAGATTTTTTTAAAGGGGGGTTGTGTGAGGTACTTATTCATCATCAGTTCACAGTAGATGGCAGCAGGCACGCTACCAGTTTGAAGAAGCAGAAAGGAGTAGCAGCATAGAGGCTAAGCAATGTCCTGCTGTGGATGGGGGTGGAAGCAGTGTGTCTTTAGTGTTCTAAAGGGTCTGTTCGGATTCACCATACAAATCATACAATAACACAAATAAACTAACTAATCGAGGCAGCAGTAGACCAGCAACTCCTGTGGTCTGTGAGGTAAAATTACTGTTTTTGTCAATGGAGTCTGGTGGATTTGAAGAGAACATACATAGATGGGTGTAACAACTTTAGTTCCCCATCAGAACTGTCTGACGACAAGGTGAAGAGGTGAAAATATTCTAAATTTAGCGTAAACTTAAACTGATATGGATTTTAGGTGGCTGGATTTTAGACCTTACTTATCTTCCGTGGCAATACTCCATCCTGTTTCTCCAAACTGGAGGTTTGCTGAGCGCCGTCTATTGTAGGTAATACACTGACTATAAATAAGTATCTCACTCAGCCCTACCCTGAAAAATCTGACCTATCCCTTTAACATGAACTGTTCATCCATCTTTTCCCTGAAAACATCCTCATGAACTCCTGACCTTTCCTTTAATTCCTCCTTATATTTCATATCCTTAACACAATTTTTGTATCTTGTTTTTCCTCTCATCTTGCTCCTCTTTCTAGCTGTCTTCCATCTCTCAGAGAGCTCTCCAATAATCGCAGCCTGGACAACCTAGACTGCATTGGGGGTACAGTCTCGTCCTTGCCACACTGGGATGATGATGACTTCAGCCAGGCCTGCAGCACCTTGGGCAGACGTAGCTGCTTGGCACAGGTCAGTGCTTGGCTGGACAGTGATCGCATTAAATGTGAACTGTTGGAGGCCAGATGATGAATCTGTTTCTGTCTGTCTGTCTTTGTCTCTTTTTCCCGTATTAGCTCAGATGATATTTTTGTAATGAGTTAAGAATACATTTGTTCTTGCTTGAAATGAACATGACTTAGCTCTAAGCAAACTCTCTACTTTCAAATCACCAGTCAGTTTCAAAGAGCCCTTTGTCTGCCTTGAGCTACTAACACTCATTTCCGTGGTATAATTTGCATTTTCACAGACACAGCTTGAATGGCAGTAATAAAATGAGCTTCCTGTGAACAAAAAATCTCTATTTTCCAAATGTATCTCATATTAATGTTATGAACTTAAGAACCAAATGAATGACATTGGTAGTTTTAAGTCTAATTTATCTACTTACATAAGAGCTATTAGCCTCCCACTGACAAGGTCACGAAGATGATGAACAGCTATGCAGAGTGGCTCTGATCTTTCTCAATGAACTAGTCAAATGAGGCAGTGCAGGCTATTAGTACAGGATTTACACCCAATCTCTTGACAGGTCACTACATTACAACAAATGTGTCCAATATGGGAATTTATTGCTTTAATTTGCATGCACAGCAGCATACCCAACACATTTAATATGCATTATAATTTAGACTTGTTGAGGTCAAGTTGTATAATTTGAAACATTTTCTAAAACAAAATTAATTCAGAACAAGGGGCTGAATTAGAACAAGTGGAAAACGCCTTTAACCAACATTTAACATGACTCCAAGATGTGTGTAGGTGTATTAATTCTCTGCGTCGTTTTCTTTTGCGCTGCCTCTCTTGCGCTCACCCCCTTATATGCTTCTGTTACCAGTCAGTGGACCATCAAAATAACTCTGCCACAAACACATTTTTGACTCCTATTCAGGCTGTTTCTGTCAATCAACAACACATGAAACCCATCGTCTGCGAGGCGGATTCTTACTCTTCAAAAGAAGTATAAGACAGAGCACGCAGCTGTTGTATAAACCAAACTAGAAAACTTTTCAAAGGGATGGCTCTCGCCTTGGCATTTTTTTCATTTCTGTAAATTGACAGTTTTCACACAGCTGGACATGTAAGAAGTGTCAAAAAAGAAAATGCATTTTACAGATGAAATGACAGCCCATCCAGAAACCCAGCATGAAGGGAAGCAAGAGGAGTAACACTAGTGTCACTGGGGTTGACAATAGATTAAAAAATAATAATAATGGACGGAGCCACTGCAATGTCACCCCTGGTTTGTGGACTCCCGTTTTGAAACCTCAAGTTTGGTATTTTGGCCATCTTGAATCTTTAGGTGGCGATAGGGAGTAGTGAATGGGTGGATCTGACTCATTTGCTGCATTCAGGTGCTCCTCGGATCCCGGGTAGGAAAGTAGCCTTTTCAAGTTTTGTGTGTTCATGAGCATCAAGTCGTAATGTGGAAACAACATGGACGCTACAAACAAAGACGTGTTGTATTTTATTGCTCAGAGCATTTAAACAGCACGAGAAAAAGGGAAAGACGATTGGTTGCTCTGTATAAACAAATGCAGATCAAAACCTTGTGTTGGGTGCTGGTGGAGAAGGGGAAACAACAGGAAGGCAATCCAGGCACCCTGAAAAAATATAGGAAAACGAGGAAGGAAATATTAAATAGCCTTTACTGTAGTGGCGAAATCATTAAAGGGGTCAATATGTTTCAACTACTGCAGGGAAAGCCCTGACAAAAAGACCTGCAGTGGTTGAAACATGTCGGCTCTTAATGATTTAGTCACTACAATAGAAGCTTTTTGATATTTCCTTCCTCATTTTACTGTATTTTTTGGAATTGCTTTCCTGTCGATCAACACATTGATAACAGTTTGAAGCTTTGTAGTTGATAAAAGTTTATTACCATCAACCAAACATTAACTTTTGTCAGCCAAGTTTCTAAATATATGATGTCAACTTGTTGTCATGACTTGAGGGGGGCATTTGCGTGAATTTTCTCAGTTCGGGAATTCATTTTTCCGATTACTGCATCACCACATGAATACAGGGATAGACTGTTGTGATGCCTCACAGACAGCCTGCCGCTTAAAGCCTTATATGGTATTGTAACATGGGGGATCTGTCTAACATGGGGGGACTGACTCACTTTTGGAGCCAGCCTCAAGTGGCATTTAGAGGAACTGCAGTTTTTAGCATTTTCGCATTGGCTTTATTCTTCAGCCGGGACACTGCTGCTTGGGGTTGAAGAGCACTGCTCTGCATTACTTTGCACTAATTCTACATATTGTACCTGATTGCCAAACACTACAACTTTTGACCCTTTTGGTGCCGTTTTATTGCAACCCACTGGATGTGTCTCACAAATGGAGAATGCCCTTTACAGAAGCAGCTGTGCAGTTAGTGGTCACCTGTCAGCGCTGGGAGCAGCAGCTGTGATCAGAATGAATCCACTCATGCTGTGCTCTTCTCCTTGCTACAGTACTGCCACTGCCTTTGCTAATCTTGCCCTTTGCTTCCTCCAGCTACGGGACCTGGAAATGAGTCATCACTATGAGGACCGCAGCTCCGAGTCCACATACAGAGATTCCCGTTCCCACTCTCAGGACAACCCAGAGCCTCCAGACTTGCCCATGCCAACATGCTTCCGATCCCGCAGCCACAGCTACCTGAGAGCCATCCAGGCTGGCTGTTCCCAAGATGACGACACAGCATCCATGGACTCAGGCTGCTCACCGCCTCCGATTGACACCACTGTTCGCACCTACAGCACCAGCACTGGTGAGTCACTGGCTAAAAAACAGATGATAAATTCGCTGGGGATGAATTTATTTGACTTCATAAACCATATGAAGTGGAAAAAATGGACGAGTCTTACCATGATGCAGTGAGAGCTGAATGCTTTTATTAGTAACATACACAATATGTATGGAGCATGTCTCCTAAACGTTGATGATTTTTTTGTAGTTGTAACCCCTTTTCTGAGCAACTCAGAGTCATGGTCCAAATTCTTGCTTTGATTTGTTTTTCCATAACATTACCTTAAAATGCTCTTTGTAGCCTTGGTCCTCCACTAGTCCTCCAACATGCACACACCAGCATTTTTCGGCTCAAATGCAGCCTCTTTTGCCCACGCTAGACGACCTTCCTACACAGTGGAAGACATGGAAAGAACAGTTTGGCTCTTACCTGATAGCCACAGGCTTGGACAAAGCTCCAAAGGAGAAACAGCTTGCAATTTTTCTTCAGCGTTTGGGGACAGACAGACAGCGCATCCTACCTGCACACACAGGTAACAAATTAAAACCAGCCCATCTACCCTAAAAACAATGTTATCAATTCACCACTTCAGGGACGTCAAAAGAAAAAAAAACTAAAATGCACTATCAAAAAGTACCACCATAGGCCAGTAGAGCTTTGGTGATTATAGAAATTATTAAATAGGGTTCCCACGGGCAAGGAAAACCTGGAAAAGTCGTGGCACATCACAGTCTCTTTTCCAGGCCTGGAAAAGTCATGCAATAAGTAAAAAATAGTAGTTTCTGTAGCTGCTGATGTAACATAGCTCTAATGTGTGCTGATGCATAACAATGTTTTGTTTACCATTACGTACTCTTTAAAAAAAATTCTCCCTGTGTTCGTTTGAATCCAAAATATTAAGATAATGCCGGGCAAGTGGGGCAAGAAAAATAATGTTGTGACAGCGTTATTTAACATGTTTCCATACTAATGGCCCACATCTACTTTTAAACTGTACTGCATTTTTGAGATGGAGCAATTGACATGGGTAGCCTGGGGCATTCAGTTGTCCCTGCTTCTATTTATCTGGTCATTGGTGCATTGTTTATCAGACTTGAACCCAGAAATTAGTTTGTAATCAAATGCATTATTAACACAATGATAGTACAATCAGCTCCATTTTCCTCATGTTTGAAAGCCAGTGCCATTTTTATGAAACAAATTACAGCTATTGACTGTGCCCATAGTTTAAAGCAGGTGAAGTGAATATGAACATAACCAACTATTAGAGATTCAAAAAGGTTGCAGTTTAATTTTCCTGCAATATTTAACATCTGGAGTAATGTATACAGTTGTGTATGGTATATGTTGTGAATGGTCATGGAAATTTTATTATGGGTCCTTGAAGAGTCATGGAAAGTTTTAAAGTTCTGTCCATGAAAATGTGTGGGGACCCTGTTCACAGCACATCACACATCAGGCAAAGACACTCAGTGCTAGTTGTTGACATGGCTGTTGACCTTGTTATTACTACCATAGAGTATCCACCATGTGGCGCTCTTTCCCATTCGTCTTCTTAATAGACCTCAGAGCATGTGCTGCCTTCATGTCAGTGGAATTTTTCAGTTTCTACTCTTGTATTGCTGATAGTCTGAATTTCCTGTCTTGTGCTCCAAAACATCATATTTTGACAACTGGTAGTGGCTGTTTTTCTGCAAGGAAACTATAAATACACTTTTATAGTTTCATTGTTTTTTTTATGGGAAGTTTAAACAAGTTGTGTTGCACATGAAGCCTATATTTGCTTTCCCTTTTGTCACACTTGTACGTCTGCACCAGATTCATTTTTCTTTGAACTGTTCTGGTGATTTTATTTTATGCTGTGCAATAGTAACTCTGCAGTTAGATGATTAATTGTGGCTGATATCATACAGAATATAACTTTTTTGCATAACGCAATTAAACCGTGTCCCTCCCTCAAAATAACTACTACAATATCCACGTTGTTATTCAGCAGCCTATCAAAAGCATCTTAAGGTGCGCCGAAATCATAGCCTGCTATCAGACAAAATTGCCAATTTTTCTCGGGTATCTAAAAATCACTTTTATGTGCAATCATCAAAGTGTCAAACTGTGGAGGTTGAGTTTTCCGAGTCGCCCCTGGAGGCATCAGCAGACACGCCACCACGCCTCCCTCGGGCTGTCAGACACAAACAAAGGCAACCAGAGCCGGCTTCTCTCCTCCACAGCCTCCAGAGTCCGGTTACAGCTGCCCGGAAAATTATTTAACTCTTAAGGCAGGACTCCACTTTGCTGTATATTTGTCTCCGGCTGACAGCAGGGTGAGTATCATAACCGGTATAACCTTAATAGCTGTCAGTTTTTATGTTACTAACGTTAGTAGTTCAGCTCGTTTGGTGACTGGACGCTTTTTACAGCTGACCAGAGAAACTTGTAAGGTAAGTTACTTTAACGGCAGCTACTTTACTTTCACGTTCACCGTATGAGCAGCCGGTATCTGAGAGTAAAGTACACAAAAGCCACGTTTTACACTGTGTGGGTGAGAGGCTGGCATTATATTCAACTTAGTATAAACTTCAGCAGGTGCTGAGCATTACAAGTGTTAAAGGGGAACACACCACCTAAATGAGGAAGTCCTGTGTATTATTTCTACGGCATGATAAAGTTTAATTAATATTGTGAACATGAGCTGCTCTGTCAATGCCAGAAACCAGAGATGTAAGTCTCAAACTTGTGATGTCATAGAGTATAAAGCAGGGGTGTCAAACTCATTTTAGTTCATGGGACACATACAACCCAGTTTGATCTCAGATGGGCTGGACCAGTAAAACCATAACAATAACCTATATGTGCCATCAGCTCCAGTATTTTCCTTTTGTGTGTGTGTGTGTAAAGAATCACAAGTACATTCTGTAGACATTCATCCATTTACAAAACATGAACAGCCTGAGATGATGTCAGAAAAATAAGTGCAGTTTCACACTACATCTCAGTTTCTCCATATTCAGTCAGTCTACGTCTCATGTGCATTTAACCATACATTTCCTGATACAGATTCTTCTGGACTGAAGCTGCTGATTGACAATATTTGGCACAATGTTCAATATCTTTAAACATGGTCACAGTGACTATTCACTGTTGTATCAGAGGACTGTATCCTGGTCAGGGTGGAAAAGCCTCTGAAGCAGAATTTTACATGAAGTAGGCAACACATTGTTTAAATTGCTCCTGACATCTGGCACCTCTTAGTGTAGTCATCTAGTGGGCCGGACTGGACCCTTTGGTGGGCCGGTTCTGGCCCACAGGCTGTATGTTTGACACCACCGGTATACAGTCTGGAGCTGCTCCATAGACAATAATTGGGAGCCTGATTTTGTGGACCCACCTCATGTCGGTTTTCTTTTTACACCCAAATAAGCTTCATTCTATTGTAGTGTTCTCAGTGCAAAAACAGAAAATATATCCATATACTCAGAATATTCCTTTAGGTGCACTCAGTGCCATCTATAACATCTTCCCAATTTATTGTCTACGGAGCAGCCCCAGACTCTGTATCTCATGACACCACACATTTTAAGGTACAGCACTCTAGATTTTGGATTTGAGAGACTTGTTCTTGTTTACTAATATTTTTGGACTACCTTAGCCTGTAGGAATTACACGTATGACTTTTTAATCTGGCATAGCGCCCCTTTAGCTACATAATTCTTCTTGACTCCCTCTGCTCAAGTTATCCTCTGTCGTTCTGTCTTATCTTGGTAAGAACATTAGCTTTCAGCGCTGAGTTAACATTTAAATATGCTCATTTGCTTCCCCTCTGTAACTAAACTTAGAGGGAATGGCTGATTTTTCTGACATGTTCAATTAAAGAAGTATTTGGTAAATGAAGAGTCAGCCGCAAACAAATTTAGATCATTAAGCAAAGCTAAAACCGTGTGTGGGAAATTAGGAGAGTCAGTCTCCAAGCTCTGAGAGGGATATCTGATGGTCTGTCTGTCTCCACAACTTGCCTCCATGATTGAAATGATTCATAATATGTCATAGTTCCATTGTTGTTGTTTGAAGCACTCTTTACTATATTAATTATTGAGTATTCCCCACCATGTGTTCAGTACAAAGTGCTCTGCCGCTCATGGCTGTGATGCTCCACCACGGGAGTCAGGATAAGTGGGATTGTTAAAACTGTATGAAGTTATATGTAGTTGTTTGAATGGCCCTATAGCTGCCTACGCTTCATAAAAGCTGCTTCTTTTTGGTTGTTGAAATGGAAAATTGGCCTTCACAGAGGATTATTTGAGGGCTGCCCCACTTTGGTCCTGTGTATTGCAACATGGATTAAATCCCATTTTGAGGTCACATTTAATATAATGGCTGCGCAGTTCTGAAGCTGTGCTGCTGTTGAAAGCATTTAATGTGATAATTCATTGGAATAATGGCTTTGGTGACAGTGGCACGGTGATGGTTTCAGGCAAGGTTGTCTTTGTCTTGTGGCTGTTAATTGATTAAACAATAGAGATGGGTCATCTGGCAGGCAGTAGGCTACTTGGCAAGCGATTTTTAACAGTTAAATAGAGCATCACAATCCACCCTTTGTCTTTCATTGTTCCAGCTCCTTGTCCAGCTCCAACTGACTACAGAACAGAACCACCTCAACAATCAGCTTAAAATGTACATTAGTACTGGTGAATAGTTCAACAGGCTTAATAACACTTGAGAAAGCAGAACAGAAACTGTCATCCTGAGTGTCTTATCTGCCCCACAGTTAGTGAGATTGTTTGACCATCCTTAGAGTGGATTACATAATGAAGATAGGAGGCAGATTTGATCACGGTTCGTCAGAGAAATGATGCATTCTGTAATGTGCCCAATGAGGGAATAAATCCATTCAAATTAACAAACATGAACAAATGAGACCCAAGTCTGTTCACTGACACTGAATTATGGCTGAATGCCCTTATTTACTTTATTTATATGTCATCTTTGTGTCTCAGTTTACCATTTTGCAACATTCCTATAGAAACTATGTGGGCAAATCTTTAAGCAAAATGTTTTTTAAACCCACTCTTTTGCTACCGACTGTGATGTCATTATGGGAACTGTGGTTGGTTAATTATTTCTCCACAGTCGTCTCATGTCAAGACAGTAAAATGCAATTAACTGTGTGGGTTCTGGCACATAAAGGTTGACCAAAGTTTCCTTTTTTGTGGTTTTTATTTCAGTTTGTGAGTGTTTAGTCAAGATATGATCTTTTAGTATGCAGTAAATTGCTTACGCTGGTGAGAGGGTAAGTGGAAAACAGTCATGGGGTCGCTGGAAAGTGTTTTTCAGCCACTGTAGCGTCATGCAGCTAATTGTTTTTCAGCCTTGAAAATTACATCTTGAACCAGGGCTCGCAGTGGACAACAGCACCACTGTCCAGATGGCATGAAAACAGCAGTGCTCAGTGCCCACTCCAGATTCCACTCAAACATTTTGGCACAAAGCGTCTGCTTGTCTCTGTTGTTAAATTCTCTGCTGTACAGCAACCGGTCACTTCTACTGAGCAGCTCCTGTATGCAAATTCAGCTACAGCGTTTGGCACCATGTCCTTTGTTACAGCTCATTTCTGTGGCACTGATGAGTGTTTAGGTTAAGGAAAGGCATTGTCAGCACTGGATCTATTGCCAGTAACTTGCACATATTCAATGTGTAATGCTTGTGCAGCTGTGTATGTTTGTGTGGCTGAGTTCTGTCAAATAAGCATATAAAAGAAATTGGCTGAGTTCGAGCATGTGCCGCTTGCTGTCCATCTGTCTGTGGGAACTTTGGGTGGGTGCATGCATTTTCTGGCTTTTAACATGCATTTATCAGGAATCAGTTTTCTACACTATAATCTTTTTGCTTCACTACAAAATTCTGTTTTTACAGTCTTCATTCTTTAGTTTTGGCAAATGATTTTATCACCAGTTTCTCTCCACTTTGACTGGTGAGATTTGGGATGTGGCAAAACCAGTAGGTAACAGCCATAATACAGTATGAACAGTAGACAGTGTGGTTAAAGTCCAAACTTGTTTGAAACCTGTCTGATCACGTATGTGGTTGTCCTGTGCACACAGTTTTTAAGCTGTGTCAAGTAGTATCACTGAATCCCCATATCTCTGCGATGAGGTATAGGGGGGCTGCAAGTATCTGATAACAATATATCTACCTATAATCATTTGTAACACCAACACATGATATGAGGGCTGCACAATATATCTTTTTTTTTATCATTGCAATATCAACTTGAGTTTTTACGTTTTAAAGAGAACACCAGTAGAAAATTACATTTAAAATGTAACTCATTCTTTTTTTTATCTGGGCCTTTTGTGTCCAGTTCAGTTTTCAGTTGGTTCAATAAAAGATGTTGGAAATAATTTCCTTTCTTTTTTAAGTCAACATGCACTTTGTTGTACTTTAGCAGTATACGGAAAGCAGCAGAAAGGCAAACCTAAGCGTACAGTCACATGTGGATATAGCATATTGCACATATTCCACACATTGTGCAGCCCTGCATGACATATGCAAATATTTTCGATAGGAATCCCTTACATTTGACTATTTGTGAACAACATATGTGCTGTGCGTGACATTTCACAGTTGAACAAGACTGAATGTTTACAGTCGTGCTAGCAGCTCTGAGAGACTGTACATACAGTCGGCACAGTGGTGCCTGGAGCTACATACTACCGTCCATATGCTAATACACTCTCAGTGACAGTCAAATCAGGAATACAAAGGAAGCACGCTGTTGACTGTTTGAGGTGCAGACACGAGGACTGTTAAAATTTAGAAAATTAACAAAGTGGCAATGCCAACATGACGATATTCAGCAGATTCTTGTTACTTTTTGGCCAACATTAAGGATGGGAATCACCAGAGGCCCGATATGATATTCTCACGATACCTAGGTAACAATACAACATTATTGGGATTTTAAATGTTTTGTAATATGCTGAGTATTGCGATAACATGTACTGTGATAAAATGCAATTTATTACTTTTTTTCAAAAACTTTGTCAACATCTGTTTTTATCTAATAAGATCGTTTCAGTCTGTTCATCTCACTTCATTTTTATTGCAGCAATATGTAACTAGTGGACTGAAAAAGCAATTGTTTTTGTGATTGTCTAGCTGGCTACCGAAGATTTAATTTGTATTTGCAACATTAATTATTTGTAAATAAATTATCAATACTTGGCGTTTGCGTACTGATACAATATTGCCATACAAAATACCACAATACTCTACTGTATCGATTTTTTCCCCCACCCCTAGCTGACATATATTTGTCACAAGCTAAAATGGGCTGATAATATTGGCCCATTTATTGTGTCCAACTCTCCTACTTTATTTTCTGCCTAATCTCAGAGGCAGCTGTCAGTTATGATTTTAGGGCTTGTTTTGTGGGTAAAGCAGATTCTGTGGTATTAAGACTTAAGGGTGAATTCTGTTCAGAATGACGAAAGCATGATGTGACACGTGGAGAACTGCAGGGCAGGGGTCCAAACACACACACACACACATCTACGCCCTCTCACACCCAGTTAGTGACAGCTATCCTGCAGACTGGGATGCAGGACTGGAGCCTGTACATCACAAAGCTGCCACAACAGTGACAAGCATATTCTGCCCAGGATCTACGTATTTCATGTCATGTGAGGGAACATGGACAGTGAAAAGCTGTCTCAGCACGTTTTCCCGAGGCGAGGATGGTGGTCAGAGGCTGGTGGATAATCCATGGCTAGTGGCCTGTACTGTCAAACTATAGTGGATGCTAAACTACAGGTCTCCTAAAATAGATCTGTTAGACTGGATTTCTGTCTTGCAAGATGCCAAGAGCGGACAGGATCCGTTCATGAAATCATAGCAGCACTGGATGTCACTAGGAGGCTATGGTTGACACATCTATTTATCTATATTTTAGATTTCAGGAACAGCTTTTCGACGAGCAGACTGGGTTGGTGGTTCCCATCTTTAAACTGCGCAGCAGAGGGTGTGTTCAGCAAGCAAAGCATCACAGTGAGCAACTGCTGTTTGTACTACATCCTGTTATTTACAATGAGGGCTGGACATCCATAAGGGTGTGTGTGTCCGGTCTGTTCTTGTGATGATAATGTGTGAGATATAAAGGCACAAAGCCTGGAGATGGTCTAATTTGTGTGGGGTTTCGGTGTAGTCTCTGTTGTGGACAGATGATGTCGGTGTTTTGGCTTCACTGAAACCTCAAGTGCCATCAGAGCAGTTTAGTGTTTAGCCAGCATATACAAATCTGAGATGTATCCTGGAATAAGTCAGGTGTAGATTGTAGGAGTTCAGGTGGGTTATAAAAGGATAAAAAGATCAAAAGATTGGACACTGCTCAGCAGCAGAGCCAGTCCGCAATTAGCGCCACACTGCTTTTGCACAGTGTCAACACAAGAGAATGGTTTGACTGTCTCCATTGTCAGTCTGAGTTTTGTCATTTTTTTTCTTGTGTGTTTGTTTTAAACAAACAGAACCACCAACAGGAAATCTCAAACTCGCTAAGCTAACTGAAGCTTTCGTTAAACACTGATCTTTTAGTTAAATATCAGCTGACAGCAGACTGCAAATGCAATAGCATGCAATTCTAAATAATAGGGGTGCAAATCCATAAAAGCAAGCTGCTGTTAAAGAGGCTCCGAGGGGAAGACCAGCAGAATCTTGGAGGCAGTAGTGATGTCAGTAGTTCAGGCTGATGCAATTCTCTAGAATAACTGAACAACAGCAGTTTGACAACTCTTCAGTTCAAGAGTTTAATCTGACACAAAGATATGTGTAAGGTCACGTGAACTTTGCGATAGGTGAGGTTGCATAAACATAGGAGATAAAGCTAGGAAGTGGATTACAGCGAACAACAACCCTTTTGTTTGAGTGTTTTCTCAGCAGCTCACATGTTTGCTGCGGGGCTTTGTCGAAATCCTAGATGACTGCAGCATTCAGTGCAGCAACACGAGACATAAACAGCGTTGCTTCAAGCAGTGCCTCGGAGGGTCATCAAATGCTGTCATGTAGTTTCCTTTTGGATGTCACCACAGGAAATTGTGACTACTTATTAGAATCTCAGTATTGATGAGAGTTTGAAGTATCTAAAATCTGGTGATTATGTATTGCCTGTGCCATCTTTAGAATTACTCCTGTCACAGTTTCGTCAAGTGGAAGCATATTTGATGTTAGGATATTAGGCGATGAAAGCTTTAACTGTCCCACTGATTCCCTGATTATGGTGCGGTCTGCGCCATAAACTGATACTTGTGAGCAAAAATGTCAAAGGCAGCGAATACAGAATCTGAATCCACAAATTAAATGATCAGGCTGATGAAGCAGCTTGAGCTGTCACAATTTATTTATTCAAACAAACTTTATTTCTCTCAGCCCAGCCTCAAAATACAGTCTGTCCCTCTCTGTACTCTCGTCTATGGTCCTGCACAGGTTCCATCTGCTTTCCACTGTTTTTTCCACTGTGATGTCGAATAAAGCATCTGTTTAAGGGATCATATGGTAGCCACATGGTTCATAATGTTACAAGAAAGTTCCCTGTTTAGATTATAGGTTTTGATGGTCCAGCATCGCACTCTGCCTTTACTGTAGCTTGAGGGGATTTCTGTGGTCTCTTGATTGAAGGCATCAGAGACTCTTTGAATTTTCGTATAGGCAACAGAGGAGTCTTCTAGTCTTTATATAATCTGTCTGCTACATTTTATTTGCATTTTGAAACCTTCTAGATGAACGAAGGCTGTAAATATAATGTCTCAGCTACTCACAGTTGTAATTTTTTATTTGTAGCCCATAAACTCGGTCTCTTCTGACACACTGTGTCACTGGGTGAACTCCTGCTGACAGACAGGCCATTCATTTCTGCTCTCACTGATGCACTTCAGACTGTATGGGAACATATCCATTGACCTCATCACACAGACAATTGATTTGGTTGATGGATGAGATAAGTGAATGAATGCCTCTCCTGGTAATGAAATAATGGAGTCAGACAGGCAGAGGGCAGAGCAATGAAGGAAGATGTTTGACTGAGTCTTTTTGTGCATTAAAAAAATCTGCTTTTTATGTTGAGTGCTGGACTCATGCTGTGTGGATTGCATGTAAGCCCACATAAAAGTTCCCACTGTAAGGAGCTCAGCTGTAGATATTTAACCCTGTATACATGCTACCATGTGACCATGAAACTAAGCCGAGTAAAGTGACTCAATATTAACAAAGCTTAGTGCATAGTGTTGACTGTTTTTATAGTTTTGTTAGTTGCATTAGACAGACTCTTTCCTGTATATCAGACCAGGCACTTTGATAACAGTCATTAACTCACTAAGAGAATGGAAGTGACCGTCTGTCATAGGCAGATTTGTCAGAGTGGTTTCTTTCCCTCCTCTCCCTCTATAGTTAATGCACCTTCCTATTATCCTTTATAGCTGGAGGGCATATTTGATCTGGCATTAGGGTGCGGTGCAGATAAATGTCCTTCTTCAACTTCTCAACCATACACAGTCCTAGGAGTAAGATGGTCAACCAGTTGCTCTCCTAATTTCATCACCTGTCTCATGATCGAGGCTTTGAAGTGTGGGGCGTGTGTGTGATTTGATTTAGTCACCTGCGTCAAGCGGTAGGTTTGTTCAGAGTCCTGCCTGATTTGATTTTCCACTTTACGGGATGCTTTACTGATTCTGCTGGTGTTCCAGCTTTCATGCAACAATGTGCCTGTGTATTCATGTACAGTATGACATGGACATGCTGAGAAAACTTGTTAGTCAACTCTTAGAATGATGCTGATAAGCAAAAAGGCCAAGCTGTATCTTCTGTAATTGGTTCGTTCTCGTTTTGTGTCATTCTTCCTAGACATGATTAGACATCAAAAATCTGCTGAAACATCTTTACCTCTGTCATTTTCTCATGTCTTTTCCCCGTGTCCCCCCTCCTTCTTATGCTTCAGTCTCTACATGCATAACCACCTGTAAGAAGGCTGCTCCTCCGCCAGTGCCACCCCGTACAACCTCCAAGCCCTACATCTCTGTGACAGTACAGAGCAGCACAGAGTCGGCCCAGGACAATTACCTGGACCAGCAGGACCGGAGGTCGGAGGTCAATAGCCAGTCAAGCCACGCTCACAGCAACTCCTCTGACAGCCTTGACAGCACCCGTGCCAACAGCCTGGCCCGGGGTATCGCCCGCCCTCCACACATCATCCCCACTCCCATCGCCACCCCGAGAGATCCAATCGCCCCCACCACTACTAATGCTTCCACCGAGACAAGTGACGCAGTAGTCCAGCATGAATCACTGAAATCAGGATTAATCAAAGGGAATCTAGTCGCAGAGGAGCCTCTAGTGGCGCCAGTGCCCAGGAGGAAGTTGTCCTCCATTGGCATACAGGTAGGCAGTGGGACTGTTGCACCATCTAGGGCTGGTACAATAGAATCAGGGGTGTTATAACATGTAAACACATGCTTATATAGTCAAGATAGAGCCCTAGTCACAGTAGTGTAGTGTTCCAATAGTGTAGTTCGTTCTGCCTGTTGAGCTTAAATGCAGGAAAAAGATCATTTCTAACAGTTATCCTCTGCGGTGTACAGCTATGTCTGAGTGTGTCACCTCAAGCCCAAAAATGTGCTTGCAAGCTAAAGGTCTCATTAGGGTGAACATCCCTCTATCATTAGAGCTGGCTGTATTCTGTAGGGTAGAGGGCAGAAAATGCATATTTGTGTTCTACCCCAACCGTAACTTTCTGCTCTGTGTGAGCTGAAATAACAGCCCTTTTCTCCATTTTTGCAGACCGTGCACATTAACAGAGCTCAGTCAGGGTAATGATTAATCATGCCGCTTAATTGAAAACGAAGTATAAAATTACACAGATTTTCTCTGAATTACTCTTCTGATGATTTGGTTTTTCACTCGGAAAATTAAAAACCCTGCACAACTTTACTTATGCTAGCTAGAATTAGGAAATTTCTGATTTAATGTTACTAATTTTGACTTGCTGAGTGGTTATGCTTTTACTAATTTCACTGTTTATTTATTCTAAGGTTGACTGTATTCAGGAAGTTCAGCGAGAGGAGACCCCGCCATTGGCCAAATTTCAGTCAATCGGAGTACAGGTGGAGGACGGGTGGCAGTAAGTCCTCTTCCTGTCCTTGTAACAACGTGAGGAATTTATATTATAGCCACACACACTGCTCTGACTATTCTTTCCCTTTACAGAAGCTGTAGATGTGAAGGCAATGTGAATGTTTTTTGTCTGAAAACTATCCTTGTGTGTTGTATTGGAGGTGTTAAAATAGATTCCTGGCATGAGCTTTTACTATTTAAACAGACTCACTTCTAAGTTATTGCAGTGTAGTTTGCATTCTGTGCTCATATTGTTTTGAATGCCAGGAAGTTCCCTTATGCCTTCATCCTGTATTTTCTTACTTTTGCATGCTGCCTTTTGTGTTTTGTATGTAGCAGCTGTTCTGACTCCTGACTGGTATTTTATTAACTTAACTAGCTACACAAGAGTCCCTCTGTTAATTTTGACACCATCCTTCCTTGTGTTTTATCAGTGTTGTACACACATTTGTGCTCTGGTACAATCCCTCATATGCTTATTACCCTGTGCTTTCCCAGTCTTCTGCTGTTCTTGTCCTCCTCTGATGTTGGTTAAGATTCTTAAATCAAGCACTCATAATATTTCTTTATCTGACTGAATCACCACTTGTGAGCATTTCCTGAGTTATAGCAAGAAATGGAAATGATGTTGAGTCAGACAGCATTCATGTTTAGTCTGTTCTTCCATTTGCTGCATGAACACAAGAAGCTAGACTCCCACTGAGTCTGAGTGTGTTTTTATCAAAGCCCAGTCTCGGATCGATCCTCTTTATTTATGTCTATATTGATCAGCAGAAGTGACTCAGTGTTGGAACTAAGCATTGCGTGTTTGTTACAGTAATGGGGACATTATTCTTGAATAATTTATTGTTTTCTTTGTCCACTGTTGTGCACATAACACTGGACAAAGCAAACTAAATTGCCAAAATTGTTCCATTGTAAAGGCCCATCTGTAACAGTGAGTCTCACCCTTTGTTTCAGGCTCAGTCGCTCCAGTAGCATGGCCTCAAAACAAGAAACAGACTCAGACACACAGGACATCCCTGTCATCTCCTATATCAGTAACGCCAAACAATCTGAGAAGAAAGTCATGGTTAACAGTGCCAGCCAATCCACAAGCTCCCCCCCTGGACAGGACTATTTAGACAACGGAGACACTACCGGTGACACCTCTTCACCTCCACCGCCCCGGCAGATCCTCAACCGCTCAACCACGCGAAGTAGCTCTTCCTCCTTCTCAGAAAGTCTGGACCCAGCGCTGGACCCCTCGTCTCTCCCACCTCCAGACCCTTGGCTGGAGAGTGGGAACGGGAGCAACAGCAGCGTTCCCCAGAGCGGAGGAGGGGGGACGCTGTGTCGGAGAGATGGCCACTGGTTCCTGAAGCTGCTGCAGGCCGAGACGGGACGCATGGAGGGCTGGTGCCAGCAGATGGAGCAGGAGACCAAAGACAACCAGCTCTCAGAGGAGGGTAAGGCTGCCAGGGTAATCGCTACAACCTCAGGTGTTTTTGTTAAATTGTCTCCAAAGCTTCCACCTCCAGGCGTGTTGTGTTGTGAGGCAGTGAAGAAGAGTGCGTTAAAGTTCTGACAAGTTCATCTGGCCAGCACAATCCAGTCCTTTTTGTCCCTCACGAAAATACTTGTGCAAGGAAGATTTTCTCACATAAACAAAATGGATAAAGGTGGGTTTAATTAGCTGGTAGAGATACAAGAATAGTAATGGTATGAATGATAGCCAGTCATATTTTAAATATTCACTCTGCTCAGCATAATGAATGTCCATCTTTTCAACTAATCTATTTGGCCCAGAAATAGCAGAACTAAGCTAAATGTACAGGCAAAGCATTGCTAAAGTCAACACGTGCGAGCCCTCTGAGTGAACCCTGTATCCTGAGCCTCCTTCCAGAGGTCTATTGCTGTCTGACCTCACCATGTGGTTCAGAGCTCAGTTATAGGGTTGTGCTCTCTTATGGGGTTCTGCCTCGGGCCCTACAATCACTCTATCAGACATACTCAGCATGGAGGGGATGAGGCGGTAATACCTGGGGTTACTACACACAAGCAGGCCTGTAATCCCCAGAATTACACAAATCTACTCTGGAACTGATTAAACCTCCAGATTAGATCAGTGCTCACATCAGCAAGTGAGCACACGCACACAAATACACACACATAAACAAACAAAACAGTAGGAAGGCTTTGGATGCTCAGTTCATATCAGAAGCACATCACTGTATGAACAGGGCTCTGTGTGTCTTCCTGAGCCTTTATGTCTTTTCTTTTTTTCCAAATAAATGTGTGTGACCTTTTACAGTAAAGTAGTCTATATTAAAATCTGATGCAAATCTGTACTCCAGAGCTGGGTCTCACCACACTATAATCACATTGCCATAACTTTTCATTCCAGCGATCAGATAGGAGTCCCAGTTTTGTCAGGGCAGATGTTTGCCCTAGTTTTGACGTAGCAACGGACAGGCAAAGTGACCACTGACAGACAGCAGTCTAGAGTATAAATATAAGCTTGGATGTCTTTAAAGAGGATAACATTGTCCAATACACTGTAATCCTATTCATGCCATCCCGTGGAGATGGTTGGACAATACATTGCAAGGCACACCTAAATGTTTCACCACCTGCAGTAATAATTAATATATGTTGACTTTTGTTCTCTCCTCAGTGCTGGGGAAGGTTCGCAGTGCAGTAGGATGTGCTCAGCTCCTAATGTCCCAGAAGTTTCAGCAGTTCCGGGGACTGTGTGAACAAAACTTGGTGTGTATATGGCCTCTCTGTGACTCCTCCACTCTACAGGTCTGCACAGGCATGAAACTGAGACCCGCATTATTAACAGCAAACCAAACCCAGTTTATTTTTGTTATTCTCTCCTCTGCAAGATATGCTTGCCTCGATACACATAGAGGCTTTCACACAAATGAACACTGATTAATCTGGGAACAGCCATAATACACAGCATATTAGGCCGACACAGAGTAATGCATGGTAGCCCACCAGTACAAAATACAAGGAGCTTATATTAAGCCAATAAGCCATTCCTCTCTGATGACGTGTTTTACTGTAAATGGCGTGATACAAATTGCAGCCAACTCCCAGCACATGACACCATAGCACTGTAACATCTCAAATGAATAAGCCATCTGTTTCACCTGTTGGTTGATATGAAGCTTACCTTCCTAAATATTGGCCAGTTTCACTGAACTTGAGTCATCCAAAAAAAATTCACAAGAATACATGAAAAATAGTGAACATAAGAGTTAGGCATTACATAATGTCGTGATGGTCTTAAGAAGCCATCATCGAGGAAATAGAGAGACATTTCTAAACAGATTAAATGTGAATGTGACCAAACCGAGCCCGAAACTGTACAAAACAAGATGATCTAATCCAGACATGTAGCCTGATACTGACAGGGCTCATCAAGCTCAGGTCAGGTAGCGAGAAACACACCACAGAGGACTCAGAAAACAAGGTCACATTGCCACATCAGCTGTCTACCTTAAGCTACTGTTAATTGCTGTCATTATGTTTATGCACTATTTATATAGCTGAAGTTTCACTGTGAAGAAATGATATGGCATTAGTTAGGCAAATCAACAATGAATGCTTTATATCAGTGGTTCCCAGCTGGTCCAGCCACAGGGTCCAGATTTCTCCTTGGTCATTAGTTTAAGGTCCACAGAGTTTAATACATAAGCGTCGTACTTGCATTTGGCCATATAGTCAAGCTGGTTTGCTGTCTCTGTCCAGTAGCTGTCCATTAGTTGCTCACTCTACAGCAGGGGATGGCACTTCAAAATAAAAGCTCTGTGCCAGAAATTCACTGTACTTAAAAATAAAGTGTGTTTTTTACAAACTTGGTACATTTGCGAGTCACTTGCGGTCCATTCAGAATGGACCCGCAACCCACTTTTGGACCGCGACCCACCAGTTGGGAACCACTGCTTAATATGCATTCTTGTACTGTATACATGCCCTGACTGTCTAAGCCTTCATATATGCATCAGTGTGTGATTTCCTTCGCTGCTTTAACAGTCATTAAACATCTTATATTAATATTTTACACAATGCATGCTGGGTAGGTCTCCAGAGAAGCAGTCATTCAGGAGTATAATCATAAGCACTAATTGCAGTAATTGGTTGTCTGGAGCTTCACAGGTCCGTTAGCATATCACAGCAATGAATGCAGCATGATAAATATGAAGAACAGTGTGGAGCCTGCACAAACAAAGCCAGTCTGCTCGGAGCGTTACAAACTGTGGCTGCGTCAGAAGAAAAGAAGTCAGAGCAGGATTTACTTTATATCTGTTATATCTGTTTATCATTTGTGTAAAGCCTGCACAGACTGACATACAGAGTCAGCTGTTAGTAAACAAGTGAGGGGTTTAGTCCGTGATTTTAAATTTTTTGTGACACTGAATCCTGAATTATTGCCTTCTTTTGACATTGTCAGAAACTTCATGTCCTTTTGTGTTTCTCTGACTCAACATACAGCCCTATTTTTCTTGGCTATGTTGAAGCATTTTCAGTATTAATTAGTGACTAAAAAGGACAAAGCTCTGTTGTGATCCTTTTTTTTCAGTCTGGAGTTCAGCTTGACAAAAGAATTGAGCTGTAAAATGGCTCCCTCTAGTGAGTAATATGGAAAGAGCAGCACTTGATAATAAGTGAGGTATGTTAGTAATGCAGTGCAGAAATATACGCTGCGAGTAAACACCTTTATCAGGATGATATTGGGATGTGAGGCACTGACCATGTACCACAGCTTCTTTGGTCTGTCTAGGCGGGGGAATGTTGCATGTTGTTTCTTATCTCTCTCCATTTGTTTCGTCATCTCTTCTTCTGTCAACTTCCCAATAAAGGCTTAAAACAGAGACAGTAATATTGCATCAGAATCACCATCGCTCTAGTGTCACCTAAAGCAAAGCAAAACAAAAAAGCCCAAGAAGAATATGTAAATGTAAAGCAAAAACATTAGTGGAACCAAGGCACACAAGTTGAACAAAATACACAATTCTATAGTGACACGTTAACATAATGAATTTACAGTAAGGTGAAATCAAAACTCAAAACAGCCAGAAGCTACTGTAGTGTAGTTACTGTTGGCCTGTTTCAGACAGACTCTATTGTTCAAGTGTTATTAGCAGAATGGATGTGAAAATCAAAAATACCACTATTTTTAAACCAGGACCAAGTTTGCCAATAACTGTCGTGGGTGATTTTGGAGGTGTTGACCCACAAAGCTGACCCCCAGATACCCTGCCCACTGCCCTGATTCTCACATCATGGACACATTCAGGACAAAGTATTTTTAGCAATATGCCCTGGTTTTTACTCGCTGAATTTACATAAATAAATTTTAGTAGAATTTTATGCATCAAGCGATTTCTTGTTTTTACAACGTACCTGATGCATCTCTGCTGCTTATGACCATGGAGGCATTGAAAGTAGACTCAGTCATTTCTGTGTTTTTGTGCTTGGTGCTACTTCAAGGCCAAACGGCCATTTAAAAGCTGATTTGTCAGAAGCCATGGCCCGTGTGTTAAATGTCCTTTTCACATCGGTACAGTATGCACACTGAATGATAAGCAACACTTGGAGTGACATAGTAACCAGAAGTAAAATAGACATGTAGTGGGGTAATGGGCTCGGACTATTTGATTCACAGACGACCCACTTCAGACCTAATAAATGAAGAGAGCAGAATAAATTCCCATGGGTATTTCTACAGATATACACATACTGGCTTGTGTGAAAGGACTTCATAAATGCAACCTTTCCCCTATCCTGTTATGCTGTTCTACTCTCTAATATATTGTATTTCTTACATTCTACACATGAACTTTCTCCTCTCTCCTCATTATTCATTCATTGTTTATTCATTTTCACTCCCCTGTCCCTCTGTTGGTCAGAATGTGAATGCCAACCCGCGGCCCACAGCCCAGGACCTGGCAGGTTTCTGGGACCTGCTGCAGCTCTCCATCGAGGACATCAGCCTCAAGTTTGATGAGCTCTACCACCTCAAGTCCAATGACTGGCAGCCTATGCCGTCTGCGGCTGCCCAGTCGCCCCCTGAGCGGAAGGTACTTCCCACCCCTGCTGCCCAGTGCCCTGGCTGGGGTAGGAAAGCCGCCGAAACCGGCCTCTCTCCTCCCACCACCACCACCATTTCTCCCACTCTTTTTTACCTCCCCATTTGACTTCCCCCTGCGTGGGATGAACTCTTAACAGGGCCTCCCTGTCCGATACAAAGGGGCTAGAGAGATCCCTTTAGGCATGCATGGAAAAAAGAACCATCTCAAAGAGGGCTGTTGTTGGTGTGTTTTTAAATGTAAAGCCCTGCTTTGAGCATGCATGCGTACCTTACTGATGTGCTGGTTGCAGTGGAGCATGGCTAAGATGCACTGGCTCATGTGACAGAATGCAGTCTTGCTTTTGCTCCGTCTCTGTTTAAATGTCTTGGCTTGTGTTTGTGTGTCTGTCGTTTATAGCTCTGTCTCTCTGGTCTGTGCTTTGTCTTTATGTCTGTTTCAAGTTTATGGATCTGTAGCTGAGGTGCTCTTGCTTTATGTTGCTTTGCAATGCAAATGCATTGACTGTGTGTCTTGTGATCCCTTTATCATGCTTTAAGTTTGATCCTATGTGGCCATCAATTCATGTTACCATTTCATGTCTTCAAAAATTGTCATATAAATGACTGTTTTTTCTCAATGTTTGTCTGTTTTTTACCAGATGTCTATCTGTCAGTGTTTTCTGTCTATCACCTAAAAGCACTGAATGTTATTTTATGCTTTAATGAAAACAATCAGCACTGTCATAATGTCTTTGTCAAAGTCCTGTCTGCCAAACCTGCCTAGACTAATAGAACCTCTTGAAGACAGTTCCCATGTTACATCCTCTCACTGTCTTGTATCTGTCTTCTCTCCTTTCGCACCTTGCTCTCTCCCACTCCTCTCTCTGTCATTTTTCATCACTTCAACACTACAGGACGAGGAGAAGGAGACCACTCCAGCGTCAAAGAAGCCCGGTAAGGGACGACCAGCGCTGGGCCGCGAGAAGAGCGCAGACTCCTCATCCACCTCTTCTTCGGCTTCAGCAGAGAAGCAGAGACATGAGGCTCGCAAGCGTCTACTGGCTGCTAAAAAGGCCGCCTCGTTTCGCCAGAACTCCGCCACAGAGAGCGCGGACAGCATCGAAATCTATGTCCCCGAGGCCCAGACTCGTCTCTGAGAGAGACAGTGAGAGGGAAGGAAATAGGGTCGGATCAAAGGACAGATAAGTATCACTGAAATACCTGGAAAAAGGAGAGGAAAACTTTTGCAATGCAAATGAGCTACTCTGAGTACAGCTGGATGGAGGTGGGGGAGGAGAGATGAAATTCTCAGAGATAGGGGTGGGGGTGGATTTGGGCATTTTTGACACACTCATACAGTTATAGGCTGGTCCTGGTGGCATCAAACACTTATTTAACACAACAGAAGCAGGAAAATGGAACTTTTGTGGACTTGACAGACTATGAAGCAGGAGACTCCTCATTTGAGGCTGCCATTGAAAACCTCAGCTGATGAACTTTGTCCTTTCTTGTTACTACTCTTGATATCATAAAATTGTTAATGAAGGTATTGTTATTATGACGATTATATCCTAAAGAATCTATATGAAGACTGTTTTAAACGTTCCTCTATCTTGGCTATAAGATCTATTAAGTGGACAGAAGGCAAACTCTCTCTTCTGTCTCCCATCGTCCTCCTCTCTTCCCAGATCATTGGCCATCTTGTAGCTTTGCACAACACCGCCTTGTGGCCATCACACACACACATACACTGCGCACACCACATCCACTGCACTTACACACTACACACTCACACATATGTATGTCTTCCTTGTATTTATTTGTTTACTTTACTCATCCTTTGTTTTGTAAAAAAAAAAAATCCATTTAGATCTGGTTATTATGAATATTTTTGGTATGCTGAAATTGAAAGTCAGATTTGAAGGGGTGTTTATATAGTTCCTAACAATTAACTCTTGTGTGTGTCCTTCAAAATGTTCTTGTGTCAAAGATTTTAAACACTGGTGAGAATCTGTAAAGTTTAGTTTCTTAATGATTTTTAATGAAAGCACATCCCGATACTGATGATGACCGAGCATGAGGATCTCTATTTCAGTCAGAATGTCAGCGGCCACTATTACTGACTCTTGTTTTCTTTGTTGGGAAAATGTCTTCAACTTTTAAAAAAAATTCTCTTCTGCTTCTCTCTGTCCCATTAACGTTGGTTTTCATGTTTGTGCTGTAACTGCAGATGCGTCAATATTTCGGTCAAGGTTTTTTTGTTCCATCTGTTTGTTTAATGCTTCTTTAAGTGCTTTTATTAACCTCACTTAGTACCAACTCACACATCTCAAATGAATCTAGGGCTTTTATCGAAGTAATGCAGCAGAGTTATTTTTGGTGGGGACACAAGTTAGGACATGTGTCTTGCTGTTATTTTTTATACTATGTTTCCAAAAGCATTTTTGATTTATTTTGCCTCCCATCACTCAACAAAATCAATCTTAGTTCTTTGTTACCATCATTGTTTCCCCTCATTGAACATCATCCAAAGTACCTGCACTTTTTTATTCAAAGAAAGAATATTTAATTAAAGCATTGCATACATTAGTCTTTGTGTTTTCATCATTTATTAAATGCTGCTTGCTTTTTTTCTTTTTTTTTTTATTATGGAAGACTGCATAAGCCAAAGATGAATTCACCGTCTCTAATTCATCTGACGTATTTAAATGTCAGCAGCAGGGAGCTCGACAGTAACAGCGCTTACTGTAAAAATAGAGTGGAGTGTAGCCACAGCACCGCATGTATTACAGGGTTATTATTTTCATATGCACATACCCGCAAGCTTTCATTTCTGACCTCTAGAGGGCAACAGTGGTTTATTTTCAGTCCAAGATACAGTACAGTGTGGTATGCATACAATGAAAAGGCATTCACTCTATAAGACAACATTCAGCCCTGCCCTGTTTTGCATTAAGGGGACACATTGTGTGGATTTCACATATTTACAGACTCCTCTGTCTCATTTGAAGCCAGTTCCCAAAACAAAGAGGCCTCTTGGTTTATGAGTCAGGATTTCCTCTGAAGAAGTACACATCCAACCATAAAGTCAACCCTGACATGCCTTACATTCAACCGCAGTTGTTTGCCTGTCTTCCACTCACATTTGGTTTCTTCCCCCAAATGGTAAGCAAACCTAACTTCCCCTCCCTAATTAGTTATGTTAAACTATTGAGACTCTATTGCTTCGGCTGCTGCAATGCCTCTTCCTCACCCACTGTGACCCAAAAATGCAGCCTGAGGCTTTGAATTGGAAAAGCCCTATGACCACTATTCTCTCTCTATCTCTGCAAGAGCTTTCTCCTGATGGCGGGCCTTTGTTTGTCTGTTGTGTTTGCCGGCTGGGGGGGTGACGCTCAGCAAGGAAAATGGCTCAGGGGTGTCAATAGTCTGTTCCCTGGTTGCTGTCAATACCCCCCTCCATTTTAGTGGGGTGGATAGCATCGTTAGCACCTGAAGGCCTTTTATGTGACTTGAACTCCGTCGTTGGCTTGATTTGATTTTTGACTGCCAGGAAAAAGTTGTGTGTCTGACAAGTTGTTTTTCTGAAGTGAGCTAGTGGTGTCTCCTGGTTTTCAGACAGATTGTTATTAACACATTTTGAATGATTTCTGTCATGGGTATTATTATAATATTCAATTGAGGACAATTTTTGTGTCAAAAACTTAGATTGAAGGCAATATATTGCAACAATTATATTTAAATCTCTTTCCCATACGCAACTACTGCCAGAATATTTTTAACATTTAAAACAATTTCATAACATATCATTTCCCCTTTTTTTCCCCCATTTGCCACATTTTCAGGCCTGAACCCTGCTGTCACCATTCCTCACACAAAACCGCAGGCCTGCCTCACTTGAACGCAGATCAAATACAATGTGGCATCTCGCATACGCTGAGGGAAGGAGGGCAGGAACACAGAGAAAGTTGTTCTATGATCTAACCAACACAAACTGAAAAAGTGAGGCTTTTCCAGCCCGCTAAAACTTGGATGAGTGAAACGCCAAGAGATGTCAGTGACATAGTTTAGGAGAGAAAAGAGAGCTCACCTCATACATTTAAACAAGGCTTCCCTCCAATACACACAGATATCACTGGGACACACCTAGGTCTATTTCCTGGGTAGAGTTATCCATGATCCAAACAGCTGCACTGTGGGGGGTTTTGTTGCTGTAAAGCCATTGATTTGAGGGTGATAATGGTCCTCCATATAGGTTTGATGGATGTGGCCTTTTAAAGTCAAAACTGTCATACTATCAGCATTTGCTTAAGCAGCGGTCTGTTTTGGTAACGCTTCATTTTGAGAAGTAAACTGGATTCTCAATGCTTGTACTGTGCCTCCTCCAATCACAACAGTCCAGTTGGTAGAATATGTCATCATCCATGAATGCAAGGAAAACAAAGTTTAAATGATAAGCACGAGGAAATAAAATAATTATTTACAGGGTGGCTATGGTCCAAATAGTACCATATTTTTTTTAAACCTATGTACCTTTTTATTCACTTTTTCCTCTAAAAATGGAATCAACGCCACTCATTATATAAAGTGTAGCTTCTTTGTAAGATTGTTTTATGTATTTCTCTGCATTCCAGGACTGAGAAAAAAAAGTCTGGTCAGTAGAGGCTACAAGAGAAGAGAATATAATATGGAGACACATATCTGCCAGTGTGATGGAAAAAAAACATCCTGTAAGTCAATACAAGTAGAAACCTTCCCAAGCTAATGACTTAATATCTCAAAACAATGATAAACTCTCTTAAAATGACAAGTTAGTATCTTAACATAATGAAAAACTTTCAGAATTAATTGCTTATCATTTCTCAAAATAATGACTTAGTATTTCAAAATATCTAGTAACTTTCTCAAAATCATGAATAAGTATCTCAAAACAATGAGACACTTTATCAAAATAAAGAGTTAGTAGCTTAAAATAACTACAAACCTTTTCAAAATAATGACATAGTATCTTAAAACAATGAGAAACTTTCCCAAAATTAAGAGTTAGTTACTCAAAATAACTAGAAACTTTCTAAAAAATAACAACTTAGTATCTCAAAATAACTAGAAACCTTTCCAAAATAAAGACTTAGTAACACAAAATATGTAGAAACTTTCTCAATCACGGATTGGTATCGTGAAACAATGAGTAACTTTATCAAAATAATGACAAAATATCTCAAAATAACAAGAAACATTCCCAAAATAAAGACTTAGGAACTCAGAATAACTAGAAACTTTCTCAAAATCACAAATTAGTATCTCAAACAATGAGAAACTTTCTAAAACTTAACTGCTTCTCTCAAATTAATGACTTAATATCTTAAAATGTACCTCAAAAATCTTAAAATGCATCTCTAAAATTTATATCTCAAAAATTATGAGATTTCTCAAAATTGAGACTTAATATGTCAAAATAAAGTAACATTCTCAAAATCATGAGTTATTTTCTCAAAATAATGATAAACTCTCTCAAAATGACTTGCTTATCTCAAAATCATTAGTTAGTATCTCTAATTCATGAGAAACTTTCTCAAAACAATACGTTTTAAATCAAATTAATGAGAAACTCTTAAAATAATATGAAGCTTTCTCAAAATAACGGAGCAGTAACTCAAAATATTGACTCAAGATGTTGAAATAATGAGGAGCAATACTGAGTATTTATTGTAAATTGCTCATTATTTTGAGAAAGTTTCTCATAATGACTTCAGTGATCTTTTTTCATCACACAGGTGGGAATAGGCTTCTATCAGAGAGACAGTTTAATCCCAGGAAGAGAGCTTACTTTAGCTGTGACACCAGTGAATCCACTCCCATACAGTAGTCCAAAGGCCTGCTTGGAAAGAAAAGAAAAAACAAGCTCATTAGCATCTGTGCTTTGTTTCCCTGAGTCTGGCATCAAAATGGGAAAGGGGTGAGGGGCAGAGTTTTTTCCACAAGAGATATGATATAGCAAAAAGTGTCTGTAAAAATACTAGAACAAATATTTTATGAAGCAAGCACATATTTTAAAGACTAGGATGTGTTCAGTATAATACTCTATAGGCTGTGTGTATGTCAGGGACTGTGGGGTTTCGTATAAAAGGCTTGTATTGTTTGAGACAAAGTCAGTGAGTGAGAGGGTGTGTTGTTCCTAAAATGAGATTTACCTAGATTCTTGTCACTATATTCTGGTAACATTTAAAGTACATGTGCAATACTGAGTAAAAGGGTTCTTTGATATTAAAATTAAACTAATAATCTTGCATTTCTCCCCCCCTGTGCTTCTTAAAGTTGTCTTCTGTAAATAGACCAGACTGAAAAACTCCATCTTTTACAATGCTGTAGATCTATTTATACTATTTCAAGGTTGTTCAAATGTATAATGGAGAGACGTAACATTCAATAAAATGCACACGATACTTTCTCAAAAAGTTCACCATGGCTGTATTTGCTTACTGTTTTGAAGATGTTTAACGAGATGATTCTGTTTCTGAGACTGTTTTTTTGCTTATTGTTTTCAAAACCTGCTAGATTTGAATTTGAATCACTCAAAATCTGTGTCAATCACATGCACATTTTCCCTTTTGCTTTGCCCTCCCCTTTCCAGCCCCAGAGCAGACTGTGACAGAAGGTATATCACATTATAAAGATCTGGGTACAACATGCAGATTGCTACATTTGTTTGCTGCTAATTTGCAGTAACTTAATTGTTAAAATCTGATCTCTGCAGCTCATTTGGCCTGAGGAGTCTCCCAGAGACTTTGAGGAATCAAAGCATCACAACACCTCTGCAGCAGCACGTATTCGCCTCACACGCCTGGAGTCAAACCAACTGTAGATCTGATGTCTGAATATCACACCAGACATAGCTCCAGGCGGCGTGAGGCAAAATAACTCGGTTAATTGTGCTGTGAAGTAGTCAAATGCGCACACCAGTGGACGCTTTCGACGTTTATGATTTATGTAACAAGAACATTTTGCTCAGCGTTACGTAAAGCCCCTCCACAGTATGTAGCTGTGTCACGCACGCAGGAGTAACAACGACGACAATGGTTGTAAAGATCACCGCGGTTGTATTTATACACTGGTGTGTGTCGATGTTGATGTGGGATTTCAACCGCGTCGAGAAAATAACATTGTTTCAATGACTGCGCTATACTTTGAATGAAATGGTTCTCCCGTCAGTCACAATTACACGGAGCCCGTCTGCTGTCTGGCGGAGCGCCGTGATTGGCTGACGGCCGTCCAGGAGGCGCAGTAGAGGCTTGTGATTGGCTGACAGCTGTCGACGAGGCGGGATCATCTCTGCTCCGACTGTCAAGATTGGCAAAGAGCTGGCGCTGCTGCGTGCAGGTAAAAAGGAACAAGCGACACAAAACAGAAAACATTTATCTTGGCAGAAAGCGAGGAGTGCGATGGAAACGGACTCTCCGGTGAAACCTTTTCGTGCGGCAGAACCCCAAAAGCGAGGCATTTAAGTCGGTGAAAAAAGCGCAACACCTTCAGCTTCTTGGAAGAAAGTGCCGTTGTGTCAACCATCGCTTGGCTCGCGGGCACGCTTTGTACAGCAAGCAACTTGGACAGCTGCGTGTTTTCAAGCAAGCCATCAACAAAGAATGAAAGCATTCAAACGAGGTGAGCTGCACTCGTGTCGTGTTTTTATCACCGCCGTGCACGTTTATAACCCGCAAAGTGTCTGCCCTGCGAGCCTGCCGTGTCTTCGCTGTTGGTTTTGCCTGGTATGCGGGCTTTTTGTTGCGAGCAAATGCAGCGTGTGTTTGTGCTCAAATTTGGAGGGACAGCTAGCCAGCTAGTTATCTCTGGAGGCAGGCATGGTGTCCATCTGGCGGCGTGACATGCGGGAGGCTGTGCTTTCCTGCCTGCCTCCTTTGTGCGGGTCCAGATGGCTAATTTACGGAGTAGCTCCTCGGTTTGTGTCGTTTGAATGTAACATTTAGCATTAATCGAGGGGCTTTGTTGAGGACATGTATGACGTTATCACTCTGACAAAGCGAGCTGGTCTCTGAAGTTGATGTTTGGTGAGTAACGTTGGTGGCGTTTCTAACGGTCAGATTCAAATTCTCACCCGGAGACTGACTATGTTGTGAAGTTTACTTCACTGTTAACTCTCCAAACTTAACTCTGGCTCCATTTTTAAACAATATACTAAATATTAACGCCACTTTTCCTAAGCACATGTTTACTAAATTGTTTGCAGGCATTTAGTAAACAAAAAGCTGGTCAGTTTGACTGCCTGTGAGGTGTTTGACGTAGCTTGTGCTGATGTGACATTATGTACTGAGCTTGCATCTGTCTGAAATCTGTCTTGGCTGTTTGTTTCATTAAATCAATCCCACATTGAATGGGTGTATATAGTTTGATAAATCTTTAAATGTCTCTCCAATGATCCATTGAAGCTGAGGGGTGGAACTTTGTTGTGGGCCACATCCTTTCTCCCAGTATGGATAACCTGAGATGTCAACTATGGATGTGGCTAATTAATGGGATACTGGTTGTACACACGTTAGTATTTTCAGACCCAGTTAGAGCAAATTAGACTTGATTTAATGCAGGTTTTGTTGACATTTTACTCTATTCTCCCAAGAGTTTTAACACAGAGATGACTGAAATCAATATTAATAGGAATATTTCTGCCAAATATAAGCAAAACCTAATTGAAAAATCATAGTTAAAGTGATGTTAAATGCAATGTAGGACTGCGACTAATGACTATTTTCATTGTTGATCAATCTGTTGAGTGCTTTAGTAGTTTGGACTGGACTATAAAATGTCAGAAATGGGGAAAAAGGTGGATCAAAGCCCCAAATGACATCCGCAGATGTCTTGTTTTCTCAAAAAACCCAAAGATTTTTATTTTAATGTCACAGCTGCAATCAAAGAATTTATACTTTCTTAAATTAAAATAATACTCAAACAGATAAATCAGTTATCATTAGTTTGTGGCTAATTCAGTAGTTGTCAACTAAGCAGTTAATTGTTGCAGCTTTAGTGTAATAAATCATGTCCTATGGCTGCATTATATCAGACAACACACTTTGACAAACTTAATGTTTTAGCTTTGTTTGCAAAGAATTATTACTTTGGATGACAATTTGTCAAAAATGATGAATTGTGACATAAATATGTCATAAGGTTCAACGAGAAATTGATAATCAGCAATGCTCTTAAACAAATTTAAAGTCTATGGGAAGCTCATTTACAGAAATTGGGGTAAATGCCATACATTTGCATTTGTATGTTTTTATTTTTTCTCCCCACTTTTCTTACTCGGTGTAGGACTTCCCTCATTGACCAGGAATGCAGGATTCAAAAGATTTGTCAACTACTCCAGCAGTCTTGAGTCGAAGTGGCATGAGGTGAAAACGGCCTCCTTTGCATGGTCAATAGGTTCCTGGGCCACTGGCTACTGTGATGTTGATATGCACACAATCTTCTTTGTGAAGACAGGCGCTGCCCCGGGGGTCAGGTTTCACCCAGCCTCAGAGAAAGACATTTACTGCATTCTGTGGCCCACCCCTGGGATCAGGCATGCTCCATTTTGAGGGGAGATTCTCTCCAGTGGCCAACCATAGACTGACAAAAAAAAAAATCCCACAACAAAGTTCAAACCTCAAAGCCATTGTTTAAATATGTTCAGACCGCAGAGCTTTCGCAAACCTCACTTTAAATTGGGTAAAATTATGAGGTTAAAAGTAACTGACGAGGTTTGTGCACTTGTTCACTGCTTAGTGTCAAATCAGTACAAACCACTGCTTTAGTTTTCAGCTCACTGGCTCCTGGTATTGTGAAGAAGCAGTTAGGTTTCATTTTGTGCATAAAAGTAGATCAAACCAAACCCTGCAAAGGCCTGGGTGAATGTATGGCCGCTGATGCAAGATGTTATCTTCTCCCTTCCTCACGTTTCATATCAGGCAAAATAAGGACACATAAAATAAACCACACCGACGACTGCCTCTCCATACCTAGTGATTAGTAGATTTGATATAAACAGGATGGCTGAATGACACACTGTACCAGTGAACGTGACTGACGACACACCTCTTTTTCCCCAGCTCTGGAAGAAGAGCATCGCCCGGAGCAGGAGCACTCCTCGGCTGTGTCGGACAGTGATGACGGCTCCCCGCTCGACCTGTCAGGAAGGGGGCTCTTTGGGAAGCGCCGTCGCCGCGGCAACCTGCCCAAGGAGGCGGTGCAGATCCTGCGGAGCTGGCTGTACGAGCACCGCTTCAACGCCTACCCGTCGGAGCAGGAGAAACTCAGTCTGTCGGGCCAGACCAACCTCTCTGTGCTGCAGGTGAGGAGTGGATTTTTAATCAGTGTATACATTTTTGTTTTCCCAGAAGTGCTCAGTACTTGCCAGAGGAAATGACACTTGGGGAACACATTGTTTCTGCATTCTGGTAGATTTATTTCCTGTTCTGAAGTAGAGATGATCAACTTTGACATTTTCATTTGTCTTCGCACTTCTTACACACAGTACACACAGAAATCTAAACTTTTACAGGTTTCTCTGAATTTGCCTAATGCTTTGTTTATCCGTTTTGGCATTTTTGTATCAGAGGCAGTGCTTTACATTCATTAAAGGTTGCTTTGATACTGAATATTTTTACTTCTAATATTTGTACTGCCAATAAACTGGTAGGAAGAACTCATCTTGTTGCTCAAAAGGCTGTTCGTGACCTGCAAATCATAATTAATTTAATAACCTTTTATCACAATAAAGTCTAGTGGCGCATACAAGAAAGGTGTTTAAACTTAAGTCATACATGACTCTCACTGTGCTATCAGTTCTTGATTTTACACGACACTGATACTAGTTTTTACCATCACTTCTGACCAGCATTTCGACCAACACAGCGAACTAGTAAACAACAATCAGATGGTATCACCACACTGCTGCTTGAGATTGAGACTTTCCCAGCCGTCCTTTTTCACTTCATTGCATCAGTAGTAGACATTTCCTCTTTCCCCTCTCAACATGTAGGCACGCACAAACAGAGAGGCAGCGTTAGAGAAGGCATTAAAGACCAGCATGAGGCAGCAGCAGCAGAGTTCCTTGTTATGTAGTCAGTTCAGTGGAATGCCTTTGGCTGGCTTCTCTGTGGCTCAGCATATTTGAGCTCAGACCTTCATTATTGCCAGCTGTCTGAGGGCTCTCATCTCTGTCTGTCTCACTCTTTCTTCCTTGTGTGGGAGGCTGAACCACTAGAGGGGGTAAGTAAGGCCTTGCGCAGACACAGATGAAGAAAAATGTGTAGGCGGTTATTAAAATCACAGGCCTCGGATCATTTTTAGATCTTGAATGTGATGCAAGAGTTGAGTTATGGATCCAGCTAATTGAGGGTGACTGAAGCTGTTGAGTAAAAAATGAATCAAAGTGTTGCAGTAATATCAATGCAGGCCCTCAAAAGAATAATGTAAAAGTGCATCTCTCTGACTGACTTCTGGTTGTCTTTTATCAAAGTAAAACATCCATGTGAGACAGAATTTCCTCTTTTTTTCCCAGATATGTAACTGGTTCATCAACGCACGTCGCCGCCTCCTCCCTGACCTGCTCCGCAAAGATGGCAAGGATCCCACTAAGTTTACTATCTCCCGCAAGGTTGGCAGTAAAAGTGAAGGCCACTCGTCTAATGGAGGTGGAGCCAGCTCTCCAGAAAGCAACTCGTCCACCTCCTCATCTCAACAACGCCCGTCTGTCATCCGCTCTGCCCCCACACTGGACCTCAGTCTCCTTGGGAGCACAGCGACAGCTATTCTGACAGGAGCAGGCTACCCTGGCAAGGAAGGGTCGGTGCAGGCGCTGATGAAGCTGGATGCTCAGAGTCTGCTGAGGGAAGCGGAAGAACAGGGGGTTAACACGGTTTGTCTCACCAGCACAACAATGGCAGCTAGCCCCACCAGTGGTCTCTTCAACACGCCCCCCCCAACTCCTCCCGAGTTGTTCCCCAGCCAGGACTTCAGCGACTTGAGGCTCCTGGTCGACGCAGCTCTACAGAGGGCAGCAGAGCAGGAGAACCTGAAGAGGCTCCAGGAAAGTCAGAACAGACCTACAGAGGCTGTAAAGACTGAGCTAGTGGAGGCACAGTGCAGTGCGTACAGCACTGACATGGGACCTACACCGCCTCCAGAGGACAGCCAGCAAGTCATGGATCCTTCCAGGGTGCAGAGTCTGATGGAGAAGGCTATGGCTGTTCCTGTGTCAGCTGTAACTTCAGTAAAGGCTCCAGTGCCTCTGTCTTTAGCAGCCTCTGTGCCAGTCTCGGCTCCAGTCTTGGTCTCAGCCCCAAGGCTATCTCCTCTCCCGATGAATAAAGTCATCTGGAGCCCCTTGGAGGACACTGCCAGAGCCTCCAGCCCAAACCAGCCTCTGCTCACCCCAGCCCGTCTGCCAACCATAGTGCCAGTGTCTGCCTCAGTTATAGGACAGCCGAATTCCCAGAAACCAGCTGCTGCTCCAACCATCACCCCAGCTTCATCCTCAGCTCCAGCCACAAGCTCAGTTCCAGCTCCACTGCCCACCGAGTGTCCTATGAGTGCGTCAGTAGCAGCCACAAGGCCAGTCTCGTTGCCATCACAAGTCCTCCCAGCCACAAGTCCCACCTCTGTCACTGCTCCAAGCCTGGCTTCATCCCACACCGTCGCGCTTGTTCCAGCTGCTCGTTCTCCAGCCATCGCCTCTTTCACAGACCCCAGAGGAGTCCCTCTTTACCTGCCATTCCACAAACCCCCCATAACCCCAGTCACAGTTCCATGTGCATCACCAGTTTCAACCACAGCGTCGTCTCCAGCCCCTGTCCACAACCCAGTCTTTGCCTCTGTCCAAACTCCAACTCCTCTCCCTGCTTCAGCCCCAACATCCTCCTCTACGCCAACAGTTACACCTCTTCTGGGCCTTGCTTCCCACCTCACTGCTCCTCCTCAGCCTCCCTCCTCCTCCACCAGCAGCAGCAGCAGCAGCAGTAGCAGTATTAGTAGTAGTGCACAGAGAAACACAGCAGTGGTGCCCAGTGTTTGGAGCATGGTCCATGCTGATACAAGGCAACCCACCTCTCTTCAAGTTGTAAAGACCCCCATCACCACAGTGTGGGGCCCACAGCACAGCCTGCACACAGTGAGTGAAACTGTTAACTAGAAGCTGGAAGTTGGCACCTTTTAAAAAATATATCTATATATATATCTGAGGAGGAGAGAGGCCAAACACTCCTGTTGGCTGGACAACACTGTATATAGCAGAATGTATCTTCATCACCAGTCCCCCTTTTTGCCTGTGCCTGCAGAATACAGGGAATGAGATCAGATGTATGAACTGGGACAGAATGAAGTAACGAACATGGGGTGTTACAGAGACTTGCTGTTTAAAGCAACTTTTTAGTGTTTAAATATGCTGTTCTTGATGGAGACACCTGCTGGTAAGAACACTTTGATGTCATTTCTCAAAAGGAACATTCCTGACAGAGCAGAGTAAATGTATTGTACAAAGTTTTTGATGCCATTTTTCAAATCTCTTTCCACGTCACAGTATATGGATGAGGAGGAAATATCCCTTAATTGTACAAAAAGTACTTTGGTATCATTTTCAGGACCAGCAGTTAGCCTCTTCAGTAGCAGTACTGGACTTTATTGAATGTACAAAAGACATTGATATCATTGGCTAGGCTGCCTATCATCCATTCCCCTCCAGGATAAAAAAGGAGGACATGAGTGTTTTCCCCCCCCACGCACAGCAACACCATCATAGTAATTCAGATTTTTTTTTAAAGAATTTGGTCTGGTTCTCACTCTAGCATATTTCCCTCTTTTTTCCTCGGAGCTGAGCAGAAGGGGAATTGATTGTACTGCAGCGAGCCTGACTGAGTGACTCGTCTCAATGTGTCTGTCTCCATCCTGCCCCTCCTTCCTGTCTTCCTGTCTTTTTATAGCTAAGGGGATTCATTGGCCCTGATGAATTGTCCTCTCTACCACTCAACACATGCTCTCAAGTACCACGTGTTTCTCTGTTTGCCATAAAAACATCTTTTCTGTGTTTTAGCCAAAAGCAAGGCAGTCATGTCCGTCGCTTTATGCGACCGTGATCAATTGTGTACAATTTTCAGGGACTGTAGTTGAGGGGGGAGGGCTATTGATATAGGATGAAGGGGAGAGGGTCACATTGGATCTGTTACAGAAATCGATTTCAGTTGAGAGGTGAGCAGCTTGGTGATCTGATGACATCAAGCTCTCGCAGCTCCTGGATTGAAACGTTACACTTGCTGCAAGACTTGGCGCCTTTTATCTTCTGTGGTGCAAAACACTTTAAACATTGGATCCTCATATTTAGGGGAGCGATAAATTATCCAGATTTCCCTGTCGATTTGGGGCCTTATGATTTGGTCTGTGTATTTCAAACCTGAATGTCTTACTAGTGGAAAGATTAATTGATGCATATAGTGTGTAGGCAACGCAAATGTAGCACATTTACTGAAATAGCTGGAATTTGCTGGGGGGAGGTTCTTCCCAGCATAAAAATCCAAGTTTTTCCTCATCAGTGCTTTCCACCTGTGTTTAGAAATGGTTTCTAGAGATTTTCTAATCATTCATAAAGCTGTAGTTTCCATGAAACTGTCGTAGCATAATCCGCGATATATTGCTGAATGCCATCCGGGCATCTGTTAACAGTAGCGTCATGTGGAGGAGTTCCGATGTGAATAATACTTTAGCAGGATTGTGCATCAAATCTTCAATACTGTCTCGTTCACCAGTGTCTTGAGCTGTGGTTGGTTAAAACGGTTACATGTGCAAGGAGTTGGACAGGAGAATATCTGATGTCAGGTCAGAGTACTGCTGAGCACTGACCCTGCGATAACGTCACAGCTGATATCAACTCTTCTCTTGTATTTCCACTTCTATTTTGTTTGTCCCTTCTCACTGCCAGTAATGCGCTGTGGATGTCACTAGAGGAGGTTTAGGGGTGTTTTTTTGTTACAGGTACTCACTAGACTGATGTGCATTTATACCTCAATTTACACAGATCATGTCAGGCTTGGGTCATATGTAGAATACTAAGTATTAAAGTAATATTTTATTGTTCATACTACATCATGCCACTGTGACAACACCTTTATCGGTTTAGATACTGGAAATGGCTGGCTAAAGATTAGGCAGGCATGTTTTTTTTTTGTTTATTTTTCTTTTATAGGTTTATATGTGATTTTTAGATGCAACATGATGCTCCAATCAGATCAGACAATGTGATGATGCGTGTAAATATTTTCAAGGTCATGTTTGTTTTTGTTTTTTGTATTGGCATGAACTTTATCTCAAACTATGTAGTTTTCTTACAGCCAAATGCATTCAAAAATGTTTTTCAAGTTCATGTTGTGAATCATGACTGACCGTTGGCAGTATGACTGGCTGCTGTGCCTTAAACCTACGACTGAGGGATGATGTCCCTTTTTTTTATATAAAAACTTCTCAATAGTCTGTGCAATATATGCCTTAAACTTTAAATGTGTGTTTTGTATAAACATTTCAAAGAAATAAAAGTTCATTTTTTTCATAAATGCTTTTTCTTATCAGTTTTTGTTGCGTGTTAAAGTTTACTTTAGATTTTTGTGAGAACAACAAAATTGTATCATTATAAAAAGAATTTCCTTCTTACAATAGCCTTTTCCATGGAAGACATGGTGACATGTCACAGTAGTGTCCTGGTACTGTGCATGCTGGGTCACTGTCACACTGTCATGGCTTACTGGGACACTTTCATATTAGAGAGGTATTGTTAATGTTATTAGTAACACCTGTGCATTTCCTACTGTGACAAGTCCTAATGTCTGCTGTGAAAAAGGCCTATGGGCACAACATCAACACCAATCTTCCAAACTCTTTCACCTAGTTTTTCCCATACACATGTTCTCTGTTTAACCCGGCACATCAGCCCAGGACAGCAAGGATCACCATACAACAGGGCTGCCTGCTTGAGGGTGTGTCATTAAATGATGGCACACCTTTGCTCTGAACCAATGGAATATTTTTCTGTCCGCCTAGTATTATCATGGTCAACAGTTTTCTTGTACTCATGCACTGGTTGCCCATTCTACCCAGCTTGCTTGCATTATCTCAGAAGTGTGAGTGTAGCTGCTGGAGAACACTGCAAAGACGCTTTGCTACTGTTTTATTCAATGTGAGGAAACAGAATATTTGCAGTAGCATAATCTGGTTTAAATTGATATACTTGCTCTAAGGGCTGGGAGATTAATTCATCACTAAAGGGAACGTCAGGCTGAAGAGCCAATAAAAACAAATAGAATGGTCAAAGTTGTCTTATTGTTAAAGGTGTTTTGATTGATTCACACTGTCGGCTAATGCATAGAGTAACATTCAAGAAAACATTCCACCTTAAAAGTTGCTGGTAGCTTGTGAGCAGCACAATGAATTAAATTATTTGCATGCTTATTCGCCTAATAACTAGAATAAAAGTTGGCATTGAATATCTGTGTGTAACATTTGAGTATTTTGTGGCAGAGTTAAAACCTGTGTTTCAACATCACTGTGGTTAATGTCAGGTTATGTTAAGGCACAAAAACGACTTGGTTATGGTTAGGTCAAGATCATGTTGTGGTTTAAAATACCCGGTTTTGGTGCTACAGTCATGGCTGGAAATGCTGTAATGTCTCACAGTACAAAACACCCAGTTTTGTTGATGATGTAATCACAGCTATGTCACTTAAGAAACTATATGAAATGAATGAAGTGTACAACAGTAACGCATTTATGGTTTGCAGAAATGCACAATGCCTTGTCACCTCACATCAAGAGGGTTCCTGGTTCAAACCCAGTATGGAACCTGCGCGCTCTCCCCATGTCAGCGTGGGTTTTCTCCGGGTACTTCTTCCCACAGTCCAAAGACATGCAGGTTAACTGGTGACTCTAAATTGTCTGTAGGTGTGAATGTGAGTGTGAATGGTTGTCTGTCTCCATGTGTCAGCCCTGTGATAGTCTGAAGACCTGTCCAAGGTGTACCCGCCTCTCGCCCATGTCAGCTGGGATAGGCTCCAACACACCCGTGACCCCCAACAGGATAAGCAGCTACAGAAAATAAATAAATGAATGAATGACTAATACGAATGAAAAGTACAACAGTAACATATTTATGGTTTGCAGAAACGTACAATGCCAACATTTTCCTCTGGCTACTGGGCTGATAGAAAATACGCATCACTCTTTTGACGGCTTCTTTATTAGTGTTATGAATAATGTTGGTGAAGCCCATCTGACCTCACCACAGCCCAGTTCGTACAGCCAGACTGCAGAGATGCTCCATCTTGGTGGTTGGTGCAGCCAACAGTGCCAATGAAAGGCCTCAGTAAAGGACTATACTAATGTTATTGCGTGTTTCAGCCAACTAACTACAAATTATTCACATTACTTCGAGATATTGTTTTATTTTTATGCAAACTGACGACTGAGTTTTGTCCCCAGTTTTCGTAACTTGCTGTGGAACACTTAGTTACATTTACATTGAAGAAAATATATTCAGGTTAGTGCATTCATGCTCTTGTATAAAGCTCAAGCTGCAGAGTCCTTTGTGTAAAGTACAGTATACTGCTAAGTAGGAGCTAAAATATCCAAAAACACTGATTATGATGTACTGTAAGCATGTGAAGTAAGTAGAAAACAGGACTTCATAACACCCCAAACACACATCTACACTTTTTTTGCAATCAACGGCATGAATGAACTTACTTTATTTGCCTGAGCAACAAGTCAAGACTGAATTCCTTCAACGGCACAAACATACTTGATCCTTCAACAAATACACACAACCAGCTGATGGGTGACAGACAGACTTTAGACTGAAAGCTCTATTACCAACCATTTCATCAAGAATTCACCACTTTTAATAAACAAAATCAGAATGATCGCTTTTTTAAAATCCATTTTTAACATACAGGGATACACATATTACAGATATGGAGACCTGTTGCAGTGCTTGTGCAGGTGTGGTAGCTAATTGGCAGGAAGAGGTAAACATTGCTGGTACTGTATGTGGCACTGGATCGTACAGTCCAAAAACACCCCCGCACACACGTTCATGATGCTTGATGCATCTCAAACGTCCACCCAGCAGTCAAAGTGGCTGAAGCCGCAGCTGACATGTAGCTCTGAGATGCACATACACCTCTCTTCATGGTAACCTTCAATTACAATACAAGTTGAAAAGTAGTGTATTGCAAAATGAATCCAAAGCTCCTACCTATCAAAAACATGTTTACATCGAAGTAACAGTAACACCATGGCCACTTCTGCTCTGGTATAAAAGACTTTAATATATACTATTCCTATTTAATTTCTCTAAAACCCACAAGGTCCAGGAAGGTAGGAGCAAGGGATTGATTTGTGGTTCAGTGTATGTGCAGGGGGGGGGCTGAGGCAGCTGATGTTTCCTTCTACTCGTCATCCTTGTCTTTGGCACCGTGTTTGAGAATGCGGGTGAACTCTGCGTAGTTGAAGTTGCCCTTCTTGTCAATGGGCGCCTCACGGAACAGCTCGTCCACCTCTTCATCTGTGAAGCGATCACCCATGGTGGTCAGCAGCTCTCTCAGATGGTCCTCGTGGATCACACCTTAGACACAGATAACACCCGTTAAAATGAAAATAGACAAGTTTTTTTTTCTCTTTAACACGTAAACGATTGCACAATGTAATGGTTATAGAATCATGACACCACTGGCATTTAGATTGGTGTCCTTGCAGTCGCTATGCAATTCTGTCTGCCACTGTTTACAATCTTCTGGGGAGGCAAAGGCGACTTGATTAATGGCACAAAGGAAGTGCATTAACTTTTGTGCAACCAAAAAAGGAAGAGGAAATCGCTTTTGTTTTCCCCAAGAGCTATCCCCAATTACTAACAGTATCAACAGGCACTTTTGGATCAAACAGTTGGGGACTTCCTGAGAGAGCTGCCCACTGGGGAGGTCCCTTGATAACTACAAACCTTCAAGGGCTTTTTTTCTTTGGCAAGTCAAAATGGTGTTGTATTTCCCCCTTCCCACACATGTTCAAGTAACCCCTTGGCTTTACTGTTGGTCCATTTGTCCGTGTTTTCATCCACTATTTTCATTACCAGCTGTTTGTGTTTCGTTTTGTATGTTGTTTACACTGAGTTCTTAAAAATGGCAGCTGTCAGTGCTGCAATGGCTCGTCACTCCTCTTGTGTTGGAATAGTACCTACTCTGAAACAGGGGCTAAAAAATACCCTCAAAACTGCATTCTAAGAACTACAGATGTCCCTAGTTTCTGCGATGTGTGCAGCATAAGAAGGGGGATTCTTAGAGCTATGTTCTTTGAACTATGAAAAAGTTATTCTGGTCTAAAACATCTAATATAAATTCTTTGCAGTTGCCATCCCCAGTAGCAGAAATAGAGGTCAGCGGAAAAATGAAAGTCCTGTGTTATTGATTGTTGCTAGACTGAGGAAAACACAAAGTGTTTTGGTTGTCGTTGCGACAGCAGCAGCAACAATAAAACTGCTTGGAAACACTATGTGCCGAGATCTGTATGTACAGTATTTTGTTTATACTGACTCACCAGATCCCTCCTCATCGAAACAGGCAAAGGCGTTGCGGATGACATCCTCGGGGTCTGTTCCGTTCAGCCTCTCTCCAAACATGGTGAGGAACATGGTGAAGTTGATGGGCCCTGGTGCTTCGCTCATCATCCCCTCCAGGTATTCATCAGAAGGGTTCTTACCTGAGGACAGAGAACACTGTTATCTCATGTATGCTAATGTTAATGTGTGTATATTTTCTGGGGGCTACACAACACCAGGAAGTGTTTCTTTATGCAGATACAGTAGAATCCTGCTGCTATAAATACTGTTTAGCATATTTTGTTAAAGAGCTAATTACCTATGTAGAGGAGGTTATGTTTTCAGGTTGGTTTGTTTGGATTATGTTAGATTATGGAAAAACTACTGTCCTAAATTTCATGAAACTTGGTGGTATGGTGTAGCATTGGCCAAGGAAGAAGCCGTTAAATTTTGGAGCAGATCCAAATCACAGGGAGGAAACACAAATTACTTTTCACTTTTGTTAACATTGCAAGCTGGGGCATTTGGCGTTGGTGATCGTCTGTGCTCGCTAACTGCCCTTCTGGTTATCAATGCAGTACAGCAGTTTAGAAATCACCTTTCAGGGCCACAAATTCATTTTTTAAATTTAATTTACAAGCAATTTAGCATTACCTTTTCACAAAGTTGGGAGACTCAGGACAGACAAATTTTAAAAAGAATGGTCAAAAATTGAAGCCGCATAGGGCAAGACGTCCTAACTTTTAGCTCCAATTACACTGGATCCTTAATTTCCCATAATGCAGCTCTAAAGTATCTTTCATTTGACCCCCTACCCCTGATAAATGCTCATGTCTTACAAACTGAGATAACCCTGATGACGTCAGCAGGGTTATCTCAGTTATCTGCCGGAGCTCTTTCTGGAGTTACAGTTGTTAATGACTGTTCACAGGTTGAGTAGTACTCCTCACGATGAGCAAACTAAACTCCATATGTAAAATAGGTGGAGTGGCCCTTTAAAATCGGTGTCATATTTCTTTTTCCTTTTTTTGTAGCTATAAAACTAAGCATGGTTAGAACATGACCGTGTACCCAGAGAGGCCAGCATGTCATGCAGATCCTCCTTGTCGATGAAACCGTCTCTGTTCTGGTCGATCATGTTGAAGGCCTCTTTGAACTCCTGGATCTGAGACTGGTCAAACATGGCAAAGACGTTGGAGGTGGCCCTCTGAGGACGCTTCTTGGTGGTCTTCCCCTTTGCACGCTTGCTCGACATGGTGGCGGCTGGGTCTGGGCCTGCACACAGTCAAAAGGCATGATTCATGGATTAGATAATAATAACAATGCTGCACCATCTGGGAGGGCATGGCTCGGGTATATCACCTGTTAACAAGACTGTTTTCAGCATCCATTTGAAAAGATGAGTTAAATTTGATATTTTGCATTTCACAGTGCTAAAAACTGGAGCACTGCTCCAAGTGGCTCTTTTATATTTTCTCTCTCGTTTTCCCCAAGCAGGAGAATTTTCCTCTCTCGTTTCCTCAGGAGAGAGAATCACACTCTCCCTAAATGTCGGGTACAGTGATGGGTGTGAAAACGACATGTCTCCACAGTGCACACTGCAGCTAACTTCAGATCCTTCCAGAATTAGACCTGTCACTCATGTTCAGGTCTGCAAGGATTTGTCATGCGTGTTCTGTGATTGTGTTATACCCAGTGGGCAACAGCAGACAGAGGGACAGGCTGGACAGGCAGGAGACAGCAGGTGAATGCGGCCGATTAGTCACATATGAGGTATGACATCATGCCCTGAGAGGCGCTGAGGTGATGTGAATACTGAACATGGGACTAAGTCACACAATGAGATCATTTACTCAGGTGAGCTGTGAGATGGCACACCTTGTACTGACATGCATGTTAACGGTCTTCAATCCACACCTTAAAAATTACCTTATTTAGCAAACGTATATCACTGAAACTCAAACAGATATAGACATATGAACGTGCCATTTTTTTGGCAGCAACATTAGGCTTCAGCTTCAGTGCAAAATTATGCCTCAAATGCATCTTGCATGTGCTGCGCTTAGTCCACCTGGAAAGCTATAATAATAGATGATCCCAAAGTGATAATCATGTCTAGACAAGTCACTTCCTCTCAAGTGTTATCATTTAAAAAATATGGCAACTGAAAAGTCCTCGATGAAACACAGCTTTGTTAAGGATAAGACAGATAGTAGATGCATTTTTGTAAATTAATTACAAATTACGAGTGCTGATCTCCAGTGGGCTCTGATAATGAAGTCATAATATAGACGTTCTCCTCAGGCAGTTACACTTTACTGCATTTAAAGACTGTTTCCTTAATTCCCAATCACTTAAATAAGTAAAGGACCATACTCTGTATATAAAAGATATTTACCACAAATTCAAATAATGTATATTTTTTCTCCTAAATTCGTTAGAAAAACTCATTGTAAAAGAAAAAAAATATTATATGAAATGTATATTTTTCTTGTTAAAAACAAATTAAAAAAAAAAAAAAACACCTGTATTTTGGCAGTAAAATACATCCATGTATTTTATAGCACATTACAGTAATGGCTACACAGCAGTGTGCTCCAGCACTTATAAATAGCTCTTATGCTGTCCTATATCCACCAAATCTCTGTCTCCAAGGACACTGTCTGTGTGACACTGTCTGTCATCATATTTAATGGGCTGGAGTAGTCCTAAATTTTTGTGTCTGTAGCCCCTGTTGCTTGTATGGTTGCACTCAGAAAAGCTAGTGAAGTTGAGCAGCTTTGTCTATCACTTTATAGCAAAGCTATTTATGTAGCGTGTATGGACCTTTCTTCCTCAATTTATCTTTATACAAATGAGCGCTACTGTATCAAGAGGGCAGAATTATAACTTTTATTTTCAATGCAAATTTAAGTATCACCTGCCAGCTCTGTCCAGAGTTTATAATCTTGATGAATAACTTAATTGTACTCAGTGGCATTTTCATAAAGTCATTACAACCAAAAATGGATCTGTATGTTCTCAGGAACATTACAGGAAGGAAATTCTTGTACTTGCGATTAAATTGCTCTCAATGCCACACACACACACACACGCACATTTTGTCAGTAAGTGGTTTCAGTCTTTCCTTTCTCACAGTGCAGACACATGTTGGATCAGACTCTCTTCATTTCACTACTGTTTGGCTGCTTCTGTCCCTTCATGTGCCAGAAAAAAAGAAGAAATCTGGAAGGTGAGTGTTGTTGGCCCAGTGCCCTTCCATTCTCCATCTAACAGTCGCGGAGGAAACTGGAAACAAAACAGCGTCTAGCTCCAATTTAAGGTTTCAGGCAACAGAGGAATGCCACATTCTCATTCTTGTTTGGCTGCACTGATACAGCTGGGGTACAGTCTCCTGGGAGAGGCTGATTGGTGTTTGACTCTGATTCTGTTTCAAGCAATCAATAAGATGGAGTCTTTGACAAGTGGGATTATTTCACAACTTACAGTTTCAAGGTGCAGGAAGCAGCTGAAATCTTCAGCATTCTTCACAGAGTGAATGATTCATAAAGAGGCAGCGAACAACTGGCTTAGACTGTAGTGACGTAAGCATTTGGCTGACGTGCCTCATCTTGGCTTGTACTGACAATCGTATTTGTTCTCTGTCCACCACAGCTCCTCTGTGAACCCTTTCATCCAGCGGGACGACAAAGCTCCTCTGTCCCTTCGCCCAGCAAGAGAACACACACACACACACACACACACTTTGATATCACCAAACAGTCAGGCTGTCATCCCTCACCCTAACTCCAGGTCTTGTAGGTCACCACTACTCAAGTGAAGACTGGTCAGGAATTCCAAAAACAAACAGAGAGTGAAGTGGAAGTTACGCTTTCATCGCCTATAAAAAGACAACATGAGAGGTGTGCATGTCTGCGTGTTCAGGAGAGTGTGTGTGAGATCTAAATGGGTCAGCTGCATTCAGAAATTCCTCTGTCTAATGTGCCGTAGTGATGGGATGGAAGTAAACACACATGCATACAGCGCGTTTAAGCCGTATTCACAAACATACACACAGGTCAAAGGTGAACATTATCTACAGGTCTCTCTTTACCTTGATCAACAGCTCTATTGTGGCTTATCTAGTCACTTTAATCAAAGATCCACTGAAGCTCTCTGTAACTGTATGCTCTCCTTCACTCTCAGCACTGACAGTTAGGCATTGTACCACTGAACCCAGATCATTTACACATACAGTCCTTTAAAAACACATGAAATATGAGCTTTTTTACACTTTGTATACATAATATGCAACCCATTGGTAAAATCAGCTTTCTCTCTCACCTTGGCTTCAGGTAGAAATATCTAGAAGTCCCTCAAACTCCTTTTGTCTGGGTCCAACACAGCAGTGCGAAGGGAAGCAGGCAGTCCTACTGGAAAGTTTGTTTAAAGAATCAGACTCCCGGTGGGTCCCTCCCCTTTCTGGTCTGGCCAATGAAGAGGGCGGCCTGTCCCATACAAAGACATCTCAGGCCAGGCCATTTCTCCATACAAGGCAAAAGAATGCACAGGCTGCTGCCTGCTACTGCCACAGACGCTGCTCGGGATGTTTGGGAAAAAAGGCAGAAATGACAGGAACTACGATAAGGCTGCCTTATTTAGAAAAAAGGGCCCAAACATTTAGAGGAGGCTCTGTATGGTGGAGTGTGGAAACATGAGCGAGAGAGTTGTGAGCAGATGCAGATCAGTTTTTGAAAGCCAATGTTTCTGTTGTAAGGCTGTGGCTTTCCTTAAATAGGCAGTTTGGCTGGCCATCACTGGGGCCTGACCGTGCAGGGAACACACCTTAAATTATGTCATGGAGGTAACATCTGTTTTGTGGTTTCTCACACTTTGTCTCATCGTGTTTTATTAAAGAACCACAGACCTGCTTGACAATTATTCACTGTAAGAAAATGTGCTGTGATGTTTTTTGGCAGCTGTTTACTCTGACAAAGCTGCTTTCCACTGTAAGTGTTGCCAGAAATAATTAGCCTGTTTTTCCTGTCAAGATATTGTACGGGTATCAAATACTTACTGTCCTGATAGAATTCATGTGTAACATCTTTATTTCCTTCATTGGGAAGTGCATAATATAAGCTGTAGTAGAAGCTGTGTGTGTCTTTTGGGTGGGGTATCTTGCAAATAATATTTTTTAGCAACCAGATAACCCTCTTTATACTTTGTCATTTATATGGGTATCATACGTATAATATGTCTTTATTTTACTGTGAAATAAATGAACATACAGTATTTTCAGTTTGCTGATGATGATAAAGTTCCCTGATACAAGCACCCAATCTTTTGCACATTGAACATTACAGGTTACCACATATCTCTATGCTTGTGTCTTTCATCTGTTTTTCATTGTGTTGAGTGTGTATATAAATATGTAGGTTTTTATCATTAAAGCAGCAAAGCAGCACATGACCTGCTTTTAAGAAATTAAGACAAATTCAGACTATTGTTCCTTTAGCACAAGTACATTTTGGAAAAGTAGATACAGAGCATGAATTGAAGCGTTCAGGCAAAGAAAGGAGGCCTCTCTGTTTAATGGAGCTTTGTGCAGGTGCAGTGATGCCCTCTGCTGGGCCACAGTATGTTATCATTTCTAAAACTGAAAACACTTCAATGAATGATGGTGTGCACAAAAATAATATGCGGGGGCTGTGAAATAGTTCAGTCTGACTCCACACACGAGGTTGTGAGGCACACATACAGTATGGTGGTTATGCAAATACTTTTCACAGGTGATCATGTGCTCGTAAAGAGAAATATCTCCCAGTGGTTAGAGTCTCGGAGATAAAGTAAAAATATGGCATCATCTTAGCTATCACTTGCTGTCTGTAATTTACTCTGTACGTTACTTACAGAGTTCAGTTATGCTATCCCACAGTCAATGCAGTGTGACTTCAGTACAACAGAACTAATAATAAAGTCTGTATGTGACAGATATTTATACACAGCTTTACATCATCATTATTTTGTTGATCCAAACTGTCAGTATTGCCTCAGGAGCTCCCATACACCAACCAAGCCTCTGCCTCCAGCCAAGGTTACATGTTTTTTTTTTTTTTTGCAGGGTGACAACCTGTGGATTCACAGGATAGAAAAGCTCCCACGCACAGATTGAGCTCAGTAACATCTGAATCTGCACAGAGCAGAGGAGGAGCACTTTAGTCAAGACTGTTGTCTGTGCCTGCTGTTCAAAACTTTACTCCTGACAGCCCATTAATTTAAAACTGCCCATTCATTTTACTGTCCTCTAGTATGTAACATATAGTTTATAATGTAATGACAAGACCAAATGATTGTAAGAGTAAATAAATATTCATGTACTTGCATTTCAGATATGTTCAGTAACAATGGTACTGCATGACTGGATATGATGAAGTTAAATTTGTACGTTTTTTTGTTTGTGGAGCACACTTCGAGTTAAACTGTACACATCAGTGTCCAAGGTTTTGTAAATGATTTGTTTCAGTATAACTAGAAACTCTGTTCTCAGGGATAGCGCCAGTACAATTATGTTAATAACATCTTCAAAGATTTTAAATAATATTCTGTTTATCACTTGTCCTATAATGATAAGATAAAAACCTGAGGAATTTATGCATAATTTAGGCTTTGTTTATTATTATTTTTCTTTGTTTATTATTCTGTTTATCCCTTGTATTATTACAGTGATAAGATAAAAACCTAAAGACTTTATGCATCACTGAAGGCTTTGTTTACAATTTAACATCGGGGGCGGGTCAGTATTCTTTTCCAGTGTTCTCATTGGCTGTTGGATTGATTGACGTGTGTTGTGCGCAGGCGCAGTACAGTAGGAAGCATCAAGGATGGCTGTTGGTCTCTCAACCTGAAAAGCGACCCGAAAGGTAAGCAGCTGTCTACACTCTCTCAGCATCAACATAGACAGATTAAACTGTCTGTAGCATATTTAGCAGCCGTAAAAAATATTAATCAGCAAGAGTTTCGTCCGTTTTTAAGATTATTCTTACTTGCTGTAACTTAAATATCGTTTTAAGTGAAGTCGTTAAGAGTGTATCAGCTCTGAGTTCACTGTCAAACAAAGCAAATTCATAATTAAGTTCCTAATGGTTTGGCTTTAGTTGGGTCATAAATAAGACGTGTCTCTAGTTTTAAAACGTTTAAATTAACTATGAAGAAATGTTGTTTCTTCTCTAGTGTTGTAAGTGTCGAGAGTTTCAGTTGCTAACACGGGATTGCGCCATACGGTGACACGTAAAGCCGTTGCGGAAGTTGTAAGAATTTGTGGTTTATCTCTAGTTATATGCATTTTATACAGCAGCAACACATGGATAGCTCATATTGAATATAACGGTCTTTAAAAACGTATTTAATTTTTAACATTTCCGTATTAAATAACTACTTACATTGAATTCTTTACAAAACCCTCAGCAAATGACTTCTGTATCCCGAGGGACTGAGTTTTTCAGTGTTGTCACTGATGGGAATAGATAACGTCATTATGTAATCATTAAATCTGAAGTAAGAGATATTTTAGAGGGTTTTTATGCAACAGTGGTCAAGAGACGGTGACAGACATGCTGAAACACATTGCATTCAAGTGAAGTAACCTCTGTCTCCTTGGAGGCAAAGGTCAGCAAAAGTTAAGACTGCTCTCTGTACACAGTTGGCTGGTAAAACTGGCTGTGAAACACGTGTACCTAAGGCACATATGGAAGTGTCTGAATGACTGACTAAGTTCAGTGTGTCAACCAGTGCTGAAATGGTTTTAAAATTTTAGTACTTGAACGAGTTAAGGCATTTAATAGAGCCAAAAAAAGGCCTAACTAGAGTCTGCTCACCTTTCAGATCCACATTCAAAATTTTATTTATTTGTTTATCTATTAGTTAATTTGTCAGGGGCAATGCAGAAAACATCGTAACAGGTTACAGATGTATTGAATATATAGTTTTTTGTAATGTAAAGATCTCCAAGTGGAGTACTGTCCTAATCTTCACTTTATTATCACTTGCATTAAGGATCTAGCCTTTAAGGTTTAATCATGAGTGAGTGTATTGTGTTTTATTTTTATAGGATTTCTAGCCAAGAATAATTTGTGACCCCTGTCCCTGGTTGGGTTTTCTTGCTTTTAAAGTGCAAAAATTACATTTTGAAATAAATATATGTTTGTGACTGTTGGTCAGACAAAACAAGACATTTGAAAATGTCACGTAACAGAACTTAACGCAAATATTCACAATTTTTTTTTTTTACATTTTAGAGACAAAAGAATACACACATCTATTTTAAAACAGGTGCGTAGGAGAGGGGCAAGCAGGACACAACCTGAAGACAAACTCCTGCACACTGTCTAACTTGAAAAAACAATCAGTTTATTGTGATGTTTCAGTCACTAGACAAGGTTGATAGAAAGGTAGACCTTCATCAGGCAGTGTGCAGGAGTGTGTCTTCAAGACATTTTAGAGACAAAATGATGAATCGATTAATAGTAATAATAATAATAATGATAATAATAATAATAATCTTCACATAAATACATAAGGAAAATAATGGTTAGTTGCAGCTCTAGTGTCAACGTCATCAGTCTGAATTCCTCAACGAGGAGAACTTGGAGGTAGAGAAGCTTGGAATCATGCCAGTATATACATGAGGGATAAGTACAGGAATGTGTTTAATACATTAGAAATGGCATGCAGCCACAGATGAAAACAGATCCTTTTAAAGCAGTTATTAACCCCCTTGTCTTTCCCGTCTGCTGTCCGTCTACTGCCCTACATTTGGTCATCTCTCACTGCCTTTGTCTACTGTGGTCTTTTGTTCTTCCCACTTTCTAAATACAGCTGACCTGGCAGTTTCAATCACTCTAAATCAAATATAAATACAGAAGCCTGAATGGGCACAGAAAGATGTAATTCACATCAGAAGACCATGGGCTGCACTCTCATATTTTATATTTGAGCTATTGGGTCAGTTACATGATTGGCCCGAGTGGATTTTTATGGTGTTTGTTCTTTTTACTGCACAGCAGGGATTATCTTCATCGACTCTAATGACTTCTGTTTTTGTTGGACATTGTTTTCCAACTCAGGCCTACCTTTCTGTCATGTCCTCTCCCATAGGCAGCACACACAGTGATGTCCATCACAATTTGCAAGTTATTTGCTTGAGGTCCTCCCAAATTGACTAAGCCTGTGGAGGGTTTTCCAGCGTTGGTAGAGCATGACCGCGGGAGAATCCCCTCATCTTTGATGGCCCAGAGGGCTGTGGTCGAGCCCAGAAACTGTGTGGTCGATCAGTTTGTGTGTTTGCGTTTTCATGCCAAGCGTGTTTGAATAGCCTGTCCGAGCCTTTCAGAAACTGCTGGTCTGGCTGTCATGTGCAGTGCAAGTGGGGAAGTATGAATTCAGTGTGACAGGAGAGTGCGTATGTGATTGTGAAATTGTGTGAGATAGAGGAAGCATCAGTGTGTGACTGAATATACTAGGTCTCTCCCATAGATTGCTATATTTTGCTTCCTAGCTCACTACGGAAAGGACTAGAGCGCTGTCATCTCTGATGACCACTTATCAAGTGGAAAGTCCTATTTAGCTTAGCAGTTATAATCGACTGTGCCAACTTCTGTAGCTACATCGCAGTTGTCAAAGCTAACAAAATGTAGCCTTACATCTCCAGACAGATATGGGGGGGGTTAAGTGGCCCTCGCCTGGAGAGGCAGCCGAGCTTACTGCAGAACGGTGTTGACGGGTTCCTCTGGTGGAAATGGAGGTAAAGTCTCTTGAGACTGTTCCTGAGTTCCAGTGGAGGGAAAAGCCTTTATAGTGGTGTCGTATGGCAGAAGGCAGGTCAAGGGAACACAGCCTGGTTGGGAGGGGACATCTGCATCCTTCACTGTGGGTAAGATTGGTCATATGGACTTTGGACAGATGAGTCTGTAGATAAGTTTGAGTCATTGTGTAGGCATGTGTTAGGTGACTGTTTATCTTTTCATAGCCTGTACAAGTTAATCTTGACTGGTTTCTAATGTTTTTGTTCAGTAATGTAAAGGTAGTTATGCTAATAAATCTCGTTCTCTAAACTGGGTTAATGGTTGGCTTGTTACAACCAAATCGGAAATACTGATGCTCAGTTGAGTCTGACGGATCTTAGCAGAACTTATTTATTGTAATGACTTCAATTATTATGTGTCAACAAAAAACAAAACATCACAAACAGTATATGTTGTGTATGTACGAGCTTTGTTTTTAAAGCATACCATTGGAAAGTCCCAATATTACAGTGATCGTTACCTCCTCTTTCCTCCAGTCTGTAGCTTCAGTTTATTGCAGAATGAAAATATATTTCACATTAGTCAGGTTAATTTAAATGTAAAATATTATTTCAAGGTCAGTGGCTCCGATGGCATTAAAGTGGCACTGTCTGTAAATGACAAGGCCTCGTAAGGCGACTTGAGGTAACATACTTGTTTCTAAATGCCACAGACTCTGACGGTGCAGCAGTCAGTGTTGATGCAGGTCCAAACTCGGCCAAATGTGATGTTTTCGGTAGCCTTAGGCAAAGTTTGACCTATTGGCTTACTAAAGCTGCTTTTTTGCGCATCTGTACATAATGAGAGGAATTGTATTGACACTTTTTTTAGACCTAACTGATAATGACCTAACTAGCTAGAATTTGTCCACATAGTCTCACACTTGACTCACAGTGTAGGTGTGTAGCCAAATGAGTCATATTTTGCACTGTGTCTATCTTACTACATTTGAACTCCACCTGCTGAACCTTTTCACATTATCACCATGTCAGGCCAAGATAAGGTCCTCAGTAGTTATTGTTGTCTTAGAGAAACCAGTGTCTAGATAAATGTCTCTGGTAGATCTCACCTTCCCTCCCAGCTGTTAAACTTTAGCTCATAAGTCATGATCAAGATCTCAATCCAAAGGCCAGTGTGGTTTAGTAAAAACCAGAACCGCAGACAACACTATAAGTGTTTTTTTTTTTTTTAAATCTTCAAGCAAGTATGTAGCCTCTGAGCTTACCTCTGTACCCTCTGGCAGTTATGTACCCCAGGGTTTGACAAATTTGAGGGAAACTACTTTTTCCCACAGTGCACCTCTGACTTGGAATTATCTGCAAAAATATAAAAAAGTTAGAAACTTTTATGTCCATTGATGGACTTAGACACACCATGTTGTGGTCATGGAGGCATGTGAATGTTTGAGATGCCGCTGTGTTGAATTGCTGTTCTTTTGTTTTGGTGTTAATTTTTGTTTAATCATGTTGTATATATTGTATTTTAATATGTTGTAATTTTGCACGACTACTGCAGTGGCCATGTCTCTATTCTAAATGAGATTTTTTTTTAAATCTCACTGGGATTTCCTGCTGAAAAAGGTAAAATAAATAAAAATAAAAACACTAGAAATACCCCTGCAAACATTAAAGGACCATCCTTTTGTTCTGAGCAAACCTGGGTGGAAAGGTTACTTGGACTAAATCTCTGAAATCTTGTGATATGTGAGTTTTAGTGGGTTATATAACACAAGTACTGTGTTTGCTGACAGGCAAATGTGCTATATTAAGCATTTTAACTCATACTTGATGGAGTAGATGCTAAATATGTCCTCTTGAATGCCATCTGCTTGTGTTTGCTTTTTAGTTCAGTTAATTTGATGACAATTTTAATGACTTCTAATTCTGTAATAGCAGCATTTGCATTTACTACCAATGGATGACATTGTTATTGAGTGCTGTTGACATTGTGGAAAAAGGATGACGAATTAAACCGCAGTCAACGGAAAAAACTGAATGCAGACACTTTTTGTTCCTGTGCCACGACACTTGGCCTCACTGTTGTCACTTCTTGTTTTTTTTTTTTTTTTTTTTTGTTTCCAGTCCCAAACCATGAATATTGTGGGTCAGTTTGCGGAGACTGTGTTTGTGACGGTGAAGGAGCTGTACCGTGGCCTTAACCCCGCCACTCTCACAGGAGGGATTGATGTCATTGTGGTGCGACAGCCTGATGGATCCTTCCAGTGTTCCCCCTTTCACGTCCGCTTCGGCAAGCTGGGTGTGCTGCGCTCCAAGGAGAAAATTGTGAGTGTTTTTCTCTTCTGCTCATTTAATTCTTTCAGTTCTGTTTCTCAGCTTTTGGTTATTCTTTGACTCATGCATGCATTGCTGTGATTTTAGGTGGATATTGAGATAAATGGAGAGTCAGTAGACCTGCACATGAAGCTGGGCGACAATGGAGAAGCTTTTTTTGTGGAGGAACATGAAAACATGGAGGTAAGATGGCCAACATTAAGCACTTCATGTTATTCACTTTCACAGTTCTTTGGTAACATTATAACACTGCATCAGTTTGGGGCAGTCTGCTATCTTTAACTTATGACAAACTTTTCTTTTTATGCCCTTCAGTCCCAGGTCCCAGCCCATCTTTGCACCTCCCCAATTCCTCTTGAGATCTCAGAGGAGACTGAGGAGACGCCTGAGGGATCCTCCATAGCTGGGTCTGGTGCTCGCAGGAAGAAACGTCGTCGCAAACGCGTGCGTTCTGATTCTCACCTGAGAGAAGAGGCCAGCTCCTCATCAGATGAGAGAGAAAGAGAGAAGGAGTGGGAGAGAGAAAGTGATCAGGCCGGGCAGGAGAGCCCTGCTAAAGATGATCCTGCCTTACCACTGCAAATCAGGTTAGTGATTAAAAGAGAGCTTTCTCAATAGTAATTTCTAAGACTTGTAATGCTTTTACTTTTACAGAGCACACTTGAAATAGGTTTTATAATTGCTGACATTGGTACATTTTGGTGAAGGTGTCTTAGTATTTAAGCATTTTGGTTACTTTTATTTTTCTGTGCAGAACAGCAGCTGCCAGAGCAAAACTATGAGCAGAAAGCTACATAATGTGAGGCTACATCCACACTAATATGTTTTTGTTTTAAAAAGCGTAATTATCACCAGGTTTATGCCTGGCGTCCACACTATTCTGGAGTTATAGAATCCCCAAAACAAAAAATGCTGATCCCGTTATAGTTTAAAAACTCCGGGGTTGCATTTTAGTCTCGATGGGCGGAAATGAAAATGATAACACAGACACTCATGCTCACTTCCCGATTGGGTCGTGTCTTAGGCTGAAACTAATAATTGTTGTCATTGTTGTTTAATCTGTGGATTATCCTCTTCATTAATCATTTGTTGTTTGGTGTATAAAATGTCAGGAAATGGTGGAAAATATTGATCAGTGTTTCCTAAAGCTCAAGATGACGTCCTCAAATGTTTTGTTTTGTCCACAACCAAAATATATTCAGTTAACTGTCATAGAGGAGTACAGAAACCAGAACGTAATCACATTTAAGAAGCTGGAATCAGAGTATTTTTACTTTATTTTTTTCCGTAAAACATCACCCAATCCAATTAATCGATTATTAAAGTAGTTGGTGATAAATTCAGTAGCTGATAATAATCAATTTGCACCTCCAGTCTTATCAGTCATGATGTATCCAGCCAAAACACTATAGCAAGGTCTGTATACCTTTTTTGATTTCATCATTCTTGTGTGGGCAGTGTCACTCCTTTCCAATCTGGCAATGGATAATTCTTCCAGTACTGGGCTTAAATGTCGCTGTGTTTGCTTTGACTGCCTTATACTCATGTGTCACCAGCAGTAACAGTTCCACCCTGTCTTCGGTCCAAGCTAAGAAATCTCTGGTCTTACTTTTGCCATCTATTTGGTATTTTCTGTAACTAAGCAACCAATGGCAGAGTAGACCACCCGCTTCCTGTTTACATTAGCACATGCATGCCCAGTGTACACGAACGATCATGTGATGTGTGCTTCTGGAGTGTTAGTATGGACAGAGATAATTTCTGAAATGGTGCTTAATGCTTGTTTGTTCAGAGATCAACAAGGATGTATCAGTGTGCATGTAGCCTGTGTGTGATTGTCAATATGGATAACCTTTTACAAGGAGCCATGTGGTTCACCGTTTACACCTTCAGTTGGTAAAAAAAATATCCTCTTGCTTGTGTTAAAGTAAATCAGTGTACTACTCGCTATCTGAGGAGCCAATTGAGGAGCTGGGGGTCACACAGACCAGAGACACTCATCCACACTCAGAGGGAGAGCAGTCACCCTCTGAAAGGTGAGGAAGGTTCATCTTTGCAATAAATGAATTTATTTATTTGTTTACATTGAGCAGCCTTACTGAGGCACTCTGAGAAACAGTGTCAGTTGACAGAAATAAAGTCATACTGATTTATCTTTCCTGATCTTTCTCCTTTACAGCAGTGTGTTCTTCAGCCGGCCATCCTCTCCTAAAAGCGACTCTGAGCTTCTGGTTAAACCCCAAGAGTCATCTGGGCCTCAGATACAGTGGAACTGGGGAGGTTTTCCCACGGTATGGCAACACTCACACACAGATGTCGATGCGCCTTTACTGCCAACCCATGCTGTGGTTATGCTGTAGATGCTGACAGTCTGTCTCAAACCACTCTCTCTGCGCTCCTCCTTTCAGCTGTGTCAATCTGAGAGGACTCCAGTGGAGTTACAGCGCATCTCCCCCTCTGGCAGTTCTCATTTCCGCACCATTGAGAGACAGGACTCCTTTGACATGAGCTGTGAGCCTGTGATCAGCTGTGGCAGAATGGGCAGTGTAACAGTGGTCAGACCACAACCCAGGACTCAGTCCTTAGACCTAGGTAGTCATGCTGTGAAAACCACCCCTTTGTCTCGAGAGACAAACTCTCACTTTGCCCATTCCACCCCCACTGACCTCTCCAAGTCTTGTGCATCATCAGAGAAGACTAATGAAGACTCGGCACAGGCACTTGTATCCACATTAGGGAATACAGAGAACAGAGACTCATCTTTTTCTTCAGCTAATATAATTAATGGCACAGATTCTCTCGCAAGAAAAGAAAATATCAGTGTTGAGCAATTTAACACTGTGACTGACAGTGTCGCCGAACCAAATGATGGACAAAAACAGCCCATACTTGAGAGCGAAGACTGCACAGTCTCTGCAGCAAGTCTCGGTCGTACAGAGTTATCAAATCCACAACAGCAGGGTGCCTTATCGGAGCAAAGTGAACAGGGTTCCACCAGCAGTGCCCCTGTCAGTGAGGGGGACAGTGGGATAGATCCCTTTGCTGAGGTGGGGGAGGAGGACAGTGGATCTGGAGGGACTGAAGGGTCAACAGGAGGCTCACTGACCAATAAAACAGAGGGGTTAGCAAACTCATCTGAGGCCTCTTCCAGAGTGGAGCAGCAGGACAAGAAGAAAGGTGACGTGTTTTTCTTTTATGTTACTCTTTAATTAGTGTCCTTACATTTTACGCATGCTCAAAGTTAAAATAATTCTGTTTGTCATTGTTTACCAGTTGAGCTTATGTGTTATTTTGTTGCAGGTAAACGTAATCACCATCTGGGACCAACAGATATTTACTTGGACGATCTGACCAAGTTGGATCCTGAGGTGGCTGCACTTTACTTTCCAAAGAGGTAAGATGCTAAATGAGTGGCTCATTTTTATGGATTAAATCCCCATTTTGAAAGTGACAAACAAAAATGTGTGTGATTTTTTTTTTTTTAACACTCACATATAAATACATTTTTAAGGCAGCAATTCCCACTGTGATTTATTGCCACTGAAACAACTCTTATAATCATGTTTGTTGTCCCTGCAGTGAGACTGAGGGAGCCTCTCAGCACGGGGCAGAGCAGGGCTCCTGCTCAGGAAGCCAGTCGCCTCAGTCAGTGGGCAGTGGGGCCATGGACAGCGGAACAGAGTACCTGTCAGATTCCGCATCCTACAACATGGACGTCAGCATGTCCCTCTGCGGACAAGAGGGCGACACCAGCCATATCACAAAGGGTGAGTGAGAGTGTATCTGTGCTGTTGTTCTGTGTCTGCCAAATAAGCTAGAGCATGAAGGGTGGGATTTTCCAGTGGAGTAACACCTGTTGTTTTTACTGTTAATCCAGAGAAGTTTATGGAGCACATTGTGACATACCAGGACTTTGCCAGCAATCCAGGAATCATTGAGGATCCAAACCTTGTGATCTGCATCAACTCCAAGTACGATCTGGATTTGTTTACTGTTACTATTACAATGCATCACAAAAGTTTTATGTTTCACTGTTTATATATTTATTTATGAGGATGTTTGTCAGTGCTCAAACAAGTTTATATCCATGATTGTTCATCAGCTGGCTTTCATCTTTCACAGCTATTATAACTGGGCAGTGGCTGCTCCAATGGTTCTGTCAATGACAACTTTCCAGAAAAACCTGCCAAAGGTATTTCATTGTTTCTACACTACACCTTAATAATGTTTATTGCTTAGGCTTCCTGTTTTATTGATTCACGCATTAACAGCACAAGACAGATAGGATCATAGTTAGCCAGTGAATATGATGACAGGATTAATGTAATCATTACCTCCTTTGTGTGTGTGTTTGTGTGTGTCATATAGAGTACGATAGAGCGGCTGGTGAAGGATAAGATGCCCAAAAAGTCTGGACGCTGGTGGTTTTCCTGGAGGAGAAGAGACATGGACAATAACCCGGTACATTTCCTGCAAATGGTTATTCATTGAGTTATGATAGTGTGGCTGCAAGAAAAGAAATGTTACATGTTTGCACCTGCAGTAATTACATGCAAGAATTCATCCATTGCATAGCTAGGGTTGGTTTTATGCTCTGTCCATGTTAGACATACTGTAAGAGGACTTGATTGAAGGATTGAAGGTTTAGGTCAGAGACAACTGGTCTGTTTAAAAATACAAAAAAAACACTGCCATTTGATATTGTTATTGTTGAGAACGTACCTGATAAATTATCAGGTTTATATAATCATAATATTAACTGCATGTTTTTCAGCAAAAGAGCTCAAAGGAGGAGCAAGAGGAGCCACTAGTGAGTGTTTCTCCCACAGTTAAGTAAGTGACCTCACTAAGAAATGATCTAACACAAGCTAATAACCCTTACATGCTATGTTTCACTTGGCATCTGGTCCATCTGATCCACAGCTGTTTTCTCTCATGATTGAGTGTACTTAAGGTCATTCAAACTTATTGCTGTAAAAGGCTAATACAAGGACTGCCAGTACATGTTCATTCATCTTTATTTGGTTGTCATAATGCACACAATTGAACAATTCTGTAATAAGTAAAATTCTAGCCAGAGATACTGGCTTTTGTTTGTGGCTCATTATTAGCTTCGTTCAAATGTCAAACTAAGAATTTTGTCTTGAATCATGTTGACTGAATTTCTTTAAATTGCAAGGATCGCCTGTGGACAAACACAGAAGAAAACTAAAAGCAGCCTAAGTAGACCAATCACAGTTATTGCACTCTCTGAAAACATCTCCTAGCTTGTGCTTGCTAGTAGTTACGTAGTTACATTTTTTGAGGGGATGCCTGTCACCTTTCGATGGATCACCACAACACAAGAACTGATAAACTAGGGCAAAATTATTATCATCATCAGATGTCTTTTTTTTTTTTTTAAGGTCATATTTTATGCATCAATTCAAACTCCCATCCTGTAGTTTACACTTGTGCCACCAGAGTGTGCCAAAGTTCTGTCCATATTGTACATTACTTAATAAATATTCTTAGAAATAATTGTAAAGACACTTGACTATTGGCAGCTATGTTGATGTTTGAACATTTAAGATGTCTGACGGCCATTCATACAGATCACCATGTGCAGTGTTTTTTGTTTTGTTTTGTTTTGTTTTTGTTTTTATTAATAATTTTCATGCCCAACTCACAAAATCATTTTCTTTGTCAGAGTTTGTGAGTTATCAATTATTTAAGGCTTACCCAACAGGATTATTTGCTTACTGTTTATAAACACAACATTCAAACTTGGACCCTCCTCCCCGGCTCAACCAGATGGTGGTCAAGCAAGCTAGAGAGTGATTGACGAGGGGGAGCAGCGTTAATGAGAACAAAGCAGTGAATCAGCGAAATAATATGTTATTTTCTAATTGTTTTGCAGTCGTTACGTTCTAAAGCTCAAATAAACAAACCCACACCTCCGCACAGGTGCTGCAGGGGCTGTAGGAAGGTGCTGCATTGCCAAACCTTCTGTGAATTCAGCTGAAGCACATGCTTGTTGTGTCGATCCAACTGGCACACAGACCTCATCCATATATATCCATGGTTTCCACAGAGCAAAGGAGAGAGACGGCTGGTCGTTACATTTTTATTAAGTTCTGACCTTGCACTGCTATTGGCTGGGGGCTACATACCACTCCCCTAAGAATGACACCTAGAAACGTCTCGAACAAACCAAAATAAGAAGAAATAAGAAAATACAGGCAGAGGGCAAGGTCTCTGCGGATACAGACACTAACACACACTGATGATTGAGAGGGATTGATTTTTTTTTTAGAAAAATCCTGCATAGTATATCTTAAAGAATAAATACACTGTGACAGAGAAATATAATTCAGGTGCAAAGCGTTAATTGGATGTGTGTTGCTTCTCCAGAGCCACACTGGATGACGTCGACAGTGATGAGGCAGCGGGTCTCGGCCGAAAAGCTATGATTCCTTCCAGCCTATCACAAGAAACCCTTAGCGCCACTCAGTGTATCACCCAGATGTACCGTAAATCACTACGTCTGACCTCTAAACAGATTGTAAGAGATACACACACACTTTCATACACATACTTAAAAATGTTTCTCTGCTATCTATTGAATGTAGAGGACAACCACTTAAAGCCCAGCAAATTCTCCTTTCTCATAACCAGGAGCACTTAAACCTGCGTGACGGAGCCAACAAGGTGGTGTTCAGTGTGACGACACAATACCAGGGTACCTGTCGCTGTGAGGCTGCCATCTACCTGTGGAACTGGAACGATCGTGTCATCATATCCGACATAGATGGGACCATTACTAAGTAAAAACCTCTGTCTTCCTTTTGCACACTCTGCTGTATAGATAGCCCACAGTAATTTGGATACAAAGCAATTAATAGCTGTTGATCACTATAAAAGATGCACCATATAACATTGTTTGAACCTACATTGTTGTCACAGTATTACTGTATGAGGAGTCTTCACTGTCTGTCTCCTGCAGGTCTGATGCTCTGGGTCATATTCTACCTCAGTTTGGAAAAGACTGGACACACAAAGGCATTGCCAAACTCTACCACAAAATACACCAGTATGTGAAATTACCTTTTTAAAATATTAGCAGTCAAAGAGTAAAAAACATCATTGTCTTGAACAGTTTTTCCTTTTTTCTACCACTTTCTCTGGCTGAACTTTCCCACACACTACTCACACAATATCAAGCAAAAGCAGATAAAAAGTATCCTCTGCTGATGAGTTCATTCTGATGTAATGCTACTTGCAGCTGAGTGTCTAATCTGCATTGCCAGATGTTTCCCTGTTTGTCCTCATTTCCATATGCCTTATGTTGTGCTTTTAAAACAAGCACAGCTGTTCAGTTAATTGAAAAAAGATTGGAGTCTATTTGAAGTGCTATTGCTTTGTTGCACAAATCCAGAGAAACAGAATACGGTACATATGTGTTGTGAAAAGTGCAGATGTAAATATTCAGGAACTTAATGCTATAGGTCAACTCAGGTACAAGAAGAAGTGGAAAACTCCATGTTTTTTTAAATTCCGTTTGATGACATTAAAAAGCTAATACAGTCGCTCCTTTTCTTGTAGAAATGGGTATAAGTTCCTGTATTGTTCAGCGCGGGCCATAGGTATGGCTGCCATCACTAAGGACTACCTTCACTGGGTCAATGACAAAGGCATTGTCCTCCCTCAAGGCCCTGTACTGTTGGCCCCCAGCAGCCTCTTCTCAGCTCTACACAGGTAACAAATACTACTACTGAAGTACTTCACAGACAATGTCCAACTAATGCACTTGTGTTAATTAACTGAATTACTGTGTGTAAAGTATCATAGTCAATTGAATGTACTGCTGACCTCTAGTGGCCAATCCTCTATGTATAAGAGGTATCCAACAAACATTTAAACCCATCATTCAAAACATAAAAACCACTGGCAGGGGAAGTAAATAACATTGATCATCTCATCACGATGGAATGTTCTGATGGGAAACTTTAGTTCCCCGAGTTCATGTGGATGCCACTTAATGTGCTCCACCCACCCAAACACTGTCATGAACCAAGTACCCCCTTCAACCTCAGCAGGACAATGCACCATGCCACACCACAAAAACTGCTCAGGAATGGCCCGAGGAACGTGACAAAGAGCTCAAGGTGTCACCCTGGCCTTCAAATTCCCTGAACCCAAATCTGATCGAATATCCATGGGATGTGCTGGTACCCCACCTCACAGCCGAGAAGTTGTAAAGGATCGTCTGCTAACACCCTGGTGCCAGACACCCCCAGAGGTGATGTGTCCATGCCGCGACATGTCAGAGCCAATTCCGATCCAAGGAGGCCCCACCATGGATTGGGGTGCCTCTGGGGTACCAGTGCGTCCCATGGGTGCGTGGTCAGATATAGGTCCAGGGAATTTGGAGGCCAGGTTGACACCTTGAGCTCTTTGTCACGCTCCTCAGGCCATTCCTTAGTAGTTTTCTTATGGTTTGGCAAGGTGCATTGTCTGTCTTGGGGGTTTACTTGGTCCACAACGGTGTTTGGGTGGGTGTTGCATGCAGTTGGCATCCACATGAATGCCAGGACCAAAAGTTTCCAATCAGAACATTGTATCATAACAAGATATGTTAATCAATTCGCCTGCCAGTGATTTAGATGTTTCAGCTGATAGGTGTATACTCAGTTAGCCTGACATCGCTAGACCAAGTAGCAAATGCAGATTAGCCTCAGACCTCTCAGTTCAGTTTTTGTGTTTGGCCTGGCAAGTCTCAGGCCGCTGGAAATCTTGCCAAAGTGGAGGAGGACCACACGCACCTGCCAAAACAAATAAAACATGAGCTGGCAGATTAATCTGCTACCCAGGCAAATACTCAGCCACATACACTATTTGAAATACATGAATGTGTGCAAGGAGACACTTGAACATATGTCCATGTTGACTATGAGCTGTATGTCCTGACTCGTGCAGAGAGGTCATTGAGAAGAAGCCGGAGGTGTTTAAAATCGCCTGTCTGAGTGACATCAAGGATCTGTTCAACCCAAAGAGACAGCCCTTCTACGCGGCCTTCGGCAACAGGACTAATGTAAGCAATGCTGCAGAGTGGCTCTTAATACAGTAATAACCTTCAGCAGTGAGTTATTTTTGTCAAGGTTTTTCCAGGTGCAAAGTTGCATGTTTGGCAGTGATTACAGCCTCTGGCACAAAGAAACCTGTGTTTGTATATAATCACAAAGAGATTATACCTGTTAGGAAAAAGGCAAATAACACACCCATGTGTATTAAATGTTTTTGTGTCATATTATTTTAACCTACATGTACTGTAATGTACTCAAGCAGGTAGAAATGAAGTGTGAGAAATGTGGAATTAGGTTTTGGTGTTTGCTTGCTCATAAAGTAAACACTGACTAATGATTTATGATAATGGATTCATGCTGTAACAGCCAAACAATCTTTTTAGTGTACAGACATGGTGCAAAGGTTAAAGTCACACTGAAGCTCGTCTGTGTAACTGTATTTATTTTGCTGCCTTTCATTTTGCAGGACGCTTTTGCCTACAAGCAGGTTGGAGTTCCTGATACCAGGTTATTTACAGTCAACCCAAAAGGAGAACTCATCCAGGAGAGGACTAAAGGCAACAAGTCCTCGTAAGTGTGCAACAGAGCACAGATATAATCACCCTTTCTAACTTGTTTAGGATAAAAATTCTGACCTTGGTGATTCCTATGTCTAGCATACACAAGAAGACTTTGAAGTCTGACACCCTGTCATGTCTAAAAATAGTGTGAGTTTTTAGTCACAGACTATAAGATTTAGCAAAGACTAGGGATCTTGCAGGGTCACTATTTGCAAGACTACCACTAGATTCCTTATGAGATTATTTCCTATCCTGCTCCTGTTGGGAAATATTACACCAGACTCCCTTAAGGAAATGTGACATATTAACAATTTCTTGTGTATCTGCAAAGATGCATACCTCTGGAAACACAAGTCTAAAGGTGTCATATGTTGACAGTATTCTTGTCAATGTAGCCTTAGTATAATACATAAAAATACATTGTGTTTATCAGCCTTCATTAGTTAGCTGTGCTATTTCAGTGGGAGGAGACTGTGGAAATGAGGGCCAACTGTTTCAAATATTAAGATTTCTTACAAAGATAAGTGCTGGTTGGTAGATCAGATACACGCTGAATTAAACAATGACTCTTGTTCACTCCACAACTCCACCAGTTCCTCCTCTTTTTCCACAGTTTAGATGAACAGAGACATTTTTACGTTCTTGCGCCTCCCCAGAGTCCCCTCCATGTTTACTGTCTAACTGGTCTGCTGCTGCCTGTTTGGTGCTGGAGAGAGGGCAATTATTGGTTGTTGACAATTGGCATGTCACTGAACTTGAGTATTTGCATCAGGCAGGACTAAAAGTTTAGGATAATATTAAACATGTTAGATTTTTTCAGAGTGTTAAGACAAAAAAAAAGACTGAACGCAGCTTGGATTGTGTTTAATGACCCCCTTACACCAGACGAGATCACAGGGGTGAACTCATGATTTTACTCCATCACTTGAAACCTATCTGCGACAGTGAAATCGCTTGAAAAGTCATGTTACATAAGGCCAGCATTAGTGCCATCAACAAGTATACTGTGGAAGACATCACTGCCCATATCCCAGTGTGAACAAATGGGCTGAAAGCAATGACTGTATGTTTATTAACGGGATTCTGAGTCAGTGTTATGTGTGTGCTTTGCAGGTACAGTCACCTCAGTGAACTGGTGGAACATTTCTTCCCTGTGCTCTCTGTTGGGAGCAGCACGTCCTCTGCTTTGGCCTGTCCAGAGTACAGCAGTTTCACCTATTGGAAGGAGCCTCTGCCAGAACTAGACCTGGATGCACTGCTGTAGACACACACACACATCTACCAAAAGCCACACACACAAGTTTTAGGGCACATAAAGTATACTCTCTTTGTTCTGTCCTTTTTCCAAAAGGCATTTGAAAGGATTTTCCCAGCATGCCTGAATATCGCCTTTGATAGACCTGCCAACTGTAGTGCCTGTTTGTGAGACTTTGAATAAACTGGAACAGAAAGCGGCGACTCTCCCGTCATATAAAGATGTAGCCAAATCAAGTCATAACATGCATGGACTGAACATTTCAAAATAAGTGTGTAAAACATTATGCAGTCCTTTATCTCAGTGCTCTTACACTGACTATGGCTGTTTACACATTTTTTTGGTATTTTATTGTGAAAATCCCTCACTGACCATGACACAACTGGACAAATATGCCTTGGGACTGTCTCAGTGTTTTGTAATTGTGTTTACCAGAATCATAGTCATTCCAAAATAGGAGTTTAAAACACCAAAAACACTTGTAAAAAGAAATTTGGATGCCTAAATCCCTCATATACCAAAACTACTGCCTGTTGTCTGTAATCGATGTGGATTTTTTCTGTTATAGTTTCGTCTTTAAGCTCATGCTCAAAGCTCAAACAGACCCAGACACACACACACACACACACACACACACACACCGCTACAAAACAAGTCTGTTATCCTTCATTCAGTTGAGATTGTGTATGTGTCTGTGTGTAGTAGACAAAAGAGTGTCTCTGGACGCGAGTGTCGTGGGAAGGCTTTTAATAGCTACATGTACCAAGCAACCAAATATGGTGTGAGAATGTATTTAAAATGCTTTGGATTATTTTAGTCTGTTTAAGAGATAACTGAGGTTTTCCCAGAGTATTGTTGAGCGTTAGTTTGTTTTTTTTGTCAACCACAAGAGTGTTTTCTTATTACATTTACCTCACCTGAGGCATATGTAATTAGAGCATTGGATGAGAAGCTAGATTTTAGGTGGGATCACTGCTCAATCAAAGCATGCAGGTGAATATCTTTTTATTTTAATACGTGAGGACTGCAATAACAAGTTGATCTGAGCATATGATCATCATGAAACCACAACATGCACATTTCACACGTCTTCCTTTAGGTAGTGAAATACCAAGTTTAGGAATGTTTGTACACTACATGACTGCGGAGGTGGGTCAGACTGACGGTGACTTTTATTCCAGAGAAGTGTAAACAGACCCTGGAGGGGAACAGTAGTGATTTAGCCTGCCGCTGTGCCTTTGTACTATAGTGACTGTTATATTTATTATTTTTTGCGTGTCTTTCATCATCAATGTGTGGGATGATTTGGAGCTGAGGATTTTGCTGATATCCTTTAAACCAAATGTAGAAATATGAATAAATTAAAAATACTGAATTAAAACTCTGTTTATACAAGGCTGGTCTCTTTGTCGTCTGAGATTTGTACATTTTTTGTACTTGTTTGTGATCACAAGTTAAATATTTTTTTACATTCTTACTTTAATTTGTATGTTTTTGCAACAATAAAAAAAAAAAATAATAATAAAGTAGCTTATTAATGATACTGATGTGTCAATTCTGGGGGCTGTACCATATTGGAGCAGAGTGGGTCAAGGTTTGGCAAACACACATTAATGAATTCATGCTGAAACATGCAGTTGAAGATGGATTACTCTACTGAGATCTACCATGAGGCAGATGAAGGCGCAGTGTTTCTGAAAGGCGGATTATAACGCTCATCTGTGCGTCAGTGCGTTTTATTGACTCTTACCTGAACAGGAAGACTCGACACAAGACAGCACGCATGCAAGAGGTAAGTCTTTAATTTCTGCTGTCTTTTATTTTCATGTAATAATTTCATTATTTTCACGACGGGCAATCTGTAGTTGTTTGTAATGTCCGCGTGCCACTATCATTTCCATAGTGATGCGCATGAAGTGACGCATATGAAAAATGTAGTCCTAATTATGTTTAAAGGAAGTAAAGTCAATTGAAATCAAGTCTATAACCTGCAGCAAAATATGCCAAATAATGTAAAGTAAGCGGGACTAATTAAACTGAGGAATGCAAACTTGTGATGTGTCCGCGTGGAGGTCTGTTCTCTGGAAATCGAAACTTTACTAACCAGTAAACAGACGCGCTGCCAAACCACCCAAAAACAAATGTGACCTACATTGTCGCTTTGACTTTTCATGGTTAGTAGACACATTTTCATGAGACTGAAATGTTCACTTTACAAATGCCATCATACGGTGAAACCTTTGTCTTACTTGTGTACACTTGTGCTTGTGATTGTAGTTGCATACACAGAGTGTATGGTTGCCTTGAGCTGTGCTTAGTCATGCATGTGAGTTGGCAGCTTTCCCAGTGTTTTCTACACCTGCAAGAAAGATGCATTAAAGGGTTAGTTCACCCCCAAATTAAAACTAGCCTACATATTTTTCCTCTTACCTCTCGTGCTATTTATCAGTCTAGATTATTTTTGTGTTTGTTAGTTTTACATTTATATGTAAAAGCTTTGTGTCAACACGATTATCTAAATGCTGAAAGACTGAATCATATTTGTTGACCTTAAAGTAATTAAATTTAAATGTTATAAGTCAGAAAAATATGGAAGTCAGTCTATATATTATCCAGCAAGTGTATAAAATATATTCACTGTGTTATATTCACCAGTTCAACCCCACATCAAAAATATATATTTTGTCTCTTACCTGTAGTGCTATTTATCGATCTAGATTGTTTTGGTGTGAGTTGCAGAGTGTTGAGAGATAGAGATGTCTGCCTTTTCTCCCAATATAAAAAAACTACACCCACCAACATTATCACGGTGCAGAGGGAAGCATACATCTACTCATAGATGAAATGGCACAAGGAGTAAACATTAATGTTATCCTTTTCGGCTGAGCTGTAATGTTAGTTAGCTCAGATAAGCTACCAGTATCTAACTATTAGTTTGAATGTTATTGTTATCTCTCATCTGTGTGTAGATGCACACTTCCTCCTCTGCGGTGATGATGTCAGTGTGTGTTCAGTAGAAAGAAAATAGTTCCTACATGAAACTGCTCACAACAAGGTCTGTAGATTATCTTGAGTAACCAGGTCATGATATCTGGAAAGAGATGTTGCTGTGAGTTTTTAAAATGTAGTGTTTTGGGGCTTTGAGCACCACAAGCTGAGTTCCATTTAGTTCCATTATATTGGAGAGAAGGCAGACATCTCTACAGCCGATATCTCCAGCAACTCACACCAAAACAATCTAGACTGACACATAGCACTACAGGTAAGAGGGGAAATATGCATTTTTGATTTTGGAGGTGAAGTGCCCTTTTATGTTCTGTTAGTATTTTTGGTGGGAATTTGGGAGTGTTGCAGTCTGGAGTAGATTACATTAAGTTGAAAAGTAACACTTTGTGATTATTTTATACACTTGTTGGATATCTTATAGACTGACTCCCATATTTTGGGGGCTCAGTATATTTACGTTTGATTACTTATAGGCCAGAAAAAAGTATTAAATCTCGACTTTTACATGTTCATGTTGGGGAATGAAATTCAAAGGAAACAACTGAACAGCTGAGACAATAACTAACAAATACAAACGCAGTACCAGGACTGACTATATTTGGTGTTTGGTCAGTCCTTCTTCCCCTTAGGCCATTTACAAACATTTATTAACTCATTATATATATATATATTTCATAATCTAAATAGAGTCAAATAAGTCAGCCAAGTTTATATCATAAACGACACTAAAGTTGTTTTTTTCCCCCCAGGGGCTGACACCATGTCTGTGAGTGAGACTGAGCCACATTTCTCTAAAATGGATCATCCAGAAGCTTCAGCTTTGGAGCTTACTTGCCCCATCTGCTTGCAGCTCTTCTCTGAGCCAGTATCTCTTCCCTGTGGTCACATCTACTGCTTAGCCTGCCTTCAGACCATGGGAGAAGGCCTCGACCAACACAGCTGCCCTGAGTGCCAGGCAGAGTACCAGGGAACCCAAGCCCTTGTGAAAAGCTCCAAAATGTGCAGCATCATAGAGTCCTACAAAGCCACTGTGGGGAAAGCCAACGCCACTGCAAACCCTTCTGATGTCCACCATGTGACAATCAAGAGCAATGATAGCTCTGTTACAGAAGAATCAAACACAAAACACCAGCAGGATGTGGCAACAGTTGGAGAGAGCCGACAGGTGAGCTCAGGGTGTGAGGGAACAGATAACCTTAAAATTGGGTCTGGATGCACAGAGCGGTCTGTTTCTTCGGATCAAGAAGGCAGGAAGAAAATGGATGAGCCTAAATTCAGAATTGCATCTCAAGTCACAGAGTTGAGCCTCAAGTTGGAGATGGCGGAGATTGTACTGAAGAAGGAGAAGGAACAGGAGTTAGAGGTGACCACTGCCAACAGTCAGCTGAGAGAGAAAGCATCCAGACTTTTAGGACAGATAAAAGAACTGTCACAGAGCTACAGCGCCCAGGTGATGCAGCTGATCGAAGAGGAGATAGGTCCAGGTGAGGCCAGTGTAGGCAGTCGAGTCAGTCAAGCTACACAGCTGACAAAGCAGCTTAGACAAGCCATGCTCAGAGCTGAGTCCCTCCTGACGGAAGATGACGAGACTGCATTTAATGACGAGCTTCAGACTCTACAACCACACATTGAGGAGTTAATGGCCAAGCCTGTGGACGAAGAGGACGACCACATTGAATCAAAAGTCAACGCTGCACGAGCCTGTTCCAAGCTAGAAGAAATGAATACTGAGCTGAGGGAAAGAATTGGAGAGATTCAGCGCTCCCTTCGAAACACCCTCAACCCTTCAGAGGTGACCTTTGACCCAGAAACAGCCCACCCCAACCTCGTCCTGTCAGAGGACTTGAAGACGGTGACTTTCAGCGCTGCTAAACAGCCCTACCCACCCTCTCCTCAGAGATTCACCAACTTCCTCCAGGTCCTCAGCACCCAGAGCTTCTTTGAAGGCGATCACTGCTGGGAGGTGGAGCTCGAAGGATCTCCGTGGATCATCGGCGTGTGCTACAGTGGGAAGCTAGCACGTAGCGGCGTGCCCTCTGCTCTGGAGAGCAGCCGCAGCTCCTGGTGTCTGATGTGGTTCAACAACCTGCTGACAGCCTTTGAGCAAGGCCACGATGTGCCACTGAAGAGGACCACATTATCACGCAGGCTGGAGATCAGACTGAGTTTCAAGACCCACAGGCTGAGCTTCTACAACATCAGTCCAGTCAGCGGGAAGACTCATGTGTACACATTTAAGGCTAACCTGACTGAACCAGTGCACCTGGCCTACAGGATGATGTCAGGGCACCCCAAAGCACGTGTCACTATTTATTCATAATCACAGCTATGTTTCTGTCACCTACAGCCTAAATATTCTCAGCAAATGTGCTGCATAGTAGACAGAGCATAATAATAATATTTTTGAGACTTGATTCTCATGATTAAAGAAGTTTAAGTCTTAGCTGTGTCTTGATAGAAGACAGACTATGATTTCCTCATTCTCAGGGAACTTGTTTCACAGAGTTCAGGAATTATGAGAGCACTTCCTCATCACCTTTTGCCTACTGCTTTGGATGCCTTGTGTAATTAAGTCTACACTTCAAGTGATAAGTTTCCATAACCATAAAAATGTGTGACTGTGTTACTCCTTGCACTGTATCTAAAACAAAGTGCTCAAATGGTGTGTCAATAAATGACATTGGTCATTTTTCTTCTTCCTCTTCTTATTCTTCTTATTTGTGGGTAATGCTAGTGGTGTAGTGGAGTGTATACCAAGGTATACAGGGTATACCCACCTCTTTGCTGGGCCATTTACAGTATACCCACCTATTAGCCAAAAAGCAATTGGAATATATAGGAGAATATCCTCACTTCCTCCTCAGTAACCTTAATGATACTTTTTCTGTTTTTTATTCCCCATCTAATACACTCCTTGCACAATATGGGCCCTTTTCACAGCAGACGTTTAGACTTGTCAAAATAGAAAAAGCACAGGTGTTAGTAATAACATTAAAAGGGAACTATGCTCATTTTCAAAATTCATATATGTTATTCCTATGGTCTAAGACAGTCCAAAGATAGTGGTAAATATCAACAACTTGTTCCCAAATCCTAAAGCTAGAGAGCTTAAACTCAAATTTGTGATGTTATAGGGTATACAGTCTGCAATCTGGAGCTGCTCCATAGTTAATTGTGAAAGATGTTCTAGATCAGTGGTTCACAACTGGTCCAACCACTGGATCTAGATTTCTTCTTAGTCATAAGTTCAAGGTCCACACAGTGTTATACATGCAGCGTCATACTTGGGTTTGGCCATGTCATCGAGCTAGTTTGCTGTCTCTGTCAAGTCACTGTCTGTTAGTCACTCACAATACAGCAGGAAACGACAGTTCAAAGTAAGAGGTCTGTTCCGGAAATTCACTGTACTTAAAAATAAAGTATGCTTTTTTATAAAGTTGACGTGTTTGCAAGTCACTTGCAGTCCATTCAGAATGGACCAGCAACCCAATTTTGGACTGCGACCAAAGGTGGTGACCAAAAATGACACTGAGAGCACCCTGGGGAAAGTTTATAGTTTATAGAGTATATGGATACATTTTCTGTTTCAGAATTGAGAACACTACAACAGAATAAAGTTAATTTGGATATGAAAAAGAAACTACCATTCTGTGGGTCCACAAAATCAGACATTCATTGTCTATGGAGCAGCTCTGGACTTTATGACATCACAAGTTTGGGACTTACTTTGACAGAGAGTAGCCAAAATCATAATTTATTATCCTCATATTATTATTTCATCATTTGGAGAATGTCAGTCCCTTACAATTCGTATTTTACTTGCGTTAGATTAATAAATGAATAAATACATTAGCATTGTATGCCTCTTTTTTTGTGTGTCTTTTTTCCCTTCATTTCTTGTAAATACATCTTATTTATAAGGGCGTTTAGCGGCAACCCCCAGGTCATTGATTTCTCTTTCTGAAACCAGAACATGTACTAAAAGAAACACATAATAAAGAAAGGAGAAAAGAGAAAACACATTTTTAACACCAGGGGGAACAGCCTGCCTCTTATGACAAGATAAGAAAAAAAAAAAACACTCTCACACATACGTCACCAGATCATCTCGCGAGATTTGCTCAGCTTGTTTGGTGAGCGTGTCAGCTGACCTCACAGGGAATATTTGTTAACGAAACTATCCAGTACAGCCATGTCTCGTATCGGTGATCAATTTATTGATCGATTGCGGTGTTTATGACAGCTTGTAAAGCATGTGCTGAAGTCTTATTAATTCGAAAACATTCTACAGTGGTTGCACCCTTGAATCCGAGTCTGCTGAATTGGTAAGATATTATTTTTTACCAGTTGAAGCTCTCGTTACGTTTGGTCAGCGTCATTGCACTTGCACTAGTATCACGTTTGTTTTGATGCTAACGTGAGCCAGGCGGCTTTTTAGCTGGGGTACATAATATTGATTCGCAAGCCGTATTTTTTATTAGCATTGTCGTCTTTACTTATTTGTCTGTGACGGAAGAATATAATTTTAATTGACAAACAACCCCTCCTCCGACCGCAGTTAGCAAGCTGTAAGTAGCACCTTAAGCTAACGTCTGAAATCCCCTTTAATTCGAAACGAAAGTATTGGGATATATCGTAAGGAATCTTACGCTAGGCTAGCTAACGTTACATTACTCATAACTAGCTGTCTATTATCATCTTTATTCAAATCCAGCGAGAGCGGTTTTTATTGAAACCATTTATTTTGTGTTGTTAAATGTTTACTGTAGCAAAGACAGGTAGCCACTGTATCATGTACAACTGTGTAGTATTCGTAAGTCTATATCAACATGATGAGATCGTTTGATCGTTTAAAACTTTTAATTTACCACCACACATGACTAATATAGCCGCCAGTCCTGTTACATAATGTTTATCTAGAAGTCGAGGAGGCTGTGACGGGTGCCTGGTACAACAACAATCCAATAGTTGTCTGCTACACCCCCTCTTAACCAATGTGCCACCTATAGTAGCACCACTCTCAAATTCTCACGTGTTTTGTTGTGCTCATGTGACATACAAGTTGGGTCTAGCATACATTTACCTATAATGAGCCCCAAAATGGATTTGGCACCCTTTTAAAAGGACCCTCCCCTTACAGTGCTGTACTGTACAACCTGGACTTTTCCCCAGAAGAGGAAACTAATGAATGAGAAGTAGAAACTCAGCTGATGTGGTAGTATGTGAGTAATCAATTTCAGTTAATGTCTGACATAACCAGCGTTTTTTTTTTTCCTCAGGGTTCGACACCATGCTACCCACAGTGACTGCTGTGGTTAGGTTTACTCAGTACAATGGCAGTATTTCACCTACACCATTGGACAACACATCAACATTCCCAACCTGGCATCCTGATACTGAAGACAACATCACCAAGCCTCACAAATGTCTACAAGTTCTGTACGAGGACATTGGAGACTCCAGGTATTTAGTAGCACAAAGTGGTAGAAATGTTGGGTTAAAGTAGAAGTTCACAGTGCGTATCTGGCAGACTACACGGAATATGTAATGCACAGATGAATTCTTTTTCATAAAGTTCTGTATTGTTGACTTCACATTCATTTTTCTGCCTTAGGGTACGATTCTGGGACATTTTACTGCTAGTGCCTAATGTGGCCTTCTTTGTATTCCTGATGTGGAAGCTGCCCTCAGCCAGGGCAAAGATTCGACTCACCTCCAGCCCTATCTTCGTCACCTTTTACTTGCTGGTAGGACACAAACAACAGAAACACCAACATACTGTATTCAAAGTAATTAAGTTGAGCTTGGATCCGTGTGACACAGTGAATTCCCTTAAGATGACTGTGGTGTTGATCCCACAACAAAGATAAACAACATTGTGGAAAGACTTGGTCATGAGTTTCTTCCTTGTTTACTGTTCTGCTATATAATCTGTCCCTTCTCTGTGGAAGGTGCTTATTCTTTGTTTCCAAAATTTACTGCATCCGTCTATTCCAGTGATGGTTTAAAAAAAAAAAAGCCCCACAATGCCTAGCAGGGCTATAAATGAGCTCTACACATGGTTTGTCACTAGTGTTAAACAGTGCATTGTTGCTATCAGCCATACTTTTCCTTCAGTTCTACTCCCGGACATATTTTTATTGTGTTAAGAAGACTGATTGTTTTATAGCATCTAACATGTTTTGTACTGTATTTCTTAGGTGTTTGTTGTAGCGGCGGTTGGAATCACCCGGGCCGTAGTGTCAATGACTGTCAGTGCATCCAGTGCTGCCACCATCATAGACAAAGTAAGGAAGTACATGAAGCATAAATAACAGTTTTGGTTTGACATGGGTGTTGGGCCTGTAATATAAATTAAAAAGATATTTTTCATCTCTAAGGCAACAAGATGGATTTGTTAATGACCAAAATAGTTACCGACTGGACTTTGAGCAAACCCCCACACTGCATGGTTTTCTAAACAGATAAAAGTGGGACATACAGTAAATGGTTCATGTGTAAGGATTTTACTCTGTATGTTTCAGAATTACTCTTCACTTTCTTTTTCCGAAAACATAATCTGAGCTGTAAGACATTTTTGCTTACTGTAAACTACAGCAAACGGTATACTTTGGGAACAGAAACTGCTTTTTGTGTGGCGGAATATACAGCCTGGGGGAAGTTGTTAAAATGATGTACTCTTTGTCATTGGTCCAGGCTTCTGTGTTTTGTGTGTGTGTGTGTGTGTGTGTGTGTGTGTGTGTGTGTGTGTGTGTGTGAACACGCAATATAAACTAGTTGATAGATTGCAGCGTTCCTGCATGAATACCTCGCCCATACTGAAGTAGCAGTCACTATATCCTTTTTTATTGAATACCACGAGGGGCTAATATGAGCTTCAGCATGACTTTGTTTGGCTTTCATGTCCAAAAGGAAAGGCACAACTGACATTCCTCACATACCAGAACGATCCCTATGGAGTTCACAGTGATGGGCCTACTGTTCCCGTTCCCCACTATCATGGCTGAACTGCTGAAGAAATACACACATGATTATTTAATGCTTTTGAGTGTGATCTGACCTGTAAACTTTTGCACATGTTCTGGGTTAATATGTGTTACAACACAGCTGGTCCCATCTTGTCACTGTTGATCTCATGATGTTTGTTGTCTCTTCAGGTGCTGTGGGAAATCACCCGCTTCTTCTTACTGGCTATTGAGCTCAGTGTTGTCATCTTGGGACTGGCTTTTGGTTAGTTTGCTCTTTTGGTTTCAGTTCTCATTTACTGTATATGTAAACCATTGTTTCAGTCTCATCACATGACACATCTGTGTCAGATGTTCAGTTAATAATGATCCTTTTCCTTATCTAATTATGAATGTAAGTGAATGTCTGTAGAGTTTTTGTGTTTTTAAGCCTCTCTCTGTTATCGGTAACCAGGTCACCTGGAGAGCAAGTCCAGTATAAAGCGAGTGCTGGCTATCACTGCAGTGCTGGCTCTGGCCTACTCCATTACACAGGTAATGACTGGTGATGAGAGGTTGAATATTGTTAGAAACTTCACTGATCATTGCACAGCAGGACATTTTGGTGTGTTGTCATTCTGAATTCAATTGAAATAAATGACATATTGTTCTAGGGCACACTAGAGATCCTGTATCCAGACAGTCACCTGTCTGCTGAGGACTTCAACATCTACGGTCATGGAGGACGGCACTTCTGGTTGGCCAGCTCTTGCTTCTTTTTCCTGGTCCGTAACCTGTAACTATACAAATCTCATATGTGATAGATTCCTGACAACTGATGTCTAATGATTTAATGATATTTTTTTTTTCTAGGTGTACTCTTTGATTGTGATCTTGCCTAAAACTCCAGTGAGGGAGAGGATATCTCTTCCATGTAAGTTACAGATTTCATGGCAGCAAAGATAAGAAATTAGATTTAAAAGGTTCAAAGATTCACACTTTATATCATGTAATCCATATAAATCCATGAGGATATGCTGCAGTCTCATTAATGTGCTGTTAACGCTGCAGGATGCCACATAATTGAAGCATTTGTCCTCTGTTGCCCACTAATCTTTGTTTTGCTTCTTTTGTCCAGCTAAGAGGAGTTTCTATGTGTATGCTGCCATCCTGTCTTTACTGAACCTCGTCCAGGGCCTGGGCAGTGCCCTGCTATGTGCTGGAATCATAGAGGGACTCTGGTCAGTATAATCCTTTTGAATATCATACTAAATAAACTGACCTTAATAAGTACATTTGGAAGGAAAAAGATAGGTTAAATGGATTTGCGACACACGCTCTTTAGAAAAATGTCCTGGATACAGAGCTGGGTGGCTGTTTTTGTTTGTTTGCAGTGAGGGGGATGACTCAGTGTTTTGGTAGGTCTCATGAAGTTCAATGGAGTTAGACGAGAGGATGAGAACATAACAGATGTTGTCCTTTTGGCAGAAACCTATTGGTTGTGGTTGTTGCATCTGAAGCTAATAATAATGCTCATGCCCTGTTACTTTCAAATGCTAACTTGGGTATTTTTCCACCTGGACTCTATTTTCCCATGTTTTTGTGTCTGTGTGACGAATGGGAACAACAGTTTTTGAAATGTATCCAATATTGAGAGAGACCTCTGCAACCGGCAGCCACAAAACAAGCCACTCAGAGCATTTGGGCACCATCAACTTACGTCCACTAAAAGTGCTTGTTTTTGCCACTGACATCATTATGGAAAGGATCCCTGCAGAGATAGAGAAATAACCTCTTTGTTTAACCGGAAACAGCCCCGAAAACGCCATCGCCAGCCTTACCACACTCCGTTTAAATAAAGAGTAATTTTAGCGTGAATAGAGCCAGCATATATTCACATCTAACTGGCTGAATTAAAGTTTTATTTCAACCAAACCAGAGCTGGTGATTGTTCGAACAATGGAAAGAAGAACCAAGTAGGTTTTTTAGTTTTATTTTGTTTCTGTGGACTTTGACTGAAGTGTATTTTAAAATGATACAATTACTGTTTATTAAATGGAGTCTGGTATGTTTGGTGATAGCAGTTTCGGAGCTGTTCTGGTTTAAAATCAGGATCTTACTCCTGAAGAAAGAGGTCTGTCTCTGTTGGGATCCTTTCCATGACGTTGTCAGTCACTTAGTGTAATAATCTGAGCCTGTCAATAGCAGAAACAAGCACTTTTAGTGGATGTAAATTGACGGTGTGTTTACATTGCAGCCTGTTTTGCTGCCAGCTTAGTGGTCTCTGTTAATACTGGACCAGTTTAAAAAAATTGTTGTTCCCAGTGGTCACTTAGACACAAAAACGTGAGAAAATGGGGTCCAGGTTGAAAAACACCAAAGCTATCCTTTCATGGGCCTGTTTACACATTGTGAAACCTGTCTTTATTTTGTCTTTACTGAACCAGCTGTGTGGATGTCACCACCTTCCTGTACTTCTCCGCCTTTGCTCCGCTCATTTATGTCACATTCCTCAAGGGCTTTTTTGGGTTTGTACAAAAAATCATACAAAATATACACAATACTTTGAAGCTGTACTTTACACAGTTAACCTAAGTCTTTCTTTAACTACTTTCCTCTTGTCCACAGTTCAGAGCCCAAGATCCTGTTCTCCTACAAGTCACAGGTGGACGAGCCAGATGAAACTGACGTCCACCTTCCCCCAACTGTCGCTACAACCCTTGGCCGCAAGGAGCTTACTGATCAAGGCCTGTTCTACTCCTCTACCCAGATTGACGGCTCTGGTCCCGGCAGCTCTCGTATGGTGGGAGCTTACCTGGATGATGTTGCCTCCGGACCCTATGGGTCCAGCAGCATTAACAGCATTGAAGCTGAGCGTTGGAGACCTGTCATTGCTTGAATGAACAAAGAATGGAAGAAGAGAGGGGGTTTTACAGCTGGACTTAAATGTTGTGCGTATATAGTGTGTAATGCAGGGTGGCGATCAGAGGAGTTGGCCAAAAAAATGCAGATCAAAGTAGGTGGACACCAAGAACAAGCAATCTTGGTCTCGCCTTGATGCCAGGATAAGTCAACAAGTGGACACTAAAGGAGAGACCTTTGGTAGCCAATTACCTGGAGGACTGTGAATTTAGCAAACGCTTTTTGTAACACTGTTGCCTGAGTGCACTGCTGCTGTAGCTCCACAGTAGGAGTACTGTCCCTGATTGTGGCCCTGACAGACTCCATATTGATTCTGTTTAACAGACTCGTCTCAGCACATTTTCTGTCATTCCAACATCATGCATCAACTGATCAGTCCTCAATAATGAAGTTAAAACCCCTTTTAATGTACCCAAGTCTTTAAAATGTAACATTTTTTTGACGGCAACTCAACATTTGTACATTCCCACTAAAAGCTCTGAGTAACAGCATCTCAACTGACTTTGTTATCACTGCCTTGTGTTGGCTAATCATTTTTTACTGAATCACCGTGCCTCTCAACACAGGGCAAGGACTAATTCATTTTGATAACCGTACTTTGTCCTCTGAAATAGGCGCCATCCCCTCAGTAAACAAGTCAAAGGCGTTAGTGTGTTGAGTGTAAGTGCAATAGGATAAGGAAATAGTCAACTCCTAAATACAGGCATTGCATTCAAGCTAAAGATCACAAACCATCTGTGACACTCTCATATTGTGTCTCACATCAAGTTTGCTACCAGTCATTTCTCTCCTCCCTTATTTATTTTCAGCTTTTGCTTATGTTTGTCATACCAGATTAATCATTCCTGCTGCTGAAAGCACAGTTGTTAGCTCCATAGTCATTAGGGATGTGCTATTACCTGTGTGATTTGAACAAAATGTGCAGAAACTCTCTTTTTGTGTATTCCAAATTAGACATGCCTTCATTCCATATCAGAATAGTTCGGCTCTGCTTGCTGCAAAAGGGTTGCTGATTTATTTTTCTGCCAATATTTGTCGTGTTCATTTTTTTTTCAGAAATGTAATTAGACATGTTCAAATTAGACCATAAACAATGTTGCTAAATTTAATGGCACCTAGTAATGGTATTGATAGTTTATTCATATAGATATTAACTTTTAATTCCCCCTGAGCAAGACCCAGGCAACTGGTATGTCAAAATTGGGTAACGTTAAGACAGCGTCAATGAGAACATTTTCCACTCTGATCATGTTAAGGCATGATTTTTTGGTGTCTTGGTTCATCTTGTGAAATCAGTTCTTGTCATACCATTGGTATTACAATATTGTACTTAAGTCTTTTTAAACCACCTCATGTTTCCCCTTGAAAATGCTATATGTTTGGTATAAATGGATTACTGTATTTAAGCTAGCAGTATTCAAAGATAGTGGTGACCTGAATGCAGAAAATATAGATACATTTATTTTTTCATCATCTAAAAGCAACAAGGCAGTACAGAAGGTGTGTATTTCCAAGAAATTACAGTATTTGCCTGACTCTTAGAAATATTATATATTCAAATTTCAGTGCTGGTGATAGTGTAACTTGGAGTTAGAATAGTGATTGGGAAATCAGTGTGCTGATTCATGACATGAGTTCACCAGGTCCTCTCACCTGATGGACAAGATTTTTGATGTTGAAATCATTTTGCAAATGATCTGTATATTGCCTTTTTATTTAAGTGCATTGATTGTATAATATGCAGCCCATATTAATGCAATGTATTGAGCATTCCGTGACCTACAGAATAAACCATGGACTGTCTGACTTGTTTGTTGTGGGGATTTGAAAAGACACCACACTGTGGCTGGTTTAGGTAATACATCACATTCATACTAAGGACAGGACTCCACTCTGTGGTTTCTTGTTGTAACTACACTCGTGGCAAAGCCTTTTTCTACATATATTCCTTCCTGTGTTCATAACACGACTGTTTATGCTTTTTTCATATTTCCTTATGTTGTGTTAGTCTTTAAAAGCCTCACAACACTCAGAGTACATCTGAACTACATTTCCCATCTACCCCTCACTTCCGAGTGATTTTATCCAACCAATGAGCTTAGAGGATACTGTAGCGCCAGTTTGACCTTTATTAGAGTGTTTTAACCACCGGTCGCTGTGGCGGCGACACCAGCCGCTCATTTATGTACCTGTCCTCACACTAGAGGAGGTTTTTATTATTTTTTCTAACCAGTTGTGAACAGACAGCTGGTGAAAATGGGAGGTAACAGCAGCACCTCTAGGAAAGTGTCATTCGGACTGGACGAGAACGAGAAGGTCACAGTAATTGAAGGAGTGAAGGTAGATATAACGTAACGTTTCCTCTTACTGTTAAAATTCAGAGGCTAAGTTTGAGTAATGTTAATAGGTATAACGGCTTATGCTAATAATGGTAAGCTAGTGAGCTATGCAGCAGTGTCAGTACAAGGTGCATTAAAAAGCTGACAGGTCCCATACCATGTCCTCAAACGAACCCGGTCATACCCGCTCTGTCCGTTATGCCCCGATACCGTTACTTGTTGGGTTAGTGTGTTAACTTACCTCTGTCACAGCTTGGTGAATTACGACGTGTAGCTAGTCGTTAAACGCCACTAAAGTGGACATTTACGCAGCCATATTGTCAACGAAATTTCGCCACAGTGTAAACGTTAGCTAGATTTGCTGTGTCAACAACGTTCAAGGTAGCTCGCTGTTACGTTACTGTAACATTTGTCAACAGCAGCTAACTTAAATGTCATGATTTAGTGACGACAGACGTAAAAAACATAGTTTCAGTTTCATAAATTTGCAACTGTGTCTCATATTTGAACCTGTGAAAAGCACAGTAGGAGAGTAAATTAGTAATGTAAAACAAACAACTCAGGGGTCAGAGGTCAGGCACAGCTGTCTTGCAGCACATCTGGAGCTGGTAGCAAGTATGTGACTTGCTCAAGAGCATTTCAGCAGGCTGGATGATAAAATCTTTAACCTTTGAGCCTTTAATCTGCTGCTTTCCTACTGTCCTGTATACACAACAAGGGGCTTGTATATATGTGTGTGTTCCTGTGTTTATGTGCACATTTGATAATTCCCACACTGTTCTGTCCAGCTCTCAGAGGATGTGCTCCGGCGGATGAGGGACTCTCAAGGCTCTGACAGCGGAAAGCCACCACCATCTTCGTCAGACAGTCACAAACCACCACCAAGTATGTCCCGGTCTAAAGACCTCTCCTTTCTCACACAGCTCCCATTGGGAGGCCTACTGTGTCAGTAAACATGACCTCATTCAGCGACTGATGAGAATAGAATCAGGATGAAGGTCAATGCTGCTGCTGTGTGACTTTTTCAGATTGTTCATTATAGACAGGAAAGAATATTGTAAACCCAGACTGTGTCTTTTATGTAGCTATGTTTGTTAGAATACTTACACTTGGTCCCAGAGAGTCTGGTTTGGTCTGTGCTGCCTCACTGTGTGCTCAGATATATGTTACTTAGTAATGATGTTGGTTTATAAATACGTGATTAAAGCTACTTCTAACTGTTACTTGATAACTGGGAAACAATGGATTAGAAGGGGCTGCCTATTTTAGTCTTTAGTGCTTAGAATAGATCATTTTGTAAGGCAGATGTCATTCCCACAGGCAACATAATTAGCCAGACGTTAACCCATCATACACCAGTAACCATTTGTTGCCCTCAGTATTCTGTTCTGCAGACTGATCTATATAGAATTGATATTTATCCCATTTCATTTTCAGGTCCAAAACCAACAGGACCCTCCACTACAGAAATACAGGAAGAAATCCGCAAAAAGTAGGTGTTCATATAACGCTGAGATCACTGTTGCTTTTTTTTGTTATCAGCCATATATGTTTGAGGACCTGCTATAACTCTGCTGATTGTGATAGAGCATAAGTATTGGCTAACTTGGACTTTGATGCCATCCTGAGATGCCAGTCACTACTGCAGTTTGTGCAGAATATTTGATCCAAACACATATTTTCTTACATTTAAAGCCATACTATGCAGGAATAGTTGGTTACTGTTTGTAAACAGTATCATGAGCCAAAGTGAAAGCCAACCTCAGATTGGCATTTCTCCTTGCTATATTTGCAGGGTTTTTCTGGCGCTGTGCCTCTTGCATGCATACTGCTTGCAGTCTGGCACCTGGTCACTACATTTTCATTAAGTCATAACCTCACCTGCATGCTGTGGGGGTAGCTCATAAAAATCCCAAACATCCTAAACCTAGCAAAATAGAAATACAATTTTAAAAAACAAAATACAGGCAGAGGGCAGACTCTGCACATAAATACACCATCACTCACTTCTAGTGGGTCCTTAGTGATGATTGGGAAGGATTACTTTTGATTCTTTACATTGTATTTTAGGAAAGTCCAGCATAGTATACCTTTAAATTGGGCCTTATGTGTTGACACAGGCTGCTAATAGCCAGTTAAGGTGACAGATGCATGAAATAGCAGACACGTGATGCTAATGTGCAATGTTTATGGAGAACATATATAAACATGCTGAGTGACCTGTCAACACTGCCCTGTGCTGATTTACTCTGTCTGTACAGCAGGCATGTTGCTATGCAGCTGGAATGCTTGTATACTATCCTGAGCCTCTATAGATTTACATGTTGGCAAGTCCCACAAATCCTACCCACTGTCAGTGTAATTCTCTGCTGGAAATTTGTTAGGCATAATATATCTTTAGATGTTGATAGATGTTGTTGTGCTAGATCAATGTAATCAGTTCCTACTGATGCAGGTTTATGTAGTTAACATAAAGCTAGGAATAAGCTCCTGGCCAAGGTACCACTGGTTTAAATTTTTTTGGCCAAGTTGTGTCAGGTACTGTGGCAAAAGTATTTTGGGCAACTGAACACAAGAGCCGTGCAACAAATGCACATTTTGTGAAGCTGATAACTGTGGGGTTTTATTTGGTGAGACTATAATGTCTGTGGCTGTTTCATAGGCCATATTTCATGGTGTTGCTGGATGGGATTGCATTGTATGAGAGGCTGGAATAATATATTAAGTGTGTTCCTATGTATCTGCAGCACAACTTCATACTGAACTGTTTTATTTTTCATGATGAACCATAACCTAATTTTATTTTAATGTAATCTTTAATTATATTCCACCCAACAATTAATGAATTACAATTATTTTAATTAATGAGCATGCATTGTCAGTCAAGAGTTTTTACGTGTCAGTCTAAATGTTGTTATGGGCATTTCCCCCCTCTGCCAGTACTGCAATACTGATGAAAATATCACAGGAGATTTGTGTGTTTTTCGTCTTTTGTCCTATTGATTTTTGGGAACTTCATTCCAAAGATATTGGCATTTATAAAGAAACCAATGTCTCTCTGACCTCGCTTGGTAGTTCTCTGTGTGAACAAGAATGCGTATGTTCCGCAGACTTTCACTGGATAGATAAAGGTTAAAACAGTTCTTATCTTTGCCTACTTTAGCTTTGAGCGTGAACAGGCCCGGGTGCAGGAGCAGTTGGCCAGACTGGCCCAGAGGGAGAGAGAGCTCGGAGCAACCACAGGCCTGGATGAACTGACCCCTGCTCTTATCGTTGAGAAAGGAAAGGCCCATGAAGAGCAAGAAAAGGCAAAGCTATTGGTGAGTCATGCTTTCTTCGGTGCTTTCCACTAGAGGGTCTGAGTTTTACTTTATTGTGATGAATATACCTCAGATTTATTGATTAATTTACTTTACTTTATCAAACAGCCTTTATCAAACAGCGGATGTGACCGAATAACCATGTACCTTCGTCAAGGAGTTCCTTATGCATTTCCTCAGTCAAACAGATTAAAACAACTGTTATTTAAAGTACTTTTGTCCTTTCCCTTGTGCTTCCTCATAAGCCACAGGAGACAAGGGCACCCATCCCCTGCACATTTGACTCTTTTTAACAAAAATGTGCACATTTAGTCTATAAACTCGATGTCCTGCTGCGTGTTGCACCAGCTGTGTGTGAGCTAAAACTTAGCCTGGTTACTAAAATGAAAGCTGATGCAACAGAGATAAATTATAAGATAACTCTAAGTATAAACTAAATAGTTACACATGGCCAAGTGTAGATGTAAATCATAAGATGTAACACAATTATACTCACTAATGGTAAAACAGTAGTTTGTCTCTCTCACAGCATCATTTCTTTATTAATTGCATGCCAGTTTTGCAGCACAGTAGTCCAGTATAGACCTAATTTATTGATATGATATGTCAATATCAGTCTAGCTTACTAAGGCGCCAAGTGGCTCATGTCAGCCAGACAGCTGATGCGCACAGTAACCATGACGATGGAACTCTATGTGTGATCATTCATTCGCCACTTGCCTTAGTTATGACCTCACACCCAGACTAGTTAGGTTATGCCAAAAGTAATCGTGATGCGACCAGTTTTACCAGCTAATTTGATGACAAACTAACTGGTAGTTACTTAGCCTGTAGTGCTGTGCTCTAACTTAGGAGAGAACTTACACATAGCTGGTGCAACCCAGTGCTTGCTAATTTCACTAAACTTCTCTTGGTAAAATATTACTGCATTTGTAGAATAAGACTTGGCATCACTACAATTTAAAGAAGAGTTGTAAACCCTGTATGCATTTGTTTTGACATTAAAACTTCACATACACTTTAAAAACGCTTTTGTCATCACAAAAAAGAGAAAGAACAGAAGAAGTTACCATACAAACGTTTTAGAACAACTTGTCTGAGCCATAATTTCACTGCTTTCTTGTTGAGTTATGTCAGTGGTTTGTCGGCTTCAGGCTGGTTGAGGCCTTTATTTAAACTAAGTGGTGAAATAGGCAAACATATTAGTACTTTAAATACACATCAGGTTATCATAATACCACTATTTATTTTGATAATTTGTGTCAATACCTTAGCAAAAAGAGAAAAAGAAAGTGCTAGGCACACAAAGTAGGATTTTTCTTTTTTCTTTTTGTTTTCAACAACCAGCACACAGTCACTGAACACACGCCTTCAGTCATGTGGTGGGTTCAATACTATTGAATGTATTATTAATGTAAAGTTTTAAACATTCGGTATTGAAAAAGTACCTTTATATTGATACCTTTGACAACTGTATCATACATTTACATATTTTTACATATATGCTTATATATATTTAGGCACTTTTAGTTTTCAAAGTATCCAACATATATGTATAGAAACACCAAGCGGTATCTGTTAAGGCCAAGAAGCAGTGTTCTAAAATTAAAACATGACTTGATTAAACATTTCACCATTTCCATTTTGGTGTTATTCAGCAGGGGTGATAGATTTGCTTTCCTCCAGAAACCTTTTGTATTTGTCAACAGCACCCTCTACTGTTTTGGTGCCTCTGGCCTGAGGCAATGCTGAGTTGTTTAACCGTTGGGATGCACATCTACCACCCTGGTTTTGGTGTTGCAGAGGGCAAACTAAACATATTTCTGCAGTTTTAAGCAGACTTAAAAATATTTAACTGAAAGTGATTAGCGTATTTTAAATGAGATTCTTTGTCTGCTGTTAATTGAGATGCCTCATGTTCTGTGTTACAATGTTGCATTTTCCAATGATTGCACTATTTTTCTGTCACTTTTGTAGCATAGTGTTTCCTGAATCTTTTTTGAAATGATGTATTTTATTGTCATTTTCAGTGCTTTAATTCAGTATCTCAAGAAGCTTGTTTTTCAGAGCTGCTATACAGTGCTTTTGTTTCCATCTACCCTTGATGACAGACTTGCTGCACTGATTTTACCTCTGTAACCTGGGCATCACTTGTGGCCTCTGCCCAGGGACTACATATGAAAATTTGCTTTTAGCTATATCTGACAGAATACATGTATTGCAAATAAATAAAAACAGATTATGTATGTGATGTGTGAGTGACATAAATGTGATGTGACGATGTGCAGAATCTCTGCTCTATCAGAGCAGGGAAATCTCTGATGGTCCTTGTAGCCTGTTGGGGTACAAGTATGATCAACAGTCTGTATTTCTAATAACAGTATTCAATATTGAATTGAAACAGGAATATGAGCAATGTAGTCCTCTACAATGAATGTTATACACTTATTTCCATGGAAGTCACATGGTTTACATGCATTTGTATTCAGATTAACCCCTGCCTTTCAGTAGTAGCTTTGTTTCTAAAACAAGAAACTGAATATGCCTTTGGTGTATTGCATTCATTGTTGTTTGCATGTGCTTTCTGTGATAGTTCTGCTTTGTCACTGTTAAAAATGTGCTTGTTGACACATACTTCTGTCAAATTCAGACTGATAATGATTCAAACAACAGTGCAGTGTGTGAGAGTGACAGAGAAGTGATTGCCAGAGATTTGTATGTTCAACAAGTGCTTGTCAACTCGGTTTCTGATGTTGCTTACATGTATATTGATGAGATGATCTATTCCCGATCATTCATTTGCGATTCCCTCCCTGGTGTTTTATCACTTGCTTTGCTTTGTTAAAATGAAACACAGCGGATTTCCAACAGCCTCGTCTCCCTCTCTCTCTCTCTCTCCCCTCCAATTGATTTGTCCTGCAGTGTCTTTTCGTTGTGCCAGCGAGCTGTAATGAATACTGAATGAAGCCGCTGGCTTAGCTTACACTGATATGGGCTCCAAACATTTAATGATGTCGCATCCCAATGTGAAACTGAACACTCTTACCCCACAGCTTTGTTTTCTACTTTTTCTGACTTGACAAGTCAATACAGGCTGTCAGTGTGTGTGCAGATGTGGGGAGACACCTTAAAGGTTTATTCTGTCTGTGGTTGTACAGAGTAGAGAATCAGTAGTGACCCAACTCTGTCAGTGGTGATGGGTGTGTTTGACAGGTTTGAGCGTCTTTTTGTCAACACTCGGATCAAAGTTTTCTTGTGTGCGCTTGCGCGTGCGCACGTGTGTGTGTGTTTGTGTGCGGAATTGAAGGGAAGCTTTGAGTTTAGCTGGGTGTAGGTACAAAGGAAAAGTTTATCAGCAAGTTTAAATAAGAAGAAGGGGGAGATTTTTACTGCTTTCAGGTGTTGATAAAACTGAAGTAGATGTATGTGAGAAGCCTAGACAGCATATGACTTGAGTGTTTATGTGACGACCCCCGTCATATCTCCCTTCCCACCTTTTCCTCTTTCTCACCTGTCCCTCTTGTTTAGTCTCACCTCTGACTTTCACTTTTTCTGCTTAACTGTCTAACACATTGTTGCCAGCTTGATTTCTCCACTGTCTTAAATGTGACACATACTTAACAACCCTCCCAAAAACACCCAAAACTTAGCATAATTCACTCCCATGATTAAAAACAGAGATGTGCTATATTTTTGTTGCATTGCTACAGCTTTTGAGTAGATTGAAAGCACCTGGAAATCTGTTTCAAGAGCTCCGCTGCTATCAAATCTCTCTGCTTAGCAGGTGTTCTTCCCACTCCTCTTTGCATTTTCCGTCGACCTTGCATCCACAGGCAACAACGCAGCTGGATGCCTTTAAGAAAAAAGTCTCTCCACCCTCCTCTCTTTCCTCATTCCACCGTAAAATGCTCCACTTTGAGCAGTTTGGGAGCTGCCTTATTCCCCAGAGGAGAAGATAGACACACACACAGATATGCATCCACACACATACTGCTGTGACGCTATTACAATACACAAACACATATATAGCGTGCTCCCCCAGCCTATTTCCCCACATGCACTCTTGGCTCCCCAGCAGGCGGGCTGTGCGTTAGTGTTTGGGTGAGGAAGGGGCGAGGGAGTTGTGGAGGCAACACCTGTCAGAGAGCTGAGCTGCTCCCCACACTGCCTCAGGCTGCCTGTCACAAACACTCACATTAGCCATTTACTCCTGTCTCAGCGCCAGCCGCCACCACTGGGACTGTTTGTGTGTGTATATATATCTGCGTCTGTATCTGTGCATACCTGTGCGCTAAACAGGCTCTGTGTCGATTTACATCAGAGGAATGAGGGTGTGTGTGTGTGTGTGTGTGTGTTGTAGTGGATATCAGTTTGCAAGGTTCATCCACAGTTCAGTCAGTACTATATTCTCTTAATGTCTTGCATATTAAGTTTCCTTTGTACTGTGGTATTTACATGTTTGTTTGGCACAAAAATAAGTGTTTTTGTGTGCTGTCTGATAGTTAAATCTTTTCTTCTATGCCATATTTTTTGTGTAGTGTATAAATACCCATCTGTAGCTCATTAAAGTCTGCCACTGAGTGTCAATATGTGCCATTGCCCTCAAAGAGGTGTTGTTTAGAAAGTCTGAAAGCAGTGAAAAGCTCCTTTTTTGATGTTCCGCAGTCATTAGCTAATGTGGACAGGTGAGGCAGTGTGATCTTGGAAGGAAATAGTGCCACTCAAAACATGATCAAGTTCTGAACACTGACTGATTATGGCTAACAGTTGCCAGATATCCCCACACCTTCTCTCCACATTTTTGATTCTTAAGTTTGTGTGCTCCTTGACATTTTATTTTCTGTACTTTGTTTATTTCTTCTGGCCACTACTACCTCCACTCCACCTTTCCCCTTTGTCCCTACGACGTCCAGCTTTTTACCCCACCTTCAAAAGTGCACTTAAAAGTGCATACAACTTGGCTTCTCCAACATGTCATCCTACGTTGTTCTGAGACTACATTTAGGCCTTAACAGTTACACCTTGAGCGAAGACACGGAAGAGATGACAAGTTACATTAACACCTCATCTCTTCACCTCTCCTTTCTTTCATTAGCACCTCCTGTGTTTGTTTTCTTCCCCCGACTATTCTCTCCGCCTCAGAGGTGTCATTCGTGCTGCAAACAAAATGCTATTAGTATGCACAGGCATTCAGTGCTGAGCAGCTCACACACATTCGCACACACAGATAATAACAAGCGTCTGCTTTAAGCTATTGAATTTCAGAAGCTTCCAAGGTGGGTGAGAAGAACAGACTTTCCTACCTGTTTGGGTGCTGCAGGTGAATGTTTATATCCTGTCAGCTGATTTGCTTTTAGTTGTGTATATTAAAAGCTAGCTTTTATCTGCAATGGGTAAACAGTGATGGACACCAGTGTTAGAGGGTTTATTCGGACCAGTTTAGTAGAATGGTAAATGGATGGATGGACTTGCACTTGTATAGCGCTCTTCTAGTCTTCTGATGACTCAAAGCCCTTTTACACAATGAGTCACATTCACCTATTCATACAGACATTCACACACTGGTGGCCAGATGGACTGGAGGAGCCAGTGATGGACCTCCTGATCTTCCACTTAGTGGACCCGATCTATCTCCTGAGCTATAGCCACTCCACAAAGAGAAAGAGTCCCATGTGGGGAACTTGAAATGAAAGAATTTGAAATAACAAGTAAACATTAAAAAGCACAGATACATATAAACATTACTAAAAATAGAAAAGCAGCACATATGACCAAAGTGACTGTTGTCGAGTATTACTAACCTTGATTAAAAGTCTTTTGTAGCCTATTAGGTATGTATTTTTTGGTGTTCATACTTTGATTTTGAATGTCTTTGAGTCAGTTGAACTCCCCTCAATTCCCCCCACCTCTGTTCCATTTACCCCATCTAGAAGTTTTATTAAGCCTGGAGGTAATTTTCACATCAGTTTCAGTTTGGAAAATGGGTTACTCTTCATGCGTCATACTGCCTTGCTCTTTGCTCTTCTTCTTCTCCAGTTTATTCATCCCCAGGAGTGACATTTCTGCTACTCCCACAAATGCATCATTGAAGTAACATATTTTTGAACAGTGGGTTGACGCTGCCTTTCAGTCTGCCATATTTTCCCCATGATCAAATTTTACACAGTGCAATCAGTTTTGCTCAGATTTCATTGTGATGAAGCCATGCGTTTTGTAAAAATAAATTGACATTTTCTATCTAACTGTAAATAATCATATCTTGATTTGAGAATTTTGTCGGCTATACAGTCTGAGCTGAAATGTGTGATATGAGGTGATGTGCCGGTTTAGCCACTCGTGATGTCCCTGTTTTCTCACACCTCCTCTTTCCCAGCCAGATTGTTGTGTAGGCAGTTAAACAGCGAATCAGGTAGTGTTTTCATATCATGAGTATGGGTAAATGTCACTGTTAGACTGTCCTTATGTAGTAGGAATGTGAAGTAGCATAGTATGATTTCATTTATTGAGGTGTTTATATTTATTTGCTGTGCTGGAAGTTCCCTTATACTACATTTTTCCACATATACCCCATGGCTGCATAGATATCAGTTAGTATGTCCAGTACATGGCTGAAGCGATGAGGAAACAGGATGTAACCCTGTAAATAGTCACTAGATGGCATTGTTGAAGCATGTTTGGTTTGCCAGAGGATTTTTAAAAAGCAGGATGGATGCGTGTTCTGCACAGCAACATGTGCTCCTGGGCAACATGTTCTTCCAGCATTTATTCCTCCTCCTCTCTCTTATCTTTTTATCTTTCTCTTTTCAACCCCTCAATCCCTGTCCTTAGTGTGTGTGTGTGTACATGCATGTGTGAGTGTGTGTGTGTGAATGATGACTCAGAGCGAAGCATTTGACACTGTCTAAAAGAAAGATGATGAAAACCAGGGTGAAAAGCCCCAACATTCATTAAAGTCAGACCTGAGATGACAAACACTCAGACCACAGCGGATGATGCCACACATGTTAACAGTATTGCCCTGCCGCTGCTGCGGAGAAAGACAAGGAAATGGCAACTGACAAGGGTGGAAATGTTGTGTTTTGCACCAAATATGAAACCTTACAGTTACAAGATGTTCTCGCTAACCAGCAGGCCCCCCTGCAGCCCCAATCATTTGTATATGATCACCAGATATAATTCTCTGCAACAGATTTGTTTACTGTTGTTTCAGCTAATACCCTTACTTTTACTGATTTCTTTAAACATAATGTTTTTAATTAAGTGCTTCCTTTATCTACATTATTACACAATGTGTAGGCACTTCTAGATGTTATTTAATCTGTGGCATGTTTACAGACTGCGTCACACATAAAATCTATGATTCGAAGGCAAATAAAACCTCGCCACCCACCATCTCATCCCTCCTCCCTGAACTAGCCTGTGGTTACATCAATCTGTCAATTCATATCACTTCAGCTGCTTTGAGTGTTTGCTTTCTAGCACCAGATGGACATGTTGGTTTAGCTCTATCCAGCCAATCCCGAAATAATCTCTGGATGGATTTTTTTCCCCTTGACCCAAGATGACAACGTGTATCTAAAATCAGAACCATGAAACCGTTGTTTTTCAACAGATGATAGCGCATCATTGTTGAGCAGATTACGAAGCAATGCACATCGCACAGTAGCAGTACAACAATAAGAGGGTCATCCTTTAACACTGTGCATCCACCATCCATTCAGTGTCTATTCAGTTATTTGTTGCAAGAATAAGCACAGAGAGCAGATGCACACGCTCAGAATATCCATGGAAGCACCTGCATTTTAGTCAGCCTGGCAAACACAAGTCTACACACAGTGAACGTATTCATTTCTGCTTTGTCCACCAGTGTCCTTTTTTTCTCATGACCCACCTATTAACAGACTGAAGAGTCATTTCCACCAATAAACGCTTAAGGCAGCAAGCACATGGAAGCACTGGGCCAGAGAGCTGGGAGAAAGGGAAACATGGACAGGGACAGGCTATAGGAGCTGAAAGGCGGAGAGAAGAGACTTGGACCGTGGTATAGTAATAGATTCAGATGTCTGGCTCCGACAGCCAGCCGGCTAGATAGCTGCTTGTTAGTCAAAGACAGAGGCGGGAAGAAGGGAAGAAGAGAGGGAGAAGAGAACAGATGGAAGAATCCAGAGAAGAGGAAAAAGATAGATCAATGAAAAAGAAAAAGAATGAATTGAAAAACAAGTTCAGATATGGCAGCAGAGTGAAAGAGGTTTGTGTTGAGACAGAGTGGGGTCTTCACCGTAACGATGGCTTTTAAGACTGCAAGTGTGACATACTGTGAAGGTGCACACATGTGCGCACACACACAGATATAAACTCTGAAATTCTTTCTCATAGAAACTGACAATGTAAAATACAACAGCAATTCAGACTCACACATTCACACACGGCTAAACCACTTGTTATCAGCAAGTGTAATCACAGACTTGACATCTTTTCTGCATGTTAAAGCAGCTAAGCCCTTTGTGCACGCTCGCACTCACTCACACACATACGCACACACGTACAGTACTCCCCTATCGTCTCGAGCGATGGTAATTGCTGACGAGCAGAGCGTTCACCGGCTGAGGAGATTTTGATCGGTGCAGAGCAGTAAGGGGGGTGGGGTGGGGGGGAGTCGGTGCGTAGCACAAATCCTGTCGGTTCAAAGGACAAATGTGTAGGAGTGGAATACCTCTCCCATCAGAAAGCAGTCTTGATGTAATGAGACAGCTGGACAAGACTTATTATCTAGAGAAAAAGTAATGCTTCCCAGATGCTTATTCTCATATAAGGGAATAAGAATTTATGTTGGAACAATCACATTATGAGGCAAACGTCGTCCCCCAGGCAGTTTGGTAGTTTAAGATGCATTTATCATTGTCAAAAATAAGACAGAGGACAGTCTTATGACACTGACTTTATATTTGCTCTTGCGGCAGTTTGTTTTAGGATGATAAGTTTGAACATTTGATCTGTTTTTCACATGCGGAATCATATCTCATGTTTAACAAGTGACATACAGTAGGTACAGTATTTGTAATGAAAGCATGTTTTCTAAATAAACATTTTACTTGTGAAATTTATAACAATCTGTTTTAACACGTTTGATTGGTGCTCAGTCGTAGTCAGGGCTGGGTATCACTTATAATTTTTTAGTACCAGTACCAATACCAGTACCTTTACAGTGACACCAATACCGATAGAGAACTTCACTTCACTTTTTTTCCTGCTTCATTCGATACCCATCATGTGAAGGGAAGCAGTCACATGATGGTACCACTTATTTGGTGGCACCTGGGTACACACCTGGGTAATTAAAGAAAGTCCAGTGCCAAGTGCAGCCAAGCAAAACTGTACAGGTGGTGCAGATGGGAAGACTTTCTTGACATGTTCTTGTTGTGCTGTTAAAATAGTGGGACCTAATCAGAGCCCAGTCTGACCAAACTGTTCCTGGCTATAGTGGATACGATTTTCCTAGGGCAGAGAAAAACATTTTTGGAATTTATTAGTGGAGAAGTTGGAAGTTTAACTACAATAAAAATCACTATATGCTAAATGTGAAGATATTTGAGTAAGTGAGCATGTGAGAGTAAGCAAATGAGAATATAGAAAATGCCTGTCACTATTGTTTCTCTCTCCCTCACTACTACCCTTGTTTTTTCTTATCTTCTCCCATTTTCTTCGTCCTTCATTCTCTCCTAAGCAAAACCTATCCCTCATATTCACCCGATATCGCTCTGTCTCTATCCTCTTTCTACCTCTCTGTCCTTTTTTTCAGTCTCTCTTACTCTATCTGTCTGTGTGACAGTCTTTGGTGTGAAAGCACGTTGATGATGAAGTGCTAATTCATTTAACCTCCCCCGACTATGTGACGAGAACACACATTTAATGAGCAAACAGCTAGACTAACCAATTCATGCCTCTGGTATTTGTACTGTACTGTGAGCCCGCTTATGTGTGAGTTCATTTGTGTTTTAGTGGGTGCATGCAGGTGTGCATATCACCCACAGGTGTTGGTGTGATGATTCATGCATATGTATTTGAACTGCTGTCCTACTCTGATAGAGGCTGTGCATTTTTAAGTTTATGATAACCCTTTAACACTTATGCAGAGACCCATAAAACCCTCTGTTTGCCTGTTAGTATATCGTTGGTAAAAACTTAAAGTCCTCCTCTAGGCATGTTTTAAAGCATGTGAAAATACTCTGCTATAATTTAAATTTTGTTTAACATGGTCTCTCATTGAGAAATTCTGGATCTTGCCTCCGCCCTGCCCACCACCGCTGTTTCACTTTCTGCTTTCACCAGCATGAGTACCCTTTTGCCATAACCGCTTTTGGCTGCACCGAGTCAAACCATGCCGCGCCGACTTGTCTTTGCATTATTTGTTAAGACTGCACCACGCCAGAGATGGCAGGTCCAGAAGCGTGCCTGGCCATCTCCAATCCAGTACGGCCCCCCTTCTCCCCCTGAAACATATGTGAGTGTAGCGAAACTCAACTTGTGTGTCCGTGCAGGGGACCGGAGAGAAAGGCATTTTAAAATGTCTAGCCGTGGGTCCGCTTGCTGCTTTTAAACGTCATCACTTAAGACAAGTGGTCATCAGTTAAGCAGGTAGCCCTGTTGTAATGAGACGTAAATCCCTGCCGCACTGACTGAGGCATACGACTATGGAAAAAGAGTATAGGTTGACTAGTGAAAAAGCAGTATACACCCAAATAGCTAGCATTAGCATTAGAGGAAACATCAGAGCCATTTAGCCATGCGTGTTTGAGCCTCAGTCAGACCCAGACTCAGATGAGGAGTCTGTTGGTTGCCAAAATTGTCAACTAGCAGACCTAACAGAATGGTAAGTGTAGTTAGCATCTTTCATTTGTTGTTTGTTAGCTTGTCAGCTTTTAGGCTAACTGGTGGCTGACACGTAGTTATTGGTTGTGAAACATACAATAATATCTGCTACGATGTGGTTTTAGGTAGCAAGTGAAAGGAAGCTCCAGGGTCCAGTTTACATCCAAAAACAGCACACTGTGCTATGTTTTCTGTCAGGACTCTCACTATGCTAATGCAGTATCTGCTCTCTGTGCCAACAAGTCTGCTCCACTGGAGGCTTCAGGTTTCCTAACTGTGGGGTTGATGTGTGTCTTTTCTATATTAGATAGACAGTGACAGTGACTTTCATATTAAGTCAGCTCCTTAATTTCTGTGTCTGCCTGTCTAAAGGGTCCTCTTTGGTTCAGATGACGTAAATGTCCTCATGCACCTTTGTGCACGAGGGTTCACAAAGACCCCTATGCGCACATCTGCAGCCAGCCCAAATTTGTGACTGCACAGACTGTACGCAAGCGCACTGACCATGCATGCCCCAGTTACAAAATATAATCTCATTTCCACACTCCAGTTTAGTTAATGGTCTATGCACCTGGTTTGCAAGAAGAACAAAAAGAAAATTAATTTTCGGTGCTTGTTTGGAAAGGGCTTGTTCGAGGAGATCTGCCATTACCCACATTTATATAATTAATCTTAAAAGGAGTACAGAGAATGCTGGGACAACAGGAGTGGAGGTTGGAGAGGGAAATGCCCATGTGTGGAATGCCAGACTGACATGGGCTCTCAATTGTAGTATAAGTGGAACCATATGCACGTTTGGGCAATCAGTACAAATCCGCTGTAATCCACAGATGTTTAACGCAGGGAGTATTCACACTTTGGTTTTGTGGTTGTTGATGATAATGAAAGATAAGGGGAAAATGATAGATGATTTAAATGTAATGGATGGATATAAACTGAATGCACTAGGTATGAGGAACAGTTTTGTGATTTTGAGTTTCTCAGTCATTAAGGAAATTGATAAAGGCAAACTTTGCTGATTTTCAACCAGCTCTGTGTCATCGCTGTGTGTGCAGTGTGCAAAATTAGCAACATTTCCCTTTAAGGATTGTATTTCCCTGTTCATTCATTCATTCATTTTCTGTAACCACTTACCCTGTCGGGGGTCGCGGCATGGGTGGAGCCTATCCCAGCTGACATTTGGCAAGGTACACCCTGGACAGGTTGCCAGACTATCGCAGGGCTGACACATAGAGAGAGAAAACCATTCACACGCACGGCCAATTTAGAGTCACCAGTTAACCTAATCTGCATGTCTTTGGACTGCTGGAGAAAACCCATGCTGACACAAGGAGAACATGCAAACTCCACACCCCACCCCAGGGTTCGGCTCTCCCACCCTGGGTTCGAACCAGGAACCTTCTTGCTGTGAGTCAACAATGCTAACCACTGCACCACCGTGCTGCTTTTTCCCTTGCTTACCTAATTTGTGCAATTGATGAAGTTACCCATGGCCCTTTGTTTGTGTCAAAATATCAATTCTGTACATTATTTAAGCCTGTCATCCTTTTAAAGTGATACAGAAACATACTAGAGATTACTGAATACGCTCTGGATCATACAGTGTGACTTTGAGGGCAAATCCACACCAACACCCTGGAGTTTTAGCATCAGCATCGACCAAACGTGCTGGGGTGAACACACTCAGCTGTTCCAATGGCATTTATTACTGGCACACATGATGAATCTGCCTATCATACTTATTCCCATAGACATACGATAGGAAGAAAGCTGTCAGTGAATTAGCTCTTATTTTCTCCTCTCTGTCTTTATTCTACTCTGTCCCTCTTTCTCTCTAATTAAAAAGCCAAATCAGGAGTTTGACTGCACGAACTGTGTCTGCCAGTGACATTCTCCAGCCTAATCCTTATTTTAACCCTCTTTCCTCATTACCCTCTCTCTCTCTTTCTCCACTCCTGACTCCAAGTAGAAAACCACACCAAAATCTTTTTTCCCCAAACACATAGATTTATTCAAATGTATCATTTGCATAATTCAGTATTTACATAATTGATTTCCAAGGAAGCGTTTCTCGCCATGTGAGGTGGTGTTAGAGACCAAAAGGTCTCATCCTGTCACATTTCTGTCACTTTTTCTGTTTCACTCCCACACTGACACACACACACACACACACACACACACACACACACACACACACACCACACACACACACACACACACACACACACACACTGTTGGCAGACCATTGAGGTTTAAAGTCTAAATCAAGCATGAAGCGTTGTCAAGCTGGTGCATCTGGTGACCCTCATGGTATAACCACAGCAAACATGATTCAGCTAAGCATAGATAATTAAATGTATTGAGATCCATTAAATCTGTGTGTTTAGAAGGAGCATCATTAATTTCACTATGCTGATAAATTATTCGCTCCCTTACAACTATAAAATAGTTGCAGAAATGTTCTAGTTCTGGTGGCATGCATTGAACTTGTAGCTCATTTTTAGCTCCAATTTGTCATCATAAAATATATTATAACGTCAGAAGTATTACATCTAAAGGTTGTTTTTTGACTAAATTGGAGAGGGGAAGCTGGGTCCATCTCGACTGATAAGCATTATTCACGCTTCATAATTGTGCGCCTACACAGATTTTAGACCAAGATGAAACTAATATGTTTGATGCTTGATTAGAAGCAAGTTGTTCAACTACATCGGAAATCCAGAGATCTTGAAATCTGTTGCCATGTGGCCACACTGGAAGGTGGAGACAAAAGCTAGCCACCATAGAGAGGGGGAACAATCAATAATGTTCAAATATGGGGATAATGGCGCACATTTTCAGACAGTCTCTTCTGGGAGGAATTCATGGTGTTGCATGGTTGTTCGCATTTAAAGTGACAGTGATTAATAGAATGAAAAAAGAGATCTTTAGAGGGAGGTTCAAACTCTGTCTCCTTTCTCATCTTTGTACAGCTGATCAATCAAGGCAGGAAGTGAGTGTGAATGTCGAATTGTTTGTTTAGGAAAGTTACAGAAATGGTTGGATCTATTTGATGATTCTGAGGAAGCATTCTGGCTGTTTTAGTTGGAGGAAAGAGCACTCACTGTATGTCTTTTATGAAGTGAGGAAAATGGAGGGTCATTTTGGGCGGTTGAGTGGTGATTGTTAAGATTGTTATTGTTAGCATAATTTGATAATAGTACTCTGCTGGGCCTATTCTCCATGTAAGTTTCACTAGTAATTTCACTGGCAGTATAGAATAAGAGATAAGTGTTGCTGCTATGGTTACCTCCTGTATAACATATCCAAGCAATATCCAAATGGGTGATTTTTATAGACACCTTTAAGCTAATTAGTCCGCGGTCTTATTTATGTTTACTGGGGGATCACAATTAACTTGATTAATAATACATTAATGCTGCATGTACCAGCTTTAGCTTGGTATAAATCTTGGGGAATATATGAGCCTTAGTCTATTTGGAATACTTTCCTGGTCTTGTTTTTGCTAGCTCAGTTGATCCAGACTCTTAATGTGCAGACTGAGGCTGCTGACTGCTGGTCACCAGGGAGCTCAGAGCGGCAAAACAAAAACAATGAGTGGATGTACCTGAAATGCCATTGTTCGTTATGGCCCATGGACTGCACCAAACTGCTCGGGTGTGTGTTTGTCTGCATCTGTATCACATCAAGCCCCTTCACCTCACTTCTAAAGTCTATCATCTATGGAAATGGGACCTCCACACTCCTGTGAGCACTCAGTGGGGGTCCACACACAGACACAGACACACACTCACACACACACACACAGAAAGTCACACAGACACATATTCAGTTTAGGGCCTGCCACCAAAGAGCAGGGAGGTTAAACAGATGGCATCGGTTGTATCCGTTACACAGATTACCCAACACACACACACACACACACACACACACACACACACACACACACACACACACACACACACACACACTCATTCTGCAGCAACCGGCTTTGTGAGCTCACCTCATTTAACTGAATGGTGTTTTTATGAGGCATGGCAACATTAGAGCCACCCACCGCTCTAATCTATCCCTTTCTGTTCTGTTTCTAATACCGGACTGGGAACACTTGATTTGAGTGGGCATGGCTAGACACACCCAAATAAGATGTCCTGTTTGTCTGTGTTACATAGGTGAACTGAAAGTTATTTGATTTGGGGATACAAGTGTCGTAACATATAGTAGTCAAGCATATCCTGTCACACTGTGTAATGTTTTATGGCTGCATTCAAGACTCATACAGGTATATGACTTATCATAAAAACAGATAATAAGCTGCTAGTTCTCAGTTACTGGCCAAATCCTACCAAGAGTTCTTGTAAAACAGCCAATAAACCCACATCTGTGGAACATAATGGCCTTTTAAATTAATGTGCATGTTAAGTACATTTATTTGTTATTGATTTCAAACATTTGTGTTTGGTGTTCAGTGTGTTTCTGAATTTTTATGAAAGCAACACTTTCACTTTACTATCATTTGATGTTAGGGCCTATGCAAAGGCATAGTCTGTGGCATACAAGCACCAGCTGTTGTAACACTTGTTGAAGGCTGTGTTGGAACACCAAAATGTTGGTTATATGTTTATTTGCATCTTAGTTATTAACGGGGATCCAACGGGTCCTTGCAATCCTTGAAAGTTAAGAAAATTGAGGAAGAAAGCTGTTGAAAATGCCAAAAATAGACATGGGACATTGAAAGTGCTTGTATTTACAGTGGCTTGCAGAAGTTTGGGCACTTCTGGTCACAATTTTATTTACTGTGAATAGTTAGGAGAATAGAAGATGAACTGATCTCCAAAAGGCCTGAAGTTAAAGATGAAACATGCTTTTCAACTCTTTTTGTACACGTTTAGAACCAGAAGAAGGAAAGGAGCACCATGCAAAAGTTTGGGCACCCCAAGAAATTTGAGCTCTCAGACAACACCAGGACTTAGACCATAATTAGTTTGTTCACAATCATTGTTGGGAAAATCCAGGTGATTCAAAATTCAAAGCTTTATAAATAAATACTCTGCCTCCTGAAACCTTGTCCCTTCAATCAGTGTCCATGGGCTTCTCTAAAACATGTTCAGGTACCTGTTTCCTGAGTTTGTAATGTAATTAAGAAATGGCAGTTAACAGGAACTGTGGTTGTCAAGTTGAGGTCTGAGAGACCAAGAAAGCTGTTCGTAGGATTGCTAGAAAGGCAAATCAAATCATCGTTTGACTGCAAAAGACCTGCAGGAAGATTTAGTAGACTCTGGAGTGATGGTGCACTGTTCTACTGTAGCGACACCTGTACAAATATGATCTTCATGGAAGAGTCGTCACAGGAGAGGCTTTACTGCACCCTTACCACTAAATTCAGCATAAGAACATCAAAACAAGCTTGATGCTCTTTGGAAACAAGTCCTGTGGAAGTTAAAATAAATTAAAATGAAGTTAAAATAGAACTTTTTGGATGCAATGAGCAAAGGTATGTTTGGAGGAAAAAGGGTGCTGAATTTCATGAAAAGAACACCTGTCCAACTGCTAAACGCGGGGTGGATCCATCATGCTTTGGGCTTGTGTTGCAGCCAGTGGCACGAGAAACATTTCATGGGTAGAGGGAAGAATGGGTTCAGTTAAATTCCAGCAAATCCTGGAAGCAAACATCAGAGCATCTGTAAAAAAGCTGAAGATGAAATGAGGATGGCTTCTACAACAGGACAATGATCCTAAACACACCTTGAAATTCACAATGGACTACCTCAAGAGGCACAAGCTGAAGGTTTTGCCACAGCCCTCACAGTCCCCGACCATAACATCATTAAAAATCTGTGGATAGAACTCAAAAGAGCAGTGCATGCAAGACGGCCCAAGAGTCTCACAGAACTAGAAGCTTTTTGCAGGAAGAATGGGTAAAAATCCCCCAAAGAAGAACAGAAAGACTCTCAGCTGGTTACAAAAACAGTTTAGAAGCTGCGATACTTGCCAAAGGGGGCGCTACTAAGCACTGATCACTTAGAGTGCCTAAACTTTTGCATCGGGCCCTTTTTCCTTTTACGTTATTTTGAAACTGGAAAAGGTTTAAATAAAAAAGTAATCTCAAAATCTTAAAGAAAAGTGTCATCTTTAACTTTCTTTTCAAGATCAGTTCATCTTCTACTTACTGAACTATTTACAGTAAACAAAATTTTGACCAGGGGTGCCCAGACTTTTGCATACCACTGTATATGTGTTGTGCAAGAATAGAAATTAAAGTTCTTTTAATATTTTTCTGTTACTTAAGGTTTGTAAAAGGGGTATTTTTAATTGCATCTTTGAGCTTCTGTAAAGCCTGCTAGCCTTCTAGTTTTCATGATAAAAAATCCTCAGTTTTGTAAGAGTAATTGACCTTGATCTGTGTCTCAAACTATGCTGTGCTGGCTCCTTGAATTTGAGTGAATTTGGGCCTGGAAAGTCCTTTAAAGGCCTTGAATTTGATATTTAAGACACTGTGGGAACCCTGTATTAACTTTTTATTACCTGTCTCAGAAGTTAGGCAATGTCTCTTCTCTTTGCTTCTGTTCTCTCCTCTCCTCTCCTCTCCTCTCCTCAAAATATAATCTGATATGTATCAGATGTGTTAAACAGATCATATGTTTTTACAATTACTGCTTTCTGAACAAGAATCAAGGAACTTCATATATTCAAAGCAGTGAATAGAAACAAGACAGATGGGTGGACAGGGCAGGGGGTGTGGATAGAAGGCTGACATGCAGAGAGGATCACGTGCCAAACACAAACAACACAACATCTTGAGTATGTGGAAAACGATTTAGTAGCCTGTGCTGCCAGGATGACCGATAAAAGGAATAATGGGCAGAATTTCATATGCTGTTTCATTACCTTGGCAAACTAGCAGGAAGTTACTTGGTCAAAGAATGCATGTTGGGACTCGTTGGATCTATTATCAGGCCATTAGAGGCCAAAATTACATCTCTCACAACATCAGACATCTGGCAAATTAGGTTTTAAAACTCACAAGTAGTCCTCAGCCTAAAATGTGCAACTTATACATAATGGTGTTGATTACTCTTTGACTGGCTGTGCTGACCTTGTTCCCTCCCTGTTCCCTGTATCACATAGCCTATTTCTCCGAGTGTTATCTCTTTCCCTCTGCTGAATGTTCTCTCATTATCTGCCTCATTCCAGGCTGTTTCTTTATTCATCTTAACTTCACCTCCCTTTTTATTTTCCTTATTGGACCTGTCTTTTATCCATCTCCTCCTTGTCTCTATCACCATCTCTTCCAACCCTGCGCCTTCCTCACACCCGCTACGGTACTGTCGCACTAACCCCTGCTTTCTCTCTCCCTCCCAGCCAGCAGATTTGGATGCCTGGGTAAGCAACACTACCATTGCTGGTGCCTCCTTTTTTTCCAACTCAGTTTTTCTTGCTCTTTCTCTCTCTCTTTCACTCTCTCTTCTCTATTCAAATGTCATGTTTTCATTGTGCATTAAAGCGAGGCTGTGAGTGCGCTGCCGCCACCATTCCACACAACAACACTTTGGGAGGTATTCAGCTAGAAAATTACACATCATCTGTGCTGCTAGCAGAGGTGATTTTACACACAAACACACATACACACACAGCCCTTAAGCATCAAACAGCCGCCGCAGAAAGAAAAAAGTGCAGTGAGCACAGTATAGGGATTTGCAGATGTGCTCTTTGGGGATGCATGTGCCTGTTAAGTTAGGATAAGATTAGATTGGATTACAATAAATGTAATGTCAGTCTGTGTGTAAGCGAATGTGTGTGTCTGCATGCCTGTATTCACCACACCAGCAAAGAGCACAGAAGATGAGTAGATCATCCAGGGAAGATGGTGTTGCTCCATCTGATCTTTATCACACTCACTAATGCACAACTCGGGTACAGCAATCTGTCACCATTACACCATGGCATAACACAGTATGTGTGTGTGTGTGTGTGTGTGTGTGTGCGCCTGGGTGTATGTTTGTAACACACACTGTCTATTTCAATGCTACATAAATCCATGCCCTATTGCTGCCTTCTACTGCCTCACTCCCAGCCAGCTTCATTGTGTTCATGCACCATGTCATGTTCATACCGCTGTAGCACTGTTTCACTCATTACCCTTATTGGTTGGAAACAATGTGTGTTCATGAGGACCCCAGCACTGATTGATAACCATTTTAATATGCAGCCACACTAAACCTCTACAGATCAAATGTGTGAATTCTGGAGAAAATTCAGCCATCCTGTCACACCATGTGCATGTTGCCTGTTCTTTTATGTATTTTAGCCATAATATGTGATTCAGACTGTAGAGCTGTTGAGGTCCTCCTTTGATCTGCTGCATACTCTCCACAGCATGACCAAACTTCTGACAGATGCATGTTAACATGAACATCCTGAACCAAGCCGCAAGGTTTTTACTGTATCAGTTCAATTCAGCTCTGTGCCATGCAGTTCACTTTGAGTCAGGCAATTTAGATACAGTCTGTGGCATGTTACTGAAAACAGATTTGATACCATACCTTACTGCACTGGTTCCTAACCTGTGGGTCCCAACCCCCATTTGAAGTTGCCAAAGTGTCTCAGGGGGTCGCAAGGCCTTCTCGAGTTTAAGCAATGTAAAAAAAAAAAAACTTTTCATGAAAATACAAAGTAGGCCTGTATCTCAGCATTTCACTTGTTTCTGTGAGGAAGTTAACATTACTTTTTGAAATAAAAACTAAAATAAGTCGCAGGATAAGAGCATGATGAACTTGAGCTATATTCAAAGAGCCTTCATTCTTAACTCAAAAGCCTCATCCTGCATTAGAAAAGTACGCAGTTAAAACGACCAAAAAGCTAAGACAACAATTGTTGGGGTAAGGAAACACGGGATTTGTCAAAAAAAAGAAGCCCATGAAGTATGTTGATTGAAAGAACAAACAAAACAATACATAATACAGATAGACAACTATATACAAGGTAACTAAAATATAGTCAGGGGTCAATTACAGAAAAGGGGTCCCTTAAGAAAAAAGGTTGGGAACCACCGACTCAGTGTAAAATTCATCACTGTGTGACTGTTCATGCAAAATGTATGATTATTGCTTTTATGTTCCAAAAGAAAACTTATTTGTAATAGTATGATTGAATAATCTAAAATGAGAGGGATAGATGGATTAGGGATGCACAGTTAGGGAAAATACTGAGCTGGTGGCATGGTGAGGGATCACAGCACAGTAGTTTGCATGTCAGTCACCCAGACAGATGTCTTGACAGTGCTTGCTAATGTCTTCAATTTTGGACTGTGCACATCTCCTTTGACTACCCTTCTCTGTTATTTTCTTTTTGCAGCACTGCACTACTGCCTCATCGCTCTTTTCTGTCTCTGTTTATTATGTTATTTTGATCATTTTTTATGATAAAGGAATCCCTTTTCATTCTATTTAATGGGATTGTGTAATGATATTGACACACTGTGGAGCCTCATGTCGTTAAAACCTGGTTTCTCCATTGCGTAACTCATGTTACGTCTTCTAGTAAATATTTTCTTAAAAAAGGATCTGTTATTTCAAACCCCCAGTGCATGTGCATCTCCAAAACTGAACTGGCGACTTATTTTCACAGTGTATCTCTTTGACATCTGCCTCCTATCTTCCTCTGCTTGCATGCTGCTACGCCATAGCCCAAACTATGGGTCCTCCTACAGCCAATCTGCCATCTTGCTACCTGTCAAAGCTTGGCCTTTCACCTCATCCTATAGCGCCAGCATCGCCATGTCAGGTCCTGCCGCCGCTGTGCCAGTCACATGCCACCTGAGTAGTTTGTAAGTTCTGTTACATTAGATGGACCAGCTATTACATAACCATTCGTTTGTGTTTTACTTTGTGGTGTAGATGTGATGTGCTTTCATATTATTATAGATTTCCATCTAGCATCATATAATTGTGATCTATGTTGAGAAGTGTATGTGTGAAGTTACACATAAGAAGAATAAGACTGTACTGAAAAATGATAACCTGCAATTTGATGCTTTAATCACATACTTAGGGTAGGTATAATCCTTTTTATTGTGGTCTAAAATGCCTGTGCTGTAAATCTGTTTTTGGAAGAAACTGGTTTATGTTTTGTTTGCTCACTGCGACAGAAAAAAAATCTAATACCCCCTGCTTGCATTTGGTACATATCAGTACTGTAATTTACACAAGTGGTAATGCATCTGCCAATAACAGTGGTTACTGAAATGTGAAGTAGAGTTGATGATACTTTGAATTCTATTTTTATATCACAGATGAGATGTGTATTGAATCTGTTGATCAGAAAATAAAGTCATTTTCTGACTCTTTTGGGCAGTGAAAGCAACAGGTTGCTTCATTTCTTCTTCCCTTAGCATTTACCTCTGGCAGGTGTCACAGGTGTGCAACATGCTTATGTGACTGTGATGTTTTAGGCCATTACTTTCAAAAGTTTAACCCACTTTGTAACTATGTCAATTTAAAAAATTGTCAAGTGAAATCATTTAGTTAATACCTGGATTGATTTCCTTCTCCTTGCTTGCCAGGCAGTCAGAATAATGTTGAATTACGCAGATGTACACAGGATATATTAGTGTAGTGAATTGTTATGTGCCATTACAAAGAATGCCCACAACAGCTGTTCTTCATATTCTGCCATTCCAAAAAAAAAATTTTAATTTCTTTGCTTTATTTATTTATTTTTTTATTGTCTTATTTTCTTCTTCTGTCAGGCCAAACAACTGCGGAGGAAAGAGGAGGAACTGGCCAGCATATCTGCCTTTTATAAAGAGCAACTAGAAACACTGGAGAAAAGGGTAAGGGCAATTTTTCATGTTATAAAGATGTATGCCATTAAATGGAAATAGCCAGAACTCACCGGAAAGGCCTTTTTTCTAAACACATTTCCTCAGATGTGTCCATTAGTTGCATTGCATTAATTACATTCCAAGATGTTTGATCAAAATCACTTTTTTTCCTTTGGGGGGTTTCTTTGGTGGGAGTTTTGAGAGTGAGATTCAAGCACTTTTAGCACTTATTTTGACATGTGTAACAGGAGACCTCACTAATGAGATAAAAAATACCCCGTAGGCTTTCACTGAAAAGAAATGTTCACACATGAGGAAAATCAAAACAAGCCTTAAAGTGACATATTACTCACTCTCCTTAGAGAGTAAAATCTCGCTGAGACACAAGACCCTCTTCCCTATCTCGGAAATGTCAAGCCCACATACCAGTGTCAAAATGTAAATGTAAATGAATTGAAAGTTTGAGCAGGCAGATGAGAGTCACGACTCACTGTTGATGGACCAGCACTCAGGAGAGGTTTCACAGCGCTGTCTCTCTCTCTCTCTCAGAGCTTCAGTTGTCTAATCAAATGTACTGTGCTTTTCTCATCACTACGTCCTTTTGCCAGCAACCCTGTGGTCTTTTCAAAAAATGGAAAAAAAATAAAAGCAGTTTGTTGGGTGCTTTTAAGGAATTATGACCTATGTTCCTTCCATCTGAGCGCTAATGTGTCGTTGATATTTTGCACCCTGAAAAAGCCACAAGCACAGTGGTTTGATAAATGTTGCTTGCTTACAGAGTAAACTTTGATAAAAGAATTTGTGAGAGGCAAGGTTGGCAGTGCCTGGTCTATGATTTTAGGGCAGAAAAAAACTGCTTCATGCTTTTAGGGATGGACAGAGTATAGAAGAAAGGACAAGAGGCATAAGTGTGAAATTACAGAGTGCAAGTGAAGTAAATACATGAAGGCAACTATTAGAAGCACACAGAGGAGAGGCACACTAAAATTATGAACAAAAAATGTAAGATGTAGGGGAAAGACAGCACAAATATTTTCATTTTTATTAAGGATACAATAAAAACAGCTTGCACATTAAATCAATGGATGGTGAAAATTTACAGGTAGAGACACATCCACTCTCACACCCTTTCACCCCTGGCCCATCCTGTGTCTCTCCTCTCACGCCCACAACTCCCCCTCCAGTATTCAGTAGACACTCTTTGGGACCTGACTCCCCCCTCCACCCCTCTCCCCATCTCTCCTTCCGTCCGGCAGGGCCCATCAGGCAGACGGGGGACCTTATCTAGTCCCTGGCACTCGCCTCCTTTAGGCCTCTGAGAAAACCTTTTACATAGCCAAGTTAAATGGAAGGGCCCCTGCACACCGTGCGGCAAGCAGCACACGCTGCAATGCTTGACGGAAGAGACTGATTGGCAGAAGAGTGGAGGATGCTCTATCTTTCTCCGCTCGCCGCCGCAGTCGCTTTTTCTATCACTTTTTTTCACCCCTCACTTGCTTGCAGCTGACCTGCATGCGGATGAGGGAGTGAGAAAGACGGGGACTGAGAGCAAGAGATAAAGAGGCTATATGGACTGTGCATTAAACAGTCTATCCTGAGCCAGCACCCTGAGCTGGCGTCCATCTCCCTCCTTCTCTTCCTTCATTTTCCAATCTAGCACTCCATTCATCCAGGCCTCCTTTCATGCCCCCTTTCCTTTTACTCTGCCTATTTTTCTTTCCTTTCACACTCTCATACCTGTGGCAAATACTAGTTGGGCTGGAATAAATGGCCACTTAAAAGTTGAATTGTGACTGACACAGGTCATATACATAAATGCAAAACACAATCTGAAACAGCAATATGTCTCACTGTTCACATAATTTATGATCCAAGCAGGTGAAGACAGCTTTACACCACTCTTTAAGGGCCTTCCTCGCCATCAGTATTGTATTAGTGCAAAGCAGAGATGTAAAGGTGTCGAATGCCATTGTCTACGTGTGAATATCAGTCTCAAGGGAATAATCTCAGAGGACTGTATTGTCCTCTGAGATTATTAACACATTTGCACAAGCAGCCAGACACTCGTGCTCATGCTATTGTCCTGATGTGTTGATGATCTGAAGCGGAGACTTAAGTCAAAGGCAAGAGCAGTCAGATTAGAAGGAGAATCTACTGGTAATTGATGTGTGATCTTCCCCTGAATCAACATTTTACTCTGGCTTAGCAGCCTCCCCTTCTTACAGGCTAATAATGGTGTGTGTATGAGTGTGTGTGGTTGATAACCTGTATGAAAACACACACTGGTGTCCAGTTTGCCGAAGGGATAAATGGCGATAACAGACTATTGTGTTTGTCTAAAGGCTGCGGATGCTGTTAGAGTCCACTACAGACACAAATGAGAAAACAGCCTATGTGAGTGTGTGTTTATTGTGACAGGCATGTGTGTGCTGTCACTTCAAAAGTAATTGTGATAGAGTGGCCATTCCCTTGCACAACTTTGCATTTCCCCTCTTCCACATACATACAGGCTCATACACCTGAAGACATCCCAAAACTGCCCCCCCTTCAAGCATACCAGTACATCCTCTACTTCTCCTCTCTCAATCCTCTCCTCTCACTCATTTATTTGTGGATGCCTCCCTAATCTCTTCCTAGTGTACAGGTGGAGTATATCTGTCTCCCTGTGGCAACATACCCTGTGACTCTGTAAACAAGTCTCAGTTTAAAATTCACCTCTTTAATCCCCCCCCCACCCCCCTCCCTTGTCGACTGCTGCCTCCGAAATAAAAAAGAAAAAATTAATCCGCCTTCGTCCAAGCGTGGAGCGTGAAACAACCCCTCCCTCAAAATCCTGACATCAGCCCATCTCAATCCACAGCTGCTGGAGGGTGTTCAGACGAGTGTGCATGCAAGGATCATCTGAACACAAGCATTCACATACAAACACAGATTTAGTCACACACCTGCATGTATGCAAGCTTACACACACGAGCGGCACACATGCAGCCACACTAATCCCCTCCATGAGTCTCTCCAACACCCCCAAAACCTTGCTTTCCCCCCATTGAGGGTTATCATCCCCCCTTTCTGTCTCTCCACATCGGGCTTTTGTCCCCATGGGTGCAAATGACTGGGAAGAGCTCAGAGTGTGTGTGCCAGTGATAGTGCTGCCACTTCTGTGCTGTCGTGAGAGCTGAGCTGTGGCTGTTGCTCTGGGTCTGATCTGTCAACAGACACACACAAAAAAAAACATGTTGAAACACACAAAAACGACAGTCTTGAGGTCCCCCAACATTTTGACGGGATAAGCTGTACCTGTCAGTCCAAACACTACATTCACACTTCCTGCGTCCTCATTCTCCCCATATTCCCCCGCTCTATTAGCACGACCAGAGACGCAGTAGTTGTATTACTAACTGCTGGTATGATATTCCTCCTATAACCATGACACCATATTTATATCTTTATATATCTATATCAGCATTTTATACTGAAGCTGTAATTCGTTGTTCAAACCAAATGGTTTCATTTTTTATTCATTCATTTATTTTCCAATTGAACAATTCCCTGTGTACTACATTCCTTCCTCTGTTTTTCAGTAATGTACCCCCTTGAAATTTTTTTCCAGCCAAGTACCCCCTGACTTGCGCAACAAAAGAAAAAAAACAAAACAAAATAATAATAAATAATAATAAAACATATTCTTCCTGATACTGAAAATATTTTAGGTTTTTTTTTTCACTTTCACTGTAACGTCTTTCTTTGCAATTTCAGCTGTATTGCTGCTAGGTTTCAACCACAATTCCATTTTCTTGATTGTGGTTTGTTATTCAGTATCAAAACTAACTTCCTGATCACAGTAAACATTCATGAATGTGATTGTGTTTGTTGCAGGAGATGTATGGATGATTGGATGGTTTTATCAAATTTATGTTTGCATTTTTATTGAACATTTTTAATATAATTATTGTAGGAATTATGCATGTCTGATATTTTTTAAATGAACATTTTTAAAAATTCCCATGTAGCAGCTGCAGTACTCCAAAGTGCCCCTAGGGGTACACATACTTCCATTTGAGAAACATTGCTCTAGCTAACCCTTTTGGCTGAATGGGTTGGTAGTGAGAGATGGAAACGGGAATATCCCTCTCTGGCTTCCCACCATGCTAACATTACTAAATGTATTCATTTATCTGGGAGGCACTATATCAACTACAGCCTGATCCCACCTAAACCTTAAGATGAAGCCTTGGTTGGATGCACCAATCATCAGTGAGAAGTTCACTTTACCTTTAAACCATCTGCTTGCTGCCTCCCTTCCTGGTGCCCTACTCTCTATGTCCTGCATAATCTGAGGCACCCAGGGGTTTAAGCCCCTGTGGAGCCCCTTTTTTTATCTTGGCTTGAACACTGAATGTCCCACAAGGCAACTACAGACTTTCAAGTTTCAGCTCAGCTTTCTTCTGTTGAGTGTACCCACTGAGCCCTTGACCTGAGGCTAAAGGCTAAGACGCTAACATGTGGCTAACTTCTTACCACATATTCCCAGGGAGCCAGCCAAAGTATTAGCTAACTCTTCTTTAACAAGAACTGAGACTTACTGTCTCTTTAATGTTCATGAATCCAGGGCTTGGTTTCTAGCACTTTCAAATTAAGGCATTTATTGGTAATGTTTAATGCTTAGGAGATTAATAAACCACCTGAGAGGGGGTTGTGAGGTCTGGAACTGTCTTTTAGTCCAAAGGTACGTGATGCTGGGATGAAGTATGCTTCCAGTCTTTGTAGCTGCAGTCAAGGGGCGGCATTTGTGGTATTTAAACCTAGAGTACATGTTAGCAATGGGGAGACTTAGCAGCAAGAGTATAATCCTGAGTCCTGTCCTCAAAAATCCAACATAACACAGTTAGAAAACATAGCTGGCAGGGATAAAGTCTTGCACCTAGGGATGTTCGGTGTTCCTACATTGTGAATTACAGTGACAGCCAAAACGATGCCCGAACTCAAATGACATAAGAAACTGTAAACTGTAGTTGTTCGAATGTACATCAGGCCTATTCAGTTGGCGGCCCGCAGGCCACATCTGGCCCAGAAGGAACCTCCAAGTGGCCCAGTTTACATACATCTGATATAGCAGGATGTCAAAATATGTAATCTACATATACTGTCTAGAAGTAGCTCACGAATGACTCATCTCACCCTCTTCTCATCTCTGTTGAGGTACACATGCGCAGTGCGGATCCCATGTGATGTAGTTTTTACTGCACTTACATTTCAAAACATAAGGGCTGTTCTGAATAATCAATCAACACTTTTCCTTGACCTCGATGAAAAACGTCATGAGGTGAGGTCTTTGTGTGAGTGTGTGGGAGAGAGAGGGGAGAGGAAGGGAGGGAGAGATAGACTTATTGCCACTTGTTTTGGTTCTGTGCAGTGATAACGTTGATAGCTCCCTTTTTACTCTGTTTCTGCACTTTGTGATATGTCTGGGTCATATGTGTAACCAAGAATACATTTTTATTTCAAACATGAAGTTATAAACATTAATATTTTTGAATACATTAATTTGATTTTCTTTTTTAATTTGTCATTACCAAAAGCTAAAATAAAGTTTTGAATAGGCTGCTTAAAGTGCCTGGCTCATCCACATTGCCTGATTTGAAATCCAGCCCAGTTGAATTTGTAACGTTGTCTATATCTTGGTTCCAGATCTCTGAATTGCTGCCTATCACTTTTTTCAATGTTGTGCTAATTGTCTGTTCTCTAGCCAATCAGAACTTTGCAGTCAAAATTAAGAATGGTAATGTCATATTCCTGCTCTAAAGGCAAAAAAATACATGTGTGGATGAGCTCACCAAAGTAATTGAGGTTTTTGAAATCCACTTTCAGAAATAACAACTCATAATTTGCCATATTTCTTCAATTAACTGCAGCAGTTTCTGTAATGACTGAAATTGACTGAGTGAATACTTCAACACTACTGATTCATACTAGATATATTACTTATATTTTACTGTATTTCTTTAAAGAACAGAAAAGGATAGAGGGGCAGATTATTACATTGTAGTGAATAGTAGCAGATAGGATTAAAGAAAAAGATGCCTATGACATTACTTGAGTCGTTTCCAACACCAGACATTCAAATCAGGAGAAGCATGTCTGCGGATCAGCGTGAAATAATGAGATATGAAAATGACTAGGGGGCACTGGAGGAGTAGAGGGCTAGGGATTGTGGAGGAGGTTTGTGTTTGATCCCATCTCTTTCCCTGCTCCGTCACTTCAATTATCTTCCTCTCCTATCACCCCATCTATTGGGAATATAGGGAATGATTAAGTAAAAGCGTGAGCGCTGTGGTTATTGGTTTAAAATGGTGATTACTGCGAGGGTGGCGAGAGAGATTTGCTTTGTGTTTGGGGCATTCTAGCCAAACTGTATTTCATATGATTTGACACAAAGCCTTTAAGGTGGTCATTCATCTCACAGAGCTGATGATTTTAAGCCCTTTCACTAGACTTTGGCTGGAAATACTGCACATTTATACCGTTTCTAAAACTTCTCATGCTCGTGACATCTTCCTGGTCAGCACAGCTCTGATCACACTGCAGTGTAGTTAACACTGTGAGGTGTGTTGTATATGACCTTGCCCTCTAGGCATGTGCTCCACCTGTCTAGCAATTGCTGTTTAAATGCCACAGTTTCTCGCATGAAATAAAACATTATGAAGTACCAACAGGCAATCAGCATTCAGATTTGTAAGCAGCGCTGTAAAATTCAAAGGTCGCTAATTTAACGAATGTGACATTTGAGTTGGTGCTTTATGCATTTTGCTTATCATTGCTGGCTTATTAGAGCTTGAATTGAAACTTAAAAAAAGAAAATTAAATAGTTGTAACTATGGTAATGTTATGTAGATAATGCAAGTTTTTAAAGGGGACTTTTTGCTCATTTTCAAGTTCATGCTTGTATTTTGGGGTTCCTATTAGAGCAAGTTTACATGCTTTAGTGTTTCAAAAACACTTTATTTTCCTTATACAGGAACACCTGTATTCACCCTCTGTCAGAAATGCTCCATTTTAGCACCTGTCCTTTTCAAAACCCCCTCCCAAAAAAGGCAAGTCTGCTCTGACTGGTCAGCTTTTCTCGGGCTTCCATATCTCAGCATCTCTGCATCATCATTGCAGCCGGATGAACAACTGTAACAGAGAATGGAAGCAAATGCTACCATGAAATATCATCAATAAAAGCTTCTAACTTTAACCAAAAAAATAAAAATTAACCAAGATTAAATGTTTGCCTGATGTTAACATGTAGCTACATGTAGCAGTGTAGGCCATGTCATGTAAACGCTTGCAATAATGTGCCTGGCTCAGATGACCACATAAAGAAATTTATCACAAGCTGACGTCAGCTTGTCTCAAAAGTAGGAAAAAAAACAAACGTTTGAAACAGAGAACAGTCTGAAGCCTGAGGTTTTTGCTCACAGGGATTACTTTTTCATACGGTTACCTCATTACTTCAGACTTTGGCCACATTTAATATAAACATCCAAGGAAGGAAGCATGATAGGAAGCATGATAGGTCCTCTTTAAACTCTAATTCATGGGACTTGATTTGAGGACTTAGTCAGTCTTGTTTTTTATGTTTGAAATAATGGGATATAGTAAGTGAATGTTCTTAAAGCCATCATTAAAAGCAGCATATGCTTAAGCAGCCTGCTTGATGTTCAAAATGTAAAGTGGAACTTCTTCAGAGCTGTATAATATGACTGAATCATTCTCACCTTTCTTCCTCTCTCTGTCTCTTTGCCTACAGAACTTTGACAACTATAAGCAGGCAGCTGAACAGTACAACGAGGCAGCTACTAAAGCTGAGGCCCACATCAGGTAAATACTGTGAATTACCTTGCAACACCATTTTCTGTGGAATGAACCATTCAGTATTCTCATTACACAGTTGCTCCTTACTGCCTCTGTACTTTTATATTTTTACGAGCCTATCATAGGCTAAGGCAGTTTGCTGAATACACCTGTAAATAATCTATTAGTTGAGGCTGGGATTTTTTTTTCTTTCTCTGGGCTAACCCTGCATATCTAAATTTAAGGCGGACATTGTATGGCAAATTAGAAAAAAAAAAACCTCAGCACAGTGGATGACAGAGAGAGACCAGCTCTGACGGCCAGACTGGCCACACAACACTTTTAAGAAAGCAGATGTGGGCAGAGACCTGAGTGTGAAGGCTGGTTGAATGTTAGTATGCTGTTAATGTGAAACCCACACCTCCTGTAGCTGCCTCACAGTGAAAACATTCATTTCCACACATGCAGAAGTGATAATTTACTATTATCACTTCTCCTCGCCCATATAATAGTATTGTGACAAAATGATCATATTATCATATCAGGGCTCAACGTTTTCCTCTTTAGATGAACATGTTAAATATGTCTGACAACTGTCACGGCTCAGAGTATAAACACTTGAGAATATATACATCTTTTAAAAGAGATGGTTCAGAGATGCTTTTATTTTGAAAGTTGTGTCACTGTCAAACAATTGCAGGTGGCAAGCAGCCGAGAGAAAGACAATGAGGATAGCGTTATTTACTTCAGATATAAATTAGCAGTGTGGAAATGTTTTGGATTTCAGAGAAAACAAAGGTCAACAGACAGAGCACATGCCATACCTAAACAATGCCGTTATGAGATAAAACACAACGTAACGTTACTTGCCTGGAGGGGCATCTCACTCCACTAACTTCTCATCTCAACATTAGCAATTCTTATTCAACAATGTTCGGCTGAAAAAAGTGCATGCAGGCTGGAATTCAACTGAGTTGCAGTGACTTAGACGAATAGTCAGTAATAACAATAATAACGTTACGTGTAATTTGTTAAGCTATGAGTAGAGGACAAAAGTCCACTAGCAGCTAGGCTAATTTATTCAGTGTAAGCATGCTTAAGCTAATAATGAGTGACTAGCAAAACACAATTGTTTTGTCTGTGAAGCTTGACAGTTGTTACTGAGCTGAATGTGTTACCTTTGTTGAATGATTTTGTTGTTGAAGTTTGCCTTCAGGTCTTAAAGACAGATAGAACTTGAAATTTTATGAAAAAGATCATGGTTTCGGGTTAGATTGAAAAGATTTCTTTCAGGAGTGCTGTTTTATGTGTGTTAGTGGAATCAGTGTAAAGTTACCTTTGCTGCACTTGTTACTTTTATTTTTTTTTATGGTCAAAAGAAAGAAATAAAGCGGTGGCAGCTTCTTCTGTAACAGTTTGTGCTAAATGTTCATACAGTATCACCTCATATTAATCACAGGCCCCTGAATCGCATTGAATCGAAATCGTATCATGGCAGACTTTGGAATGTCGGCAAACATGGTATTGTTGTCCAAAGAATCCATATAATGTCATATTGTGATGAAACTAGTGTTTTACACCCCTAGTCAGTGTATTACCTACAGTAGGTAGCAATTGGCTCGCCCCATGTTTGGAGGCTGAAATACATTTTGCTTCTGCCCCCGCCCACAGCAGTACATTGTTTAGCTTCCGTGTCGGTACTCCTGCCTGCTTTTCCAAACTGGGGATGTGCCAGTCGCAATCTACTGTCTGTAGTACACTGACTATGGATGGGTACCAGTCATTTTGGCATGCATACTGTAGCATAACATTTTTTGGATACTGCTGCAATAATTATTGAGGCAATACTTTGATCTGTTAGTTTTTATTCTGTTGTATCATCTCCAGTGCTCGGGGAGACAACTTGAATAGTGTGTATCCGATTAGCTGGTTTGGAATATGCATTCTCTTCTGTGAATGGGTGCTAGATTTCATTTATAATTGTTTACAAAAATACATCCTTATGGAATATTGGGACTCTTCCTACGCCGTCCAACGTGTATTTTAATTTTGACATTAACATCCTCTCATTTCTTTTTTTTTAAATGTCTTAAAATTAGCATGCACCTGAGTATCATCACTTATCTTTATATTTTCATTTGTCTTGTAGCCACTATCGGTTTGATAATCAAGGCAATAAATTATGAACAACTTGGCCTTTTAAATGGCCCCATTCTGCTGGTAGAAAAACAGAAACAGCAGGATTTCAGAAGAAGCAGAGGTGCTCCTCTGAGATGGCAGAGTTCAGACCTCACCTGCTGTCAAAAAGCATGTCAGATTCATTCAGCACTGAACTGCCGCCACACTGGCACTGCCAGAGCATGTGGCTCTTGCCAATTTACGCCCCTCTGTAACACCCATTCTTATCCCTTTTTGGACAGAGAGAGAGAGAGAGAGAGAAAGAGAGAAAGAGAGAGAGAGAGAGAGAGAGAGAGAGAGCTCTGTGAATCCAATTTAGTCAGAAAGCCATTCATTTTCCCTTTTCCCACGTGCATGACAATGATTATCGCAAAACTGATGAAAGAAGGCTAATTAATTCAGATCTCTTTTTTTTCACCCATTATTCTCATGTGCACATTCCTCACCTTTTAGTTCCCAATAACAGCTAAAACCTTTGCTTGTTTATCCTGGTTCTTATGTCTTACTATTCACCAATGAAACCTTAACTCCGGTTTAAACAAAAAAACCTGTAAACATTATGATATATAGGAACCAGCTATTTTTTCCCGTCTGCTGCCAGCAGAGTTAAATGTATCCAGGTCTCATGAGATTCACTGGGAGCACATCAAACAGAGCTAAAATATCTCCCTGCTGAACAGTATAGTTTATATTGGGTTTATTAGTAAGTTTTACATTGGTATTTTAATAGCAATATCTAAAAAGATTATAATTGATTAAATAATTGTCTGCTTTTTCTTCCTTCACTTTGCTTTCAGTATGAACTATACAGATATTACACATGTAGTTGATTAGTGTGAGACCTTTCCATTGGATAATGAAGGTAGAATGAATTAGTCAAGTCATTAAAGGTTGTTTTGATGTGGTAGCAGCACAGAGGCATAACTGAATTCTCAATTCTATGCAATATCACTAATATCCAAGTTCATCTGTCATTTCCAATCAAGGTGGGAAATGAAAGAGAGTCACCGTCAGTGTCAGTTTACAGTTTTGCAGCAGTAGTTTGTTACTTTGCATGAATATGAGTTAAGGTGCTGTATCTTAAAAAAGCATCCTACTGTCCAAGGACTTAAGTCGCATGGCATCCCTCTCTTTTATTTTAACTGTCATAAAGGAAAAATAAAAAACACGGCTGCCTAAAATAAATGTGTAAATGTTAACAGTAAGTCAGCAGCATAGTGTCGCAGCATGCAGTCTACTGCTTTCCTGGAAACAGTAAGAGGCAAAAGAAGATGCTCAGTCTTTTTGCTAGCTGTGCACTGCCTGATGGGCAGTGACCTCATCCACGACACTGCCATCTTCTTGCACCTGCTCAATTGAATTTAACAGCATACAATTCAAGTCCAAAATTTTGTCCAAATGATTACATTAGCGAGGATTTGCTATTGTCCGTAGCTGCATGGAAGAGGTTAGAAGATCAATTCTGCACGAGTTTGCCAAAAGAAGAGCATTTTGTCCCGCCACAATGTGTTGCTCATTATTTTTTTAAGTGCGTGCGCACACAAACTTTCACTCCCCTTTTCTTTTTCTATCTCTGCCACACACACAGGCACACTTTGTATTCAGGCAGCCACGTGCTCGTCATGTTCTGTCAGCATTCGGGCAACGTTTCATTGTGCCGTGGTCACGCTGTCATTTCACACTACACTGACCACCCAGTAATTATTCTATTTACCCACTGCTGAAGGGAGGGGGGCAATGGGGGGGGCTGCAGCACAGTCCAACACGTTATGTAGCTACAGTATGTCTTTTTCTGTCTTCTGTATCTGTCTCTAGTTTAGCAATGAATGTCCTTCTTATTGTCTCATTTTCCTACTTCTAAAATATTTTTTCTATGTACCTTTGTCTGTCTTTATTTGTTGTCCTCAGTCTGTTTTCTTGTAATTTCTATCTTCTTCTGTCCATGTTTTTTGTGGGTATAAGAAGAGAGAGGAGATAGAGTGATCTTAAAGTCAGGTGACTTTTGTCATTTGGATTCTTTTCTATTCTTCCTCTGGATCGTTTTGGTTGCATTGGTTATACTGTTGCACCTGACCTGCACATCTGCACATAGATAGATCATGTGCGTTCCAACACATTGGCCGATAAAGCCACAATCATAGGCACAGGCCATGCTTAAATGACAACACCAAAATGATAGGTACCTGATAAGGAGTGCAAAAGTCCTTAAAGCTTCTGTTTTGAATGATTTTTTTGTTCTAAAAAGGCACAGACACACCACAACAACATCAAAAAATTAGTGGCGGTAAAGGCTAACTGTTGCTTTGCCTCTTGTTGCCTAAATCATGGCCAGAAAGTTACAACTGAACACACCGCAAGGACTACAGCCCACAGCCAACTAGCACGTACCCTATGCACCTGGTTGTGAAGAAATAACTTCTCACACAAGCAGCCGGTGGTTGTCTGTAAACCAGAAGACTGACAGAATGGATTCAAGATGCTATTTAGCCAGTTAGCACATTAATTACACAACTTCATTTCACTTCACAACTGATTTCATTCACAGATGGACTCCACTGTCACCGACACAGATTCAACATCCTGAATCGGCTGTAGAAAAAACGACAAGGGCCAACGAGTGCTCACAGTACGGGGCACACTGCATAAACTAGGGCGACAGGTACTCACCGATGGCCCAAAATTGACCAACAGCCAACCGCAGACTCAGCCATAGCACACTAGTTATTGGTAGAGAAGATGATTTGAGTTTTCCGTTCTGATTGAAGATGCTGATTGATGGCTTTTCTGTATGAAATGGTTAAGGTCTACAGCTTGACCGTGAGGAAAAGCAGAGGAGGAAGTTGTGATTGAGTGACATTGTGAAAGAAGAGCTGTGGCATTATGCAGGGTAAGGGTACTGTCTTGTGAGTAAGACTTAACAATGTAGATATCAAGGTGCGGATCCCTTTAAGAGCTGTTTACCAGCACTGGGGTTTCAAATTTGATAAAAGCAGCAGTGGCGGGCTGGTGGGGGACATAATCCCATTTGGTGAGACAGAATCAAGTACAGTGCTCTTGATTAGTTATAAGGGACAACACCATTACAAGTCCCTTTTAGTTTGTTTCAGTGTGTTTATTGACAGTTACTGTAGTGCCTTTGGCTGCTTTTTCCTAGCTGTGATTCTAGAACAAGCCCCAAATAGTTTGAGTGCAAAGTTTAAGCTAAAAGCTGGCTCTTGCACCTGAGGAGGACACTTTGTTTATTGCAGGGCAACAAGATGGAAGCCTTTTAGTTTATCACCTCTCTTTTTCCAACACTGGACAGGTCACACACTCTAAAACATTATCCTGGTGTGGGGACATAGTGAGTGGTTAAATGTTATCTAGTGACATTTTCTACCTGCCTTGCCCTACTACATGGGGCATTTTACAGAAGTTCATCCATTAGCCTTGCCTTGGGGTATCAGACTACCCATATTCCACAAAAAAACCTCACCTGAGAGACCCACAACATTGCAGCTTAGCTTACTTTAAGATCTAAAAATCCATTAATCCTCTTAAAAAAAAACCTTGTTACCCTCAAAGTGTTAGCAAAGACAGAACGCAAGTGAACCTCAGGTGGATGTCTGTGTGAGGATTCACCATGAAGTAACTGCTGACAGTTTGTGGTTAAAAGCCTTCTTTCATGTGAGTTTGTTATATCTACTTTATTCCGTTCGTGTGTCTATTCTTGTGTGTATGTGGGTAGCGTGTCCAATTAGTGAAACAGACAGGTAGCTAACTGTAAGGATCTCTGTGCCCCACAAGGTAGTAGACTGCTAGTTATTACGAGAGACAAGACCTGCCTGCACTGTGGTCCAACAAAGATTTACCATTAAGACAGAAAGCTGCAGTCACTTACACACTCTGCCTGTGTTACAGCTGCATACCTCTCTTTGACTGCCTCTATAGAGTAATACATATATATATTTATATATATATATATATATATATATATATATATATATATATATATAAAGAAACACCTACACACACAAACACTCAGACACAAGAATTACAGAAAGGTCAGATTTGGTCTGTGCAGTTACAGTAGCTGTGGGAGAACACAAGCAAGTGTAAATTGACGTTACATTTTCACTGCTGCTTTTATAAAACGATTTTCCATAATTTAAACAAGACATTGTCTTTATTATATTGATGTGAACAATTGTGTATGTAATAGTCAGACGAAGTCTATTTGCCTCTACAGTAAAAATACAACACTTTGCTGCAACTGGTTTGAGAACTCTTTACAGGTCTGCTTGGTTCTTAGTGACCGAGGCCTGACCCTGAAGCTGAGTTGGGCTGGATCCAAATTATATTCATTTAGGGCTGGGGAAGATAACGGTATTATATCGATATCTTGATATGAGACTAGATTTCCTCTTAGATTTTGGATATCATACTATCGAATGTGTTAATCTTTTCCTGGTTTTAAAGGCTGCATTACAGAAAAGTGATGTAATTTTCTTAACTTACCATATTGTTCTAGCCCATCTACTTAGTCATTATTCACATTACTGATGATTATTTATCAAAAAAAAAGCCAAATGAAAGCACTAATAGTCAACCCTGCAGTATCGTTCCGTATAGATTGACGTATTTGGTAAAAAAAATATTGTAATATTTGTTTTTCTCCATATTGTCCAACCTGTTATTCACTCTAATTAGGTTGGCTATCTTTCATTTGCCTTAGTCTTAGGTCTGTATGTAAATATAATTCCCAATGCAACGGATTGGAAGCACAGTCAAGTCTGACATTTCTGTGTGTCATGATCAACACATCTGAAAAATTTGTTTAGAGTGTGCACTGTAGGGAAAAGTATGTCCTGTTACTCTTTCTGACCTGTGCTGCTTGCTAATCATACTGCTGCCAGTGTTTGTGTTCTAGTCTGTTCTGGTCAATTACATTTTGGATCGTGTCTACTTAGTCCTTGGGTTTGGATTACATCTGAATCTGAGATGTTTTTGGTGTTGTACCTTTTTTAATTTACAGTTTAGAGAAACAATGAGGCTACAAGGCCGCCTCATTTGTGAAGACATTTAATAAAAACAACATCATTAGCAATTTTATGTAATAATAGATGTTGGCACAAAGAAAAAGGACAACAATACCTCACATATATACTGTAGCAACACAAAGGGACAGCAAAGAACAACATTTAAGTAAAAGTGGAACACCTATAGAGGTTTAACACTCATTTAACCAAGCAGTATAACATGCAACAGGCTGTATGTAAAAGAGCATACTCTATGAGAGCCAAAGAGATTTATAATAAATAATGGGCTCAAATACTGTATTACTCTTTGTGTTGTATGGTTCTGAAAGCTACAGTGTTTTCCCAAAGAAAAGTGAAGTTGTTGAAAGAAAAGAAGCTTCCAAATTAAATGACACAAAACTGGAATTGAAATAGTTGATGATAAAAAGGCTAGCGATGGAAGGTGATAGCTGCGAAACGCTCCAGAGAGCATGTCTCACCCCACATCACCCGCAACTCGAGTTGAGTCGTCCAAGCGCAAGGTCTCCTGATTGAAAAGTTATCAGCGATGAGATGTCACACACAAACACACGTGCACACGCGCCCTTATCTTGTTCCCGCATGTCACCTGTTTTAATGAAACACTCTCCTTATCCCCTCCCATCTCTCTCTCCCTATATTCCCACAAAGTGAGTTTGGTGGGGATCAATCAGCTGGGCTAACAGAGTGCGAATTGTTCTTCTACATTCCTATCTCCCTTCAGCACTTCAGCTGTCAGCGTATGAAGATACGGGCGGAGTTCTGGCTGTCTTTAGTCCATGGCTTGTAGTTGTTTTTGATTGCTATTCCCATTTGAGACATGGACTTTGTAAGTGTTTTGGTGGACTTAAGAATTTAGTGAAGTTTTTGGGGTGCTGTCATATTATGAGCTTATGATTAAGTGTGCTGCATCAGTCAGCAAAGGTAGGCTAAGTGATTATCATGACTACCAGAATAATCATTACGAATTATGCCAGTCCTCAGACAGACCTTTACAGACTTTATGAACTAAATCTTTAGTTCTGATTTTGTGATTCTGAAAATAAGATTTCTGCCATTTGATATATAATGTTGTGGATGTTAGCCTTGTGGTAGTATCATAAAAGCTTTACAAAGCCTCTAACAATACAAGATGCATGCTCTGGCTGTCATTCCTTTTGATCTCATCCCAGCCATGGTATCTTTGATCCTCTCCTCTCTCCCCCTCCACTCTGAGTAATATTAAAAACCAAAAGTACAATGCCATGGCTGCTGCTTTAAAGGAACCCAAATCATACATTAATAACCGTCCACACACACACACACACACACACACACCAACACAAACACCAACTTAGACACAGAGAGAATAATAAAATGCTACGCCTTTACGATTTTTCCCTTTTCTTCTTATTGCTTTATTCCCTAATGTCACGCTTTGCAGCGGCGCAGAACTTGAGCTCTCTTCATGAAAACCACACACTGCCAAGGTGAGACAAAAAATAATGAAATACTTTTAACAATTTGAGCCTAATCTTTCCCCCCCAACTCTGCACGTATTTATGCAAAACGTCACAGGCAGAAAGCAATTGGAGTGTTGTTTTGCTTCTCCTCCCTGCAAAAGTTAGCTATCAAACTAGCTGGGGCGGCTAATGTTTTTCTAATAAGAGCTCACCTTTAATTTCAGTCAAACGAGGCAGTTGGTGCAGATTAGCAGAGGCAATTTTCTGCTTCAGATTCCATTATTAAAACACTCCTGCTATCAGAAAGTTTCTCTTGTTGAATTGAGAAAAGTTTTTTTTTTTTTTTACTTGAGCTCGGATTAATACCTTTGGGCTATTGTTGCTGTTATCTCCTATTCTTAGGGAGTAATTCAGAATGCCGACCAGCTGTCAGAGTGCTAAGTCAAACATCAGCCAGTCGTATAATTTTAATCATGTGATTGAAACTCTTGGCAATGGATTTCAAACTGACCAATACTACAATGCTGTCTTCATTTTCAATACAACAATACCAGTACTTTGTTATCAAAAGCTCACCATGGCAAATCCTCACTTTTCAATCTCATAATGTCCTTCTTAATTTGAATGAGAGCTATTCAGCCTGAATTCCTTTATTCTGTATCATAGGCTGTTTAGTATTTTAATAAAACTCAAGCCAACACCTTAGATAAGTGTATCCAGCTTTCTCTAACATCAACTAGTGAATTATATTGACCCTGATAGCACCCTGTCAGTGTCCCAACTGAATGACTGCTCAGACATTACGCAAAGTGCACTAATATTCAACTGTCATCCTCAGCACAGAGTGGCGTGGCACTGCACAATGTGCCCGAGGCAAAATGCAGATTGTGATGGTTGCCATGGGGTACTGTTTGTCTATGCAAGCTGCAAGGGTTATTTGTCATTTAATACGTCACTGTCACATTCTGTTTCTCTCTCTTTCTCTCTCTCAGGTTGCATTCACTTCTCTTTTCATGAATATTCTTTCCGCCAGTGATTTATTTAATCCTGTCGCTCCACCCTCCACTGCACATGCAGACACACACACACACACACACACACACACACACACACACACACTTAGACTGCACAATACACATACCAGTGCAGAGAAATTTCTCCTACAGTCTTCTGTGTGTACAGTTTATCTCATGCACACACACATGCAGTGCATTGACAAAGCACAGTTCAAACATGTGCACATAAATTTATTGTGTGTATTTGTCAGTGAAGGCAGAGACTACTGAGTTCATTCATATGTGAAGGATGCATGGCTCTGTAATTGCTTTTAGGGATGGTGTGAGGACAGTTCTTTGTGTAAGTGTGTGTGCATGCATGATTGCGTATGTGATTGTCAGGTGGTCAGCTCCCTAAAATAAATAGGCATGTCCCATCATGTTAAAGGAAGCCATGCGTCTACTTATCAAATTGAACACTAATTCTTTCTTTCCCTCTCTGTCTCTTGTTCTTTTCTAACAATACATTGTTGTATACAGACTTAATAATGACTGCGGGATAACATCATGAAGTTCATGAGAAAATTAGAAAACTTAACATAATAACTGTCTACATGAGGTCTTGTCTAGTGTCACGCATAGAGAGACGATCTCTGTTTTACACTATCCTATTATAGTTGACATTCAGAGTTCATTACTGACCTCAGTAGCAGCAGGTGACAAAACAATATCACCTCAAGATGTAATAAAAATGGTTATTAATGAAAATTGCTTTAGAACCTCAGGGAAAAAAATGGAAATCTGAACAAAAAAAAAAACAAAAACAAGATCATGTGATATGATTTACTATATGTACTACTTAATAGGCTTAAAGGTAATATTTGCTTCTTCAGAATTCCCATACTCTGCCCATATGTGTTACATCGTTCAACATACTTTTTTGTGGATAAACAATATTAGATATAGTTTCGAAGGCGACATGGTGGGGCAGTGGTTAGCATTGCCACATGGGTTTTCTACAGGTACTCTGACTTCCTTTCGCCATGTCTAAAGACATGCTTGTTAGTTTAATTGTGGGGTGGTTGTCTGTCTCTATGTGTTAGCCCTGTGATAGTCTAGTGACCTGTCCAGGGTGTCCAGTCCCTTCATACCCCTAACAGGATAAGCGAGTACAGAAAATGGATGAATGAATGAGTTATGGCTTTAGACGCACCAAGCTGTAATAACCACGTCACTTCCTGAGAGCCTACTTGCCGGTTTAAGTGTGTAACCATTGCAACCTTGTCAACCTCACCTCTACTGGCAATTTAAAAATCATTTTGAGTAATATATTACCCCTAGCCAGTGTAGGAAGGTTACTTTTGAAATGTAATAGGTCACAGATTATAGTTACCCTGTTAAAAATGTAACAAGTAACGTAAATATTTTAAGTACTTCATCAAAATAATGTAACTTATGACATTTGATAACTTTTTGATTACTTTCTAGCAAATGTTTTAAACTCTGCAATAAATCTGAAAAATGGCTGGCAATAGGCTATGTCAAAGAAAGCATTCCTGCATGGCAAACATGCATGCTGAACATATAAACTTTTTTTTACCAAGAAGAATGCATACTGTAATATTGTACTGGAAATAGTATGCAATCTGTTTACTAGTGGTTTTATACTAAAGTTTCGGACATACTAAAATTATTATTTTTTTATGTTTTATTCTATTCTTATCAGTTCTGTTCCATTACAGTGTATACTGTTTTATTTTATATGGGACTATTCTGTCCTGCTCTTTTCTGTTTTATTCTGCTATGTTCAGTTCTATTCAATGTTGCTCTCTTCTGTTGCTAGTGGACTGAGTGTGCATATGAGAGGTTGTACAGGATGTAGTGCTGTGAATAATAAATTGTGTGTGTGTGTGTGTGTGTGTGTGTGTGTGTGTGTGTTCATATCCATATCCCAATCCTTCCAGTTCTGAATTCTGTCACAACAGCAGGTAAATTACTACAAGCAACAGAGCACTCAAGGATTACCCTCATGTAGGATTAGCATTCACTACCTGCATGTGTGTGTGTGTGTGTGTGTGTGTGTGTGTGTGTGTGTGTGTGTGTCTGCGTGTGTGTGTGTGTGTGTGTGTGTGTGTGTGTGTGTGTGTGTGTGTGTGTGTGTGTCTGTCTGTGTGTTTGTGGGTGTGGATATGATTGTGTGCTTTTGTCTACACACATGTACTGTATGTGTGAGTAAGATAAAAAGAAAAGAGAAAGTTTGACTTTGACTCTTAAGCTGCTTTGTCAATGCATAATTCATCTCTCTCCACAGGCTGCACCTTGAAGCCTTTGAAACTATCTTAGCTTCTCCAACTGCAACTAAAACAAACCATAAACAATCTCCTGTGTTTTTATTTTCTTTTGCTCTTCATAAGATTTAATAACACAACACAGAAATTGTTAGCGCTGCTGTTACTGTGGTTTCAACTAAGCCTTCAAGGAGTAAGGAACGTTTAGTCAGTTGGACATATTTTCTTTTCTTTTCTTTTTTTTAATTTGGCACCGCTGACATTAACGACTTTGGCAGTTAGTTGTTAGTCACGGCATTCTTTTAATTTATTTTCTCAAAGCAACATAGACTGTTTTTGTATCTTTTTCATCAGTGCCAGAGACTGAAACTGTAGCTTTATACTGTAGCTGCACTAAAGCTAATGTTGAGATAGCATAGTGATGTTGGCATGTATTACAGCTTTACAGTGCTTTGTCTCAACATTAAAGGAAAATTTATTTTCATGGCTGTTCATGACCTGTCTGATCAGGTCTTTGTTAGTAAAAAATAATCTTAATCCAGTGGGTGATTGCCTAAACTATGACCAAAAAAAACATCTGTTACCACAGTTTTTTTTTTTTTGTAGTAGTAATTGTAGAAATGTATGTGATGAGCTTTAAAGCTAAAAGAATTTAGAACAGAATTATTCTATACTGTTTAGGATGCTTTGCCATGCTCCCGTGTTTTATTTTAGTAAAAAGGGTAAGTTAGTTATGAAAAAGTGTCTCCTGCGTCCTGGGTGATCCGATCACAACACCTGGCCATCAAATGTGTCTCCTTACGAATGACCACTTACGATTGGGATCTCATTTCCCAGCTTTGTAAGCAAATAAACACATATGCCAAGACCAAATGCAAAGACCACATGCAAAGACCAAATGTGTTGGCAGGAGGTTTGTTGTGCTTTACGCACATTTCAGCACAGATTTATTAGTTTCCCCGCCCCTAGGACAGTACTGCCATTGGATTGTGAGATGCACGCCAGGGACAGCTGGTGAGGGGCTGTCCGCACACACTCACAGTGACAGAGCAAACTATGGACCTGCACTTGTATAGCACCTTTCTAGTCCTCCGACCTCTCAAAGTGCTTTCATACTGTATGTCACATTCACCCATTCACACTCACATTCATCCACTGGTGGCCAAGGCTACCATACAAGGTGCCACCTGCTAGTTACCTTAGATACACTGCTCTCAGAGCAATTTCAGTTTACACAGTTAAGTATTTTGCTCTGGACTGGAGGAGGCAGGGATCAACCCGATGACCTGCTTTACCTCTTGATCCACTAACAGTGCATAACTGTTTGAATTGCACAGCTAAGTTTACCGTACGGTTATTAATGAGTGTGATGAGAGAGTCGAGCCATTTCGGTGGCAGATGGGTTTGTTGGGCCGTTCTAACAGCTACTACTGTGTCAGCTCTTGATAACCAGGCAGACGTTGAACTGACAAGGATAAGCAAGGATATAGGTTGTGTAGGCGGTCCTTCAGTGTGGCCATATTAGTGTACACACTGCTGAACAAATGTGGCCATATGCAGCCCAGACCCCCTCCAAATGTGGTCTGAGCAATAAGATCTCAAGACACATTCAGGACACATTAGGTGCATTCACACCTAATGCTCAGCTGTCCACTTGTGATCCGATACCCAAGACACATGTTAATACCAAGTGTAAACAGTACCCAGGTTAAAGTAGACAATCTGATGAACTGTCAAAAATGCACATAATAATTGTAGCCAAGAGATTTGAGCATACACATTTAATGAAGACATTCTCAGTTGGCAGCAGCACAGTTATAATCACGCTGACCCTCCTCTCCACCCTCTGTTTCTGTGTAGACCTCGACAGACTGCATCTGTGTGCAGTGAGCTGCAGGCCAAGGTGCTCCAGTGCTACAGAGAAAATCCACAGCAGACCCTGCACTGCTCCAGCCTGGCCAGACAGTACATGACCTGTGTTCAGCAAGCCAAGAAGGTAGGCGAGGGCTACACACTGTATGTGGGTGAGGGCAGCACGAGAGAATGGAGAAAATAATGTTTTTTTTAAGTGTTGTTTCTTTTGTGTGTGGGTGTTGAACTCTGCTGTAATATGTGTGAATGTCTGTGTGTGACAGGTAACTCCACACGTCTCTACTTTCAATTTCCCACTCCTATTGTTTTGTTTTTGCCGTTATCACTACTTACTCATTCCCCTTGAGTAACACAAATGGCAACAGTACTTGGAGTGGCATCCTTTTCTTTTAAGATACTTTTATTTTAATTAGCTCACAGTGTTTTTAAAGAAGACCGAAGGATAGCAGTTAATTAGTGAGACCTGGAAGGAGCTTGACAGTCACACTGACAGTGGAACAAAAAGGTGAAGAGAGAAATAATCCTTTCACTGCTCCTTATACAGAATCAGTTAACTTCTGAGAATTGTAATCTGCATGTTGGGTTACTTTGACACTTCAAATAGGAAGCTAAATCAATGAGACATGCTTATTGAGCGGATTTATAAGTCACCAGGCGTGCGCTGTGTTTTGGAACTTTCTGATAGGAAGATTACACCGTTATTAGTGTATTAAAATCAGTTGTGGCATTCAGCGCTTTGAAATGCATTCTGCTTTCCGCTGATACTTTCGCAAATAGTGTTCAGACCCTATGCTTATCTACAAAGTGCTTATTTTACCCAATTTCTCCATCAAAAAAACAATAATGAATGGGGCAATTTGCACATTATTATCGTGACAAAACGCACTGATATGGCTCCAAAGTAGATAAAAGGCACAAAACAACAATTGGTGAATTTGGCAGTTTAAACGGTTGATAAAAGCAAGGCAAAGGCTCACAATAAAAGCAATCAGTCTTTTTAAACTGGTTCAAAAGATCCATTTGCCAGTGGGCTGGTGCTCTTTGCAAAAAAAAAAAAATCTGTGTGTATGTGTTTGTACGTGGGTCAGTTATTTTATTATTTTTTTTGTGAGCATGTGTTTTATAAATTCAGACTGAGTGCAGAGTAAAGGCAGGCTGTTTTTCCCTTTTTGAAGCACTTGTTTAATACAGATTCAATCAGTCATATCCTTGACAGAGTGAGTGTGAATAAGAGCCAGAGAAAGAAAGAAGGAGAAAACACAGAAGAGACAGAAAGATGGAGCAAAAGGGCCAATGAATGAAAAAGAAAGCTTCAGTCTGTATCGAACGTATCAACGCTTCACCCATTCCTCTGTGAGTGAAAGTATTGTGGGCTGAAAACCAGCCTCAGACCCTGCACTGTCCTCTGAATAGAAATTTAAAGTCCTTAACTTCTACTCTGGCAGAAGAAGCTGGATTTGACTGACATTGATAAATGAGGTCTAGTCCTTTTCAGACAGTGGTTTAGAGGCCAAACATCACTGTGCTCTACGGTAGATTTATTCTTTTAGGTCTCTGTTTGTGGCAACGCAGGCAAAACTGTTGAATGGCTCTGAACTGCATTCACGTTAAAAATCCTACAGCTCGTCCACCTGTAAGTCATATAATACTGCCTTTTTAAAATTCTACATGGTTGCCGACTCACTTTGGAAGAAACAATCTTGATCCAAAACATTTTTATCGCTGACATCTTCTGTGTCTAACCTTTCTCTATTGGGATAATCTAACAGAGATGAAATCTTGCTCTTCAAGAGTGACCTGCGGTACTCTTTTGAAGATAGTTGGATTTTCAGGTTGACCTTTAAGACTTCTGAGGAGTGCTCTATCCCAAGCTCAAACTTAAAAAGGCATATAAATGTTCCTAGATTTAAGATATAAATGTGTTAATGTAAAAGACCTCACATTTAAGTGTCCTATTGCACTACCTGCATTCAACGTACATCCTATATTATACCCTTTACGTCTTTATTTCTCTCTTTATCCGCCCATCTTGGGTATTATCTGCTCGTCCTTGGGTCTTTAATGCTGCCATCACTGTTTATCATCTCTTCTCCGCCAGTTCCCATCCTCCATTTGTCCCTCTTTCTATATTAAAGCCTCTTTCACTGTCCTTCACTGCACACTCTGTCACATTAGCCAGTGCATTAGCTCTGAGCTGCACTGCTAGCCTTGAAGCTCTGATAGGCGATGTTTTGTCCAACATGTCAGGTGCTGTCCCTCCTATCTTCATTTGCTAGCACAGTCACACAGCCTGATCTCAGACCCACTGCTGTCTTTGTTGAACACACAAATTCCTAAAAAGGCGGGTCATTTCATACATGGCAACGTAACGCCAATTTTTCTAATCCAAATAGTAAACTTAAGCAAGCAAGTCAACTCTTCTGTTGTAGTTTTAGAGCTGAACCCTCTCTCCTAATGGTTGTCAGGCTTTACTGTAAAGGGGAAATACGCCCTTTTTAGAAATTCATACATGTCATCCCTATGGTCTAAGACAGTGCAAAAATATTAGTAATCTCTCTCCCAAAATGTATTTAAAAAGTGAAAGATGTTCTAAATGACACTGAGAGCAGCCAGGCCAATTCTCTTAGTATATGTTGCAGCACTGAGAACACTACAATAGAATAAGGCTCAGTTGGGTATAAAAAAAAGAAAACAAACATTAGTTTCCATACTCATTTTCTGCAGTGTTGATACACCGGTTGCAGCTTTGCTTTTTCTCTCTCTTGCATTTATGTGATATTAAATTCCCATGCATTCATTTAGAGTAGCTATAACCAGCGGCAAGAATCAGACAGAGTCACGTATAGAGTAGGCAGATGGGGTCAGTGAAAGTAGCCGAAAATAAAGAAGCCACAGAGAAACTGAAGATGGAGACAAAAGAGTATTTATCTGATCCAGAGGTTTTCAAACTGTGAGACGCGTGATGAGTGGAGGGGGGACGCAGAAGGAGTCTGCAGTTATAGCAGCAGTAGCCGTGACACACAGCTCATTTAAGCAATTAAAGTACTTTAAAGCCCTTAGTACCCGATTACCACAATTTGCGTCAAAAATCTCATTCCTCAGAGTCGAATCTAAACACACAGACATAATGAACCTGTTTTTAGTTTCAGTGTGATTTACTCCTTCTGATATTTTTTGGATGTCCATCACAAACAAACATCCATACATCTGCTCAGAAATCAGACAGAAGGCGCTTATTATAATCCAGAACTTGGTTGAGAATCATCACATTTTTAAACTTTCTTCTGTACTGTTAAACTAATCCCGTGATAATCCTAGCTTCCACCAAGCAGTCCGGTTCAGTTCAGTACACGGATATTAGAACAGATATTTTTCTCTTTCCGTGTTGAAAAGTTGTGGATCATACCAATAGAACTGTTCCTTAGTGTCCCCATTTTTCATCACCCCTCTGTTGGGGTATCCAGCACACCGATTCGGTACTTATGATCCAAGCTAGAAACATTGCAGCCTGTTAACCGGTCAATAGAGAACCATCACTGTTGCTCAGGAAAGAGTCATGGCTGGTTTTGAAGCTTATGTAACAGCTTATGTTCATACATTTCTAAACTATAGCCCTATTTCCACCTAGCAGTACGGTTCGGTACAGTTCAGTTTGGTACACATTTTTTTCTGTTTCCATTGCAAAAAGTTGTGGATGGTACCAATGGAGCCTTTCTGCACTGTTCCAGTTTTTAGTACCTCTTCTGTTGGGGTCCCTAGCACACCAATCTGGTAGTAAAAGGTGGAGCTGTGAACACTGCAGTACATTGATTGGTCAATAGTAGATGGTCACTCTGCTCAGAGCTGAGTTGTGGCTAGTTTTATGTAACCACTGTTCATACTGTGGATAATTTTACATATATTAGTGAACTGTAACTATAAAATGAAAGGATGTTTGGCTGCCTCTTACAGCAGCTGGAGTCAGAGAAAAAATAACTTAATTCACTCAGCTGACTGCTGGCAACTTTTAAGGTGGAATGCTAACTTATGTTACTCAATGTTACTCAATGCATGAGCTGACAACATGAATCAATCAACACACCTTAAATATTCCATATGACAAGTTTTACCATTACTTCAGTTTTTATATGACATACACTTTTAGTAATTAGTGGATCTTCAAACGTTATAGATATTAATTCCGCCCAGGTTATGTGAACTGCAAAAATTCTGTTTCCTTACTTGGAGAAAAAACGTGGTGGAGCATCATTCTGGTGTGCTCCTGCAGCATTACACCCCTGCTCTCAATGCACAAACCCACTATTTTTAAATATCCCACAGAGACAGACTCTCACTCTGACCTGTTCTTCTTGTTCTGACAATGTCAGCATGCATCCCCAGTCTATGGAAGTTAAACAAGGTGCAGACGCTTCTCTGCATCACTGGTGAAGACGAACTACAGCGAGCGCTGAACACTAACCCAATCCAGGGTCTAAGTACATGTTTGTAGGGGGTACCTTTGGTTCTTACGTTTTTTATGATAACGTGACTATAGTTGCCTGTACACCTATCACTATACCGCAACGAGGAACTGCTGATAGTTAATTTGGGATACTTTTCAAGGTGTCAGTTTGCCAAAATGTAAACGAATATAGGCGAAAAAACTGCGGCTTAAGTTGTAGCCCACAGCATACCTCAGTTGGGAGCAGATATCTCAATTTTGTCTGAAGGAGGGCCCACAGTGTCAGACTTTTTAAACCTCTGATCTAGTCAGTTGTTGTAGTCTGAAATCTTCTTGAAAACTGAGTTATATGCACAGAAAACATATTATATCAGTTAAAAAAACAACCGTTCAGACCTCTGTCACCTTTTCAGAGCTTATGATTCTCTTAGTTTTCATGGAAATATTTAGTAATGCTGCTGGGTTAAAATGTGAATACTCAATTAGCACCATGGAATGATACCCAAATGACAGAGGCTGGGTCAAATAGAGAGGGAAGACGAGTAGAGCTGCCACCGGAGGCTCCCGATCAGTCAGGGATAATGAAAAGAAATGAGTGGGCAGTCCCAAGACCCCTCTGGACACACAGGCAGCTGTCCAGTGTGCCTGTCTATAAATGGATCTGACAGAGCCAGCAGCTTGGCAGAGGAGAGCACTTGGACAAGAGTTTTAGGAAAAGTTTTAGTATGGCTGCAGGTAGTTAAGGGTCAACAGAGAGCAGTGTGCACTGCAGAGTTAGTCATGAGAGCGCTGACTGGATCATATTTCATTATGAAACATAATATTCTATAGACCCCGGAGGAAATATTTTGTTAAGGGTGAGACTGTTAATAATGGAGGTTTTACCTTTTTCTGAATGAGGTGCCTGTGTGCTTGTTCCAACAGTGAAACAGAAGGTTTGTTTGTCAAGAAATTACATTCAGCTGACATGAGCTCATCATGTACTGAGTGACAGAATGAAAAATTACATAGCAAAATACCACATTTTGCTGATTTGTTGCATTCAGAAAGTATTTGAAAAACAAATTATTGTGTCATCAGAAAATAAGCAATTTAACAACCAGATGTCTAAAGATAATGTCAGATTTTGTTTTAATGTTGGATATCTCATTTAGGAACAAAACTTTTTGAATTCCATTACATTATCATTGGGCCGACTACGTGCCCTTCGTAATTTATAATTTTCAAAAGACCACTTATCTGCTGCATTGAAGGACAACAATAATACACGGAAATATTTTTGAGATGCACTCTGGCTTTTCATGGGCTGATAAAATTGCTAGTGAGTTAGAAAAGACATACAATATAATTGGATGCAGTCATTTTTCAGCTTTGTGCGACAATAACACAACTGCTCAATAGACAGCAAAGCTTCTAGCCTGCTGAAAACCTCCCGACAGCTTAAAAGCTCTGTTCTTTTGTTATCTGTATGTGCTTTTAAGGATTTTCTAAAGCAGATGCATTCTTCTCTGTGATTAAAGGGAGAATGCTGTATTTTTCTCCACAAAATGAATCTTTGTCTGAAGCTGATACCTTATGGTTGATGCCTTTCTTGAACGTAGTTATTTCTCTCTTTTATCTCTTTCTGCACATGAAGCTTGACGCCTTTTGAATACCATCTGTCTGTCTAAAACCTTAGTCTTTTCCTTGCTGTATTTTCTCTGTTCTGTGTCATGAAGTCATGTAAGCAAGTTACAGTTTGTGTAAATTAATCACAGCAGCAGTCTCTTACTGTTTTGGCGAGGATCGGTTCTGTTGCCTCCACCCAGCTACCTCTGACTTGTATGACTTTCGAGAGTTAATTCATATATGCTCGACTGTATATATCTGTTCCTCTTTGTCAGCCTGTCTGTTTGTCAATCAATCTGCCAATGAAACCAGCGGCCTGCTTATCTGTCTTCACTGCCAGTGTCTTGATCTGAACATCACTCGAGTATCTATCTCACTTTTTCTGTCTCCCGCTTGAAGTCCACCCAACTCACTATCTACAGTGGCACAGCCTTCCTTATATGTCACTCAAAAGTTCTTTTATGTTTTATGATTCATGCATGCACACTCACACATACACACACTTTTTTCCACACATTCTGCCCTCTGCCATCCATTAAAGACAGTTGCTTCAGGATATGGCCTTGCACCTCCTCTCTGCTATCACCCCTGTGTCCCTCTCCTGTCAGTGTCTCTGGTTGAGCCATTGTCATGCATATGTCACCTTATGTGTGTGTGTGTGTGTGTGTGTGTGTGTGTGTGTGTGTGTGTGTGTGGTAGAGATGCAGGGTAAATGTCAGCTCACCAAGGCCCTGCGTTACCATTAAGCTTTGTGGGTTTAGTCTCTTCTGGTGTGACGTTATCTTTATATATTGTCACTATATGGTCATTGTCACTGGAGGTTTTTATATTCAGTGTGTGTTTGTGTGCTTGCATATTTGTGCGTCCGCGTGAGTGTAAGCCCATGAGAGAGTTTGCAAGTCCACCCTTACCTCTCATCATCTATTCTCTCTTTCAACCCACTTCTCAGTGAAACAAAACACAGGCGTCCTCAAAGTCACATTCAAGAACAAACGTTTCTCAAACCACCACTTACTGTAAGTGCCACCTCCCCCCTCCTCCACAATACTCCAAGGCTCCGGTGCCAACCATTTGCAGAATGCTAGTGCTGTGCCATTTAATACCATTAGCAGGGGCCAACGGCATTGTAGCAACACTTGCCTCTGTATCCCACATACTTAACCTACTTGAACCTGTTGGTCCCCCGAACGCAGTATTTGTCTTCTCCGGTGTGCGATTGTGAGTGTGTGTGAGCGTGTGCTGGCCTCTGCATAGCCTTGTTAAGTGCCACTTTAGTTCTGCCTTGATTACCATGACAGAGCAGAAGAGCATGTGGAAGTGCATTTGTACTTAGGTATATGGTGCTATTTCTAAAGGTAATCAAAAATCGGTTTATTCTCAATTATAGCCTTTAAAAAGTGCAGTAGCAGTTTAAAATTGGCTCCAGTTTTTAACAGATAAAAAATATACCTAGAGGATGTTGAGTGCTCTGGTGGGAGGCTGATGATATGCAAAAGGGAATGGGAAAAAAATCGAAGCAATAATATATTGCAGTCCAATTAGGATTTGGTACCTTTCTCAGAGTGCACCTGGGTATGAACATCGGGTTTAGACAAGAGGTGCGACAAAGCGCCTTTAAGCCTGAAAGCCAGCGACGGAGCTCTGCTGAGCTGCCAGGTTCAACTTAAGACAGGAGGCGGAGCGCTCTGAAGCTGGGAAGCCAGCCATGAAGCTCTGCAGCCACGCCATTGGCTTCTCAGAGAGGCAAAAGTATAGCTGCAGTGGCAATCTGCTGCGATAGTTTCAGTGTCTGCTCTATTCTCTTTTCTATATTACTTTAGTAATGGCCTAGTATCACTGCTAGACAAGCAGACACACACACAAACACACACTCAAGCAGACAGATAGACTGAGACAGAAGATTAGCTCTATGTGTGATGAGAAAAGAGCAGAGAAGCAGAATTGTACTTTAAGGCTTGGACATACTTTCTGCGTTGAATGCCATAGACAGCTGCAATCACATGGAGGCGTACACGGCTCTATTCATAGTACAATTGACAGGTGGTCCCACCCCACGAAGGTGGTCTTGCCGTCCTCCTATAGCCAACATTGCGTGAAAGTGACATTAAGATAGTGATGCAGTGGCTGTGACTGGCTTGACTGCAGTGTTTTGGATTGGACCGGAGTGTGGAACGAGAGAAAGGGGCATGCGTAGATTGCATGTTTGATTTGCTTACATTCTGCACAGTCACAAAAAATGGGCTGCAAGCAGACGTCCGCACAGGGGTCTGTTTGGACCCTCACAGACCAAAGTGGACCCTTGTGGACACGCAGATGAGAAAACTACTACGTCAGCCCTTCAGCTTGTTAAAAAATTACGCTTTTGTTATTACAAAGAAAGTTAAGCACTGAGAGTAGGTACCATTAGGTACTGGTACCAAATTCCAGGTACTGGTATTGGTTCAAATGTTAACAGAATGCAACCCTGAGTCCAACACATCACCATTAATTAGGGCCTCAAAAATGTCAAGTGTGATCAACAGAGCTTTGATGTTGACACCCTTGCTTTAGAAATTGTCTGCCCCTCATCACATTGTGTGATACATCAACAATGTCTGTCAATTTTTGTTAAATGCTGGGAAGACCTTGGCTCTGTGTGGAGATAATAAACAAAGATGTTGTGAGCAGAACAAGTAATCACCACAAGGAAGCAGAAAAATAGAACCACAAAGAGACAAGTCTGAATCTGTATGAAGGTTAGAGAAACACTACCCCCCAAAAGAGTTGCTGTCTGCAAGGCTCTGAGGATCATTTTCAAAGTTTGAACAACCTATGATGTGAGGAAGTAAAAACCTGTGTTTGTACAGAGCAATTAAAAACCCTAGCGTCTGTCCACAGCAGTGCTTGGACATGTCCTGTCAGGATGTAAATACAGCTGGTGGTTTACGTGCTCAGCATCAGCAAATAAAATTTAAGAGCAAGATTTTCTCAAACTATGTGGAAGTTATGCTTCCAACTTGTTTCAACCTGAAGTTTGTGCTCTTGCACTTTTGTCCAATCTGCATTTTACACTCTCGGGACATTATCACAGATAATGTGATAACTTTTTTGACCTTCACCCTTAACTCTGTCTCTAGAGACACAGGAGTCAAATGGTTTCAGCAGCAGATATTATGGGCAGCTCTTGCTTGTCAGTGTGAATTTCACACATTTGATGCTCACCTGGACTGAGACAAGAGGACATGCATTTCCCAGCAGGTAAAAAAAATATCTGCCAAATACTGCATCCACTCCTTAACTTTGTCTTTGGGGACCTAGGAGTCTGAAGTTTCTTTTCAGACACTTTGGGATCAAACGGTTAAAGAAGGAGGTGCAATTTTCAATGTGAAAACAACATCTTAAAATTCAGGATGGGTATCGAAATGCGTTATATGAAGGGCCCCAGGGCTAAATTAAAGACTGTAGTATTGATAGGCTTCATCGTTACCAGTTCTCTTATCAGTAACTTTTTAACAGTTTGGTGTAAGACAATTATCACGCTGCAGCCTCCCTGTTTTGGCGCTGCTCCTCCACATACACACCAACAGAGTGAAGTCAGCAACCATCAGAGCAGAGAGGTCGCCCCCAAGGCAAAGAAATGATAACCCCAAGATTACTTCAGTTGATGACAGTGTCACTCATTACGATAAGTAAGTGCAGTGAAGCCTCTATTAGTAAAAAGCCAATACTTTATCAATACACGTGTTTAACAAGTATAAACATGTAAAAAGTACCATTTTCCCATATTTAAAATTTTAAGAAATTCTGTTCTGAATTTAATGTAAAAAAACTAGCATTATTTATAAAAGCATTATTTAGAAAGGAAAAACAACCGAGAAGAGTATCAATAAGAGGAGTAGTATTGAGAAAATCCTAGTGATACCCATTCCAACTTAAAATGTACAGAAAAGGTCTTTAAAGGTATTAAATTTAACTTCAGGATTCCTGCATATATTCTTAACAAAATAGTCAGGAGTGTGGAGTTCACAGGTTTGCAGATGGATCCTGTCATGTTTAAGTGCATCTCTCTTAATGTCACCTCCATCAGTTGTGCTGTGTTTGTACGTGTTACATCTCTGTGTATGTGCGTCAGTATCTGGGCATCTTCTGCATCTGTGTAGCGCTATTACCCCTTCTCCAAAAAAATTTCAGTTGACATTTTCCACACCAGCCACTTTTAACCGCAAACGAATTCACCGACGTTTTCGCAGGGAGCCGTCCATTTCTAAATGTAGTGCCAGCAGCATCTTCAGCACCTCTCAGACAACGTTCATTCCTAGTAAAATGTTTAGACCTCCGTTCTCCATGAAAAAGAACTGAATGGCTTCAGTAATGGCAGACTATTTCACTCTGCTATTTGCCTGTCTTCCTGCCGCAGCAAATCCCAGCAACAAAGAATCAAGACGTCTTCATTCAAACCTGTTCAGCGTGTCCAGGTGAAGAAGTTGATTGATAGGAATAGGAATTCTGCCATTTCCAGCTAAAAAGAGGGGAGAAAAAATGAGGGATGAGTCTTTGTAGCAGGGATGAAAGAGGAATAGAAAGTGCCTGTCAATGGGGGAATGGATAGAGACTGATGAAAGAGAGGAAAAGTCAGGGAGATAGAGGCTTAAGAGTGCCTGTCAGTGAAGAAGGGTTAATAGAAAACTGTAAGGGAGAGATACAGTAGGAATGAGTGGATGATGGAAGGAATGTAAAGAGGATGAATAAATAGAAGAGGAGAGGTTTTGTCAGATAGAGATGAGGGAATCGCAGAAAGTAAAGAGGGAAGAAGAAAGAGGAGAGGATGATCTGTCAGTCACAACTGTGGGAGAGACGTAAGAGGCTGAGACAAAAAAAGGCAGATTTGAGGATTTTAAAAAAGAGACAAAACAAAAAATAAATGTCCGTTTGTATAAGTATGTATGTGTGTGTTAATATATGTGTATGGCTATCTGTAGTTGCAGGTGGTGAGCCCGACTGTGAGCCTTGGCCTGCCTGCTAACTCTAATCTGATAACAGAGCCACTCTATTCAGCAGCGCACACACAGACACACACACTCAAACCAAGTTAGTTCTGTATATAGCAATATTCCTTTTATGATATGTGCTTTATAGAAAACTAGCACACACTTTTGTGTGATTGCTACTTGCTGTGAAATTGTACTAACATAATGTATATATACATATTTTTTTTCCCTGCCATTTTCATTCTGTAAAAACAACGGTTATTATTTAGATTACTTGCCTCATAGTTCTTTTTTTTTTTCATCTCATACCACTATGGTGAGTTGGCAACACGTGAAAAGCAACACTTACATACCGCCTGCGTTGTTGTGAATATCATATAACTATACATATTGCCCACACAAACACAGTCACACATGCTAGCTCACATATTTCTGTCTCTTTATGTCTTTCTTACCATCCCACATCTCCCTCACATCCGTCATCTCCAAGGCGACCACCCCATGAAGGCACAGGCCACATGAAGATTAGCTGTTCTCTCTCATGCCCCCCTCCCCCCCATCCACCAACAGTCTCTCTGTCTCTGTCTTTCGCTCTGTCTCTCTCTCTGACATGTATATAACACTCCATCAGCATCCAGCTAAACATCTCATCCATGCTGCTACGCTCCACTGAACTGACCACCATCTCTGTAATATGATCGATCCGTAATTTGTGACAAAGGGACTCAGTAGGTTATCCTTTACATGGAATTGTCATTATCATCTTCATTATGTTAGCTGTTGGAAATCACTTACATGGGTTCATTTGGTCTTTATGTGTACAGTTATGTTAAGGTTTTTTGTTAAAGGAATAGCTTCTTCTTGATTAAGGAATAATTCTTCCTGCTCACCTAGAGTGAAACGATCTCATGTCTCTGTGCAGTAGTGCACAGTATGTCAATGAAAGTAATGATAAAAGTAATTGACAAGCGCTATTTCTGTGGCAATGACATTATGTTGATAGGAATGCAGTGATCTCTGAAAATAAAAAATGTGACTCAGTCTATTTAAGATCAATCTGATAGCACCACAGGAATGAATGAAGATAACGATAAGGAAATTAATAATTTGGACCATAGATGTGTTGAATTAAAACAAAATACAATGCCCCACACAGTTGAACAACATTTACTTAACAGTTACTAGTAGACATGTATCAAAAGCCCCGCTTCCACCGAGCAATATGGTTAGGTTCAGTTCAGTTTGGTACACATTTTTTCTGTTTCCACTGTGAAAAGTTGTGGATGGTACCACTGGAAAAGCTAAGCAGACCTAGGGTCTAGGTACCATGTCTGAAGGTACTATATTATAGTACCTTTGGAACCAAAAATAACCGATAAGTCAGTAAGCTGTTTGGTGGAAACAGGGCCCCAGCTTTACTCAACGTTAGACTGCCAGGTAAGGGAAGGTACAGGCAGTTCCCATTTAGCTTGAAATTAATATCTCATCCAGAATTGACCTGTTGAGTAACAAATACCTTGGTCACTGGTCAGGTACAAGGCCTGAGTCCTCTCCATATCTGCATGTTCTTTTTGAGATTCTGTATGACTTATAAGTCGTTTTCAGTAGTTTGAACATTGCTGTGTTAATCAGATTTTGTGCCAATGCATTGCGTAGGTGCACATGATGATACTTCATTGCATAAGTGACAGCTTTTGCCAGCTGGTGCACAAGATGAAAAGTCAGGGGATCACCAGAGTCATCAAGATTCATCCCCCAGGCACCATGAATGTCAAAATTTCTTGGCAGTCCATCTAATAGTTGTCAAGATATTTTAGTCTGGTTCAAATTAGTGGATGGACCGATCGCCACCTTGGCTATAAAGATCCAAAAGTTTGTGAAATGTGATGGGTTAAATTAGTAGCACTAAACAATAAATTTAAGTTCCCCACTTGTTAAAACCCATTCGGAAAATCTTTCCTTTGATGATGTGCTCACCCATAAAAATGTCTATATATGAAAGATATGCACTGACTTTTCATCAAATACATTAGTGACTGTACATAGTGCATTTAATCAATGACTGTCTTTAACTGTTTGATGATATACATACAGGCTGAGCAACTGAACGCTAACCAGCCAACCGACTCATTACTCATTACCAGCTTACCAACATACAGACTGAGTGAATCAACAGTTAAGATTGGTCCTGTTGATGTAACCAACTAAGTGACTGACTGATTAAGAGGCTTCCTCAAATGACTGACTGATTGACTCGCTGTCTTACTGACTGTGTAATCAGTGAAAGTCTGTGTGTTTATAAAGCAGCCATAGCCACGGCCACTCTCAGTGTCTGATTGACATCCCTGCCTGGCAACTGTGTCTGTTCCTCCAGAGGGAGGGAGAGAACTGTTAGCACTGAGCAGAGAAGACAGTTATTGATTTTCTACTTGTCTATTATTTTTGTTTTTCGCAGAGGAAAGGCAAGTGAGCGAAGCAAGTGTGTTTGTGTGTGTATGTGAGGGAGCGTCTCCTTATATATATGATGCAGATGTGTTTACATGTGGGCCTGCTGTCTGTATGTTGCTCATTACCTTCAGACTGGTGTGAACACAGTCAGTGTGTGTACACTGTTGCTTCTACGCTGCTGCCGTGCGAAGTTGATGCCTGACCAACAAACACGACAATCTATCTACTGCCCACACTGCTCACTAATTGGATAGAAACTGGCAGGTGGACAAAAACATGTGTTTGTGTGTCTGTCTATAAGCTGTGTATCAGTGTTTTTGTGTGTATTAAATCTAACCTCAACAGACACTCTTCCATCTCAGCAAGAGTCTGTGATAATGGAGTGAAATAGTTGGTTCGACTTCACACTTTTTGCACCAAGAATTAGTTCCAACTCCAGTGAATAGGTTAAGAAAGCATAAAATGAAAGAACAGCCTATCACATTATGGTTATTTTTTACCTCAGATTAAAATTACTGCCACGATATGTCTAAATGTGATAATGCAGTGCTTAGATTTGTCAGAGAGTCTAAGATTGTAATGCAAGCATTAGGCCAGTTTCATTTTTTGTTAGTGTAAGTCAACAAAAATTTAAGATGTCTTAGTAAAGCTTTTATCCGTGAAATTGTACTTTGTACTTGTAATTTTGGTCATGTGTTTAAAAATTGGTGTATTCTAAGTGTTTTGAGGCTAAAGGTGCCGGCATCTTTGTTGTACACAGTTACCATGGTTACATGTGTTGTTGTTGTCAAGCTCTTGCAGGTTGGTGAACGCAGCACAGGCAGAACTCTCCATAATGTTTTTGTTTTGTTTTTTGTTTTTTTAAATCTCCAGCAGCAGGGTGTTAAGTTTGAGCTGCGGAGTGGAGAACCGATCAGTCCTTAAATTTGTGGTCGGATTGATCAGAGCTGATCAGATCAGATTCATGGTTTAGATTAGAGGAGCAGCTGCTGCAGAGGCGAGTGTAAGCAAACTTTTAGTTCCAGGGCTGGACCATGGGGTGCGCAGTTTCCATGAAAACTCAGGCAGTTTCATCTAAAGTAGAAAATAATGGACAACATTAAAATGAGAGTGCTGTTGTTCTAAGAAAGAGAGCGTTCTTTTTCTATCTGAATTAATGAACATTATCTAAAGTTTACTTTCACTGCACCTGGCATTATGCTACTTCGTTTGTGCCCAGAGTTTGCTCTGTATTCAGGGAGTGTGGATCTCTGAATAACTGAATGGTATATATATTCCAGCAGTGCTCCTAATGAACGGTCCAGCTCCAAAAATAGAAAATCAATACGTGGCAGCAGATGTTGTTATTGTGGCAGGCCGCCACAAATAAATGAATGTTTGGGAAACCTTGTTACTCATTCCTTCTGATAGATGCACAAAAGGTAACCAACTGACTGCAACTTTTATTGCATCTATGACGCTTGAGATTGTTCCATAAGCTTGTCTTTCTATCAGTGGTGTACTGGCCTATATATTTTTTTGCTTTGTCCCAGCGGTTTTGTTCTTGTCCAACTCTCAGTGGATTGTAGAAGAATTTTATACTCCTGTTTCTTCAGAGAACAGGTTATGGAGACAGATGCTGAATGCAAGATGCTTCATATTAATAGCAGTATAATAGGTAAAGCAGCTAAATCACCTTTTAAATAAGAGATATTATTGAACCTTCAGTCTACAACATTCATCTAATAAATGGGGTAAACATAATAACAAAACAGCTCTTAGTATAACACAATACAGGTAAACAGCATCACGTGCTGCATCCTCCAGAATGACCATAAAGTTGAGTCAGCACCTCTTTAAAACTGTTCACAACAAAAGCTGAACATTGTAATCTTCATGAAGGCAGGATTTATTGCAGGACTGTTGGATTAGACTGCATTAGCTTTAGCTTGGTGTACCTAATAAACCGGCAACAAAGCGTGTGTCTTAAATTCAGTGCAGACCTTGAGCTTGAATATTTGGCTGCCCTCCTGCCCAAAGTGTCGTGCATAAAAAGCTTTTCCTGTCTTTAAATTATCCAAGTGTGGATGGCGGCAGTCCAAATTTGGACCTGGGGCACCAAATTGAACTGTGTGTACTGTGGGGGGTGCAAGGGGTCAGTTTGAAATTCAGGAACTACCTCATACACTATGCATGAGGCATAATGTCCCATCACACTGCTGTATACGAGTGTGACAATACCTACACACACTGCTCCCGCACACTCACACATGCATGCACCTGCACACACATACACACTTTCACACACATTTTCATGCACATATGCAGACACACAATGTCCCCCTTTATATCTCAGGACGTGAGTGGAACAGTAAAGCTAAATCCCCTTGTCACATTTGCCGCTCATCTCTAATTCAATGGCACAGGCTGCGATGCCCTCGGATGCACTTGGCAAGTGAACAGCTAACCTGCCCGCCAGCATATCTGCCTGCCAGCCGAGCACCGAGGTAGTTAGCATGCCAACTAGCCCACCCAGCAGCCACAAGCTAATGCTTCACTAACCCTTGGTCGCCCTGTGTCTTTCTCTATGACTGTGTTTGTATGTGTATTGACACAAGAGGTGTTTAGTTGTATCCTATAGTAGGCTGGCTTTCTTAAACACAGTCAGCTGTCAGTGTTTCTTACACTTCATAAACACACATAGACAATTCTAAATAAACCTCCATCAGTCTATTTTCTTCAGCTTATCCAGGCCAGCTCGCAGTGGATAAACTTATCTCATTTTAAAACACCACTCTATAATCTTTAGCATTGTGTTTTAAATTTTAAGCCTTCTGTAAATACCCTACTTCAGTTTGAGTTTATTATAAATTTCTTGCAGAGGCAATTTATTTGCATCAGCTAAAACAAGACATAAGCAAGCAGTGCAGAGTTTATACTGCAGCATAAAAAATGCAACCGTGCAAATTTCACATGCACATAACCTGCGGACAGTAACAGTGAGTCATGTTAATTAATTTAATGGCTAAAGAGACAAGAAGTTGATTGATGTTCATCGATTTGACCTGATGTTTGGCTGATTGTAGCCAATACCTGAAGCAGGAGGCAGAAATCTTCTTAAGGCGACTGGTCACAGTCCAAAAAACGTATCTTAGCTGCATGCGGCACTTGTTAAGTCCGCATTAGAATAAGCTTGAATTAATAAAATATGAATATAACATACATGTGGAAGTAAGGAGTTAACTGACATAGTTATGATAATTAAAGAGGTGTACTGCGAAGATGTAGATGTTGTAGCTGTACAGCAGTGGTTCCCAACTGGTCCAGACGCGGGGTCCAGATTTTTCCTTAGTCAGTAGTTCAAGGTCCCATAGTTAAATACATTCAGCGTCAAACTTGCATTTGGACATGCCGTCAAGCTAGTTTGCTGTCTCTGTCAAGTAGCTGTTTGTTATTCACTCACTCCACAGCAGGAAACGGCACTTTAAAACAAAAGCTCTGCGTTGGAAATTCACTGTATTTCACTGTTTTTACAGAGTTGATACGTTTACAAGTCACTGCAGTTCATTCAGAATGGACCCACAACCCACTTTTGGACTGCGACCCATCAGTTGGGAACCACTGCTGTAGATGATAAGACAATAGTCTCATTTGTTAAGCATATAATACTCTGATGTTTAATTAAATAATTTACTTAAACTTTTATTACCCATTGCTGGGGTTGAGTATTGTTTGGCTTTTTCCATTACCGGTGCTAAAACGATACTTTTAAAGCAGTACTTTCACCTTAACGGTGCCTGAACAGATACTTTTGAAAAAACTTAAGCAAAGAGCGACGGTGGGTGACATTAAAGAACGGCTTTTTACAATGCAAAGGCAAACTTAAATTTGAAAGTGTTACAGTATACTTAACAGTTTAAAGTTTACCTAAATACACAGATATGGATAGGTACAAAATACTATGAACAAATTCATCATATAAATGAAACCTAAGTAAGTACAATGAAAGTACAGTCTTAAGTACAGTCATTTAACACTAGTAATAATTACAATTCTGATAACTCAGCAGAGACTGTGCAGCCAGACATTTCTTCTTTATCTGTTTAGGAGTGGCTGAGATTGTCACTACATTAAGAAAAGCTGGTCCACCTTAACAGTCCACCTTAAGTGAGCTTGGTCAGTTTACAATGTGAGGTGAACTTCGCTTGCTAACTTCGGGGCTAACTCCCTTCACTTTAATCAGAAGGTGACAAGCAAAACATGGGAGCTTGTCTTAATTTTTGAGGAGCTGTAGCATTTATTCACTGACAAATAGCCTCAACTGTTCACAAATTGTGCTGTTAAACTTCTCTCTGCCATGGTCACTGCAGCCTCAATGTCACCATCACTGACACACACACACACACTTGTTTGCTCTGTCTCTTTCGCTTGCACTCGCTCTCTATCTCACTACTCATACAATCTGGCACCAAAATGAGGCGCTGAAATCTGCTTTATGATTTGGCCCGGTAGGTAGTGGTTGTATAGGAACCGGTGCCATATTGGCTCCGGGTTTTGTTACCCACTCCTACCTATTGCTCCAACCACAGCATCATATGCACACCCCACACACCCACCAGCTCCCTCTTCTCCATTCCTCTAAAATTTTGTACAGACTAATAAATTTAAACAACATTTTTTGTACTCTTTTACTTGAACTTGTACAACCAAAATCCCTCTCTCCCTTGTCCTCAGTCTTCTTCATGAGCAGTCTGCCTCGTCTGGTGCTGTCACATCAGCACTAAGCATTGGTGCTATGGCAACAGTACAGAGTCCTGATAAGCAAGAAAAAGGCAGTTACAAGCTCCTCGATTTTAAGGTGGAATGAAGAAATAGAATAAAAGAAAATAACTGAAGAGTACCGTAGAGCACTTGTAGTAAAGTGCCTTGCTCAGAGGCTTCATCCTTTTCCCCTCAGGCAGACAGGTTTGTTTGAATGGTTACTCTGTTGTAATTCTTGCTGCTGCACAGCAATTCCTCAAAAAAAAATCACTGGTCAAAATATTTCAAGTGTTGGCTTATTGTACTCATAAACCACTTGTGACCTTCCCTGCAGGTACTATGATTCACTGGATTAGAACTTGACTCTGTGTGTCTGTGTGTTTTCTGTATTGCCACATCCAGTTAAACACCAGCTGTATTAGCCACAGGCCAAATACTTCCAGGGCATCACGCCGATCAGGGAACAATTCCTCTGTGTGTCTCTGAGGGAATACAGTACATCATGTTTGTTTCCATCTCTCACACTCAAGGAAGAAAACATTTTGACCAGATAGTTGATTAAATGCAAGTGTTGTGCTAGTCTACATAAAATGAAACTCTTCTTAATGTGGGTTCCTGACAAATGAGCCATGTCTCCAAGTTACCCAGGATCATCTCTCACAGTCAGAGAAAGAGCCCCAAAATCTACAGCAATTGCTCCAGTTTTTTTAATGCTCAAAGATGTATCAGAAATAATGCAGTTTGCTCTTTCTCTCTCTCTCTCATTCTCTCCTGTTATAATTTAATAGTCAGCAATATTTAACAGATGTTAAACTTAAAGATGCACTTAAGATAGTTTGCATTGTAAGTATTGACTCCAAACGTTTACAAGAAAGACAGTTTAGCTAGATGGATAGATACAGTTGCCCTAAGGTCAAAACAAGACAGTACTGAATGTAGCCAGTAGGTGAACACTATGCTAGTGTGCCTTGAATTGCTAGCTGGAGAAAAAAATATTTGTTGGGCTTTACATGTGATAGGAAATAGGGATGTGCGTGATAAGTCGACAGGTTAATTAAACATTGCCATCCTCGCTAGTTGGCACCAGAGTCGGTGAGAGTTATTATTAAAATTGCGATTGCATTCATCCAGTGAAAATGCCATTATAATAATCAGGCACGTTTCCTAAAGATTTTTGTTTTTCTAGAGATATTGTTTTCAATTAATGTTATTTGTTAGGTTTTAGTTAGTGAGTTGTGACCCCTCAGGCAGCTTAGATTTGTCAAATCATTTTCTTTGTTTTTTTTATCAGTCAGTGTGCAATGAAGTCCTGGGGACATTTCAGTCCACAGATTCAGCCTTAGAGTAAGTCATTCTCGCTTTCATGCTTCTCTTCAATATAGAAAGCTGCGGACCTAGACACAGGTTGAGTCTAAGCGTCAAGAAACGGTGCTGGGCTTTGAAGCCAGTTTTACATAGTGGCCAAATGTTACAACAGCCAGGTGCTTCACATGATACCATGGGGCCAAAAACACTTTTTCCCATTGACTTACATTGGGAAAGAGGCGTTTGTAAATCAGAAGATATATATAGATATTTTTGTCACAGCCCCCCTGAAGTGACTTATTTCACTGTCAGGATTTGGTCCATGTGGTCCGATAACATTTGGAAAGTTTATAAGAGCCACATGATTAAATCATTTTATTCCCATTCACTTATGGCCAAACCATAAGTCAACCGCTTGCCCAGCAGTAGCTAGCCGCTCGGCCATGCTTGGCTGCCATAAATCTGTATTTCACTCGCTCTATGGGCCTCACAGTGCAGAAGATCCGGGAACTTTTATACCGCAAAAATCGAGCAATCTTGGCGTCATACGCCACTGAGCAACTTTCATAGGAATGAATGGGGCCCTGCCTCCAACGCTGTATCCAGGTCTCTTTATACATCCATGGTTGAGTCTGGGTGAGACAGAGGCAGCTGCCTGAAAGAAGAGAGGCTTTGCCCAGTCAGGCTCCAAGATAATGTTATCTTCTGCCTTCTGCTTAGAAGTGGTGAATTTATAGCTCACAGCAACTTAATACGATACAATCTCTGGCTTTTGATATCGGCTATTCTAAGTTTAAACTTCTGTTTAAACGTCAGGGAAATGAGTTGTTAGGTACATCCCTGATAGGATAGCTCTTTGCTGTCAAATGTCTAAGATAGGTTTCAGGAAAATAGGAAAAATGCTCAGCTTTCCGTTGGTAATATTCAGATATTTCGAGAGGCTACTTTCTTGGCAGTTCTGGTAATATGCAGTTTGACTACTTAGCTGCTGTGTTTTTGTGTGAGAGACTGATATTTCCCATGATGCATTCTGACTTTTGTGAGTTTCCCCTTGGGTCCTGGTAATGTAAATTTGTAATTTGACGGTTTTCTCTTTTCTTTTCTTTTCTTTTCTTTTCTACCCTCCCCCCTCCTTGTCTCCCTGCCTCCTTTTTTCAGAGCTCACTGACGAATCATGGCTGAGAAACCCAAAGAAAGCAGGAGCAGGAGAAGAAGAAGGGAAGAAGAAGAGAGCATATCAAATCCGTCCATTTCTCGCCTCCCTCTGTCCTTCTCCTATCCATCCATCCATTTATTTATCCACCATCACTGAATAACCCCCTCCTCTCTCCCACTCACCGTCCTTCTTGGTTTTGAGTGTATTATCTTGACATGTCACTTCAGAGTGTATGATGTGTTGATTTATTGTTATGTTGCGCTGGCACACCCCTGCCGTCGCTGAAATAAATCCCAGTGATCCGGTGGTGATGAGACTGCAGGTTGTGTGTCTTTGTGTTTTGTGTGTAAGTACGCGTGCGGCGCGGATAGCTGTCTCTTGTCACGGCACGCTAATAATGCTTCCACTGCTGAAAATGGGGTCGTGTGCACCCTTCTGACAATGCTGTGCAGGCCCAGGGGCTTGATTGTATGCCGTGCTCATGGTTTCATTAAGAGAGAGAAGGGAACGGAGAGTGAAGGAAATAAGGGATAAATGAAATGGAGGACAGATGAATAGTGAAGTGTATGTGTATTAATATGGGCGTGTATGTGTGTGTGTCTGTGTCATGTGTTTTTCCACTGTAGTGAACCTGTGTGCGCACGTCTCGTCACGTAAAAGTGCTTGCGTGAATGCATGCACATGAGCAACACACCGGACAGGCCACATATTGTCCCTGCTAGCTGTGTTTCCATGGTGACAGCAGGGGTTGGTGCTAGCAGCAAGGTGTGGAGGAACCTTCCAGATAACCCTGAAGGTCAGCTCACAGAGCTTCGGCTCACAGCACTACTGTGTACTCACACACTTAACCCTCTCCCTGTGTGTGTGTGTGTGTGTGTGTGTGTGTGTGTGTGTGTGTGTGTGTGTGTGTGTGTGTGTGTGTGTGTGTGTCTGAAAGAGAAGGACTCAGTTAAGATGCATTTCCACTTATATATGGACATGGTTGGCCACCCTCGGAATGACAGAGGCTTGTTATCACACACACACACACACACATATGTGTTGACCACATACACACAGTCACACAGCAGACACACACAGAATATGAATAGACCTATAATATGCCCTCATACTTGTACATGGGTATAAAAACACATTCACACAAGTGGTAGTCAATGTGAGCATAGTAGAGCACATTTGTTAATGACAGCTGTGAGGAGCGATCTATTGATCACGGTTTGACTCTCACTTGCCACCATGGTATTGATCACGACCTAACATTCACTGCACCGCCGACCAATCCATACAATATATGCTTTATTATAGAAATCTAGTAGAGTGAGACCAATGAAATGGATTTAGCAGTGTGTGCATGTGTGCGTCTATCAGTCTGTCAGTCCGGTTTTGTGTTTGCGAGCCAGCCTCCAACCACAAACTCCACTTCCTCACCAGGGATTAGGCAGCTCTAACCCAACAGACATGATGCACATATTACCTATATTAAAGCCAGCACCATATTAGAGGTTTCAGCCAGTGACTCTCATATCCCTCCTCTCTCCCTGACATTTCTTTACAAATACCAGCCTCTATTCACTCTGTTATTGCCTTCTCCCATTCAGCAATTCTCTGATTAAACAAGCTCCTGAAAAGCCCAGGCACTGCTATCTGCCATTTGGCTTTTATTAGAAAACCCACCCCCTTTAATTAAATTGGCTGAATTACAGAAATATCAGGGATATTTCACCAATATATGGGATAAGAGAGCACAATGGGTGGGAAAAAAAAACGAAGACTGGGCTTTATGAGATGTTTTGAATGCGGTTTGGTGGTGAAATGAGATAAACACAATCTTGATGGTGGGGTGATGTTTGGGTTTTTTAAAGAAGCTGAGGTTTGTTTGATCTGAATGAGTCTCATCACGGATCGTGCGTCACAGCTGAAACTCTCAACGCCTGTGATTTTATTTACAGAGTTTCTTAAGAACTGGATTTATTTTTCACTCCCTCCTTCTCCTCCGACTCTGCTTCAACCCTGCACCTTCAGTGCCATGCCTTTCTTTTCCCGCCTTATTACTGTGAAAGATTGGGGATTGAGGTTGCCGTGGTAACCGGCCCGGCTTTGATTGGGGGAGACAGCTGCATGGTGCGAGGTTGGAAGATGGCTGCTCACGCCTCACAATGCGCCACTATTGATTTCCAGTCCTTGACAATTACTGGGCCCAGCTGACTACAACAGGCTGCAGAAAATGTGCATAAAGCAAAGGGGTGTGTGTGTGTATATGCGTGTGTGTGTGTGTTAGTGTGTGTCTGTGTGTGTTGTCTGGGGGTGGGGTTACTGTAATGCTCACTCTGCAGCCAACATACAGTAATTGTCTTGCTTTTTTTCCAGCCACTTAAACGCAGGTGTTTGTCTGAAAAATGCTTCTTTTGAGTCGTTGCCAGAGCTTTAACCTCTCAGACATCTTGTAGCTCAAGCTGGAGACAAGTTTGACAGTCAGCCACGGAGCCTAATGTATATGTTTTAGCAGCCCAGCGCCGTCTCCTTTGTTCAGCTCTTGAAACGCTGTTTGTCGGCTGTTCTTTCTCATGCAGCTGAAGAGGTGTCAGCAAATGAGAGGCGGTGTCAGACTTTGACAAACTGCTGCCCTTTGTAAAGACTTAATGGGGATCAATTCAAGTAAAGTTAGACACTTGTAGAATTCACATGCCGTCAGATAATGCCCAGACACACACACACACATTCCCACACGTACCTACGTCTTTTTGGAGTTCACCCGCTGCAAGTCTTTTGCCCTACACTTTTCTCTCTCCCCCGCCGTTTCCCTCTCCTCTTTTCTTCTCTCTTCCCTCAGCCAACTTGGCATTGCATATGTGAGAAGTCGACAGTGAGCCTAATTGGAGTGTGTGGCTCCATCAATGACAGTCACCATTCTGTTTCTGCACACAGCACACGCTCACATGGAGCTCTATAGCTAATTGAATAGTCTTTTATTAAACTGTGTTAATGTGAACTGGAACTGGCTGCTGGTGAATTGAATTAGACCCCCCACCACAATCACCAACCATACACATAAACACACGCAGCTCGGTGAAGCAGTTGGATGGATGGATTCTCAGCATGGAGGGAAGAAGAAGAGGAGAAAACAGGAGGAGAGTGAGAGGTGAGTGTTTTGGTACAATTATTGTAATGTTTGTCGTTTAGAAGATCTGTGTTCAATGTGTGAAAGGTGTGAACGTTTTATAGGCCGCCATATCACAACAACATTCATTCATTCATTCATTCATTCATTTTCCATAGCCGCTTATCCTGTTAGGGGTCGCGGGGAGGCTGGAGCCTATCCCAGCTGACAGTGGGCAAGAGGCGTGGTACACCCTGGACAGGTCGCCAGACTATCACAGGGCTGACACATAGTGACAGACAACCATTCACACTCACAGTCACACCTACGGCCAAATTAGAGTCACCAATTAACCTGCATGTCTTTGGACTGTGGGAGGAGGCTGAGAAACCAAGAGAAAACCCGCGCAGGGGTACATGGGGAGAACATGCAAACTCTGCACAGAAGAAAATTATGGTGAAGTTAAATCAGTTTGGATGTATGCAGTTCAGAAAGCAGAAATTAAAGGGCCAGTTCACCCAAATCTTGTATTACCTTTACCTTTTCCTTTCACAATGAAAGCCCTAGACATACTCAATAAAACAGCTTACAGTAGTCCATGCAACAACTTATCACAGACAACTGCCAGACGCTGCTTTGGGTCAATAGGTTACCAATAGTTGTCTCAAATTTGCATTGCTGCTCGTATAAATATTTTTAATGCAAAATATTTGCAGGTGAGTATTTGCATTTTCATGCCATCTATTTGTCACAAGACAGCAAACAACCCAACCCCCAAAGTGACGAAGCATTACTGCAATACGTAACTGTTATGTAGTTTTAAATTGTAATTGTTTACTCATTACAGTTACGCCCTGCCTGGTAAGGTGTTACTGCTTAGCACTGACATCACACTCAGATGAATTCTCAGACGCTGAAATCTTAAAACCTGGACGGCTTGAACCAAAGCTATCAACAAGTTTTGTAACCACTAATAAGTATGTAAATATGTTCAGCTCTGGATCACATGTGAGTCACAAGTTTGCCTTCCACACACCCCTGATCAACTTTTATGCAGATACAGTCCCAAAAAAGTCCCATATTTACCTATGTTCCACTCTTTGAATGCTGTACAGTGTCATTTTTGGCCATGCCCCAATCGGTGATGTCACCATAAGTTTTGTCTCTAACAGCTGGAGGTATACTTTCAGAATCAAATGGCATAAAGCTGCTGCTTCACTCTCCTTAGCTGTCAAAGGAAAAGCCTGAAGGGGTGAAACAAAAAGTTTATAAAAGCAAATAATATTGAAAGTTATCATTTATATAAGTGCTGATAATGATGCATATTCTCTGACTGTGGCCTGAGAGAACAAGATATTGCACAAAGCTAAACACACCCATCTCTCATAACGCGGTGTCCTGTAGCTACATAGCATCCTGGTCTCCTCTTTCAGCCTGAGGGACAGATACTAACACCTGTGCTGCAAATATCTTAAAATGACATCATGTGATTTATGTTTGGACAGTTATCTAATACGAATAAACATCTGCTGCTAAACCACATAATGGGCCCGAAACTGCAAGGTACATCGGCAATAATTTTAAGTCTCAATATGTTTTTGTGTAGAGGTTTCCTTTGATTACAAGTAATGAAATGACTCCCCGTCATTTTATACTTGATGTTAGCTGCACTGAATGTATTCTGTCTCTCTATTTGACCCTCAGGGAGACCCACTTTCTGTTTCATCCAGCATCTTAGACAAAGACAGACAGAGAGACAGGATACAAAGGATGGTGGGACTTAAGAGAGAATGTAGAGATAACCAGAGGGGCCCTGAAGCAGCAGGGGACCTGACCCATGTGTGTGTGGAGTGAAATTGGGGCTGACAAAGCACGTGACTGAGGGTGGAGCAGTTCAAGAACCCTACACTGCCATGGCTGACACTGGAGAAGGAGAGGAGCCTTGGAAGAAAGGAAACAAAAAGAAAGGCACAAGGCTGAGCAAACCAGATACGCCAGTGAAAACAGAGGCAGAAAAGGGAAAGAGGTCAAGGTTATAAAGGACAAAGGAAATCATCTGGGTGCAGGTGGCAGAGAGACAGGGTGGGTAAAGTTAGGAAGGTAGGGAGAAGAGAAGGAGTTGGACAGACAGTCCACTGAGGCCTGTAGAGGCAACTCGAAGAGGATAGCTCCCTCCTTTCTGTGTTATTATATTACACTGGTGGATAAAAAGAATCCAACATCCTCTAAAGTCATTACAGCCCAGTAAGACTGGCTCAGAGGGCAACGCAGCTCCTTAACCCCGCTCAGCACAGGCCTGGATGTGTGTGCGTCTCTCAGAGGGTGATTGAATGAGAGAAAGGGTGTGTACACGTCTGAAAGACTGAGCAGGCCTGTTTGTGTGTGTGTGTATGCATGCACACAAATTCACCAAACCAAAGTGGCACATCACTTAATCCTTCCCCAGTAACTAGGATAAGCCACCAGTCTTATCTTTCCTCCCCTCCTCCTCCAACCCCCCCTCGTTCTTTCCTTCACTCTTTCTTTCCTCGGGAAACTATTGTCCCTTCTCCCATCATACCCTCCTCACCCCCTCCCTCTTTCATTCTTATTATTACCCTCCTCAGCCCCAGACTTTAATGCCTCATTATTCTGTATTTAGGGCCTGGAATCTTCTCTTGCGCCAGCAGTAGGGGCTAACATGGATTCTACATTTCTTTATTGCCAGGCTGTGCACAGGATTTGAGAGCAGCTTTCTGGGTGAAGAAGGATTTTGCTGCCATCGACAATCATGCTGCCGGCTCCTGGCAAGGTGTGATATTTTGATATTATGCCAGGAAGTGTCGCTACAACTACCCTTGGGAATGGAGCAACAGGTCTAGGAGTATTTGAGGTTATGTTGAGTTGTAGGTACAATAAACGTGTGGGTTTTTTTGTTTTGTTTTTATAGCAGACGAAAGTTAAACCAGTTGCTGACTATAATGTTTCAGTGTCTATCCTAAACTTCTCAGTTCATATACGTTTATATCTGCGTTCTTTCCATGTATTCTGATTTAAATACCATCTCAGCCATTATCACAAAGTGGGGCCGTAGGTTACAGCACTCGTCCCCCCTGTCCCCACTCCCCACGTGTTAGCTTGGAGGTGGAACATTTTGCCATTAAGCCTTTATTGAGATTTACTATAATATTGCAGTTTGTTATTGTGTGACTCTCAGAACCAAACTAATGTGGTGTCCGCAGCAGTACATGGGTTTCTATGTAGCAGTGACATCATGCAGAAACCTACGTCAGGTCACCTGACAGTGCTTGAGAAAAAGCATGTTGAGGCTAAAGCATAGAGCATACAACATTTGAATTTTAAAAACTGAGTGATGCATCAGGGACACTACTGACAAGCTACAGAATGATATAAAACCTCAGATAAATAATAAAGAATGGAGTCAACCTTTAAATGTTAGATGCCATTGTGTCTAGCGTTGGGCTTGCTAAAAATAAGGAATCAATTTGAAGTCAAACCAACTTTGCTTACAGCAGCAAAGTGTCTCATTAGAGAGAAGAAAATCATTCAGGTGGCTTGCCTTAAATGTTTTTAGATCAATTCTGACAAACTTGCAAGTTTTTAAATGCCATTTAATTGCAAAGATGGTTGGAAATCAACAATCGTATACATGGGCCAACTGTACACAACTAATATACATTCAATGTTTGGAAACTGCCTTGATAACATTATAGAACTATTGCACTTTGGTCTAAACCAGGGGTGTCAAACTCTTTTTAGTTTATGTGCCACATACAGCCCAATTTGATCTCAAGTGGGTTGGACCAGTAAAACCATTGCATAATAACCCAAAGATAACAACACCTCCAACAATCTGTAAATCTTTGTCCATTTACAAAACAGATGATGAACAGCCTGAGATGTCTCAGTTGTTCCACATTCAGTCAGTTGAATACTCACTGTCACTGTGTGTGTATATCTGTATACATTTCCTCTCCTGTGTAGTAATGTTTCCATCACCACACCAAACTTAAGTGAGAGCTATTGAAAAGGCAGGATAAGTTATCCCCTGCCTTACAAACCATTTACAAATCAAGCAATTGGCAGTGTCTTAGCAACAGTATCTCGTCAATATTGTGTTAAGATAGAAGTCTTAAACAGATTAGTTTGTACTGAAGCTGCTGATTGCCAGTATTTTGCACAATGTCCTACGTCTTTAAATGTGACCATATTCATTGTTTCGTCAGAGAACTGTATTCCGCTCCTGGTGGAAAAGCCTCTAAAGCAGCATGTTACATGAAGTAGGCCACTCGCTCACTTTCACTTGCTCCTGAAACCTGGCGCCTCTTAGCCTTCCCAAGTGCATCAATATGCCGTATGTTTGACACTCCTGGTCTAAATGATGAATAAAATAAAATTGGTGCCAGTATTCTATCTCATTTAATCCATTTTCAACCCTCTTACGTCACATTCTTCCATTTCCCTTTACTCTTTTTTGCTTAGTGTTCAATTTCTTTCATTTGCTTCAGATTTGCCCTCAACACTCGTGCATCATCACCTTAAGTAGTATCAAAATAATTGAGGGAAAAATAAGGAGTGAAATGATGAGGGTACTCAGAGGGCTCAGATGTTGGTGCACCCATGTGCTTTTTTGTTAATATCTAACTATTGTCTGCTCTGTTCCATGCATGACACCCTTGCCAAACCAATTTGTGCTCAGTACAGGTTGAGAGTGTAAGATGGGGGGGTTTTGTGTTCATTTGTAAATGAAGTAGAGACAAGGCTGTTTTTAAGTGAGCAATCATAGTTAGATGGCATGTTGTTTAGAGGGTGATGGAAGGCACTTCTCAAAATGATCACTGAAATCTCAAAAACGAGACTGCTTGATGACCTGTGCAGCAAATGTTTGTAAAATAGGACTTAGAGAGTTACATTCTTGTCTTAAACTGGACTCATAGCAGCTGCAAAAGCTAGGCTACGCTGCCAGAAACTAGTCTGAACAAAGTGTCATCCAACCAAAAGGCAAAAGTATTTATACCTGTTCCAAACAGCCTCACGTGAAGCCAGAGTAAAAAGCCTGCCGCTATAGAAAGGGTAAAGTTGCGATGAATAGCGCAAACGCGGTTAATGACACCCTTTCGGACAGTCTCACCTCAACTGCTTTCATGGCATTCCATTTTTTTTTTACACCTAAAAAGTGACAAAAGCAGCTGAACTGCTCAAAGCAAACTGTCACCATAAGACTGGCCTGGTCGGGCGGTAACACTGACCATTTGACAGACTTATAACACACTCATTTTCCCTTCTTCATACTCTGTCACTCACGCACTCACACACAAATGTAGTGTCAATAATGACAGGGTGCTGTTTGTATAATGATCCTATCTTCCAAGATTGACGGGGTGCTATCGGCTTTGTCTGTCACACAAAGAGAAGAGAGGCAGTGTGAGTACAAGTGGATCACCCCTACACACACACACGCACACACACACACCAAACCCCTCTATCATGGCGTCCCCACATAGATGTCCTATGTCAACAGAAGCTTTGATTAACTGGGGACAGGCTCTAGCCTTTGTATTACTCCGACAAAAGCGGAGTTACATAGTGAATTTCTATTGAAGACGGCACGCTGCAAGTTGTAGCAGTGAAATTATGTGGTACAGACTGGCACAGCATGAAAGCTGTAAAAAGAATATTTGGTTTTAATACATCAAATCATTTTTCCTTTCAACCCTGCTGCTTTGTTTTTCCGCTCCTTGTTTGTGATTAATGCTCAGAAAAATATTTTTTTATAAAAAAGAACTCCATATGCGCCGTCTCTCATCTTGTAACTTCAGCCAGGAATCATCTAGAGAACATAAATTAAACACAGCCAATTTCCCTCCCCACTGACAGTGTGATTTTACCTTAAACTTCCAATTAGCTGCCTTCACTTTAGCTATCCATCACTCTCCAGAAAGGCTTTCGCTCCCCACCACACAATGTACATCAGCCACACTGTGATCAATTTAACTCTGATGATAGGCATGTGGGCTGTATCCATCAAACACGGCTATTCCTGACAGCAAAAGGAAATTAATATTTAGCTGCTTTCATGAACAGAGCTGGATGTGACGTGTTGTCTGTGAGTACACATGAGTTTGTGGATGCTGTGTGTGCACTCATCCCCTGAAGGCAGGAAGTGTGTGTCTATAGTGGCAGATAAGTGACAGGGTTAAGGACCTCTGAATGATGCCCTCTGCCTTTTTACCTGCTGGCAGGGTGTCTGCCAGGTGAGAAGCTGGCCAGTGCCAACAGGGCAACTGAATGCCAATCAGGAGTGGCCCGCAGGTCATGTGTGGTCAACTTCTGTTAGAAGAGTGGGGTGAGAAGCTTTAGTGAGGACTTTGTAATGTTTTAATGAGCTATGTGTGGGTGTAACTGCATATTAGACTCATGTGAGACGTAGCTGACGAGGTTGCGGTGGAGGCAGGAGACTGATTCGGACACATGCTCTGGTATGAGAGGAAAGGGAGCGAGTGTTGTCTGCCGAGGCATCAACAGAAGGTTGGTTCTACCCATAGATGGCAGCATTACACTCAGAGTGCTCCGTCCCTGTGTCACACCCCTCTTACAACCATTTCATTGCACCACAGCAAAGACTTTCTCTGTGACACTGTTGATCCCTAAAGGGAAATTCGCTTTTCACCTCATAAGGAGATCAACACAGGTTGTAGTCTCCTGGAACTGTGAGAGTTTCCTGCTTGAGGACATTAAGGCAGGCCAGGTTCCCTGCTGTCAGTGGGCTGCTTAGTAAACCAGGTCAGATATAGACAGATTTTAACTTAGTTTCTTCAAAAAGTAATGGAGGATGTAATTAATTAGATCCCAGAGGTATACTTTTTATCATATCTCACACTTGCTTTATTCTATCATTCCAATTTTTCCTAACTTTGTCAATCAGTTTGCTCCTAATGACTTAATATCATTGTTTTCTGTTTTAATTAGTGCTTTATAAAAGTACCAATGTATCAGGGCCCTGGGGGACCTCAGTCTAAAACACCCAATTCCTCCTATGTAATTTCAATAGATAGAACTATTTATTGAGTTCATGTTTGCCATGGGTCCTAATTTAAAGTATTAGCGCTATCAAGGGAGGTAGATGCTCATCAGTCAGTTCAGGCCAGGCATTTTAAAGGAGACAGACACAGATTTCCTCATGTGCTGTACTGATGACCCTAAATACTGCAAGATGGTGCTCAAAGGCAGAAATACATCACATAATTTCATAATAAGATGTTTTATGACCATCAAATTCAACTGATCGTTTCAAGGAAAACTCCACCTACTGCAGTGGACGCCCAGGCGTTCAGCTGTGAAATCTACTTGGAAAAGGTGATGACTGTGCCCCTGAACCATAGACAGGAAGTTAGCAAATGTTTCCTCTTCCTGACACAGGCGAGTATGCTGTGAGCATAGCATGAGCCAAATCATGTGCTTGTTGCCTGTGGTGTTCATAGTTCTATGTAAACACCATTCATTTTACAATACTAATCTAAATTTGAATTACAGTCATTCAACCTTTAATGTGACGGAGGTTCATACTGAGACCAAGGTCCCTATCTACCTTTGTACTGAAAAATATAGAAGACTGAATGTCTGTGGGATTATTTCAGTTATTTTATATTGAGGTCAAATGGACCCTGCTTGGTTTCACCATATAAATATAACACAATGTTTACTTGAAATGACTGAAAACTAAATGACACCATATCAAAGTGTGGTAAATCAGCTTTTAAGTGCTAGTGTAGATTGTACTTGGAATAAAAGCTTCAGTTCTTATTAAAGAAAGGTATACATTATCTTTTTTTTTACACAATATGCATACTAACTGCAACTTTCCTTTGTTTTTTTCCCTAAGATAACATTAATCACATAACAAATAATGTTTTAAGAATAAAGAACATAACATTTTGCCTATGACTGTTGTGTCTTACAGTAGTTTATTGTTGGGGTCCCCAGGGGCCCCAGTTGGTAGTCCTTGTCAAATATGTTTGTAGGATGAGGTTTTTAAAATTCAGGTCCGTCCTCTAGAGCCAAAAAATGTGGAGAAAAAAAATAGAGGACACACTCTGGGACACTCGAACACCAAACTAGAAGGCATAGTCACATTCATCCCCCATCTCCAAACACACACACTACCTCTCAACATATAAATACAGCAATCAGCTCTCAGTAGCGCGGACAGTAGCAGAGAACAAGTGGAGTAGAAAAGTAGCAGAAATAGTGCCTCCTCTACTTGTAAGTTTGTTTACAGTGTTTATCAGTGTTATAGTGTCTGTGGTGGTGTTGTAGTCCTCGAGATTGGTCCTGGTCTCAACCACTTTTTGAAGGTCTTAGTCTTATCTTGAACTCGACCGCATTTTTACTCACTCTTGTCTCGGTCTCAGACAAAGAGGACTCTGTGATACACATAAAATTTGCATCTGCTAGGCCTTTGATTATTTTATCAAGACATTACATATACACACATACATACAGTATGGCAGTAAAAAGAGGTGAATGATTTCTGGTGGTGTTTTTATGAGAATGTAGATCTTTCAGATCAATTTGAGGACTGCATGGTTTTTACATTTAATCGCAGGTGTGTCATGCAGTGTGGTTCTAGTCTGGTCTCGGCCTTGACCCCTAAAAGTCTTGGTCTTGTATCTTGATACACTCTGGTCATGGTCAGAACATAGTCTCAGTTCGAGTGAATTTTACTCCCTACCAGCCAGATATGCAATTCCCCAAACTCTGCTTTCTCTGATATCTATTTCTTGAATTCTATTGTGAGTGACCATCAGATTTTATACCTTGGCATGAAGAAGGCTGAAACCAAATAGTGACACAGGGCGTTGAGTTGTTCTTTTCAGGCCCTGATCAGTCAGAGCAATGGTTTTCAATAAGAGTATAGTGCTTTGCTGCGGCTGCTTTTGCATTGCTGAGTACCTTGCGTTTTTCCATTCTATCTGCCTTGTGTCTTTGCAGGAGCGACCTGAATGCCTTGAGTTGAAAAAACTTCATGAGTGGAAAGCACCCAACGTCACGTTTTTTTCCCAGTGTCTGATCAGATGAAATGAGAGGTGGGCCTTCTGTGGTACCAATGACAACAAGTAGTAGTGTGCAATGTTAAGCAAACATTAGCTCACTTTTATCATCGCCCGACTAGGCAAGGTGCAAGATACATCCAATTGTCCAATTGTCCCTCTGATTCCAGTTTTTATGCTAAGCTAAGCTAACTAGCTTGAGCTACAAATTTACTGTACAGACATGAGAGTGGTATCAATCTTCTCATCTAACTTGCTGCATCAAAGCAAGTAATTATATTTCCCAGGATGTTGAACTACTCCTTTAAACCAGAGAGGACTGACTGATTGGCACACACACCAGCACACAGCCGTCATAAACTGGGTCACACAATCTGTTGTACAGATGCCTCTACATTCTGTTTACTATCACGACCCATGAAATTGATTCTTTTATCTGTATGTTTGTGAGCGTTTTCACAGCGTGACACAGGTTGCTCTCCCTCTTTCCCTCCATGGCCTCGCCATACAGTACCTGGTATGTCTGTGTTGTGTGCGAGATACTCATTTCATGCTTCATTTGTCACCTCACGAGCTCTGTTAATAAACAAGACCCTTTGTTGCCGCTGTCTCTCTGACACCTCTACGAGAGCACGCGTGTGTGTCGGCTGTCAGACGACTTGTCTTCAGCACTCGTGTGGGATTAGGTGAGGCGTCACGCTCATCAGCATCATGCCGTCGTGTCGATAGTGAAGGAAAATACTGTCAAACTCATTACCAACTTCACCATCACCCATTTAGGGATTATCACCCCTTCCACCAGCAAATCAGTAAATCTCATTGTTCTGGGATTGTGTGGCGATGGATTTTTGAATTGAAAAATGGTGCATTTTGTATGAACGTAATCATGGGCAACAGCTGAGCTGTATTTTTCCTGCCTGTGTTATCTGTCTGTCCATGTGTCTGTCTATCTGTCTGTGTATCTGTGGGAAAAAAAAGATTGCCTAAGAATTGCTCAAGGTAGGGTTCATCTCCCGTCTGCCCATGCACCTGTGATGGTGCCTAAAGCACCTAAAGCACGCACAAAGAAAGGTACATTTTTCCATTGAACCTCTCCTCTCCTGGCATTTTTATGTCTTTCAAGGACGTCAACAAGGCTGCCACAGTCTATTTTCTTTGCACTTTGTTCTAGAAAGACTTCCTGTAAAATTCTTCTCTTTCACAGCAAGCTTGTAAAATGCTGTAAAGAACAGTTGACATAAATGTGACTATAATAATAGCCTGTAGTGTATTTTTTAAACATGTTTTCCAACTTGTGTAATAAACTAAAGCAGAGGCACTCATGATTATAAAGAGGATATCACAGTTATTCACATTATTTTCCCCTTTACGTCACACTCTCTATTAAAAAGCCCTTTCCTTGGAGCCTAACATTGAATATTGAGTTTATTTTTTCCACTCAGACAGCATGAAGGAGTGTTTATATGTTGTGTTATTAAAAGGGAGAGAGCTGAGACAGTGACTAATCTATTTCCTTTCACACACAGCAGCCAGTAATCACTGTTCTATGGAGCTGCTCACTCATCCATCCATAATGTTATCAAGACACATTATCTGTGTGTGGGTTTTTTTACGAGCTCTTACGTGTGTCCGTGCACTTGTGTGATTTTTCGGGGCTTTCAAAGCAGGTGTTAAAAATGCTTGTGTGGGCATTTTGGTAGGCACATTTGTGTTTCCCAGAATTTGAAAACTGCGTGTGTACCTTTGTGTCAGAGCTCCGTCCACGCTGCAGATCCAAATGCAACACATTCTCCCCGCAGCCTGTGGCTCGATCTCACATTGTCAGCTAGCGGAGGTCACACTCTAATGTGCGAACATCGGCCCCTCTGCTTGGTCTTGAAAGGCAGATGAAGCTTTCTGCTTGGACAAGGCCACAAAGACAGTCTCCCAGCTGGGTTTTACATGGTCTGGCTTACTGTGCTGCCTCCAAAGGTCTTTATATTATCTGTCGGTGTGACAGTTTGCAGTGCTGTGGAAGCTGTAAAAATGTAAAAGCTGCACGTGCAAGCTAACCACTCATGGTCTGGATTGAAACATACAAACCAGGGGGATGGATGTGTAAGGATGCAGAAGGGATGACGGTCACCTACAATAGAAGGATCTTCAAAAAGTGAGGTAATATTCTAAATTATAATCCTTTCATTTTATAGTTACAGTCTACTAATAAAATGGGTATAAATGGTTACACAAGCTTCAAAACCAGCCACAACTCAGCCCTGAGCAGAGTGACCATCCGCTGCTGACCAATTAACTGAAGTGTTCACAGCTCCACCTTTTAGTGCCAGATCTGTGTGCTAGGTACCCCAACAGAGGGGGGACCAAAAATGGGGACAGTGCGGAACAGTTACATTGGTGCCATCCACAACTTTTCACCGTGGAAATGGAAAAAATACATACTGAACTGAACTGTACTGTACTGTTTGGTGGAAACAGGGATTAACACTAAGTACACTAACCACAATTTAACATTCACCACCAGTAACAACTAGAACAACCAGTGGGTTCCTCGGGTAAGGGTCACTCAGTGAGCCCACTTTTAGAAATATAATAAGAGAGGATTAAATATCTGGCAAAATATGCAAATATACAATATGAGAAGTGTTTTCAAGAAGCAAAAGCAAAACCTGTGCCTAACAGAGTAGCAACAGGAGTAAGATGAGTACAATGAGTTACTAAAAATTACCTAAAATGGTCTCAAAAAGCTTGATAATCAATGTTATAATGTGTATGATATCACAATGAGAAGTAGTATTGCACATGATTAGACAAAATCATATTGCACCACAGTGACAAGTGATCATGATATTGCAAAGTAATCTACTCTCCATCTGCTGTGTGTGCTTGTGTGGAAAGATGATGCATAGTAGTCTGGCAGGGAGCCTTGTGAGAGTGTCAGGACCCTGACCCCAACCTCCACGTGACCCCAGCTCTGTTTCACTTCCTCTCAGCCTGGTAGCACCTACACCTGTCATCACCCATTAGATAGTAAGAAACACAGCGCCACAGGACGTGTCCTCATTCACTCTATGACCTTTCTTTCACCAACATATAAAGTTTGTAAACCTCTTGCCTTTAATTTCTCCTGTTGTGATCGTGGCTGGAGGAAATCCACTGTAGATCAGCTATGAGCCAAGACATGCATATCAGCATCAGCTGGATTAACTGTGTATATTGTTCAGTGCAGTTTGGTTTAGGATTTTAGCATTTACACTTAAATCCATTAATCTCCTTCAAACACATTACATAGAGGATGCAAAGGCAAAATCATGTCATAAAGTCCATATAAGGCTGCAACTAACATCGTTGGTCATTATATTTTATTTACCTTTACTTAACCAGGATGGTTCCACTGAGCCTAAATCTCTTTTACAAGGGAGACCCAGCTAAGAGAGGCAGCAGCAGCATAAATAAAAACGAGTTTTACAGACAGAAAACACACAAAAAAGACCAAAATAAAACTATATGAAATGAAAACATCCCATTTCATATGCAACATATGAAATGGGAAACAAGTCTAATAGTTCAAAACCCAAAGATATTCAATTTACAATGATATAAAGCAGATAAAGGAAGCTTGAAACTTATCAATACAACCCGTGATTTACAGTAATTGTATGAATCAGGTACAATTAAATAGTTAACAATTCCTATGTAAAAGATGCAAAGCGAAGTGAAGAAAGGACCCACCTGCTATATGTTATCTCACTTATTACACAGCTACTTATTATAGAAATCAATATTTTAACACAAAATGTTGTTTTAAAAATAATTTATTTGTTGAAAAATGATCTTGTTGCTGCTGTTATCAGAACTATATCCACAGCAACACTCTGTTATTCATAGCAGTGGTCTGTTATTCAGAAATAACAACCGTTGAATGCCGTAATTGACCAATCAGAATCGAGTACACAACAAAACTGTGTAATAATGGAACTTAAACATAGGTACAGTGGAGGAAAACAAGACTATAGAGCCAGGATTATTGTGGTTACATGGTGTGCCTAAAAACACTGAACCAGGAAGACACTCCACTGACTAACATCCATTTTCAAAACTATTTTGCAACTACACAACAAATGATTATCGGGTAATCAATTTAGCTCTAATTACATGCGTTCATATCAAATTTCATGCATGTGCAGTGTCAGCTGCACCCAAAAATAGGGATTGTGTGACATGAAACATATTTCAAACAGAGGGTCACAGCAGCAGACAGGTCCTGGGTAAGGTGGAGAAACATTTGGGTGAATGGTGAGTCATACACTGGTCCTCCTGCAGCTCCTCTCTGTATATTGGAAAGCAGCCTGTGCTCCTTGACTCATTCCCTTCTCCCCGGGGAGTCCTCTCTGTCAGACTGCAGGGGAAATTGACCTGTGAGTAAAGCGGGCATTTTGGGGAATGGTTATTTATTGAACTGGTAGAGAGGAGACTTGATGATTCACTGACAGGTTCAGTCACACACACAAAAACACACACCCAGATGCACACACACAAATACAAATGTTCTCGCACTGCGAGAGAACTTTTATGAAAAGAGTTTGAAATATCAAGGTAACTCCAACCGCCAAATGTAGCGAGGATATTTTTTCGCTCGGCAGTCAAGAGCGTTTTCTTTTCCACATCCTGGTTTCCCTCTAATCCCACTCTTATTCTCTGACTCACAAAGGAGCTTTCTGTTGCTACAATATGATCCTGTCTCGTCAGTATAACTGTTACTCAGGTGTCTGTCATGTGTTTTTACCACTCCTTGGTTCATTTAACTTCATTTTGTTGCCATCAGATGCCAAGCAGTACACTAATTGAATTTATGCAGTGGAGTTTAAAAGCAAGAAATGGAAAATGTTTCTCAGCTGCATTAGACAGATGATGTTAGCTTTGTACTGGAATTCTGAATTGCTGCTCACATCTCCAATTTTTCAGTGAATAATGAAGGGAATATGAAATGGCTATGTGGTCTGATTATCAGGCAAGAAGTATGTACACAGACATGAAAACAAATCATCAACTTGGATTCATGAGGTTTTCACCCAACATTAGTAATTTATTACTGAGTAAATAATCCATTGAAACAGATAACAAATCACTGCAACCAGCAGATACACATCAGCATTAACATTTGGAGTCATGTTTCTGGTCAACTGATGAATATCAGCCTAATATTCACTCTCTTTTAGCTTTGTTTTGGTCTCCACCAACTCTGGAGGGAAATATCTTGCTCTTTAGCTGCTAATTGCTCCAATATATTCACCAGCTAGTTGTTTACTTTCCCTCTCTGCTGTTTAGTGCTGGGCAGGCAGTGTGCAGTGGATTTATCAGAGCTTCACTGAAAGCAGCTGCTGTTGCAGAAGACAATGCTGAGACAGTGAGATGTGAAACAGTTAGCTAAAAGACACTAAAATGCTCCGCTGGGTTAAGGGGAACCACAGAGTTGGTATCTGCAGGTTTGTTACTACAAGAATAAAATGCTGGCAGTGTACATCTCCGCAAACCATGCATATGTTACCTTTCCTTGCTTAATACATATCCAACATATTCTCACTCTGACCTCGTCACATATTGACGTTTGGTCATGGACTTTCCACATCCACATACTAAGTCGGTACAGCACCGTGAAGTGAGGGTTTTTTTTCCCTTAACAAGAAGCACACATGGTTGGGTTTAGGCAACAAAACAAGTAGTTAGGCTGAGGAAAAAAGAACAGGGTTTGACTCTTACGGGACATGACCACCACTCTCTTTGGTGAAAGTCAGTGTTTTTTTCAGACCCGTCTACCACCCCTGCTGCACGCCCCACTCAAACTTTTGCTACCTTAACTTTCATCCTTAACCCACTGTCTTTCCCCCTGATGCCTCTGTGCGCCTCAGCAACTAGCTGTGTATCATGCTGCCATTAAAGGCCACCTTTTACTGTTGGTTCCTGATGCCGCCTAAGCAGCGGATTTTGACAACTTCAGAGTAAGACCGGGCTCACCTATCATATCAGTATCTCTAAAGTGACGTAGATTACATGTATATTAGCCAAATTTCTCATCAGGAAGGGGAGGGGATGGTGGATGGCGTGGAACCAGGTGAGAGGGCTGCCAAGAAGCAGACCACCATTTCAGACCAGTGACATTTCCAGCCATGCTTGTGGCAACAGAACTTGGGATTTTAGAGCAAAACAAACCCAAACAAAGAGACCTTTGTGCCTAAACCTAACCACACATTGACCACAGTGATGTCAACAACATCAAATTGAAACGTTGGTTTCAACTTATCTGCTGCAAATGAAACATATCTGTGGTTTGCAGAAACATACATTTATTCTGGTGATTGGGTTGGTAAGCGACCACTTTAACATTAAAGAATCTTAATATAAATACTGAATAATGCAGCTTTAAATATTTCAATAATCACAGTAAGTAACACGTGAAACATGCTGCCATCGACAGGACCTACAAGTGTGTTTAACATCAAAACAGGCGTCTCAGTGCGACAGAAATTCAAACCTGCATCTTCCAAAAACTTGTTTTTTTGGTTCTTCCTCTACAAACTGAACCGAATGAACAAAGAAACACAGAGATGCCTCGAGAGCATTTCATGATACCACTCTTTGAGAATCACACAAACGCACCCCACCCAGGCCAGCGGCCCAGCTGATCTGATGCTTAGTGACATGACCTTCATGTCTTGCCCAGCACCATGGAAAGCCCCCCGGGTGCTCTCTCTCCCTCTCTCTGTGTCTCACCTCCCCCCATCATGCTGCCTGTTTGGGGCTCTCCCTGCTCTGCTCTGGTACCTACTGTCACTTGCTATTGGGAGACAACACATAGGCACAGCTAGTAGCTCACAACGTACAGGTGCAGCTGAGCATGATTAAGACGTACACAAAATCATATCTACACACTCAGCTAATCACACACAGGACAAATACGGACAAAACACACAGACACAGATTGAGAGTATATATCTCAGTTTATTAGTGTTTAATATGTGATGAGTGGCTGTTCTGTAAAGATACAGTGTTCTCTGAAGAGTAACAGTGTATTTAAGTCAGGGTTGTAGTGTTAATGTGATCATCAGTTCTCTTTAAACGCACTGTGGCTGATGTGATGTAAATCAACTGGACATGTGGAGCTGTAGGTCCTGCCACACCCTGGGTTCTAGTGGGTGGTCATGGTCAATGTGCGTATGTGTGTGTGTGACTGTGTGTGTTCTAACAGGCAGTGTTTTAATCAAGCATCAAGCTGTCCTGTCCTGACATGAACTGGCCACTTACAATCCCAGAGACACGCTCACTCCGACAGCTTACATTATAATTCATGAGGTGGATGCTAGTCTCCCCCACACACACATACACACACTCACACACACACACACACACACTCACACACCATATTTAACCTTTGGTGCTCATCGACACAGCGGCAAGATTTTTACTCCCTTCATCTCACAGTGTATAGTCACTGCTCCAAAGATAGCCCCTGCAGCCTCTCTGCGTTATTGCTGCAGATAGTTTTCCTCACGACGTGAACAACATAATCAGTTCATCTGCTCCATTGGTGATATGAAAGACTCCAGGTGAGTTTGTAAAGTGATGTTTTAACTTTTGACCAGGTAAAGTGTGTAATATTTTCTGCTGTGGTAGTGACTGTCACAGCAAAGTGATTTGATGTGTGTGATTTTTAGTAAATGCTAATCTTAAATTGATATAAGCAGGAAATAATCTCTAAAACCTGTGAGCCCTAGAGGTCTTCACAGATTCAGAAATGATAGACCCAAACCCTGTTGGACCTGGGAAAATCATTCTGAGGCCAGAATGGACCCAATCAAGATTTAAATTAGATACACGTGACCCGTTTTTGTCCAAGATATTACAGACTTGACCCAGTGCATGTCTGAGAGGAGGTCTCAGTTCTATTTTATGGGCCCAATAAACGACAGAATTAAAATGCTGCTAATACTGCTAAAAACGTTCATCATGTCTCATACATGTACTGTTCTTACAATCTCACTATATCTAATGTGTAATAATGTTTCAGATGTGTACTTTTTTTTGTGTTAAATGCCTAGGGTCGAATCTCAGGTCTGGGTAGGCTCGTGAAGACCTCTGGCAGGGTCTAGGGATGACACTGTTGTGGACTGCAGTGACATTTTTTTTTTACAGACATTCATGTTCTCCTCTGGATGAATGTAACTATGTCACTTATCTCCTTGACTTGTCATCCCGCATCATCATCGGGCCAAAATTTTAATTTGTCCAATACTTTGCTTTATGACCAAACACCTGCAAAACTAGTAATGTTCCCATCAGCAACTTTGTGTTTAATGTCAGTTTGTGAATATTAGCTTGCTAACATGCTAAAGGAAGATTGCAAACATGGTAAATCGTAGCATGTTAGCTTTGTCATTGGGAGCATGTTAGCATGCTGACATTAGTATTTAGTCCCATTCCTTCCCGTGAAAGCTGCTCAGGTGCATGAAGCCAGAAAAGTTCGACTTCCTGTGTATAAATGCACCTGGATCTTCCATATCACTGGGCTCATAGAACACACTACGAACAATTGGCTTCAAAGCCTGGTGCACTAACTGGCAGCCTAGTTGATGTACAGACCAAGACCCCAGAAGTGTGCCAGGGCTTTGACGTCAATTTTCACAATGGCAAAACTGGAGTTTGTCCCGTGTTGCCATTGGGCCCAAAAGGACTTTTTCCCATTGACTACACTGAGATGTAAATCAGTGGGAATATTTTTTTGTGTCACAACCTCTGCAAATGACTCATTTCACTATCAGGACTTGATCCATTTGGTCTGATAACATTTGAAAATTCTAGAAGAGTTGCAAGCTTAAATCTTTTTATCCTCATTCAAGCTAGTGAAGCGCTAAACCCGAAGTAGTCGATTTGGCTGGTGGAAGTCTCTCGTGCGCTTGCTCTGTTGGTTTAATGATGCGGAAGCAGCGCCAGTCATTAGGGTAATTTTATTTGGCCTCATGTGCCACTGAGCAACTTTCATAGGAATGAACGGTGTCCCACCTCCAATGCTGTATCTCTTTATGGTACAGGCTCATAGAGCTAGCAAGGCTTTATATCTGTGTCTTCCCAAAGAAACACCATAACTGATCTTACCGATTCAGCAACGACTCTCAATAAAAGAGCAACATATTTTTTTAAATTTAATTTCAAGCTATCTCTGCACTTGCACATTGAAAATAAGTTTCAATGTACTTTTTATAGACAGCAAACTCAAACTAAAGCTCTCTTTACACAGGAACCAAGTGCCTGATTTTTTTTCCCACCTTTGTGACAGACCTGATCTATTCATGACTGTGAGGAGTGAAAAGTTTTACAATGTGTTGTTGCTTTTCAATGTAGTCAGCCATGTGAACATCAGATTTGTGCTACAAAGGGTATAAAAATAATCAGATATTCTGTCAGTATAAATGGAGCATCAGATGAAGAAGCCGGCACTGCTGTGTGAGGCTTTCTACAGGACGGGAACAAAAACACAGCACGACAACAGTGACGAGAAAAAACCAACAGCCACGAAACAACCTGAGAACATTTCTGTTCGTTTGGTCGTCCTCCTTTCGTTTTCTCTTCCCTTTGCTGTCTGTGTTTCCTTTGCCAACTCTGTACGAGAAACAGGAATGTTGTAATGTTTGAAAGCAGAAGCCTGTGTTTCAGAGGGATGTATTTGTGTGTGTGTGTTGGCCTCTCAGGGTGTGTTAGTGTGAGACGGAAAAAAGCACTTTTGTCCACAAGTTTATTAATGCATGCATCTCCCTGTGACACATCCGTCTGGGGGAAAGTCCAGGTCAGAGCCACACAGATTTGCTCTGTTTTTCTTTGAGTGCTAGAACAACTTGTTTGCATCAGTGTCTCTTGTCCCTCTTGGTTTAGGAATCTCTGAGGTTTTAATTTGTGAAATTCACTGTCCAGAAAAGCCTAATTGTTCAACAGCTGTGCTGATTTTATTTTTATTTTCTATCCTTCCTTTGCAGTGAGAATGAGGCCAGTGTGAGTGAATTCCTTTTGGGTTTGTGCCTTGCTGGAATAGATAGCTGGATAACGTCTGCGCTATGAATAGTCATCTCCAATCTGACCTCAAGTGACCCAGCACATTATGGTGTGTTGTTCTCACACACACACACACACACACACACACACACACACACACACACACACACACATGCCCACAAAGTTGAACTGAAAACATGGTTTAAAAAAAAAAAAAAAATGGTCCAGTTCTTCTGGACACAGTGTCCACAGAAGTGCCAGACATCGCCAGCGGGCTCAAGAAAACGGTTGTGTGTGTGTGTATGTGTGTGTCTGTCAGTCAGTTGGCCTTTCTATGTGTGTATCTATGTGTGTGGGTGTGTTTGAATATGTACTCTGAGCAAGTATGGATGCACAAGAAGAAGGAAAACTCTCCTTTTCTATACTACCTGGGTCCATTATTCATAATCCTGGCCATTAGTCCTATCACTTATGGTTACATTTAACTCACTAACTTCATGAATGTGTTTCCCACTGCTAGCACCAGATTAGATTTAAAGAGAAAACAGCTTTTGCCCCATTTGTCCATGGTTAACATGTATTATATTTTGCATCCTGTCTTCCTGGTTCAGCAACTCAGTGGTACATAGCATGGTTTTGAAATGCGGATTTTCTATGCCAGAGTGTCTAATTTAAGAATTAGTCAAGTATTCAGCTCCAAATCATTTTAAGTACAAGGACACACCACTCGTGTCATCCATCTACACCGCTGTTAGCCTGCTGCAGTCTCTGTTGTGCACATGCTTAGCTTCAAAAAGCTGATTTGACACCCAGTTTACTCGTATATGTCGCCAAGAAATCTGTGTTTTCTAGGAGAAATGTATCCTAGCTAATCAGGTTTCTCTAATCCCCTACCCAGATTACAGAAACCAGGTCTCTCATTTACATTACATTTAAGAAATCAGCTTACTAAAGGAGCCGACAGTATAGCGGTTACTTGTACGCGTTTTAACACACTGATTGCAACCAACATTTCAGCTACAGTTTCACCTTCGAATAAATGGTTTGAATCATGTTTTAGGGTTTGTTTACAATCTGTGTGATTGTCACCACTTGTGTTCATTGCCAGCTCAGTAGCTCCAGGTAGTGATTATTAACCGTCGCTTTCAGGTAAACAGTTACATGCCTTAATCGCATAAACACAAGCAAAACAGCCATGACAAACGTAGCTTTTGCAGCTCTAGTCCAAATAGACCATTGTTCTTCAGCTCAGTGGCTCTGCTTTGTGCCACCGAGCAGCAGCTCTCACTCATTTTTCGACTCAGTGGGTGTGAGCTAATGAACGACTCGTTCTTTAGCTCATGGGGTGCGCGCCAAACAAAAGTCGCACAGAACGAAGGCGGGATTTTGAATTCACTCCCGCTTGCTAATCAAGTTAACTTGTTCCTTTGTGAGAGTTGTTCAAAGAGAGCGATTCGTGTCCCTGGGCGTTATATTCATAGTGGACGACTCAGCCAGGCATGAATTAAGTGCAAAGCCAGTATTTAGTACCAATTCAGGAAGTATTGTACACCTCAACACCTCCTTTATGCCTGATAGTGACATGCAATCTGTTGTGTGGATACAATATCTGGATCTGTATTCATTATGCAAATAAATGACCTGTCAGTGAACATGGCTCGTCCCAGGTTAAGGAGAGTGATGCTGCTGTATGCGACTTGGACTTGCTTGACTTTCTAGAAGACATTTCGCCTCTGATCCAAGAGGCTTCTTCCGATCTAAATGACTGGTGCGGAGTCGCAAGCTTTAAACCCTGTGTGGGTGTGAACCCTAACAGAGTCGTTAAGGTCACATGTGAGCTGTTGTCCCACCTGGCCATCTTGTGTGTTGTTAGGGTTAGATGGGTCCAGGTGAGAATGGGTGTTATGTCGTCTGGGATTCCAAGACTGCATTGTAGGAGGGTGATAAATGGTGTCGTAGGCCACCTCCTCTGTTCAAGGATGGTCACTTCAGTTTGACGAAGATGGCTTCTTTCACGCCTCTTTCAAACCATCTGTCCTCTCTGGCCAGGATGTGAACACTCCTGTCCTCGAAGGAGTGTCCCTTCTTCTTTATTTCAGAGCAGGGTTTTGCAGAATTGTCCAATAACAGTGTTCTGTCTGGTGATGCATGTCTTTACCTGCATGTCTATGGGTCTCTGCTTATGTAAAGACACATAAAACAGTATGACATGCCGTATAGTACAACATAAAATCTGTGAGCGGGTGTGAAAATATTTGTGTTTTTCTTGATGCCACAGAAAGTACACAACAGAGACAGAGGACAAGAGCAGCAGCTTGTGCTCTGAGACAGGTGCACTCATCTTCAAGACACTTCCCTCTCTCTAATATCTACATCTGCATTTCTTCCTTTCCCTCCTCCCCCCTCCTTCCTCCTCTCTCTCTCTCTCTGCAGTGTTCAGGTGGGATGGTGACGCATCGGCTCAAGCAGGCGTCTTATTAGCTGAGCGCTAACAGGCAGCCTGTGTTCCCGTGGGGGCTGAATGCTGCTGAGTCATCCTGTACAAGCTGAACAGTACGAGTCTTCAGTCTTCTGGCTGACACACACACACACACACACACACACACACACACACACACACACTAGCGGCTGAGATACACTCATATGAACTTCTGATTTGCTGGATTCCACTGAGAGTTTTATAGTGTAGGTGTATCAGGTTCAGCATGTGTGTGTGTGTGTGTGTGTGTGTGTGTGGGAGAGCCACACAGAAAAGGAGGACTTTACATGTAACTGCTGCAGCCAACCTCCAGCTCCCTTTCTCTGTGTCACCTGTGCAGCTTATTGAAACAGCAGCGTGAGACCAGAAACGATGACAGGTCTTCTCTCCACCCTATCAGTCTGCCTTTTTAGTCTACATTACCTGATTACACCAACACTGAGTCTGAAACATGCCATGCGGTAATGGATCGCTGTGGTGAAAGACCAGTCACTCTTCTCATCCATCACAACCTCCTCATACTGAGGAACTCTATGGATTGTTTGCTTTTCGTGGCAACTGCCAGTGTTTTTCTGTAGGTTAAGAAATTGCCTATTTGCCTTGCTGCTATTAAAGGAACAACACTAAAGCCATAGTGACGATTTCAGTCTGTTTGGTTATAGGATGTAGATCAGCCACTAGATGGGAGATTGAAAAGTGGGCTACAACTTAGCAGGTGGAAATCAACCTTTTTTTTTTATTATTAGTTTCTTAGCAGCTGCTTCAATTTTCAGGCCATTAGACTATTTGTTGAGAGGAGGACAAATATATCAAAAATTAATTTTAATGAAATCTGACAGAAGTAACCTATATAGCTTATAGATCATTTAGAATATTTACAACTGCAGAAAGAATTGGTCCTTCGCAAAGTCACCCTTTGTTTCTGTTCCAGCTCAAGCTTTTCCACTGTGCATGACACATAGGCAGTTTACAATAACACAGATAACGCAGATTTATAGCACTCAAAATTGGAAGTAAGTTATTTTTTTCTGTGAGCTGATTTACCCACAAAGGTCTCCTCCTCTCCAAAACAAACGGACCTAGTGATTTAAACCGGTAAAAATGCTGAATAAAGCAGTTTCACCTTACAAATCAATGTTTCTCCAATGCTGTTTGGCATGTCAGAGACAGGTAGCCAGCCTAGCATGTGTTAGCGTGCACTCACCTTTTTTCTCTGATAACTTAAAATTGAGACGTTAAGGAGATTTTTACCGTGACACATGGCAATTTTCATTGACCTTCTCCCTGTGTAAAAATATTGGCTCATTCCAAGATAACGAAAACATGACGATTCTTAATTTCAGGTGAGTATAAAGTAAGGAAAGCATACTTACATTATTTACCATTTCTGCTAAGATATCCCCCTAAATCTTACGCACCGGAGCTTTAAATAAAGGATCTGAATACTTCCTATACCGGTGTTGCTGACACAGCATTTACAGCATCATAAATGTTTCACCATTGCTGTTTTTTTTTTTTTTCTTTTTTTGCCTTAAACGGCAGTGCTGGCACTCTAAAAAATCACTTATTTACTAGAATTGAGTTTATTTCAGTCAGGAACGCTTTTGTCAAAGAAAACTTTATTTCCATTTGCAGTATTATATTTGGTGGTATGGCTCTGTTCTGGTGCCTCTCAGCCTTTCCTCTGGCCCACACAGAAAGCCTCTTCCACATTCCTACGTGGAAAGGATAAGGCGGAGAGAGCACACCAGTCTGCCCTTCCACGTGCAAACAAGGAAAACCTGAAGCAGAGAGAGCAAACCTCCCTGCCCTTCCACGCACTGCCATGAGCAGCAGCAAAGACCCCCCAGGAACAGAACAGAGCAGCATCAATGACAAACAGAAATGACATTGATAAGTCAGACACAGCATGAAAAGGAGGAGGCACGTTGCAAAGCGGCTTGCAGAGGAAGCACCAACAGTAGGCAGGCCAGAGCAGTTTAAATAGGGCGCTCTGAATGAGATTTGTAAATTGGTTGCGTAGAAAGGAATCATGTGATCTATCAGCTGACTCCCTTCATCAGTCAGCTGCTCCATCAGTTGATTGGCTGTTTGACATCAGCTGATGTAGCTGGGATGTGAGTTGAACTGTCCTGCCTGAACTAACGCTATGCTCAATTTAACCGTACATCGATTTCACTGCTGCAGAAACTTTTTTTCTTACAGTCTTTTTTGGTGGCACCCCTTCAGTTCATGGGCATTTGCTGGAGTCTTTGCAGAGGGCACAACACCTGCCCTTATGTAGTGTTTAGGGTGCGTTACCTTTGCTAATAGTTTACTTATGATCAAGCTGGATTCATCACACACCTGGACAAGAGCAGATTTGGATGGTTAAGAGCTTTTGTTGAATGTGGAGTTGACTTCTCTTGAATTTTCTCTTATTAGAAAATTAAGACAAACTATATGAGAAATATAAGAGAGCGTTGCTGCATTGGGCCGAATGTCATCAATTTCTTACAGTTTTGCTCTTGTGTTTTGAGTTTTTGAAAGACTACAAGCCTGAAACTCTTTGTACACCCCATGCACACCAATTTGTAGAAATACATATATAACTTGACAGGCCTCGTGCACTGAGTTATGGTTGGACAGTCACTTTTCAGGACAGGGGTTTAGCCTATGGTCAATTGTATATTTTGTTTTTAAAAAATGAAACGAGGCTGTAACTTTGCACGCTAGAGATCTTTTCGATGTTACCAAGGTTGGCTGCTCTGCTGAGTTTGCTCTGCTACTGTATGTTTCAGAGGGAGTTTATTTCTGATGTTCTCACACTTTCACTCTGACAAATACTGCCAATTTCCCCCTATATACTGAGAAGAAGAAAAAAAAAACTTGTTTCCTTCGCTGACAGAACACTTACTTTACACTGTTAGTCTTGGGCAGTGCACATTGGGACCAGTCCATAAACTTATCTGAAAAAGCATCCATCAATATCCCCCTCCACCTTATGAATGTTTTTATCCATTAACCGAAATTAATGACGGAGTGCAGAAGAGAGAAATAAAGAAAGGTTGTGTGGGGTCATACCCGCTGAGTTTATGTGCATGAGAGATAGAAGCGAAGCGAGGGATAGCCGGACAGAGGGAGTGGAAGAAAGAGCGAAAGAGCGAGTGAGAGTAACAGTAAACAGTCGAATGATCGATGAACGCCTGACGTGACTCAGCTCTCGGTTGCCGGCCAGCATTTCCATGACTGGCGAGCCGCCTGCACGACGAAGACAAACGACCCGGCAATGAAGGAAAATGAGGATTTTATCACCCATTTCCCTCTCACACCGTGGCTGGCCCACGCTCCCCAGATTGCTTGTGTATGTGTGTGTGTTTCTGCGCTGGGAAGTTAACCAAATGTGTGTCCCGCGTTCCTGACAGGCTGGCTTATGGTCGTACGCTGGCCCAAGGGTGCAGTTTAGAGAAATCACTCACTCAGTTGGAGACTTGTGGAGAAATGCCCAAGGTCTGGAACATCTATACGTTACCTGGGATCCTGTGTGTGCATGTGTGTGTATGTGTGTATGCAAGGGAGTGTGTTTAAAAGGACATTTATCTCATCCTCAGATATAATTACACTGCCCCGGGGTAGAGGGGAGTTATCCAGCTCTCCCTCCTCTCTCTCAAACCCCTCTGTCCCTCTCCTTCGCCCTCTCCCTCCTACTCACTTACCTTCCCTTTCTTATCCAAGCTAAGAAAGCTGATCCGACTCTGCCATCTTCGGAAGTCATTATGGGATTAACTTATTCCCAGAGTATGGATCTCTTCCCTTGGAGCCCGTAAAGGGGGCTCCCCCGTTCTTCGCTTCCCTGGACGCGGCTCACTCTAGCTGGGGTAATCAACCAGCAGAACTCCTTCTTCCAGCCTGGAGCTCCACCTCGGGGGAAATCACTTCTCGCTTCTCCTCACTTCATCCAAAATATTAATCTTCCCCAAATCTACTCAAAAAATAGAATTAATTATATAAAATTCTTCTGGATTCAGGAGAAGGGTTATTACATTATGGGGAGGGTTATGAAAAATGTTGCTGTTTTTGTTTTAATCTTCACCGTGTAAAGTAATAGCTGCGGCTGCCAGAGCTGACGAACAAGCAGGCGCTTTTGTAATGATAATAATAGCATCCCTGCAGACCTGAGAGGAATCCTCAGCCTGGGGGGAAGAAGTGTAATATCATCACTTCCTGTTTGTGAATCCCTTGCCCCCATGGGTTGCTGGGTAATGACACCTGCCAACACGCCAACAACTTTCACTTACTCTGAGGGCAAGATTAACAGTTGAAAGCAAACCAGTTTGTTCTGAAGGGAGAGGTTGATTGAACAGACTTCGGAGGGTTTGTAATGCTCCTTAGCTCGGCTCACCTGCGGTCTATCACACAACAAATACACATGCAAGGCCTTTTAGACCTGTAACAGTAGTTTAAACCACACTGCTGCGATGTGCTTTACAATGATAAATGTCACATCTCAGACTAGCTAAAACTGTTTATGATTAGCCTCGAATAAAAGAGGGGAAAATGCATTACAAAAATATGAATCTGTTGGGTCACATAATGTGTCTGTTGATGGAATAGTTCAAGGATTTCTCAGGCCACCAGGCACCATTTTATGAGGGTGCGCTATAGAGAAATCATGTCCAGTAGGCCCTTTCTATTCTCTACTGTCTTCACAACTGTGCAGCTGTCTTCAGCCTTGCTCGGGGGCATAATAACCATGTGTTGGTGCCACACACACACACACTCGTGCACCCCCATACACACAGTGTTATCTTCAGAGTCACAAGTTAGTGTTTTTCTAAATTGGGCCATGTGGCAGCCTCCTGTTACAAAGAAGCCCCACATATTTTGGTGCAGGCTAGGCATTTATCTAGCATAATGTGATTGAGCTGACGTGCCCTCGCTCTCAGTGGCGGCGGGTCAGGGTGGGCCACATGGTTGGGGGTCGGCCCCTCCCCTGGGCTCTGTTTTTACTCACAGCAGTGCTGGCCCTTGTTTGTTTACATGTCTTCTGTCAGAGGAGCCAGGCTGATCACAAGTGACGACTCCTGGTTTATGCGCTGCTACTTCTCCTTTCTTCTTTTCTGTTTGTTTTTTTTTTCTTTTTGTCACTGCCTGCATTTTATCAGAAAATATCTATCAGATACTACTACCTTAAAGGTTTACAAAAAACTGTTTGTCATATTTGCGGAAACTGTTACTATATCCTGGCATGGGACAGATAATCTGTGAAATATTCAGGCATTTGTAAGGATCCACAACACCTGAATAAAAACAACCAATCAGAGTCAGGGGGAGTGTCATGCACAAGCTGCGCAGCCCCCCTCAGTATACTCAGCACGTGGCTTCACAAGGAGCTTTGCAAACATAATTGCTATGAAACAGCCACCAGCAATAAAAAAACTGTCCACCCCTCCTTTGCTGACAACAGTGTATGCGACAAAGATAAGTTAACAGAAAAAACGCAGGCAAAAAGCAAGCTAAAAGCCTGAGCCTGAGATAAAACAAGGAAAGATCAGAGTAGCTTTTTCGCAGTGGAGAGAACTATGGGACCTGAAGGGATTAAAAAGCATGAATATTTTGCCATGTACACTGTTGTTAGCAAAGGAGGGATGGGCAGCTTCATCAGTGATTGGTGGTGGTTGTTTCTCAGCCATTGTGTTTGCAAAGCTCCTCCTGAAGCCGCACACTGAAGATACTGAGCTTGACTGAGTGAGAGCATTCGTGGGGGAGAAGGTCTGTGCAGCGTGTGCTAAGACAATTTAATGAAGGCTGGAACACATGGTCTTACCTCATGAGAGCTGTGGGTTATTACACATGCGCAATCTAACTTAGGTTGCAGCACACGGTGCTAGAAATGAAGGGACGGCGCCTGCTTTGGGTGCGCTCGGCCTGACAGGACTTTTTGGGTACACTCGAACATTTATTCTGAGTAATTTTTCTGATGATCGATTAAATGAGCTTTAAGTAACTACTAAAGCTAAGTGTGCAAAATTTGTTCATTTCAATGCAATAGAAAAACAGGATAAACTGTTAGGGGCAGTGAACTGTTTGCAAAATTTCAATAGCAGTGAACAAAATAGCTGACCTTCATCTTTCCTAAATTTAGCAAAATGTCTGCTACATAATGCAACCACCTTCTGCCGCATGCCACCAACAACATGGCCTTTACCTGCCCCCTATCCACTACACCCTTTGCACATATGCTCACTGCACACAGACACATGTGGGCATCCTCGGGGCCTTCCATTTTAACCAGTGTGAGTGTATAGTCCATCCATAATTTTCCTTTTCCCTCTGGCTCAATTTTTCCATCTCTTCCACCCATATATAGCTGGTGTTCGTCCCTTACCTCTTCTTTATCATTCTCCCTTTTCACCCTCCTCTATCTGACCCTTTACTACCTTTTCCTGTGCCCCTCTTCCCCCCCTTCATCTTTCCCCATCCCTCTCTTCGCTTTCTTTCCTACTCCTCTCTCCACCCGCCCCCTGCCTCCTACAGGGAGCCTGCAAACCCATCTTCAGAGTTATGGCTCATTCTGACCGAGTGTTACGACTCTTTTAACCGCAGATGTCTCTTGAGTGACAGCCTGTGAGAGGAGAAAATGCTAGTCAGATTGCTGTTTAAGATTGGCCAGGGGAGACAGAGGAGCCAATCTGAGCTGGCTGAGAGTTTAAATATTCCACCTAGATTTAGCTGCTGTGACACGGCTACAAGATGAGAGGCTACACTCAGCTTCAATAGCAATTTCAATCTGTGGCAATAGCTCTGGTGGGGAGCAGAGGGAGGTTGTTGGTTCAACTCCCTGTTGAAGGAAGTGGAGGAATATGCTGCTCTTAAAGGGAGTGGGTGTACACACACCAACAGGAGACATATGAGTCTTATCGTGCGCCTGTGCATTGCTGTTGTTTACTGTATCAAGACCCATAGATCACCAGATCTCTCCATCTTCCTCTCTCTCTGTCACTCTCCTCTCCTCCTTCCCATCCCCCTCCGTTGCTCTCTGCTCTGCTCTGCTCGCCGCTGTGGTGGGTTCAGTTCTTGACAAGGCCCCACATCCTGCTAGTTGCTAAATGAATAATACATGCATGTTCTAGCAGCGCTGTTAGACAGAGGGAGAGAGAGAAAAAGAGAGACAAAGAGAGCGCACGAGGGATGCTGTGTTTGTTGGTGTGTGTGTCTTGAAGCCCCTTATGGAAAGGCCAAAGCTGTCACAGAACTTTAGATCCAGTCTATATACAGAGTGTACAAGAGGAGATGTCTGCGTTCAACAGTCTCCTGTCAGATCTTTTTCTTTCTTTTAGTCCTTCAGCAGAGATGGAACCGGAGGTTGCTGGTGCAATTCCCTTTGGGGTGAAGGAGAGGCTAATGCAGCCCTTAGGAGAATGATTGAGAATGTTATATCAGACAGATTTGAGGAGCTTTGATTTCCAACTTTATGTGTGTGTCTGTGTGTTAGCAACATAGCAGTTAAGTCTCACCACTTATTCCAAGCACCACCAGCTCCCTTTAACCCAGCAGAACGAGGGTTGCCCTACATTTTATCAGCTCCTCTCGTTCAGTTTTTTGACAGAGATCAAAGCAGTATGCCAGCAGCCAGCGGAGCATGCATGCATTATCAATCATGTCTGTGGCTTTTTGTTGTACAGGAAAAAATATTGCAGAACACAGATCAAAAGGAAAAGGTCATCAAAGGCAAAATCACTTTCTAGATGCAGGGTGGTAGATTTACACATATACAAAGGCAGGGGGGCACAAACGAATCCAAAATCTTTTAGCTGCATGTTCTATTGTGTGGATCCGGTGTGTGTGTGTGTGTGTGTGTGTTACAAAGAAATAAGCGTGAACAAAAAACATTTTGTGCAATCTGTCCTCTGACCCTGAAATTAGACATGTGCAACTGTATGCTTTACACTTCAGAGAGCTTGTTATTCCTCTTCTCGCTCTCGCTCTCTATCTTCTGACGACTAGAGATTAGTGGTATGACCATGGCACGTTATCTCAAAGGACACATGCAGAGTCAAATGATTCACCTCTCGCTCTGAACTATTTCCACATTTATTAGGAGAAACAAATGAATGGGAGCAGCAGGGGTCTCTGGGCAAAGTCAAGTAAGTGGAAGCAAGTGAGCCAGGCTTGTTTTTGAGACGACATCTGTAAAGTGAGGTTTTTTTGGGGGGGGTGGTTAGAGACGATGTTTAACCAGCTATGAAGTGCAGTCTCAGCAGTCTCTAGCGCTCCAGGTACAATGGAAGTTCTGGCACCTGAGACGGCAGGTTGCTGATTGATGCACCGTGACTTCATGCTTCTCACAACGACAGACGGCTCAGGAATCTGTCTAACCAGCTCTGCACCAGACGCACACAAACATGCACAGACACTTTGTTTCCAGGCAGACTACCTGTGAGGGCAGCCTTGCCATTGGCAGCGCCTTTAACCTTGACACACACTGCGGATGACCCAGATGTATGACTGCTGTTTGTCTCTCTAATTTTATCCCAGCTACCCTACACACCATCACTCACATGCTCCATACTGTAACACCTCATGCTGATGCCATTAAGAGTTCACTCTGTCAGTTAGATCGCTGGAGTAACAGGGAGCACATGGTCCTCTCTTATAGGCACTTTGTGAATGTTCTGGCAATTTTCTGTCCGTATCGTGTACGAAACCAATGTAAACAAGTGTGGTGGTGTAATATAGTGTAAAGAAATAGTACTTTGTTACAGTAATCCAAAATTATTTGGGAGTATCTGTACTTTACTTGAGTTTTTTATATTGCTGTCAACTTCCACTGTTACTCCACTGCATTTACTTTACTCTGATACATTTCCATGAAGCATTTTTATTACTTTGTTACTACAAAATAAAATAGAAAGTTTGGCAAATCAGTGGCCCTAGTTGAAGTTAGATCATAGGTTAATTATGAAGGGGCAAATGCAAGCCCAAGCTGCATCATGTCAGATAGATGCTACATGCTAGCAGCTACGTTCGGAGGATGAGTATTTGATCTAGTAATATTTCCACAAATCTTTTGCCACAGATCTGTGGGAACAAAAAGTAACATTCTTAGATAAAGAGCACCAAATGCTCTAATGTTACAAAAACATCTCTGGCCTCTGTCGATCTCAGTGCCAGTGAATCATAAGCAAAAGTCAGCCATTTGCTGTAAAATATTGTGTCTGCCTTTGAAGTTATCAATGTGACGCTTAACGTGTCAGCGATTCAGCCAGGGGGATAAACAGTCATTCAACTCCAGGATCAGTTTCAGAGCACCACATTTAGGCAGTCTGTGTGAAAAATCAGAACACTCTTCCTCTGTTGTGTAGTTATTTTCCAAGTTGCTGTTTTCCTACAGCAATATGGCCACCCATAGTGAGAAGAAGTAACAGGCCTGTTCTATCCAGTCTGGTCATGTGATGTAAGAGGAACTGTGTGGTAAACTTATCTTGGTGCTCCGAAAACCACTTAATTACACAAAACAAGTTAACCCAGCAAGGGTGAAGTTTCAGTGTGAAAGGTGTGTAAATGGCTGGATAATGCCATTAGTGTAAGAAGTGACAGACAGAAAGAAAAGATCATCAACTCAAAACACGTGTGCTCTAAAAGTGTTGGTATACCTGGATATGATGTGCAACACAAACCGTTTATGTTTTAGACCGACTGATTAACTCCAGACCATGATGCAGCGAGGGCTCGAGTGTAAAGGACGATGAGTTCAGCCGGCAAGCCAAGGTTGCTAAAATGTACGGCTTTATTTGTATATATGCTGGACACACTTTGTTTCCATAGCAACTGTGCTGACAGCTTAGAGGGACTCTGTGTGTATGAGTGCATTTGACATAGTGGCTGCCATGGTACATTGTGTCTCTATATGATGTAAGCGCTAAAGCCTTACAGGGTCCGTACACCAAACTCATTAACAGTGTGTTAGACCTCAACCTCTATCAGGTTTATAAGAGCTGCCTAGTAATAAAGTAGCCAAACTATCTGCCTGAGGAGATTTTACTCAAGATAAGTGAGATAAAGTTAATTCTGTTTTGAATGAACTGACTTTTATTTTTTATTGGTGATTTTTGTAATGGGAAAAAGTCTGGCTAAACATAATAATTCCCTAGGTGCAATCACAGTGCAAGTCCCCCAGAAAAGCGCCCTTGGCCTTGAAGTCAATTTTACATTGTGGCCAAATGTGGAATTACAATGTTCAGATCTGTGATGTGATGGTACAGTATGGGGCCCAAAAATACTTTTCCCCATAGACTAACATTGTGAAAGAGATGTCTGTAAATCAGTAGATACATTTTTTGAGCATCACCACTCCCATGAAATTATTTGTTTCACTATCAGAATTCGATCCACTTGGTCTGCTAACATTTCAAAAGTCCAGAAGAGCTGCATGATTAAATAATTTTATCTTCATTCAAGTTAGCAGAGCACTAAACTGAAAGTTAGCCTCTTGGCTGGCGAAGATCAGCTGCTTAGCCGCCGAATGTCTCTAGTATGCTTGCTATACGGGCCACATGATGCAGAAGATCTGGGTATTTTCATACCGTGGTAATAGAGCTTTTTTGGCTTCATGTGGCACTGAGCAACCTTCATAGGAATGAACAGCTCCAGTGCTGTATCCAGTTCTCATTATACATGGATGTGTCAGTGCAGAGATGTCGAGATGTGGAAAGCTTGGAATGCTGACCAGTCAAAGCAGAACAAGCGGCAAGCTCTGGGGCTGAAAAAGCATGGCAGTGCCAAAAACTGCAGTTCTCCGAACAGCCACTTGAGGCTGGCTCCAGAATGAGTCAATCCCTTAGACACTCATGTGTGAATGCCCACCTTTGCAGCAGAAATAAGCATGTTTACAGCCTGGTACAAAAAAGCAGTTTTGGTTTCTATAGCCAATTTCCCCATTTCTGACAACTGTACAGGGGTGAATATTTTTATAACTTAGCCGTTTACATTTTATTAAGGCTAAAATGTATGCATAATTAAGGGCAGGCTGCTGATAGTGTCCTTAGCTTCTCAGTCAGATCCACCCCTCACTCCTCCACAGCTCCGCCCTCTTGCCCATATATGGTCACTTCTGGCTTCAAAAAACCAAGATGACAAAAGCTGAAATGCCGAACTCGAGGCCTCAGAACTGGAATTCACAAACCAATTGGTGACGTCACAGTAGCTACGTCCACTAATTTTACAGTCCATGGAGCAGGCTGGGCTTCTCTGGGAGGGTGGCTTAAAGAGATAGGCACTAAAACGGAGTGTCTCAGGGTGAAGTGAGTGTTCCAGCACACACAGTATGAAGAAAACAAAGTGTTTTTTGAACATGAAAGCATGCAAACATGTTCTCTCGTGGAAACCAAACATACAAGTATGAAATTGAATATGGGAATAAAAGATCCCCTTTTAAAAAAGAGAAGCACTGACACAAGCATCATTTAAGATGTACTGCTATAAAATGATTACCAAAGATTTATTTGGAAAGATGACAATCTTTCTTATGTGCGTGTGCATGTGTGTGTGCTATGACCCTAAATATTGGTTTAAAAGTATCAGAAAATTCAGTGCAGAGACAGGAAGACAGAGAAACTCTCCTGATTAACCAGAGGGCAGACAAGCTTAAAGCTGAGAGCAGATGCCACGGCACAAACTAGCACGCTTCAGCTGGCACAGCAGCTCCGCACCTACACGAGTGGCATGGCACAGTAGCATGTGAAGGCATACTGCTGCATGACAACCTCCTGCCATTAAATATGCTTCAGCACAAAGGAGGAGAGTGGAAGTATGCTCCATTCTGCCCTCTCTTCTGCATCTGTCTGATTGCATCTGCACCGTTGTTTGACTCTCGTTCTCACACACACAAACCCGCAGTCTCTAATTTACCTTCCCCATCCCAAGTGCCTCTTAATCGCTTGTTCTCTCTCCTCTCGTTCGATCTCCCTCCCTCTTCCTTTCTTTCTCGCCTCCTCCTCTGGCTGAGAATCCATTGAGGATTCACAACAATAGAGTTGTAGACTGGATTAAGCAATACAATGTCTGATGGAGGGGGTGCAGTGGGGAGAAATCAATGGGCAGATGTGATTTCCTAAGCCGCTAAACATCCTCTGACACGTCGACCAATTAGCTGTGTCAAATGGGGATATCTTTACTACGTGTACAAGGTCATTAGATAAGTACGTCCGTAACACTGGAGATTTCTGCACATGTATTCGAGTGTGTGCGTGTGTGTGTGTGTGTGTGTGCTGAGACAAAGGGAGGTATGAGATGGAAACATTTAACAATAGAGCTCAGTGTAGTTCCTTCGTCTTGATTACCTGTCTGCATTGCTTAATAACATTTGGGATTGCACAATTTGCAGCTTGTCACACTCATTGCAATTGCATTCAGTTTAGAGAAATGAATCGAAAAGCAATTTCGCCATCATTTCTGTTTCATACGGCGAATAAATGCAGTTAGAGAAGGCTCTATTGCTTTGTACGTACATCTTTCAACACACCCGCTGCTTTCCATTCCTCTTCTGTCTGCTGTCACAGAACACCTACTGAAGAAAATGAATGACAGAATAATGTCTTTTATTTTCTTACCTGCATTGAAAAACATCTTACAATAGCACAAACAATAGCTCACACATACATAACTGTGCTCTGTTCTGGTGTTGTTGGGGGAAAGGATGCTGCTTAGTTGGGATATGTTCCACTTGTGCTCATTGTTGATGTTTATCTTGATAAAATTCACACATCCTTTCAGGCATTAGTCATGCATTGCACTGAATGGATAACAAAACTACATTATTCTATTTATTTTTATAATACAAAATGCGAGCCAGCTTCTGTATTGTTCGCCTCACACATTACTTTGCTACTGCTGGTTTAGGTCAGTTGACCAGATTGGATGTCTTAAAGTGAAACTTCTCATTTGAAACGTGGGAGCCACTCGTAGAGAGAGTGTGGTGAAGTTGTATTATGGGTTCAGTTATTGCTCACTGTTGCCTCGAGCTAAGACATGTTGGCTGGGAATATGGAACAGTACACTCGATAAAAATGGCCATAGTTACACTCAAAAAACTTTTTAAGAGCAGCTGGAAGAGAATAGCTCTGTGCATATGATGTCATACATAGGTGTGTTGTCCAGATGAAGGGCAGGCAACTGGAGGCAAAGACGACCAACACTGCACACCCTGCCCCCTGAGAATGGAGAGAACAAGGGGACCGTGTCCATGAGCATCAAAATGCTTTTTGTTCTGTTTCATCAGTAGCACACATTTAACAACAGATACTTCATCCATCCATCCATTTTCATCCAGTTATCCAGCAACGCTTTCCAGCTCCTCCAAGAATCGCCAGCTTAATGTGGTGAAGAGGTTTGCGTGTCTCTGTGTCCCTGTGAACCAGGGAGGGTAGGGTCCCTGGTAGGGTCCCCTAAGGCAAAGTGGTCCCAGAGAAGGGGCCAGACTAAGAGCGATTCAAGAAGACCTTTAGACTTCAAGCACCTTGCTCGGTATGGGGACATCAGGGCCCCCCTGCAGCCAGACCCGAATAAGTAACATGGAACCGCCGCCCTGTGGACCCACCACCCGCAGGGACAGGAATAAGGGTCGGGTGCACTGTGTGCTGGGCGGCACACAGGGGCAGGGCCCCGACCTTGGTGGTCCCTGGCATTGCAAACAGAAGCCTCAGTAAAATCTAAATGCTAAAGTTGAATTCAGTGTACTCTAAACATACAACAGCATATGCTAAGTCTGCATATAAAAAAGACTAATCCTGAAATGTTGAGGTCAGGCATCACACTAACAGTTAAGGGGCTGTTGGGGAGGCTATAAAACTCAAATGACTGAGAATTCTATGAACTCCCACGCATGTAGTCGGACAGTTTTCTCCTTTCATTAGCTGTCACGTCAGCCACTGGCCCCGTGGGCTGATAATATATATATGAACCTTGATTAAGCTTCCTCTTATACAACATGCACCGTTATTTCCTCCTCCATATGGCACCAAGCTGCATGTCATGTTTGATGAAGCTATGCAGAGACAGCTGTAATTGTACTCTACGTTTTACTGCTGGAAGGCTCAACTTTATTTATGCTGTTTAAGGTATAGGTGATGTAGGTTGGCTGCTGCTGTATTTGTCCAGGATTACATAGAAGAATAAGATCAAATATCAAGCATTTTTTTAAAGATATCATAACTGGTCTCAGCAATATGGGATGATTTGTTAAAGTATAGGAGCTTTTATTCTTTGGTTGGATTTGTTGTTTATTAAAACACTGTATACCTATAGTGGCCTGTAGTTTTCCATATGGTAGGAGACACATGTCTACATAATATCATGGAATCAGGATAGCTTTGGGAACAAAGCATTTTCACCATGTTAGTGTGCCTACATTTAACGTTTACACACATTTGTAATTGTTCTGATTTCAGATCCAGTTGATTCATGACCTAATGTTTGGTTTCTCAATGAAACTCAATAAAAGGACCCTGTATGGGCACCGACAGCCATGTAACCTCAGTGGATTTCTCCACTTTCCCCGTATGGCCTCACGCTTCACATCCTGTATGACCGATCCAACCAGGAAGTCATCAGGAAGCTGTCTGGGGTTACAGCGACAGGTTGCATTGTTTAGCATTTAAATAACTCCCTGTCCCTCTATCTCCTCTAGGAGGGAAATTGCACTGCCAGGCGCATCTTAGCATCCTAGCATATCGTGTTGTTTTGCAGGTTTGAGCTGTGCTTGGCTGACTGAGTCCAGGACAGCTGTGAGTGAGGGCCATTCACTGCTCTGTCAGGGGTGGAGATGGAGGCACTGAACTGAGGCCAGCCATCCTGTGCTACTCCTACATGTCACCTTTTCTCTCTGTAATGGGTTCCTGTGTGGAAGACAGCTTGGAGTGAAAAGGAGATTCTTTGTGTGTGTATGTGTGTCCACAGAAATACTGAAAAATTCTTAGGTAAACAAATAACATCAAGCCCTCGAGCGCAATCCCACAGAAACCTCAAGGTCTTACCATTGAATAGATTATGTAAGCTCCCTGGTGTGGATTACGTAAAAAACACTGAGTGTGACACCATGTAACCCGCTCAGAAGAAGCAAAACAAAATTCTCTGAACCATAAAATGTTTTCATAAAATGTGTCATTTAAAGCCGGAGTAGCTTTGTGTGAGACATGATCTGAAATGATAGAGTGTTTCAGACACTTCAGGTCATGTGGTATTGCTTAGAATACAACACAAAGCGCTGATTGCATTTTATATTCATTAGTTCGACTGTCACTTCTCTTAAGCCACAGTGGCGATCTTATCAAACACAAGTTCATCTCACTGTGACACGTGTCACCACTTGTTGATTTGTCCAGACAATCTTTGAGTGATTCTAATTTCCTTGAGTCTGCATCATAAGCCGAACACTGTGAAGTATAAAATCATAACCCACACACAGAGAGGTGGCAGAATAAAGCAAAGTCGTGCTGTATGAACTACAACCCCCACGATGCCATGGCAACCAAGAAGTGAAGAGGTGAGTTGTGAACAGGAACAAGGTGAAAGGTTTTTTTTCTGTGGTTGCTGTGGTAAAACATTTCTCAGGGCACATTTACTTAGAAAAATGTTCTCTTGCAAAGGTTGTTCATTCACTTCATGATTATTTTTCTTTTCATTCTTTCCCAGGGTAAAAATCCACCTTATGTTACTTGAGGGGAAACTGCACTCCGTAGAGAGACAAAGTATTTCTGTGACCTTGTTCATTGTAGAATAAGAAAAAAAAAACAAGTTTATACAATCAAGAGCCAAGTGCCATAGTTACAATACAACGCTAACAGTGAATGGTATGGCAGCATTGCAAACAGTCCCCTTTAGATAATGAGGCAAACCTCTGATAGGTGAACCTGTGTGTGCAGACACACAGGCAGCCTGTGGCAGCTGACGGTGGTTACTTTTACTTTCATGAAATGTATGTGTACTGTAGATACCAGAGATGGGACCAAGTCATTGTTTTCTAATGGTGCTTTCACACCTGCCCTTTTCAGTTCAGTTCAATCAGACTCAAGTTTGTTTGCCCCCTAAGTGCAAGTCGTTCAGGCAGCTGTGAACACAGCAAACACACTCAGCTGCACACCAAAACAACCGGACCGAGACCTTCTTGAAGAGGTGGTCTCAGTCCGGTTACAAATGAACTCTGGTGCGATTTGTTTGTGGTGGGAACATGCTTCGACCTTGATCTGAGCCAACTGCAGTCGCACTCTGCATTGCTTTGGTTAAACATGGAGGATTGTTAATGTGCACCTCCTCCTGTACTGCCATAATATGCACATTTGGTGCATCCAATGCATCAAAACATTGTAGTTGGAGCCGCGCCTCGTTTTCAAACTGTATGGTTTGCCTAAAATAAACAATGCAAGCGATATAGTCCACGTGACATTGTGACATTAGAAAGTGTCCAATTCATCTTGCAAGTGTACTCTTCTTCAACGTTTTATTTACTTCCTGGATTTTTCCAGCATGGAAATTCTGACCAATCAAGAGCAGCTTTCTCACTGCCGTGAGAAAATGAGCCAACTCCAGGCAATTATGCAACTTTGTAACAAAATTTTGTCCCTGATTCAGACCAATGCAACTCTAGGTCTGAAAGCACCCTAAGTCACAAGTCTTTGCACTCAAGTCCAGAGTCAAGTCCCAGGGCCTAAACTCTGAATTTCGAGTCCCAGACAAGTCATAACGCGGTCTTCACCAAAGATTCTGCCATTTTAACAACAGCAATAATGTTAGCATTGCATTAGCTCACTATGTTAATATTAGCCTCAACTAACCATTCTTCGCACAGCTTCAAATGTTGACCAACAGTTGTTGTGTCTCTGTGATTTTCAAACTGCATATTTTGTATATTTCAGTTTGTTTGCTGGATGCTGTCGGATTGGTTCAAAAACTGTGGATCTTGGGAATCGACAAGTGTCCAGTTGCTGGGAGTGAATAACGTTAACTTTAGTTTATTCAGGAAACTAAAGAAAATTAAAGCTGCAAGCAGCGTTGAACGGGCCCTCGCACCCCACGCAACTCGGGGCCTGGCGTGGCCGCCACCGTCTCGCCAGAGGTCGACCGGCAGACGAGGCGCTGAATGTTCGCCTCCTTCGGACAGTGTAGGAACCAATGCGTTGCGACTTCCCGTCTCCACTGGGTGGCGCTATGACTCTGACTCCTGAGCGTCATGTGGGTGTGTTCATGCCAGGACTATTATCATACATGTGAAGTTTGGAGCAGATTCGACCATTAGATCCCATGTTATAGCAATATCGTGTTTCATGGTGAGACATCCCAGTGTCGACACCATGTCACAGCCACAACGTTCCATGCTGAGCAATTCTCTTAATATGTTTTGATCACACACTTGTGTAGATGGTACACACCAGTTTTGGAGTTAATTGATTCATTTCTGGAGGAGGAGATCATTAAAATACGCCAGGTGGAAAACGCCAAAAATGACTGTAAATTTCAAAATGGCCGACTTCCTGTTGGGTGTGGCCTATCCGTGCATGAGGCTTTTTTGTGCGTGTGGATGTTATACATGTGTCTACCAAGTTTCGTGCATATCAGTGAGACGTCCTATGGTGGTTATTTGTGTGAATGGGCGTGGCCAATCCATTTAGCCACGCCTATTAACGAAATTCATAACATATGTTCTGGGTTGGACTGTCAATATACCTGTGAAGTTTCACACAGATCTGACCAAGTACAGTGAAGTTATTGCCACTTCCTGTTTCATGGCGAGACGTCAAAATTCAACCTCCCACAACTGGCGTGCCCTTTAGATTCTGCGAGACCTTTTAATAACTTTTGATCAGGAAGTGTTCTAGATGGTAATCGGTAATTTTGAAGCCGTTCTGATGAATTCTGTAGGAGGAGTTCGTTAAAATACGATGCGTGCGCGACACCAAAAATGACCATGACATTCAAAATGGCCGACTTCCTGTTGAATTTAGCCTAGAGGTCCAAGAGACTTTTTTGTTTGTCTGGGGGTGATGGAGATGTGTACCAATTTTTGTGCATATCGGTGAGACGTCCTATGGAAGTAATTCATATGAATGGGCGTGGCCAAGCCATATGGCCACGCCCATTGACGAAATTCATATCACATATTCAGGGCTGGACTGTTGACACACATATGAAGTTTCAGGTGGATATCATCAAAAACACCAAAGTTAAGGCCATTTTTATGCATTTTGGCGAAGGGTCGACTTCGCCGCCCTCCGGATGGAACGCCGTTTGACGACAGTCAAAATTCTTCATCATGGAGCATTACCAACATGTTGAGGCCTTTCTGACCAAATTTGAGCTGGATTTGCTGAACGTGCTCAGAGCTGGACCTCAAAGTCTAAAACATCGCTTTTTCTGTCACCAGCAGGGGGCGCTATGCAAATTTCAATATTTCTGCATGTAGACGTCTTCAGGGCGGGACTATTATGAATCCTGGGGAGTTTGGTACCGTTCGGACTATTAATGCCAAAGTTATAGCAATCTCATTTTTCATGGCGAGACATCAAACTTCGCCGCCACGCCCAGGTCAGGTTGTTTGGAGTTTACGTAATCCGTTAATAACTTTTGATCACAAACTAGTCTAGTTGGTGCACAGCAATTTTGAAGCCGTTCTGATTATTCCTGTAGGAGGAGTTCGTTAAAATACAACACGTGGAAAACGCCAAAAATGGCCGTTCAATGCCAAATATCTCACTTCCTGTTGGGTTTAGCCTATGTGTCCCTGTGACCTTTTTTTGTGCGTCTCAGCATGATCTACATGCGTACCGATTTTCGTGCAGATCCGTGAAACCTGCCGAGTAGGGTGCTCTTTAAGGGGCGTGGCCTAGCCATTTTGACCCGCCCACCTCCACGAACCCTAAAATACCTAAATTTACACCACGACTGATGCGCATGCCAAAATTGGCGTGTTTTGGAATATGTTCAGGCCTCCAAATAAGCGATTTACTTTTGTCGTAATAATAATAATTCCTGCAATTTCAATAGGGTCCTCGCACGGACGTGCTCGGGCCCTAATTAATTGATTAATTGATTTAAAATAACACACTTTCTAATCTTTGGGCCTGGGGGACAGTATTACGTATTTTCATGCTGAAAGGCTCAAGTCCAAGTTAAATTATGAGTCATTGGTGTAAAAGTAACAAGTCTTTTTGGATTTTGTTTAGTCAAATCTAAAGTCATCAAATATGTGACTTTAGTCTGACTCAAGTTAAAGTCATATGACTTGAGTTCACACCTCTGCTGATATACCCCAAGCTGCAGACTCTGCACAAGCGCTGGCTACGTTTTGAGATAAACATAGCAGGATTTCCTGTGTAATGACAAGACTACTCTCAGGGCACCCTGACTGCTGAAATCTGCTGTACTGACATTTCTTTTATCAATCCTGAAAGGACAGGAATGCCCATCTTATTTCACCATGACTCATATTTATTTATTACAGCTGTTCTTTAGCCGTAACTGGGCACAGGGGCCCAGTATTCCTAATGGCAACACAGATTAGAAACCACTTATGTTTCTATAGTTTTAAGTTGCCAAAGGGGTGTAAAACACATCCTGCGTAAGCTGGCACTCTGTCCTGGGAGTCTTGCATACATACAAAGAAGCTTGTGTGCATAATTGAAAACTTCTGTTCACATTTCTGTGTTTGTTACTTTTATTTTTTGGATTAGCAGTAACTCAGGATGTGTCTAATGCAGTGAAAGGAACTAGAAAAACGGTGTTGTTAGCATGTATTTCCTTTAGATAATATCAAGCATGCAATAACACCACACGTATCTTTTTCAGGTGACCTAAGCTGAAACTTAACAGTATCATCTGCGGGTGATGTGTCTCTGTGCAGTGTGCAGTGCGTCCATTGTGGATTTTTTTTTTTTAACCCGGAGGCCATCGGGACGCAAACAGTGCTGTCTCTCTCTACATGGGATCTTGTGTCCTCCCCACCTTCTCAATAATTCAATGGAAAGAGGAGACGTCAGCTCTGGTATAATTACTGTGTGAGGGTGACAAGCTCCTCTGTCAAGGGCAAGATGGGACCAAGCTTTACAGTACTGAGCTAAGAGACACAGCGACAGTGTGTATGGTGCCTCTGTTGATGACAAAAGCTCCAGCTTTTGCTGAAGATGATGAAACTGCAGGTAATTTATGTGAAAAGCATTGTGACAACAATAACTGTTTTTGTTTTTCAGTGAGAGCTCTGCTCAGTGTCTGATCATTGCAAAGCAGCTCATAAATGGAAATGGCATCAGCTGCAAATATTCTCTGTTTTACATCTGAGAGAAAAAAGAAGAATCATTAGACACAGGTGCGACATTTTAGTTATGAACTTTAATGTGCGTCTTGGGTTTTTGTGTTGTTCTGCAAGTTCTCAGCGGTCAGGAGGCACCACGATTCATCACTGTTAGGCAGAGAGGTGTGTGAGATCTGATTTCAGCTCTGGGCCCAGCTGAGACGACAGACCCTGTTAATTTAACACCAGCCAAACCCCAAACTTCCTGCTCAGAGAAACCCTCGGCATAAGCATAACCTGCCAAGAGACCTAAAACCTGGCATGGGCAAAAGCTTGGCATAAGGCCCCCGGTTTTAAAGGAGCTAGACGAAGCAGGCAGTCATTAGAAGAAGACGTTTTGACACACTGTCTCCCAGGGGTACCCAGGAAAAGGTCTGGACCAAAATGTATCAAGTCTCCCAGAGTATAGGAGTGTCTCATTCATCCTAATGTAAAAAGGCTGAGCTGATCCAAGACCTGCAAGGATGATGAAACTCCTCTTATGTGTCTGAAACCATACAGAGGGTATGGTTTAGGGCAAATCAGAGATTTTATTACAACCTGCTATATTTCTTAAAATGTGAGAAATATTTTATGGCTTAAATATCACATTCAGTCTCTGCCTTACAAAAACATGACAAAGGTTTTAAATACATTTGAATTCTACTCCACTATCATTAAAGGTAGAGGGCATGGTGGTGCAGTGGTTAGCATTGTCGCCTCACAGCAAGAGGGTTCCTGGTTCAAACACCAGGGTGGGGGAGCCCTTCCCTGCGAAGCCTGCATGCTCTCTTTTCTCCTGGTACTCAGTTTTCCTTCCACAGTCATGCAGGTTAATTGGTGACTCTAAATTGCCTGTAGGTGTGAATGTGAGCATGAATGATTGTTTGGCAACCTGTCCAGGGTGTACCCCGCCTCTCACCCTAAGTCAGCTGGGATTTTTTTCAACATGTCTGTAATTTCGTAGCTTTCTCTTGGTTACATACTGCTTATGGTCTGGCACCTCGTTGCTACCTTTTCACAAAGTCCTGACCTCACCTGCACGCTGTGCCCAAGAACATCTCGACCCAGTAAAATAAGAAAATACAGGCAGACGGCTGAGTCTCTGCAGCCATGCAAGTGGCTCTGTGAAGCTTTGAGCTAAATGTTAACATAGACATGCTAACGTGCTATGGTTCAGGGGATGTAATAGTGTTCATCAATTTAGTTTAGCATGCTAGCATGCTAACATTTGATAACTTGGACTAAACACAGAGTACAGCTGAGATTGATGGGAATATTATTAGTTTTGCAGGTCTAGTTTGTGCAATAAAGTTTTGCGCAAACTTAAATTTTAGTTGGCTCATAGTACCAGAGGTAAAGCCAGAGGAAAAACCCACTGGGATTTGTCCTCTAGGCACCATTGATAAATGCTCTAAATTTTACTGGCAAATTACCGAATAGTTGTGGAGACATTTCACAGAGAATCTAAAACATCTACTTGCTGGTGGTGTTAGAGGGAATGTGAAAGGTTTATCAAAGTCAGTACCGTGAATATCTGTACAAAAATTTATGACAGTTCATCCAATAGTTGTTAGATATTTCATAAAATCAAAAATATCCATCACCTTGCACTTGTAAGAGAAACACTTTTGCATGAGGATCTCGACAGGGAGTAGCTTTGTGATTGTTTATGAGCCATAAGCTATAATATTATTTCAAGCCCGCACACTGAGCAGAAAACTGTGATTGCAGTTTAAAGTGAGCTAAACTCTTAAAGGACATCTACAAACACAGCTGTGAGTTGTACATCTATAAACATCAAAGCTCCCCTGTCTTTACTTCTCTTTCTCCTTCCGTCCTTATTGTCCTCCAAATCCCATGCCAGTGAAGGGGGGGAAAAAGCCAATATCAAGAGAAAGTCACGACACAAGTTCCTGTAATTTTGATCATAATGAAATGTGTTATATTTAATCAAAAGGCTGGTGTTTGCCGGTCTCCCCACCATGCGCACCCCAAGGCGCGCACATCAGAAGCCGGCACAGAAAGGCCACATTAAGTGTTTGATGGCAGCGGAGAGACGACACAAAGAGGCTGTTTGTAACTAATTAGGTTCCGTTTGCCTCACCTAGATTTTAATTATGATTGGGCACTTCAAAAATGTTCACGCCAAATATCTAGGTGGCCCCTTTCAAGCGTCTTCAAAAAGGTGGGCAGGGAGAGGTAAAGGACAGTTGCTAACTAGCTTAGCATAAAGCAGCCTATTGTAAGTTCACCTGACTCAACATACAGCAGCCAGAAAATGAATACTGTTATATTTGAAGTGCAGTGTGTGTGTGTGTGTGTGTGTGTGTGTGCACCAAAACAACTGGACCAAGACCTGCTTGAAGAGGTGGTCTCAGTCCGATTACAACCGAACTCTGGTGCGGTTCATTTGTGGTGAGAACATGTTCCAATCTTGATCCGAATCAGCTGCAGTCACATTACACATTGTTTGGGTTAAACATGAGCATGTTACAGTCCTGGAGGATTATGAATGTGCACCTCCTCCTGTACTGCCTTAATATGCACATTCGGTGCATCCAGTGCATCAAAACATTGTTTTCTAGTTGGAGCCGCGCCTCGTTTTCAAACTGTACGGTTTGCCTATAATGAACAATGCAAACAATATAGTGCACGATGACCAGCGCTAAAATCAACCCGCGTAGCTGTCCCTCCATTGTGACATTAGAAAGTGTCGCATTTATCTTTTAAGTGTAATCTTCTTCAACGTTTTGTTTCCTCCCAGGATTTTTCCAGCATGGAAATTCTGACCAATCAAGAGCAGCTTTCTCACACAACACATTTTATCAGGTCTGCTTGTAAATGTTGCCGTGAGAATACGAACAAACTCTTGGAAATTATGCAACTTTGTAACAAAATTTGTCCCTGATTCAGACCAAAGCAAGCAAACTCTAGGTCTGAAAGCACCTTTAAAGGTATTCTATGCTATTCTATGCTTCTAGGCTAAAAGGTACACCCAGAAATGGCCCGAACATAGCGAAATTAAAAAAACAGAAGATACAGGCAGAGGTAATCTGTATAAATACACCAACACACTTCCTGTGGGTCACAAGTGATGATTTAGAAGGATTATGTTTGTATAATCTATGCACTGTTTTTTTTTTCTTCAGTAAAATCATGCATGGTATATATTTAATAACAGCCACAGATTTACCGTGATTTCATGGCTGTCACATTCATAATTAGAGCTATCAGTATTCAGGCTTACCACTCATTCAGTGTGATCCAAACCGATCATTTTGAGATTTGTGACCACCTTAAAATGATTCACTAGCAATTCCAAATTATTATCTTACCAGTCCTTTTCTTTCCACTATGACAGATTGCAGCCCAGAGGAAAACATTCAGCAGCTGAGGAGCTTCAGCGCAGACAGGTGATTCACTTCTAATGGATGTTAAAGTGGTGGACACGACTGAGGATATTCCCAGTGGTGTACACTTACAGTTAATTGATAATTGAGGTCTATGAAAAGATGCACATTAAATCATGGCCAATGAGCCTGCCTATAAGGTTGCAGCAATTTAAAGAACAAGTCTCCAGAGTCTCTTAAGGTTTCCCACAACTGTAATGCACTCTGAATGAATAATTAAGGCGGAAATATTCTTAACTCATATTACCTTACTTAAGACATTACAATTTCAAACATGTAGCATATGCATAATGTTGAAATGCATAAACACTTTCACCTCCGCCAACTCCGGGTTGCTCAGTCCTCTAATGACTTCCTTGATGTCTCCTTATGTTACTGTTTGATCTGCATGTTTCCTGTGAGCCCATGTGTTGAGCTGTGGTTCTGTGATTTACTTAAATCGAATATTTTCTCATATTTAACAGTAATGATCTGCAACAGGTTGCACATAAATACATGCCTCTTTTGCTGCTCTTTACCACCACCTGATACCATATTTATTTTACAGTAGAGGCAATGCATGAAAGCTTTTTGGATTTTCCACATGCATTTTATATTTACAGGAGCAAAGGAAGTCATTAAAATAAACTAGAGCATGTACTGACTTCTTTGATTTTTGCAGCTATCAATTGGTCTGGGTGCTATTTTTGAAATATTCATGTTAAAGGAGCACTTCACCTCCCAAATGATCTTTTGCATATCAGTTACTCACCCTATGTTACCTTAAATTTCTTAGGAAAATTTAGTTTTTCTCACATGCCACCACAGTGAACAAAGAATTCAAAAATTGAGAAAGTTCTTGATAAATTGGATTAAAAGGGGGCCGCATTAAACAACAGCAAAACAAATTCAAAACATCAATTTACAAACTGATACAGCTCATGCAGTATAATCCAAGTCTCATTATCTAGTTGCATGCTCAGGACTTCCAAACAGACAGCCTATTTTGACGGAGAGGTGAAGTGAAAGTTAAACTTATCAGTGCTCTCTTCAAAGTCAGACTCCACTGAGAAAAGCGGTAATTTTATCTTGCTAAACATGGGAGCCTCTGTCTACCACTACACTGATCAGTTAGTTTATTTGTGTTATTGTGGGACTTTGCTGAATTTAAATTAACCCTTTAAAACACTTAATTCCCACAATAATACAAATAAACGACAAGAAAAATTACTGTTTTTGTCAATAGAGTCTGACTTTGAAGAGAGCATGGATAAATTTCACTTTCAGTTCAGTTCCCCGTCAGAAAGGGCCGCCTGTTTGGGAAGCACTGGGCATATGACCAGATAAATGAGACTTGGGTTATACTGCACAATTGTGTGAGAGCAGTTCGTCAAGACTTTCATCTGTTTACGGATTCTTCGTTCACCATTGAGGCATGTGAGAAAAACAAAGCTTTCTACATAAATTCAACATAACACAGTCTGAGTAATTGATTTACAGTTAGTCATTTGGGGGGTAATGTATTCTTTTAATAAAGATATTTCTTCAAAATTAACATGTAATGCAAATGTATGGAACATGCATGCAAAATCACTAATAAAATGAACTGTTTGGTGCAATGTTTCACTTGGGCTTTAATAAGACAACATTTTCCTATATATAAAACAAGCATTAGATTTGAGTCTTTAATTTATATATAAATTATAACACAATATGATCATCGTGATTCCATGATGATCATATTGTGTGTTATATGAGTAGACTATACCTCTGGAATTGTTGTTGTAGACATATTCATGCCTTTAAATTGCTACACTATAATAATAAATGCTATTACTTACTATACCTGGTGAATGACTGGCCCTAAGTGGGGCTTCATCATTAAGGAGGACATTGTTTCCTTCTTCTGACAGTATGTTAAGTCGTCCCTGTGCAAAGAATGAAAGCACTAAACAAATGCTGGTAATCATCTTGTCACAGGAATCAAGCAAAACAAGAATTTTGAAGGTCTTTTAGCAGTTATTTACCCAAACAGTCCAAACATCTTATCATTGTCTTAAATCTTAACAGAAGCAGACAGAGCATTTTTGTGCTTTAGCTTCAAACAGGTATTTCGAGGAAGTTTTTATCACTTGTGATCTGTGTGAGGATGGCGTGGCTCCATATGGACAGAAGATCCTGAGAGCTGGAATGGGATCGGAGCGACTGTACAAACAGATCAGACAGGTTTAGCCAGATGATATCCTGTAGCCGTGCTACCTAACAGTCAGCCATCTTGTTGTTAGCCAATTAATGGATCATTACCTGTTTAGTCAGAGCTGCGCCACCTCAGGTTACAAGGCCACCAAACCTGCACTTCAACCCGCTGGCCCAAATCTGATTAGTTTCACCTAATTGGCACAGATCAGATGCTGTTTTTGCTTTTAAGTCAGAAGGATCAAGTTTCATGGGCAGTGAAAGAGATGTTATTGACTAGTGGTGGAGAACAAATACTGATTATCTTTCAGGTTTTGAGGATTAAAACATTTTGTTTGTTTTTAAAGCTCATTGTCATCTGTTAATATGTTACGAGGGATACACAAAGTAGTGGATGACTGTGATCATTTTAATTTCTATGAACGCAGTCTGTTTTGTTGTGTTTTTCTTCAATGCTTAGATAGTGTACATAGAAAGGCTGCAAAATCTGTTTTTATTTGTTTTGTGTATGTGGGTGCACAGCGCTAATGCACACATCCTTGCTTAGCTGTATGTTTGCACAGAATTATATGCAATATGTATGTGTGTCTGCACAGATGCAGGTTAGTGTATTCTGTGTGTTTTCAAGGACAACTGGGACTCTTTTCTCTCTGATCAGTCAGTTCTCGTATCTCTCTGCTCACTTAAAATGTTTGTTCTTCTTGCCAAACACAGGCCCATTAATAGTGCATGAATAAAAAAAAAAAAACGAAGCAAATAGAGAGCAAAACAGCAGCAAACCACCAAACAGCCATGCGTACATTTATTTAATATTCTCTGTGCTTTCAGCCCAAGCTGCTCGGCCTGCGCACTGTCTAGTCAAATCATAACGGCCAAGATTAATCTGGCTCTTTAAGAAAAAAACATCACTGAGCACTGTATGCAAAACAGCTTTGGGTTGCACACTGTAGGTATAGGAGGGGAGAAGTGTTTTATTTAAGCATCTTTAAGGTGCTGTATCTTTATTTTGACTGTATTATGATACAACTGGGTTCGACAGAAAGGAAGCGACTGCCCATTTTTGCACGCAGTCTTTTGATCCCGGTTTGCACAAAGCCAACTTTGTACTCAGTCTGATGCGTTTTATACCCCATAAAAATATTCCCATGAGAACTTACAGTGGGCCTGAAGTGGAACTGGAGGGATGTGAACGCACTAACTCAGAGCTAATCAATGTGTTAGTGTTTAAGTGTAAGATAGGGAATGGCTTTGTCCAGAGGCCTTTCACATGGTAAGTGAGGCTAATCTCTTAGTATTACTATGGCCAAACCAACCATTTCTAATGGCAGACAGTGGGCTTTTGAAACTCATTGAAAGCTGGGTGGTGTGATAGACTCGGGGGAAATTTCCTGGCAAGTGCTGAAATTCAGCTGCTCTTTTATTCACATAACACACACAAATGTCTTTATCTTTCTCAATCAAAAATACACATTCCCCCTACCTCTCTGAAACACACACACTCTTGCTCGCACATACTCAGAGTACGGGGCCAGGTGGTGCGGTTAGTGCCAGATCTTGCTCTCTGCTCTCCTGAGTGCAATTGGTAACCTGAGCTGCCTGTTTGAATAACTCAGTTATCCCAAAAGCTTCCTCGCTGCAGAGACATCATGGAACAGTGCCCAAAACACACTTTGTCCAAGCTCCTGATAGTCACTGACTGCGAGATGAATATTGAAATTCAGCTTTGAAAGTCACTTTGACTGTCTTGAGTTTGCTTATCATGAGAAAAGAGTTAAGAATTAAAAGTTGGCTCGATAGCCTCACGGGCGCAGCTTGTATCCAAAATCTGTCATCCGAGTGTCACTCGGTGTAAGTTAGTCGGTGTGAATGTGTCAGCTGATGGGATGCGACAGCCAGGCCCGGGGCCTCCTCATTTAATTAGGAGCCCGCCTTGTTTTGGGGAACTCACAACCAAACCTGTCTCCCATCATCTCCCAGGGCATTTTCTATTTTGAAACACCATTCACTGTAAATTTAGCTCAGACATGTTCTGCTGTAGATGTATCCTGCAAGTATCCAGTGTTCTGCACTGCATCGAGGATAAACTGTGCCTGTCAGAGCTTTGCTCGCTATCAATGTCACTCAGTTGTCCTGCAAATATTTGTTCTCACCCTCTGCCCCCTCCCAACACCACTCAGTAAACCCTGCATAATACTTTTAATTTCCTGCTGTCCTTTTCTGATGTTACCTTGTTTTTTGTCCAAACTTTGAGTCAGAAATGCGCTTTAAAATGTATTAAGATCATGATGACAATTTAGATAATCATAAATACTTTTAAGATTAGTTGTAGTTGTTGGATTGGTAATCAACATTAACACTGTCTATGATTCTTTTTTTAAGTTTGGCCTTGAGCTAGAGTTGAGTAGTAACTTAATACTTTGAAAGAGAACTCTGTTTAACTCCCTATACTTACATCGTACAGTGTCGACATGACGATGACAGACATTTGTGTAAAATTAAATGATAACTTCTGGGAATATTTTTTACAGTGAAAGTGAGACTCCCATGAGGTCTTCTGAACAGTGTCAGGTGTTCTATGTCAAAATGTGGCACAGAGAAACTTTTGCTTTTGTATGTATTAAAAAATATCTATTTCCTGACTTTGTATTTTGCCGATTTCTCTAACCTGTCATGTACTATTATACCTAAAGTATGACAAAGGTGATGACAGAAAAGTGCTTAGTGGAACTTTATTTACTGTATACAAAAATTAAAACCAAGTGGTGACCTCTGGGGCTTCAAAATGAAAGCAACACACAAGTGGCAAAAACTGCAGTTCTTCGAATGACCACTTGAGGCTGGCTTCACAAGCCAGTCAATCCCCATAGACCCTCATGTTACAGCAGAAATAAACATGTTTACAGCCTACAAAAACAAAGTTTTGGTCTCTACAGCTTATTTCCCCTCAATGTCAACTGTACGAGGAATACATTTTTATATAACCCAGCTGTTTACATTTTATTTAAGGCTTAGAATAATAACTTAAATGCATAATTAAGGGCGGGTTGCTTTGAATGACAGGCTGTCTGCTGATAGCGTCCTCAGCTTCTCAGTCAGATACACCCCGCTGCTCCTCCATAGCATCAGCCTCTTGCCAAAACATGGTCACTTCTGGCTCTAAAAAACCAAGATGGTGATGGCCAAAGTGCTGGAGACAATTACAGCTGCAGACACATTCCACTTGTGGTGTACACAACATGCCCCTACAAACCATGGCCACCACTAGTACAAGACAAACCCACCATCGCGACTGTTATCTGAACTCTGCTGCAACACGACACTGTAGTGAATAAATACGAGGCCAAACGTAGCAATAATCTACTTCATAATCCACTATACTTGAGGACATGATTCACTTCATAAGTAACAAGCTGTAACCTTTACCCTAACCTTAACTGCCTCTCTTTTAAACTAATCCGTCATAGCCAGCTAATCACTAACTTAACATTTTCACCAGGGGTTCTACTTCTGGGACAAGAGGCCAAGGATACTTATGTGCAGGTTACAGTGGGTGAGTCACGTAGCTGCTCCAGCTACAGCTATGCCTACGAGGACGTCGAGGCTTCACAATGGGAGTTCACAAACCAAGGGTGACATCTCAGTAGCTGAGTTCATTATTTTTAGAGTCTGTGGTTAGAATACAACTGAGAGCATGACTGACTAATGAGTAAAAGGTTAAATAAATGTTAAAAAAGGTTCTTGGGATACTTTAATTATTGTGTTTTTTCCCATTTACCACTCATGCTGTCAGCAACACACAATATTCTTGTATGTATATTTTTCTTTTTTCATACTTTGTGTAAAACATCACAGTGGAGAGCAAGGAAAGAATTTCATTGTACAAGGAAACCTGTTTGGGCATATAGCAATAAACACATTGACTTGACTTAATAATTGAGCTCAGTGGTGCAGATTTCAGTGGGGACGCACGGGATACGTCCTCCTCAATAGATGAAGAAGACAACGAAGAAGAAGAAGAAGAGGAAGATATACTTTAATAATCCTCACGGGGAAATTCAATTTTTTCACTCTGCTGTCATATACACAGGCCAGAAATACACACACATGCACAAACATGACCTATACCTGCAATACAGGGGGAGATGTAAGAGCGAGTGGGCTGCCTATGGACAGGTGCTCCAAGCAGTTGGGGTTGAGTTGCTTGCTCAAGGGCACCTTGGCAGTGAATTGGCACGTCTCTAGCCACCAGTCTATGCTCCATATTTGGTCCGGATGGGGACTTGAACGAACGACCCTCTGGTTCCCAATCCAAGTCCTTATGGACTGTGCTCCTGCCACCCAAACTCCCAATATTAGGACTTTTATTTTGACAGAATTAAGACATAAACACAATAAATGGATGCAGAAAAGAGGCACAAATTGGTGCACCAAAATCCACCAGAATGCAGGAAATGTTTGATGCTCAAAATGTTCTGACAGAGGACCCCCAAATCCTCAGGTTCATATGTGTCCCCCCGGTGTTAAATTGAAAGCTACGCCCTTGGTTGAATTAAATATAAAACATAAGAATATATTAATGAATAAGTGACATCCCTTTTTACTGGTTACAACATAAAATCCACTGTTATGTAAAAGTGTGGGAAAGGCGACTGGTTGAATTATTAATGTATTGCTCTCTCTCTCTCTCTCACACACACACGTCCCTGTCACAGCGGCAGTCGGCCCGGGGGCGCCCTCTATGGGCTCGGTGCGGCCCTGCAGCAGCAGCAGAGCGCCTCCTCCCTCCTCCTGGAGCCGGAGTTGCATTCCTGTCCTCTCCTCTCCATTCACACGCAGGGAGCCGCCGGAGTGAGAGCACCGCCGCTCCGTGACCAGAGTGGAATGTCCCCAAGTTTTGGAATTTAAAACCATGGCGAGGATATCTAACCTACGGATCACTTGAACCTGTAAGTACCGTGAAAACTCCGGCGCGGGGCTTTTTGTCGCGTGGAAGGAGCGGGTTTTGGTGGAGCCGGCTGAAATATTTAGGTTACATTTTTTCCCCTTCTGTCTCCATTGCTCCGTGTGGTGAGTTTGTCGTTGTGTTTCCTCGCTTCTCTCCGTGTCTGGTTTCTCCACGAGTTTAAAGCCCAAACCCCTGCGTGGACAGCGGGATATGTAGAGTAGCTGTAATATGCAGTTATATAGGTGTGTGTTTGTGTTTGCTGTGTGTTGACTGTGCGCCCCGGTGTGACCACCAGTCGGATTGATTCACAGCAAACTGTAAAACTGCGCATAATGTGAAGCTTCAGCCTGCTAACTTCATGAATATGGACATTTTTGTTGTTTAATTATTGTCGGTAAGCACCTGGCGCGTGAGACTACAGAAAACGTGGGTGTTTTTGTAAGTAAGCTCGGGTTTGGTGCAGTGTAAGGTGAGTTTGTGAGCCTCGGCTGCAGTGGAAACACACTTTTCTGGTGTGGAGAAGCTTCCTCATGCTGTAATGTGTAATAAAAGAAACCTCCGGGACCGGTTGTTGGTGACACGGACTAGCAGCTAGCAGGCTTATCAGGCTGAGGGCTGTTGCATTGCCTCAGAGGAGGAATGCCAGCACCACCAGCACCACCACCACCACCATACATAATTACAGGTATTCACGGAGCTGACACTCACTGTCGCCTGGATAAATAGTCCGGGGAGACTGGAGGAAGCTGCATGGCTTTACATTAAACATTTGCTCCCATGCTTCTTGTTTGCTGCTTGTTTTTCTCCCCCCCTTCACACACACATTTTAATGCATCCTGCCCCGGCTTTCCTAAACGGACCTAAGGGAGGAGTTGTGTAGGATTTCTCCAGAGGGACGTGGTGCTTGCCTTTTTTAAAAAGAAAAAATCGATTCACCTATTAGCTTTGAAATAATTAGAAATTGTGTTGGTGTGGTGTGAAAAGAAGCGTTAATCTGCTAACGAATGAGAGGCAATTTGTAAGCTTTGTTATTCGACAGCAATTGAATTCCCCTTTTGAGCAGGGATGGAGTGGTGAGGGCTGTCTGTGGGTGTGTTGAGTGCGCATTGGTTGTCAGCTATTGAAAATGCTCTCATTGCTCTATCGGATTCTCCTCAGTTCTATTTTTTAATCAAATCCTGGTTAACCAAATTAGACTACCCACCCCGACCCCGCGCGCGCTACGTGAATTCATTTGGAGCCCATTTTAAACATGTATTCATGAATCATATTAGATGAGCAAGGGCTTAGACATAATTTTAACCTTTTTTTTTGGAGGAAGAGGAGGGGGCAAGACTGGAGCCTATCACAAAAAATCACTGCAATATCCATTTAATATTTAAAAAAGAGTCCTGCCTTGTGTTTACTAGTCATATTAATGGGTGTATTTTATACACAGGCATTATGTGACTAACATGATAACTCTTGATCATAAGTGACATGACCCAATTTTGCCTCAGTTCAGCCAAGCAGCAGCTTCTTATTGACAGCTGAACGCGGTGACCATCATTCACATTGAAATGATGTGGGATTTGAACCGTGAAGTGAGTGTTTGTTTAGGAGGTGGTGCCCAGTCGCAGCTTTAAATCATTCAACCACAGGCAGACTGACATCTCACCAACCACACAACAGACGTGCACCTAACTGGTTCAGTCAAAACAAGAATTATTTTACATCAGTGTGTGACTGACAGCAAGGAGTGGCAGTAACTAACCAAACATAGCGATGAGTCTGTGTGTGCGAGGACTACGTAATCACATTTTGTTTTATTTAGCTGACACAAGGGTGGAAATGACACAATGTTCCAGGTTGCTAGGGTGAAAAGCGATGGAGAACTGTGGATCATAATGATGTATGCGCATGAAGGCATATCAAAACAACTACATGTTCTTATGTGACTTAAAATAGCAATTGAAATGGGAACGATCTGTGAGAAACATGGTGATTATCCCTTCGTGTTTTCAAAAAGTTCCCACCTTGCACAGCTGAGATCTTCAGAAACTCATTTTTTGGCAAAAGTGTGACCTTGCATGGCATTTCACATGAAAGCTGGCAACCCAGCCAGAAAATTACGAGCAATTTGCCTCAATCTTCCCTAATTATGATACAGATCTGCCCCACAATAGACCAGCAGTGTCATGCATTTTGAAAGTCTGCCCCGTCCGGTCTGGCTGCTGCCGTGAAGGGTAAATCTGTGATGTCCAAACTTTGGAATTCGAGCTGACATGTGCACTTTGCACCCCACCGGTCCTGCCTTTGTGTGGCTCGCCCCCCCTGTCACATTCCTCTGGACCTTTCAGTGAGTGCCATATTTAAGGTCTAATTAGATTGTAGATGGATGACAAAGCAGCAGAGCTGTGCTCAAGTGAGAACTGAATCGTGGCTTGGCACTGTAAGGCTGGCCCTGAATATTTTGTCTCATATTGATGAAGGATTTTAGAAAAAGGAATTAAATTAGAGGATCTGAATTAAATTCCATCACGCTCACATGGGACTTTCTCAGTTAGAGTGAAAAACTACTTCACGGGGTCACTGGAATTGTTTATATATGTGAGCGGACTTTAAGTGCATAACTGTATTCTTCAGGGTACGCTGTACTGTGATTCATTGCTTTCATGTGGCGAGTCGATATATGGACTGTGTTCACGCTCACAGTGTGCTGTGTCTGTGTGTGTGTGTGTTGCTAGACTGCAAAATCCAGCTCCTTTTCCAGTTTTCCTCACTGTTCGACATTTTAAACCAGTGTGACAACCTCATGTTTAGGCATTTCCTCTTCTCGCCTTTTCTCTCTGCCTACTCCTCTGCCGTTCTTCCTGCCTCCAGACTTATGCTGCCACTCAGGCTTTCTTTCCTCGCTCTTGCCTTCTCTCTCCCTCCCTTCCTGTCAGGAGCCCCACCGTTGTCTGCGACTACCTCCATCCTTCCACGCCACCTCTCTCTCTGCCCTTACCTTCATTTTTCCGATGCGTCTCCCCATCATCTCCCCTACACTCTTACTCTTTGTGTAGTTGCTTGCTGGTTCTTCCATCCCTCCCTTTCATCTCTCCCTGTCTGTGTGCGCGTAAGGCCATCCTCACTCCTCCACCGTCATCCTCGCTCACTGTCCAGACGGCCTGGCATAATTTTCAGCAGTCTCACAACTCCCCCATTTTCCATTTTTCAACCAGTTCTCCAGCACATTTCTGGTTGTATGACTAGTTTTCATAGCTTGCCTTGGCTTGGTGCACGATGAAGCATTTACTGCAGCTTTAAGAGGATCCCCTCTCAACCAGTACAGGGGTTATAATGGCAGAGAGTGCTTGGAACACCATGGTCTAAACTCGGTCCCCCATGTGTGATCGAGGGCTTCCTTGGCACGGCGGTGCTGTAATGCAATATCTGCTTTCATATCCTAGCCGGTGGAGATGGCGTGTTTTTATTACATAAGTTTTCATTTCTGTCAGTCTTGCTAAAGAGGTTAGCCGCGTCGCCGGCGCACTGCTCCGAGTGTGTTTTCATTCAATCTATGTTCGTCTGTCTTTTGCTCTTTTTCAACACCTCAGTTTAAGTTTCCTGTATTTCGATCTTTACTTCCTTCCTTCCTTGCTTCTGTCACATCCTCTCCTGCTTCTCGCTGTTGTCACCTCTCCATCTCTTTCTGAGCCCTGTCCCACCATCTCTCTGTCTCTCAATTTTAGTGTTTTTACTTGGTCTCTGGGGTTTGTGTGGCGCCCTGAGGCGAGGAGCCACACAGCAGCAGCAATATTAAAACGCACTAAAGAGGGACCAGCAGCAGGGCTCTACCCGAAGGCCCTGTCGTACACACACATCCACACACACGCACAGCTCTCATGGTGCTAACACCTCTCCAGCCGACAAGCCTTAATATGAAATAAACTCACTCGCCAATACCTGGCGGGCCTGTCTTGACTGACTGCTCAAATAGGAATGACCTCCATTTGGCCCGAATAAGAGGCTGGGATTGAGAGTCAGTGGGCGGTGTTGAACTGCAAAGTGCTGGTGCATTACGAATCATATCAAGGGGTGAGTTTGCAGGTGAGCCAGCAGCATAAACTCTCATCAGTGCCAATCAGAAGTGAATTTAAAGGCAGACTGAGCTATCTCAAGCTTCATCACATTTTTAAGAAGGAGAATGCACTCAGGGCTGCGGTCTTACTTTGGTCCTCGGAAACCACCCGAATTAGAGAGGGCGCATGAAGTGAGGGCCAGTGTGGAGAATTTGAAATGAAAGCCTTTTCTGTATTGTTTGATGCCTTGACCTTCTTAAAATAAGATTCCTTGTTGCATCCCTCACTTCAGATGTAGCAAATAAATATGACCACTGTGGTGGCAGAGCAGAAATTTTCTCAGCCAGAAAATGGCTTTTTCTTTCTTTGAGGGAAGCAGCCTTAGTTTCTCTGTCTCTGTCGTGCTCATCCAAGTGAACTGTCTGTTATGTATAATTAATTTTCTCCTCTCTCCCAGTTTATTTTTATCGCCCACTTTTAACCATTCCTTCAAAGGACCCCTCCCCCGCTTCCGTCCTCCACAGTGCCTGCTGAAAGTGACAGCTGCTCGGGTACGGGGGATGCTTTTTGAAGCAGGCACTAAAAAGGCCACTCACTCACGACGACTTGGAATAGAAAAATCTCTGCCGTTCTGACAGTATCAAAAACATGCCTGCTAATCTGGCTGCAAATTGAAAATAAACTCTGTCTCCACTGTAGTCTGTGTAATCTGTTGGGGAACAGAATTTACACGCTCTCCTTTTGTTCAAAGAGTTGTTGATTAGTTTGGTTGACATGTAAAGCGGAGTGATGAGATTGACTTAAGTAGGGCATGAGGAACTTGTTCACCGTTTTGCAGGCACTTAATTTCATTGACAGGAGCACTGCATTGGATTTATTTTCTTGTAAAATCAAATTGACAGGCTCTCATAATTTGTGGAATGGGCTCTCATCCAAACCAAAGAAACACTGGTTGTGTTTGACCCTCAGTCCCCTGGCACGTCACCACTGAGATTGAGTTACAGTCATCCTGAAGGTTCTGCCTGAAGGTCCAAAGATGCAGAGTTGACCCCGGTTCCACTTCTGACCCAGTGGCCTTGTGTAGAAATCCCTCCACCCCCACAGCTAGTGGGCACGGCCTCAGCATATGAGGTTTCCTCAGCGGCATGCCAATGCTCTTGTCAGCATTCTGTCCATTCCCCCTCAGACACTGACTCAGACAGGCAGCTCGGGTCCCCGATTTGTGTGGACATAAAAAAATGGCTTCTCTTGTTGCATTTCTTCCTGTGAAGAGAAGCTGGGGCCTGTTATCGATCAGGAAATCACAGTTCCTTCCTGTAACTTAAGACAACAACTATACTGTCATCTGCATTGCTCTTTTATTTTATATATTTTGGCTGTGCAGCTGGCAGGGCAGGTTACACACAGTACTATCTGTTATTATGATATTCCTGTATAACTTGTATTGTTTTTCTTGCTTAGTTTCTGTAGAGTGAGTTTTCCAGAATCCCTCTACAAGATGCATATTGTTTTTGCAGGTGGTTCTCCGGTCAGTCCTTAAACTTCCTCACTAAAAAGTAAAAACCATAGACTGTGTAAAAATAATGGATGTGGTAGGGCGGGGTATTGGTACTCAATAACTTGAGTGTATAGCCTGAAATAACCCAATCTGAAGTAGCATCAAAACTCCTCTATTCAAACGATACCTTAATTCGATTCTTGGTTTTGCTTGCAGCCAATTACTGCAAGTGTTTGCAACATGTGATTGCCCAACTGCCACCGCAGTTACAACCCATATAGTCTGTGGTGTGGTGAAGTTGAGTGCAATGCTCTTATGAAGATGTCAGTTCAGCGTACATAGATAGCACTAAAATATTGAAAGTATGGCTATACTACACGGCTGTGGCATCAGTTGGTATTTTACGACACCGAATGCTTCCATTTACACGATGGGTGTTGAATGAGGTAGAGAAAAGTTATCAGATGAGCTACTCCATTGATATTGGTATCACTTTTAAGAGTGCTGGTATTGGTATATTGCATCGTAATTTTATAAGCATTTCCCAGCCCTACAATGTAGCCACCATGACGTCACCCACTGATTTGTAGACTCCCGTTTTGAAGCCTCCAGTTTGTTATTTTTGGCTGATGCCATCTTAGATTTTTAGAGCCAGAAGTGACCAAATTCAGACGAAAGGGTGGAGCCCATAGACTGTAGCAATGCCTTGCAGACACCCTGTTACTCAAAGCAGCCATGCCCTTAAATATGTGTAACTTTAAACCTTAAATTAAATGTGATCAGGTGAGTTATATAAAAAAAACACCCCATACAGTTGTCATGAATAGTAAAATTAGCCATAGAGACCAAAACTGATTTTTCTATCAGGGTATAACATGTTTATTACTGCTGTAAGTGTCTATGGGGAGTGACTTGATTTTGGAGCCAGCCTCAAGTGGCCATTCAAGGAACTGCAGTTTATGGTGCTTCTGCATTGGCTGAATTTTTTAGCCCTGCAGGTTGCAGCTCGATAGAGCTGTGCAGTGAGGAAATGGTGTTACAGACTGCTTCCACATTCAGTTTACCTTTAAGTCATAGGCAGCTGTTTAATTGTAAACTGTAGGTAGGTCTCATTATATTCTTTATTCATTTATTTTTTTAAATATGGGTATTTTTCAGGGTTTATTGGGCAAAAATCATGTGGGATCTTGATGGACATTATTTTATGTGATCTGGTCCTTTAAAAAAATCTTCATATTTTGTTGTTGATAATCAGTAAAACATGAAAACCATAAGCATCAACTACAGTGTGCAATGAATTCAGCATATAATAGTGTTCTGTTGATTGCACAAGTATTGATGTGCATGATAAGGTGTCACAGTGTCATTATTTTTCTGTTATGTCAGAATATGCCAGCACCTTAATGTAGGGATGTTGTCAGTGCCATCACTCATACCCGATGTTTTCCTTCCTGAGTTCCCCTTGAGCAAAGAACACCAGATTCCACCGGTTCAGTGGAAAAAAAGCAGATCTTTGAGTATATTGCATCTGGCCCAGGCTGTCAGTATCATCGGCAGAAAGTGTGTGTTGCTGATGCTGAGATAGTCTCAGTTTAGATGAGGGAGCCTACTGGTTGTTTACCGTGCTCACTAGAGTCTGTCTGCCTCTTCAGGCATGTTTGGCTTGTTAATGAGAACCACTGTGTGAGAGAGGAGGCAGCGCACTGTGGGTGTGTGTGTGTGTGTGTGTGTGTGCCTGTGCATGTATTTGCATTGAGATAAGCAGCGCATCCTCAGCGCGCACACTATACAGGATGATGGTATACAGGATGCTATCTGAGCATGTTTGTGTGTGTGGGAGCATGGGGTCTCCTCGTGTTTAATGTAAGGTAACACTCTGTACAGTGGAGGAGATGAAACAGGGAAGAGTTTACACAGGCACACAGCCATTTATTGTTGTGATTAATGTTAATGGTGCAGCAACTCATAATTGCTCACTTCTTTTTTCCCCCTTCTCAGTCTCTCCTACTTCTTCATTTCTGTCTTCCTTCCTTCTTCCCCCCGACTTGCATATACACACACCCTCCTGGTTTCTGTTGTATTTACCAAGGGGAATCTTAAATAATTCAGGCGGTCTGTTCTCCCCAGCGCTGTAAATAAGACTAATAGAAGGCGGGCCTTTGAAGAGAACCACTTGCCCAGGGAAAGCATGGCCGTGGGCTAGCCTATAAATCAGCTAGCTGCCTGTCTGGCCCCTTTACTGCGGCTGTTTTGTGGACTAGCCAGCCAGCAACAACCCCCATGTTAGCGGAAGGAAGGGCGACTTATTCCAAAGAGGTCAGCAGTACGGTGGTGTCGCCCCCGAGGCTGTGGTGGGCATTGAGAAAGTGTGTGCATATGCGTGTTGGACACAGGCAAGATCACTCTCCCTCTCTTCTCCCTGAGTTGCACTTTTGGCTTGTGTTTGTGTGTGTGCACACTCGCACACACTCCATGGCTCATAAACCACACACTCTGATGTCAGCACCTGCATGTGTGTTTACCAGATGGAGATAAGTGCTCATTTATTCATTTTGTTTATCACTCATTTTTTCCCCCGAGTGCCTGACACTCTTTAGATGTGGGCTGGTGCTTCTGGATAGTTTTGGGTGTGTGTGTGTGTATTTGGTGAGGTCTTATGCAGTCACACACTTCACAGAAAACCAGTCAATAAAGGAAAAAAACATTTTCGTTTTTCAGCGTAACAGAATGGGCAGTTAGCCTTCTTAAATCCACTATGCGATCCCACTTCAGCTGCAAAAAGAAGGGTAGATTTTGAGTAGCTTTAGCTCTAAATCACTTTGGAGCACTTCCCAGCCTCTCACCTCCCCATGTTTAACTCTCAGTAGCCACTTTTCCACAGCAGGGCCAAGTGGGACCTGTCAGGTTTTTGGGCCAACTCAAAAAACTTTTCTAAGCTCTGACTGAAAGCAGTATTAGTTCATTTGTAACTGTATCCTGGATTACAAATGATTGCTGTTAACAACAGCAACAGACGCTGTTACCACAGAAATGTTATTTTGAAGAAAACTGGAACATAAATAAAAGTGCAAGCCTGTTAGACTTCGTAGTAGGAACAGGGCTCCGACTCCACAGCCCTAATCACAGTGTTATGTCCTTGCCTGAGAAATTGTTTGGATTCCTGGCATCCATCGGGCCATGCTTACGGCTGAGCCAAACTCAAGTTGTCAAATTACAAATGTAGTCTGAAACTCCCCTTCAAACTGTGCTGAAGCAGCAAAGAATAGCCTACACCTCCCTCTTCTACTACCTCCTTTTCTTTCCACAGCCTCTTTGTCAGCTCCCTCTTTTGTGCTCCTCTCAAAGGGTTAAAGAGGGAGAAGTGATGAGTAGCCCGCCGAGCCTGGCCTCCATTGTGTGTTGGCATTGTGCCACTGCATAGCATGTCGACCATAGACACATGTACAAGGGACTTTTCTCTACTCACAGGCGCTACAGTTACCCCGTAATACTACCCCCACCTCCTGCAAATCAATCCAAATACTTTCCAAAGGTTAGTGGCATTAGAAGGCTAATGATAACACTGGCATTTCATAGGCAGCTCAATGCAGAAGGGCCTCAAATGAAGTTTAAAAGCTTTACTTTGGCATAACAGTGCTGCTCTTGTGGCCCCCAACTTCCTGGTGGCTGAACAACTTGGACAACCTTATCCTAACATCCAGCAGTTTTAGACAAAAGTTTTAGGATGCTCCTAAAAGACCGGTTGTTTTTCCTCAGCTCCCTCAGTGGAAACATGTGCTCGAGGACCATAAAACCCGTTTCCCTCCCTTTCCTCCCTTACATAGCTTGTTAAGGAGAAAACCACTCGACGGCATGTTGTGTAGAACATTGGTGGCTGCTCAACCTAATTCTTTTAGCAGACCTGGGTTACCTCCACGCTGCAACGACGTCCCGGGGGTGCTTTTAAGTCGTCTCTCCCTCCTGAGCCCCCTGCAGAGGAGAGGCAAGCAGAGCTGGGGCACTCTGGGAGTAAGTACTTCAGGCCAGACAATGGTGGACCGATGGTAAGGGGGTTGGGTGTCGATTGTAACCAGAAATAGAAGACGAACAGGAGGAGGAGGTCTCCAAACTGGAATGAGGGGTGGGATGGGGGAGGTCAGAGGTTAGACTGATCCCTACTTTAAAGGTGGAATGAGGCCATGGAGGTTTTATTGCCAGGGCCCTCGTGTTGCTTTTTTGCCCAGTCTGGGGTGAACCTCTGAGCTGCTACTGCATCATGGGGGAGGGGCGTTTAGGTGGGTGTGAATGCGAGCTACTCATTGCTGTCCCATGATGGCTCCAGTTGTGCTCGGTGACCTCTGACCCTGACCTCCTCTCTCCCTACCAGGAGCTGTCACATAGGTCAGCGGCATGCCAACTCCCACGTGAAGAGAGGTAGAGTAGCGAAGAGCGTCTTTAAGTGTTGCTCCTTGGTTATTTCTTTCTGTTTTTGAGTTTGCCCGGCGAGTCTCTTCTCTCGGCTGATAGATTTTCTGGTGCGGCTAAGGAGGCTGAGCATGTGATGAAGCAGCCAGCAAACATGAAGGAATGCGTCAGCGATACCATTCAGCTCTTGTCGGGCTACAGCATTCCAAATGCAATGGGGTGTGTAACTTGTGACTGGTGTGATGTGCTGATGCGTGGCAGCTGGGAGGAGTTGCTTCCATTCTCTCCAAGTCTTTCTCCTGGGGCTGTCCTCCCACCTCTGCCTCACCAAGATCCATGATTTCCTTGGCTCCCATTGCATGTGGAGGAATGCGGCTGTTCTGGTTGATCGGCTCGGCCCTCTGTTGTTCCTGAGTGTGACCTCATTTGGCTCTTGAGATCAGCGTGACACGGCCCCTGGTGCACCAGCAGACTCGCTCTGCCTGCCCTCTGACACATGACAGATAGTATTTGTCCAACTGGCACTCGAGGCAACACTAAATGTTGAGTGTAGCTTTGAAAACAATGGGACGAAACCAGTGATTAATTTTACAACAGACCAAACAGGGTAGAAGAGTTAACATTTTCCAAGCAAGGACATCATCAGGTTAAAACACAACTTCAGAGCTGGCCATGCGTTAATTTCTTTTTCCCAAACTGCTAAATAAGACACATTTCTGAGCCATCGCCACATGTGCTGTTCTCAAAACACGGCATAAGCTTTTTTTAGCTCATTCAAGAGGCACACCTCATCCTGCCCTCGGCAATCAGCGCTGCAGTCAAACTTGGCCACAGCACAGACACATTTTCAAAAGTAGCCCGTCTCCCAGTCTGCTTGTAGCTGCATCTACATAAAAGCCTTGAGCGTTTAGATTTGTGAAAGGGCGGGAATAGGAGAAATCTGAACAAAATGATGCCAGAGCCAGCACCTCGGCCAGAAACGGCTGAGGGAAAAGACGGAGACAACAGAGGAGTGAAGGGAGGGAACTTGGCAGCACCAGCTAACTCAGAACAGCAACAAGGCAGCTCGCACCAAAGAATAATAAATAATGTTGTAGAGAGAAGCTCTTGTGTGCAAAGCAGGGCGGAGAAAAAAAGAGAGTGTGGGGAAAGAAGGATGACAAAAACTCAGGGAAGCTGAGTCAAACTTTAATTAAGGAGTGAACGCAGCATTGGAACAGCTGCTGTTGCTTGTGCCACCCCGTCACACCGGCTTTACGGCTTTTTTTTTTTTTCAACTTTGGAAGCCAAACAGATGTTACGAGGGGGTGGCGATTTGATCGGACTAGAAGTTCGGTTTCAGGGAAGGGGAGGAAATTAAACTCTCCCACTCTTTAGACTGGTGATTTCAGGGAATTAGTGTCACGGTCTGCTGGCCACAGCAAAGATGATTGTGACCCTGTGATGTCTTGTTATCTGCACCACATTACAGTGTGATAGAGTCACTGTAGAGGCGTCGCCATCTCAGTTGAAGTTCTCTTGTGCCAGATATTGACCACCTGCATAATTCAATGGCAACATAAAACAGAGCGATGCATAAACTGCACCTTATGCTTCTGCTCACTCACTGCAAGCTGCTCAGGATAACAACACTGTCTTTAAATATTTAACTGTGCTCTAAATAATGCTGCTTGTCATAAAGGCTGCTCTATAAACCATATTTATGGAATAGCCATCATTATGGATGTCTTACCTGCTTAAATTGACTGAAACTGAAAATAATTTATAAATGATCTGAATCCTATATAATTAAACTGAAAATGGCTTAGACAACTAGACACCTTACCAGACATTTGACCAACAAATCAGCCTGCAGCAGAGTACAGAAGTTACCTGTGTCAAACATTAGTGTTTCCCATATAATTGCCTAGTGGGCCCTCAGGTCGATGGGAACCACCACCAGGCTAAAAAATGGAGTGCTTCCCCTGTATTCATTCTGCAGCAGTGCACCATACACCATGAATTGCAGTGGCGCAAATGAGTCAGTGAACGAGTGGTTAGTTCACATCCCATTTCAAACTGACGAAGAGGCTTGGTGTTTTTAGTAAAGCTAGATCAGACAGTATTCAGTTTAAACAGATCTGTGATGCTGTTTTGCCTCATTGTTCTCCGTGTTAATAACAACTCAACTCCTTGCTGTTGGTGTTCTTCATCACTGTTTGGTAAGATGGAAATAATGGTAGTCACAGGCGAACCAGCTTTAAAATTGACATATTTCCTTTTAAAAGAAGTGCTGTGCAGTGGATCTAACTTATCCCAATGTGAAAAGTGGTTTATGTGGATTGTAAAGAGCAACTGATAAAGTTTTGGAAAAGTAGGCCAAGTTAAATATTTAAAGAAACTCTGAAGTGTTAAACTTGAGAACGGCATAAGGAATGGTGTGAAGTGGTAGAATGATGCTTAGTTGCTCCCCGCCTAGCCAAAGCAGTCAACCAAGAGGGGGGACAGAGATATTCCAGTACAAACATCAGAAGTTTGCCAAGAGGAGGTGTAATGCATTCACATATTAATAGGGTTATCATTAAATTTGCTGTACTCAGAGTCAGTAATTCATTGTGATAGAGTTTAGGTAACAGCGTGTAGCCCTACTGTCATTTCTACTGCGATACTGAGCTTTGTGCCATACCTGTTCCCTGCGGTCAGTGTTGTGTCGTGCCAGCCATGTCCACTGGAGCTCACAGTGTGTGTTTTACTTTCAGGTGATATTCACCTCAGCTTGCACTCCGTGGAGTTTCAGTCTCTCCCTCCTCTGATCCAAATGTCTGTCATCATCAACGTGGAGAGATCCCATTTGGTTGGGCTCACACACCCGCTTTATCAATGTGTCTGTCTCTCCCCCTCTCTCCCTCTTTCTCATTCTGTCACTCTCCTATGGAGGACGTGATGAAAATGGCTGTTTAATCATGCAGAGAGGTCAACCAATCAAAGGGCCCGGGCCGAGTGATTTAAGGGCCTATTCAGAGCACAGCTGGAGGGAGTGGGAAAGGGAGGGCGACAGGGAGACAGAGAGAGAGACGGGTTGGGGTTTGATTGCTGTATGGCGCAGGTCACCTCTCATCCACTTACCACTGGTCTCGTTTCACCAATAATTGTCCCTGATAGATTGATGTATAGGCAGGGAGATGAATGGATAGAGTGGGTAGAGGGCGGATAGGCAGAGAGACGTGCACATTAGTGAGCCGACCCGCCGGTGATGAGATACGTACACACACTTCAAACTCACACGACCTCATCAACATCGGTATAGACCCACGTCTTCCTCCCATTAACTTTGGCAGGCCGCTTCCACTGTAACTGCTGAGCTCCCTACCACACACACACACACACACACACACACACACACACACACACAGATATGCCGTCTGCAGACAAGGCACTTCTCACCTGAATGTCAATGGGAGAGAATGACAGATGGTTGGGAGGAGCAGGGGAAGTACAGACAGACACAGACAGTGATCGTCTCCTGTCTTTGGCTCCTGTCACCCAATATCCAATCGATAAGATATAGATATTGTATACGGGGTCAAACTGTGTTCAACCATTTACACCAAACACACAGGTAAAATACCTTTTAGCGGTCATTTACAGAAAATGTTCTGCTGTAGCTTCATTCACATTACTGCCAAAGCAGAACTTTACAAGAGCTTGTAAAATTCTGTGTGCTTCAAAGGATTGTCACGTTTCAATGTCACTGAAATGGTTACAATTTTTTTTTACACTGGATATTCAACTTGTCAGACAGTGCAGACAAACTTAAGATTTCTCATATGGTCACCTTATGAAAATTTAATGCAACAAGTCCTGGATAGAATTATAAAGAAAAGTGACATTTATGGCCGACATGTAGGAAGTCCTGGCAATATCCACCATAGTAAGGTTGTAGAAATTGTTCACTGAAGTAATCATACGGTCGCTGTAGTACCCTCCACCCGCCTTTTTAATATCAAATATGACTATTTCTGGACCTGCAGACAGCCCTGGTTATGAGCCAGGTCATAAGCCCACAGCTGATAGCCTGTGTTGATCCATTCACACTGATAGTGATAACATGTTTTGGGTCATTGCAGAGCTATTATGTTCTCACCCTTTTTCTCCATCATTTTGTCCTAAACTCCTTTTTTGCTGTCCTGTTTGGCTCATACAGCTTGTAACATTGCTATGACAGTGCTAGTGGAGTCTTTCTGTTTAATCTCTGAGTCTTCTTACTGGTTTGCTCATGAAAGTGTTATGTAGCTCTTTGTTAGCCTGGCTGGAAATTTTGTGTGTTTTTTCTCACACTAGCATTACAAAGAAAGATAGAGGAGAATTTCACCAGGTCCTGACAGGGGTATTATCTGATCAACTTTATTGAGTCAACAGTATTGACTTCAGCTCCTGTTCACATGTCACCCTGACACGGCAGTTTTCCACAAGGTTTGTGGGTGAAGCTAAATGTTTGAAAGGGACGTCTGTCACTCCTGCCCTGTATTTTCTGCCTGAGTGTTTTCCTCTTCTATTCTTTCCTGTTTCTTTACTTCGCTGTGTCCTTCTCCCAGCAAGCTGAGTACAGGTTTTCTGGTTATTAGCCTTACATCAGTTTTAGACCGTAACTAATTATACATGGTTAATATTTTGGCTTCTGTCAGCTCAGTTAAATTAACAACCTGTTAAGTACATTTTTGTTTTGGATCCATTTGGTATGCCCTAAAGCGTCATGCTGGCTGTTCCTGCTGAGGCTGAGGCTTTTCAATTTTCATTTGATTCTGCAAAGCACCAAAATATGACTCCAGTTCCTGAATTGAATGCATTTACACAGGCCAACTTGTTCTGTGGAGGGTAAAGACTTTGCTGATCAAGGTTAGCAGAGGGAGCTCATGTCAAGATATGGATCAGTGGAAAGCACTATTCTACACTGTATTATCATTAGAAAGTTGTGGGGTTGGCTGGTGGACCAATAGCCTGAAGGCCAAGACACACAGAACCGCCATCAAAGAATTAGTGGTGATGAAAGCCAACTGTTTCCTCGCCTCACGTCACCTGTGTCTTGGCCAGAAAGTTGCACATGAACACGCCACAAAGACTACAGGTGATGGCCAACCAGCACATACGATCTGTGCCTGCATAAGAGGAAATAACTCCCAACACCAGCAGGTGCCTGTAGCCTGTATTTGTCATTCAAAAAGGGAGACCACAAGACAATCATGATGCTAATTAGCCACTTAGCACTTTAACAACACAACTCAATGTTGAAAGAGCAAAAGATACTTACCGTGCGCTAGTGAACAGTAACATAAACCATTACAGGCATGTTTATGCTGAGTAGGTCGGTGTCTAAAAGAAATAATCGGCAGTTATGTAACAGCTTTGTTTTGATCTCACCCGCTCTTGACATCAGGTCTTTGTTTACTTTCCTCACTTCTCTTTTCGTGCACTGAGCTGAACTGCCAGTCAGCGTGATTTCATTCACCATTACCAATGCTAATTCAGTAGGCTGAATCTGCTGAAAAAAAAAAAGTCGACAAGGGCAGAAGAGGGCCCAGACACATCACAAAGACTGGGGCGACAGACGCTCACCAACAGCCCAACATTGACCACTGGCAGATGTCGACTTGGTGTGTCGGGGCCTGAAGACAGTGTAACTTTGCTGGTTTGAATGCAGATCCAGTTTTACCTTAGAGTCCAATATAAAACTTTTCCTCCACTGTACGGTCAGTAGATCAGAGTTTTGTGTAATTTCACTGGCTCAGCAGCCAAAAAATGGAAATCACTTATTTCTTCTATTCTTTTTTTTTTTCTTAATGCATAGCCAAATATATACAACAGGTAAATAGGCAACACAAATTAATGAGCCGCACCTGAGCTGTGCTGATCATGTGGTTTCACTGGCTGCTCTTACCTGTTAGCATGGGGTTAAATTGAAAAGGATGAAGTTATGCATTGTACATGCCCTGCTCAGGTAGGCGATGTGGCCATTTGCATATGACATTTTTTCCTGGATGGGTCAGTGACTGGCCAATCAGCTTACCTGGTGTAAACTTGTACTTGCCCTGGGCCATTGTTTGTGTTGGACCCTGACTTTGCATTTGACATCTTGTTTTGTCTTAAACAATCATCTAAAATCAAATCCAAATAATGATACAGTTCTCTTCTATTTCTGTTATCTCTTCTGTTAAACCTACAAAGGACAAAAGGAGATAGGAACAAGTATCCATGTCTGCTTCACAGCTGCAGTATTCAGCAGTAGAGATTTTGTTACTTTGTGCTCACCGTGGCTCTGCTTGTGTTTCTGATACAGCCGATGAGTTAGTGTTTGTAGAGTACCACTCCAGCAGATAGCTGGCCTCTTGCTCTCTCTCTCTTACTCTCTCTTTCTCTTCCTCCCTCCCCATCTCTCTGACCTTGCGTCGGCGTGTGCTGATGAGCGCTGAGTGGATACACTCATGTGTGCGCGCGTGTGAGCGCTAGAGAAACCGTGGGAGCTCCATTTGTTGTGTAAATGCAAGCCGCTAATTGACTGCCGGGCACGCAGCCTCTCCTTCACCGGCTGAACCCTGCCCTCCGCCGGGTCCCGGGGATCCTGCCAGGGGAATGTTTGCCCCCTCACACACACATCTACACACGCTCACAGCACCCTCCCTTTCTCTCTCATCCTCTGTCGGAGCAGGCCTGGCACGGGGCCAAAGTGAGGATGGGCACAGCGCAGGCCTCTCTGTTCTCTCTCTGTCTGTCTGTCTCTGTGTCGAGCTCTCGTAATGAAAAGCTACACGGCATTTACTCAAGATCACACGCTGTGCTTTTTGACACTCTTTTGATACAATTTCTCATCTCATAAAGCACAATGAGTTCTCTCTTTTTACACTGATTTGGTAATTGTTGGATGAATTTGATCTGTTTTGAAACGAGCAGACCATGGGAGATCTTTATGAATAGGTACCCTCTCTTGCATTAGTGGCGCATGCTGATAATGCCACGTGCAGATGAAGTAACCCTCACTGTACTAACTCTCAGATTTAAGCCTTTGTTAAGTGAGGGCCCAGTCCACTAGCCTCAGTAGTTGTATCAGTTTTAGCCTCAGTGGGTAAGCCCACACGAGACAGTTAGCCCAGCTGTTGGCTGGCTAAAGGCCCAGATCTCACAAACACGCACACACACAGAGTAGTTTCTATGTAAGGCTGGCTGAATTAACAGCCTGTAGCTACACAAAGTGCCCTTTTGACCTCTTTGCTGAGTGTTTGTGTCTCTCTCTACTTTAACATGCCAGTGCCTTTATTCAGATGTCAGGGTAAAGATTTTGTTTCAATGACTGACATGTCTGTATTCTGTACAAAAGTTATAATAATGCTGAGCAGTATTGGCAAAATAAAAAGTGATGTACCTCCTCTGACAAAGTGTTACTTTTGGTGGCTTTTCTGTGGCTTTCTGAACTTTAGGTGTTATTATATGCCTTTACAAGTCCCAGGTAGAGGCGATACCTTGGCTCATGCTGAGTCTGTTCCTTCATGAGTGGACCATAGCATGCAGTGCTGTCTCACTGTGTATGGCAGTGCTGCTGGAAAATGATGGCAAATGGGAAACATAAGGACGCTGAAAAAGTGTTCTATTTTCACACACAGGCGTCCTAAATTATGGATTTTAAAACTTATTTTGGAATTGAGCAAATTTAGATTTTCCCTTGGCTGAGTTGCCGACATGCTGAACATTACAGACATAGTGTAACAGAGGAGATATGATGCTATATGTGTATTCACAGCTGGATTTAAATACAGAAAAAAAGTGAAAAAGAAAAAGTGCATTGAAATGTAGACTTATATCAAAATTGCTCACACAGCTCAGAGATGGCACAGTGGTAATATAGAGTGCAACGCAAACTGTGTTTCACAGAGACTGTTGTGAAGGAATCATGAAAATGCAATCAGAATTACAACACTTAACCGGAGAAATGCATGCACGCACACACTCAGGATCAGACCTCCCGTGCTCAAGTTTTCCCGGGCCAGTCCATTGTTCTGCAGAGGTAAACATGAGGGAGCACAGAGAGGGGAACATACAAACAATAAACTGACACACTCTCCCATAACACTCTGTTTAGACTGCAAACACAAAGGAGCAAGTGTGTATTTGTGTTTGCGTGTGTTTGTGTGTATGCAGCACAGTAAACTGCAGTCCTGAGAAAGAAAGTTGCAGTGTACGACCTGGTGCGTAAGAATGGCAACTTGCCGATTTCATACCATTGACCTTCCCACGGTGTGAAGCTTCCAAATGTCAGCTATGTCACTTTTCCATTCTTGGCAGTTCAGAAATGCTGAGAATGCAGCAGATTGGCAGTGAGTCAGTCAATAGGTAGCCACAGTTCAAAGCTCTGTCATGTTAGGCTTGTTTGATGTGATATTCACAGTGTGCTCCACAGTATTTGTTTATGGTATGCATGCATGCATGAGAGAGGTACTTGACTTTCAAAACTGGTCGACACTCAAATGTGAAGGACTGTTATTTTAGGCGTTAGACGGCAGCAAATGAGACACAAAGAGACAAAAGCAAGGATTTAACATCAAGCTCGCCACTTATGCTCCAGAGACAACAACAATAGGATTAGCTGGCACACTAAATAACCAAGGCCTAGGCCAAGCCTCTTAGACTGTCACAAGGCCCTTTTTAATGTATGTTAATATGGTCACGTTATTTTAATGCAATGAATTGCCTTGAAAGTGCACAATAACTGCTTTTTAGATCACAATAGAAATATGTGCATATTTCTTGAGAGAAATTATTACACCATTTCTTGCTTGTGAAGGCAAACACTTACTTTTTCCAAGTTATGCATTTTAAAAGACAACTGCAAAAGGGGCGTTAAGGATATCTTAGGCTGTGATAAGCATCATTTTTGTGTTTACACTTCGCAGCATTATGCACTCAAATAGTGGAACTGTTAATTCCCAAAGTTGCCCAACGGGTTTGATTCACTACAGTTGCAGCAGGAGAACAGGAACATCTAGTATCCACACGTTGGAACGAAAACAGAGTTGGAATGAAAGCAAGAAAGGAAACGGTTCATCTGGAGTATCGCTGTCGAGGAAGTGTTTATCAGTCGCTCACCATTAAAAGCAAATGTATTTCCTGTTTTGATCCCACTGTAATCCCCACCTCTGCTCCACAAACGCATTCACCGCCAATAAAGCTTATTGAATCATATTGACTGTGTGCGGAAGCGGAGAGGAAAGAGGCAGAGACAGAAAATGATAGGGCTGCTGGAAAAGTGGAGCGAGGGAATGAAAAGCAGAATAAGAGGAAGTGAAACTGAAAGACGCACAGAAACGTAGAGCAAAACACTACGTGAGGGAAAGAGAAAAGGGAGAACGTAGCAGAGACGGGGAAAGCAAATTGCTCTTCCCCCCTGCTAGCTGTACCAGCAGTATTGCTGCCAGACAAGCAGTGTTGAATCTGAGTCAGCAAGACTTGAACTGGGGCCCTTGCCTATAGCCCTGGGGCCGCGACTAACACACACACACACACAGACTTACACAGACACGGTGTCAGACCTGTCGCCCTATTCTCCTCAGCCCTCCAGCTCCAGTCCCTAACTATAGCTGTTCAGCCAACCACTCTTAATTAGTAGCTGCTGCTGCCGCCTGCCCTGCCCCGGCGCCACTGTGGTAAAGCCCCAGCCCCACGTCTGTGTGTGTGTTTAGTTTGTGTTTACTCTGTGCATCAGCTGCAATGTTGCCTCTGTGCCCCTTTTTGCTGTGTGCATGCTTGCTTCCTCTGTGATCGTCCTTGTGCAGGCGTTACAGGTGGAACAACAGTCTAAAGTAAAGACTACATATATATTGCTGTGTTCGCTCAGCTCACACTGTGGTTCTCTGCATCTTACTGTATATTGTTGCACCACATGCTCTGCCTCTTAAGTCTCTTTCTAAACTCTCCATCTTTCTCCTGTTGCCACTCAAGAGAGCTGCCGCTTTTAAGCTGCCATCACAGAGGGAAACTAAAATGCTTTCTTAGTGCCACTTCTGGAAGATCACATTGAGTTAGTGCATGAGAGCGGACGTGCTCTGAGAGGCTAAAGAGACACAACGACTGTCAGGGAAATCTATATTTCCCCTATTTCCGATGTTCTGGGAGCGCTTTAGTAACAGACTGTTGACTTCACAGTTTCTGGAGATGGGTTCAGGATCCTGTTTCACTGTTGTTCTTGTTGAGGTTTATGCCTGTCAAGAGAGCCAAGTGTGTGTACGTTTGTGTGCGCGTATGTGTGTATTTACTGCTTAAATACTTGGCCGTACTTCAGCGACCACAGGAGACAAAGAAAGTATTGCGCACAGTATTCTTTCTAGCTCCCTGCCTGTGTTCAAACTCCATACATCTTTCCCCTCCCTGCTTCTCATCGCGTCCTGTCATGTTCATAGTATGAGGCGGCTGTGAGGGTCTCGTCCAAGCTGCGGATAAGGCTGACATATTTCTCCCAGAGGACTCCCAGTGCAAACACATAGCTGGAATCAGTCTGCCAGCCAACTACGACAGCCACTGGCCTGCTAATCAAGACCATATTACAACGAGAGGGAGAAAGGGAGAAAGAAGACAAGCTTGGCTTAGCACAGGAAACGCATGCAGCTGGAAAACAGACATTGGATAAACCAGCCCCACATGCACACTTTCAATGCGCACACATTCATATCTGTTCCTGGAGGAACACAGGCCCACAACCCAGCAACACAGTGACCCAAATTAGCGGCATCATGCAGCCCCTTTCACTCCGAGGCCGGATCTAGGCCACACGGAGTCACGCTTTCCAGACGAAGCACCTCAAGCGTCGCCCATCGCCATCCATTCACACACAACCACAGCACTCCATACATTGATGGATGACTCAGAAATCCATTGTGAAGTGAGAGATTTGGTTGTGTGCTCAGCCGGGGAGCTTGTAAAATAAATGTTCAGAGCACGGCGCTGCCGTTGAGGCTTTCCAGGATTTCTCTTATTTGACATGATAACAGCTTTAAGAGGTTTTTGGTGGTGGTCAAAGCGGTTGTGGTCACCCTACATAATCTGTCGATCTCTTTTACTCCGAGTCTTTTATTTTCGACCCTCCTCCCCCTTTCCGAAAGAATCAGCTTACAAAGAAGCTTCATGTTCCCGTTTGCTTGTTAAGCCCCATATGTAGCTGCACAATATCCCTTCTTTAGTGACAGACTGACGCATGCAACTACCCAAAAATGGGATCAAAATAAAGACTGCTGTACTGAACTGAACTTAAACTGTCTGCATCTGTTCCGCAAAAGCAATAATTTACTGACCAACAGCTGTCCTGGTGGCCATAAAGCATCCCCAGTTTTCTCCCTCTTTCTCACCTTTACAGGAATTAATGGCCGCCACCATGAAGGAAGTTACATTTGGCTTGTGTTTGCACTGCATACTGTGTGAGTCTACAGGTAAAGGAGAAGGAATAATGTGTTTTCTTTTTTTCTCCCCCAAGAGCGACTTGTCTACATTTCTAGTAAGAGTTTCATTTGCATTTAAGATGCTAATGTAGCCTTTTGGGGGAGCAGAAATGGCTAGAGTGTGTCAGCGCTTTGTTTTGTCCCAGTTATTCATTAGGCTTTAATAATTGCTGCTTCGCGCTTCATACAAACAACGCCAGGAGAAATGGATTCACTTCTTTTCTCTCCTTGGAAAGGTCAGGGCGTAAAGCAAGACACCCCACCGACACACATTCACGATTCATGATTCACTTCTTTCGAAAAATACGCTTTTTCTTGGACAACTGAGCTGAAAACCCACTGTTTGTGTGTGTGTGTGTGTGTGTGTGTGTGTGTGTGTGTGCGTGTGTGTGTGTGTGTGTGTGTGGCGTTGAAATTCAAATGAGGCGTGCAGGTCGAGACTTGAATATTCCTCGAGAGAGAGAGAGAGAGAGAGAGAGGGAGAAGGAAGAGAGAGAATCAGGGATCTTCTGAGGATGTCCCTCATTGTGGGTAGAGGTCACAAGCACGACTCTGGTGACAGGTTCTTGTCGTTGTGCGAGCCTTAACCTTTCCCCCTTGTGAAATCACGAGTTTTAACAAGCCAGAACAGATCATACAAGCCATCCTTCAACACACCAAGGGAAGGGTCAGCCGACCTGCAGAGGAAAGTGGATTGCAGTGCGGCGATGGAGACCGGCTTAGTGCTGAATCCCATTATCAAACAGCGTTTGTCAAATAATAGGTCAAGGCCCACTTGTACCAAAGACATATTAGGTTGTGGTTTAATTCCAGAGCTTTGTAGAACTGATTTTGCTCTGTGCAAAGTGATTTGGGAGAGAACAAAAGGTTGCTTGTATTAAGTTCGTTCAGACAGCGGACTGAGGGCAAGGTCTGATCTTAGCTGCTGTGTTTAAGAGAATACACTGATAACAAGGTTTGCAATATTTAAAAGGCCTGTGCAATCATTACTTTTACTTTGCTTTTTATTGGGATGGCATTTGTTAATATTGATTATTTTTCTTGTTGTGACATTAACATGCTGACTTTTGTTTTTTAATTATGGCAACACTTAATAACACCTCTGTAGGCAACCACAGAAGATCTTGGTTGACTGAAATTCTACCTATTTTTCAACCAATCGACTGGGGAAATTCTCCACTGAGTCCACTTTACTTGGTAGTGTTGTGTGTCCACCACAGTTTTTTCCTGTCACAGGTTGCTTGCCCAGGTTAACTAAACTCTGTGTTTAGGCAAGTGGAATCCCTTATGCTGTTGTCTGTTCGGGTGAATAAAACTGCGTATTATTCACTACTAAGGAGAAAAATCTGATATACTGGATACTACAAAACTCACTTTGTCAATAATATCTTGTACGGCATGACATTACTAACTTACATTGTTTTACCTTGAAGCTAACATAAGTCGTCATGCTAACATTGTTGCAGTGAGGGCTCCAGTGTGCTTTGCAATTCAGCCTTCAACTGCAGTGTCTTTTTCGAGACATTGTTAAGTCAATTCATTATGATAAATCCCACACCGAATGTCCTCTGTGATTTTTCCTCCATTTTTCCAACTGAAAAGAGCTGAAAAATCTTTTAACTTTGGGTAAAATGCTATGCTCATCACCATCCCATTTTGACTAGCTGTCCAATCACAGTGGAAGCGGGGTGGTAGAAATACACAGAGACCAGATGTTACGTACATGTTCGGGTGCTGCACAGCAACAACTGGTGAACACATGGCCTTATGAAAGTAACGCCAGCGACTGTCTGACCAATGAGAATTTGGTCAGAAAATCGCTTTTCTGACCAAAAATGTCAGCCCTAATAATATCAAACACTTAAATTTTATTGCAGTGCCAGTCCTATACAACTACCAATTGCAGAATCTTAAAGTCCCCATGTCTGTTCTCCATTCAGCTTTGCACCTATACTTCCCAGCATGGCATTTATCCCAGCATTTCTTGCATCATTACAGACGCCATCTACTTCACTTTGAAGCCGAGAGACCTAGCTTGCATAAATACCCAAACAAAGCACGATAATGGCTCTCAAATAACGCCTCAGCAATATTTTCAATCTGCTTTGAAAGTGGCGGTGAGTGGCTGAAATAAGCGAGGGATTGGGGAGTTATGAGTGGCAGTAGGTCCCTGGGGGACAATGAAACATGGCAGGTCATTTGCCTGGCCAGTATTGGTGTGATGTATTTGTACACTATGGCGAGGTGGCTGGTTAGGAGTGCAGAGGAAGTGGTGGAGGGTTGGAGGGAGCAAGGAGCTTATTCAGCAGGCTGAAATGCAATAGGAACAGAGGGGAGACGTAATCAGACGGGCACAAATAACATTTAAACACATTTAAAACCACAGGGAGCAGAGTATTTCTTATCTTGCTATGATTGCGTCCCCCAGTGAGGCTGTGTCTGTCATGCACAGTAATATTCAGACATGAGGCAGTTTTATTCATCTCCTCAGTAGGGTACACTCTGTGTGGGGCTTTGTACAGAGAAGTTTGTCTTCCTTCTCAATTCTCTTGTCAAAAAGTTTGGCAAGCATAAACAAGAAGGGCATGTGTGCAGCTTCAGGCCTGCAGCATCCAGTGCAGCGGTTGTCCTATAAGCCGTAGTTATACCAAAGACTTTTCATATCCAGCTGAACAAGACGCTGATATATTTAGTCCCTCTTCTCTCCTGTCTTCTCTCCTCTCCTCCCCTCTTTGTCTCTGGCGTTCCTCTCACTCACCACTCTTCCTCTCATCTTCCCCCGCTCCCACCAGTCTCTCCTTATCTCTCTTCCTCTGTGCTCACATTTCTGTCTTTCCAACACGTCTCCCTCTGTTTTTCTTTCTCTCTGTGTCTGTTCTTCTTATCCTCCCCCACGCTCTCCTCCTCCCTGAAGCTCTACCTCGTCCCGGACCCTGTCGCTGTAACGACACTGAGAAGCTCTTTGGACACAGTTTTGGCTTTGTCTCTCATCCTCCTATTTCTCCTTTTATTTTCATTCACAGCTCTTTCCCTCCCTCTGTCAGTTGCTACATTTAGACACGGGAACGTCTAATGTAAACTTAGACAGACACAAAGGCCGTCGGACTCCCACAGAAAACACACACACGCCCTGTTTACACTAGCGACAGCTTTATTAATTGTTCTGTCTGCCAAGTTGAGAGACAGTCTCGGTAATATGAGCTAATGAACGTGTGCTCGAGGTTGCTGTGCGTTTTGTTCTCTGTTGAATCTCACTGCTCCTTCCCCCTGTCTGCCCTGTGACTGACTCACAATGGCTGATGTTACTCGTCCTTCTGGATCAACCAGTAGGGCCGGCCCTTCCTTTTGGGAGGGCTCCAAGAGCAGCCAGGCGCCTCTCAAAAGGCTCTGATCACGAAATGGACGTGTTGGACAGAAGACAGGAATTCTACTTAGACCTTTTGTCCTGGGGAGGGATATTTTGGTAGAAGAGACTTTGGCTTCTAGTTGGTTTATCATCAACTGTTGGAGACCAAAACAAAATCTGTTATACCTTCAGCAAAACCTTTTTTATGCTTATTCCCACATTCTCATATAATAAATGCTTGTGTGATACAATAGTGCTTACAATGAATGATTATACTTGCTTAGGAAAATAGTTTTACTTCATGCTAGAAAGGTGAATAGACCTCAAACAGCCCAATTGTTCTTTGTTTCACTACAACTACAATATGTAGCTATAAATAATAGCATTTTCTAACAGTCAGAGCTGTTGTATTACATTTCATACTGTTTCAGATTATACCCATTGTTTTGATACATGCGTATTCTTCCTAAAGATAAACTATGTAGGGTTTTTTATTAAACAATGTATAGACTCACACAGAAGTAATCCTTCTCAATCATTTCTTATGACCCACTGGAATCCTGTAGCGGTGTATTTTTCTGCAGAGAATCTGCTCTCTGCCTGTATTTTCTTATTTTCTGTGGATGTTTCTGGGCGTGTACCCTCACATGGCTCAGGCAAGGTCAGGGCTTTATAAAAAGTAGTGACCAGGTGCCAGACTGTACGCAACAGGCATCCAAGAGACACAAATATAGCGAGAGTGAATAAGAGTGAATCTGGGGTTAGCTTTTGTGTTCACTTTTGCTGGTAGGTGTGTTTACAAAACAATAACTGGCAGTTCTTCATATTATACCTGTAAATTATTATATTAGTTTTTAATCAGACTATTGTAAGACAAAGAAAGACTGAGAAAATTCACACCTGGGAATCACAGTTAAGGCAAGATTTTCACAATAACAAAACTTGACACAGGTTTGAAAAAAAATCAAGAGCTGCAGGCTGTGATGTTTGGTGAAGTCTCTGATGCCTGACTGAATGACCCGAATTTGTCTCTATATGGAAACAATAATACAAAAGATTAATTCACAGCAAGTAAAATCAGCTGAGAGACGTTTTTGTTTGTCTGAACTAAACAGGTTCAGCCAGAATGATCCTTAGCTACTCCTATTTAAAGCCCATAGTTATAAATGTGCGATTATTGAAACACTCGATTAAAACTCTAAACTGTGTAATCCTTGTGGAAGTTATAGTGCGGCACCATAAAGAGTATTCTGTTTTTGAAGTACTTAGTCTAAGTTGAAGTGGTGTTGGGAGTAGTTATGTGACAGGCACTCAGTTGCCCACTAGCTGAGGAAAAAAAAGTTTCCCTTTTAGCTGAACATGCACAGACTGTTCTCCTCTTATCTCTCTCCATTCCTCCTCGTTCCGCCTCGCCGGCTATCTGAAAAGGTATCGTCAACTCCTCTCATCTCACCCCTCTATCTCTCCCTCTTTTCTCTCCATTTCCATCACCTCGCCTTTTCACCTGCACCATTTTCATCCGCCGCCTGATTATTACACCTTTTCTCACTCGATCTGCCTCTCAGTTATATTTTTTCATTCTCTTCTGCAGCCTCCAGTGTCATTCTGATTTTTTCCTTCCTTCGTGAGAAGATTTTTCTGTAGACATCATTAAATGTACATTTAGTCTCTTATGTAGTTAAAGAGAGGAGCAAGTGGAACCTCAGTGTCATTACTGTATGTCTCGTAGTTACTACGAACTGTTTGCGAAGGTATTAGTCACACACACACACACACCAACATTTACATACCAGCCTTCGTCTGTGTCTCAGTCGCCGCCTCTATAGTGGAGCGGTGATGCATGCAGCACTGTGTGTCGCGCTTCACCAAGAATACAGTATGTGCTGATGATCTGGGACAAGACAGGAAATCGTCTGAGCTCACAAGCCCCTTTTCTCTTCCTACTGAACACCATATACGGGTGCACACACACACACACACACACACACACACACACACACACACACACACACTGTCTGTTGGCTTGAATATCTCCTGAGCTAAAAACAGTTGGGATAGACGAGCTTCCTTTGTTTCAGCTCCACAACGGCGCGACTGAAGATAATTGCCGTTGGCCTCACATGACTCAGATATAACAGTGCCATTTAAACAAAATGAATAGTCCTGTCCCGCTGAGTTCCTGGGCATGACTGTGTCTTTGTTTAGTGTTTATGCTGTCGAGATTCTTCCTGTATGTTGTGATGAGTTTGACCGTGTGGGTCAGTGTGTTTTTGGGTAGCAGATTGGCTTATTTGTTGGGCCAGTGTGTTTCTGAATTTCCATGCAGAACAAAAACTTATGATACCCCTTGTCATCAGACTGACATATATGGTAAACTAGAAATCAGCAGATTTTGTTTTTCCCAATAACTTACTGACAAATGAACAAGGTATGTCAGTTTTGCTTAATTTTGCTTTTGATAGTTTTACACACATTAACCAATAATTAACTGATTAATCAAAAAAACAGAACACAACAAAAAAAATGCAAAATGACGTGAAGTAGAGGCCTAAGAGAGGCCTTTCCTTTTAGTTTGAAGCCCCAGTCAGTACTTATACACGTACAGTCAAGTCAAGCTACACTCATAGCTTGACTAGGCCATTTAATTGGACAACTGTCCGTATCCCAGTATACAAGCACGGGAGGGGAACTGATTTAGTGACCGAAGCATGTCCGACTACGCTATGATGGGTGGCAATATGTCCCCTTCTAGTCTGTTAGTATTAGACGTTTTTCAGGTTGACCTATTACGTAACAAACCAATCAACAAACAAGCTACAATTAGCTAGGGGCAAACTGCTACCATGGCAAGCAACTTTACAGCTCAGTTCATTTCTCCGTCCAGAAATGCACAGCTCTTGATGTAGATTTCGCTCTGGATGTAGGTTACTGGCTTCTTCTTCTGTTACGTATTTAATGCTATTCAACTTCCTGTACAAGCCTGAGGAAGAGAAACTGTGGCGCATGTGTAGAGTGCCTAGGCTAGTTTCAGTGTGATTGGCTGAATACACACAGGCATAATTCGACTCCCACTCGCATTATCTGGATGTGTTAGTCTGAGTTTGTGAAACTAGATTAAGTTACGACTTCAGTCGGACAAATAAGTCCGGCTTTAGTTGGACTAATACAATAAATCGATTTTCTCTAATGTAATGTAAAAATACTTATTGACTTAGTAAGCTTTAGTGCTGCATTTCAAAGTGCTATCCATTTAGAGGTGGTGAAATTTTAATGTTTTGTGATGTAAATGTCTTGCCTTATATTTTCTGTTGGCTTTGCTGACAGACAGCCGGCCTTGCCGCAGTAACAGCAGATACATAGCGCCCTCTGCACGCCCTGCAGTCTCCACTGGTTAGTTAACATGAGCCTTGGCGGCTCTGCACTGCATGACACCAGGGTCAGGTGGGAGCTAGCTAGTGGCGCCATTACTGCAGAAACATGGTGGCCACCCTCCGGTCTACTCTGACATAGTCTGGGTGAGTAAGCGGCTTTATTTTGAGCTGCAAAACCCCTTCAACACTGTTAATTATGTTAGCACCACTAGCTGTGCTGTCACTGCTAACTGTGCTAACAGGGCTATCAGTGATGACGTAGTGTAGGATGCTAAAGGGGGTTTGTGACTCAAAATTTAGCTGCTTACTAACCTGTAGACTGGCACGTGTACCGTTAAAAAATATTGTCAACCAATTAACGGTTAACCATTGACATCCCTAAAACAAACTATGAGCTGCATCAAATGTTGGAGACATACTGTTTGTGCCCTTTTAGCATCCACAACATCTTAAATGGATTATCAGATTGTGTTTTGATGGTTTATTTGTTAAAGAATTGAACCCACATCTTTAATGCAGATGTGGGTTCAATTCAACCCTGATGTCTTGTGACCCATCTGCGGACATAAATCTGCTAAACACCATGTGACACAAGCCACACGCCTGTCCTAAAGCATTTAGAGCATAGGATAAAGCCATGCGGTCATAGCCAATGATATGGTTACTAATACTCCTCAACAGCACACATCCGGAAGCAGTATGGGCCTTAATGGACAAAGATGGATAAGGATGCTGTCCGAGTCAATAGTGAACCAGCCCAGATACACTGTGTGTGCTTGTTTGTGTGCGTACGAGTGCTTTTGCTCATATGCTGTCATTACGGGACATTTATTTGTTTAAACTTGTGCTGTATGATGTAATGACTGAGACTGCGGGGGAAAACAGGAGAGCAGATGGTCAGTTGTCTGTTTCAATAAACTTAATAAGTTGAGACCATATCAAGTGTGATGGGGCACCAGAAGAATTCACAGCTGAGAAGATATGAGCTAGATTAAGTCTTGGACTTGTGTCAAGTCTTTGAAGAGCTCAGGTCAGATGTCGGCCTCTTTATGATTTCTCTTTAGAGATTACATCATAAAGGATTTTGGTTTCGAAAGTCTTTATCTAGAGATGTGTGTTTCACAGACACCAGTGATGCCACAAATATGACACGGCCAAGAGCAGACTGTACTTTGGACTTCCTTTTTGTTTTTCCAGTTTCATTTATTCTCAATTTATCTACTCTGTGGCTCTCAAAGACTGGAACTTGCCTGAGATTAATGTCAATTTGGAGTTGATATCAGCAGTTTGAAATATTTTCTCATTAGCTGCTGCTCTTGCTGTTGGTTTAAAGCTGATACATCATTTTCAAATACTTGTGCAATCCCAGGGAGAGCTGACCATTCATCTAGCACTGACAGTGTTGGCGGTCCGCATAAGCTTTCTCTGGAAACATTAAGTCCAAGAAGGGGAGGCTACCTTTATGGTGCCATTAAAACAAAAGGAGACAGTGATTCTTTTTAATACCTTTCTCCTTGAAGCGACTCCTCTTCCACCCACTGCCACCATGAACAGCACTGTCCTCAAATCCATAGAGAGAGGATTTACAATGGCATGCCTGTTTTTACAACAATCAACACTTGCTGGCAAGTTTTTACAAAGCAGTGCAGCACAAGCCCTCTCCAGCACTCTGGGTGTCAAGGGTCAGTCAAGCTCATAAATGGAGGGCGTGAGGAAGAGAAAGTAGAAGGAGTTGCACTTGAGGACAGCAGTGTTTGGTAATAGGCTGTTTCAGGCAGAGCAGGCTGCATTCCATTACAGTGAACTCAGCAGGGAGAATATAAGCAGCGCCATGGAGGAATGCACCGGTTTAGTTGAAACAGAAAGAGCCGAGAACAGCCTATTCACCAACCACAACATGTTGTATATACTGTATAATGACAGTATGTTTTGGCCAGTTGATATTCTTCAATCATGTCCTCAGTTTACCATTTTGGGTCCCACTTCACTCCGTCCACTGACTGAACCTGTCCTCACCTTGTGGTTTCATGACATCAACACCTGTACAATCAGCTCAGAAAGCCCAAACCACAACTTGATTGGTGGAATGAATGACTGTTTGAAAACCACAAGGTTGTTTGTGGTCGACCTCCATTGTGACTGGAATTGCTCAGTGTTGATTTTAGTCATGGGGTGGCATGTAGGTGCATGCTGGGCTTGTGATTAGCAATAACAGTGCCCGGCACCATTCACACTCAGCAGGGAAGTTTCCTAAAAATATCTAAGCAGGTGCAGTTTTGTTCTGTGAGGTTCTCTCAAATCTCAATTTCACAGAGCCTTGTTAATTGTCATTTATATAACCAGCAAGCCCTGGCTGCTGACAGGATTGTACCCACTGTCACAGAGACACACAGACCACTCCAAATTGCATTGCATATTTGAGGTTTGTTGACATAAAACTGGACCCCTTAACAGGAAGCTAAGCAAATGTGGATGCTATGTTAGTTTGCATTTTTTTAACATAAACTATGGGTCATACCAGACCAAGTAAATATTTGGTGAGTGTATTGAATTGAGTAAAGCTATGAATTCAACTTTTTACTTGTAAGCGAAAGAATGGTGTTATTCCTATTTTTCAGAGTTACATTGTCTTACTTTAAGTGCAGGATGTTGGAGACAGTTTAATCAGTAGCCATTTTTACGCAGAGATCGTGCTACAAAGTCCCTTCTTCATGCTGCCTTGCATTTTTAAGCAGCACCAAGTGACAGCGGCATCATGCTGCTCCAGCGTGTGAGTTTAGATAGAATGCCGGCATCCTGAAATTAAATAGATGTGACAGGTGTGACATGTAACATACCAGTGTTGGCCTCTATTGTGACAACTATATGCATTGGTAGCGCTTTATAAACAATAACATTGCATTACCATGGCAATAACAGTCATTTACAGTCTGTGTTACAAGGCGCTTGATCTCGTCCTCTGTTCGGACAGTAAGGACGGTAAGGAGTTCACTGTTTAACTGGTGTAACTCTTAAAGTATGTCTGTGTGGTATTCAGAGTGTATCTATGGTTCAAAGGTTGTCTGCACAAGGTTCTTGATATGGAGGTGGCTGAGTAGCAGCTTGCCGCTAATGGTGCTAACAGAGAGAGGAAGTGAGAGTATTGGTGTAACAATATGTATCATATCATATAGATTCAGTGATCAAAGATCCAGTATCACTGATGCACAGTGAAGACATCGATAGATATCGTCGTCTTTGAGATTCCCCTTTATTTTAAAATTCCCATGGCAAGTCTGTGTCACCATTTCTGTCCAAGCACACCTCTTTCTTCAACACTCAAACGGTCATGGTGGTGTAGTGCCGGGAAGACAATGGTAATCAGCCAAAAAAAGACTGACGATATTCACTGATACTGTCTCAAATTGATCACAGGCCTCTGAATTGAATCACATGGAAAACGTATTGTGGCAGACTTTGTGATGTCAGCAAATATTGTATTGTTATCCAAAGATTAAATATAATAATGTGTTGTGATGAACCTTTTGAGTTACACCCCTAAGTGTGACTTCATTCTCTGGTTAAGAAGCTACTACTCCACTATATGTTTCCATAACAGTAGTTGTTTGCTGCTATATTAATGATCTGAATGCTGCATAGAGCTCCTTAACGTGTGCTAGACTTTATACCAGTAAATGTTAGTTAATTTCATTTTGAAATATAATATTAAATCTAAGTGGCTTGGGGTATTATGCACTTTTGTATCGAGGATGACTTCAAGTTAAGTTAACAACCTGCTGTTGCATGTCATCACCTCTTCTAATCATTTAGCCTTAGTGTTGTTCTTATAAAGCCATGTCAAACAGAAGCAGCATTAGCTTTATGCTCCAGACAACAGTGCAGGCTCAGTGTGACATTGCTCTGGTGAGCCAGTGGTGAAACATTGTACTAACCTGCACTGTGTGACTCGTATCAGGCACGTTCTGGCCTTGACCTACATATCGCCTACCTCTCCCACCTTCACACACTGATACACACACACACAGATGCACACGCACACGCACAGACAGACACAGGATTTGTCATGGAAAGAAAGACCCAGTCGCACAAACACAGTCGAGAGATTAAGAGTAAACCACTAATCTGACGGTGCCTGCATCAGAGTGTTTGTGTGTCTGCGTGCTCTCTTTTTGAAATGTGGGCAGGTTTTATGTGATGGCTGGTTCATTCTGTCTTAGCAGCTGGAATGGAGCCCTTTGTTTTTCCAGGAATTTCTCCCCTGAGAGAAGAAACGGGGAGGAGAAAATGTGTGCTCATTTTCAGTTTGTTGTGATCACCATAAATTTGGTGTTTGAACGAACAGGTTGTTTTTTATTTGGGTGTCTGCGCTGCTATGAGTCATAAAAGATAGAGAATGTGACAGAAGAGATACAGAGAGAGATGTGAGCTGTTTTGCAAAACTGAAGGAAAGAAATAGCGTGACGGTGAGATGATTCGATGGAGAAGATTGGGGAAGATATAAAGATGGAGACGAATACAGACTGTCTGCTCCTTATGTGTTATTGGAATGACAAGGGCTGCATGCCTGGGAGACACCCTGGGGCGCTCAACCCTGTGTTCACCATCCATATCAGACACAATGTTCACAAACTGTTCCGAGCACCAAGATGGTGCCGTTCACTATTCAGCCGCCTCAAGCTGCTTAGAGAGTGTTTGAAACAAAACTACTGTTTCACTCTTTGTTTGATACAGAGTGCTAGCATGATGCTAGCAGTGTAGGGTGAGATTTGAAGGATATGGTAGGGTGCACACACCTGTCACATAGATTACCTTACACACACAAATATACATGGTATGTGTTTGTTTGACGAGGTGATGAATTCCACATTGAGGTTTGTCCAGACCACAGCACATACCCTCTGCATTCCAGTTTGGTGCAGACTTAAGCCCCTTTTACACTGCCTGTTCAAGGCGGGAATGCCACGCTGTTATTCCACCTCACTGTTCCTCATGAAAGGTATGATGGCATGGGGGGACAGAGTGGTCCTGCCTTTAAGCTGGCAGTGGAGATAGTAACAGTGCTGATTTAATGTCTGTGTAAAACTGACAGCTAGTAGGACATGACCAGGTATGACGTTTTGATGACATATTATGTGTGCTACTCACCAGGAGATTTCAAAAGTAACTAGAAGCAGTTAGCAGCTAACTCAAAGAAGAACAGCAGCTGAAAACATCCTTAAATTAGGGGGACAACAAGGCCCAGAAGCTTCTTACCCTCCGAGCAGCTGCCATGTAACAGTCAGTAAATGATTGTATAACATTCCCATGTTATGCCATTGTTTTGTTTAGAAAGTGATTCCTGACACGTTTATGTCCCACTAGAGGCTGAAGCTGTTGTGCTACACCTCATGCTGGTCACGCCTCTTTTGCTTCCGGACCGCTGGCATGCTCTGTAAAATCACACACTGGGGCGGCATTCTGTTTAAAAAAGCAAGAGCAGTGTAATGAAGGGTCTTTGCTGAGGCAGTTTTGCAGGATCTCTGTGTAAAAAGGGCTAATGTTGCCATTATCTGTGTCTGTATGTGTGTGTATAGTAGTGCTTCATGCTCTCATGGCCTCATCTTAAACACACACACAGTAGCCAGCGACCCCCTTCTTCCTCTGTCGCACATTCGACAAATGCAGGCAGAGTAGGGACAACTGTGTGCTGTAGCCTCATAGATAGCACATGTGCACACATTTGTGCCCGATGGCAACACACCCACAGACACACACACACACATTACCACATACTTGTATACCACTGTGTGTCTGAAGTAACGTCTGTCGGCATATAATCCCGTTTACCTCTGAAAACACAAGAGTGTGAGAGTGTTTATTGTCACAGGGAATGGGGAGAAGAAGAATTTTGTGTGATGTAGTGCCCACAGTCTGTCTACTGTCTCGGAGTGGCAGCTGTCTCACACACACACACACACACACACACACACACACACGCACACGTCTGTTATCCATAAGGCACATCGGGTGTCAGAGAAGCAGTTGTCCTTGCACTTATTGCAGCTCCAGCCCTTGAATGTGTGAGTGGATTGTCTGTCAGTTTCTACCCTCGTCCTTGTGCAGGCTACTGATTCAAACCTGGGAAACAAATAGAGGAGGACAGTGAAAATAAGTGTCATCAGTCTGATGATTACAGATTAACAGGCTAACAAAAAAAACTGTGGTGTAAAGTCTTTAAGCCTGTTTTTCATGTTTTTAACGATTGTTTATTATGATGTGTTTTACGACCCTGTGGCTCATGATACTTTCTCAAAAAAACATTTTACAGTCTTCAGATTCCATTATTCCATGGAACGGAGCTGAGCAGCTTGTAAAGCGTCTGCTGTAAAGAATTTATTCTTGGCTAACGTACTTGAGCAAAACTAATGTAGAACGAACCGAGGTCGATGTTTGAGGCCAGTGTTTCTACTCCGTAGCTTTTTCCAAACTCCTTCACGTCGTCAAGGGTAGCCGCTATACAGGTCTAGATCAGGTTTTATCACTCCAGACGGGCTGATGGCTTGAAAGTCGGCCCAGCAAGGTGCTTTAAAGACAGGGGGCTCAATTTGTTCCAGTGCCTGACTTCCTTACAGACACACACACACACACACACACACACACACACACACACACACACTACTTTTGTGCTCTGGAACAAGGCATTTGTTTTGGCAGGCCACCTGCCACAGAGAGAGCGAGAAAGGGCATCGGCGCTTGTCCTCCACTAAACTGATTTACGTTGGCAGTAAAACAGAACTCATAAGGACTTTTTATACGCCTTAAGACTTGCCAGTCAGCTTGTTCCCGCGGCCAAGGCAGGAAGGAAATGATACAAGATACCACAATATATAATACTGCTTTGTTGTACGACCTCTTGAAAATTGGTCTTACCTCCTCTGAAATTTGTCTTGGCTTGCTGGATGACTTGAGTACGATATAGGGACAGTTGATTTTGGCACTTTAAAAGTGCTTGCTCATATTTTGGTTATTCTTTTCTCATCACTAAATGCCTTTTTGTCACTTTTTTTTCTTGATAATAAAGTAATGATATGAAGTAATGACAGAAAAATGAATATCAGATTTCGGCTTGACTGTTGCTGGTTATATTGTGCCCAAGGGCGCTCCACAAATACTCTCCATACTCAGTTAGTAATACATATTCTGCTGTCATTCGGCTGTTATTGAAAAAGGAGGACCTTTATGAACAAATTTCCATGGACAGTGACAAATGGGCTTTGATATTTTTTGATAACACTGTAGTGAGTTATTGCAATAATGTTGACATTCTCTGATAATCCCCAGCAGACAGTGTGATTGCTTTGTTGCAGTGTTGAGATTTGAGGTTTTGGTGTTTTAAGAGGACTATTTCAGCTTTAGATTGGTGGTCTGACCCCCCTCCTAGCACACAGAGACAGTCTCTGATTGGGACATAGCTCAGACTAGTGGGCGAACCAAGCTGCAAATGACTAGCCTGTGCCATCTGTACCTTCGTGTTTGTGTGTCTGAGCACAGGCCTGAGTGTGCATATACAGAAAGCACCGAATGGTTAAGAGAGCCAACCACATCCTCAACCCTGCAATAACTTCAGTCAGACTTGTTGTGTGTTTGAGACTGTCTGTGGTTGTGTTGTCTGTCCAGGGATTGCCACCCATCCCTCCTTCAGTTCATCCATCCGTCAGAGTGTCGGGGGATGGTAATCCATTCTTCCCATATGCAGATAGTGGCGGTGAGATTAGGCAGACCCTGGGAGAGGATTAAGGCTTCAGGGCTTGGCTCCCCCTCTATCTTACCTCCTCTCTAACCATCCTACCCCCACAACCCGCCACCCGCTTCCTGCCGCCTCCTCGTGCTGTTCAATCCTCCACCCACCCCTCACCATCTCCTTTTCCTCCCCCGGGCAAATCTCCAATCTTTGGAGTGTGTTGGCTGCAGAGTGAAGAGGTGGAGGGCAGATTAAGATAGAGACCCATTAGGTTTCTGTACATGTGTGTTTTGATTTGCATGCGCATAACATATTGGATAATTCCAAAGTGTTCTTTGCATTTGTGTGTGTATATAGAGACCATTTGTGCAGAGGATATGCAGTTGGTGTGTGTGGGTTGATGTGTGCCCAATGTGTATCTTAGAAACCATATTGCTTTTAGTCACCTCCTCGATTATGCCATGGTTGAGTTGCAATAATTGACTTTGTGCATATAAAAGAGTGTCTAAATCTTGAGAATTTGCATTCATTTTCAGAGCCTTTCCATTGTTCTCACACCATCTATCTTTCTTTCTTAAACTCTCACTTCCACCCTCTCACCTCTGCCTCTTCTCCCAGATGTGACCCACATGTTGTGATGCAGTGCAGAGGGTAGAGAATTTGTCTGAGTGCTGCTCTTCTTCCTTCCTCCTCCTCATCCCTCTCTCGCCACCTTCTCCTCCTCTTTCTCCCCTCCAGTGGCGAGCGCCGTAATTGATATGCCACCGGCAATAAATCAGCACAGCTCTAGGGCCGAGCAGCGACCATTATCTGAATGGACAGGTTTAGCTGATTTGGAGAAGAGGGTGAGAGAGGGAGAGTTGATCCAGCTCAGCTCACGAGAGTCACCAACAGCTCACCACTTCACCAGCCTCTGGAATTGCCTCACAACGCACATGAGAATGCACCACCACCCCCATCTCCTTTCAGGATTCTCACCACTGTTAAACCAAATAAACACATTGAAGTCAAGTCCCCCCCTTGGAGCTTTTCCCTCTTTGTTATGCCTTCCACCTCTTTTTCAATCCCTCATTCCAATTCCCAATGCCCATCGGGACACAGTACAGTCCTGTCAATTGATAGGCCGTCCCGATATCAAATCCAATCAACTTGGCCCCTTACAGCCCGTCCTCTCTAATGCTTTTCCCTGATGTGATAACGGCCCTGGCTCTCCCGATATGGTGGCTGCCCATTCCTAAAGCCACAGACACGCTCCAGCCCAAAATGATTGACATGTTTTTCCTTGATGGTGCCAGATATGGCTTGCAACCTTGTTTCAGCGCTCTTCCCACCATTTCACTTTAGCTCAGGAGGAAATTGAAATTGAAGAGGGTTTAGAGGGATAAGGGGGTAGAGGGAAAATGGAGAAATTAAAGAAAAAAGAGGAATGTGTGTAAGAAGCTGAGTGATTGACTGTATCCTCAGCAGTTGGGCGTGTGAACGGGTGGAAGTGGAGGGACTGAGAAGGAGGGAGGCGGGGGCCCATTTGTGAAGGCATTATTAGTGTGAATGTTTAATCCAACCTGTTTGCACTCTTGTTAGTTTTGAAGTGGATAACTCAATGTTCTTTTTTACTAATGTGTTCGTTAAAGTGTGGCGTGATGTCATCGTCTTATTACCGGGATAGATAACAAGCAGCCAGAGACCCCCAGATGCAATTTGTTGTGCGATTCACACTCTCTTACATCAAGCCGTGGCTGGCCTAAATGAAGAGGAATTACTGTGGGGACGATTTTTTTTACGTTCTCTCCCCGTTCTTTATCAGACTCTCTCATTTGCTCACTTCCTCATTGTATCTTTCCCTCGCTCGGAAATGACAAAGGAAAATGAGGCAGCCGGCCTCTCTACGTGCCACCACATTTTAAATTGGCATCTGCTCTCGTCGCGCGGCACGACCGTACCGTTGAGCAAGAAATTAGTTTTTTTATAGGCTGGCTCGTCACTTTATTGCGGCTGCTTATGTCGAAGAGGACGCCGTCTGCATTGAGTCGTTTTAATCTCACAGAGTGGAGAGTGAGGGTATATCTGATAACTGCAGCTCAGGCCCTTCTGTCTGCAGTTACCGTGCCGAGGCGCCTCGATCCACGGGGCTCCCCTGGTGTTTGATTCAAGCGCAGGTAGAGCTCTGATTAAAATGCAGCAGAGGTGCTACCTTTTGTTTGGCTCCCGCTGCTCCTCACTCACCCTTCTGCTCCCCTCTCTCTATGTCTTTCTGTCCGTGCAGTTTCTCCTTCTCTCCTACTCCTCCTTTCTATTTTTCTTGCTCTGCTCCTCTTCCTCACCTTGCCTTTTCTCTCTCCTATACGTCTTCTCCTGGCCTTTCATTTGTGGAAATTGGATGACACCACCTCTCCCTGAACCTGGGCAGCTTTGTCTCAGCTGAGCTATGGTTTGCTATTCCACGAACATCGCCACCACTATTTCTCTTCTCTCCTGCTCACTGTCTCTCCCTCTTTCTTTTTTCTCTCGCACACTATTTGCAGCAGCGCCGACTAAAATTGATGTGCAGTTTAATGACTCCTCTTACTGAGGTGTTTAATTCTTTCAATACTTCCAAAAGTGCATTTTTCTACCTTTGAGTGTTTACTCACTCTGTCTCTGTCACGTACTACCTGCCTTTCTCTCTAGCCTCTTTCACACATACTCTGCAAACCTGAAATTATCTAGACACTACCCGGAGGAGCTGTATGTGACAACACAAATGTGCAAATCAGCTGGACTGGACATTAAACAGACTTTACCCTGCCTGCTACCTAGTGCAAAGTCCACTTAATATCCGATTGAAACCATGTGTGAATAGAGCAGGTCATTGCCCAGAAAATTCACAGCAAGCAAGTAGGCATGTTGATGATGTTTCTGTCATGCAGCTTGTGCGATACCGAAGAAAGCAAACATCCAACAGTGAAGAGCAAGGGTCAAAAGATGGCGATGAAAATGTCTGACTTGAGAGACAAGGGGATTCAGAGACTTCTGTCTGTCAGGGCCGGTGCCAAAATCATCAAACAAAGCCAAGCAACAGCAAGACACTCTGTTTATGGCCAGATTACGTTTGGCTACTTGACCACGGTGTTTTTTGCATCATGTCCTGCCTCCTACATGTTCTAAACCAAAAGGTTTCTCCTACATGTCTGAAAGGGCAACTTCAGACAATACCAAGACCTGACTGTCCAGACACTGTCCACAGTTCATATCAGAAAACAGGGAGGATAACTGTATAAACAAAAAAAGAAACAGTTGTGGAAACACACTTAGCCGCTCATCCCTCTGAGCTTGATAGACTAACCACACTCCCTGACCTGCATGATTGGTGATTGATAGACAGATAGCCTTGTTCCTGTGGCTCACCACATGGAGAGCAGGAGGCAGAAACCAAGATAAGAAGAAAAAGAAAAGAAAACCTCACATTCCTTTTTGCTTCTCCTGTCTCTGCCCTTTTTTTGATTTTCCTCTATCTCATGTTTTCGCCTCCCTTATCTCCCTTCCCCCTCTTCCTACCCTCCTCATCTCACCAGAGTGTCTCTCATCTTTTCTGATTCGGCGTGGTCGTAAAACACCCTTCGTGCAGACACTTTGATAGTCAAGGTGAAATTGAAGCGTGGGGTCCCTGGGAGAGTTGCGTCCTGTTTTGCATAATCAGCATTTACAGGAGAACTAATGTCCCAGCATTGCGGGAACATGATTGGCCTGTCAAGCGGCAGCACACGCCCGAAAAACCCTGCTCCTTATCATCATTGTATAGTCGTTGGAGGACGCCCAAAGGAGCAAATACTCTCTCTTTTGACTCCTCCTCCTCTCCTCCTCCCTGTCCTTTACATGTAAAACCTCCATCCTATAAATTATCTCACTCCTGCCTTTTTAATATACCGCCTCTGTTGTCTGCATCCCAAGTTGTCCAGGGATACCAGCTGCAGGGTATAGTGTGTGCTGTGTAAAATATATTTGTGTATTCGGGAGAAGCTCATAAATGAAAGCAGACCTAAGTAAATGTGTATTTGCCGAGCACCCGCTCTTCATTTATCAGAATTAGGTGGTATGAGAGGACGACGACGGCAGTGAGGAACTAAGTAAGGCTATATGCGCTGAAATTTGGGCAGTGTGGGGCTGCGTTCACACTGAAAATAGCACTGTGTAAAGAAGAAAAAGACGCTCACAGTTCCAAGGCAGTTTCTTTGTAAAAGATGATGAGGCTTTCCTTTTCTGATGCAGTCCAATAGTCTGTGTGAACATTGCTTTAATCACATAGGTAACTCAATAGCAAGAGACAGGCAGGTTTTGAGTGTACTGACTATGATTGCTGTCTGAAGAGAGGGGGCGGGATTGGCTGCAGAAGAGTGTTGTGTAAGATAGAGACCCTTCAAGAACAAGAATCGTGCTGTATATGCAGCATACATTTCAGACAAGGGGTTTTATATTTCTCTCTGCTGAAGTTATACTTACCCTGATATATATAGCATGTGTTGTGTTCATAGCTCCCTGAGGGAATGCAGTGTGTCTTTGGTGACCTGCTGTGCTGCCATGAGAGTTTGATGTCTAGATAATAGTTATATAGGTGTAATTACAATAAGGGGTTGCTGTATAGTGTGTTGCTCTCGTTGAAACCATGACAGGAAAGCCTTCAAGCAGACCTGGCTATAAATTGCTAGCTGTCAATGTAACAGTGCCCACTGGCACTTTCTCAAACCCATGCCTCCTCCAAAGCCACCATGGTGAAGTTGAATGTTATGAAATATTAAAGAGTTCAATGTTGCGAGTCTATAACTCATTCCAGCAGGACTCCTATTATGTGTACAGAGCCTTTAATAATCGGCCCATGCCTCCCCTGCTATCTCCACTCATAATTAAATGCAGACACCCATTTGCCTTCCAGACTTGATTTGATATTATTTATTTATCACTGGGGCAAATGTCAGCTTGGCTTTTTTTTCTAATTTTGGCTGTGCAATTTGTGAGCCTTTTAGGCCTCTCTGCCTGCTTGATGCATAATCAATAGGAAATGTTCCTTGGACGCTCACCGTGTTTTTTCTTTCTGCCTTCCAGGGCTCCCACCTTGTGCCTCTGTGGATGATGTTCCTGATGACGGCTTGCAACGCTGAGAACAGGACAGCGGATCAATAGGAGTTTTGTTGCCCCTCCCTTCTCTCTCTCCCTCTAACTGTCTTCCCATATTCCTTGACAGAAGAGCAGAAACAAAAGAAAATCCTGACTTGGGACCAGCACTTGTTCTCCTCCTCCTTCTCCTCTCTCTCTCCTTCCCCAACCCCCTAAGCCTTGCCTCTAGACAGCCCAGATATGTGTCCCCTAGCTCGGTCAGCGGCTTCCCCTGGCCAGGGGAACTTGTTTCTCCTCTTGGGGTTTTTGCTTATCATGAGCTCATCCTTCTCTGGAGGCCAACCCCCGCCCTTCAAACGATTCGCCCCTGCTGAGTGGGGGCTCACACATCTGGCCATCCACAACAAAACTGGAGAAGTCTATGTGGGAGCTGTCAACTGGATATTCAAGCTGTCCAGCAACCTGACGAAACTGCGCAGCCACATGACTGGACCAGTGGTGGACAATGAGAAGTGCTACCCTCCGCCTAGTGTCCAGTCCTGCCCTCATGACCTGGCCCAGACCCCTAATGTGAACAAGCTTCTTCTCATAGACTACGCACAGAACCGCCTCATTGCCTGTGGTAGCACTTCGCAGGGGATCTGCCAGTTCCTACGTCTGGATGACCTCTTTAAGCTTGGCGAGCCCCACCACCGCAAGGAACACTACCTCTCCAGTGTGGCAGAGTCAGGTACAATGTCTGGGGTCATCATAAGCTCCCCACACAGTCCAACCAGCAAATTATTCATTGGAACACCCATTGATGGCAAGTCAGAGTACTTTCCCACCCTGTCCAGCCGCAAGCTGATGGAGAATGAAGAAAATGCTGACATGTTTAGCTTTGTCTATCAGGATGAGTTTGTCTCCTCTCAGCTGAAGATCCCCTCAGACACTTTGTCCAAGTTCCCTGCTTTCGACATCTATTATGTTTACAGCTTCAGCAGCGAGCAGTTTGTCTATTATCTAACAATGCAGCTGGATACCCAGTTGACTTCACCCGATGCCAGCGGAGAACAGTTCTTCACATCCAAGATTGTCCGCCTCTGTGTGGACGACCCCAAGTTTTACTCCTACGTGGAGTTCCCCATCGGCTGCACCAAAGATGGGGTAGAGTACCGCCTGGTGCAGGATGCCTTCTTGGCTCGGCCAGGCCGGCAGCTGGCCAACTCTCTGGGGATCTCTGAGAATGAAGACATCCTCTTCACGGTCTTCTCTCAGGGTCAGAAGAATCGGGCCAAACCACCCAAAGAGTCAGCATTGTGTCTGTTCACCCTGAGGAGGATAAAAGAGAAGATCAAAGAAAGAATTCAGTCCTGCTACAAGGGAGATGGGAAACTCTCCTTACCCTGGCTGCTCAACAAGGAGCTCGCCTGCATCAACTCGGTAAGCTCAAATCTTTTCTTTGTGCTTTTTGAGTAGTGTCGGACACACACTTTCTTTGCAGCCTTTTTCTGTAGAGGAAATTGTTTTACTTATCAGCTGAAGCACACATATGTTTTAATGATAAAATGTTGACATTGATGCAGACTGCATTAGCATTAGCCTTAGCTCTTCAGGAACCTGTCTAATGTGAAAATATGACACTACTACGTTTGGCAAATACCATTGGTTCCAAATGTTACTGAAAATATTCTTGTTATCATACATAAGAAGACACATATACATATGCTCATTCAAATAATAAAGCTGGGGTAGGCAGAAATCAGGATAAGGCCAAAAAAAAAAAGAATAAGAAAATGCATCCTCCCCCTGTAGCCCCCTCTTCCCCTCTCATCTCTGTCCTGAGCTCCTCCTACAGGATGACCATGGCCACATGCACAAGCTCCATACAGTAACCAGTGTTTCGCATATGTTTAATTAACATTGATTTATTGTAGAGGTACACACAGCGCAGTCACTCAGCCCCTCCTTGCTGCTCTCTTTTTGTTTTTCAAACCAAAAATGAGACAAGAATTAGCAAACTGAGGTTAGCCACTGCACTGTCCCTTCGCCTAGCTCTCTGCTGCTGTGGACTGTTTCCCAGGAGGAGAGCAGGCCAGCGGCCCGGCAGACAGACCTTAAGTCAGAGCTCTAGCAGCTTGAATTCAGCCAGCGACAGCCCCCCAGCATTGGGTGTCGCAGCGGCAGCACCGGGCTAATGTAATGTAGCCTGGTGTAATGGCAGCAACAGAAAATTCGCAGATCAGCTGGGGTTTGTGCTGGCTGGATTTCTGTTGCTGCGGCTGCTGAACTTGGGTCCCTCTCCTGAGCTGCTGCCTGCTCTCCACTAGGCAGGATTGGATGTAGCGGCAGAGAGTGAGTCAGAGAACACACTATAATTTGAAGCTCTAGCTAACATTAACATAAATGTGAACTTAAACCCGAAGCTTTATGCCTTTAGCTCTGGTTAGCAGAGGGCTAAACTAATAGCAACATTTTCTCTTCATCTCTGAAACGCCTTGCTGATGTTGAAATGTTTTGTTTCATTTACTGTAAGACTCTCTTAGACTTTCTTTTTGTTAAGTCCGTCTTCTTTATTTGGGTGTCTTTGCAGTGTAGGCAGTTGTTGCCAATGCTGGAATAGCAACTTTCTTTGCAAGATTCTCTGACACTTAATCAGGTTTTCACAGGAAGAGCATGCATGCACATCTGCATTCGTAGAACAGCCAATAGGAACACCCTCTCTCATAAATGACCAAAGGCCTCCCATCATGGGCTAGATCTTCTAAAGCCTGAAAACAGAGCCAAGAGGAGGTGCAGGAGTCTAGAATTTTTCTCAGTCCACTTGAATTACAATATAATTTTTATTATGGGAGTTTTGCTTTATGAAGCTAGAATTAAACTGCCTGTCCCAGCTTTAAAGGCTAGTCTTGATTTTGAGTAGTTTGTGTCCCTGAAGCTGTCGGCCACTCTGATTTCTCCACTTTTTTTGTGCGCCTGCTAATTAAATACTGGCCTACTCATTCTACATTCATTCATAAAGACCACTGCTACAGGCCCGCAGTGGTTCATATGAAGTCTGAACAGCTCTTACTTCTTTCTCCCGCTGTCTACTATTTCATTTTTTTCTGCCTGTTTTCCCTCTCCCCACAATCTCTCTGCTGCTTTGATTTAGTCAGACAGGGGACATCATTAGCCCAGTCCCCTGGATTTGTGAAATGTCACTCAGGAGTAGCACTCGCACACACACGCTTATACACATGGTATGGTTCGGTGCACTGCAGCGTGAGATCCTGGGGGATAGCATGAGCTAGCCTCGGTTTTTACTAACTGATCCACGGTGCATGGCCCTGCATGCGTTACAGAGGACCTCGCTCACACAGACACAATAGAGACCTTGAGGCACTGCACAACAGCACACACTGTAGTTTTCTCTATATACCTGCTCACATGCTTTTATTTTCCCTGACTTTCATGCCTCATTCTCCTCGGTCTCCTCTTGCTTACCCACTTTCCTCAGGCTGCATATGCCTCAAGCCTCTTATGTCTTTGTTCCATCTATTAGTGTTAAGTGTGCCTCGCTCTTAGTTGACCACCTGTCTCAGCGACCTCATCTCCCATCCTGTGTGCTCTTTAAATTCACCCATCCATCCCCTCCATCTCGCTCTCTCTTAAGATAGCTTAATTGAAAGACCTGTTTTAAAGCATTCCTTTAAATGTCAGTGCACACCATTTTTTCCAGCAGGTGTCTTTGTTGCCCACACACATACACACACACACAAACCATTCACCCTGTGTGCTGCAACTAATGGAGTGATACTTGGTAAGAATAGCACTCTTTCTCTGCGTAGGTCTTCATTAACTTGAGTGCACAGGTGTGTTTTGTGAGGTAGTGTAAGTGATGTGAATGACCCAGCCAAGTCCTCTTTCACCTCCCTTTCTTCCTGTTTTTGCCACCTTCTGCAGATGTAGTCTCTTTCCTATTCAGTGGTTGTCTTCATTCTTTTTTTGTGTTTTTTTCTTTGGGCCCATCACACTGACAATAGCTCTGAGGCAAAAAAAGCAGGCTATCTCATTTATTTCAATTAGACCTTTGCACCGGTGCAGCAGCAGCTCTTGGTGCAGAATACTGTGGTACAAATCCCAGGTTAGTGCTGCAAAAAATTCGACTCTACCTCTTATGCGGTGCAGTGCAACACCATGCGGTAGCTCCCTTTGCTGGCCAGTTAAGCACTGTATGTGCAAATGAACATGCCAATAGATGGACTAGCCAACCACAAAAGAGAATGAACAGTATGTATAGTATGTCGGCTGTTGAGAAGACTCCAAACTAACACTTAGACTCCATTTAAGTGACTCAGGTGTGAGTCTTGTTCATTTGTACCAGTTATTTTGCAGACAAAGCATCCCACAACGTCCGCCACCTCCCCATCCCATTCTGCCAGTCAGGCCTGTTACCATGGTTACAAGAGATTTTGATAAGGAATCACTCATAATTTATCCCCACTTAAACATCCTCTCAGAAAACTGCTGTCCCATGTAAGATGTCATCAGTGATGATGTAATAGCCTCAGAGATAAATTGGCTGACCCCACGACAGCAGCAAGGCTTGAGGGGTCAGCCTCAGGTTAATGACGTCTGCCACGTTGCCCCTAAGCAGTGATCTAATGTCAGCTGCCCACCACTGACCTTAACCTCAGTCAGTGGTAGGAGCAACCTCAAATCTGACCTCAGATGCCTGATATTATTTTTCAGTGTGTGAGCTGTTGCTGTGCAACATAACTAAACATAACAAGCACTAAGGAACACAGATGAGGCCGAATCAGACACCAGAACTGAAATAACACAAGAGGTTGAGAGTTGCACTAGCCAGTAGGAGTGGGTGATATGGCCCTAAAATAATATCACAACATTTCAGTGTATTTTTGCAATTTCGGTATTTTTGACAATATGACAAATTTGTAAAAACATATATTGTTGTAACAAAATAAGTGATATAGTTTTACATGTCAACCATGTCAACAGTATGACGTTAATATGCCACCAAGTCAAAATATCACAAGTATCACGATATGGACTTTTCATATGATTTTAAAAATTATACCAGTATTATTGTCAACGAGACCCCTAGTGGCCAGCCAACAGATCCCAGTCTTTCACAGTTGGCTACTACAGGACGTAGTCGCACTATAAGTTAGAGACAAGCTGTGAGTAGGGCTGAAATGGTGTCATCATAAACTGCTGTAAAATTCCATACAGTTGGTGTTACCATTTAAAATTTAAATAATCATTAAAACTGTGTTCAATGACCACACCAGGATTTATCATGACCAAAACTCATGATAAATCCTGTCCTTAGCAAAAGCCTGCCAGCACAGAGGTGCACTGGCACAGCGAGCAACATGGGTTTGTTTTGTTCTTCCTTTGTTTACAGAAAGGGTGTGAAGCACGCAAACCCAGTGATGCTACTGGTCCCTTGTCCTCATCCACAGTGACACAGACACTTGAGCAAGCATTTCAAAGACAGTCTATCTTTAATGTTAATGCATATTTGATATGGTTTTCATATGTTTACATATGGTATTGGCTATGTTATTTTTTCAATGTTTATGCAAATAAAAAAGCACAAATGTTGATTTTGATTTGTGGTTTTTAACATGAAACTTGGTGAAATGATTTCAGTGTGTGTATCGGTACTTTTTCAGCACATTTGAACAATACCGTGATAGTACTGATAGCAGTGGTAATTTTGTGATTATAATAACGTTTCATCTCTAATAAGGAGTCATCTCCCCGTTTCCCTAGCTGATCTAGGTATATAAACTGGCAATCTCTGGCTCCACAGCTTTCAAACGTTTAAGCTACTGGTGTTTGGCACTGAACCCCACCCAGATTTTCCCAGCCACTCAAGGAATTTAAATGCACTTCTTTAACCTCAGGGCTACAAAGTCATAAATGCCCATTTCTACTGCGTTGGACTGAGAAGTGTGGGAAAGGCTGTGTGATGTGGGGGTGGAGGGTGAATACGTTTAGGTTGACCCTGCCATAGAGCAGTGGAGAGGGCAAGGCAGGGGGGGAGAGAGGGAGGACTGGACAGCTGTTAGCCACACAGCCATGATGGATGGCCAGGCGCTCTGTCAGCTCCCTGTGTGGAGTTCATATTTGTGCTGGATCGTAATTTCTGGCCTCTGGCCGTCATTAGGGTGATATGTTTATGGGCACAGTGAGATGGTGGCTGTTTTTCTGTAAACACAAATGTTTGGGCATATTAGAAGCAGCTCTGTTATAGAAAAAAATATGTGTGTTGGATGAAGCAGATACACACACACCATTCATCACCTCAGCCCTGTTACCTGGCTATATTTGTCTTCTGTGTGTGTGTGTGTGTGTGCGCCCATGTGTTTGTTTGTGTGTCTCTGTTTTGTCCCTGAGCTTTATTAGTGAACCCCTGACCTTCTCCCCGGTTTGAGAGTGGATCAATACAAACCATTTCCACACAGGGAGAGAGGGAGAAAGAGGGAGAGAAGAGAGAGGTATAGAGGTGAGCGTAAGAAAGGATATTTCAGGAGGTAAATGAGAGAGACGGCAGCTAGAACCAGAGAGAGGGAAGAGAGGGAAAGAAAGAGGTGCTGGACGTGGGCGGGCGTAAAAATGAGAGGACATGAGGGAGTCGGGGAGAGAGGAAGAGTTAGACGCCAAAGCAATGTACAGGAGAGAGTAGGGGAATTTGAAGGATGGTGTTGGAGAGATGAGAGAGACAGAGTGAGTGTGAAAATAACAAGAGCGAGCCAAGGAAGAGGCTTGAAGGGAAAAAGGAAGGGATTGAGAACGAAAAGCACAAAAGGGAGAAGAGGGCAGCAGTGTTGTTGACTCCGTCCAGAATGCAGGAAAGTTTCTGAAACCCAGTCTTTAGCACAGACAGCACACAGTGCTATTTTCAACTGATCTAGCCCAGATTTGTGTTTAGGCGTCTTGAACCTGTCTGCACTGGTCGCTGAGGAAATGACTGTACTGTAGGCGTGCACATGTACGTGAACCTGATGCTGCATTTTGAACAGCGGGAAACCAAAACAGCAAGCTGCAGGCCAGATGAAGACTGTGGATATGTCTTTTACTGTCAGCACCATGAAAATGTCCAGTGATGTCAGTTATGAAGAGTTTGATGTGGAGCCATGTTTTGTGCTGGCTAACCAGGTTGTGACGTCAATGTTACGGTGTTTTTTGAGTGATGACAGAATTTTGATTCCACTGGATTTTTAATGTCAAAACATCTTTGGACATGTTTAAAATCTGATTTCCATACATTTTTCTGTGATTTTCTTTTTTTTAGACATGACAAAAGCAGCCAGATTTCAATTTGTGTTGCTAAAATGTACATATCTACACATAGCAAGCAAGGCAGGGAGGAACAGGAGAATGATACAAAAATGGTGATTTTAATGAGAGAGGAATAAACAGAAAAAATGGCATGTAGAGCCAAGGAGAGAGCAGCAAGCTTTTTACAGCCAGGGTGTGCTCGAAGGAGAGGCAGTGATTCACTGACAGAGAGAAGAGGAGGACGAGAGGAAGAGTGATAGCCCCAGAATTCTTTTCGCCACCACTGCCAAGAACAGCGAGAGAAAAGGGCGGATGACAGAAAGAGGGGAAAGAGATAGAGGGAGGAGAGGAGAGGTTGATTGAACGCTGGCTGCTGCACAAATAATATCGGTGTCCGTCACCTGGCCACCACACTGTCCTCTTCAGCAGCACGGCTCTCTGTCATGTCAGCTCTGCGTGTGTATGTGTGTGTGTTGGGGCTCATCTGACAGGGCGTGTATATCTTGGACCAGGTGCTATAATAAGGAGGACTCAGGAACACAACAAAGCTCTTTTGGTGTTTATGAAATATCACTGGATTTATAGGGGCGTCCTCCAGTTCGAGAAAGTCAGGGAATCTTTTGGCTCAGGGGTCACTTTGCAGAATATATTTTCTTACTCACCACAGTCATCACATTAAATGGTGATTTCCAGCAGCTTTTCTCCACAGCAAGCCAAACATTAAACTAGCCAGCTGTAACCTTTTAGGTTATTAGAAAACACTCATTTAGTTATAGAAAGTCATGGAAAAGTCATTGGATTTAACACTAGGGCAGCACAGGGAGCAGTGGTCATATTAGCTTTAGCACACCACTCAACAGTCCGTAATAGAGATGTCCTGCGACGGTCTCCAGTGCTTGTTTTGGGGTTGATCGAGGCACTTATCAATGATAATTGAGCAGTTTTTGGTATGCCTTTTGCATTCTGTTGTTGGTCAAGACTGCATTTAAAAATTGCTTATGCTGAGTATGAAGACAGGCTGTCCAAATACCTTTCAAACTGTCCTGCACATTGTATTTTCTTAAAGGAATACTTATGTTTCTCACGCCAGTTACCTAGGGGTAGGAATCGCCAGAAGACTCACGATACAATATTAACATGATGCTTAGGTCACAATGTGATATTATTGTGATATTGCGATATGCTGAGTATTGCGACACAACATATTGTGATTTATTATCTTTTTTTTCCCCAACTGCAATTTATTTCCCCGAAGGAAAACTTAGTCAACATCAATTTTACCGCATAATAAAAGGTTTCAGTCTGTGCTCCTGACTTCAATAATTTTTACTGCAGCAAAATGTGATGCAAAGCAGACAGACTGACCAACAGAAATGCTACATACACCTTACAAACTGAACTGTTGGCAGATTTAACGCCGTCTGTGAGGCCAGATTAAGCGTGTGAGTGAAACACTTCACATGCAGGTATCCCACTAACTGAATGGCAACACCCATTTTAGAAGTGTTGTGTGTTACAACCACAATCCCCCATTCTTTTGCTGCATTTTTCAGGAGGTTTGTGATGTTTGACTCCAGTGTGACTTTTGTGCACTGCTCTAGTTTGGAGAACGTAAGACTGCAGTCGCCAGTTCTCTGTGAGATATTACCGGCATATTGTCATATGACACGGCTTGCAAATTGCATGTGTTATATCCAAGTCCTTCTTTCCTTCCGTTTTCAAAAAGATCCAAAATAAGTCCAGACCTGAGACCTCCGTTGACCTCACCAGGAAAAACAAACATCAGCACCATGTTGTGGACAGAAAAAGCAATTCATTTTATTATTCTAGTACCAAAAGTTTCATTAAAATGTGTATTTGCAAAATATAATTATGTATATAATAAAAGATCGATGCTTGCCGTCCGTGTATGGATACAATATCACCACACTAAATATCGCGGTACTATGCTGTATCGATTTTTTTCCCCACCCCTAAAGTTATTTTGAACTCATGATTAAAACTTTGTTTTCCTGGCATACCTCCACAGTGGATGAGCAATCAAAAAAAAAAGCAAACATACTTGATGAATTGAAGCAAACAGGGACTGTGTTAACAGCAAAACTACATCAAAACATCTGCTTACAGACTCTCACACAACTTGTGCAGCATAATCCAAGTCTCACTTATCCAGCTGCATGCTCAGTACTTATCAAGCACATGGATTTTCACCAAACCTTCAAAACATGGATGAGTAGCACACCTGGACAACTCAACACAACACAAAAGCAGAGTTCAATTGCATGTACTTGCCCATGTGCCCTACTGGTAGGCGGATAGTGTTTTAAATACTCAGGTTTTGGCAAAAATCCATGTGTTTGGGAAGTAATGAGCACATGACTGGATAAATGAGACTGGGCTTATACTGCATGTGTTGTGTTAGAGTTTGGAAACAGATGTTTTGATATAGTTTTTTTGTTGTTCAGTTCATCACGGCTGCTTGTTTTTGCATTCTTTGTCCACTGTTGAGGCATGTGAAAAAAAAGGTTTCCTTCACGAACTCTATGAGTGATGCACAAATAGTCATTTTGTGGATGACGCATTCCTTTAATATGGGGCTGTGAAGTGAAACACGGTATCTTTGACCTTACTAATTGTATACGAGCTTTCTTTATCTGATCATCCAGAAAAATAGAAATAAGGAAAACTGGGTTTGGACATTCCTTTTTCTCGCTGGAAGACTGGTACTTGTCTCTACACGAGGCTCATATCTCACTCAAAGACCATTCAAAATGTCAAGCTGCTTTCTCTCGATCACCAGATGGATGGTGAGGTTTTGAACTTTGTCCCAAGCCAATGAATCAATCAATCAGAGATCAATCATAGCAAAAAAAGAGTCAATTGAAGTGTTCATTTCTTTCATGCTGCATAGACCAGCTGTTGACCATTAATGTCAAAGGTGAGATTTGATGCTAAACCTGAAATCGATTTTGAAGTGATCACTTATTTTGATTTTTGGTAGCTTGTTAATGATAGTGCTCATTGCTGTGGTATTTCCGTGGTACATTCACAAGACATTACTTGTGAGAAGTGGGTGTTGCTTTGGTGTGTCTTTACTTGGATTATGTAATGTAGGAATGTTAACCCAGGACATTTGCTCTGGAAGAGTGTAATGCTCAGTCAGTTTTCCCTGGATAAACAAAATCTGATGATTTATGGTTTTATTTCGATCTTTCATCTTTTTTGGATTTTTCATAGGTGGAGTCTTTACTGTGGTCGAGCATAAAGACCGTTGCTGCATATACTTAACTATTAAGTTCCGATTATTTCCAACACTATTGCTGCTGTTGGGGCTTAAGGTTATCAGTGTGCTCTGTGAGTGTGTGTGTTTTGTCTAGTCAGGATAGCTGCTGAGAGGAGCGTGGTTATCAGAGTGAGTAACGTCCTGTGGCGAGCTGCACCCTGGAGACTGATTACAGCGGTATAGCAGATGCAAATGTTATAACCCTTCCTTTTACCTATGGCTGATAAGAACACACACTGCCAGAGAACATTACACTGACTCACTGAAGTGGATGCAGTAGCGCACACAGTGTGAGTTGTCTTTATTTCAACGATCCTACATTCACTCTTAGATTTCTGGTTTTGTTTAAGTTTTCTGAACTGCCAGTGTTTACTTGTGGAAACTTGTTAGACAGAAATCGATATCAGGTTTTCTGTCTGCTGTTAGACGTTCCAACAAATATTCTGCACGTCATGAGCCCGCACTAAGCAAACCAAGCAGATTTTCATTATGTTGTTACAGAAAAGACAAAGTGGAATTGGCCAGCTCCTAACCTTATTAAATCCATCATTATAAATATCATCTAATGAACGTAACTCACTTGTGGTCTTTGTAAAACACAGGCATGTTTCTGCAGACCTAATCTAAAAGGATGTGCCGGCAAATGCGTTTAAGTAATTAGACCTGATTAATTGAGCAAGAGTTGACGAGCAGAGTTAATTGACAGTCTAAATGAGCTGAGCTAGGAGACACCGATCAGGCGGGTTGTCTTAAGTGGGTTATTGGAACTAATGGGTCAAATTTCCGTTAATATTTTTGGGATTTGATTGTCTGAATTCGTTCATTTGTATGCAGGATAGACTTTTGATTGCGTCATAGTCGTGTGTGCGTGAGCTTATGTGTGAGCCAACAATGTCACACCCACTCTGTGCTCAAGTGTGGCTCTCATCCCATTATTAAAGGACAATAGAAAACCTTTTGGAAAAGACCCCATGCAGACTGTGTGTGAGCTGCTTAATTCTCACTCTCTCTATTTTCTGACCTTTCTCTCTCTCTCGGAGGAGTGTTTAGCTCAACAAATCCCCATCTCTAGCACCCCTCTAATGATACTAATTGTCAGTGTAATTATGTATTGATCTGTACTGTGTGTGGGTGGTGTGTTGCATACATCATTATCAGGAGTAATCAGAGAATGTGGGGCAGGGGTTGTGCCTGTATCGTGCATGCTAATAGTCTCTCTGTGTTTGTTTGTTTTAAGTTTCTGTTAAATGCACACATCTGCTTCCAGCTTTTGGTTTCCATGTTGATGAGCTGAATGTACAGAGTCAGCATAGGTTTAGTTTTCATAACTATATACTTGCCATACATGTGGTTTTTCTGTGTTTGTGTGCTAGAAGCAAGATACCTGCTGTTTTCCAAAAACACACCAGATTCTATGTTTGGATGCACTTCATCTGGGTGCTTCCTAGTATGACTAGTAGAGCAGTTTTTTTTTACCTTGATGTCATGTCCCAGTGCATCTGAGATATTGTGTTTCCCTGCTGTTAGAAGACACTGCTCTGACCACAGTGCACAATAAGCAAAGCTCACTCTCAGTTAATACACCACAGGTATTTAAGAAAATAGAGTTTAAAAATGCAAATGAGTTGCTGTGTCAGAGTCTTCAAAGCTAATAAAGACTTTGTTGTTGTCTTTCAGGGTTACAGCATTAAACCGGTTTCAAGGTGTATCGTGATGTAAAAGTTGATGGTTATTATAATGTGTACATATGCTTATCTACGATATTGAAAAAAATGCAACTGGACGTTGAATCACCCCTTTTTTAGTTATAGTAATGAATCATTTTTTCAACTAACAATAACCCATCTGTTTTCATTCCTTTAAGTGTCTGTCTGACTGATAATATAAATTCTGTAGTACCGTGATACCATGGAACCACAATATTTTCTTAGAGTTATCGGACCCCATCCCGTTGCAGCCCCACTGCTTTCAAAATCAGATTTGTTTTGCTCAGTTTTGTCTAACCAATTTTTTTAAAAGCAAATTGTCTGCTGTTTTTTAATATGCAAAGTAAATTAATTCCTGTATTTATTTGAAAATGAATATAAAACTGATTAATCCAAACAGTTCTATTTATCTAAAATGTCATTTTCTTTTACATTTGCTTTTTGGCTTTATATGCAAATATGAAATAACATGAAAGAATAGTTGGATTTCACTTGCTCACGTTGAATTAATTATTTGAACTTACATTTGGGTCACATTAAAGTTCTATGTGATTTTAAGAGCTTACATATGATTCATAGATGTCTGCACATTGCTCTTAATATAGAGGCGGCTGAGCTGGCAGCTAGCAGCAATGATGCTGACAGTGCTAACGGTGTTAACCTGGGGTAACCAGAAAGTGGGTGCTACGCTTACGCGATGATGCCACCCTGAAAGCAGCAATAACTGCCCTATCAGGGCAGTGCAGAGCCGCGACTATTAGCTAGCCAGTGGGATAGCTAGTGGCCACACTCAGGGACTCATATGCACTAACATGCAGACTTCTACCACAACAACTTATAGAGAAGCTAAGTTATAACACATACAATAAGGGTTTAAATTCATTCTCTGCTCAGGATGTAATTATTCCACTGTATCTTTACGTAGCAAATAGTTGTTTGCTGCTATATGAATGCTGAGAATATCATATTGAGCTCCTGTATTCATATTTCTTTGAACTGCTGCTTGGTATTTCTTGTATGCAGTTACAGGTACTCTTTGAATTTCTTAAGATATCTTTTGCTTTGTGAAACCTTTCAATCTGCTGAAAGTCTTCCACTGCTGGTCACTCAGCATCTCCATCAGAACAGTCGGAGGTTAAGTACTTTGCTTAAGGGCACCTGTGGTGGTTGATGATGGAGGAAAGAAGCGTGTTACTCATTCACTTTCCCCACCCACATTTCCCAGCTGGTGTGGGGATTTAAACTGATGATCTTTTGATCACGAGCCCTCTTCTTGTCAGCCTGTTGGCTTATATTGGCATCGGTTTATTTCCAACAGACTGTATGCTTCTCAGCGTGCATTTACGGGTGTATTTTCCTCCTGTACATACTGCATACAGTATATATTTTTCCTCCTCTGTCTCTCACATTCAGTTGGATTGCGGTCTAAACATGTGGTGACAGCTTTTGGAAGCAGCTCTCTGAATAGGTGCCAACTCCTTGAGGTTTCACTGTCTGCCTGGAGTGCACTCAACATAGAAATTACTACCCTGCAACCCATGAATATGGAATTGGTGCAGTCATCTCTCTTTCTAAATTATTGATCAGTTAGGATCCAGTAACATATTCTAGAAAACAGCTACAGCATTTTGGAAGGAAACAATTCATAGCTTGTAAATTGTTTGGACAAAAATACATTTCTTCTCCAGACAGATTTTTTTTCCCCCATACACCCCTGTAGTCTTGAGTTTTAAATCATCAGCCCTTGTAAATGCTCAAGATGTTGTTAATGCATCAAGCAGTTTGTCTAACACCTTTGAGACACAACCAATCAGATACACTCTGTCGCCATGGAGCCGGTGGCGTCACAGCCGACGTCTGCGATGAGCCCTATGAGACTTTTACGTCTTGTTATCCTAAACACAGGGGTTATTTTAGTGCTGTGTGAGTGTATCTGTGAGAAGATTTGTGCCTGTCGTCACATGCATGTACTAAATGTTCATAGCATGTCATGTACCATGTTCTCATTATGGTGGCGTTATGAACATAGAGCAGCAATTTTTGTTTCTAAAAGGACAGTTCATCCCAGAGTCAAAAGTTACATTGTTCCTCTTACCTGTAGATCTATTCATCAGTCTAGATTGTTTTGGTGTGAGTTGCCGATAGGGGTGTACTGAAAGTTTGAATCTTTGAAGCCTTTTTGAAGCCTTTTTTTGTCTTTACTGTCTGTCTATTTATTCTGTTTAAAGACAGTATTTTTGCACAGGTGCAGGTAAAGATTAGGGGCCACTAATTTTATAACTATTGTACTATTTAAGAATTAGAGTCCAGTGCTGGCTGTGTAGGATTGTTCCTGACTCATTTGATCCAAACATTTGCAGTAACTCCAGAGTGATAAGTCGAAAAGTCAAAATTTATTGATAAAAGATAGATGTAATCATTTCCAAAATTCAAAACATGTTTTAATCTAATCAAATATTCTGCTCCAATCCATGTTTATTGGTATTTAGCCTTTCCAAAATAACATTTTTACTGCAGTCAAGAAACAGTTTGCCCTCCCTCTCGTTGCACACAAAGGGAGGCATGAGCTGTATTAATGGGGTGGTCCAGCAGCAACTTAACAGCACCATAAATTACATTTATTTATTTAAGTTGATTTGATTAAAAAAGACGAACTCATCTAATCCAATGAATCACTTTACCTAAATGATGATGACATCATAAAATATAATGACACACATTGAAAGTCTTGTTTTAAAAACTTGATAGAAACTTTGATATGTGAAAAAAAAAATGACATACAGTAAACAGCTAGTTGCTGAGTGTTTGAGATATTGGCTGTAGAGATGTCTAGCTTTCCTTGAATGTAATGGAACCAGATGGCACTCAGCTTGTGCCATCTAGTCAAAGCACCAAAAAAAAAAAACCTCTACCATAATGTCTCTTTCAGAAACTATGACCCAGCTTCTCAAGATAATCCACAGACCTTGTTGTGAGCAATTTCATGTAGGAACTATTTTCTCTCTACCACTACCACAACTACACCTGCAAAGAGTATCACCGTGCAGGTGGAAGCATGCATCTACTGTTGCTACTACAGCTCACCTAACACCACTGAGCTACATGACCTTACAGCTCAGCTTAGGAGGATGCCATCAATGTTTACATCTCACGCTGTCATGACCACAACCGAAATAGTTCCTACATGAAACTGCTCACAACAAAACTAAAAGAGAAAGACACACAGCTTCACTGTGAGTTTGGTGACTGAACAGTCAGGAGGTGAGTCATGAATTACCATCATGAGATGAATAATTTCTTAAACTGAAACATGATTTGCTTTTGGATTGTGTGTGCTGACTAAACACAACAAAATCCCTGAAATAGTTTTCACATGAGCAGGTTTAAGGAGTATGAAAGAATTGGATATCACAGTAACCACAGGAGGAACTTCTTCCAGTATGCATCAGCTCGTACGGGAATCATCTGTTTAAGCAGTCTAGTTGAAGGTGACAGTCTGGTAATTGGAGGCAACCTGCAAATGTAATTTTTGGCTTACATTCATGTCAGTAGTAGTAAATGATTTTGTAGTGTTTATTTAAATATCCTCATTTTGTATCACCATTCATGATATTATAAAAACCCAGCAGCATCATTACAGTGACATTTATATAAATAATACTTGTAAGTATATGAGATGTGTTTGTGGTTTGTTTAGTCTGCGATTGGTTCCAGTTTTCAGCAGTTAGGAGTCACAGTTGTGGTGCCCTGGTGTCAGCGCTGTACATCGAAGAGATGTCAGAGTAAGCAAACGTCATGAGGCCTTAATTCATTCTGACCTAGTATGAGGTCAGTATGCTGGCTGTGTGTGTGTATGTGTGTGTGTGTGTGTGTGTGTGTGGCTTCCACTGATTGTTTCTTTGCCTTTTTCTTCTGGCTTAATATTAGTATATGAGAAAGTAACCTACAGTATACTCAGTGGTGTATGGACAGTGGTGTCCAGTGACCACACAGACATACACTTGGGCTGGGCGATATGGCTAAAAATGTTATCCAATAGAAATGTTCATATCAGTTGATATCAATCACTATCACGCTCAAACTCAAGTCATTATTTTTTCAGATTTAAAGGCAGATTTTGGCTTGACAGTCGGAAAAAACAGACGGTTATTGTGGTTTAAACGATGATGAACAATATTTGCCAAACAGCAGAACATGTCAAACTCAAATTTTGCCGTTTCTTAATCAAAACAGTAATAAAAGATGGACTTTGATGATGTCACGAAATAATGTAGGGTCATTCATTGCCAATGAAAATCTATCATGACATGACTTAGGCAGCAATCATGTTTACGGAGGAGTAACTGTATGAAAGTTTTTTTTGACGTTACCTTAAGTCACATTATGTCGTTTTATTCTATTGAAATACCCAGTTAGTCACGTTGTCTTGCTAACCTGCTGTTAACATTGGCTGAGTCGACTACCCATAGCAACTAACACTATGTGCTGCATTCAGTCATGGGGTAGCCCACCACTGTTATCTGTGGTCAAAACAATCATACTTAAAATAACCTGAGAAGGGTGTTGAATGTTGTTGTGATGTTATAACATTACCGTATGCATTAGTGACTGGTCTCGTCGTCTTCTTCCTCTTCTCCTGGTTAATGGCAGGTTGGCAACTGGCATTTAACGTGCATTACTGACCGCTTCTATAGGTGAAGGGGTGGTTTGATTATATCAAGTATTTATCATATCTCTATCTAGGAAAATTGCACCGCGATAATTATAGTTATCGTTTATTTGTCCAGCTCTAAAACACACTGCCTACAGACTTTGCATTATGAATGTGTAGCTATGGAAACCATCAGATGCTAGGTTTCTGTTCTGCTTTTAAAGCAGTATGAGGGCGCATCCACCCATGTTTTTTACACACACACACACACACACACACACACACACACACGCACGCAGCAGCGCTTCATGTGTTTATTCTTCTTGAAGAAACTCCAGAAATGTCTCCATGAGTTCAAGGCCCCCGCTGATATTTCTGGGTAATTTATGAGCTGCCCTCTCTCAGAATCCCTCACTCCGCTTGGAGCCAGCCACATGCACACACAGACACGTACACACACGTCAGGTAAAAGGCACCTGCATCCACCAAAGTGTGTGTATGTGTGTGTGTATGTGCTCACACTGTGGAAGCCTTTATCATCTGATATGAAAACAAGGTGGAATGCAGCAGAGGAACAGCTCCCGTGGCTGATGCCAGATCATTTTCGTTTCCTGCTGTCCACTTCTCTTTTACTTCTCTGCTGTACACACATATACACACACAGACACACACAAGTCATGTTTGGAACCAGGGTTGGGTCAATGGACGATACTATCCTCCATGTTTCACTGTGGACATCATCATATTCCAGTTTCGCCCAACCCTGTTTGAGACTGTAGAAAATGGGGATTTTGGAAATGTGTTTTTTTGTTGGCCTGATGATGAGACAGCCGATTGACTAGTAAGGCGAAAGGCGTCTTTTTTGCTTTTTCTCTGACACACACACACACATATGTGCATGCACAAACACACGCAACCGCACACAGATGAATTGCAGGCTTGTCTTGAAACCATGCTGTCAGCATTAATACCAGCAGCCACTTCTGTCCCTCTCTCTCATGTCCTCTCCAGCTCTCCATGATACAAAAACATATTTTTTGTGTATGTCTTCTGCACAAACAGGTTATTATGGAGAAACATGGCACCTGTTAATGCAACGTGCTGCTCAGTTAATTCACGTTGCCAAATGAACCAGTGTTTTTGTGTTTGCCATGCATGTTTTTCTTCCACCTAATAGCCGTAATTCACAGCAGTGTATTGAAACAACAACACCATGTTCCTGTGCATAAGCCCATATTGTACTCTGCTGTTTCCATATGTGTTTCTGAATGGAGCTTACTATTGACAAATTCCACTTGAGGTTGGCGAAATGTGTGCCCAGACATATTTTCTTGACGCAATGCGTTAAAGAAATAGCAATCATAGGGGAATGATTATTCAACCATTTCCTTCAGCGCCAGCCAACCAGCACACTGTAGTCAGTCAGTGTTATTGTGAGTTGTGTGTACCCGCGTGTTTGGTGCCATATGAATGAGTATATTTCATCGTTCTGGAGTGTGAATTGGTTCAAGCAGCTCCGCCCAGGGGAAACCACCACAGTACAGTCATGGCTGTTAGCCAGTAGCACATGTGACCTCTAGCTGTTTCTAGGGACCACTCTGGGTTTATATATATGTATATGTGTGTGTATCTTTGTGTGCAGTCCTCATATATTGTATCAGGACTATCTAGGTTACATATTTCTCTGTGACCTTGAATATCAGCTGACAGCTCACATGTACTGTATTTACACACCGTAAGTATAATGCTTCACTCTGAGCCAGCTTACTGAGCCTTTCAAAACTGCCATTAAAGATCACAGTTTATCAAGATTTATACACTCTCAGTCCGAGTATGCAGCAGAATTGAAACAATTTGTAGATTAATCAAATGGTTGATCAACAGAATATTAATAGGCAACAGTATTTTAAAGAAAAAAAAATGACTGGTTACGTCTTCTCACAAGTTAATATATTTTCATTGTCTTCATCTTTATGATAATAAACTGGAAAGATTTGGGTTTTTGATTTCTGGTCAGATAAGAAAAGACATTTTAAGATGTCACCATGGGCTTTAGGAACTTGTGATGGGAATTGTTGCTATTTTCTTCCAAAGCAATTGATTGGTAGATTGGAAATAATCATTAGCAGGTGTGCGCCATGTGGCCAGAATCTCTTATCACGACATTAGGGCTTCATGATAATGACCAAAATGATAATCACGATTATTTTGATCAATATTGAGATCACGATTATTTCTCACAATTATTCATTGTTTTTAGAGACTAAATATTTTTATTGCATTTTGACATTCTAATAAACAAGGCACTGCTTCTGCTTTCATGTTGTGCTGTGTTCCTGCTAATGTACTAATTCTTGTATCAAAGCAAGTCTTAAAAAAAGGTTCTATTAATATAATATTATAATTAATATAATATTATAATTAAGTGCATCTACTATGTAAAGCTGTTTGCCCTAGTTTTTCTCCGAGACAAGCTGCAGCGCTGCTATCATGGATGTCTTAGTTGAGGCCATAGTTGAGACAAGGATGGGGCATAATGGTAACGGTACGGTGACATTAGCAACATATTTTCTGGGCCTTCATGCTTTCACCAAACTGCAGACTGTAGTGTTTTTCAAGTAGTTTAACGACTTAGTTGTGTTGTTTTGTGATGCAGACAAAAGTCTCATGCACTCTATGCATGCGATATTTTTTCTTTCCTTAACCCTAAATACTTCCAAACAACAGTTGATTTAGTTTTCCACGTCTGCAGTTGTAACTTTCAGTTAATTGTCAGTTGACAGTTCTTAAAAAGTGGAAGCTAGCTGTTATGGAAGCATTTGATTTTATTATACAAAGGAGTTTTCTCTGAGCGCAGCACGTATTTTAAACATCAATATCGCAGTCGATTATGTTCATTTAATTGTGGTAAGCCAAAATATAAATAAAAGATAAATATTCAATTAATTGTGCAGCATTACACAAAATGTGCAATTTTATATCATCATCATGATACAGTATTTGTGCTGTAAATTCAATCAAGAAATTGTTCAAAATAACCACATCATACTTAATCACATTTGATTATTTTCTTCTACTTGGAACTTACATACCAACAAAAACCAACAAACTCACATGAGACAACACTTGAGTTAAAAGCAAAGGACTCGAAACTGTAAATGTAAATGTCTGTTAAAATGGAAGCTTTAAGGTTCAGAGAACACTGATTTCAAGTGTTACAGGTTTCTGTATTTACAACTTCGTCCTCCTTCTCAATGTCTGCCTGGACAAAGATCACACAAAAAAACACCTGATTTGCTACCCCTGCCCCACATAGCACCGGCAGTAGAAACCGCATTGCCAAATGTCTACCAAGGGAAACATTTTTACTCTTGCATGGTATATACCGTCATATCACCCAACCCTAATCCTTAGTTGCAACCTTCATATGCAATGTACACGTACGTGAAATCTATAATGTTTTATAAGATAAAATCCTTTTGACACACTCATTCTTGCTTTTATTTAGGAGGGGGTCTTAAGAAGAAAAGACCAAGCCCCAGTGAACCGTAAATCCACAAATTCATCCAGCACCACATGCACGCAGTGAAAACCAAAACAAGAAACCTCCTCATTCTGTGTTTGTAAGACTCTGCTGCCAAAGTCAGTGGAAGGTTGTTGGCTTAACTCGTTCATCCCCAGCGGAGTCCTGCATGTTTGAAAACACTGCAGAACGCTAAATATGGTCTCCAGCCAATAACCCTGCAGAGACCACAGAGGGGAATATTCTTTCCATTCTGAATATTAGCTCCAGTTCACGTGGGGATCTTTTAGTGCCTTAAATCGCAGAACCCACATCAGAATGTAGCCTCCATTAAAATGCTTTCCAACCTCAAGGGAAACGCCTTTTATTCCATGCTGAGCCATGCTGTTTAAACCTTCCAGACCTGCAGGAATGCTGTAGCACCTTTAACCTTCAGTGCCTCAGAGAGACCTATATAGGCTACTGTGTGTGTGTGGTGGTGTGTGTTAACCCTTATAGACTCTGGGGGCTACTGTATACAGTATTTTCGACAGTGAGTCTCTTCCATAGAGATGGATTAACCCTTTTAACTTGTTTTCCTAACGCTCTGATGGCATTCGATTGCTTGTGTGTGCATGTGCGTAGTAGTGTGTGTGTGTGTGTGTGTGTGTGTGTGTGTGTGTATGTGTGTGTGTGTGTGTGTGTGTGTGTGTGGGGCTGTCTCTGGTCCAGATTGATGGATTTCTCTCATGAATATATGGTTTAAAATTGTTGCCCCTAGTTGTATGCCATACGTAGACGATGGGAATTGTTTTCTTGCTTGTAGCCAAATCTGTGTGTACACACATAAAATGAACTGGATGCTTTGGTTGAATGTGTGTCTTGGTGTGTGTGTGTGTGTATGTGTGCACAGGTTTGCACGTCCTCACACATGTGTGTTTGTCGGAGTGTGTTGTCTGTCAGTCGCCTTTGTTCCGAGGAAAGAAATTGCCCCCTAGCCATTAGTTGTTACAAAAGAAAGTTGTTTCAGGTAATGGCTGTGTGTGTTCCTGTCTTTCACTTTCTTAAACACACACACACACACACACACACACACACACACACACACACACACACACACACACACACACACACACATAGAGAGGCTTCAACGAAAATGTCTTCTTTTCTTTTATTCTTTGCTTTTATCACGTGACATCACTGAAGGAAGAAAAGGAGAACAACAGAGAGCAAGCTCTTTGTTGACTCCAGTTGATAGTACTCCCACCCTACACACACACTCACACCTCTCCACTCTTCGGAGAACATAATGCAGGTCGAAAGAGGTGTGTGAGGGACGGAAGAAAGAATAGTGACTGAGTGGGAGATGGAGAGGGAGGGAGACTTGCCAAAGAGGGATGGATGAAGAGGGAGAAGCAGAGCGATTAGGCGAGAAGGGACGGATGGACGGAGGTAGAAAAGGACAGGGAGGGGATATTGATGTTTGCTCAGTTACTGTAGCCGCTGGAAGGAGACGGAGAAAAAGACTGAGAAAGTAGAAAAAAGGCAGAATAACGGGTTATTGACATGTGCTGAGCTGAAGGCAATTTAGGCAGATCGGGGGGGAGAGAGAGCGAGGGAGGGGGGGTGTTATCTTTTCTCCTGTTTGGATCAATCAGATGATGTAGTGATAAGACTGTGGATTACACCGCCATTTACACACTCCCCAAGTGTGTGTGCGCTAACTCACACATGCGTACGTTGGCTCTGGTTGACACACACTGACGCCCATTCAGTTCCTCACTTTAGCAGTCAGTCAGCAACCTCTCGTCTGACACACACACATGCCTACACTCTCATACTCACACATTTGGTCTCCGTAAAAACAGTGAATTATCCAAAACGGTCTTTTTTTCTGATTAACACACAAAGATTTTTATTATCAAACCTTGGGCTAATAGCTGCTTCTTTCATCATCTATTATCGTGATGATTACTTTCAATTAGTTGATAAATTGTCAAAAATGTTCATCACAATTTCCCAGAGCCAAAGATGATGTCTTTAAATCGCTCATTTTGTGAAAAACCCAAAGATGATGAATTTACAGTCTTATTAAATGGAGAAAAATGGGAAATTCTCCTATTTTAGAGGCTGGAAAAAGTTAATATTTGTCATGGTTATTACCTAAACAATCAGTTATCAAAATTCATTGTCAATTTCTGTCTGTCCTAAAGCACAAAATGTGTTAGTTTAACAAACCATTCATTGTCTGTGGCACTTAAACCCTACTTCATAGGCCACTGATTGTGCTCTCTGTGTGTTTGTGGTGACTGGTTAAGGCATCATATGGGTCAGCGGGTTGCCCGGGGCGATGGGCCCCTCGTGACACGGGAATGCTCCAGTTATTGTCACATGGTCACCAGCATTACCACCATGTCACCGCCGTGACTGAACACTTCACAATATGTTGAAGGTTTTGCACGGTGGGATTCTGTTGGGGAGAAAGAAGGGTGTGTTTGTGAATGGCTCGTGTTTGAATAGGCTCCTAAACTTGTTGAATAATCAAGTAAAAGCGGTAAAGTTAGATGACACACCGATAGGTCTGTCTGTACCCCCACTGCGATAGGGAAACAAGGAACAAGTGGACTCTAAGACGCAGGCTCTGTTGCTTTAAAGATGTTTTTTGAGTGGCGTCCTTGGAAATCACCAGGCTAAGGCGCTTGATGTTTTGGGCCTGAGCCGGACGTTTGTTAGGTTTAATTCTCTGCTCTCTCCTAGTCCTTCTTCTCTCTACACTTTGAGCTGTTTAACAAAAATAAGGCCTCAAAATACAAGTAAAAGGACATTATTTAAAATGTTCTCTGTGATGCTGTGGATGCACTGAATCTGAAAAAAGTGCACAAAATAAAACAAACCATTTTACAACATCTTAACACACAAATGACACATCAAATCCACAGAAAGCATCTTTTACTAGTTACATTTTTGTGTGTTTTTCTTCAGAACACTGAAACTACATCCTCAGTATCAGATCTGAATTTTATTCCTCTGTCAGGCCTCCTGTCTGATTGTTGTCTTGTCTTCCTCCCTCCAGCCACTGCAGATAGACGATAACTTCTGCGGCCAGGACTTCAACCAGCCTCTGGGGGGAACCAGCACCATCGAGGGGACTCCCCTCTTCATCGACAAAGATGATGGCATGACCTCGGTGGCGGCGTATGACTACCGTGGCAACACAGTGGCTTTTGTCGGCACGCGGAATGGCAAACTGAAGAAGGTAGGAATTTTTTTTTCTGTTGTATATATGTGAGTTTGTCCTTAGTTTTGGTTGATTTCTAGTGCTGCCGTTAAAAGGAAATCGCCTATAAGTCAATTCACTGTAGAAAATAACTTGCATTTTGGTGCTTGTCATTTCAAGGACGTTTAGAGAAAGGGATGCAGCCCACTTGGTGATTTTTTTCCTGTTTTTGTTAATAGTGAGCAGCTTTTCAGGCACTGGTGGTTATTGTTCTCTTAATGAACTGTATGCTTGCAGCTTTTAATCGTTGTGCATTTACACGAGGCACTTTGCAGGCACTTTTTTTTCACCAAGATTAAATGCAGTCAACTCCATTTTTCTCGCTAGTGGCCATTTCCAACAGGACATTCAAGTGCCTCTTTAAAACCTGTTCGTTTAACAAGCAATTTAAAGCCAGTCTGTGGCTACTCCTCTCATCGATTGTCATGTTAGTCACGTCACACATAAAATGTTACTGCTGTATCCCAACGCCATGTACCGCCTCGCCTCTAATTTTAAGAGCTTGCCTTCAATCAATCCAACAGCTATGACTGGTGAATGGCTTTTCTGTTCTGGTCAGCTGTGTAGTGTGCATTAATTCAGGTGGGTAGATGGAGGGTAGGGCAGATGGATAGAGCGGTGATGGATGAATGGACTTTTTAACTTTCTGTGTTCTGTTAGAGTCTGACTTCCAGATAAACTCTGTGTGATACAACTTTTCTTTTAAAGAGCAGTTTTGGAGTGAATTTCTTAAAAGGGACCTATATGCTCATTTTCACTTTCATACTTAAATTTTGGGTTTCTACAGGAACATGTTTATATGCTTTAATGGTCAAAAAGCACTTAATTTTCCTCATACTGTCTGTGCTGGATCACCTGTATTCTGAGATGCTCCATTTTAGCGCCTGTCTCTTAAGGCGCCCTGCTCATAAAAACTATGATTGGTCATTATTTCTGGCTCTTAATATAGAGTATAGCTGCACTTTCTACCATGAAGATTCACCAGTAAAAGCCTCAAAACACAACTGGACATGTTCCAAAAGGAATATGATCCAAAATCAAAGAGAAATTGAAAACATCATCAACCAAAACTTCATGTTTCCCTGATGTTAGCATGTAGCTACATATAGCAATGTAGGCTACGTAATGTAAACTGGAAACAGCATGGAGCCTGAGGTTTTTCCTCACAAACAGATGTTCGCTTCATTATTTGAAACTTTGGTCACATGCAATATTAACATCGACCATTGTAACAGCATATATATGACAGAAAAATAAGGAAAAGCAAAGTAGGTATTTTTGCCCTTGTAGTATAATTTGCACATTAGCATTTTGGGGGTTGTGTCAACATCAGATACATATTTTGACCACACTGATGCAGCTGTTGTATGTTTATGTGCAGGACTGAGAGAGCTCTCAGATGAAACCTTATTAACTGTAAATTGATGTAACAGAGTGACAGTCGGCTTGAATTTATTCCTGGTTGACATGGTGATTGTATGTAAGATGTACGCTCTTACAATGTGCCATAATTACAATTCTATCTGTGTAACGTGCTTGTGTGTGCAGCCTGGGTATTCGTTACTATGTGTCACGTCTTTGCCTTTATGAGTGTGTGTGTGTGTGTGTGTGTGTGTATCCAGTCTATGGACGACAGAGCTCTCGGGGTAAATGGTAGCTCATTAGAATTCACCCCGTTTCCCGCCGCACTGCTCAAGACCTGTCATCCATTCAATATTATGAATGTATAATCAGCCTGTGTGTTTGTGTGCTTCTAATGCGTGTTTGTGTATGCACGCAGTGTTTGTGTGTTTGTCACTCACAGTATGCATAATAATGTGTACGCTTGTGATGGCATGGATTTGTGTGTACGTGTGTGTGTGTGTGTGTGTTTGTGTTTATGAGGGAGTGAGAGACAACAAACAATACAGTGTTGACTAAGATTCAGCGCTGTGCATTTGTCAAAGTGACACCCATTCACTTAGCTTGGCAGTAGTCCCTTTTTTTATGTCGCTATCATCACGTCTTTTCTTCTGCACTGCTTTGCGCGTTGGTTGAGGTGTGTTTGTGTGTGTAAGGAACATCACCTGAGAAAGCAATGCCACAGCAGGTTGTTGAGGTATGTTACTTTAATACGTGTTTGTTGTGTGTGTGTGTGTATGTGTGTGTGTGTGTGTGAGTGTGTGTGTGTGTAGCAACAGAGCCAAAGAGCCTGCAGTTCTTTTGGCTGCCTTCTGTTTCAGACAGAAAACCCGAAAACAACAAGAAATCTGGTCTTGGAAAATATTCAATTTGCATAGAGGGAACAATATCTAAAACCTGACATTCGGGCACATGGATTCACAGCACTGCCAAAAAAAAATTGATGGTAAGGGAGAAAGAGAGAAAAAAGGCAAAGTAATAAAGAGACAGATGATTAAGAAAATGAAAAAAGAGCAACTGAATTAGTGGCATGTGATAACAGATTCTTCCTCACTGCTCTGGCAGGCATTCGTTCTGTTCTCCTTCTCTGTGTTTCTATGGGTCTCTATAAGTGATTTTATATGTGTGCTTATCATCTTATCAGTAAAAGAAGAGGTTGAGTCATCAGGATCTGTTTCTCCATGAGTGTGTTTGGAGCTTTTGACAGTTTTGTGGGAGTGCATGCAGACCATGATGCCATGATGGAGCGCGTTCCTGTTCTTTCACTTTCCTCTGGAGAGCACTAGCATTGAATGCTGTTTATATAGCCATGCCTGAGGGTGCGGGGGGGGGGTGAGGGGTAGAAAAAGGGAGAATATAGGTAGGATGGATGACTGTGCTTAAAGGAGGCAGCCTTCTAGTTTTTTCTGTCTTACTTTGAAAGAAGGATTGACAGAATTTAAAGAAGCCAAAGCACTGTGTTGCAGGTACTTCTTTTATTATCACAGCTATATAGATAAAAATAAACAACCAGTTCCAGTGCCAAATGGATCTGTTCTCCGTCAGGGGTTCTGGAAGACGTTTCTGTTTAAAGTAACATTATTTTACCTGAAGCGACTCTTCATCCGTCATTTGGCTGGACTTGAAGTGCTTTGATATCTTGCATTATCTACTCTGAGTTTATTTTTAACCAACTGTAATGCTCAAGGTTGTCCAGAGCAACAAGACGGTGGCACAAACAACGTGTTTAATGCACTAATGAAGTCCCTCTGTGCTCTGTTGGCCGCACACACACTCTCACGCACACACACAGGGGAAGCTTTTACTAATGAGTCCTGGTTTGATGGGACAAAGATGGGAGCGATACAGGGGGAGGAAGGGAGATAGATATGAAGATGGAGCAGATAGAGAGAAGAGCAAGAGAGGGTGGAGGAGAGAAGGAAGTGATGAGGAGAGGTGACGTCCACTGGTGTGATTAACTAATTCCAGCGGTCATCTGGATACCGCTGCGGTCAAGGACACAGCGGCGGACTGGCCGTTCGCTGCACTTAATATTTAGGATTAAAAGCTTCCATTCCCTTTGACTGTTTCATTATTCTGTCTGCTTGGCTCGGCCTGTCAGTGGTCACCCTGTGTCCCTGTTCATCTGTCAGCACGCCAGCTTTACATACTGTATCATGACTCACTCTCTCCTTTTTATGTCTTCCCGTCTAAAGAAACACCGTAACTAAGCTGCCGCAGTCTGTGTAGTAGAGCACTCAGCAGATGGACATTCAAGTGAAACTGTGGTGACTCTCTGGGCCACTTCTGCACTTTAAGGCACTGTTGATCTTCAACAATGAAAGGGCATTTACCATGACCCACACACACTTGCACACACATAGACAATCTCAATAGGTGGTCTGAGGACGCCAGACAAAGGAGAGGATCCCAGTCGATAATCCAATACCTATTGCAAGTGCATGTTTTTGAAACTGCACACACACACACTCACACACATTTACACACAAACACACATTAGGATTCCTCAGCTGCGCCCTCCATCGGGGGGCCGATTCGAGCCATCTGCTGTGCGTATGTGGCCAGTGTGCCAGGTGGTAGGAGCCCTCAGTGCCCGCTGTGCGCCCATTGTGGCTGTGCCAGGCTCAGGTGGGTGCGCTGGGAAGTTGCTGTCCAATTCCCATTCATCTGTTTGGAGCGTCAATGAAGCAAACTCAAGACTTCTAACAGCAGCAGGAAAAATCTGGTCCAACATAAAACTGTAATGACCCGTGTAAGAAAAACAAAACATACTGGAAAAGTTCATGTGAATTAAAGAGAAGTTATGTTAAGTTAAGTTTAAGCTGAGGGCAGTGGAGTGCCTGTCGGTCAGTGTGAACATCTCAACCTAAAGATAACATGATTGACCTCTGCACCAGCCAAAGTGTTTCTATAAACTAATTAGCATTGGTTCTGTTAAGGTGTACTCAAGCAAGAACATAAACCCCTATCAGCTCTGTCATCTTAAAAGATGAGAGGATGACGGCATCAGCCAAGCAGCTACAATCTAAACATCAAGTGCTAGCTTCCACATACAGTTGGCCTCTTTAAGGCCTAGTACACAGGTATACAGGTATATTTTAAAAAAGCATAGCTTTTTCTTTTCTCCATATGCAAACTGTGTTTTATGACTCTGAAAACTGACCTTTTGTAAAGCTCCATCCAGGGCTGTTTTCAGCATTGACATGTAGACATGTTTTTGCCATGTGTCATCAGAGTGTGTGCCGCCATCTCCTTTGTGAGATGTCACAAATGAGCTGACTTGCATTGGCGGTTGCTAACAGGACATTTGACATGTTTACATAAAGACATCATGAAGCACTACGGAGGTCCATCCTACAGGTAGTCTTCTAGTAATAGTTTATATGAGGCCTCTGACTGGCCAACATCTTTACCTTCTTCTCCTCTACTTGGGTTAAGAGTAGGGCTACCCCTTGAAAGTCGGAGATTGGAATTATCAGTCAAAGACCCCTCAGGTGACTGAAATTGCTTCAAGTCAAGCACTTGTTTTTGTTGTTTTGTTTTGCTGGTGAGTGGCTTTGCAGTGTACTTCTAGGGACATTTTGGTCCTCAGATTTTGCTGTGGAGTGAGGGTACTTGACTGTCATACTACCTTTTGGTACAGACAGCTGCAAATGTGATGCAGTGGCACAGAGGAGGAGAAACTTTCCACTGTAAAGCTCCGAGATAACATTATCTTCTCTCTTCAGCTTTGTAGTGGTGAATTTACAGCCCACAGATACTTAATAAGACACATGGTAAAAAATACTGTTGCATGTTGCACAGCTCTGATCCATTGTCAGCGTAGTTAGTTTTTTAAGCCACTGTCACACTGAATGTCCTGCTGAGTCTGCCTGAACTTTTAAGCTTTATATGAAAAAAAGGTTGGTGAATATTTGTATAAAATGGCTGAATCTGATTTGATTGACGTAATTCTGAGTTGGGTATAGCCCTAGTTTAGGGTTAGGGTATTTTTGCCTGCCTGTTGGTTTGGCATGCTCTTGACAGTGCTTCAGTTGTGTTTATGCATTTCTATTCAGACAGAGGTTTTGTTTATTACAGTGTTTGTGTGGATGGAAATGTTTCTAGATAGGAGGAGATAAAACCCAGTCTTCAAAAATATCCATGTCCGTGTGGACGTGGTAGGTAAAAACCAAGACAGTTGGTTTTTATGAACTCTTGACATTAGATTCTTTGAGTTTGCTTGCTAGTTTTATTTAATCAAAAGCTGTTGACAACTATTAGTAAAAATAGGCAAGAGAAATAGACTAATAATAAGAATCTGACAAATAGAGGAAATATATTCTGCTGCTAGTTGACCATTAAATCTTTTTTTGGTGTATGTTTAATGTCACCTCTTCCATGTTTTTGTAGTAAGTACACCGGTCACTTGGCATTCAAGGGGTTAATAACAAGTGACAGTTTGTCGTTTGTATGTGTATATTGCTGTGTGGAGTCACTGATGTATTCCACTGGGACTGCCGGTGTCACCATCAAGAGACCATGTCACAGCCTAATTGACTGATGATTGTTATTCCACTGGTGCATAATGCTGCCCTGTCAAACTGCCTTGCGTGTGTGTGTGTGTGTGTGTGTGTGTGTGTGTGTGTGTGTGTGTGTGTGGGCACGTGTGTTTGTGGTTTGCATTTAAATGTCTGCCTCCCAGCCTTTGCAGACAGGACCTCCACCCAAAAAAGGAACAAATAAACACACTGTGAAACACACCATAATATTTGACTAGTAGATGTAGTCAGGTAGGTGGGATGAGAGATGAAATGTGTGTGTGTTAACACTTTGTCTCACTGTCTCGATATGTGTGTTATCTTTCTGCTTGCTAAGATTCTAAACTGAAAACCCTCATCGGAAAATATGGCACAGTGACTTTTTTCCTGTGTGTGTGTTTGTGTGGTTTGTGTCATCATTTGGCTCAGCCAGCCGCGCCACGAGTTGCATGGCCCGGGCAGCAGCACAGAGGCTGGCTTTGTGCAGGCGTTTGGTAGCCCTCGGTCATTAGTTCACACAACTGCATGCGGTCACACACAAACGCAGAACGGATGAGAAAGAGATGGGGGAAATGGAGATGCGGAGAACGATGAAAGGGATCAGATACGGTAGAAGGAATCGAAGTTAAGAATGGGCGCTCAAGACAAAACAGATCATTTACACTTTGCATTTAACACTGAGTTTTTCCACTTAATTTAGCTCTTTCCCAGAGCACCATCAGTCATCCAATCTCATCAGGATGTTCCCAAATTAACAGCAAAATGTGTCTGTTTCTGCAGCGGTTTCTTCCCTCTCCTGACAGCACAGGGTTTAAATGGCGTTTTCCGATTACATACAGCCCCGTTAAGCCATAATGTGAGTGTGACAAGCCGAGCATGTACAGTATATCTTTCTCTTTCTTACCACAAGTACCCTCTCTTAGCATGCAACCTAGCATGAAATCAACTTAATCAAATGAACTAGCCGGCCGGCTAGCTTCCCTTATAGAGTACGGTGCTGTATGGTTTCAGGCCTGTGCTGTCCTACCCAGGGCGACTCCAGCGTACAAGGCTACCACAGGAGGACACTGGCTGGCTTACAGTCCATGTGTTAAGATCTGTAAAGGAAACACTGTACATTTGTCAGGTTTTGAGAATGAGCGTGTCTCCATTGGCTCCATGGCTGACCATTGGCTTGGTGTGTGAAAGCCCTATGAAAACACACACCATCTTCCTGTGGAGTCTCACACAGATGCATTATACAAAAAGACACACTCAAGCCTTGGCAGAAGCAGAGGAGATGCAGATGTGACTTCAGGTCCCAGGTGTTGCCACCTCTGCTTTTATCAGTGTGAGGGAAACAGCCATATAGATTGTTGGATATTATAAGCTTAAAGAATGTCTAAAAGGCGTCCATAACTCCCATTCTAACTCAAACAGCCACTGTAAAACTACAGTTATGAATTAGTAAAGGGAATCATCCATTGCTTCTTCACGTCGCCTCTCCGCTTCTGTTCTCTCTCTCATTTTCTCCGTTTCATCTGCTGCTCACATATTCTCTTTCCGCTCTGTCTGTCTGTCTCCTTCTGTGATCAAAGATTCCTCTCCCTGATAATAGTTGAGCGTTGTGTGTGTGCGTGCGCGTGTTGAGTTGAGATGTAGTGATCTCTATTTTTCTCTAATCATTTTCTCTCATTAAAGAGAAGGGCAGAGCGCGCGCTCACACACACACACACAGACACACATAGGGTACAGGCATGGGAATGCACATATATGTTTGTGTGTAAAAGTGTGTGCGCAATCTTGCATACACACAAATACTTTCACATCTTGGAAAATGGGTTGTAACACTTAGGTTGTGAGGGTAGACAGTAATGAGGGGTCTTGTTAAAAGATTTAATGCCACACAATCTCCCCCACCACACACACACACACACACACACACACACATACAGACATACACAAATCCACCCATGCAGTCTCATTAAACCAGTGTCTCAAACTTCATCACACCTTTATCCTATGAGAGCCTCATCTGCCATAATGACCCATATTCCCTTACCTCACTAAGCACTGGCCATAGTTTAAGGAACACTATGAATTACTGCAATTTGATTGTACTCAAATGCAAATCTTAACAAATGTCTCATTTTAAACCCAGTGCCAAATATTACCCAGTAATTTCACCAGTGCAGTGCAAAATGTTCAAAGCTAATCACTTTTAAAGCGACGGATAAGTTACAGTGTGCTCCTATGTTAGCTAATGCCATTGATGAAAACAGTTCAGCCCTTGATAATCTCAGCGCTAATGCATTTTAGCCCGGTCCAACAGCGTGTGACTGCGCCGCACGGCACTCATTCACTACCTCGGCGTTCCCATCCTAATTCACTACTAGCAGGGGTTAATGAGGCAAAGTGAGGAGTAGATGAGAAAGGGAAAGAACGCCGGTAGAGAAGGAGACAGAAGGAAAAGAAAGAGCGATGCAGATGAATAATACATGTACCATGCAAGAATCCATTTTTAAGGGAAGATTAGAAGAGTCTGGATGCAAACTGGGATGCTCACATGATCCAAGTGAGGACAAGGCCAGTCTGTTTCTAGGTCATCTCCATAGAATTTCTGCTTTTCATATCCTATATATGTGCAAGGTTACATACCTTTAGTATTTCTGGAAATTACTCTCATTTCTCATTTGTTAAGTGTTAAGTGTTAGCATAATTTAATTATTAAACAATATGAGGTAGGGATCATGCCTTAAGTCACACTCCAGAAGTGGGCCATCCCCATTCTGAATGGACCACAAGTGACTTGCAAATGTGTCAAGTTTGTGAAAAACACTCTTTATTTTTTAAGTATAGTGAATTTCTGGCACAGAGCTTTTATTTTGAAGTGCTGTTTCTTGCTGTAGAGTGAGAGACTAACGGACAGCTAATTGACAGAGACAGCAAACTAGTTTGACGACATGTCCAAACACAAGTATGACACTGAATGTGTTCAACTGTGTGGACCTGGAACTAATAACTAAGGAAATTTGGATGCCATGGCTGGACCAGTTGGGAACCACTGCCTTAAGTATATTTCTTTTACATTTAAAAAAAAAAAAAAAATTTCATGCTGTAAACGCCACAGTATGATATCAGCTTTTTAAGGAATATTTCACCCATAAAATGACCATTTGTAAATTAATTAGTTCGGACCTTGAATTTGTGAAGAAAACTTTATTTTTTATGCATGCCTCCACGGAAAACAGCGACATATTGATTTACTGGTTGATTGGGGACCATGTTAAACAACAGCAAACCTATGAATCCATCCTTTACAAACTCACACACAAGTCATGCAGTATAATTCAACTCTTATTCATCCTGTTCTAGACCTAGTAATTCCCAAATACACACATTTTCGCTAAAAAGGCTGGCTTTTAAGAGAGCATAGATGAGTTTGACTTCAGTTTTAAATAGTAAGATTCTGGCAAAAATGCAGGAGTTTGGGAAACACTGAGCATATGACTGAATAAGGAAATAATTGGTAGGCATGGGACCATATGAAATCCAGGCCAAAATAACTGGCCTGTATTTCACTGTATTATTCTGACTGTCATCAAAATATGCTTAAAACGCTAAAAATAGAACTTAAACACACTGGAATTATTTTAGCTTACAGTTTAAGAGAGACATATTTTTTTGCATCAGAGATAGGACATACCTCTATTTTTTTTTTTTTTTTAATGGACATCCTTTTTAGTTAAAATCAATCTTAAAAAGACAGCTATTTACCTATCTGACCTTATCATGTTAATTCACCCAGATCAAATTATTGTGACCAAACTATTGTGGTTTTTATCACGATCCACAATAAAACTGGATATCATCCCATCCTTTAGTTTTGGGCAGAGGATTTAGTGTCCTGGCATAGCTCTGTCCATGCCAACTGATTCAGCCAACAGCACACCTGGTGGATGGCACAGTGCCAAGGCTCCATGGGCACACTCACTTCTGGCAAGACACCCACACACACACATGCACACATACACACATATGCTGACACCAGAAGGGATGTCATATCTCAAGCTAACAAGCCAACATGAGCACATTCATGCAGGTATATACAAACTTGGACACACACTGGGGCACGTTGGACGGCAGCACAGTGTCCAGAGGGTTAGGCATGAGTGGCACAGCGGGCATAGATTACCTTTGGCCCACAGTGGCTGTATCTTACATACAGGCATGCACACGCTCACACAACGTCTCGCACACTTGTTTCCTTGCAATTAAGCCCAGCAGAACACACAGTATATGCCTTGGCTTGAAGTGGACTGTCTTCAAATGGCTGTGCAGCTCTCCACAAGCCCTTAACAACCACACTTGGAAGCTACATAACCCCTTAGCCATAAAGTGGCAGGAACGATCAGCTGTTAACAGAGATACTCTTGCATAGAAGTAGGACATATAACAGAGTAAGACGCAGCACCTTCTCTTAAATCTCTGTAAATAACAGGATGTGAGGAGCTTCTTCATCTTCATTATACCAAATGACGAGTGTAAATGAGTGTTAATATGTGAGTTACTATCAAATTAGCTAATCTACTGTGAAGAATGCAGACAGCACTAGATGCACATGCACACTCTCCTATGGGAAGCGACTGTAGCGGGCTTATCAGATTACCCATTGCCAAGCTAATAGATTCTTAATAGATTGTTTTTGATTAGTTCCTCTGGTTTAGTGATGCTAAGATGATTAACATTTGTGTGTATAGAAACAAATACACATCTATGTTCACCCGCATACATTTGCATACATTGTTTGATTAGTTGACAGAAAATGCGATTACTGGAATTATATTTTTGTTTGTTGTTAGGAGTGTACCCTCACATGGCTATCATGTGCTTTGGGAGCATTGCAGGGTCACAGTGTTGAAGCTGGGCATAGAGTTTGCTCTCTCTTTCTCATACACATACACCCTGAGATATGTCCACACAAACAACTCCAAATGCAACAGCTCCCTATGTTCATCCCTCTCACACAGCATGGTGGCGTCTCCCACCGTCTAACTAATTACCCCCCCCGCCCTGCGTTGCCCAGAGGGAAAAGCTTCAGCCTAAAGCCTTTTCATAATGTTAGCAGGCTTGGTAACTTGCCCCCAGCCTGCCCGTCTTTAGCCCGCTTGCCTCCTGACCACTGCTAGCCATATTGCACTGACCCTGTAGCTAATCCTGTTAGCATAAGAGTTGGTGATAGCCAAGCGGAAAGCCAATCCCCCATGCTGGTCTAATACCCTCGGGCTAATCTTTTAGCGTAACAGTTGGCTAAAGTGAACTCACTTCAGTTTCTTTGGCTGGTTTGTTATTAGTTCTTTGTGTGCAGGGCACCAAGTCCACTCTAATTATCGAGTCGAGGTTTCATTTAGTGCTAATTAAGCAGAGTAACTTGTTCCAGTGGTGGCTTAGGTTCTTGTTTTTAGCGTTAGCGGAGCTAGCAGAGAAACAGCTAATGGCTCCATTATTGGTGCAGCTGACCTTGTGGCTTTACCATTTCCATCTGCTAAGCTCTTAAAAATGAAGAATTAGTCATTTAAAAGGAGGCTCACTGGGCATAGAGTGTTATTCACTTTCTCGCAGAGGGTTATTTCTTTTTCACTGGCTCTCTCTTTTCTATTTCCCACATTCCTCCTTCTCCTCTCCACTCTTCCATCCAGAGTCTCTTAAGTCTGAAAGACAGAGAGCTCATCATCTCCTCTTCGTGGTAAAATATTTATCCATCCTTTCCTTTGGTCCAAATGTTTCAAACTGATGGAGTCTTTAATTAGTCATGTATGCATCTATCTCTCTTCTCCCTGTCTGTCTCTTGTTCCCCCTTCAGTTCCAGTCTCTTTCACCCAGCCCCTCTGTTTTTCTCTCTTTGATTTACTCACACCATTGCTACTCTCTTTCTGCTCCTCTCTTTTCTCCATGGAATTAGTCATTAGCTGACTGACTGAGCTGATTGCATCTATTCCCAAGGCTAGCATTTGTTTGTGCATCTTCTTTCTTTCCCTCCCTCCTCCAGTCCTCTCCTTCACTCCCTCCTTTGCTCCCCACCCACTATCTCCCAACACAGTCTTTTTCACTTTCTCCTCCCCTCTTATTCTCACTTCAACTACCTACTTTATACCCCCCTCCCTCACCCCCCCTCCCTTCTCCATACTATAAAATGGTCTTGGCCACAAATACCGGTTTGGGTTGCTGAATTAGCACACCAAGGTACACACAGACGCTCCCCACAGTCTCCTCCATACCTTCTCTATAACCTTAATTGCACAGTGCCATTCTAAATTGGCTAACACCAATTAAGCCCTCACTATTATATTTAATTGGTCATTTAGCTTGGCTACTGTTTGAATGCGGCGTCTCCCTGGAAATGGTTTAGTTGGCCTCCGACAGCACATGTGGCCATTTCGGAGACAGTTTCCTCCTCCCTGTGGGTTATACAATGTACTGGCCAGCTACTGACACTGCCAAGAGCCAAGATGGAAGGGTGTGTGTGTCTGTGTGTGCGTTGGAGGAGGAGTAGTCACAAATGGCAGGGGGAGAGATATTCTCCTCTGTCTACCCTTCCCTATCTGCCACCTCTCCTCCAACTATCATGACACCCCTCTCCTTCTCTGCTCTTCTGTCCATGTGTTGCTGGTGGATTAAGCTAATTAAAGCACCGCAAACAGGGTCTCCAGAGAAAGGCTGCATACACATACACACACAGAGAGACACACATTTTTACACACATGCACTCATTAGCAAGTACATAGGCCAAAACAACAGGAAAAACAGGCAGGAAACATGAGAACATGTACGTCTACATGCAAAGACATGCACCATACTCTGCATGAGCTGCAGTAGCAGATTGTGCTTGCAAGGACACCATACATTACAGCAGAGCGGTCATTAAATGATCCTGTCAAAGCACCATGTAAATACTTTATGGACCACTTTCATGCGCTGTAAACAAGCTAAAAATTCTCTTCAGTGGATTTCAATAGATTTCTGTGGAGATGGAGATATTTGTCATCACTGAAGAACTGAGCTTAAGTCCATGTAACCCCACCCCACTGTCTGATGCTGCGTCTTCAGCCTGTGTTCACTCCAAGCTTCAGCCTAAGGATGGCAAGCTATGTGTTATCATCCATAAGAGCCTTGTGCTGTCTATTTATGGGTCACTGGCAGGGAACTAGTGGCCCAGAAATAACACCAGACCATCTCACTTAAACCTCGGATTGTGTGTGTTTATGAGTGTGTGTGCATGATCAGAGTGAATTAGGTTGATAGTTTTGATAGCGTGGCAGTGAGGGTGTTTTTAAGACATGATCGCCAGTCAGTGTGGGGGCGTTCATGCCTTTATGCACCCGTATTCATGTCGGACAAGTCCGCACTTATTCGGTGTGTGACTACGCTCTGAAGCTTGAATATGAAACACCAAAATGTCCCAGAGACAAAAAAGAAATGGGCGGAACAGATGAAAGAAATAGCCGAGGACGGAAGGAACCCCTTCATCCTGTCATAGAGAAAGACAGGAAGAGAGGGAACGCTGTGTCACTTGGTAGGAATTCCTTCCGGATGTTTCTGCTTTCAGGATATTGGCCGTGTCTCTGGAAAACTGCCTGCTTCCAGGGAAGCCTATTGGATTACTGATAACCTTGGAATGGATAGGACCAGCACAGAGGGTGTGTATTGGAGCGGGAGGGGGAGAGAAGTGAGGGAGATGAGTGCATGGGCTTCTCCCTCAGTATGTTTCACTCCTCCTTGCTCTTCTGTTTTCTGTTCTTCCTCTCACTCAGTTGCCCCTCCATTGTATTCCCTTGTAGTTAAATCAATGACGGAGTCTGACGTTAAATATGAGTATACCTTTGGCTTTCATTGTTCCCTCTAAATTGTATTTGTCCTCCCGTGCCGCGGCGGGGGTATGGCTTTCGACTGCACCGATGCCCCAGCGAGAGACCTGTTTTATTATTGTGCAGAAGATATCAGAGGGTTTTGAGCACACAACAATAAACACAGTCACACCCGAGCACACACAAGCACACACCCAATAATAAGGCTCCAATAACATAGGGGTCTTTACTCCAAGTTGTCTCCAAATCCCCCAGTGGCTGGGCCTGCTCCTCGGTTGCCATAGCAACAGTAGTCAGGGCAGCCACGGTTGGTGATAGTGAGGAAGAGGAAGGATGAGAGAGAGAGAGAGAGAGAGAGAGAGAGTCACAGGGAGCATTGATGTTTGTGGTGCAGTCAGGGGATTTGAACACAGTCACAACATTGAAACTGGGTTGCTGCAACGTTGCTGAACGTTAGAGCTGCATACAGCAGCAGCTACAGTGCTGGGAATGCAGTTTCAACTGGGGTTGGAAATAAGTGGGCTTGTAGGTCATGTTTACCCCAGTGTGTGTGTGCATGTGTGTGTGTGTGTGTGTGTGTGTGTGTGTGTGTGTGGGTGTCTGTGCGCATGTGTGTGTTTGGGCAGAGTGAGAGAGAGCAAGAGACAGAAATATGTGTGTGAGAGAGAGGGGGATGAAACTGCAGAGACAGCACACTCGCTCATTAACTCCCTCGGCATGTTCGTTCTGTCTTCGTGTTTGTGCGCTTGCAGATGAGCTCTGTGTTTGTGAGGACATGCTCAACCATGCACAACACAGTGGCTGCGAACAGGATTCAGTCTACAGTCTCTGTTGCTTTGATTTTACATTTGCTTACAATCACACTATAGAATTTTGACTTGATGAAAAATCATTATACATGATGTAAATGTTCCTAATTTGGTAGTAAAAAGTTAATAAAAATTGAGTATTATGTGATGTTTGATAGTGTATGAATAGCATATTGTTACATAAAGTGATTTTTTTTTTCTTTTAGTGTCTTTTACTCTCAGTCAAAAGATGTCTTCACATAACTTGACTTTACAGTACAGCAGTGGGTTAATGCTATTCAGCTGACAAACCATTACCATTGCCAGAAAAATGTGAAAAGAATTACAATAATGGTGTTGCAGGGGGAATCTTCTCTCTCCTCTCCTCTCCTCTCTCTATATATATATATATATACAGTACAGAATAGCGCAGCAGACACCGGATGCACGACAAACAGGCAGTTAGTGTCAGGACTCCGATGGAAAATCCATAGTTTCATTACAGGCCCAGTGGTATGAATGTGGCCGGGAGGCGACCAAAGCTCTATCACGGGCCCTACGGGAGCCAAAATGGCTGCATTTAGTGACGCAGTGGAGTGAAGAGGAGGCAAGAGGGTCAAGGCTGCCGCTGGGAATGAAGTGTGTTAGAGAGACAGAGAGAAGCAGCCAGATAAAGTTCATGTGCAGTAACTGGCACAGCTGCAATTGTACCCGCCTCACCTTCGTTGTGAGACTTCTGCCACACTGTCTCCGGCGAGCGTGTCAGCGACCTCACAATAGGATTTGACATCAGTGCTGTGGGTCACAACGTAATGCCATTTATTACACATATGACTATCCTTGACAGGATTCCCTAGTGAGGTAACATACACAGTGCTCTCTATACTAGGAAATGTAAATGGCAGCAGTACATATTTCTGCTTGTACTGCATATATTTTCTTGCATAAATTGTTAACAAAACTATACAGGCTGGTTTGCTAGCCTTTCTCCATACACATGTGCTGTCATGATTTGACTTGGTTTGACCAAGCTAGGGCTGTCCCAGATACCATGTCAGGGGCTTTATCCTTGTCTGACACTTGCCACCTCCTTTCGGTTTTCTCTAACAGTTTAATGGTGAAAAAAACAAAACAAGGAACGAAGCATTAGAAATACTTATTTGGACATCAGTTACCGTGGCAACAGTTGAAGCGTCAAAGCATTTTGGTCAGCCCTAGACTATGTGCGTCAGCCCAGCGTGGCATGGCTTGTCGTCTCCATACAGCAGATCTACCCGCTTGAAGGTGTGTCTGTAACTGATGATGTGCTTGTAGTTGTGAATTAACCAATGGAGCATTATTTTGTATGCCCTTCTGGTGTTATTGTGGTCAACAACTTTATTATAGTGATGTCAGAGTTTTTCATTTTTTCTTGGGACTGCATGAACGTACGCTAGATATCCATCTCCTGCCTGCACGGCCTTTTCGCTCCAAACAGCAGGCAGGGCTTGTGTTTCATCTGCAGACCAAGTGCTTGCCTTTGTCTTCCCTCATTCCTTTTCTTTTTAAATGCAGTTGAAGCTGATGAAGTATTTGCAATGAAGGTTATGTCAACAAGTTGCTGAATCGTCACTAAACGTTGACGCTGAATAATGATCACAAAGCACATCTGACATCACCACATACTGCTTAGAGTTGGTCTGGTGCGCTTTGACTCCAGCTCTGGAGGTGGTCCATCTCGGACACGACTCTGCACAACTCGTTTAAACTTGTAAAGGAAACACAAAGCAATGTGGCATGGTTTGACTCGGTGCGGCCAAAAGGGCCAAGGGAAGAGCCCTATTGCTCCCATTTGGCGTGGGGTGACTGCTAACATGACAAAACATGGTACTACTGGTGCTGGCATCTCAGCACTCTAACATCATGGTTGTGCCTGGTCCTAAACTCATCATACAGAGATTCCCTTGTATTGCACAGATCAAAAATATATTTTTCTTGCATGAATATATTCTACTTTTTCCATCACTAAAAATCAAGGAGCACTGTAAAGACACAAAGCCACTTAGAGTTATTGGAAAGGGCCTGAGGTGAGTTAATCTGGAAGAAGGTAGCTCTCAGGAGCTGCTGGCTATTGTTTGTCCCTCTAGGTGATTAGAGTTAAGAGGCAGGCTTTAAGCGAAATTAGCTTTCGATTGGACCTTCTGATAAAGTGGTAGGATTGTAATTGTTAGTGACCTCCAGGACTAGAAAGTAAGGATCAGGTGAGACATATTGTCCACAGTAATGTGGATTGATTTAAAAATGTTGTTAATTTGCTAAAAGTTTGGTGTCCACACAATGCCTAAAAAAGAAAATCTCTTCTTCTTTCAGTGGCGTCTGGAGAGCAACAAAATTGTGTATTGAAACCATTATGTAATCATATCTCCAATCCAGCCCAGTTTTATATATATATATCTCAGAATGCTTTATTTGACGTGCAAGTGTGACTTTGTTCCAAAATCCTACAAACAGATCCTCATTTTTTAGCATGTAGATTTTGTGGTGGATATTTATATAGTATCAACCATGTTTGTGCAGAGGTAATCACGTGGCTCCTTCACAACTTGGGCACTCTCATCATCCATTCTGCCATCCCCCTGTCTGGGTCCCCTGATGAATTGACAGCTGTATTTTGTCACACTTGCACTTCCACGTGTATCTATCCAGATGATATAATGTCAAACCTTTGGAAAAAAACAGCCTGATTCCTCTGAGGAGTAGGCGAGTGTGGGATCACAGAGGAGAGCTGGAACGGAGGAGAAGGAGATGAGAGGAAAGGCGACACACACACACACACACACACACACACACACACACACACACACACACACACACACTTAATCAGACTGATTGCTCGCGGCTCTGACTCCTCTCATTGCATCATCTCTCTAATGCATTGGTCCTGCATCACTCTCTCCCGCTGCGTGAGTGTGTGCGTGTGCATGTGTGAAGCATTTTAGAAATGCAAGGTCCTCAGTAGACTGGTAAAAGCCACAAGGGCCATGTCCTGATGTTATGAAACCTTGGATGTTCACCAAAATGTGTGTTTGTGTGTGTGCTTGTTTACAGGCCTCTGATCCACTTCCAGTTAAGTCTGTGAAGTCGGCGAGTGTTAATGTGTGTATAACATTTATCATGGAGGGACTCTCTTACAGAGCACATTTATATAGAGCCAATTTCATTAACTGTCAAACCTGACTTGCGCCCTTCAGTGGAACAGTTTGGGGATAAATAAATGGAGTATTGAATGACTGGATGTGTGGATAGATGGATGGAGTAGCTGAACGAGTGAGTGTGCTTTTAAAATGCACGAACAAGCTTTTTTTGTTCTCAGGCATTAAAAGATGCATATTTCTCACTGCTGACTTAACTGACGTGCATGTTTTCTCCAACCCCTTAGTTATGACACTCTTTGGAGACACTTACATTGACTCACACCCACACACACACCCACACACCCACACACCCACACACACACATCCACACCCTGTGACTTGTTCTTCATTCCCATATCCTCTCCTCAGAGAAAGCGATGGAGCCAGGAGCAATGCAAATTGGGTAAAATGTTCCGGAAAGTGGCTTTTCCCACTGGGACTTCTCAACTCCAGCTCTGAGTTAGCACTCTCTATGTGTGTTTGCATGTGTCTGTCTGTGCGTGCGTGCGTGTGTGTGTGTCTGAGTGCGTGCCACAGTTCTTGCACGGGTGTGTGAACACCAGTTGTTCTGCATGTGCCTGAGCGCATGGAAATGTGTACGCCTGGATGTGTGTTCATCCCTATTTCTCCCAGGCTGCTGTGGGCAACAAACCGTCTTCCATATGATTTTAGGGCTGGTAGCAAGAGAGAAAGAAATAGTGTGATAAAGCAAGATGATGGTGGAAATTGAGGGCACCTCTCTGTAACACCCACCAATTAGCTGCAAGGAAGGCTTGGCTAGCTGTTAATTTGACCATCGCTAGACTGGAGAGAAAAATGACAGCTAGAAGAAAAGGGGAGGAAGAAGGAGAAAAAGAGGAAAGATTAGAGGGAGGAAGTTCTGGCTAGAGAGAGATATTGGTGGAGCTATAATCTGATATTTTCTCAGTAATGTTTCACAGCTCTTCAGGGACCCACTAAGTCATTACCTTCTAGTACACTTTTTCTAACAAAATTAGCACGTATATGCGGGTGTTATTAGCGCAGTAAAACCTGCTAAAAGTGGGTGATAAACTCCTTTCCTATAGCCAGTTTTTTTTGTCTGGTGTGTTACATTTAACTTCTCAGATGTGCTGGAAAACAGGTTAGAAAACAGCAGAGAGCAGCATGGAGGTCACTGAAAATGTTATAGTGACTTATTCAGTTACTTATTTAGTCTCTCTTTGAAACTCGGTGCCCTCTAATTTGGAACGATGTTTTCACACTGCTTGGATGGATATGTGGGGGCATGTCTCGCATCACACCGGGAAAGGGGTGAAACTCATCTAGTCCACATGGGTGTCGTATTTCCATGAGTGCTGAAATAAACCTGTGACTACTGTAGCATCATTTGTCCTGAGAACAAATGCCTATTGTAAAAGAGGAAAGCCAGATGTTAGTGGGTGTTATTATGTTTTTTGTTAAGTGGGAAAGACCTACAGTCTAATCTTTACAGCCTCAGTCCACAAAGTGATGCACAATGACAGGAAAAGAGCTCAGATCATTTTTTAGATCCGGCTTGTGACTCACAGGAATCACCGATTCCCATCATATTGTTTTCTTTGTCTTATTGATTGAAAGCTAGCATTATCTTCCATAAGCGGCTAAACTCGAATGACTTTGAGAAACGAACAAAAGTTAAACAATCAAAATAATCCAGCTGCTGTTGAAATCAGGTTTTTCAGCTTGTAGCAGTCGGAGAAGCTGACAGTTTGAATGGCAGAAAAAAAAAACGTCTTTCAAATGGTGCCAAGTTCCTTCATCACTGAAGAACAGCATCACATGCCCTCCTGTGAATGTGAATCAAGTTTACCTCTAGATGAACTCGAGGACTTGGTATGTTTTTCTGGCATTCGCCGTGGCTCCCACCATGTCCGTTGCAGGGGTTGTATTGTGCTGGTTTGAATTTATTGCCCTCTCTGCATGTGTGAGCGAGTGTGTGTGTTTCTGTGTGTGTGTGTATGTGTGACCAGTTAGGGCGGACAGTGAAGCATTGCCCTTCTGCAAATGGGCCGTGGAAAACCTACAGGTTGGACCATCTGCCTCTTGCATGTGTGTGTTTGTGTGTGAGCGTGTGTCTTGTGACTTTTTTTTCTGAATGGAAAGGTATTGTCTATTCAAAGATGGTGACCTGGCCAAGAGCAATTTACCCAAGTACACACACAAACAGTAGATTTATGCAGCGGCTGACTCAACAGACTTGGCATCGGAAAACTTGGGAGGATGCAGGAGGGGAAGACAATGGAACTGTGATACTTGGTTTTACTGGAAACGACGCACTGAGAAGGAAGAGGGAGAAAAGAAATGCAAGGAGGGAAACTTGGAAGAAAAGGCCAGAGAATGGGGAGGACTGTAAATAGTTTAAGGCTGCAGGGAGGAAATGACGGAGATAAGGAACAAAACAAGGTTGTGTGAATGTGTTTGTGGAACAACACAAACACAATCTGTCTCAAGCTCCAATCACTGAGCAAGCAAACATCACCAAAGCGATTTCAAGCCGTACAAGCGTTTTGAAAACATGCAATATCATATTAGTACCAGCAATATTGCTTTTTAAGGATGTGGGATACATTTTCATCGGGCACTTATCTCAACAGCCTGGCAAACACAGCACCATTAGACATATTTACATCAAATCCCTCCCTCCTCTCTACAGCTCCCCTGTGTTGTCTCCCAGGAGGAAACCAGCAAAATGTGTGTGTTTTAAAACGCAAAGAGCGAGCCACGCCATCTGTAACACGCTCATTTCTGGAAATAAGAATATAAGTCTAATTGAGCTTTTTAATTGTCCTCTAAATCCTGCTGAGCGCCCATGCTGCTGCTTAATCGTGTGTGTTTGTGTGTGTGTGTTTTGCGTGTGCGTGTGTCCGGTCTGTTGGGACATGAATGGTTGTGTTTGTGAGTGGAGAGAGTGAGTGAGCGAGCATGCAGGCTCCTTCTGTGTATAATGAGCTAATAGCAACGTGTGGTTACCCCTTTGAGGAATCTATTAGCGCGCACTGTGTTTTTGCAGTTTCGTAAAGTGTGTGTGTGTGTGTGTGTTTGTGTGTGTGTTTACATGAGTCAGGAAGCAGGAGAACGGGAGACTGAGTAATAGCCGTCCATGCTGGGCTTGGTACGTCATCATGGTTCTTTTTTAGCACTTTGAAGCTATATTTGTGTGTTTACACAACTGATTGTTTGCCGTTGTGGCAGTTTAATTCCACTGTAATTCACTTTGATTTTAACCTCAGCTAATCACACAAATTACACATTTTATGGAATCAACATAGGCTGTGCGGCAGGCTGAATACTTAATGTCTCCGGGACTTCACGTCAAGTCAGCACAGCTGGAATAGACTGGACGGTGTGTGTGTTACTGTTGCTGGCCTTATCTCTTTGATTGCATGTTGGAGTAATTGTCTGCGTGTGTGTGTTTGTGGTTGTACACATTTGTGAGAGAAAGTAATCTAGGACGAAGGATTTCCTCCGTTTTCTATATTGACAACTTCCCCTGCTCATACACGCTTCCTGTTTCTGTCTGTGGGGCAGTGGGAGAGAGACCGGAGGAAGTGAAAGGGCAAGATAAGCTGGCAGATGTTTGAGTGTGTGTGTGTGAGCAAGAAATGCAGAAAGAGAGTGACAGACAGCAAGAGACACAATAAAGAGCACTTCTATAAAAAGCAATCTTGTGACAGTCCAGTGCGCTCGCTCAGCTGACTGTCTGGAAACTTTGCTGTGCTTTCTTCTCCTCTCGCCTATTTTGGTCCAGGGGAAGCCTTCTCACTAGTTAAGCATTTTCCGTGTGTGTGTTGAAGAACTGACACACGTTAAGTCTAACACAGTTTCACTCGCTTCCACTTCTTTTTTTTTAAGCTCACTAGCATTGATTTTAACTTTATTTTAAGCCCCTGCAGGAGGAGAGTGAGAGAGATAGTTAGAAAGCAGACCGAAGAGGAAGAGGACGAGATTTAATTCTCAGTGACATGTGTCAGAAGCTGCTTTGTCAGGGACACACACACACACACAAATAAACAAACACAGATACTAGAGGCATTTCCTTAGATGCTGATGGTGGCACACAGTATCCTGATGCCACTGCCATTTCTTATCACAGTGATGCTGCTACACTGGCATCACTGTGTGTGTTTGCGTGTGTTGGAATATTTTATTTTGACTTTCACCAGTTGAGTGAGAACTGAGCATCACTCCGGGTGAAAAATGATCTTGCAGAGCAGACTTGTGGGATCTTGAGATCACGATATCACTCAAAAATACATTTTGTCAGGCTTCAAGTAATGCATGTGTGTCCGAACCACGAGTGGTTTGGACCACTTGGTGTCCTGTGAGGAGCTACTGGCAGCTACAGGAATGGTTAAGGTGTGTGTGACGACACAGAGAGGCGGCTATTAGTTCCAAACAACAATGGCAACAATGGCAACTTGAAAAGATGTTTTTGACCTTCTTCCATCTGGCTTCAACAAGAGTTTTATTTACCCTGCTGGTAGGTTCTGTGACCGGTTCAGGTGAAGTTAGCCCGTGATCAATGGTAATAGACAGAAGAATTGTCCAATCATTTGCCAGTACTAATTTGAAAGTGCCTGTCCTTTTCTAAACAGTTTCCAATGAGGGCCTCTCAGATGTTTCTGTGTAACAAACCATCTGGCGTGTCAGGTTAGGTGAAAAGAGGCAGAGAGGAAAAATTGAGAGGTCTGGATTTTTGTGTTAGTTAGAGCAGTTTGCTCAGATTGCAAAATGTCATGTGCAAATGCCCAGTGTAGTAAACTTAACCCTGTATGCATCTGAGTCCATGTTTGTGTCAGTTTTGGAGTAAATCAGAGCCTTGAATAATCACAAATGTCTGGCCACAGCAAAATTAAGTGACTAAGGTTTAAGTGTATTAGTGAGCATGTATTTCCCCCATCACCTTCTGTTGTTTTTCCTCAGTCCAAGTTGACTTTGGCTTATAAGGCGCTGATGAGACAGACTTACTGGTTGAGGGAATAAAACAGAGATGACCACAAATTTATCTTTCATGTAACTCCTTCTTTGCGTTCCTGGCTAGACTCACATCGTATCCTAACCTTCTTCCCGATAGTAAGTGACTAATGGTCAGTGCCTTCATCTGCGTTTGTTATCTTTCTATCATTCTTTTCTTCTGTTATTCTTTCATCCCCTCCCTCCTGGATCGTCCCCCTCTCTCCCTCCATCATGTCCTCCCTCGCTGACTTAGAGAAATGAGAGTTGACCCAGCTGGCCACCACTTCAGACGAACTCTGCTTTCTTTTTCTTTCTGTGTTTGCCTTTGTCTCCGTCTCACTCAAACATACAAACCAAGCACACACATTATCTGTAAGTAATTGGCAGCCAGCAGCCTCTGATTTAAAAAAAAAAAAAAAAGGCCTCACACTCATCACTCAGCTTTTCTTGAGCCTCCATCATTTCTCCTTTTATCCTTGCTTGGTTTCTTTCTTTCTGTCCTTTTTTTTTCCAGCGCTGCCCTTCTCACTGTTTGTACTTTGAGCCTGTGGGACTGCTCTAAGTTCAGCTCTTTCAACACATTACAACATAATATTTTAGTTATGGTTTAGTGTACTGTAAATCGTGTAAACACAGTTTCTTCATGTGGGAAACAAACGCTGTTTAAAACAAAAGACTCATGAAACATGAAACATGGAAGTTTGTAAACAGTCACTTCCTGGTTTTCCTGTAATGTCCCTGTTGATTTGGATGTTGGCAAATTTGCTCGTGTTAATTGTGACTGCTGCTCAGCCCCACATGAACCCACAGAAACATACAGGCCGTCGATTACAGCTTCTAATTGTCATAATTTGGCAGGAATGTGGTTGAACGTGGGTGGGCCGTATCATCTGGATAGCTCTGGGTGTCAACCAAACCCACCCCCACCTTCTCCCCAGAGACTTACAGCCATCGGTCGGGGCCCCATTGTGTTACCATGGCTACAGGCCAAACCAGAGGCGGGGCATCTGTCCTCCACCTGGTCGAACCAGCTGCTCAGGCGCTGCCATGGCATGCCTGAAGTGTGTGTGTTTGTCTGTTAGCGGAGAGTGGCGTGTATATATGTGCAGAGGAGTGTATTCCTGTGTGTTTGTGCACGCTGTACACAACCATAGTCTATCTGTATCCATGCCCTCTGTGACCCTGCGGTTACATAAGGCAGTGTAAAGTGGCTCGAGTTGAGCAGTAGAGGTATTAATAGATGTTATTTGAGTGCAGCACGCCAAACTTGCAACCCACATATAGAAGCATATGATGTGTCTACCCATCTGGGCCTAGAGGCTGAAAAGCTGTACCCACTATCTGGTTCAGCATACCCGTGGTCGCTTTTCATCGAGTAGAATGTAGTGGGTGAATGATTTATTACTCAGCTCCACTCATTGGCAGCGAGACAACATCCGCTTCCTGGTTTTGTGCATTCACCTCCGCTCATTGGCCAGGAGACAAGAAATAATTTTATACTCTTATCAACTCTCACAATGGTTTCCCTTCCTGTAAACAGGTACTACAGGAAGGGATGCTCGGGGGCTAACTTTGTGAAATGGACAAACTTGCGCATGTGCCTGCTTTCTATGGCGACTGCCGAGGAGTGGACAGGTGTGTTAAAACAGCAAAACAAACCACATTCCTCACATTCCTACTACCTGTTCAGGGTCCAGTGGTAATTTATTTTTTTCACTTGCCCAGTCAAGCAGCAAGAAGGTTGGAAGTCTACTTGCCCTAAGTAAATTTTTACTTGCTCCAGTGCAAACTGTTTTATTCATTAGTAGTTAGCAAATAACAGCAAATACTAAAGTTAATTCACATGTTTAATCTTTATTTCAGCCACATCCTCCAACCCTAAACTCCTGTCTCCAGGACTGTTGAACTGCTGGCTTGTGCTGCAGCTCATAAACTCTGTCTTTACCTGCTGCCATTTTCTCACAAATGACAAATTGGTACTGCGCATATGCAAGGCTCAACAGATATGAGAAGGAAGAGAGATGGCTCGCTCCTTAGCTTTTTCTATTATCAGCTCCAGCAACATGTTCAATTCTGGAGTTCTTTAATTATTTTTAGATTAATTAGTCCAATGTGGCATTTAACTTTCATTCATTCATTTTCCATAGCCGCTTATCCTGTTCGGGGTCGCGGGGGGGCTGTAGCCTATCCCAGCTGACATTGGGTGAGAGGCGTAGTACACCCTGGACAGGTCGCCAGACTGTAGCAGGGCTGACACATAGAGACAGACAACCATTCACGGTCACATTCACACCTACGGCCAATTTAGAGTCAGTTTACCTGCATGTCTTTGGACTGTGGGAGGAAGCTGGAGAACACGGAGAAAACCCATGCTGACACGGGGAGAACATGCAAACTCTGCACAGAAGGGCTCCCCCACCCCAGGTTTCGAACCCCCCACCTTGGGTTTGAACCCTGGGGCAATCAGGCAGTCCTTATTTTTGATCCCTGCAGTTTGTGTACACTGTTGACACTTTGTGTTGGCAGAAATTTGTGCTGGTGTGCTTTCGTAAAAGAGACTGAACGAGTCAGACGGAAATCAAGATCAAGTTCCAAACAACAGCGGGGACAGATAAGGATACTGATAGACTCTCCTTACTAGTGACACACCTGGTATTCGACACCAGGAAATGTGTTTACCTTTGTGTTATCTGTAAATGCAGTACTTGTATTTTGTGTCCTGTTTTTTCATCTCTTGTCACTGTCGTTTTTGGTCTGTTTAGTTGGAGCTTTGCACCAACAAATGATCTGTTTACCACAGCAGATGCTGACTTAGCTCATCCAAACTGTGAAAAAAACAGAAAAGGGAAGGTCAGATATTGAGCAATGATAATATTTTTAACATTTCAAAATAGAGGAGGCTGGGGTTAAAAAAATGTCAAAAATGTATCTTCCTCTTTTCGTTTCCATTGGCCTCATTTATTGAGTAATATCACGACTATTAGGGATTTAACAGCGCCTGGGACGAGGTCATGTCTCGGTGTGCGCGTGCACATGTGGCTTCACACATGGCTAGCACATCTGCTAAATGTCACCACGTATACTCCACAGCTGTCCCTTTCCTCTGTCCCACACACGCACAGACACACACACACACACACACACACACACACACACACACACACACACACACACACACACAGGCATAAGTAGTGTAGTGTTTAGTGTATTTTAATAAGGTCCAGTTTGAGTTATGTGTGGTCTCTTATTCCCTGCCTTCTCTGTGGATGACTATAGCAGCTCAGTCTCTTTTTCTCATCCCTCAGTTGTACTGGACTTTACTCCTTTCCACTTTCTCTCCCTCTGTTTAACTCTCTCTCTCACAGATACACACACACACATTTCCTCCCGCTCTCTGTCCAGTCCAGTCTTTTGGCTCTTAAATCAGTCATGCTCGTTGTATTTGGTCGGCAGCAGCCAAGACTGTCCCTGTGGACCATTACAGCACACCAGGAGAGCGGAATGAGCGGGCAGGGAGGAAGAGAGGGAGGGAAATGGGAACTGAGCTGAGAGATGGAGTGAGATATAAAAATGTAAAGAGGAGAAGAATGCTGAATGAACAACACAGAGATGAAGCGGTGGAAGAAAAAGCGTTGAAAGAGTTTAGGGGAAGCGGGAAAGCAACACAGCTCCAGCTCTCATCTGTGTTCCCGTCAGTGGCAGTCTTCCCAGTTCTCCCTTTTTCTCTCCTCAGTTTCAGGGGTGGATTCCCCGCACTAGGCCCGAACCCAAGCCAGGGACTTTCCTCTGGCTCCTCCCCAAACAAGAGTTAGCAATCTGGGCAAAGAAAAGTGGGTGGCCTCACCTGGGGATGACGGAATGAAGGATGAAGGCTGAGTGAGGGAAGGAAAATAGTTACATTTTGTCTTGCCACATTGCAGGGTCAGGCTTTTGGTTTCAGACAGAAACTAATGTTGTCTTTGCTTGGGTGGGGAAGAGAACTGGGCGATTTCCACTGAAGGAAGTGAAAAAGCAAGGCTACATTACATGTATTATTGAGTGCATGTGTGCGTACAAAAAGCCAAACTCTGCTAAAAAACATTTGTTGTTAATCAACATAATCTGCAAACCACCGTCTCTTCACTACTCTAAATGGATTTCTGATTTTGTGAAGATGTGCACAAAATAGACCTCCTCAAGTTCACTCAAAGTCGCGTACAGTACATACTTAAGCATATTTTTAGTTTTGAAACAGCTACCCGCCCCCTCAGCCTGTCCAGATCCAGTGCATCAATAACTTTAAACCTCATACATCAATACATCTCTCTCCTCGACGCTCAGCAGAAGGCATTACATTCAGCCTCGTGCCAAGAAAAACAGAGGTCTGCCTCCTGGACAAACACAAATAGAGTCCAGCCGTGTTAAGCTAACAGCAGAAACCCCACCAGACCTACACATCACATACTACATCACCATTAAACTCAGAGGCAAGACACATTTTGGTGTTTTTGACTCAAACCCAAAGTTCATTTTTTCCCCACGTGCTTTTTCTCTCTCCCTGACACTATCTTGTAATGTGTAACTGACACACACACACACACATCCACACACACACACTCCTCTCTTCCTCCGTACCTCCCTGCACACTGATTGTTATGAGGTTGCTATGCCAATGTCTTTCCAGTTCCCCCCTGACACATGGAGCGTGTTGTTGGATAAGACTAGACTAGTGTGTGTGTTTGTGTGCGCATACATGCGCAGAGGTATTTTAACACATACAGAGGTATTAACATACTCGCAGGCATACACCAACACACACAAAGTAGTTGGTGAGGCAGTAGAGGGTTGTTTTGAAGGGCAGGATTAGGGCAGTCATGGCAGGAATGTGCCTCCTCCTCTCTACTTGAGAAACCAGGAGCTGCACACACACACACACACACACACACACACACACACACACACACACACACATACTCACCCCGACACAAAGAGCTATCGCCAGAGCAAACATCCGATACCTTTCCGTGAATTTGAACTTTTGACCTACTTGTACAGTGTGTTACAGACACTGAGAGAGTTTGGTGATATGAGCAAATCACTATAGCGATAACATTCACAACATGATCTCTACTGACGTCACATGAATTTGAATATTCAAGCGTAGTGCTGAAGAAAATAGTCAATTAATGAGTTATTCCTTTCGAGGCTCGGCTACACCAACATAGCAAACTGTCTTAATGTGCTGACCTTTGAAGGAATGGTGAGCCATAGAGTGCAAAATGGAGGAATCTATCTTGGGTTATTAACTGTTTTGCTCTTACCACCTTGATTTAACCCTCCTCTGTCAGAGAATAAGCTCCTCCACTGAAAGGGCAATGATTTCCAGACCATAATGATGTCAGAGTTGATGGTATTAATGTGTCTTTTGAATTATGCTTTTTACCCCACTATTACTGCTTTCATTTATTTGTTTTTTTCTAACTATAGTGAGAGAAGCCATGTAAATTTTTAGTGTGCCTGTGTAAAATGACAATAAAAATCATACTGATTCCTTAGTAAGTCCCAAGAATTCTGGTTATTTCTTATAGCAATATATCCCTGGAATTTAGCAGTGCCTTTTTCTGGTGTAATTGGGCCTTAAGTCATTTATCAAACCAAAATATCATATAACATTTGCTGACTTCAGCTTCTTAAATGTGACCTTTTACTGCTTTTCTTTATTGTATGTCATTATAAATTGATTATCTTTGGGTTTATGACTAATGGTCAAAAATACAAAACATCAGTCTGAGTTTTGGTAAATTGTCATGGTCATTGTCCTCAATTTCCTCACGTTTTATAGACTAAACAAGAAGAGAACAAAAAATAAAGCCGAAGAAAAGAAATAAGGGATGGTAGAAAGTGGGTGGAGCAGTTCATCTTACTGGAACACTAAACTTACAGGACCACGTTCTGAATAGTGTGTGTGATGTGAGCACACTGCCACTCACTGATTAAACACATGCACACACACACACTCACACAAGCACACACTCAAACTCACACACGGCCGACCGCTGCTGTAAATCGTTCTAAACCACGCCATAAAAGCTCATTTTAAACACCATCTGCATTCCTCGTTCTTTACAACTGCCAGACATTATTTGTGTGTGGGCATGTGTGTATTCTGTCATTACTTTTCTCCCCCCTTAACCTCCTCTCATTTAAGCCACCAAGCTTCCTATTGTTCCCAGTAACCTATTTCTTAATTTAAAAAAAGCGAAGTCTGTGTTACCAATTGACAGTGTTGTGGTTCGCTGGTTTGTGTGCTCATCTTGACTTTGTTTACGTCAACTTCCCTCTTTCTGTTCTCTCTCGGTTTTTCTTTTTCTGCCATTGGTGTTTGTGGTGCGTGTGAGAGCTGAGTAAGGGTTTTTACTTTTTTCACTTGTGTTTTGGAAAGACAGAAGAGGAAGACATTGTTGAGAGAAAAGGCCAGGACTCAAATAAAGAGGAGGAATGAAGGGTGAAGGAAAGCATCAAAACAAAACTAAAGAGGAGGAGAAGGATGTTGAAATTGAGGAAAAACCAGAAATGCTTTGGGAGGGGGTGAAATAAAATGAACAGAGGAGAAGACGGAGAAATGAAAGAGGCGGAGGAGAGGCAGGCATTTGTGGCCAGGAATGGTTTGGCACACATTACGCTGAGGTGTGGTTTTGGCCTGGCTCCCATTAGCCTCTTGTGTTACATCTATTACAAACATCTGCACACTCACGCACACACCCACACACACTCTTACATGACGGCACAGTCAAAACAGACCCACATCTTAACCACCATAGGATTCCTCCGCCATAATTCTGGTCCTTCCCAAGAAAGATGGAAATCACTCATCTCTCCCTCTCTCCCTCTCTCACTCCCTAAAAGATGCTATTAGAGGCACCAGTGGCCATGTAATCACTTTGGCTCTCCCACAGGAAGACACACACACACATGCACACACACACACACACATACCTACCTTGGTAATTACAGCTGAAGATTAGGTCCTATTCGCTGTAATCCTAGTGAATGGCTGATCTAGTCAGTAAATGGTGGGTCAAGCGGCGCTGCACAGTGTCACATCAGGAGTGGGAGTGTGTTTACGTTCTTCGTTTCTTCAAGCTATTAATTGATGCCTTTTTAATGTGACTGATTTAGATTAACTCCGCACACACAAATCACACACTCGCATGAAGTCGCCTGCACGCAAGTATTCTGCTACACATGCAAATTGATAGACTGTCTCACACACTTTGTATGCACGCACACTTTCTCTCATACAAACACGCCCTCCCCCACTCCTACACTCACACACTACACAAACAACTCTCCTCCCCAGCTGATCTCTTCCTGTGTTTGTATGTGCTCCACTTCTCTCTTCAAAGCCACATACACACACTCCACAGATGATAGCATCTGTCCCCCCTCATTGCATTTAGCACTCTTCCCAATCTTTGTTTAGTTTCCCCACCTTCCTGTGTCTGATAAAACCAGGCAGCTTGTTTGCATAGCTCTCACTTTTCCCTCTCAAGCCCCTTTTACACAGCCTGTTCAAGGTGGGAATGGTGTGCCATTATTCCACCTCGCCGCTCTGTATAAAAGGTACAAACATGGAATATGGGGACAGAGTTGAGAGTTGCTCTGCCTTTAAGCCGGCAGTGAACGGTGGTGCTACGCCAAATCGATATTTGTGCAAAATTGTGGGCCTATTAGGATGGGATGAGTGTGACGTTTTGATGATGTGTAATGTATCCGACTCACCACTGGAAGATTTAAAAAGCAGCTAGAAGCAGTTAGCAGCTAACTCAAAGAAGAAGAACAGCAGCCAAAACTGTCTGCAAACTGACCAGACAATGAGATCTTGGAGCTCCTTAAGTGCAGAGCAGAGCACGAGATCAGCAGCCATCTTAGAGGGACAATAAATTCTTGTTATTGCCATGTTATACTGATGCATATGTCATGTCACACTGGACCCTGACGCTATTGTGCTACATGTCACGCCCCGTTTTGCATCTGTGTTTTCAGAATGCTACCAAATCACACACTGGGGCGGCATTATGCTGATGTTAGTTGGTTCTGTATAAAAAAGCAAAGCTGACATCATGAAGGGTCTTCGTTGTGCCACTAGTCGCTGGATCTCTGTGTAAAAAGGGCCTAGTGGCTTAAAGGGTTAGCAGTGGTCTTAAGATGCCAGTGTCACTGGGGGAATCCTCTGCCAGGTTGCTATTCTTATGTGCAAGCACCCATAGCCATATAAATATTAAATCTAGTCTTTAAGTGTATGCACGTTATGTCTTTAACATAAATATCCTCTCAGCAGTCTTTGATGTAAATGTGTAATATTGTCTCGCTTGAGATATCCCATAAGGGATTTGTGTTGCGCCTCAATGTAAGAGGAGGTCTTTTCTCATTTGAATGGCGACACTAAAAAGGCATTCAATTGGAAAGCTCTATCTTCAAGTCTCATCTTATTGTATATGATAATGTTGTGGTGCAATTTCTTCCCCCGTTTGCAAGACAGCTGATAAAATCAGTCATAGTAAAGCACCTCTCTAGATGCAGTGCTTTTCACACTCGCAGCCGCATGTGTGTATGTGTGTGTAACTCCATGCAGATGATTGAGTTAGCGTGATTTAGTGATGGTCTGGAAGATGAAATGCTGCCGCCGCGCCGTGTCTAGCGACTCGCTACGCACACTTATCTGACGACTGCTAGCTAAAGGCATTTAATTTGGTGGGAAAGAGGAAGGAGGAAGGAAAGGTAGAGAGAAGGGAAGGGGGAAAAAAGGTGAATTTGGGGGAGATGAATGAGAGAAAAGGAGAAAATGCATCGCTGGGAAAGGCTGAGGATGCAAGACATGGGTAGAGATAGAGGGATAGAGCGATGACAAGGTCTTTTAATTTCAGCAAGCATGAGGATTAAAAGGCCTTAACAGTGATGAATAGGTTTAATTTACTGTTAAAGCAGCTCACTTTCTTCCTCTGTGTTTACACTACATTGTATGCATGTGTGTGTGCTGGGAGAACCTTACTACATGTGGAGGGAGCCTTTGTTCCTTTTCTCTCTTTGTTTTTTCTTGCCTCCTCTTCCTCTAAAGCCTGTTGTGGCTGTGTGTGTGCACGTGTGTGTGAGTATGTGACCTTTTGTAAGCTCTGCTGGTGAAAGGCCACAGGCTCACACATGAATAACCATGGTGTAGACATGTGGGTGAATACCACAGCCGGTCAATAAGAGTTGGCATAGCAAGTAACCTGATATGACAGAATAGACTGGATTACACGGCCACATATTTGAACTCATTGATAAGCGCTTGATGAAAGCTTTAAAATCTTTGATTGAAACTGTCGGGTGCGGCTTCAAAATGTGCTTCATTTAAAATATAGTGTGTCATTTGCGTTGCAAGATGAATAAAGTGCTCATGAAATTATATCCTGACAAACCAAATCTCAGCTCACCTCGTAACCGAATTTTTGGTAAAAAAGAACAATAGATCTTCACAGCAGTAGGAGCTTATCTCATGTAGAAACATTAGGAAGATAAAAATAGATGACTTTTAGAGAATTGTCTTTTAATGGAGCAGTGATAATGATAGACGAGCGCTTGAGAACCCATGATTCTTTGTGCTTCTAAGTACAAGCGACTTGAAGGTGCGTGCATTAGTGTCAGTAATGTGTGGTGATGTGTGGAGGAATTAATGGAGAGGTGTGTGAGAAGATGGGTTTTTTTTGCTGCAGACTCTCGTCATTGCCACTCTTTTTTATTTAATTTATTGAGTGTGTTGATATCTGTTTAAATAAACAAGTGTAAATAAATAAGTATTCTGAATGTTTTTATCATCTGTCATATAGTGTTAGAATTTCAGATGTTCGTATTAAATGTACAGAAAGTTTCAAATAATGAGGTAAATGTATGTAAAGGTATGTTCTGTGAGCAATGTCCTCAGGCTTTATTCTGTATATGGTCATCTGCTCCAGGCACACTGCTACATGTAGCTACATGCTAACATCACAAAAATGTGTAATCTTGGTCGCCGAGATTGCTAATTTCTCCTTGATTTCGAATCATTTTCCACCTGCAACATGTCCATATGTGAAGATTTTGGTTTAGAAGTTTTTATTGGTGATTTTTTTTTTACAGTAGAAAGCATTGCCATACTATGTTATGTTATTCTCTCAGCTGCAATAATGATGCAGAGACACTGAGATGCTGAAGACCCAGAAACGCTGACCAGTGAAAGCAGACTAGACTTTTTTGGGAGTGGGGCTGTAAGGTGCTAAAATAGAGCGCCTCAGACAGAGCGTGAATACAGGTGTTCCAGCACAGACAGTATGAGTAAAATTTTTTGACCATTAAAGCATGTGAACATGTAGGACAGACGCAAAATGTGAGTATGAACTTGAAAATGTGGGTAACAGGTCCCCTTCAAGAAGCAAAGACAAATACCATGGCAGGGCCCCCTTTCATTCTCACCCTCTCAAAAAACACCAACTCTGTCAAATTCCACATGTATTAAGCTTTTTAAAACTAAAATAAAAGAGCGCAAAATTCATGATAGCATCTGCTCTCCCTCCCAGACCTTAAAATAACCCGCTCCAGACACACACTGTGTTTTGATAGCAGCCACGCTGACATTCCATTGACTGTGTGTGTATATATATGTGTGTTTGAGTGCACGCCTCCTCCATCATTGTCACCATAGCTCTTTGTCTGTCTTGGTGCTGTTGAAGGAAAGGCTGCTTTGCCTTGGACTGTCTGACCCACATATGGTATAGGTTTACCCTGAGCTCTTCTGTGTGTCGGCTGTATATACTGCGTGTGATAGTAGTGGTGGTGGTGGTGGGGGATTTGTCCCATGGATATATCGAGGCTATCACTCACTCATGTGTGATGCTCCATCTGCTCCCAGCTTCTAACTCACTCAGACACGCACATACATGCACACACACAACCTTGGAGCTATGGGAGAAAAAGGCGGTGTCTCTTTTTGCTACATAAAACAACTTATGCCATCAAAACATTGTTTTTCATACATCCAGGGGATGCTCTCTGCTCACCAACAATGCACGGCAGCACTATCACAGACAATGAGTGTATTACTAACCACTATACTGTACTTCTGTGTGTGTGTGTGTGCATGTGCGAGTGTGTGTATCTAAGAGTACAGGCTCAAATGCTCAGTGCTAGTGGCCCTGTCCTCTTAAATTTCTGTTTGGAACTGAAATGCCCTGAAAACACACACACACACACACACACACACACACACACACACACACACACACACACACACACAGTGATAGGGAAAATGTATGTTTTCTGATGTTTGTAATGGCAACTCTTGCCGTTCGAGAACAATTGATGGATTTGTTTTGTGTCTTGCTGCGCTCAAGTTCTGCCAACCTCACCGTGCGATAGGAAGTGAATGATTTCAGCCCTTTATCTGAACGCCCCTGCTGCAGATAGAAAACACAGCTTAAAGAGGGACACAGAGGATATGGGAGACGTTTACATGGAGCTGTCATTAGGTAGTCTTCACTGAGCTCTATATGATGTGTGTGTGACTGTTGTTCGAGTCCATTTGCTGTATGTGAATTTATCCCGAACACAGTGACATTGAAGGGTGTCTTTGAGGTCAGCGTTTAGGTGAAAGCTCTGGATGAATTTGCTTCGGGTATTTCAGCTGAGATTGAATTTTCTTTTGAACAGTAATATGATAATACTGTCTTCTAAGCTTTGAATCATATTACATGATCCTGATGATAAGATGGAGTTTGTCCATTTGTCATTAAATTGTAGATGTTCGAATTTCCATTTATATCTGACCACTTCAAAAATTTCTGTTTCATGTTTACTTAAAAGCACAAAATCAGCCTTGACCTTAACCCACATGGGCAGCTGTGGCTCAGAGGTAGAGCAGGTGGTCCACTAATCAAAAGATCAGCGGTTCGATCCCTGGCTCCTCCAGTCTGCATGATGACACGCAGCAAAGGGCTGCAGGTTGGAATCAAACCCAGGCCACTGCAAAGGACTCAGCCTACATGGGGTGGACACTACTTGCTGAGCTAGAGGCTACTCCATATTAAAAAAATGTATTTTTACCTGCAGTGGCCCTCAAACACCATCATACAGCTCAGTACAACCAAGTCAATATTACAGTACACAAGATCACCCAGGCACTAGAGTCCTCGTCTGTCGTCTGTTGCTCTCTCTCCTCCTCTCTCACTCCTTCAGCCACTCCATCATTCCTCCCCACAGTCCAGTGACTGCAGGATCTTGCCACTTTTCTCTCCTCTGTTCATGACCCTCTTGCTGCTTTTCTTCATTCCCTTTGTTCTGGAGAGGGCCACACTGAATTCCCCACTTCAGCAGGGCCCCCTAAATACGTACACACACACATGCACATACACACGTGGGCCCCCCTCCACATCAAAGTCAGGAATGTGGGGCCTGCTACCATTATGCATGGGTAGACCTAGTTATGTCAAGTTTACCCGTATATAAAGGTTGCGCATGTGCATGTGTGTATGTGTTTGTGAGTGCGTTTTTACATGCTATTAATGAAGCCAAGTATGCTTTGTGTTCACTCACGTCTCCAAATCTGCTCTGAAATGTCAAAGCCATGACTGGAGCTACATGCTCATGCTGGTGTGTTATGGCGCTCAGGCAGACCTGGGAACACCTGGACCATTTCATTTTGTTCTGTTCCATGAGCTGCTAATTCATTTTCTTGCAGTCTTTGAAGTTCGTCCTTACCTCCTCTTTTCTTGATTTTACTCCCCATTTTTCATTTAAATTCACTGCGTGAAGCAATATTTCACTCCAGCAGGTTTCGTCTTCTGCTCCTCCATCCTCTGTAGCTCCTTCAGTCTTTCTTCATTTTCTCACTCTTTTCACTTTTCCTCCTCTTTGTTCCCCTCCTCCCTTTCTTCCTATAGTACACACATGCAATAAAGGACACACAATAGACGATCTCTGTCTCTCTGTGCCTCTAAGTCTCTCACTCTCATGTACACAAGCTCCATCAGTTGTCACTCGCGGCTATGACAGGCATCATTCTCATTGACGTGCCACTGTCTTATCGCCCAACTCTCTCACCCTCGTACCGCCAGCCTTCCTATCGCCAGCTAGCTATCCTGTGTGTCTATCAGAGCTAACCAGGCCTGCCTGGCACAGATAAAACCCGGCATTAGGGGATTTTAGGTTGATCGGTGGGTTTAGGGAGGTGTTAATGCACAGAGAACAGATAAAAAAAAAAGGATGTTGTAGAAGGAGGAGGGGGAGGGTGATAGTTTCAGTGTGGTGAGGGTGCAGTGTTGGTTTTATTTGTTTGCAATCTTTTTTCCTCATACAGGAATTATGCAAGATTTCTGAATATCAGGAGGCATGTTGCAAACAGGGAAAGTCAGGGATGATAGTAAAATCCCTGGGGATGTTCAGGAATGTGGGCCACTTTATAGGGATGCACTCGAAGTTACTTCATAACTTGTTTCACTCATTTACTGCATTAGATATCAGATTTCCGTTGT